>OV702295.1:361993769-364493769 GCA_916181665.1 Avena sativa
GTAATGTCCTAATTTTAAGTGAATTTCACTTCAAATATTCTTAAAAATTCAAGAAAATTAGTTACATAATGTTTATTAATATTTATTATTGTATGTAATATTTGGATTTACCAAATTATTTTCTTTTGTTATTTTAAATACTCCATAGTATCCATATTTATTCAGTACACTTTATACTAAATCAACACAGTTATTATGGTTCGAAGGGAGTTCTTTGATTTTTATTCATTTAAAAATATTTTTAATAATATCACAAAAATGGGATTTAGACTTGCCATAATTGTTTATACTTGGAACTATGTTGCTTTTTTCTGGGTATTTTTCTTGGCACATACTTATTTGTTGGGATTAAAATTAAATAGTGAATTGACTAAAATGCCCTTTGGGCCCCAAAAGGGTTAGGTTGGACCAAGATGCACTATTTACTCCGAATTGTCCCACTCCTCATTCATTTACTTCTCTCTCTTATTCCTTGCATGCTTCCGTGACCCCCATGTCGCCGCCGATGTCGCCTGGCAATTTTGGTTAACTCCGGTTGTCTCTGTTGCATACCTAGCCCTAATTGAACCCATGTTCAACCCTTCGCCTTCTTATCCAACTACTTCATCCTCACATTCTCTATCATTGCTGGTTAGTAACATTATCATGCTCTAGTGCTTCCCTGACCTCTCTCTGGCGCTAGAGTGTGCCATCCCTGTCGTGTTATCACCATTGTCGCATAACGCAGATAGAGATGTCCCTTGTGGGTAATCTTTCTACCACAGTCGCCATAATCTCTTCGTCGACCATGGTTTCTGTCGTGTATGATTGAGAAAAGCTCCCACCATGACAATCCTTGTGTAGGTACACATATCAAATCTCTCTACTCTCTCTCTCTACTATCGTAGTCGAATCCCCCTCCCTTATTCTAGGGTTTACTGTACTAATACTTGTAATTAAACATGCTTATGTAGTTTACTAGGTGATTTTAGTTGTGTAGTGATGTTGTAGTTCATCTTAATGTTGACTGATCCATGTGTTCATGTTGTGCTTGGTATACTTGATATATACAAGTGTTAACTGAACTTTAAAACTGGTTCTATCAATGAACTTTGTTTCAGTGATGTTTTAGTTGATTTTTTGTTTAGAAATGTGTAGTTAAGATTAGTGAGTTGCTCTAGTGATTTGCTTTAGTGAATCATGTATAACAGTGTTAAACTGAAGTTAGCATTTAGTTCTGTCAATTAACTATCCTAGGTGTTACTGTGGTTGTTCAATGTGATACTTAGATGATCTCAATCATGTATATGCATGGTGTTGTAGTTAATTATATGTGTTTAGGTTTAGATAATAGATGGAGATATCCTTTGTACTTGAATTGCTGCAATAAGTTTGTTCATCATTGATAAACTTAACAAGTGATTGCCTACCTTCTCTACCTATTATAATTAGACAAATTTACTTATGTGGATAAGTAATGTAGTGTATGATGATGTTCTTCATATTAGGTGAATTTATTTTTGTTGGCCGGTTAGTTAGTTGGCTAGATAAATTATTTCTTGCTTCAGCGCGCCCATCTGCTCTGCTAGAATGCTGATCATGCATATGGTGCCTCTTAGGAGTGTGCGGTGTTGTGGTGCTTCCTTCCCAACAATACGATACATGTATAAACATGCTCTACTTGTACTAAGCATATCTATGGGTATTGATACTCGGTATCAATATCTTCACTTAAATTTCATGCAGTAGATCATGATGATCTCTCTGCTACTGCTGCTACTAACTATTCTCTACTTAGTTTAGCTATCAACCTTATGTTGAAGAGTAGTTGTTCTTCTGTATGATGATCAACTCCTTATTATGGATGATCTCCTCCTCCTGGCCTTCTCCATCTTGTTGCTTCTCTTGTAGCCCTAATCTCTTTCTCTCACTTTTTAAGAGTCAATATATAGTTTGTGAGGCTTGGTGAGTTGTGATGGCTTCCTTGGTTGATGGCTCTATTTATAGTGGTTCTGGAGCTCCCCATGTTGACACCTTGGTGTTTTCCATATCCCATTCAGATGCTTGGGTTTGTGTAAACCGTCTTTGTGGGTTTTATATACAAAGGTTCATTGCACTTGGTGGTCATTTGATTGTCTCATAGTCGGTTGTGAACTTGCCTAAATTGGCATGTCAGTTTGCAAATTAGAATTTTTTTCCTAATACTTAACTTGCACAATACCAAGTGGCATTTTGGAATTTTCCTTTGTCTTTAATTCATTGATGATATATGGTGGCTAATTAAGTGATGGCTTAGTTGGTTATTTATCTTATTGGCTGATTTATGCCAATTGAGATTAAATTACATGTTGGTTTATTATAATGAACTGATTGAATTCTTAACTTGAATTAAGATCATTCCTATGACTTCTGTAAGGAATCCAGTTTAAGTTTTGACGGTTATTTGCTTTATGCCGTTGTGATTAAAATCTTGGACCCAAACTGATTTACATGTGTTGCCTTTCTGATGGTTGTCCCACTCCTGCTTGTTGTTGCTCCACTAGTTCTGATCCAATACCATGCTCCATATTGATTGTTTCCTCTCTCATTGCATGGATCGGACTTGTATGTTCAAGTTTTAGCCAAATTTGGATTTTAAAACTTTAAACTGACCTTTAGGTTCCAGGAGTTCTTCTTGGAATCTATTACTTTTGATTTTAAATAAATTGGCTTCACCAAATTGTGAAGCAAACATTCCTAACCTTAACTAAAAAACTCTTTGTGTCTTTGTTTGTTTTGCCTGTTCCAATAAGAAGATGAGAAAAAAAGAATGGATAGATAGGTTTCTTTGTATTTTGTAATTTTATCTTCATTTCTCTTGTAATAAAACTTGTAAAACTATTCTTATGAATAAGAATTTGATTATGATAATTCAGATATTTTTTTATATTTTTTGTATTTGTTATGAATTTATCCATCCAAAATCAAATTTCAATCTTATAATTCAAATTTCCATATTGAATTCAATTGTATGTATGTTCATTATCTTAAAGCTATTATTGTGGTGTGTAAGTGTATATGATCGAAAGACTCACTTTACTTTGTTACTTAAATTTGAACCCAAATTTTTTAAATATACAAAGTTCATGATGAAATTTAGGAAAAATCTTGTGATGAACTAACTCAGACTCATGACTATATATAAATTCCGATCACATCAAAGTCTAAAAAAATTAAATTTATCAATTTTTCAGATGCATGCAGTGCAACTGCAAAAATCCTAAACCTATCATTTTCGTCTACTAATTCATCGGGATGTTACACTTCCCTCCTTGAAAAAAACAAATGTTCATGTTTTGTAGAACAATTTTCATGGTTGATATAGCAAATGTCTTCTAAGTTCATAATATATTGATGCACCCTTCGTACATTCAGTACATAGCCGAGTTAAGTTGCATCGTATTGGTACCTGGGGACAGGAGATAATGGCGATCTCGTGAGGTGTCGGCCTAAAACCTATGTAGGGTATTGTCCTTGTCCGAGGGATCTCCTAGATTCGGTCAGTTTGCGTATTTGTTGGCATGGTTTTAGATCATTCTCTTCTAATTTATGGTTCTCATCATTGGTGATGGTTGTTGCTCTCGTGCGGTTGTCCTTTGCGGTCTTAGCATAATGACTTTCCGTATGTCCACTACAACAAGCTCTAGTACGATAAGGTTTGTCCAGCTTCGACGATGGAAGGACGAGGATGGAGACACGTCTTTGGCTAGCGCTAGTGTTTGTAGTCGTCGCTAGGTGGTTCACAGTCCTATTTTTAGTTCTATTACTTCTGGTGCTTTTTATATTATTATTGATGATCATTAATAGACAGGTCGATTTTTTGCAAAAATGTATATAGGTCGTCTCAACACATGAATTTCTTGGTGCAAACTGAATTTACAATATTATTTCCAAATTATTTCTTTTGTCAAATTCTTGCATACCTATATGAGCATTATTTCCCATCAAATTTGGGCGACGCATTTTTTGCAAGACTGCTCGTCACAACAAATGAGACTGCTCTCGTGAAACTGCGTCAAGGCTCACCGTAGTGCTACCCGCCACCCGCCTCGAGCCCTCCCATTTTCCTCCCCTCCCCGTAATCATCGGGGATGTCGTCGGGCAAATCCCGTGCGGCGTAGCAGCTACAGTTCCTCCCATGCGTCAATTTGGAGGGTGGCAGCGGCGCCCACGTCGTCCATCTCTAGCTTTTGTGTTGGAGGGGCGACGGTGGATGATGTTGGTTCCGTGGTTTCCTGTAACATCCCAACTTTTGCAACCTTGCCAAATAGTTATCTATCAATACCATATTAGAAAATCTAAAAGCTTTCTAGAATTATAGGAACATGGGGATCACCAAATTCTATTCTTGCTTGAATTTCTAGTTATGCCACATGGTTGCATTGTGTGTGTATTCTAAATCTAACACTATATTTTAGCTATTTCAATTCAACTAGCATTATTCATTCAATTAGCTTTAAACCATCAACTCTAGTACCCTTCCTAGCTAGGTTTCCAAACTTGGCCGAAGTTTAAAATTTGATCATCTTAAATGGTGTCAATTAGGGTAATGTTTGGCAAACTCTCAGGAGGGGCTAGGTCACCCCCTTGGCAACGTTATACTCATCTCACATCCCTCTAACCAAAGCACCATTACCCTAGCTCATGGGAGCATCACACTTGATTCCATGATCAACCCAAATGAGCAAGGTTGTTTCTAAGCCTAGATCGTCACCACCCCTTTCTCTCCACCACAGCCCTTGTGTCCATGTACCTAGCCTAGCACGACCTTGACACCACACATACTCATGTGACACACTAGTACCAACACCACCCCTGCCCTCAAACTTGACCTTGCATGCAAGACAATCAAAGATCGCCATGATCTTGCCACATCAATGCAGCAGCTGCCCTGCCCCCTCTCTCTCGCGGCTAGGCCCTACCAGGACAACAACAACAACAACATCAATGCACTGGACTTGGGCCAGCCCAGCATGCTTGGGTCATAACCCTGACCGCAGCCTCTTTGCCCTTTTTCATTTTATTACTCTTAAATTAAATTCCCAAGAGAGTGGTTGCAAGCTTTAAATTCATCAAAAATTACATAATAATCTTTTTGGCATGAATCCAATTTTGTCTGCTGCTTTAGGATTTTTCCTAACACATGGCTTTGGAAGTTTGGCAAAAACTAGTCTATGTAAGATGGGATTTTTCCTCCCAAAATAACCCTGATAACCATTTTAATTACATAACATTTTTTATGCTTGTCTAAAAATAGTGATTCTACTTTGTAGGCCCTATAAACAGAAGTACCTACCCATTAAAATTGGAATCACATGTTTCTGAACTATTCAACACTTGTAGTAATTATCCCAAGTTTGATACAGAAACCTTTTCTAGGAATTTTAGAATATTGCACACATCTTATTTTGAAGAAAGACCAACTCCCTGATGTGTGTACTGGGTAGATGAACCAATACCCACCATACTTTAATTTTCGAGCCTTTATGATTTTATGGGAAATTAAATCACCCCAGCCAAGCTTCTGTACACGTTTTTAATTATTTAAAATCAACCGTAACAGATAAAAATATGATTCCAATTGGATTAGCTTAGTATTCCCATTATCTTTATAGTAGTATATTTTCTAACCACTTGGTCATCCCACAAACACACCTAGACATAAAACAAAGTGATTATCTTGTGTTTACTAAATAAATCATAATAAAAGTTTGGTAGTAGCTTTTTAAGTAATTCCAGTGGCTATGCTTTGGTATGGTCAGTATCTACAGAAGTGTTGTTGCCTTTGTACTGTACTAGTAGTTATGTTTGCCCTAGTTGATGGATGGTGTTTGTTGGTTGTTTTGTTCTTTTGCGATGATATACACGAACGAGGAAGTTTACGAGGAAGGTATTTGGGAGGAGCTTGGAGAAGAGGATCGGGGAAAACTTGCTGACCAAGGCAAGCCATCTTCTTGTTCATTATCTTTGCCTACACTTTTTCATCCATGAATGACTGTTTATATTATTGTCCCAAGTACGATACTTGGAGATCTTCATAATATTCCATTAGGGTTTGGCTCCCCAAACCTTGCTAGTCGACACCAATGGGAATACTTTCTTGGTATCTTACCCTAGACCCATTCCCTTTGTGCCCACTTTCTATTACCCCTTGAAAACTAGTGGATGGGAATAAACCTTGAGATCTTTATTCAAAACATGTTTTATTATAAAACCCTGGTGAGGTTGGACCTACCAGGAGGGGTTGAGATAATAAAAATGATTTACCCTTCTAATCTTGGCAAAAAGGTATTGAAGAATGTTTATGAAACACACATGGTTCTATGTAGTTTTGCTGGAACAATTACTGCGTATAGCCACACTACCGTAAAGTGGGACGGGGCATGACTAGAAGTATGTTTACCCCCAATATGGAAACCTTGCACTACTGATAATCTCCCCTAAATACCGGGTCTCCTTTACATAAAGGGTCAACTGTGTAGAAGTCACCTAGAGGAGGAAGAATCACCCATGTGAGTGACCGGGCGATACTATGGGCCTCCCATTGAAAGTGCCATCTCTGGAGGAGTCGGGAGCACTCCGTCTAGTCTATGGATCCGGACGTCCCGGTGTTGGGAGGAATAACCCATAGGGTAGGCATCCTGTTGGAGTGGACACATGGACGATCTTGTCTGATTATCCGTAACCCGCATACCTTGGTATGACGAACCGGGAAATTCCTAGCGGATGTATCAGATCTTGTGGGTAAAGTGTACCACCTCTACAAAGGGTGAAAACTATTCGAATAGCCGTGTCCACGGTCATGGACGATTGGAATGGCTGCTGCGTAGCAGTGTTGAGTTTTGTTTTAAAATAAAACCTTTCTTAAGAACGTTTTGTGACCATGGTATGGTCGGCAAGAAGGGTGGAGCACTCTAGGTGCATCAGACTCGGAGAAAGTCAATGGGTGACCCATACTCTAGTATTCCCTCACTCTTCCAAAGATTATCTTCTGGTAGGTTTACCCAACTACCCTCTATTTTCTGTAGTATACATACACCTCCTTCTAAGGAAAACAACTTCCATATGCGTGAAATTACTTAGCCATTTTCGCTTTGTGACTGGTGCATTATTATTTACATTACCGTATCGCGGTGGTTTGCGAGTACATTCCAACGTACTCACCGTCTTTGTTCCTGGCTATCTACTTGGCCAGTTTATGAGCAGGAAGAGGAAGATGTGGGAGATTACAATGACAACTATGCAAACTAGGGCGTTCTCTAAGTCAGGCACTTGTAGGGCTATGGCATGACTCGGGTCTTCTACGTTTAAGTATTCCGCTACTACTATGTGAATTTCCTATCGCGGCCTTTCTGTAAGACTGTTTATGGAATTTATATGTTTGGTATGGTAATGGATGTGTACTTTGATATTAAGTCAGTTATGAGCCACGATATGTTGATCTTGGGAATCGTTGTTGTATGCATAACGGGTACACCCGGAGCACTCCCCGAGGGTGCCACATACTTGGTATCAGAGTCATCCTGACCTTAGGAGCCCCTAGTTACCTGGACGATAGATGACGACCCACAAACTACTTTCAAAAATATTAAGGAAGGAGCATGGTATCTACAAAAATTATCCTTATATATCCTCCCCTCTATTTTGAAAGGAACATGCATACCATCATAACATGTTATATATCTAAAATTTTGCACACTTCACTAACCCCAAACCTACTCCTGACTGGTGGTGGTCTTCACCAAGTTCCGCCAAGTCGGGTTGGAGATTCCCTCAAAGCTGTTTGAAGTCGACATGTCTAAGTTGGCAAGGCTAGTGGGACCCCCGCCCCCGAGATCAAGGGAGATCAGGTTCCCAACACCATTGGGGGAGAGCCCGCATGGCTAGTGGTGTGTACCATGAGAGGAGGAATAGTGCCCCGCACTCTGAGGAGATTCAGGATTGCCTCATCGAGAAGGACTGGGAGTCGGGCATCATCCGAGTTACCCAAGAGTCATTGGCCCTTCTAGCTTATCACCACCATGAGCAGCTTGGAGGTTCTCGCTTCCGGTTCTTTGGGAGATGCCATGAGGCAGGATATGCAGTCATGACGCATCAGCACTTTGACTTTGGGAAGCATATCCAAAGCATGGATTACCTCCTGCAACATTCCCAGGCTGAGATGGACAGAGCCCACATGGCTGTGGATCTCAAGTCCAAGGAGATACTCTCCTTGGAAGGGGATTTGCAAGTGGGAAAACCGAGCATGCTCAAGCTATGCTGACTAAGCAAGCTACCGTGGCAAGGAACAAGCATCTCATGAAGAATATGAAGAATCAAAAGGAATTACTAGTGAATATGGAAGCAAAGATAGATGAGTTAGAGGAGGAGTGTGCCAAGATCCGAAAGGACAATGAGGATCTACTGGACGATGATGATGATGATGCCCACAAGGACGACTTCAACATGGAAGCACAAAATGATCCGGAATATGATGACCACAGGGCTGAAGAAGATCCGAAGGAGGTGATGCTGGAGCCCGAGGAGGATGACCCCGAGGAGAGGATCCCCGAGCCTGATAAGGATGCTCCGGAGGTCATCATTGAGGAGGACACCACAGCACACCATAACGACATCATCTATGAGTAGGTTCCGCACTAGATCGAGGAGGTTAGCAAGTTAGATGCCGAGCACCCTTTTGAGTGGCGATTGTCAGCTTCTGTGGTAGTAACGATGGTTGAACTGATTCTAAGATTGTAATGTGAACCCAGCTATGCTAACATATCCCCATGAGTTTCTCGGTTATTATTGGGCTTGCTATCCTTGTTGAATGTTTGTTCTGTTGGTTGGATGTTTGTGTGGTTTCGTCAAAAACCTCTCTTGTCAACCCCCACCCTAAGCCCCTCTACCTTCAGGATGGTGCGCCCCAACAGTCAAGGCCCTCCACCACCACCACCCGAGCCATCTGTGGCTCAACTTCTCTGCATGGTCATGGAGGACCGTCAGGCTGCTAATGCCGAATGTCAGGCCAACATTGCATCTCACCAACAGCTCATCCAAGCAGCCGGGAATTCCCACAATAATGAAGGATACGGTGATAATGGAGAGTCGCGGTCCAAACTCAGGGACTTCCAGAATACCAACCCACCTATGTTCAACAAGTGCACTAATCCGCTAGATGCGGATGAATGGATCCATACCATTGAGAACAATCTAGAAGTAGCCCATGTAGGCAATGACGAGAAGGTGCTTCTGGCAACCCACTTTCTCTTCGGGCAAGCCAGAGAATGGTGGATAAGTGTCAAGGAAATTCTGCCAGCTGGGCAGGTGATCTCATGGGACAACTTCAAGGAAAGGTTCCGCAAGAGTCACATCCCACCGGGTCTCATCAAGATGATGAGGGATCAGTTCCGAGCTTTAAAGCAAGGTGGGATGATAGTACTGCAGTAACTGGAGAAGTTCACTGACCTCGCAAGGTATGCCCCCAATGATACCAACACTGAAGAGAAGAATATAGACACCTTCATGAATGGACTGCATGATGAGCTGCAGTGTCACTTGATAGCCCAAAGGTTTTATGATTTAGATGGTCTTGTTGATGCTGCAATCATGGTTGAAAGAAAGCGCAAGAGTGTCATCGAAAATCGTAAGAGCCGCATGATGCAGCAAGGAGGACCAGCGGATAAAGGACTAGGAGTCTGCCACCTTATGGTACTACACTCCCACCCCAGAGGACTCACTCATATGCTCCACGCCCCAACAACCCCACTCGCACCTTCAACAGTCCCCGCCCTGGGAGCGGGAACCCCAACTCTGCACCCCGAGGGTCGGCCAACCCCAATACTCGCCCCAATACTTCAGGATGCTACACCTGCGGGAAGGAAGGTCATTTCTCCCGCGAGTGCCCGGATGACAGGAAGAATAACACCCCTCTCCCTGGAGCCGCTCGCCCAAATCCAGGAAATGCTAGAGGCACCCCTAAAAAGGGTGCTGCCCAAAAAGATGGGTGAATGTAGCTAGAGGACACCTGAATCACATCAACACTGCCGAAGCCCAGGAATCTCCTGATCTTGTTCTAGGTACGTTCTCAGTCAATTCCTCTCCTGTCATAGTATTGTTTGATTCTGGAGCATCTCACTCATTTGTTACCGAACCATTTGTTAACTCTAGTGGAATGAAACCTGCATATCTTAAGCGTACCATGCTAGTTCAAATCCCTAGGGCAACCACTAGAAATAAATTTGTCTGCAAAAACATTACCATGGTTATAAATGGAGTTGAATTCCAAGCCAACCTAATAGTATTGGAAGGTCAAGGATTAGATGTAATTTTGGGAATGGATTGGATGATCAAATATCAAGCGATCATAAACTGCACCAGAAAATCTATCACCCTATCCATCAAGGATGGAATAAAGGTTGAACATGTGTCGACCTCCCATTCCTCTCATTCCCTATGCCATAAAATCATAGTCGGGACCCCATTAGAGCAAGTACCAGTGGTCTGTGAATATCCGGATGTGTTCCCTGAGGAATTATCCGGTATGCCCCTAGACCGGGATATCAAGTTTATAATTGAACTAGTCCCAGGAACATCCCCCATAGCCCAGATACCCTATCATATGAACCCCGAAGAGTTGGTAGAGTTAAAGAAACAGTTGGATGCCATGGAGCGCAAGGGTCATATTTAACCCAGCGCATCTCCATGGGGATCCCCCGTCCTATTTGTGGACAAGAAGGATGGAACCACCTGGCTAGTCACTGATTACCGGAAACTCAATGAGTCCACCATGAAAAACAAATATCCCCTGCCAAAGATTGAGGATTTGTTCGACCAGCTCACCGGTGCCTGTGTCTTCTCCAAGATAGACCTTCGCATCGATTACAGTCAGTTAAAGATTCCGAGAATCCGACATCCCCAAAATAGCATTCACCACTCGTTACAGATTGTATGAATACACTATCATGTCCTTTGGACTAACTAATGCTCCCGCCTACTTCATGAATCTCATGAACAAGGTATTCATGCAATACCTCGACAAATGCGAGGTGGTATTTATGATGACATTCTAATCTATTCCAAAACCAAAACCGACCATGAGAAACATCTAAGGATAGTTCGGGGAACTCTCAGAGAGCATCAGTTGTACGCTAAGTTCACCAAATGTGAGTTCTGGTTAAAGGAAGTTGGTTTCCCTGGCCATAGCCTGTCATCAGGAGGAATATCCATCGATCCCACAAAAATCAAAACCATTCTCGACTGGAAAGCACCCCAAAACCCGACAAATCAGAAGTTTCCTAGGTCTGGCTGGATACTATTGCAAGTTTGTAGAAGGGTTCTCGAGCATAGCAAAACCCATGACTCAACTTCTAAATAAAGACAAGAAGTTTGAATGGACTGATAAATGTGAAGGAAGCTTTCAAGAACTCAAGAAGAGATTAACTACATCCCCCATTCTAACCATGCCCGACATCACTAAAGGATTTGAGGTCTTTTGTGATGCTTTCAAATTAGGTCTGGGCAGTGTGCTAATGCAGGCAGGAAAGGTTATCGCCTACCTATCCCGTCAACTAAAACCCAATGAAGTGAACTACCCTACCCAGGATCTAGATCTTGCATCTGTTGTGCATGCCCTAAAAACCTGGCGCCACTATCTCATGGGAAACTGTTATGAAATCTATATTGATCACAAAAGATTGAAGTATATCTTCACACAGAAAGAACTGAACATGAGACAGAGAAGATGGATTGAGTTAATCAAATATTATGATTTGGGCATACATTATCACACTGGTAAAGCCAATGTGGTAACGGATGCCCTTAGCCGGGAACCATGTACCCTCAATGCTCTGATCACGAAGGGACAGCCAGATCTAAGTAAGGAGCTAGAAAAGTTGGGACTAGAAATAGTCAGCCCAGGGTTTCTAGCCCATCCCAAGCTACAACCTACCCTTACGGGCCAAATCAAAGAATCCCAGAAAAACCATAAAAGCATTGAACTGATCAAGAGCCGAATGGAAAGAGAAAACATCCCTGGATTCAAGGTGAACGACAAAAATTTCATGTGGTACAAGGGACGCCTTTGCGTGCCGAATAATCACGACCTGAAGCAAGTAATTATGAGAGAAGCACATGAGACCCTCTATTTTATCCACCCAGGAAGTACCAAAATGTACCAGGACCTTAGGACCCAATTCTGGTGGCACGGAATGAAGAGAGATATTGCTCTGTTTGTAACCAAGTGTGATGTGTGCCAAAGAGTTAAAGTTGAGCATTAACGCCTAGCAGGGCTTCCACAACCAGTTAAGATTCCAGAATGGAAATGGGAGAAAGTCGGTATGGACTTTATTACCAGATTACCCAAGTCAAATAGAGGGCATGATTCTATTTGGGTGATTGTGGACTATATCTCCAAGGTCGCCCATTTCCTCCTTGTAAAGACCGCATACAATGGTCAGCAACTGGAAGAACTCTACATATCAAGAATTGTCAGCCTTCACAGAGTGCCTAAGGAAATCGTGACGGATAGAGGCCCCCAATTCACCTCCCGCTTCTGGAACAAACTATATGAAGCCCTCGGTACTAAGATTGCCTTTAGTACCTCCTACCATCCTCAAACTGGAGGACAGAACAAAAGGGTCAACCAAGTCCTAGAAGACATGCTCCGCTCTTATGTCCTTGCATATGGATCTAAATTGGAAGACTGTTCGCCCTTTGCTGAGTTCTCCTACAATAATATCTATCAAACTAGCATAAAAATCCCCCTTCCAATTTCTATATGGACGCAAGTGCCGCACACCCCTAAACTGGACCGAAATAGGGGAGACCCAAATCTCCGGCTTAGATATTATCAAAGCCGCCGAATAACAAGTTCATCTAGCCCGAGAATGATTGAGACCGCTCAATCCTACCAAAAGAGCTATGCCAACACCAAATGCCGCGAAGTCAGTTTCAACAAGGGAGAGTTTTCATATCTCCGTGTTTCCCCTCTCAAGGGTATGCAACGCTTCCATGAAAAGGGAAAACTTGCCCCGAGATACATTGGACCCTTCAAAATCCTCACCCTAGAGGAAAGGTATCTTATCAGCTAGAGCTACCCTCAGAGCTGTCAGAGTTCCACGACATCTTCCACGTATACCAGCTCTAGAAATGTCTCTAAGTGCCTGACAAACCCTAGGTCTTCAAACAAATAGACTATCGCTCCATTGATCTCAACCGTGACCTAACCTATTAGGAAGTTCCCATCAAAATCTTGAGAAAGCAAATCGACTCATAAGGAAAATAAATATAAACTTCTACAAGGTCCAATGGAGCAACCACTCTGAGGAGGAAGCTACCTGGGAACGGGAGGATTATCTCAAGAAAGAATTTCCCCAACTAATATTGCCACAATCTTCGAATCCCGAGACGAGATTCATTTAAGGGGGAAGGTCTATAACATCCCAACTTTTGCAACCTTGCCAAATAGTTAACTGCCAATACCATATTAGAAAATCTAAAAGCTTTGTAGAATAATAGGAACATGGGGATCACCAAATACTATTATTTCTTGAATTTCTAGTTATGCCACATGTTTGCTTAGGTACATTGTGTGTGTATTCTAAATATAACACTATAGTTTAGCTATTTCAATTCAATTATCATTATTCATTCGATTGGCTTTAAACCATCAACTCTAGTTGTTGGAGATATGCCCTAGAGGCAATAATAAATGTAGTTATTATTATATCTTTGTGTTTATGATAAATGTTTACATTCATGCTATAACAGTATTAACAGGAAACATTAATACTTGTGTGATTTGTAAACTAAATTCGAGTCCCTAGTAAAGCCTCTTTATAATACTAGCTTGTTGGTTAATAGATGATCATGGTTTCCTGATCATGAACATTGAGATGTTGTTAACAACAAGATCATATCATTGGGAGAATGGTATGATGGACATACTACTATAGATAAGCGTAGCATAAAGATCAAGTCATTTTAATAGTTCAATTGCTATAAGATTTATGATACATAGTAACCAAATTCCTTCGACCATGAGATCATGCTTATCACCATCACGGAAGGATGCTTTGATGACATCAAACACCACACCGTAACTGGGTGGCTATAAAGGTGGCATTGAGTGTTCGGAAAGTATGGGTCGAGACACATGGATCAAGAGTGGGATTTGTCCATCCATATGACGGATAGATATACTCTGGGCCCTCTCGGTGGAATGTCATCCAATTAGCTTGCAAGCATGTGACTGGCTCACAAGGGATCACATATCACGGGAACGAGAAAAGAGTACTTATCAGTAACGAGGTTGAACTAGGTATGCAGAGATACCGATGATCAAAACCTCGGATAAGTAAACTATCGTGAGACAAAGGGAAATTGGTATCGTATGTAAGTGGTTCATTCGATCGCAAAGTAATCGTAGAAATATGTGGGAGCCATATGAATTTCCAGATTCCTCTATTGGTTATTGATCGGAGAGGTGTCTCGATCATGTCCGCATAATTCACGAACCGTAGGGAGACACACTTAAGGATTCGATGTTGTTCAGTAGTTATGGAATGATGAGTAAGAGACTGAATGTTGTTCGGAGTCTTGTATGGGATCCGGGATATCACGAGGAGATCCGGAATGGTCCGGAGAATAAGATTCATATAAGGAAAGTCCTGTTTCGGAGTTGGGGAATGATTCCGGTGTTTTCACCGGGAATGTTCTAGAAGGGTCCGGAAGGTCCGGCACTCCGGAGGTAAAGGGTACATGAATGTGTCATGATAATATGGAATGGTTGCATCATGTACTAGGTCACTTGGCTGGGCAAAATAAAGGGAGAAATCAAATCCTAGTTTGAAAGTCAAACGCCAATTTGAAAAAGTCAAACGGCAAGTTTGCTTGGTGGAGGGAGAGTAGGAAACCTACTTGGGGAGGAAGTCCTCCTCCCTCCACCCGCCGGCCAAGGAGGCCGAGTTGGGGAGGACTCCCTCCTCCCAACCGGCGCCCTCCCACCTATATAAGGAGGGGCAGGGCTGCCCCTCTTCCCTACACCAAAACCCTAGCCCTCACCTCCAAGTCGCCGGCGCCACCACCTCCTTGTGCCGCCGCCTAGGGCACCACCAACTCAGCGAGTTGGGGTTATCCCCAAACCCTAGCCGCCGGCTACACTCTCACCTTGGTGCCTCTAAACCCTATACCACCAAGGCCTCTCTCATAGTCCACCATACTCGCTCCGGCTTAAGGCGAAGCCCTGCGAGATATCCCCTCTACTTCCGGTACCACGCCGTCGTGCTGCCGAAATCACGAGGAGAGTGCTACAACCTCTGCTGCCTGCTGGAACAAGGGAGAGGAAGGTCTTCATCGAGTACCGAACGTGTGACCGACTGTGGAAGCGCTGCCGGAACGCAGCGCCGGAAGGATCGTCTACGCGATCTTTAGATCGGCAAGAGTACGACTACATCACCCACGAGAATCCGCTCTCGTTAACCGCTTTGGAATATTTGAAGGTGAGTTCCTCTATCGACTCGTTGCTACAATCTAGTAGATAGATCTTGGCTTGTTTGTTTGCATGCGGTAGAAAATTTTTTTTGTCCATGCTACGAACCCCTACACTAGTACCCTTCCTATCTAGGTTTGCAAACTTGGCCGAAGTTTAAAATTTGATCATTTTAAATGGTGTCAATTAAGGTAATGCTTGGCAAACTCTCGGGAGGGAGCTAGGCCACCCCACTTGGCACCATTATACTCATCTCACCTCCCTCTAACCAAAGCACCATTATCCTAGCTCATGGGAGCATCACACTTGATGCCATGATCAACTCAAGTGAGCAAGGTTGTTTCTAAGCCTAGATCATCACCACCCTTTTCTCTCCACCATAGACTTTGTGGCCATATACCTAGCCTAGCACAACCTTGACACCACCAATACTCATGTGCCACACCATTACCAACACCACCCCTGCCCTCAAACTTGATCTTGCATGCAAGACAATCAAAGATCACCATGATCTTGCCACATCAATGTAGCAGCTGCCCTGCCCCCTCTCTCTCGCGGCTAGGCCTAGCCAGACCAGCAAAAACTTCCTAGGCAGCTCCCCAATGAATCCCCCTGCTCACCCTCCCCTCCAAACGACCCCCAAACCATGGCGGCCATGTCGGTGCCAACACGTCGCCCCCATCGACCCACCCTCTCCCACGGTGCAAAACGCACGCAGCCAGCAGTGGAAAACCCCGCCACCCTCTCCCTAGCCCTCTACTGTCCCTCACCCTAGCTTCCCCGAGCCTTGCCGGCCAAAGACCACGGCCGAGAAACTCGCGTGCACTCGACCATGCCACACCCCTCTCTCTGCCTGCGGGACCCCAGCCACTTACCGCTTACACCTCGCGTCGCCGTGCCCATAGAAACACCCACCGCCTAGCTCAGCACCTCCCGAACCTCCACGGCATCAACCCGACCCCACCGTGGACATGGTGCACCGTGGGCGTGCACCCTCGGGATAAATCCCTCCTAAGCCCCTCTCCTCTCACCTACCGCCCCATTCCACACACTGCCCTCTCCCCACTCACCCCCTAAGCGGTGGCGAGGCCTCCCGCTTCACCCATCTCGCCACCCTTGCCGCATCACCACGGCACCGAAGGAGAAGGGTAGAGGTTGCCGGTGCCTCTCTCTCCCTCTTCTCCTCTGCATGCATGCATAGTCATGTTTGTGGTCGTCGAGTGCACCTAACCTTCCTCTATGTTTCTATCTAGCAGCACCAGGAGGACGTCGTAGAGGGAGCCCGTGAGCACCACATCGCCGCGAACACGCTGTGTCCATGTCTGGAGCTAGAGCTACCTCTACCGCCCCTCATTCTACTCGTTGCCGTCCACCGCAACCAGCCAACGCGTCGCCAGTCCCTTATTTCCCCTTGGTTAGCCGCCTTGACCACCTACCATAGCCGCTAGGGTTTTGCCGCCGGCGTCGCATCTATTCGAAGACGACGAGCGCCAGCCGTCAGATCTGCATTAGATCCAACAGCCCAGCCTCATCGGTACCCCTTCACCATCCCCAGCAACTGACAGACGGGACCCCTGCTGGGATTTGAATCCCCAGCTCCCGCGCATCCTACACCAGACTTGGGCCGGCACAGCATGCTCGGGTCATAACCCTAACCGCAGCCTCTTTGCCCTTTTTATTTTTATTACTCTAGTTAAATTCCTAGGATATTGGTTGCTAGCTATTAATTCACCAAAAATTCCATAATAATCTTTTTGGCATGAATCCAATTTTGTATGCTGCTTTAGGATTTTTCCTAACACATGGCTTTGGAATTTTGGCAAAAAATGGTCTATATGTTAGATGGGATTTTTCCTCCCAAAATAACCCTGATAACCATTTTAATTACATAACAATTTTTCTGCTTGTCTAAAAATAGTGATTCCAATTTGTAGGCCCTGTAAACAGAAGTACCTACCCATTAAAATTGGAATCACATATTTCTGAACTATTCAACACCTGTAGTAATTATCCCAAGTTTGATACAGAAACTTTTTCTAGGAATTTTAGAATCTTACACACATCTTAGTTTGAAGAAATAACAACTCCCTGATGTGTGTACTGGGTAGATGAACCAATATCCACCATACCTTAATTTTTGGAGCCTTTATGATTTTCTGGGAAATTAAATCACCCTAGCCCACCTTCTGTACACCTTTTTAATTATTTAAAATCAAACCCAATAGATAAAAATATGATTCCAGTTGGATTAGCTTAGTATTCCCATTATCTTTATAGTAGTATATTTTCTAACCACTTCGTCATCCCACAAACACACCTGAACATAAAACAAAGTGATTATCTTGAATTTACTAAATAAATCATAATAAAAGTTTGGTAATAGATTTTTAAGTAATTCCAGTGGCTATGCTTTGGTATGTTCATTATCTATAGAAGTGTTGCTTGGTGTACTGTTTGTTGCCTCTATACTGTACTGGTAGTTATTGTTTGCTCTAGTTGATGGATGGTGTTTATTGGTTGTTTTGTACTTTTGCAACGATAGACACGAACGAGGAAGTTTATAAGGAAGGTATTTGGGAGGATCTTGGAGAAGAGGATCAGGGACAACTTGCTGACCAAGGCAAGCCATCTTCTTGTTCATTATCTTTGCCTACACTTTTTCATCCATGCATGACTATCGTGGGAATGACCACGGCAGATGCTGCAATCGGCAGCGAGTAGTAGAACATGGGGCAAGGGTGGCCAGCCATCTGCGGTGCGAGATGAGGGCGGAGACACAGGGGTTTACCCAGGTTCGGCCCCCGGAGGGTAAAGACCTACTCCTGCTAGATTGTATTATGATGGAAGTACAATGGGGCGAGCTCGGTGGCTAGGCAGCGAGTCGCTTGGGTGGATGATGGAACGTATCCTCTACACGCCCTCTAGGAAGGTTTATATAGACTCACCCCCCTAGGGTTTACAGATCCCAACCGAATCAGTTAAGGTTTCGGCAATCGTTTAACCTAACCCGACTGGGCCTATCTACTCTCCTGGGCCTTCAGCTTCCAGTCGCTTGAATCTACGCCAGGTCTTGATCCAGTCGCCGTCCTGCAAGCCCACTCACCAGTTCCTGGGCCGATCGGAAATGTCCTGCTGGGTATACTCCGATAGGCATATCCCCATCAGTAGTCCCCGAGGCCGTCGCTGATTGGTCGCAGGTGTTCGTTGGCAGTCGGAGTATATGGGTCCAATGCGGACGCCCAGTCGAATCGGCGGCGGACTCCTGAATGAAGGAAAAACCGGTTATTCTAGTCGCAATGACAGCGGTCAGTCGGGTCGCAGCTCGGCGAACGGGTCGGCGAAATGTTCAGTCACCGTTGTAGTGATCGGGTTGGCGAGTCGAATGGATGAAGTTGGACCGTCAGATGAGGTCAAAACTAGCCGTTGGGGTAATCCAACGGTAACTTTGGCGTAATCACCGCGCAGTAATGGCTCCCGAAATTGGCGGGTAGCAACCGCTATATAAGGGAAATGGCAGGCGATCAGGAAAACACTCCTTCGTCTTTCCTCCGATTTCTCCCATCCCGTTTTCCTCCGCATCGCGATCTAATCGATCCAGAAACCTTAGACCTCCACGAACCTTTCAGCCAATGGCCCCCTCCATCGAACCATGGGGCAGGTCCAAGTGCACCAGGGCGCTACTGGCATCCTTCGAGGAAGCCAGGATCCTGCGCGCCGGTAGGTGGCGCATCCCCGCGGCCGGAGAGGTGACTCCAGACCCGCGCGAGGGAGAATTCATTTGCTTCACCAGCCACCTGGAGCAGGGGCTGGGGTTTCCCACATCTCTCTTCTTCCGGCGCTTCTGCGCCTTCTACGGGATCCAGCCGTCGGACCTGGGCCCACACAGCATCGAGCAGCTCGCCATCTTCATGGCGTTCTGCGAGTGCTACCTGGGCTGCAGGCCCTACTTCCCCCTGTGGCAAGATCTGTTCCACGGGAGGATTAGTCGCGAAGAATCAAGCAGCCCAATGCTGGCTGCGGGTGGCCTGACGTTTCAGTTGAAGTCGAAGGCCTCCTTCTTCGACCTGATGCTGCCTGCCAAGGCGGCAAGCGAGTGGAAGAAGTCCTGGTTCTATGTCACCGAGGCGAATCCAGACGGCGAGGTAGCGATCTCAAGGTACTCCGCCGACCGGCGCGAACCGCGCCGACTCCAAGTCGGCAAGCTCCCACTAGACCAGCGGATGGTCGTGGACGAGATGCTTCAAACCATCCGCGGCCTGAAGAAGAAGGGCCTTCAAACCATCAACTTGTACAACTGTTGGCTCGGGCGACGACTCGTTCCCCTGGCCCGTCGCGACCATTACATGTATGAGTACACGTGCAGGGAGGACTCGACAAAATCCTGCCTCGCCGAGTGGAAACTTGAAGACTACGTCCTGGCGCTGAAGAAGATCACCCAGGCAGCATACCTGGACGCGAAGGCCGGGGTCGCCCCCTACACCGTGAACCATCCCGCTCCGACGGTAAGTCGCTGTTTTCACTACCATTCGCAGTCGCAGTTGATGCTGTCGCGGTTATACTGATATTGTCTCGTGCCTGCTGTAGTTATTCCAAGTGGTGGAAGGGTGGCTCCCACCCGCGGACGATGAGAACTCAAGCTCGTCCGTCCAGGACGGGGGCGAATCACCTCCTACCAAGGGCGGCGTCAGGAGCGATGCGAGTGATGACGACGACGATGATGACGAGCCCAGGGAAGACGCCGCCCCGATGGTTCGCAAAACTCGCGAGCAACATCAGCGCGAGCTCGAGGCGATTAGAAGCCTCAAACGTCATGACGATGACGACGACGAGCTTCCCGAGCACACCTCGCGTCGTGAGGCTACACCGTCGAAGAAGAAGAAGAAGAAGAAGAAGGAGAAGGAAGCGAAGGCTCCACCAAAGAGAAAGACGAAGCCGGTGAAACAGGCATCTCCGCCTCGTTCGGCGAGTAGTTCCGACGCCACCAGCTTGGCCAAGGATGAAACGCCGCAGACGATAGCAGCACTGGATGCCGCTGCCGCCCTGGATGAGGTACCTCTGGCCTCACTTCCACCCCTATTCGCCCCGGTCTCCGGGTTAGGGGCTGCTCCAGCCGCAGCAGCTTCACCTCCCAGGAGGACCCCTGCTGACGTCGTCTCGGAGGCTCCTGTCGCGGCCTCGTCGTCGAATAGTCCTTCCGTGTCTTGGGCACACGATGTTTTGGAGATGGGCCTCAGTCGGAAACTGGGCCCCGAACTGGAGAAGCCGGCCAGTATCCGCACGGGACTGCGGTTCATACCAGTCGCCAAGTAAGTTTTGTCCATCTGCTTGTCTTTCATTGTACTCGAACAATTTTGCTTATATCGTTATTTCACAGGACTGGAGTTAAGAAGATTGGCCACCCCTCCGTGGCCAAGGTGCCACCAGTCGTCGCCGAAGAGGACCCCTCACGGAAGAGGAAAGCTGATGAGGTCGCTGCCCCCGCAGACAGCGCTAAAAGGGCCAAGGGCGATGACATCGTCATGGTCTCTGACGACACGACGGTCGCTCCGAGTGATCCTCCGACTGCGACGGAGGTGGTCGTGAAGACCAAGGAGGGTGTTCCTCGCCTGGAGTTGCCGAGCCGGCTCCTAGTGGCGCTGGAGCATCCACCGCGACCTTCCCCCGCTTCATGGACAAAGCGGCTACAGCGAGTGGTATAATACCATCGAGCCGCACGCCTGGGGTCGCCGAAACGGAGGTCGAGCAGCGTCGCGTACACACTCCGGCTCTTCTCGCATCTATGGACATGCTACAGCTCCATGGCATGTTGGGCGCAGCCATCCAGGTATGTCCAGTCCCCGAGGATCGGGCCACTGAATTTCAGTGGTCAGATTCTTTTGGTGTTTGTTTTTATTTGTAGCACCCAGTCCCCGAGTGCCTAGTCGCTGAATTTCAGCGGTTGGGCACTTAGGATTTTTGATCTCCAGTCCCCGAGTGTCTAGTCGCTGAATTTCAGCGGGTGAGCACTTAGGATTTTTGATCTCCAGTCCCCGAGTGTCCAGTCGCTGAATTTCAGCGGGTGGGCACTTAGGATTTTTTGATCTCTAGTCCCCGAGTGTCCAGTCGCTGAATTTCAGTGGGTGGGCACTTAGGATTCCATTGTTGTTAACTGTTTGATTTGTGCGCAGGGCTTGCAGCGTGAGTCAGCCGATCGGCTTTCTGCAAAATGTCGCGCAGAGAAGGAACTTGTTGCCGTCCAAGAGACGAACAAGGAACTCCAGGCGATTGCTGCCAAGGCAGAGGAGGTCCGCCAGGGCCTTGTCCCGGCGAATGAACTGACGGTGGCTCAGTCTGCATTGGGTACGGCTGAGCAGCGGATCGCTGATCTTGAGCGCGAGCTTAAGGAAGCGAAGGCGGAGGCAAGTTCAGCGGATGGGCGAGCCAGAGCTGCTGTTACGGTTGCCGCTGAAGAGCGGAAGGTCTCTGACGCCCTCGTTGCTGGGCTACAAGACGACTTCTCCTCTCTTCAAAGCTTCATCACGGGCCTCTGCCGTCCTTTGATTGGTAAATTTTCCTGCCTCTGCCTGTAGTAGCTACATTACGAAATCGTCGTTGTACTTACTGCCGACCCCTGTCCGCAGGTCGGATTATCGACATCTCGGAGGAGGCGCAGTCGTATGACGCGCGGCAGTGTGTGACCACTCTGGTTGACTCGGCCACGTTGTCTGCGGCTTGCATTCGAGCATATCTTCAAGAGATGTCACCTACGGAAGTGATTCCCAGCGATCTCGTCGAAGTATGGCGGTATCTGGAGAAGGCGTCGTCAGTCGTCGAGTTCATGACGCGGTCGGCATTCCGACGCGGGGCGGCAACGGCGCTTAGCCTTGGGCTTGCCCACTTCCCGGAGGACTTCGACCTTTACGACGTGACGAGTGGCTACCCCTCGTCGACGGGCTCGGTGGAGATTGCCGAGGTGCTGAAGCTGACGGACCAGGCCGCGGTATACTCCAATCGCGTCTGGGCGATGGGCGACCTCCTCCCTTATTAGGAGACGACTGTCGCGCCCAACGATCCCGAGCCACCGCACTGGGACTTCAAGGTCGAGCAGCCCTTCCGTGCGGCCATGGCGGGTGAGTTGACGACATACCCGTCGAACCCGTACACTCCCTTTATTCGCAACCGCAGGGGTGGCGGCGAGTCGATGTCGAAGCCTGCAGAATAAAAACATTGTTCCCTGGGGCGTTAGTAGCAATTTGGCCATTGGGCTCAACTTGTATTTTGTAACGACTTTGTTCCGCTGTAATGGAATTTCGCGTTTATTTGTGAATTGTCTTGCGATTTTGATTGCTGATTGGACGAGTCCCCGAGCGCGTCCGCCCTTTTTATGGGGTTTACCTCGTTTGTTATGTGTTTGTGGTTTTGAACGTTTTGTCAGTTGTTTTTTATTGAGGTCGACTCGCCCGAGCTTGGAAAGCCAGTCGCAGGGCGACTCCCATGAGTTCTCTTTACTTGACCATTTTCCCTTGCGCGAACGAGGTCGGGTAGCTGAGTCCCCGAGCGTGGTACTTGGTGGTTCTAGTCGCGGCTCTAGGGTGGGTGAGGACTGGGCGCGTTAGAGTGAGCGCATCACTCCTGCCTGACCCGTCGGGTCAGTCGCATGGCGAGTCCTGGGCACGCTCTCATACTTGGCGTTTTTCCCTAGTCGCTCGTGCTTAACTGGTCGTCAGTCCCCGAGCGTGGTACTTGGCCGTTCGAGTCGCTGTGTCGAGGGTGCGGAGGATCGTGGTCGCTATGAGGAGCGAAGGCAGTTGTCTTGGCTCGTTAAGCCAGTCGAGCTAGGTGACTCCAATGGGGCTCCGGGTAGGCGTTTTTCATGGACGTTACGAGTCCTGGGGTAACCCAGTGCCCTCGTAACGCACTACTTGGCCGTGCCGATCGTTGTACCAGAGGTTGACTTCTGCAGTTAGCTTGACGATGTTATTACGAGTGCGAGTGGCACAAAACATAGAGAGTAGACGCAATTTGCGGTAACCAATATGTTTTATTTCATAGCTAGTGGAGGGTACATGTATGGAGTTCTAGGAGTAGAACTTCCGTAGGAGGTTTACATTCCACTGTCGCTTGACGTCGAGTTTCCCGTCTCTGCGGACGTCGGTGAGGTAGTAGGCGTCGTTGCCGAGTACTCGCCCGATGGCGAATGGTCCCTCCCATGGGGGGAGAGCTTGTGCATGCCCTTCTTGTCCTGAATGAGGCGTAGCACCAGGTCGCCTTCCTGGAAAGTGCGAGTCCTCACTCGCCGGCTATGGTAGCAGCGGAGTCCTTGCTGGTAGATGGCAGTACGGAAGCGAGCTAGGTCGCGTGCCTCGTCGAGTTGATCGACTCCATCCTGGCGTGCGAGTTCGTTTGCAGCCTCCGTGTAGTGGACAACCCTTGGCGAGTCGTGCTCTAGGTCGGTGGGCATGACTGCCTCGACGCCATACACCATAAATAAGGGGGTGAACCCTGTCGACCTGTTGACAGAGGTGCGGATGCCCCAGATGACGGAGGGTAGCTCCTCTACCCAGCACCCGGCGGTGCGCTCGAGTGGTACTTGGAGCCGTGGCTTCAGGCCATGGAGGATGCTCTGGTTGGCCCGTTCCGCCTGGCCGTTGGACTCCGGGTGGGCGACTGAAGTAAGGTCGAGTCGAATGTGGTGTTCTTCCCAGAACTCGGCCATGGCTCCTTTGGCGAAGTTGGTGCCGTTGTCCGTGATGATGCTGTTTGGGAACCCGTAGCGATATATGAGCTCGCGTAGGAACTTGGTGGCGGTCTTCCCATCGCATTTCCGGACTGGCTTGGCCTCCACCCACTTTGTGAATTTGTCGACCGCGACCAGGAGGTGCGTGAAGCCGGAGGGGGCCTTTTTGAAAGGGCCTACCATGTCCATACCCCACACGGCGAACGGCCAGGTGATGGGGATTGTCTTGAGCGCCGAGCTCGGCACGTGGGTCTGGTTGGCGTACTTCTGGCACCCGGCGCACCGCTGGACAATGTCGACAGCGTCTGCGTGTGCGGTGGGCCAGTAGAAATCGTGTCGCATAGCCTTTGCGACCAGAGAGCGGGCGCCGGCGTGGTGGCCGCAGTCGCCGGAGTGGATGTCGTGGAGGATTTTGCGTCCTTCAGCGGGTTGGACGCAGCGTTGGAACACGCCGGTCACGCTGTGCTTGTGAAGCTCGCCGTCGATGATGACGAAGGATTTGCAGCGGCGCGTTATCATCCGGGCGTCTGTTTCGTCTGCTGGCAAGGTGCCTCCCTCCAGGTAGGCGATGTACGGCGTAGTCCAGTCTTCTGGCTCGGCGATGAGTGTGACCAGGGCTGCCTCTGGTTGCAGCGGGACTCCGATGTCGATCTCCCTTGGGGGAGAGACGGAAGGCTTGGTGATGGTGTCGAGGAAGACGCCGGCGGGTGGTGCGAGTCGGGCCGAGCTGATGCGGGAGAGTGCGTCGGCCTCCTTGTTTTTCCGCCTGTCGATCCACTCGACGGAATAGCCTGCGAAGTGTCCGCCCAGCTTGTCCACTGCTTGGCGGTATGCCGCCATGGTGGGGGAGACGGCTTCGCAGGTACCGGCGACTTGCCCAGCGACGAGGTCGGAGTCTCCGTAGCAGCGTAGACGGTTGACATTCATCTCCTTGGCGGCACGCATGCCGTGGAGTAGTGCCTCGTACTCGGCCATGTTGTTGGTGCAGGGGGTGAAGTCGAGGCAGAGGACGTAGCGGAGCTTGTTGCCCTTCGGGGAAGTCAGCACGATCCCTGCTCCTGCGCCGTCTGCGTTCTTGGAGCCGTCGAAGTGCAGACTCCAATTGTGGAGGTACAGCAGCTTTTCCGGCTGCTGGGCCTCTTCCTAGTCGGCGATGAAGTTCGCGAGATCTTGCGACTTGATCGCTCTGCGCGGCTCATACTTGATGTTGTGGACGCCGATTTCGACGGCCCACTTGGCGACTCGCCCGGTCGCCTCACGGTTGCGGATTATGTCCTGCAACGGTGCTGAGGAGACGACCGTGATCGGGTGCTCCTGGAAGTAGTGCGGCAGTCGCCGCTGTGCTCTGAAGACCGCGTATACCAGTTTCTGGTATTGCGGGTATCGCTGGCGCGACTCGGTGAGGACCTCGCTAATATAGTACACCGGTCGCTGCACTGGGCGCTCCTTTCCTTCCTCTGGTCGCTCGACGACCTTGACGGCGCTAACGACACGCTCGGAAGCCGCGACGTAGACCAGCAAGGGTTCCTTGTCGACGGGGGGGCGAGTAGCGGTGCTGCGAGTAGCACCTTCTTGAGGTCGCGGAGCGCGTCGTCTGCCTCCTTATCCCACTGGAAGGTGGGGTTCTTGCGCATCAGGCGGTATAGGGGCATCGCCTTTTCGCCCAATCGGGGGATGAAGCGACTGAGAGCCGCGACTCGCCTGGCCAGCTTCTGGACGTCGCGCAGGCACTCGGGTTTGCCGAGTCGAGCGATCATGTCGATCTTGGTGGGGTTCGCCTCGATCCCGCGCTTGGAGACGATGTATCCCAGTAGTTGCCCTGCTGGTACACCGAAGGTGCATTTGCCTGGGTTTAGCTTTATCTTGTATTTCCGTAGGTTGGCGAATGTTTCCGCTAGGTCAGCGAGTAGGTCGCTCTGGCGAGCGGACTTCACTACCACGTCGTCGATGTAGACGTGGATATTGTGGCCAATTTGGCTCGCAAGGCACTAATGCATGCACCGCTGGTAGGTTGCCCCGGCGTTCTTGAGGCCGAAGGTCATGGCGGTGTAGCAGAATGCTCCGAATGGCGTGATGAATGCCGTCTTTTCTTCGTCCTCAACAGCCATCTTGATCTGGTTGTACCCAGAATAGGCGTCGAGGAAACACAGCGACTCCGAGCCCGCGGTGGAATCGATTATTTGGTCGATCCGCGGGAGGACGAATTGTTCCTTCGGGCAGGCGCTGTTTAAGTTTGTGTAGTCGATACACATCCTCCAGGTCCCGTTTTTCTTCTCGACCAGGACTGGGTTTGCCAGCCACTTGGAGTATTTGATTGGCCGGATGAAGCCTGCAGCGAGTAGATGTTGCACCTCCTCGGCGATGGCTCGGCGGCGCTCTTCATTGAAGGGCCACAGCGACTGCTTGACAGGTCGCACTTTGGGGTCGGCGTTGAGTTTGTGCTCAGCGAGTTCCCTAGGGACACCAGGCATGTCAGAGGGCTTCCATGCGAAGATGTCCCTGTTCTCACGGAGGAACTCGATGAGCGCGCCTTCCTATGCTGGGCTCATGCCCGTCCCGATCGTCACCGTCTGGCTGGAGTCGCCTGGGACCAGCTCGACGGTGCGGGTATGTGTCGTTGCCTCGAAGGCTGAGGTGTTGCCGCCCTCGGAGTTGGGCCTCTTGAGTATAGTAGGGTCGTCGTTGTTGACCCCGCCCACGTACTTGGCGAGCTCGTCGGCGTGGTTGGCCTCTGCCGCGATGACGGCGTCAGCGAGCTCGGCTCCTTTGGCCTCGCACTCGGCAGCCATGTCGGGGTCACCGTGGATGGTGATGACGCCGTGTGGTCTGGGGAGCTTCATCGCGTTGTACACGTAGTGGGGCGCCGCCATGAACTTGGCGAACGCCTGGCGCCCCAAGACGCAGTGATAGGGGCTGTCGAAGGGCACCAGCTCGAAGACGATCCGCTCGGTGCGGAAGTTTGCTGGTGTGTCGAAGGTGACTGGCAGCGTGACCTTGCCGATCGGGTACGCCTTCCGACCGGGGACGATGCCATGGAACGTGGTGTAGGTCGTCTCGACCATCGACTGCGGGAGCCGCAGTCGCCTGAAGGTGTCCAGGTACAGGATGTTGATGGAGCTGCCGTCGTCCATCAATGTCTTAGGGAGCCAGTAGTCTCCCACCTTGGGCTTGACTACCAGGGCGACTCGGCCTGGGTACTCGATGCGCGGCGAGTGGTCCTGGCGGCTCTAAGTGATTGGTTGCTCCGACCAGTTGAGGAACTGGGGAACGTCCACCTAGGCCACCGTGTTGACGGCGATGGCGCGGGCGATGACCTTCTTCTCGCGCTTCGTGTTGAAGCCTGTGAAGGTGTGGAGCGAGCCGGCCACACTGCCGAATTTTCCGCCGTTTGGCGGGTTGTTGTCGGGGTCTTCCCGCGCTCGTCGTGCCTTCTCGATCTCCTTGAGAGAGTGGCAGTCAGCGGTCGTGTGCGTGGCGGGCTTCCCTTCCCTGCTGTGAAATGCACAAGGTTGGTTAAGGAGGGTCGCGGGGTCGAACCTTGGTTTCGCCTTGTAGTTGCCGCCGTCGCGGCATTGCCTCCCGTCGCGACGGAAGCTCTTGGGCTCGCGCTGCGCGTGCCCAGCGTTGGCGACGAAGTCGACTCGCCCGTCACTGCGGCGCTTGCCGGTGAGGCGAGTGTTGCTGTAGCGTAGATCGGATCGTCGTCCGTTGTCGTTGCCGCTCATGCGGCGTTGTTCTCCCGACTCGTTGTCGGTTTCTTGGTTTGGGTCTTCCTCCGCGTACCTTTTGGCGATCTCAAGGAGGTTCAGTATGTTGTCGAGTGTGCGGTATGCTCGTTTGAGTTTGGCAACCAGGGGCTCGTAGCGGCACGAGGTCTTGAAGCAGTGGATTGCGGTGTCTGGGTGGATACCGACCGCGTTGTACCACAGTTCTTGCCATCGTTGGACCCAGCTGCGGGTCGACTCGTGAGGTCCCTGGACGCATCGTTCCAGGTCCTCGATGGTGGTGGCGCGGGTGTATGAACCCTCGAAGTGCCTGACGAAGCCGTCGCGCATCTCTTCCCAGGAGTCGATGCTGTCCGCGGGGAGAGTGTTGATCCACTGCCTGCACGCCCCCTCCATCATCAGGGGGAGGTAGCGGGCGGCGAGTAGATCGGTGTGGCCGGCGATCCCCATTGCCATGAGGTAAGTGTCCAGCCACACGGAGGGATCGTACGAGGGGTCGTACTTTTCTATTTCCTTCGGCGCTTTGAAGTTCGCCGGGTATCTTTCGCCTCGGATCATTGGTCTGAAGCATCGGAGCCCGAGTCAACTTAGAGACCCCATCGGCTCGCCGTCGTGGCGGTTGGTTAGGGTATGTCGCAGGTCGTCGTGCTGGCGTGCGCGCCAGCTCTGGTTGTTGATGATGTGGGTGCGGGCGTCGACGGGCTGGCCGTTGGCGGCGACGAAGTTGGTCGCCGGCCTGGGGTCGTTGGTGGAGAGTGCCGTGTTCGTGGGTCGGTGTTGGAGCTGCAGTGGTTCGGGTGGCGGGCAGTTGAGGGTGTTTGCCACCAATGGGCGGCCGCTTGAGGCTGCTCTGCTTCCCGATGAACGCGAGTACATCCGACCCTGTGAGTCGACGCCTGCGTTTTGTTGCTTGACCGCCTTTGCGAGTAAGGCCTTGACGTACTGGATCTGTAGGGCGCCGTCACCGATGGCCGTGATGTCGTCGGCCGCTGCTCGGACCGCCACGAGGTTGTCCATCGAGGTGGAGAACAGTGGTAGGTTGTTCGCGTCTCGCTCCCGTGAGGATACCACGATCCGTGGCTGGTCCCTGGGGGGTGCGCGGTTGGGTGGAGGTGGGGCGCCATTCGCCGTCGACCCTGGTGGGGGCCGGGCGCTTCCTCCTGGTGGCGCGTTCTCGCAGATCGCGCGCTCGACCACGCGGGCCGGGTCGTTCTCGTCGTCGAAGTTCAGGGCGCGCCCCTGGACGGTGGGGTTCAAGCGCGACCTGATTCGTTGCTGGTGGTAGCGCGACAGCTCTTGTGCCGTCACCTGCTTGAGGCGAAATTTTTCGCGCTTGGCTTGCTCCTTGCGGACTGCTTCCGCCAGCTTCAGGCGGAGCTCCTCGACCTCCGTTGTCGTCGTGTTGGGAGGGATCGGGATGGAGAAGGGATCCTCCGGTGGGTCGGCGCCAGTCGCCATGTAGGTCGCGGCGTGGCGACCGGTCCCGTCGCGGAGATCGGCGGAGTTTTCCGACCCGGAGTCAAAGTCGAAGATCCCAAGGATGGAGGGATCCTCGAAGTCTCCAACATTGTAGACCTGGGTGATGGAGCCCGCGGGCGAAGCCGCGATGATGGATCCGGCGAGTGACGCCGGGGTCGCCGAGTCGGCGTCGTCGTTGAGGGCCGCGTCTTCCGCGGCCGCGGTGGTTTCAGCCACATCACTGTGGGATGAGTCTTACTCGGAGGCGAGGCGGTGGATCGTGCGGACCTGACTCTCGAAGAGCCGATCGTGTGGCGGCGACTCGCGGATGCGAGCCGAGTCCTCCGAGACGATGACGTCGGTGAGGCCGACGAAGAGACTGATTGTGCCAACCGGCAAGATCATGCTGTGCGTGACGGGTCGCGCCGCCGGGACGTAGATGCTCGGCAAGATTTGGAGCATCTCGCTGATCGCTATCATGCGGCCGGTGGCGATCGACTCGTTGATGGGAAGATTGGATATCGCCGCAGAACACCGGCCAGACCGGCCAGGCCCCACGGTGGGCACCACTGTCGTGGGAATGACCACGGCAGATGCTGCAATCGGCAGCGAGTAGTAGAACATGGGGCAAGGGCGGCCAACCATCTATGGTGCGAGATGAGGGCGGAGACACAGGGGTTTACCCAGGTTCGGCCCCCCGGAGGGTAAAGACCTACTCCTGCTAGATTGTATTATGATGGAAGTACAATGGGGCGAGCTCGGCGGCTAGGCAGCGAGTCGCTTGGGTGGATGATGGAACGTATCCTCTACACGCCCTCTAGGGAGGTTGATATAGACTCACCCCCCTAGGGTTTACAGATCCCAACCGAATCAGTTAAGGTTTCGGCAATCGTTTAACCTAACCCGACTGGGCCTATCTACTTTCCTGGGCCTTCAGCTTCCAGTCGCTTGAATCTACGCCAGGTCTTGATCTAGTCGCCGTCCTGCAAGCCCACTCGCCAGTTCCTGGGCCGATCGGAAACGTCCTGTTGGGTATACCCCGGTAGGCATATCCCCATCAATGACTGTTTATATTATTGTCCCAAGTACGATACTTGGAGATCTTCATAATCTTCCATTAGGTCTGGCTCCCCCAAACCTTGCTAGTCGACACCAATGGGGATAATTTATTGGTATCTTACCCTAGACCCATTCCCTTTGTACCCACTCTCTATTACCCCTTGAAAACTAGAGGATGGGAATAAACCTTGAGATCTTTATTCAAAACATGTTTTATTATAAAACCCTGGTGAGGTTGGACCTACCAGGAGGGTTGAGATAAGAAAAATATTTTACCCTTCTAAGCTTGGCAAAAAGGGATTGAAGAATGTTTATGAAACACACCTGGTTCTATGTAGTTTTGCCGGAACAATTACTGCGTACAACCACACTATCCTGAAGTGGGACGGGGCATGACTAGAAGTATGTTTACCCCCAATATGGAAACCTCTTCACTACTTATAGGGGATGATCTCTCCTAAATACCGGGTCTCTTTTACATAAAGGGTCAACTGTGTAGTAGTCACCTGGAGGAGGCAGAATCACCCATGTAAGTGACTGGGTGATACTATGGGCCTTCCATTGAAAGTGCCGCACTCCGGCTGGTTTATGGATCTGGACGTCCCGGTTGGGAGTAATAACCCATAGGGTAGGCATCCTGTTGGAGTGGACACATGGATGGTATTGTCTGATTATCCGTAACCCACATACCTTGGTATGACGAACCGGGAAATTCCCGGTGAATGTATCAGATCTTATGGATAAAGTGTATCATCTCTACAGAGGGTGAAAACTATTCGAATAGTCGTGTACACGGTCATGAAAGATTGGAATGGCTGCTGCGTAGCGGTGTTGAGTTTTGTTTTAAAATAAAAACCTTTCTTAAGAACGTTTTGTGACCATGGTATGGTCGGCAAGAAGGGTGGAGCTCTCTAGGTGCATCAGACTTGGTGAAAATCAATGGGTGACCCATACTCTAGTATTCCCTCACTCTTCCAAAGATTATCTTCTGGTAGGTTTACCCAACTACCCTCTATTTTCTGTAGTATACATACACCTCCTTCTAAGGAAAACAACTTCCATATGAGTGACATTACTTAGCCATTTTCGCTTTGTGACTGGTGCATTTTTATCTACATTACTGTATCATGGTGGTTGGCGAGTACATTCCAACGTACTCACTGGCTATCTACTTGGCCAGTTTATAAGCAGAAAGAGGAAGATGTGGGAGATTACGATGACAACTACGCAAACTAGGACGTTCTCCGCACCTGTAGGTCGGGTTGTAAGTGGGCGTGCCCACGGCTGCCCACCAGCTGGCCGCTTCTAGCCGAGCGATTCAGCTGGGACACCGCTCGTGTCTGTATAAGTATCATGCATGTTATGCAGCGTCCAACTGCCCAGTGAAACCCGCCAGCTTTTAAGCATCGGCGTCTATGCACTACTTCAGTAAGCAGTGACACAATATCAGCCGTTGGCCTGCGCCGCCTGCCCCACAACCTGAAGCAGTACAAACTTGAAAACAAGCATGGCATCACGACTCACGAGCCAGCGTTTAGGCATCAAACTACTACTCCCTCCGTTTAAAAATATAAGACATTTTAGCTTTGTGAATCGAATGTGTGAACCTATATACTAAAAAACATCTAGATATGTTCATTTCATAAGCTAAAATGTCTTATATTTCTAAACGGAGGGAGTTGAAAACACACGAATATCTCAAATAAGACATAGGAGAAGCCTTCGCTTTGACCCTGCCACAGACAATGCGCCTTCATAGGACACTACACGGTTTCCAACACCTTCCTGCAGATGGAGGTGACGGATGAGGTCTAGCTTCCTCATCTCTGTCGGCAGAGGTTCTGCAACAATGCAATAATTTTCAGCAAGCATTCCATACTGCAACTGCAAGCAGTCGTATATTGATTATAGAAATTTCAACTATCTCAGAGATCTTGCAACTATCTCGGGAATTTTAGCCTATAAAAAATAGGAAGATTGTTGATACAAATAGGAATTTAATGCAACTATCGTGCAACTTATCACAAATTGTGATGTGTAATAAAATGCGAAGAAATCTTGGTTAGTCAAAAATACGAAGAGTTCGTGTTTCCTGGTATATATTTTTTAACAAAACACACAATCACATGGTGACATAGAATTCATCGTGATGCTTGCGATATTGAGCAGATCGGACGGGAGGAAATCTTAATAAGGTATGTGTTATATTGTGGTAGAAAAGTAAGGGCAAAAAAGAGTGATATAATAGTAATATTTGGATAACTATATGATGGTGTACCTCCTTGTGAAGTACTACAATTGCTTGGCTACTTGCTTCAGTGAGGCTACTGAAAAATTCTGCACAAAGGTGATCATCAAGGGTACTGTAAAGTACTTCTTTATATTCAATTACAAAGCTAAACCAACGATAAAAAAGTTTCAGTGAGGCTACTGGAATGCTGCCCTGCTAAATCAATGATAAAAATGTTCAGTATTAAGACTTTATTCAATTACAAAGCTGCAGGATACTTCTAATACTGCCACTTCAAACTTTAGAGTAAATATAGTTCAGGCCACATCAATGTATTTCACTTTATAGTGAAAAACTTTTTTATCATGAATCGAGTGCCTTTGTCCCATCTTACTTGAATCCCTGGATAAGATGCTGCTTTGTAAACGGATGTCCTTCAAGCACCTGATGTGTCATATATGTAGCAGAGAAGCTATCTTAGTTGGATACGTGCATCATTCTCTGAAGCAAGAAGGATATTATTTGGTCAGCGTATGCCTACCACCAAGTTTATGTTGGGGCAGAGTATTGAAACTGTTGAACCCAGCTACTCTTAGGAAAAAAAACTATTGTGCCTAGCTACAATCTGGCATTTGATCCTTCACATTTAGGTAATAGATTATTGGGCATTTGAGTTTCCTTCTACTTTGTTCATATTCTGGCCCAAGTTCATTGGATTATGCAAAACAATTGCAGTGCAGTGCAGTCCTAGTGGTGAATTTCATGGTTGATATAGGGCATAGCTCTCCAAACAAATAAACAAAAATCAAGCAATTGTCTTGGCAGCCTCAAACATGAAGTCTCCAACGTACAATACAAATCATCATTGATATTAGTTCTTGGCACGATCTAGTAGAAGTAATTTAGATCGAACTCTTCTTGGCGCGTATACTAGAAACGGATAATGGAGATCTAGACCAGCAATAGATCAAGGTCAAAGTTTTTGAGGATCGAATTTAAGCGAGAGGGAAAGAGGGAATTACCTTTTTCCCTTCTTCTGGACGGTGACCTAACTATATCACTAGCGGCGGCCTCCAGCGGCGATGGGCGTTTTTCCCCGTGGTCCTAGGCATGGGCGTGATGTCGCTGCCGACAGGAGGAGCGGAGTGATGGAGAAGGGGGATGGGAGGGCGAGGGGAAGGGAGGGGCGAGCAGGAAAGGAAGCGGCAACGACGGGACAGTTCCTCCGGGCTTGGCTCCTTCCTCCATCGCCATGGAGGGCGTTTCGTGGAATCGTGGCAGCGTGGTGGCGGTAGCGGATGCTCCGTGGTGGTCTGTGATATTTTTTCAGTAATACATGGGTCTCCATTTACGGGGAAATAGGTGGGATGGGATAGCGGCCCCGTGGGCAGCCCATTCCCACCTATAGATTGACCTGTAGGGCTATGGCATGACTCGGTTCTTCTGCGTTTAAGTATTCCGCTGCTACTATGTGAATTTCCCATCGCGGCCTTTCTGTAAGAATGTTTATGTAAGACTTTATATGTTCGGTACGGTAATGGATGTGTACTTTGATATTAAGTCGGTTATGCGCCACGATGTGTTGATCTTGGGAATCGTGGTTGTATGCATAACGGGTACACCCGAAGCACTTCCCGGGGGTGCCACATTTCCGATCTGGGGCCTTTGGGAGAGGCGAACCTCTCTCATGCCTCTGCCCTAGCGCAACGAACATGTCGACAAAGCGGGCTCCTCTTGGGTGTACGGCTACAACCACAACACAATGAAGCCGAGGTAGCGGTCCCACGCATGGCGATGGCAGGATCCTCCTCCGCCAGAGGTGGGCAGCGAGATGTGGTGGATATCGGGACCCCGTGTCTTACGGAATAATCAGCCAAGCGGTGACCCTTGTGGTCTTCGCATTAAGTCATCAATATGCTTATGGTTGGACCTCCTCTATCTGGTCACCGGCGAGTTCCAGACCTCTCCTTTGGAGGAAAAATGAGGACCTCTTGGATGCTATGAAGACTTTGCTTCATAGGATATTGTTCAGATTCGGTTTGCGGGACAATGTTCCCGTCCACAACGGACACAAGTTCATGTGAGTCTGGTGGTGGATGACTTGCAGTAGCGGCCTCCGCAAGTGAGGACAACAGCACTGGAGGATATCTTTATTGGTGGTGCTCTCAAGTACCGGGCCGGGATTTCCAGCGTGGAAACTCAAGGTATGGTCTTGATTGATTCAGCCTAATAATGACCTTGTTGAAGGTATTCTTTTGAAAAGTGGTTTTTCTACAGACCAAAAACCTAAGATCTTCGATTGGGTGATGGCAACGTTTGCATATTGTTCTCTTTTTTTGGAGACGTTGTTTTTGAATAACCCATTTTATAGTTCGGGTGTTGTCTTTGGTATGGTTAGAGGGCTGTTGTAGGTGTTCATCATCGTGGTGGGTTTTTTTTATTTTGGATGTGTGGATCCTTAATTTTTTTGTTGGATATCTTATTGTTTCGAAGAGTTGGGTGTAATTGATATACGTGAGATATTAAAAACCATCGATTGGCCTCAAATGAGCAGGTATGGTTAAAAACAATTAAAAAAACCATCGATGGGCCTCAAATGGGTTGTTTGTGTTGTGCAGCGGCCCTGTGGAAAGAAGTCATACGCGACTTCTTGTGCATTCTCCACTAATTCAGGTTCAGCAGCCTGCTTATCTTCTTAAGCAGACAAGCTCAGCAACTGGGCTGGTAATGGTTGAACCGCGCAGGCCTCAAGAGTTAAAGCTGGTAAATGGGCGAGGCTCACTTATTTATCGTGGCTGCGCGCATCCAGTTTTACCCTCAAATTCGGTTCCCTTTTTTTGTTTTTTCACTGATTCTGCTAGGAAGAAACGACCCCGATACTTCAGTTCAGTGTTTGTTTTAAAACAGATGGAAGAAGATGTCCTAGATTCAGTCCAAGAACTCAAAACCGTTGTGTAAGCCCATGTAAAATTAAGGAAGATTTTCCATTTTATGTGGCTTCTAAATGGTTTTATAGTTTTGTCATCGGTATATTTCTAAATTTCACTTCAGTGTAAATATGTTTCTATTTCTATTGCACTAAGTGATTGTATTTAGAATCATATAAATTTACGTCTCTTGACTACTTTGATTTTTACATCGAAGTAAAAAGTAAGAGGAGTTTGCAAGTGGGCCTTTTGTTAAACACTTTCCAATAGGGTTTTAAGCTAAGTGGCCTACCGAGAGAAAGAACAAGGCAAATTGAACGTAAGCCCGTTCTATGCCAACTTGGGCCGCACAGCTCCATCGTATTGGCAGCGACGATCGCTAACAGGGCTTGCTTTTTTTTGCTAAAGGAAGAACAGGCTCGTTACTTTTGCTTTCCGTTTGCCATTTTTATGTCTCAAAAATGCCAAAGACGAAGGTTTCTCCTCTTCTAGTTCCATACTTCCATAATATCGTACTGACATGCATAAATTGGAACTACTATAACACTATCTCGACAACAATATACGGCGAAGTCTGGTAACAAAATTTTGCGCGTAATCGTTCCACATAAGGCAAAATTTTGCGCGTAATCGTTCCACATAAGCGCGTAAAAAGGAAGCATGTCGGGAGAAGAGACGCGGGCTCTTCTTTCTTCCCGTCCGTGTGGTGATACACATACACATCTAGGCCGACGGTACACACTACGGTTGATTGTTTCGAGTTCTGGCTTCGTGCTCTGCCACTCTCCCCTCCACGACTCCATCAGCGAACTCTTCAAACACTACTCCTAGAAGGTTGTTGCAATGCTGTCACTTCGAGCTTGAGCACTCCCATTACACTTCTTGCTGTCACCCAAAATAAAGAGTCAATTATATATGGCGGTCCGCAATCTGAACAAGAACGAGCCGGATAAGATCGTTCTTGGACCTCGCATTTTATACTAGCAGGAGGTCGTGCCGAGCAACGTCGAAGGAGAACAATAAGAAAAGGGATACCGCGTCATCCATGTCACTGTCAGCTCTCGGCATAGGCAGGCACTCATCTCTTCCCTAGATCACAAAATGGGCCCCGGGAGAACCTAGCAAATAAGCCACAGACCCACAGTACCGCCACGCCCGATCGATAACGATAATGCCATCCCGCTCTTTTTCAAAGCTATCCTCGACGACATGTAATAATCCCCTCTCGCGGTCTCGCTCGCCCTGGAGGTGGAAAAGATCAGGCGCTAGCTAGCTAGGATACAAAACCCCGGCCGAGCGAGCGTGGCGGCTGACGCCGGGATCGGCAAGCGCGTGCGTGCGCCGTGCGAAGCTTCGTCCTCCCTCTGCAACTGTGCAGGCGCAACGGCGTCTCGCGCGCGCGCGCGTGCGCGTGATGTGAAACTGGTTCTTGTCTGCGCATGCGGACGAAGCTTCCGCGCACGGCGGGCCACCCGCGAGAAACAGCCAGCTAGCCGGGGGAGGGCGCGGTTGTCGCCTTCGCGATCGCTGTCGCTCGCTGATGTCCTCCTTCCCGTCCCACCTGCTCCTCAGACCTCATCACAAAAAAAATCCACGAACTTTCTCTGCCTTGCTTGATTTGATACTACTAGGCCAGTCTGATAATCATGAGACAGAGCACCACGCCACGCAGAGAAAAAGAAAAAAAACAAAAGCGAAAGAGCAGCTGCACGTTCGCTAATTAATTGGCATCTCAGATATAAGTTTAATTTCTGAGATCCCAACGTCTTTTTGTGTACACCGTACGTAGCCCCGTGGCTTCAGATCTAAGGATACTTCCTGTCCTCCGGAGCCGGAGCCTCGCTTCCAGCACCAGCAGTACTGTATTTTTTTATGCCCAACGCACCATCACTTGACCATGCAGCAATGCATAGTCCAGGCCAGCAGAGATATTTATCTGAATTATCATCTCCTTTGCCAAGAACGAGTCAAGAAGTGTTGTAAACTAGTACGGGTCTGGTGGTGTGATGATGCAAGCTGATGAGGCGCTAATTAATATAGTCTCCCTGATCCATGGCGACGTAACCTCCAGATTAACAGTTGTTTACCGTGAATGATTGGGACCGGTCGACTGATGAACCGATGCGCGCGGCACTTTCCTCCGGTTCGGCCGTTTCTTGGTTCCATCGATCGAGAAACGGCTAGCAGAAACGGTCTACATGTAGATCTGCGTTAGCCGTTGCGTTTGATTTGAGTGATGAGCCTTTGTATTGGAGATCACGTTGCAGACTAAAACATACTACTAATCGAATTAGATTCTACACAATTAAAATGAGCCATTGGACTAATTTACGTGAGTATGATGTCCACGATTAGATATTTAGACCCATATAAGAACAGACAGATCTCTATTAGACTCGCAAACACTATATCCTCGATCGAGTTGGTAGCACGAGCTACGAGGCGTGGCACGTTGGTATTTCCAGAAACCGATATGGGATGAAGCCTTTTGCTTCGAGTGAAAAGAACCTCGATCGTGGCAGCAAGCAAGGACTACTTGGTGCTTTTACTTTGCTGCCGGACCACTAACTAGGCCCGGGCGATGGAAGAGGATAAGGTGAGGGCCAGCTGCCTACTCCATGCTGCTGGTTCTAGTAGGGTTTGGTCTCATAATCATGTGGTTAGCCAGCTGAGAAGCCAATCAGTGTCCTGTTAATCACCCAGTACAGAACGAGTACAGTACGAGTACACCAAATAGAGGTTTATTTTTGCAAGTACCTAGTAGAGAATTGAACCACTTGCCTCAAACAAGACGAGAAGCGAGAAGTATTTCAAGCCGAAGTATAATTGCACTGCATTCTGCGAACAGGCACGTACGAGACCGAGACGGCGGCTCAAAAAACTTATGTAGGGTTCCTTTCCTCCGTCGGTGACGTCGTCAGTTTGCTCCATCTCTGATGGCCTTAGGGCTTTAGAGGTGTGACGGACCGCGGTCTCTCGTCGGCGAAAGGTTTTTGTTCTTCGATTAGGCTGGTCATGTCTTTTTCTGGATGTTGAGGCGACGCTATCCTGAAGTCAGAATAAAGTCCTTCCCGCTCTATCCTCGCTTCGGTGGTGCTCCTAGCTCTGACAAAGGACACGTGGAGTCGTGTGTCTGGCTGATCTCCTGTGATCTAGTTGTTTTTCGTGTTAATTTCAGGTCGGTCTCTTCCAATCTACTGATGTTATCATTGGCGATGGTTGCTGCTTTAGTGCGCTGGTTCTTTGGGACCTTAGCACGACGACTTTTCGTCTGTCTACTACAACAAGCTCTACTACGACAAGTATTGCCCGGCTCCGGTGATGGAGGGACGAGGACGGCGACGCGCCTTCGGCTCGTGCTATTGTTTGTAGTCTTCGCTAGGTGGTTCATCGACCTATTTGTATTTTTATTACTTTTAGGCCTGTTTGTACTACTTTTGATGATTATTAGTAGATCCGTGGAATTTTCGAAAAAAAACAAAAAGTATAATTGCACTGCGCACATCTTATGATCAGGTTGGGCTTTTTGGACGGATTGGATTGGTAAATGTAACACACCCTTCCTTACTTCTCCTCCTCTGGCCACATGGGCCTAGAGGGTGTGGCGCCCTAGCCGATGTAGACCTTGGGGGTCTCCTTAGATCCATGTGTGACCCACTAGAACTTTCTAGAATATTTTGGAACCTTATCAAAAAAATCTATAACTTAATAATTTCTCTTATACAAAACTTTGTGTCCGGACGGAGCTCCTCGACATGTCCTAAATCCCATACGAGACTGTGAACAAACTCCGGTCTCACCATTATGTATATCCTAAAGCTATCCTATCATTACCAAACATTAAGTGTATGACCCTATGGGTTTAAGCACATGCAGATATGATCGAGCCATCTTCTCCGATCAATAACCATCAGCAGGATCTAGAGGTCTATAATTATTCCCACATATTCAACAAAGATCTTTATAGGTTTGAACCACGATATCAAGGATTGAAACAATCTCGTATATCATTCCCTTTGTCTCGCAATATTTTAATTGTTCGAAATCTTATCGTTAGTACTCTATGATGAACACATTAACCACTATACTGAAGGGGTTTCATAGCAGAAAAATGTAGTTTTGACATGTTAAGGTTGGAGAAGCGATGCATCACCACTGTCAAATCGGCTTTGACACCCCCCCCCCCCAACAAGAACTAGAAAACTTGTCATTGAACCCATCCGGACCCGGTGCCTTACCCGAAGGCATAGCCAAGATAGCCTCTTTCACTTCCTTTTACGAGAAGGAGACGTCCATTCCTTCCAAGCTACAAGTGGGGAGATTAATTGTATCCTAGAGTCAATAGGGCTTGGTTCCACTTGACCAAATGGTGGTCGTGAAGTGTTGTTCGGCAATAAGTTATTTGTCGACATGTGAGGAGACCCACCCATAGCATTGGCGAAGTTTATAGGTGAAGTTTTTCCTCCTTATTGAGTTGGACCTTTGGTGAAAGAACCTTGTGTTGGCATCACAGGCTTTTAAGTTGATTATTGCAATTTGTTTCTTGCACGAACGCTCCAAGGCCACCAAAGCAATAACACTTCTTTTTTTTCCTAGCCCTAATATCTCTCTCATCCAGGGATAGAGCTCGGGTCTCCATGGCGAAGTCCAAGTAAGAAATTACCATGAGAGTTATGTGGTGTTGAATTTCACATTGGAGAAAAGACCCTTGCTCCACTGCTTGAGACACCTTCCAGTGGTGGTGAGCTTGTGATGGAATATGCGGTCGGGGTCGGAATAAGCATTAGGCTCGTCCCAAGCCTTTTTAACCACCTCCAAGAACCCGGTCATGGCCACCAAAATCTCCTCAAATCTAAATGAGTGAGGCTTCCTCCGACCACACGACATGCAGGGAGAAGAGGGAAATGATCAAAGAGAGAGAGGGGGAGAGAGTGAAGGAAATATGCCCTAGAGGCAAATAATAAATGTTTATTATTGTCATATTCCAATAAGTTCGTAATAATTTTATATTGTGCTATAACTGTATCAAGTGAAAACATTGCTACATGTGTGATATGAAACATAAGTCCCTAGTAGCATCTATTCATACTAGTTCGTTGGACGATCGATGATCAAGGTTTTATGATCATGGGTGATAGTGCCAATTGACAACGAGGTCATATTATTGGTGAATGATGTGATGGACATTACCCAAAGATTATGACACGATCAAGTCACGAGGTTCACGTTGCAATAGTTAGAAACAAAGTATCCTTCTCCTTAGACCATGAGATCATACTAATCACTGTCTCCCGAGGCTGCTTGGACTGCATCAAACGTCACTCAGTGAAATGGTGATTATAAAGGTGTATGTTGAGTATTCCATAGGTATAATTGAGGCATGTGGATCAAGACCAGGATTTGTTCACCCAGTGATAGGTAAGATACATAAGGTCGACTAGGTGAGATTACATCCATAATGTTGCAACATGCCACTATGTCATGGGGATGTAATATCACAGTAATAAGTGAAACAGTACTTGTCGGTAACGAGATTGAACAAGGTATGAGACACCAAATGATCAGATCTTGGACAAGTCGTATCAAAGAAACAAAGGGAATTAGACTCAACGTTTATGGTTCAAAATGGCATCGTCATCATGGAATGTATAGGGGACAATATGGGCATCCCAGTCCCGCTGTTGATCATTGATAGATATCATGTTTGTGCCATTTCCGATCAGTGGGGAGATACACTTAAGGGTACGATGAGCTAGAGATCATCTATAAGTTGGAATCACATTAGAGAAAGAGAAAGCCAGAATTGTTCCGCAGAGAGAGAGAGAGAGATACGAAGTTGTTCAAAGAAATAAGAGGAAATCGGAAAAGTTCCATGCCAGAATCGTTTCAGAAAGTTTCGAAGTCATTCGAGGAAAATCGAAGGGGAACTGAAAGGTGTTTCGGGTCCAATCAGATTTTATAATATGTATTTACATATTAATTAACGTAATTAGTATAAATAAAATATTAAAATCTAATTTGAAAGGGTATTCCACTAATGGGCCAAACTTCCTAGGGAAAAAGGGCCCATGAGGAAAACCACAAGAGAGAGGGCTCATGCGCCTAGGACCGCCTCCTCCCTTGGCCGGCGAGTAGGGTTATGGTTTGGGGCGCCCTAGGTCTGCTCCCTCCCTCCCTCCCTTGGCCTCCGCTTGGTGCCTTGGGGAGGGGCAAGCCTGCCCCCCCCCTATATAAAGAGCTCTCCTTTGGAGAAGGAGGCAAACACCAAGGCCACGATTTGGGAGCCCTCCTCCCTCCTCTATGTGTCTCCTCCCTCCCTATCCTCTCTCTCTATCTCTAGTTGTCTCCTTGTGCTAGCATGGTCCTATAATAGGACTGCTCGCGCAAGAGATGATGCACTAGCAGCATGCCGTTGCGTTGTACAGATTCTGAGCCAAAGATCTAATTCCACACTCCCGACAGGGATTGGGGAGCCGGAGGTCGTCATCATACACTGTATGTGTACGAAACCACGAGGGGCCACACTTGGGGAACCTTGGATGTCGTGGTTCAGACTGTTGCATCATGATGGAGCAAGGGGTGACGTGCAAGGAGCTTCGCGACCTTGAGGTCAGCTACAAGCACGACTACTTCAACCATGTTCCCCTCGGAACGTTAACCACTTTTGGTCTGAAACCTCGGCCATTATGGCATTACTAATAGATAGATCTTGGGAATTAGGGCGATCCAACATAGGATTTTTTTTGCACCGTAACCCCAATAGTGGTATCGGAGTCGATCTATGCATAGTGATGTTGTACAGCTAGTACGTACATGGGTTATGCGGGCATTGATTATATAGTTGTTACCTTGATGAAGCGGCCCAGACCGATCTTACGCGTATCCGTACGTGAGACTGATTCCACGCTCGACATACGACTTGTTCCGTATAAGTGGCTAGAATAGTTGATATACCATTTACAACGGAGGGACCCGAAAGGGGTATAGTAGAGACAACTATGCGGATCCATGTTGTGGTTGGAAAGTTCGTAGTTAGAAACGGTTATATTATGAAAGTCCTGTCATCCACGTAAAATATGCAAAATATAAAGTAGAGGTGTCTAACTTTATTTTGCAGGAGGGCATGTGATTTGATATAGTCTTGGTCGTTCTGAAGGTAAACTAGTTTACTTTTCTATTACTAAGTTTTGTAGTAATAGTCATCGTTCTGATGGACGACCTACTGGTGGCGTCGTGGACTTGGCGTCAAACCGATGGCAAGATGGAGATCATGCCAGAGCGCTCGATGGAGATCAAGGCGCAAGAAGGACCATATCATATCACAATATTCATGTGATATTGATACTTGTTTATGTCTTATTGTGTGCTAGTATTAGATACTCAATGGTAGCATATTAGATAAGATGATCCCTAATAATAACAATATTGTGTTCTCACCTAGTGTGCAAACACCAACAAAGTTCATCGTTATAAAGCCGGCCGTGACGATCAGGGGCTAGTGATACGTCCAATTTACATCACCATTCTATATCATAATTTGCCTGTATTCATTGATATACTTTATATTAAGAGGTGTTACTTATGTCTTTTCATCTGTTTTTGCATATTGGATGATTCTTGGAGGATAAACCGCCAGAGTCAGGATTCTGATGGAAAAAGAGATGTTTTGATGCAATTTCGCGAAGATCCGAAAAATACCAAAAAAATCATGGAAAATTATATTTTCCCAGAAGACGAAGGAAGCCAGAAGGGGAGGCGTATCTGGGCCACAGGGCCCACACCCCCCAGGCGCGGGCCACCCCCTAGACGTGCCTACAGGGGGTGTGGCCCACCTGGCCGGCCTCCGACGCCGCCCTCTCGCCTATATATTCTCCTCGAAACCCTAATACACGGGGGGCGACCACAGAAAGATTCCACCGCCTCTACGGGGCGGAAAACACCGAGAGAGAAAGAGCTCTGCAGTAGACAGATTTCTGCCGGGGAAATTCCTTCCCGGAGAGGGGAGATCGTCGCCATCAACACCATCGTAAAGCTAGACTTCATCGGGATCATCATCATCCACACCACCATCTCCACCAGCACCACCATCATCACCACTCCATCCAGCTGTAACAATTGTGTTGAATACTTGCATAGTTCTTAGGGGAAACTTTCCCGGTGTTAATTACTATTGTAGTTGATGCTTGTGAGTGGAACCATTGGATTATTGTTTATGTTCATATTGTTATCCATCACCATATCATCTTTGATCTTGATCCATATGATGTCTCGTGAGTAGTTCGTTTAGTTCTTGAGGACATGGGAGAAGTCATGTTGTTAGTAGTGGATTTGTGTTGAGATATTATTTAATGGTTTAGTATTTAAGTTGTGGTGCTATTCTTCTAATGGTGTCATGTGAACGTCGACTACATGATACTTCATCATTTATGGGCCTAGGGGAATGCATTGTGTATTTGGCTACTAATTGTGGGGTTGCCGGAGTGACAGAAACCTGAACCCCTGTTAGGACACCTTTGCACAAGGGAGTGTAGGATCTCAAAGTTTAAGGTTGTGGTTAGGTTTATATCTTAATTGCTTTCATGTAGTTGCGGATGCTTGCACGGGGTTTAATCACAACTATGTATTAGTCCAAGTAAGTTCGGTACATTAGCACAGGTTCACCCACACAACACTTACAACACCAAAGAACGTTTGGTCCTTATAAGTATTTCCACCGGCTTGTCCTTTGCTAAGAAAGGATTGGGCCACTTGATGCAGTTGTTTGTTGTCTTTATTACTTGCACCTTGTTTCTTTGCTTTATCAGAAAACCCCTAAGAATTTGTTTGCTAAGTATTTATAGAGATTTCCTGCTCCATACCACTAGTCAACACCTTCTGCTCCTCGTTGGGATCGACACTCCTATTTATCAAAAGTACTACGATACACCCCCTATACTTGTGGGTCATCAAGACTATTTTGTGGTGTCGTTGCCGGGGAGTGAAGCGATATTGAATAGTGGAACTGGTAAAGGAAACTTCTACTGTGAGAATTGTTTTTTATTTCTGTTTGTTACTTTGTTTCCAATATAGATAACTCACTTGGTTTTATGTTTAGGAAAACTACTACCACTGCTAGGGTAGTAGATGAACCACCACATGTTAAGATAGATCCTTTAAAGATACCTACAAGTATTGTTGATCGTGTTATGGGTAATTATTATTTAGGGGATGGAACTGTCCATCCTGGTGATCATTTGCTTTTTATCCATGAATTCTGCGGGTTGTTTAAGTGTGCAGGTATCACAACTAAACAGGTGAAGAAGAAGTTACTCTCTATATCCTTGAAAGGGAGAGCTGAAGAATGGGCAATCCATGGAATGAGAGGAAATAGTACCTCTCTTTTATTCTAAATTTTATCCTCCTGGTGAAATTCATAAGGATAGAAATCTGATATATAACTTTTGGCCTCGTAATGGAGAGAGTACAGCTCAAGCTTGGGGGAGATTGAAATTACTAATGCTTAAATGTCTTATTCATGAACTCCCTAACAATATTATTATCAATAACATTTATGCTAGGCTTTCTCTTCATGATAAAGATTTACTAGATGCTTCTTGTGCTGGATCATTCACACATATGAAGGAAGAAGCTAAATGGGATCTCCTAGACCGTATTTAAAAGAACACTGAAGCTTGGGAGAATGACAAAGGAAGAAAGTCAGGTATAAGCTATGATTATGAATGCATTAAACCTTTTATGGGAACTGATGACTTCCGTGATATTAGTAATGAGTTTGGTCTTGACTCCTAAAGTATTACCAACTATTTTAAGGCCTTTGCCTCTTACATATAAATTCCTAAAAAGAAGTGGAATAAGTACCATGCACCATATAAAAATGTTGTTAGTCATGTTCTTGTTAGAAGTACTGAAGTTTGTACTATTGATCATATTTTGCCTAAACCTTATGTCGAGAAAATACCTTTCCCAGCTAAGGTAAAGGAGTATTCTATGACGATTAGTGCAAATAACAAAAGTACAAAGAAAACTGTGGACCCCGATGAGCAAATGAATAATGAACCTGTGGTAGCTATTGTGAAAGACCATGTCACTAGAAATATAGAGGATGAGCACATTATCTTCTATGAAGACGCTTCTAATATTATCTCTCATCCTAGTAAGTCTAGAAAAGCTAGTGTCCCTGTTCTTTCTGTTAAAATTGGTGATCATTGCTATTATGGTTTATGTGATATTGGTGCTAGTTCTAGTGCTATTCCTTATGAGCTTTACAGGGAAATTATGCATGAAATTGGTCCTTGTGAGCTTGAGAACATTGATGTTCTTATTCACCTTGCTAATAAGGAAACTGTTTTCCCTATTGGTATTGTAAGAGATGTGGAGGTTCTTTTTGGTAAGATTAAGTATCCTGCTGATTTTTTAGTGCTTAATTCAGCAGCTAGCAAAACTTGTGCTATCATTTTTTAGTAGACCCTTCCTGAACACTTGTGGAGCTATTATAGATTGTAAAAAGGAAAAAGTTTTAACTAAGTTTGATGGAGATTCTTATGAGTTTAACTTTTCCAAATTCTCTAAATCTCCTTGTGAAAATAGTTTGCCTAATAAAGATTTCAAGATGGAACAACTTGCTTCTATTGATCCAGTTTATGACCTTGGACCTCTTTTTGATGATTGTAAGTATGCTCATTCTGATGATAAAGTTGTTGCCAGTGACAATTATATTGTCAACTTTATTCAAAGTGCTACTGAAAGTTATTATGAGAGTGGGAAACATGGTTTTATGCATCTCAATAATATTAAGTCTCCCCGTTTTATGTTGAAAGCTTTGAAGTTGCATTTGTTTTGTATTCCTATGATAGTGGCTTTTTGTTTCAACAATTTGTTTTCTCATGATACCCCCATGCATAGGAAGTGGGTTAGACTCAAATGTGTTGGTTATTTGCTTCTTGATGCTCTCTTTCACTTCAAATATTTATCTCCTATGTGAGCATCTTTGAAACTATCAAGCCTAACTTAAAGGCATTAAAGTAAAGTACTTCTTGGGAGATAACCCAATAGTTTTGTCGAGTCTTGGAAGTTATTACCTTAGTACTAACCGCTCCTTATCCTTTTTGTTTTGGTTTTTGTGTTAAGTTCAACTACTTTTGAGAAGTAGAGGAGTTGTGAAAAGTGGTTGCCGTGGGACAGATTTTTGTGCTGCATTGGAAAAATTCGTGAAGGAGCTCAGTACATCGGATGGAGCTGTATTTTTCTGTGCTTATTCTCCAAGTTGTTACCCAACTTTCATTAGTTTTGCACTTTTTTATTTGAGCAACATAAGGTTTTCAGAAAAATCAATCTTTACCTGCTGGTATGTTTTGACAGATTTCTACCATCATTTGTATTTGCCTCGTATATTGATTCCCTTCCAAATTCTTTTGGGTTTTTGGAAAGGAGTTGCTACAGTAGCTTTTTTTATGGTTTTTAGTTGAAGTATGAACCTAAAGGTTTATTGTTTTTGCTTACACTAATGTTGCCATTGAGGTTTGTGTAAAGTCTTGTAGGAAAGGAATTTTCAGGAGAAGGAGAAAAGGAATCTGCAGAGTCGTCTTTGAATAGGTAAAAGTGGTGAAAACATCGTGAAAACCCTATCTTTTTATATTTTTTATGTTTTTATTACATACGGAAGGTTATGAAACCAAACAGAGGGGAAACGGAGGCCGAGGTGGCCACACCCACCCCAGGCGCCTAGAGGGGGTGTGAGCCCCCCGAGCCCCATCTCCGCCTCGTTTTCATACCAATACCTTCCTTATGTTTTGACACTTCGTAATATATACCCCCCCCGGATCCCCCGAGGTTTGTGCATCGTGTTCTCGTCGTGTTTTTGTTTCGATATGTTTCTGTCAGGAAATCTCCTCAAGTTTAGAGCACCATGGTCTCCGCCAACGACAAAGGAAAGAAGCCCGTGGAAGAAGAAAGGATCGCTGCTAGGCTCGAGGACATGGATTGGAGCGTCGAGGAGGAAGTTAAGATAGATGAACAAACCACCGCAGGGTATAGGGCAAGGAAACCTACTTTTGTAGGAGCAATTAACACTAGACGTGCTTTTTCTCGTAAAATGCAGGGGATTATAGCCTCCGTTCCTGACTTCAAATCCTGCCCTGAGGCAGTGGAAGCCCTTCGAACCACTGACGAGTTTTGTGATAAGTACCGCGCTTTGAGGATGATGGTGGATATACTCCAAGAGGAGAATAACAGGCTTCGTAAGATGCTGGAAGGTTTTCTTACCCTAAATAAGGGAACACCACCACCACCGAAGGAGTAATTCGTCATCAGGTTTGGCATCCCCTTGGCCTGTTCCAAGCTTGGGGGAGTGTCGCGGTATCACATCATTATCTTTTATCTTTTACCTTTTTAGTGTATTCATATCTTTGGTAGAGAAGTTATCTTATAGGTTGGTTTGCATTGTGGAAGTATCTCTCCTTTAGTTGATTATCTATGTATCCCTTGGTGTGAGTGCCTTTATGGAATATTAATGAGAAGTTCCATCTTTTAATTTTTGCACTTCTTATTTTAGTTTGCAATCTCTATTATATGATTGATCTTGTTGATCAGTATTGACATCACGTTGGGAGCATCAAGTAGATCTAAATTGGTTTTGGCAAACCGAGCTCTGGTCAGTAGCAACACTTTTTGAGGTTTGAAAGGAAAAGAGAAAAAGCTTGCAGGTATTTTGTATCATTTATTTTCTTTCTTGATTGGCACATAAGCCTAGTATTCTTTATTTAAGATCTTTTGTGTCTTTAAGGAATATTGCATGTTTAGCTTTATCACTTGTAGGTTTACTTGTTTCCTTCAACTCTTTGGCTTGCTACCCAACCTTGCTAGCCAAAAACCTGTTTTGAGAAGGCATTCTTCTCATGCTTTCAATCCCTTTGAACCAAAACCTGTGCAATTTGGGTCCACCATATCTTCCTATTAGCATTATTGCTATTCCAGGCAAATTCTCAAGCTTCATCTATCTTTCGAATTAAAAAGTATTTTGTTATGTGAAAACTAGTTAGTAAAGCTCTCACGAACTTGACGGCACACCTTGTTTTCTTGCCCCTAATAAACTTGAACCATTGTGTCATCGAAGTTGTATATGCTTGCACCTAAACATTGGAATTATCAGAACCGTGTTGTCACGAGGAACGCTTTTAACATTGCACATGTACATTGTACACATTTGATATCATGCTCTCTTGTTTGTGGATGTCGTTGGTGTGAAATAAAATGGGAGCTTGTAAGTCCATGGAGTTATGTTTGTGTGTTAGAGAAACGCCCGGGCCGCTAGCCTAAGCCATGCCTAATTGATACATTGGAAACGTATCTATAATTTTTGATGCTCCATGCTTGTTTAGTATCTACTTTGCTTTACTTGTCTACACTTTGAGGTGATTTTTACATGTTTTCTGGTACTAACCTATTAACAAGTTGCAACAGTGCCAGATGCATGTTTTCTGCTGTTTTTGGTTTCAGAAAAGTTAGTAAATAAATATTCTCGGAATTGGACGGAACAAACGTCAAGGTCAATTACTTTCCATGGGGAACAAGAAGTCCAGAGGGGAGACGGAGGGGCTAGCCAGGGGGCCAGACCCACCCCAGGTGCGGGTGGGCCCTGCCCCATGCCTGGCTAGGGTTTGGCCACCCTGGCCGCCGCCTCGGCCTCCTCCTTCGCCTATAAGAATCCCCCGATGCAGAAACCCTGGACACCTATAGCCGCCGCCACCATCGTCCCTAGATCGGGGGATCTGAAGTTCTTCCCGGCACCCTGCCGGAGGGGAGATCATCCCGGAGGCCTTCTCTCCGGTATGATGCATGAGTAGTTCCACCTTGGACTATGGGTCCATGTAGTAGCTAGGTGGTTGTATCACCTCCTTTGTGCTTTCATGTATAGATCTTGTGAGCTCCGTTCATGATCAAGATCTAATCTATTTGTAATCATGCATGTTGTGTTTGCGGGCATCCGATGGATATTGAGATTATTATGTTGGTTTGATTAATGGTCTTGTCTTTATGATTCTATCATGTCTGTGTTGTTTGTGATCTTGCATGCTCTCCGTTGTTAGTAGCTATCTTGGCCAAGTAGTTGCTAGTGACTCCAAGAGGGGGTATTTATGCTCGATAGTGGGTTCATGCCTGTAGTTTCCAAGGGAAGTGACAGAAATCTCTCCGGTTGTAGATGTGTTGTTGCCACTAGGGAGAAAACAACAGTCTCTTTTTCATGGAACATGTGGACTGTTTACCTTACACACTTTCCTTAAAGCAGTTGTCTGTTGCTTGCAACTTAATATTGGAGGGGGTTCGGATGATAGCCTGAAGGTGGACTTCTAGCCATAGATGCAGTTGGATGGCGGTCTATGTATCTTGTTGTATTGCCCAATCGAATATCATAGGATCTTTCTGACTAGTAATTGCATTGTTATGCCTTGCTCAGTTCCTGTCAATTGCCCTGCTGTAATTTGTTTACCCTTCATGCCATGTTATTTATCTAAGGAGAGAACCTCTAGTGAACTATGGACCTCGGTACAATCTTTACCATTGATTCATATTCCATTGTTACCTATTTACTTGCTGCAAACCATTACCTTCCACACCATACGTTTAATCCTTTGTTACAGCAAATCGGTGAGCTTGACAACCTCACCGATTCGTTGGGGCAAAGTCTTGAGTTTGTGTTGTGCAGGTCTCCGTGTTGCTTGCAACACCTATGTGACGTTTCCTTCCTCCTTCTGGTTCGATAACCTTGGTCTCAACTGAGGGAAAACTTGTTGCTTGTGTAGGGGTTCGTAGCATGGAAAACAAAAATTTTCTATCGCATACAAACAAACAAGCCAAGATCTATCTACTAGATTGTAGCAACGAGTCGATGGAATAACTCACCCTCGAAGATTCCAAAGTGTTTAACGAGAGCAGATTCTCGTGGGTGATGTAGTCGTACTCTTTCCGATCTCAAGATCGTGTAGACGATCCTTCCGGCGCCACGTTCCAGCAGCGCCCCCGCAGTCGGTCACACGTTCGGTACTCGACGAAGACCTTCCTCTCCCTTGTTCCAGCAGGCAGCGGAGGTTGTAGCACTCTCCTCGCGATTCCGGCAGCACAACGGCGTGGTACCGGAAGTAGAGGGGAGATCCCGCAGGGCTTCGCCTTAAGCCGGTGCGAGTATGGTGGAGCTTATGAGAGAGGCTATTAGTGGTCTAGTAATTAGACACACCAATTAGAGGGCTCTAAACCAATTAGAAGGCTCTAAACCAAAATAGCTCTAAACCGGGGTTTTAGATTTAGGGTTTAGTTTAGAGGGTAGGAACTAGTAGTGTTGTGTAGAGAGGGGAGCCCTGCCCCTCCCTTTATAGGTGGGAGGGCCGGCGGCCAAGGGGAGGAGTTCCTCCCCAACTCGGCCTTGGGAGGTGCGCCGGCCAAGGGGAGGAACCCTCCTCCAACTCGGCCTCCACCTCTCCTCCTCTTTCTCCTCTTTCCGAAAACTGGCAGTTTGACCGAAAACTGGCAGTTTGACTTTTTCAATTAGGATTTGAATTAACCCTTTATTTCGGACAGCGAGAACACTTAGTACATGATGCAATCATTCCAACATGCAATGACACATTCATGTACCCCTTCCCTCCCGGAGTGCCGGACATTCCGGGACCTTCTAGAATGTTCCCGATGAAAACACCGGAATCATTCCCGAACTCCGAAACGGGACTTTCCTTATATGAATCTTATTCTCCGGACCATTCCGGATCACCTCGTGATATCCCGGATCCCATCCGAGACTCCGAACAACATTCGGTCTCTTTCTCATAATACCATAACTACTCAAACAACGTCGAATCCTTAAGTGTGTCTCCCTACGGTTCGTGAATTATGCAGACATGATCGAGACACTTCTCCGAACAATAACCAATAGAGGAATCTGGAAATTCATATGGCTCCCACATATTTCTACGATTACTTTGCGATCGAATGAACCACTTACATACGATACCAATTTCCCTTTGTCTCACGATATGTTACTTATCCGAGGTTATGATCTTCGGTATCTCTGCATACCTAGTTCAACCTCGTTACTGATAAGTACTCTTTTCTCGTTCCCGTGATATGTGATCCCTTGTGACCCAGTCACATGCTTGCAAGCTAATTGGATGACATTTCACCGAGAGGGCCCAGAGAATATCTATCCGTCATGTGGATGGACAAATCCCACTCTTGATCCATGTGTTTCAACCAATACTTTCCGAACACTCAATACCACCTTTATAGCCACCCTGTTACGGTGTGGTGTTTGATGACATCAAAGCATCCATCCAGTAAAGGTGATATGCATGATCTCATGGTCGAAGGAATTAGGTTACTATGTATCAGAAAGCATATAGCAATTGAACTATTGAAATGACTTGATCTTTATGCTACGCTTATCTATAGGAGTATGTCCACCATATCATTCTCCTAACGATATGATCTTGTTGTTGATAACATCTCAATGTTCATGACAAAGAAACCACATCATCAATCAACCAACAAGCTAGTGAAGTATAGAGGCTATACTAGGGACTTCAAATTAAGTTTACAATTCACACAAGTATTAATGGTTTCCTTGTTAATACTATTATAGCATGAATGCAAACATTTATCATAAACACAAAGATATAATAATAACTATATTTATTATTGCCTCTAGGGCATATCTCCAACAGTCTCCCACTTGCACTAGAGTCATCTAATCTAGATTACATGGTAATATACCGAACACCCATGGCAGTTTGGTGTTGGTCATGTTTTGCCCTCGGGAGAGGTTTAGTCAACGGATCCGCCACATTCAGATCTGTGTGTACTTTGCAAATCTTTATATCCCCATCCTGGATATGTTCTCGAATAGCGTGAAAACGTAGCTTGATATGCTTCAGCTTCTTGTGTGACCTTGGTTCTTGCGCATTGGCTATGGCGCCCATGTTATCACAGTAGATAGACATTGGGTCCAGCGCACTAGGAACCACACCCAGCTCTGTAATGAACTCTTTCATCCATATCGCTTCTTGTGAAGCCTCCGAAGCAGCCATGTATTCCGATTCAGTTGAAGATCTCGCCACAACGCTTTGCTTTGCACTCCTCCAGCTAACTGCTGCACCATTCAAAATAAATACGTATCCAGATTGTGATTTAGAATCATCCGGATCAGTGTTCCAACTAGCATCGGTGTAACCATTAACAACGAGCTGTTCATCACCTCCATAAGAAAGAACCATATCCTTAGTTCTTCTCAAGTACTTAAGGATGTTTTTGACCGCTGTCCAATGATCCACTCCTGGATCACTTTGATATCTGCTAGTTAAACTAACAGCATATGCAATGTCGGGTCTAGTACATAGCATGGCATACATTAGAGATCCTATGGCTGAGGCATAGGGAGTCTTACTCATCCTTTCTCTATCTTCTGCCGATGTCGGACTTTGAGTTTTACTCAAGGTCGTATTGGGCAACATGGGCAAGAACCCTTTCTTGCTATCTTCCATTCCAAACCTCTTTAGAACTTTGTCCAAATATGTACTTTGTGACAATGATATTTGGCGTTTCGATCTATCTCTATAAATCTTTATGCCTAATATGTAAGCTGCTTCGCCAAGATCCTTCATTGAAAAACTATTATTCAAATATTCCTTGACACTATTAAGAAGGTCTACATCATTCCCAATCAACAATATGTCATCCACATACAGTATTAAGAATGCTACAGAGCTCCCACTCACTTTCTTGTAAATACAAGCTTCTCCATAAGTTTGTATAAAACCAAAACTTTTGATTACCTTATCAAAACGTTGATTCCAACTTCGGGATGCTTGCTTCAATCCATAGATGGACCGTTGAAGCTTGCATACCTTGTTAGCATCTTTAGGATCGACAAAACCTTTGGGTTGCATCATATACAACTCTTCATCAATGTCTCCATTGAGGAATGCTGTTTTGACATCCATCTGCCATATCTCATAATCATAATATGCAGCGATTGCTAACATAATCCTCACAGACTTTAGCTTCGCTACTGGTGAGAAAGTCTCATCGTAGTCAACTCCTTGAATTTGTCGAAACCCTTTTGCGACAAGTCGAGCTTTATAGACAGTAACATTACCATCAGCATCTGTTTTCTTCTTGAAAATCCATTTGTTCTCGACAGCCTTCCGGCCATCCGGTAAGTCCACCAAAGTCCATACTTGGTTTTCGTACATGGATCCAATCTCGGATTTCATGGCTTCTTGCCATTTATTGGAATCTGGGCTCATCATCGCTTCCTCATATGTCTCGGGGTCATCGGTGTTGTCCACCAACATGACATTCATAACGGAATCATACCAATCTGGAGTGGTACGAGTTCTCGTTGACCTCCGAGGCTCTGTAGCAACTTCAACCGAAGTTTCATGATCATCATCATTAGCTTCCTCTCTTATTGGTGCAGGCACCACAGGAACTTCTTCCGGTGCTGCGCTACTCGCAATTTCGAGAGAAGGTTCGACAACCTCGTCGAGTTCTACTTTCCTTCCAGTCACTTCTTTCGAGAGAAATTCCTTCTCTAGAAAGGATCCATTCTTGGCAACGAAGATTTTGCCTTCGGATCTATGATAGAAGGTATACCCAATAGTTTCCTTTGGGTATCCTATGAAGACGTATTTTTCCGCTTTGGGTTCAAGCTTGTCCGGCTGTAACTTCTTTACATAGGCTTCGCATCCCCAAACTTTAAGGAACGACAATTTAGGTTTCTTCCCAAACCATAATTCATACGGTGTCGTTTCAACGGATTTAGATGGTGCCCTATTTAAAGTGAATGCGGCTGTTTCTAATGCATAACCCCAAAATGATAGCGGTAAATCTGTAAGTGACATCATAGAACGAACCATATCTAAGAGAGTTCGATTACGACGTTCGGACACACCATTACGCTGTGGTGTTCCCGGCGGTGTCAATTGTGAAAGTATTCCGCACTTCTTTAAATGCTCGCCAAACTCGTAACTTAGATATTCACCTCCACGATCAGAACGTAGAAATTTAATCTTCTTGTTACGTTGATTCTCTACCTCACTTTGAAACTCCTTAAACTTCTCGAAAGTTTCGGACTTATGTTTCATGAAATAGATATACCCATATCTACTCAAATCATCCGTGAAGGTAAGAACATAACGATAACCACCGCGCGATGCTACACTCATTGGACCACACACATCGGTATGTATGATTTCCAATAAGTCCGTAGCTCGCTCCATTATACCAGAAAATGGAGTCTTAGTCATTTTACCCATCAGACATGCTTCGCATCTTTCAAGTGATTCAAAATCAAGTGATTCAAGAAGTCCATCGGAATGGAGTTTCTTCATACGTTTCACTCCAATGTGACCAAGACGACAGTGCCACATATAGGTCGAATTATCGCTTGATTTCAAACGTTTAGCTTCAATGTTATTAAGATGTGTATTTCTACTATCGAGATTCAATAAGAATAGACCATCTATCAAAGGTGCATGTGCGTAAAACATATTACTCATATAAATCGAACAACCATTATTCTCTGATTTAAACAAGTAACCGTCTCGCAATAAACAAGATCCCGATATAATGTTCATGCTCAACGCAGGCACCAAATAACAATTATTTAAGTATAAAACTAATCCCGATGGTAGATGAAGAGGTAGCGTGCCGACCGCGATCACATCAACCTTTGATCCGTTTCCCACACGCATCGACACCTCGTTCTTCGCTAGCTTCCGTTTATTCTGCAGCTCCTGTTTCGAGTTACAAATATGAGCAACCGAACCAGTATCAAATACCCAGGCACTACTACGAATACTAGTGAGATACACATCAATAACATGTATATCAAATATACCTTTCTTCTTGATGTTGCCGTTCTTCAAATCCGCCAAGTACTTTGGGCAATTCCGCTTCCAGTGACCTTCTCCCTTGCAGTAAAAGCACTCAGTTTCAGGCTTAGGTCCAGCCTTGGTCTTCTTCGTTGGCATGGTAACTTTCTTACCACCCTTCTTGAAGTGTCCCTTTTGCTTAGACTTGCCTTTCTTGAATTTGGTGGTCTTATTGACCATCAACACTTGGTGCTCTTTCTTGATCTCCACTTCTGCAGATTTTAACATAGCAAATAGTTCTGGCAACTCTTTGTTCATGTTCTGCATGTTGTAGTTCATCACAAAGTTCTTGTAACTTGGTGGTAGTGATTGGAGGATGCGGTAAACTCCCAAAGTATTAGGAATCACTATACCCAAACTTTGAAGTTTATTTGCGTGCCCAGACATCTTAAGCACATGCTCACTGACGGAGCTACCCTCTTCCATCTTGCAGTTAAAGAACTTTTCAGAAGCTTCATAACTTTCAATTGCCGCATGAGTCTCAAAAATTAATTTGAGATCCTCGACAATATCATATGGATCTGACTCTTCAAACCTTTTCTGAAGCTCCGATTCTAAACCATACAAGATAGCACACTGAACTATGGAGTACTGATTCTTCCGAGCGAGGTAAACATTCTTTACTTCATCGGTAGCATCAGCTGCAGGTGGGTCACCTAGCGGTGCATCCAGCACATAGGTCAAATTACCAGCTGTGAGGACAATCCTCAAATTGCGGAACCAATCCGCGAAGTTGCTTCCATTGTTTTTCAACTTTTCTTTCTCTAGGAACGCATTAAAATTGATGGTAGGGGCTGCCATTGATCTACAACATATTTGCAATAGTTTAGACTAAGTTTATGACAAATTGAGCTCAAATTAATTAATGAAATTAAACTAGGTGAACTCCCACTCAAAACAACATCCCTCACATTGTTTTAGTGATCACACGAACCAAAACTACTATATCAACACCGATCATCACGAGAGCCGATATAGTTTTAATGGCGAACAATCATCATGTTCATCATATCTACTATATGATTCATGCTTTGCCTTTCGGCGATCCGTGTTCCTGAGGCCATGTCTGTACATGCTAGGCTCGTCAAGATCAAACCTTAGTTACCGCATAAGCAAATCTGGCTTGCTTACGTTGTATTCACCCGCGGAATCAAAGACACCCGATCATCACGTGGTGCTTCGAAGCAACAAGCTTTGGCAACGGTGCATACTAAGGGTGAACACTTCAGAACTTGAAATTTATGTGCATGAGGGATCATCTTATAATGCTACCGTCGTCTACTAAGCAATACAAGATGCATAAAGGATTAACATCACATGCAATTCATAATATGTGATATGATATGGCCTTTCTTCTTTGTGCTTCCGATCTCCATCTTCAAGCACGAATATGATCTCCATCATCACCGGCATAGCATCAAGGTCAATGACGCTTCTTCATGGTTGTCGTCCACCAGCTTCAACTATTACAACTATTTTGAATAGACACGCAGGTCTTAACAGAAATTAAAGACAACCATATGGCTCCTGCCGGTTGCCAACTTACAATAAGGAACATTGCATACATCAAATATAATCACAATCATGGCCATATCACATCACTGCACACCCCTGCAAAACAAAGTTAGACGCTTCTACTTTCTTTGCATATTTTACGTGGTTTGGGGCTTTCCATAAGTGTCGTTCTAACCTACGAACAAGAACCACAACATTGATACTAGCATTGTTGATTACCCGTTGTAAATTGGATCTTTACTATGCTAGGAGAAACAGGCACCCGCAAAGCCACTTATGCAATACAAGTTGCATGTTAAGCGTGGAGCAAGTCTCATGAACGATGTCATGTAAGGTTAGCCCGGGCCGCTTCATCCCAACATACCGCAAGATGCAAAGTACACAAAAAGCAATCTACAATAAAAGCATCAACGCCCACAATGACCATTGTGTTCTACTCGTGCAACAGATCTACATATAGACACGGCTCTGATACCACTGTAGGGGTTCGTAGCATGGAAAACAAAAATTTTCTATCGCATACAAACAAACAAGCCAAGATCTATCTACTAGATTGTAGCAACGAGTCGATGGAATAACTCACCCTCGAAGATTCCAAAGTGTTTAACGAGAGCAGATTCTCGTGGGTGATGTAGTCGTACTCTTTCCGATCTCAAGATCGTGTAGACGATCCTTCCGGCGCCACGTTCCAGCAGCGCCCCCGCAGTCGGTCACACGTTCGGTACTCGACGAAGACCTTCCTCTCCCTTGTTCCAGCAGGCAGCGGAGGTTGTAGCACTCTCCTCGCGATTCCGGCAGCACAACGGCGTGGTACCGGAAGTAGAGGGGAGATCCCGCAGGGCTTCGCCTTAAGCCGGTGCGAGTATGGTGGAGCTTATGAGAGAGGCTATTAGTGGTCTAGTAATTAGACACACCAATTAGAGGGCTCTAAACCAATTAGAAGGCTCTAAACCAAAATAGCTCTAAACCGGGGTTTTAGATTTAGGGTTTAGTTTAGAGGGTAGGAACTAGTAGTGTTGTGTAGAGAGGGGAGCCCTGCCCCTCCCTTTATAGGTGGGAGGGCCGGCGGCCAAGGGGAGGAGTTCCTCCCCAACTCGGCCTTGGGAGGTGCGCCGGCCAAGGGGAGGAACCCTCCTCCAACTCGGCCTCCACCTCTCCTCCTCTTTCTCCTCTTTCCGAAAACTGGCAGTTTGACCGAAAACTGGCAGTTTGACTTTTTCAATTAGGATTTGAATTAACCCTTTATTTCGGACAGCGAGAACACTTAGTACATGATGCAATCATTCCAACATGCAATGACACATTCATGTACCCCTTCCCTCCCGGAGTGCCGGACATTCCGGGACCTTCTAGAATGTTCCCGATGAAAACACCGGAATCATTCCCGAACTCCGAAACGGGACTTTCCTTATATGAATCTTATTCTCCGGACCATTCCGGATCACCTCGTGATATCCCGGATCCCATCCGAGACTCCGAACAACATTCGGTCTCTTTCTCATAATACCATAACTACTCAAACAACGTCGAATCCTTAAGTGTGTCTCCCTACGGTTCGTGAATTATGCAGACATGATCGAGACACTTCTCCGAACAATAACCAATAGAGGAATCTGGAAATTCATATGGCTCCCACATATTTCTACGATTACTTTGCGATCGAATGAACCACTTACATACGATACCAATTTCCCTTTGTCTCACGATATGTTACTTATCCGAGGTTATGATCTTCGGTATCTCTGCATACCTAGTTCAACCTCGTTACTGATAAGTACTCTTTTCTCGTTCCCGTGATATGTGATCCCTTGTGACCCAGTCACATGCTTGCAAGCTAATTGGATGACATTTCACCGAGAGGGCCCAGAGAATATCTATCCGTCATGTGGATGGACAAATCCCACTCTTGATCCATGTGTTTCAACCAATACTTTCCGAACACTCAATACCACCTTTATAGCCACCCTGTTACGGTGTGGTGTTTGATGACATCAAAGCATCCATCCAGTAAAGGTGATATGCATGATCTCATGGTCGAAGGAATTAGGTTACTATGTATCAGAAAGCATATAGCAATTGAACTATTGAAATGACTTGATCTTTATGCTACGCTTATCTATAGGAGTATGTCCACCATATCATTCTCCTAACGATATGATCTTGTTGTTGATAACATCTCAATGTTCATGACAAAGAAACCACATCATCAATCAACCAACAAGCTAGTGAAGTATAGAGGCTATACTAGGGACTTCAAATTAAGTTTACAATTCACACAAGTATTAATGGTTTCCTTGTTAATACTATTATAGCATGAATGCAAACATTTATCATAAACACAAAGATATAATAATAACTATATTTATTATTGCCTCTAGGGCATATCTCCAACAGCTTGCTCTTCACACTCTACGCTTGGGGTTACCAACGAAGTGCCACGTCGAGCATCATCAAGGCTTTTCTAGCGCCGTTGTCGGGGAGGCCAAGGACGTATTCACAAGGGGAGTCCTTCACTTCCTTTCTCTTTACTTTGTTTTTTTGTTTGCTTTGTTTATTTTGCTTGGTTTTGTTTGCCTCTTTCCAAAAAAAACCCAGAAATAGTCTAGCTTGGTTTGCTTGCCTTATTCAAAAACACACAAAAAAAATTAGTTCCTGCTCTAGCTGCTCCTGTTGTTTTTGGCTTGCCCACCTTTGCCAAAATGAACTCTGCTGAGAACACCAAGTTTTGTGACTTCACTAGCACCAACAACAATGATTTCCTAAGAACTCCTATTGCTCGACCTGCTCCTGTTGCTACCTTTTATGAAATTAAGCCTGCTTTGTTGAATCTTGTGATGAGAGAGCAATTTTCTGGTGTTGGTTCTGATGATCCTGCTACCCATCTTAATAGCTTTGTTAAACTTTGTGAGATGCAAAAGTATAAGGATGTAGATGGAGATATTATTAAGCTTAAGCTTTTTTCCTTTCTCCTTGAGGGAAAAAGCTAAAGAATGGTTGCTTTCTTTGCCTAAACATAGTATTGATTCTTGGACTAAGTGCAAAGATGCTTTTATTAGAAAGTTCTATCCTCCTCCTAAGATTATATCTATGAGAAGTGACATTATGAAATTTAAACAACTTGATAGTGAACATGTTGCTCCAGCTTGGGAAAGAATGAAGTCTGTGGTTAAGAATTGCCCTACTCATGGACTCACTACTTGAATGATTATCTAGACTTTTTATGCAGGTTTGAACTTCTCCTCAAGAAATCTGTTGGATTCAGCTGCTGGAGGTACCTTTATGGGCCTCACTTTGGGTGTTGCAACAAGGATCCTTGATAATATGATGGTTAACTACTCTGAATGGCATGTTGAGAGAGCTCCACATGGTAAGAAGGTAAATTCTGTTGAGAAAACTTCCTCTTTGAGTGAAAAGATTGATGTTATTATGGCTATGCTTGTTAATGGGAAAGCTCCTCTAGATCCTAATAGTGTTCCCTTAGCCTCTTTGGTTGCTCAAGAAGAGCAAGTTGATGTGAACTTCATTAGAAATAACAATTTCAACAACAATGCCTATAGGAATAATTTTGGTAGCAACAACAATTATAGGCCTTATCCTCCTAATAATGGCAATTCCTATGGAAGCTCTTACAATAATGCTAGAAGTGCCCCCTCTGAACTTGAAGTCATGCTCAAATACTTTATTAGCAAGCAAACCACTTTCGATAAGACTATATAGGAAAAGCTTTTAACTGTTGAGAAAAATATTTCCTCTTTGTCTGAAGCTCAGTCTTCCTTGATTAATAAAATGGCTGCTAAACCTGAAACTATGGAAAACACCTTTGCTACTGCTCATGCCATACAAGTTACTATTGATGAAAATGTTAGGATGTTAGCTCAACTTCATGCTAGGTGGGAAAGGGAAGCTAAAATTGATAGAAATAATAGTGTGTGCACCATCACCACCAAACCACAAGTAGTCCCTATTCCTCCTCCTACTATGCCTAAGCCTATTGAGCCTACTACTAGTGATGCTAAGTTTGATTTTGATATTGATGGTTGCAATATTTCTGAAGTGATTATGTTCTTGCAAAAGCTTACTAGAAGTCCTGATGCTAGTGATATGCATGTTGCTTTCACTAAACATATTACAGATGCTCTTGTGAAAATTAAGGAAGAGAAGCTAAATCACAAAGCTTCTATTCCTAGGAAAGTAGAAGATAGTTGGGAACCCATTATTAATATGCAAGTGAATTACTTTGATCTCAAAGCTTCATGTGATCTTGGTTCTAGTGTCTCTATTATGCCTGGGAAGATTTATGAAATGCTTGATTTGCCACCTTTGGAAGACTGTTATTTGGATGTCCCACTCAATGATAATGATAAGAAGAAACTCATGGGGAGTATTAATGATGTTCTCATTATGGTTAACAATGCTTATGTCCCTGTGGATTTCTATGTTTTGGATGTTGAATACAATGCTTCTTGTCCTATTACTTTAGGAAGACCTTTTCTTAGAACAGTTGGTGCCATCATTGATATGAAAGAAGGCACCATTAAATATCATTTACCATTCAAGAAAGGTATTGAACACTTCCCAATGAGAAGAGATAAGTTGCTCTTTGCTCCCCCTTTGAAAGCAAGGTTTGATGTTAATGCTTCCTCATTTGAAAATACTTGATTCTTCTTGCTTCTTGTGCCTAACTTAAAGGCGTTAAAGAAAAGTACTTGTTCGGAGATAACCCAAGAGTTTCCTTGAGTCTTGGAAGTTATTAATTCAGTAATGACCTCTCCTTATCCTTTTTGTTTGCTTTTTGTGCCAAGAATGACCTCTAATGAGAGGGAAGTAAGATTTGGTGAGTTGCTGTCCCGAAACAGATTTCTATCCTCCACCAAAAACATTCATGAGGGGGATATGTAACTCGGTTTGAGCTCAAAATTTAAGGATAAATCCCCAAGTATGTTAGCTAACTTTCGTTAGTTCAACACTTTTTTATTTGAGCAACATAAGATGTTTGAAAAAATCGGTTTCTACCTGCTGGTCTGTTTTGACAGATTTCTGCCATTATTTGCATTTGCTTCCTATTGATTCCTTTTTGAGTTCTCTTTAGGTGAATTGAGCTTTTTGAAGGAGTTACTATACTAGCTTGTGTTTTTAGTGAAAATCCTTGCTGTTTCAAAGCTTTTCCAATGGTCTAATATCTTTTGAATACACTAATGTTGCTAATGAAGATTGTGTGAAGTTTTGTATGAAGGAAAAAAATAGGTGTAAAGAGAGAATGATGCAATGAGATGAAGAATGGACAAAAGCTCAAGCTTGGGGATGCCACCATGGTGTCACCCCAAGAAATATCCAAGAGGTACAAGCATCAAAGCTTGGGGATGCCCAAGGCATCCCCTTCTTCATCAATAAAAAGCTCAGGTCTGTCTAGACACTTCGTTTTTATTGTTTCATGCACGGTTGTGTTATTCTTGGAGCGTCTTAGTTTTCATTTGCTTTGCTTAGGTTGTTTAGTTCGCTTGAATAAAGTAGTTTGTACCCCCCGTTGTCGCTGTGTTGTTTTGCAAATAAGTTGCTTGGTGTTGGAAAGGAGTAGTAAGTTCTTGCTTGTAAGTGCAAGAGGAGCTTGCATTGACTGTGACTTAGACTTTAGCATGACATGTTAGGTGTTGTTTTGACCTTATGATTAGTGATAATTGATGTAGCATGTCTTGTTCCAAACAATTGGGATTGCTTAGTGTGCCTTAAAGAAATTATGCGTTGTTTTAGCATGCGAAAAGCTTAGTATTGTGGTATTCTCCTTTGATGCTTTGCTTGGGTTGACTTGGCACATGATCACGCCATGTTATGACTATGACAAGTCACCATTAGCCTCTATGATCATTTAGTCCTTGACTTGTAGTACCACTCTTTGCTTTGATTAGTATTCTTTGTTTCTCTCCATGATTATGGTCATTATGCTCTCTTAGTTGGTTGCTCCCAGTCTTTTGCTAGCCTCCACTTATATGAGTAAGTTCTACTCATGCCTCCAACTCCCAAGAAACCAAGTTATTCCAAAGTGTCCACTATAAACTCCTATGCATGGTGTGTTACACCATTCCAAGTATATTCTTGTTTTCAACTATCTTCCAATTAAAAACTATTTTGTTATGTGAAAACTTAGTGATTAAAGCCCTCACGAACTTGATTGCACACTTCATTCTTTGCCCCTAATAAACTTGAACCATTGTGACAACTTTGTTGTATATGCTTGCACTTATAAGTTGGAATTAGCAGAATCGTGCTGTCACGGGGAACGTTTTCAACATTGCACTTGTACTTTGTACTCAGTTGATATCATGTTCTTTTGTCTATGGATGTCACCGGTGTGAAATAAAGAGGGAACTTGTAAGTCCATGGAGTTTGTATCCTATGTTAGAGAAACGCCTAGGCCGCTAGCCTAAGCCATGCCTAATCATGGTGGAAACTTGCAGCATCACCATAGTGAGCTATCTATGAAGCATCCTCAATAAAAAGCTATGTATATGGTAAATAAAAAGATTGCTGAGATGCTCATTGTCTGCTTGCCTTGTCATTTTGGTTATGGGAAAGATCCTGTACCATGTGCAAGGGGTATCCCGTTGGCGGTTCTCAATGATATGCAAATACTTACAGTGACAAGAACTTACCTGGACCCAAAGTTGACTATGCATGAGTTGTGACCCTCGTATTCAAGGGACTTGAGATTGCCAACTTATACTTCGTCAAGCATATACTCTAGCTTTGCCACTTTAACCTTAACCACTTCAGGATGCTTATGATAGGGGCAATGAGGGCTGAAAGCTAACAAGTACCATAATTTTTGGAAGCTCTTTTTGAAACTTGTAATTCCTGATTCCTTTACAAAAAGACCTTTCTTCCACCACTATTGAGTCTCCACCTTCTACCTTTAGGCACCATTAAGAGAGCATAGTTGTCATTCTGTGTGCAGTGTTCCAAAGCTTATTAATTGATGAATATTGTGTTATTACTTGTTCTTGTGCTATTTGTTTCTAGTAACCCTTGTGAACTCTGCAGGTGTCCTATGCATCTATTTGCTACTCTATGAGGGACAAGCTGATTGCCACTATGCTATGTTTTCTGTATGTGAAACAAACAAACAAACATTTTTCAATGCATGTTATTCATGATCTTTGTTTATAGCTTGACATGTTGCATGCATAGTTACTCTTTCATGCACATGTTTAGAGTTCTTTGATCCCGGCTTTCAATGCTTGCAAATGGTTGGATCTTCATTGTGAGGGTGCATGTCACCTCAAAAATTATTCTGTTTATCACTTACCTACTCGAGGATGAGCAAGAGTTAAGCTTGGGGATGTTGATATGTTGGAAAGTATCTATAATTTTTGATGCTCCATGCTTGTCCAGTATCTACTTTGGTTTACTTGTCTACAATTTGAGGTGCTTTTTACATGCTTTCTGGTACTAACCTATTAACAAGTTGCAACAGTGTCAGATGCCTGTTTTCTGCTGTTTTTGGTTTCAGAAAAGTTAGTAAAGAAATATTCTCGGAATTGGACGGGACAAACGTCAAAGTCAATTACTTTCCGTGGGGAGGAAGAAGTCCAAAGGGGAGCTGGAGGGGGAATCCAGGGAGGCCAGACCCACCCCAGGCGCGGTGGGCCCTGCCCCGCGCCTGGCTAGGGTTTGGCCACCCTGGCCACCGCCTCGGCCTCCCCCTTCGCCTATAAGAAGCCCTCGATGCAGAAACCCTGGACACCTGATCAAAAATCCATGAAACCGTCTGTAGCCGCCACCACCATCGTCCCTAGATCGGGGGATCTGAAGTTCTTCCCGGTACCCTGCCGGAGGGTAGATCATCCCGGAGGCCTTCTCTCCGGTATGATGCGTGAGTAGTTCCACCTTGGACTATGGGTCCATGTAGTAGCTAGATGGTTATATCTCCTCCTTTGTGCTTTCATGTATAGATCTTGTGAGATCCGTTCATGATCAAGATCTAATCTATTTGTAATCATGCATGTTGTGTTTGCGGGGATCCGATGGATATTGAGATTATTATGTTGGTTTGATTAATGGTTTTGTCTTTATGATTCTATCATGTCTGTGTTGTTTGTGATCTTGCATGATCTCCGTTGTTAGTAGCTGTCTTGGCCAAGTAGTTGCTAGTGACTCCAAGAGGGGGTATTTATGCTCGATAGTGGGTTCATGCCTCTAGTTTCCAAGGGAAGTGACAGAAATCTCTTTGGTTGTAGATGTGTTGTTGCCACTAGGGAGAAAACAACGGTCTCTTATTCATGGAACATGTGGACTATTTATCTTACACACTTTGCTTAAAGCAGTTGTCTGTTGCTTGTAACTTAATACTGGAGGGGGTTCGGATGATAACCTGAAGGTGGACTTCTAGTCATAGGTGCATTTGAATGGCGGTCTATGTATCTTGTTGTATTGCCCAATCGAATCTCATAGGATATTTCTGACTAGTAATTGCATTGTTATGCCTTGCTCAGTTCCTGTCAATTGCCCTGCTGTAATTTGTTTACCCTTCATGCCATGTTGTTTATCTAAGGAGAGAACCTCTAGTGAACTATGGACCCCGGTCCAATCTTTACCATTGATTCATCTTCCATTGTTACATGTTTACTTGCTGCAAACCACTACCTTCCACACCATACATTTAATCCTTTGTTACAACAAACCGGTGAGCTTGACAACCTCAGTGATTCGTTGGGGCAAAGTCTTGAGTTTGTGTTGTGCAGGTCTCCGCGTTGCTTGCAACACTTGTGTGACGTTTCCTTCCTCCTTTTGGTTTGATAAGCTCTGTCTCAACTGAGGGAAAACTTGCTGCTTGCTCTTCACACCCTACGCTTGGGGTTACCAACGAAGTGCCACGTCAAGCATCATCACTAATCATGGTGGAAACTTGCATCATAACCATAGTGAGCAATATGTGAAGCATCCTCAATAAAAAACCTATGCAAATAGCAAATAAAAAGATCGTTGAGATGCTCACTGTTTGCTTGCCTTGTCATTTTGATTATGGGATAGCTCCTGTATCATGTGCAAGGGGTACCCAATTGGCGGTTCTTTATGATACACATGTACTTACAATGACAAGAACTTACCGGTGACTAAAGTTGAGGAGCATTAGGAGCGGCCCTCGTACTCAAGGGACATGAGATTGCCAACTTATATTTCGTCAAGCATATACTCCATCCTTGTTCACTTTAACCTTAATCACCTCAAGATGCTTATGATAGGGGCAATGAGGGCTCAAATATAGTAAGTACCATAATCTTTTGGAAGCTCTTTATGACTTGAAATCCCTGCTTCCCTCTATGAAGGGCCTTTCTTCTATTTCTTAGTTGAGTCAGTAAACCTACTTCCTCTCTTTCTCCAGCAAGCATTTGAGTTGTTGTGTTTCAAGCATTCATATGGTGATTTATTCAATCATGTTCTTTATCTTCCTGTTTGCACAAAACTCTTATATATTGAGTATTACTTTGAAAGCCTTCATTGTGAAAAACCTTTTTGAGAAAAGAGTGCTCCTGTTGTGAAACTTCTACAAAAGATTTTTTTGAAACTGTTTGCCAGCTGTTCTCTGACCAAGAACAAAGTTTGTCAATTCCAATTATGAATTATCTTTATGCATATCTATTGTGACTCCTGTACTTGTTGCAAGCTAAGTTATATAATGGTGAGTTGCTCTCTTCTATGAGTTGTGTAATGGTAAGTGTGATGCTTCTTCTCCGTATTATTTTATTGACACTTCACTCCATAAACCCGTGGACATGTTTACTGAGCTCAGTTTTCGCTTGGGGACAAGCGAAGGTCTAAGCTTGGGGGGAGTTGATACGTCCAATTTGCATCACCATTCTATATCATAATTTGCCTCTATTCATTGATATACTTCATATTAAGAGGTGTTACTTATGTATTTTCATCTGTTTTTGCATGTTGGATGATTCTTGGAGGATGAACTGCCGGAGTGAGGATTCTGATGGAAAAAGAGGTGTTTTCATGCAATTTCGCGGAGATCAGAAAAATACCAGAAAAATCATGGAAAATTATATTTTCCTAGAAGACGAAGGAAGCCAGAAGGGGAGGCGTAGATGGGCCATAGGGGGCCTACACACCCCCAGGCGCGGGCCACCCCCTGGCCGCGCCTACAGGGGGTGTGGCCCACCTGGCCAGCCTCCGAATCCGCCCTCTCGCCTATATCTTCTCCTCGAAATCCTAATAAGTGTGAGATTCGAGACCATAGCCAACAAAAATACCCTCTAATGCTTTAGACTCGAATTTAGACAAACAAACACCTTTTATGAGATAGAAACACTTACAACCGAACACCCGGAAATAAGATATGTTGGGCTTGTTACCGGTAAGAATTTCATATGGAGTCTTGTTGATTTCTTTGCGGAGGTAGATCCGGTTTGAAGAATGGCAAGCAGTGGAAATGGATTCGGCCAAAAAGTTGTATGGAGATTTAAACTCTGCCAACATGGTCCTAGCCATCTCAATGAGAGTCCGGTTCTTCCTTTCGGCCACACCATTTTGTTGAGGGGTGTATGCAGCGGAATATTGATGTTTAATCCCCTCATCACTAAGAAAATCATTCAAGGTGTAGTTCTTGAACTCGGTGCCGTTGTCACTTCTAATGATCAACACGAGAACATTGTATTGCCTTTGGACCAAATTGATGAAGTCGATGAAGGTCTTTTGAGTCTCACTCTTCAACTTGAAGAAATAAACCCAAGAGTATCTTGAAAAGTCATCAACAATCACCAAGCAATATTTCTTCCCACCAAGGCTTGCATGAGATGGGGGACCAAAGAGGTCCACGTGGAGGAGCTCCAAGATCTTGGTGGACTTGATGCGGTTCTTAGGCTTTTGAGGAGCATCATGCATCTTCCCTAGAACACATGCCCTACAAACACGATCTTTGGCAAAGGAAACATTTTCTTTTAGTCCAACAATATGGCCCTCCTTGTGGAGACTTTGCAAAGTTCTCATATTGACATGGGCCAGTAGGCTATGCCATAACCAACCCACATCGGCCTTTCCGAATAAGCACATCACACTTGTAGTGGCTTGCCCCAAAAAGTCCACCACATACAAGTCATGTTCGACATACCCAACGAAAGCGACCTTGAGAGACTTGCTCCACATGAGGACCACAAGATCATTATGTAAAAATACGGAAAAACCCATCTTTCCAAGATCACAGACTGAAAGTAAATTGTACCCAAGGGTCTCAACAAGCATGACGTTCACGAGTGTAATGTCGTGAGCAACCACAACTTTGCCAAAACCCAATACCTTAGATTTTGACTTGTCGGCATAAGTGACAGATATTTGATCATCATTTGGCTTTAAGTCCTTGACAATAGATGAGCTTCCGGTCATATGACTTGTGCAACCACTATCAAGCACCCACTTTGACCCTCCGGAAGCATAAGTCTACAAAAGATCAAGCTAATTTTTAGGTACCCTTTTTTCAATGGGTCCTCTTTTGTTAGCAACAAGGGTCTTGGGAACCCAAATAGACCAAGCAATATAACCACCATATGGGCCAACATATTGTGCATACACATCACCATAATAATCACGCATTAGAACATAGTGAGGGTTAGCACTACCCGCAAAGTCATCATGAGACATAGTTTTACCACTTGTGGTCTTACTACCCACAATGGCCTTGTTAGTTTCTTGTGTGGGCTTGGCCTTCTTCTTCTTGTTGTTGTTCTTCTTCTTAGAATTGGAGACAAATCCAATGCCCCCTTTATCACCACTAGGTCTTTGCTTACTCAAAAGATCATCAATGGACTTGTTGCCTTGTGTAAATGTGGCCTTAGCAAGCTCCCCCTTCAACCTAGCATTATCTTCAAGAATAGTTGTACTACTAGATGGAATGAAGTTACTAGGTGAAGGAATATTGGACAATTGAGTTTGAAGCGTTTCATGGGACTTTGTGAGTGACAAGATTTCACTCTCCAAAGCCTTGTGGGCCTTGTTAAGCAACCTAAAGTCCTCGGCAAGTTTTTCATGAACCACACCAAACTCAATCTTGTCCTTTTTAGCACTTTTGTATTTAGCAATAGCATGATCACGCTCTTTGATGAGTTTGTTAACAATAATGTCATTGGCCTCATCAAGCCCTTCAAGTTTTAATTCAAGTGACAACCTAGTTTCTTGTTCTTCTTCTAGAGCATTGTTTAAAGCCTCTAGCTCAATCATGTGTTCATGTCCAAGTTTACATCTTACATCTAGAAGCTCTTGAGTATGTGAAAGTTGATCTAGGATGTTTCCAAAATGTAACTTAGCATCTCCTTCTAGGTTAGTCATAAACTCATCAAAGGCAATTAATTCCTTTTTAACATCAAGAGACATCTCATCATCAATTTCATCATTATCTAAGGGAGTAGAGCGGGATGATGAGGATACCTCCGTTCCTCTTGCCATAAGGCAAGTGACGTTCTTGGTGGGAGAGTTCTCATTTGGAGAATCGAAGAGTGAGAATTTCGGAGTAGAGATGGTGGCTAGAGCAGCCACACCATGAGAAGTTTCCTCTTCCTCATCTTCATCATCTTCATTGTCGGAGGAGTATTCTTCATGAGTGATCAAGACAATTTCTCCCGACTTCTTGTTGATGGGATTCTTCTTGATGAAAGGTTTCTTGTAAGGTGCCTTGAGAGTCTTCTTCAACACAAGCTTACCCCCATGATCTTCTCTCTTCTCATAGGGACAACTTGCTACAAAGTGATAGCGGTCACCACAATTGAAGCAAGTTCTCAATCTCGTTGTATTTTCTCTTTTCCCATTTGGGTTGTTTTTTTCTTTGCATTTCCATCTTGGCCTTGGCGGGGTTCTTCCAAAAGTTCTTTGCATAGAAGGCCATATATTGACTATGAGCAATCTTGAATTCATCGGGGTGGTCCATGGAGAGCCCTTCATCACTATCATCTTCATCCCCATGATCCACAACTTTGGCCTTCAAAGCAACATTGACAACATTGCTCATACCAAGGGCACGAGCACGGGCATCTTTGGCATTCTTGGCGGCAACCTTGAAAGCGGCCATCTCTTGCATAACTTCATTTGAGGTCATGAGATGGTAGTTGTGTCTTCCTTGTAGGCTCTTCAAGTCGGTGGGCTCAAAAGGCATGAGTGCACTCACATATTTCCTTTTTATCCATGCATCATCCACATGTGAGGCACCCACATTTCTAAAAGCGGTGGCGGTGGTCTTGAGCCTTCGGTACATGTCTTCGTGATCTTCACCTTCTTTCATGTAGAAGCCTTCGGCTTCATTGCTTAGAGCATCATATCGGTTCCTCCTCATACTCTCATTTCCAACAAACAACACAGTGAGAGCATCCCAAGCTTCCTTGGCAATGCTAAAGTGCTCAATGTGTGGGTAATCCTTTGTTCCCAATCCTTGTTGAATCATATGCAAAGCAGTGGCATTGAGTTGACTATTGACAACCTCTCTTCTTGTCAAGTTGTTTGGATCCCCAATAAAGAGTCCATGCTCGATGATGTTCCATAGTTCAATGCAAGAGCTGCGCACATGAGTTCTCATTAGTGATTGCCATTGAGCAAAAGTAGAAGATTCTTCAAGCTTAGGTGGGTCACCTCTATTGTACACATGAGGGTGAGGGACTGGAGGGTCAGGAGAGTACCATGAATCACGGTGCTCACCCTTCCCACCATCATTGTGTGTGGAGGAATTAGCGTTGTCTTGTTTACCCCCCACCATCATACCCTCGGGAATGCCGAAGTATTCCCTTTAGGTACAACAGATGGTAGATCCTCTTGAGGAGATGGGGGTGATGAGCCATCTTTGTCTTTAAGAAGTTGCTCAAGCATCTTCTTGACTTCGTTGACCAAGGAAGAGCTCAATCTTGTTTCCAAGTTACTGAGATCTTCCATGGTCACCGGGGTCGGCTCACTACCACCATCCCCTTCTTGGCTACCCATATTCTCTTAGGCGGTAAAGCCCAAATAAAGAGTCGAGGCTCTGATACCAATTGAAAGGATCGTATGGACACCTAGAGGGGGGGGGTGAATAGGTGCTACTTCAAATTTTACTATTTTTCAAATTAGGGTTTGACAAGAAAGGTAAATTCTCTAGAATATGCAACTATGGTGAATTTACCTATATGTCAATCAAGCACAAGCAAACACAACACTAAGCAATAACAAGTAAAGTGCGGTAAAGGATAGAAGTAACCAAAGGAGTGGACGCGGATACACAAGGATTTGTTTCCCGTAGTTCCTTCCTTTTGAGGGGAAGTACGTCTATGTTTGGAGAGGGGGTGGTTTCAAACCATCAACGCCAAGAGAGGCCTCCCTTGTTCTCCGATGAACCTCACCCCAACGGGCTCTATTCACCTTCCACTATATCGGCAACCTTTGAGGTGGAAGCCGGCACCTTTACAACAAGTTCGGGGCACACATCCACAACTGAATCGGAGGCTCCCAAATGCAAGCAAGCTGTCAAGACAAATCAAAGACAAGCTTGTAAGAACCAAATCAAAGTTAGGGTTTCCAATGAAACACTAGAGCTTGGGGGCCCTCAAGTGAATGAGGGGGAAATGAAGATCTCTCTTGGTGAAGATGTAAATCAAGGCCTCCTCCTTCGATTCTCCAAAGATCAATGACTTTGGATGGTTGGATGAAGAGATCTTGTAGATTTGGTGGCTCTAATGGGGTTGGTGTTCTTGAGCAGCTCGAGCAACTGGAGGAAGAAGATAAGGGCCCCTTTTTATAGGCAGCACCCTCCACGAACCGTTTTCTGACCGTTGTAGAAAAGTCAGACCGGAGTCTCCGATGTACAGACCGGAGACTCCGGTCTACACCGGAGACTCCGGCCAATCTCCAGACCAACCTACGGACTGCCCATCTGACTGACCCAGACCAATCTTGCCCCAACAACACCGGAGACTCCGGTCTTCCAACACGGGAGACTCCGAACTTGTCCAACACCGGAGACTCCGGTGTATCCTCCGGTGCAGGCTCCGGACCCCCAGACAGAATGACCCAGCCAGATCCTAGGAGGCACCACCGGAGCCAGAACCGTAAACTCCGGACCACACCGGAGACTCCGGTCTTGGCAGACCGGAGACTCCGGTCTGGAGTTTCCAGAATAGTGGAATATGAATGTGGTCTTTTCCCAAGAGTGAGGGTGCTGTTCATCTATCATAATACCAACCTGTGGACAATGACAAACTGTAAAATGATCTACTTGTTGTTAACGAACACCAAAAGTGATTATGACAATAAATGCCCTTTCAGTCTCCTTGTGCTAGCATGGTCCGATGATAGGACTGCTCGTACAAGAGACGACACACTAGCAACACGTCGTTGAACTACAAAGATTCCGAGCCGGAGGTCTACTTCCACACTCCCGACAGGGATCGGGGAGCCGAAGGTCATCATCGTACACCATATGTGTACGAAACCGTGAGGGGCCACACTTGGAGAACCTTGGACATTACTGCATTACTATAGATAGATCTTGGGCATTAGGGCGATCCGACGTAGATTTTTTTTGTTTTCTGCACCAGAACCCCAACATAGAGGGCATGAACGATGTAGTCTTCATAGCTAGTATCCTAATTTTTATAGAAACATGGCCTATAAGAGGGACATATCTATGTCGATATAACATATCACAAAAATACAACTGTAACACGGTTCTCTCTAGTGCCTACCATCACTAATAATTATCTCCTTGTCGTTTGGTTGTGCGTGGATAGAAGTAATCTCCGAACTATCCCCTCAAAGAGTGAGTTGCAACGGTGGAAGGGGATAAACTTCATGAGCAGTCCTTTGCAATGGGTGTTTGTTTATGCTATGCCCATGTAATATATGTGAAATGGTTAATGAAACTAGGGTTTATCTTGATGATGCACAGAGATCATGTGCATTCTGATGAACAATAAGTTCATAACACATAGTAAAAAACAATGTGTTTATCAACTAACATGTTTGTGTGTTCTACTTATGAGGAAAATTTTGTGATGAATTAACATTCTTTGAGCTCTATGAAAGAGAAACAAGAACGGTGCTCTAAAGTGCCTACAAAATAGTCTTTTGTAAAGCATCTATTATTTTAGCATAGAGTAGCACAGATGTCATGTCATCATAAAACATTGCACATATCAAGAACACTCAAACATGTTTATTGCCAACAATTTTGTTCCTTTAATTTGTCCAATTATGTTAAATTTAATGTTCATGAGGGTGCTTATAAGCTAGAGAGCAAAACTACTCCCTCCGTTTTAAAATATAAGATGTTTTAGCTTTATGAAGCAAATGTATCTAGCCTTGTTTTAGTATGTAGGTTCACTCAACTTTGGGGTGAATCTATATTTCCCCACCTTCTTCTTCCTCCATCCTGTCAAGCCTGTGCCACCGCTCCCTGCTGCCGCTCACCGCCGGCCGCCTGCTGCAGCCCCGCACCTGCCGCTCGCCCTTCCCGCGCCCGCGTGCTGATGCTCGCCGCCGGCCCACTCTGCCGCCGGCTCCCACGCTCGGCCTCGCCCCGCACTCTGCCGTCGGCCCCGCCCCTTGCTGTGTCGCTGGCTCCTCCGGCAGCGTCCGACTTGGGCATCCCCTCCGGCATGGGCAGCTCGGGCGTATGCAGTGATATATACCGGCAAGGACGACGAGCGTGGGAACAACGTCGGCGAGCCGAGGGAGCAGCAGCTGCGTTCAGATCTTCAGACGTCAGGGCTCCGCCTCCTGATTCCTGTCGCCGTGTCGCGCGGGCAGGCCGTAGCAGACTGCAGACCAGCAGAGTTGCACAGGGTGCGGGACGGCGGGGGAGTGGCCGAGTGGAACGGCCGAAGACGGCCCCCAGTCCTAGACCAGGGACCGGTGGAGGAGCAGGGACCGGTGGAGGCAGAGGGCCCGGCAGGTCTCCTCGCTGACGTAAACGCGGCCGCTCTCCCCCATCCCCACGGCGCCTACGGGAAATCGCGAGATCGGGGGCGGCGTGAGTCGCATCACCGAAGGGATCAGCAGGGGTAGCAGGTCCTCCACCGTCTCCACCCCGGCCGCCGCGGTCGTGCGCTCCGCCTCCTTCGCGCTCATCACGAACCCTGGCTACTGTATCTAGAACCATCTGATTGGAGGAAGAAGAAGGTGGGGAAATACTACTGAGGCTGACGGATGGGACCCACTGGTATTAAATAGTAAAATAGGAGGAAGAAAATAAAAAATGACACAAGATATGTCTGACATGTGGGCCCACTTTCACCTCAGCTTCTCCTAGGCACGTGGCGCCAAGTCAGCACTTACAGCTGGGCCCGAGCCTTCAGAAAACGTGTCAAAGAGCTTTTAGTCGTGAATTAGTCCGATTCGCAACGCTTCTGCCCCAAAATAGGTACTGACATATCAAAATTACCGAAAATAGTACTGACCCGTCCCAACAGCCTCAATTGTGGTAGTTTTATCCAATTAACTCATCATCTAGACGAGAGGAAACAGGTCGGGTTGGAGCACATCATAGTCACAGATCAGTGATGCCGAGAGAAGGTGTGCACGTGGGAACGCATCTGGCGGGGAAAACAAAATCCAGCTCGACCGCGCTGAAGGATGGGGCCACGTCCCAGTGCCCCTGTCTTGGAACACCGCCACTCTTATCTGTACTGTCCTGCATCCTGTACACTTTTTTTCCTTGGTAGTAGTACTAAGCTGTACTATTGGATTAGTTATTATACCGGCAAAGTTAACACTTCAATACTACCGACGCCAGAGTTAACAAGCTTTTGTGTCAGGCAGAGATGGGGAAACTTAGAGCCCGTGCAAAGATACCTCGAGCTACTGACAGTGCAGCGTATTGTAAGATGGGATTAACAAGTGCCCTGCGCAGTGAGCCACATGGATCATTAATTGATGGATGGATCAACCTTGGCACCGTGCGAGGGATCTCACCACGTACGCGCATGACACGGTAATCGGTTGCAGACGTACTCGCAAGAGCTAATCCTACCGGGGGTGACTGTCCAGGAAAAGTGTACTCCAGATACTGCGAGCACAGCTAGAACCCGATGCTCCAGACATGCCGATCACGGGCCGGCCGACGCGCTCGCCGTATTAGGCTAGGCAGGGGCAGCAAAGTACATGTCGCTCCGCGCATGAAGCAGAGATGCGCTGCGTGTGCACGGACATGATTGGCCAGATCGGTTAGGGAGGAGGTCGCCATCGCCGCCTCTCCGCTTAGATTAATCATCTCCCCGGGCGGGCCCCAACCGAAAGCGTCGCTCTCTTCACCTCCGGCGGCCCTCCTCACCTCCTCCAATACGCAACGACGGGGAGGGGAGGGAGGGAAAGAGACAGATCCAATCCGGAACCAGGACGCGGTGCTGCCCAAAAACAAAACGTCATACTAGTAGCTGTACAAAAACAAGTGAAAACGCTGTGCGTACACACCCACCCCCGTCCGTATGTATGTACACAACACGGTACGCGTACTCGTAATAAGGCCTACTACAGTACACGCCCCGGATGGATGGATGGACGGATCGATGGCAACATCGTGCGCATAAACAAAGCGGCCCACTAGCGCGCATACGCACACGCATATACAAACACGCACGTAGAGAGAGAGAGAGAGGGATCATTGAAAGCTGCACCCATCCGTCCCCATTTGTTCGCCACCATTTCCGTCCCCCCAATCCATCCATCATTCCGCCCCTGTACCACACCACCGCTGCTCCCCTCCCCCCTACCCTCCTCCTCCCTTTTCCCTCATCCAGATCGTACACCCTCGCTGTGTTAGCCGGCGATCATCGTCATCATCTCAAAGCCCCCCCCCCCCCCCCCCCCCCCACACACACACACAGATATATACGCTCTCGGAAAGTGGGGGTTAGTTTTGCTTTCAGCTTTTTCATTATCCGGAGCCGCCGGGCCGGGGAGAGTGAGTTCTGTTACAGATAGATAGATTGCTCCGTCCCCTTCCTTCGGGCGTGGATACCTAGGCTAGGCTGGCCGAGCGGGAATCGATGTCGGCAGAGGACGGCTACTGCAGCACCGGCACGGACTCGCCCAGGGCGGACTCCGTCGAGGACCAGCCGCCCGCCGACGCCGACTCGCCCGGCGGAGGACACAGCAAGCGGGACCACCCCTCGCCGTCCTCCCCGCTGCCGCCGCCCAAGCGCAGGTACTTTGTCCTCTCCTCGCCGATTTCGATCTGTATTGATTTCTTCGAGACATCACAGAGGATTGATTGAGTTCTTGCGGTTTGCAGCCGGAGATCTGTGGAGAAGAGGGTGGTGTCGGTGCCGATTTCCGAGTGCGGCGAGCGGGCCAGGATCAACGGGGAGGGCCCGCCGCCGCCGGACTCGTGGGCGTGGCGAAAGTATGGCCAGAAGCCCATCAAGGGATCCCCATATCCAAGGTAATTAACCAAGCTATTTCCTTTTTTCTTTTTTATTAGAGCCTGAATGAACGAACGAACGAACGAAATTAGTGGGGGGAGTAGCCTGTTCTAATTTACTGTGGTACGTACGTTCAGGGGCTACTACCGTTGCAGCAGCTCCAAGGGGTGCCCGGCGAGGAAGCAGGTGGAGCGCAGCCGCACCGACCCCACCGTGCTGCTCGTCACCTACTCCTACGATCACAACCACCCCTGGCCGGTGCCCAAGGCCGGCGGCTGCCACCCCAACAACAAGTCCTCGCCGCGCCTGCTGCTGGAGCCCAAGCCTGAGCCTGGCACGCCGCCGGTTGATTCCCAGCCCGAGCTTGTCCACGTGAAGCAGGAGGCAGAGCCCCAAGAGCAGCAGGATCAGGAAGAGCAACAGGAGCAGAAGCCTGTCGTCGTCAGTCTTGCTGCTGAACCCGCAGCAGCAATCACTTCGGTGACAGCCGCCGAGGACGAGGAGAGCTTCGACTTCGGGTGGTTCGACCAGTACCCGACGTGGCACCGGACGAGGGCGCTGTACGTGCCGGCGTTCGACGCGGCGCCGCCGCTGCTGCCGCCGGAGGAGTGGGAGCGAGAGCTGCAGGGGGAGGACAGGCTCTTCGCGGGGCTCGGCGAGCTCCCGGACTGTGCCATCGTGTTCGGCCGCCGGCCCGAAATCGCCCTGGCGGCCACCGCCCCGTGCTCGTGACGGAGACACCACCTCCGCTCGCGATTCCCGTTTTCCCCCTTTTTTTTTTCTTTTTTTTTGGCTGCTCCGGCTCTAGTTTTACCCGGAGTGATTTGGAAGTGTAGTACATAGCAGCTTTGGATCAATCAGATCAATGGGGTTGGTTTCACTGTCCAAGAGTGAGTAGTGGCTTTTCTCTTATTTTATTACTCGCTGCTCGGTTCTGTCAAATCGCGTTCGCCATCCGAGACTATGCGTGCCTGCGCCACTCCGGTCCGGGAGCAGTTGGAGTCGTGACATGATTCCGTTCCAGCAAAAAGCAGCGAAAGGTTGGCATTTTCAGGCCATGTCCTCGTCACCTGTGACGCCTTCGTGGCTGCGCCCGCCGAGCGTGAGTTAGGTCGCGACGCACGGCCACCATTCATGGCGGCATGCTAACGGCAACTGGCGGCGAACTGGCAAGTGGGTTGTTGGTGGATTGGGGAGAAACGCACGAGGCCAGGCCACATGCCACGCGACGCAGATCCGCCCGCGGGACGCGTGCCCCTGCCGTGCCGTGCCACCCTTTGCCGGCCACGGCCGGTTGCCGTTCGTCCTGGTAATTTGGCGCCGCGCGGGCCGGCGGAGCAAACGCCACGGCGGGCCTGGCGCGGCATCGGTGTCCTCCGGCTCCACCAATGCGTGCTGCGTGGCCTCGTGGAAAGTTTGCCTGCCCCGCCAGCCGCCGGGTCGCATACGCTGTCTCGACCGCGATGTCTTGATTTCTTTCTCTATCCCTGCACCGTATTCGCGCCCTGTCGGTGTCGGTCCTGCTCCTGCCCCGGCGTGATATTTCGGGAGACGAATCTGCACCAGACAAACAAATTATTGGCTCCCTGTCCATGAAAAGATCGAGCTTAATTCGACCGATCGATCGATCTATCCATCCAGGTGTGCATCAGGCGATCTTTTCTTTCTTGCGTGTGCATCGAGTTACATGTATCTACACACTTAATGCATATCTATACAAAGCTACGTCACTTAATTTGTAAAGTACTCTATCATTTGCATAAAAGCCAAACCTTGGCGTTGCATTCGAGATGCCGAGCCCGATCCTTTGGCTAATTCATTTCCAGGAATCAGTAACAGGTGGTAGGTAGAATCGTATTCTCCATCTGGGAGTACTCGGTACCATAGGACGGTTAACTATCTTATCCTAGGAGCGAGTTAGGAAGCACATCGATAGGTATCTACGAACTGCTGCTCTGCATCACCACACTCATCGCAGGAGAGATTCTCCCACTCGCCGTTTTGTTTAGAGGGGAAGCTCGAGCTAAATAATTCTCCATCACATGGTTAGCGATCCACGTTTCACGGCATTAATTTCAGCTAATCGAGCTGTGCGCCAGTAGACGTGGGGATTAGCGAAATGATTCCGTGGCAGCATCACAGGATCAAAACGCCTTATTAGTAGAAAAAAGGTAGTATCACAGTAGTGGTGGTAGTATGTTTTTACTTGGATGCTAACGGATGGAGAGAGGGACAAATGAAGGAAAAGTGCCTGAAGAGAAAGGACTAACAGCTACCAACCGTAGAAAAAAAAAGTCACATTCCAGCCAAGTCTGTGATCGATGGATCAAACATTCAGAGATATGACGTCCCGTCCCGCTTGGAGTCGCATTATCCTCTACTAAAAAATCATATCGACAAAGAGAAAACAAATTGGAAGTTGTTCTCACTGACACTTTTTTAAGGGAAAGTTGCTCTCACTGACGTGAGCGAGTGAAAGACATGGGTTGTTGCCAAGCCTGGGCCTCTTATCGTGAACTGGGCCCCTTTGGTTTGGGGTGCCAGGAAGGGATCTTCTTCTTCATCATGGAGTCGCGGAACCATGGTGATCTGATACGGGTGCCCCCATCACCCTCTTGATGAACCATGATGATATGATACGAGCGTCTGTTTCAGACTCCGTAGTCAGTTTTCGGGTCTGTGAATAGCTTCCTCGGTGACCTGTATATTATCAACTAAAAATCGTTCATGGGAAGAGTAAGGAAAAGAAACCATAGACTCTGACGCCATGTGAGAAAATATGTAACTTCTAGGTTCAGTAGCATTACATTGTATATAAAAAGTATCTGCAAAATCAGGTTCTGGCTCAGGCTACTGCTGGCACAGGTTGCTCTCGTTTTTGGCACAGCTTGATGGGAGTTACTGATACTTTCCAGCAATATGCCAAAAGAATTACGCATGATGATGGTAGGAGAACCTTGTTTTGGGTGGACCCATGGATGAATAGCTCTCCATTGGTTACCCAATACCCTAGACTGTTCAGTATCACTTCTGATAAGGAGATTACCCTCAGAACAGTCAAAGATAGGGGGCATGGCTCTGTCAGATTCAGGAGATTGCTGTGCGGGGAGACAGCACAGCAACGGGAGATTGTGAAGGAGAAACTAGGAGTTCTGGTTCTAAGTGAAGACAAAGATTGAGTGCGGTGGAGGATAGGAAGCAGTGGACAGTTTAAAGTTAAGGATATGTACTTGAAGTTGAGGTCTAATGGCGTGTCTCCTCATAAACATATCTGGAAGTTGAAAATTCGCTAAGAGGTCGTTTGAAATCCAGGTATTCATTTAATTTAGTAGAAATAAAATGAATACATGAATTCATTTCATTTATATTATGATTTCAAAAACACCCACATGTTTGGCTACCACCGGAATTTGAAAATGACAGGTCTGAGATAGTAATCAGTTTTACACATAGGGATATTTCAATGGATTTGCCAAATAAAATGATGACCTAATTCCGTACCAACCAAACAGCATAGAGATGAAATTACAAAATAAATTCCAGGATTCCAGGTCCAAATAATGGATACCAAACAACCTCTAAGGTTTTTCTTTGGCTGATGCTTAGGAATAGCATTTTTTCGACTGGTAATGAGCAGTGTCATTTCTGCTCACACAAGGAGACAGTGGACCACCACCTCTTCGGACAAGCCAAGACAGAAAAAATCTTGAGGATGGGGTGCTAAAGCAGAACATGGTGATCAGGGAAGCTTACTCAAGATTTTTTCTATTTGTGTTCGACCTGTATGTCCTTATGCAGTCTTTCCAGGGGCTTTAAAACTTGTTTCCTTTAGCTGGGGGGTAGTGTGGTAGGTGTCTGCTCTGTTGGTAGCAGATGCAGATCCTGGATCTGCCTTTTTCATGTTCCCTTTTGCTGTTGTTTGTTTGTAAACTACCGGTTTCTTTTTACGAAGACGACGGGAGCTTGTTTGGTTAAAAAGATCATGATGTCATATTGCTAATATACTACCACATGTTTCGTAAATATGTAGGAAACACCTTATACAAGGAAACTACATATCTGATAAAAAAAAAGTATGTAACTCAAAACTATTTTTTATCAGTGGATCTTAGTTAATAGGTCTTTATAACTGTACCTACACAAATCTCAGTAGATTGTACTGTATGTATACCTCATCTCAGTTTAGAACATAACAATCTCCCTTATTTCTCAAAAGAAAAGGATTTTTTTTCAGAAGTGTAATAGTGTATATATACTTATTCAATAAAAAATGCTTAAATGGAACATTGGCAGCAACGAACAATATACCCGTGGACCTGTAAATGACAGGACGGGAAAACACAGTGAAGAATAAATAGTAAGACGTTGCACAGATCCTACTGTAAAAAATTACTTGCACAATATCATAATCAACCTGACATAACAGTTTCCGGTGATAGCTGAATCAATCTAGCCCTCGACATAGCCGTGCCAAAAAGAAAACGAATAAATATGTTGCAGTAGAAGCAGCACCAACTAGTAGAAAACCCAACATACAATGCATCTATACCCTAAGTGGAGCAACAGCCGGCTCTCTTCAGTGCAGACACGTCGTCTTTCACATTTATCTTCTCCCCTTTGCTTGGGGCAGATGAGCCATCCTCTCCTGCATCAACATTCTTCCTGCTAGCAATTTGGTATATCTGAGTCAAAACTTCTGCAAAAGCGCTGTCTACATTTGTCGCGTCCAAAGCAGATGTTTCCATGAAGTACAGTGACTCGGACTCGGCATATTCCTGTCCATCTTCAGTAGAAACAGCCACCAAGTGCCGGAGATCAGATTTGTTGCCAACTAGCATGACAACGATGCTAGGATCAGTGTGATCTCTCAGCTCTTTTAGCCAGCGCGCCACATTGTCGAATGTAACGCGGCGAGTGACATCATAAACAAGCAACGCACCGACAGCTCCTCTATAATAGGCACTGGTAATAGCTCGGTATCTGACAAAAGAAGGAACATACAGCAGTCATTTTACTTCAGCACAAAATGGATGCAAAAGAAAGGAAACTAAGATGCTGCTAGTGACCTAGCTTCGATTCCACCAGCCATGCTGGACATCGTCTACAAGGGGAAAATATGTATAGGAATCATGGTTTTTATGGCGTTAATGCGTCTTAAGGCGATCTAGGGGCACTCTGACGCCTAGGCGGGCGCTTTGGACGCCTAAGCGCCTAAAGAGGCCAGTTTTGCAAGGCGGTGGAGGAGCGCCTGGATGCGTAAGCGTCGCCTAGGCGACGCCTTTAAAACCATGATAGGAATGAAGCAGAATGTTTTGAATATCGAAGAGTTCAGACCTCAGAATGAACAACAACAATGATCCCTTAACTAGGTAAAATGTTGCAGTGTGTTGCTTTAATGAGATAGAAGATGCACATTCTGTGTCAAGGATGGAACTTTTCTAAGTGATAAAACTAGAAAACAACTGAATTTATGTGGCAACTGTGTGTGGCACCACTAATATAACATGCACGTTTTGTGTCAAGCATGGAACTTTTTCTAAGTGATAAAACTAGAAAACAATTGAATCTACGTGGCAACTCTGTGTGGCACCACTAATATAACATGCACATTTTATGTCAAGGATGTAACTTTTTCTAAGTGATAAAACTAGAAAACAACTGAATTTATGTGGCAACTGTGTGTGGCACCACTAATATATAAGGCCAAGGAACAAGTGAGAGGCGATATGCTTTTCCTCTCCACCAAAACCAGATAAACAAGAGCATCAGAGTCACTATGCAAGAACAAGACACCAAATCACATAAGTGGGCAAAAGTTGATTGGTGAGCTTGAGCAAAGAACCATCGACTTCAGTCAGCATCTGCAGGTAGAGGTCTCAGAAGCAAGGTTGCTTCGGTAAAAGCATATGGGGACAAGCCAGAGGTAAGGACAAATAAATGTGTGCAAATATGAGTATCTTTTTCTTTTATGTATGGGTATTTTCCAGTACTACTGTTCCAGGAATAACATAACAAAACAGAAAATGCGGCACCGGTACATCATGAGTTAGACGGGAAAACAAATTCCATTGGAAACCAATAAGAGATCAGTGATTTTTTATTCTAAAAGTACAAAAAAAAAAACCTCTCCACCCTAGCCTATATTATATTTTGCGCTGTAAAATTTTCTCCCACGCAGTTGCAGAGCATCCAGATTTTTTTTCACGGATGGAATATCCTGATTTAATTTCTGAATTTGCAAGATACAATTGCACGCGAGTTTTTCTGATGGTTGATTATTCCTGTTTCCTAAAGGACACTTCTTTTATCCCCGCGGATCGCAGACCTATCATATTATCCTGAATTACTACTTGATGAACGAGATACTCAAGCATCTCTAGTACATGCAGCATAGCTACTACCACTGTACAATTGTCCAAACGAAGGCTATTATCAAATGAATTTGTACTGCTCCTCTTAAATGGTCTCAGTAACCTGCTGTTGTAGTCGCTGGCAAGACAGCTAGCTGATCAAAATTATGAGTACAGACCAGATAAGCTGGTAACCAAACTAGGCAGTACAAGCTGTAATTGCACAACCACATGATGCAGAAACATAGTGACCCCTATGACACTTTCTAGTCTGAGATCTACTCCCTCCGTTTCAAAATATAAGATGTTTTAGTTTTATGAAGCAAATGTATCTAGACTTCTTTTAATATATAGGTTCACTCAGGTTTAGAGTGAATCTACACACTAAAAAAAGTCTAGATACATTTTCTTCACAAACCTAAAACATCTTATATTTTGAAACGGAGGGAGTAGCAAAGATAAACCATCTGCCGTGGCTATTTTTTCACCAGCGGCGCACCAATTAAAATGTCTAATGCCTGTGAAATGAAACACCTTTTGTTCTCTAAATAAATTCACCCTCTTGCCACGGCAGTTTGCTGGCGCGCAATCCAACAAGGATAACATGACACATATCTCAATTGATTATGCACAAACTAGCATGAAAGAAGACACTAGAACCGCAAGAACCCAACAATGATTTCACACTGATCCACCTTGGAGCGCCCAATCCACCCTCCAGGAACAATCAAGTGAAAGCCAGACGTGGATTAGGATACTGCGAAGCACTAGTGCAGAACCAGGCATTAATACTTGATTTGCTACATCCCACTGGTACACTGATATCACTCCAAACCACAACCGATATACAGCAGATACCAGGATCGTCAAAAACTAAAAACTTGCAGAAGATATGCAGGAACCAACCGACGCCCAGTTATTAATTTGACAGACAGAGCAAATCAACGATATTTCTGGCCGAGGTAGCATCACGATTCATAAGAAACCGAAGACCATGAAGCAAACAAATCTATACTAGCAAGTAATCTGTGCACCAACGGGAAGCCAGGCCGGGTTGAAAAGGGGGTAAGAGTAAAATCATGAGAGGGAAGAGACGCACGCACCTCTCCTGTCCCGCGGTGTCCCAAATCTGGGCCTTGACGACCTTCCCGTCGACCTGCAGGCTGCGTGTGGCGAACTCGACCCCGATGGTGGACTTGGACTCGAGGCAGAACTCGTTCTTGGTGAAGCGCGAGAGCAGGTTGGACTTGCCGACGCCGGAGTCGCCGATGATCACCGCCTTGAAGAGGTAGTCGTAGTCGTCCTCCGCCCTGTACGCGCCGCTGCCCGCCATTCCCCCTTCGTTCCTCGCGTTGCTCGCGGGTCCTGGGCCTCCCTCCCCGGCCTGCTCGCTCTAGGGCTCTGGATCTCGGGCGGGGTTTGGGCGCGGCGTCGTCGCTGCGAGACCGAGACGACGGAGCAGTAGGTGACAGCGACACGGAGCAACTGGGATTGCGCTATGCTGTGCTACGCGGTCATAATAAACAAGAGATATTTGTTTATTTTGGTGCGCTGTTTCTTGTGCAGGGAAAACCCTGTGTGTTGATGATTTTGCGAATTGTGCCTCGAGATAGCGGCGGGCGTGTGGTGGAGTCTCCAACCAAGGCGGCACTACACTGGCTTTAAATTTAGTGGGTACTACACCGTACACCGAGCTTCTTATTTTGCAACGAGACAGATCAAAAGCGCCGGAATGTGTGGGTATTTCTAGCTATAACGAACACATCAGTGCATCACAGCCCCATGTCCTTAAAGGCTGCCCTTACCTGGTACTACAACGACAATGTTTGCTGCTGCTGAATGAGGAAACGCAGGATCTAGCTGTTAACAAACACCCGAACTGGAGGAGCGATCGAACGAAAGGTTTGCATCAATGCCATCTCGAATGGAAAAGGTTGGTATGGTGATCTTCCCTTTTCTTTCCGCGTGATACTTGAATCTGGAAGGGGTGCGGTGCGGAGAAAGCCATTGCCTTCCGTAGACTTGGCTCCAACTCACGCGAGAAAAGGCGTTGGTGGGTGCGCGCGCGTGACCGTGTCCCGTGCGAGGTGGGGAAATTCGGGGCGCTCGGCTCGTGATCCGGTGGTGGATCCTGGACTCTGGAGATGGGTCAAACGGCGTCTGCCTCCCTCACGTACGCGTACGCGTACGCGGCGCCTCATGGTCACGGAGCGATCGAGGAGGAGCATCCCGGTATGAATCATCAAAGCCGTCTATGGATCCACGCGTGTTGCCAGCCTCGTCTGCTCACCGTGCCGTGTCTTGGGTAAATGCGGCTACAGGGAAATGCCAGCGGCGCACCTGAGATCCTGCACATGCATCGGAGCCCGCTATCCGAATCATAGCGCATCCACGGGATCTCAGTTTCCACGGGAACGACCTTGTATGGTCAACGCTATAAAGTTTTTTTTTTAGAACTTAGATACAAAGCTTTTTTAAAAAATCGATACTACATATATTCATAATAGTAATAAATAGTACTCTCTTCATTTCAAAATAGATGTCTCAGATTTACTAAATTTTGAATAAATCTAGACACTATTTAGTATATAGATTCATTTAATTTTTTTAAAAAAATCCGAGACATCTATTTTGAGATGGAGGGAGTACATGGTAGAGATACATAAACTGTCTTTAACCGATTACAAAATAAAATCTAAAAAAAGCAAATCTTGAAGGTCTTTAAATTTTTTTTCTTTCATGACACAATCTTGCACTTGTGTAAAGGCAGCCAAATAAACATGACACATATGTCAAACCATATACCTGTAAATAACAATAGGAGTTCTCCCGTAATTTCAATTTGAGCCGCAATGTCAAGGCTACATACACGCGCGTAACTATTAGAGTAATCCATCAACATTGGCAAGAGTACCACCACCGGTGTTTCAGGGAAAAGTAAACGAGCAGCCTGGTCGACGTCATAGGGATCCGAGAATACGAATCTCTATTGTCGAGGACATAGAACCGAGACAAATATTGCGATAATAATCCTCCTCGCGGCAACCATGAGAAAAAAAATCCAAGATCGATGTGGCGAATCAAGATCTGAAAAACATACATATAGAACTTAAATCTTACAACACCATCATTGACACCAGGAAGATCTCATTGTCGAATGAAGGGCCGAAGATAACTTATTGCTGATGATACAATCTCCATTACCGTTGACGCCAAGCAGAAGATGTCTACCAAAATCCTAACCTAATCTCGTAAAAACACTATTTTTCTTGAGAACTTCACCCATAGATCAGGTTCCCCATCCCTCCTGACGCTAGCGAGACGGACCAAAGGAGGGGGGAACCGATCTATGGCGGAGAAAAAGGTGTTGGTGGCGGCCAGGTCTAAGAGATGCAGCGGCTGAGAGAGAAAACGTGAAACTTCTCGTGGGTTACGATATAAAGCTCTTGACATTGCACATATGCAATGATTTTCTTATCGTTTTTGCTAAAAATCACTCTAGCAGCCTCTTTCATCATTGAATATACCTCGTGATTCGTGTAATGTAGGAGTTATATATGAGTTGCAACTAGGTTGTAAGTGAGAATTTAATAAGTTGCAACTGAGATGGGAATTGATACAAATTTTATGAGTTGCAACTAGGTTGCAACTAAGAATTAGCATAAAATAGTAGGATGATGTCAGCGACTTAGACATAACTAAAAATCAGGCGCCTAAAATCTAGACGCTCCCTTTTCTTATAACTTTCGAACTATTGCAATCGTTATTTTAGAAAAAACAATTTATTTTTTGAACTACATATGGTAGAGGATATCCTAATAATGACCACTTGCATCTCTAAATTATCATCTCGATGGTATAATCCTCAAACGGTAAGTGTCTTTCACTCATGAGTACCACTACTCTCTTCATTTACAAAAACATATTTTACAAGTTATAAAAATATTTGAAAATAATTTTGGACAAAATCAATGTTGTATTTCATATCGTGATATGAAACAACAAACCGTACAAAACATCTCAATAAAAATGAAAATTATATCTAAATCCTCGAGATGCCCTTTATCTTGAACCTCTAGACCGTGTCAACGGCGCGCGCTGGCGCTGATGCTCCTCTGAGAGCCAGCATGATGTTGTTGATTGCGGACAGAAAGTCGCCGAACATGCCTAGAAGGCCACATTCGTCCCGGAGACGAAGAAGAAGAAGGAACCGCTGATAAAGCTCCTTGACAATCCGAAGATCCCCACAACCAGAAGAAGTTCTTGAAAACCACACCACTCCCATAAGCTTCTCGACATCACCGCCGAGATTGGGCTGAAGCCGCGTGATACGTCGGAAACGTATCTATAATTTTTGATGTCCCATGCTTGTTTAGTATCTACTATGCTTTGTTTTGTCTTCACTTTGAGGTATTTTTATATCTTTTCTGAAACTAACCTATTAACAAGATGTCACGGTGCCAGTTGCATGTTTTCTTTTGTTTTTGGTTCTAGAAAGGCAGAAAATCAATATTCTCGGAATTGGACGGGACAAAAGCCAAAATCAGTATTTTTCACAGAGCAACACGGAACCACGAAGCAGAGCCGGAGGGGGGCCACATGGTGCCCGCACCCTCCTATGCGCGGGCAAGCCCTGGAGGCACCCACAGGGGGTGTGGCCCCCCCTGTACCCCCACCGCCCTTGATTCTTGTGCCTATAAGAATCCTCCGACCCAAAAACCCTAGGGGGGTCCAGAAGAAATCCACGAAAACCTCCATAGCACCGCCGACACCGAAGGGGAGATTCGGGGGGGGGGGACAGAAAGTCTCTGTTCCGGCACCCTGCAGGGACGGGGAAGTGCCCCCGGAGCCATCTCCATCGATCTCCATCGCCATCTTCATCACCGTTGCTGATTCCCATGATGAGGAGGGAGTAGTTCTTCCTCGAGGCTAAGAGCTCTACCGGTAGCTATGTGTTCATCTCTCTCTCTCTCTATGCATGATCTTGTTGTGGTCATGAGCTTTGTAATCAAGTAGATCTACCTTGCTACTCAAGTGCTTCATTAGATCTCTGCTCTCCCCATGTGTGTGAAAGTGACAGCGTGCACGCCATGGTGGCACTTAGGTTTGAGTCTACATAAATACTCTTTGTGCTTTAATAGATCTATGCTTTTCACCACGTGTGTGAAAGTGACAGCGTGCATACCGTGTGTGGCACTTTGGCTAGATTGAATATTTGTTATGAGTTATATTTGGAGTTGGATGTCTATGAAATTGTGGTGTTTGTTGGAACTATCTAGCGCTCAAGGTGATAGTGTGGGGTTATCTAGATTGGGGAAGGCAGACTTTGAGATGTGATGTTATAGCCCTACCGATGATTAGAGTGTCCAACCGAAGAGTAGTTAAGAGTAGTATCATGAAGAGAGGATATTTATATGAGAGAGTGTTCACTAGTGAAAGTATGATCCCTAGGCCTTGTTTCTAAAGATTGAAACACCGTTTGCATCCAGATCTGTTGCATGTTTGCTTGTTGTAGTCTTTACCTCACCGTCAATATCCATCAAAGTATTTTCTAGCACCGTCAGAAGCTCTTTTATGGCACTGTTACCACTTGTATTTCACTATCTCTTCACCGAACTAGTGCAACTATATTGGGTGTGTTGGGGACATAAGAGACTTCTTGTATCTTGATTGCAGGATTGCTTGAGAGGGAATACCTTTGACCACTTCCTCCCTGAGTTCGATAAACCTTGGGTAATCCACTTAAGAGAAAATTGTTGTTGTTCTATAAACCTCTGCACTTGGAGGCCCAACAACTGTCTACAAGAACATAAGTGCGTAGACATCAAGCTCTTTTCTGGCGCCGTTGTCGGGGAGGTAAGGTAAAAGATACTCGAAGTTATTTCCTTTAGATTCTGCAGTTTTGTCTTTTTGTTTCTTGTTTTCACTAGTTAGGCTTAATGGAAAACAACAACAAAATTAGAGAGCTTTTTAGTATTTTTCCTAAGTTAGAATTTGAGTGGTTTGAAAATAAAATTAAAAAACCTATGGAACTTTCTTTGCATGCTAATAGCAATGTTATTAGTATGAATTTTTTGAACACCATTGTTACTAATGGTATGGAAACGCCTAAGCTTGGGGAAGCTAGTTTTTATAAGAAATATCTTTTTAGTTCCCCAGCTTTAGGGAAGAAACTTTGCTCTGATGATACTTTATCTCCCATATGTGGTAATTCTAATGATACTTGTGATATTTTAAATCCACATACTGAAAGTGTCCCTTTTAAAATACCTATTGAAATTGTTGAACGTGTTATGAATAACTGCTATTTTGGAGATGGAACTGTCCATCCTAGTGATCATTTACTCTTTATACATGAATTATGCTAGTTGTTCAAGTGTGCAGGTATTTCAATGGACCAAGTTAAGAGGAATCTATTCCCTTTCTCACTTAGGGACAAAGCAAGGGAGTGGTATGAGCTACTAGATAATCCTCATCATTTGGAGTGGAAGGAACTTGAATCTCTCTTTTATTCTAAATTTTATCCTCCTCATGAAATTCATAAAGATAGGAACTATATTTATAATTTTCATCCTCATGAGGGAGAAAGTATTGCCGAAGCTTGGGGGAGATTGAAGTAATTAATGCTCAAATGTCCCATTCATGAGCTCCCTAGTGATATTATTATCAATATTTTTTATGCAAGGCTTTCAGGACATTACAAGGACTACCTAGATACCTGTTCAGAGGGATCCTTCACAAGTAAGAAGGTCAAAGCTAAGTGGGATCTTATTGAAACAATTCAAAGCAATACTGAAGATTGGGATAACGACAAAGGTAAATAACCAGGTATAAACTATGAGTATGATTGCATTAAGTCTTTCACTGAAACTGCTGATTTTCAAGAGCTTAGTGCTAAATATGGTCTTGATCCTCAAATTCTTGTTAGATACTATAGAGACTTTGCTTCCCATATTAATGCTCCTAAATAAAAATGGACATGTATCATGAACCTTTTAAAGACACTTGCATGGAAAAGGAAAATGTTATTAATGATTGCAATAAACATGCTCAAACTTCTGAAAGTACTATTTCTTATAAGCATGTTAATTTTTGTGGTATGCATAGACCTTGTGAGAAGAATCAAATAGAAGAAGAATATTGTATCACCCACTGGAATGAAAAAACTAGAAAGTGGTATAAGGCTCTAGATGATCTTGGTAAAAAAGTGTGTGCCCTCTATCCTTTTATTTGTGAACATTGCTTTGAAGTGGGTCATTTCAATTTTCAATGCTCAGGCCATAATAATCCTGCAAGTTTGTATTGTGATAACGTGATCACTGATAATCAAAATTATGAACTTACATTATTTTTGGGGTGTGAAGAGTTATCAAGAAAAACTTCTTTGATAGACATGAGTACTTTTGATATGAATAGCGTCCTGCGTGGTTGTCATCTTTATTGTGTTGAAAACTGTCACGCAAATACTCACATACAAAATCTTATAAAAGATGATATTTTACCAAATTATGACAGGATTGATATGTGTTTTGATCTTATTAATGAAAAGGAGGAATCCTCCAAAGTTTCTTCCATTGTCTCTAACAATAAGCCAGGGTATGTGGAGAAGCTTCCTTTCAAGCCTCTCCCTCCTAAAGAGGAGAAGAAGAAGAAGAGGAGTAAAAGGAGAGAGGAAACAGTATCTTCCTCTAATCATGTTGCTCCTATCATAGTTTTTGCTGATGAGTCTGAACTAGATGATGTTCCTATGCCTGTTACATATAGTAGTGATCATGATTGGGAAAAGCACACCACTTTTGATATTGAAAATCTCTTTGGTACCAATTCTGAAAATGATGATATTAATAGTTGTTGTGCTATTAGTGCTATCCATGTTCCTTCCAATGATGATATGTTTACAAATGAACACACTTGTGAAGATAGCTATTCTATTGCTTATGATGATACTATACCTCCAATATATGATGATTACAATGATGAATATGATATTTTCAGTCCACCTACTATTGAGGAGAAAATTTATTGTGATTACAATATGCCTCCTATATTTGATGATTATGGTGATGAGAATAACAATGATAGCTATTTTGTTGAATTTTCTCCCACTACAATTAATAACAATGGCTATTCTTATGTCGAGAGTAATAATTATTGTATGCATGTGGCTCATGATAAGAATGTTTTATGTGATAGTTATATTGTTAATTTTGTTCATGTTGCTACTGAAAGTTATTATGAGAGAGGGAAACTAAAGGGAATATGCTCGAGAGGCAATAATAAAGTGGTTATTATCGTATTCCTTATTTATGATAAATGTTTATTTTACATGCTATAATTGTATTAATACGTAAACGTTAATACATGTGTGTTTAATAAACAAAAACGAAGTTCCTAGTTATGCCTCTCTTATAAACTAGCTCGTTGATTAACAAGATGATCAAAGGTTTCCTCATCATGGACATTGGATGTTGTTAATAACGAGGTCACAACATTAGTGTAATGGTGTGATGAACATTCATATGAAGTATAGCATTATGATCAAAGTCATTGAGTTTATATTGCTATAAAAACTTACGAAGTGATCCTAATCCTTTGACTATGAGATCATGTCAATCACTAACACCGGAAGAGTTCCTTGATAACATCAAATGTCACACCGTAATAGGGTGATTATAAAGATGGGTTCAGAACTACTAAAGTGTTATGTTGAGGCCCATGGATCGAGAGTGGAATTTGTCATCCCGATGATGGATAGATATGCTCTGGGCCCTCTCGGTGATATCACATTGATTAGCTTGCAAGCAAGTAATTTGATCACTAGAATGTTATATCACGGGAACAAGAAAAGAGTGCATGTCAGTAACGAGATCAAACTAGGTATGGAGATACCGATGATCGAATCTCGGACATGTAATATATGGCAAAACAAAGAGATTAAGATACTAGCATAAAAGGTTCCGACGATCACAAGAAAGTCATCGTTGAATGTGCGGGAGTCAGTATGGGTCTCCAGATCCTGCTTCTGATTATTGATCCGAGAAGGGTCTCGATCATGTCCGCATTATTTGCGAAAGGGTGGCACACTTAAGAGACACCGACATCCAATTGGAGCAAAAGTTTCATGCCGGAAAGAGTAACAAGCACAGGAATTTATTTCACTAGATACCGAAACAGGTTTTCAGGTAAAATTGCAGAAAGTGTTTTTTGCATGTGAAATCAAATACTAGCAAGGGGTTATATGTGAATGTTTGTCATTAAAGTAATTTACAAAATTCTGAATAAATAAAAGGAGTTTTATTTAATGAGAGTTTGCATTAAATTTGGTGGAAATTTAATGGGAATTTGAGTGGGTTTTTTGAGTGGAGGGAATTGAAAGGCATTTGAGTGAGTGGAGTGTCCACCCACATGAATGTGGAAGAGGTGGGGGCAGCCTCCATGGCTGGCGCCATGCCCCTTGGGTGCCCCTCTCTCCCCTATAAAAGGCCCCCTCTCATCCTCTCAAAGCACACCTCCTCGTGAAGGATATCTCTCCCCCTCTAGTATTTATCCCCCATGGTCTCGGACTAGCGAGATACATATTTTTGGTGGATTTTTGGCAAGAAAGAGTTGTGCTTCTGCTACATCGCTGGAGTGAGGAGGCGGAGGTTGTTCGGTGCCTCGTACGTGTGTGCGAGCACGGATGCGCTGCTGTTTTGCGGCGCTAGGACTTCCTCTCGATCTTGAGATCGGCAAGAGATCGTCTACATCAACCACGAGTTTGGACTCGTTAATCTTTGTCGGTCTTCAAGGGTATGTTCTCTACGGATGTATATCCTCCCGTTGCTAGTATCTAGTAGATAGGTCTTGGTACATAGTTGTTCCCATTGTAGGAATTTTTTGTTTTCTATGCTGCGAACCCTATAGTGGTATCAGAGCCAGAACTATGCGTAGATGCTTTGCACGGGTAGTACACATATGAGTATGTGGGTGATGATGATCATTTTATTGCTTCTTAGTTATACTTTGGATATTGGTGGCATAGTGGGATGAAGCGGCCCGAACAAACTTTACATGTCCTCGCACATGAGACATGTTCCACGCTTGACATGCAACTAGTTTTGCATAAATGGCTAGCCGATGTCTATCTCTCCTACTATAGTTAATATCTAATTTGCAACGAGTTGTCAACAATTTGGTTATCCTCGTTGTGGTTCATGTTCGTAGGTAAGAACGGTTCTGAAAGAACATGTGGGCCCCCATGTGTGGTTTTGGTAATTAATGACAATCTTTATGGACTAATGTGTGTATTAAGTTATACTTGTAGGAATTGTCCATTGGCATCGCTTGGAGCTTGTGTCGGCTTCAAGGTCGATGAAATGAGAAGAAGATATGTTGTGCAAGCTCAAAATGTGCAATCTTTAGAAGATCTCATGTTTGATGCTTGCCATCCTCGGTGATCATGGATCGATGATGAGGAATCAAGAAAGGCGTTCCATCTTGAGAAGGTAAAGATCGTCTACATCGAGCTCAAGTGGAATGCTCAAGGCAAAGGTATAATCTTGATAGGTTTTCCCTTTTGCCAGTCTTATATTGTTAGTGGAAGACCGGGTTTAGGATAGATAACCGTACTATCAAGAGGGGCTCTCGAATGAGTAACTCGATCACATCGTTCAGAGTGAGCTCAAACCTTTGCATACTTGCATCATCGTATTTGGTTGTTATTTGGTCTTATCCATGTGAGGATATAGATCTTGTGGTAATCTCCATAACAAGCTCTTGTTCATCAAAATCGGATCCCTCTTTTATATCTTATTGCGATTTTGATTGTAGGGGTTCGTACCATGGAAAACAAAAAATTTCTACCGCATGCACACAAACAAGCCAAGATCTATCTACTAGATTGTAGCAACGAGTCTATAGAGGAACTCACCCTCGAAGATTCCAAAGCGGTTAACGAGAGCAGATTCTCGTGGGTGATGTAGTCGTACACTTGCCGATCTCAAGATCGCGTAGATGATCCTTCCGGCGCTGCGTTCCGGCAGAGCTCCCGCAGTCGGTCACATGTTCGGTACTCAATGAATACATTCCTCTCCCTTGTTCCAGCAGGCAGCGGAGGTTGTAGCACTCTCCTCGCGATTCCGGTAGCACGACGGCGTGGTACCGGAAGTAGAGGGGAGATATCGCAGGGCTTCGCCTTAAGCCGAAGCGAGTATGTTGGATTAGGGTTTCCCGGAAAACTAGGGTTTAGATATCCGGGAGGAGGAGGAGGTGTCGTCGGCGGCTAAGGCGGCGACGACAGACGGGCGGCGACGCTGGCGGCGGCGGCTCGTGGAGAGGGCTTGGAACTTGTGTTGTTTGGGGCAGCCCTACCCCTCTATTTATGAGAGGGAGGGGCAGCCTTGGGAGGGGTGGGTTTGAATCCAAACCCAAACCCAAGTTGGATTGAGAGAAGGACTTGTTTCTTCTCCCACTAGGAAACCATTGTTCCAGTTTGACTTTTCAAACTTCCCGTTTGACTTTCAATTTAGAGTTTTATTTCTCTCTTGCATATGCCAACACCAAGTGACCTTGGACATGATCCAATCATTCCACTTACCCATGACACATTCATGGACCATTCTCCTTTCGGATTGGTGAACCTTTTAGACCCTTCTAGAACCTCTCCGATGAAATCATCGGAAACTTTCCTGAACTCCGAAATAGGACTTTCCTTATATGAATCTTATTCTCCGGACCATTCCAAATCTCCTCGTGATATCCCGGATCCCATCCGAGACTCCGACCAACATTCGGTCTCTTACTAATCATTCCATAACTACTTAACAACATCGAATCCTTAAGTGTGTCTCCCTACGGTTCGTGAATTATGCGGACATGACCGAGACACTTCTCCGATCAATAACCAATAGAGGAATCTGGAAATTCATATGGCTCCCACATATTTCTATTACTTTGCGATCGAATGAACCACTTACATACGATACCAATTTCCCTTTGTCTCACGATAGTTTACTTTTCCGAGGTTTTGATCGTCGATATCTCTGCATACCTATTTCAACCTCGTTACCGATAAGTACTCTTTTCTCGTTCCCGTGATATGTGATCCCTTGTGAGCCAGTCACATGCTTGCAAGCTAATTGGATGACATTCCACCCAGAGGGCCCAGAGTATATCTATCCGTCATATGGATGGACAAATCCCACTCTTGATCCATGTGCCTCAACCCATACTTTCCGAACACTCAATGCCACCTTTATAGCCACCCAGTTACGGTGTGGTGTTTGATGTCATCAAAGCATCCTTCCGGTGATGGTGATTAACATGATCTCATGGTCGAAGGAATTAGGTTACTATGTATGAGAAAGCTTATAGCAAATGAACTATATTAAATGACTTGATCTTTATGCTACGCTTAACTATAGGAGTAAGTCCATCATATCATTCTCCTAATGATATGACCCTGTTATTAATAACATCTCTATGTTCATGATCAGGAAACCATGATCATATATTAACCAACAAGCTAGTTTAACAAGAGGCTTTACTAGGGACTCTTTTATGTTTACAAATCACACAAGTATTAATGTTTCCGGTTAATACAATTATAGCATGGTATGTAAACATTTATCATAAGTATGAAGATATGATAATAACCACTTTATTATTGCCTCTTGGGCATATCTCCAACATTGATCTATGCGGTTTTTTGGTTTCTCACCAAGTGAGGTATCTCACATTATTATACTTGATACATTCTCACTTGGTGATAACCAATATTTTCACCTTTTATAGGGAAGCTCATGTCGTCCTCTTTCCAACGCAATTGGAATCGGGTCGATCGGAGTTACCAATCAAAAGTTATAGCCGTTTGAATATCTGCTGGTCTCCTAGGTACCAAAATGCGGTAGTACCGCATTTTAGTACCTAGCAAGGCAGAAGGTTTTGGAAAGTTGCCAAAATCCACTGCCGGGCTAGGTACCAAAAAGCGGTAGTACCGCATTTTAGTACCTAGCGCGGCAGAAGGTTTTTTACTTCGTCATTTGGATCTATCCTCCCTTGCTAGACTATGATGTTTCTTTGCATGATCTTGTAGAGGTTGTTGTCCTCTTTGAAACGATCCCAAGATCATCGAAACCGGAGTCCGGATGCAAAAGTTATGGCTGTTTTGTTCTGTGATGACCGGTAGTACCGGACCAGGATCCGGTAGTACCGGGGTCCGGTAGTACCGCATTTTGGTACCGGGGAGCGCAGAGAAAAAATGCGTTTGGAGCCCCAGGAACCCCAGGAAATTTACGGTAGTGCCGGGAAAGTCCGATAGTACTGGGAAAAAGTCCGGTAGTACCGGGAATCGCGTTTTTGGGCTGCAACGGTTGGATTTTGGAGGGACCTATATAAGGGGCCTTCTTCCCCAATGGTTCCTCAACCCTTCTTGCAAGTTTTCCCCTCCATTGTTGACCTTCTTGAGCTTGCTTTCTCTCAATCCCTCCGATGATTCTTGCATATTCTTGAGGGATTTGAAAGAGGAGATCTAGATCTACAATCCCACCAATCAATCTCTCCTCTAAGTGAGGGGAACATATTGGGATCTAGATCTTGGAGTCTTTTGTGGATTTCCTCCATTGTTATTCCTCTCTTATTCCCCCATAAGCTTTTGTAGCTTTGGTGGAATTTGGGAGAGAAGGATTTGAACACCTTTGTGGTGTTCTTGCCATTTGCATTCGGTGCATCGGTTTGAGTTCTCCTCGGAGGATTTGGTTTGAGTTACTCATTAGAGATTGTCCCTCTTGGGTTCTTGGAACCCTAGACGGTTTTGTGGCCTTGGTGGCGTTGTGGCCTTGGTGGCTTTTGTTGAGGCCTTGGTGGCGTTTGTTGGGAGCCTCCAATTAAGTTGTGGAGAAGTGCCCTAACCTTGTGAGAGGTTCCGGTTGCCACCGACAAGTGCACAGATAGTGGAAGCGTGGATCGATCCTGTTGGGGTGAGATTCACCGGAGAATAAGGGAGGCCTTTTGTGGCGTTGGTGGTTTGATACCACCCCCTCTCCAAACGAGACGTACTCCATGTTGGGAGGAACTCGGTAAAATTTTGATGTCCCCGCGTGCCTCGGTTATCTCTATACCTGAGCTCTTTACTTATGCACTTTACATTGTGATAGCCTTCGTGCTTGAAGTAATATATATCTTGCTATCACTTTGTTGCTTGTATTGCTTAGCATAAGTTGTTGGTGCACATAGGTGAACCTTAGTTGTTCTAGGTTGTGCTTAACAAAGTAAACACTAGTTTTATTCCGCCTTTGTTGAGCCACTCTAGGAAAAGTTTTAATCGCCCATTCACCCCCCTCTAGGCGACATCCGTATCCTTTCAATTGGTATCAGTGCCCGGTCTCTCATTTTAGGCTTCACCGCCTTGAGAGTAAAGATGTCGGCTAGGGTATTAGTGCACAAGGACATGTTCATATTCAATGGCACAAATTATGATATTTGGAAAACTCATATGCTAATTCGTTTTCGGGACAACAAAAGCCAGGTCCGTGTGTAATTACATGTCTTTGCGTCTCTACGCATCACTCATTCTCTAATGAGATGGCTTCGTACAAATTTGGTCCTTTGGTGTGACCTTTAGTTCTTTGGGGTTAAAACATGTTGATAATATTGTCATACATTATATCTTCATAGTACTATCCCACTGTGAACTACACCTAGTTTGATAACAAACTACTTGACACAAATACCCTCTTTTGCTGCTATAATAGCAGTCATATAATTAGCCTTTTGTTGTAGTATCTGTCACAATGTCTTAACTTTGGAATTCATCCAAATTCATTATGGAACTTACTTTCCATCATATTGTGCCACCGTTAGTTTAGATTGAGATAAACTTAATTTGTACTTTGTGACAAAACTAGTATCAATGTAGTACTTTTACAATGAACTAACCATCTATTTGTCACTTCTACAAATAATATACTCTTAGTTCTTCCAAAAGATCATAAGAATATCCTTACTATTGTCCAATGATCATCTTATGAATCATTCTGGTATATGCTCATAACATTTATAGCATAGGACATATCTGGATTTGTACATATCACAGTATGATTGATATAAATACTCTTTGTGATTTCATACATCAAGTATCAATCTATACTTGAATCTTTGTTTCACTTACCAAGTGTCAATACACTTGAATATATCATCAATATTGAACTCATTCAATCCTTTATGTGCGACAAGAACCTTTCTTGTAGTTTCTATATTGAACTCATTCAATATATCATCTATGTACTTTCAGCACAACCATATTAGCGTCTATTGATGCCAAATATTTGGGATTTGCCTAAGTCTTTCATCAGGATGAAATTCTTAATATGTGTTAAGAAAAGATACATCATTTCTAATCAACAATATGTCTTCCACATAATGTTTTAGAAACATGTCTTAGCGCTCCCACTTAATTTCTTGCAAATGCAAGCATCTTCATCATCTCTGACGAATTTAAACTCCTTTAACAGTTTCATCATGGTGAAGATTCCAACTCTGCGATGCTTACTTCAACCATTGAAGTTTGCATATGCTTTTAGCATCCTTTGAATTAACAAAACCCTATGGACCGCGTTATGCACATGTCCTAGGTAACAATTCTATTAGAATAACTTGTTTTGTTTATTCAATTACCACATAACAAAATTATATGTAGTGGTTGCTACATTAATCCGTCTAGACTAAATATCGCTATGAAAGATCAAATCTTGTCATAGTCAACCTTTGAACATTGTTGTGAACTCTTTCCCAACATGTCGACTATTTCATAGATGTGCAACATCCATGTCTATTTCTTTATAGATCCAAACACAACTGTAAGGTCTTACACCTTTCTCGAGGGTCCTTCAAGTTCAAAACTTGATTTCTCGTGTATGGAACTATCACGGATTTTATGGCTTCAAGCCATTTTACGGAGTCAGGGTCCATCATCGCTTCTTTGCATGTAGTACGTTCATTATTCTCAAATAATGATTCAACCCTCAAATCTTGGTATTTGATTGTTTACTCGACCTACTTGGTTCAATAGAAACTTTGACCTTCGTAACCACAACCTTTGAGGCACGTGAGCCATGAGCATTGTTGCTGCCTCCGGAACACTTTTCGGCGCTGCGCAACTTTGCACATATAGCTAAGGTTCTTTTAACCTTATCAAATTTCTATTGTCCTCCCACTTATCTTTTCACGAAAATTCCTTCTCAAAGAAACTTGACGTTCTAAGTGACAAACACTTTTGTCTCCGGTGTTATGGAGGAATACTTAACAGTTATACAAAGACAGGTTCATCCGACTTTGGTTGCAAACATCTTTCTTATGCATAGCATACCAATGTTTAAGAAAGGACTACTTAGGTTTTATCCCAAACCATAACTTTATATGGTGTCATTTCAACGGATTATGATGAAGCTCTTTTCAGTGGAAAAACGGTAGTCTCTGAAGCTTTTAATCTTTAAAATATAATGGCATTTTTATGAATTACACCTTCGATCTTACCATGTCAAACAAGGTTTAATTACATATCTCGAACGCTCCATACTCTTATGGTGTCTCGGGACATGCAAATCCACGGAACGATTCCTTAAATCTTAGGTATTATGCTAAACTTGTAACTCAAATATCTTCCTTTATGATCTTATCATAAACTATTTATATTCTTGTTACAATGATTTTGCACTTCATCTTGAAAGTCTTTGAACTTTTTCAAATGTTTCATACTTCATCCTTATTAAGTAAATATTCATATATTCACTCAAATTTTCGCAGAAAGCATATGAAGTTGAAATCCATCGCTCTTGACTACACATAATGGACTTCGTACAACAATATGTACAAGTTCCAATAAGCTAGTCATTCGTTCCCTTTTGGCCTATGAACGAAGTTTTAATTATCTCTAGGAAAGTTTCACAAGCGTCATTTGATCAAAAATCAAAAGACTCTAAAATTCCATACACATGGAGTTTCTTCATGTTTTCTTTCCAATATAATTTAAACGGCGATGTCACTTCCTAGGTGATCTTTCAATCAATTTGTCTTTCGACATTTTTAGCACTAGTTTTATGGATGTGATTTCTCCAACGAGATTTGTGAATCATCCATCTTTTATGGATTACGGCAATTATTTGAACAACCCTTTTATTCTCATAATACCTGATAAAACAAATCTTGAAGGCAAGCTTTGATGTTTAACGAGCAACACAATAACCCTTTATTTGTTCTCGATGAACATCATCACATATTCTTTTGCTAGTTACTTAGGCCATTGTAGTTCATGAATTCTGTTGTTTCGTATGACGATTCATACCAACAAATTCAATATCAAATACTTAAGAACCACTTTGTTTAATAAGCAAAGAATATAGCCATAACACGTATATCCTTTATATACCTAAACTGAACAATTCTAGTCTTTTCTTTTCTGCCATATATTTATGAGATTCTCTTTCAGTATTTCTTTTTTTGTTTGAAAGAATCTATCAACATCAATAGTGGATCCATACACATGACACATAGTCCAAAGCGTGTATAGTTAAATACCAATGTCTTTGGACTTGCACTTTGAAGTAGATCACCATTATCAAATGTTTGGTGTTCTTTCAAATTCCTTTCTTTAGTAATCTCTTGGTGTAGTAAACATTTTACCTACATCAAATATTCACCCTTATCATGGAATTATCCATGATCAAGCTAATTTTAGCTTATAATGGTGAATTGCGAGTATAATGTTGCTCTCCAAAACCTTTTGGAGGATTAGGACAACTAGTGTCTCCAACCTTTTGCAAATTCTCATCAAATATGAGAACATGACTTTTGCCATATTATAATCTATCATGTTGTAACCAAAACTTCATTTCAGATATCACAATATCTTCCACACATCATGGTTTCTGAAACAACTCTTTCAGATCCTAGATAACCTTGATATTAATACAATCCTTTGAATATCAAGAATCATGGAGACAAACATGATACTCATACACTAACTCTTGGAATTGTCACTCTTGTTTTAATACCAATTATTAAACTTCATGGAGTAACCGGAACTTACTGAAATTATGCAATAGGACTTTTAAACTTTAGATTAACACTTCAAAACAATACGATACAAGTTCGTAAAGTAACTAACCAGAATTCTATAGTTCTATCATCTCAATTAAAACTAAGCGCAAGGTGGTAAACGGATGCCAATGACTACAACAACTATGAAAATTCACTTTGATTTAATTTATGATAAATAGTGTTCAACTTTTAATCATATTGCCGTTGAACTCCCACTCAAAACAATATCCCTCACATTGTTTTAGTGATCACACGAACCAAATCCACCACATCAAAACCGATCGTCACGAGAGTTGATGTAGCTTCAATGGCGAACAATCAACATGTTCATCATATCTACTATATGACTCATGCTTTACCTTTCGGTGATCCGTGTTCCGAGACCATGTCTGTACATGCTAGGCTCATCAAGATCAAACCTTAGCTTCCGCATGAGCAAATCGGGCTTGCTCACGTTATATACACTCGCAGAATTTAACACACCCGATCATCACGTGGTGCTTCTAAACAATGAGCTTTAGCAACGGTGCTTACTAAGGATGAACACTTTAAAACTTGAAATTGTGTGCTTGAGGGATCATCTTATAATGCTACCGTCGTAAACTAAGCAATACAAGATGCATAAAAGGATTAACATCACATGCAATTCATAATATGTGATATGATATGGCCTTTCTTCTTTGTGCTTCCGATCTCCATCTTCAAGCACGAACATGATCTCCATCATCACCGGCATTGCATCAAGGTCAATGATGCCGCTCCATGGTTGTCGTCCACCAGCTTCAACTATTACAACTACTTTGAATAGACACGCGGGTCTAAACAGAATTTAAAGACAACCATATGTCTCCTGCCGGTTGCCAACTTACAATAAAGAACATTGCATACATCATATATAATCACAATCATGGCCATATCACATCACATCACACCCCTGCAAAACAAAGTTAGACGCCTCTAATTTTCTTTGCATATTTTACGTGGTTTGGGGCTTTCAATAAGTGTCGTTCTAACTTATGAACAAGAACCACAACATTGATACTAGTATTGTCAATCACCCGTTGTAAATTGAATCTTAACTATGTTGGGAGAAACATGCACCCGCAAAGCCACTTATGCAATACAAGTTGCATGTCAAGCGTGGAGCAAGTCTCATGAACGATGTCATGTAAGGTTAGCCCGGGCCGCTTCATCCCACCATCCCGCAAGATGCAAAGTACACAAGAAGCAATCGACAACAAAAGCATCAACGCCCACAATGACCATTGTGTTCTACTCGTGCAACAGATCTACATATAGACACGGCTCTGATACCACCGTAGGGGTTCGTAGCATGGAAAACAAAAAATTTCTACCGCATGCACACAAACAAGCCAAGATCTATCTACTATATTGTAGCAATGAGTCGATAGAGGAACTCACCCTCGAAGATTCCAAAGCGGTTAACGAGAGCAGATTCTCGTGGGTGATGTAGTCGTACACTTGCCGATCTCAAGATCGCGTAGATGATCCTTCCGGCGCTGTGTTCCGGCAGAGCTCCCGCAGTCGGCACACGTTCGGTACTCAATGAATACATTCCTCTCCCTTGTTCCAGCAGGCAGCGGAGGTTGTTGCACTCTCCTCGCGATTCCGGTAGCACGACGGCGTGGTACCGGAAGTAGAGGGGAGATATCGCAGGGCTTCGCCTTAAGCCGAAGCGAGTATGTTGGATTAGGGTTTCCTGGAAAACTAGGGTTTAGATATCCGGGAGGAGGAGGAGGTGTCGTCGGCGGCTAAGGCGGCGACGACAGACGGGCGGCGACGCTGGCGGCGGCGGCTCGTGGAGAGGGCTTGGAACTTGTGTTGTTTGGGGCAGCCCTCCCCCTCTATTTATGAGAGGGAGGGGCAGCCTTGGGAGGGGTGGGTTTGAATCCAAACCCAAACCCAAGTTGGATTGAGAGAAGGACTTGTTTCTTCTCCCACTAGGAAACCATTGTTCCAGTTTGACTTTTCAAACTTCCCGTTTGACTTTCAATTTAGAGTTTTATTTCTCTCTTGCATATGCCAACACCAAGTGACCTTGGACATGATCCAATCATTCCACTTACCCATGACACATCCATGGACCATTCTCCTTTCGGACTGGTGAACCTTCTAGACCCTTCTAGAACCTCTCCGATGAAATCATCGGAAACTTTCCTGAACTCCGAAATAGGACTTTCCTTATATGAATCTTATTCTCCGGACCATTCCGAATCTCCTCGTGATATCCCGGATCCCATCCGAGACTCCGACCAACATTCGGTCTCTTACTAATCATTCCATAACTACTTAACAACATCGAATCCTTAAGTGTGTCTCCCTACGATTCGTGAATTATGCGGACATGACCGAGACACTTCTCCGATCAATAACCAATAGAGGAATCTGGAAATTCATATGGCTCCCACATATTTCTATGATTACTTTGCGATCGAATGAACCACTTACATACGATACCAATTTCCCTTTGTCTCACGATAGTTTACTTTTCCGAGGTTTTGATCATCGATATCTCTGCATACCTATTTCAACCTCGTTACCGATAAGTACTCTTTTCTCGTTCCCGTGATATGTGATCCCTTGTGATCCAGTCACATGCTTGCAAGCTAATTGGATGACATTCCACCCAGAGGGCCCAGAGTATATCTATCCGTCATATGGATGGACAAATCCCACTCTTGATCCATGTGCCTCAACCCATACTTTCCGAACACTCAATGCCACCTTTATAGACACCCAGTTACGGTGTGGTGTTTGATGTCATCAAAGCATCCTTCCGGTGATGGTGATTAACATGATCTCATGGTCGAAGGAATTAGGTTACTATGTATGAGAAAGCTTATAGCAAATGAACTATATTAAATGACTTGATCTTTATGCTACGCTTAACTATAGGAGTATGTCCATCATATCATTCTCCTAATGATCTGACCCTGTTATTAATAACATCTCTATGTTCATGATCAGGAAACCATGATCATATATTAACCAACAAGCTAGTTTAACAAGAGGCTTTACTAGGGACTCTTTTATGTTTACAAATCACACAAGTATTAATGTTTCCGGTTAATACAATTATAGCATGGTATGTAAACATTTATCATAAGTATGAAGATATGATAATAACCACTTTATTATTGCCTCTTGGGCATATCTCCAACATTGATCTATGCGGTTTTTTGGTTTCTCACCAAGTGAGGTATCTCACATTATTATACTTGATACATTCTCACTTGGTGATAACCAATATTTTCACCTTTTATAGGGAAGCTCATGTCGTCCTCTTTCCAACGCAATTTGAATCGGGTCGATCGGAGTTACCAATCAAAAGTTATAGCCGTTTGAATATCTGCTGGTCTCCTAGGTACCAAAATGCGGTAGTACCACATTTTAGTACCTAGCAAGGCAGAAGGTTTTGGAAAGTTGCCAAAATCCACTGCCGGGCTAGGTACCAAAAAGCGGTAGTACCGCATTTTAGTACCTAGCACGGCACAAGGTTTTTTACTTCGTCATTTGGATCTATCCTCCCTTGCTGGACTATGATGTTTCTTTGCATGATCTTGTAGAGGTTATTGTCCTCTTTGAAACGATCCCAAGATCATCGAAACCGGAGTCCGGATGCAAAAGTTATGGCTGTTTTGTTCTGTGATGACCGGTAGTACCGGACCAGGATCCGGTAGTACCGGGGTCCGGTAGTACCGCATTTTGGTACCGGGGAGCGCAGAGAAAAAATGCGTTTGGAGCCCCAGGAACCCCAGGAAATTTACGGTAGTGCCGGGAAAGACCGATAGTACCGGGAAAAAGTCCGGTAGTACCGGGAATCGCGTTTTTGGGCTGCAACGGTTGGATTTTGGAGGGACCTATATAAGGGGCCTTCTTCCCCAATGGTTCCTCAACCCTTCTTGCAAGTTTTCCCCTCCATTGTTGACCTTCTTGAGCTTGCTTTCTCTCAATCCCTCCGATGATTCTTGCATATTCTTGAGGGTTTTGAAAGAGGAGATCTAGATCTACAATCCCACCAATCAATCTCTCCTCTAAGTGAGGGGAACATATTGGGATCTAGATCTTGGAGTCTTTTGTGGATTTCCTCCATTGTTATTCCTCTCTTATTCCCCCATAAGCTTTTGTAGCTTTGGTGGAATTTGGGAGAGAAGGATTTGAACACCTTTGTGGTGTTCTTGCCATTTGCATTCGGTGCATCGGTTTGAGTTCTCCTCGGAGGATTTGGTTTGAGTTACTCATTAGAGATTGTCCCTCTTGGGTTCTTGGAACCCTAGATGGTTTTGTGGCCTTGGTGGCGTTGTGGCCTTGGTGGCTTTTGTTGAGGCCTTGGTGGCGTTTGTTGGGAGCCTCCAATTAAGTTGTGGAGAAGTGCCCTAACCTTGTGAGAGGTTCCGGTTGCCACCGACAAGTGCACCGATAGTGGAAGCGTGGATCGATCCTGTTGGGGTGAGATTCACCGGAGAATAAGGGAGGCCTTTTGTGGCATTGGTGGTTTGATACCACCCCCTCTCCAAACGAGACGTACTCCATGTTGGGAGGAACTCGGAAAAATTTCGGTGTCCCCGCGTGCCTCGGTTATCTCTATACCCGAGCTCTTTACTTATGCACTTTACATTGTGATAGCCTTCGTGCTTGAAGTAATATATATCTTGCTATCACTTTGTTTCTTGTATTGCTTAGCATAAGTTGTTGGTGCACATAGGTGAACCTTAGTTGTTCTAGGTTGTGCTTAACAAAGTAAACACTAGTTTTATTCCGCCTTTGTTGAGCCACTCTAGGAAAAGTTTTAATCGCCTATTCACCCCCCCTCTAGGCGACATCCGTATCCTTTCATTGGTATCAGAGCCCGGTCTCTCATTTTAGGCTTCACCGCCTTGAGAGTAAAGATGTTGGCTAGGGTATTAGTGCACAAGGACATGTTCATATTCAATGGCACAAATTATGATATTTGGAAAACTCATATGCTTATTCATTTTGAGTACATGGACCCAAATTTGGAGCGTATTGTAGATATAGGTTTTTCTCCTCCTATGGATTTCAAAAAGCTATCCTGTGAGGATGAGAAAAACTTATATCTCGATGCTCAAGCTTCTAATGTGCTTGTTAATGCTTTGAGCTATGTAGTTACATCTTCAATTATTCCTTTTTGGAGCGCTCATGAGTTATGGACAAAACTTCAAGATAAATATGTTGTGTCCAACATTATTGAGGATGATTGTGTTGCTTCCACTTCTGGTCGAGATGAGTTCTCATCCTCTACCACTTCACCAACATGTGACTTTTCACAAGGTAATGATATGGTGAGTGGTGATAGAAATTGCAATTTGGATAGTGTGCTTACTATTTGTAATCCCTCATCCCTATCTAGTTGCAATGATCTATCTTTGGACTTTAACACTTCTAGCACTACCAACTTCTTACATGCTTGTGTTAATCGTCCTTGCATATCATGTAGAAATGACTTGAATAAATCTCATGATGATATGCTTGTGTTGTCTTGTTGCCATGATAAAAAATGCTTCTATTTCCTCTAGTTCTTGTGTTACTAACCATGTAGAGGAAAATGAAGATTCTATGGGCCAAGACAGGGTCTTGAAGAGAGCTACAAGTGCAATCTCATCATCACCTTCCTCCGGTTCTCACATATGCCTTATGGCTAAGGGAACAAAGGTAACCTCTTTGAATCCCATTATATCTCATGATGATGATGATGAGGTTGAGAATGATAATGATGATTATCGAAGTAAGTATGATATTACCTCTATTAAGAAAATGGGAGAGGTTGTCTATAGCGCCTCTTCAAAAATAAAATTGCTTCCTCCAACTTTCTTGAAATCTTGAATTGTGATATAGAAGGCAATGATCTTATTGAGGAGCAAGAAAACTTAATTGATGAAAAGTTTGCTCTTGAGCGTGAGTATGCTAATGAAGTTGCACAACTAAAGGACTCTCTTAAATAAGAACAAACCACCAAACAATCTCTTGAGGAGACTTTTACTCTAGAATTATATAGAGTAAAGGAATACCATGATAGAGAACTTGCGGTGGCAAACTCCTTCAAGATTAAAAATGATGAACTTGAAGGTTCTTATGCTAAACTCCTTGAGGATTTTGAGCACCTAAAAAATGGCTCTAGGTTCATCAAGGGTGATCTCATCAAACTCATCGAGTCACATGAGCAACTTAAAGCTTCATATTCAAAAGAGCTTACCAAGTTGCCCACACCTCTTGCTAATAATGATGATGCTTGTGCTACTAACTCTATTTCTTGTGAAGCATCTATTTGGAAGGAGACTGTTGAGCTAAAGGCTCAACTTGCTTTGCTAACTAGCAACTATGGGAAATTAGAAGAAAGTCATGTTAAGCTCTCGAGCTCGCATGAGGATCTTCTAGTCTCCCATGGTAGGCTAAAATTAGCTCATGAGGCCATCGCGTCAAAGGTAACATCTAGTGAGCCTCATGTGGACATTAGCACTATATCTACTCCAAATGTTATATTGCCATGTGCTAGTCCTTGTAATTCATCCCCTCATAACCATGCTATATCTTGTGATGAATTACATTCCTTGCCTTGTTGCTCTAATAATGTAGCATCTACTTCCTCTAGTACTTTTGTTCAAACTAACCATGTAGAGGAAATCAAAGAGCTCAAGGCTCAAGTCACTTCTTTAAAGAATGACTTGAAAAAGGGTCATCAAGGGAAGATCGCACTCAACAACATCTTGAGTGTGCAAAAATCCCCCAATGACAAGAGTGGGCTTGGATTCTTATCCAATGTCAAGAACAAGTCCACTATCAAGTTGAAGCACAAGGACAACAAAAAGAATGGACAAGATCAAGTCAAGAATCCGGCCAACATTGTTTGCTTCAAGTGCAAGGAAGAAGGGCACCATGTTAGATCTTGCCCATTGAAGAAAAAGCCTCTTAGTGTGAAGCAACAAGGGAAGCGGCCTCAAGCTCCACCTCAAGTCATTAATGGGCCTCTTCCTAAGAGGACTACTCGAGCTCTTCCTCGAGTTGTGGCTTCACCTAATAAGAAAGATGGCAAGAGTAGAACTTGCTACATATGCCGTGAAAAGGGGAACATTTCTTCCTCATGCACTATTGGTATCTCCTCTTCCCATCCTATCTTGATTGATGATGCTTATTCACTTCGTAAAGATGAGGTTGGCAATGTGTTTGCCAAATTTGTTGGTTCCCAATGTGGTGTCAAGAAAAGAACCATTTGGGTTGCCAAGCCTATTGTGACTAACTTCTTAGGACCCAACTTGGTTGGGGACCAACAAGCCAAAACTTGATCAATAGGTGTGTTTTGGAGGGCATTGGAGTCTTGGCTACATTATGAAGAATTGAGGGATCTTCATCAATTATTTTTGTCAAGCCAAGCCATTTGAATTGTCATGATTATATTATATTTCCAATGTTCCTCCTTGCGGTAACATATGCTAAACTCTTTACATTGAAAGTTACTCGCCCCCTTGTGCATGTGTTGGTTTTGTATCTTCCATGCTTTTGTACATGTTGTGCTATCCACTTAATTATCTTGAGGTATCAAGCATATTTTTGTATGATTAGGTGGCACACCATGTATGTGTGTTTATTATGTTTGAAACTTGCTTGGTTATATTTGGTATCTTATTTGGCTCTTGTGAGAAATTAATGGATTATCCCATTTTGGGGGAGTGTTATGCTTGGGCATTCCACAATCCTAAAATTGTGTGTACATGAGGAATACCACCTAGTATTTATATTGGATTATTGTCTAGTCTCTATGTGGTATAATTCTCATGAGAAAATTAAGTTTTATAATGTCCATTAATTATCTCTATTTGTATTATTTTGCCCCACGATGGTTTTATGGTAGTATCACATTATGGGGGAGTCATATGCTTAGTGCTTATTACAATCCTAGAAGATGTGAAAATTCGAGGTTGTGTCACTTAAAATTGATATTGATAATTATCTAGCTCCTAAGTGACACACATGCTCATACATGTTCCAATTTGATTGAATGCCCTTATTGCTCATATTTTGGATCTTCTTTGTGAGAGTGCTTCTTGGTATGTGTTTCCTCATATTTAGATATATATATCCGCATGGAAACCATTTGCTTCAAGTTACTCTAATCACTAGTGATTGTGTGACAATTAGAAGCTACCAAGAATCTTGTTCGGAGCATCAAACTTAATACTTATACTTTGTTATATGCTTCTTTGTGTGAATATGATCTTGGATATCCGAATGAACTACCTAGGGAAGATTATTCTCAATACTTCTTGTCATTGGACAATTAGTACTAAATTTATGGTAGAATTTATTGATCATATTCACTTTGGCCCTTGCTTAAATCTTGTCCTATCTTTGGCCAAGTAAATGTATTGCGTGCTCCCATGTTTTCCTTGCTACTTTTGGATCCTTTTATTTTTATTAGTATCCTTTTGTGTTTTATTTATTGTAGGTACTAGAGATGATCCCATTTGTGTGCATTTTGCATTCAAAAGGAAAATCCTATATAATGCACTATCTATGGGGGAGCTCTCCTATATTATTTAGAACACTCACATTTATGCTTCTTTGTTTGATCCATATCGGTTTTTATGTGCTTGGAACCTCAATCTTTTCGTTTTGGTATTTGTGCCATCATGAGAAGTTTGGGGAGTTTGGTTTCTTGTTGGAACCTTGCTCTTTTTGGGAGTTGGTTTTGTCTCACTTGTTTCATGATTTGACCATTTTAGAATGAGATAAATCCTTGAGCATTTTTATTTCTATCTATCTTTTGCTCCTTTGGTTTTAGCCTAGTTCATTTGTTGAATTTGTGATCTTTCATGTGTTGAATTGGTTCTTGGATATAATTTGGACATTGTTTGTCGAGTCACACCCTTGTGTGTACAATCTCGATTTACTTGGTGTCTTTGTTCAAATTGTATCTTCTTTTTGGTTCTTGAAAGCTTTATGCATGCATATTTACTATATGTTTATATTATGGCATGCTTGCTTATTTTGATCCAATATATAGGGGAAACTCCACCAAATCCCATCGGCTAAGTTGTGCATGAAATTCAATTTCATATCAATATGCACATATTTATGTAGAGTCTCTCCTATGTATTGTAGTTGCACTAACTACATTGAACCCAATTAGTTTGGGGACCATTTTGTACTTAAATGTGTTTTAGGTACATTGGAGATATATTGGATGCTTGTCTCTCAATTTTGAAGAAGTGATGCTTAGAAGAAAATTTGAGGCAAGTTATAGGATGATCAACGAATTCATATGCTCTACATCCTACCAATTATATCTCGGTAACAAGTATCTCTTTCTCATTCTCACATATCTTGATTCCAACCGTTTTTCTATCTCTTTCTCATTCTCACATATCTTGATTCCAACCGTTTGTCGGTTGCCTTCTAGCATGAATTAATGTATTTGTAATTGTTGTAGTTCTAGCCATGGTTTTAAGAGGACTCACTATTGTAAATGTGTATAAGTTGAGATGAGTGCATATAATTGGGACTATACAAAATCATGCATATGAGCCATCAATCCCAAATATGTCAATCTAGCAATTTTATTGCCTATCTTTTCCTCAACTTCTCTCATGTGCAATACTGATATTTTGCTAGTTTTAGTGATACTTGTTGCCTTTCTCCATATATTCCAACTTTCTCCTTTTTCCCTTGGTGATAGTTGTAATATATGTAGTGTGTTGGTGTTTGAAGTTCATTAATGTACAATAAGATAGATTTGAGCCTTTGGCCATGCTTTGAAGCAAAAATATTATTGGTATATATTATGACTTCATTTTTGCTTTTCATATGCCTTCTTGTATATCTTCTTTATGTGTGCATATTTCTTTGTTGGCATATGTATCTGTGATGTTTTCCACTTATAGACATATATACATATGAGAAGATAATTTTAGTTGATTTTTAATCCTTGGAGACCACCTTTCTATTCCTTTTGATTCTTTAGTGGCTTCCAAATTTAATTTCCTATGAGTGTTAGTTCCTCTTGTTTGCATATTTGGGCACTCATATTTGTTCTCTCATGCCTTGCATTGTTAAATAAACTTGTATGAGTGAGGATTCCATGATTATGCACCTTGTTCCCAAATACAATTATCATAATTGGTGCATTATCTTTGGGGAGCTCATCTAATTCATTTAATAATGCTCATTTGTCTTATTTATTATTTATTGTGCCTTAAATGTTTATGGAGAAGTGAGGATTCCATATTTGTGCATTTTTGTGTTGAAATACAACGATTCTAAAGTGTGCACAAATCTTGGGGAACTTCTCTATTTTATTTAAGCATTTATTTGATCTTTCATTTGATGTGTTTTAAATGTTATGGAGGAGTGAGGATTCCATATTTGTGCATTTTTTGTATTGAAATATACCGATTTTAAAGTTTGCACAAATCTTGGGGAGCTTCTCTATTTTCTATTTCAAACACTCTTTTGCTCATATCATAACATCTTGTTGTTTCCATTTGGACTCATTTGTTGTTTTCAATTGGTTGTCGGACCTTGTAATTGCTTGCATCATTTGGCTTTATTTTGGCAATCTTCGGGTCCTCGATATATTCCTACTCCCTCCCAAGTATTCATCATTGGATATGTGCGAAGGCACACCTTTGGAGGAATTATTACTATATTTGCCTTCTAGAACTTGTCACCCATTTCGGCAATCGATGCCAATGGGGGAGAAGTTTTAGAGGGTTTAAGGGAAGTTGGTTGATGCATTGAGTTTGTTCTTAAGCATTTGCCTTTCATGCTCTTGCATCTTTATTGTTGCTTAGCATGTGTTATATATAGAGGAAACTCCACCAATGATAATGATTGGCAATATATGCAATGAAATTCAAGTTCATCACACATGCATAGATTGTGGGGGAGTTTGCTCTATATATGGTGGTGGTACCAATATCACATACTTTTGTAGTATTTGATATTGGTATTACCATCTTATTCATTAAAATTCCTTATATAAACCCTCTTAAAGGGATTGTCATCAATTACCAAAATGGGGGAGATTGAAAGAACATGTGGGCCCCCATGTGTGGTTTTGGTAATTAATGACAATCTTTATGGACTAATGTGTGTATTAAGTTATACTTGTAGGAATTGTCCATTGGCATCGCTTGGAGCTTGTGTCGGCTTCAAGGTCGATGAAATGAGAAGAAGATATGTTGTGCAAGCTCAAAATGCGCAATCTTTAGAAGATCTCATGTTTGATGCTTGCCATCCTTGGTGATCATGGATCGATGATGAGGAATCAAGAAAGGCGTTCCATCTTGAGAAGGTAAAGATCGTCTACATCGAGCTCAAGTGGAATGATCTAGGCAAAGGTATAATCTTGATAGGTTTTCCCTTTTGCCAGTCTTATATTGTTAGTGGAAGACCGGGTTTAGGATAGATAACCGTACTATCAAGAGGGGCTCTCGAATGAGTAACTCGATCACATCGTTCGGAGAGAGCTCAAACCTTTGCATACTTGCATCATCGTATTTGGTTGTTATTTGGTCTTATCCATGTGAGGATATAGATCTTGTGGTAATCTCCATAACAAGCTCTTGTTCATCAAAATCGGATCCCTCTTTTATATCTTATTGCGATTTTGATCTATGCGGTTTTTTGGTTTCTCACCAAGTGAGGTATCTCACATTATTATACTTGATACATTCTCACTTGGTGATAACCAATATTTTCACCTTTTATAGGGAAGCTCATGTCGTCCTCTTTCCAATGCAATTGGAATCGGGTCGATCGGAGTTACCAATCAAAAGTTATAGCCATTTGAATATCTGCTGGTCTCCTACCTAGCAAGGCAGAAGGTTTTGGAAAGTTGCCAAAATCCACTGCCGGACTAGGTACCAAAAAGCGGTAGTACCGCATTTTAGTACCTAGCGCGGCAGAAGGTTTTTTGCTTCGTCATTTGGATCTATCCTCCCTTGCTGGACTATGATGTTTCTTTGCATTATCTTGTAGAGGTTGTTGTCCTCTTCGAAATGATCCCAAGATCACCGAAACCGGAGTCCGGATGCAAAAGTTATGGCTGTTTTTGTTCTATGATGACCGGTAGTACCGGACCAGGATCCAGTAGTACCGGGGTCCGGTAGTACCGCATTTTGGTACCGGGGAGCGCAGAGAAAAAATGCGTTTGGAGCCCCAGGAACCCCAGGAAATGTTCGGTAGTGCCGGGAAAGTCCGATAGTACCGGGAAAAAGTCCGGTAGTACCGGGAATCGCGTTTTTGGGCTGCAACGGTTGGATTTTGGAGGGACCTATATAAGGGGCCTTCTTCCCCAATGGTTCCTCAACCCTTCTTGCAAGTTTTCCCCTACATTGTTGACCTTATTGAGCTTGCTTTCTCTCAATCCCTCCGATGATTCTTGCATATTCTTGAGGGATTTGAAAGAGGAGATCTAGATCTACAATCCCACCAATCAATCTCTCCTCTAAGTGAGGGGAACATATTGGGATCTAGATCTTGGAGTATTTTGTAGATTTCCTCCATTGTTATTCCTCTCTTATTCCCCCATAAGCTTTTGTAGCTTTGGTGGAATTTGGGAGAGAAGGATTTGAACACCTTTGTGGTGTTCTTGCCATTTTCATTCGGTGCATCGGTTTGAGTTCTCCTCGGAGGATTTGGTTTGAGTTACTCATTAGAGCTTGTCCCTCTTGGGTTCTTGGAACCCTATACGGTTTTGTGACCTTGGTGGCGTTGTGGCCTTGGTGGCTTTTGTTGAGGCCTTGGTGGCGTTTGTTGGGAGCCTCCAATTAAGTTGTGGAGAAGTGCCCTAACCTTGTGAGAGGTTCCGGTTGCCACCGACAAGTGCACCGATAGTGGAAGCGTGGATCGATCCCGTTGGGGTGATATTCACCGGAGAATAAGGGAGGCCTTTTGTGGCGTTGGTGGTTTGATACCACCCCCTCTCCAAACGAGACGTACTCCATGTTGGGAGGAACTCGGTAAAATTTCGTTGTCCCCGCGTGCCTCGGTTATCTCTATACCCGAGCTCTTTACTTATGCACTTTACATTGTTATAGCCTTCGTGCTTGAAGTAATATATATCTTGCTATCACTTTGTTGCTTGTATTGCTTAGCATATGTTGTTGGTGCACATAGGTGAACCTTAGTTGTTCTAGGTTGTGCTTAACAAAGTAAACACTAGTTTTATTCCGCCTTTGTTGAGCCACTCTAGGAAAAGTTTTAATCGCCTATTCACCCCCCTCTAGGCGACATCCGTATCCTTTCAAGTTCTATTTTTGAAAGCCCTAAGCCACGTAAAACTTGCAATGGATAAATTAGAGGATTCTAGTTTAGATTGTTGTTGGGCTAGTATCATGATATGATGATGTTGTAAGTAGAAGTATAAGTCGATAATCTTACAACACACATAACGTGTAAGTTCCATAGACCTTGGCCTTACACATAGAGGTATGATGGCGATCATACCATGATGCACATGATGGAGATCAAGTGCAAGAACCATATCATTTCACTTATTAACATGTGATGTTTGTTGCATCTTATATTGCTTGTTTAGCGTTTTATTAGCATAATAAGATGATCCCTCATTTCGATATCAAGATAAAAGTGTGTTCTCCCTTAAGTATGCACCAATTGTGTTTCGTCGCTCCAAGACATCACGTGATGATCGAGTGTTCTTAGATCCACGATCATATTTCGGGTGTAAGACAATTACACACGCGAATACTAAGGTTCTTACTTGGAGAGCCTAGCATGTACATACATGGCCTCGGAACACGGACAAAAAGGTTAAGCATGAGTCATATGACAGATATGATTCCCATTTGATGCTCGCCTTTGAAGCTACACCGACTCACGTGATGATCGGACTTGGTGTAGTGGATTTGGTTCATGTAATCACCAAAAAGACACGAGGGATGTCATTTTTGAGTGGGAGTTCATATCTAATTTGGATTAGAAGAACTCAATTTATCATAAATTAAATCAAAGTGAATTTGCATAATTTGTTGTAGTCATTGTCATTCGTTCACCACCTTATGCATAGTTGTAATTGATACAATAGAATTATAGAATTCTGGATATTTACTTTACAAACTGGTATCGTATTGTGTTGAGTGTCAATCTAAAGTTTAAAGTCCTATTGCAAACTTTCAGCAAACTCTGTTTACTCCGTAAAGTTTAGTAATTAGTATTAAATCGAGAGTAACAATTCCAGTGTTAGTATCTTAAGTATCATGTTTGCCTCCATGATTCTTGATTTAAATATCGAGATTATCTAGGAGCTGAAAGAATTGTTTCAGAAACCATCATATGTGGCAGATATAATGATATCTGAAATAGTGTTTTGGTTGCAATATGATAGAGTATAATGTATGTTCTCATTCTGGATGATAATTTGTGAAGGTTGGAGATGCTGGACATCCTAATCATCCAAAAGGGTTTTGGAAAGTAATGTTATACTCACGATTCGCCTTTATAAGCTACAGTAGCTTGATCATGAAAGTCGCCATGATAAGGATGAATAGAAGATGTATGTAAAGTGTTTACTACACTAAAAAGATTACTAAAGAATGGATTTTGAAAGAATACTGATCATTTGATGATGGTGATCTACTTCAAAGTGCAAGTCCAAAGGTATTATTATTTGAATATACACGCTTTGGACTATGTGTCATGTATATGGTGCCACTATTGATGTTGATAGATTCTTTTAAAAAGGAAAAATAAATGCTGAAAGAGAATCTATAAAATATACTTGGCAGAAAAGAAAAGATTGGAAATATCCAATTTAGGTATATGGATGATATACATGTTATGGTTGTATTCTTTGCTTGTTAAACAATGTGGTTCTTGGGTATTGGATACCGAATTGGTTGGTATGAACGACGCAATTCATGAACCACAATAGCCTATATAACTAGTAAGAGAATATGTGTTGATGTTCATCGAAAATAAACAAATAGTTGTTTGTATTTATCGTTGACATCAAAGATTGACTTCAAGATTTGTTTTAATAATAGTTATTTAAATCAGGTATTATGAGAACAAAGTTTGTTCAAATAATTACCTTATTCCATATAAGATGGATGATTTACAAATCTAGTTGGAGAAATCACATCCATAAAAACTAATGCTAAAATGTTGCAAGACAAATGATTGAAAGATCACTTACGAAGTGACATCGCCATTTAAATTATATTGGAAAGAAAACATGAAGAATCTCCACATTCATGGATTTTTGGAGTCTTTGATTTGATCAAGTGATGCTTGTGAGACTTTCCTCGGGATAATTAAAGCTTCGTTCAAAGGCCAAAGAAGAACGAACGACTAAAATATTGGAATTTATACATATCGATGTTTGTAGTCCATTATGTATAGTCGCAAGCGATGGATTTCAACTTCATATGCTTTCTCCAGAAATTTGAGTGAATATTCACTTAATGAGAAAGAAGTATGAAATATTTGAAAACGTTTCAAAGACTTTCAAGATGAAGTGGAAAATCATTGTAACAAGAAAATAAATGATTTATGATTTTATCATAAAGGGATTTATTTGAGTTACAAGTGTAACAAGAAAATAAATAAATTATGATTTTATCATAAAGGGATTTATTTGAGTTGCAAGTTTAGCAAAACACCTAGATTTACATCTCCCGAAACACCATAGGAGTATGGAGTGTTTGGGATTTGTAATGAAATCTTGTTTGACATGGTTGGATAAAAGGTGTTATTTATAAAACTGCCATTATGTTTTAAAAGATTAGAGCTTTAGAGACTATCGCTTTTACACTAAAAAGAGCTCCATCTTGATCCATTTAAATGACACCATGGAAGTTATGGTTTGGGGTAAAACCCAAGTTGTCATTTCTTAAATTTTGGTATGCTAAACTTAAGTAAGATGTTTACAACCAAAGTCGGATGAGCATATCTTTGTAGGTTATTTCAAATAACAACTGATTATTCCTCCATAACACCGAGGACAAAAGGGTTTGTCGTTTGAAATGTGAAGTTTCTTGAAAAAGGAATTTTTCATAAAAATTAAGTGGGAGGACAATAGAACTTTGATAAGGTTAACGAACCTTAGCTAAATGTGCTGAGTTGCGCAGCGCCAGAAATTGTTCCGGAGGCTGCCATAATGCTCATAACTTATGTGCCTCAAAGGTTGTGGTCACGGAGATCTAAGTTCTTATTGAACCAAGTCGGTCGGATAAACAATCAAATGCTGAGATTTGAGAGTAAATCATTATTGTTTGACAATGATGAACCGACTACATGCAAAGAAGCGATGATCGGCCCTGACTCCACCAAATGGCTTGAAGCCATAAAATCCGTGATAGTTTCATACATGAGAAATCAAGTTTTGAACTTGGAAGACCCTTCGGAAAGGTATAAAAACCTATCGGTCGTATTTGGATCTATAAAGAAACGGACATGGATGTTTCACATCTATGAAATAATCGACATGTCGTAAAGTATTTTATGACAATGTTCAAGGAGTTGACTATGACAAGATTTGATCTTTCATAGAGATATTTAGTCTGGATGGATTAAAGTAGCAACCACTATATATAATTTGGTATATGGTAGATGAATAAAAAAACAAAATTCTTCTAAAAGAATGGTTACCAAGGATGTGTGCATGACATGATCAAAAGGGTTTTGTTAATTTAAAGGATGCTAAAAGGGCATGCAAACTTCATTGGTTGAAGTAAGCATCGTGGAGTTGGAATCTTCACCGTGATGAAAAATGAGTTTTCATCTGGAGACGATGAAGATGCTTACATCTGCAAGAAATTAAGTGGGAGCGCTGAGGCATATTTCTAATACATTATGTGGATGACATATTATTGATTAGAAATGATGTATCTTTTATTGACAAAGGTTAAGAATTTCATTTCGATGAAAGACTTAGGCAAAACCCGAATATTTAGCAGGAATGTCTATAGTGGACAGACTATGACGCTAATATGGTTGTGCCAAACGTACATATATGAGATATTGAAGGAGTTCGATATAGAAACGACAAGAAAAGGTTCTTGTCGCATGGTAAAGAATTGAATCAAGATTCAAGTGTATCGACACTTGATAAGTGAAACAAGATTCAAGTGCTCTGACACTTGATGAGTGAAATCACATGAATGTTTTGATCAATCATACCATGATATGTACACATCCAGATATGTCCTATGCTATAAGTGTTATGAGCATACTAGAATGAATCATAAAATGATCATTGGACTATACTAAGGATATTCTTATGATCCTTTAGAAGAACTAAGAATATATTTGTATAGAGGTGACAAATAATTACAAATAGTTCATTGTAAAGCGTTACATTGATACTAGTTTTGTCACAAGATAAAAATTAAGTTTATCTCAATTTAAACTATGAATGGCACAATGAAATGGAAAGGAGTTTCTATGATGGATTTGGATGTATTCCAAAGTTAAGACATTGTGACGGATACTACAACAAAAGGCTAAGTATATAACTGCTATAGTAGCAGCAAAGGAGGTAATTTGTGTCAAGTAGTTTGTTATCAAACTAAGGTGTGGTTCGCAACGGGCTAACACTAAAGATATATTGTATGACAATAGTATCGACGTGATTTAACCCCAAGGAACTAAAGGTCTCACCAAAAGACCAAATTTATACAATGCCATCTCATTGGAGAATGAGTGATGCATGGAGACGCAAAGACATGCAAATACACACGGACCTGAAAGCGTCAGATCCGTATATTATATTAACCACTTGAAATTGCGTATATGGAACACCAGAAACCCATAGGTGTTCAATACGCAAAGTTTTCAAACGAGATTATTGTCTCTAGTGCAAGTGGGAGACTGAAGAGAATATGCCCGAGAGGCAATAATAAAGTGGTTATTATCGTATTCCTTATTTATGATAAATGTTTATTTTACATGCTATAATTGTATTAATACGGAAATATTAATACATGTGTGTTTAATAAACAAAAAGGAAGTTCCTAGTTATGCCTATCTTATAAACTAGCTCGTTGATTAACAAGATGATCAAAGGTTTCCTGATCATGGACATTGGATGTTGTTAATAACGAGGTCACAACATTAGTGTAATGGTGTGATGAAAATTCATATGAAGTATAGCATTACGATCAGAATCATTGAGTTTATATTGCTATAACAACTTACGAAGTGATCCTAATCCTTAGACCATGAGATCATGTTAATCACTAACACCGGAAGAGTTTCTTGATAACATCAAACGTCACACCGTAACAGGGTGATTATAAAGATGGGTTTAGAACTACTAAAGTGTTATGTTGTGGCCCATGGATCGAGAGTGTAATTTGTTCATCCTGATGACGAATAGATATGCTCTGGGCCCTCTCGGTGATATCACATTGATTAGCTTGCAAGCAAGTGATTTGATCACTAGAATGTTATATCATGGGAACGAGAAAAGAGTGCATGTCAGTAACGATATCAAACTAGGTATGGAGATACCGATGATCGAATCTCGGACATGTAATATATCGCGAAACAAAGGGATTAAGATACTAGCATAAAAGCTTCCGACGATCACAAGAAAGTCATCGTTGAATATGTGGGAGTCAGTATGGGTATCCAGATCCTGCTTCTGATTATTGATCAGAGAAGGGTCTCGATCATGTCTGCATTATTTGCGAATCGTAGGTTGGCACACTTAAGAGACACCGGCATCCAATTGGAGCAAAAGTTTCATGCCAAAAAGAATAACAAGCGCAGGAATTTATTTCACTAGATACCGAAACAGGTTTTCGGGTGAAATTGCGGATAGTGTTTTTGCATGTGAAATGAAATACTAGCAAGGGGTTATATGTGAATGTTTGTCATTAAAGTAACTGACAAAATTCTGAATAAATAAAAGGATTTTTATTTAATGAGAGTTTGCATTAAATTTGGTGGAAATTTAATGGGAATTTGAGTGAGTTTTTTAGTGGAGGGAATTGAAAGGCATTTGAGTGAGTGGAGTGTCAACCCACATGAATGTGGAAGAGGTGGGGGCAGCCTCCATGGCTGGCGCCATGCCCCTTGGGTGCCCCCCTCTCCCCTATAAAATCCCCCCTCTCAACCTCTCAAAGCACACCTCCTCATGAAGGATCTTTCTCCCCTCTAGTATTTATCCCCCATGGTCTCGGACTAGCGAGATACATGTTCCCGGTGGGTTTTTGGCAAGAAAGAGTTGTGCTTCCGCTGCATCGCTGGAGCGAGGAGGCGGAGGTTGTTCGGTGCCTCGTACATGTGTGCGAGCACGGATGCGCTGCTGTTTTGCGACGCTAGGACTTCCTATCGATCTTGAGATCGGCAAGAGATCGTCTACATAAACCACGAGTTTAGACTCGTTAAGCTTTGTCGGTCTTTAAGGGTATTTTTCTATGGATGTATATCCGCCCGTTGCTTGTATCTAGTAAATAGATCTCGGTACATAGTTGTTCCCATCGTAGGAATTTTTTTGTTTTCTATGTTGCGAACCCTACAGTGGTATTAGAGCCGGATCTATGCGTAGAAGCTTTGCACGGGTAGTACACATATGAGTATGTGGGCGATGATGATCATTTTATTACTTCTTAGTTGTACTTTGGATATTGGTGGCATAGTGGGATGAAGCGGCCCGGACAAACTTTACATGTCCTCGCACATGAGACCTGTTCCTCGCTTGACATGCAACTAGTTTTGCATAAGTGGCTAGCGGGTGTCTGTCTCTTCTACTATAGTCAATATCTAATTTGCAACGAGTTTTTAACAATTTGGTTATCCTCGTTGTGGTTCATGTTCGTAGGTAAGAACGGTTCTATCTTCGAAATCCCTAAGCCACGTAAAACTTGTAATGGATAAATTAGAGGCGTCTAGTTTAGATTATTGCTAGGCTAGTGTCATGATATGATGATGTTGTAAGTAGAAGTATAAGTCAATACTCTTACAACACACATAACGTGTAAGTTCCATAGACCTTGGCCTTACACATAGAGGTATGATGGCGATCATACCATGATGCACATGATGGAGATCAAGTGCAAGAACCATATCATTTCACTTATTAACATGTGATGTTTGCTGCATCTTATATTGCTTGTTTGGCGTTTTATTAGCATAATAAGATGATCCCTCATGTAGATATCAAGATAAAAATGTGTTCTCCCTTAAGTATGCACCGATTGTGTTTCGTCTCTCCAATACATCACATGATGATCGAGTGTTTTTGGATCCACGATCATATTTCGGGTGTAAGACAGTTACACACGCAAATACTAAGGTTCTTACTTGGCGAGACTAGCATGTACAGACATGGACTCGGAACATTGCACTTGTACCTTGTTGTACTCACTTGATATCATGCTCTTTTGTCTATGGATGTCACCGGTGTGAAATAAAGAGGGAACTTGTAAGTCCTTGGAGTTTGTATCCTGTGTTAGAGAAACACCTGGGCCGCTAGTCTAAGCCATGCCTAATCATGGTGGAAACTTCCAGCATCACCATAGTGACATCTATGAAGCATTCTTCTTATAAAAAAAGAGACACTTTGAGAAAAGAGGAAAGAGATAATAAAGAACCATATTCCCATGGTAAATAAGAAGATCGTTGAGATGCTCATTGTCTGCTTGCCTTGTCATTTTGTTTATGGGAAAGTTCATGTACCATGTGCAAGGGGTACCCCGTTGGCGGTTCTCAATGATATGCAAATACTTACAATGACAAGAACTTATAGGTGACCAAAGTTGAGTAGCATGAGGTGTGGCCCTCGTATTCAAGAGACTTGAGATTGCCAACTTATACTTCATCAAGCATATACTCCATCTTTGTTCACTTTAAACTTAATCACTTCAAGATGCTTATGATAGGGGCAATGAGGGCTGAAAGCTAACAAGTACCATAATTTTTGGAAGCTCTTTTTGAAACTTGAAATCCCTGCTCCCTTTAAAAAAGGCTTTTCTTCCACCATTATATTGAGTCTCCACCTTCTACCTTTAGGCACGATTAAGAGAGAATAGTTGTCATTCTGTGTGCAGTGTTCCAAAGCTTATTGATTGATGCATATTGTGATATTACTTGTTCTTGTGCTACTTGTTTCTAGTCACCCTTGTGAAATTTGAAGTTGTCCTATGCATCTATTTGCTACTCTATGAGGGACAAGCTGATTGCCACTATGCCATGTTTTTGTATGTGAAACAAATAAACGTTTTACAATGCATATTACTCATGATCCTTTTTTTAGGGTAAAGCAGTAGGGTAAAGAACCCCACTGTAATTTTTATAAATCATAGAGAGTTACAAGCAAATATTTACAAGTTTCAAGCCACCTCAAAGAGGGATAACACTATGAGCAACTATCTCCTGTCTAAGTTATTGCTAATCCAATCTTTGAGGTCCTGGTAATTCTTTTTATTAATTCTACACAGGACCCATCTTAATTCTTGAGAAACAATAACCCTCCATTCATCAAGGGAGGCATGCTTGTTATTGAAGATTTCATTGTTTCTGCACATCCATATGCCCCAAGCTCCAAGAATAATGATTTCCATTGCAAAGGGGACCTTTAGGCCTCTTTTAATACTAGTCAATGCTTCGAAGAGATTGAGATCATTGTCTTGGACGTGATAAATTTCAGCCCAGCATGCTTTTGCAAAAGGACAGGCCCAAAATAAGTGTAGAAGAGTTTCCTCACTTGTGCAACCATGAAACACACAATCATATGAAGCCAGAACGAATCTTTTCCTTTTCAAAAGATTCCTGGTGTTTAACCTATCAAGGAGCAAAAGCCAGAAGAAGAACTTATGTTTTTGCTGGCAAGAGGACTTCCACAACCAGGAAAAATGTGGGTGCACAGACTGGTATCCAGATAATGAATAATAGGCCTTTTGGACTAAAAAATAGCACTGCCCCAAGTATAGCTCCAGTTGTCTGCTTCTCCCTGCATTCCTGTCGTGGGAATGACCACGGCAGATGCTGCAATCGGCAGCGAGTAGTAGAACGAAGGGCAAGGGCGGCCAGCCATCTGCGGTGCGAGATGAGGACGGAGACATAGGGTTTTACCCAGGTTCGCCCCCCCGGAGGGTAAAGACCTACTCCTGCTAGATTGTATTATGTTGGAGGTACAATGGGGCGAGCTCGACGGCTAGGCGGCGAGTCGCTTGGGTGGATGATGGTACGTGCCTCTACACGCCCTGTAGGGAGGTTTATATAGACTCACCTCCCCCTAGGGTTTACATATCTCAACCGAATCAGTTAAGGTTTCGGTACTCGTTTAACCTAATCCGACTGGGCCTATCTACTCTCCTGGGCCTTCAGCTTCCAGTCGCTTGGATCCACGCCAGGCCTTGATCCAGTCGCCGTCTTGCAGGCTCACTCGCCAGTTCCTGTGCCAGTCGGAAAATGTCCTGCTGGGTATACCCCGGTAGGCATATCCCCATCAGTAGTCCCCGAGGCCGTCGTTGATTGGGCGCAGGTGGTTGCTGGCAGTCGGAGTATGCGGCTTCAAAGCAGATATCCAGTCGAATCGTCGGTGGGCTCCTGAATAAAGGAAAAGACTAGTCATTCTGATCGCAGCTTTGGCGAGTCGAGTCGGTGAAATACTCAGTCACTGTCGTAGTGATCGGGTCGGCGAGCCGAGTGGCTGAAGTTGGACCGTTGAACGCGGTCAAACTAGCCGTTGGGGTAATCCAACGGTAACTTTTGGCGTAATCACCGCGTAGTAACGACTCCCTGATTTGGCGGGTAACAACCGCTATATAAGGGGAATGGCAGGCAATCGGAGAACCATCTCCTCATCATTTCCTCCAATTGCGCACACTTTCGCCTCCCTCCACATCGCGATCCAGCCGACCCGAAATCCTCCGAACCCCACGAATCCTTCCGCCAATGGCCCCCTCCTTCGAGCCTTGGGGCAGATCCAAGTGTACGAGAGCGCAACTGGCGTCCTTCGAGGAGGCCGGGATCCTGCGCGCTGGCAGGTGGCGCATCCCTGCGGCCGAAGAGGTGACCCCGAACCCGCGCGAGGGAGAATTCATCTGCTTCACCAGCCACCTAGAACGAGGGCTGGGATTCCCTACGTCCCTGTTATTCCGGCGCTTCTGCGCCTACTACGGGATCCAACCGTCGGACCTGGGCCCGCACAGCATCGAACAACTCGCCATCTTCGTGGCGTTCTGCGAGTGCTACCTGGGCTGCCGGCCCTACTTCCCTCTATGGCAAGATCTGTTCCACGGACGGATCAATCGCGAGGAAGCGGGCGGCCCAATGCTTGCCGCGGGCGGCCTGACATTCCAGCTGAAGTCGAAGGCCTCGTTTTTTGACTTGATGCTGCCCGCCAAGGCGGCGAGCGAGTGGAAGAAGTCTTGGTTCTATGTTACCGAGGCGACTCCGGAGGGCGAGGCGGCGATCCCATGATACTCCGCCGACCGGCCCGAACCGCGCCGACTCCAAGTCGGCAAGCTCCCCACCGACCAGCGGATGGTCGTGGACGAAATGCTTCAGACCATCCGCGGTCTGTAGAAGAGGGGCCTCCAGACAATTAACTTATACAACTGCTGGCTTGGGCAGCGGCTCGTCCCTCTGGCTCAGCGCGACCACTACATGTACCAATACACGGGCCAGAAGGACTCGACGAAGTCCTGCCCCGCCGAGTGGAAGCTTGAGGACTACACCTCAGCGCTGAAGAAGATCACCCATGCGGTGTACCTGGACGCAAAGGCGGGGGTCGCCCCTACACCGCGAAGCATCCTGCCCCAACGGTGAGTCACCTCGCATCATTCGCAGTCGCGGTCATTCTAATTTCATTTTGTGCTCATTGCAGCTATTCCAAGTGGTGGAAGGATGGCTCCCGCCTTCAGACGACGAGAACTCGAGCTCGTCCGTCCAGGACATGGGTGAGTCGCCTCCCGCCAAGGGCGACACCGAGAGCAACGAGAGCAACGGCGACGACGAATCCGAGGAGGAGGTCGCCCTGCTGGTCCGCAAGACCCGCGGGCAGCGTCAGCGTGAGCTTGAGGCGAGCAAAAGCCTCGAGCGTCATGATGATGATGACGAACTTCCGGAGACCACCTCGCGCCGCCAGGCTACTCCGTCGAAGAAGAAGAAGAAGAAGGAGAAGGAGGTGAAGGCCCCTCCGAAGAAGAAGACAAAGCCGGTGAGACCGGCCACCCCGCCGCACTCGGCGAGCAGCTCTGACGCCCCCAGCCTGGCCAAGGGCGAGGCGCCGCCGGTGGTAACCGCGCTGGACACGACCACTGTTCTGAGCGAGGTGCCACTGGCTTCGATGCCTCCGCCATTCGCCCCAGTCTCTGGATTAGGGGCCGCTCCAGTCGCGGCGGCTTCACCTTGCAGGGGAGCTCCCGCTGAAGATGTCTCAGAAGCTCCCGTCGCAGCCTCGACGACGAAGAAATCATCCGTGTCTTGGGCACACGACGTCTTGGAAATGGGCCTCAGTCGCTGACTGGGCCCCGAACTGGAGAAGCCGGCCGGCATCCGCACGGGGCTACGCTTCATTCCAGTCGCTAAGTGAGTTTGCTCACCTTCTTTCGTCTTTCATTGTAATTGAATTATCTTGCTCACGCAATCAATTTGTAGGACTGGAGCGAAGAAAATAGGCCATCCGACCGTGGCCAAGGTGCCAGGACGAATTCGTCGTCCCTGCGGATGGCGCCAAGAAGGCCAAGGGCGACGATGTCGTCACGATCTCCGACGACATGGCGGTCACACCGAATGAACCGGCAACGGAGGCGGCCATACCCATGAAGGAGGGTGCTCCCTCGCTTGGGGCGGCCGAGTCGGCCTCCTTTGGTGCCGGTGCCTCTATCGCAATGTTCTCGCGCTTCATGGCCAGAGCGGCTACAGCGAGTGGGACCTCGCCCTCAAGCCGTGCACCTGGGGTCGCCGACACGGAGGTCGAGCAGCGTCGTGGGCACACGCCGGCTCTCCTCGCGTCCGTGGATGCGATACAACTTCATGGCATGCTTGGCGCAGCCATCCAGGTATGTCCAGTCCCCGAGGATCAGGTCGGTGTGTTGCAGCGGTCTGATTCTTTTAGTGTCTTGTTGTTATTTTTCGCGTCTAGTCCCCGAGTGTGCACTCGCTGAATTTCAGCGGGTGGGCACTTAGGGTTTTTTGATCGCCAGTCCCCGAGTGCGTACTCGCTGAATTTCAGCGGGTGGGCACTTAGAGTTTTTTGATCGCCAGTCCCCGAGTGCACACTCGCTGAATTTCAGCGGGTGGGCACTTAGTATTTCTTTGATTGCCAGTCCCTGAGTGCGCACTCGCTGAATTTCAGAGGGTGGACACTTAGGATTTCGCTTTGCTTAACTGTTTGAATTGTGTGCAGGGTCTGCAACGTGAGTCAGCTGACCGATTGGCGGCGAAACACCGCGCGGAGAAGGAACTGGCCACCGTCCAAGAGGCGAATAAGGGGCTTCAGACAGTTGCCGCGAAGGCAGAGGAGGCTCGCCAGGGACTTGTCCCTTGCGGGTGAGTTGGCAGCGGCTCAATCGGCATTGAGTTCGGCTGAGAAGCGGATCGCCGACCTCGAGCGCGAGCTGAGGGAGGCGAGAGAAGAAGCGAGTTCGGCAGATGGTCGAGCCAAGGCCGCCGTTACGGCCGCCGCGGAAGAACGTAAGGTTTCTGACGCCCTTGTTGCTGGGCTTCAGGATGATTATACTTCTCTTCAGAGCTTCATCACGGATCTCTCCCGTCCCTTGATCGGTGAGTGTGTATGCCCCTGCCTATGGCATGTGCCTTTTTGTGATATCCGGCGTACTCACTGTTATCTTCTATTCGCAGGTCGCATCCTTGATAGCGCGAAAGAGGCGAGCTCGTTCGACGCGCGACAATGTGTGGCCACGCTCGTCGACTCGGCGACGTTGTCGGCGACATGCATCCGAGCCTACCTCCAGGAGATATCACCCACGGAAGTAATTCCTAGCGACCTCATCGAGGTGTGGAAGTACTTGGAGAAGGCGCCCTCGATCATTGAGTTCATGACGTGATCGGCGTTCCGGCGCGGAGCGGCGACGACGCTGAGCCTTGGGCTTTCTCACTTCCCGGAGGACTTCGACCTCGACGATGTGACGAGTGGCTACCCGTCGTCGACTGGCACGGTGGAGATCTCCGAGGTGCTCAAGTTGACGGACCGCGCCGCGGTGTACTCCGAGCGCGTCTGGGCGATGGGTGACCTCCTTCCTTACCAGGAGACGGTCGTCGCACCCAACGACCCTGAGCCGCAGCACCGAGACTTCAAGGTCGAGCAGCCCTTTCGTGCGGCGATGGCGGGTGAGCTGACGACGTATCCGTCGAACCCGTACACTCCCTTCATACGCAATCACAAGGGTGCTGGCAAGTCGTCGTCGAAGCCTGCGGAGTAAACTAGGTTGCCCTGGGGCGTTAGTAGCAGTTCTGCCATTCGGCATACTATGTATTTTGAGACGATTGCAACATGTTATGAATGATATATCGTGTTTTTTGTGACTTGTCGTGTGCTTTCTGATTGTGGGTTGAGCGAGTCCCCGAGCGCGTCCGCCCGTTTTTATGGGGTTTACCTCGTGTGTTATGTGTTTGCGTTTTTGAATATTTTGTTATTATGGTCGACTCGCCCGAACTCGGAAAGCCCGTCACGAGGCGACTCCCATGAGTGCTCTATACTTCACCGTTTTCCCTTGCGCGAATGAGGTCGGGTGGCCGAGTCCCCGAGCGTGGTACTTGGTTGTTCTAGGCGCGTCTCGAGGGTGGGTGAGGACTTGGCTCGTTAATTTGAGCGCATCACTCCTGCCTGGCCCATTGGGTCAGTCACATGGCGAGTCCAGGGCATGCTCTCATACTTGGCGTTTTCCCTAGCCACTCGCGCTGAACTGGTCGTCAGTCCCCGAGCGTGGTACTTGGCCGTTTGAGTCGCTATGTCGAGGATGAAGAGGATCATGGTCGCTGTGGGAAGCGAAGGCAGTCGTCTTGGCTCGTCGAGCCAGTCGAGCAAGGCGACTCCAATGGGGCTCCGGGTAGGCGTTTTTCATGGACATTACAAGACCTGGGGTGCCCTAGTGCCCTTGTAACGCATTACTTGGCCGTGCCGGTCGCTGTACCAGAGGTTGACTTCTGCAGTTAGCTTGACGCTGTTATTACGAGTGCGGGTGGCACAAGATATGGAGAGTAGACGCAATTTGCGGTAGCCAATATTTTTATTTCATAGCGACTGGAGAGTACATATGTGGGGTTCTAGGAGTAGAACTTCCGTAGGAGATTTACATTCCATGGTCGCTTGACGTCAAGTTTGCCGTCCCCACGGACGTCGATGAGGTAGTAGGCGTCGTTTCCGAGTACTCGCCCTATGGCGAATGGTCCCTCCCATGGGGGGGGATAGCTTGTGCATGCCCTTCTTATCCTGGATGAGGCGCAGCACCAGGTCGCCTTCTTGGAAGGTGCGAGTTTTCACCCACCGGCTGTGGTAGCGGCGGAGTCCTTGTTGGTAGATGGCGGTGCGCGAGCGAGCTAGGTCGCGTGCCTCGTCGAGTTGATCGACTCCATCCTGTCGTGCGAGTTCGTTTGCAGCCTCCGTGTAGTGGACGACCCTCGGCGAGTCGTGCTCAAGGTCGGTGGGCATGACTGCCTCGGCACCGTACACCATGAAGAAGGGGGTGAACCCTGTCGACCTGTTGACTGAGGTGCGGATGCCCCAGATAACAGATGGTAGCTCCTCGACCCAGCACCCGGCGGTGCGCTCGAGTGGTACTTGGAGCCGCGGCTTCAGGCCGTGGAGGATGCTCTGGTTGGCCCATTCGGCTTGGTCGTTGGACTCCGGGTGGGCGACTGACTCCAGGTCGAGCCGGATGTGGTGTGCCTTGCAGAACTTGGCCATGGCTCCTTTGGCGAAGTTGGTGCCGTTGTCCGTGATGATGCTATATGGGAACCCGTAGCGATATATGAGCTCGCGTAAGAACTTGGTAGCGGTCTTCCCGTCGCATTTCCGGACTGGCTTGGCCTCCACCCACTTTGTGAATTTGTCGACCGCGACCAGGAGGTGGGTGTAGCCGGAGGGGGCCTTTTTGAAGGGGCCTACCATATCCATACCCCACACGGCGAATGGCCAGGTGATGGGGATTGTCTTCAGCGCCGAGCTCGGCACGTGCGTCTGGTTGGCGTACTTCTGGCACCCGGCGCACCGCTGGACAATGTCGACGGCATCGGCGTGTGCGGTGGGCCAGTAGAATCCATGAAGCATAGCCTTGGCGACTAGAGAGCGGGCGCCAGCGTGGTGGCCACAGTCGCCGGAGTGGATGTCGTGGTGGATCTTGCGTCCTTCGGCCGGTTGGACGCAGCGTTGGAACACGCCGGTGACGCTGCGCTTGTGGAGCTCGCCGTCGATGATGGTGAAGGATTTGCATCGGCGTGCGATCATCCGGGCGTCCGTCTCGTCTGCCGGCAAGGTGCCGGCCTCAGGGTAGGCGACGTAGGGCTTGGTCCAGTCGTCTGGCTCGGTGACGAGTGCGACCAGGGCTGCCTCTGGCTGCAGCGGGACTCCGATGTCGATCTCCCTTGGGGGAGAGACTGATGGCTTGGTGATCGTGTCGAGGAAGACGCCGGTGGGTGGTGCGAGTCGAGCCGACCCAATGCGACAGAGTGCGTCGGCCTCCTCGTTCTTCCGCCTGTCAATCCACTCGACGGAGTAGCCTGTGAAGTGTCCACCCAGCTTGTCCACTGCTTGGCGGTATGCCGCCATGGTGGGGGAGACGGCGTCGCAGGTGCCAGCGACTTGCCCAGCGACGAGGTTGGAGTCTCCGTAGCAGCGTAGGCGGTTGACGTTCATCTCCTTGGCAGCTCGCATGCCGTGGAGTAGTGCCTCGTACTCGGCCATGTTGTTGGTGCAGGGGGTGAAGTCGAGGCAGAGGACGTAGAGGAGCTTGTCGCCCTCCGGTGAAGTCAGCACGATCCATGCTCATGCGCCGTCCGCGTTCTTGGAGCCGTCGAAGTGCAGGCTCCAATAATGGAGGTATGGCAGCTTTTCTGGCTGCTGGGCCTCTTCCCAGTCGGCGATGAAGTCCGCTAGAGCCTGCGACTTGATCGCTTTTCGTGGCTCGTACTTGATATTATGGACGTCGATTTCGACTGCCCACTTAGCGACTCGCCTAGTCGCCTCACGGTTGCGGATGATGTCCTGCAACGGTGCTGAGGAGACGACCGTGATCGGGTGCTCCTGGAAGTAGTGCGGCAGGCGCCGCTGTGCTCTCAAGACCGCGTATACCAGTTTCTGGTACTGCGGGTATCGCTGGCGTGACTCGGTGAGGACCTCGCTGATGTAGTACACCGGTCACTGTACTGGGCGCTCCTTTCCTTCCTCCGGCCGTTCGACGACCATGACGGCGCTGACGACGCGCTCGGAGGCCGCGACGTAGACCAGCATGGGTTCTTTGTCGGCGGGGGCGGCGAGTAGTGGTGCGGCGAGTAGCACCTTCTTGAGGTCGCGAAGCGCGTCGTCCGCCTCCTTGTCCCACTGGAAGGTGGGGTTCTTGCGCATCAAACGGTAATAGGGGCATCGCCTTTTCGCCCAGGCAGGGGATGAAGCGACTGAGAGCCGCTACTCGCCCGGCCAGCTTCTGGACGTCGCGTAGGCACTCAAGTTTGCCGAGTCGGGCGATCGTGTCGATCTTAGTGGGGTTCGCCTCGATCCCTCGCTTGGAGACGACGTACCCCAGTAGTTGTCCTGCTGGTACACCGAAGGTGCATTTGCTTGGGTTAAGCTTTATCTTGTATTTTCACAAGTTGGCGAACGTTTCCGCTAGGTCGGCGAGTAGATGACCCTGGCGAGCGGACTTTACGACCACGTCATCGATATAGACGTGGATGTTGCGGCCAATTTGGCTCGCGAGGCACTCTTGCATGCACCGCTGGTAGGTCGCCCCGGCGTTCTTGAGGCCGAAGGTCATGGCGGTGTAGCAGAAGGCTCCGAATGGCATGATGAACGCCGTCTTCTCCTCGTCCTCGACAGCCATTTTGATCTAGTTGTATCCAGAGTAGGTGTCGAGGAAACATAGCGACTCTGAGCCCGCGGTGGAGTCGATTATTTGGTCGATCCGCGGGAGGACGAACTGCTCCTTTGGGCAGGCGCTGTTCAAGTTTGTGTAGTCGATACACATCCTCCAGGTCCCGTTCTTCTTCTCGACCAGGACTGGGTTTGCCAGCCACTTGGAGTACTTGATTGGCCGGATGAAGCCTGCAGCGAGTAGACGCTGCACCTCCTCGGCGATGGCTCGGCGGCGCTCTTCATTGAAGGGCCACAGCGACTGTTTGATGGGTCGCACTTTGGGGTCGGCGTTTAGTTTGTGCTCAGCGAGCTCCCTAGGGACACCAGGCATGTCAGAGGGCTTCCATGCGAAGATGTCCCTGTTCTCACGGAGGAACTCGATGAGCGCGCCTTCCTAGGCTAGGCTCATTCCTCTTTCGATCGTCACCGTCTGGCTGGAGTCGCCCGGGACCAGCTCGACGGTGCGGGTGTGCGTTGTTGCCTCGAAGGCTGAGGTGTTTGCGCCCTCCGAATTGGGCTTCTTGAGTATGGTGGGGTCGTCATTGTTCACCCCGCTCGCGTACTTGGCGAGATCGTCAGCGTGGTTGGCTTCTGCCGCGATGATGGCATCGGCGAGTTCGGCTCCTTTGGCCTCGCACTCGGCGGCCATGTCTGGGTCGCCGTTGATGGTGATGATGCCGCACGTCCCAGGGAGCTTCATCGCGTTGTACGCATAGTGTGGAGCTGCCATGAACTTGGCGAACGCCTGGCGCCCCAGGACGCAGTGGTAGGGGCTGTCGAAGGGCACCAGCTCGAAGACGATCCGCTCGGTGCGGAAGTTTGCTGGTGTGCCGAAGGTGACTGGCAGCGTGACCTTGCCGATCGGGTACGCCTTCTGACCGGGGACGATGCCGTGGAACGTGGTGTGGGTTGTCTCGATCATCGACTGCGGGAGCCGCAACCGCCTGAAGGTGTCCAGGTACAGGATGTTGATGGAGCTGCCGCCGTCCATCAATGTCTTGGGGAGCCAGTAGTCGCCCACCTTTGGCTTGACCACCAGGGCGACTCGGCCTAGGTACTCGATGCGCGGCGAGTGGTCCTGGCGGCTCCAGGTGATGGGCTGCTCTGACCAGTTGAGGAACTGGGGAACGTCCACCTGGGCCACCGCGTTGACGGCGACGGCGCGGGTGATGACCTTCTTCTCGCGCTTCGTGTTGAAGCCTGTGAAGGTATGGAGCGAGCCGGCCATGTTACCGAATTTCCGCCGTTTGGCGGGTTGTTGTCGGGGTCCTCCCTTGCTCGCCGTGCCTTCTCAATCTCCCTGAGGGTGTGGCAGTCGGTGGTTGTGTGTGTTGCGGGTTTGCCCTCCCTGCTATGAAACGCACAAGGTTGGTTAAGGAGGGCCGCGGGGTCGAACCTTGGCTTGGCCTTGTAGTTGCCGCTGTCGCGGCGTTGTCCTCCGTCGCGGCGGAAGCTTTTGGGCTCGCGTTGTGCGTGCCCGGCGTTGGCGACGAAGTCGACTCGCCCATCACTGCGGCTCTTGCCAGTGAGGCGAGTGTTGCTGTAGCGTAGGTCGGACCGTCGTCCGCTGTCGTTGCCGCTCGTGCGGCGTTGGCCTCCCGACTCGTCGTCGGTTTCCTGGTTTGGATCTTCCTTCGCGTACCGTTTGGCGATCTCGAGGAGGTCCGGTATGTTGTCGAGTGTGCGAGAATGTCGCTTGATCTTGGCGACCAAAGGCTCGTAGCGGCACGAGGTCTTGAAGCAATGGATCGCGGTGTCCGGGTGGATGCCGACCGCGTTGTACCAGAGTTCTTGCCACCGCTGGACCCAGTTGCGGGTCGACTCGCGGGGTCCCTAGACGCATCGTTCCAGGTCCTCGATGGTAGTGGCACGGGTGTAGGAGCACTCGAAGTGCCTGACGAAGGCGTCGCGCATCTCCTCCCAGGAGTCGATGCTATCCTGGGGGAGGGTGTTGATCCACTGCCTGCACGTCCCCTCCATCATCAGGGGGAGGTAACGGGCGGCTAACAGGTCGGTGTGGCCTGCGATCCCCATCGCCATGAGGTATGTATCGAGCCAGACGGCGGGGTCGTACTTTTCTATCTCCTTCGGTGCCTTGAAGTTCGGCGGGTACTTCTCGCCTTGGATCATTGGTCCGAAGCACTTGGGGCCGAGTCGACTTAGCGACCCCATTGGCTTGCCGTCGCGGCGATTGGTTAGGGTGTGTCGCAGGTCGTCGGGCTGGCGTGCGCGCCAGCTTTGATTGTTGATGATGTGGGTGCGGGCGTCGATGGGTTGACCGTTGGCGGTGACGAAGTTGGTCGCTGGCCTAGGGTCGTTGGTGGAGAGCGCCGCGTTTGCGGGTCGGTGTTGGAGCTGCAATGGCTCTGGTGGCGGGCAGTTGAGGGTGTTTGCCGCCATTGGGCGACCGCTTGAGGCCGCTCTGCTTCCCGAAGAACGCGAGTACACTCGACCCTGCGAGTCGGCGCCTGCGTTTTGCTGCTTGACGGCCTTTGCGAGCAGGGCCCTGACGTACTGGATCTGTAGGGCACCGTCGCCGGTGGCCGTGATGTTGTCGGCTGCTGCTCGGCCCGCCACGAGGTTGTCCATCGGGGTGGAGAACAGTGGGAGGCCGTTCGCATCCCGCTCCCGTGAGGAGACTACTATCTGCGGCTGATCCCTGGGGGGTGTGCGGTTGGGTGGAGGTGGGGCGCCCATCGCCGTCGACCCTGGCGGGGGCCGGGCGCTTCCTCCTGGTGGCGCGTTCTCGCAGATCGCGCGCTCGGCCACGCGGGCCGGGTCGTTTTCGTCGTCGAAGTTCAGGGCGCGCCCTTGGACGGTGGGGTTCAGGCGCGACCTGATTCACTGCTGGTGGTAGCGCGATAGCTCCTGCGCCGTCACCTGCTCGAGGCGAAATTTTTCGCGCTCGGCTTGCTCCTTGCGCACTGCCTCCGCCAGCTTCAGGCGGAGTTCCTCGACCTCCGTTGCCGTGGCGTTAGGAGGGATCGGGGTAGAGAAGGGATCCTCCGGCGGATCGGTGCCGGTCGCCATGTAGGTCGCGGCGTGGCGACCGGTCCCGTCACGGAGGTCGGCGGAATTTTCTGACCCGGAGTCGAAGTCGAAGATCCCAAGGATGGAGGGATCCTCGAAGTCTCCCATGTTGGAGACCTGGGTGATGGAGCCCGCGGGTGAAGCCGCGGTGATGGATCCGGCGAGTGACGCCGGGGTCGCCGAGTCGGCGTCGTCGTTGAGGGCCGCGTCTTCTGCGGCCGCTGAGTTTTCTGCCACGTTACTGTGGGCCGAGTTGTACTCGGAGGCGAGGCGATGGATCGTGCGGATCTGGCTCTCGGAGAGCCGATCGCGTGGCGGCGACTCGCGGATGCGAGCCGAGTCCTCCGAGACGATGACGCCGGTGAGGCCGACGAAGAGGCTGATCGTGCCGACCGGAAGGATCACGCTGTGCGTGACGGGTCGCGCCGCCGGGACGTAGCTGCTCGGCAAGATTTGGAGCATCTTGCCGATCGCTATCATGCGGCCGGTGGCGACCGTCTCGTTGATGGGCAGATTGGATCTCGCCACAGAACACCGGCCAGACCGGCCAGGCCCCACGGTGGGCGCCACTATCGTGGGAATGGTCACGGCAGATGCTGCAATCGGCAGCGAGTAGTAGAACGAGGGGCAAGGGCGGCCAGCCATCCGCGGTGCGAGATGAGGGCGGAGACACAAGGTTTTACCCAGGTTCGGCCCCCCGGAGGTTAAAGACCTACTCCTGCTAGATTGTATTATGAAGGTGGTACAATGGGCGAGCTCGGCGGCTAGGCGGCGAGTCGCTTGGGTGTATGATGGAACGTATCTCTACACGCCCTGTAGGGAGGTTTATATAGACTCACTTCCCCTAGGGTTTACATATCTCAACCGAATCAGTTAAGGCTTTGGTAATCGTTTAACCTAACTCGACTGGGCCTATCTACTCGCCTGAGCCTTCAGCTTCTAGTCGCTTGGATCCACACCGGGCCTTGATCCAGTCGCCGTCTTGCAGGCCCACTCGCCAGTTCCTGGGCCAGTCGGAAACGTCCTGCTGGGTATACCCCGGTAGGCATATCCCTATCAATTCCATCACTGAGAATTTGATCAAGGCTTTGATATTCATGGTAATCTTGTTGTGACAGAGGAAGAAAAAAGTGATCTTGCATGTTGGATGTCTGTAAGAACTCACAAACAAAGATGTGAGGATTTTTTGCATAAGAAAGAAGATGAGGAAGCTTATGCTGTAGGCATTCATTATTCCACAGATCAGTCCAGAGAAGAGTGGATTTTCCATCTCCCACCGAGCACTTTGCTATTCCTTTAAATATGTCAACTAATTTCAGATGAGCTTTCCACCAAAAAGATCCCTCTAGACTTCGTCCAGGTAGTTTACCATTGCAGTAATAAGTGTTCCAGACAAGATGAACCCATGGGATATCCTTGTGATTGTAGAATTTATCCAAATTCTTCAAAAGAAGTTCTGAGTTTTGAACATTAAGATCAAGAACCCCCAAACCTCCATGGTTCTTTGGTCTACAAACTTTATTCCATGCGACTAGGGCTTGACCTCTAGCTTGAACATCAGTGGTTTTCTTCCTCCACAAGCACTGTCTCATGTACTTAATCAGCTAATATTTAATAGAGACAGGAAGTTCAAAACAACTCATATAATATATGGGAAGGGAGGATAAGACAGATTTAACCAACTGCAATTTCCCCCCATAGTTTAGGAAATCAGCAATCCCACACAATCTTCTCTCAACTCTCTAAACAATAGGCAGAAAATGCTCCACTGTAGGCTTGTTGATGCTTAAAGGCAATCCAAGGTAAGTGAAGGGTAATGAGCCAGGGAGGCATGAAAGTATGCTAGCAAAGTGCCTTAGCCTCTCAGAATCCATGTTGATTGGCATCATACTAGATTTAGAATAATTGACTTTGAGTCCAGTGGAGAGAGCAAAAGTATGAAGTAGAGCCTTAAGGCACAATAATTGCTCGGAGTCAGCCTTAAGGATTAATAAAGTGTCATCTGCATACTGCACAATAGGGAAATCAGGACAAAACACACCCTCAAGGGGAAGGGTTATTCATGATCTTTGTTTGTAGCTTGACATGTTGCTTGCATAGTTACTATGTCCTATTGTTAGAACTTCTTCTTTCATGCACATGTTTAGAGTTCTTTGATCACAGCTTTCAATGCTTGCAAATGGTTTGATCTTTATTGTTAGGGTGCATGTCACCTCAAAAATTATTCTTTTTATCACTTACCTACTCGAGGACGAGCAGGAGTTAAGCTTGGGGATGCTTGATACGTCGGAAACGTATCTATAATTTTTGATGCTCCATGCTTGTTTAGTATCTACTTTGTTTTGTTTTGTCTTCACTGAGGTATTTTTATATCTTTTCTGGAACTAACCTATTAACAAGATGTCATAGTGCCAGTTGCCTGTTTTCTTCTGTTTTTGGTTCCAGAAAGGCAGAAAATCAATATTCTCGGAATTGGACGGGACAAAATCCAAAGTCATTATTTTTCCCGGAGCAACACGGAACCACGAAGTAGAGCCGGAGGGGGGCCACAGGGTGGTCGCACCCTCCTAGGCGCGGGCAAGCCCTGGAGGCGCCCATAGGTGACATGGTTATACCCTACGGGTACACGACATTAGCATACCTGGTCCAGCCCAAGGAAGGCCCACGAGAATATACTCGGCCCATGAAGATTTTCGGGTGGCCCAAGCCCATGACGTCTTCGGATCTTTGGAGAGCAAGACTAGATTAGATAGAATATTCAAAGGGGCAAACCCTAAACCTGTAACCGACTCGATCTGTGCCCGAGACCTGCCTAACTCTATATAAAGGCTAGGAGGACACGGCGAGGAGGATCAACCTCTCATACCACCGCATAGGCGCATACACACCTCCACGCCATATTGCATCTACGCACCCCTGTAACATTCGGTTCCGCCGTAATCAAGAGAAGACAAGCAAGAGTAGGGTTTTCCCACCGGGGGCCTGAACTTGGGTAAATCTCGTGTCCCCTGGTTGCTTGTCTGTTAACCGTTCCGCGATCTCCATCACCCCCATCTTCTCCAAAACCCAAGCTCATAACAATGGGCATTGACGAGATTGAACCTCGTCAATTGGCGCCGTCTGTGGGAACTGGGGGCGCTGATTGTGTGACCGTGACGGTCCCAACCAAAGCGATCTACAATCCCTCGGCGACGGAGAGCCATCTCCTCTTCGACGCTTTCGACTTCACCGCCCACTCGCCAGCCACCATTGTAACACCCTCGAATCGGCCCTATGCAAGTTTTAGCCTTTTCTGCCAAACCCGCATAGAAACGTTTCAAGGACGCCCACCAGGCACTTTCGTGCGGGTGGAAAACAAAGTAATAACATTACACAATAGTCCTCGATGGGACCCACAGAACAGAAATATACATCAACGACTCCAAGAGTCAAGAATACAGATATACAATACCAAGATCCGAATCACCTTGAAAACGATACAGCGCCCGAGTACGGACAAGATGCAAATTGAGCTAAGAGCCCTGAAGAATAACCAATGGCGTCCATAACCCTGCCCAGGCCAAGCCGGAAGGGCAACCCTGCTAACGACGTCGAGCTCAAACCTGCTAAACAAAAGGGGTGCCGACAAAGGGCAAAGGAAAAAGAGGAGCGTCAGTACTGAGGCCAGTACACGGCGAGACTAGAATTCGGCGGTCCTCGCCTACATAGGTATGGTGGACTGAGCGGCAGCGCAACATGCCCTAAACAACCTATAGAGACTCGAGACAAAAAGCGGCTATCGGAGAGGGGTAAGAAAGGCCTATTCGGAACCAACCTGATACTACCACCAAACATACCCATCCTGGTGTTTCCCCCTCGAGACCAAACGAGGAAGTCAACCGAGGAACTCACACCGTTGGCAGTTTTATTCATTCCGTTATCGTTGCAGCAATTACTAGTCAGGTATAGATAGTCATCCTGATATAATAAGCAGTGGGCAGTTTCAGTTAACCATTCTGTTGTAGTTGCAACACTTACTAGTCAGATACAATTAGCATGAGATATCCCAAAACCCAGCAGTTGTTGGTACTTTTATTTAGCCCTTCCGTTGTAGTGAAGCTGATTACTAGTCACATCGGATACAAGTCAAATTATAACAGTAAACTTTAGTTATAGTTGTCTATGATCGAGAACTGTGCTCCAAGTCGTCCATAACCGCGAACACGGCTTTTCGAAAAGATTTAACCCTGTAGGGGTGCACCAAAGTATCCACACGCACTTCGACCCTTTTTGCCAGATCAATTAACATACACCCATCGGTATGTCGGCGGGGCCTAAGTCATGACGTTTCCCAGACCCAAAGCAAGTACATGGGGGCCACCCCACTAAGTCTACCCGCAACAAAGTCGGCCGGTCTCCGAGACGGACTCAGGGTTTGGGTGGACGGCTGTAAACGACTGGGAACCCGAAAAGATGACTGGGCTTGTCGATACAGCGAAAACGTGTCCCGATCCTAAACAGTACAGGTGCAGTACATCGCACAATTTAAATAAAGCAGTAAAGCATGGCATAATTACAGAATAGTAAATAAAACCTCAAACTAGTTGTGGCCCCCAGTACAATACTTTGAAATCAGGTACTAATCGATGGGGTGCCCACACTCCCACATGTGGTTAGCGCGCTCGATCTCGGAACAGGTGTCAAGAACTCGGGGTCCTACGGGACACCAGTGAGCGGTCGGAAACCAAATATTGTCTATCACCCACCGGTGCCTCTGCATTACCTACTTCAATTTTTAGTTATTAAATAGTAATTAAAGTCTTGATCATCTCCAACATCAAACATGCGGCGATACTCCAACAACTGTGGTACTGGACGACACGCAACAGCACTTGAGCAAGCGACTACGACGCGCAAGTCCAACTATCTACCAAACAACAGGTAATAGGATGTGTCCAAGGCAATATAAGGCTGCAAGGGATATCACGGGTACGAAAACTAAAGCATCGCAACACAGATAGCAATAGATCAACAGGGGGGAATAAATACTATAAAAGTAAGATAGGTAGAAAGGGGGAGAATGCTCGCCTGAAAACATTGCCGAAGGTTCATCCGAAGATCGGGTCGAAGCTCACATCAACTCATCGATCTTATCCGCGAAGAAGCAAAACACTAGAAGAAACACCGGATGCAATATTTAATACTACGACAGAAGATTCGGCATGATGCATGTATGATGTATGACATGGCATAGGTGCGATGCAATTAGGCCAGATTAAGGGGAACCGGGGTCCCGACATTTATTTAGAAGGTTCATGTTGTTTAGATACCCCGCAAATTAAATGTTGGATTAGCAAGACAAAACATGGCTTCGGTTCGCTATGCCTATTTAAATGGAGTCCGGAATACGATAAAGATATCCCGCATATAGACTCCATATTTAATTATGAGATGAATTGGCATAATGCCCCCAAACCACAGACAAGTATGCAACATGAATGATTTAATGCAACAAGGTGATAATGTAATATTATAAAAATAGGGTCTCGGATAAAGGGGTCACACATTAGGGTTCGGCGAACTTGGCTCCGAGGGGTTCGGGGTCGGGTCTCAGGGTCCGGATCTGGGGTTCGGTCTCGGCGGGATCATTCTCGGATAACAGAGTAGATCTTGGCGTTCCGTGAAGAAGGACTTGGTTCGGCGTCGGGGCGCATCGGATTCGTCCTGGTCGATGTCGATCTTGTCGTCGATGGCGAACTTGAGTGGATCGGGTACCGGGTCTTCGGATCCGGGAAGAAGATCTTGTCGCACGGGCGTCAATGCTTCCGGGAAGGAGAACTGATCGTTCAGGGCTCGGCGTCTGGGGTGAAGGACTTGGCGTTTGGGATGAAGAACTTGTCGTCCTGCGATTCCATATCGGCGTGCTCGTCGTTATCGATGGAGAACTCGGTGTATCCGTGTCGGCGACCTTGGCGTCCGGGTTCTCGGGCACCGGATCCGGAAGGAGTACTTGGCGCGTGTGTGGTTTGGTCCTCGGGGTCGAAGAACTTGCGCGCCAGGGTTCGGTCTTCGGACTCGGGGAGAAGAGCTCGGTGGCGACACGGTCCTCTTTGTCCAACAGCACCAATAGTACCACAGCAACAAATTTTACACCAAAACACACAGACACAAAATCATGCCAGAGAGGAGGGGCGGGGTCACGGGATAGGGCGGTGGCGAGGCCGTCGGCGGCTGCGCACACACGGACGCGCTCGAGAGGCACGGCGGTCCTGCAGGGCTCGGTCGAGTTGGAGGCGCGTGAGGGGCTTGGGGTCGCGTCGCTCCGGCGAGAGGCGCCGGCGGAGACGGGGAAGGGGCGCCGGGCGTGAGGCGGTCGTGGCCGGGCTTGGGAGGGATGACGCGGAGAGGCGGACGGGGCCGTGGCGACGGCGGTGACGCGCAGAGGGCGGCAAGGTCGAGGCGGAGGGGGAAAGCGGAGGCGGCGGTCGGAGGCGGAGAAGAGGGAGACACGCGACGGTGGCCGGGCTTGGGGCCGAGCGGCAGCGGGGAGAGGCGAGGAAGCGGGACGGCGCCGGCGTCGAGGAGGGCACGCGCGGGGGTGGACGACCGCTGCTCGAGGGGACCGACGGGGTCATGGCCAGCGGAGAAGGGCGCCGGCAGGGGGACAGAGGAGGAGGAGGGCGACTGGAGACGGGGACGGCGAGGCGGCCGACGATCTGGGAGGAGGGAAGGCCGGCCGGACGAGGACTGGCGAGGAGGAGGATGCGGGCGCGACGGCGGTTGCTGCGGGGGAGGGCGGAGGCCGACGAGGACGCCCAGGTGCCGGCGGCGATGCCGCTCGATGGGGAGGCGGGCTCGGCCTCGAGGTGGCCAGAGATCGAGCGAGGCCGGGTCACGGAGGGGAGGAGGCGTGACGGGGAGGCTCGCCGGCGGCGGATGCGAGCAGAGAGGCGGGGTCAGGAACGGGGGCAGGAGGGAGAGAGGAGCGGGGTGTGGGGCGATGGTATCGAGGCGAGGGTGGGGCCAGGAGCAGGGCTACGGGGTGGGTCCAGGCTGTCGGTTGGCCAGGTGGGGATTGGGTGGAGGGTGACCAGGTGGTTAGGCGGGAGTTGGTGGTGGGGGCCGCGCCCAGGGGGTTTGGTCGGCGGCAGGTGGCGTGTTGGCGGGAAAACTGGCGGCGGGGTGCGCGCGGCGGGAGTCCCAGGGAACCAGGTGGCGCGTGGTGGTTGGCTGGAGGAGTGGCCAGGGTGAGGTGGCGCAACGGGATAGGTTGGGGTGAGGTGGAGGGGGGCTGGGTAGGATAGGATTGGGTAGAAAAAGATTTTGGTTAGACTGGTTTTTGTACTGGGTAGCCGACTGGGTCGGATCGGCCCGGTACGGCTGCCCCTAAAAAAAAGAATAAATATTTTATTATTTAAAACGGGGCTTTTGAAATCCATTGGTAGACGAAACAAAATAATCCGGAGACCCGGGTTTTGGACTTTGAAATAAAGGCGAGGTATTTAGAAAACCAAATATGTTTTTTTTTTCGGAAATAGTTTTAGACAAACAAATACATGATGATGACGATGCTCAAATGCAATGTGGCATGATGACATGAGCATGCGGTCATGATGATGCAATGCACAAAAACACCGCGATTTTCTAGTAGTGGTTTTAGCGGGGCGCCACAACCATGAAGGACTTCGAGCCCGTAGGCGACGGGCTTGAGATCCTGTTCGGGAGCTTCTGCTTCCAGGTGGGACAGACCGGCACTCTCCGCTTCCCAGAGAGGGTTCCACTTCCATCGATCAGGCCCGCCTCATGGGCTCCGCATCCCGTGCTACGCACATCAACATCGACAGATGAGTCATACAACAGCAACAGCTGCAACTCAGACCTGTGCAATCCTCCGTCGGATGAAGGAACCTACGGTTCCGGATCCGAAAGTTGCGGCAGCAGCGATCCGACCTACGGATGCTACCAATGCGCCGTGGTCATCCAAACCAACGTGGAGCAGTAGCCACCAGGTTCGGGTGCTCACGTACCGCCACCCAACCCGCAGGGTAGAAACGGCGAAAACAGGAGAAACCAACCCCCGCCCAACGAGGACGACCCTGAGGCCAATAGGGTAATCCACCTCAGCGAGGAAGGATGGAACCAAGCACGCGAAGCTGTGGCAGGCAACAAGATCTTGCCTATGGGTGCCTCGCGGGACCTACTGATGGCATACCACCTGCTCCTCATCGAAGAGCACAAAAAGGAGGCGAAGATGCAAGAAGTGCTCGACAAACGCAAGCAAGCGGCCTCGGATTCCAGCGCGCGGCAAGCTGTGCTCTCCGCCATGGGCGGATCCAGCTCACACGGCAACAACGCCAACAAGCATCGTTCTTGTGTAGAGAACATGGACCCCACTGCGTGTCGCGAGGTGACCTGAACCCTCAACACGTCCTTCATGGAGATGGACGCCAACGGCAACGTCATCCCGAAGACGCCGCAAGCTGCGATCATGGCAGCCACCACATACCTTGCGTCCTATCCACCTCCGGTGGGGGATCCGAAAAGGGCCATGCACAACTACGCACTAGCCGGGGTCGGACTCGTTGGAGATGCGCTCCACGGAGAAGCTCCTGCGGAGCCAAAAAAGAAGGTTGCAGTCAGATTCAACCGCAGCCCCACACCCTCATCCGACGAGGAGGAACACAACCTACCTCGATGGCACAAGAGCTCATGACGTCGCAGCCACGACTACGACGCCCGAAGTGAACTCACTGAACGCAAGATCGACAAGGCATGCGCCAAGCGCGTGTGTTCATCTGAATCCGAAGAGGATGACAATGAAGGAGAACTCTGTGAAGCTCGATGCTTCAGCAGATCTGTCTGATGGACGCGGATGCCGAGGAACTTCTGAAGGGTTTCGCAGCATAGTAAATCAAAATTTTCTACGGAAGCGAACAGAGGGAAAGCCAAGATCTAATCTAGGAGATGCAAACAACGAGAGAGATTGGATTAGATCTTCATACCCTTGAAGATTCGCACAGCGGAACGTTCGTCGGAACATGGATGTAGTCGTACTCGCTTCTCCTCCTCGCGATCCGATCCGATCTAGCACCACAAGTGGCGGTGCCTCCGTGAGATGCACACGTGCAACACCTCGACGTCTCCTCCTTCCTCGGACCAGCAAGTATGGTGGAGAGATGGATTGGATCTACAACACGACGGCGTGGTGTATATGGTGGAGAATTTCTGCTGCAGGGCTTCGCCTACAAACAGTCGGGAGGGAGAGAGGAAGGCAGCAGGGCTACTAGGGTTTGGAGGAAGGTGTGTCCAAGGGGGGAGGGGGCGCACCAGCCCTCTATATATAGAGGGGGGGGGTGCGGCCAGCCCTTGCCCATCCTCCAAGCCTATCTCTAGTTTAAACAATTTAAACTCTCCCTTATCTAGAAATCCTATCTTATCTTATCTCTAGTTTAAACGATTTAAACTCTCTAGGATCGGCTGGGCCCTATGGGGCCTTGTGCCCCTGGCCCAATGCGGCCAGGACACTCCCTCATAGGCCCATGCCCCCTCCCGGAAGGTGGGACCACGTTGGCCCCCTTCCGGAAGATTCTAGAAGCTTCCAGTACAATACCGATTAACCCGGAACAATTCCGAACTCCAAAAACTGCACTGCCTTATATGAATCTTATTCTCCGGACCATTCCGGAACCTCTCGTGATATCCCAGATCCCATCCGAGACTCCGAACAAAAATTCATAAACCAATTATCCAATCTATCCTAGCGTCGAGACACGTTAAGTGTGTGACCCTGCGGGTTCGAGAATATGCAGACATGATCTTCTATCAATAATCAACAGCGGGGTCTGGGCACCCATATTGACTCCCACACATTCATCGATGATCATATCGGATGAACCACGATGCCAGGATTCAATCAATCCCATATATATATTCCCTTCGTCTCGCGATATTTTACTTGCCCGAGATTCGATCGTCGGTATCGTCATACCTAGTTCAATCTCGTTCACAGCAAGTACTTTACTCGTTCCGTAATCCGATATCACTTTGTGATTAACTCCTTAACCACATGCTTGCAAGCGGTGTTGATATTGATTACCGAGTGGGCCCGAAGTATATCTCTCCGACTTGGGAGGGACAAAATTCCATCTCGATACATACAACCCAACAGATACTTTCCGATCACCTGAGAGACACCTTTATGATCACCCTCTCATAGGATGACATTTGATGACCTCAAAGCTTTCTTCCGATACCAGAGAGTTGCATTATCTCATGGTCTAAGGAATACAATATTTGACATAAGAAAAGCTTTGCAAAGACGAACACGATGACACGATCTAATTGCTTCGCTTAGTTTGGGTCTGTCCACCATATCATTCTCCCAATGATATGATCTCATTATCAATTGACAACTCATGTCTATGGTTAGGAAACCTTAACCATCATTGATCAATGAACTAGCCCATATAGGCGTACTAGGGACACGGTGTTGTTCACAAACCACACAAGTATTAATGTTTCCGCTTAATACAATTCTAGCATGGAATATAAACTTTATCATGAACAAGAATTATAATAATAACATCTTTATTATTGCCTCTAGGGCATAATTCCAACAGTCTCCCACTTGCACTAGAGTCAATAATCTAGTTTACATTTGGCAACAATCTCACACCCATGGCACTGAGGTGCTGATCATGTTTTACACGTGGAAGAGGTTTAGTCAATGGATCTGCGACATTAAGATCTGTATGTACTTTGCTTATCTTCAGATCTCCATCTGCTATATAATCTCGGATTATATGAAACTTGCGGTTGATATGCTTGGTCTTTGGATGATATCTTGGTTCCTTAGCGAGTGCTATGGCGCCAGTGTTGTCACACAATATCTCCAGTGGGTCCAATGCACTTGGAACCACGCCAAGCTCAGTGATGAAGTTTCTGATCCAAACTCCTTCACTTGACGCTTCTGCAGCAGCCATGTATTCCGCTTCTACTGTAGATCCCGCGATCACGCTTTGCTTGCAGCTTCTCCAGCTCACAGCTCCTCCATTCAAAATATACACGTATCCTGTCTGAGATTTAGAATCATCCTTGTCGGTGTCGAAACTAGCATCGACGTAACCTTTTACGACGAGCTGTTCATCACCCCCATAGACTAAGAACATTTCTTTAGTCCTATTTAGGTACCTTAGGATGTTCTTCACGGCTGTCCAGTGTTCCACTCCTGGATCACTTTGATATCTGCTCGTCAAACTAAGAGCATTGGACACATCCGGTCTAGTACACAGCATGGCATACATGATGGAACCTATGGCTGAGGCATAAGGCACTTTGCTCATAGCTTCCCTATCATTTACCGTAGCTGGACACTGAGCCTTGCCCAATATCTTACCTGACAACATAGGCACTGAACCTTTCAATGCCTTATCCATTCTGAACCTTTTCAGAACTTTGTCTAGGTATGTACTCTGGCTTAAAGCTATCAGGCGTCTTTGTCTATCTCTATAGATTTTGATGCCCAATATATAAGCAGCTTCACCTAGGTCTTTCATTGAAAAACACTTGTTCAAATAACTCTTCACATCGTTAAGCATGTTGATGTCATTTCCAATAATCAATATGTCATCCACATATAGTACCAGAAACGTCACCGAGCTCCCACTCACTTTCTTGTAGATGCAAGCTTCGTAGCAGTTTGGAACAAATCCAAAGCTCTTGATCACTTGATCAAAACGAAGGTTCCAACTCCGAGATGCTTGCTTCAGTCCATAAATGGAACGCTGAAGTTTGCATACTTTATCAGCATCCTTAGGATCGACAAAACCTTCGGGTTGCATCATATACAACTCTTCATCAATGTTGCCATTGAGAAACGCAGTCTTGACATCCATCTGCCATATTTCATAATCATGAAACGCAGCAATTGCTAATAAAATCCGAATGGACTTAAACATCGCTACGGGAGAGAAAGTCTCATCGTAGTCAACACCTTGAACTTGTCGAAAACCTTTTGCGACAAGCCGTGCTTTATAGACGGTAACATTACCATCCGCGTCCGTTTTCTTCTTGAAGATCCATTTGCACTCAACGGCCTTTCGGTCGCTAGGAGGGTCCACCAAAGTCCATACTTGGTTTTCGCTCATGGATCCCAATTCGGATTTCATGGCTTCTAGCCATTTCTCAGAGTCTGGGCTCATCATCGCTTCCTCATAGTTCGTAGGTTCACTGTCTTCTACTAACAAGACAGTCAAGACAGGGTTGCCGTACCACTCAGGAGGGGCACGCGACCTTGTCGACCTGCGACGTTCAGCAGCAGCATCGTCCAAAGCTTCATGATCCTTATCATTAGCTTCCTCTATTGTTGGTGCAGGCGACACTGGAACAATTTCAGGTGCTGCGCTACTCTCCAATTCAAGAGAAGGTTCAATAACCTCGTCTAGCTCTACTTTCCTCCCACTCACTTCTTTCGAGAGAAACTCCTTCTCAAGAAAGGAACCGTTCTTTGCGACAAACACTTTGCCTTCGATTTTGTGATAGAAGGTATACCCAATAGTTTCCTTAGGGTATCCTATGAAGACGCATTTCTCCGCTTTGGGTTCGAGCTTGTCCGGCATCAACTTCTTGACGTAAGCTTCGCATCCCCAAACTTTAAGAAACGACAACTTAGGTTTAGCACCAAACCATAGTTCATACGGTGTCGTCTCAACGGATTTAGATGGAGCCCTATTTAAAGTGAATGCAGCGGTTTCTAATGCATAACCCCAAAATGATAACGGCAAATCAGTAAGAGACATCATCGATCGGACCATATCTAATAGGTTCCATTCCGGTGTTCAGACACACCATTGCGCTGTGGTGTTCCGGGTGGCGTGAGTTGTGAAACGATTCCACTTGCTTTGAGATGCGTGAGAAAATCATAACTCAAATATTCGCCCCCACGATCGGATCGTAGAAACTTAATCTTTCTGTTACGATGGTTCTCCACTTCATTCTGAAATTCTTTGAACTTTTCAAACGTTTCAGATTTATGTTTCATTAAATAGATATACCCATATCTACTTAATTCATCGGTAAAAGTGAGAAAATAGCGATATCCACCGTGCGTCGAAACACTCATCGGTCCGCATACATCGGTATGTATGATTTCCAACAAGTCCGTTGCTCGCTCCATCATCCCGGAGAACGGGGTTTTGATCATCTTGCCCATGAGGCATGGTTCGCATGTGTCAAATGATTCAAAATCAAGAGACTCCAAAAGTCCATCAGAATGGAGTTTCTTCATGCGCTTTACACCAATATGACCTAGACGACAGTGCCACAAATTAGTAGTATTATCACTATCTACTTTGCATCTCTTAGCCTCAATGTTATGGATGTGTGTTTCATCCTTTTCGAGATTTAGAAGAAATAAACCATTCACAATAGGTGCATGACCATAAAAGATGTTACTCATATAAATAGAACATCCATTATTCTCCGATTTAAATGAATAACCGTCTTGCAATAAACACGATCCAGAAATAATGTTCATGCTCAACGCAGGCACATAATAACATTTATTAAGGTTTAAAACTAATCCCGAAGGTAAAACTAAGGAGAGCGTGCCGACGGCCATCACATCAACTCTTGAGCCGTTGCCAACGGGCATCATCACCTCATCCCTCGCAAGCTGCCGTCTATTCCGTAGCTCCTGTTTCGAGTTACAAATGTTAGCAACTGAACCGGTATCAAATACCCAGGCACTACAACGAGGGCTAGTAAGGAAAACATCAATAACATGTATATCAAATATACCTTTGATGGTGCCAGCCTTCTTGTCCGCTAAGTACTTCGGACAGTTGCGCTTCCAGTGACCCTTGTCCTTGCAATAGAAGCACTCAGTGTCCGGCTTAGGACCAGACTTGAGCTTCTTCTCAGTAGGGGCAACGCGCTTGCCGCCACCTTTCTTGAAGGGCTTCTTTGCACCTTTACCTTTCTTAAAGGAGGGCTTGTTGACCATCAACACATGATTATCTTTCTTGATGTCCACCTCCGCAGCCTTCAGCTTTGCGAAGAGCTCGGTGATTGTATCAGTGGAACCAATCTGATTATGAGTCACTACAAAGCTTTTGTAGCTGGGAGGGAGTGATTGCAGAACCCTGTCAATCTTGAGCTCCTCTGGAATCTTGCAGTCCAGTTGCTCAAGGCGTTGAGTGTAGCCCGACATCTTAATGGCGTGCTCACTAACGGAACTCCCTTCCTCCATCTTGCAGTTAAAGAACTTCTCAGAGATCTCATATCTCTCAGAACGGGCCTGAGTCTGAAACATGGTTTTCAGCTCCTCGAGAATCTCAAAGGGCCCGGGGTAGTTTTCAAAACGATTTTGAAGTTCCGGTTCCATAGCAAACAACATGGTGCTCTTAATCACACCATAATCATCTTTGCGCGACTGATAGACAGCTTTCTCATCAACCAGTGCAGTTGCAGCAGGGGGGTTACCTAACGCTTTCTCAAGGACATAGTCCTTTTGTCCGCCAGACAGAATGATTCTTAGATTGCGGAACCAGTTGGTGAAGTTAGACCCATTGTTTCTAAGCTTTTCTTTCTCAGCAAAAACGTTGAAGTTGAAGTTGGACTTGGCCATGTGATCTACAGTATTTGCAAGTACAATTTAGACTATGTTCATGATAAATAGTTCAACTTAATCAAATTACTAGATGAACTCCCACTAAATTCAACATCCCTCAAGTTGTTTAGTGAACACGATCCAAATTCACCACACCTAATCCGATCATCATGAGAAGAGATGTGGTTTCAATGGTGGACAACGAAGTGTCGATCATATCTTTCATATGACTCATGCTTAACCTTTCGGTTCTTGTGTTCCGAGGCCATGTCTGTACATGCTAGGCTCGTCAAGTTAGACCCAAGTATTTCCGCGTGTGCAAAACTGGCTTGCACCCGTTGTATGTGAGCGTAGAGTCTATAGCACCCGATCATCACGTGATGCTTGGACACGACGAACTTTCGCAACGGTGCATACTTGGGGAGAACACAGTTTTTATCTTGATCTTTAAGTGAGGAATCATCTTATAATGCTACCGTCGTGATCTAAGCATAATAAGATACATAAAAGGATAAACATCACATGCATATAACTTTATGTGACATGGTATAGCCAATCTTCGCGCAATGATCTCCATCTTGTGCGTTCCGGTATGATCTCCATCACTCCACCATGATTGCCTCCACCACGAATAGCAACTACAACTATTGCTAACTACTTAGCGATAAAGTAAAGCTATTACATGGCGTATAAGAAGTTGACTCGCAGGTCATACACAGTTATAAAGACAACCATATGGCTCCTGCCGGTTGTGTACTCATCGACATGCAAGTCGTGAAACGTTACAAAACATGATCATCGCATACAATATACACATCACATCTTGGGCCATACCATATCACAGAAAACACTCCCTGCAAAAACAAGTTAGACGCCTCTACTTTGTTGTTGCATGTTTTACGTGGCTCATGGGAGTAGATGCTAAGAACGATTCTTACCTACGGAAAGCCACAACGGTGATATTATGGTTGCCAAACTCCGGTGTTAATCCCATGACAACTATAGTGAGAGAAACTGACATCCACCAGCCGCATGTGTGGTACAAGCCACACGTCAAGTGCGGAGCCGGTCTCGCGAACGACGTCGCGTAAGGTTGGCCTGGACCGCTTCAATCTCACTATCCCGCGTCATAAGAAGAACACAAACAAGAGGCTTGCAACAGAAAACATCAACGCCCACAACAACCATGTTGCGTTCTACTCGTGAATCACATCTACGCATAGATCTAGCTCTGATACCACTGAAGGGTTTCGCAGCATAGTAAATCAAAATTTTCTACGGAAGCGAACAGAGGGAAAGCCAAGATCTAATCTAGGAGATGCAAACAACGAGAGAGATTGGATTAGATCTTCATACCCTTGAAGATTCGCACAGCGGAACGTTCGTCGGAACGTGGGTGATGTAGTCGTACTCGCTTCTCCTCCTCGCGATCCGATCCGATCTAGCACCACAAGTGGCGGTGCCTCCGTGAGATGCACACGTGCAGCACCTCGACATCTCCTCCTTCCTCGGACCAGCAAGTATGGTGGAGAGATGGATTGGATCTACAACACGACGGCGTGGTGTATATGGTGGAGAATTTCTGCTGCAGGGCTTCGCCTACAAACAGTCGGGAGGGAGAGAGGAAGGCAGCAGGGCTACTAGGGTTTGGAGGAAGGTGTGTCCAAGGGGGGAGGGGGCGCACCAGCCCTCTATATATAGAGGGGGGGTGCGGCCAGCCCTTGCCCATCCTCCAAGCCTATCTCTAGTTTAAACAATTTAAACTCTCCCTTATCTAGAAATCCTATCTTATCTTATCTCTAGTTTAAATGATTTAAACTCTCTAGGATCGGCTGGGCCTTATGGGGCCTTGTGCCCCTGGCCCAATACGGCCAGGACACTCCCTCATAGGCCCATGCCCCCTCCCGGAAGGTGGGACCACGTTGGCCCCCTTTTGGAAGATTCTAGAAGCTTCCGGTACAATACCGATTAACCCGGAACAATTCCGAACTCCAAAAACTGCACTGCCTTATATGAATCTTATTCTCCGGACCATTTCGGAACCTCTCGTGATATCCCGGATCCCATCCGAGACTCCGAACAAAAATTCATAAACCAATTATCCAATCTATCCTAGCGTCGAGACACGTTAAGTGTGTGACCCTGCGGGTTCGAGAATATGCAGACATGATCTTCTATCAATAATCAACAGCGGGGTCTGGGCACCCATATTGACTCCCACACATTCATCGATGATCATATCGGATGAACCACGATGCCAGGATTCAATCAATCCCATATATATATTCCCTTCGTCTCGCGATATTTTACTTGCCCGAGATTCGATCGTCGGTATCGTCATACCTAGTTCAATCTCGTTCACAGCAAGTACTTTACTCGTTCCGTAATCCGATACCACTTTGTGATTAACTCCTTAACCACATTCTTGCAAGCGGTGTTGATATCGATTACCGAGTGGGCCCGAAGTATATCTCTCCGACTTGGGAGGGACAAAATTCCATCTCGATACATACAACCCAACAGATACTTTCCGATCACCTGAGAGACACCTTTATGATCACCCTCTCATAGGATGACGTTTGATGACCTCAAAGCTTTCTTCCGATACCAGGGAGTTGCATTATCTCATGGTCTAAGGAATACAATATTTGACATAAGAAAAGCTTTGCAAAGACGAACACGATGACATGATCTAATTGCTTCGCTTAGTTTGGGTCTGTCCACCATATCATTCTCCCAATGATATGATCTCATTATCAATTGACAACTCATGTCTATGGTTAGGAAACCTTAACCATCATTGATCAATGAACTAGCCCATAGAGGCGTACTAGGGACACGGTGTTGTTCACAAACCACACAAGTATTAATGTTACCGCTTAATACAATTCTAGCATGGAATATAAACTTTATCATGAACAAGAATTATAATAATAACATCTTTATTATTGCCTCTAGGGCATAATTCCAACAACTTCAAGCTTCCTTCGGACACTCCTAAGTTTGACGACACGCATGAACCTAAGGCGTGGCTCAGCGACCACCTGTCGTCCGTCAAACTGCACGGCGGCAACAAAAACACTGCCCTACAATGCCTTTAGCTGCAGCTGACTGTCGTAGCCCGGATCTGGCTCAACAGCCTATCCTCGGGATCCATCCGAAGCTGGGAGGAACTGGCATACAGTTTCATCTGAAACTTCAAGGGCACCAGCAAGAGTCCAGCCTCGATCGAAGAGCTCCGAGCCTGCACCTAATGAACGGGCGAATCCATTTGCTCGTATATACTACGCTGGTCCAACATCAAGAACTCCACGTCACACATCTCCGAGGAGAGAACAATCGACGCCTTCAAGGATGGCGTCAAACGCCAGGACTTCAAGGAAGAACTTCGGCGCGTCAAGCCCAAGACACTCGACCACCTCATGGACATCGCCAACAGGTGGGAATATGGCGAGGACTTCGTCCACCGAGCACATTCAGAAGAGGAAGATGACTACGGCCGCCGATGCGAGCGCTGTAGCAAGCGAAGATCGTGCGTCTACGACGATCACGATGGACCCGACATGGTCACGGCTGGCTACTTTGATCCCCGCAACCCATAGGTGCACTCATGTCTCCAATGCCACCCGTAGGTGCTCCCATTCCGCCAATGCCTTCCGTAGGTGCACTCAGTCCCATAGATGCACCCATTCCACCCATGCCTCCCATAGGTGCTCCATGTTACTCATGTATCCTCCCATGTTAGCACCTCATATGTATCCATTCACGTAACTTCCGATCATTCTATTTAGAGCCAAGGCTTGATCACGACAAAGATTGATGTATTCCTTTTTTTCCTTTTATCGAGGTTGGTTGTGTCTATGAAGAAGAGATTTTTCTCATGCTCCATGAGATGGATAGTTTCTTTGATAGCAATTTTATTATCCTCTACGGCAACCCTCATCTCCTCGCCCTCTGACCTCTCCTCTATTTCTTTGTTCCTCAAAAAACTTCTGCTCCTCAAAAGATTCCTTTATTGCACTTACAATAACGTCCAATGACTTCTTTATGTCATCTTCTCTGGTCTACTTTCCTTTTTATTTTGCTTGTTTCCTTCATGTGGGTCTTTTTGTTATTTTTGCAACCGAGTTTGGAGCAGGGCTTCTCTTTCCATCATCGCTTGATGCTTCATTTTCATCAATGATTTTTGGCTCCATAGTTGACTTCTTTGCTCTGTTTGGCACTTCTAAGACATCATGTTCTTCCATTTCTCTTCATTCTATAGATCCTTATAATAATGGGCCAATATGAATGGCCTTCCTTGATCCATCTTGCCCTTCTTGGTCGTCTTTGGATATCTATTGAATAAATTTTGGGCAATATTGAGCTACATGAACCAAAAGAGAGAGAAAATTAGTCATGGACAATAATAAATTGAACAAAGTAGCCACACATAAGATACAAAAAACATAAAAATACAACGTATCCTATCTATGTCATTTGTTCCACTTGGGTTCATTCGTTCAACATTTTCCAAATGTCTCCGCCCACCTTTGACACTTAGATGAAATTATAGACCAACGGGAACGAAGAGATATATCCGTCCACCTAATTCCACTTTAGTTGTATGTACCGAAGTACTCTTTTATCCTAACCCAATAGGTGTCTCTTGTTTGCTTTGTGCTCATGGTCGAATCCATGCTCACATTGCGCCATGTGTTGCATAGTAAAAATGTCTTACTCCATGGTGTAGTTGGCTGCCCGCCCCATTAGTGCATCAATGAAACCCTCCCCTCCCCCACTCTCCATGTCAACTTAATCACCATGTTGTTCAGTTTCATATTCTTAAGATCAATACTCATGTGAATGTGATGACCCAACATTCATAGTTGACATAAATGTTTCATCGTCCATACTACAATGCATGAAAGTTAACACACATCAAACTATATTAAATTTTAGCATTTCTATTCATCTACACAATTCGAACAAGAAAAAAGTAATTGTGTGCCTTACTGTCATTGAGTCGAACACGTTGGGCGCAACAGATGATGGTACCACCTCCGCAGTCGCTGGCGGCTAGGGTGGCTGCGGTGGCTGGAATTGGCTGATTGTAGGCCCAGCCGAAGGTTTGTCGTGCGGACCTGCACCGATCTTTCCCTTCTTCTAGCCAGACACCACCGTATATGTCAGTCGCTTGGGCATGACATTCCTTGGCTTAAAGGCGGACAGTGGACGATGGCATGCGCATTCGTCGGCCCTGGAGGAGCAAACATCTAGCCTTAGACGATGGTGGCGTTAGGGTTGCGTGCATCGAGGGGGGAGGGGTGGTGTTGCGAGCGCGACGAAACTGATTCATCGGCAGACATGGAGGCGAAGGAGAAGGTGGGTTGAGGGAGTGGCAAAATAGTCGTCTATGGGTGATTTTTCGCCGGCGGCCGTCGAGGCGAGATGTAGGAGGTCACGCGCGAAAGTTTTAGTTTGGCAGTTGGGCAGCGCTTGCTGGCACACAAATTTGCAGTACAGGATTAGGCTTTTTGTGTGCGTGTCCTAATTTGTTTTGTGCGCAACTTATTTTTGCGCGTCAGCTAGAGCATGATTTTTGCCCCTCCACGCTAAATAATAGCGTTTTTTTGCATCGGTGGATTTCTTTTGTGTATGCTAAAGATGCTTTAACTACATTCGTTGGTTTTTTTCTATATAGGCCTTGGATAATTCCTCATTTTCTTTGAGGTGACCCATATTTGATATTTTGAGGTTTGTCGTGCGGACCCGTGCCGATCTTGCCCTTCTTCTAGCCAGGCACCACCATAGATATCGGCCGCTTGGGCATGATATTCCTTGGCTTAAAGGCGGGCGGTGGACGATGGCATGCGCATTCGCCGGCCGTGGAGCAAACATCTAGTCACAGACTAGGCGTTATGTTTGGGTGCATCAAGGAAGGGGGAAGGGGGGGTGTTGCGAGCGGCGACGAAACTGCTCCATCGACAGAAATGAGGGCGGAGGAGAAGGTGGGTTGGGCGAGTGGAGGAATAGTCGTCCATGGGTGATTTTTCGCCCACGGCCGCGAGGCGGGATGAAGGAGGTCACATGCGGTAGTTTTAGTTTGGCGGTTAGGCAGCACTGGCTGGCACAACAAATTTGCAGCAAGGATTAGGCTTTTTGTGTGCGTGCGTTAAATTGTTTTGTGCGCGACTTATTTTTGCGTCTCTGCTGGAGCATAATTTTTATCCGTCACCCTAAGTAATAGCGTTTTTTTGCGTCGATGGATTTTTTTGTGTATGCTAGAGATGCGTTAACTACGTTCATTGGTTTTTTCTATGTAGGCCTTGGATAATTTCTTAATTTTTTAGCCGGCCTATATTTAATATTTTTCTTCTTGAATTCACAAGCCATAGATATCTAACCTTCGGGACCACAAGCCATAGACATATACTTTCATATGGCCTCAGAATGCTTCCTTTCCACCAAGCTTAAGTCTATAGTATATGGCCTCAGAATGCTTACTTTCCACCAAGCTTAAGTCTATAGTATATAAGATGTTTTAGATTTACGAAGAAAATATATATAGTTTTTTATTGTATAGATTCATATAAAATCTGAGTGAACTTACGTACTAAAAAAAACTTAATACATTTACTTTACAAAGTTAAAATATTTTATATTTTAAAAAAAATTGAGTAGCAAAAAATTCAGCTTTTCTTTTTACGCTAGCAGAGTCGGGGACGACGGGACGTACATCTTCGGCGCCAACTGATCCCTCGTATAAAATCTGACACTGCCTCGTCGCTCTTGTCTCGCACATCAGCTCTTCTCTAGCAAGGGATCCGCGGTGTCGTCTCCGGCGGCAGCTCGTCTCCGGCACGGGATCCATATAGTCGTCTTTAGCGCTGGAACAGGCTCTTGTCCTTCTCCGACCACGGCTCCTCTCCCTATCTCCCATGGCGGAGGTAAATCACTCAACTCCTACTCTCTGTTCTCACTGCGAGTAGATAACCTACGGTGTCGATTTAGCAAGTACTTATAGCATCTCCACTTGTTCGGCGAACCTAAACCGAAATTCGGACTTTTTTTTATCGGACGAAACAAGTTTTTAGTCTGGGTACGCCGAGTTTCTCCACTCGTGTATCCAGGCGAGTTCCCGCGTTTGATTAAAATTTAACAAATTTTGACAAACTTTAGGCGAACTTTGGATGAATATAAGTGGTTTTCTGCGAACTTTGGCGAATATGGTCGATATGAACGAACTTTGGGCGAATACGGGCGATATGGACGAACTATGGGCGATACAGACGAACTTTGGGCAAATATGTCCGAATTTTGGGCGAACTTTGAACGAATATGGTCTATATGGACGAACTTTGGGCGAATATGCCCGAATTTTGGGCGAACTTGGGCGAATATGGTCTATATGGACGAACTTTGGACGAAATTTGGAAGAATATGGACGATACGGACGAACTTTGGGCGAATATGCTCGAATTTTGGACGAACTTTGGGCGATATGGTCTATATGGACGAACTTTGAACAAAATTTGGGCGAATATGGGCGATACAGACGAACTTTGGGCGAATATGCCCGAATTTTGGGCGAACTTTAGGTGAATATGGTCTATATGGACGAATTTTGGACGAATATGGTCTATATGGATGAACTTTGGACGAATTTTGGACAAATATGGGCGAACTTTAGATGAGTATGGGCGAATATATGCTGACTGGACGGGTCCACTCGCCTAATTCGCTTCGTCCGGCGTTCTTAGGGCGTACCCAGGATCCTCTGTATGGCCTGGGTAGTCCGGACCAAAGTTGGCCCAAATCCGGACGAAAACAGGTTTCTGGGTACGTGACTGGGCAAAAATTTCGGCGATCGGACCTATTTTTGGCGACCGGATCGGCGTCCTGGATAGCTGAGTGAAGATGCTCTTATGCTAGATCGATTTATTAGATTGACCAGACGAATCTTATTCCAAGGCAACAAAACTCATAGTTGTGATTTCGCCATGGATCCTTGTCTCTCCTCGAACAAAATATGCTACTAGGATGCCCCAAGATCAAGAGAGTATGGCAAATTTTGTTGAAAATATGAGCAAATATTTAATCCAAATAAATAGTGGATAAGACATGAATAAGATAATAGAAATTAAACTAAGCATGCAATCTAACAAACAATATTCCATAGCAAGTCTAAACATTTTTCTAAAAAAATTGTTTGAAATATGATTCAAAATAGACAAATCGGGAGGTGCTGGAGAAGCAGAACCATTGATGTTGGTGTTGATGTTTTCTCCCATGTCGTGGAGGAGGCTGCCTCCGTCCGAAAAGAAGTTTTTGTTGGGGAAAAATGGGGAAAAATTCATTGGCTTTCGTTGCAGCGTCCATGATGTAGATGTTAGTAGTCGTGCAGAAGCACTCTCAAAAAACCTTATCACCCCTCTTTTATACAGGATTGCAAGAGTCGGGGTTTCTAAGGCTTACTGTCCCAACAGGTGGCGCATATTGTGAGATGGTATGGGAAAGACAGTGTAGCAGCGCAGTGTAGTAAACAAGAGACGAGCGGGCTATCTGTTGCGGTGTCTCTCTCGAGAAAAGAGAGCTCTCTTTTATAGGCACTGAGAAGGAGCCGAATAGGTCGGGAGGTAGCCAAACCGAAATGATTATGTTTAATACGTATCAAACCCAAAGAAAAAAGTCTGTATTAAAAACATGCTAAGGCACAACGTTTTATCTCATACTGAAGGCAAAACATTTCACTTTTGCGCAATCGTTCATTTTTTTACATGGTAAAAAGATAGAGAACTCGTACACGGAGCCTAACTTGTTCCCCGGCTCGGCTCCTTCCTGCAACCCGCGGCATGCGTGGTGTCAAGGCGAGGCGAGACGGGGAAGGAGGAGGAGCAGCAGGTGTGTATATATTTTTTCTTTCCATACTCATACAATTGGTGGAAGAAACTTTTATCCCACCTATTGCCATGCATGAATGGGTCACATGACCTTTAGGATTTCAGAAATTATTAAAATAGAATTGATGGACCGAGCCATATTCGGTCAAAATTTTAACAATCCTCCAACAGATTCAAGATGCACATAAAGTTTCCCTTTAATTTTAAAACATTATTTATATACCGATACTACAGTGAAGACAGTTAAGTTGAATTCCACCAAGAACTGTATGCTCCACTAGTTTGCAACTTACACAGGAGAATATGTCGTAAACTACAAGCTTGTTGCAAATCTAGCTTCACACAAAGCCCGATACTAGGCTATCGTGAGACTTCTCCGTGGGTGGAGCTTATGCGCCATACTCTATGGCCTTTCATAAGTTTATTAGAGAGTATCTAACTCTTATAGACTATGCCGTTTAGAGTCAAACTCATATAGTGTGTTTTTCAAAAGATGGTCAGTGATATGTTGGAAACGTATCTATAATTTTTGATGTTTCATGCTTGATTATTATCTACTTTGCTTTGCTTTATCTTTACTTTGAGGTGTTTTTGTATGTATTTCTGGACTAACTTATTAACAAGTTGCCACAGTGTCAGTTGCCTGTTTTCTTCTATTTTTGGTTCCAGAAAAGACAAAAAATCAATATTCTCGGAATTGGACGGGACGAAAGCCAAAGTCAATATTTTACCGTGGGAACATGGAGCCAGAATACGAGACGGAGGGGACGCACCAGGGGGCCACACCCCTGGAGGCGCGGCTAAGCCCTAGCCGGTGTGACCACCCTGGCCGCCCCCTGCCTCGCCTCTTCGCTTATAAAGTTCCCTCGATGCAGAAACCCTAAGTACCCAATCAATATTACACGAAACAGTCTGTAGCCGCCGCCACCATCGTTTCTAGATCGAGAGGGATCTAAAGCTCTTCCCGGCACCCTGCCAGAGGGCAGATTATCCCGGAGGCATTCTTCTCCGGTATGAAGTGTGAGTAGTTTCACCTTGGATACGGGTCCATGTAGTACCTAGATGGTTGTATCTCCTCCTTTGTGCTACCATGTTTAGATCCTGTGAGCTCTGTTCATGATCAAGATCATATCTATTTGTAATCATGCATGTTGTGTTTGTGGGGATCCAATGGATATTAAGATTACTATGTCAGATTGATTAATGGTTTTGTCTTATTGATTTTATCATATCTGTGTTGTTTATGATCTTGCATGCTCTCCGTTTCTAGTAGCTATCTTGGCCGAGTAGGTGCTAGTGACTCAAAGAGGGGGTATTTATGCTCGATAGTGGGTTCATGCCTCTATTTAACCTAAGGGAAGTGATAGTAATCTCTAAGGTAGTAGATGTGTTGTTGCCACTAGGGAGAAAACAACGGTCTGTTCTCATGGAACAAGTGGATTGTTTACCTTACACACTTTGCTTAGAGCAGTGATCTGTTGCTTGCAACTTAATACTGGAGGGGGTTCGGATGATAACCTGAAGGTGTATTACTAGTCATAAATGCAGTTGGATGGCGGTCTATGTATCTTGTTCTATTGCCCAATCAAATCTCATAGGATCATGAATGTCTAGTATTGCATTGTTATGCCTTGCTCAGTCCTGTCAATTGCCCTACTGTAATTTGTTTACCCTGCATGCCATGTTTGTTTATCTAAGGAGAACAAATCTAGTAAACTATGGACCCCGGTCCAATCTTTACCGTTGATACATCTTCCACTATTTACTTTCTATCAAGCTACTATTTCCTTCCACACCATACAGTTAATCCTTTGTTACAGCAAACCGGTGAGATTGACAATCTCACTGTTCGTTGGAGCAAAGTCTTGAGTTTGTGTTGTGCAGGTCTCCCAGTTGCTAGCAACGCCTTTGAGTCATTTCCTTACTCCTACTAGTTTGATAACCTCGGTTTCTTACTGAGGGAAAACTTGCTGCTGTGCTCATCACATCTTGCTCTTGGGGTCTTCCAACAAAGGGCCAACAACGTTGCATCAAGAATTTCTGGCGCCGTTGCCGGGGAGGCCAAGGACGTCTTCACAAGGAGAGTCCTTCATAACCTTTCTCTTTACTTTGTTTTTTGTTTTGCTTAGTTTCTTTTGCTTGGTTTTGTTTGCCTCTTTATTTTGAAAAATTACAAAAAATAATTTTCTTTGTTTTGTTTTCTCTTATCAAAAACACAAAAAATTAGTTCCTACTCTAGCTGTTGTTGCTGTGTGCCTGTTCCAACTTTGCAAAAATGAATTCTGCTGAAAACACCAAGTTGTGTGACTTCACTAGCACCACCAACAATGATTTCTTGAGTACACTTATTGCTCCACCTGTGCCTGATGCTACCTTTTATGAAATTAAGCCTGCTTTGTTGAATCTTGTGATGAGAGAGCAATTTTCTGGTGTTAGTTCTGATGCTGCTACTGCCCACCTTAATAGCTTTGTTGAAATTTGTGAGATGCAAAAGTATAAGGATATAGATGGAGTATTGTTAAGCTTAAGTTGTTTCCTTTCTCTTTGAGAGGAAAAGCTAAATAATGGTTGCTATCCTTGCCTAAAAATAGTATTGATTCTTGGATTAAGTGCAAGGATGCTTTTATTGGAAAGTACTACCCTCCTGCTAGGATTATATCTATGAGAAGTGATATTATGAAATTTAAACAACTTGATAATGAACATGTTGCTCAAGCTTGGAAAAGAATGAAATCTTTGATTAAGAATTGTCCCACTCATGGACTTACTACTTGGATGATTATCTAAACTTTTTTTTGCAGGTTTGAACTTCTCTTCAAGAAACCTGTTGGATTTAGCTGCTGGAGGTACCTTTATGACCATTACCTTGGGTGCCGCAACAAATCTCCTTGATAATATGATGGTTAATTACTCTAAATGGCACACAGAAAGAGCTCCACATTGTAAGAAGGTAAATTCTGTTGAAGAAACCTCCTCTTTGAGTGATAAGATAGATGTTATAATGGCTACGCTTGTTAATGGAAAAGCTCCTTTAGATCCTAATAATGTTCCCTTAGCCTATTTGGTTGATCAAGAAGAGCAAGTTGATGTGAACTTCATTAGAAACAAAAATTTCGACAACAATGCCTATAGGAATAATTTTGATAGTAACAACAATTACAGGCCTTATCCTCCTAATGGCAATACCTATGGAAACTCTTACAACAATACTAGAAGTGCCCCTTCTAAACTTGAAGTCATGCTCAAATACTTTATTAGTAAACAAACCCCTTTCAACAAGACTGTGGAGGAAAAGCTTTTGAATGTTGAGAAAAATATTTCTTCTTTGTCTAGAGCACAGTGATCTTTGATTAATAAAATGGCTGCTAAACCTGAAACTTTGGAAAGTACCTTTGCTGCTACTCATGCTATACAAGTTACTAATGATGAAAATATTAGATTGTTAGCCCAACTACATGCTAAGTGGGAAAGATAAGGTAAAATTGCTAGAAACACTAGTGTGTGCACAATTACCACCACCAATATGGATGTTACTAAACCACAAGAAGTCCCTATTCCTCCTACCCCTACTCCTAAGCCTACTACCTGCGATGCTAAGTTTTATTTTGATCTTGATGGTTGCAATATTTCTGAAGTGATTATGTTCCTAGAAAAGTTTGCTAGAAGTCCTGATGCTAATGATATGAATGTAGCTTTCACCAAACACATTACTGATGCTCTTGTTAAAATTAAGGAAGAAAAGATGAAACACAAAGCCTCTATTCCTAGGAAGGTAGAAGATAGTTGGGAACCCATCATTAATATGCAAGTGAATGACTTTGATCTCAAAGCTTCATGTGACCTTGGTTCTAGTGTCTCTATTATGCCTAGAAAGATTTATGAAATGCTTGATTTGCCACCTTTGGAAGATTGTTATTTGGATGTCCCACTTGATGATAATTTTAAAAAGAAACTCATGGGAAGTGTTAATGATGTCCTTGTTATGGTTAATAATGCTTATGTCCCTATTGATTTCTATGTTTTGGATGTTCAATACAATGTTTCTTGTTCTACAACTTTTGGAAGACCTTTTCTTAGAACAGTTGGTGCCATCATTGATATGAAAGAAGGCACCATTATATATCAATTCCCATTCAAGAAAGGTATTGAACACTTCCTCATAAGGAGAGAGCAGTTGCTTTTTGCTCCTCCTTTGAAAGCAAGGTTTGATGTTAATGCTTCTTCATTTGAAAATACTTGATTCTTGCTTCTTATGCCTAACTTAAAGGCGTTAAAGAAAAGTACTTGTTGTGAGATAACCCAAGAGTTTCCTTGAGTATTGAAAGTTATTAATTTAGTAATGACCTCTCCTTATCCTTTTTATTTGCTTTTTGTGCCAAGAATGACCTCTAATGAGAGGGAAGTAAGATTTGGGGAGTTGCTGTCCCGAAACAGATTTTGGTGATCCACTGTACGAATTCGTGTAAAATCTCTGTAAGTCGGATTGAGCTGATATTTTCTGAATAAATCCCCCAGTATGTAATATAACTTTCGTTAGTTCAACATTTTTTTATTTGAGCAACATAAGGTCTTTGAAAAAATCAGTTTCTACCTGCTGGTCTGTTTTGATATATTTCTGCCATTATTTGCATTTGCTTCTTATTGATTTCTTTTTGAGTTCTCTTTTGGGGAATTGAAATTTTAAAGGAAGTTGCTACAGTAACTTGTGTTTTTAGTGAAAGTTTTTCTATTCTAAAGCTAAACCTAAGGGTCTATTATCTTTTGAATATACGAATGTTGCTAATGAAGATTGTGTGAAGTTTTGTATGAAGGAAAATTTTCAGGTGTAGAGAGAGAATGATGTAATGAGATGAAGAATGGACAAAAGCTCAAGCTTGGGGATGCCACCCTGTTTCACCCCAATATATATTCAAAAGGTACAAGAGTCAAAGCTTGGGGATGTCCAAGGCATCCCCTTCTTCATCAATAAAAAGCTCAGGTTTTTCTAGACACTTCATTTTTATTGTTTTATGCATAGTTATGTTATTCTTGGAGCGTCTTATTTTTTGTTCTTGGTTTTTGTTGCTTAGTTTTCTTGAATAAATTAGTTTGGGCCCCCGCTTTCGCTGTGTTGTTTACCAAAAAAGGGTTGGAGTTAGCCAAGAGTAGAAAGTTTTATTCCTATAGTGGTACAAAAGTGAGCTTGCTTTGACTGTGACTTAGACTTTAACTTGTTATGCTAGATGTTGTTTTGACCTTATGCTTAGTGATTATTGTTGTAGCATGAATTTCTCCAAGTTATTGAGAGTGCTTAGTGTGCCTTGAAATAATCATGCGTTGTTTTAGCATACAAAAGCATAGTATTGTGGTATTCTCCTTTGATACTTTGTTTGGGTTGACTTGGCACATGCTCACACCATGTTATGACTCTAACAAGTCACCATAGTCTCTATGATCATTTAGTCCTTGACTTGTAGTACCACGTTATGCTTTGATAAGTAATGTTTTGTCACTCTGCATGATTATGGCCATTATTGCTCTCTTAGTTGGTCGCTCCCAGTCTTTTTCTAGCCTTCACTTTTGCTGAGTAACCTCTACTCATGCATCAAACTCCCATGAAACCAAGTTATTCCAAAGTGTCCACTATAAATTCTTATGCATGGTGTGTTACACCATTCCAAGTATATTCTTGTTTTCATCTACCTTCCAATTAAAAGTATTTTGTTATGTGAAAACTTAGTGATTAAATCTCTCACGAACTTGATGGCACACTTTATTTTTGTTGCCCCTAATAAACTTGAACCATTGTGTCATCTAAGTTATATATGCTTGCACTTATATGTTGGGGTTAGCAGAACCATGATGTCATGGGGAACGCTTTCAACACCTGTAAATATCTACCCAATTGATATCATGCTCTTTTATTTGTGGATGTCGCTGGTGTGAAATAAAAGGGGAGATTGTAAGTCCATGGAGTTATGTATTTTGTGTTAGAGAAACGCCTGGGCCACTAGCCTAAGCCATGCCTAATCATGGCGGAAACTTGCAGCATCACCATAATGACATCTATGAAGCATTCTTCTTATAAAAAAGATATGAGATTCAGAAAAAGAGGAAAGAGAGAAAAAAGCACCATATTCCCATGGTAAATAAGAAGATTGCTGAGATGCTCATTGTCTGCTTGCCTTGTCACTGTGATATGGGAAAAGCTCCTATGTCATGTGCAAGGGGTACCCCGTTGGCGGTTCTCTATGATACGCATATACTTACTATGACAAGAACTTGCAAGTAACTAAATTTGAGTAGCATGAGGAGCGTCCCTCGTACTCAAGGGACATGAGATTGCCAACTTATACTTTGTCAAGCATATAATCCATAGTTTGTTCACTTTAAACTTAATCACTTCAAGATGCTTATGATAGGGGCAATGAGAGCTGAAAGCTAACAAGTATCATAATTTTTGGAAGCTCTTTTTGAAACTTGAAATCCCTGCTTCCCTTATGAAGGGCCTTTCTTCCACTATTATATTGAGTATCCACATTTTATCCATAGGCACCAATTATGAGAGCATAGTTGCCATTCTTAGTTCTATGTGCATTGTCCCAAGACTTACTGATTGATTCATATTGTTGATATTACTTGTTCTTGTGCTATTTGTATCTAGTCTCCCTTATGAACTTTGAAGGTGTCCTATGCATTTATGTTTTGCTACTCCATGAGGGACAAGTTGAATGCCACTATGCCATGTTTTCTGTATCTGAAACAAACATACGTTTTTCAATGCATGCTATTCATGATCTTTGTTTGTATCCTGTCATGTTGTAACAATAGTTGCTATGTTTTTTTGTTAGAACTCCATCTTGCATGCTCATGTTTAGAGTTCTTTGATCCCAGCTTCAATGCTTGCAAATGGTTTGATCTTTATTGTGAAGATGCATGTCACCCCAAAAATTATTCTTTTTATCACTTACCTACTCAAGGACGAGCAGGAGTTAAGCTTGGGGATGCTTGATACGTTGGAAACGTATATATAATTTTTTATGTTCCATGCTTGTTTATTATCTACTTTGTCTTTACTTTGAGGTGTTTTTATATGTTTTTCTGGACTAACCTATTAACAAGTTGCCATAGTGCTAGTTGCATGTTTTCTTCTGTTTTTGATTCCAGAAAAGGCAGAAAATCAATATTCTCGGAATTGGACGGGACGAAAGCCAAAGTCAATATTTTACCGTGGGAACACGGAGCCAGAATACGAGACAGAGGGGACGCACCAAGGGGCCACACCCCTGGCGGCGCGGCCAAGCCCTAGCCGCGCTAGGGGGTGTGACCACCCTGGCCGCCGACCTGTCTTGCCTCTTCGCCTATAAAGTCCCCCGATGCAGAAACCCTAAGCACCCGATCAATACTCCATGAAACAGTCTGTAGTCGCCGCCACCATCGTCCCTAGATCGGGAGGGATCTGAAGCTCTTCCCGGCACCCTGCGGAAGGGAAGATCATCCCGAAGGCCTTCCTCTCCGGTATGAAGTGTGAGTAGTTCCACCTTGGACTACGGGTCCATGTAGTAGCTAGATGGTTGTATCTCCTCCTTTGTGCTACCATGTTTAGATCTTGTGAGCTCCGTTCATGATCAAGATCATATCTATTTGAAATCATGCATGTTGTGTTTGTGGGGATCCAATGAAGTGTGAGTAGTTCCACCTTGGATTACTATGTCAGATTGATTAATGGTTTTATCTTATTGAGTATATCATGTCTGTGTTGTTTGTGATCTTGAATGCTCTCCGTTTCTAGTAGCTATCTTGGCCGAGTAGATGCTAGTGACTCCAAGAGGGGGTATTTATGCTTGATAGTGGGTTCATGCCTCTATTTAACCTAAGGGGAGTGATAGAAATCTCTAAGGTAGTATATGTGTTGTTGTCACTAGGGAGAAAACAACGGTCTCTTGTTCATGGAACAAGTGGATTGTTTACCTTATACACTTTGCTTAAAACAGTGATCTGTTGCTTGCAAATTAGTACTGGAGGGGGTTTGGATGATAACATGAAGGTGGATTACTAGTCATAGATGCAGTTGGATGGAGGTCTATGTATCTTGCTGTATTGCCCAATCAAATCTCATAGAATCATGAATGTCTAGTATTGCATTGTTATGCCTTGCTCAGTCCTGTCAATTGCCCTGCTATAATTTGTTTACCCTGCATGCCATGTTTGTTTATCTAAGTAAAACACCTCTAGTGAACTATGGACCCCAGTCCAATCTTTACCATTGATACATATTACACTATTTACTTTCTGCCAAGCTACTATTTCCTTCCACATCATATAGTCAATCCTTTGTTACAGCAAACCGGTGAGATTGACAACCTCACTCTTCGTTGGAGCAAAGTCTTGAGTTTGTGTTGTATAGGTCTCCAAGTTGCTAGCAACACCTTTGAGTCATTTCCTTCCTCCTACTGGTTCGATAACCTCGGTTTTTGACCGAGGAAAAACTTGTTGTTGTGATCGTCACACCTTGCTCTTGGGGTCTTCCAACCAAGCGCCAACAACTTTGCATCATTCAGTAGGACAACATCTCTGCTTAAGAAATAAGCTACTTAGAACATATTAAGATAAAATCAGCATGTCTAGCAGAATAGAAGAGTATTGCATCTTCGTGGAGTGGTATTATAAAAATATAAGGATACTATTCTCTTCATTGACTAACAACTTGTCTTACAATTCTACTACACTGGATCTCCGATCAAATAGATTGTGTTACCACTATGGGCAACTCAAATAGTGGGTCTCATACCTATCTCTCTCGAAGCATCATCTACCACAGTACGTGATAAATCCTTTGTGAAGGGGTATGTCAAGTTCTTAGATGTTTGGATATAATCGAATGTAATAACTTTGTAGTTCCTCATTTTTTGACAGATTTTATTCTTCTCATCACATGAATTGACGACTTCATAATGCCCTTAGGATGTTTGCTTTAATAATCACAGTTCATGAGGATTGCGAGTATTGTTTTTTCAACCACATGCAAGTTCATCAAGAGTTCATAATGCTACTCCGCTTCAACAATGGCTATGTCTAATGCGGTGAGTTCTCCTTTCATAGTTGATCTTGTTAAGATGACCAGCTTGCAAGACTTCTAAGAAACAACATCATCACAAGTGTAAATACATATCCACTCATGACCGTTATCTCACCAGCATCAGATATGTAGTTTGAATCATTGTAACCTAGCAGGGGCGAAGCCAGGCCCCGGGCAACCAGGGCCATGACCCGGGGCGTAACAAAATTCTTGGCCTGCTACCTATACGTCTATAGAAGTGTCCCTGGTTCAACCTAGCTCTAGTACATAATAAAGCCCCTCTATGCCCTTTCTCTCTACCTCACGAACAACAACTGCATAGCATACCAACGAGACAATTGTCCCCTTTCGATCAAGCTAGAACAGCTCCTCCACGGGTCCTCCGCTCGCTACCTAATCCGCCTCCTCTCGCCGGCTATCCCACGCTACGTACGCGCCGCACTTCTCCATTGTTAGTTCCCTCCCCACGATGTTACCGTGCTATAGGATGTGGTACGACACTGCAGCCACAGGTGTGCGGCATCGCGGCCGGACCGTGGCCATATGTTGTCGCCCGTCGCCTCCCCCCACTTGGTCTTGCCTCTTGCGTAATGTTCTATTGGCTGCTCCGCTTAGACTTGCGCTAGGATGCTCGCTTAATTGCGCGATAGAAGCAGGCAGAAAGGCAAGAACACTGAGCTATATTTCTGAACTCTTAAAGAATTGAGTTGAGTTAGACATTCAGTTAATGAATATTTTTTTATTTTTTTCAAGTTGCATAAATAGAAAATGAATAATTCTTTTCAATAAATATCCATACACAGAGGCATATGTGAATCCTAAATTATTTCAAAAAAATTGTCTTCTAATATGTACTTCGTTGGATTGTTACAATGGAGTTGAAATCATATGTTTATTGATGTAATTCGTACCAAAGTTTATGTAAATTTCTTTCAACAGTTTTTTGTTCAGATTTTGGCTCTGGGCATGATTAAATCTTGGATCCGCAGTGTAACCTAGGACCCTTGGGTACCTGGTATAGTGACTGTCATTGCTCACATCATATTCCGAGTGAACCACATCACATTTAGGCAATTCCAATAGTGGAGGACGGGACTCTAGTCCCAGTTCCTGACGGGATCTAGTCCCAGTTGTGTAGCCGGGTCTACGGAATCATGACTATAGCCCCCCTTTAGTCCTAGATCTGGTACGAACTAGGACTAAAGTCACTCCACGTGGTGGCGGTGGAGAGCAAGGGGTGGAGGGACTTTAGTCCCGGTTCATGGCATGAATCGGGACTACACGATCTCTATCGCGGCAACATTTTAGCGATTCGGCTACCGCAGTAGCCGATGGCGGTGTGAAAGCAGGTTCTGTCGCGGCAGAGTTTTGAGAGGAATTTTCTGTCACGGCAGGAGGATCGATAGAGGAGGGAGAGGTTTGGCGTAAGTGACGTGCAACGAAGGAACCCATTACACACAATATTGTCATGATTATATAGATTGAAGTGACCTCTTTCTTCGTGCTTGTTCGAATATATTACATGTTGATGCATATATAATATACTTGTCTTATGAGCATACATATATATACAATTTGGTTACATGGATATCACACCCGGGACTAGAGCCCGCATGTTCGATTACATGGAGATCATTAAATCACTAAAATCCCATGGTATGGAATTTTCCCCTTGGGTCTATGACATGTTCAACCAAAAATTCTACCAATTCCTCTTGAATTACTATTAGGCACTCCTACGGTTGGAGTTTCTCCCGCAATCTTTCCAATTATATATAAAAGAAGAAGATCAATATGAATATCAATCGTCATAACAAATATTATAAATGACACTCAATAAATTGTAATGAAATCAAATTGTGAATATATGGTTCACATACTTCTATAAGTGTCGCTCTGTATCGCTCACTTACCTCCGAGCGAATGAACTCACATATGAAGTATCCACACAAATTAGTCCCTGATGAATGCCAATCGCACTTTATGAAAATATAATTCAATCAAATAATAATCAAGCATGATAGAATGCCATTGAAACTATAATTGAACAGATGCATGGAACTAGCTCGTACTTATTACCTCGACCAGATGAAAACTAAGCTCATCTTTAAAATCACCTATCGTATTCTTGGTGAACTGTTGCCAAACCCTGCCCGGCAAAAAATTAATAAATGAGTTATTAGTTACTTGATATCTCAGAAAATGAGCGAAATAGACCGATATAGTGCGATAATAACTGAAATTACCTCTGGAGCACACCTTTAATCTTGTGTTCTCCTCTTTGTCTTTCTTTACTGGGTCTTTGATTTTAACTCTTCCAGCATCAACTTGGAGTATTCCCATAGCAATGTTTCCTCTTTATGAATCTTAGCAAGTTACGCTCCGTCTCCTTGGAGTATTCCCATAGCAATCGTTCATTAACTCGGCGTGGGCCGATGAACCCAGTACCAAAGATTCTCTTTCGGTCATATTCCTCGCTCTTCATTTTGCATAATAGCGTAATGAGGATACTTACATGCAATGAAGGAGCTGAGTTAGAGACTTTATCAGAGAAATAAATGAATCACTTATAGCATGCTCCAGGTTCACAGGATAAAGCATAGTCGAGAGCCGCCTTGAAGGATAAGTTGATCACTCCCACATGTAGCTCACAACTTGTCTTCTTAGTAATAGTATCCACAGGGTAGCGATCCATCGGATCGGTCGTCGTGGAAGCCATGCTGCTTCTCCACTGAGTGGGCCACCGACACTATCTTGCTGCAGCTGATGAGTTTCCCCTTGCTGGTGCATTTCGTCTCGTTGCTTCTATTACTACATTAAGATGTCATATATTTCTTCGTTCTTTCTATCTAGGCTACACAACCGGTATGTCTTCTCCTGCTCCTTCTGTTGCCTTGCTCTCGCTCGACTTCTATAAGATTCACTGTCCTCGGAAAACCCAGTCTTCCATGACACAGAAAGTCCAAAGGCACGTGTTCGTCCTGGTTTTTCAGGATTCCTGAGGGCCTTTGTCAGCTTGTCGTTCTCTCTGTCGGGTTTGAAGTTTCCCTCTTGAACCTCCTTGATTATTTTAACAATTGCTTCATGGGGTGTAGCAATTTTTCTTTTCATCCATTATTAACTCCCATGTTTTCATGTCATACTTCGCCCCATGCGCAAGTAATCAATTTCTTACCCTGGTGGGCCAGCCATGTGTAGCTGGAGTGATCCCTTGATGTGGAACATATCCTCTTCACCTTCTCTACCGTTGAAGTACATATAATAATTGCTATGAAATAATATGCATATGAGTAATAAAATTAACAATATACCATATCACACCAACAAAGTACTAATGAAACAATAATACATCTTGAATAATCCAGTTAATGCAATAATAATATCACATAATATCACTAATACATCGAGTTCAATCAAACGGGGCGTCAACTCCCGGGTCCTGTGCCGCGGACGGTGAACACCCAAAGATAAGGAACCATCACAGGAGCATAGGTCGTGTGAGATTCTGAAGAAACTGTCAGGTATTCGAAAACCTGACGTCCAACACAACCATATAGTGATGGACGTGCTCGTCCTCCTCCCTAACACGATTTTGTACCACCTCCTCAGGGGACAGCTCCCTCTGCACCGATAGTGGAACATGCAACCACCACCAAAGAATCTCTAGGTTGACGACGAGACCTAGATACCTCACGAAGCTACGCATCCCGGTAGGTAGCACCTCTAGTGCCAGCCCGACGGAGCCTAGTCTCGAACATGCCCGGCGAAGCCTAGTGTTCCGTTGTTGCCGCCAAGTCGATGACGAAGACCCAAGATGGGCGTCTAAATTAGGCATTTGATCGAAATAACAAATTCCTAAGTATGCGGTTGCTCCAAATTGATGTCAACAAATAATCCCTAAACTAAATAATCCTAAGCAAATAAATAATCGATGGGTGGTGTTGTCTATATAAAACTCCAAGGGCTTAAGTGTATTTTTCCTTTTAGGTATAATAATACCTAATCATAATAATACCTAATACCTAAACCTAATAAAAATAATCATAATAATAATAACATTAATAATAATACCTAATCATAATAATAATGAACATAAACATACACAATCATAATAATAACTAATAATAATACCTAATCATAATAATAATACCTAAATCATTCCTAAAATAATTGTAATATTATAATAATACAAGTTTATTCTAATAATAATTCAAAACCTAACCTAATAAAACTAATAAAACCTAAACTAATAAACCTAAAGAAAAAAGTAAAAAGATGGTTCACCTTACAGTGAGCTATGACGAGGGGCGGCATGAAGGGCTGACGCGGGGACGAGCTGCACGGTGCGGGGATCCTCCTCCCTACTGGCGGCATGGGTAGCGCGGCGAGGACGGGTTGTAGGCAAGGACGGGCTCTTCCTTCCTGCTAGCGACGAGGACGGGCGGCACGGGGTCGGGAGGCGCGGTGCGGGGCTCCTCCTCTTGGCGGGCGGCAACAACGTATCTCTATGAATAAGATGAAGAAATTGGCGTTCCGGTTTGTGGCTCAAACCGGGAGGAGGGCGGTGGGTATTTATACCGTACAACCTTTAGTCCCGGTTTGGTCCACCAACCGGGACTAAAGGTGTTTTCGGCCGCCGCATTTTGCATGTGTGGCACACCCCTTTAGTCCCAGTTAGTGGCTCGAACCGGGACTAAAAGTGTTTTGTAATTGTTTTATTTACAAAATCTAGAAAAGAAGTAAATATTATAAAATCAATATCTATCATACTATAATGAAGAAAAATATGTATTATATATATCAAAAAGTTGAAAAACAAGATCTATAATTTAAATCTATTATCATACTCTCTTATACAAGTAATATTTTTTTCCATATTTTCAATTGAAAATGCATTAACCAATAGTTGTTTTTGGATTTTTTTTTGAATTTGGATAAACTTTAAACATGAAGAGTGTTTGAATTTGAAGAACTAATCCAAAACCATTGTAAGTTTAGCGAGATCCACTGCAATTTTAGTGAGGCTCGGCCCTGGGTCTAACTATTAAAACTATTAACCATTTTGCCATTTTGAATTAAAAATGCATTAAATCATATCTTTTGCATACTTTCGAATCTAATAAAACTTTCAACATAAAAAGTGTTTAAATTTGATTGTCTAATACAAAACCATTTTTTGTGTTCTAAAATAGTTAGTCTAACTATTAAAACTAGTAACCGGGACTAAAGATATTTCAGGGGCCTTTAGTCCCGGTTGGAGCCACTAACCGGGACTAAAGAGATTTTCTGCCATTCCTAGAGCCGTCAAGCCACGCGCTATGCTTTTCTGCCATTTCCTTCCACTTCCTGCCATGTTTTCCCACCCTTTACATCTATATCTAGGCCGACTACCATGGTCATCCACACATCCACACCTTCCCTTCTCAAATCAATGGACATCACATACTGGGCCTTTCTGACCCTCGAGGAGACCGAGGCACTGTGTGCCTCCAGCTACCCTTGCCCGCCGGGCTACTGGCTGCCCGCCGACTGGATGCTGAGCGCTGGAGGGTTTTCTGTCTCTCCTGTGCCTCAAGGTTCCGCCCGTCAGGCGGCCATCACGAACCACTTCTACCTCGATCTCACACCGGACCATCGGATGGATCCCCATTGGGATACCGATAACTACGACACCTGAAATACCTTCTTTGCTAACCAGCAGGAAAGGGACCTCGCTAGGTACGAGGGTGATGGCCCGCCCCTGGTGAACCACAATGAAACCAGCCACCGCCTATGGTGGGCGAACCATATTATCGTCGGCGTGATGCGCTACAGTGTCGAGGGATATCATCCTTGATTGTGGTACCCATACTTTCACCCGCCACAAAGCCATAAGAAGGATGGCGGTGGTGAAGGTCGTGAGTGTAGCAACTCCATCATCCGGGACCCCCCTCCCCCGCGTGTCATGAATCCCAGGCCGGAGTGGTGGGTGCCTAGGTATATGCCATGGTTGATGGTCCCCAGTTCCCCCGTGCACAAGCCGGGGAAGGGTTGAGGATCCAGCCGCGTGCGCCTAGCGACGACGACGATGATGATAATGAAGACGACCCTGAAGCTGTGTACTATAGGGATAAACATGATTATGACTAATTTCTATTTTTTAATATTAATAAATGTTTTGCGTGTTGGTCTCTCTCCAACCCTCCCAAACTATGAAAATATTGTTGTATTCTTGTGAGTTTGCTCAAGTGCTTAAGTGATTATTATTTAATATTAATAAATGTATTGGGTGTTAGCTAAAGAAAGTTGCAATACTACCTGTTGAGAGTCAGTTCATATCCATATAAGCAGATCACCAAAACTAAAGGTTTAATACATTATTACACAATACCAACATCCCCATCCAACAAAAAAATGCCCTTCTTCTTCTATCTGCCTTCAACAAACTCACAAATTGTAATAAAAATAGGGTTAATTCATAAAAGCTTCATAAGAAGACGCAATAGCTTAGTACATCTCCGAGAAGCTCTTGGAGATCAATATATGGGAGTGCACCTATGGTGAGCTCCTCGAAGATGTCTGAGGGAGGGATCCTAAGACATATTCGAGAAGCTCCGCCATAGTGGTGTCCCTCTCGCGCCATCTTGTAGTTTATAACTTCTCTAGCTAGATCAATACGCCGTGGAGCTAACAAATTTCACATATTAGGGAGTGCATCTATGGCAATATCCTCGAAGATTTCTGAGGACGGGATCCTGATGACCCACAAGTACAGGGGATCACAACAGTCTTCGAGGGAAGTAAAGCTCAATTTATTGATTCGACACAAGGAGAGCCAAAGGATATTTATAAGCCTTGACAAATGAGTTGTCAATTCAGGTGCACTTGGAAACAGTCTTGCTCGCAATAGTTTATCAGTAGCAATAGTTTTGTAGTAGCAATAGCAAAGTATTAGCAGTAGTAAAATAAGGACAATGGTAACAATTGTAGTAAATAGCAGGATTAAAGTGTGGTAGGCATAGGGATGGATGGATGGGCGTTGCATGGACGATACAGTTCATGTAATAATCAAGACAAGGGCATTTGCAGATAATGAAGATAAAGCATCCAAGTATTAAGTAATCATAGGCATGTATTCCATATATAGTCATACGTGCTCGCAATGAGAACTTGCACAACATCTTTTGTCCTGCCAGCCCGTTGCAGTGGGGCCTCTAGGGAATCTACTGGTAATTAAGGTTCTCCTTTTAATAGAGCACCTGAGCAAAGCATTAACACTGTGAACACACGTGATCCTCACATCACAGTCATCCCCTTCGGTTATCCTAATTGTTGTCACTTTGGGACCTCGGGTTCAGGACAATGATATGTGTATACAACTTGCAGGTAAGATTATAAACAATAATATCATCATGAATCAATAACATGTTCAGATCTGAGATCATGGCAATCAGGCCCTAGTGACAAGCATTAAGCATAACAAGTTGCAACAATGTCAAAAATCAATAACAATAGATACTAGGCACCATGCCCTAACAATCTTATGCAATTACATGAGTGATCTCATCCAATCTCTACCATCCCCATAGCCTACAGTGGGGTATTACTCACTCATGGATGGGGGAATAATGGATGGTTGATGGAGAGGCGTTGGTGATGATAATGGCGATGATCTTCTCCAATTCCCCCGTCCCGGCAGGGTGCTTAAACGTAGTTTCTGGTTCGAATCGCGGTTTCTGGTGGTGGCGGTGCAACGGAACTCTTCTCTGGAAATTGTCGAACCCCCCTATGTTTTTGGGTCAGAGGGTATATGTAGGCGAAAGGAGAGGTCGAGGCAGAGTACGAGGCGGCCACACCATGCCCTCGCACGGCCAGGCCTGGCCCGCACCAGGGGGTGGTGTGGGCCCCTCAGGCCTCTTCTCCCCTTTGTCTTCTGGATCCGTGAGTCTTTTGGGAAAATAGGATTTCCGACATATTTTCTGGGATTTTTCCTGAAAGTTGATTTCCTGCACAAAAACGAGACACCAAAGCAATTCTGCTGAAAACATCGTCAGTCCATGTTAGTTATATCCAAATCACGCAATTAGAGGATAAATAATAGCAAAAGTGTTCGGGAAAGTAGATACGTTTTGGACGTATCAGATCCTAAGACATCTTTGAGAAGCTCCGCCGTAGTGGTATCTCTGCTCTTGCACACCATCTTGCAGTTGATAACTTCACAAGGATGCTTATAGATTAGGCGCCACAATATAGTGTCGACAATCACGACATAATATCGACGCTCATCTTTGTCATAGTGCCGCCACCCACCAAAATAGTGTCTCCACTCACTGGTTATGTCTACGCACTTCTATTCTTGTAGACAATTGTTGGGCCTCCAAGTGCAGAGGTTTGTAGAACAGCAGCAAGTTTCCCTTAAGTGGATCACCCAAGGTTTATCAAACTCAGGGAGGAAGTGGTCAAAGGTATCCCTCTTAAGCAACCCTGCAATCAAGATACAAGAAGTCTCTTGTGTCCCCAACACACCCAATACACTTGTCAGGTGTATAGGTGCACTAGTTCGGTGAAGAGATAGTGAAATACAAGTGGTAATGGTGCCATAAAATAGCTTCTGACTTGTTGTAGACGTGGGGTAACGTGTGTGAGTGCCAAAAAATAGCTTGACGGTGAGGTAAAGACTAAAGACAAAAGGATGGAAGCAAGCAAACATGCAACAAATCTAGTAGCAAACGGTATTTCAATGTTTAGAAACAAGGCCTAGGGATCATACTTTCACTAGTGAACACTCTCTCATATAAATATCCTCTCTTCATGATACTACTATTAACTACTCTCCGGTTGGACAGTCTAATCCATGGTAGGGCCTTCCATAATCTAGATAACCCCACACTGTCATCTTGAGCGCTAGATGGTTCCAACAAACATCAAAATTTCATAAAGACATCCAACTCCAAATATAACTCATAAAAAATATTCAATCTAGCCAAAGTGCCACACACGGTATGCACGCTGTCACTTTCACACACGTGGGTAAAAGCATAGATCTATTAAAGCACAATGAGTATTTATGTAGACTCTAGCCTAAGTTCCACCATAGCGTGCACGCTGTCACTTTCACACACATGGGGAGAGTAGGGATCTATTGAAGCACTTTAGTAGCAAGGTATATCTACTTGATTACAAAGCTCATGACCACAACAAGATCATGCATAGAGAGAGAGAGAGATGAACACATAGCTACCGGTAGAGCCCTTAGCCTTGAGGAATAACTACTCCCTCCTCATCATGGGAATTAGCAACGATGATGGAGATGGTGGTGGAGATCGATGGAGATGGATCCGGGGGCACTTCCCTGTCCCGGCAGGGTGTCGGAACATAGACTTTCTGTCCCCCGAATCTCCCCTTCGGTGGCGGCGGCGTTATGGAGGTTTTCGTGGATTTCCGCCAGATGATCTAGGGTTTTCTCTCCGGAAGGCTTTTATAGGTGAAGGAGGCAAGGCGAGAAGGCAGTCAGGGGGCCCACACCCCCTGTGGGTGCCACTAGGGCTGGCCCGCGCCTAGGGGGTGCGGCCACCCTGGTGTCCTCGTCCACCTCTGCTTCGTGGTTCCATGTTGCTCCGGGAAAAATAAGAAGATTGGTTTTTGTCCTGTCCAATTCCGAGAATATTGATTTTTTGCCTTTTCTGGAACCAAAAACAGAAGCAAACAGGAAACTGGCACTGTGGCATCTTGTCAATAGGTTAGTTCTAGCAAGTGTATAAAAATACCTCAAAGCTTAGACAAAACATAAGACAAATGATAAAAACAAGGGTGGAGCATAAAAAAATATTGATACGTTTACGACATATCAACGGGCATAATGCCGCCACTCACGACATAGTGTCGACACTCACTGGCATAGTGCTAACATCCACCGAAATAGTGTTGTCACTCACTGGCATAGTGCCACCACTCACGACATAGTGTCGACATTCACCCATGACGTAGTGTCGGCATCCACCAAATACTGTCGCCACCCACGATTAGTCCTAGTTGGTGTCTCCAACCGGGACTAAAGGTTCATCTTTCGTCCAAGTTTCTCTCTCTCTCTCAACAGGCCCTAGCAAGGCACACCCTAGGGAGCGCCAAAAAGGTTGCTGTCAAGCAATCACGCCCTAGAACATCTGCATGTTCAACATGTTAGAGCATCTCTGCTCCAAGTTTCTACCTCATCCCTGTTTCATTAACGAGTATTGCGAGGTAATTAGAAAATGTAGAGGCATAGTGACATCCAAAGGTGAAGGGGGAAGCAGTGGCGCCAAATAGCCAAATATGAAGCATGTGGAGAGAGGGCATCACTAAGAGCATATCCAAAAACGCTAAAATAGCACGGCACGGGAAAAAGCCAATTTAGCGCGTGCGGGAGTTTTGCCCACCAGCAGACACATGAAAATAGTGCGCAAGCGAAAAGTTTTGCCGCACACCATTTTTCACAATCCTAGGCGCTATATCTACCGCTTGCGCTACCGCGTGCGGCAAAGTTACAACGCGCGTGCAAACCAACTGTTCGAAAAATTCCTCCCCCCTTTACTGCACGTGCCATGCCCGCTGCCGCCGCTTCACCTCCGTGCGCCATGCAATCCCATGCCCACACCAACTCCGAGATGCCACCGCTCCATCGCGGGAACTCCTCTGGCTACGTCGACATCCAAGCGCTCCCGGTGGGCAACTTCTACGTGGAGATCCACTCCAGCGACATGTGCATCGGGCTCGGAACCTTCGATATGGCGCACGAGGCCATCGCGCCCAGCAACATCGGCTCACGAATGCCGAGGAGGACGAACGGTGCCACACGCTATGGGCGGAGCGCTTCCCGGAGGACGCCCGATCCAAGAAGAACTTCTACGCCGAACTGCTGCAGAGAACGCATCAGCGATGGCAGAACCGTCGCGAGAGAAGGGCCGGCAAGCCGCACCGACGCGCCTACATCCTCACAAAGCTGGACAATCCCACGATCCCTAAGGAGGACCTGCGTTGGATGGACCTTTAGTCGTCGATGCCGGTTTCTTCCTCAACGGAGGACGGTTCCGATTACATTTGAGAGAACTCCGATTAGTTTTTATCATGTTTAAGCATCTTTTAGTATATATGTAGTACTAATTTTTATTATTGTGTTTAATTTCATCATCATTGAACTCTCGTGTTCACGTAATATAATCCTAATTTATAGTATTTGTTCTTTGTTTTTGATTTTTTTGTTGATTTTATTTTATTTTTATATTCTTTTTTGACATTGGTGTGTTGAAATGTGTTTGTGCTGCTGCACGTGCTGAATTTTGCAGCGTCTGGTGGAACATTGTTTTGCCGCGCGTAAATTTGTAGCGTCCGGTGGAGCGTCGCATGGCTGCGCGCTGTAAATGCTAAAACAACTCTAAAAACGATTTTTAGCACGTGCTAATTGAACGCTTCTGTTGAAAATGCTTTAAGTTAAAAGAGTAAGCATCCGGAGGAGTGAGAAGACACCATAACCGTAGAGGTGCAAAGAGGAGATAGAGGATATAAGTATAAATTGCTATTATAGTGAAAAAAGTGGGCTACCTAGAGTATTTGCTTTTGCTTTTTTTTTGCCGAGCCATCAACTAGGTAATCATCCACTTCAACGATGTGGTTGCTGTTAAACAACCTAGTCGTGTATTAGCTCATGTGTTGGACTTGTATCACGTTTATGTGTTGTGTGCGTCAAGGACTTGTAACCACCACATTGTTATCTATAAGGTGCGGTGGATAGATTGGTTAGCGTGAGCTGAGATTCACCGTGTTGGTTGTAACAAGATCATCCATTGATCTAGATAAGATCGACATGATCAATTCCCTGTAATCCTCAAGGCAGTTGTTTCGTGCCGCTATATAACATGTAGGCCGCCCGAGGCAAAGGGTACAGTTGCACGCGTTGATACGTCCAAAACGTATCTACTTTTCCGAACACTTTTGCAATTGTTTCTCCTCTAAACTTGTGTGATTTGGATACAACTAACACGGGCTGACGCTATTTTCAGCAGAATTACTTTGGTGTCTAGTTTTTATGCAGAAAATCAACTATCAGGAAAAATCCCGGAAAATATGCCAAAAATCCTATTTCACCAGAAGACTCACGGAGCCAAAAGACGAGGCAGAGTGGGGCCCTAGGGGGCCCACACCCCCCAGCCGTGCGGGTGGACCCAGGCTATGCCTGGAGGGGGTGTGGCCACCCTAGGCACCCCCTCGGCCTTCCTCTTCGCCTATAAGATACCTCTTGACCTAAAAACCGAGGGGGGTTCGACGTTTTTTCAGAAAGAGTTCCACTGCGCCGCCACCACCAGAAACCGCGATTCGGAACCAGAAACTCCGTTCTAACACCCTGCCGGGGCGGAAAATTTGGAGAGGATCATCACCATCGTCATCACCAACACCTCTCCATCAACCATCCATGTTTCCCTCATCCATGAGTGAGTAATCCCCCGCTATAGGCTATGGGGATGGTAGGGATTGGATGAGTTCTATCATGTAATCGAATAAGATTGTTAGGGCATGGTGCCTAGTATCTCTATTAGTGCTATTTGACTTTGTTTCAACTTGTTCTGCTTAATGCTTGTCACTAGGGATCGAGTGCCATGATCTCAGATCTGAAGTTATTATTGAATCATTATGATAGTATTGTTTGTGATATTATCTGCAAGTTGTGTACACATACCATTGTCTGGATCTAAAGGCCCCGAAGTGACAGAAATTGGGACAACCGGAGGGGATGGCTGTGATATGAGGATCACATGTGTTCATGGAGTGTTAATGCTTTGCTCCGGTGCTCTATTAAAAGGAGCACCTTAATTGCCAGTAGTTCCCTTGAGGCCCCACTACAACGGGCTGGCAGGACAAAAGATGTTGTGCAAGTTCTCATTGCGAGCACGTATGACTATATATGGGGGACATGCCTATGATTGTTTAGTACTTGGATGCTTATTCTTATTTATCTACAATTGCCCTAGATCTTGCAGTTACATGTTTAGACTCATCCATGCAATTCCCATCCATCCCTATGCCTACCACGCTCATATATTAATGTTTGCTACTACTGTTACTATTGCTCTTGTTTTACTATTGATGTTGTTGTTGATTTGCTATTGCTACTACAAAACTGTTTCTACTGATAAACCTCTGCGAGCAAGAACTATTTCCAGGTGCAGCTGAATTGACAACTTAGTTGTTAAGGATTGCAAGTATTCTTTGGCTCCCCTTGTGTCGAATCAATAAATTGGGTAATACTACCCTCGAAGACTGTTGCGATCCCCTATAATTGTGGGTCATCAAGGCTATTTTCTGGTGCCGTTGCCGGGGAGCATAGCTTTATTTGTAAGTTCACTTGGATCTATTATTGTTCACTTGCTACTCCTTTCATCATGGGGAAGTCTCGTGATGGAAAGTTTCCTATTTTACCATCCACTACAAGAAGAGGTACAGTCCTAAACACCTCTACTGCTCTTGATTCACCGTCTGTTATAAGTAAGCTTGTTACACCACTACCACATACACATGCTACACACACCGCTACTACTGCTGAATCTGAAACTGCTTTTGATACTCATGATGTTACTTCTACTGTGCTTGATGCGAGTGGTTCATTAGGTCCTTTCCTAGATGCTACTATAGCTAGTCTAGGAAATGCTGAAACTCCTAGTGAAGACATTGTTACACCTGTTAGCTTACCTAAGTCTAGAGAGAGATATGATATTAATGATGGTTACATTGAGTTTACTGATGAATTTATTGAAGAGTGCCAAAATACACATGGTGCTAGTGCTATTAAGAGTCTCCTTGAGAGACGTACCATTATTCCTAAACTGTCCTCTGACCCTAGGTTTGCCACCTCTCCCATAGATATTAAAGATAAATATTATGATTTCTCTCTTGATTTATCCTATTTAGACATTGTTGAGAAAGAACCTTTTTGTGGGACTGAAAATGAGAGTGTTGTAGCTCATATGAATGAGCTTTCCACTATGAATAATTTATTCTCTAATGATTTTAAGATGCGCAAGTACTTTGTTACAAAGATCTTCCCTATTTCACTAAAAGGAGAAGCTAAAGCTTGGTTTAATAGATTACCACCTGGATCCATTGATAGTCCTGATTGCTTGATTGCTTCTTTCTTCCAGAAATATTTTCCTCCTAGTGCTAGACATGCTGCTTTGCAGAGACTTTTTGATTTTAAACAGGGAGAAGAAGAGAAATTGCCTGATTCATGGACAAGGTTCTATGCCTTGATTCATGCACATCCTGGATGTCCATTGCCTAAAAAATGAGCTTCTTGATATTTATTATAATGGACTAACTGATGATTCTAGGACATACCTAGATAGTTTTTCTAATTGTGTTTTCAGGAAAAGAACTCCTACAGATGCTGAAGAATTAATGGCTAAAATAAGCAAGAATTATAATGATTGGACTTCAACTGAGCTAAATACACCTGAGCCTATTACTCCTGAACCAGTTGTGCTTGAACCAGTTCAAACACCAACACCAAAGAAGAGGGGAATGATTGCATTAAATGATGAAGTGATGAAAGAAGCTAAGAAATGTCTAAAGGAGAAAGGTATTAGAGCTGAAGATGTGAAGAATCTACCTCCTATAGAAGAATTATGTAAGCCAATTCCTCACTCATCCACTATCGAGGTACAATCTCTCCACTTTGATGAAGGTGATATTCCCTATGGTAAGCCTCCTGATCAATGCTTAGAGGAACTTGAAATATTTATTGTTAAGCAAGGTAATTTTAATAAACAAGTTCAGAATCATTTATTAGAAAACTCTAGAGCTATTAATGAGTTGAAATATATTGTGGAAAGAACTGCTAATGATATTAAAATGCTTTGTAAACACTTTCAAATGGTTCAAACTCAAATTGATCAACTTGCTAAGGTACAAAAGGATATGCTAGTTAATGCCTCAGGAGATAAACATGCTTATGGAATTAGAACTAGGAGTGGTATAGCTACTCAAGATCCCTTATATCCTGAAGGACACCCTAAAATAATAGAGCAAGATTCCCAACAAGGTGAGGATAGTGGTAGTCCTCGTAAGAGGAAGAAAAAGAAACATAAGAAAGTTGAGGAACCACTTGAACCTGCTATAGATCCTAATAGTATATCTGTCTCTGATGCTGAAACTGAGAGTGTAATAATATTGATGAGTCTCCTGATAAGGAGGAAGGTGAGGAAGAACCTGAGAAGCACACTAAGAATACTAGGTACACTAAGGAAGATTTTATTGCTAATGAACATGGTAAAGAGAGAGAACCTTGGGTGCAGAAACATATGCCTTTCCCAATAAGAAACACAAGTCAAAGGAGGAAGAGCACTACAACAAGTTTTGTAAGTGGATGAAACCTTTATTTTTGCAAATTCCTTTGACTGATGCTATTAAGTTGCCTCCTTGTTCAAAGTATATGAAGGATATTGTCTCTAATAAAAGTAAGATTCCTAATGAGAAAATTTCTACTATCGTGGTATTGCACGACAAATGCTACTGGGGGTAGCTTACATAGAGAGAGCAAGGCGACGTAGGAGAATCCAAGAACGAGATTGGCACACAATGTACCCAGGTTCACGTCCCCTCGGTGGAGGATCGCTACGTCCTGCTATCAATCCAGTATATGATCATAGATTGGTTTACAATGGAGTCGTCAAAGGCGGTGGGAGAGACTAGATCTAATATGACGTGGGAGAAGATGCCCCGTGGGGGTGCCCCTGGTGGCTTTATATATGCAGCCAGTTAGGGTTTACAAGTGCTAGTGGGCTTTGTATACGAGTCGCCATCTTGGGCCTCCAGTAGGCGCCAGTCGCCTGGGTCCAGTATGTGCCAGTCGCCGTATCCGGCGAGTCGACCCGCTCTAGGATTGGTGATCCAGCTGGTGACTCCGCTTCGTGGGTATACCTCGATTGGTATTCCCCCATCAATAGTCCCCGAGCGCGTTGTCGATTCAACGCGGGCTTGAGGCAGGGCGCGGAGAGTCTTGACGATGGGTCGTGGCGAATCGGCGACGAGCTCCTGAACAAAGAAAAGAACCATGAAGTGGGAGGCGTCGGTGTGAGCCAGTCGGTGATGGCCAGTTGGCGAAAGACGCAGGGTGTCGGTGAAGCCGCCAGTTGAGGCGAGTCCCCGAACGTGGAGCGTGCCAAGTCCTCGAGCGCGGCGAGTGGCGAGGTTGGGTGACCGGTGAGTGGCGCTGTCTGTAGCGCGTTGAGTCCCCGAACGCGTTGAGTTCGCGAGGGCGAGTCCGCGGTGGCGAGTCCCCGAGCGCATTGAGTATGCGAGGGCGAGTCCACGGTGGCGAGTCCCCGAGAGTGGAGAGTACGTGAGGTAGAGTCTGCGGTGGCGAGTCCCCGAGCGTGTTGAGTACGTGAGGGCGAGTCCCCGAGCGTGGCGAGTACGCGAGGGAGAGTCCACGGTGGTGAGTCCCCGAGCGTGGCGAGTACGCGAGGGAGAGTCCGCGATGGCAAGTCCCCGAGCGTGGCGAGTATGTGACGGAGAGTCCGCGGTGGCGAGTCCCCGAGCGTTTTGAGTACACGAGGGCGAGTCCACGGTCATGGAACCACGCGTACACGCAGTATGCATAGGAGTAGTCCCCGAGGCTCGAGTTGGCTTGTAGAGGCGACTTGAGGCTCTTTAGAGATGCACCTTATGAAAATAGTAATGGTTGCTGCCGAACATGGCGAATGGCGAGGTCGAGCAACCGGCGAGCGCCGAGCCCCCGAGCACGGTGAGTGGCGAGGTCGGGCGACCGGCGAGTGGCGCTGTCTGTAGCGTGCCGAGTCCCTGAGCGCGGCGAGTGGCGAGGTTGGGTGACCGGCGAGTGCCACTGTCTGTAGCGTGCCAAGTCCCCGAGCGCGGTGAGTAGCGACGTCGAGCGACCGACGAGTGTCGAGTCCCCGAGCGCAGCGAGTGGCGAGGTCGAGTGACTGGCGAGTGTCGAGTCCCCGAGCACGGCGAGTGGCAAGGTCGAGCGACCAGCGAGCGCCGAGTCCCCGAGCGCGGCGAGTGGCGAGGTCTGGCGACTGGCGGGTGGCGCTGTCTGTAGCGCGCCGAGTCCCCGAGCGCGACGAGTGGCGAGTTCGAGCGACCGGCGAGCGCCGAGACCCCGAGCGTGGCGTGTGGCGAGGTCGAGCGACCGGCGAGCGCCGAGTTCCCGAGCGCAGCGAGTGGCGGCGTCGGGCGACCGGCGACTGCCGAGTCCCCGAGCGCGGCGAGTGGCGAGAAAGACACCGTTTTGCTGGAGGAAAAGATACGACTGCAATAAGGTGTAATTATGAAATATATTGAACATTTGTAAGAACGTGCAAATTGTAGATGTTGAAGAAAATACACTTTTGTTATGTGGATCGATGGGCAGTATGTAAGGTTTATGCGTGTCTTTTCATGAGTAGGCAGACCTCTAGCATCAAACGCTTGCCGGGTAACAGGGACGCGATGCCAGACTGTTGAACCTGGAGACAAGGTCGACCTTTTGGTACCCAGCCTCACTACTTTAACGTACGCGAATAAACAGCAGACAAAACTGAAACCGATCCCAAGTATGATTTTAGTCCCTGAAAGGGTCATATGCGACATCATGGTCGGTTTTGAAGAATGAATGAAGATGCATATATGTTCTGAGCTCATAGCATGTACGAGTGTAAAGAAACATAGCTATTAGTACGGCAAGTCTGTGACGACGAGGGAGTCGCCGAGCGCGGCGAATATAAAGCGGGCGAGTCACCGACGTGGCGAGCCGTTGACGACGAGTTCATGGAGGGCGAGTCCCCGAACATGGTGAGTCGGTGACGGCGAGGTCGCGTTGGCGATCCCGCGGCAGGCGAGACCGCGCTGGGCGAGTCCCCGGGCGTGGCGAGTCGGTGACGGCAAGGTCGCGATGACGATCCTGCAGCAGGCGAGTCCATAACGGGCGAGTCCCCGAGCCTAGCGAGTCCGCGTTTAAGCGTGTCCACAATTTAGATAAGGTCCGAAGCATGGCTCATCCGCGGGGTGTGAGTCCACGCTGGGCGAGTTCGCGACCGACGAGTCCGCGCTAGACGAGTCTGCCACACAGACAAACCAGAAAATATAGTACGAACGGAAAAATTATATTTATAGATTGCGATTTGTGTAACATGGTAAATAACTAGAAAAATAGCACCTGATATTCGTGTAGCTAAACTAAAGACATTTTATATGCCTGGCGTCACGATATCCCTCGACTCGAGGTCGTCGAGTTCAAGGACATACTCCGAACGTGGCGTCGGCGACCCAAGAAACCCAGTGCAATGGCTAGATGATGTTGATGCACGCGCTCTTCTCCATGAGTTAACTCGACCTCCAATTCATGCCATGACTCATGGCCATGTGCGATCAAATAAAGGGTAAAGTATTAGACCAAACAAAATATAGGCAAAATAATTAGAATAATCAGTACGTAAGAGATCGGATCGGATAGAAATAACCAAGTCATGGCCATGTGCGATCGGGCGCGCACATTTGCCTAACATCCATGTTGATGACCATCTCGATTGATATGCTGCTACTCGACGTACATCAGATTATGATTATCGGATCTGATTTGTGCTCGTACGTGCAACTGCCGCCGAGTTTGACGATGAAGATGTTGCGGGATCCCGCCCGGATTATCGTCTCTAAGCATCGCTTGCCCCACGGTGGGCGCCAACTGTCGTGGTATTGCACGACAGATGCTAATGGGGGCAGCTTACGTAGAGGGAGTAAGGCGACGTAGGAGAATCCGATAACGATATTGGCACACGATGTACCCAGGTTTACGTCCCCTCGGTGGAGGATCGCTATGTCCTGCTGTCAATCCAGTATATGATCATAGATTGGTTTACAATGGAGTCGTCGAAGGCGCTGGGAGAGACTAGATCTAATATGACGTGGGAGAAGATGCCCCGTGAGGTGCCCCTGGTGGCTTTATATATGCAGCCAGTTAGGGTTTACAAGTGCTAGTGGGTTTTGTATATGAGTCGCCGTCTTGGGCCTCTAGTCGGTGCCAGTCGCCTGGGTCCAGTATGCGCCAGTCGCCGTATCCGGCGAGTCGACCCGCTCTAGGATTAGCGATCCAGTTAGCGACTCCGCTTCGTGGGTATACCCCGATTGGTATTCCCCCATCATCTACTTTGCTTGCTAATTATTCCTTCAATGGTAAGGTTTCAAATAAACTTGGTGATCCAGGTATACCAACTATTCCTTGCTCTATTAAAAATAATTATGTTAGAACTGCTTTATGTGATTTGGGAGCTGGAGTTAGTGTTAAGCTTTTTTCTCTCTATAAGAGATTCCAGCTAGAAAAGTTGATACCAACTGATATATCTCTACAAATGGCTGATAAGTCAACTACTATTCCCGTTGGTATATGTGAGGATGTTCCAATTCAAGTGGCTCATAATTGCTTGGTTTTAACTGATTTTGTTGTGCTTGAAATGCTTGAAGATGATAATATGTCTATTATTATTGGGAGACCTTTTCTTAATACTGCAGGTGCTGTCATAAATTGTAATTAAGGAAAAGTAACTTTTAATATTAATGACAAAGAGCATACTGTTTATTTCCCCAAGAAGGTTGCTAAAAACTATTGTCTGAACTCCATTGAAAATATTGAGAGAATCAAGGTTGGAGAAATATATTTTCCCATTTCACAAGAAAATTTTGAAACTATTATGATTGGGACCATTGCTATCAAGTTTGAGGTAACATAAATCACTTTGTGGAATGCAAAGTTTTGTTTCATATAAGATTGTTTTGGTAACAAGATTTGATCAACCTTGTTAACAAAAGGATTTTAATGAACAAAATAATATTTCCACTATGGTTATACTTGCTCACTTTTACTTTTTCCTTCATAGTCTTTGCTGTTTCTTTGGTTAGCTTTAGTTTTGCTAGTTCTTTGATTGTTAGAGTGTCTTAGAACTTTTGTAGTTTTGGTTTTTGTTTGCTTTTGCTTCTTCTAAAAAAATCTTTTCTACGAGAAAATCAATTTTCATACCCTGAAAATTAGCCAAAAATAAAGTTTTCCGAAAAATCCTAGAAAATTCATATTAAATTTTTCCTCGAAAAAAGGGGCAGAGCGACACCTGGAGTGGCTCAGGCCCCCCCAGGCCAGCACACCCTCTGGTGGCGCGGCCAGCCCCAGGGGCACGCCTGGCATGGGAGCGGCCCACCTGTGGCCCTCCAAAGTGTCTCCTCCCAGCCATCTTCTTTCTCCCTCGCAAAAAACACCGAAAAACTTTCTCAAGCTCGAGTTCTTGCTGTTCTTGCTCCCGATTTTCCATCTCCTTACTCAGCCCATCTTTGCTGCTGATTTTTGGAGGGATTGCTCCTTGGTATGTGCCTCCTCCGCTTGTCCAATTAGATTTGTGATTACTAGATTGTATCTTGAGTATTTTGCTGCTATAGGTGTCAGGTTGAGTGAGCTTGCATGCTTGTTCTATGCTTAGATATTTCATTTTGATGCATGTGTAGCCCTCTAGCAAGTTCCTATAGTAGTTTCTCATCAATTATCAACTTGGAAATCACTTGGTTTGATTTTTATCTAAAATTTTCAGAAAGGAAGATGAGTGCATACCCACTGAATTAATATGATTTGATGGTACCTAAGCCGATGAAAGTCCATCGTGAGGAAGGAGTCTTCCCTTCCATTTATCCATGCCCTAAATTTATGAGAGCCGCGGGGATCTTCCAAGATTCCCAAACTATGATTACCAATGCAGGGTTGGAACACTTTGTTGAAGGGGAACCTTTTCAATATGTTAAGCTAACCATGGTTGTGGTGCAGGACTTCCGGTTTACTTGGTCTTCATCTAATCCTATGGTCTATTATAAAATTTACAATCTAGCTGTCGACCTGCCTTTTGCTAATTTTTGTGCAGCTATTAGAGTGCCCCATTGGGGATCTTGTGAGAAGATCAAGGAGAGGCCTAAGCCACTTATGGATTTATATGCTGAAATTTGCCAAGGTTTCGACTTCTCAAAGGAAAATGGTAAAATTCAGAACATTCAGTTCCCATCCATTAGATATTTTGCCTATTTCATTAACAAGTGTGTTCTTGCTAGAAAGATTGCTAGAAAGTTATCTTCGTTTGATCTAGATTTTATCTCAGCTGCTTTGAATAGGGATAGATCTTATAACCTGGGTGCTTTGATAGCTTCCGTCTTACCACTAACCGCGAGAAGGGTGGAATTTGTGGAGGTCTCATTGCCTCTAGGTTGCTAGCTTTCCATGGTTTAGGGCCTCACCATTCAGACTATTGGTTCCCCATAGAGAGACTTGATTTTGATTCCATGGTTCAGCATAACTTTGTTTCTTCTTGGGATACTGTGAGAAGTCTACCGTATGAATTATCCTTTGTCAAGCATGGTTGGAGAGGGGGTAGGACTGAGAAAGTATTCTATTTGCCTGCGCCTGCTTTGTTTAATTTTGATAACATACAAGGATGGTCGCTCACGGAGGAGGAGTTTGACACTTACATGGCGGAGCTCTCCCAGCAAGAGGAGAATGTTGGAGAGGATGCCGAAGATGATTCGATTCAGCCCTCCAACATGGGGGAGTATTCATACCAGCAGCCCTCCTATGATTGGGGTGCGTCTTCTTCTTCATCCCAAGCGCCTGATTATGATCATTCCTATGATGACCCGCCAGCTTGGGGTTACTACCCGCGCTATTGAGCACCACTTAGGCCAAAAGCCTAAGCTTGGTGGGAGGTATACCGACATCACACTCATCTATATATCATGTTTCATCGGTTCCTTGTGTTGAATAAACGAGCCAAGATCTATCTACTAGATTGTAGCAACGAGTCGATGGAATAACTCACCCTCGAAGATTCCAAAGTGTTTAACGAGAGCAGATTCTCGTGGGTGATGTAGTCGTACTCTTTCCGATCTCAAGATCGTGTAGACGATCCTTCCGGCGCCACGTTCCAGCAGCGCCCCCGCAGTCGGTCACACGTTCGGTACTCGACGAAGACCTTCCTCTCCCTTGTTCCAGCAGGCAGCGGAGGTTGTAGCACTCTCCTCGCGATTCCGGCAGCACAACGGCGTGGTACCGGAAGTAGAGGGGAGATCCCGCAGGGCTTCGCCTTAAGCCGGTGCGAGTATGGTGGAGCTTATGAGAGAGGCTATTAGTGGTCTAGTAATTAGACACACCAATTAGAGGGCTCTAAACCAATTAGAAGGCTCTAAACCAAAATAGCTCTAAACCGGGGTTTAGATCTAGGGTTTAGTTTAGAGGGTAGGAACTAGTAGTGTTCTGTAGAGAGGGGAGCCCTGCCCCTCCCTTTATAGGTGGGAGGGCCGGCGGCCAAGGGGAGGAGTTCCTCCCCAACTCGGCCTTGGGAGGTGCGCCAGCCAAGGGGAGGAACCCTCCTCCAACTCGGCCTCCACCTCTCCTCCTCTTTCTCCTCTTTCCGAAAACTGGCAGTTTGACCGAAAACTGGCAGTTTGACTTTTCAATTAGGATTTGAATTAACCCTTTATTTCGGACAGCGAGAACACTTAGTACATGATGCAATCATTCCAACATGCAATGATACATTCATGTACCCCTTCCCCCCCGGAGTGCCGGACATTCCGGGACCTTCTAGAATGTTCCCGATGAAAACACCGGAATCATTCCCGAACTCCGAAACGGGACTTTCCTTATATGAATCTTATTCTCCGGACCATTCCGGATCACCTCGTGATATCCCGGATCCCATCCGAGACTCCGAACAACATTCGGTCTCTTTCTCATAATACCATAACTACTCAAACAACGTCGAATCCTTAAGTGTGTCTCCCTACGGTTCGTGAATTATGCAGACATGATCGAGACACTTCTCCGAACAATAACCAATAGAGGAATCTGGAAATTCATATGGCTCCCACATATTTCTACGATTACTTTGCGATCGAATGAACCACTTACATACGATACCAATTTCCCTTTGTCTCACGATATGTTACTTATCCGAGGTTATGATCTTCGGTATCTCTGCATACCTAGTTCAACCTCGTTACTGATAAGTACTCTTTTCTCGTTCCCGTGATATGTGATCCCTTGTGACCCAGTCACATGCTTGCAAGCTAATTGGATGACATTTCACCGAGAGGGCCCAGAGAATATCTATCCGTCATGTGGATGGACAAATCCCACTCTTGATCCATGTGTTTCAACCAATACTTTCCGAACACTCAATACCACCTTTATAGCCACCCTGTTACGGTGTGGTGTTTGATGACATCAAAGCATCCATCCAGTAAAGGTGATATGCATGATCTCATGGTCGAAGGAATTAGGTTACTATGTATCAGAAAGCATATAGCAATTGAACGATTGAAATGACTTGATCTTTATGCTACGCTTATCTATAGGAGTATGTCCACCATATCATTCTCCTAACGATATGATCTTGTTGTTGATAACATCTCAATGTTCATGACAAAGAAACCACATCATCAATCAACCAACAAGCTAGTGAAGTATAGAGGCTATACTAGGGACTTCAAATTAAGTTTACAATTCACACAAGTATTAATGGTTTCCTTGTTAATACTTATTATAGCATGAATGCAAACATTTATCATAAACACAAAGATATAATAATAACTATATTTATTATTGCCTCTAGGGCATATCTCCAACAGTCTCCCACTTGCACTAGAGTCATCTAATCTAGATTACATGGTAATATACCGAACACCCATGGCAGTTTGGTGTTGGTCATGTTTTGCCCTCGGGAGAGGTTTAGTCAACGGATCCGCCACATTCAGATCTGTGTGTACTTTGCAAATCTTTATATCCCCATCCTGGATATGTTCTCGAATAGCGTGAAAACGTAGCTTGATATGCTTCAGCTTCTTGTGTGACCTTGGTTCTTGCGCATTGGCTATGGCGCCCATGTTATCACAGTAGATAGACATTGGGTCCAGCGCACTAGGAACCACACCCAGCTCTGTAATGAACTCTTTCATCCATATCGCTTCTTGTGAAGCCTCCGAAGCAGCCATGTATTCCGATTCAGTTGAAGATCTCGCCACAACGCTTTGCTTTGCACTCCTCCAGCTAACTGCTGCACCATTCAAAATAAATACGTATCCAGATTGTGATTTAGAATCATCCGGATCAGTGTTCCAACTAGCATCGGTGTAACCATTAACAACGAGCTGTTCATCACCTCCATAAGAAAGAACCATATCCTTAGTTCTTCTCAAGTACTTAAGGATGTTTTTGACCGCTGTCCAATGATCCACTCCTGGATCACTTTGATATCTGCTAGTTAAACTAACAGCATATGCAATGTCGGGTCTAGTACATAGCATGGCATACATTAGAGATCCTATGGCTGAGGCATAGGGAGTCTTACTCATCCTTTCTCTATCTTCTGCCGATGTCGGACTTTGAGTTTTACTCAAGGTCGTATTGGGCAACATGGGCAAGAACCCTTTCTTGCTATCTTCCATTCCAAACCTCTTTAGAACTTTGTCCAAATATGTACTTTGTGACAATGATATTTGGCGTTTCGATCTATCTCTATAAATCTTTATGCCTAATATGTAAGCTGCTTCGCCAAGATCCTTCATTGAAAAACTATTATTCAAATATTCCTTGACACTATTAAGAAGGTCTACATCATTCCCAATCAACAATATGTCATCCACATACAGTATTAAGAATGCTACAGAGCTCCCACTCACTTTCTTGTAAATACAAGCTTCTCCATAAGTTTGTATAAAACCAAAACTTTTGATTACCTTATCAAAACGTTGATTCCAACTTCGGGATGCTTGCTTCAATCCATAGATGGACCGTTGAAGCTTGCATACCTTGTTAGCATCTTTAGGATCGACAAAACCTTTGGGTTGCATCATATACAACTCTTCATCAATGTCTCCATTGAGGAATGCTGTTTTGACATCCATCTGCCATATCTCATAATCATAATATGCAGCGATTGCTAACATAATCCTCACAGACTTTAGCTTCGCTACTGGTGAGAAAGTCTCATCGTAGTCAACTCCTTGAATTTGTCGAAACCCTTTTGCGACAAGTCGAGCTTTATAGACAGTAACATTACCATCAGCATCTGTTTTCTTCTTGAAAATCCATTTGTTCTCGACAGCCTTCCGGCCATCCGGTAAGTCCACCAAAGTCCATACTTGGTTTTCGTACATGGATCCAATCTCGGATTTCATGGCTTCTTGCCATTTATTGGAATCTGGGCTCATCATCGCTTCCTCATATGTCTCGGGGTCATCGGTGTTGTCCACCAACATGACATTCATAACGGAATCATACCAATCTGGAGTGGTACGAGTTCTCGTTGACCTCCGAGGCTCTGTAGCAACTTCAACCGAAGTTTCATGATCACTATCATTAGCTTCCTCTCTTATTGGTGCAGGCACCACAGGAACTTCTTCCGGTGCTGCGCTACTCGCAATTTCGAGAGAAGGTTCGACAACCTCGTCGAGTTCTACTTTCCTTCCAGTCACTTCTTTCGAGAGAAATTCCTTCTCTAGAAAGGATCCATTCTTGGCAACGAAGATTTTGCCTTCGGATCTATGATAGAAGGTATACCCAATAGTTTCCTTTGGGTATCCTATGAAGACGCATTTTTCCGCTTTGGGTTCAAGCTTGTCCGGCTGTAACTTCTTTACATAGGCTTCGCATCCCCAAACTTTAAGGAACGACAATTTAGGTTTCTTCCCAAACCATAATTCATACGGTGTCGTTTCAACGGATTTAGATGGTGCCCTATTTAAAGTGAATGCGGCTGTTTCTAATGCATAACCCCAAAATGATAGCGGTAAATCTGTAAGTGACATCATAGAACGAACCATATCTAAGAGAGTTCGATTACGACGTTCGGACACACCATTACGCTGTGGTGTTCCCGGCGGTGTCAATTGTGAAAGTATTCCGCACTTCTTTAAATGCTCGCCAAACTCGTAACTTAGATATTCACCTCCACGATCAGAACGTAGAAATTTAATCTTCTTGTTACGTTGATTCTCTACCTCACTTTGAAACTCCTTAAACTTCTCGAAAGTTTCGGACTTATGTTTCATGAAATAGATATACCCATATCTACTCAAATCATCCGTGAAGGTAAGAACATAACGATAACCACCGCGCGATGCTACACTCATTGGACCACACACATCGGTATGTATGATTTCCAATAAGTCCGTAGCTCGCTCCATTATACCAGAAAATGGAGTCTTAGTCATTTTACCCATCAGACATGCTTCGCATTTTTCAAGTGATTCAAAATCAAGTGATTCAAGAAGTCCATCGGAATGGAGTTTCTTCATACGTTTCACTCCAATGTGACCAAGACGACAGTGCCACATATAGGTCGAATTATCGCTTGATTTCAAACGTTTAGCTTCAATGTTATTAAGATGTGTATTTCTACTATCGAGATTCAATAAGAATAGACCATCTATCAAAGGTGCATGTGCGTAAAACATATTACTCATATAAATCGAACAACCATTATTCTCTGATTTAAACAAGTAACCGTCTCGCAATAAACAAGATCCCGATATAATGTTCATGCTCAACGCAGGCACCAAATAACAATTATTTAAGTATAAAACTAATCCCGATGGTAGATGAAGAGGTAGCGTGCCGACCGCGATCACATCAACCTTTGATCCGTTTCCCACACGCATCGACACCTCGTTCTTCGCTAGCTTCCGTTTATTCTGCAGCTCCTGTTTCGAGTTACAAATATGAGCAACCGAACCAGTATCAAATACCCAGGCACTACTACGAATACTAGTGAGATACACATCAATAACATGTATATCAAATATACCTTTCTTCTTGATGTTGCCGTTCTTCAAATCCGCCAAGTACTTTGGGCAATTCCGCTTCCAGTGACCTTCTCCCTTGCAGTAAAAGCACTCAGTTTCAGGCTTAGGTCCAGCCTTGGTCTTCTTCGTTGGCATGGTAACTTTCTTACCACCCTTCTTGAAGTGTCCCTTTTGCTTAGACTTGCCTTTCTTGAATTTGGTGGTCTTATTGACCATCAACACTTGGTGCTCTTTCTTGATCTCCACTTCTGCAGATTTTAACATAGCAAATAGTTCTGGCAACTCTTTGTTCATGTTCTGCATGTTGTAGTTCATCACAAAGTTCTTGTAACTTGGTGGTAGTGATTGGAGGATGCGGTAAACTCCCAAAGTATTAGGAATCACTATACCCAAACTTTGAAGTTTATTTGCGTGCCCAGACATCTTAAGCACATGCTCACTGACGGAGCTACCCTCTTCCATCTTGCAGTTAAAGAACTTTTCAGAAGCTTCATAACTTTCAATTGCCGCATGAGTCTCAAAAATTAATTTGAGATCCTCGACAATATCATATGGATCTGACTCTTCAAACCTTTTCTGAAGCTCCGATTCTAAACCATACAAGATAGCACACTGAACTATGGAGTACTGACTCTTCCGAGCGAGGTAAACATTCTTCACTTCATCGGTAGCATCAGCTGCAGGTGGGTCACCTAGCGGTGCATCCAGCACATAGGTCAAATTACCAGCTGTGAGGACAATCCTCAAATTGCGGAACCAATCCGCGAAGTTGCTTCCATTGTTTTTCAACTTTTCTTTCTCTAGGAACGCATTAAAATTGATGGTAGGGGCTGCCATTGATCTACAACATATTTGCAATAGTTTAGACTAAGTTTATGACAAATTGAGTTCAAATTAATTAATGAAATTAAACTAGGTGAACTCCCACTCAAAACAACATCCCTCACATTGTTTTAGTGATCACACGAACCAAAACTACTATATCAACACCGATCATCACGAGAGCCGATATAGTTTTAATGGCGAACAATCATCATGTTCATCATATCTACTATATGATTCATGCTTTGCCTTTCGGCGATCCGTGTTCCTGAGGCCATGTCTGTACATGCTAGGCTCGTCAAGATCAAACCTTAGTTACCGCATAAGCAAATCTGGCTTGCTTACGTTGTATTCACCCGCGGAATCAAAGACACCCGATCATCACGTGGTGCTTCGAAGCAACAAGCTTTGGCAACGGTGCATACTAAGGGTGAACACTTCAGAACTTGAAATTTATGTGCATGAGGGATCATCTTATAATGCTACCGTCGTCTACTAAGCAATACAAGATGCATAAAGGATTAACATCACATGCAATTCATAATATGTGATATGATATGGCCTTTCTTCTTTGTGCTTCCGATCTCCATCTTCAAGCACGAATATGATCTCCATCATCACCGGCATAGCATCAAGGTCAATGACGCTTCTTCATGGTTGTCGTCCACCAGCTTCAACTATTACAACTATTTTGAATAGACACGCAGGTCTTAACAGAAATTAAAGACAACCATATGGCTCCTGCCGGTTGCCAACTTACAATAAGGAACATTGCATACATCAAATATAATCACAATCATGGCCATATCACATCACTGCACACCCCTGCAAAACAAAGTTAGACGCTTCTACTTTCTTTGCATATTTTACGTGGTTTGGGGCTTTCCATAAGTGTCGTTCTAACCTACGAACAAGAACCACAACATTGATACTAGCATTGTTGATTACCCGTTGTAAATTGGATCTTTACTATGCTAGGAGAAACAGGCACCCGCAAAGCCACTTATGCAATACAAGTTGCATGTTAAGCGTGGAGCAAGTCTCATGAACGATGTCATGTAAGGTTAGCCCGGGCCGCTTCATCCCAACATACCGCAAGATGCAAAGTACACAAAAAGCAATCTACAATAAAAGCATCAACGCCCACAATGACCATTGTGTTCTATTCGTGCAACAGATCTACATATAGACACGGCTCTGATACCACTGTAGGGGTTCGTAGCATGGAAAACAAAAATTTTCTATCGCATACAAACAAACAAGCCAAGATCTATCTACTAGATTGTAGCAACGAGTCGATGGAATAACTCACCCTCGAAGATTCCAAAGTGTTTAACGAGAGCAGATTCTCGTGGGTGATGTAGTCGTACTCTTTCCGATCTCAAGATCGTGTAGACGATCCTTCCGGCGCCACGTTCCAGCAGCGCCCCCGCAGTCGGTCACACGTTCGGTACTCGACGAAGACCTTCCTCTCCCTTGTTCCAGCAGGCAGCGGAGGTTGTAGCACTCTCCTCGCGATTCCGGCAGCACAACGGCGTGGTACCGGAAGTAGAGGGGAGATCCCGCAGGGCTTCGCCTTAAGCCGGTGCGAGTATGGTGGAGCTTATGAGAGAGGCTATTAGTGGTCTAGTAATTAGACACACCAATTAGAGGGCTCTAAACCAATTAGAAGGCTCTAAACCAAAATAGCTCTAAACCGGGGTTTAGATCTAGGGTTTAGTTTAGAGGGTAGGAACTAGTAGTGTTCTGTAGAGAGGGGAGCCCTGCCCCTCCCTTTATAGGTGGGAGGGCCGGCGGCCAAGGGGAGGAGTTCCTCCCCAACTCGGCCTTGGGAGGTGCGCCGGCCAAGGGGAGGAACCCTCCTCCAACTCGGCCTCCACCTCTCCTCCTCTTTCTCCTCTTTCCGAAAACTGGCAGTTTGACCGAAAACTGGCAGTTTGACTTTTCAATTAGGATTTGAATTAACCCTTTATTTCGGACAGCGAGAACACTTAGTACATGATGCAATCATTCCAACATGCAATGATACATTCATGTACCCCTTCCCCCCCGGAGTGCCGGACATTCCGGGACCTTCTAGAATGTTCCCGATGAAAACACCGGAATCATTCCCGAACTCCGAAACGGGACTTTCCTTATATGAATCTTATTCTCCGGACCATTCCGGATCACCTCGTGATATCCCGGATCCCATCCGAGACTCCGAACAACATTCGGTCTCTTTCTCATAATACCATAACTACTCAAACAACGTCGAATCCTTAAGTGTGTCTCCCTACGGTTCGTGAATTATGCAGACATGATCGAGACACTTCTCCGAACAATAACCAATAGAGGAATCTGGAAATTCATATGGCTCCCACATATTTCTACGATTACTTTGCGATCGAATGAACCACTTACATACGATACCAATTTCCCTTTGTCTCACGATATGTTACTTATCCGAGGTTATGATCTTCGGTATCTCTGCATACCTAGTTCAACCTCGTTACTGATAAGTACTCTTTTCTCGTTCCCGTGATATGTGATCCCTTGTGACCCAGTCACATGCTTGCAAGCTAATTGGATGACATTTCACCGAGAGGGCCCAGAGAATATCTATCCGTCATGTGGATGGACAAATCCCACTCTTGATCCATGTGTTTCAACCAATACTTTCCGAACACTCAATACCACCTTTATAGCCACCCTGTTACGGTGTGGTGTTTGATGACATCAAAGCATCCATCCAGTAAAGGTGATATGCATGATCTCATGGTCGAAGGAATTAGGTTACTATGTATCAGAAAGCATATAGCAATTGAACGATTGAAATGACTTGATCTTTATGCTACGCTTATCTATAGGAGTATGTCCACCATATCATTCTCCTAACGATATGATCTTGTTGTTGATAACATCTCAATGTTCATGACAAAGAAACCACATCATCAATCAACCAACAAGCTAGTGAAGTATAGAGGCTATACTAGGGACTTCAAATTAAGTTTACAATTCACACAAGTATTAATGGTTTCCTTGTTAATACTTATTATAGCATGAATGCAAACATTTATCATAAACACAAAGATATAATAATAACTATATTTATTATTGCCTCTAGGGCATATCTCCAACAGTATTCATACCAGCAGCCCTCCTATGATTGGGGTGCGTCTTCTTCTTCATCCCAAGCGCCTGATTATGATCATTCCTATGATGACCCGCCAGCTTGGGGTTACTACCCGCGCTATTGAGCACCACTTAGGCCAAAAGCCTAAGCTTGGTGGGAGGTATACCGACATCACACTCATCTATATATCATGTTTCATCGGTTCCTTGTGTTGAATAAACGAGCAATTTACCAAGCGAATTACCCATAATAAACGCTAGATAAAACATGATTAGAATAATAGACAAAATACTAATCATGTGAAATAGCGAAAACATATTAATACAGGTAACCAAACAGACTGCAAGACAAAGATCTTGAGATGCAATCATAACAAGATTGAGAAAGAAAACATACACGGCAGCAGCAGATGAGGAACCGCCGGTGTTCGCGTTGGCACCATCATTAGCCATGTCATCGAGGAATAGGGTGCTGATGTCAGGGAAGAAGTCCTCGTTGGGGAATATGTCGGTGCAATCGCTATCCGAGAGGGAGTGCGTGATGAAGCCAGTAGTCGCGCCGATAGCGCTCCCCAAAAACCTTATCGCCCTTCTCCCGTACAGGACTCGAAGCAGTGGGGTCTCGAAGGCCTACTGTCCCGGCTCGCGGTGCACGCCGCAAGACGGGATGGGAAAGATCTAGGTAGCGCAGTGCTCTGGAACTGGAGGCGCAAAGGATGTGTAGCTATGTATCTAAGAGGAGGTGCGACCTCTCTCTTATATAGGCACAGAGGGGGAGGCAAACACAGGAGATGAAACGGATGGACAGAAGTTGAAGCGAACAGGCGGCAGTCCACCGGACAGCCTCCACTCAGTTTGTATTAAAAGTCCACTCGAGCAAAATGTTTCAGCTTCTGTACAACTATTCATATACCATTCATGTGTGGCAAAATAAAGCTCGGCTCGGCGAGATTCATGCAACCCGCAGCGTGCACGCGACGTGACGAGGCGTGGCGAGGCGAGCGAGGAGGAGGAGGAGCGCACGTGTATATGTCTTCTCTTCTCAAGCTCGTACAAGTGGTGGAAGAGCTCACCTTATAAGTCGGTCTAACTTACACTCAACTAGCAATATGGGACTAAACATTTGTCCCAGCTCTTACCTTGCATGAATGGGCCAAATGGGCCTCTAGGATTTCAGAAATTTATTGGCATATAATAAATGGGCTGGGCCTATTTAGACAAAAATTCCAACAACCCCCCACCAGATCCCAGAGGCACATGAAGTTTGCCTTTGGTTCCAAAACATTGTTTATATACCAGTACTGTAGTGGAGACTATTAAGTTGAACTTCCACCTAGAGCTTTATGTTATACTAGGCTACAACTTATATAGTGGACTATGCCTTGATCTGCAAGTTTGTTGCGAACCTAGCTTCACAAAAAGTCTTGACCGATACTAGGCTACCGTGGGACTTCCCCGCGGGTGGAGCATATACGTCATACTCCATGACCTTTCATGAGTTTATTAGAGAGCACCCTACTCTCATAGACTGTGACGTTTTAACAGTCAGACTCATATAGGTGTGTTCTTCAAAAGATGTTCTGCAGGACAACATATTTGCTTAGGATAAGCCACTTAGAACACATTAAGATAATAAATCAACCTGCCGTGCAGAATAGGAAAGTATTGCATCTTTATGGAGTGGTGTTTATTAAATTAGGGATACTTTCCTTAGCTAACCAGCAGATTGTCTCCCAATTCTAATTCACGGGATCTCCGATCACATAGAGTGGTTTACCACTGTGGAAAGCTCAAATTGTGGGTCTCATACCCATCTCCTTCGATGCATTTTCTATCACGTTGCGTGATAGACCCTTTGTGAAGGGATCTGCCAAGTTTTTAAATGTTTGGATATAATCCAATGCAATAACTCCAGAGTTTCTCATTTTCCTGACAGATTTCAGTCTCCTCTTCACATGTCTTGATGACTTCATATTATCCTTAGAACTATTTACCTTGAAAATCACAGTTTGATTATCGCAGTTCATAAGGATTGCGGGTATTGGTTTTTCAACCACAGGCAAGTTCATCAAGAGTTCCCGAAGCCACTCTGCTTCAACAGTGGTTGTGTCTAATGCTGTGAGTTCTGCTTCCATAGTTGACCTCGTTAAGATGGTCTGCTTGCAAGCCTTCCAAGAAACAGTGCCACCAACAAGTGTGAATACATATCCGCTCGTGGCCTTTATCTCGTTAGCATCGGATATCCAATTTGAATCACTATCACCCTCTAGTACCCTCGGATACCCGGTATAGTGAATGTCATAGCTCGCAGTGCCTTTTAGATAGCGCATGACTCTCTCAAGAGCATGCTAGTGATCATCTCGTGGATTTGAAACAAATCGACTGAGTTTGCTTACAGCAAATGCAATGTCAAGCCTCGTGGCACTAGCTAAATACATAAGCGAGCCAATAATTTGAGAGTATCTCAGTTGGTCTCTAGCATTTCCTCGATTCTGTCGAAGCATCACACTAGGATCATACTGTGTAGGAGAAAACTTGACGTCGCTATACCCGAAACGACTCAAGACCTTTTACACATAGTGGGATTGAAGCAATGTAATCCCACCATCATCATCTCTCAATAGATTGATGTTCAGTATGACATCAGCTACTCCCAGATCCTTCATCTCAAAGGAACGAGATAAGAAATCTTTGACCTCCTTAATTGCATTAAGGTTGGTTCCAAAAATTAGTATGTCATCAACATACAAACAAAGGATGACTCCCTCACCCCACCATGGCGATGGTACACACATTTATCAGCTTCATTTACAACAAATCCTACAACAGTTAAAGTTCTTTCGAACTTCTCATGCCATTGCTTAGGGGCTTGTTTTAGGCCATATAAAGACTTCAACAACTTTCACACCTTTCCTTCTTAACCATTTACCACAAAGCCATCTGGCTGATCCATGTAAATTTCCTCATCCAACTCTCCATTAAGGAAAGTTGTCTTAACATCCATTTGATGAACGAGAAGACCATGAGAGGCAGCCAATGAGAGTAATACTCGAATGGTGGTCAATCTGGCAACAGGTGAGTAAGTGTCAAAGAAGTCTTCACCTTATTTTTGAGTATATCCCTTGGCCACAAGTCGTGCCTAGTACTTCTCAATAGTACCATCAGGTCTAAGCTTTTTCTTAAACACCCACTTGCATCCTATAGGTTTACACCCATAAGGGAGATCAGTGATCTCCCATGTTCCATTAGCTAAGATGGAATTCATCTCACTATGGACGGCTTCCTTCCAGTAGTCAGCATCAGGAGATGCATATGCTTCTGAAATGGAAGTGGGAGTGTCATCCACAAGGTACACAATGAAATCATCACCAAAAGACTTTGCAGTCCTTTGTCTCTTGCTCCTTTTAGGAATTTCATTATCATCCTCCTTAGGACTTTCAGAGTGTTCAATTGGAATAGTAGGTTCAGAGAATGTAGCAAATTCCTGATTAGATGAACTAGGTATCTCCGGATTTGATGAGTTAGGTTTATCCTTCATTGGAAAGATATCCTCAAAGAAAGTCGCATCAGTCGACTCCATGATTGTACCGACATGAATGTCAGGCACTTCAGATTTTACTATCAAGCATCTATAACCAATGCTATGAAAAGCATAGCCCAGAAAAACACAATCAATGGTTTCTGGTCCAAGCTTGCGCTTCCTGGGGATTGGTACATTAGCCTTTGCCAAACAACCCCAAGTACGTAAGTAAGAGAGTTTTAATCTTTTCTTCTCCCATTATTCGAATGGAGTAATTTCTTTATTCTTTGTGGGAACTCGGTTTAGGACATGACACGCGGTCAGTAGTGCCTCCCCCACCATTCCTTAGAGAGACCTGATGTGTCTAACATGGCATTAACCAAATCTGTTAGAGTACGGTTCTTTATTTCGGTTACTCCATTTGACTGGGGTGAGTAGGGAGGCATACTCTCATGAATTATGCCATGTTCCGCACAAAAGGAATCAAAGTCGTTGGAAAAGTACTCTCCACCACGATCAGACCTAAGCCTCTTAAGCTTTCGATCAAGTTGATTTTCTGCCTCAGCTTTATAGATTTTGAAGAAACTCAAAGCCTCATCTTTTGATTTCAGAAGATACACATGACAATATCTTGTAGAGTCATCGATCAAAGTCATGAAATATTTCTTTTCACCTTTTGTCAACACACCATTCATCTCACAAAGATCAAAATGTATGAGCTCTAGTGGTGTTAAATTTCTCACTTCTGCAGTCGTATGTGACTTGCGAGGTTGTTTAGCTTGCACGCAGACCTGACACTTATATCCCTTAACAGTTGTGAAATTAGGGAATAAATTTATTTTGGCTAGCCACATCATACAACCAAAATTAATATGACAAAGACGAGAGTGCCAGATATTTGATTCAAAATTCGTGTAAATATGATTAACAACTTTATTACAAATGTCTGACAGAGATAAGCGGAACAAGCCTCCGCACTCATAGCCTTTACCAACAAAGGTTCCATACTTCGAATTTACAAATTTATTGGACTCGAATACAATCTTGTAGCCATCTTGACATAGAAGAGATCCGCTAACCAGATTTTTATTTATTGAGGGAACATGATGCACGTTCTTCAGGCGCACGGTCTTTCCTGAAGTGAACTTCAGATTGACCGTACCAACACCATGAACAGAAGCATGCGAGCCATTCTTCATCAGCACGGTTTGAATCCCTCTGACCTGATATGAAGAAAACATGGAAATATCAGAACAAACATGTACATTAGTGCCCGTGTCAATCCACCAATCAGGATAATGACATAATGAAAGAACAGTAGGTAATATACCATACCCAACATCTTTCATCTCAACGTCGCCCATGACAACATTAGCAGTCTTGCTGCCCTTCCCATGCTGGCGCTTGTCAAAGCGGTTGGGACAAGCAGGAGCCCAATGACCAGGATCACCGCACACATGACAAGCACCTTTCCTCTTATCAGTCTTCTTCTTGAAGCTGGTAGACTGTGAGGCCTTGTTCTTTCCATCAAACTTTCCTTTGCCGTCAAACTTGCCTTTGCTCTTGAACTTATGAGGCTGGAAGTTCCTTTTCTGTACTAGATTGGCATTAGAACCTCCCTCGGTACCTCGAGCACGTGTGTCTTTTGCTCTCGCCTTCTCTTCCACATCAAGAGTCACAATGAGATCTGTCACAGAGAACTCTTGTCTCTTGTGCTTCAGAGAAGTAGCAAAATTCCTCCATGACTGGGGAATTTTGGCAATAATGCCTTCGGCAACAAACTTGTTCAGTAACACACAAGTGAAGTGCTCAAGCTCCCTGGCAAGTGACTGTATCTCATGAGCATGCTCCACAATGGGGCGGTCATCAACCATCTTATAGTCATAGAATTGTTCCATGACATACAGTTCACTGCCAACATCGGAGACTCCAAATTTTCTCTCGAGCGCAACCCACATATCCTTGCCATTGCTAAATGACAGATATGAATCTACAAGATTGTGGCCAAGAATGCTGATCAAGGCGGCCTTGAAAGTGGTATCAAGTTTTTGGAACGCCTCTTCCTGAGCGGGATTAAGTTCTCCCTCAGGTGCGCCATAGATGGCGTTATAGCAGCTCATGGTCTGAAACCAGAGCACTGCTCTCGCACGCCATCGTTTGTATTTGACACCTTTGAACACATGTGGCTTCATAGAAGCAACAAAGCCACTTGGGGGCAAATTGCCTGAAATAAGGTTTTTGGATTGTTGAATAAAAGAGCAATTACCAAGCGAATTACCCATAATAAACGCTAGATAAAACATGATTAGAATAATAGACAAAATACTAATCATGTGAAATAGCGAAAACATATTAAGACAGGTAACCAAACAGACTGCAAGACGAAGATCTTGAGATGCGATCAGAACAAGATTGAGAAAGTAAACATACACGGTAGCAGCAGATGAGGAACCGCCGGTGTTCGCGTTGGCACCATCGTTAGCCATGTCGTCGAGGAAGAGGGTGCTGATGTCAGGGAAGAAGTCCTTGTTGGGGAAGACATCGGCGCAATCGCTGTCCGAGAGGGAGTCCGTGATGAAGCTAGTAGTCGCGCCGATAGCGCTCCCCAAAAACCTTATCGCCCTTCTCCCGTACAGGACTCGAAGCAGCGGGGTCTCGGAGGCCTACTGTCCCGGCTCGCGGTGCATGCCACAAGACGGGATGGGGAAGATCTAAGTAGCGCAGTGCTCTAGAACTGGAGGCGCAAAGGATGTGTAGCTGTGTATCTGAGAGGAGGTGCGACCTCTCTCTTATATAGGCACAGAGGGGGAGACAGACAGGTTGCACAGGAGATGAAACGAATGGACAAAAGTTGAAGTGAACAGGCGGCAGTCCACCGGACAGCCTCCACTCAGTTTGTATTAAAAGTCCACTCGAGCAAAATGTTTCAGCTTCTGTACAACTGTTCATATACCATTCATGTGTGGCAAAATAAAGCTCGGCTCGGCGAGATTCCCGCAACCCGCAACCCGTAGCGCGCGCGTCGTGATGAGGCGAGGCATGGCTAGCGAGGAGGAGGAGGAGCGCGCGTGTATATGTCTTCTCTTCTCAAGCTCGTACAAGTGGTGGAAGAGCTCACCTTATAAGCTGGTCCAACTTCCACTCAACTAGCAATGTGGGACTAAACATTTGTCCCAACTCTTGCCTTGCATGAATGGGCCAAATGGGCCTCTAGGATTTCAGGAATTTATTGGCATATAATAAATGGGATGGGCCTATTTAGACAAAAATTCCAACACTTTGTATATCCATTGTTTCACTTTCTTTTTGGTTTTTGTTTCTGCTTTCTCAAAACACAAAAATACCAAAAATATTTTCGTTGTTTCTCTTGGTTTGTTTCTTTGCTTTTTAGCTTTGGTTTGCCTTAAAGAAAAATCCAAACAGATTTTGCTTTGTTTGTTTTTTCTTTCTTTGGCTTGCTTTAAAAATCGAAAACACCAAAAATATTTGTTGTTCTTCTTTGGTTTTGTGAGTTATTTGCAGGGTTCAGCCGTCCTCAGTAGATTTTGGTTTCATGTTATTATTCAAGTCACACAAGTGAAGGGCAATAATGAAGATTAAGACAACTTGAGGTGTGGTAAGAGGCTGGTAACGAACTCTATTTGTTTTCATTTTTGTACATATACTCATCATGGTGAGCATGCTTAGTTTGTTCATGTAAGGTGTATGTTATTTATGGATGCTTAGTAGTTATTGCTTTCTTGTGATTATCTCCTGCTTGCTAATATCTTGTAGCATGTCGTATGAATGTTTGCTTGCATTGTTTTATTCATAACTTGGTATGATATTGTGGTATCCTCCTCTGAATGTTTCATGTGAATCGACTTGGCACATACTCACGCATGCATATGACTAAACAATAGTCAGTAAGCCTCGATGATTTATTTTGCCTTAGAGTTCTTGTATCACTTTCATGCCATAAATTAGTCATGTTTTGTTGCAAGCATGATTATGACAGCTATTGCTCTCTCGTTTGTCGCTCCTTCTCTATTGCTAGCCTTTACTTGCACTGAGTTTGAGCTCTACTTGTGCATCCAACTCCCCAAAACCAATATTGCCAATAGTGTCCACCATACCTACCTAGTAGCATCATTTGCTATTTTATGCATATTCATTATGCCTTGTTTTCTTCCAAATAAAATGTTTGACTGTTTTGAGAAAGTTAGTTAGTAAAGCTCTCACGAACTTGATGGCACACTTTGTTTCTTGCACTTAATAAACCTGAACCATTGTGACTATCCATGAAAGTTATATGCTTGCAAATTATAGGCTGGGGGTTAGCAGAACCGTGTTGTCACGGGGAACGCTTTCAACACTTGTATTTATATACCCAGTTGATATCATGATCTTTTGTTTGCGGATGTCGTCGGTGTGAAATAAAAGGGGAGCTTGTAAGTTCATGGAGTTATATATGTGTTAGAGAAACGCTTGGGGCGTTAGCCTAAGCCATGCCTAATCATGGTGGAAACTTGCAGCATAACCATAATAAGCAATCTGTGAAGCATCCTCAATAAAAACCTATGCAAATAGCAAATAAAAGATCGCTAAGATGCTCATTGTCTGCTTGCCTTGTCATTTTGATTATGGGATAGCTCCTGTATCATGTGCAAGGAGTACCCCGTTGGCGGTTCTCTATGATATGCATGTATTTATGATGACAAGAACTTACAGGTAACTAAAGTTGAGTAGCATGAGGAGCGGCCCTCGTACTCAAGGGACATGAGATTTCTAGTTTATGGTCTGTCAAGCATATAACTCATATTTGACCTCACTTTCACCTTAATCATATAAAGATGCCTATGATAGGGGCAATGAGATCTCAAAGCTAATGAGTACCTTACTTTTAGCATTTGGAAGCCTTTCAAACTTTTCAAAACCTTTTCACTTCCTTGTTGAGTCACCATTTATTCTATGAGCACCTTCTTGAGAGCATAGTTGTCATTCTTATGTTTGTCTCAAAACTTGGTTAATTATGTCATGACTTTGATGCTTGTATCTCTGATATCTTTACTTCTAGTTTTCACTTAAAACTTCAGAGGTGCCTTGGCATTTATATTGTGCTCTACAAACAAATGCAAGCAAGATACCACTCTATCATACCTTTTTTATGAGCATTTCAATGTTGCTTATGTTTATGTTTCATGCTACTTATTATTATTGAGTTGGAATCTCTTCATAGCTTGCAATGACTATTGAGTAGACATAGTTGCATACTCCTTATTATGAATTGTCTAAGTATCTACTCCTGTGCTGAGAATATATACATCATATGAAGCAAATGTGTTCGTGAAAGTTCTTTTATCGCACTCAGTTTTCAACTGAATTGCTCGAGGACAAGCAATAAGCTAACCTTGGGGGGAGTTGATACGTCCAAAATGTATCTACTTTTCCAAACACTTTTGCTATTGTTTCTCCTCTAAACTTGTGTGATTTGGATACAACTAACACGGACTAACGCTGTTTTCAGTAGAATTACTTTGGTGTCTAGTTTTTGTGCAGAAAATCAACTATCAGGAAAAATCCCGGAAAATATGCCAAAAATCCTATTTCACCAGAAGACTCACGGAGCCAGAAGACGAGGCGGAGTGGGGCCCTCGGGGCCCACCCCCCTCCCCAGTCGCACGGGTGGGCCTAGGCCGTGCCTGGAGGGGGTGTGGCCACCCCAGGCACCCCCTCGGCCTCCCTCTTCGCCTATAAGATGCCTCTTGACCTAAAAACCGAGGGGGTTCGACGTTTTTTCCAAAAAGAGTTCTGCTGCACCGCCACCACTAGAAACCGCGATTCGGAACCAGAAACTCCGTTATGGCACCCTGCTGGGATGAAGAATTTGGAAAGGATCATCGCCATCGTCATCACCAATGTCTCTCCATCAACCATCCATGTTTCCCTCATCCATGAGTGAGTAATCCCCCGCTGTAGGCTATGGAGATGGTAGGAATTGGATGAGTTCTATCATGTAATCGAATAAGATTGTTAGGGCATGGTGCCTAGTATCTCTATTAGTGCTATTTGACTCTGTTGCAACTTGTTGTGCTTAATGCTTGTCACTAGGGCTCGAGTGCCATGATCTCATATCTGAACTTATTATTGAATCATTATGATAGTATTATTTGTGATCTTATCTGCAATTTGTGTACACATATCATTGTCCGGATCCAAATGCCCTGAAGTGACAGAAATTGGGACAACCGGAGGGGATGGCTGTGATATGAGGATCACATGTGTTCATGGAGTGTTAATGCTTTCCTCCGGTGCTCTATTAAAAGGAGCATCTTAATTGCCAGTAGTTCCCTAGAGGTCCCGTTGCCACGGGCTGGCTGGACAGAAGATGTTGTGCAAGTTCTCATTGCGAGCACGTATGACTATATATGGAGCACATGCCTATGATTGTTTAGTACTTGGATGCTTATTCTTATTTATCTGCAATTGCCCTAGATCTTGAAGTTACATGTTTAGACTCATCCATGCAACGCCCGTCCATCCATCCCTATGTCTACCACACTCATATCTTACTATTTGCTACTATTGTTACTATTGCTCTTGTTCTGCTGCTGTTGTTGCTTTGCTATTGCTACTACAAAACTGTTGCTATTGATAAACCTATGTGAGCAAGAACTATTTCCAGGTGCAGCTGAATTGACAACTCAGTTGTTAAGGCTTGCAAGTATTCTTTGGCTCCCCTTGTGTCGAATCAATAAATTGGGTAATACTATCCTCGAAGACTATTGCGATCCCCTATACTTGTGGGTCATCACGCATCGCCGGCTACGAAAGTCAGATGCAACTCCTCCTCGGCAACAACTACAACCCCTCTGCCAACATGGCGGGCCGTGGCCGTGGCCACGGGAGACGTGGCCGTGGTGCTACACGTGGACGTGGAGGACGCGGAGGTGGCTGTGGCCAGAATCAGGGCGGCGGCGGAGGCGGTGGCCGCCCCAATCAAGGCAATGGCGGCAGCGGTGGCAAAGGAGGCAGCAACCGCCCCATCTGCCAAATATGTGGCAAGCAAGGCCACGAGGCATGGAAGTGCTAGTACCACTTCGACGAGGATGACGAGGAGGAAGAGAGGCATGGCAATGCCATCCACTCCCACCGCGTCGACACCAACTCGAATTGCGACACGGGCGCCACCGACCACGTCACTGGCGAGCTTGATAAGCTCACCATGAAGGAGAGGTACCACGTCCATGATCAAGTGCACACGACCAGTGGAGCAGGTATGAACATTAAGCATGTTGGTCATTCCTTTGTTCAAACCCCATCATATAGCATACACCTCAAAAATGTCCTTCATGTTCCTAATGCCAAAAAAAGTCTTGCCTCAATACATCGTCTTACAAGAGACAATAATTGTTTTGTTGAATTTCACCCTTGGAATTTCTATGTAAAGGACAAGGCAACGAAGAAGGTGGTGCTTGAAGAGGATTGCATTAGAGGCCTCTATCCACTAGTTTCGTCTTCATCATCATCGCCATCATTCAATAAAGAGGCCTTCAACATCTCCAAACCTTACTCAGAAGCTTGGCATAGTCGTCTTGGTCATCCTTCGTTTCAAGTTGTTCAACAAGTAGTTCAAAAGCATGAGCTTCCATGCTATCAAAAGTCTAGAAATAATGTAGTTTGTGACTCATGTCAAAAAGCTAAAAGTCATCAATTGCCTTACCCAAAGTCTACTAGTGTATCCACCTCCCCGCTTGAGCTTGTCTTCTCTGATGTATGGGGACCAACACCTAGTTATGTTGGTAGATACACCTATTATGTAAGCTTGATTGATGATTTTAGCAAGTACACTTGGATTTACCTTCTCAAGCAAAGGTCTGATGTTTTTCAAGTCTTTCTAAATTTCCAACAACTTGTTGAACGCCAATTTAACACCAAAATCCTCACACTCCAAAGTGATTGGGGGGGTGAATATGAAAAATTAAATTCTTTATTTCAGAAAATTGGTATTGCACATCATGTGTCTTGCCCTCATTCCCATCAACAAAATGGCTCAGCTGAAAGAAAACATAGACACATTGTTGAAGTAGACCTTTCTCTCCTTGCAAATGCATCTATGCCATTGAAATTTTGGGATGAGGCCCTCTTGACCACCACCCACCTCATTAACATCCTTCCCACCAAAGTCATCAACAATGAAACTCCAATGGAAAGGCTCCTAAAAAAGGTTCCTGATTATTCCTCTCTTAGAATCTTTGGGTGCACTTGCTGGCCCGATCTTAGGCCCTTCAACAAACGAAAATTAGCTTTTCGTTCCACTCAATGCGTTTTCATTGGCTATAGCCCCATGCATAAAGGTGTCAAGTGTCTCGAAGTATCCACCGGGCGCAAATACATTTCCCGTGACGTGGTATTTGATGAAACCGTATTTCCTTTTCAGCATTTGCGTCCCAATGCAGGTGCTCTTCTTCGCAAGGAGATTCTTCTCCTTCCTGATCAATCTCCACAACACTTGGCTACACCTAATGGGTATGAACAAAGTAATGAACTAATAACTAATGGTTCTATAAATCCTACCAGTTTTTTTGCTCCTCAACTGCAGCATAGGTGCGCACAAGATGGAGCCTCCAATTCTACACCCGCCAGTGAAAGAAACACTAAAAACGGTGCTACAACGGAGGTGTATGATCGTATGCCAGATTCCACCATGGACACGTCGGGCGCGGAGCACGAGGGGGATACGGCACGGACTTTCAGGAGCTCCTCGGCAATCACGAGAACCGCTGACGCGTCTAAAACGCGTGGTCCGACATCCGCGCCAGGCGATCTGCATCAGGCTGGCCCGCCCCACTCCGAGCACGACACGCGGCCAGGCGGGCCCGGTGAGCGACCCCGCACGCGCGTGGTGTACACGCGCCGGCCGACAACCGCGTCAGGTGGGCCTCGACGTCCTCCTCTGGATGAACCCGAGCACGCCACATCGACCGAATCTTTAACGATGACCGTGCCCTCGACAGCGTCGTCTGACGCAGAAACTCGTCCCATATTGGATGGATTTGCTGCGGGAACTGCTTCTGTGGCACGTGGTGTGGCCTCAACAAATTCTCCGCCTCATACTCGACTTCGCACTGGTAAAATCGAAAGGAGAAGGTACACAAATAATTTTATCAAACTTGGCTTATCTTGCATAGTAGGAGAACCTAAAAACTTGCAAGTAGCTTTGAAAAGCCCCGAGTGGAAAAGTGCTATGGATGATGAGTTTAATGCCTTAGTAGAAAACAAAACTTGGCATCTAGTTCCCTTTAGTCAAGGAACGAATTTGATAGACAGTAAATGGGTCTATAAGGTTAAAAGAAAATCTGATGGTACAATTGATAGATACAAAGCTAGGTTAGTTACCAAAGGCTTTAAACAAAGATATGGCATAGATTATGAGGACACTTTCAGTCCAGTTGTAAAAGCTGCTACCATCAGACTTGCCTTAGCAATTGCAATTTCTAAAGGATGGACACTCAGACAGCTAGATGTGAAGAATGCGTTTCTTCATGGAATTCTGGAAGAAGAGGTGTACATGAGACAGCCACCTGGTTATGAAGATCCAAAGACACCATCTTATGTGTGTAAGTTGGACAAGTCACTCTATGGTTTAAAACAAGCACCAAGAGCATGGTTCTCCAAGCTAAGCTCAAAGCTACAAGAGCTTGGTTTTGAAGGGTCCAAAGCTGATACTTCACTCTTTATATACAACAAGTCAGGTATCACTGTGTATGTGCTTGTATATGTATATGCTATCATTGTTGCTAGTTCTACTGACAAAGCTACAAATGCATTGCTGAAAGATTTGAGCACTTCCTTTGTGTTAAAGGATTTAGGTGATCTACATTATTTCTTGGGCATTGAGGTAAAACATTTTGGAGATGGGTTAATATTGACTCAGGAAAAATATGCCTCAGATTTACTCAAGAGAGTAGGTATGTCTATATGTACATCATCACCTACACCTTTATCTGCTTCAGAAAAACTTTCAGCTGTAGAAGGAAAAACTCTTGGTGCAGAAGATGGCACTAGGTACAGGAGCATCGTGGGATCACTCCAATATCTTACACTGACAAGACCAAATATTTCATTTTCAGTAAACAAGGTTTGTCAGTTTCTCCATGCCCCCACCACTATGCATTGGTCAGTAGTTAAGAGAATTTTGAGATATATCAAAGGAACAGTAGACCTTGGTATAAGAAATCCTCTTCCACACTTGTGAGTGCATTCTCATATGCTGACTGGACTGGCTGTGTAGATGATAGAGGATCTATAGGGGGTTTTGCTGTGTATTTTGGGTCTAACCTCATTCCATGGAGTGCAAGAAAATAGGCAACCGTGTCAAGATCAAGTACAGAAGCTGAGTACAAATCCTTGGCCAATGCCACAGCTGAAATAATTTGGACTGAATCATTATTGAATGAGCTTGGAATAAAGAGGGATAGAGTTCATTGTCTATGGTGTGATAATATGGGTGCAATATATCTTCCCGCTAATCCTATTTTTCATGCCAGGACTAAACACATAGAGATTGATTTTCATTTTATGAGAGAAAGAGTAGCAAGAAAACTTACTAAGGATCAGGTGGCTGATGGTTTCACAAAGACATTAGCAGTGAACAAGCTTGAACAATTCATACACAATCTCAACCTCAAGAGAGCTGAGATTGAGAAGGGGTGTTAAACAACCTAGTCGTGTATTAGTTCATGTGTTGGACTTGTATCACGTTTATGTGTCGTGTGCGTCAAGGACTTGTAACCACCGCATTGTTATCTATAAGGTGCGGTGGATAGATTGGTTAGCGTGAGCTGAGATTCACCGTGTTGGTTGTAACAAGATCATCGATTGATCTAGATAAGATCGACGTGATCAACTCCCTGTAATCCTCGAGGCAGTTGTTTCCTGTCGCTATATAACATGTAGGCCGCCCGAGGCAAAGGGTACGGCTTCCACCAACATCTCGCAAAACTTTACAGTTGCAAGACCGCTTTCTAAACTTCCAAAAACCAATTCACTATGGTAAAACCATTCTCGAAAAGACCTTCCTAGGCTCGGGGTTATTCAAGTGAATTTATAATATTCCCTCCTATTCATATTAATGCTTGCAACTTTGTCTAGATATATATGAATCTAGACAAAGTTAAAAACATTAATATGAACCGGAGGAAGTAGTGGACTAAGGTATTATTTTTGTTGTGATTTCAGACTAAGGGGGTCGAATACCCACTTTATACTTCAAGGATTGTATAATCTAGTGCCCAAACCACGGAAGGTTTACTAGAATTTTATTTCCAGTCATAATTGTATTTGATGCCTGTATAAAAGCCTAATAATTTGCTATTTTTTCGAAGTGGGGTCAAAAGCCCCGGGTTTTACATCAAAATGATGCACATAGCCTTAGTACTCCCTCACTCTGATGCATAATAGGTATCTCTGATTTAGTACAACTCAGGGACATTTATTATTGATAAGAGGGAGTAACAAAGTTTATAATTCACGGGTCAATTCACTGTCTCCACATGAATATAATAATTTGCGATTTAATCGAACTGTTGTATCTTGAAACATGAAAACGTTATGATCACAGTGGGCCCAAGTTCTAACTTACTGCACAAAGTTTGCATGGCTGAAATAGTGCAGGAATACTGGGAATTGAAAGCGAACAAGTCTCGCCTCGCTCAACATAGGACACTGAAATTTCGGGTGTAATATTTACACTTCCTCATGCAGTCAATGAGCTAAAAACATTAAAGCAGGAAACTTTATATATACAACACATGTATCAACAAATATATATTTCGCAGGGCAAACTATTCCATGGAAGACTCAGTACTTGTACCAAAATTGAGCTCTTCACAATTCCAGTAAATGCGTGTATTTCTAAGGGTTGGTAAAATATTCTTCATTTATAATATACAGTTTCTGCACAGCTCTTGCTGCAGACATATCATATACGCTGATATGCCCCATTTTGTTTCGGAGTGACAAAATCTTCCTGCTTCCTACTTGTATCAGTGTCTTCTCAATGAGCGATATGATCTATCACATTTTCATGCTCATGCACAGCTCCACAAAGCCGTGGAAGAACACATAAGGACCAGTGTGTCTCTGAAACCAAGATCACGGTAGCAGCCTCCTGTGCAGGATACATCAGTACAAGGAATTTGTGTTCTCTAAAAAAAGGAAAGAACATAATGAATGGAAATCTCAAACCGATAGCAAACAATAAAAAAGTTACTCCCTCCGACCCATATTAGTTGACTTGGATTTTTCAAAATTTGGATGAACCTATATACTAAATAGTGTCTAGACTAATCCAAATCTAGACAAATCCAAATCAACTAATATGGGTCGGAGGGAGTATTTAATTCTCTACCTTCATATTTAGATCAGCATCAGCCTGTATCATCTTGATCTTCAGTATCATCAAGGATAACATATTTGGAGGCACCATTGGAAGATTGGAAATTTGGGTCAACATGTTTACCTTGCTGACCTTTCTTGAACCTATGATACCTTCACATGTCACCGGATTAATAGTCAGAACATATTGTCCAATCAACGTACAAACACATTAGGAACTGAACCTATATTTCTACTAACTTCACAGAGTCTAATTAATTTGATCAGTGTTTTCTTATAAATTCTTTATGATCAGTATTGTCACAGTTCTCTTGTAAAATGTAGACTGATGGACTTATGGAATGAAACAAGTTTAGTGCCTCTTGAACAATTGACTCCCTAAATAAAGCTGGCTTTAAGTTATCAACATTGTGAGAAAATTTAAGTCAATTTAGTGATTTTTCAAATACGAAAAAGTAATAAGATGATTTGGAACAGTAAAAATACTGAACCTATGGCTACTGCTGGTTGCTCGGAAAGAAATAGACTGAATTTCAACTCACTTGTACAAATTGAACAGACTGACACCAAATATTATCGTTGCCAGTCCAAGTCCCTTCAACCAGGTAAATGGATCATTGAAGAAAAGCACCGCAACCTGTATGATTATTTTGCCGTTACAAATCACACTCACAACCATGAACAGAGATGAATTTATAGAACATGATTCTAGCGTGTGAGATAAATACCAAAATCGTGACAGCTTCCTTAACAATCCCAGCTATGGTCACTGTTACAGCACTTGTTACAGAAACCAGAACATATTCTGTCAAAACCTTCAAAGAGAAAATCATGTGATTATCTTACAAATATAACCAGATACAAAAGTTACTAACAAGAGGCAAGCATGTTTTAAGAACAAACCAACAGTTGATTGACTAGAAAAGAACTCACTGCAAGTATTCTCGGTGCATGACAGAATGAAATACTCCCTCTGTTCCAAAATACTTGACGTTGCACGTCAAGTATTTTTGAATGGAGGGAGTAGTAATTTAGGAACCAAAATGGATTTTTGATTCATTGCGATAAAAAAAGGACAATGTAACGTGAAATGCAGTGGAGTAAATGTTCTATAGTTCCCAGGAAGGAGTACCACTCCATACCATGAAAAAGGCCAAAGAACCACCTATAAGCATCAATAAGCCGCTTTTTAGTATGTGACCCGAGCTATCAAAAAAATGGCTTGCCCTGAAGTCATGCCATGGATCCATGGCAATGGAGAGAATTGCAGTTGTTATTGCCATCACTGGGGTAACATAACTCATCAAGGTAAAGGGATTCTTTAATCCTGCGTAACACAATAAAAAACGATATTGTAAAGGATGCTACATTAAATGTTAGTTTTATTGAGCAAATCACGTTCCAAATTATCATTTTGATTTTTTTAGGGTTTTTTTTAGGGCTCATCGTTTTGATATTTATAAGACAATGCAGAACTTATAGTTCACCATCACAATAATGCTTCAGTTTTCTACTCCATAACTCATATTTGAAACATAAACCAGGTAGTTAATCAAATACTATGTGCCTGAAATTTATAAAACTAATCTCAGTGGAGAAAACCCTAAGGCAGAGTGCATACCATATTCCTCTTTCTTCAGTAGATTTGGCAGACCCATACAGACAGGAGTAAATAAAAGTTTAGTCAAAATTAGGGCATACCATGTCCAATCACCAACATTTCACTAATTGAGACAGTATACAAAAAGAAAGTACAGTACACTAACAAACCTGGAGGAGAATCTGTGTCATGCACCAGCGGAAACCAGACATAACAGCAGCCAGCATAATAAATATAAATCCCCAAAGATTAAATTCTGTTTCTCTAGCAACTACAAAAAAAAACATTGTTACCACAGTCACAGAGTTAAGATAACGAATCATAAGACAAACTCAGACAATGTGACAGTAGAGTTAAGATGCAGCAGTAAGCCCATGGATTACAGCATCAAACACCTCACTAAGGAAAATACTAATTGGAAGTTCATTTTCTGAGTCCTCTGGGAAAGCCAAGAAGCATATAACTTTGAATTCATTAGTAAAAGTTGATGTATGCATTACCTGTCAGTAAAACTCCGAAGGAAACAATTAGCATGATTCCAATAATGTTAAAGCTTGGCTTCTCTAGTCTTCAGAACAAAAATAGGAAACGTTCAATTTATAACATAAAACTGATACGGGGCATAACAGAGGCATGATACTACTAAATGATACTGGGCAGAACAGAAGACGCTATGATTTGCATAAGAACATGAAAAGGCTAATTGAATGTCAAGCGGCAGTACTGTATGAAATGATGGTTAAGCAAGATACTACTCCATCCGTCCCATAATATAAGATGTTATTACAACCAATATACAGTTAGCAGGCGTAATAACGTCTTATATTACGGGACAGAGGGAGTACTAAATATTGGTCCCTGCAATTCTAACATTTCATCTTGCTACTTAAAATGATGCGTATATGGAACAAATATAGGTGATGAAACCCATTAGAGAACGTCAGAACGAGGCTCAGTTTCTTCAGGATAAGGTTCTGTAATTGATATTCGAGTGCAACAGACTCATGAAGTTACTAAAACCAGGAAACAAAAAAGGAACCAGCAACTGAGCTTACCTGAATAGAAAAGCAAAGAGAAGAATGAAAATTGGAGCAGCAGATTTACACTGCAATAATGAAAGGCAATAAATTAGAAGTCCAAACACTAACTTGAAGCACAGAAAATAAAAACTCACATGGAATGAAATGTACCATTGTAGCAAATGTCACAGTAATGAAAACTAGTGAAATGTTGCTCAAATTAATATCAAGAGCAGTAGCCAAAGCTGTTGGGACAACTGCAGAAGAAATATTCAAATTATTACATATCACAATATAAACAAATTGAGTTTTAAGAATGATAAACACAATAAGAATGAAGAAGGTTTTCTGACACATATGTAAGTAGAACAACAATCTAGTACTCCCTCAAGAGGTGTAGAGCTAAACTCTATTTTGAGCCCATGTGGTTCTGTATCAGCCTGGATTCCCATGCAACACAACAGTTGAATTTCACTTCAATCTTTACCCTTAAGTTAATACCTATGACAATCTAATTTAGCAAGTCGTTTGTTCTGTCAATTGGACAGTGGGGGCTTCTGCCTCCACCCCCAAAAGGAACCTACATATATCCATGTTTAGTGCTTTGCACCTGAGCTCAAACTTAAACATACCCTTCTTTTTATGTCAGCTTACCAGATTTGACAAAGCCCAGCTATTTAATACCAGTACTCTATATGTCTATCCCACACAATTCCAGAATACACAAAGTTGCTATAACTGTAAGCACCAAGCTATGCCATGTCCATGGTACTTGTCCTGATAAGGAAAAAATTACTAACATAACTTTGAAACAACATGGTAGCCACCTCGCAGAAAGTAATCTCTCCATGACATTGCATTGCGCTCTGCTTCAAGGCCCCGGTGCTGGAACCAGAGGATCACCCTCGACGCTACAGCTTGCATCGTGAAATGCACCGTATTCATCAGGAACGGCGCAGGGAACTTCCACATGTGGTTCCCAAGCATCTCCTTGTTATACCTGACCACACGCACAAGAGCAGAGCATTAGCATCAAACGTGTGCCGACAACAGCTTCCCTAAGCATCCGCGCTCAGATAACGAGAAAAACGCGTTACTCACAGCGTCAAGCAGGTACTCAGCGTGTACCAACTAGCTATCAGAAATATAATCTTCGCGATCAGCCACGGGGAGATCGGGAGGCCGTCAGATCCTCCCGCCGCTCCCGCCTCAATATCCATCGGCAAGCGATGGCCGATACCGCCAGGGCCAGCGGCGGCGGATGGCAGAAGCGGCAGTTCGAACTCCTCCGAATCGTCGTCGCTCGCCGCGGAGGCTGGCGAAGCGGCGCCGGCGGGGTCATTGGACGCTGCGGAGGGGTCCTTGCACCACCGCGAGAACGACGGCTCTCTGCGTATCCTTCCTTGCTTCCTCTGCCCGCCACCCACCTCCTGCGGCTCGCGGGCGCCCTCCGCGGGCTCGACGGCCATTTCCGCCACGTCCTCTTCCTTCGGGTGGGCGTGGCCGTTCTCCACGACGCAGTCCCCCATGGGCGCTGGTTGTCGCCGGTTCTCTCTATAAGGGCTTGGATCTGGGCGGCGTGGATCTCATCGGCGGCGTGGCGCAGCCGCGGCAAAGGGGGTGTTTGCACTTTGCAGCTAGCCTGCTGGATTTCGGTAGCAAGTCAAAATCCAGCGCCTCGTGACGACGACTTCCTGCCGCGGTTGGGCTTCCAGCTTCCCCCGTCGGCTGATACCGGTAGGTTTGCTTGCGGCAGAGGAGGACGATGTTTTTTCTCTCTTTCTCTTTCCCCTCACATGAAAATTCTTTCTTCTTTCGGGGGTCTGGTTGCTGACAAATGACAAAACGTTTTTTCCATTTTTTTGGCAGAAAGAAAAATGATATAATGTTGTCACGTGAGATCACGTGTTTCGCTTGGAGATTTGTGCCGCCGCGAGGTAGGCATGACTTGTGGCTACATTTTGCCATTGGTTCATATATTGAGAAATTCAGCTAAAAACGTTCTTAAAAATATTTACTAGCATACGAATTTGTTTAGATTTGTATGTTTTTGTACAGATACATACGAATTTGTCTAGATCCGTGACATCCTTTTCAGGATGGAGGGAGTACTATAGCTACTGCTTGTGAAACGTGATTAGTTCAGACACACCCTGGGGTGGGGGTGGGGGTGGGGGTGGAGTGGCTGATCGAATGTTTGGCCCTTCCACATTGGTCCCGCACGCTTCTCAAAGAACCTATGGATCAGGCTCTGGGGGAACAGCAGGATCGACCATTTCTAGAGAGACACCCTCACCGAGTGCATTTTGGAGAAGGCCGCATTCGAGCAGCTGCAAACCGCGGAGATGACACGAGCTCTGGTGGTGCATTGAAAAGGTGGTGGGGGAATTTTGGTCCAACCCACTTAATATTGCGTCCTATTTAGCGCCACTTTCATCGTCGATTTCCAAATCCATCATTCACCCCCATTCAAGCTCTTCCCTCTTTCGAGATCCATGGTGATGGCAGGAGCTTCTTCACCGTCTTGGACCAGGATCTCGGTGGCGATCGTCGGTGGCGTGCCTTCTCCTTCTTCCCCGAGTTGTGTAGTGATGAGTCCTCTTTCGGTGCCTATAAGAAAGCTCTAACCCTGGATGTGCTAGGTTAGATATGTAAGCATGCTAGATGTGCGTAGATCTATAATAATTGTCTGATTTAGGTTATCTGCAATCAGCCGGAGGTCGCCTTCGTACTGTTTAATATTCTCGCCTAAAGATCTCCTCCATCGGTCGAAGCAGGAGATGGCGGCCAGGTTTGGGTCCAGGGCATCCGCATAAGCAGTAGTCCAAAGAGGCACCACCGTTCATCGCCCGTGCGATCTCAACCTGCTAGCTAGCTCATGTGTGTTTGCCATGCGTGGGTCTTCGGCAGGACGCGTGGTGCCTGTCGTGGGAATCCCCACGGACACGACCGAAGCATACGACATTGTCGCCACCGTGTGTGCAAACAAAGTTGTTGTTGCTCGTCGATATGAATTCGTGATGCAGTTGTTCCATGTCGACCTAGGATGCAAATCCATCACCCGCATGCGCCTGCCCCTGTCGTGGATACTCGTGTACTTCTTCGTGGTCGCGAACTCGATGGAGGGGAGCCTCAATGACCAGGCTTAGGCTGACCTGGAGTTCCTCGTACTCTCAATGGATGACTTGTTTGGCTCGATCCCGCTATAGGTGTTTGCGCTCTTGAGGGCATAGTTGTTGCTCGTTTATCGCAACAACCGCACGGGTTTGCCTCTTGCGCATGGAGTGTCGGGCAAACGAAAGAGGATACGAGAGGAACGACGGCTGAGATATGGAGTTTCTAGCGATCAAGGTAAGGAGGCGTAGGAAAATCCTCCTGCGTGAAATGGTGCCAAGCAAAGCAAAAGAATAAAGGTACTCTACTGCCGACATGTGCTGTCGGCAATCCCAATACGATGTTTGGATAGGCTTTGTCGGACTGTATATTGGAGATACTGGTGGAGAGACACTCTAAGAGCATCTCCAGTCCCCCCATAGCCCTCTCGAAAGGGCTATTTGGCATGCCAGATAGAAAACCACACCCAGCAGCTCCCCCCAAAGGCTCGTTATGTCCTACCGAGACTCACATAGAGCCTTGTGGGAGTGCCAAACACAAGCGCCAATTGACGCCACGCCAGATACCGACACATGGGTGCCACTTGCTAGAGAACTAGCCCATTTCCCCCTGCCATCTTGCATCACCCTACTCAAGGCCTCTCTGACCCCTGCCAAATCGTGACTACCCCCATTCGAAGCTCACATATCATCATATCCTACACAAACCGCTTGCCTCCCCTCCTATGTGATCTCACACCGCTTTGACTATTGCTCCTTACCGCCATTTGGTCGCAGCCTCTGCTAACATGGCTTATGCTATCAGTGGCGCAACCACGTGAATTTCTCCGCAGGATTCCGCAATCCAACACCCCTCCTCTGACTTGCATATGAGGTTGGCAAGCTTCATTTGTGTCGACGTTCGTCGATTCGGGCACACATCTTGTAGCGCCCACCTCGCACGCAAGGCGTACGTCCATTTTCCTCGGTAGGCCTATTTCTATACTTTTGTCGCCCTTGTCACTGACATTGTTCAGTTGGGTGATTTCTCATTCTATGATTTGTAGGCTATGTATATCGACAACGAGTTGATGATGCATGGATTGATGGAAGAGGAAGTCATCATTCAAGTCGATGAAGACATGCACTTAATGATCATTTCTATTGTCTTCTCCAATTGCAAGCCGGTGAGTTGAAAAATTCTACTCCCAAGCGTGGAGGTTGGAAGTTTTGGAGAAGGAAGAGCAATCCAAGGCAAAGATTGGACAGCCACACCATGTTATACCCCGACTATTTGTCGAATTACTAACATATACCCCAAATTAGTTTTGGCAACACTATATGATGAACAATTTGTTTATGCGCCTAGTGCATGGTGTGAGGGAATACGATAGCTGCTTCATGGTGAAGAAAGACTCCATCGGAGTGGATGGTTCTCATCTACTCAGAAATGCAATGCTGCTATGAGGATGCTTGCATATGGTGCTCCTGGAGATTGAAAAGATGAGTACCTACACGCGTCTGAGTCCATAACCATTCATGCATTGTACAGATTCTGAAGGGTGGTGGTGTCAATGTTTGGACCACACTATTTGAGATGACCAAATGAAAAAGAAACGACTCAAATCATGGCACGGAACTCACTGAGAGGATTTCCTGAAATGCTTGGAAGCATGGATTGCATGCATTGATCATGGAAGAATTGTCCATTCGTTTGGCATGGTTTATAGAAAGGCCATCATGGAGAGCGCAGTGTGGTACTTGAAGCCGTGGAGAATTATGACGATTAGATTTGGCATGGTGGGATCTCAAAATGATATCAACATGCTACAATGCTTTCCGGTGCTTATGGAACTTGTTGAAGGTCATTCTCCAAACGTACAACTATGAGATTAATGGCCACCAATATACCAAAGGATATTAACTAGTCGATGTCATCTATCCAAGATGATCGACATTAGTGAAGACGATCTTCGAGACTATAGGTCAGAAAAAGTCTTACTTTGCTTCGGGCTAGGAGAGTTGAAAAAAGGATATCGAGCGGACATTTGGTGTGTTCCAATCTTATTTTTCTATTGTTCGGTATCGTGCTCTTATCCGGTCTCGGGATCAGATGTGGGATGTGATAAATGTGTGTGTGAGCATACACAATATGATCATCGAGAGTTGAGTGCGTTAGGATCCTCTTGTTGAGTGAATATTATTTGACTTCAGGTGTTGTATGAGTATTTTAATTTCCTTTGGATTACGGTAAAACTAATTTATTTATGTGTTTAACTTTACCAGCTTGTTTAGAATCATGATTTAAATTTGTGAAAAATAATTTAGTGGAGCCGGAGGCGTATGGGCACAGTTGGGGAAAGAGACACCCTGATACCTTCGATCCAGATTATGGATGTAGTATAGCTCCTTTTCCCTAGTAGACCTAGGTTTATCGAATCTTTGGGAAGCAGAAAGCAAAGTGAGATTACTTAAACGGACCTTCGAGAGTTTTAGAATTCCTATTGTGTTTTCACTGGACCAAGATTTTGCGATCTTTTTGTTGCCGTTGACGATGGAGAGAGAGGGCCTAGGGTCTTCAGTTTTCACCAGTAGTTGTACAAAACATCTGATAGGAATAATTGATAATAATAAAGTATACATGTAATTGTTAGAACAAGATAATTATATGTGGGCAGCGCATCCATAATTATTATCGGCTCCGTAATCGCTTATAGAGATAACCTACTAGTCTTATCTATAGAAGAAATAGAACTAATGATATGCATTATGATGTCACCATTAATCCCAAGTAAATTCCTCACATACAGTCGTATTACTCTTTCTGTCACTGGGTACTACCCTTTCTATACTGGGTTCCTATCCTGCAGATCAGTTATTACTCACACTCTCTTTACCTGGACCAGTCCTCGGGTTTTTGGTACCTAACAAGTCCTTAGATTGAGACAAGAGAGGGTACTATAATCATCATATCATATAAATTAATACATGATCCCATCTATGATAAATAACATGCACAAAAGCTACATGGCTAGGTCGAAGCCCTTAGCCCAAGGAGAATTACTCACACATAGAGATAAAATCTACAATCATAAACATTGTAATAGAGATCATAAGGTTGATAGCAAATAGTCTTACAATGTCACCAATTGGAGAAGAGATCTACAATTACAAGTGGTGGAAGATGGCTATGGTGGTGGAGAAAGGTTTAGAGGTTTAGATCTAGATCTATTCCTCTGGTGTTGCGGCTTCTGGTGGCAGGGAGAGTTGAGATCAAAAAGAAGCAGATGTTTCTCGGCGCCCAAAGCCTCTTTATATAGTGGTCCCTTCACGAAAGTTGTTTGGTTTGACCTAATGAAGTCGATGCCCACTATACGGCCGGAATAAAATTCCAGCTGTATAGTTGGTCGTTAAAGTTGTAGTATTAACTTCACGGCTCCTGATTTCTTCGACGTGTTGGAAATCTTGTATCTTTGGCATTTATGTAGTGATTCCCTCATCATACGTCATTATCTGTGCAGGTAAAAATAGCAAGAAATGATTGCATACCACTTTGATCATTAGGCATTACTGGCAGGTTTTAGAGAGATATTTCATCAAATATATGAATAATATCTAGTTTAAATGCAGATATGGATGGCTATATTCCACAGCCATCAACCTCTCCAAGCTTAAACTTGATCACCCTCGAGCAAGAAAACCAAAATAAAAAGGGAACTCGGCATTTAAACTAAAATAATGAGATGATGATCTTACTCATGATTGGTAGTCTCATGTTTCCTCCATTTTATTAATCTGAAAAACTTCAGCATAGATAGAGTAATGGCAAGCATATCATACGAGTTTCATGAATCCTTATAGCGCAGTAAAATTATTGTAAGCATGGATGATTCAAAAGAGTAAACTTTATTCCATGTCATGTAATCAACTCATAAGCTTGCCTTTGAACAATAAAGTGTAATCATGTAGAATTAATAGTGTGAGAGTTTGTCATGAAAAGCATATACACTAAAGCATCTCAATTCTCCTACATCAATAAATTAAGACTTTTCAAGCACTACTTGTCTATTCATTGTCCTTCAAGAATTTCAGTTCTTAAGTAATTGAGAGCATGCCAAATAAAATTCATTAGTTTATTGGGTTGTGATGGACACTCGTGGCATCACTAAGGTTTTGTTCCTTTTGCATAATGATTTCTCATATCAGCCAGAGGAGTGATGCAACGCTGAGTTGATGTAGGAGCGCTTCGTTGGGAACCCCAAGAGCAAGGTGTGAAGCAGCACAACAGCAAGTTTTCCCTCAGTAAGAAGCCGAGGTTATCGAAGCAGTAGGAGGAAGGAAACGTCACACAGGTGTTGCAAGCAACGCGGAGACCTGCACAACACAAACTCAATACTTTGCTCCAACGAATCAGTGAGGTTGTCAAGCTCACCGGTTTGCTATAACAAAGGATTAAACGTATGGTGTGGAAGGTAATGGTTTGCAGCAAGTAAACAAGTAACAGTAGAAGATGTATCAATGGTAAAGATTGGACTAGGGTCCATAGTTCACTAGAGGTGCTCTCCTTAGATAAACAACATGGCATGAAGGGTAAACAAATTACAACGGGGCAATTGACATGAACTGAGCAAGGCATAACAATGCAATTACTAGCCAGAAAGATCCTATGAGGTTGATTGGGCAATACAACAGTATACATAGACCATCATCCAACTGCATCTATGACTAGAAGTCCACCTTTAGGTTATCATCTGAACCCCCTCCAGTATTAAGTTGCAAGCAACAGACAACTGCTTTAAGCAAAGTGTGTAAGGTAAATAGTCCACATGTCCCATGAACAAGAGACCGTTGTTTTCTCCCTAGTAGCAACAACACATCTACAACCGAAGAGATTATTCACTTCCCTTGGAAACTAGAGGCATGAACCCACTATCGAGCATAAATACTCCCTCTTGGAGTCACTAGCAACTACTTGGCCAAGATAACCACTAGCAACGGAGAGCATGCAAGATCACAAACAACACAGACATGATAGAATCATAAAGATAAAACCATTAATCAAAACAACATAATAATCTCAATATCCATCGGATCCCCGCAAACACAACATGCATGATTACAAATAGATTATATCTTGATCATGAATGGAGCTCACAAGATCTGTACATGAAAGCACAAAGGAGGATATACAACCATCTAGCTACTACATGGACCCATAGTCCAAGGTGGAACTACTCACGAATCATACCGGAGAGAAGGCCTCCGGGATGATCTCCCCTCCGGCAGGGTGTCGGGAAGAACTTTAGACCCCCCCCGATCTAGGGATGATGGTGGCGGCGGCTACAGGCGGTTTAGTGGATTTCTGATCGGGTACTCAGGGTTTCTGTATCGGGGGCTTCTTATAGGCGAAGGGGCGAGATCGGGAGGCGGTCAGGGTACCCAAACCCTAGCCAGGCGCGGGGCTGGGCCCACCCACGCCTAGGGTGGGTCTGGCCCTCCTGGCTGGCCTTCTGGGCTCCCCTCTGGACTTCTTGTTCCCCATGGAAAGTTATTGACTTTGTCCTTCGTCCCGTCCAATTCCGAGAATATTTCTTTACTAACTTTTCTGAAACCAAAAACAACAGAAAACAGGCATATGGCACTGTTGCCACTTGTTAATAGGTTAGTACCAGAAAACATGTAAAAAGCACCTCAAAGTGTGGACAAGTAAAGCAAAGTAGATACTAAACAAGCATGGAGCATCAGAAATTATAGATACGTTTCCAACGTATCAGCATCCCCAAGCTTCACTCCTGCTCGTCCTCGAGTAGGTAAGTGATAAAAGAATAATTTTTGAGGTGACATGCACCCTCACAATAAAGATCCAACCATTTGCAAACATTGAAAGCTAGGATCAAAGAACTCTAAACATGTGCATGAAAGATGGAGTTCTAACAATAGGACATAGTAATTATGCATGCAACATGGCAAGCTACAAACAAAGGTCATGAATAATATGTATTGAAAAATGTTTGTTTGTTTCACATGTAGAAAACATAGCATAGTGGCAATTAGCTTGTCCCTCATAGAGTAGCAATATAATGCATAGGACACCTACAAAGTTCACAAGGGTGACTAGAAACAGATAGCACAAGAGCAAGTAATAACACAATATGCATCAATTAATAAGCTTTGGAACATTGCACACAGAATGACAACTATGCTCTCTTAATGGTGCCTAAAGGTAGAAGGTGGAGACTCAATAATGGTGGAAGAAAGGCATTTTTGTAAAGGAAGAAGGGATTAGAAGTTTCAAAAAGAAATTCCAAAAATTATGGTACTAGTTAGCTTTCAGCCCTCATTGCCCCTATCATAAGCATCTTGAAGTGGTTAAGGTTAAAGTGGCAAAGCTAGAGTATATGCTTGACGAAGTATAAGTTGTCAATCTCATGCCCCTTCAATACGAGGGCCACGCCTCATGCATACTCAACTTTGGGTCCAGGTAAGTTCTTGTCACTATAAGTATTTGCATATCATTGAGAACCGCCAACGGGGTACCCCTTGCACATGGTACAGGAGCTTTCCCATAACCAAAATGACAAGGCAAGCAGACAATGAGCATCTCAACAATTATTCTTATGTACCATGGGAATATGGTGCTTTTTTCTCTCTTTCCTATTTTCTCAATGTGTCTTTTTTTCTATAAGAAGAATGCTTCATAGATGTCACTACGGTGATGCTGCAAGTTTCCACCATGATTAGGCATGGCTTAGGCTAGCGGCCCAGGCGTTTCTCTAACACAGGATACAAACTCCATGGACTTACAAGTTCCCTCTTTATTTCACAGCGGTGACATCCATAGACAAAAGAACATGATATCAACTGAGTACAACAAGGTACATGTGCAATATTGAAAACGTTCCCCGTGACAGCATGGTTCTGCTAATTCCAACTTATAAGTGCAAGCATATACAACAAATTTGTCACAATGGTTCAAGTTTATTAGGGGCAAAGAATAAAGTGTGCCATCAAGTTTGTGAGGGCTTTAATCACTAAGTTTTCTCATAACAAAATAGTTTTAAATTGGAAGATAAATGAAAACAAGAATATATTTTGGAATGGTGTAACACACCATGCATAGGAGTTTATAGTGGACACTTTGGAAAAACTTGGTTTTTTTGGGAGTTGGAGGCATGAGTAGAACTTACTCATACAAGTGGAGGCTAGCAAAAGACTGGGAGCAACCAACTAAGAGAGCAATAATGGCCATAATATTGCAATGCAACAAAGAGTGGTACTACAAGTTAAGGACTAAATGATCATAGAGGCTAATGGTGACTTTTCATAGTCATAACATGGTGTGATCATGTGCCAAGTCAACCCAAGCAAAACATCAAAGGAGAATACCACAATACTATGCTTTTGCATGCTAAAACAACGCATAATTTCTTGAAGGCACACTAAGCAATCCCAATTGTTTGGAACAAGAGATGATACAACAATAATCACTAAGCATAATGCCAAAACAACACCTAGCATTTCATGCTGAAGTCTAAGTCACAGTCAATGCAAGATCCTCTTGCACTTCAAGCAAGAACTTACTACTCCTTTCCAAACACCAAGCAAACTTATTTGCAAAACAACACAGAGAGAACGGGGGTCCAAAATACTAAATTAAATTAAACAAACTAAGCAAAGAAAACAAAAAGTAAGACGCTCCAAGAACAACACAACTGTGCATGAAACAATAAAAACGAAGTGTCTAGACAGACCTGAGCTTTTTATTGATGAAGAAGGGGATGCCTTGGACATCCCCAAGCTTTGACGCTTGTAACTCTTGGATATTTCTTGGGGTGACACCATGGTGGCATCCCCAAGCTTGAGCTTTTGTCCATTCTTCATCTCATTGCATCATTCTCTCTCTACACCTGAAAATTTTCCTTCATACAAAACTTCACACAATCTTTATTAGCAACATTAGCTTATTCAAAAGATATTAGACCACTGAAAAAGCTTTGGAACATCAAGGATTTTCACTAAAAACACAAGCTAATGTAGTAACTCCTTCAAAGAAACTCAATTTACCTGAAGAGAGCTCAAAAAGGAATCAATAAGAAGCAAATGCAAATAATGGCAGAAATCTGTCAAAACAGACAAGCAGGTAAAAACGAATTTTTTCGAACATCTTGTGTTTCTCAAATCAAAAAGTTTTTAACTAACTAAAGTTAGCAAACATACTGGGGGATTTTTTCGTAAATTTTGAGCTCAATCCGAGTTACAGATCCTCCTCACGAATTGTTTTGGTAGAAGACAGAAATCTGTTTCGGGACAGCAACTCCCCAAATCTTATATCCCTCTTATTAGAGGTCATTCTTGGCACAAAAAGCAAACAAAAAGGATAAGGAGAGATCATTACAGAAGTAATAACTTCCAAGACTCAAGGAAACTCTTGGGTTATCTCCCAACAAGTACTTTTCTTTAACGCCTTTAAGTTAGGCACAAGAAGCAAGAAGAATCAAGTATTTTCAAATGAGGAAGCATTAACATCAAACCTTGCCTTCAAAGGAGGAGAAAAAAACAACTTCTCTCTTCTCATAGGGAAGTGTTCAATACCTTTATTGAATGGAAAATGGTATTTGATGGTGCTTTCTTTCATATCAATGATGGCACCAACTGTTCTAAGAAAATGTCTTCCCAAAGTAATAGGACAAGAAACATTGTATTCAACATCCAAAACATAGAAATTAACAGGGACATAAGCATTGTTAACCATGATGAGAACATCATTAATACTCCCCATGAGTTTCTTCTTAGCATTATCATTGAGTGGGGCATCCAAATAACAATCTTCTAATGATGGCAAATCAAGCATTTCATAAATCTTCCTAGGCATAATAGAGACACTAGAACCAAGATCACATGAAGCTTTGAGATCAAAGTCATTCACTTGCATATTAATAATGGGTTTCCAACTATCTTCTACTTTCCTAGGAATAGAAGCTTTGTGTTTTAACTTCTCTTCCTTAATCTTAACAAGAGCATCTGTAATGTGTTTGGTAAAGGCAACATGCATATCACTAGCATCAGAACTTCTAGCAAGCTTTTGCAGGAACATAATCACTTCAGAAATATTGCAACCATCAATATCAAAGTCAAACTTAGCATCACTAGTAGTAGGCTCACTAGGCTTAGGCATAGTAGGAGGAGGAATAGGGGCTACTTGTGGTTTAGTGGTGATAGTGCACACACTATTGTTTCTATCAATTTCAGCTTCCCTTTCCCACCTAGCATGAAGTTGAGCTAACAGCCTAACATTTTCATCAATAGTAACCTGTATGGCATGAGCAGTAGCAAAGGTATTTTCCATAGTTTCAGGTTTAACAGCCATTTTATTAACCAAGGAAGTTTGAGCTTCAGACAAAGAGGATATATTTTTCTGAACAGTTAAAAGCTTTTCCTCTATAGTCTTATTGAAAGTGGTTTGTTTACTAATAAAGTCCTTGAGCATTACTTCAAGTTTAGAAGGGGAACTTCTAGCATTATTGTAAGAGCTTCCATAGGAATTACCATTATTAGGAGGATAAGGCCTATAATTGTTGTTGCTACCAAAATTATTCATATAGGCATTGTTGTTGAAATTGTTGTTTCTAATGAAGTTCACATCAACTTGCTCTTCTTGAGCAACCAAAGAGTCTAAGGGAACACTATTAGGATCTAGAGGAGCTTTCCCATTAACAAGCATAGTCATAATAACATCAATCTTTTCACTCAAAGAGGAAGTTTCCTCAACAGAATTTACCTTCTTACCATGTGGAGCTCTATCAACATGCCATTTAGAGTAGTTAACCATCATATTATCAAGGAGCCTTGTTGCAGCACCCAAGGTAAGGCCCATGACGGTACCTCCAGCAGCAGAATCCAACAGGTTTCTTGAGGAGAAGTTCAAACCTGCATAAAAAGTCTGGATAATCATCCAAGCAGTGAGTCCATGAGTAGGGCAATTTTTAACCAAAGATTTCATTATTTCCCAAGCAGGAGCAACATGTTCACTATCAAGCTATTTAAATTTCATAATGTCACTTCTCATACAAATAATCTTAGAAGGAGGATAGTACTTTCCAATAAAAGCATCTTTGCACTTAGTCCAAGAATCAATACTATTTTTAGGCAAAGATATCAACCATTCTTTAGCTTTTCCCCTCAAGGAGAAAGGAAAAAGCTTGAGCTTAATAATATCTCCATCTACATCCTTATACTTTTGCATCTCACAAAGTTCAACGAAGCTATTAAGATGGGCAGCAGGATCATCAGAACTAGCACCAGAAAATTGCTCTCTTATCACAAGATTTAATAAAGCAGGCTTAATTTCATAAAAGATAGCATCAGGAGCAGGTGGAGCAAGATGAGTGCTTAGGAAATCATTGTTGTTGGTGCTAGTGAAGTCACACAACTTGGTGTTCTCAGCAGAGTTCATTTTGGCAAAGGTGGGCAAGCCAAAAATAGCAGCAGCAGCTAGAGCAGGAACTAATTTTTTTTGTGTTTTTGAATAAGGCAAGCAAACTAAGCTAGACTATTTTTTTGGGGTTTTTTGAAAAGAAGCAAACAAAACCAAGCAAAAGAAACAAAGCAAACTAAAAAACAAAGTAAAGAGAAAGGAAGTGAAGGATTCCCCTAGTAAAGATGTCCTTAGCCTCCCCGGCAACGGCGCCAGAAAAGCTGGATGCAACACTGAGTTGATGTAGGAGCGCTTCGTTGGGAACCCCAAGAGCAAGGTGTGAAGCAGCACAGCAACAATTTTTCCCTCGGTAAGAAACCGAGGTTATCAAACCACTAGGAGGAAGGAAACATCACACAAGTGTTGCAAGCAACACGGAGACCTACACAACACAAACTCAAGACTTTGCCCCAACGAATCAGTGAGGTTGTCAAGCTCACCGGTTTGCGGTAACAAAGGATTAAACGTATGGTGTGGAAGGTAATGGTTTGCAGCAAGTAAACAAGTAACCGTGGAAGATGTATCAATGGTAAAGATTAGACCAGGGTCCATAGTTCACTAGAGGTGCTCTCCTTAGATAAACAACATGGCATGAAGGGTAAACAAATTACAGCGGGGCAATTGACAGGAACTGAGCAAGGCATAGCAATGCAATTACTAGCCAGAAAGATCCTATGAGGTTGATTGGGCAATACAACAATTAGGTGTGGGCATTCGGTTTTCGGTTAATTCGGTTCGGTTTTTCGGGTTTTTCTATAATTTGGTTTCTACAAAATAGGCACCGAAATTATTTCGGTTTTCTAATTAATCAATAGTTCGGTTAGTGGACAATTCGGTTCGGTGTTCGGTTTTTAACCGAACTTATGGAAATAACAACACTGTGCCATAATTTATGTAGATCATTACGAGCTAAACCACTCATTGGCACACCGAAAGCAACCTCCAGGTCGGCGAGTACCTGAAGCAATATATGGCTAGCTGATGTCTTAAACGCATGTGTAGAAAAAGAACATAATAAGCATGATGTCTATTTTGCTCGTTCAAAAAAATGATGTATATCTTCCAAGCCGTATACATTCAACAAATTGTATGTGTTGAGAGTTCAGCTAAAATACATGATTATATTCAAAACAGAAAAACAACTAAAAGACTTCCAACAAAATTCATAAACACAATTGATAGTTAAACGACGAACATATACATGCATGTGACTGAAGACATACGTACATGCATGAGCTGTTAAACCACGAACATGTACGTATATGTGGCTGAAGACATACGTACATGTATGGACTGCTTGACAGCTTTTGCATGCATGTTTTTTATCGCATGAACTAGTATCTACGTACAGTAATGGACGCCTGAGACAGAATCACAAATATATTTAGCTCTATCACATATATTTTTCGGTTTATACGGTTATTTCGGTTAACAGAGAGTCAAAACCGAATTAATATTTATAAATTCGATTAATCATATTTACTAACCGAAGTTAGTTTCGACTAATTCGGGTTCGATGTATTCGGTTTCGGTATTCGATTTCGGTTTTTTATGCCCACCCCTAACAACAATATACATAGACCGTCATCCAACTACATCTATGACTAGAAGTCCACCTTCAGGTTATCATCCGAACCCCCTCCAGTATTAAGTTGCAAGCAACAGACAACTGCTTTAAGCAAAGTATGTAAGGTAAACAGTACACATGTTCCATAAACAAAAGACCGTTGTTTTCTCCCTAGTAGCAACAACACATCTACAACCGAAGAGATTATTGTCACTTCCCTTGGAAACTAGAGGCATGAACCCACTATCGAGCATAAATACTCCCTCTTGGAGTCACTAGCAACTACTTGGCTAAGATAACCACTAGAAACGGAGAGCATGCAAGATCATAAACAACACAGACATGATAGAATCATAAAGATAAAACCATTAATCAAACCAACATAATAATCTCAATATCCATCGGATCCCCGCAAACACAATATGCATGATTACAAATAGATTAAATCTTGATCATGAACGGAACTCACAAGATCTATACATGAAAGCACAAAGGAGGAGATATAATTATCTAGCTACTACATGGACCCATAGTCCAAGGTGGAACTACTCAGGAATCATACCGGAGAGAAGGCCTCCAGGATGATCTCCCCTCTGGCAGGGTGCCGAGAAAAACTTCAGATCCCCCCGATCTAGGGACGATGGTGGTGGCGGCTACAGACGGTTTAGTGGATTTCTGATCGGATACTCAGGGTTTTTGTATCGGGGGATTCTTATAGGCGAAGGGGCGAGACCGGGAGGCGGACAGGGTGCCCAAACCCTAGACAGGCGCGGGGTTGGGCCCACCCGCGCCTAGGGTGGGTCTGGCCCCCCTGGCTGGCCTTCCGGGCTCCCCTCTGGACTTATTGTTCCCCATAGAAAGTTATTGACTTTTTCATTCGTCCCGTCCAATTCCGAGAATATTTCTTTATTAACTTTTCTGAAACAAAAAACAGCAGAAAATAGGCATCTGGCACTGTTGGAACTTGTTAATAGGTTAGTACCAGAAAACATGTAAAAAGCACCTCAAAGTGTGGACAAGTAAAGAAAAGTAGATACTAAACAAGCATGGAGCATCACAAATTATAGATACGTTTCCAACGTATCAAGGAGTGATTCCATCATGTTTACAGCTACCCGGGAGTGCCAAGAATCTTACCCATTATAGCATTGCTGCTACATATGTTTAATCAACTCATAGCGGAAATCTAGGAGTTTCCTCCATGAAGATCGTTCGTAGGCTAGCGGAGTTGTTGGCATCCCATGAAGTTTGACACGCATAAAGCTATATCATTCTTATGATTTACAAGTCAAACTTTGGCATGATCACAAAAACCGCTAAAAATTAATTAAATTGAATAGATCTTCTCAAAGAGAGCTATCAAGACAATCATTATTTTATGTGGTATTGGGTGTCTCTAGGAATAAGGTTTCAAGACTAAACACTACAACACCCAAGTCTTCAATTTGTGAGACATTTTCTTATTTCAATTTGTTTAGCAAATTTTTAGGCAAGACTTTGGTTAACTACAAGAGCTAGAACAAAACTTACCCAATTAAATACCCATGCAAACAAAATTTTACTATAATATAGAGACTCACTACACCGATATAACATCTTAACATTACTACTAACTAGCATGGGTTTCTCAAACTTCAAAAATGGGGAGTCATAAGGCATACCTCTCATGTTTGGTTCCACTTCTCTCTTTCCTTTTTATTTGTTTCTTGGAAACTCGAAGTCAATAACTCTCCTGCAAATTAACGAGAACTTCGAGGCGAAAAGAAAAAGAGAGAGGGAAAATAAAGATAAACGAAGAAATCTTTTTGTGATTTTTTTAGAAGGGGGATTAAAGAATAGAAAATTGGCGGCAAAGCTTGGCTTGAAAATCTAAAACAAAATAAAATAACTAAGATAAAATGTTGGGGAAACCAACACGAGTGCTTATAAACTCAAATAAAAACATAACCTCAAAAATAAAATAAAGCAAATGAAATCCAAATAGAAATAGATAGAAAACCTCCCCAAGCTTAGACTTTTGCAAGCCCTTCAAATCACTATGGTGGGGAAAAAGTTGTCACTCCAGTCCACAAATTGAGTCAAGAGGTTACTTGTTGTTTCTCGGAGATTCAGGGCGAGATTATGCATTCCCTCCACAGTTCCTCTAAGTTCTTGGAAATTTGGATATGTAGCGAACCAGCTTGGTTGCTGCTGCTCCAGATGAGGGACTTCTTGCTCCTACTCTTGGTCCTCATCCTCTTCCGGAATATCCTCCTTGGGTTGGTGTTGCTCAACCTGCAAGTCATAAAGCACACGTCCTTCCTCGATAGAGAAAAGACCATTAGGCAAAGGAGCGGAGTAGAGACGCCCAGCTCCAGCAATATTCAGATAATAAACGCCACCTCTCCTAGTAAGCATTCCACAAGCCCTCAAAGTAGATAAACCAACACGTTGCTCACCTAGTACTGGTTGTAACTCACCTAGGTCGATGCCTATAACATTGGCGAGCATGGTGATGACGGCTCCACAAGTGATTGGTCCTTGGCTTTGGTTGGATTGATACTCCAAGTAACGCACTAGAATTGCGCCCAAGTGAAGTGACAAGTTGTCATAGTTGAAAGCAACTTTTGCAAGGAGTAAGATGTCCTCCTCATTGAGTCTTGTAAACTCATTACGCGCCTGTAAGGTGATAGCAATAATATAGAACAAATAGCGAATAGCAGGATGTTGGATATTTTTCCTTTGCTAACTCTAGAAGTAAAGCCCATTCTATTATAGCAGAGTTCAGTGGAAGGTTCTATGCTGGTAAAAGATACACGCAGAGCATTAGGATCATTTTTGGGTAAACCAAAACAATTTCACCATTCATCAAGTGATAATGAATAATTATTTTTCATGAGTCGGAAAAAAATTCTATCCTCCCTATGCCACACTTTAACAGTGCTCTTCAAAGAACTAAGAAATTCAATGGTTAACTGGCGATAGGTTGGTGCATCATGAAATACAAAGTTTTGCAGGCCAACTCTATTGCAAAGTAAATTAAAGTCATCAGAAATACCGAGTTGGTTCAATGTGATTGGTCAAGCCCACTTGGTTGCCTTGACTTCTTGGTTTTTTATCATGTTGAAACGATCACGGTGGGACTCGTTCTTGAATCGAATCCCCATGTGTTCCTGAGCTGCATCCCGAGAAGAACTAGTGGCGGCAAGAGCACATGTCGGGCTCCTCGTGTTCATCTTCTAAAAATAAGAAAGACAATTATAAAACTTTTTGATCCAACAGTAATAGTCATAGCATTGTCGTGGTATTGCCGACGTGTACGCCATGGAGGGGTCCTCACAGTGCGTGTTTAGAGACGTGGGGTAAGGCGGACGGTTGATGGGTACAAGGTAACACAGCTTACCGAGGTTCAGATCCCACAACAGCGGTGGAATCCTACTCCTGCTATAAATCACTATAAGGGCAATACGCCGAGTTACAGAGATAGGTTCGCTGTGCGAGGTTATCTGAATCGGTACTAGGTTGTGCCCTAAAGGCTCCCATAGGCCCGACTTATATAGTCGCCAGGTCCTAGGGTTACAGGGAAAAGTCCCAGCCGGACAGGTTACAGAGTCCTACACCGTCTATTACTAGTCTTGTGGATCTTGCACTCCAAGGCTCCGGGTATGCTTGTGACTCCACCGTAGCCTTCCTTTATCCGGCATAGGCCTCCCTTCTGGATCCACCTAACTGGACCGCCCAGCAGACCATAGGCCATGCTACCGACTATGGGCCACCCGGGTTAGTCGGATAAGAGACATGCTATAAGGATACCCATATAGCATATCCCCAACAAGCATAATCCTCATCATAGCACACTAAAAAATCTCCTCAACATAATAATCTAGGCAAGATAATCATGGAAACTAGTTCCAAATAAGTCTCACCCTAGATTGATAATGACAATACATCAGAGATGAATTTGCAAAAAGTAATTGGAGGATCGGAGGAGAAACATACCATAGATCACTTGTGTGCCAGGAAATCGAACGAAATTGTGTAGGGGTGAAAATCCCTTGAGGTTTTGAGAGAGTTTGGAGGTAGAAGAGAGAAAAAGGATTGATATTTTGATGTTTTGGGTACCTCCCCGTGCGTTTAAGTGGTCGGACGCAACTATATGGTCGCAACTATATGGCCGGAACTATACGGCCGAATCTTTTGCTCCCGTCATAAAGTTGGTCGTCAAACCTTCTATATCTTGGGATGAAAAATTGTCGATGGTTCAAATAACTATAGGCCGGAGCTATACGAAGGGAATTTTTATTCCTGCCGTATAGTTGGTCGTTAAAACTTCTGTACACATCAAAAACGTACTATTTCTTCAAGAATTACTTTTTAGACTGAAACTTAGCGAAACACCTTATTTTTACAGAAAAATGACAAACTAAATTGTCGACCAACTTTGGCATATATAAAACAGGAATTTTAGTACCGCTGAATCTCTCCTTCTCACTGGAGTTTTCTAGCACTCTTTATTCTATATAAAACTTAAACTAAAACTAAAACTTTACTCAAACCTTTATTTCACATGGGTTGCCTACCATGCAATACTCTTTTATGGTCAATAGATTGACCTTGATATTGCTCATTTAGGCCATATGAGTGGAACACCCACTCCAAAGTAGTTGACCTTCAAAGTGATGGCCTCCTTATCATCTTGCTTGGCTTTCTTTTTCCTGGGGAAATGAATAACAAAAGGATCCCGCGAAGGCCATTGGAGCTTCACGTTCTCTTCATGCAGATTGATTAAAGCCTTAATAGTTTTTAAGAAAGAACGACCTAATATAATATGGGCAGTAACCTCTTTAGCCATGTCAACACTAACAAAATCAATAATAGCAGGACAACCTTTAATGTATACTAAGGTATTTTATTTAATGCCTACTTTTTGTTTATAAGTAAAATCTTCTAGATGTAATTTTAGTTCGGTAATTTCAAAAGAGCCAAGATTTAACTTGTTAAAAAGACTCTTTGGGATTATTGAGACACTTGCACCTAGATCACAGAGTGCAACTATTTTATTAGTCCCAATTTTAATCTTAATAGTAGGCTTAAATATATCATCTAGCTTAACAGGCAATTTTTCAGCAATTTTCTTATATTCTTCTTCAAGATCACATACCTTTATTGGTACCTGCTTAACAAAGTGTTGATACATGACTTCCTCATTTCCTTCACTTACTGGAATCTTGACATTGATCCTTTTTACTAGATCTTCAACTGTGTAGTTCGGTGAAGGATTATTGCTATAATCAAGTTCTTCGGGCTCCTTCCTTTGGATTCTTATCATCTTGAGGTCTTCAACTGGATTAGGCTCAGCTTTACCTACAAATTTAGCTAGAATGAGAGTTTGACTCTCGATTATCTTGCCTAGCTATGCCTCAACAATCCTTGCTCTTTCTTGAAGGGCTGCAAATCATTTCTCAAACTAACAACTTGGTTAGATAATTTACCAAGCATAGCATCATGGTTCTCCGTAATTTTGACTAGAATATTGTTTTGCTCATTTTGTGAATCCATAAAAATTTTAAGAGTTTCTTAGAGACTACTATTACTCGATGCCATATTATTATTAGAGTTACCTGCAAGACTAGAATAATGTTTCTGAAAATTTGGATTATAATTCTTTTTCCAAGCAGGGTTATAATCATTACGAGCTATGAAGTCTATTTCTTCAATAGTTGGTTTGGGATTGGCTCTTACCGGGGTTTCCTTACCTTTACCGGCTAATATAAGCTCATCCAACTTAGCATTGAGTTCTTCATTTTCTTGAGGTGTGATGGAGTTCACCTTCTTTGTGTTTGATCTTTCCACATGCCATTGGGCATGGTTGTCTTGCATATTGTCTAGCAGCTGCTTTGCTTCGGTAATTTGCTTACTCATAAACGTTCCTCGAGCTGCAGTATCTAGCATGGACTTAGACACCGGGTTAAGAGCAGTATAAAATAAATGGAGAATGAACCAATCTTCCATCCCATGGCTGGGAAAGTTTTTCATGCATTCTTTCCCATGCAAGTGCTAGTGGCTCACGCTCTTCCTGTCCAAAACCAGTAATATTAGATCTGAGTTGCATAGTCTTTGCAGTTAGAAAGAATTTAGTCATAAATAAAGAAGTACATTCCACCCATGATGCAGTAGTATTTCTAGGCAAAGATAACAACCATTCTTTTGCTCTTCCTCTAAGAGAGAAAGGAAATAAGCGCAACTTGACCGCGTCGAGGTCAACATCTTTAATGCGTACCATATCACATATTTCAGTGAAAGTATTTAAGTGCATACCTACATCTTCTACAACAGAGCCTCCAAATTGATTCTGTTGAACCAAACTTAAATAGTGGGGCTTAATTTCATAATCTTCAGCAGCAATTGTTGGCTGAATAATAAGAGTACGTAAATGATTATTTTTAGGAGTTGCAAACTCCCCAAGCTTCTTTTCAGCCATACTTCCTATGTTTTTGTATTTTCTTAAACAAGTACTAATGATGATAAAGCAAGAATTAAAAGACTAACTAATTTTTTTGGTTTCTCAAATAAAGACTGAAAGCAAACTAACAAAATTAAAAACGAGAATTAAAACTAGCAAGGTTCCTACTAACCTCACCAGGGTAGTTATTGCTTCCTCGACAACGGCGTTAGAAAAATGGTTGATACCTTCAATCCGGTTTACGGATGTAGTATATCTCTTTTTCCCTAGTAGATCTATGTTTTATCGAGTTCTCCGAAAGCAGAAAGCAAAGTGAGATTACTTAAATGGAGCTTCGAGAGTTTTAGAATTCCTATTGCGTTTTCATCGGACCAAGAGTTTACGATCTTTTTGTTGTTGTTGACGATAAAGAGAGAGGGCCTAGGGTCTTCGATTTTCACCAGTAGCTGTTTAAAACATCTGATAGGAATAATAGATAATAATAAAGTACACATGTAATTGTTAGAGCAAGATAATTATGTATGGGCAGTGCATCCATAATTGTTATCGCCTCCGCAACCTCTTATAGCAATAACCTACTAGTCTCATCCATAGATGAAAGAGAACTAATGATATGCATCGTGATGTCATCGTTAATCCCAAGTAAATTCCTCACATACAGTCGTACTATCCTTTCTATTACTTGAGTTTCTATCCTGCAGATCAGTCATTACTCATACTCCCTTTACCTGGATCAATCCTTAGGGTCTTGGATACCTGACAAGTCCTTAGATTGAGGCAAGAGAGGATATTACAATCATCATGCCATACAAACTAGTACATGATCCCATCTATGATAAATAACATGCACAAAAGCTACATGACTAGGCCGAAGCCCTTAGTCCAAGGAGAATTATTCACACATAGATATGAAATCGACAATCATAAACATCATAATATCGCCAATTGAAGAAGAGAATTATTCATAAGGTTGATAGCAAATAGTCTTACGATATCGCCAATTAGAGAAGATATCTACTATTACAAGTGGTGAAAGATGGCTATGATGGTGGAGAGGGGATTAGAGGTTTAGATCTATATCTATTCTTCCGGCGTGGCGGCTTCTGGTGGCAGGGAGAGTTGAGAGAAAAGAAACAGATGTTTCTCGTCGCCTGAAGCCTCTTTATATAGGGGTACCTTCACGAAAGTTATTTGGTTTGACCTAATGAAGTCGATGCCAACTATAAGGCCAGAACTATACGTCCGGAATAAAATTCTCGCCGTATAGTTTCTCAAATAAAGGCCGGAACTATAAGACCTAATGCAGTATTAACTTCACGGCTCCTGGTTTCTTTGACGTGTTGGAAATCTCGTATCTGTGGCATTTATTTAGTGATTCCCATTATCATACGTCATTTTCTGCACAGGAAAAAATAGTAAGAAACCCCTTTGATCATTAAGCATTAGTGGCAGGTTTTAGAGAGATATTTTATCAAATATATGAATAATATCTAGTTTAAATGCGAACATAAATGGCTATATTTCACAGCCATCACATCCCCATATGGGTAAGTGTTCAGACGTGGACTTCCCGTACCATAGGATACTACCATGAGTCTGTGACTTCAGTCGTGTTTGTTTTGCTGCCGCAATTTCTAAACCAAAATTTAAAAATTTGGTATGCGTTTGATTTTTGACACTTTTTAGCACAACCATATTTTATTATAAAAATGTCCTACCAATCATAGATGAATCACTACATATATAAAAGCAAAGCACTTCGGCGATGGATTAAGGGAGCCAAATCAGCGCTTGGTACGCGCATCTATAGAATCATGAGACTTTTTTTGCGTTTGTGCTTCCTGCTGCTGTTTCTTTCCTATTAATTTTTTTCACAAGAGGGCAGGAGTCTCCCGATTCTTCTTGTTCCCTCCACCTCTTTCCCGACCTCCGCTCCTTAGCTCCTTCTCTTCCCAATCCCCGCTGTCCCATGGTTGCCGGACTCTCCCTTCCTCGAGCCGCCGAATACCGGATCCACTAAACCAAGCGGCAACGGCTCTTGCCCTCTCCACGCGGCGGTCGGCACGATGCAAAGCGGTCACCAGGGAGATGTACGAGAGGCAGCGCGTCCTCCTCCTCCTTCGGGCGGGAGGCCACCATTGGTGCTCCCCATAAGATCTTGGTCTTGAGAAGCGCTGATGGTTTCCGGATGGAGTCCGCCGGCCTATACTTGGAGCTCGACACCGCGTGCCACCGTCCGGTTCATCATCTACATCTGTTCCTGTCTAATTCCATGGCAAACGACCTGCGCTGTCGCTGGTTCATGGCCATGCCCGTCTGCTCCCCCGCAGACTGGTTGCCCACAGTCGCATCTGATTGCCATCGCGTATGGAGGTCCTTCACCAACATGTATGTCTCCCGCGACGCCATGAGGGACCATGTCGAAGCTGTCCTGGCCTCCACCTATGGCTTGGACATTCTAGATTACCGGACAACGGCTCCTCCCTTCGCTCGAGATCACGGACTGCTTCATCGGTATCCGATTCGTCCTTGTTCCTTTACTGATTTTTCTTATCTTCTTTCTGTAGGACTCGAAATTTGGACTCTTGATCCCTCCGATTTTTTTGTATGGGAATGGAGGCAGGAGCCCAGCCGGGGAGACACTTTCTCAGGCTGCTGATTGCCTATCGGCGTGGTGCTAGACAAGGGATTCTGGAAGATGGCTGTATGGAGGACTCCAAGTTTTTGGTCTTCCTTTTAAGGCAAGTTTGGTGATAACAGCTCTTGAATGTGAGGTAATTCCCTTGTTGGGAAAATAAGAGAAGTCTCACATAATCTGTGTGCTGCCAAGTTCCAACGGGTTTGGGTGTTGATGGTCATTAATGTTGGGTTCATTTCACATAAACTGTGATGATGCCAAGTTTCAACGGGTTAAATATTTCAGCCTACATGATTTGATATATATCCTACTTATCCATACATGGATATTGCCTACCATATTGAACGTATAAGTTTGAATAATACTTCTACCCTGAATACTGATTTTCAATTTGGTGAGTATGAATATATATAACAGTACCCTACAACCCCACAGTATATTTAGTAATCTGTGTGTTACCAATTTCTTCTTCAATTTCTTAATCATCTTCTCAAGTTATAAATAATACAATCATTGTGCACCTTAATGTTCTACATGGCATAGATGTTGTCTTAAATGGTTCCCTTAGAGATTTTGTAGTATAGCTAACTATGTTTTTTTTTGAAAGGAGCATATATTAATATAAGATGATACCAATTATACGCAGCCTATGCAACAACGCATTGCCCTAGCAGCCACACGGATACACACAGCCAAAAAAAAGGAAAAAGAATTACAAAAAAGAAAAGTCCCGCTATAGTGACTCATTCATTGAAACAGCAGTACTACCACCACCAAGACAACACCATAAGTCCAGCTTCTCCAAAAACGACGCCTCCAAGAAAGGAACAGTGCACAAACATCGTCATCGCCCGATCAAAGATCTAGGTTTTCATCCTGAAGAAAGTCCAGGCTCTCAAAACAATACCTTCAACAAGACCATTGCTAGACACAACCAATTAAGGCCAGACTCTGGGTTTTCACCCTGAGAGATAGGACCATGAACCTCTCTTGTGCAGTCGCCCCCACTTGCATGCCACTGCTCCAATTCACAAGTCACCTAGCCAATTCCTCATCACCACCCAGACTCGAACAACCATTGTCTGTCCTTAGATCTCGGTCTCTATGACTTTCTCCGTCAGCATCATGGAACGAGAACAGGCCCCATGATAATAACAGCCAACAAAGCTTCGAAGCACACCCTGTAAAACCAAACGGTCAGGGTAAAACATGGGTGCGTACGACCGAATTCAATCCTTTCAGCAAACTCATGGCATGATAGCACTTATGGAGTTCGTCGGCGGAGCCTTCGGGAACACGACACAGAAACCAGATCAATGGAGACCAATATCCGACAGATCATCGTCTTGGCTTGAGAGGGATCCAGGACCACCTCCTTTATTGAAACCGAGCCAGCAGCCCCCACGCCACCCGCCGAAAACTAGCAGGATCCGCCGCAAGACGGTAAGACCACCCGGCCGACCATTCCGACGGAGAAGGAGGCCACCACCACCATGTGGTGTTTTTCTTGGATAAACCAATTCACTATTTTTGGTTTTCCTGGCTAATTGATGAAATTTCGTATAAAATGATACATTAGTGTGAGTGTACTGGAGTTCTGTGTGTGAGGGACAAACACGCAAGATGAATTTCATGACATAATGCTTGGATGATTTTGATTGAGATGGATTCATGTAGAACTGTTAGGTTGAGACTATTGATAGACATGTATCTTGGTCTCTTGCTTTTTAAAATGGTGTGTGATTAACTTATGATCTTATATTTGTTAACACTTTGTCAATAATGGGTTGATGTATGAACAAATAAGTAAGATGCTTTGTACACTTCCCTTGAGATGGTATTTTCTTTTCCTAAAACTTGCAGACATGGCAAGTTGGCGACTGAATATTTTCTGCATGCCATCTGGCTGCGTGAGAACATTGTTTGTATTGCAGTGTCTGATACCCTTTTGTTCTTGCTGACAAGCCCACGGGTAGATCATCGAAAGCAGAAACTGATGGATCACCATCTCGCTGCTCTTAAGAGAGTTATTACTTACTGTTGGGTGATCTCTTATGCTCTACTTTCCCGTTCATTTAATTGCTTGATATCTGTTGTTCTAATTAGTTTTACTCTTTGTTTCAGAAAGTCTATCGGATGGCGTAGTGCTACGCTACCATTGCTAGCATAGTTTGTTGTTGCGCTTAAATGTTGGTTTCATTCCTCAAACATTTACTTTTCACTAGATAGCACCCCCTTTATAGATCATATTTTGTAGAGTCTCCAACATATTTCCTAGGAACAAAATTGCTAATAGTCGGTTTTACACCGACAGATTTCTTCTCCAGTCTCCTATTACAGGCAAGTTTACTCTAATTTCCTCTTAAAGTGTTCATTCACACCATATATTTTTTCTTGCTGCAAAATTTGCATCTCCTCTTTTGATCTTTGATCGACAATAGTATTCTTGCTTTGTTCTATTCATTTTATTTTTTTAAATATATATCATATTGTGTTCAGATTCACATTTTTAACGAGTGCACCCAGATTTACTCTCCAATATTGTGTTCTTACTTTTTACCATGCCCTTACTCCTACATGTATATCTACAACGTGATACAAGTCCATAAAGTGCTCTTACATGTAAATTATTACCATTTTTGTAAACATCATTGATGACTGTACAACAAGACATCACCCACGACTAAAGGAGATTCTTATGGCTAATTGTCAAGAATACACACACCCATACGCAAGGCTTCATTGTGTATATGTAGCGGAACCCCTTCCCAATTTCAGAAGCTATCAGCTAACAGAGTTATAAAATCCATGACAAGCAGACTGCATCACGCAAGGGCATGACCATCCACGCATCTACAAATGATAAAATTGTTCTTTCATTTCTGTACCATAGTAAAACAATGCATGCAATGAATCTTTCAGGAATAAACTTACCGCACCTGCTGAGTTCTTTATCTAGCTTTATTATTTATCAACGTACTTTCTATTTTTCTTTAAACCACGATCCATTAGTTCTGTATCCATCTACATCTGCTTTGGATTACTCATCTTTCTTTATTACCGAACAGTATCAGCTTTGCTTTTTTGCTCAAACCATAACTTAGTGATAGCTTTCAGTTTCCTGTAGCACTCTTTACTGGTGGAATCTGTAGTTATTTGCATGAGATGTACACTTAAGATTGATTCATATTTTAGGGCAACGTGATGGAAGGTTGTCTACCAGAAAATCGAATAGCGAAGTTTAGTGATAATCAAAGGAGAATTTGGTATACAAGATTGAGTCTTTCATGATCACTGCAACTCGAGGCAAATATAAGACATTGGACTGTCCCTATAGGATCAGAATCACCCGACAGATGAAAGTGACAGAAGTTGACCCAGAACCTGAAGATTCCCCCCTCTATGCACATAACACAAAGTCAGTTGATATCCCGACGTCATGCATATGAGACAATACTGTTTGTCTGTTTATCAGGTCCCATGCGAAGATACTTTATAATTATGTACTATATTGATCTCCTTTAATAGATGCAGACTCTTCTTATTTATTTCCAATTACAGATGTCGTTTTAAAGGTCCGGATTGGGCGACACGGGTGACGTCTTTGACCTCCACCTCCCGGTATACCATATGCTCAGCAGCCACCGCCGCCGCCGGAGGACGTCGCCGGAGGACGCCCGCGTGGCTGACGGTGGCGGCGGGGATCCGTTTTGTCGCCCTCAAGTGGTGGCCTAGGGTCCGGCAACGTGGCGATCTCATCTACGATCTGGGTTGGAAGCGGGATTGAAAGCGCGCTGTGGCGGTGCGACGATCTCAGCCGTGAACTCCATTGGAGCGGCCATGAGAAGAATTGCAGCAACCGATCACAATTGATTCATCAGAGATCTCTCATATAAATACAAGTGCCACGGGTGGATCAGGGAGATCGTGCCGTTGTGGGCTTTGGATGTGCCGAGAGCCTAGCGCTCGATGTGCAGCTCCTGAAGACTAGGACTAATCGGTTACAAACAAACATTACAACACCGTGTCAGGTAATATACAAATGTTACACTTCAACAGCCCCCCACAGGCTGAACGGCGGAGGGGAATACGTTCAGACTGGATCTGAAATCAAGAAAGACGGCCGTTGTCGAGCCCTTGGTGAAAATATCAGCATATTGCGACGAGGTGGGCAGATGATGAACTCGCGCCGCACCAAGGGTGACCTGATCATGCACAAAGTGCAGGTCGATTTCCACGTGCTTCGTGCGCTGCTGTTGCACTAGATTGTTTGATAATTACATTGCGCTGACATTGTCACAGTAGATTAAGGTTGCTTGTTGAGGGGGACAGCGCAGTTCCTGCGCCAACAGGATTCAGCAACGTAGTTTGCGACGGTTCTGTATTCCGCTTCAGCACTAGAACGCGATACGGTGACCTGTCGTTTGGACGACCATGAGATCAGGTTGTCTCCCAAGAACACACAGAAGCCAGAGGTGGATTTCTTGGTATCGGGGCAGCCCGCCCAGTCGGCGTCGCTGTAGCAGACCAGATCGATGGACGGGGTGCGAAAGAGCTGCAGGCCATAGTGAGATGTTCCTTTGAGGTAGCGGAGGACCCTTTTGATGAGCTGGAAGTAGGAGGTCGTGGGAGCATGCATGAACAGACAAATTTGTTGAACGGCGTAGGCAATGTCAGGGCGGGTGAGAGTGAGGTATTGAAGGGCTCCGGCGAGGCTGCGGTAGAGGGAGGGATCAGAAAAAGGAGTGCCATCGCTAGCAGACAGCTTTGATCACGTGTCGATGGGTGTAGAAATTGGGTTGCAGTTTGTCATATTGGCGCGGTCAAGGATCGCGTGGGTGTACTCTGCTGTTGGGATAAAAATAGGCCGGAGTTGGTGTGGTGGACATTGACACCCAAGAAATGATGGAGGGTGCCCAAGTCTTTCATGGAAAATTCAGTGGAGAGGGAGGAGATGACGGAGCGGAGAAGAGAGGTAGTGTTGGCGGTGAGGATAATATCGTCAACATAAAGGAGTAAATAGGCAAGTTTAGAACCACGGCAAAGGATGAAGAGTGAAGAATCGCATTTGGAAGCAATAAAGCCAATGGTCGTAAGATAGGAGGTGAACCGAGTAAACCAAGTCCTGGGCGCCTGTTTAAGGCCATATAGTGATTTTTTGAGACGACAAACATGGTCGGGAAAATGAGAGTCGAGGAAACCAGCAGGCTGTTTGCAGTATACAGTTTCATGGAGGTTACCGTGGAGGAACGCATTTTGGACGTCCAGCTGGTGAATGGGCCATGCTTGAGTCGTGGCAAGAGTGAGAACCACACGGATAGTCGAAGGTTTGACGACGGGGCTGAAGGTCTCCCCATAGTCGATGCCGGCTTGTTGGGTGAAGCCGCGCAGCACCCACCTGGCTTTGTACCGTGCGAGAGAACCGTCAGCATGTAGCTTGTGTCTGAATATCCACTTTCCTGTGACCACATTAGCACCTGCAGGACATAGAACCAACGACCAAGTATCATTCCGGAACAACGCATTATATTCATCCAGCATCGCAGATTGCCAATGGGGATCTTTTAACGCCTTTCTATACGTGGTTGGGATGGGGGATATTGGTGTGGTAGTGAGAGAGAGGTCGAATAGTTGTTTGGGCATGAGGAATCCTTGTTTGGCACAAGTGGTCATCCGGTGTACGTTTTGGGGTGGAGCTACCGCAACCATGCATGGGGCACGTGGCGTGGGCGGATAGGGATCAGGTGGGGTTGGTGGGGAGACATGCGCGGGACTTGAGGAGGATTCGGTCGGAATGGATGGAGGCGAGGTGGGGTCGGTGGGCACGGAAGGAGAGGTGGATCCTGGCAGCGATCCCGAGGGCGGGAAGGGTGAGGGAAGTGGATGCGGATCCCGGGGCTGACCTGGTATGGATCGGGTGTGGCGGGTGGATATGTGGGGATGGGTGTGGCCGACGGGGGAGGGGTGTAAGGAAAAATAGCCTCATCAAAAATAACGTGGCGGGACACGATGACACGTCGCGTCTGGAGATCAAAGCACCTATAGCCTTTATGATCTCATGGGTAGCCGATGAAAACGCATCGGGTGGAACGGGGATGGAGTTTATGTGGAGTCGTGGCGTACAATTGGGGTAGAAAAGACACCCAAAAGTGTGGAGATGTGTGTACGTGGGATGTTGCTGGAAGAGAAGGAAGTAGGGAGTGGCATCTGCAATGGCGCGGGAGGGGCGGATGTTGATGATGTGGTTGGCGGTATGGAGTGCCTCGACCCAGAACTGTGGCGGGAGATGAGCTTGGAGGAGGAGTGTGCGGACGACGTCGTTGGTGGTTCGAAGCATGTGTTCGGCCTTGCCATTCTGAGGCGATGTGGAGGGGCAAGAGAGCCGAAAGACAATGCCACTAGCGAAGAAGAAGGAGTGAAGGGCGGTGTTAATGAATTCTCCTCCATTGTCACATTGCATACATTTTATGATCGCATTGAATTGATTGCGTACATAGACAAAGAAATTCTGGAGGACAGAAGCGATATCGGATTTATTCCTAAGGGGAAATGCCCAAGAGTAGTGAGAGAAATCGTCAAGTACAATGAGGTAATATTCGTAACCAGAAAAGCTAGCAACAGGGGACGTCCAAATATCACAGTGCACTAGTTGAAACGGGGCAGTGGTAGAGCTAGAGGAATTTGGGAAAGCTAAACGTGGCTGCCGCCCTAATTGGCAGGCCTCACAAGTGGTAGAGGGAGAACTATGGCGAGTACATTTATTGGGGAGAATAGAAGATAGTTTGGCGATGCTCGCAGTGCTGGGGTGGCCAAGCCATCGGTGCCACAACTCACGGGTAGTGGAGACTGTCAACGAGACAGGGGAAGGCTTCAGATCGCCATGGAAGGGATAGAGCTCGCCGACACTACTGGACCTCAGAATGGTGTTCCGCGTGGCTAGGTCCTTCACAGAGAAACCATCAGGGTAAAATTCCACCGAACAAGAGTTATCACGAGTGAATTTACGCACAAAGATGATATTCTTGATAATAGAGGGGGAGACGAGAACATGTTTAAGGTGAAAGGGGTGAGTGGAGGAAGGGAGGGTGGTAGAACCCACAGAATATATCGGCATCTTAGACCCATTGCCAACCACAATACTGCTAGAATTAAACGTTGCAGGGGAATGAAACGAGGAGAGGTTACCATGGTTGTTGGTGACATGCGTGGTGGCGCCGCTGTCCATCACCCACTCACCGCTGGGGTGGAAGCCAGTGACGTGGCTCGGTGCGGCGTGGAACATGGCAGAGTGGTCGTACACGGGAGGAGCGGTGTAGATCGGCTGCATCGGCTGCGGCGGCGCAGGAGCATAGTGCTAAACAGGATAGGCATGGTAGTGGGCGCCAGGGCGCGGTCCGAGCAGGCCGGTGGAGTTTGGGGCGCCCACAGTGCACGCCGGGGTGGGGCGCCGAGAGGAGCACCGATGGGCACGTGCTGGTGCCTGTAGCCAGCATTGTGCCTGCCGTGGTCACCACGGCCGCGGCCACGGCCGCGACCGCCGAAATCGCCGCGATGGTAGTGTGCCTGCCCGTACTGTTGCGGCTGCCCATAGGCATTCGGCTGGTCGTAGCCAGCGTGGCCACCACCGCGTCCCTGGTGTGGGTTGCCGCCGTAGCCGCCACCGCGGCCACCGCGATCACCGCAAGTGCAGGAGCGGGCGAGGTGACCAAATTCGCCGCAGGTGTAGCAGTTGTCGTTGATGCGCGACGTGCCCCCTGTTGGTGTTGGTGTGGAGGATTGGGGGGCCACCTTGGTCTTGGCCAGGAGCTTTGCCTCAGCGAGCTGGATTCGAGACTGAGCCTGCATGAAGGTGGGGAAGGGCTTGAGGGACTTGAGGAGCAACTGCTGCATCTTGAAGCGGTCGTCAAAACCGTCGATGAGCCGCATCATGAGCTTCTTGTCGGAGACGGGCGCCCCGACGTCGCCCAGCTGGTCGGCGAGGTTCTTGAGCTTGCGGCAGCACTCGACGACGGTCATGTCGCCCTGGAACAGGGCCTGGTACTCCTTGGCAAGATGGATCTCCGGCCCCTCTGCGTTCTCTTTGAAGAAGTCCTTCAGGGCTGCCACGCGGTGTAGGCAGTGCTGTCGGAGACAAGGATGAGGTCCTGCAACTCATCGGAGATGGTGGTGTAGATCCAGAGCACGATATCGACATCGGACGATCGCCACTCCTTGGTGGCAAGATGGGGAGAGATCTCCTCTTCAACATGGTCACGAACGTTGTATTTGAAAAGGACAAAGAGAAAGAGATTACTCCACTTGTGATAGTTACCAGAGGTGGAGTCGAGCTTGAACTTGATCCAGCGGGTGATGTCTATGCCATTGGTGGTGAGAGGAGAAGGTAGGAGTTGGATCTGGGAGCTAGCAAGGGGCAGGACGGCGCCGCCGTCGTCGCGCGGAGAGGATGAAATGGATGACATGGTGTGGGGAGAAGGAAGAAGACTCTGATACCAAGAAGAATTGCAGCAACCGATCACAATTGATTTATCAGAGATCTCTCATATAAATACAAGTGCCACGGGTGGATCAGGCAGATCGTGCCATTGTGGGCTTTGAATGTGCCGAGAGCCTAGTGCTTGATGTGCAGCTCCTGAAGACTAGGACTAATCGGTTACAGACAAACGTTACAACACCGTGTCAGGTAATATACAAATGTTACACTTCAACACCATGTGCCGGCGGCGGGATTGTAATCACGACTTGCGGCAGCGAGGATCTGTTTTGCCGCCCTCAAGAGGTGGCCTAGGGTCCGGCGGCATGGCGATCTCATCTGCGATCTATGGCTGGAAGCGGGATCGAAAACGCGACGCAGCGGTGCGACGATCTCAGCCGTGAACTCCATTGGAGCGTCCATGTGCCAGTGGCGGGGAACTATTTTGCCGCCCTCAAGAGGTGGCCTAGGGTCCGGTGGCGTGACGATCTCATCTGCGATCTGTGGCTGGAATCGGGATCGAAAACGCGCCGTGGCGGTGCGATGATGTCAGCTGTGAACTCCATTGGAGCGGCCAATTGCTGGCGGCGGGATTGTAATTGCCATTTGCGCGATTTCGGCTGTGAGAGGATGTCCATCACAGTGTCAGCAGCGCCCTCACGTTTTGGTGGAGTGTGGGCATTGTGCCCAACCTATTGGAGGCGTTGGTAGATCCTTTAATGGAGCAGTGCCAACGTGAATCCTTTGGAGGCTGCTGCGTCCTGAATGCCATGAAGAAGCTAGCAATGAGACCCCAATGTCTTGATGGTTAGATCTGGTGGTTTTGTTGCATGCGCCATGGTGGCTCTCGCTCAGCACCACATGCATCAGGGAACTCATCACCTCGCGGTGGAAGAGTGAAGTGCATAATCAGGACAAGCTTGATGATGGCTTCTGTGAGATATGACGACTACCCGCGCCGCTTGCCTTGTTGGCTCAGCCGTGGGTTCTCTAGACATAACTTGACAATTGACAGCCTGTTCTTGGGGCATATTTCATCATGTGGCGTTCGTCACTTTAAAATGTGATGTATGCCTGTCCATCTTTTTTTTGAGAAATATGGCTGCCCATCTTGGCGAACAGGATTTCAGCAATGTTCAGCGTTAACATGACAAGTTCCATGGGACGATAGTTGATGTTGATGTATGTTGTTGTAGTCTATGTTGCTAGGTTATGTTTCTTTTTTTCCTTTTTGGTAATACTTTGGCTGTGTGCTTCCTCGATATCTTGATTAGATATTGATGTCGTGATGTTACAGAAGCCGAGTGTAATTGGTATCAACTTAATATTAATATATTGCCCTTTGTTGAAAAAATATCGTTTTAAATACATCTACTAACATTTCAATTCATTTTAAATTCATCTACGAACATTTCAAATTCGCCACGAGTGTGGCTTGTCGTCGCACCAAGTTTTCTAGTTTTCTTGTTAAGTTTGCCACCACTTGGTGGCCTCGGAATGTTTGGCCACACTCTTTTTGGCTCCAGACGTGTAAAACTTAGAGTTGCCAAAGCGTGGCTAGGAACCGAGTCCCATCGGTTGGGATTGTGTTGGGTGCTTGGGTCTATAACTCTGGTTGTGCAATTTTTATTTGGGGTTCTAATGAAAGTCTAAAAGGATTTATCTATAATCTTATTCCCTAAACCATCGATCGGACTGTGAGTAGAGCAGGCGCGTAGTAACAAAGATCACCGTACTTTGCCAGTTTTGAGCAAGCGACGCATGTTACATGAAACTAAAGCCGGGCGCACTATAGGAATGGATGGATATGCCGACGACTGGGCGCTACATCGACATCCAAATGTCGGGGCCGTCGGCGTAAACCGTGACCAGGCCAGCCCTCCCCCCTACCCATCCAAGTAGCCGTCGGCGTAGAATTGTCCTCGGCATAGTCTACGCTGACGGCTGCCCTCGGCGTAGCTATTTTTTTCTTTACCTTAATAAACTTTGAAAAATTATAACTAAATCATTCTAATTCGTAAAAATACAAATAATATATTAAAATTTGCATAAAAATAAGATCTACCTATCTACACTCAAATATTACACATTTGTAAATAAAAATTAAGAAAAATATAAAACATTATATATAGTTTAAAACGGGCATAAAAAATTAAAAAAACGATCCAAACAATGCGAAACCTTCGCGTGATGTCGTATTATGTGACATAGTTACAAAAAAATATCAAACTTGGTATATTGATTATGTCTCAAAAACCCTTCACAAAATGACCTCTCTCATTCGAGGTTTCCTGGCTTTCGGATCTAATGACCAATGTTATGGCCAGAATCAAGGCATAGTTCATGATAATGTGTATATTGTGTATACATGTATATCATGGAATGACGAACAATATTGCAGGAGGAAGTTTTTCTTTTCATCGCAACAAAAATCCATTTTCTATTTTCCGATTACAAACGAGCGGTTTTATGAAGCAACCACCAAATGGCTAATTCAAAATGCTACCACAACATTTTTCCAAAATACTATACCATCTTACATGGACAATATCCTAACAGGGGATCTCAAACCTTTCTTTCTATCCCTGGTAAAAAGACAAATTCCCGCCGAATCGGTAGGAAGTGGGTCAGGTATGAACTATAGGTACATGATCTGGTGCTCATGATTTTTTACAAAAATAATTTTTAGGTTCACTATATTCTATTTCATCAGAGATTCACTTCAAGTTTATCGAGGCTCAGCCCTGAGCTAAGAATCTTCATGCCCGTCGTTCGACAAAGTTTGACGATAGTTTAAGACGGGCATAAAAAATTCAAAAATGATCCAAACAATACGAAACTTTCGCGTGGTGTCATATTCTGTGACATAGTTACAAGGAACAATATCAAACATGGTATATTGATTATGTATCAAATAAACCTTCACAAAATGACCTATTGATACGTCCAAAATGTATCTATAATTTTTTATGTTCCATGTTTGTTTAGTATCTACTTTGCTTTGCTTTGTCTATATTTGAGGTATTTTTATATTTTTCCTGGGACTAACCTATTAACAAGATGTCATAGTGCCAGTTGCCTATTTTCTTCTATTTTTTGTTCCAGAAAAGTCAGAAAATCAATATTCTTGGAATTGGACGGGACAAAAGCCAAAGTCAATATTTTACCGTAGGAAAACGGAGCCAGAGTACGAGACAGAGGGGAGCCACCAGGGGGCCACACCCCTGGCCCGTGCCTGGGGGTGCGGCCACCCCGGGTGCCCCCCTGTTGAAAGGATACAGATGTCGCATAGAGGGGGGGGTGAATAGGCGATTAAAACTTTTCCTAGAGTGGCTCATAAAGGCGGAATAAAACTAGTGTTTACTTTGTTAAGCATAACCTAGAACAACTAAGGTTCACCTATATGCACCAACAACTTATGCTAAGCAATACAAGCAACAAAGTGATAGCAAGATATATATTACTTCAAGCACGAAGGCTATCACAATGTAAAGTGCATAAGTAAAGAGCTCGGGTATAGAGATAACCGAGGCACGCGGGGACACCGATATTTTACCGATTTCCTCCCAACATGGAGTACGTCTCGTTTGGAGAGGGGGTGGTATCAAACCACCAACGCCACAAAAGGCCTCCCTTATTCTCCGGTGAATCTCACTCCAACGGGATCGATCCACGCTTCCACTATCGATGCACTTGTCGGTGGCAACCGGAACCTCTCACAAGGTTGGGGCACTTCTCCACAACTTAATTGGAGACTCCCAACAAATATCACAAAAGGCCACAATGTCACCAAGGCCACAAAACCGTCTAGGGTTCCAAGAACCCAAGAGGGACAAGCTCCAATGAGTCACTCAAACCAAATCCTCTGAGGAGAACACAAACCGATGCACCAAATGCAAATGGCAAGAACACCACAAAGGTGTTCAAATCCTTCTCTCCCAAATTCCACCAAAGCTACAAAAGCTTATGAGGGAATAAGAGAGGAAGAACAATGGAGGAAATCCACAAAAGTCTCCAAGATCTAGATCCCAATATGTTCCCCTCACTTAGAGGAGAGATTGATTGGTGGGATTGTAGATCTAGATCTCCTCTTTCAAATCCCTCAAGAATATGCAAGAATCATCAGAGGGATTGAGAGAAAGCAAGCTTAAGAAGGTCAACAATGGAGGGGAAAACTTGCAAGAATGGTTGAGGAACTATTGGGGAAGAAGGCCCCTTATATAGGTCCCTCCAAAATCCAACCGTTGCAGCCCAAAAACGCGACTCCCGGTACTACCGGACTTTTTCCCGGTACTACCGGACTTTCCCGGCACTACCGGACATTTCCTGGGGTTCCTGGGGCTCCAAACGCATTTTTCTCTGCGCTCCCCGGTACCAAAAGGCGGTACTACCGGACCCCGATACTATCGGATCCTGGTTCGGTACTACCGGTCATCACAGAACGAACACAGCCATAACTTTTGCATCCGGACTCCGATTTCGGTGATCTTGGGCTCGTTTCGAAGAGGACAACAACCTCTACAAGATCATGTAAAGAAACATCATAGTCCAGCAAGGGAGGATAGATCAAAATGACAAAGTAAAAAACCTTCTGCCGTGCTAGGTACTAAAATGCGGTACTACCGCTTTTTGGTACCTAGCCCGGTAGTGGATTTTGGCAACTTTCCAAAACCTTCTGCCTTGCTAGGTACTAAAATGCGGTACTACCGCATTTTGGTACCTATGAGACCAGCAGATATTCAAACGGCTATAACTTTTGATTGATAACTCCGATCGACCCGATTCCAATTGCGTTGGAAAGAGGACGACATGAGCTTCCCTATAAAAGGTGAAAATATTGGTTATCACCAAGTGAGAATGTATCAAGTATAATAATGTGAGATACCTCACTTGGTGAGAAACCGAAAAACCGCATAGATCAAAATCGCAATAAGATATAAAAGAGGGATCCGATTTTGATGAACAAGAGCTTGTTATGGAGATTACCACAAGCTCTATATCCTCACATGGATAAGACCAAATAACAACCAAATACGATGATGCAAGTATGCAAAGGTTTGAGCTCTCTCCGAACGATGTGATCGAGTTACTCATTCAAGAGCCCCTCTTGATAGTACGGTTATCTATCCTAAACCCGGTCTTCCACTAACAATATAAGACCGGCAAAAGGGAAAACCTATCAAGATTATACCTTTGCCTTGAGCATTCCACTTGAGCTCGATGTAGACGATCTTTACCTTCTCAAGATGGAACGCCTTTCTTGATTCCTCATCATCGATCCATGATCACCGAGGATGGCAAGCATCAAACATGAGATCTTCTAAAGATTGCGCATTTTGAGCTTGCACAACATATCTTCTTCTCATTCATCGACCTTGAAGCCGACACAAGCTCCAAGCGATGCCAATGGACAACTCCTACAAGTATAACTTAATACACACATTAGTCCATAAAGATTGTCATTAATTACCAAAACCACACATGGGGGCCCACATGTTCTTTCAATCTCCCCCATTTTGGTAATTGATGACAATCCCTTTAAGAGGGTATATAAGGAATTTTAATGAATAAGATGGTAATACCAATATCAAATACTACAAAAGTATGTGATATTGGTACCACCACCATATATAGAGCAAACTCCCCCACAATCTATGCATGTGTGATGAACTTGAATTTCATTGCATATATTGCCAATCATTATCATTGGTGGAGTTTCCTCTATATATAACACATGCTGAGCAACAATAAAGATGCAAGAGCATGAAAGGAAAATGCTTAAGAACAAACTCAATGCATCAACCAACTTCCCTTAAACCCTCTAAAACTTCTCCCCCATTGGCATCGATTGCCGAAATGGGTGACAAGTTCTAGAAGGCAAATATAGTAATAATTCCTCCAAAGGTGTGCCTTCGCACATATCCAATGATGAATACTTGGGAGGGAGTAGGACTATATCGAGGACCCGAAGATTGCCAAAATAAAGCCAAATGATGCAAGCAATTACAAGGTCCGACAACCAATTGAAAACAACAAATGAGTCCAAATGGAAACAACAAGATGTTATGATATGAGCAAAAGAGTGTTTGAAATAGAAAATAGAGAAGCTCCCCAAGATTCGTGCATACTTTAAAATCAGTATATTTAAATACAAAGAATGCACAAATATGGAATCATCACTCCTCCATAAACATTTAAAACACATCAAATGAAAGATCAAATAAATGCTTAAATAAAATAGAGAAGTTCCCCAAGATTTGTGCACACTTTAGAATCATTGTATTTCAATACAAAAATGCACAAATATGGAATCCTCACTTCTCCATAAACATTTAAGGCACAATAAATGATAAATAAGACAAATGAGCATTATTAAATGAATTAGATGAGCTCCCCAAATATAATGCACCAATTATGATAATTGTATTTGGGAACAAGGTGCATAATCATGGAATCCTCACTCATCCAAGTTTATTTAACAATGCAAGGCATGAGAGAACAAATATGAGTGCCCAAATATGCAAACAAGAGGAACTAACACTCATAGGAAATTAAATTTGGAAGCCACTGAAGAATCAAAAGGAATAGAAAGGTGGTCTCCAAGGATTAAAAATCAACTAAAATTATCTTCTCATATGTGTATATGTCTATAAGTGGAAAATATCACAGAGACATATGCCAACAAAGAAATATGCACACATAAAGAAGATATACAAGAAGGCATATGAAAAGCAAAAATGAAGTCATAATATATACCAATAAGATTTTTGCTTCAAAGCATGGCCAAAGGCTCAAATCTATCTTATTGTACATTAATGAACTTCAAACACCAACACACTACATATATTACAACTATCACCAAGGGAAAAAGGATAAAGTTGGAATATATGGAGAAAGGCAACAAGTATCACTAAAACTAGCAAAATCTCAGTATTGCACATGAGAGAAGTTGAGGAAAAGATAGGCAATAAAATTGCTAGATTGACATATTTGGTATTGATGGCTCATATGCATGATTTTGTATAGTCCCAATTATATGCACTCATATCAACTTATACACATTTACAATAGTGAGTCCTCTTAAAACCATGGCTAGAACTACAACAATTACAAATACATTAATTCATACTAGAAGGCAACCGACAAACGGTTGGAATCAAGATATGTGAGCATGATAAAGAGATACTTGTTACCGAGATATAATTGGTAGGATGTAGAGGATATGAATTCGTTGATCATCTTATAGCTTGCCTCAAATTTTCTTCTAAGCATCACTTCTTCAAAATTGAGAGACAAGCGTCCAATATATCTCCAGTGTACCTAAAACACATTTAAGTACAAAATGGTCCCCAAACTAATTGGGTTCAATGTAGTTAGTGCAACTACAATACATAGGAGAGACTCTACATAAATATGTGCATATTGATATGAAATTGAATTTCATGCACAACTTAGCCGATGGGATTTGGCGGAGTTTCCCCTATATATTGGATCAAAGAAAGCAAGCATGCCATAATATAAACATATAGTAAATATGCATGCATAAAGCTTTGAAGAACCAAAAAGAAGATATAATTTGAACAAAAACACCAAGTAAATCGAGATTGCACACACAAGGGTGTGACTCGACAAACGATGTCCAAATTATATCCAAGAACCAATTCAACACATGAAAGATCACAAATTCAACAAATGAACTAGGCTAAAACCAAAGGAGCAAAGATAGATAGAAATAAAAATGCTCAAGGATTTATCTCATTCTAAAATGGTCAAATCATGAAACAAGTGAGACAAAACCAACTCCCAAAAAGATCAAGGTTCCAACAAGAAACCAAACTCCCCAAACTTCTCATGATGGCACAAATACCAAAACGAAAAGATTGAGGTTCCAAGCACATAAAACCCGATATGGATCAAACAAAGAAGCATAAATGTGAGTGTTCTAAATAATATAGGAGAGCTCCCCCATAGATAGTGCATTATATAGGATTTTCCTTTTGAATGCAAAATGCACACAAATGGGATAATCACTAGTACCTACAATAAATAAAACACAAAAGGATACCAATAAAAATAAAAGGATCCAAAAGTAGCAAGGAAAACATGGGATCACACAATACATTTACTTGTCCAAAGATAGGACAAGATTTAAGCAAGGGCCAAAGTGAATATGATCAATAAATTCTACCATAAATTTAGTACTAATTGTCCAATGACAAGAAGTATTGAGAATAATCTTCCCTAGGTAGTTCATTCGGATATCCAAGATCATATTCACACAAATAAGCATATAACAAAGTATAAGAATTAAGTTTGATGCTCCGAACAAGATTCTTGGTAGCTTCCAATTGTCACACAATCACTAGTGATTAGAGTAACTTGAAGCAAATGGTTTCCATGCGGATATATATATCTAAATATGAGGAAACACATATCAATAAGAACTCTCACAAACAAGATCCAAAATATGAGCAATAAGGGCATTCAAGCAAATTGGAACTTGTATGAGCACGTCTGTCACTTAGGAGCTAGATAATTATCAATTTTAAGTGACACAACCTCGAATTTTCACATTTTCTAGGATTGTAATAAGCACTAAGCATATGACTCCCCCATAATGTGATACTACCATAAAACCATCGTGAGGCAAAATAATACAAATAGAGATAATTAATGGACATTATAAAACTTAAATTTCTCATGAGAATTATACCACATAGAGACTAGACAATAATCCAATATAAATACTAGGTGGTATTCCTCATGTACACACAATTTTAGGATTGTGGAGTGCCCAAGCATAACACTCCCCCAAAATGGGATAATCCATTAATTTCTCACAAGAGCCAAATAAGATACCAAATATAACCAAGCAAGGCTCAAACATAATAAACACACATACATGGTGTGCCACCTAATCATACACAAATATGCTTGATACCTCAAGATAATTAAGTGGATAGCACAACATGTACAAAAGCATGTAAGATACAAAACCAACACATGCACAAGGGAGCGAGTAACTTTCAATGTAAAGAGTTTAGCATATGTTACCGCAAGGAGGAACATTAGAAATATAATATAATCATGACAATCCAAATGGCTTGGCTTGACAAAAATAATTGATGAAGATCCCTCAATTCTTCATAATGTAGCCAAGACTCCAATGCCCTCCAAAACACACCTATTGATCAAGTTTTGGCTTGTTGGTCCCCAACCAAGTTGGGTCCTAAGAAGTTAGTCACAATAGGCTTGGCAACCCAGATGGTTCTTTTCTTGACACCATATTGGGCACCAAAAAATTTGGCAAACACATTGCCAACCTCATCCTTACGAAGTGAATAAGCATCATCAATCAAGATAGGATGGGAAGAGGAGATACCAATAGTGCATGAGGAAGAAATGTGCCCCTTTTCATGGCATATGTAGCAAGTTCTACTCTTGCCATCTTTCTTCTTAGGTGAAGCCACAACTCGAGGAAGAGCTCAAGTAGTCCTCTTAGGAAGAGGCCCATTAATGACTTGAGGTGGATCTTGAGGCCGCTTCCCTTGTTGCTTCACACTAAGAGGCTTTTTCTTCAATGAGCAATATCTAACATGGTGCCCTTCTTCCTTGCACTTGAAGCAAACAATGTTGGCCGGATTCTTGACTTGATCTTGGCCATTCTTATTGTTGTCCTTGTGCTTCAAATTGATAGTGGACTTGTTCTTGACATTGGAGTTGAATCCAAGCCCACTCTTGTCATTGAGGGATTTTTGCACACTCAAGATTTTGTTGAGTGCGACCTTACCTTGATGACCCTTTTTCAAGTCATTCTTCAAAGAAATGACTTGAGCCTTGAGCTCTTTGATTTCCTCTACATGGTTAGTTTGAACAAAAGTACTAGAGGAAGTAGATGCTACATTATTAGAGCAACAAGGCAAGGAATGTAATTCATCACGAGATATAGCATGGTTATGAGGGGATGAATTACAAGGACTAGCACATGGAAATATAACATTTGGAGTAGATATAGTGCTAATGTCCACATGAGGCCCACTAGATGTTACCTTTGACACGATGGCCTCATGAGCTAACTTTAGCCTACCATGGGAGACTAGAAGATCCTCATGCGAGCTCGAGAGCTTAACATTACTTTCTTCTAATTTCCCATAGTTGCTAGTTAGCAAAGCAAGTTGAGGCTTTAGGTGAACATTCTCCTTCAAAATAGATGCTTCACAAGAAATAGAGTTAGTAGCACAAGCATCATTATTATTAGCAAGAGGTGAGGGCAACTTGTCAAGCTCTTTTAAATATGAAGCTTTAAGTTTCTCATGTGACTCGGTGAGTTTGATGAGCTCCCTCTTAACGACTTGAGAGCCATTTTCGAGGTGCTTAAAATCCTCAACAAGTTTAGCATAAGCAACTTCAAGTTCATCATTTTTAATCTTGAAGGAGTTAGCCACCGCAAGTTCTCTATCATGGTATTCCTTTACTCTAGATAGCTCTAAAGCAAAGGTCTCCTCAAGAGATTCCTTAGTGGTTTGTTCCTCTTCAAGAGCTTTATTTATGTTTGCAATTGTATTAGAATACTCACGCTCAAGACTACACATTTTATCAATGTTGTTATCATGCACCTCAATTTGTGTTTCTAACTTATCAATATGTTCTTTGCTCTTAATAGCAAAGTCCAAGACTTCAACAAAGTTAGAGCAAGCAATATCCTTTTTAACAAGGGCACGATAAACAATCTCACCCTTTTCATATAAATCATCAATATCAAGCTCTTCTTCCACATTATCCACATCCTCCTCATCACAAGAGGTAATGGGTTCCAAAGTAGGGGTTACCTTAGAATCCCTAGCCATAAGGCATAGGTGGGTACCGGAAGAAGGTGAAGATGATATTGCATTTGTGGCTTCATTCAAAACCATGTCTTGGCCCATAGAATCTTTGGTTTCCTCTACATGGTTAGCAACAAAAGTACTAGAGGAAATGGAAGCATTTTTATCATGGCAACAAGACAACACAAGCATATCATCATGAGATTTATCCAAGCCATTTCTACATGATATGCAAGGACTATTAACACAAGAATGTAAGAAGTTTGTAGTGCTAGAAGTGTTAAAGTCCAAAGATATATCATTGCAACTAGATAGAGATGCGGGATTACAAATAGTAAGCACACTATCCAAATTGCAATTTCTATCACCACTCACCATATCATTACCTAGTGAAAAGTCACATGTTGGTGAAGTGGTATAGGATGAGAACTCATCTCGACTGAAAGTGGAAGCAACACAATCATCCTCAATAATGTTGGACACAACATATTTATCTTGAAGTTTTGTCCATAACTCATGAGCGCTCCAAAAAGGAATGATTAAAGAGGTAACTACATAGCTCAAAGCATTAACAAGCACATTAGAAGCTTGAGCATCGAGATATAAGTTTTTCTCATCCTCACAAGATAGATTTTTGAAATCCATAGGAGGAGGAAAACCTATATCTACAATACGCTCCATTTTGGGTCCATGTCCCGAAAATGAATGAGCATGCGATTTTTCCATATATCATAATTTGTGCCATCGAATGTGAACATGTAATTGTGCACTAATCCTCTAGCCGACATCTTTTCTCTCAAGGCGGTGAAGCCTAAAATGAGAGACCGGGCTCTGATACCAATTGAAAGGATACGGATGTCGCCTAGAGGGGGGGTGAATAGGCGATTAAAACTTTTCCTAGAGTGGCTCACAAAGGCGGAATAAAACTAGTGTTTACTTTGTTAAGCACAACCTAGAACAACTAAGGTTCACCTATGTGCACCAACAACTTATGCTAAGAAATACAAGCAACAAAGTGATAGCAAGATATATATTACTTCAAGCACGAAGGCTATCACAATGTAAAGTGCATAAATAAAGAGCTCGGGTATAGAGATAACCGAGGCACGCGGGGACACCGATATTTTACCAAGTTCCTACCAACATGGAGTACGTCTCGTTTGGAGAGGGGGTGGTATCAAACCACCAACGCCACAAAAGGCCTCCCTTATTCTCCGGTGAATCTCACCCCAACGGGATCGATCCACGCTTCCACTATCGGTGCACTTGTCGGTGGCAACTGGAACCTCTCACAAGGTTAGGGCACTTCTCCACAACTTAATTGGAGGCTCCCAACAAACGCCACCAAGGCTTCAACAAAAGCCACCAAGGCCACAACGCCACCAAGGCCACAATACCGTCTAGGGTTCCAAGAACCCAAGAGGGACAATCTCTAATGAGTAACTCAAACCAAATCCTCCGAGGAGAACTCAAACCGATGCACCGAATGCAAATGGCAAGAACACCACAAAGGTGTTCAAATCCTTCTCTCCCAAATTCCACCAAAGCTACAAAAGCTTATGGGGAATAAGAGAGGAATAACAATGGAGGAAATCCACAAAAGACTCCAAGATCTAGATCCCAATATGTTCCCCTCACTTAGAGGAGAGATTGATTGGTGGGATTGTAGATCTAGATCTCCTCTTTCAAATCCCTCAAGAATATGCAAGAATCATCAGAGGTATTGAGAGAAAGCAAGCTCAAGAAGGTCAACAATGGAGGGGAAAACTTGCAAGAATGGTTGAGGAACCATTGGGGAAGAAGGCCCCTTATATAGGTCCCTCCAAAATCCAACCGTTGCAGCCCAAAAACGCGATTCCCGGTACTACCGGACTTTTTCCTGATACTACCGGACTTTCCCGGCACTACCAGACATTTCCTGGGGTTCCTGGGGCTCCAAACGCATTTTTCTCTGCGCTCCCCGGTACCAAAAGGCGGTACTACCGGACCCCGGTACTATCGGATCCTGGTTCGGTACTATCGGTCATCACAGAACGAACACAGCCATAACTTTTGCATCCGGACTCCGATTTCGGTGATCTTGGGCTCGTTTCGAAGAGGACAACAACCTCTACAAGATCATGTAAAGAAACATCATATTCCAGCAAGGGAGGATAGATCTAAATGACGAAGTAAAAAACTTCTGCCGTGCTAGGTACTAAAATGCGGTACTACCGCTTTTTGGTACCTATCCCGGCAGTGGATTTTGGCAACTTTCCAAAACCTTCTGACTTGCTAGGTACTAAAGTGCGGTACTACCGCATTTTGGTACCTAGGAGACCAGCAGATATCAAACGGCTATAACTTTTGATTGGTAACTCCGATCGACCCGATTCCAATTGCGTTGGAAAGAGGACGACATGAGCTTCCCTACAAAAGGTGAAAATATTGGTTATCACCAAGTGAGAATGTATCAAGTATAATAATGTGAGATACCTCACTTGGTGAGAAACCGAAAAACCGCATAGATCAAAATCGCAATAAGATATAAAAGAGGGATCCGATTTTGATGAACAAGAGCTTGTTATGGAGATTACCACAAGCTCTATATCCTCACATGGATAAGACCAAATAACAACCAAATACAATGATGCAAGTATGCAAATGTTTGAGCTCTCTCTGAACGATGTGATCGAGTTACTCATTCGAGAGCCCCTCTTGATAGTACGGTTATCTATCCTAAACCCAGTCTTCCACTAACAATATAAGACCGGCAAAAGGGAAACCTATCAAGATTATACCTTTGCCTTGAGCATTCCACTTGAGCTCGATGTAGACGATCTTTACCTTCTCAAGATGGAACGCCTTTCTTGATTCCTCATCATCGATCCATGATCACCGAGGATGGCAAGCATCAAACATGAGATCTTCTAAAGATTGCGCATTTTGAGCTTGCACAACATATATTATTCTCATTCATCGACCTTGAAGCCGACACAAGCTCCAAGCGATGCCAATGGACAACTCCTACAAGTATAACTTAATACAAACATTAGTCCATAAAGATTGTCATTAAGTACCAAAACCACACATGGGGGCCCACATGTTATTTCACCTGCCTCGCCTCTTTGCCTATAAGAAGCCCCCGATACCAAAACCCTAAGTACCTGATCAATCTTCCACGAAACAGTCTGTAGCCACCTCCACCATCATCACTAGATCGGGGGGTATGAAGCTCTTCCCAGCACCCTGCCGGAGGGAGATCATCCAGAGGTCTTCTTCATCACCATGTCAGCCTCCGGTATGATGCGTGAGTAGTTCCACCTTGGACTACGGGCCTATGTAGTAGCTAGATGGTTGTTTCTCCTCCTTTGTGCTACCATGTTTAGATCTTGTGAGATCCGTTCATGATCAAGATCATCTATTTGTAATCATGCAAGTTGTGTTTGCAGGGATTCGATGGATATTGAGATTACTATGTCAGATTGGTTAATGGTTCTATCTTATTGATTCTATCATGTCTGTGTTGTTTGTGATCTTGCATGCTCTCCGTTTCTAGTAGCTATCTTGGCCAAGTAGATGCTAGTGACTCCAACAGGGAGTATATTTATGCTCGATAGTGGGTTCATGCCTCTATTTAATCTGGGGAAGTGACAGAAATCTCTAAGGTTGTAGATGTGATGTGCTACTAGGGAGAAAACAACGATCTCTTGTTCATGTAACAAGTGGATTGTTTACCTTACACACTTTGCTTAAAGCAGTTATCTGTTGCTTAAAACTTAATACTGGAGGGGTTCGGATGATAACCTGAAGGTGGATTACTAGTCATAGATGCAGTTGGATGGCGGTCTATATATCTTGTTGTATTTCCCAATAAAATCTCATAGGATCATGAATGTCTAGTATTGAATTGTTATGCCTTGTTCTGTCCTGTCAATTGCCCCGCTGTAATTTGTTTACCCAGCATGCCATGTTGTTTATCTTAAGGAGAACACCTCTAGTGAACTATGGACCATGGTCCAATCTTTACCATTGATACATCCTCCACTGTTACTGTTTACTTTCTGCAAACCACCATTACCTTCCGCACCATACAGTTAGTCCTTTGTTTTTAGCAAACCGGTGAGATTGACAACCTCACTGTTCGTTGGGGCAAAGCCTTGAGTTTGTTTTGTACAGGTTTCCAAGTTGCTATCAATACCTTTGGGTTGTTTCCTTCCTCCTACTGGTTCGACAACCTTGGTTTCTTTCTGAGGGAAGACTTGCTGCTGTGCTCATCATACCTTCATGTTGGGGTCTCCCAACTAAGCTCTATAGTGATCTAAGCACATCACTTATCTCATTTGAGGTTTCCTAGATTTCAGGTCAAATGGGATGGCGAACAATGTTGCACGAGGAATTTTTGTAGGGTTTGCAACATAGAAAACAAAATTTTCCTACGATGGGAACAACTGTGTACCAAGATCTATCTACTAGATACAATCAACGGGCGGATATACATCCGTAGAGAACATACCCTTGATGACCGACAAATCTTAACGAGTCCAAACTCGTGGTTGATGTAGCCGATCTGTTGCCGATCTCAAGATCGAGAGGAAGTCCTAGCACCGCAAATCAGCGGCGCATCCGTGCTCGCACACATGTCCGAGGCACACAGTAACCTCCGCCTCCTCGCTCCAGCGATGCAGTGGAAGCACAACTCTTTCTTTCCGAATAGCCACCGGGAACATGTATCTCGCTAGTCCGAGACCATGGGGGATAAATACTAGAGGGGGAGAGAGATCCTTCACGAGGAGGTGTGAGTGAGAAGTGAGGAGGGGGGCTCCTTTTATAGGAGAGGGGGAACCCCAAGGGGGTGGCCGGTGCATGGGGGCTGCCCCCTTGGCCTCCCTTCATTCATGTGGGTGGACACTCCACTCACAAAAATCCCTTTCAATTCCCTCCACTAAAAAACCCACTCAAATTCCCATTAAATTTCCACCAAATTCAATGCAAACTCTCATTAAATAAAACTCCTTTCATTTATTCAGAATTTTTTCAATTACTTTAATGATAAATATTCACATCTAACCCCTTTCTAGTATTTCATTTCACATGCAAAAACACTTTCTGCAATTTCACCCGAAAACCCGTTTCGGTATCTAGTGAAATAAATTCCTACGCTTGTTATTCTTTCCGGCATGAAACTTTTGCTCCAGATGGATGTCGGTGTCTCTTAAGTGTGTCACCCTACGGTTCGCGAATAATGCGTACATGATGGAGACCCCTCTCAGATTAATAATCAGAAGTGGGACCTGGAGGTCCATACTGACTCCCACACATTCATGATATATTACATGTCTGAGATTCTTGTGATCGCGAGAACCTTTCACGCTAGTATCTTAATCCCTTTATTTCATGATATATTACATATCCGAGATTTGATCATCGGTATCTCCATACCTATTTTGATCTCGTTACTGACATGTACTCTTTTCTCGTTCCCGTGATATAACATTCTATTGATCAAATCACTTACTTGCAAGCTAACCAATGTGATATCATTAAGAGGGCCCAGAGCATATCTATCCATCATCGGGATGAAAAAATTCCACTCTCGATCCATGGGCCTCAACATAACACTTTAGTAGTACTGAACCCATCTTTATAATCACCCTGTTACAATGTGACGTTTGATGTTATCAAGATATTCTTCCGGTGTTAGTGATTGACATGATCTCATGGTCTAAGGATTAGGATCACTTCGTATATTGTTATAGCAATATAAGCTCAATGACTTTGATCGTAATTCTATAATTAGGATGAATGTTCATCACATCATTACACTAATGTTGTGACCTCGTTATTAACAACATCCAATGTCCATGATCAGGAAACCTTGATCATCTTGTTAATCAACGAGCTAGTTTATGAGAGAGGCATAACTAGGAACTTTCTGTTTATTTATTAAACACACATGTATTAACGTTTCCGTATTAATACAATTATAGCATGCAAAATAAACATATATCATGTACTTGGAATATACATAATAAACACTTTATTATTGCCTCTCAGGGCATATTCCCTTCAGTCTCCCACTTGCACTAGAGACAATAATCTAGTTACATAGTGATAAATCTAACACCCATGGAGTTCTGGTGTTGATCATGTTTTGCTCTAGGGAGAGTTTTAGTCAACGGATCTGCTACATTGAGATTCGTATGCACTTTACAAATCTTTATATCTCCATCCTTGACATGCTCGCGGATGGATTGAAACCGGCGCTTAATATGCTTGGAATTCTTGTGAGACCTTGGTTCTTTGGCATTGGCAATGGCACCATTGTTGTCACAATAGATCACCATTGGTTCCAACGCGCTCGCAACCACACCTAGTTCAGATATGAACTCCTTCATCCAAACCGCTTCCTGATCCGCTTTCGAAGCAACAACATATTCGGCTTTCGTTGTTGATCCCGCTGTAGGGATTCGTAGCATGGAAAACAAAAAATTTCTACCACATACAAACAAACAAGCCAAGATCTATCTACTAGATTGTAGCAACGAGTCGATGGAATAACTCACCCTCGAAGATTCCAAAGTGTTTAACGAGAGCAGATTCTCGTGGGTGATGTAGTCGTACTCTTTCCGATCTCAAGATCGCGTAGACGATCCTTCCGGCGCCGCGTTCCGGCAGCGCTCCCGCAGTTGGTCACACGTTCGGTACTCGACGAAGAGCTTCCTCTCCCTTGTTCCAGCAGGCAGCGGAGGTTGTAGCACTCTCCTCGCGATTCCGGCAGCACAACGGCGTGGTACCGGAAGTAGAGGGGAGATCTCGGAGGGCTTCGCCTTAAGCCGGAGCGAGTATGGTGGAGTATGAGAGAGCTTTAGTGGTCTAGGGTTTAGACACACCAATTAGAAGGCTCTAAACCGAAGGCTAGGGCAATTAGAAGCTCTAAACCAAAACGGCTCTAAACCGGAGGCTGTGGCTAGGGTTTAGATTTAGAGGATAGGAACTTGTGTGTGCTAGGAGGGAGCCCTGCCCCTCCTTATATAGGTGGAGGGGCTGGCCGGCCAAGGGGAGGGAGGGGAGTCCCTCCCCAACTCGGCTTGGGTGGGGCGCCGGCTTGGGGAGGACTCCCTCCCCAACTCGGTTTCACCTCCTCCTCTTTTCCCACTTCCCAAAATTGTCGTTTGACTTTCAAACTAGCCGTTTGACTTTTCAATTTAGGATTTAAATAAACCCTTTATTTTGGACAGCAAAGGCACCTAGTACATGATGCAATCATTCCAACTTACAATGACACATTCATGTACCCTCCCCCCCCCAGAGTGCCGGACATTCCGGGACCTTCTAGAATGTTCCCGATGAAAACACCGGAACCATTCCCCAACTCCGAAACGGGACTTTCCTTATATGAATCTTATTCTCCGGACCATTCCGGATCTCCTCGTGATATCCCGAATTCCATTCGAGACTCCGAACAACATTCGGACTCTTTCTCATCATTCCATAACTACTCAAACAACGTCGAATCCTTAAGTGTGTCTCCCTACGGTTCGTGAATTATGCAGACATGATCGAGACACTTCTCCGAACAATAACCAATAGAGGAATCTGGAAATTCATATGGCTCCCACATATTTCTACGATTACTTTGCGATCGAATGAACCACTTACATACGATACCAATTTCCCTTTGTCTCACGATAGTTTACTTATCCGAGGTTATGATCGTCGGTATCTCTGCATACCTAGTTCAACCTCGTTACTGACAAGTACTCTTTTCTCATTCCCGTGATATGTGATCCCTTGTGAGCCAGTCACATGCTTGCAAGCTAATTGGATGACATTTCACCGAGAGGGCCCAGAGTATATCTATCCGTCATATGGATGGACAAATCCCACTCTTGATCCATGTTTTTCAACCAATACTTTCCGAACACTCAATGCCACCTTTATAGCCACCCTGTTACGGTGTGGTGTTTGATGACATCAAAGCATCCATCCGGTAAAGGTGATATGCATGATCTCATGGTCGAAGGAATCAGATAACTATGTATCAGAAAGCATATAGCAATTGAACTATTAAAATGACTTGATCTTTATGCTACGCTTATCTATAGGAGTATGTCCACCATATCATTCTCCTAACGATATGATCTTGTTGTTAATAACATCTCAATGTTCATGATAGGGAAACCACAATCATCTATTAACCAACAAGCTAGTATTATATAGAGGCTTTACTAGGGACTTCAAATTAAGTTTACAAATCACACAAGTATTAATGTTTCCTTGTTAATACTATTATAGCATGAATGTAAACATTTATCATAAACACAAAGATATAATAATAACTACATTTATTATTGCCTCTAGGGCATATCTCCAACAGTCTCCCACTTGCACTAGAGTCATCTAATCTAGATTACATGGTAATATACCGAACACCCATGGCAGTTTGGTGCTGGTCATGTTTTGCCTTCGGGAGAGGTTTAGTCAACGGATCCGCCACATTCAGATCTGTGTGTACTTTGCAAATCTTTATATCCCCATCTTGGATATGTTCTCGAATAGCGTGAAAACACAGCTTGATGTGCTTCAGCTTCTTGTGTGACCTTGGTTCTTGCGCATTGGCTATGGCGCCCATGTTATCACTAGTAGATAGACATTGGGTCCAGCGCACTAGGAACCACACCCAGCTCTGTAATGAACTCTTTCATCCATATTGCTTCTTGTGAAGCCTCCGAAGCAGCCATGTATTCCGATTCAGTTGAAGATCTCGCCACAATGCTTTGCTTTACACTCCTCCAGCTAACTGCTGCACCATTCAAAATAAATACGTATCCAGATTGTGATTTAGAATCATCCGGATCGGTGTTCCAACTAGCGTCGGTGTAACCATTAACAACGAGCTGTTCATCACCTCCATAAGAAAGAACCATATCCTTAGTTCTTCTCAAGTACTTAAGGATGTTTTTGACCACTGTCGAATGATCCACTCCTGGATCACTTTGATATCTGCTAGTCAAACTAACAGCATATGCAATGTCGGGTCTAGTACATAGCATGGCATACATTAGAGATCCTATGGCTGAGGCATAGGGAGTCTTACTCATCCTTTCTCTATCTTCTGCCGATGTCGGACTCTGAGTTTTACTCAAGGTCGTATTGGGCAACATGGGCAAGAACCCTTTCTTGCTATCTTCCATTCCAAACCTCTTTAGAACTTTGTCCAAATATGTACTCTGTGACAATGATATTTGGCGTTTCGATCTATCTCTATAAATCTTTATGCCTAATATGTAAGCTGCTTCGCCAAGATCCTTCATTGAAAAACTATTATTCAAATATTCCTTGACACTATTAAGAAGGTCTACATCATTCCCAATCAACAATATGTCATCCACATATAGTATTAAGAATGCTACAGAGCTCCCACTCACTTTCTTGTAAATACAAGCTTCTCCATAAGTTTGTATAAAACCAAAACTTTTGATTACCTTATCAAAACGTTGATTCCAACTTCGGGATGCTTGCTTCAATCCATAGATGGACCGTTGAAGTTTGCATACCTTGTTAGCATCTTTAGGATCGACAAAACCTTTGGGTTGCATCATATACAACTCTTCATCAATGTCTCCATTGAGGAATGTTGTTTTGACATCCATCTGCCATATCTCATAATCGTAATATGCAGCGATTGCTAACATAATCCTCACAGACTTTAGCCTCGCTACTGGTGAGAAAGTCTCATCGTAGTCAACTCCTTGAATTTGTCGAAACCCTTTTGCGACAACTCGAGCTTTATAGACAGTAACATTACCATCAGCATCTGTTTTCTTCTTGAAGATCCATTTGTTCTCGACAGCCTTCCGGCCATCCGGTAAGTCCACCAAAGTCCATACTTGGTTTTCGTACATGGATCCAATCTCGGATTTCATGGCTTCTTGCCATTTATTGGAATCTGGGCTCATCATCGCTTCCTCATATGTCTCAGGGTCATCGGTGTTGTCCACCAACATGATACTCATAACGGGATCATACCAATCTGGAGTGGTACGAGTTCTCGTTGACCTGCGAGGCTCTATAGCAACTTCGACCGAAGTTTCATGATCATCATCATTAGCTTCCTCTCTAATTGGTGCAGGCACCACAGGAACTTCTTCCGGCGTTGCGCTACTCGCAATTTCGAGAGAAGGTTTAACAACCTCGTCGAGTTCTACTTTCCTTCCAGTCACTTCTTTCGAGAGAAATTCCTTCTCTAGAAAGGATCCATTCTTGGCAACGAAGATTTTGCCTTCGGATCTATGATAGAAGGTATACCCAATAGTTTCCTTCGGATATCCAATGAAGACGCATTTTTCCGCTTTGGGTTCAAGCTTGTCCGGCTGTAACTTCTTTACATAGGCTTCGCATCCCCAAACTTTAAGGAACGACAATTTAGGTTTCTTCCCAAACCATAATTCATACGGTGTCGTTTCAACGGATTTAGACGGTGCCCTATTTATGCGGCTGTTTCTAATGCATAACCCCAAAATGATAGCGGTAAATCTGTAAGTGACATCATAGAAGGAACCATATCTAAGAGAGTTCGATTACGACGTTCGGACACACCATTACGCTGTGGTGTTCCCGGCGGTGTCAATTGTGAAAGTATTCCGCATTTCTTCAAATGCTCACCAAACTCGTAACTTAGATATTCACCTCCACGATCAGAACGTAGAAATTTAATCTTCTTGTTACGTTGATTCTCTACCTCACTTTGAAACTCCTTAAACTTCTCGAAAGTTTCGGACTTATGTTTCATGAAATAGATATACCCATATCTACTCAAGTCATCCGTGAAGGTAAGAACATAACGATAACCACCGCGCGATGCTACACTCATTGGACCACACACATCAGTATGTATGATTTCCAATAAGTCCGTAGCTCGCTCCATCATACCAGAAAATGGAGTCTTAGTCATTTTTCCCATTAGACATGCTTCGCATCTTTCAAGTGATTCAAAATCAAGTGATTCAAGAAGTCCATCGGAATGGAGTTTCTTCATACGCTTCACTCCAATGTGAACAAGACGACAGTGCCACATATAGGTCAAGTTATCGCTTGATTTCAAACGTTTAGCTTCAATGTTATTAATATGTGTATTTCTACTATCGAGATTCAACAAGAATAGACCATCTATCAAAGGTGCATGTGCATAAAACATATTACTCATATAAATCGAACAACCATTATTCTCGGATTTAAACAAGTAACCGTCTCGCAATAAACAAGATCCCGATATAATGTTCATGCTTAACGCAGGCACCAAATAACAATTATTTAAGTATAAAATTAATCCCGATGGTAGATGAAGGGGTAGCGTGCCGACCGCGATCACATCAACCTTTGATCCGTTTCCCACGCGCATCGTCACCTCGTTCTTCACTAGCTTCCGTTTATTCTGCAGCTCCTGTTTCGAGTTACAAATATGAGCAACCGAACCAGTATCAAATACCCAGGCACTACTACAAATACTAGTGAGATACACATCAATAACATGTATATCAGATATACCTTTCTTTTTGATGTTGCCGTTCTTCAAATCCGCCAAGTACTTTGGGCAATTCCGCTTCCAGTGACCTTCTCCTTTGCAGTAAAGGCACTCAGTATCAGGCTTGGGTCCAGCCTTGGTCCTCTTCGTCGGCGTGGTAACTTTCTTACCACCCTTCTTGAAGTGTCCCTTCTGCTTAGACTTTCCTTTCTTGAATTTGGTGTTCTTATTGACCAACAACACTTGGTGCTCTTTCTTGATCTCCACTTCTGCAGACTTTAACATAGCAAACAGTTCTGGCAACTGCTTGTTCATGTTCTGCATGTTGTAGTTCATCACAAAGTTCTTGTAACTTGGTGGTAGTGATTGGAGGACACGGTAAATCCCCAAAGCATTAGGAATCACTATACCCAAGCTTTGAAGTTTGTTTGCGTGCCCAGACATCTTAAGCACATGCTCACTGACGGAGCTGCCCTCTTCCATCTTGCAGTTAAAGAACTTTTCAGAAGCCTCATAACTCTCAATCGCCGCGTGAGTCTCAAAGATCAATTTGAGATCACGGACAATATCATGTGGGTCTGAATTCTCAAACCTTTTCTGAAGCTCTGATTCTAAACCATACAAGATAGCACACTGAACTATGGAGTACTGATTCTTCCGAGCAAGGTAAACATTCTTTACTTCATCGGTAGCATCAGCTGCAGGTGGGTCACCTAGCGGTGCATCCAGCACATAGGTCAAATTACCAGCTGTGAGGACAATCCTCAAATTGCGGAACCAATCCGCGAAGTTGCTTCCATTGTTTTTCAACTTTTCTTTCTCTAGGAACGCATTAAAATTGATGGTAGGGGCTGCCATTGATCTACAACATATTTGCAATAGTTTAGACTAAGTTTATGACAAATTGAGTTCAAATTAATAATAAAGTTTAATCTAGGTGAACTCCCACTCAAAACAACATCCCTCACATTGTTTTAGTGATCACACGAACCAAATCCACCATATCAAAACCGATCATCACGAGAGTTGATATAGTTTCAATGGCGAACAATCGACATGTTCATCATATCTGCTATATGATTCATGCTTTACCTTTCGGTGATCCGTGTTCCTGAGGCCATGTCTGTACATGCTAGGCTCGTCAAGATCAAACCTTAGCTACCGCATAAGCAAATCTGGCTTGCTTACGTTGTATTCACCCGCGGAATCTAACACACCCGATCATCACGTGGTGCTTCGAAACAGCAAGCTTTGGCAACGGTGCATACTAAGGGTGAACACTTTAGAACTTGAAATTTATGTGCATGAGGGATCATCTTATAATGCTACCGTCGTCTACTAAGCAATACAAGATGCATAAAGGATTAACATCACATGCAATTCATAATATGTGATATGATATGGCCTTTCTTCTTTGTGCTTCCGATCTCCATCTTCTAGCACGAACATGATCTCCATCATCACCGGCATTGCATCAAGGTCAATGACGCTTCTCCATGGTTGTCGTCCACCGGCTTCAACTATTACAACTACTTTGAATAGACACGCGGGTCTTAACAGAAATTAAAGACAACCATATGGCTCCTGTCGGTTGCCAACTTACAATAAGGAACATTGCATACATCAAATATAATCACAATCATGGCCATATCACATCACTGCACACCCCTGCAAAACAAAGTTAGACGCCTCTACTTTCTTTGCATATTTTACGTGGTTTGGGGCTTTCAATAAGTGTCGTTTCTAACTTACGAACAAGAACCACAACATTGATACTAGTATTGTTAATCACCCGTTGTAAATTGGATCTCCACTATGCTGGGAGAAACAGGCACCCGCAAAGCCACTTATGCAATACGAGTTGCATGTCAAGCGTGGAGCAAGTCTCATGAACGATGTCATGTAAGGTTAGCCCGGGCCGCTTCATCCCAACATCCCGCAAGATACAAAGTACACAAGAAGCAATCGACAATAAAAGCATTAACTCCCATAATGACCATTGTGTTCTACTCGTGCAACAGATCTACATATAGACACGGCTCTGATACCACTGTAGGGATTCGTAGCATGGAAAACAAAAATTTTCTACCGCATACAAACAAACAAGCCAAGATCTATCTACTAGATTGTAGCAACGAGTCGATGGAATAACTCACCCTCGAAGATTCCAAAGTGTTTAACGAGAGCAGATTCTCGTGGGTGATGTAGTCGTACTCTTTCCGATCTCAAGATCGCGTAGACGATCCTTCCGGCGCCGCGTTCCGGCAGCGCTCCCGCAGTTGGTCACACGTTCGGTACTCGACGAAGAGCTTCCTCTCCCTTGTTCCAGCAGGCAGCGGAGGTTGTAGCACTCTCCTCGCGATTCCGGCAGCACAACGGCGTGGTACCGAAAGTAGAGGGGAGATCTCGGAGGGCTTCGCCTTAAGCCGGAGCGAGTATGGTGGAGTATGAGAGAGCTTTAGTGGTCTAGGGTTTAGACACACCAATTAGAAGGCTCTAAACCGAAGGCTAGGGCAATTAGAAGCTCTAAACCAAAACGGCTCTAAACCGGAGGCTGTGGCTAGGGTTTAGATTTAGAGGATAGGAACTTGTGTGTGCTAGGAGGGAGCCCTGCCCCTCCTTATATAGGTGGAGGGGCTGGCCGGCCAAGGGGAGGGAGGGGAGTCCCTCCCCAACTCGGCTTGGGTGGGGCGCCGGCTTGGGGAGGACTCCCTCCCCAACTCGGTTTCACCTCCTCCTCTTTTCCCACTTCCCAAAATTGTCGTTTGACTTTCAAACTAGCCGTTTGACTTTTCAATTTAGGATTTAAATAAACCCTTTATTTTGGACAGCAAAGGCACATAGTACATGATGCAATCATTCCAACTTACAATGACACATTCATGTACCCTTCCCCCCTCGGAGTGCCGGACATTCCGGGACCTTCTAGAATGTTCCCGATGAAAACACCGGAACCATTCCCCAACTCCGAAACGGGACTTTCCTTATATGAATCTTATTCTCCGGACCATTCCGGATCTCCTCGTGATATCCCGAATTCCATTCGAGACTCCGAACAACATTCGGACTCTTTCTCATCATTCCATAACTACTCAAACAACGTCGAATCCTTAAGTGTGTCTCCCTACGGTTCGTGAATTATGCAGACATGATCGAGACACTTCTCCGAACAATAACCAATAGAGGAATCTGGAAATTCATATGGCTCCCACATATTTCTACGATTACTTTGCGATCGAATGAACCACTTACATACGATACCAATTTCCCTTTGTCTCACGATAGTTTACTTATCCGAGGTTATGATCGTCGATATCTCTGCATACCTAGTTCAACCTCGTTACTGACAAGTACTCTTTTCTCGTTCCCGTGATATGTGATCCCTTGTGAGCCAGTCACATGCTTGCAAGCTAATTGGATGACATTTCACCGAGAGGGCCCAGAGTATATCTATCCGTCATATGGATGGACAAATCCCACTCTTGATCCATGTTTTTCAACCAATACTTTCCGAACACTCAATGCCACCTTTATAGCCACCCTGTTACGGTGTGGTGTTTGATGACATCAAAGCATCCATCCGGTAAAGGTGATATGCATGATCTCATGGTCGAAGGAATCAGATAACTATGTATCAGAAAGCATATAGCAATTGAACTATTAAAATGACTTGATCTTTATGCTACGCTTATCTATAGGAGTATGTCCACCATATCATTCTCCTAACGATATGATCTTGTTGTTAATAACATCTCAATGTTCATGATAGGGAAACCACAATCATCTATTAACCAACAAGCTAGTATTATATAGAGGCTTTACTAGGGACTTCAAATTAAGTTTACAAATCACACAAGTATTAATGTTTCCTTGTTAATACTATTATAGCATGAATGTAAACATTTATCATAAACACAAAGATATAATAATAACTACATTTATTATTGCCTCTAGGGCATATCTCCAACACCCGCCACCATGGGTTGTTTGGAACTCCTCCAACTAACCGCTCCACCATTCATGAGAAATACGTATCCGGATTGAGACTTAGAGTCATCTGGATCAGTGTCAAAACTAGCGTCGACATAACACTTAGCGACGATCCGTTCTTCACCTCCATACACAAGAAACATATCCTTAGTTCTTCGCAAGTACTTAAGGATATTCTTGACCGCTATCCAGTGTTCCGAACCTGGATCCGATTGGTACCTACTAGTCAAACTAATAGCATGTGCCATGTCCGGTCTTGTACATAGCATGTCATACATTATAGAGCCTATGGCTGAAGCATAGGGGACTTTGTCCATTATCTCTCTTTCTTCCACCGTAGCTGGACTTTGAGTCTTACTCAATATCTTGCCTTGAAACATAGGTAAGAACCCCTTCTTACTTCCGTCCATTTTAAACTTCTTTAACATCTTATCAAGGTATGTACTTTGCGATAGCCCTATTAGGCGCCTAGATCTATCTCTATAGATTTTTATGCTTAATATGTATGACGCTTCACCTAGGTCCTTCATTAAAAATTTGTTGTTTAGATAACTTTTAACACTGTTTAAAATATCTATATCATTTCCGATCAATAATATGTTATCCACATATAATATCAGAAATGCCGTATTGCTCCCACTCACTTCCTTGTAAATACAAGACTCTCCATAAGTTTGGACAAATCCAAACTCTTTGATCACTTCATCAAAGCGGAGATTCCAACTCCGTGATGCTTGCTTCAGTCCATAGATGAATCGCTGAAGCTTGCACACCTTGTTAGCATCCTTAGGATCGACAAAACCCTTTGTTTGTATCACATACAACTCTTCCTCAATATTGCCATTGAGGAACGCGGTTTTGACATCAATCTGCCATATTTCATAATAGAAATATGCAGCAATTGCTAACATAATCCTAACTAATTTTAGCATCGCTACTGGAGAGAATGTCTCATCGTAGTCAACTCCTTGAATTTTTCGAAACCCCTTTGTGACAAGTTGAGCTTTATAGATGGTCACATTACCGTCAGCATCAGTTTTTCTTTTGAAAATCCATTTACTCGCCACGACCTTTCGATTGTCAGGTAAGTCCACCAAGTTCCAAACTTGGTTTTCGTACATGGATTCCATCTCGGATTTCATGGCTTCTAACCATTTGTTGGAATCCTGGTTCATCATCGCTTCCTCATATGTCGCAGGGTCATCAATTTCATCAACCATTAAATTCATAACAGGGTTTCCGTATAGCTCGGGAGCTACACACATCCTGCTAGACCTACGAGGTTTGGTATTACTCTCTTTCAGAGTTTCATGATCATTATCATTAGTTCCCTCTTCAATTGGTGAATCCAACTCCGGAACAATTTCCGGCACTGTGCTACTCGCCATACTATGAAGAGAAGATTCAATAACCTCTTCGAGTTCTACATTCCGACTACTCACACCTTTCGTGAGAAACTCTTTCTCTAGAAAGGATCCATTCTTGGCAACAAAAACCTTTCCCTTTGATCTGTGATAGAAGGAATACCCAATAGTTTCCTTAGGGTATCCTATGAAGACGCATTTTTCCGCTTTGGGTTCGAGTTTATCCGGTTGAAGTTTCTTCACATAAACATCGCATCCCCAAACTTTAAGAAATGACAGCTTAGGTTTGTTTCCAAACCACAATTCGTACGGTGTCTTTTCAACAGATTTAGATGGTGCCCGATTTAAAGTGAATGCAGCGGTTTCTAGTGCATAACCCCAAAATGACAGTGGCAAGTCCATCAGAGACATCATAGATTGAACCATATCCAATAAAGTACGATTACAATGTTCCGACACACCATTTCGCTGTGGTGTTCCAGCAGGTGTGAGTTGTGAAACAATTCCACACTCCTTCAAATGAGTGCCAAACTCGTAACTTAGATACTCACCTCCACGGTCGGACCATAGAAATTTTATCTTTCTATTACGATGATTTTCTACTTCACTCTGAAATTCCTTGAACTTTTCAAAGGTTTCAGACTTGTGTTTCATCAAGTAGATATAATCGTATCTACTCAAATCATCCGTGAAAGTAACAAAATAACGATATCCACCTCGCGCTGACACACTCATTGGACCACATACATCAGAATGTATGATCTCCAATAAATTTGTCGCCCGTTCCATTGAACCAGAAAACGGCATTCTATTCATCTTGCCCATAAGGCATGGCTCACATGTATCAAATGATTCAAAATCAAGTGATTCCAAAAGTCCATCCGAATGGAGCTTCTTCATGCGTTTAACGCCAATATGACCTAGACGGCAGTGCCACATATATGCGGATATATCATCATTAAGTTTAATCCTTTTAGCATCAACATTATGAATATGTGTAACACTATTATCAAGATCCAACAGAAATAAACCATTCATCATCGGTGCATGACCATAAAAGATTTCATTCATATAAATATAACAACCATTGTTCTCGTATTTAAATGAATAACCACTTCTCATCAAACATGATACAGATACAATGTTCATGCTCAGTGATGGCACCAGATAACAATTATTCAAGTTTATTACTAATCCCAACGGTAAGTGGAGAGGTAGCGTTCCGACAGCGATCACATCAACACTTGATCCATTGCCGACATGCATCTTGACCTCACCCCTTGCTAGCGGTCGCTTGTTCCGCAGCCCCTGATTCGAGTTACAAATATTAGCAACTGAACCGGTATCAAATACCCAGGTGCAACTACGAGTACTAGTCAAGTACACATCAATAACATATATATCATATATACCTTTATTTGCCTTGTCGGCCTTCTTGTCTGCCAAATACTTGGGGCAGTTGCGCTTCCAGTGGCTAGTCCCCTTACAATAATAGCACTTGGTATCAGACTTAGGGCCAACTCGGGGTTTCTTTTCAGGCACGGCAACCGGCTTGCCGCCCTTACTTCCCTTCCATTTTACCTTCTTGTCTTTCTTGAAACCAGTGGTCTTATTGATCATCAACACTTGATGTTCTTTCTTGATCTCCACTTCTGCAGTTTTAAGCATTGAAAAAAGCTCGGGGAGAGACTTCTTCATGCCTTGCATATTATAGTTCATCACAAAGCTCTTATAGCTAGGTGGTAGAGACTGCAGAACACGATGGATGTCTAAGTCAATGGGAATTGTTATTCCCAAGGACACAAGCTTATCGGCGTAACCCGACATCTTGAGTACATGCTCACTTACGGAGCTGTTCTCTTCCATCATGCAGCTAAAGAACTTTTCTGAAGCATTGTAGCTCTCTACAGCAGCATGTGTGTCGAAAATCATTTTCAACTCACCCATTGTATCAAATGCATTGCCATTTTTGAAACGCTTTCGAAGTTCTGGCTTTAGCCCATACAATATGCCGCAATGAACTAAGTTGTGGTCCTCCTGATGAGTCTGATAGACATTCTTCTCCTCGTCAGGGGCATCATCAAACGGTGGGGGCCTAACGACGCTTCTAGCACATATTGTTTTTGTGCAGCAGAGAGGAGAATCCTCAAATTCATGGCCCATTCGGTAAAGTTGCTACGGTTCGTTGCAAGTTTCTCTTTCTCCATGAACCCATTGAAATTAAAAGCAGGCGGTGCCATCTACAACAGAATTTGTAAAGTTTAGACTAAGTTTATGATAGATTGAGTTCAACTAATCAAAATTAAGAATGAACTCCCACTCAAAAACGACATCCCTCATGCCTGTTTGGTGATTACATGGACCAAATCCACTACGCCAAGTCCGATCATCCGTGAGTCGGTGTAGCTTTAAAGGAGAGCATCAAATGGATATCATATCAACCATATGACTCATGCTTAACCTTTCGGTCTGTGTTTCGAGGCCATGTCTGTACTGTAGGGGTTCGTAGCATGGAAAACAAAAATTTTCTATCGCATACAAACAAACAAGCCAAGATCTATCTACTAGATTGTAGCAACGAGTCGATGGAATAACTCACCCTCGAAGATTCCAAAGTGTTTAACGAGAGCAGATTCTCGTGGGTGATGTAGTCGTACTCTTTCCGATCTCAAGATCGTGTAGACAATCCTTCCGGCGCCACGTTCCAGCAGCGCCCTCGCAGTCGGTCACACGTTCGGTACTCGACGAAGACCTTCCTCTCCCTTGTTCCAGCAGGCAGCGGAGGTTGTAGCACTCTCCTCGCGATTCCGGCAGCACAACGGCGTGGTACCGGAAGTAGAGGGGAGATCCCGCAGGGCTTCGCCTTAAGCCGGTGCGAGTATGGTGGAGCTTATGAGAGAGGCTATTAGTGGTCTAGTAATTAGACACACCAATTAGAGGGCTCTTAAACCAATTAGAAGGCTCTAAACCAAAATAGCTCTAAACCGGGGTTTAGATCTAGGGTTTAGTTTAGAGGGTAGGAACTAGTAGTGTTGTGTAGAGAGGGGAGCCCTGCCCCTCCCTTTATAGGTGGGAGGGCCGGCGGCCAAGGGGAGGAGTTCCTCCCCAACTCGGCCTTGGGAGGTGCGCCGGCCAAGGGGAGGAACCCTCCTCCAACTCGGCCTCCACCTCTCCTCCTCTTTCTCCTCTTTCCGAAAACTGGCAGTTTGACCGAAAACTGGCAGTTTGACTTTTTCAATTAGGATTTGAATTAACCCTTTATTTCGGACAGCGAGAACACTTAGTACATGATGCAATCATTCCAACATGCAATGATACATTCATGTACCCCTTCCCCCCCGGAGTGCCGGACATTCCGGGACCTTCTAGAATGTTCCCGATGAAAACACCGGAATCATTCCCGAACTCCGAAACGGGACTTTCCTTATATGAATCTTATTCTCCGGACCATTCCGGATCACCTCGTGATATCCCGGATCCCATCCGAGACTCCGAACAACATTCGGTCTCTTTCTCATAATACCATAACTACTCAAACAACGTCGAATCCTTAAGTGTGTCTCCCTACGGTTCGTGAATTATGCAGACATGATCGAGACACTTCTCCGAACAATAACCAATAGAGGAATCTGGAAATTCATATGGCTCCCACATATTTCTACGATTACTTTGCGATCGAATGAACCACTTACATACGATACCAATTTCCCTTTGTCTCACGATATGTTACTTATCCGAGGTTATGATCTTCGGTATCTCTGCATACCTAGTTCAACCTCGTTACTGATAAGTACTCTTTTCTCGTTCCCGTGATATGTGATCCCTTGTGACCCAGTCACATGCTTGCAAGCTAATTGGATGACATTTCACCGAGAGGGCCCAGAGAATATCTATCCGTCATGTGGATGGACAAATCCCACTCTTGATCCATGTGTTTCAACCAATACTTTCCGAACACTCAATACCACCTTTATAGCCACCCTGTTACGGTGTGGTGTTTGATGACATCAAAGCATCCATCCAGTAAAGGTGATATGCATGATCTCATGGTCGAAGGAATTAGGTTACTATGTATCAGAAAGCATATAGCAATTGAACTATTGAAATGACTTGATCTTTATGCTACGCTTATCTATAGGAGTATGTCCACCATATCATTCTCCTAACGATATGATCTTGTTGTTGATAACATCTCAATGTTCATGACAAAGAAACCACATCATCAATCAACCAACAAGCTAGTGAAGTATAGAGGCTATACTAGGGACTTCAAATTAAGTTTACAATTCACACAAGTATTAATGGTTTCCTTGTTAATACTATTATAGCATGAATGCAAACATTTATCATAAACACAAAGATATAATAATAACTATATTTATTATTGCCTCTAGGGCATATCTCCAACAGTCTCCCACTTGCACTAGAGTCATCTAATCTAGATTACATGGTAATATACCGAACACCCATGGCAGTTTGGTGTTGGTCATGTTTTGCCCTCGGGAGAGGTTTAGTCAACGGATCCGCCACATTCAGATCTGTGTGTACTTTGCAAATCTTTATATCCCCATCCTGGATATGTTCTCGAATAGCGTGAAAACGTAGCTTGATATGCTTCAGCTTCTTGTGTGACCTTGGTTCTTGCGCATTGGCTATGGCGCCCATGTTATCACAGTAGATAGACATTGGGTCCAGCGCACTAGGAACCACACCCAGCTCTGTAATGAACTCTTTCATCCATATCGCTTCTTGTGAAGCCTCCGAAGCAGCCATGTATTCCGATTCAGTTGAAGATCTCGCCACAACGCTTTGTTTTGCACTCCTCCAGCTAACTGCTGCACCATTCAAAATAAATACGTATCCAGATTGTGATTTAGAATCATCCGGATCAGTGTTCCAACTAACATCGGTGTAACCATTAACAACGAGCTGTTCATCACCTCCATAAGAAAGAACCATATCCTTAGTTCTTCTCAAGTACTTAAGGATGTTTTTGACCGCTGTCCAATGATCCACTCCTGGATCACTTTGATATCTGCTAGTTAAACTAACAGCATATGCAATGTCGGGTCTAGTACATAGCATGGCATACATTAGAGATCCTATGGCTGAGGCATAGGGAGTCTTACTCATCCTTTCTCTATCTTCTGCCGATGTCGGACTTTGAGTTTTACTCAAGGTCGTATTGGGCAACATGGGCAAGAACCCTTTCTTGCTATCTTCCATTCCAAACCTCTTTAGAACTTTGTCCAAATATGTACTTTGTGACAATGATATTTGGCGTTTCGATCTATCTCTATAAATCTTTATGCCTAATATGTAAGCTGCTTCGCCAAGATCCTTCATTGAAAAACTATTATTCAAATATTCCTTGACACTATTAAGAAGGTCTACATCATTCCCGATCAACAATATGTCATCCACATACAGTATTAAGAATGCTACAGAGCTCCCACTCACTTTCTTGTAAATACAAGCTTCTCCATAAGTTTGTATAAAACCAAAACTTTTGATTACCTTATCAAAACGTTGATTCCAACTTCGGGATGCTTGCTTCAATCCATAGATGGACCGTTGAAGCTTGCATACCTTGTTAGCATCTTTAGGATCGACAAAACCTTTGGGTTGCATCATATACAACTCTTCATCAATGTCTCCATTGAGGAATGCTGTTTTGACATCCATCTGCCATATCTCATAATCATAATATGCAGCGATTGCTAACATAATCCTCACAGACTTTAGCTTCGCTACTGGTGAGAAAGTCTCATCGTAGTCAACTCCTTGAATTTGTCGAAACCCTTTTGCGACAAGTCGAGCTTTATAGACAGTAACATTACCATCAGCATCTGTTTTCTTCTTGAAAATCCATTTGTTCTCGACAGCCTTCCGGCCATCCGGTAAGTCCACCAAAGTCCATACTTGGTTTTCGTACATGGATCCAATCTCGGATTTCATGGCTTCTTGCCATTTATTGGAATCTGGGCTCATCATCGCTTCCTCATATGTCTCGGGGTCATCGGTGTTGTCCACCAACATGACATTCATAACGGAATCATACCAATCTGGAGTGGTACGAGTTCTCGTTGACCTCCGAGGCTCTGTAGCAACTTCAACCGAAGTTTCATGATCACTATCATTAGCTTCCTCTCTTATTGGTGCAGGCACCACAGGAACTTCTTCCGGTGCTGCGCTACTCGCAATTTCGAGAGAAGGTTCGACAACCTCGTCGAGTTCTACTTTCCTTCCAGTCACTTCTTTCGAGAGAAATTCCTTCTCTAGAAAGGATCCATTCTTGGCAACGAAGATTTTGCCTTCGGATCTATGATAGAAGGTATACCCAATAGTTTCCTTTGGGTATCCTATGAAGACGCATTTTTCCGCTTTGGGTTCAAGCTTGTCCGGCTGTAACTTCTTTACATAGGCTTCGCATCCCCAAACTTTAAGGAACGACAATTTAGGTTTCTTCCCAAACCATAATTCATACGGTGTCGTTTCAACGGATTTAGATGGTGCCCTATTTAAAGTGAATGCGGCTGTTTCTAATGCATAACCCCAAAATGATAGCGGTAAATCTGTAAGTGACATCATAGAACGAACCATATCTAAGAGAGTTCGATTACGACGTTCGGACACACCATTACGCTGTGGTGTTCCCGGCGGTGTCAATTGTGAAAGTATTCCGCACTTCTTTAAATGCTCGCCAAACTCGTAACTTAGATATTCACCTCCACGATCAGAACGTAGAAATTTAATCTTCTTGTTACGTTGATTCTCTACCTCACTTTTAAACTCCTTAAACTTCTCGAAAGTTTCGGACTTATGTTTCATGAAATAGATATACCCATATCTACTCAAATCATCCGTGAAGGTAAGAACATAACGATAACCACCGCGCGATGCTACACTCATTGGACCACACACATCGGTATGTATGATTTCCAATAAGTCCGTAGCTCGCTCCATTATACCAGAAAATGGAGTCTTAGTCATTTTACCCATCAGACATGCTTCGCATCTTTCAAGTGATTCAAAATCAAGTGATTCAAGAAGTCCATCGGAATGGAGTTTCTTCATACGTTTCACTCCAATGTGACCAAGACGACAGTGCCACATATAGGTCGAATTATCGCTTGATTTCAAACGTTTAGCTTCAATGTTATTAAGATGTGTATTTCTACTATCGAGATTCAATAAGAATAGACCATCTATCAAAGGTGCATGTGCGTAAAACATATTACTCATATAAATCGAACAACCATTATTCTCTGATTTAAACAAGTAACCGTCTCGCAATAAACAAGATCCCGATATAATGTTCATGCTCAACGCAGGCACCAAATAACAATTATTTAAGTATAAAACTAATCCCGATGGTAGATGAAGAGGTAGCGTGCCGACCGCGATCACATCAACCTTTGATCCGTTTCCCACACGCATCGACACCTCGTTCTTCGCTAGCTTCCGTTTATTCTGCAGCTCCTGTTTCGAGTTACAAATATGAGCAACCGAACCAGTATCAAATACCCAGGCACTACTACGAATACTAGTGAGATACACATCAATAACATGTATATCAAATATACCTTTCTTCTTGATGTTGCCGTTCTTCAAATCCGCCAAGTACTTTGGGCAATTCCGCTTCCAGTGACCTTCTCCCTTGCAGTAAAAGCACTCAGTTTCAGGCTTAGGTCCAGCCTTGGTCTTCTTCGTTGGCATGGTAACTTTCTTACCACCCTTCTTGAAGTGTCCCTTTTGCTTAGACTTGCCTTTCTTGAATTTGGTGGTCTTATTGACCATCAACACTTGGTGCTCTTTCTTGATCTCCACTTCTGCAGATTTTAACATAGCAAATAGTTCTGGCAACTCTTTGTTCATGTTCTGCATGTTGTAGTTCATCACAAAGTTCTTGTAACTTGGTGGTAGTGATTGGAGGATGCGGTAAACTCCCAAAGTATTAGGAATCACTATACCCAAACTTTGAAGTTTATTTGCGTGCCCAGACATCTTAAGCACATGCTCACTGACGGAGCTACCCTCTTCCATCTTGCAGTTAAAGAACTTTTCAGAAGCTTCATAACTTTCAATTGCCGCATGAGTCTCAAAAATTAATTTGAGATCCTCGACAATATCATATGGATCTGACTCTTCAAACCTTTTCTGAAGCTCCGATTCTAAACCATACAAGATAGCACACTGAACTATGGAGTACTGATTCTTCCGAGCGAGGTAAACATTCTTTACTTCATCGGTAGCATCAGCTGCAGGTGGGTCACCTAGCGGTGCATCCAGCACATAGGTCAAATTACCAGCTGTGAGGACAATCCTCAAATTGCGGAACCAATCCGCGAAGTTGCTTCCATTGTTTTTCAACTTTTCTTTCTCTAGGAACGCATTAAAATTGATGGTAGGGGCTGCCATTGATCTACAACATATTTGCAATAGTTTAGACTAAGTTTATGACAAATTGAGTTCAAATTAATTAATGAAATTAAACTAGGTGAACTCCCACTCAAAACAACATCCCTCACATTGTTTTAGTGATCACACGAACCAAAACTACTATATCAACACCGATCATCACGAGAGCCGATATAGTTTTAATGGCGAACAATCATCATGTTCATCATATCTACTATATGATTCATGCTTTGCCTTTCGGCGATCCGTGTTCCTGAGGCCATGTCTGTACATGCTAGGCTCGTCAAGATCAAACCTTAGTTACCGCATAAGCAAATCTGGCTTGCTTACGTTGTATTCACCCGCGGAATCAAAGACACCCGATCATCACGTGGTGCTTCGAAGCAACAAGCTTTGGCAACGGTGCATACTAAGGGTGAACACTTCAGAACTTGAAATTTATGTGCATGAGGGATCATCTTATAATGCTACCGTCGTCTACTAAGCAATACAAGATGCATAAAGGATTAACATCACATGCAATTCATAATATGTGATATGATATGGCCTTTCTTCTTTGTGCTTCCGATCTCCATCTTCAAGCACGAATATGATCTCCATCATCACCGGCATAGCATCAAGGTCAATGACGCTTCTTCATGGTTGTCGTCCACCAGCTTCAACTATTACAACTATTTTGAATAGACACGCAGGTCTTAACAGAAATTAAAGACAACCATATGGCTCCTGCCGGTTGCCAACTTACAATAAGGAACATTGCATACATCAAATATAATCACAATCATGGCCATATCACATCACTGCACACCCCTGCAAAACAAAGTTAGACGCTTCTACTTTCTTTGCATATTTTACGTGGTTTGGGGCTTTCCATAAGTGTCGTTCTAACCTACGAACAAGAACCACAACATTGATACTAGCATTGTTGATTACCCGTTGTAAATTGGATCTTTACTATGCTAGGAGAAACAGGCACCCGCAAAGCCACTTATGCAATACAAGTTGCATGTTAAGCGTGGAGCAAGTCTCATGAACGATGTCATGTAAGGTTAGCCCGGGCCGCTTCATCCCAACATACCGCAAGATGCAAAGTACACAAAAAGCAATCTACAATAAAAGCATCAACGCCCACAATGACCATTGTGTTCTACTCGTGCAACAGATCTACATATAGACACGGCTCTGATACCACTGTAGGGGTTCGTAGCATGGAAAACAAAAATTTTCTATCGCATACAAACAAACAAGCCAAGATCTATCTACTAGATTGTAGCAACGAGTCGATGGAATAACTCACCCTCGAAGATTCCAAAGTGTTTAACGAGAGCAGATTCTCGTGGGTGATGTAGTCGTACTCTTTCCGATCTCAAGATCGTGTAGACAATCCTTCCGGCGCCACGTTCCAGCAGCGCCCTCGCAGTCGGTCACACGTTCGGTACTCGACGAAGACCTTCCTCTCCCTTGTTCCAGCAGGCAGCGGAGGTTGTAGCACTCTCCTCGCGATTCCGGCAGCACAACGGCGTGGTACCGGAAGTAGAGGGGAGATCCCGCAGGGCTTCGCCTTAAGCCGGTGCGAGTATGGTGGAGCTTATGAGAGAGGCTATTAGTGGTCTAGTAATTAGACACACCAATTAGAGGGCTCTTAAACCAATTAGAAGGCTCTAAACCAAAATAGCTCTAAACCGGGGTTTAGATCTAGGGTTTAGTTTAGAGGGTAGGAACTAGTAGTGTTGTGTAGAGAGGGGAGCCCTGCCCCTCCCTTTATAGGTGGGAGGGCCGGCGGCCAAGGGGAGGAGTTCCTCCCCAACTCGGCCTTGGGAGGTGCGCCGGCCAAGGGGAGGAACCCTCCTCCAACTCGGCCTCCACCTCTCCTCCTCTTTCTCCTCTTTCCGAAAACTGGCAGTTTGACCGAAAACTGGCAGTTTGACTTTTTCAATTAGGATTTGAATTAACCCTTTATTTCGGACAGCGAGAACACTTAGTACATGATGCAATCATTCCAACATGCAATGATACATTCATGTACCCCTTCCCCCCCGGAGTGCCGGACATTCCGGGACCTTCTAGAATGTTCCCGATGAAAACACCGGAATCATTCCCGAACTCCGAAACGGGACTTTCCTTATATGAATCTTATTCTCCGGACCATTCCGGATCACCTCGTGATATCCCGGATCCCATCCGAGACTCCGAACAACATTCGGTCTCTTTCTCATAATACCATTGTTGGAGATATGCCCAAGAGGCAATAATAAAATAGGTTATTATCATATCTTCATACTTATGATAAATGTTTACATACCATGCTATAATTGTATTAACCGGAAACATTAATACTTGTGTGATTTGTAAACTAAAATAAGAGTCCCTAGTAAAGCCTCTTGTTAAACTAGCTTGTTGGTTAATATATGATCATTGTTTCCTGATCATGAACATAGAGATGTTATTAACAACAGGATCATATCATTAGGAGAATGATGTGATGGACATACTCCTATAGATAAGCGTAGCATAAAGATCAAGTCATTTCAATAGTTCAATTGCTATATGCTTTCTGATACATAGTAACCTAATTCCTTCGACCATGAGATCGTGCATATCACCTTTACTGGATGGATGCTTTGATGTCATCAAACACCACACCGTAACAGGGTGGCTATAAAGGTGGCATTGAGTGTTCGGAAAGTATTGGTTGAAACACATGGATCAAGAGTGGGATTTGTCCATCCATATGACGGATAGATATTCTCTGGGCCCTCTCGGTGAAATGTCATCCAATTAGCTTGCAAGCATGTGACTGGGTCACAAGGGATCACATATCACGGGAACGAGAAAAGAGTACTTATCAGTAACGAGGTTGAACTAGGTATGTAGAGATACCGACGATCATAACCTCGGATAAGTAACATATCGTGAGACAAAGGGAAATTGGTATCGTATGTAAGTGGTTCATTCGATCGCAATGTAATCGTAGAAATATGTGGGAGCCATATGAATTTCCAGATTCCTCTATTGGTTATTGTTCGGAGAAGTGTCTCGATCATGTCCGCATAATTCACGAACCGTAGGGAGACACACTTAAGGATTCGACGTTGTTTGAGTAGTTATGGTATTATGAGAAAGAGACCGAATGTTGTTCGGAGTCTCGGATGGGATCCGGGATATCACGAGGTGATCCGGAATGGTCCGGAGAATAAGATTCATATAAGGAAAGTCCCGTTTCGGAGTTCGGGAATGATTCCGGTGTTTTCATCGGGAACATTCTAGAAAGTCCCGGAATGTCCGGCACTCCGGAGGGGGAAGGGTACATGAATGTGTCATTGCATGTTGGAATGATTGCATCATGTACTAAGTGTTCTCGCTGTCCAAAATAAAGGGTTTATTTAAATCCTAAATTGAAAAGTCAAACGGCCAGTTTGAAAGTCAAACGGCAAGTTTTTGGAAAGTGGAAAGAGGAGGAAAAGAGGGAAACCGAGTTGGAGAGGGAGACCTCCTCCAACCGGCGGCCAACTCCAATGCCGAGTTGGGGAGGGACTCCACTCCCTCCCCCTGGCGCGCCAGCCCCCTCCCACCTATATAAGGAGGGGCAGGGCTCCCCTCCTTACACACACAAGTTTCCTATCCTCTAAACTAAACCCTAGATCTAGACCCCGGTTTAGAGCTATTCGGTTTAGAGCCTTCTAATTGGTTTAGAGCCTTCTAATTGGTGTGTCTAATTACTAGACCACTAATAGCCTCTCTCATAAGCTCCACCATACTCGCACCGGCTTAAGGCGAAGCCCTGCGGGATCTCCCCTCTACTTCCGGTACCACGCCGTTGTGCTGCCGGAATCGCGAGGAGAGTGCTACAACCTCCGCTGCCTGCTGGAACAAGGGAGAGGAAGGTCTTCGTCGAGTACCGAACGTGTGACCGACTGCGGGAGCGCTGCTGGAACGTGGCGCCGGAAGGATCGTCTACGCGATCTTGAGATCGGAAAGAGTACGACTACATCATCCACGAGAATCTGCTCTCGTTAACCGCTTTGGAATCTTCGAGGGTGAGTTCCTCTATCGACTCGTTGCTACAATCTAGTAGATAGATCTTGGCTTGTTTGTTTGTATGCGATAGAAAATTTTTGTTTTCCATGCTACGAACCCCTACAGTGGTATCAGAGCCGTGTCTATATGTAGATCTGTTGCACGAGTAGAACACAATGGTCATTGTGGACGTTGATGCTTTTATTGTCGATTGCTTTTTTGTGTACTTTGCATCTTGCGGTATGTTGGGATGAAGCGGCCCGGGCTAACCTTACATGACATCGTTCATGAGACTTGCTCCACGCTTGACATGCAACTCGTATTGCATAAGTGGCTTTGCGGGTGCCTGTTTCTCCTAGCATAGTAAAGATCCAATTTACAACGGGTAATCAACAATGCTAGTATCAATGTTGTGGTTCTTGTTCGTAGGTTAGAACGACACTTATGGAAAGCCCCAAACCACGTAAAACATGCAAAGAAAGTAGAAGCGTCTAACTTTGTTTTGCAGGGGTGTGCAGTGATGTGATATGGCCATGATTGTGATTATATTTGATGTATGCAATGTTCCTTATTGTAAGTTGGCAACCGGCAGGAGCCATATGGTTGTCTTTAATTTCTGTTAAGACCTGCGTGTCTATTCAAAATAGTTGTAATAGTTGAAGCTGGTGGACAACAACCATGAAGAAGCGTCATTGACCTTGATGCTATACCGGTGATGATGGAGATCATGTTCGTGCTTGAAGATGGAGATCGGAAGCACAAAGAAGAAAGGCCATATCATATCACATATTATGAATTGCATGTGATGTTAATCCTTTATGCATCTTGTATTGCTTAGTAGACGACGGTAGCATTATAAGATGATCCCTCATGCACAAAATTTCAAGTTCTAAAGTGTTCACCCTTAGTATGCACCGTTGCCAAAGCTTGTTGCTTCGAAGCACCACGTGATGATCGGGTGTCTTTGATTCCGCGGGTGAATACAACGTAAGCAAGCCAGATTTGCTTATGCGGTAGCTAAGGTTTGATCTTGACGAGCCTAGCATGTACAGACATGGCCTCAGGAACACGGATCACCGAAAGGTAAAGCATGAGTCATATAGTAGATATGATGAACATGTCGATTGTTCGCCATTGAAACTATATCAACTCTCGTGATGATCGGAGTTGATGTAGTGGATTTGGTTCGTGTGATCACTAAAACAATGTGAGGGATGTTGTTTTGAGTGGGAGTTCACCTAGATTAATTTAATTATTAATTAGAACTCAATTTATCATAAACTAAATCAAAGTGAATTTGCATAGTTGTTGTAGTCATTGGCATCCGTTTACCACCTTGCGCTTAGTTATAATTGAGATGATAGAACTATAGAATTCTGGTTAGTTACTTTACGAACTGGTATCGTATTGTTTTGAAGTGTTAATCTAAAGTTTAAAAGTCCTATTGCAAACTTTCAGTAAGTTCCGGTTACTCCATGAAGTTTAATAATTGGTATTAAATCAAGAGTAACAATTCCAAGTGTTAGTATATAAAGTATCATGTTTGTCTCCATGATTCTTGATATTCAAAGGATTGTCTTAATATCAAGGTTATCTAGGATCTGAAAGAGTTGTTTCAGAAACCATGATGTGTGGAAGATATTGTGATATCTGAAACAAAGTTTTGGTTGCAACATGATAGAGTATAATATGGCAAAAGTCATGTTCTCATATTTGATGAGAATTTGCAAAAGGTTGGAGACACTAGTTATCCTAATCCTCCAAAAGGTTTTGGAGAGCAACATTATACTCGCGATTCACCGTTATAAGCTAAAAGTAGCTTGGTCATGGACGATTCCATGATAAAGGTGAATATTTGATGTAGGTAAAATGTTTACTACACCGATAGATTACTAAAGAAAGGAATTTGAAAGAACACCAAACATTTGATGATGGTGATCTACTTCAAAGTGCAAATCCAAAGACATTGGTATTTAATTATACACGCTTTGGACTATGTGTCATATGTATGACTCCACTATTAATGTTGATAGATTCTTTCAAACAGAAAAGGAAATACTGAAAGAGAATCTCAGAAATATATGGCAGAAAAGAAAAGACTAGAATTGTTCAGTTTAAGTATATAGATGATATACATGTTATGGCTATATTCTTTGCTCATTAAACAATGTGGTTCTTAAGTATTTTATACTGAATTTGTTGGTATGAATCGTCATACGAAACAACACAATTCATGAACTACAATGGCCTAAGTAACTAGCAAAAGAATATGTGATGATGTTCATCAAGAACAAATAAAGGGTTATTGTGTTGCTCGTTAAACATCAAAGCTTGCCTTCAAAGATTTGTTTTATCAGGTATTATGAGAACAAAAGGATTGTTCAAATAATTGCCGTAATCCATAAAAGATGGATGATTCGCAAATCTCGTTGGAGACATCACATCCATAAAACTAGTGCTAAAAATGTCGAAAGACAAATTGATTTAAAGATCACTTAGGAAGTGACATCGCCGTTTAAATTATATTTGAAAGAAAACATGAAGAAACTCCATGTTGATGGAATTTTGGAGTCTTCTGATTTTTGATCATATGACGCTTGTGAAACTTTCCTAGAGATAATTAAAACTTCGTTCATAGGCCAAAAGGGAACGAATGACTAGCTTATTGGAACTTGTACATATTGTTGTACGAAGTCCGTTATGTGTAATCAAGAGCGATGGATTTCAACTTCATATGCTTTCTCCGAAAATTTGAGTGAATATATGAATATTTACTTAATAAGGATGAAGTATGAAACACTTGAAAAGTTCAAAGACTTTCAAGATGAAGTGCAAAATCATTGTAACAAGAATATAAACAGTTTATGATAAAGATCATAAAGGAAGATATTTGAGTTACAAGTTTAGCATAATACCTAAGATTTAAGGAATCGTTCCGTGGATTTGCATTTCCCGAAACACCATAAGAGTATGGAGCGTTCGAGATATGTAATTAAACCTTGTTTGACATGGTAAGATCGAAAGGTGTAATTCATAAAACTGCCATTGTATTTTAAAGATTAAAAGCTTTAGAGATTACCGTTTTTCCACTGAAAAGAGCTCCATCATAATCCGTTGAAATGACACCATATAAAGTTATGGTTTGGGATAAAACCCAAGTTGTCCTTTCTTAAACATTGGTATGCTATGCATAAGAAAGATGTGTGCAACCAAAGTCGGATGAACCTGTCTTTGTATAAACTGTTCCTCCATAAAACACCGGAGACAAAAGTGTTTGTTACTTAAAACGTCAAGTTTCTTTGAGAAGAAATTTTTCGTGAAAAGTTAAGTGGGAGGACAATAGAAACTTTGATAAGGTTAAAAGAACCTTAGCTGTATGTGCAGAGTTGCGCAGCACCGAAAAATGTTCCGGAGGCGGCAACAATGCTCATGGCTCACGTGCCTCAAAGGTTGTGGTCACGGAGATCTAAGTTCCTATTGAAACAAGTGGATCGGGTAAACAATCAAATACCAAGATTTGAGGGTTGAATCATTATTTGAGAATAATGAACCGACTACATGCAAAGAAGCGATGATGGGCCCTGACTCCGTCAAATGGCTTGAAGCCATAAAATCCGTGATAGTTCCATACACGAGAAATCAAGTTTTGAACTTGAAGGACCCTCGAAAAAGGTGTAAGACCTTGCAGTTGTGTTTGGATCTATAAAGAAATAGACATGGATGTTTTACATCTATGAAATAGTCGACATGTTGAGAAAGAGTTCACAACAATATTCAAAAGGTTGACTATGACAAGATTTGATCTGTCATAGTGATATTTAGTCTAGATGGATTAATGTAGCAACCACTACATATAATTTGTTATATGATAGTTGAATAAACAAAACAAATTCTTCTAATAGAATCGTTACCTAGGACATGTGCATAACACGGTCCATAGGGTTTTGTTAATTCAAAAGGATGCTAAAAGTATATGCAAACTTCAATGGTTAAAGTAAGCATAGCGGAGTTGGAATCTTCACTATGATGAAACTGTTAAAAGAGTTTAATTTCATCGGAGACAATGAAGATGCTTGCATTTGCAAGAAATTAAGTGGGAGCGCTAAGACATATTTCTAATACATTATGTGGAGGACATATTGTTGATTAGAAAAGATGTATCTTTTATTAACACATATTAAGAATTTCATCCTGATGAAAGACTTAGGCAAAACCCAAATATTTGGCATCAATAGACGCTAATATGGTTGTGCCAGAAGTACATAGACAAGATATTGAATGAGTTCAATATAGAAACTACAAGAGAGGTTCTTGTTGCACAGAAAGGATTGAAAGAGTTCAATGTTGATGATATATTCAAGTGTATTAGCACTTGGTAAGTGAAACAAAGATTCAAGTATAGATTGATACTTGATGTATGAAATCACAAAGAGTATTTATATCAATCATACTGTGATATGTACAAATCCAGATATGTCCTATGCTCTAAATGTTGTGAGCATATACCAGAATGATTTGTAAGATGATCATTGGACAATAGTAAGGATATTCTTATGATCTTTTGGAAGAACTAAGAGTATATTATTTGTAGAAGTGACAAATAGATGGTTAGTTCATTGTAAAAGTACTACATTGATACTAGCTTTGTCACAAAGTACAAATTAAGTTTATCTCAAACTAAACTAAGGGTGGCACAATATAATGGAAAGTGAGTTCCATAATGGATTTGGATGAGTTCCAAAGTTAAGACATTGTGACAGATACTACAACAAAAGGCTAAGTATATGACTGCTATTTTAGCAGCAAAAGAGGGCATTTGTGTCAAGTAGTTTGTTATCAAACTAGGTGTAGTTCACAGCGGGATAATACTATGAAGATATATTGTACGACAATATTGTCAACATGTTTTAACCCCAAAGAACTAAAGGTCACACCGAAAGACCAAATTTATACAAAGCCATCTCATTAGAGAATGAGTGATGCGTAGAGACACAAAGACATGCAAATTACACACGGACCTGGAAGTGTCAGATCCGGAGATCAGTTGACCACTAGCAATCGTGTACATACAACACCGTAAAGCCATAGGTGTTGAATACACAAAGGTTCGAAACTAGATTATTGACTCTAGTGCAAGTGGGAGACTGTTGGAGATATGCCCAAGAGGCAATAATAAAATAGGTTATTATCATATCTTCATACTTATGATAAATGTTTACATACCATGCTATAATTGTATTAACCGGAAACATTAATACTTGTGTGATTTGTAAACTAAAATAAGAGTCCCTAGTAAAGCCTCTTGTTAAACTAGCTTGTTGGTTAATATATGATCATTGTTTCCTGATCATGAACATAGAGATGTTATTAACAACAGGATCATATCATTAGGAGAATGATGTGATGGACATACTCCTATAGATAAGCGTAGCATAAAGATCAAGTCATTTCAATAGTTCAATTGCTATATGCTTTCTGATACATAGTAACCTAATTCCTTCGACCATGAGATCGTGCATATCACCTTTACTGGATGGATGCTTTGATGTCATCAAACACCACACCGTAACAGGGTGGCTATAAAGGTGGCATTGAGTGTTCGGAAAGTATTGGTTGAAACACATGGATCAAGAGTGGGATTTGTCCATCCATATGACGGATAGATATTCTCTGGGCCCTCTCGGTGAAATGTCATCCAATTAGCTTGCAAGCATGTGACTGGGTCACAAGGGATCACATATCACGGGAACGAGAAAAGAGTACTTATCAGTAACGAGGTTGAACTAGGTATGTAGAGATACCGACGATCATAACCTCGGATAAGTAACATATCGTGAGACAAAGGGAAATTGGTATCGTATGTAAGTGGTTCATTCGATCGCAATGTAATCGTAGAAATATGTGGGAGCCATATGAATTTCCAGATTCCTCTATTGGTTATTGTTCGGAGAAGTGTCTCGATCATGTCCGCATAATTCACGAACCGTAGGGAGACACACTTAAGGATTCGACGTTGTTTGAGTAGTTATGGTATTATGAGAAAGAGACCGAATGTTGTTCGGAGTCTCGGATGGGATCCGGGATATCACGAGGTGATCCGGAATGGTCCGGAGAATAAGATTCATATAAGGAAAGTCCCGTTTCGGAGTTCGGGAATGATTCCGGTGTTTTCATCGGGAACATTCTAGAAAGTCCCGGAATGTCCGGCACTCCGGAGGGGGAAGGGTACATGAATGTGTCATTGCATGTTGGAATGATTGCATCATGTACTAAGTGTTCTCGCTGTCCAAAATAAAGGGTTTATTTAAATCCTAAATTGAAAAGTCAAACGGCCAGTTTGAAAGTCAAACGGCAAGTTTTTGGAAAGTGGAAAGAGGAGGAAAAGAGGGAAACCGAGTTGGAGAGGGAGACCTCCTCCAACCGGCGGCCAACTCCAATGCCGAGTTGGGGAGGGACTCCACTCCCTCCCCCTGGCGCGCCAGCCCCCTCCCACCTATATAAGGAGGGGCAGGGCTCCCCTCCTTACACACACAAGTTTCCTATCCTCTAAACTAAACCCTAGATCTAGACCCCGGTTTAGAGCTATTCGGTTTAGAGCCTTCTAATTGGTTTAGAGCCTTCTAATTGGTGTGTCTAATTACTAGACCACTAATAGCCTCTCTCATAAGCTCCACCATACTCGCACCGGCTTAAGGCGAAGCCCTGCGGGATCTCCCCTCTACTTCCGGTACCACGCCGTTGTGCTGCCGGAATCGCGAGGAGAGTGCTACAACCTCCGCTGCCTGCTGGAACAAGGGAGAGGAAGGTCTTCGTCGAGTACCGAACGTGTGACCGACTGCGGGAGCGCTGCTGGAACGTGGCGCCGGAAGGATCGTCTACGCGATCTTGAGATCGGAAAGAGTACGACTACATCATCCACGAGAATCTGCTCTCGTTAACCGCTTTGGAATCTTCGAGGGTGAGTTCCTCTATCGACTCGTTGCTACAATCTAGTAGATAGATCTTGGCTTGTTTGTTTGTATGCGATAGAAAATTTTTGTTTTCCATGCTACGAACCCCTACAACCATAACTACTCAAACAACGTCGAATCCTTAAGTGTGTCTCCCTACGGTTCGTGAATTATGCAGACATGATCGAGACACTTCTCCGAACAATAACCAATAGAGGAATCTGGAAATTCATATGGCTCCCACATATTTCTACGATTACTTTGCGATCGAATGAACCACTTACATACGATACCAATTTCCCTTTGTCTCACGATATGTTACTTATCCGAGGTTATGATCTTCGGTATCTCTGCATACCTAGTTCAACCTCGTTACTGATAAGTACTCTTTTCTCGTTCCCGTGATATGTGATCCCTTGTGACCCAGTCACATGCTTGCAAGCTAATTGGATGACATTTCACCGAGAGGGCCCAGAGAATATCTATCCGTCATGTGGATGGACAAATCCCACTCTTGATCCATGTGTTTCAACCAATACTTTCCGAACACTCAATACCACCTTTATAGCCACCCTGTTACGGTGTGGTGTTTGATGACATCAAAGCATCCATCCAGTAAAGGTGATATGCATGATCTCATGGTCGAAGGAATTAGGTTACTATGTATCAGAAAGCATATAGCAATTGAACTATTGAAATGACTTGATCTTTATGCTACGCTTATCTATAGGAGTATGTCCACCATATCATTCTCCTAACGATATGATCTTGTTGTTGATAACATCTCAATGTTCATGACAAAGAAACCACATCATCAATCAACCAACAAGCTAGTGAAGTATAGAGGCTATACTAGGGACTTCAAATTAAGTTTACAATTCACACAAGTATTAATGGTTTCCTTGTTAATACTATTATAGCATGAATGCAAACATTTATCATAAACACAAAGATATAATAATAACTATATTTATTATTGCCTCTAGGGCATATCTCCAACATGTACATGATAGACTCGCCAAGTAAGAACCTTAGTATTCGCGTGTGTAACTTTCTTACACCCGAAGTATGATTGTGGATCCAAGAACACCCGATCATCACGCGATGTCTTGGAGCGACAAAACATAATCGGTGCATACTTAACACATTCTTATCTTGATATCTAAATGAGGGATCATCTTAATAGGCTAATAAAATGCCAAACAAGCAATATAAGATGCAATCAAACATCACATGTTTGTAAGTGGAATGATATGGTTCTTGCACTCGATCTTCATCATGTGCATCGTGGTATGATCACTATCATACCTCTATGTGTAAGGCCAAGGTCTATGGAACTTACACGCTATGTGTGTTGTAAGAGTATCAACTCATACATCTACTTACAACATCACCATATCATGACACTAGCCCAGTAACAATCTAAACTAGACGCCTCTAATTTATCCATTGCAAGTTTCACGTGGCTTAGGGCTTTCGAAGATAGAACCGTTCATACCTACGAACATGAACCACAACAAGGATAACCAAATTGTTGACAACTCGTTGCAAATTAGATATTGACTATAGTAGGAGAGACAGATACCCGCTAGCCACTTATGCAAAACTAGTTGCATGTCAAGCGTGGAACGGGTCTCATGTGCGAAGACATGTCAAGTTTGTCCGGGCCGCTTCATCCCACTATGCCACCAATATCCAAAGTACAACTAAGAAGTAATAACATGATCATCATCGCCCACATACTCATATGTGTACTACCCGTGCAAAGCATCTACGCATAGATCCGGCTCTGATACCACTGTAGGGTTCGCAGCATAGAAAACAGAAAATTTCCTACAATGGGAACAACTATGTACCAAGATCTATCTACTAGATACAATCAACGGGCGGATATACATCCGTAGAGAACATACCCTTGAAGACCGACAAAGCTTAACGAGTCCGAACACGTGGTTGATGTAGACGATCTGTTGTCGATCTCAAGATCGAGAGGAAGTCCTAGCACCGCAAATCAGCGGTGCATCCGTGCTCGCACACACGTCCGAGGCACCGAGCAACCTCCGCCTCCTCGCTCCAGCGATGCAGCGGAAGCACAACTCTTTCTTTCCGAATAGCCACCAGGAACATGTATCTCGCTAGTTCGAGACCATGGGGGATAAATACTAGAGGGGGAGAGAGATCCTTCACAAGGAGGTGTGAGTGAGAAGTGAGGAGGGGGCTCCTTTTATAGGAGAGGGCGGGAACCCCAAGGGGGTGGCCGGCGCATGGGGGCTGCCCCCTTGGCCTCCGCTCATTCATGTGGGTGGACACTCCACTCACAAAAATCCCTTTCAATTCCCTCCACTTAAAAACCCACTCAAATTTCCATTAGATTTCCACCAAATTTAATGCAAACTCTCATTAAATAAAACTCCTTTTATTTATTCAGAATTTTGTCAGTTACTTTAATGACACACATTCACATATAACCACTTGCTAGTATTTCATTTCACATGCAAAAACACTTTCTGCAATTTCACCCGAAAACCCGTTTCGGTATCTAGTGAAATAAATTCCTGCGCTTGTTATTCTTTCGAGCATGAAACTTTTGCTCCAGATGGATGTTGGTGTCTCTTAAGTGTGTCACCCTACAGTTCGCAAATAATGCAGACATGATCGAGACCCCTCTCAGATCAATAATCAGAAGCAGGACCTGGAGGTCCATACTGACTCCCACACATTCAGCGATGACTTTCTTGTGATCGCGAGAACCTTTTATGCTAGTATCTTAATCCCTTTGTTTTGTGATATATTACATATCCGATATTCGATCATCGGTATCTCCATACCTAGTTTGATCTCGTTACTGACATGTACTCTTTTCTCGTTCCCATGATATAAAATTCTAGTGATCAAATCACTTGCTTGCAAGCTAACCAATGTGATATCACCGAGAGGGCCCAGAGCATATCTATCCGTCATCGGGATGATAAAATTCCACTCTCGATCCATGGGCATCAACATAACACTTTAGTAGTACTAAACCCATCTTTATAATCACCCTGTTACGGTGTGATGTTTGATGTTATCAAGATACTCTTGCGGTGTTAGTGATTGACATGATCTCATGGTCTAAGGATTATTATCACTTCATATGTTGTTATAGCAATATAAACTCAATGACTTTGATCGTAATGCTATACTTCGGATGAATGTTCATCACATCATTACACTAATATTGTGACCTCGTTATTAACAACATCCAATGTCCATGATCAGGAAACCTTGATCATCTTGTTAATCAACGAGCTAGTTTATGAGAGAGGCATAACTAGGAACTTTCTGTTTGTTTATTAAACACACATGTATTAACGTTTCCGTATTAATACCAATGGTAAGGAAATCGGTAATCGTTAACCGCTCGGTTGTCTTGGGAGTAGCGACTAATCGGAATTCGGACGATTAACTGATTTAATCGGTCGGCTATTAATCGGTGCAACCTACAAAAATTAGCACATAAAACACATATGACTCCTCTTGCACCTCAACCAACTACCCTATTAAAGGCAGCCTCGAGCTCTCGGATGAGATCCTCAAGGCGCTCGAGCTCTTGTATCTGAGGTCTTATCGACAACTACGAGGAACTTGTCAACAACGGCAAGGAACTGGTTGGTGATGGTAGAAATCGAGCTCCTGGAGGCAGGGATTGAGCGGGAGCTTCAAAAAACCTACTTCATTCGGGCGGGCTAGCGGATGGATAGGCGATATGTGTTGATAATTTTGCAACTTTTTTTACCAAGTGTGGTAGTTAATCGGGAATATACCTAGTAATCGAAGAATCAGAGCTATTAATCGGGCTAGACGATACACGAACGATTAATGGTAATCGACACGGTCAGGTCCCTAGTGATGATTAATCGGCCTATTAATCGCTGATTCGGCCTATTTTTTGAACAATGTTAATACAATTATAGCATGCAAAATAAACCTATCATATACTTGGAATATACCTAATAAACACTTTATTATTGCCTCTTAGGGCATTTTACCTTCAATTTTTCCTTTTCTTAGCACCAAAAATCCATTTCCATTTTCCTAGTGCAAACAACGGGCGGTTTTGTGAAGCAACCACCAAATGGCTAATTCAAAATGCTACCACCACATTTTTCAAAAATACTTTACCACCTTACATGGACAATGTAAGATCCCTCCTTTATAAAGGAAAAGGATCCCTGTGATTGCAATGCTAGTCCCTGGATCAATGCTAGCATCCACAGTTTAAGATGAAGTACACAGATACAAAGGTCATTTATTACATCCATTCCAGAGATAAACATAGTCTTTACAACTCAAGGCCACATGCCTAATACAAGAGTTTGAATAAGTAAATAAATATAAGTCTTCATCTTCATGTGCCACAGGCAAACATGTTGAGTGTAGACTCATGACACCTAATCCTCATCAGAGTAACCTGCAACATCACAAGTTACAGCCACAGTGGGTAAATACTTTGGAATAGTATTGGCAAGTGATACCTTAATATATTTTAAGTGGACTAGATACTATATGCAAATTTAAGTGTAGCTTGGATTGCTTTGCTCAAAATAGGTTTTGCCTATTAGTTGAAATCACTAAGTTTTTCTTTGTCAAAACTTTTCCCAAGGAACCACCAATAGACATTGAGGTCCTTCACCCTTGTTCACCCACAAGTTTTTACTTAGAAATTGGGATGAGGATATTCTTGATAGCTTCCATGTCTTGATGCTCAAGTTGTCCTTTCCAGGGACATGGCTAAGTACTTAGATTTTTCCATCTGCAGAGGTTGTGCACTTTCCCCACCAGACTTGGTTTCACCAAGACAGGACCTTTCAGAAGCCTTCCCTTAGACCAAATGGACGCGTTCCAACCTATCATTCCCACTACCACCAACTGTCCAAATGGCTAAGTTCTAGCAACTTATGTGATCCAGGCAGAGCCCATATTGCCAAGTGGCTGCACTAGAAGCTTCTTAACACTTGGCCTCTAAAATCACTTTGTTCCTGGGTGGCTTACCACAAGTGAGATACACAAGGTAAACCATAGCCATGGGCCTTGTGTAACCACTCAACCAAAACCACCAATCAAGTCCCTTTCCACCCAGGTGATTCATTGACTTAGTTGTTTTATTAAGCAAAACAAGTCCAAAGACTTAGAAATATTTTCATCATAGCATGTATATTTCACCAACCCTTGTTTGCTACTAGCTAAGCTAAGCATGTCATAGATAGTAACTTCACTTAGAAATTTCCTAGCAATTCTACAACTACTTAGGATTTCCCAACATGGCATATAGGCAAAATAATATCATGCAAGACTTAGCAAAAATATTTCTAATGCTTAGTATAAAATATAGGGATAGAATTATTCATGAAGTACCACTTGCCTTGGTAGTTGGGAGAGTAGCACTCTTCACAATCACAATCACTAGCACCAAAGTCTACACAAAGAATGGTAGCAACAAATTACACACAAAACATATACAAACAAACAAAAATATATGCATGCATGCAAAATGCTAAGTGATGATTTTCAAAACTCAACTAAGCAAGTGCAAGGTACTGATTCACTAACAAGATAAAAACTTGCCAATCAACCAATATATATACCCTAAAACAATTCCTAAACATTTCAAATACTCAAATTAGTCCTACACAAACTTCTGCAAATAAAACCTTTTTAACAGAAGCTAAACATTAAACACATTGCATATTTTGAAAGAGCTTGCTCTCCTGATTCCAACGGTATAAAATTTGTCAAAATCTAACGTGGGAATCAAAAGTTACAATCAAAACAAATTTGAACAATAATCTGATTCAAATTCTGTTTTAAACCTAAACAGCTGCCACGCGTCTTAATCTAATTGGCCCGTACCGCTTCGCTCAGGATCGCGCATGTGAGCCGTTAGATCAACATAATCTGCACGGTCCAGATCTACTCGTAACGGTTCGTTAAGTGACCTAATCTCGCATGCTGGATCCAGATCCAATGGCTCTGGATCAAACGACCAAAGCTGGGCGGCGCTGGCGGTGGCTAATGGCGGCAGCGAGCTCTTCCTACGGCGGCGCGGCGCTACAGATGGCTAGGGGGTCATCGGAGACGCTTACCAGAAACGCGACGACGTGCTGATGCTCAACCTGGCGACGGCTTGGCAAGGGGCGCACAGACACAGTCGCTAGAGCTCATCGAAGTTGCGGGCAGCGTCTGTTGTTTGATGTCGAGGTCGTTGCCGAGGCTCTGCGTCGACCTAGCACAAGCCAGAGGGTTTAGGAGATGCGCAAGGGTCTGGCGAACAGGACAGTACCAAAGGGAAGGCAAGGGGCGCTCGATTCTTACCGCTATTGCTCATCGGAGTCGAGCGGCGGCTCTGGTGGTTGTGGGAACGAACGGGGACGGCGTCCTGGGTCACAAGCAGGCAATCAGAGGGTATCAGAAGATGCATGAGGTCCTGCTGGACACACTCGTTTGAATCAGAGGCACAGGGGCGGTCGGAACTCACCGGAATTTGCTGCCGGAGATCGTCGGAGCTGCGGCGGTGTTTGGCGAGTTGCGAGCAGCCTGGTGGCGTGGAGAGAAAATTGAGTGAGGGGAATGGAGCGGAGTGGGGAGGGGTTTAAGTAGGCACAGGCTCGACAAGAAATGCCCGGCGAATCAATGGCAATTACACCGCGGAATCAACGCAGCAACGGCCAGCGGCGACAGCGTCTGCGCGTGAGATTTGGGGAAGAAGGAGTCGACGTGGAGAGGGCCCAGTTGTCTGCGAGAGAAACAGAGTGGGGGTGGCAAAACCATTTTGAAAAGTTAGGATAAAACTATACTGCTTTCTGCAAATGAGCCTAAACCCCACTTAGCCAAATATGCATGTATTGATAGGAATCCACTTATATTCTGCATAGTAGTGAAACTTGCCAATACAATTCAAATGTATTGACCCTTGTGGCTGTAACTTGTAATGTTGCAGGTTGGTTTGGTATTAGTGAAGTTGATTGATTAGGATTACAAGTCTACAACCAACATGTCTGCCTGTGGCACTTTGAAGATGAAGGACCCCATGCTTATAGATATTCTACTGCAATGTAATGTAATAGCCAAATGAGCTATGAAAGATGTAATAAATTATTTTATTCCTGGTTATTAATTTGTAATATGACCTTTGTTTCTTGATATTACATCTTAACTATGGATGCTAGCTATTGATCCAGGGACTAGCATTGTAAACACAGGGGACTCTACCTCTATCTCCCTCTTCCTACCATCATGGTGCTTCCCCTCACCAAGTTTGAGAGGAAAGACCTCTGAGGTTTCAAGGTCAACCAGCCCGGACGCCAGACTGAGCCTACCACGGAGGCCATCGTCTTCAAGCTCATGCACGATGACAAGGAGAGAGGCCTTGAGGTAGTCATGCAGGATCTGATAGGACGTCTGCTGGGGAGACACTCCCGACAGGTTAGAGGTACTCACTTCCACGTCTTCGGTAGACGTGATGAGGATGGAGAGTCCATCGACTTCGAGGACACTTCGAGGGAGACAGCAGAGCCCATTCGTCTATACCTCCAGGACTTAGAGGCTCTCATTAGGCACGTGGATTCTGATAGGACCAACGTCATGCTCAACAATGACGAACTCCAGGTGCAGCTTCACGAGAAGGACAAGCTCTTCACGGAGCAAGATGAGATAGTTAAGGAGATGGAGGCGAAGTTCGAGAGCCAGGACAGAAAGTTCAAGAGTCAGGAGAAGCGAGTCCAGGATAGGAACAAGAAGATCCAGGACATGACTAAAGAACTGCAGGCCAAGGACTTCGAGCTCGAGCATCAGCAGACGGTGATTGAGAGGCTTCGTTCTCAGAAGAGGGCTCTCAAAGCCAAGATAGAGACCTTGACCACCAGTGTCGAGGAATACAAGACCGCGATGGCGAACGCAGGTCTTACCATTGTCGAGGAGGACATTGATGCCGAGGAGTAGATTTGACTACTCTTTTATCTTTTATTATCATACTTGTTGTTTGAGAACTTGTTATTTGACCATCCGACATGTGGATGGCTTGTTATTTGTGGGTGTTTTACTTTACGAACTTGTTATCTTGTTGTTGAACTTTTATCTTAGTGTTGCATGCTTGTGTTTGCTTATGTGATGTAATGTGCATGAAAGCATCTATGGGTATCTCATTCTTATCTCTATTTGAACAAACCACAGATCCCTCCCCGTCGTGCAAACCCCAACCCCAACAACAACAACAACATCACTCCAGAAATGCAACAAATGATGACTGCTCAAACTCAGCTAATGCAGATGATGACGACGTTCATCCAGAACCAAAACAATAACAACAACAATAACAACAATAACAACAACAACAACCCACCGGGCTTTGACATGCTTACCAGGTTCTTGAGATTGAGGCCAGCAAAGTTCTCAGGAACGACTGATCCCATGGTGGCCAATGACTGGCTACGCTCAGTAAACAAGGACTTGGTAACAGTGGGCTGTACGGATGCTGAAAAGGTCAGATTTGCAGCACATTTGCTGGAAGGACCAGCCGCCACTTGGTGGGACAACTTCCAGATCACCACTCCCATAGAAGATGTGACATGGGCTATCTTTGACGATGGTTTTCGTACTGCTCATATCTCATCTGGAGTGATGAGTCTGAAAAAGAAAGAGTTCCATAATCTGAAGCAGCGCCACCGCAGCGTGGCTGAATATATCGAGGAGTTCAACAATCTGGCGCGTTATGCACCGGATGAAGTTGACACTGATGCCAAGAGGAAGGAAAAGTTCCTTGAAGGGCTGAATGATGAGCTGAACCTGCAGTTGGCTGTGGCATATGTTCCCACATACCAGTCTCTTTGTGATAAGGCTGCTATCTTGGAGAACAAAATGAAGCAAGTTGAGAGCAGGAAGAGAAAGCACTCAGACAAGCACAGCTCGGGATCGTCTCACAAACGTTCCCATTACGATGACAGTGGAAGCTCAGGATCCCACAAGCATGGGAAATTCAACAAGCACCACAACCACAACCGTCATGACAACAAGCATCACCGTAGTCATGACAATGACAAATACAAGAACCACAAGGGTGGATATAAGAGCCACCACAGTGGTAATGGAAGTGGCAGTGGAAGCCAGCCTGTCAAGAAGGACATTAGTCAGGATGAATGCTTCAAGTGCAAGAAGATGGGGCATTATGCAAATGAATGCCCAGAAAAGAAAGTTGAAGGACCCAACAAGCCCAACCCTTTTCAGAAAGGGCAAGTTAACCACATTAATGTGGAGGAGATCTATGAGGAGCCTGATGCTGTGGCTGGTAAGTTCAGACTCAATTCTATTCCAGCGTTTGTACTCTTTGATACTGGTGCATCTCATTCATTCATATCAAGAGCATTTGTTTAAAGAAATGAACTACCGGTAGAAACTATTGGGTGTCCTATAAAAGTAAGTTCTCCTGGTGGAGAAATGATAGTGAATTCAGGATGTCATGATCTAGTCATAGAGTTTGGGAAGTATAAGTTTCCCGTTAACTTGATAATTCTAAACTCCCAAGGATTGGATGTCATTTTGGGAATGGACTGGATGACTAAGTTCAAAGGAGTGATAGATTGTGCCAACCATACTGTCTCACTCACAACTCCAGAAAATAAAAGGATCAGATTCAAGACCAACTTTGAAGCAAAAAGGAGTATGCTTAATTCTCTTAAGGGGGTTAGCATGGATAGTGTGCCAATTGTGAGTGAATATCCGGATGTGTTTCCGGAAGAATTGCCGGGAATGCCACCAGATAGAGATGTGGAGTTTCTAATAGATTTGGTACCAGGATCTGGACCAATAGCAAAGAGACCTTATAAAATGTCAGTTGATGAACTGAAAGAACTCAAGAAGGAACTTGGAGAACAGCTACAGAAAGGATTTATTCAACCAAGTTCTTCATCTTGGGGAGCCCTAGTTTTGTTCGTGGAGAAGAAAGATAGAAGTCAAAGGTTATGCATAGATTACCGTTCACTCAACAAGGTAACCATCAAGAACAAATACCCTTTGCCTAGAATCAATGACTTGTTTGATCAGCTAGAAGGAGCATGTGTATTCTCAAAGATTGATCTCCGGTCAGGATATTTTCAACTCAAGATAAGAGAACAAGACATACCTAAAACAGCGTTCACTACAAGGTATGGATTGTATGAGTATACCGTAATGCCTTTCGGTTTGACCAATGCTCCAGCATACTTCATGAATATGATGAACAAGGTGTTCATGGAATTCCTAGACAAGTTTGTTGTCGTTTTCATCGATGACATCTTAGTCTACTCCAAGAGCAAAGAAGAGCATGAAGGACATTTGCATTTGATACTTGAGAAGTTAAGAGAGCATAAACTTTATGCCAAATTCAGCAAGTGTGAATTCTGGTTGGATGAAGTGGGATTTCTTGGTCATGTTATGACAAAGGATGGTGTAGCAGTTGATCCTGCTAAAGTTTCAGCTGTGATTGAATGGGAATCTCCCAAGTCCGTGAAAGAAGTTCGTAGTTTCCTCGGCTTAGAAGGTTACTACAGAAGGTTCATTGAAAATTTCTCCAAGGTTGCTAAGCCTATGACTGAATTGCTAAAGAAAGACAAGAAGTTTGCTTGGTCTGAAGGTTGTGAACTCAGCTTTCAGGAATTGAAGAAGAGACTTGTGACAGCACCCGTCTTATGTCTGCCAGATTTGGAAAAAGATTTCCAAGTATATTGTGATGCATCTCATCAGGGTTTGGGTGCAGTACTTATGCAAGACGGTAAAGTTGTAGCTTATGCCTCGAGACAACTCAAAACTCACGAAGTGAACTATCCTACTCATGATTTAGAGTTAGCCTCTGTTGTCCATGCACTAAAAACATGGAGGCACTATCTTTTGGGAAAGCGTTGTGAAGTGTTCACAGATCACAAGAGTTTGAAGTATATCTTCACCCAGAAGGAAATTAATATGAGACAAAGAAGATGGCTAGAACTTATCAAGGACTACGACTTAAGTTTCCAATACCACCCCGGTAAAGCAAATGTTGTAGCAGATGCTCTAAGTCGTAAGGTTTTTGTGAACGGCCTTACCAAAGGAAAATTGCCAGATGATCTGTGTACCCAATTTAGAAAACTCAGATTGGAGATTGTGCCTGAAGGACACATCCTGTCTTTGGACGTTCAACCCACTTTGTTGGACAAGATCAAAGAAGCCCAGAAGACTGATAAGGAAATTGAAGAGATTAAGGAAAGGATTGGCAAAGGAAAAGCCAAAGGATTCCATGAAGACGAACAGGGTACTTTATGGCATGGGAAACGTATCTGTGTTCCACAAGACCCAGAGTTGCGGAAACTGATTTTGCAAGAAACACACAACTCTCCGTATTCTATTCATCCGGGTAACACCAAAATGTACATGGACATGAAAGAAAGATTTTGGTGGAATAATCTCAAGAAGGACATCGCCGTGCATATTGCTTTGTGTGATGTGTGTAGTAGAGTGAAGGCGGAACATCAGAAACCAGCAGGTTTACTTCAACCACTACCTATTCCTGATTGGAAGTGGGACAAGATTGGTATGGATTTCATTACCGGATTACCAAGGACCCGGTCAGGATACGATTTTATTTGGGTAGTAGTGGATCGCCTAACTAAAGTAGCTCATTTCATACCCGTAAAGACAACCTATACAAGTGCTAAGTTAGCCAGAATCTACATGAGTAGAATTGTATGTCTACATGGAGTGCCCAAGAGTATTGTGTCTGATAGGGGAACTCAATTCACTTCCCATTTTTGGAAACAGTTACATGAGTCATTAGGAACGAGGTTGGAATTCGGTACTGCTTTTCATCCTCAAACCGATCGACAAACGGAAAGGACTAATCAGATTCTCGAAGACATGTTGAGGGCATGTGCCCTAGACTATGGAGCCAGTTGGGATGAAAGTCTGCCTTACGCAGAATTTTCTTATAACAACAGCTATCAAGCCAGCATTGAGATGGCACCATTTGAGTTTCTCTACGGAAGAAAGTGTACCACCCCATTGTTATGGAATGGTGTGGGAGAAAGAAGTTTATTCGGGCCAGATCTTATCAAAGAAGCCGAAGAGAAGGTCAAGTTGGTTAAGGACAGATTAAAGATAGCACAGTCCCGACAGAAAAGCTACGCAGATCCTAAGCGTAGAGAAGTCACCTACGAAGTTGGTGATAGAGCCTATCTTAGAGTGTCACCACTTCGTGGAGTGAAGAGGTTCAGAGTCAAAGGAAAATTGGCACCAAGATATGTTGGGCCATTCAAGATTCTGAGTCGTAAAGGAGAAGTTGCCTATGAAATTGAACTGCCAGAATCTCTGTCAGCTGTCCATAATGTGTTTCATGTGAGTCAACTTAAGAAATGTCATCCAGAAATGGAAGAAACTTCTTTGAAGGATACTATACCTTTGGAGGAAGTTCAACTAGAAAGTGATCTCACTTATGAAGAGAAACCTATCAAGATTCTTGAGACTGCAGAAAGAGTCACAAGGACTAAGACTATCAAGTTCTGCAAAGTGCAGTGGAATCATCATTCCGAAGAGGAAGCAACATGGGAAAGAGAAGATGATCTTCGGAAAGACCACCCTCACCTATTTGCTAGCCAATCCGAATCTCGAGGGCGAGATTCACCTTAAGGGGGTTAGATTTGTAACATCCCTAAAATCATGTTTCAAACTCATGCATATCATCCATGCATCCATGATCATATAGGATTCATTTCAAACAAAACAATTCAAAAACAGGAGCATATGAGCTCATTATTTTATGTGATCATCATTTGAAACAAATGCTACTCTTTCTATGAGAGGTTGTTGTTCATGAAACCAAACTTTGTGCCTTGTTGCTTTCTGAATGAGTTGCTAGATTGCTAAGGTTTAAACCAAAATTTCAAAGCAAATACAATTTGAAAACCAATTTCAAAACCAATATAAAACAAAGTGCTATGTCACTGTTTATTTTATTTTTCCAAATGACCAAGCCAATTCAAAGTGACCACATGGTTTTATGCCAAGATTTGTGACTGTTGCACACTGCAAAAGTCCTGAAAAGATTTGAATTCAAATAGAGTTTGAATTCATTTGAAAATCATTCCAGAAAATCAAATTAGAAATAGAAAAGGAATAGAGAAAAGGAAAAGGGCCGGCGCCAGACTTTGGGCCCAACAGCGAAACCAGCGCAGCTAGCCCACCCTGGTCCCCCCTCTCTCTCTCTCACGCGCAGACGCACCCACCAAGTCGCTGACGCCCAGACCCCACCCCCACTCTGTTTCTCTCGCAGACAACTGGGCCCTCTCCATGTCGACTCCTTCTTCCCCAAATCTCGCGCGCAGACGCCGTCGCCGCTGGCCGTTGCTGCGTTGATTCTGCGGCGTAATTGCCTTTGATTTGCCGGGCGTTTCTTGTCGAGCCTCTGCCTACTTAAACCCCTCCCCACTCCGCTCCATTCCCCTCACTCAATTTTCTCTCCACGCCACCAGGCTGCTCGCAACTCGCCAAACACCGCCGCAGCTCCGACGATCTCCGGCAGCAAATTCTGGTGAGTTCCGACCGCCCCTGTGCCTCTGATTCAAACGAGTGTGTCCAGCAGGACCTCGTGCATCTTCTGATACCCTTTGCTTGCCTGCTTGTGACCCAGGACGCCGTCCCCGTTCGTTCCCGCAACCACCAGAGCCGCCGCTCGACTCCAACGAGCAATAGCGGTAAGAATCGAGCGCCCCTTGCCTTCCCTTTGGTACTGTCCTGTTCGCCAGACCCTTGCGCGTCTCCTAAACCCTCTGGCTTGTGCTAGGTTGACGCAGAGCCTCGGCAACGACCTCGACATCAAACAACAGACGCCGCCCGCAACTTCGACGAGCTCCACCGACTGTGTCCGTGCGCCCCTTGCCAAGCCGTCGCCAGGTTGAGCATCAGCACGTCGTCGCGTTTCTGGTAAGCGTCTCCGACGACCCCCTAGCCATCTGTAGCGTCGTGCCGCCGTAGGCAGAGCTCGCCACTGCCAGTAGCCACCGCCAGCGCCGCCCAGCTTTGGTCGTTTGATCCAGAGCCATTGGATCTGGATCCAGCGTGCGAGATTAGATCACTTAACGAACCGTTACGAGTAGATCTGGACCGTGCAGATTATGTTGATCTAACGGCTCACAGGCGCGATCCTGAGCGAAGCAGTACGGGCCAATTAGATTAAGACGCGTGGCAGCTGTTTAGGTTTAAAACAGAATTTGAATCGGATTATTTTTCAAATTTGTTTTGATTGTAACTTTTGATTCCCACGTTAGACTTTGACAAATTTTATACCGTTGGAATCAGGAGAGCAAGCTCTTTCAAAATATGCAATGTGTTTAATGTTTAGCTTCTGTTAAAAAGGTTTTATTTGAAGAAGTTTGTGTAGGACTAATTTGAGTATTTGAAATGTTTAGGAATTGTTTTAGGGTATATATATTGGTTGATTGGCAAGTTTTTATCTTGTTAGTGAATCAGTACCTTGCACTTGCTTAGTTGAGTTTTGAAAATCATCACTTAGCATTTTGCATGCATGCATATATTTTTGTTTGTTTGTATATGTTTTGTGTGTAATTTGTTACTACCATTCTTTGTGTAGACTTTGGTGCTAGTGATTGTGATTGTGAAGAGTGCTACTCTCCCAACTACCAAGGCAAGTGGTACTTCATGAATAATTCTATCCCTATATTTTATACTAAGCATTAGAAATATTTTTGCTAAGTCTTGCATGATATTATTTTGCCTATATGCCATGTTGGGAAATCCTAAGTAGTTGTAGAATTGCTAGGAAATTTCTAAGTTAAGTTACTATCTATGCCATGCTTAGCTTAGCTAGTAGCAAACAAGGGTTGGTGAAATATACATGCTATGATGAAAATATTTCTAAGTCTTTGGACTTGTTTTGCTTAATAAAACAACTAAGTCAATGAATCACCTGGGTGGAAAGGGACTTGATTGGTGGTTTTGGTTGAGTGGTTACACAAGGCCCATGGCTATAGTTTACCTTGTGTATCTCACTTGTGGTAAGCCACCCAGGAACAAAGAGATTTTAGAGGCCAAGTGTTAAGAAGCTTCTAGTGCAGCCACTTGGCAATATGGGCTCTGCCTGGATCACATAAGTTGCTAGAACTTAGCCATTTGGACAGTTGGTGGTAGTGGGAATGATAGGTTGGAACGCGTCCATTTGGTCTAAGGGAAGGCTTCTGAAAGGTCCTGTCTTGGTGAAACCAAGTCTGGTGGGGAAAGTGCACAACCTCTGCAGATGGAAAAATCTAAGTACTTAGCCATGTCCCTGGAAAGGACAACTTGAGCATCAAGACATGGAAGCTATCAAGAATCTCCTCATCCCAATTTCTAAGTAAAAACTTGTGGGTGAACAAGGGTGAAGGACCTCAATGTCTATTGGTGGTTCCTTGGGAAAAGTTTTGACAAAGAAAAACTTAGTGATTTCAACTAATAGGCAAAACCTATTTTGAGCAAAGCAAGCCAAGCTACACTTAGCCAAATTTGCATATAGTATCTAGTCCACTTAAAATATATTAAGGTATCACTTGCCAATACTATTCCAAAGTATTGACCCACTGTGGCTGTAACTTGTGATGTTGCAGGTTACTCTGATGAGGATTAGGTGTCATGAGTCTACACTCAACATGTTTGCCTGTGGCACATGAAGATGAAGACTTATATTTATTTACTTATTCAAACTCTTGTATTAGGCATGTGGCCTTGAGTTGTAAAGACTATGTTTATCTCTGGAATGGATGTAATAAATGACCTTTGTATCTGTGTACTTCATCTTAAACTGTGGATGCTAGCATTGATCCAAGGACTAGCATTGCAATCACAGGGATCCTTTTCTTTTATAAAGGAGGGATCTTACAGACAATTTCCTAACAGGGGGATCTCAAACCTTTTCGTCTATCCCTGGTGAAAAAGATAAATTCCTGCTGAATCGGCAGGAAGTGGGTCAGATATGAACTATAGGTACATGATCTGATGCTCATGATTTTTTACAAAAATCATTTTTAGGTTCACAATATGCTATTTCATCAGAGATCGACTTCAATCTTATCGAGGCTCAGGCCCGAGCTAAGAATCTTCATGCCCGTCATTCGACAAAGTTTGATGATAGTTTAAAACGAGCATAAGAAATTCAAAAATGATCCAAACAATGCGAAACCTTTGCGTGGTGTAATATTATGTGACATAGTTATAAGGAAAAATATCAAACTTGGTATATTGATTATGTCTCAAAAAACCTTCATAAAATGACCTACCTTGTTCAAGGTTCCTTGGCTTTCAAATCAAATGACCAATGTTATGCCTAGAATCAAGGCATAGTTTGTGATAATGTGACCATATTGTGCATACATGTGCATCATGGGATGGCGAACAATGTTGCAGGAGGAAGTTTTCCTCTTCGTCGTACCAAAAATCCATTTTCTATTTTCTGAGTGCAAAAAACGAGCGGTTTTGTGAAGCAACCACCAAATGGCAAATTCAAAATGCTACTACCATATTATTCCAAAATACTATACCACCTTACATGGACAATGTCCTAACATGGGATCTCAAATCTTTCCGTCTATCCCTGGTGAAAAAGACAAATTCCTGCCGAATTAGTAGGAAGTGGGTCAGATATGAACTATAAGTACATGATATGATGCTCATGATTTTTTACAAAAATCACTTTTAGGTTCACAATATGCTATTTCATCAGAATTCCACTTCAAGATTATCGAGGTTCATCCCCGAGCTAAGAATATTCATGTTCGTCGTTTGACAAAGTTTGACGATAGTTTAAAACGGGCATAAGAAATTTAAAAACGATCCGAACAATGCGAAACCTTCGCATGGTGTCATATTATGTGACATAGTTATAAGGAAAAATATCAATCTTGGTATATTGATTATGTCTTAAGAAAACCTTCACAAAATGACCTATCTCATTCGAGGTTTCCTGGCTTTCGGGTCAAATGACTAATGTTATGGCTAGAATCATGGCATAGTTTACGATAATATGTCCATATTGTGCATAAATGTGTATCATGGGACGGCGAACAATATTGCAGGAGGAAGTTTTCCTTTTCGTCGCACCAAAAAGCCATTTTCCATTTTTTTGAGTGCAAAAACGGGTGGTTTTGTAAAGCAACTACCAAATGAATAATTCAAAATGCTACCACCACATTTTTCCAAAATACTATACCACCTTACATGGACAATATCCTAACATGGGGATCTCAAACCTTTCCGTCTATCCATGATGAAAAAGACAAATTCCAACCAAATCGGTAGGAAGTGGGTTAGATATGAACTATATGTACATGATTTTTTACAAAAATCATTTTTGGGTTCAAAATATACTATTTCATCATAGATCCAATTCAAGTTTATCAAGTCTCAGCTCCGAGTTAAGAATCTTCATGCCCGCCGTTCGACAAAGTTTGACGATAGTTTAAAACGGGCATAAGAAATTCAAAAACGACCCAAACAATGCGAAACCTTCGCGTGGTGTCATATTATGTGACATAGTTAGAAGGAAAATATCAAACTTGGTATATTGATTATGTCTCAAGAAAATCCTCACAAAATGACATATCTTATTCGAGGTTACAAAAAAGTTATTTTCCATTTTGAATGAACAAATAAAATTATGGCTAGAATCACGACATAGTTTGTGATAAGTTGATATTGATATCATATTTGGATTCCTCTCATTTGTCTGATCAATTAAGACATATTAATTGTCGAATTCTGATTTACGGATTTAAAGATATTAATTATTCCATATTAAACAGAAAAATACAAAAAAAAATCATTATATTTTTATTTAAATTCAATAATATTTTTATTTATTTATTATTGTTTACTTAAATAATTGTTTATAATTTCAAAAAATACAAACATGTGACATGATGATATAAGAGTTAATAGGATTGATATCATAGTATTGGCAACAATGTATAAATTGATTTGTGAAAACAGATTCTGAAGGAATGAATAAGTTAAGCGTGATGTAGGTGGAGTAGTGAGGATGGGTGACTGACCGAGAAATTTGACCAAAACTGTAATTTAATCAAAGGTTAAGTGTAATTAGTGTTAAAAATGTTTAAAATGAGAAATTAACAAGTCAAACAACCGGCCGGCAGGCTATACCGACAGCTGCTACGCTGAAGGCAACCATCAACATAGCGTACGCTCATGATATTTAGATACATCGACGGCCTTCGTGTGCTTCACCGAGGACGACCATCGGCGTAGCATACGTCGAGGACTTTTGACCTACGACGACAGCTTTTAGCCTCTGCGTACTGCATACGTCTTGTAGTAGCGGCGACAAGTAAGCTCGATTAGACTCATGCAATTGGAATGCATTGTAGCTGTACACGATGGTTGAAGGAACGATGTAGCCGTACATATTGAAGTCATATACTATGCAAATTGAAATGCAAGGTGGTGGATGCATGCACCAAAGCTACATGTAGAAAAAAAGAGCTACATGCATGGCGTTGGGTATCTCCATCGGATCGATCCAAACGGTCACCCTAAATAGTTCGTTCCTGTCCGTTTGGGTCGGGCCACGATCGATATGGGTAGAGGGTCCGGTCTGTCCGGCCGACCACGCACGACCCGATCTATTTTTTCCGCGCTTGGCCATCGTCAACGCTGGCGTATTTTCAGTGTCTTCCCGCCGTCACGTCGTCCCCCGCCTTTCTTTCCCGCCGCTTTCCGCGAGTTCTCGGCGTTTCCCGTCGCGTCCAGGCGTGACCATAAAAGGGGGAGGTCACCGAGCTATCTTCGACCATATTCGTGCAACCCACAACACAAAAAAACACCATGTCTGGCCGTCGGCGTCGACACGACGAGCTCTGTGGCAACCCCGATGTCAGCAGAGAAGAGGTGCCCGAGCAGCCGCTGCCGTCGTGGTAGCCGAATCCGCCACAGTTGCCAGACGTGCTTCCTCCTCTGATTCCGAGGCGCCCGCGGATTTACAGGATGGGCACACCGCCGGTGCGCCCTTTCTACAGCTCAATAGATTTACAGGATGGGCACACCTGCGAGCCTTTCACGACGACGGTGGTGAAATGCGTCTTTCTGCCGGAATACCGGCGATTGTACCAGCTCGGATTGGTGCGTGGCGACCTCGGGGAAGCGGTGCGGGCCAATCCTGACGATGCTTCCTGATGGCTCAGTTGATGTGGAGCCTGTTGGGAACCCCAAGAGCAAGGTGTAAAGCAGCACAACAACAAATCTTCCCTCAGTAAGAAACTAAGGTTATCGAACCAGTAGGAGTAAGGAAACGTCACACAGGTGTTGCAAGTGTAGGGTTTCGTAGCATGGAAAACAAAAAATTTCTACCGCATACAAACAAACAAGCCAAGATCTATCTACTAGATTGTAGCAACGAGTCGATGAAATAACTCACCCTCGATGATTCCAAAGTGTTTAACGAGAGCAGATTCTCGTGGGTGATGTAGTCGTACTCTTTCCGATCTCAAGATCGCGTAGACGATCCTTCCGGCGCTGCGTTCCGGCAGCGCTCCCGCAGTCGGTCACACGTTCGGTACTCGACGAAGACCTTCCTCTCCCTTGTTCCAGCAGGCAGCGGAGGTTGTAGCACTCTTCTCGCGATTCCGGCAGCACAACGGCGTGGTACCGGAAGTAGAGGGGAGATCTCGCAGGGCTTCGCCTTAAGCCGGAGCGAGTATGGTGGAGTATGAGAGAGCTTTGGTGATCTAGGGTTTAGACACACCAATTAGAAGGCTCTAAACCAGAGGCTAGGGCAATTAGAAGCTCTAACTTGACAGCTTGGAAGAAATCCCTAGGCTGTGGCTAGGGTTTATGTTTAGAGGAGAGGGACTTGTGTGTTAGGAGGGGCAGCCCTGCCCCTCCCTTTATAGGTGGGAGGGCCGGCGGCCAAGGGGAGGGAGTGGAGTCCCTCCCCAACTCGGCTTGGGTGGGGCGCCGGCTTGGGGAGGAGGGAATCCCTCCCCAACTCGGTTTCCACTTCTCCTCCTCTTTCCAAAAACTTGCCGTTTGACTTTCAAACTAGCCGTTTGACTTTTCAATTTAGGATTTAAATAAACCCTTTATTTTGGACAGCAATGACACCTAGTACATGATGCAATCATTCCAACTTACAATGACACATTCATGTACCCTTCCCCCCCCCCCGGAGTGTCGGACATTCCGGGACCTTCTAGAATGTTCCCGATGAAAACACCGGAACCATTCCCCAACTCCGAAACGGGACTTTCCTTATATGAATCTTATTCTCCGGACCATTCCGGATCTCCTCGTGATATCCCGAATCCCATCCGAGACTCCGAACAACATTCGGACTCTTTCTCATCATTCCATAACTACTCAAACAACGTCGAATCCTTAAGTGTGTCTCCCTACGGTTCGTGAATTATGCAGACATGATCGAGACACTTCTCCGAACAATAACCAATAGAGGAATCTGGAAATTCATATGGCTCCCACATATTTCTACGATTACTTTGCAATCGAATGAACCACTTACATACGATATCAATTTCCCTTTGTCTCACGATAGTTTACTTATCCGAGGTTATGATCGTCGGTATCTCCGCATACCTAGTTCAACCTCGTTACTGACAAGTACTCTTTTCTCGTTCCCGTGATATGTGATCCCTTGTGAGCCAGTCACATGCTTGCAAGCTAATTGGATGACATTTCACCGAGAGGGCCCAGAGTATATCTATCCGTCATATGGATGGACAAATCCCACTCTTGATCCATGTGTTTCAACCAATACTTTCTGAACACTCAATGCCACCTTTATAGCCACCCAGTTACAGTGTGGTGTTTGATGTTATCAAAGCATCCATCTGGTAAAGGTGATATGCATGATCTCATGGTCGAAGGAATTAGATAACTATGTATCAGAAAGCATATAGCAATTGAACTATTAAAATGACTTGATCTTTATGCTACGCTTATCTATAGGAGTATGTCCACCATATCATTCTCCTAACGATATGATCTTGTTATTAATAACATCTCAATGTTCATGATAGGGAAACCACAATCATCTATTAACCAACAAGCTAGTATTATATAGAGGCTTTACTAGGGACTTTCAAATTAAGTTTACAAATCACACAAGTATTAATGTTTCCTTGTTAATACTATTATAGCATGAATGTAAACATTTATCATAAACACAAAGATATAATAATAACTATATTTATTATTGCCTCTAGGGCATATCTCCAACAGTCTCCCACTTGCACTAGAGTCATCTAATCTAGATTACATGGTAATATACCGAACACCCATAGCAGTTTGGTGCTGGTCATGTTTTGCCCTCGGGAGAGGTTTAGTCAACGGATCCGCCACATTTAGATCTGTGTGTACTTTGCAAATCTTTATATCCCCATCTTGGATATGTTCTCGAATAGCGTGAAAACGTAGCTTGATGTGCTTCAGCTTCTTGTGTGACCTTGGTTCTTGCGCATTGGCTATGGCACCCATGTTATCACAGTAGATAGACATTGGGTCCAGCGCACTAGGAACCACACCCAGCTCTGTAATGAACTCTTTCATCCATATCGCTTCTTGTGAAGCCTCCGAAGCAGCCATGTATTCCGATTCAGTTGAAGATCTCGCCACAACGCTTTGCTTTGCACTCCTCCAGCTAACTGCTGCACCATTCAAAATAAATACGTATCCAGATTGTGATTTAGAATCATCCGGATCGGTGTTCCAACTAGCGTCGGTGTAACCATTAACAACGAGCTGTTCATCACCTCCATAAGAAAGAACCATATCCTTAGTTCTTCTCAAGTACTTAAGGATGTTTTTGACCGCTGTCCAATGATCCACTCCTGGATCACTTTGATATCTGCTAGTTAGACTAACAACATATGCGATGTCGGGTCTAGTACATAGCATGGCATACATTAGAGATCCTATGGCAGAGGCATAGGGAGTCTTACTCATCCTTTCTCTATCTTCTGCCAATGTCGGACTTTGAGTTTTACTCAAGGTCGTATTGGGCAACATGGGCAAGAACCCTTTCTTGCTATCTTCCATTCCAAACCTCTTTAGAACTTTGTCCAAATATGTACTCTGTGACAATGATATTTGGCGTTTCGATCTATCTCTATAAATCTTTATGCCTAATATGTAAGCTGCTTCGCCAAGATCCTTCATTGAAAAACTATTATTCAAATATTCTTTGACACTATTAAGAAGGTCTACATCATTCCCAATCAACAATATGTCATCCACATATAGTATTAAGAATGCTACAGATCTCCCACTCACTTTCTTGTAAATACAAGCTTCTCCATAAGTTTGTATAAAACCAAAACTTTTGATTACCTTATCAAAACGTTGATTCCAACTTCGGGATGCTTGCTTCAATCCATAGATGGACCGTTGAAGTTTGCATACCTTGTTAGCATCTTTAGGATCGACAAAACCTTTGGGTTGCATCATATACAACTCTTCATCAATGTCACCATTGAGGAATGCTGTTTTGACATCCATCTGCCATATCTCATAATCGTAATATGCAGCGATTGCTAACATAATCCTCACAGACTTTAGCTTCGCTACTGGTGAGAAAGTCTCATCGTAGTCAACTCCTTGAATTTGTCGAAACCCTTTTGCGACAAGTCGAGCTTTATAGACAGTAACGTTACCATCAGCATCTGTTTTCTTCTTGAATATCCATTTGTTCTCGACAGCCTTCCGGCCATCCGGTAAGTCCACCAAAGTCCATACTTGGTTTTCGTACATGGATCCAATCTCGGATTTCATGGCTTCCTGCCATTTATTGGAATCTGGGCTCATCATTGCTTCCTCATATGTCTCGGGGTCATCGGTGTTGTCCACCAACATGACACTCATAACGGGATCATACCAATCTGGAGTGGTACGAGTTCTCGTTGACCTGCGAGGCTCTGTAGCAACTTCGACCGAAGTTTCATGATCATCATCATTAGCTTCCTCTCTAATTGGTGCAGGCACCACAGGAACTTCTTCCGGCGCTGCGCTACTCGCAATTTCGAGAGAAGGTTCGACAACCTCGTCGAGTTCTACTTTCCTTCCAGTCACTTCTTTCGAGAGAAATTCCTTCTCTAGAAAGGATCCATTCTTGGCAACGAAGATTTTGCCTTCGGATCTATGATAGAAAGTATACCCAATAGTTTCCTTCGGGTATCCTATGAAGACACATTTTTTCGCTTTGGGTTCAAGCTTGTCCGGCTGTAACTTCTTTACATAGGCTTCGCATCCCCAAACTTTAAGGAACGACAATTTAGGTTTCTTCCCAAACCATAATTCATACGGTGTCGTTTCAACGGATTTAGACGGTGCCCTATTTAAAGTGAATGCGGCTGTTTCTAATGCATAACCCCAAAATGATAGCGGTAAATCTGTAAGTGACATCATAGAACGAACCATATCTAAGAGAGTTCGATTACGATGTTCGGACACACCATTACGCTGTGGTGTTCCCGGCGGTGTCAACTGTGAAAGTATTCCGCATTTCTTCAAATGCTCGCCAAACTCGTAACTTAGATATTCACCTCCACGATCAGAATTTAGAAATTTAATCTTCTCGTTGATTCTCTACCTCACTTTGAAATTCCTTAAACTTCTCAAAAGTTTCGGATTTATGTTTCAAGAAATAGATATACCCATATCTACTCAAGTCATCCGTGAAGGTAAGAACATAACGATAACCACCGCGCGATGCTACACTCATTGGACCACACACATCGGTATGTATGATTTCCAACAAGTCCGTAGCTCGCTCCATCATACCAGAAAATGGAGTCTTAGTCATTTTACCCATCAGACATGCTTCGCATCTTTCAAGTGATTCAAAATCAAGTGATTCAAGAAGTCCATCAGAATGGAGTTTCTTCATACGCTTCACTCCAATGTGACCAAGACGACAGTGCCACATATAGGTCGAGTTATCGCTCGATTTCAAACGTTTAGCCTTAATGTTATTAATATGTGTATTTCTACTATCGAGATTCAACAAGAATAGACCATCTATCAAAGGTGCATGTGCATAAAACATATTACTCATATAAATCGAACAACCATTATTCTCGGATTTAAACAAGTAACCTTCTCGCAATAAACAAGATCCCGATATAATGTTCATGCTTAACGCAGGCACCAAATAACAATTATTTAAGTATAAAACTAATCCCGATGGTAGATGAAGGGGTAGCGTGCCGACCGCGATCACATCAACCTTTGATCCGTTTCCCACGCGCATCGTCACCTCATTCTTCACTAGCTTCCGTTTATTCTGCAGCTCCTGTTTCGAGTTACAAATATGAGCAACCGAACCAGTATCAAATACCCAGGCGCTACTACGAATACTAGTGAGATACACATCAATAACATGTATATCAGATATACCTTTCTTCTTGATGTTGCCGTTCTTCAAATCCGCCAAGTACTTTGGGCAATTCCGCTTCCAGTGACCCTCTCCTTTGCAGTAAAAGCACTCAGTATCAGGCTTGGGTCCAGCCTTGGTCCTCTTCGTCGGTGTGGCAACTTTCTTGCCACCCTTCTTGAAGTGTCCCTTCTGCTTAGACTTGCCTTTCTTGAATTTGGTGGTCTTATTGACCAGCAACACTTGGTGCTCTTTCTTGATCTCCACTTCTGCAGACTTTAACATAGCAAACAGTTCTGGCAACTGCTTGTTCATGTTCTGCATGTTGTAGTTCATCACAAAGTTCTTGTAACTTGGTGGTAGTGATTGGAGGACATGGTAAATCCCCAAAGCATTAGGAATCACTATACCCAAGCTTTGAAGTTTGTTTGCGTGCCCAGACATCTTAAGCACATGCTCACTAACGGAGCTGCCCTCTTCCATCTTGCAGTTAAAGAACTTTTCAGAAGCCTCATAACTCTCAATCGTCGCGTGAGTCTCAAAGGTCAATTTGAGATCACGGACAATATCATGTGGCTCTGAATTCTCAAACCTTTTCTGAAGCTCCGATTCTAAACCATACAAGATAGCACACTGAACTATGGAGTACTGATTCTTCCGAGCAAGGTAAACATTCTTTACTTCATCGGTAGCATCAGCTGCAGGTGGGTCACCTAGCGGTGCATCCAGCACATAGGTCAAATTACCAGCTGTGAGGACAATCCTCAAATTGCGGAACCAATCCGCGAAATTGCTTCCATTGTTTTTCAACTTTTCTTTCTCTAGGAACGCATTAAAATTGATGGTAGGGGCTGCCATTGATCTACAACATATTTGCAATAGTTTAGACTAAGTTTATGACAAATTGAGTTCAAATTAATAATAAAGTTTAACCTAGGTGAACTCCCACTCAAAACAACATCCCTCACATTGTTTTAATGATCACACGAACCAAATCCACCATATCAAAACCGATCATCACGAGAGTTGATATAGTTTCAATGGCGAACAATCGACATGTTCATCATATCTACTATATGATTCATGCTTTACCTTTCGGTGATTCGTGTTCCTGAGACCATGTCTGTACATGCTAGGCTCGTCAAGATCAAACCTTAGCTACCGCATAAGCAAATCTGGCTTGCTTACGTTGTATTCACCCGCGGAATCTAACACACCCAATCATCACATGGTGCTTCGAAACAACAAGCTTTGGCAACGGTGCATACTAAGGGTGAACACTTTAGAACTTGAAATTTATGTGCATGAGGGATCATCTTATAATGCTACCGTCGTCTACTAAGCAATACAAGATGCATAAAGGATTAACATCACATGCAATTCATAATATGTGATATGATATGGCCTTTCTTCTTTGTGCTTCCGATCTCCATCTTCAAGCACGAACATGATCTCCATCATCACCGGCATAGCATCAAGGTCAATGACGCTTCTTCATGGTTGTCGTCCACCAGCTTCAACTATTACAACTACTTTGAATAGACACGCGGGTCTTAACAGAAATTAAAGACAACCATATGGCTCCTGCCGGTTGCCAACTTACAATAAGGAACATTGCATACATCAAATATAATCACAATCATGGCCATATCACATCACTGCACACCCCTGCAAAACAAAGTTAGACGCCTCTACTTTCTTTGCATATTTTACGTGGTTTGGGGCTTTCAATAAGTGTCGTTCTAACTTACGAACAAGAACCACAACATTGATACTAGTATTGTAAATCACCCGTTGTAAATTGGATCTCCACTATGCTTGGAGAAACAGGCACCCGCAAAGCCACTTATGCAATACAAGTTGCATGTCAAGCGTGGAGCAAGTCTCATGAACGATGTCATGTAAGGTTAGCCCAGGCTGCTTCATCCCAACATCCCGCAAGATGCAAAGTACACAAGAAGCAATCGACAATAAAAGCATCAATGCCCACAATGACCATTGTGTTCTACTCGTGCAACAGATCTATATATAGACACGGCTCTGATACCACTGTAGGGTTTCGTAGCATGGAAAACAAAAATTTTCTACCGCATACAAACAAACAAGCCAAGATCTATCTACTAGATTGTAGCAATGAGTCGATGGAATAACTCACCCTCAAAGATTCCAAAGTGTTTAACGAGAGCAGATTCTCGTGGGTGATGTAGTCGTACTCTTTCCGATCTCAAGATCGCGTAGACGATCCTTCTGGCGCTGTGTTCCGGCAGCGCTCCCGCAGTCGGTCACACGTTCGGTACTCGACGAAGACCTTCCTCTCCCTTGTTCCAGCAGGCAGCGGAGGTTGTAGCACTCTCCTCGCGATTCCGGCAGCACAACGGCGTGGTACCGGAAGTAGAGGGGAGATCTCGCAGGGCTTCGCCTTAAGCCGGAGCGAGTATGGTGGAGTATGAGAGAGCTTTGGTGATCTAGGGTTTAGACACACCAATTAGAAGGCTCTAAACCGGAGGCTAGGGCAATTAGAAGCTCTAACTTGACGGCTTGGAAGAAATCCCTAGGTTGTGGCTAGGGTTTAGGTTTAGAGGAGAGGGACTTGTGTGTTAGGAGGGGCAGCCCTGCCCCTCCCTTTATAGGTGGGAGGGCCGGCGGCCAAGGGGAGGGAGTGGAGTCCCTCCCCAACTCGGCTTGGGTGGGGCGCCGGCTTGGGGAGGAGGGAATCCCTCCCCAACTCGGTTTCCACTTCTCCTCCTCTTTCCAAAAACTTGCCGTTTGACTTTCAAACTAGCCGTTTGACTTTTCAATTTAGGATTTAAATAAACCCTTTATTTTGGACAGCAATGACACCTAGTACATGATGCAATCATTCCAACTTACAATGACACATTCATGTACCCTTCCCCCCCGGAGTGCCGGACATTCCGGGACCTTCTAGAATGTTCCCGATGAAAACACCGGAACCATTCCCCGACTCCGAAACGGGACTTTCCTTATATGAATCTTATTCTCCGGACCATTCCGGATCTCCTCGTGATATCCCGAATCCCATTCAAGACTCCGAACAACATTCGGACTCTTTCTCATCATTCCATAACTACTCAAACAACGTCGAATCCTTAAGTGTGTCTCCCTACGGTTCGTGAATTATGCAGACATGATCGAGACACTTCTCCGAACAATACCCAATAAAGGAATCTAGAAATTCATATGGCTCCCACATATTTCTATGATTACTTTGCGATCGAATGAACCACTTACATACGATATCAATTTCCCTTTGTCTCACGATAGTTTACTTATCCGAGGTTATGATCGTCGGTATCTCCGCATACCTAGTTCAACCTCGTTACTGACAAGTACTCTTTTCTCGTTCCCGTGATATGTGATCCCTTGTGAGCCAGTCACATGCTTGCAAGCTAATTGGATGACATTTCACCGAGAGGGCCCAGAGTATATCTATCCGTCATATGGATGGACAAATCCCACTCTTGATCCATGTGTTTCAACCAATACTTTCTGAACACTCAATGCCACCTTTATAGCCACCCAGTTACGGTGTGGTGTTTGATGTTATCAAAGCATCCATCTGGTAAAGGTGATATGCATGATCTCATGGTCGAAGGAATTAGATAACTATGTATCAGAAAGCATATAGCAATTGAACTATTAAAATGACTTGATCTTTATGCTACGCTTATCTATAGGAGTATGTCCATCATATCATTCGCCTAACGATATGATCTTGTTGTTAATAACATCTCAATGTTCATGATAGGGAAACCACAATCATCTATTAACCAACAAGCTAGTATTATATAGAGGCTTTACTAGGGACTTTCAAATTAAGTTTACAAATCACACAAGTATTAATGTTTCCTTGTTAATACTATTATAGCATGAATGTAAACATTTATCATAAACACAAAGATATAATAATAACTATATTTATTATTGCCTCTAGGGCATATCTCCAATAGCAAGCAACGTGGAAACCTACACAACACAAACTCAAGACTTTGCCCCAACTAACAGTGAGGTTGTCAATCTCACCGGTTGCGGTAACAAAGGATTAAACGTATGGTGTGGAAGGTAATGGTTTGCAGCAAATAAATAGGTAACAGTAGAAGAAGTATCATGGTAAAGATTGGACCGGGGTCCATAGTTCACTAGAGGTTCTCTCCTTAGATAAACAACATGGCATGAAGGGTAAACAAATTACAGCAGGGCAATTGACAGGAACTGAGCAAGGCATAACAATGCAATACTACAGATCCTATGAGATTCGATTGAGCAATACAACAATATACATAGACCGCCATCCAACTGCATCTATGACTAGAAGTCCACCTTCAGGTTATCATCCGAACCCCCTTCAGTATTAAGTTGTAAGAGATGTGGAGGTTCTTTGTGGTAAGATTAAGTATCATGCTGATTTTCTAGTGCTTAATTCAGTAGCTAGCAAAGCTTGTTCTATCATTTTTGGTAAACCTTTCTTGAACACTTGTGGAGCTATTATTGATTGTAAGAAGGAAAAGGTTTTAAGTAAGTTTGATGAAGATTCTTATGAGTTTAACTTTTCCAAATTTGCTAAAACTCCTTGTGAAAATAGCTTGTCTAATAAAGATTTTAGGATGGAACAACTTACTTCTATTGATCCGGTTTATGACCTTGGACCTCTTTTTGATGACAGTAAGTATGCTTAATCTGATGATAAAGTTATTTCCAGTGACAGTTATATTGTCAACTTTATTCAAAGTGCTACTGAAAGTTATTTTGAGAGAGGGAAACATGGTTTTATGCATCCCAATGATGTTAAGTTTCCCCGTTTTATGTTGAAAGCTTTGAAGTTGCATCTGTTTTGTCTTCCTATGCTTGTGGCTTTTTGTTTCAACAATTTGTTTTCTCATGACACTCCCATGCATAGGAAGTGGGTTAGACTCAAGCGTGTTGGTTATTTGCTTCTTGATGCTCTCTTTCATTTCAGATTTATATCTCCTTTGTGAGCATCTTTGGAAGTTTCAAGCCTAACTTAAAGGCATTAAAGAAAAGTACTTGTTGGGAGATAACCCAAGAGTTTTGTCGAGTCTTGGAAGTTATTATCTCTGTAATAACCGCTCCTTATCCTTTTTGTTTTGGTTTTTGTGTCAAGTTCAACTACTTTTGTGAAGTAGAGGAGTTGTGAAAAGCGGCTGTCCTGGGACAAATTTTTGGGCTGTATTGTAAAAATTTGTGAGGAAACTCAGTTTGTCGGATGGAGATGAATTTTTATGAGATTGTTCTCCAATTTGTTACCCAATTTTCATCAGTTATGAACTTTTTTATTTGAGCAACATAAGGTCTTCGAAAAAATCAATCTTTACCTATTGGTCTGTTTTGACAGATTTCTGTTATCATTTGCATTTGCCTCTTTTAGAAGCCTTTATTTTGATGGATTCCAGTTGAATTGTGAACCTAAAGGTTTGTTTTTTTTGCTTACACTAATGTTGCCATTGAAGCTTGTGTATTGCCTTGTGAGGAAAGGAAACTTCCAGGAGAAGGAGAAAAGGAGTCTACAGAGTTCGTCTTTGAATAGGTAAAAGTGGTGAAATCAGAAGGTTCGTGAAACCCCAATCTTTTTATATTTTTGATGTTTTTAATACATAAGGAAGACTAAGAGATGGAACAGAGGAGGAACCGGAGTCCAGGGTAGACAAACCCACCCCAGGCGTGGGCCTAGCCTGGCCGCGCCTGGAGGGGGTTTGACTCCCCCAAACTCCGACTCTGCCTCGTTTTCGTGTCAAAACCTTCCTTATGCATTGAAACTTCGTAATATATAACCCCACGGATCCACCGAGGTTCGTGCATCGTGTTCTCGTCGTGTTTTCGTTTTGATCTGTTTCTGTCAGGAAATCTTCTCAAGTTTAGAGCACCATGGCCTCCACCAACGACAAAGGCAAGAAGCCCGAGGAAGAAGAACCTCACGTCCCCAAGGAGGAGGAGATTTCGGTAGGGTATGAAGGTGACATGGAGGAGGACAAGCAACGGACACTCGGGCTACCGTCGCAAGCATTGGTTTGGTGGCAAGACCTACCAAGCTTAAGAGGACGGCACAGATGTCTACAGGAGGGAGAACTCCGCGTCATATCCTCGCTCCACGCACACTTCCTCCTAGTTCCCCTTGTTCTAACCGTCCAGCGAAGAAACACTCTAATTTGGAAGAATGGAGAAAGAATAACAAGGACTAGGACTGTAAGGTTCCCAACCTTAGATAAGGCAGAGATCCCTGTGTTTACAATGCTAGTCCCTGGATCAATAGCTAGCACCCACAGTTAAGATGTAATATCAAGAAACAAAGGTGATAATATAACTTTATAACCAGGAATAACATAATTTTATTACATTTTACATAGCTCTTTTGGCTATTACATTACATTGCAGCAGAATATTTATAAGCATGGGGTCCTTCATCTTCAAAGTGCCACAGGCAAACATGTTGGTTGTAGACTTGTAATCCTAATCAATCAACTTCACTAATATCAAACAAACCTTCAACATAACAAGTTACAGCCACAAGGGTCAATACATTTGAATTGTATTGGCAAGTTTCACTACTATGTAGAATATAAGTGGATCCTATCATTACATGCATATTTGGCTAAGTAGGGTTTTAGGCTCATTTGCAGAAAGCAATAATTTATCCTATCTTTTCAAAATAGTTTTGATCTTTTGTCAAATCTTTCTGAACTCCTTGGTAAATCCCCAAGTGTTTCAAGTCTTTGTCAAAATCTCTTGAGCTCCTTGGTACACCCCAAGTACTTCAAGTTTTTATCAAAATCTCTTGAGCTCCTTGGTACACCCCAAGTGTTTCAAGTTTTTATCAAAATCTCTTGAGCTCCTTGGTACACCCCAAGTGCTTCAAGTCTTTTGTTGTCACTTTAAAGTTTTGCTTTTAGAAATTGGAATGTCGAGATTTCCCATAGCTTCAGGCTTTAGTTGCTCAGTATTGTCCATAATCGGGGACACGGCTAAGTACTTAGAATTTTATCTTCTGCAGAAGTTGTACACTTTACCCACATGACACAATCTCATATTGTTGCCACCAGTGGCCGCTGGATAAGTACTCACCAAGATGGAGTACTGGCAGATTGAGAATGTGACGAAGTCTTTCCATAGGGTCCTCCCATACACAATGCTAGCTTGTCTTCAGGCACCAATGTAGGGTTCCTAGTTCCCTCATTTCCAGTTAACCTGAAGACCAAAACTTGGGTATCCTTGTCCACCCAGGTGGTTCATTGAGTACTTGTTTTATTATATAAAACATAAGTCTTTTCTCAACTTCATAAAATCTCAACATGTATCTCTTCTCAAAATATATAGCATGGCTAAGCATTTTACAACTACATTGTTTTCACTAAGGAATATATAAGGGTATCCTATTAGGATTTAGCATAGCATAAAGTATAGAAATTCTTTTCATGCATGTTTCAAAATCCACTAAGTATAATGAAAATAGTAGGACTTTGGATGATAGTGTCACTTGCCTTTTTTGGTAAGGAATGTTGGTTCACTTCTTGATCTTGCTAATACCACACTCTTCTAACTTCACTACAAATCAATCAAGCAAACATAGATTCAACTAGCATTCCAACCAATATACAAACAATTTAACACACATAAAATAATAGAAACTAAGTCATGCATGCAAGCATGCAAAAGGTAGTTTTATTTGCAAAGATGGTTTCTACTAGGCTCTACACATTGTAAGGCTCAAAGTGGTCATTTTCTAAAGTGGTAAAACCATTTGCAAAAGGGTTTTATTTATAAGCCCTTTCTTAAATCAAATCATTATTTTATGTGGTGGAAAATGTTTTTAGCAAAGCAACTATTTTAGGTTGTTCACCTAAATAAGTTGTTAATTCTCAAAACTTGGTGTTTAGGGTCAGTAGGTTTGAATCAACACATTTCCCAAAAGGTTTTACTCAAAAGTCAATTCCATAACAAAATCAATAATTTTATTTGGCTAGAAATGAGCTAATTCAATTATTCAATCCTAATCTTCACCAAAAACATTTTTAAATCCATAAGTTGGTTTCCTAGGGTCAGTAGGTTCACAACAAACCAATTTGCAAAGAAATTATCCCAAAAATCATTTTGGAATAATTTTTATAACCTAAACTAGCATACAAAAGTTTCTGCAAAAACAACCATTTTACCAGAAGCTTTTTACTAAACAAATTGCATGGTTGGCTAGGGCTTGTTCCACTGATTCCATTGATATGAAATTTGAAAATTTTGGACGTGTGGATCAAAAGTTTTGAGGTTTACAAATTTGCATCTAAATCAGATTCTAAAATCTGTTTTTAAATTAACTAGTGCCACATGGCGGGATGTTACTGGCTGATACCGATTCGGGTGGATCGGCCTCTGCGGGGCGTTGGATTTAAATAGATCGCGCGGCTCAGATTGCGTACCCCTTCGTCGTTAAGTGACTCTATCGTGTCACTACGATCTGGATCGAACGACTCTTATCATTTTGCCAAGAACTGGCGGCGCTGCGCGGCGGCTGGCGGCGGCGACGCTCAGACGGTGGCGGTACTGGCGATGCAGGAAGCAAAGAGAGAAGGGGAGGTGCTCACCGTGCTCGCAGGGTTGTGGTGATGCTCGAGGCGTGGTCGGTTGGTCGAGGGGCGCACTGGCGTGAAGGGGATTGCTCGCCGGAGTGGGGGACGGCGTCAGGCGGTTCTGGAGGTCATCGAGGATGGGCCTGCAGTTCACTCCGAGGCAAGACAAGGGTACGGTTAGACGCGTATAGTCCTGGGGTTCACGTGAGCATGATTGAGAGGGATCGGGGCGGTCTAGACTTACCAGGAAAACTCGCCGGAGAGAGAAGCAGACGCGGCGACGTTCAGATGTTGTCGAAGTCGAGGCCCTGGGGCGAGCGCGGGCGAACGGAAGGCACAGGGAGAAGCGCCAGAGGCTGGGGAGTGTGTGGGCTTGGTCGATGAGGCAAGGGGCAGTGTCTACTGGCCGGAATTGCTGGAGAGGCTCGCCGGAGCAGTGGCGGTGCAATGCAGAATCAAGGCAGCCTGGTGGCCGAGAGAGCTGGGCGAGAGAGGGGAAATGGAGAGGAGAGGGAGGCGTTTAAAGGGGCGTGGTCGTGGCATGATTAAGACGCGGCATTGAAGCGAATTCATTCGCGGCATCAACGGCAGGAAACGGCCGACGAGTTCAACGCGAGGAAGACGACGCTGAGCTGGCGTGGGGCCGCGCTGTCTGCGAGAGAGAGGAAGAGGGAGTGGGGCCATGTGTTCAGTGACTCCGCGGGTCGGTTTTTCGGTGGAAAAGGTTTTGCCGAAAGGGGGAGGGAAACTGGGCTGCGACTGGGCTTCCTGGGCCAGGTGGGTTGGGTCAGGTCTGGTTCTATTTTTTTCTTTCTAATTGTTTTATCTTTTTCCAATTCGATTTTCTGTTTGAAATTCAATCAAACAAATCAAACCTCCTCCAAACTTGTATTGAGTTTTGGTTCTGTTTAACAACATAAACCAAAGTCCAAAGACAAAAATAATATTTTTATTCTTTTTAGGATCTATTTAATAATTAAATAAATAGTCCTAAGTTATTTATTCAAATAAGATTTGTTCTATTTAAAAACTCCATTTGAAATCTAAAAATAAAACCAAAACACTTCAGTAGGTTTTATTTGAGAATATAAAATACTTGGAAAACTTATTTAAAATAAGTTTTTGTGTTTATTAAAAATAGAAAAGCCTTGGTTTTTATTAAAATGGGATATTAATAACTCCTCATTATTTTATTTAAATAAACCTTTACTCTTTTTATCAAAACAAAATATTTTAATTCAAAAGCTTGGCCAAGGTTTTATTTGGCTCATAAAATAATCTTTATTTAATATTCTATCCTTCTCTTTGAAACCAAATCTTTTATTAAAAGATAGTAATTCCAAATATTTTAACTTTATTGTTTATTTATCTTTTTAGATCCCTTTAGGATTTTATTTGATCCAAATAGGTTTTGAAAGTTTCCAATTGGATTCAAAAAGTTTCTTCTCACCTTGAAAATCAACAAAGTTTTATTTTATTCATTTATTTTTCACATAACAAGATTTGGAAAATCTTGGGATGTGACAGGGACCCTCGGTCCGAGCTGAACATGGGCCGCATTGAGCATAATTCGGAGTTAATTCGTACTCTGACCTTCGATATGGAGGATTTGAAGAAGCTGATTGAGGAGCTTATCAAGAGAACACCACCACCACCAAAAGAAGTAATTCGTCATCAAGTTTGGCATCCCCTTGGCTTGTTCCAAGCTTGGGGGAGTGCCGCGATATCACCACCATTATCTTTTATCTTTTACCTTTTTAGTGGATTCATATCTGTGGTAGAGGGGTTATCTTATAGTTTGGTTTGCTTGTGGAAGTATCTCTCCTTTAATTGATTATCTATGTATCCCTTGGTGTGAGTGCCTTTATTGGAATATTAATGAGAAGTCTCATCTTTTACTTTTTGCAATTCTTATTCTAGTTTGCAATCTCTATTATATGATGGATCTTGTTGATCAGTATTGGTACCACTTTGGGATCATCAAGTGGATCTAAATTGGTTTTGGCAAACCGACTTCTGGTCGGTAGCATTACTATGAAAGAGAAAAAGAAATAAAAAAGCTTACATGTATTCTGTATCATTTGTTTTCTTTCTTGTTGGCTCATCAGCTTAGTATTCTTTATTTAAGATTCTTTTGTGTCTTCAAGGAAGATTGCATGTTTGGCTTTATTACTTGTATGTTTGCTTGTTTCTTTCAACTCTCTTGCTTGCTACCCAGCCTTGCTAGCCAAAAACCTGTTTTGAGAAGGCATACTTCTCATGTTTCCAAAACTCTTTGAACCAAAAACCTTTGCCACTTGTGTCCACCATATCTACCTAGTAGCAATTGCTATTCCTAGCAAATTCTCAAGCTTCATCTACCTTTCAAATTAAAAATTATTTTGTTATGTGAAAACTAGTTAGTAAAGCTCTCACGAACTTGATGGCACACTTTATTTCTTTGCCCCTAATAGACTTGAACCATTCTGAACATCGAAGTTGTATATGCTTGCATCTATACGTTGGAATTAGCAACCGTGCTGTCACGGGGAACGTTTTCAACATTGCACTTGTACTCTGTACACAGTTGATATCGTGTTCTTTTGTCTATGGATGTCAATAGTGGGAAATAAAGAGGGAACTTGTAAGTCCATGGAGTTTGTATCCTATGTTAGAGAAACGCCTGGGCCGTTAGCCTAAGCCATGCTTAATAATGGTGGAAACTTGCAGCATCACCATAGTGAGCTATCTCTGAAGCATCCTCAATAAAAAGCTATGCATATGGTAAATAAAAAGATTGCTGAGATGCTCATTATCTTCTTGCCTTGTCATTTTGGTTATGGGAAACCTCCTGTACCATGTTCAAGGGGTACCCCGTTGGCGTTTCTCAATGATATGCAAATACTTACAATGATAAGAACTTACCTGGGCCCAAAGTTGAGTATGCATGAGGAGTGGCCCTTATATTCAAGGGACATGAGATTGCCAACTTACATTTCGTAAAGAATATACTCCATCTTTGTTCACTTTAACCTTAATCATCTCAAGATGCTTATGATAGGGGAAATGAGGGCTCAAAGCTAGTAGGTATCATAATCTTTTGGAAGCTCTTTATGACTTGTAATCCCTGCTACCCTCTATGAAGGGACCTCTCTCCTAGTTACAAGTTGAGTCAGTAAACCTACTTCCTCTCTATCTCCAGCAAGCATTTGAGTTGTTGTGTTTCAAGCATCCATATGGTGATTTATTCAATCATGTTTTTCATCTTCCTTGTTTGCACACAAACTCTTATCTATTGATTATTACTTTGAAAGCCTTCACTTGTGAAAAAACCTTTTTGAGCAAAGAGTGCTCCTGTTTTGCAACTTCTACAAAAAGCTTTGGTGAAACTGTTTGCCAGGTGTTCTCTGACCAAGAACAAGTTTGCCAGTTCCAATTATGATTTATCTTTATGCATCTCTATTGTGACTGTTGTACTTGGTTGCGGGTTAAGTTATATAATGATGAGTTGCTTTCTTCTATGAGTTGTGTAATGGTAAGTGTGATGCTTCTTGTTCGTATTCTTTTATCGACACTTCACTCCATAAACCTGTGGACATGTTTACTGAGCTCAGTATTCGCTTGGGGACAAGCGAAGTCTAAGCTTGGGGGAGTTGATACGCCCAATTTGCATCACCTTTCTATATCATACTTTACCTCTATTCATTGATATTTGTATTATTATGAGGTATTACTTATGACTTTTTCATCTGTTTATGCATGTTGGATGATTCCTGGAGGATGGACTGCCGGAGTCTGGATTCTGATGGAAAAGAAGGCATTTCGGTGCAATTTCGCAAAGATCAGAAAAATACCAGAAAAATATGGAAACGTATTATTTCTCCAGAAGAATGAGGGAGCCAGAAGGAGGGACAAAGAAGGGCCTCAGGGGTCCCACACCCCCTAGGCGCGGGCCCACCTGACCCCGCGCCTAGGGAAGGTGTGGCCCACCTGCCCGGCCTCCGACTCCGCCCCTTGCCTATATCTTCCCTACGGAACCCTAAGTCTCGGGGAGCGACCACATATAGATTTCCACCGCCTCTGTGGGGCGGAAAACACCGAGAGAGAAAGATCTCTCCCGCAGACAGATTTCTCCCAGGGGAATTCCTTCCCGGAGAGGGGAGACCATAATCAAGCTAGGCTTCATCGGGATCATCATCATCATCCACACCATCATCTCCACCAGCACCATCATCACCACTCCGTCCCGCTGTAACAATTGTGTTGGATATTGCTTTAATTCTTAGGGGATACTTTTCCAGTGTTGATTACTATTGTAGTTAATGCTTGTGAGTGGAACCATTGGATTATTGTTTATGTTCAGATTGTTATCCATTATCATATCATCTTTGATCTTGATCCATATGATGTCTTGTGAGTTATTCGTCTAGTTCTTGAGGACATGAGATAAGTCATGTTGTTATTAGTGGATCCGTGTTGAGTTATTATTCAATGGTTTAGTATTTAAGTTACGGTGCTATTCTTATAGTGGTGTCATGTGAACGTCGACTACATGACACTTCACCATTTATGGGCCTAGGGGAATGCATTGTGTATTTGGCTACTAATTGTGGGGTTGCCGGAGTGACAGAAACTTGAACCCTTGTTAGGACACCTTTACACAAGGGAGCGTAGGATCTCAGAGTTTAAGGTTGTGGTTAGATTTATATCTTAATTACTTTCCTGTAGTTATGGATGTTTGCAGGGGGTTTAATCACAAGTATGTATTAGTCCAAGTACGATCGTTACATTAGCACAGGTTCACCCACACAACACTTACAACACCAGAGAAGAGTACTCAGTTATTTGAAGCGAAAGCACTTGACAGAATTCCCATGTGTCCTCGAGAACGTTTGGTTCTTATAAGTATTTCCATCGGCTTGTCCTTTGCTAAGAAAGGATTGGGCCACTTGCTCCGTTTGTTCGTTACCTTCGTTACTTGCTCCTTGTTTTGTTGCCTTGTAAAAAACCCGCTAAAAATCCGTTTGCTAAGTATTCACAAGGATTTCCTGCTCCATACCACTATTCAGCACCTTCTGCTCCTCGTTGGGATCGACACTCCTATTTATCAAAAGTACTACGATACACCCCCTATACTTGTGGGTCATCAGATGTAATGTTGCTATTAGCAAGAAAACAACGGTCTCTTGTTCATGGAACATGTGGACTGTTTACCTTACACACTTTGCTAAAAGCAGTTGTCTGTTGCTTGCAACTTAATACTAGAGGGGGTTCGGATGATAACCTGAAGGTAGACTTCTAGTCATAGATGCAGTTGGATGGCGGTCTATGTATCTTGTTGTATTGCCCAATCGAATCTCATAGGATCTTTCTGACTAGTAATTGCATTGTTATGCCTTGCTCAGTTCCTGTCAATTTCCCCGCTGTAATTTGTTTACCCTTCATGCCATGTTGTTTATCTAAGAAGAGCACCCCTAGTGAACTATGGACTCCGGTCCAATCTTTACCATTGATACATCTTCCACTGTTACTTGTTTACTTGCTGCAAACCATCATTACCTTCCACACCATATGTCTAATCCTTTGTTACAGCAAATCGGTGAGCTTGACAACCTCACTGATTCATTGGGACAAAGTCTTGAGTTTGTATTGTGCAGGTCTCCACGTTGTTTGCAACACCCGTGTGACGTTTCCTTCCTCCTTCTGGTTCGATAACCTCGGTCTCAACTGAGGGAAAACTTGCTGCTGTGCTCTTCACACCCTGCGCTTGGGGTTACCAACAATGTGCCACGGCGAGCACCATTAGCAAGCAACAGACAACTGCTTTAAGCAAAGTGTGTAAGGTAAATAATCCACTTGTTCGATGAACAAGAGACCGTTGCTTTCTCCCTAGTGGCAACAGCATATCTACAACCGAAGAGATTTCTGTCACTTCCCTTAGAAACTAGAGGCATGAACCCACTATCGAGCATAAATACCCCCTCTTGGAGTCACTAGCAACTACTTGGCCAAGATAGCTACTAACAACAAAGAGCATGCAAGATCACAAACAACACAAACATTATAGAATCAAATAGACAAAACCATTAATCAATCTGACATAGTAATCTCAATATCCATCGGATCCCTGCAAACACAACATGCATGATTACAAATAGATTAGATCTTGATCATGAACGGAGCACACAAGATCTATACATGAAAGCACAAGGCGTAGATACAACCATCTAGCTACTACATGGACCCGTAGTCCAAGGTGGAACTACTCACGCTTCATACCGAAGGCTAGCATGATGAAGAAGAAAACCTCCGGGATGATCTCCCCTTCGGCAGGATGCCGGGAAGAATTTCAGATCCCCCCGATCTAGGGAAGATGGTGGCGGCGGCTACAGACGGTTTCGTGGAGTTTTGATCGGGTGCCTAGGGTTTCTGCATCGGGGGTTTCTTACAGGCGAAGAGGCGAGGCTGGGAGGCGGCCGGAGGGCCCACACCCTACCCAGACGCGGGGTTGGCCCACCCGCGCCTAGGGGTTGTGGTGGCCCTGGCTCGCCTCTCCGTCTCTCCTCTGGACTTCATGACGCCCACGGTAAAATATTGACTTTGGCTTTTGTCCCGTACAATTCCGAGAATATTGATTTTCTGCCTTTCTGGAACCAAAAACAGAAGAAAACAGGCAACTGACATTGTGGCAACTTGTTAATAGGTTAGTTCCAGAAAAGATATAAAAACGCCTCAAAGTATAGACAAAGCAAAGCAAAGTAGATACTAAACAAGCATGGAGCATTAAAAATTATAGATACATTTTTGACGTATCACTTCCTTGCATGCCCGCCTCGACCGAGCTGAACAGGAGGTGCAGACGCAACGAGCGCTCATCAATTATTTCAATGACGAATGGTATATCTGACCCACCGCATCCACCTCCCCCAGCGCCGACGGCCGCGCGTAGTCCTAGGTTGTGTGGCGTGATGAGTGTAACGATGTTTTAGGGCTTGAATAAAGATTTTCATTGCAACATTCATACATCATACATGACACGCGCACAGCCTAGCCTACTCGTCGGAGTCGGAGGAGGAGTCGGAGTGGTAGCAACGGCGGCACATGGTGTGGTCGAAGACGCTGACGCCGAACTTTCCTTTGCCGTCGTACTTGAAGACGACGATGTTGCCCGCTTTGATCTGGTGCGAGCGAGCGAAACGCTCCCAGCCGTTGCCGAGGTACATCTGGACGAGGTGGTCGGACTACAGGTCGACTGGGTACCTGCCAGTCCTGAAGCCGTTTGCTCGCGGCATGGCGAGCGGGGGGCGGCTCGTCGCCGATCATCGTCACGAACCCGCGGGGCAGGAGCAGCCTGTCACGCGACATGTCGTGGTGGATGGCCACGGCGAACTGGGTGCCTGGGTCAAAATCTTCGGGCGACGACGACGTTGAGGGAGAGCGTGATGGCGTGGTGAGTTGGTCGCGTCCTCCACGCCCTCCCTCGGCGTCCACGGCCGCCACGACCTCCCCTCAACCCAGCGCCACCGGCCATGGCTAGCTACAAGCAGTGGAGAAGGAAAAGTGGAAGGAAAAGGGGAAGGAAAAGGGGAAGGAGGAAAGGCTGAATCGTTGCCGCTGCGTGCGTCTGAATCGGTGCCGCTGACCGCTTCTGGAATCAATGCCGCGGGTTAAGGTGGCTGACGGGTGGGCAAGTAGCACGCGCGGGAACGACGTCCGCGCTATCCGCGCGTGTCCGGGTCGACGCAACCGAGCCTCAGATTAGATGCATGAATAGGTCAAGCCGAACGTGTTTCGTTGAATGGGTCGCCCCGATGGGGCGCCGCGCACGCCCCGCGCGTCCGCGCGGAGTTTTGAGCACGCACACACCGTTTGGTCGCCCCGGTGTAGATGTCGGGGGAGGAGTCACGTGCTATCCCGGGGAGGTGAATCATGTCCCATTGTGATTCATGAACATCGATCGGTGAATGCATTCTTCCGATAATATTGTGTTTTATTTATAAAGCGGGACGCGAGGAGATAATGTCGTCCCTGAACATCGACCGAACAGGAGTATAGAAGGCGCGATTTATAGAGAACAAAACAAGCAACTGGTAAGAAAGATCGCCGCACTCTGCCAATTATGAACCAGCGACACATGTTAGTTACATGGAACTAAGGCCGGGCGGCGGAGCGACAAGGCAGGTCGATCAGCCGCGCGCCGGGGGCGGCGAGGCGAGCAGGGTTGAGCTCGAACCAGACCTGGCGGAACACCTTGACGATGCAGTCGTGGTGCTCGTCCGCGTTGAGCGAGAGGTAGCACGCCAGGAGCGTCTCCAGCTCCTCCGGCCGGCCGATGCGCTTGCTGGCGATCATCTCCACCATCGAGTCGCGGAACTCCCGCTGCGGGTCGCTCGTCCGCCGCACCACCGCGAACCTCTCCAGCCCCGACACGGCCGCCGCGGCGCAGCGTGGCGACCGGACGCGCACCGCCGCGATCCGCGCGCCCGGCGCCCTTCCTGCAGTGAAGGACCGCCTCCCGCTTCCCCGGCGACGGCGCTGGCGGCGGCTCCGTGGCCGCTTCTCCTCGTCCGTGTCGGACGACGGAGGCGTCGGCGGCATCGCGGGGACCGGCGGGGAAGTCGCCGGCGCACGGTCCGGCGGGGAGGCGGAGCGCGAGAACGGGACGAGGTGTCTGAGCGGCGGCGGCATCGGCGTCAACGCGGGGACCGGCGGGGTCGCCGGCGCAGGCCCAGGCGGGGAGCGCGAGAACGGGACGAGGTGTCTGAGCGGCGGCAGGTCGCGATCGCCGCCGACCGAGTAGTGGCGTCGACGGCACATCAGCTGCCGCGCGACCGCGGTCGCGGCTGCAGCCTCGGAGTCGTCGTCATTGCCGACCGACAGGCGACGCGGCGCGATATCAGGAGCCGCGGGGGTAGCGGGTGATGCGGTATCCGCCGTCGGGGTACTCTGCGATGCGGGGCTCGGGGTCGCACGCTCGTGGAAGCAAGACGGGAAGCCGCCGGCGACGCTCTTGGCCTTGTTGGGCTTAGAGGGGGCAGCAGCGGCATTGCTCCTAGCCGTGAGCTTGGAGAGCCACGCGAGCGGCGAGAAGGCCTGTTTGCTCTTGCCGCTCTTGCTGTCTACTTCCCCTTGCTCTTCCGGCTGCTGCCGCTTATTTCTTCCCCACCACCTCATGGCTACCTGCTGGTTTCTCGGTGTTCCTGTGGTGGAGACTGTGAGAAGAGCAGCGAGCTGGCTGAGGGGTATTTAAAGGGAGTTTTTGGCGGCCAGGATCGTCTCGTCGTGTGACACTGCAGACATTGAAACCTTGAAAAATGATGTTTGAAAGTTCAGAGCGGAGCTTTAAGCCGTGCACTTTTGCATGCATGTACTCTGCGTTCTGGCTGATTGATTTGCGTGATTGATGCCCGTAGGAGTAATTTGTAGTAGTACAATAATTCTAGGCTGATTGGATTGTTTAGCTGCTGCATGTTTGCCGTGTCACTCGCAGATTAAAAAAAACGCAGTACTAGTGCATGGAATGCTGTAGTGCAGGCTTTCGCGACACGGAAATACTGGACTTACGGAATTGTTGTTACGGAAGAATCTTACGGACATATGTGGTGAAAACTGATTGGTTCAATTCCTTGGTCCTCCGTGATTTACGGCTCGTGACCTCTCTATCTAATCTCCACGTCATTCTGTAAACTGAATTCGTGAGAAAAACCCTCCATTGTAGTGCATGGAATGCTGTAGTACACACAGCCTTGATGCGCGACTTTTGCGTTTACCCAGATCCTGACAGTCTTTACTAGTACTGGTAGTACAGATTATGATCAGGAGGTAAGTAAAATCAACTAATGGATGTTGTCGACACAACATTAGCGGTGGCATCATGGACTCATGGTTGGGCGTGGAGGCAGGCTGCTGACAAGGGTGCAACTTTGGGAGCAGAAAGTGAGGAAACCAAAGGGAAATCAGCGATCGAGAAGGGGAGGGTAGGCCGGCAGGCGTGATCCCGGCCTCTGCCCACCTGAGGCCCCCCATTCCACGAGGCGCACGCAAACTCGCGTCTCGTAGTCTTTGCGTGCGTGCGTTCGGGCGTGACTGGCACTCGCCCTGCCTTTCCATTCCTTTTTCCGATGAGATGCGGAGGCAGAGCTGCTGCAGTCACACGCGCAGCAGCGCAGCGCAGTGCGGATTGCGGGAAAAGGGTGGCGCGTACGGCGGAGAAGGGAGAAAACGAGCGAGCGAGCGAGCACTGTAGGAGTGTAGGTGCGGTTGTTGGTGACTACTAGGCGCAGGTGGGGAGGGGGCCGTCGGCCTGCCCCTGCCCGGCTTTTGTCTCCGCTGCAGATGCTGCATGCCTACGGGGTTCTTGTTTCTTGCATCCTCCCAGCGGTGCCTCGCCGGCCGCTTTGTTCACTTCGAACAAAGTCCCCGCCTCAAAACCATTCCATGCCTTTTTACTGACCTGCGGCTGGATCTGCCTGCGGATATTGTCGTCCCCTTCCCTCGATCCTGCATCGAGTAAAAGAAAATCACACTGCCTCATTTGCCTCCTGCGTGAAGACTCAAGAGGACATGAATGCATCTTCCACTAGACTGGTCATAGTGGGTAGTAAGAGCGGGTACAATAAAATATAATCAGATGACTATAAGAAATTAAATGTTATAGTTTTGATGAGAGAGATAACATGAAAGAAAATTTAAGCGGCCTATAAGTTAAGATCTTTTATAATGGAGTGTTTCTTAGCTCGTCATCCTAGCCCAATCACATATATGCATGTACTCAAAGTCATTAAATATAGATACAGTTGTTATCTCTCTTCCATTGTTTGCTGGATAGGGAGATTTGGTCGTGCGCACCCGTGTTCTACTCTGGTCGTTTGGTAACAGAGGGAGCGATTCGAAACTCTGCTCGCTATTAATATCATGAAGCATGTCCTCATTCCATGGTGCCGACGAAGAAGGTCATAGAAGCCGAGATCAGAAGACTATCAATGGTGGTTCGAAGCTTTGTGATGATGAGGAATTTGGCTTGGTGTTTCTTGACTTAGAGGAGCGGCTTGCAAGTGGGGTGACTGCACAGGAGAAGCTCAAAGTCTTGTCTTTCGGGATGAAAATTCAAGGTCTGGTCTTTATTGGTTGTGCCTGACAATGGTCTTGTTGAAGTTATTGTTTTAAAAACGAGGACTTTCTTCAGGGTGAAAACCTAATGTCTATGATCGGGCGACGACAGTGTTTGTGCACTGTTACCTTTTTGGAAGCGTCGTTTTTGAAGAAGCTGGACTTCTGGTGCTGTCCTGATGGTGTTACTGCTGCTCGACGAATAAATAGATTAACCTCGCTGTAATTTCTCTTTTTTTTTTGGTTATGTGCATCCGTACTACCGCTAGGATGATGCATTGTTGCAGAGGTTAAATGTAATTGGTATCTTCGCGATATTAATATACACTCTTTATCCAAAAAAAAATATGTTACTAGTCTAAGTTCCTTCATAGTGCGTTTTTTAAGTGCTCTGATTCAAATGAATTATGGAAATTTTAGCTAAAATGTTCTCTGAATGTGTACATATTGAATTAACCCGCGACAACTAATTTATATCATAATATGTACTACCTCTATCCCAGTTTATAAGACTTACGCGTATAACTAGATCGTCCGCATGAGCTATATAATATAAATTATATAATATAAAAATTATATCATTAGAAAATATAACATTTGAAGTTTGTAATAGTATAGTTTTTATCTTATATATCTCATGCTAAGTTGGTTAATTTATCGATTTAGAAATACGCGTAAGTCTTATAAACCGAGACGGAGGGAGTAGTACCAAATTCTCAAATTTAGTTTGCCGCTCCGAATATCCCTCCCTTTCTAGATAAGCGACAACCGACAAGGCATGCATGATAGCTTAGCTTTACCAATTACTACTACTGCCAATCTACATGCAAACAATCCTAGCTAACTTTCTCTGCCTATCCATCGATGATACAGACCTGACCCGAGGCAAACTCGTATGAATGTATGATACCGACCTGAATGATCACGACCATGCCGTGGATTGGGGCAGGTCGCTCCGTTCGCTGGTTCCATTTCATTTCAAATTTGGGCATTGTGCATCCCCTTTTGGGTTCCTTTCTCTGGCACGGCAAGCTGTAGGCTCACTTTGAGCCACGTAGAGTGCCCGCAGGGAAAAGGTCCTGTCTAGACTTACATCATAGTCCTAGCCTAGGGCATGCGCCTGTCCTCCCACTTCAGTTTTATTAATTCAGCACAGTGGCATGCATGCGTGGTTCGAATTTTTTTGAACTTGTATCGATGATTGGTTCGTAGCTGCAGCCTGCAGGTGTGAAATCTTCATTTGACTTGCAGAGTGTGATAAGGAAAGCATCTTTCTACTCATCTTGCACAATGGAAAAAAACAGTAGTATCTGACAAAAAAATCAGTACGAAAGGACCCTAACTGGAAAATATGTCCGGATCTGACATTTTGCCTCATCCGCTCTACATCGGGCGTTGAGCTTCCGTGCCAACCTGGCGCTCATTCCATTAACCTACCGATAGGGTTGCAAGCGGCACCCTCATAATGACCCGCAGAAAAAAATATAGACAAAAAAAGGTTTTAAAATCTAGCAAAATTAATGAAGGTTTAGTTAAAAAGTTGTGCCGCAATCCGCCCCGCTTGACACCCTACCTACCGAGGAGGAGATGATTATCGAGCTCGAACAGGGATCAGACATTCAGCTGGCTAGCCTCAGCATAAATCTTAGGGTATGTTTGGTTTTTTCCAAGAATGCCCTATCAAATTTTTGGCTAGTTGAAAGACTTGTTGTGCATTTCCTTACCCACAAGTTGCCCAAAATAAACTAGAGTTGTTTATGGAGCATTGACGTACTAAATTGTTAGCAACTATCCAAACAAGAGCAATCTTTTGGTCACGACCAAAATTACGGTAGTGTACACTTTGGTCATAATCCAAATGTTCCCTTAAACTGAGGCTTTAAGGTAGTCGAAAGGTTACGTGGTCATGAGCGAGGGTGGGCCCTGACATACCTGATCCTAGCCTTCTCCTTCCTCTAGACACTAAGGTCGCCTCTCTATTTGTGAAAGGATAGAGATGTCGCCTAAAGGGGGTGTTGAATAGATAATTTCAAAACTATTACGTTTTGGCTTGATAGAATACGGAATTAAACTAACGTATATTTTACAAGCACAAAATTTAAATACACTCGGCTCAACTAAGTGCACCAACAAGAAGTTAAGTTAAGCAAGATAGCACAAGATAAATATATCACAAGTGATAAGCAAGATATAAGTACTTCAAGTTCGATGGCTATCATAAGGAAAGTAAGTTTGGATATAGAGATAACGGAGGCACGCGGAGACAAAGATGTATTCCGTGTTTCCTTACTTGTAAGGTACGTTACATTGGAGAGGTGTGGGATTCTACGAAGGATTTCCCAACGCCATGAAGGCTCACCTTCTTCTCCAAGTCTATCCCACGAAGAATATGCCCTTTCCTTATGGCTAGCTTTTCATCCACTCTAAATATGGCAAGCTCCACAACCACTTAACAAGCTCCACGAAGGATAAGTCTGGGTCTCTTCATAATCTTCCACGAAGAGGACACCGTGGTACCTGTAGGGGTTCGCAGCATGGAAAACAAAAATTTTCTATCGCATACAAACAAACAAGCCAAGATCTATCTACTAGATTGTAGCAACGAGTCGATGGAATAACTCACCCTCGAAGATTCCAAAGTGTTTAACGAGAGCAGATTCTCGTGGGTGATGTAGTCGTACTCTTTCCGATCTCAAGATCGCGTAGACGATCCTTCCAGCGCCACGTTCCAGCAGCGCTCCCGCAGTCGGTCACACGTTCGGTACTCGACGAAGACCTTCCTCTCCCTTGTTCCAGCAGGCAGCGGAGGTTGTAGCACTCTCCTCGCGATTCCGGCAGCACAACGGCGTGGTACCGGAGGTAGAGGGGAGATCCCGCAGGGCTTCGCCTTAAGCCGGTGCGAGTATGGTGGAGCTTATGAGAGAGGCTATTAGTGGTCTAGTAATTAGACACACCAATTAGAGGGCTCTAAACCAATTAGAAGGCTCTAAACCGAATAGCTCTAAACCGGGGTCTAGATCTAGGGTTTAGTTTAGAGGATAGGAAACTTGTGTGTCTAGGAGGGGAGCCCTGCCCCTCCTTATATAGGTGGGAGGGCTGGCCGGCCAAGGGGAGGAGTTCCTCCCCAACTCGGCCTAGGGAGGTGCGCCGGCCAAGGGGAGGAACCCTCCTCCAACTCGGCCTCCACCTCTCCTCCTCTTTTCCCACTTCCCAAAACTGCCGTTTGACTTTCAAACTAGCCGTTTGACTTTTCAATTTAGGATTTAAATAAATCCTTTATTTGGGACAGCAAGAATACTTAGTACATGATGCAATCATTCCAATATGTAATGACACACTCATGTACCCTTCCCCCTCCGGAGTGCCGGACATTCCGGGACCTTCTAGAATGTTCCCGATGAAAACACCGGAACCATTCCCCAACTCCGAAACGGGACTTTCCTTATATGAATCTTATTCTCCGGACCATTCCGGATCACCTCGTGATATCCCGGATCCCATCCGAGACTCCGAACAACATTCGGTCTCTTTCTCATAATACCATAACTACTCAAACAACGTCGAATCCTTAAGTGTGTCTCCCTACGGTTCGTGAATTATGCGGACATGATCGAGACACTTCTCCGAACAATAACCAATAGAGGAATCTGGAAATTCATATGGCTCCCACATATTTCTACGATTACTTTGCGATCGAATGAACCACTTACATACGATACCAATTTCCCTTTGTCTCACGATATGTTACTTATCCGAGGTTATGATCTTCGGTATCTCTGCATACCTAGTTCAACCTCGTTACTGATAAGTACTCTTTTCTCGTTCCCGTGATATGTGATCCCTTGTGACCCAGTCACATGCTTGCAAGCTAATTGGATGACATTTCACCGAGAGGGCCCAGAGAATATCTATCCGTCATATGGATGGACAAATCCCACTCTTGATCCATGTGTTTCAACCAATACTTTCCGAACACTCAATACCACCTTTATAGCCACCCTGTTACGGTGTGGTGTTTGATGACATCAAAGCATCCATCCAGTAAAGGTGATATGCATGATCTCATGGTCGAAGGAATTAGGTTACTATGTATCAGAAAGCATATAGCAATTGAACTATTGAAATGACTTGATCTTTATGCTACGCTTATCTATAGGAGTATGTCCACCATATCATTCTCCTAACGATATGATCTTGTTGTTAATAACATCTCAATGTTCATGATAGGGAAACCACAATCATCTATTAACCAACAAGCTAGTGAAGTATAGAGGCTATACTAGGGACTTCAATTTAAGTTTACAATTCACACAAGTATTAATGTTTCCTTGTTAATACTATTATAGCATGAATATAAACATTTATCATAAACACAAAGATATAAAAATAACTATATTTATTATTGCCTCTAGGGCATATCTCCAACAGTCTCCCACTTGCACTAGAGTCATCTAATCTAGATTACATGGTAATATACCGAACACCCATGGCAGTTTGGTGTTGGTCATGTTTTGCCCTCGGGAGAGGTTTAGTCAACGGATCCGCCACATTCAGATCTGTGTGTACTTTGCAAATCTTTATATCCCCATCCTGGATATGTTCTCGAATAGCGTGAAAACGTAGCTTGATATGCTTCAGCTTCTTGTGTGACCTTGGTTCTTGCGCATTGGCTATGGCGCCCATGTTATCACAGTAGATAGACATTGGGTCCAGCGCACTAGGAACCACACCCAGCTCTGTAATGAACTCTTTCATCCATATCGCTTCTTGTGAAGCCTCCGAAGCAGCCATGTATTCCGATTCAGTTGAAGATCTCGCCACAACGCTTTGCTTTGCACTCCTCCAGCTAACTGCTGCACCATTCAAAATAAATACGTATCCAGATTGTGATTTAGAATCATCCGGATCAGTGTTCCAACTAGCATCGGTGTAACCATTAACAACGAGCTGTTCATCACCTCCATAAGAAAGAACCATATCCTTAGTTCTTCTCAAGTACTTAAGGATGTTTTTGACCGCTGTCCAATGATCCACTCCTGGATCACTTTGATATCTGCTAGTTAAACTAACAGCATATGCAATGTCGGGTCTAGTACATAGCATGGCATACATTAGAGATCCTATGGCTGAGGCATAGGGAGTCTTACTCATCCTTTCTCTATCTTCTGCCGATGTCGGACTTTGAGTTTTACTCAAGGTCGTATTGGGCAACATGGGCAAGAACCCTTTCTTGCTATCTTCCATTCCAAACCTCTTTAGAACTTTGTCCAAATATGTACTTTGTGACAATGATATTTGGCGTTTCGATCTATCTCTATAAATCTTTATGCCTAATATGTAAGCTGCTTCGCCAAGATCCTTTATTGAAAAACTATTATTCAAATACTCTTTGACACTATTAAGAAGGTCTACATCATTCCCAATCAACAATATGTCATCCACATACAGTATTAAGAATGCTACAGAGCTCCCACTCACTTTCTTGTAAATACAAGCTTCTCCATAAGTTTGTATAAAACCAAAACTTTTGATTACCTTATCAAAACGTTGATTCCAACTTCGGGATGCCTGCTTCAATCCATAGATGGACCGTTGAAGCTTGCATACCTTGTTAGCGTCTTTAGGATCGACAAAACCTTTGGGTTGTATCATATACAACTCTTCATCAATGTCTCCATTGAGGAATGCTGTTTTGACATCCATCTGCCATATCTCATAATCATAATATGCAGCGATTGCTAACATAATCCTCACAGACTTTAGCTTCGCTACCGGTGAGAAAGTCTCATCGTAGTCAACTCCTTGAATTTGTCGAAACCCTTTTGCGACAAGTCGAGCTTTATAGACAGTAACATTACCATCAGCATCTGTTTTCTTCTTGAAAATCCATTTGTTCTCGACAGCCTTCCGGCCATCCGGTAAGTCCACCAAAGTCCATACTTGGTTTTCGTACATGGATCCAATCTCGGATTTCATGGCTTCTTGCCATTTATTGGAATCTGGGCTCATCATCGCTTCCTCATATGTCTCGGGGTCATCGGTGTTGTCCACCAACATGACATTCATAACGGAATCATACCAATCTGGAGTGGTACGAGTTCTCGTTGACCTCCGAGGCTCTGTAGCAACTTCAACCGAGGTTTCATGATCACTATCATTAGCTTCCTCTCTTATTGGTGCAGGCACCACAGGAACTTCTTCCGGTGCTGCGCTACTCGCAATTTCGAGAGAAGGTTCGACAACCTCGTCGAGTTCTACTTTCCTTCCAGTCACTTCTTTCGAGAGAAATTCCTTCTCTAGAAAGGATCCATTCTTGGCAACGAAGATTTTGCCTTCGGATCTATGATAGAAGGTATACCCAATAGTTTCCTTCGGGTATCCTATGAAGACGCATTTTTCCGCTTTGGGTTCAAGCTTGTCCGGCTGTAACTTCTTTACATAGGCTTCGCATCCCCAAACTTTAAGGAACGACAATTTAGGTTTCTTCCCAAACCATAATTCATACGGTGTCGTTTCAACGGATTTAGATGGTGCCCTATTTAAAGTGAATGCGGCTGTTTCTAATGCATAACCCCAAAATGTTAGCGGTAAATCTGTAAGTGACATCATAGAACGAACCATATCTAAGAGAGTTCGATTACGACGTTCAGACACACCATTACGCTGTGGTGTTCCCGGCGGTGTCAATTGTGAAAGTATTCCGCACTTCTTTAAATGCTCGCCAAACTCGTAACTTAGATATTCACCTCCACGATCAGAACGTAGAAATTTAATCTTCTTGTTACGTTGATTCTCTACCTCACTTTGAAACTCCTTAAACTTCTCGAAAGTTTCGGACTTATGTTTCATGAAATAGATATACCCATATCTACTCAAGTCATCCGTGAAGGTAAGAACATAACGATAACCACTGCGCGATGCTACACTCATTGGACCACACACATCGGTATGTATGATTTCCAATAAGTCTGTAGCTCGCTCCATTATACCAGAAAATGGAGTCTTAGTCATTTTACCCATCAGACATGCCTCGCATCTTTCAAGTGATTCAAAATCAAGTGATTCAAGAAGTCCATCGGAATGGAGTTTCTTCATACGCTTCACTCCAATGTGACCAAGACGACAGTGCCACATATAGGTCGAATTATCGCTTGATTTCAAACGTTTAGCTTCAATGTTATTAAGATGTGTATTTCTACTATCGAGATTCAATAAGAATAGACCATCTATCAAAGGTGCATGTGCGTAAAACATATTACTCATATAAATCGAACAACCATTATTCTCTGATTTAAACAAGTAACCGTCTCGCAATAAACAAGATCCTGATATAATGTTCATGCTCAACGCAGGCACCAAATAACAATTATTTAAGTATAAAACTAATCCCGATGGTAGATGAAGAGGTAGCGTGCCGACCGCGATCACATCAACCTTTGATCCGTTTCCCACACGCATCGACACCTCGTTCTTCGCTAGCTTCCGTTTATTCTGCAGCTCCTGTTTCGAGTTACAAATATGAGCAACCGAACCAGTATCAAATACCCAGGCACTACTACGAATACTAGTGAGATACACATCAATAACATGTATATCAAATATACCTTTCTTCTTGATGTTGCCGTTCTTCAAATCCGCCAAGTACTTTGGGCAATTCCGCTTCCAGTGACCTTCTCCCTTGCAGTAAAAGCACTCAGTTTCAGGCTTAGGTCCAGCCTTGGTCTTCTTCGTTGGCATGGTAACTTTCTTACCACCCTTCTTGAAGTGTCCCTTTTGCTTAGACTTGCCTTTCTTGAATTTGGTGGTCTTATTGACCATCAACACTTGGTGCTCTTTCTTGATCTCCACTTCTGCAGATTTTAACATAGCAAATAGTTCTGGCAACTCTTTGTTCATGTTCTGCATGTTGTAGTTCATCACAAAGTTCTTGTAACTTGGTGGTAGTGATTGGAGGATGCGGTAAACTCCCAAAGTATTAGGAATCACTATACCCAAGCTTTGAAGTTTATTCGCGTGCCCAGACATTTTAAGCACATGCTCACTGACGGAGCTACCCTCTTCCATCTTGCAGTTAAAGAACTTTTCAGAAGCTTCATAACTCTCAATTGCCGCATGAGTCTCAAAAATTAATTTGAGATCCTCGACAATATCATATGGATCTGACTCTTCAAACCTTTTCTGAAGCTCCGATTCTAAACCATACAAGATAGCACACTGAACTATGGAGTACTGATTCTTCCGAGCGAGGTAAACATTCTTTACTTCATCGGTAGCATCAGCTGCAGGTGGGTCACCTAGCGGTGCATCCAGCACATAGGTCAAATTACCAGTTGTGAGGACAATCCTCAAATTGCGGAACCAATCCGCGAAGTTGCTTCCATTGTTTTTCAACTTTTCTTTCTCTAGGAACGCATTAAAATTGATGGTAGGGGCTGCCATTGATCTACAACATATTTGCAATAGTTTAGACTAAGTTTATGACAAATTGAGTTCAAATTAATTAATGAAATTAAACTAGGTGAACTCCCACTCAAAACAACATCCCTCACATTGTTTTAGTGATCACACGAACCAAATCTACTATATCAACACCGATCATCACGAGAGCCGATATAGTTTTAATGGCGAACAATCATCATGTTCATCATATCTACTATATGATTCATGCTTTGCCTTTCGGCGATCCGTGTTCTTGAGGCCATGTCTGTACATGCTAGGCTCGTCAAGATCAAACCTTAGCTACCGCATAAGCAAATCTGGCTTGCTTACGTTGTATTCACCCGCGGAATCAAAGACACCCGATCATCACGTGGTGCTTCGAAGCAACAAGCTTTGGCAACGGTGCATACTAAGGGTGAACACTTTAGAACTTGAAATTTATGTGCATGAGGGATCATCTTATAATGCTACCGTCGTCTACTAAGCAATACAAGATGCATAAAGGATTAACATCACATGCAATTCATAATATGTGATATGATATGGCCTTTCTTCTTTGTGCTTCCGATCTCCATCTTCAAGCACGAATATGATCTCCATCATCACCGGCATAGCATCAAGGTCAATGACGCTTCTTCATGGTTGTCGTCCACCAGCTTCAACTATTACAACTATTTTGAATAGACACGCAGGTCTTAACAGAAATTAAAGACAACCATATGGCTCCTGCCGGTTGCCAACTTACAATAAGGAACATTGCATACATCAAATATAATCACAATCATGGCCATATCACATCACTGCACACCCCTGCAAAACAAAGTTAGACGCTTCTACTTTCTTTGCATATTTTACGTGGTTTGGGGCTTTCCATAAGTGTCGTTCTAACCTACGAACAAGAACCACAACATTGATACTAGCATTGTTGATTACCCGTTGTAAATTGGATCTTTACTATGCTAGGAGAAACAGGCACCCGCAAAGCCACTTATGCAATACAAGTTGCATGTTAAGCGTGGAGCAAGTCTCATGAACGATGTCATGTAAGGTTAGCCCGGGCCGCTTCATCCCAACATACCGCAAGATGCAAAGTACACGCAAAGCAATCTACAATAAAAGCATCAACGCCCACAATGACCATTGTGTTCTACTCGTGCAACAGATCTACATATAGACACGGCTCTGATACCACTGTAGGGGTTCGCAGCATGGAAAACAAAAATTTTCTATCGCATACAAACAAACAAGCCAAGATCTATCTACTAGATTGTAGCAACGAGTCGATGGAATAACTCACCCTCGAAGATTCCAAAGTGTTTAACGAGAGCAGATTCTCGTGGGTGATGTAGTCGTACTCTTTCCGATCTCAAGATCGCGTAGACGATCCTTCCAGCGCCACGTTCCAGCAGCGCTCCCGCAGTCGGTCACACGTTCGGTACTCGACGAAGACCTTCCTCTCCCTTGTTCCAGCAGGCAGCGGAGGTTGTAGCACTCTCCTCGCGATTCCGGCAGCACAACGGCGTGGTACCGGAGGTAGAGGGGAGATCCCGCAGGGCTTCGCCTTAAGCCGGTGCGAGTATGGTGGAGCTTATGAGAGAGGCTATTAGTGGTCTAGTAATTAGACACACCAATTAGAGGGCTCTAAACCAATTAGAAGGCTCTAAACCGAATAGCTCTAAACCGGGGTCTAGATCTAGGGTTTAGTTTAGAGGATAGGAAACTTGTGTGTCTAGGAGGGGAGCCCTGCCCCTCCTTATATAGGTGGGAGGGCTGGCCGGCCAAGGGGAGGAGTTCCTCCCCAACTCGGCCTAGGGAGGTGCGCCGGCCAAGGGGAGGAACCCTCCTCCAACTCGGCCTCCACCTCTCCTCCTCTTTTCCCACTTCCCAAAACTGCCGTTTGACTTTCAAACTAGCCGTTTGACTTTTCAATTTAGGATTTAAATAAATCCTTTATTTGGGACAGCAAGAATACTTAGTACATGATGCAATCATTCCAATATGTAATGACACACTCATGTACCCTTCCCCCTCCGGAGTGCCGGACATTCCGGGACCTTCTAGAATGTTCCCGATGAAAACACCGGAACCATTCCCCAACTCCGAAACGGGACTTTCCTTATATGAATCTTATTCTCCGGACCATTCCGGATCACCTCGTGATATCCCGGATCCCATCCGAGACTCCGAACAACATTCGGTCTCTTTCTCATAATACCATAACTACTCAAACAACGTCGAATCCTTAAGTGTGTCTCCCTACGGTTCGTGAATTATGCGGACATGATCGAGACACTTCTCCGAACAATAACCAATAGAGGAATCTGGAAATTCATATGGCTCCCACATATTTCTACGATTACTTTGCGATCGAATGAACCACTTACATACGATACCAATTTCCCTTTGTCTCACGATATGTTACTTATCCGAGGTTATGATCTTCGGTATCTCTGCATACCTAGTTCAACCTCGTTACTGATAAGTACTCTTTTCTCGTTCCCGTGATATGTGATCCCTTGTGACCCAGTCACATGCTTGCAAGCTAATTGGATGACATTTCACCGAGAGGGCCCAGAGAATATCTATCCGTCATATGGATGGACAAATCCCACTCTTGATCCATGTGTTTCAACCAATACTTTCCGAACACTCAATACCACCTTTATAGCCACCCTGTTACGGTGTGGTGTTTGATGACATCAAAGCATCCATCCAGTAAAGGTGATATGCATGATCTCATGGTCGAAGGAATTAGGTTACTATGTATCAGAAAGCATATAGCAATTGAACTATTGAAATGACTTGATCTTTATGCTACGCTTATCTATAGGAGTATGTCCACCATATCATTCTCCTAACGATATGATCTTGTTGTTAATAACATCTCAATGTTCATGATAGGGAAACCACAATCATCTATTAACCAACAAGCTAGTGAAGTATAGAGGCTATACTAGGGACTTCAATTTAAGTTTACAATTCACACAAGTATTAATGTTTCCTTGTTAATACTATTATAGCATGAATATAAACATTTATCATAAACACAAAGATATAAAAATAACTATATTTATTATTGCCTCTAGGGCATATCTCCAACAGTACCAACCGCCAAGCAACTAGGAGGTCACCCTTCAAGAGTAACAAGCTCATGGTCTCTCACTCGAACAAATCGTAATGGATAGCTCAACACTTATGCAAGAATGCAAAGCAAGAACACCAAAGGTGCTCAAATTCTTCACTCTCAAATCCTACCTAAGAAACAAGTGCTATGGAGGAATTAGAGACGAAGAACAATGGTGGAAATCAACCAATGACTTGAAGATCTAGATCCAATGGGTTCTCCTCACTTAGAGGAGAAATTGATTGGTGCAGATTGTAGATCTAGATCTCCTCTTTCAAAGCCCTCAAAATGATGCAAGAATCATAGGAGAAAAGGGGGAGGAAGCAAGCTCAAGAGGTTCAAAAATGGTGGTCAATTTTGTGGTCAAGGAGACCCACAAACGTTGGGGAAGAATCCCCTTATATAGGGGAAAGAAAAAATGGATGTTGGGAGGCTTCCTGTGAAAATCCGGTCTAAAAGTCGGTTGGATCGGCCCCGGCACCGGGAAACTCGGTCCCTAGGCCGGTTGACCGGACTACAGACCGGAAAAGGCACTGTTTACTAACTCGGAATAGACTCAGTCGCGAAAACTGGAAAATCCGGTCTACGACCCGGTCTACCGACGATGGGACCTGATATGTTGAAAACGTATCTATAATTTTTGATGCTCCATGCTTGTTTTATATCATTTGTCTTATGTTTTGTCTACACTTTGAGGTGTTTTTATATCTTTTCTAGAACTAACCTATTGACAAGATGCCACAGTGCCAGTTGCATGCTTTCTTCTATTTTTGGTTCCAGAAAGGCAGAAAATCAATATTCTCGGAATTGGACGGGACAAAAGCCAAAGTTATTATTTTTCTCGGAGCAACACGGAACCACGAAGCAGAGACGAAGGGGGGCCACAGGGTGGTCGCACCCCCTAGGTGCGGGCAAGCCCTGGGGGCGCCCATAGGGGGTGTGGGACCCCTGTACCCCCACCGACCTTGATTCCTGCGCCTATAAGAGCCCCCCGATGAGAAAACCCTAGAGGATCCAGAAGAAATCCACGAAAACCTCTGTTGCGCCGCCACCACCGAAGGGGAGATTCGGGGGACAGAAAGTCTCTGTTCCGGCACCCTGCCGGGACGAGGAAGTGCCCCCGGAGCCATCTCCATCGCCATCTTGATCACCATTGTTGATTCCCATGATGAGGAGGGAGTAGTTCTTCCTCAGGGCTAAGGGCTCTACCGGTAGCTATGTGTTCATCTCTCTCTCTCTCTATGCATGATCTTGTGTTCATGAGCTTTGTAATCAAGTAGATCTACCTTGCTACTCAAGTTCTTCATTAGATCTCTGCTCTTCCCATGTGTGTGAAAGTGACAGCGTGCACGCCATGGTGGCACTTAGGCTTGAGTCTACATAAATACTCTTTGTGCTTTAATAGATCTATGTTTTTCCCCACGTGTGTGAAAGTGACAGCGGGCATACCGTGTGTGGCACTTTGGCTAGATTGAATATTTGTTACGAGTTATATTTGGAGTTGGATGTCTCTATGAAATTGTGGTGTTTGTTGGAACCATCTAGTGCTCAAGGTGACAGTGTGGGGTTATCTAGATTGGGGAAGACAGACTTTGAGGTGTGCTGTTATAGCCCTACCATGGATTAGAGTGTGCAACCGGAGAGTAGTTAAGAGTAGTATCATGAAGAGAGGATATTTATATGAGAGAGTGTTCATTAGTGAGAGTATGATCCCTAGGCCTTGTTTCTAAGCATTGAAACACCGTTTGCTACTAGATCTGTTGCATGTTTGCTTGCTTCCATCTTTGTTCCGTTTTCCGGGGAGGTTTTGGTCCTTTACCTTACCTCACCATCAAGCTCTTTTCTGGCACTGTTACCTCACCGTCAACAACAAGTCAGAAGCTCTTTTCTGGCACTTTTACCACTTGTATTTCACTATCTGTTCGCCGAACTAGTGCACATATATTGGGTGTGTTGGGGACACAAGAGACTTCTTGTATCTTGATTACAGGGTTGCTTGAGAGGGATACCTTTGACCACTTCCTCCCTGAGTTCGATAAACCTTGGGTGATCCACTTAAGGGAAACTTGTTGTTGTTCTACAAACCTCTGCACTTGGAGGCCCAACAACTGTCTACAAGAATAGAAGTGCGTAGACATCAAGCTCTTTTTTGGCGCCGTTGCCGGGGAGGAAAGGTAAAAGGCACTCACACACGTTACCCCACGGCAACAGCAAGCCAGAAATCTCTTTTCTGGCGCTGTTACCGGGGAGGTAAGGTAAAAGGTACTCACATCCTCCGGTGTGAGTGCTCAAAGTTATTTCCTTTAGATTTTGCAATTTTGTCTTTTTGTTTCTTGTTTTCACTAGTTAGGCTTAATGGAAGACAACAAAAAAAACTAGAGAGCTTTATAGTGTTTATCTTGAGCTAGGACACGAACTGTTTGAAGAGAAAATTAAAAAACCTATGGAGCTTTATTTGCATGCTAATAGCAATGTTATTAGTATGGATTTTTTGAACACCATTGTTACTAATGGTATGGAAACGTCAAATCTTGGGGAAGCTAGTTTTTATGAGAAGGATCTTTTTAGTTCCCCAACTTTAGGGAAGAAAATTTGCTCTTATGATACTTTATCTCCCATATGTGGTAATTCTAATGATACTTGTGATATTTTAAATCCACATACTGAAAGTGCCCCTTTTAAAATACCTATTGAAATTGTTGAACGTGTTATGAATAACTGCTATTTTGGAGATGGAACTATCCATCCTTGTGATCATTTACTCTTTATACATGAATTATGCGAGTTGTTCAAGTGTGCAGGTATTTCAATGGACCAAGTTAAGAGGAAGATATTCCCTTTCTCATTTAGGGACAAAGCAAGGGAGTGGTATGAGCTACTAGATGATCCTCATCATTTGGAGTGGAAGGAACTTGAATCTCTCTTTTTCTCTAAATTTTATCCTCCTCATGAAATTCATAAAGATAGGAATTATATTTATAATTTTCATCCTCGTGAGGGAGAAAGTATTGCCGAAGCTTGGGGGAGATTGAAGTCACTAATTCTCAAATGTCCCATTCATGTTCCCCAGTAATGTTGTTATCAACAATTTTTATGCAAGGCTTTCAGGACATTACAAGGACTATCTGGATACTTGTTTAGAGGGATCCTTCACAAGTAAGGAGGTCAAAGCTAAGTGGGATCTTCTTGAAACAATTCAAAGCAATACCGAAGATTGGGATAATGACAAAGGTAAAGAACCGGGTATAAACTATGAGTATGATTGCATTAAGTCTTTCGCTAAAACTGCTGATTTTCAAGATCTTAGTGCTAAATATGGTCTTGATCCTCAAATTCTTGTTAGATATTATAGAGCCTTTGCTTCCCATATTAATGTTCCTAAATAAAAATGGGACATGTATCATGAACCTTTTAAAGACACTTGCATGGAAAATAAAAATGTTATTAGTGATTGCAATAAACGTGCTCAAACTTCTGAAAGTACTATTTCTTATAAGCATGTTAATTTTTATGGTATGCATAGACCTTGTGAAAAGAATAAAAATGAAGAAGATTATTGTATCACCCACTGGAATGAAAGAACTAGAACGTGGTATAAGGCTCTAAATAATCTTGGTAAAAAAGTTTGTGCCCTCTACCCTTTTATTTGTGAACTCTGCTGTGAAGTGGGTCATTTCAATTTTCAATGCTCAGGCCATATGAGTACTGCAAGCTTGTATTGTGATAACGTGATCACTGATAATCAACATGATGAACTTACTTTATTTTTGGGGTGTGAAGAGTTATCAAGAAAAACTTCTTTGATAGACATGAGTACTTCTGATATGAATAGCGTCATGCATGGTTTTCATCTTTATTGTGTTGAAAACTGCCACGCAAATACTTACATACAAAATCTTATAAAAGATGATATTTTACCAAATTATGACAGGACTGATATGTGTTTTGATCTTATTAATGAAAAGGAGGAATCCTCCAAAGTTTCTTCTATTGTCTCTAACAATAAGCCAGGGTATGTGGAGAAGCTTCCTTTCAAGCCTCTCCCTCCTAAAGAGGACAGAAGAAGAAGAAAAAGAAGAGGAGTAAATGGAGAGAGGAAACGGTATTTTCCTCTAATCATGTTGCTCCTATCATAGTTTTTGCTGATGAGTCTGAACTAGATGATGTTCCTATGCCTGTTACATATAGTAGTGATCATGATTGGGAAAAGCACACCACTTTTGATATTTTTTACCAATTCTGAAAATGATGATATTAATAGTTGTTGTGCTATTAGTGCTATCCATGTTTCTTCTAATGATTATATGTTTACAAATGAACACACTTGGGAAGATAGCTATTCTAGTGCTTATGATGATACTATACCTCCAATATATGATGAATACAATGATAAGTATGATATTTTTAGTCCACCTACTATAGAGGAGAAAGTTTATTGTGATTACAATATGCCTCCTATATTTGATGATTATGGTGACGAGAATGATAGTGATAGCTATTTTGTTGAATTTGCTCCCACTACAATTAATAAGAATGGCTATTCTTATGTGGAGAGTAATAATCATTTTATGCATGTGGCTCATGATAAGAATGTTTTATGTAATAGTTATATTGTTAATTTTATTCATGTTGCTACTGAAAGTTATTATGAGAGAGGGAAATATGGTTTTATGCATCTCAATAATATTAAGTTTCCCCTCTTTATGTTGAAAGTTTTGCAGTTGCACTTGTTTTGTTTTCCTATGCTTGTTGCGTTGTGCTTTTATGACTTGCTTCTTTACAAGATTCCTATGCATAGGAAGTGGGTTAGACTTAAATGTGTTTTGAATTTGCTTCTTGATGCTCTCTTTTACTTCAATTCATATTGCTTATGTGAGCATCTTCTCAAACTATCAAGCCTAACTTAAAGGCGTTAAAGAAAAGTACTTGTTGGAAGATAACCCAAGATTTTCTTGAGTCTTGGAAGTTATTACTTCAGTAATGACCTCTCCTTATCCTTTTTGTTTGTTTTGCCAAGAATGACCTCTAATGAGAGGGAAGTAAGATTTGGGAAGTTGCTGTCCCGAAACAGATTTTTGTCCTCCATCATAAAAAATTGTGAGGAGTCTCTGTAACTTGGATTGAGCTAAAAATTTACGAATAAATCCCCCAGTATGTTAGATAACTTTCGTTAGTTCAACACTTTTTGATTTGAGCAATATAAGATCTTCTAAAAAAATTGGTTTCTACCTGCTGGTCTGTTTTGACAGATTTCTGCCATTATTTGCATTTGCTTCTTATTGATTTTTTTAGTTCTTTTTTAGAAAATGAGCTTTCTGAAGGAGTTGCTACAGTAGCTTGTGTTTTTAGTGAAAAGCCTTGCTGTTCCAAAGCTTTGCCAGAGGTCTAATATCTTTTGAATAAGCTAATGTTGCTAATGAAGATTGTGTGAAGTTCTGTATGAAGGAAAAATTTCAGGTGTAGAGAGAGAATGATGCAATGAGATGAAGAATGGACAAAATCTCAAGCTTGGGGATGCCACCACGGTGTCACCCCAATAAATATTCAAGAGGTACAAGCGTCAAAGCTTGGGGATGCCCAAGGCATCCCTTTCTTCATCAATAAAAATCTCAGGTCTTTCTAGACACTTCGTTTTTATTGTTTCATGCACAGTTGTGTTGTTCTTGGAGCGTCTTAGTTTTCGTTTTTGGTTTTCGTTTGCTTAGTTTGCTTGAGTAAGTTGGTTGGTTACACCACACTTCTTTTGGAGAGAGACACACTCTATTTCCATTGCCTAGAACACTCTAGTTTTCACTCTTATTGTTTTGTGAGTGTTCACTTTTGCTAGCACTACGTTCAGCCTTAGTTTTCTTGTGCTTATTGCTTAGAAATATTTAGTTCTTCTTTGTAGATTTGTGATACAAGCTCACTGATCTTTATTGATTATTATCTTTGTGGGTTGTTTCAAATAAGTCGTTTGGTGTTGGAAAGGAGTAGAAAGTTTCATACTTATAGTGGTACAAGAGGAGCTTGCTTTGACTGTGACTTGGACTCTATCATGTCATGCTAGATCTTGTTTTGACCTTATGCTTAGTGATTATTGCAGTAGCATGACTTGTTCCAAACAACTAGGATTTCTTAATGTGCCTTGAAGGAATCATGCGTTGTTTTGGCATACAAAAGCATAGTATTGTGGTATTCTCCTTTGATGCTTTGTTTGGGTTGACTTGGGACATGCTCACACCATGTATTGACTATGGACAAGTCACCATAGCCTCTAAGATCATTTAGTCCTTGACTTGTAGTACCACTTTATGCTTTGATTAGTAATGTTTTGTTGCTCTGTATGATTATGGCCATTATTGCTCTCTTAGTTGGTTGCTCCCAGTCTTTTGCTAGCCTCCACTTGTATGAGTAAGCTCTACTCATGCTTCCAACTCCCAAGAAACCAAGTTATTCCAAAGTGTCCACTATAAATTCCTATGCATGGTGTGTTACACCATTCCAAGTATATTATTGTTTGCAACTATCTTCCAATTAAAAACTATTTTGTTATGTGAAAACTTAGTGATTAAAGCCCTCACGAACTTGATGGCACACTTTATTCCTTGCCCCTAATAAACTTGAACCATTGTGACAACTTTGTTGTATATGCTTGCACTTATAAGTTGGAATTAGCAGAACCGTGCTATCACGGGGAACGTTTTCAACATTGCACTTGTACTTTGTACTCAGTTGATATCATGCTCTTTTGTCTCTGGATGTCACCGGTGTGAAATAAAGAGGGAACTTGTAAGTCCATGGAGTTTGTATTCTGTGTTAGAGAAGCGCCTGGGCCACTAGCCTAAGCCATGCCTAATCATGGTGGAAACTTGCAGCATCACCATAGTGACATCTATGAAGCATTCTTCTTATAAAAAAGAGACATATTGAGAAAAGAGGAAAGGGAGAAAAGAGCACCATATTCCCATGGTAAATACGAAGATTGCTAAGATGCTCATTGTCTGCTTGCCTTGTCATTTTGGTTATGGGATAGCTCCTGTACCATGTGCAAGGGGTACCTTGTTGGCGGTTCTCAATGATATGAAAATACTTACAATGACAAGAACTTACCTGGACCCAAAGTTGAGTATGCATGAAGTGTGGCCCTCGTATTCAAGGGACTTGAGATTGCCAACTTATACTTCGTCAAGCATATACTCCATCTTTGTTCACTTTAACCTTTACCACTTCAAGATGCTTATGATAGGGGCAATGAGGGCTGAAATCTAACAAGTACCATAATTTTTGGAAGCTCTTTTTGAAACTTGTAATCCCTGTTTCCTTTACAAAAAAGGCCTTTCTTCCACTACTATATTGAGTCTCCACCTTCTACCTTTAGGAACCATTAAGAGAGCATAGTTGCCATTCTGTGTGCAGTGTCCCAAAGCTTATTGATTGATGCATATTATGATATTACTTGTTCTTGTGCTATTTGTTTCTAGTCACTCTTATAAACTTTGAAGGTGTCCTATGCATCTATATTGCTACTCCATGAGGGACAAGCTGATTGCCACTATGCCATGTTTTCTGTATGTGAAACAAACAAATGTTTTTCAATGCATTGTTATTCATGATCTTTGTTTGTAACCTTTCATGTTGCATGCATAGTTACTTTGTCTTATTGTTAGAACTCCATTGTTCATGCACATGTTTAGAGTTCTTTGATCCTAGCTTTCAATGCTTGCAAATGGTTAGATCTTTATTGTGATGGTGCATGTCAGCTAAAAAATTATTATTTTTATCACTTACCTACTCGAGGACAAGCAGGAGTTAAGCTTGGGGATGCTTGATACGTTGAAAACGTATCTATAATTTTTGATGCTCCATGCTTGTTTTATATCATTTGTATTATGTTTTGTCTACACTTTGAGGTGTTTTTATATCTTTTCTGGAACTAACCTATTGACAAGATGCCACAGTGCCAGTTGCCTGTTTTCTTCTGTTTTTGGTTCCAGAAAGGCAGAAAATCAATATTCTCGGAATTGGACGGGACAAAAGCTAAAGTTATTATTTTTCCCGGAGCAACGCGGAACCATGAAGCAGAGCTGGAGGGGGACACAGGGTGGCCGCATCCCCCTAGGCGCGGGCAAGCCCTGGGGGCGCCCATAGGGGTTGTGGGCCCCCTGTACCCCCACCGATCTTGATTCCTGCGCCTGTAAGAGCCCCCGATGAGAAAACCCTAGAGGATCCAGAAGAAATCCACGGAAACCTCTACTGCGCCGCCGCCATCGAAGGGGAGATTCGGGGGACAAAAAGTCTCTGTTCCGGCACCCTGCCGGGACGGGGAAGTGCCCCCGAAGCCATCTCCATCGCCATCTTCATCACCATTGCTGATTCCCATGATGAGGAGGGAGTAGTTCTTCCTTAGGGCTAAGGGCTCTACCGGTAGTTATGTGTTCATCTCTCTCTCTCTATGCATGATCTTGTGGTCACGAGCTTTGTAATCAAGTAGATCTACCTTGCTACTCAAGTGCTTCACTAGATCTCTGCTCTCCCCATGTGTGTGAAAGTGACAGCATGCACGCCATGGTGGCACTTAGGCTTGAGTCTACATAAATACTCTTTGTGCTTTAATAGATCCATGTTTTTCCCCACGTGTGTGAAAGTGACAGCGGGCATACCGTGTGTGGCTCTTTGGCTAGATTGAATATTTGTTACGAGTTATATTTGGAGTTGGATGTCTCTATGAAATTGTGGTATTTGTTGGAACCATCTAGTGCTCAAGGTGACAGTGTGGGGTTATCTAGATTGGGGAAGACAAACTTTGAGGTGTGTTTTTATAGCCCTACCATGGATTAGAGTGTCCAACCGGAGAGTAGTTAAGAGTAGTATCATGAAGAGAGGATATTTATATGAGAGAGTGTTCACTAGTGAGAGTATGATCCCTAGGCCTTGTTTCTAAGCATTGACACGCTGTTTGCTACTAGATCTGTTGCATGTTTGCTTGCTTCCATCTTTGTTCCGTTTGCCAGGGAGGTTTTGGTCCTTTACCTTACCTCACCATCAAGCTCTTTTCTGGCACCGTTACCTCACCATCAACAACAAGTCAGAAGCTCTTTTCTAGCACCGTTACCACTTCTATTTCACTATCTCTTCGCCGAACTAGTGCACCTATATTGGGTGTGTTGGGGACACAAGAGACTTCTTGTATCTTGATTGCAGGGTTGCTTGAGAGGGATAACTTTGACCACTTCCTCCCTGAGTTCGATAAACCTTGGATGATCCACTTAAGGGAAACTTGCTGTTTTTCTACAAACCTCTGCACTTGGAGGCCCAAAAACTGTCTACAAGAATAGAAGTGCGTAGACATCAGCACCGGATCTTCAGGTGTTTGAATTGGTCGGACCGGATCCACAACCGGGATGAAAGAGAATTCACAAAAAAAGCAGTAACTTTTGCATCCAGACTCCGATTTTGATGATCCTGGGATTGTTTTGACAAGGACAAAAAAGATCTACCAGATGGTGCAGAGAAATAGCATATCCCAACAAAGGAGGATATAACAAAGTGAAGAAAGGTAAGAAGCCTCCCTATAAGAAGAACCGGTAAAACCTCAAAACTCGAAAGATGCATACAAATTCCATTTTTGATGAATTTGGGCTTGTTGAAGAGCTAGCAACAAGCTCAAGAACCTCACATGGAGAAACACCAAGAAGAAACAAAATAAGAAGATGCAAAGTATGCAAAGGACTGAGCTCCCTAAGACGACGTGATCAGGTTACCCAACCGAAAGCCCCTCTTGATAGTGTGGCTATCTATCCTATAATCCGGTCTCCCAACAACCACCTTTAGACCAGTAAAAGGAAAACCTAGAAAGACCAGGCATTTTCCTTGCGCATACCGCTTGATCTTTATGACAACGCTTCAAGCTCCATCCAAGCCGAAATGCATCACTTGATCATTGTTGCTTCGTGAAGATTCATAATTTGCTCCCCCATACACCACTATGGGATAGCTTTATTAAGAAACGTCTTCACATGTCCATTATCACCAATATGAATGGCAAGATTCAAGCAAATGATCTTCTCGAGATGCTTGTCTTGAACTTGCGCTTTTCAACCTTGATGATGATCACCACTTGATGTTATCCTCTCATGGTCTATACTAAATCTTTACTTTTGAAGCATGCACATAGAAATATACCTATCCCATATAGAAAACGCAAAGGCACATATATAATGGGTTAGTTTATGATGCATAATTGACAATGCTTACCATACCACAAGATCCATGTGATACATTCTTTATGCTTCATGTGTTGACTAACTTGAAAGTACTCTTCACTCTTTGCATAGGTCAACCATGTATATTCTCATGCTCCATCCCAATATCTTGAGTTACATAAATAAATCTTCATTTGATTACATGCTCCAAATCTTAGTCAACTATAGATCAATTAATGAGGCTATCATCACACCAACTTAGAGCCATATCTTTTTGTTGAGATCACACTCTCAAGATCATGATCATATCATATTATTCTCTTCAACTAGATGATCTTGATGCCAATACTCAAAGTATATATTTATCTTCATGGCATCCATACTTGAATACAACACATGGACTACAAGCATGACCTATGTAACATTCCTTCATATAAAAACTCAGTGAAAACATTAATCCATAGGGATTGTCATTAATCACCAAAACCACACATAGGAGCAATTACCCTTTAAATTTGCCTACTTACTTTTCTCCAGTATCTTTCGAGACTAGTGTTTCTTCGTGGATTTCAACACCTCTGTCCCTAGATGTGATTTCCCACACCCTCTTTTTTGTCTTCTTATTAACTCGAAATTTGTTGGCATTCTTCAAATTGTTTGGAACCTAGATTTTTTTAAGCTGATGCAAAAGCTTTGACCCAATATATCAATTAAGCAAGAGAGCTTATAATAAGTAAAAGATTATAGTATCACAAAAGCTACTACTCTCCCAGAATAAATTCACTCATTCATTTTGCTTGAAATGGTCCAAATTTTTGCCTCGTGCTAGAAGAACCATAGGAGGTGCATGCTTGTTATTGAAGACTCTTTCATTTGGCTCCTTCCAAGTTTCTCAAGAGATAAGGAGATCGGGAGAGGCTAGATCTTTCTGCTTTGTCATGAACGACCACCATGTGAAGTGTTGAAGTATGATCCAAGTTCATCAAGGAGGCTAACCTATAACAAGCAATGCGATCCATGGTATGGATTATTGAGGACATAGGTTTCTAGCGTTATATTTACCTTTTGTAAGCCCATAGTTCGGATAAGTTGCATCTGTGAAATCCTGGCGTTGTGTAAACACTCCCCATATAGTGAACTTTTGCTGGCTGGTGCCCTTGGTTTTTTCCTCTCTTTGTTGGAGAGATTTTCCACATTAAATCAGTGTCCCTCTACTGTGATTTTATTTTCATTCTTTGTTATTTGCTTGCCATGCTTATAAACTGAAGATTAATTGTGTTGGCCATATGTTGAGACCGATGGCATGATCTAATTCTTGATCATGCCCCAAAACATATTATCTAAGGTCAACTTGGTGGAGTTGATCCATACATAAACAAATTGGCGAACATGCTCAATGAGGTAGTCAACATCCATGTTGATCTCGTGGATCCGTGCATCATTACTTACTAATATTCCATTTTTTTACTTTTTGAGGCCTCAAAGACGAGAGGTGCCATGTCTATAGGTTTCTTGTTGTTTAACCATGCGGCCTCCCAAAAATATGACTTCTCCCCATTACCTATGTAATCATATTAGCCGCATAGAAGAAGTCCATATCTATCTCGATGGACGGGTTCTCTAAGCCCACCCAAATCTTTTTTAGATCTTTCCATTCTAATCAATGGACAAATTAATTTAATTTCCCCTACAAATAAGTTGGCGTTGAGGACAACAATAACTTCAAGCTCCTTGGGTCTACAAACCATGTCCCAATTCACCTTGCATTTCCCTCTAGAGACTTTGTCACTAGCCACCCAAAGAGATGCCGGCTCATTTTTTTGACATAGTCGGTGGTTCCGGGAGGAACAATGATTGGAGTCAAGTGATAGGTTGATTATGATGTGCGCACTGAATTAAGAAGGGAGGGGTGTGCACGATGTTGTGATATATTTGCCATTCCACTATGGGATCTTCCCCGCAACCTTGTGTTTGGCTCATAATTCGGACGAACGTTCCAACAATCAATGAATATCATCCCAAATCCCTAAAAAATATGAAACTCTATTTTCTATGCTACGACAGACTATCAACCACATCTCCAATACCAAAAGCTTCTTAGTAGCCAATAAAAAATCCCTTCGACACCTTAAATGTAGGGTGTAAAACACCCACTCCTCATTATAATTCTTGTTTTATGCTCTCTCTCTCTATATATATACATATATATATATATATAGGGAAATAGTCTGCTAAACACGGGCATAGCTGTGCATAGCCTATCCACCGTTGATTCTATCCTCTTTTGATATAGGGAGCACATGTATCCAGACCTAGGATTTGTCTAAGAACTAACGCCGTTAGTGTTCCTTTGGCATGCATGAATGAAGCCCTAGCAAAATAAAGCTTGTCTAATTTCGTTTGCATGAGGTAAACCCTAATGAGCAACATGCAAAACAAAGTTTGTCTAATTTCGTTTGCATGAGGCAAACCCTAACGAGCAACATGCAAAACAAAGCTTGTCTAATTTCGTTTGCATGAGGCAAACCCTAACGAGCAACATGCAAAACAAAGCTTGTCTAATTTCGTTTGCATGAGGCAAACCCTAACGAGCAACATGCAAAACAAAGCTTGTCTAATTTCGTTTGTATGAGACAAATCCTAACGAGCAACATGCAAAACAAAGCTTGTCTATTTTCGGTTGCATGAGGCAAACCCTAACGAGCAACACGCAAAACAAAGCTTATCTAATTTCACTTAGGTGAGGCAAACCCTAACGAACAACATGCAAAACAAAGCTTAGCTAATTCCGTTTAGGTGAGGCAAACCCTAACAAACAACATGCTGAGAAACCCTAACTTATTTAGTCAACCCTAACTTATTTAGTCTCTCTTCAACTTTTCTTGCTCATTTGAAAAACTAGGTGGAACCGGTTATTGCTTTCTTCCCTCTACCCCATCCCTCCTCGTGCACTTTTGTTTGGTACGTACCATTGCTTTCTCTAATCACAAGCTATTGTTTTACATCGTTATTATGGACCGGTTATTGTTTTACAAAAAAATGTGGAGAGATGCGCGCGACAAGTAACTCTCTCTAAGCCACGTGCAAGTCACTTTAAAAAAATCTGCTGGCAAAACGTCACCACGGAACAAATATCAAAGTATGTCGTCGCTGCCTCTAAGCCAAGCCGACAACGCACGATAACAATAATGAAGGACGTACTTGGCCTCTAACGTCACCACGGAAATAATCCGGTCTTACCGAAGCCCTTGACCGGAAATATTCACTTTTAAAATAGGCGTATGTTTGAAGTTTGCGGGGTGCGTGCATGCAGCCATGAACACGTCAAGATCTGCTGGCATTTGTTTATCTTTTACGCACGGTGCAGGCATCGGGCATGCACGAAACCATGCCGTCACGTCTCCCGCTCCCACTCCGTAGTACATTTCCGTGGGCTGCGCGCGGCAGACTGGTAACATGCTGTGTCACGGTGTAGCCTGCTTAGCATGTTTGACTTTACCGGCAAACTGGCCACGACAGTCCCACCACTGGATGTACTCGTTGAAACGGATGAGACGTGACAAGATGACCACGAAGTACACCTCCGGTTGGAGGCGGGTTTGCGACCTTCATACCCGTCTCCGTCACCTCTTCCCACCACCTATGCCTCCGCCACCTCTTCCCACCACCTATCCACCGACGGGTCCTAAACTTCACCAGACCCGTCCCGTGACGGGTACCCGCGACCTGATGGGTATCCGTCAAGATGGACGAGAGTACAAAAATTTGACTGTAAATCGTATATTATGTATAATTTTTGACAGCATCTTGTTGCATTTAACAAGTCCATCACAATTCACAATAACAAGTACTGTACAAATATAACAATAACAAGTACATGTCCAGCTGTTCATCACAATTAAAAAGTCTAACAAGCACATGACAGGTGGGCTCTACTTGTTTGTGGCGGATCTACGGGTTAACAGGTATGGTTTTCGTATCTCCATACCCGCCTCTATCAGACCCATTGGGTCACAGATTTTATCATTAAGATACTCGTGGGTTATTTTTTCGACCAAACTCTTCTCTATTTGATGTGGGTACCGGCGGGTTAACGGGTGACGGATGCCTATTGCCATCGGGAAGTACACCGCCGTGCAAGCTGAGAGGGAGAGACGTGGTTCCTGCAGATAGAACAGAATCGGTTTTGTGTAGCGGATCGAGAATCATCGCAACCGTAAATTTTTCCAAAAGTGGGAGAATCGGAGCCGTCGAGGGCTCCTCCTATCCGCGCAGCAGATAACGTAGGCGCCGACCGACCGGATGCGCATGCGCGTCGCTGTCTTATCGCGAGCCCAGCAGCAAGCCGGCCCGCGGGGTCAAAAATCAAAATCCCCCACACAGCAGCGCCGGCGCCAAAGCGGCCGCGCCCTTTCCGCTCCTCCACCCACCCACCCACCCGCCCGCGCGCCCTGCTTTTCGCCGACGGCGACGCTGTCGTCCGGTCCGGTCCGGCCGCCGGGCTCCACTCCACACAGACACAGGGCGGCCTTCCGCGCGCGCCAAGCGCCAGCTCACCACAACAGTGGCATCGTTTAGCCGGAAGCGCTCGCTCGTAGCGATCTGTCCGACGCGTCGTGTCGGGAGCCAACGGGCCAACGCGCGCGCGCCGGTCAAGATCGGGAGGAACACGACGCGAAGCTCCGATCCGCTCGCGATCGCGTCGCACATGACATGGTTTTAGCCTCTGTTCGCTCGTCATCACGGCTTGGATGTATTTCCTGGACTCTTCGTGCTCCTCGCGCGCGCGCGCGCCCACTTGGAGTAGGTAGTGTGTGGACGAAAAACGATGGGAGTATCTTTCGCCAAAAAGCGGTGACAGCGGCTCTTGGTTTTCTTGCCGCTCTCCCGGGTTCCGGAAACACTCCTCTTCTAGCATTAGCCATTCATCCATCATCAAGAGATTATGACACATACGTACGTGATCATTTCGGGTGTATGCAGTGCAGATCAGTGTCCCGATGGAATAGCTTTCTTTGCAAACCCATTCATGTATTTGGAACATGTATATCTTTGGGGCGCTAACTGTAGCCACGTGCACCAGCTCCCTCTCACAGAACGCATGCAGTTAGATCTTCAAGGATAAATTCTTGGGCATATGCTACAGCATATAACTATCTCAACTCTCAAGTTAATTTATCAACTTGTCAAGAGTCAATTCACACTCGGAACATGATAAAGTAGAGGTCAGGATATTTAGGTTCAAGGAAAACCAAGGATATGCTGAGTTTACAACTTTTTTTGACAGTTTACAAGTGGAGGACTACGTAGTTGTTGGTTGAGGTTGAGGCACACCACAATCTCTGCCAGCGTCGGGCATAGTATGATGCACGTATTGCTAGCTAGCAACTTACTCACGGAAGCAAATTGGATACTTTTTAGGCTCCACTAACTAACTACTCCTAGTAGTTAACCAAAGCAATGCTATCAAAGCTTGTTGTTGTTGAGCTTGTTGTAGTAGATAAATGAAAAGTCGTCGTGCTAAGGTTCATAAAACCAGCGCACTAGAGCAGTAACCGTCGCTGAAGATAATAATCGTAGATTGCAAGAGACTGACTTCCAACCACACCGACGAATACGGAAAACGATCGGATACTAAGAGATCCGCCAAAGACACGACTTCACGCCAGTGGCGGAGCCGGCTCAATCACAGAGCCTGGGCAGGCTTTACATGCAGCTGTATTGACCAAGATTTGTCCCAAAAATTCCTTACTTAAGCTAGCTCTATCCTGTAAACCACAAAGGTAATTAGCAGCTAGAGCCCGGGCAGCCGCCCGGGCATGCCGGGCTGTAGCTCCGCCACTGCTTCACGCGTAGCGAGGATATAGCAGGGAGGACCTTATTCTACTTCAGGACGCAACCGCCACAACATCCCGGAGAAGATGGAGATGCGAGGACAGCGGCGTGCCTTCAGCTCATGCCAATGTCTGTAGTCGTAGCTAGGTGGTCCAATGATTTATTTATAATTTCTATTACTTTTAGCCTTCTTATATTGTTTTTTGATGATTATTAGTAGAACGGTGAAATTTCATAAAAAACAAATCAAGCACGTCGGGCTCTTAATTAGACAAGCAACCTAGCTTCATTAGCAAGGGGCGGCCATGTACATAGAAAGCGATTACCAACAGCAAAAAGATCTCGTGTCTGGTGGAGTGGCACAGTACGCCACGCACGAACGCACGCAAAGCGAGACCGAACCAAACCGATCGATCGATCCAAGGAAAAGAAAGGAGCCGTTCGTAACAGCAAACGCACGAGGCACCCTGCAGTGCAGCAGCGTCAGCTACATGCGTGCAACTTGCAACAAAACAAAGCGACCGTGGCTGCTCGCATGGCATGGACCCTCTCTTCCGATCTTCGTTCCACCGCGAGACGAGATCGATCACGAACCACTCCACCGCATGGAAACCACGAGAGGTTAAAGTATGCACGATCGAGGGCCGGGCCAGCGAGCACTAGTCCACGTGCTATAGCGACGGGGATCCCACCCGGGAGGAAAAGAGAGCGCTGCGCTGCTACGTGTACGGCACGCATTAACTGTGCTGCACAGGTTTAGCTGGAAATATGTCGGTTGGTTACTCTGTCAGAAGGAAGATATAGCATGTGCAGTGACAACGTATCCTCCTGAAAACAAGTACTCCCTCAGACCCATATAACTTGACTTGGATTGAATGAACCTATATACTCCCTCCGACCCATATTAGTTAACTTAACTTTGTCTAGACTAAATACTTAACTAGATTCATGTGAATCTAGATAAACTTGAGTCAACTAATATGGGTCGGAGGGAGTACTAAATAGTGTCTAAATTTATTCAAATTTAGACAAATTGAAGTCAACTAATATGGGTTGGGGAGCAGTTAACTCATGCACCAGATGCACCTATGACCTATGTGTTATTAGCCATTCGAAGTACTCTCTCCATTTTATAATATAAGACGTTTTAGTTCTTTTTAATGAAATATTAGACGTCTTTTATTATATAAGTTCACTCCGAATCTATACACTGAAAAATGTTTAGATACATTTGTTTCACAAAAATAGAAGTATCATATTTAGAATGAAATGCATAGAATTAAGGTACCGAATGAAGATAACACATTTTTCTTAAATGGGCAGGGGCCCGAAGGTCTTGGAAGCTTTATTAACTCAGTGGTGGGTACAAATTTGCACCAACGCCTCTAAGAAATTAGGGAATAGAGGATAAGGCTACCACTTTTACAAGAAAGACATTGGAGAAAATAACAAAAATGCGATCGAGTCCCTGGTCTTCTCCATCGCGACTGCAATGATACCTCGAGGCTTGGGTGCCTGTGTCGCCGCTAGGGAACATGCCACTTGGGGCGGCGCCGGTCGTGGATCCTTGCCGAGGTCGAGGAAGACCGCTACATCGGCGCTTCATCCTGGAGGAAGAAGAGGCTCGGGCAGCCATCGTACCTGAGCTTGGAGTGGCTCCATCTGCCATGGATAGCGGTGTCACTCTATTGTGGATGCTTGGGAACTCCAAGAAACGCTGCTTCCAGCGTGTGCAACACCACATGCACGCCGACACCCCACAAAGCTCTAGATCAACGAGGAGCAACACCCTTAGCTTCATCTTATTCATCACCACGACCATAAGGAAGAAGTGGATGGACCGGCCGATCCATGCAATTCAGAGCTCCGCCAACAAACCGTGATCCTTGCGCTGCCGAGAAAGGTGTGCGACGTCGCTTCTCCTCCCCACCTCCATAGCCGGCTAGGAGAATCTCCACCGCATCACACCACAATGCATCGCCTCTCCCCCTCGCCCCGATAGCCGGACAGGAGGTTCTGCCTCGCAGCACCTTGGCATCACCAGGTAACAGGTGACCCGAGTGGTGCGTATTTTATAGAAGAACGCCCACGACGCTATTACCACTTTGCACATAACACCTCACGAACTCTCAAATCATCCTCTCTTGTATATTCGATTGCAGCATACTGGTATACACATAGAGCAACTCTATTGCAAATTGTTAACTTTGAAGATGGGGATAGTGCAAGAAAAGAGTGCACGATGACAACGACACAAATAACAAGGAAATTATTTTTCACGGTAATATGTAGCAAATTTTGAACCTTCGGATTGAAACCACTTTTTTGTGTGCAGCGATTAGAATCTCAAGTACAACGAATAATGAACCATTTCAGAATTTCAACATCTTATATCGAACATAGCTCCATAAATAATGACAAGAAAAAACGAGAAAAATTGTAGCAATACACCACACGCGGGCCGCACGGGCGTAGTTGCTCTATGAGTGTACACCTTAGGATCTGGATGGAAGAAAAAACCTAAGAATACTTCGAGCATGAAGCATCTGATCCAAGGGAATCAGGCGACTAGGAACCAGTGGAGGAGGATGACACCGACTTCTAGATCATCATCGGCGGAGTTTCACGAAGTAAGAGAACTCACAAGTAGAGAGAGCCGACCTTGGGAATTTTCTAACACTAGACCCCGTGGAGATGCCGTTCAGGAATGGAAAGGGAGAGAAATGGCTTTGGAAGGACTATTCGAACACTTTAGCAAAACTTTAAGGTTTATTTTAGAAATGTTCCACCATTCCATGTTCAAGCTACATCATATCCATTGGTGCCTGGTGCACAAGTTGGGTTGTTTCGTAGTATGCATTTTTCACGTGCAATATCTTCTGCCCACACCTCCGAGGATATTCTCCTGTTGATGTAAACAAAATTAAAGGTAATATTAGCCCACTAAACTCCGTGTGCACACTCTTGAATTAGCCCCATGGAGGTGAAGGGTTTCGCGGCATAGTAAATCAAAATTTTCTACGGATGCGAACAGAAGGAAAGCCAAGATCTAATCTAGGAGATGCAAACAACGAGAGAGATTAGATTAGATCTTCATACCCTTGAAGATTCGCACAGCGGAACGTTCGTCGGAACGTGGGTGATGTAGTCGTACTCGATTCTCCTCCTCGCGATCCGATCCGATCTAGCACCACAAGTGGCGGTGCCTCCGTGAGATGCACACGTGCAGCACCTCGACGTCTCCTCCTTCCTCGGACCAGCAAGTATGGTGGAGAGACGGATTGGATCTACAACACGACGGCGTGGTGTATATGGTGGAGAATTTCTGCAGCAGGGCTTCGCCTACAAACAGTCGGGAGGGAGAGAGGAAGGGCAGCAGGGCTTCGCCTACAAACAGTCGGGAGGGAGAGAGGAAGGGCAGCAGGGCGGCTAGGGTTGGAGGGGAAGGTGTAGGAGGTTGGTGAGCCCCCAGCCCTCTATATATAGAGGGGTGGGCGCAGCCCTAGCCCCTCCCCCAAGCCAAGGCCGGCGGCCCCAAGGAGGAAGAGTGGGGGGCAAGAAAACCCCCCTTCTAGAAGCTCTATCTAGAGTTTAAACCTCTCTTGGCCGGCTGGGCCCTATGGGGCCTTGTGCCCCTGGCCCAATGCGGCCAGGGCACTCCCTCATAGGCCCATGCCCCCTCCCGGAAGGTGTGGCCACGTTGGTCCCCTTCCGGAAGGTTTTAGAAGCTTCCGGTACAATACCGATTAACCCGGAACAATTCCGAACTCCAAAAACTGCACTGCCTTATATGAATCTTATTCTCCGGACCACTCCGGAACCTCTCGTGATGTCCCGAATCCCATCCGAGACTCCGAACAAAAACTCATAAACCAATTATCCAATCTATCCTAGCGTCGAGACACGTTAAGTGTGTGACCCTGCGGGTTCGAGAATATGCAGACATGATCTTCTATCAATAATCAACAGCGGGGTCTGGAAACCCATGTTGACTCCCACACATTCATCGATGATCATATCGGATGAACCACGATGCCAGGATTCAATCAATCCCATATATATTCCCTTCGTCTCACGGTATTTTACTTGCCCGAGATTTGATCGTCGGTACCGTCATACCTAGTTCAAATCTCGTTCACAGCAAGTACTTTACTCGTTCCGTAATCCGATATCACTTTGTGATTAACTCCTTAACCACATGCTTGCAAGCGGTGTTGATATCGATTACCGAGTGGGCCCGAAGTATATCTCTCCGACTTGGGAGGGACAAATCCCATCTCGATACATACAACCCAACAGATACTTTCCGATCACCTGAGAGACACCTTTATGATCACCCTCTCATAGGATGACGTTTGATGACCTCAAAGCTTTCTTCCGATACCAGGGAGTTGCATTATCTCATGGTCTAAGGAATACAATATTTGACATAAGAAAAGCTTCGCAAAGACGAACACGATGACACGATCTAATTGCTTCGCTTAGTTTGGGTCTATCCATCATATCATTCTCCCAATGATATGATCTCATTATCAATTGACAACTCATGTCTATGGTTAGGAAACCTTAACCATCATTGATCAATGAGCTAGTCCATAGAGGCGTACTAGGGACACGGTGTTGTTCACAAACCACACAAGTATTAAAGTTTCCGCTTAATACAATTCTAGCATGGAATATAAACATTATCATGAATAAGAATTATAATAATAACATCTTTATTATTGCCTCTAGGGCATAATTCCAACAGTCTCCCACTTGCACTAGAGTCAATAATCTAGTTTACATTTGGCAACAATCTCACACCCATGGCACTGAGGTGCTGATCATGTTTTGCACGCGGAAGAGGTTTATTCAACGGATCTGCGATATTCAGATATGTATGTACTTTGCTAATCTTCAGATCTCCATCTGCTATATAATCTCGGATTATATGAAACTTGTGGTTGATATGCTTGGTCTTTGGATGATATCTTGGTTCCTTAGCGAGTGCTATGGCGCCAGTGTTGTCACACAATATCTCCAGTGGGTCCAATGCACTTGGAACCACGCCAAGCTCAGTGATGAAGTTCCTGATCCAAACTCCTTCACTTGACGCTTCTGCAGCAGCCATGTATTCCGCTTCTACTGTAGATCCCGCTACCACGCTTTGCTTGCAGCTTCTCCATCTCATAGCTCCTCCATTCAAAATATACACGTATCCTGTCTGAGATTTAGAATCATCCTTGTTGGTGTCAAAACTAGCGTCGACGTAACCTTTTACGACGAGCTGTTCATCACCCCCATAGACTAAGAACATTTCTTTAGTCCTATTTAGGTACTTTAGAATGTTCTTCACGGCTGTCCAGTGTTCCACTCCTAGATCACTCTGATATCTGCTCGTCAAACTAAGAGCATTGGACACATCCGGTCTAGTACACAACATGGCATACATGATCGAACCTATGGCCGAGGCATAAGGCACTTTGCTCATAGCTTCCCTATCATTTACCGTAGCTGGACACTGAGCCTTGCTCAATATCTTACCTGACAACATAGGCACCGAACCTTTCTTTTCCTTATCCATTCTGAACTTTTTCAGAACTTTGTCTAGGTATGTACTCTGGCTTAAAGCTATCAGGCGTCTTTGTCTATCTCTATAGATTTTGATGCCCAATATATAAGCAGCTTCACCTAGGTCTTTCATTGAAAAATACTTGTTCAAATAACTCTTCACATCGTTAAGCATGTTGATGTCATTTTCGATAATCAATATGTCATCCACATATAGTACCAGAAACATCACCGAGCTCCCACTCACTTTCTTGTAGATACAAGATTCGTAGCAATTTGGAACAAATCCAAAGCTCTTGATCACTTGATCAAAACGAAGGTTCCAACTCCGAGATGCCTGCTTCAGTCCATAAATGGAACGCTGAAGTTTGCATACTTTATCAGCATCCTTAGGATCGACAAAACCTTCGGGTTGCATCATATACAACTCTTCATGAATGTTGCCATTGAGGAAAGCAGTCTTGACATCCATCTGCCATATTTCATAATCATGAAACGCAGCAATTGCTAATAAAATCCGAATGGACTTAAACATCGCTACGGGAGAGAAAGTCTCATCGTAGTCAACACCTTGAACTTGTCGAAAACCTTTCGCGACAAGCCGTGCTTTATAGACGGTAACATTACCATCCGCGCCCGTTTTCTTCTTGAAAATCCATTTGCACTCAACGGCCTTTCGGTCGCTAGGAGGGTCCACCAAAGTCCATACTTGGTTTTCGCTCATGGATCCCAATTCGGATTTCATGGCTTCTAGCCATTTCTCAGAGTCTGGGCTCATCATCGCTTCCTCATAGTTCGTAGGTTCACTGTCTTCTACTAACAAGACAGTCAAGACAGGGTTGTCGTACCACTCAGGAGGGGCACGCGACCTTGTCGACCTGCGACGTTCAGTAGCAGCATCATCCGAAGCTTCATGATCCTTGTCATTAGCTTCCTCTATTGTTGGTGCAGGCGGCACAAGAACAATTTCAGGTGTTGCGCTACTCTCCAATTCAAGAGAAGGTTCAACAACCTCGTCTAGCTCTATTTTCTTCCCACTCACTTCTTTCGAGAGAAACTCCTTCTCAAGAAAGGAACCGTTCTTTGCGACAAACACTTTGCCTTCGGTTCTGTGATAGAAGGTATACCCAATAGTTTCCTTAGGGTATCCTATGAAGACGCATTTCTTCGCTTTGGGTTCGAGCTTATCCGGCATCAACTTCTTGACGTAAGCTTCGCATCCTCAAACTTTAAGAAACGACAACTTAGGTTTAGCACCAAACCACAGTTCATACGGTGTCGTCTCAACGGATTTAGATGGAGCCCTATTTAAAGTGAATGCAGCGGTTTCTAATGCATAACCCCAAAATGATAACGGCAAATCAGTAAGAGACATCATTGATCGGACCATATCTAATAGGGTTTGATTCCGGCGTTCAGACACACCATTGCGCTGTGGTGTTCCGGGTGGCGTGAGTTGCGAAACGATTCCGCTTGCTTTAAGATGCGTGAGAAAATCATAACTCAAATATTCACCTCCACGATCGGATCGTAGAAATATAATCTTTCTGTTACGATTGTTCTCCACTTCATTCTGAAATTCCTTGAACTTTTCAAACGTTTCAGATTTATGTTTCATTAAATAGATATACCCATACCTACTTAAGTCATCGGTAAAAGTGAGAAAATAGCGATATCCACCGCGCGTCGAAACACTCATCGGTCCGCCTACATCGGTATGTATGATTTCCAACAAGTTCGTTGCTCGCTCCATCATACCGGAGAACGGGGTTTTGATCATCTTGCCCATGAGGCATGGTTCGCATGTGTCAATTGATTCAAAATCAAGAGACTCCAAAAGTCCATCAGAATGGAGTTTCTTCATGCGTTTTACACCAATATGACCTAGACGACAGTGCCACAAATAAGTAGTATTATCACTATCTACTTTGCATCTCTTAGCCTCAATGTTATGGATGTGTGTTTCACCCCTTTCGAGATTTAGAAGAAATAAACCATTCACAATAGGTGCATGACCATAAAAGATGTTACTCATATAAATAGAACAACCATTATTTTCTGATTTAAATGAATAACCGTCTTGCAATAAACAAGATCCAGAAATAATGTTCATGCTCAACGCAGGCACATAATAACACTTATTAAGGTTTAAAACTAATCCCGAAGGTAAAACTAAGGAGAGCGTGCCGACGACCATCACATCAACTCTTGATCCGTTGCCAACGCGCATCGTCACCTCATCCCTCGCAAGCCGTCGTCTATTCCGTAGCTCCTGTTTCGAGTTACAAATATTAGCAACTGAACCGGTATCAAATACCCAGACACTACAACGAGGGCTAGTAAGGAAAACATCAATAACATGTATATCAAATATACCTTTGATGGTGCCAGCCTTCTTGTACGCTAAGTACTTCGGACAGTTGCGCTTCCAGTGACCCTTGTCCTTGCAATAGAAGCACTCAGTGTCTGGTTTAGGACCAGACTTGAGCTTCTTCTCAGCAGGGGCAACGCGCTTGCCGCCGCCTTTCTTGAAGGGCTTCCTTGCACCCTTACCTTTCTTGAAGGTGGGGGGCTTGTTGACCATCAACACATGATTATTCTTTTTGATGTTCACCTCCGCTACTTTCATCTTAGCAAAGAGCTCAGTGATCATATCAGTGGAACCAATCTGATTGTGATCAACTACAAAACTTTTGTAGCTAGGAGTGTCAATCTTGAGCTCCTCTGGAATCTTGTAGTCCAGTTGCTCAAGGCGTTGAGTGTAGCCCGTCATCTCAATGGCGTGCTCACTAACGAAACTCCCTTCTTCCATCTTGTAGTTAAAGAATTTCTTAGAGATCTCATATCTCTCAGAACGGGCTTGAGTCTGAAACATGTTTTTCAGCTCCTCGAGAATCTCAAAGGGCCCGGCGAACTCCTCAAAATGATTTTGAAGATCCGATTCCATAGCATACAACATGGCGATCTTAATCAAATCATAATCATCCTTGCGCGACTGATAAACAGCTTTTTCATCAGCCGGCGCATCTATAGCAGGGGCGTCACCTAGCGCTTTCTCAAGGACATAGTACTTTTGTCCGCCAGCGAGAATGATTCTCAGAATGCGGAACCATTTGGTGAAGTTAGACCCATTGTTTCTAAGCTTTTCTATCTCAGCAAAAACGTTGAAGTTGAAGTTGGACTTGGCCATGTGATCTATAGTATTTGCAAGTACAATTTAGACTATGTTCATGATAAATAGTTCAACTTAATCAAATTACTAGATGAACTCCCACTAAATTCAACATCCCTCAAGTTGTTTAGTGAACACGATCCAAATTCACCACACCTAATCCGATCATCACGAGAAGAGATGTGGTTTCAATGGTGGACAACAAAGTGTCGATCATATCATTCATATGACTCATTCTTAACCTTTCGGTTCTTGTGTTACGAGGCCATGTCTGTACATGCTAGGCTCGTCAAGTTAGACCCAAGTATTTCCGCGTGTGCAAAACTGGTTTGCACCCGTTGTATGTGAGCGTAGAGTCTATAGCACCCGATCATCACGTGATGCTTGGAAACGACGAACTTTCGCAACAGTGCATACTTGGGGAGAACACAGTTTTTATCTTGATCTTTAAGTGAGGAATCATGTTATAATGCTACCATCGCGATCTAAGCATAATAAGATACATAAAAGGATAAACATCACATGCATATAACTTTACGTGACATGGTATAGCCAATCTTCGCGCAATGATCTCTATCTTGTGCGTTCCGGCATGATCTCCATCACTCCACCATGATTGCCTCCACCACGAATAGCAACTACAACTATTGCTAACTACATAGCGATAAAGTAAAGCTATTACATGGCGTATAAGAAGTTGACTCGCAGGTCATACACAATTATAAAGACAACCATATGGCTCCTGCCGGTTGTGTACTCATCGACATGCAAGTCGTGAAACATTACAAAACATGATCATCGCATACAATATACACATCACATCTTGGGCCATACCATATCACAGAAAACACTCCCTGCAAAAACAAGTTAGACGCCTCTACTTTGTTGTTGCATGTTTTACGTGGCTTATGGGAGTAGATGCTAAGAACGATTCTTACCTACGGAAAGCCACAACAGTGATATTATGGTTGCCAAACTCCGGTGTTAATCCCATGACAACTATAGTGAGAGAAACTGACATCCACCAGCCGCATGTGTGGAACAAGTCACACGTCAAGTGCAGAGCCGGTCTCGCGAACGATGTCGCGTAAGGTTGGCCTGGACCGCTTCAATATCACTATCCCGCATCATAAGAAGAACACAAACAAGAGGCTTGCAACAGAAAACATCAACGTCCGCAACAACTATGTTGCGTTCTACTCGTGAAACACATCTACGCATAGATCTAGCTCTGATACCACTGAAGGGTTTCGTGGCATAGTAAATCAAAATTTTCTACGGATGCGAACAGAGGGAAAGCCAAGATCTAATCTAGGAGATGCAAACAACGAGAGAGATTGGATTAGATCTTCATACCCTTGAAGATTCGCACAGCGGAACGTTCGTCGGAACGTGGGTGATGTAGTCGTACTCGCTTCTCCTCCTCGCGATCCGATCCGATCTAGCACCACAAGTGGCGGTGCCTCCGTGAGATGCACACGTGCAGCACCTCGACGTCTCCTCCTTCCTCGGACCAGAAAGTATGGTGGAGAGACGGATTGGATCTACAACACGACGGCGTGGTGTATATGGTGGAGAATTTCTGCAGCAGGGCTTCGCCTACAAACAGTCGGGAGGGAGAGAGGAAGGGCAGCAGGGCGGCTAGGGTTGGAGGGGAAGGTGTAGGGGGTTGGTGCGCCCCCAGCCCTCTATATATAGAGGGGTGGGCGCAGCCCTAGCCCCTCCCCCAAGCCAAGGCCGGCGGCCCCAAGGAGGAAGAGTGGGGGGCAAGAAACCCCCCCCCCCTTCTAGAAGCTCTATCTAGAGTTTAAACCTCTCTTGGCCGGCTGGGCCCTATGGGGCCTTGTGCCCCTGGCCCAATGCGGCCAGGGCACTCCCTCATAGGCCCATGACCCCTCCCGGAAGGTGTGGCCACGTTGGTCCCCTTCCGGAAGGTTCTAGAAGCTTCCGGTACAATACTGATTAACCCGGAACAATTCCGAACTCCAAAAACTGCACTGCCTTATATGAATCTTATTCTCCGGACCACTCCGGAACCTCTCGTGATGTCCCGGATCCCATCCGAGACTCCGAACAAAAACTCATAAACCAATTATCCAATCTATCCTAGCGTCGAGACACGTTAAGTGTGTGACCCTGCGGGTTCGAGAATATGCAGACATGATCTTCTATCAATAATCAACAGCGGGGTCTGGAAACCCATGTTGACTCCCACACATTCATCGATTATCATATCGGATGAACCACGATGCCAGGATTCAATCAATCTCATATATATATTCCCTTCGTCTCGCGATATTTTACTTGCCCGAGATTTGATCGTCGGTACCGTCATACCTAGTTTAATCTCGTTTACAGCAAGTACTTTACTCGTTCCGTAATCCGATATCACTTTGTGATTAACTCCTTAACCACATGCTTGCAAGCGGTGTTGATATCGATTACCGAGTGGGCCCGAAGTATATCTCTCCGACTTGGGAGGGACAAATCCCATCTCGATACATACAACCCAACAGATACTTTCCGATCACCTGAGAGACACCTTTATGATCACCCTCTCATAGGATGACGTTTGATGACCTCAAAGCTTTCTTCCGATACCAGGGAGTTGCATTATCTCATGGTCTAAGGAATACAATATTTGACATAAGAAAAGCTTCGCAAAGACGAACACGATGACACGATCTAATTGCTTCGCTTAGTTTGGGTCTATCCATCATATCATTCTCCCAATGATATGATCTCATTATCAATTGACAACTCATGTCTATGGTTAGGAAACCTTAACCATCATTGATCAATGAGCTAGTCCATAGAGGCGTACTAGGGACACGGTGTTGTTCACAAACCACACAAGTATTAAAGTTTCCGCTTAATACAATTCTAGCATGGAATATAAACATTATCATGAACAAAAATTATAATAATAACATCTTTATTATTGCCTCTAGGGCATAATTCCAACAGTCTCCCACTTGCACTAGAGTCAATAATCTAGTTTACATTTGGCAATAATCTCACACCCATGGCACTGAGGTGCTGATCATGTTTTGCACGCGGAAGAGGTTTAGTCAACGGATATGCGACATTCAGATCTGTATGTACTTTGCTAATCTTCAGATCTCCATCTGCTATATAATCTCGGATTATAGGAAACTTGCGGTTGATATGCTTGGTCTTTGGATGATATCTTGGTTCCTTAGCGAGTGCTATGGCGCCAGTGTTGTCACACAATATCTCCAGTGGGTCTAATGCACTTGGAACCACGCCAAGCTCAGTGATGAAGTTCCTGATCCAAACTCCTTCACTTGACACTTCTGCAGCAGCCATGTATTCCGCTTCTACTGTAGATCCCGCTACCACGCTTTGCTTGCAGCTTCTCCAGCTCATAGCTCCTCCATTCAAAATATACACGTATCCTGTCTGAGATTTAGAATCATCCTTGTCGGTGTCAAAACTATGACAAGAAAAAACGAGGAAAGTTGGAGCAATACACCGCACAGGGGCCGCACGGGGTAGTTGCTCTATGAGTGAACACCTCAGGATTTGGATTTGGAAGGAAAAAACCTAAGAATACTTCGAGCATGAAGCATCTGATCCAAGAGAGTCGGGCGACTAGGAGCGAGTGGAGCAGGATGACACCGACTTCTAGATCCATCGGCGACGGAGGTTCAGGAAGCAAGAGAACTCACAAGTAGAGAGAGCCGACCTTGGGAATTTTCTAACGCTAGACCCTGTGAAGAGGCCGCTGGCTTTGGAAGGACTATTCAAACACTTTAGCAAAATTTTAAGGTTTATTTTGTAAATGTGCCACCATTCCATGTCCAAGATACATTCAATCCATTGGTGCCTGGTGCACAAGTTGGGTTGTTTCGTAGTATACATTCTCCACGTGCAGTATCTTCTGCCCACACCTCCGAGAATTGATGTAAACAAAATTAAGGGTAATATTAGCCCACTAAACTCCGTGTGCACACTCTCGAATTAGTCCCATAGAGGAGCGATTTCTCGTGCCAAGATCGTACTGATTTCTCTCATCAAACATATCCACAAGTCAGATGCCAAGACCGTCTCTTGCCAAAGCGGTGTACTACTCCATTTGTTCAATAATATACCCCATATGTTTTGGCAAACCAATTTAGTTCGTCAAAAAACATTACTCCCGATTGGACCGGAGTACATAGAATAGACAGTGTGTTTGAGAGTCTGCTGATTGAGCCGGCTAAAACATCTTATATTTGGAGAGTGTGTTAGACAGTCAATTTGCTCCACTGATTAGGGGCCGCGGATTGGGCCTGACCGCGAAAGCTTTGATTCGTTCATATCCGAATAAAATCGGGGGATACGCCCCAAATGGCTTCAAAGGCATGCATGCTTTTGGATTTGTTATATTGTCTTTTGGCATGGGCAAAGGCTTTTTTGCTCTCGTGTTCAGTCTTTGTAGAAAGCGCGCGTGCAACCTATGTGGACAGACGAGGAGGGGCCGTTTGGTGAGATTTGTTAATGGTATCTTCTACTAGTAGCAAAAAAAAAAAAATACTACTCAAAAATAGCGACGTACACTATCTGGAGTACTACCATCTAACGAGACAGGTCCAGCTGGATGCATGTATCATCAGCTCTGGACTGACTGTACGTAGCCACAATTCAGGATTAGTTCACTTCCTCCCTCTGGAAGACCAAATCACCAGTACCGCAGAAACTGTTTCGGAGGAACGAGTGTAGTCTTCGTTTGACGCACATGCCGGTGAGATACATGTGCCAATACCATTAGATCCAGAAATTTCCGTGCGTCATCGGCCATGTGCGTGTGGCTGATGGCTCAACGACTTGATAGACAGTATTCTGGCGGTCGACCCAAACACTGCTGGTGTTTTTAAGGCAAAGCCCGAAAACTGATGAATAAGCCCTTGTGCATTTTCTGTTTTTCAGTAGTTTCTGTTGTCTGTCGGTCTGTTGGCGACAACAGGTAGTATTTGCTTTCAGTTTTAGTTTCTGATAAGTGTGGATGTTGCCGGTTTAGCTGTCAGTTTTGATCTAGTCATGGATGGCATGACACAAGGATTAGTACCGACATTACCGGCATGTTTTAGTCCACTCTCGCCACGATTGAGCCGTGGGATGGCGCGGGTCGTGTGGATCGGGAAGCGAGAGTTTTGCTCGTTAGTTTTTCCCTGTAACCGAATAAAAGGAATGAGAACAACTAGAAAAGTTGCAGGTCGTACGCAACAAAAACTCCTGGCGTCTCCTCTCTGTGTTCATCTCAATTTGTGTGAGTCTTTCTGATCCTGTGATAACAAGTGGTATCAGAGCATAACCCCATGGTTGGGACTCCACCACCGGCGCCAGAAGCTGCTGGATCCAGATCGCCCGGCGGCGGCCCTCGTCGCGCGCGCTCACCGAGCCGCGGACGGAGCAGGGGTAGGAGAAGCGGCGGCGGCGAAGTGGTAGTGCGGGAGACGATCGTGAGGGAGTCCGGCGGCGGCGGAGGCGCCGTGATCTGGCCGACTCTCACGAAAACTAACTACACAGAGTGGGCCATTTTGATGCGTGTGAAACTGCAGGGCGCCGGCCTCTGGGAAGCGGTCGACACCGACACGGCGCTAGAACGGATGGAGCGACAGGCGCTCGGCGCCATCCTGTGCTCCGTGCCGCCGGAGATGGTCCAGGTTCTCGCGGCGAAGGACAACGCGAAAGCGGCCTGGGACACGATCAAGATCATGCGCATCGGCGTGGATCGTGTCCGCGAGGCGCGCCTCCAGAAGCTTCGGAAGGATTTCAACAAGCTGGCGTTTACCAGTGGGGAATCCGCCGAGGACTTCTCCCTGCGCGTGTCCGCAATCGTCACCGAGCTGCAGTCTCTGGAGGACACCACCTCGGAGCTCGACGGTGTACAGAAGATCCTGCGCGTCGTTCCGAAGCGGTACGCGCAGATGGCGTGCTCGATCGAAACCCTACTCGATCTCAAGGACCTCTCCATCGAGGAACTGAGTGGCCGCTTGGCCGCATCCGAGGGTCGCGGAGAACCAGAGGCAGAGACGGGAGGTCGTCTCCTGCTCACAGAGGAGGAGTGGCGCGCCCGTGAGGGTAGCCGCCAGCCAGGCGAGGGCGGGTCCAGCAGAGGTGGAAACGGGAAGAAACCTCAGGGACGTTCACCTGGGAAGGGCGGAAACCCCAAGAACGACGGCGGCAGGAAGCCGCCGCGCCGCAACGGGAAGTGTAACTACTGCGGCATCGACGGTCACTGGGCACGCGAATGCCGCAAGGCAAAACGCGACCGCGGTGACCAAGGCAAGAGCGAGGAGGCCAACCTCGTACAAGCACCGGCCGGCGAGGACGATGCGGACCCTGCCATGTACATGGTGGAGGAGGTATCGTTGTCCGTCGCAGGCATGGGCGAGCAAGTCTTCCTCAACGAAGAGTGTGCACGCGCCGTCCTTCGGCGCACTCCTGAGGATGTTGACGCAGCCTGGTACCTGGATACTGGAGCGTCAAATCATATGACCGGCGACGAGGCAGCGTTCGCCGAGCTGGACAAGGGAGTGTCAGGCACCGTGAAGTTCGGTGATGGCTCCCTCATGCCGATCAAGGGACGGGGCACCATACTGTTCGCTGTGGCTGGAGAGGAACACCGTGCACTGACACAGGTGTACTGGATCCCACGGTTGAAGAGCAACATAGTGTCGCTCGGGCAGTTGGATGAGATCGGCTGCCCAACACTGATCAAGGATGGCTTCATGACTGTTCATGATCACGAGCAGCGCATCCTGGCCAGGGTGCCTCGAGCATGCAATCGCCTCTACATCGTCCGCCTGAAGCTCGTCAGGCCAGTGTGTCTAGCGGCACACGCCACAGAGGACGCGTGGCGGTGGCACGCCAGATTTGGGCATCAACATTTCGACGGCCTCGCAAGGATGGCACGTCAGGACATGGTCCGTGGGCTGCCACTGATTGAGCACGCTGCCCAGGTTTGTGATGCTTGTCTTGTGGGAAAGCAACGAAGGGCTCCCTTTTCGCAGCAAGCCAAGTTCCGTGCAACGGAGCCACTCGAGCTAGTGCACGGTGATCTTTGTGGCCCGATCTCGCCGGCAACACCTGGTGGCAAGAACTACTTCCTCCTTCTAGTGGATGATCATAGCAGGCACATGTGGCTATACCTGCTGCGAGGGAAGGACGAAGCTACTGCAGCGATACGGAAGTTCCAAGCAGTAGTGGAGCGCGAGACCGGGATGAAACTGAAGACTCTCAGGACGGATCGCGGTGGGGAATTCAACTCGAACGACCTCACTGGATAATTTGCAGAACTAGGAGTGCAACAACATCTCACTGCTCCGTATACGCCTCAGCAAAACGGAGTTGTGGAGCGGAGAAACCAGACAGTGGTTGGCACTGCTCGCTGTATGCTGAAGGCAATGGGTGTGCCGGTGAGGTTCTGGGGTGAGGCTGTCCATACGGCTGTTTTCATCCTCAATCGTGCATACACCAGAAGCTTGAAAGGAAAGACGCCTGTCGAGGCATGGAGTGGACGAAAACCCAGTGTGGATTTCTTCCGTGTCTTTGGGTGTGTTGCACACGCCAAGAACACTCGCCCACACCTGAGCAAGCTGGAGGACAGAAGCAAGCCAATGGTGTTCCTTGGATATGAGGCTGGAAGCAAGGTATATCGCCTCTTTGATCCTGTCGGCGAACGCATTCATGTGTCGCGCGACGTGGTATTTGATGAGGGGTGAGCATGGAATTGGGCAGCCACCGAGGATACTCCTACAAGCATGAGCTTCATCGTCGACCCACCGTTCGTGCGAACCGGCGAGACACCAGCTGCAAGCCCAGGGGCTTCGAGCAGGCATACGACGCCTGCTACACCAGGTGCAGGGAGTGGCAGCGCCGGGGCTTCACCAGCAATGCCCGCGCAATCACTCTCACCTCAGGGGGCCACTTCAAGCAGTGCACTGAACACTCCAGAAGGACATGCTCCAGCACATCCGATGATGACACGCGCCAGGGACGGCATCATCATCCCCAATCGTCGGTATCTGGATGGTTACGACAGTGATCTTGGCTCACCACTGTCACCTGAAGATGAACCTGATCATGAGGACGATCCAGACTATGAACTGAATCTGGCGTTCGGAGAAGAACCAGGTGGTTTCTCAAAAGCAGAGGAACATGAAAGCTGGAGGATCGCCATGCAAGAGGAGATGAATTCCATTGAAGCCAACGCCACTTGGCGCCTGGTTGATCTGCCAGCAGGTCATCGGCCAATTGGGCTAAAGTGGGTTTATAAGGTGAAGAAAGATGCTGCTGGAAATGTGGTGAAGCACAAAGCTAGGCTTGTGGCAAAAGGATATGTGCAACGGCATGGTGTGGACTATGATGAAGTATTCGCACCGGTTGCTAGACTTGAGTCAGTACGGCTACTCCTTGCTCTGGCAGCACGCACAGGCTGGTCAGTGCACCACATGGACGTTAAATCGGCCTTTCTCAATGGAGAGCTTGAAGAGGATGTCTATGTGATGCAACCTCCTGGTTTTGTCATCTCCGGTGAGTCTAGCAAGGTGTTGAAGCTGGACAAGGCCCTCTACGGGTTGAAGCAGGCACCCCGTGCCTGGAACATCAAACTAGACAAGTGTCTGTCCTCTCTGAATTTTAGCAAGTGCCCATCTGAAGCTGGTGTCTATGCAAGAGGCACAACAACATCCAGGTTGATCGTTGGAGTCTATGTGGATGACCTCATAATCACAGGCTCTGATGAGGATGAGATCAAGCGTTTCAAAGCAGAAATGAAGAAACTGTTTGAGATGAGTGACTTGGGCTTGCTGAACTACTACCTGGGCATCGAGGTTTATCAGCACAAGGATGGCATTGATCTTTGTCAAGCAGGATACGCCATGAAGATCCTCGACAAGTTTGGCATGACAGGCTGCAACCCTAGTCATGTCCCCATGGAGCCACGTTTCAAGCTGAGTAGGGTGAGCTCGGCACAAGAAGTGGATGAGACTGAATATCGAAGCATTGTTGGCATGCTACGGTATCTTGTGCATACCAGGCCAAACCTCTCTTTCGCGGTGGGCTTTGTGTCACGGTTCATGAAATCTCCAACCACAGAACACATGGCAGCGGTTAAACATATCTTGAGGTACCTGGCTGGGACTCTGAATTGGGGAGTGCATTACTCCCGTGGTGCAGATGATGCTCCTCTAATTGGCTACAGTGACAGTGATCTGGGAGGCGACATTGACACACGCAGAAGCACCACTGGAGTCATCTTTTTCCTTGGCAACAATATTGTGAGCTGGCAGTCGCAAAAGCAGAGAATTGTGGCTCTCTCTTCGTGTGAATCTGAGTATGTTGCAGCAACTACAGCAGCATGCCAAGCAATTTGGCTTGCTCGTCTTCTCGGAGAAATCAAGGAAGAAGCAACAGGAACCACGGTGCTCAACGTGGACAACAAATCAGCTATATCACTGAGTAAGAACCCTGTCTTTCACGAGCGCAGTAAACACATTGACATAAGATATCATTTTATTCGGGAGTGCGTGGAGGATGGGAAGATCCTGATGCAGTTCGTCAGATCGGAGGAGCAGCTTGCTGATATGCTCACCAAAGCACTTGGGCGAGCCAAGCTTCAAGAGCAACGAGCTAAGGTTGGGATGATTGAGATCAAAAGGATGCACAAGGTTTAGGGAGTGAATGATGAATAAGCCCTTGTGCATTTTTTGTTTTTCAGTAGTTTCTGTTGTCTGTCAGTCTGTTGGCGACAACAGGTAGTATTTGCTTTCAGTTTTAGTTTCTGATAAGTGTGGATGCTGCCGGTTTAGCTGTCAGTTTTGATTTAGTCATGGGATGGCATGACACAAGGATTAGTACCGACATTACCAGCATGTTTTAGTCCACTCTCGCCACGATTGAGCCGTGAGATGGCGCGGGTCGTATGGATCGTGAAGCGAGAGTTTTGCTCGTTAGTTTTTCCCTGTAACCGAATAAAAGGAACGAGAACAACTAGAAAAGTTGCAGGTCGTACGCAACAAAAACTCCTGGCGTCTCCTCTCTGTGTTCATCTCAATTTGTGTGAGTCTTTCTGATCCTGTGATAACAAAAACAGCCTTGGACCGACCGACCGACCGATGGTCGCGGTGCCGCTGGAGTGCGCGCGAGACCCGTCCCGACTGTCATACCATACGTAGCATCCACGCAGAGAACACGTACGGGATAGACTTTGCCATCGCAGCAGGTCATGCACGACAGCGAGAGGGAGGAGGCGCGCTGCGCCGCTTGTTTAATGCCAACTTTCCCGGCGGATATCAGGATATGGAGGGTGCTGACTCGGAGCCGACGCGACGCCGCCCGGATTTCGGCAGCGACGTGCTCGCCTCCACGTCACCCGCACGTCGGCGCCAGGCCTGAGGCCAACCGCGTGCCAGCCAGCCACCGTCCACGTTGCTCGACCGTGGCGTTTGGGTACGGCGAGAAGACCGCGTACGCCAATTCCCTCGCCGATCGATCTACACGATCCGCCGCTTGGAGGGCTGGAATCCAGCTTCCAACTTGACAGAAAAAAAAAATGGACGTAGCCAGCACGCACAGCAGCCGCCTTGATTTTGGAAGGTCTTCTCCGACGAAACGTGCGGTCGATCCGTCCTTCCTTCCTGGCTTAGTAAAAGGCAAGATGGCTTCCCGCAATACTTAACTGTCGTCGTCGCGCTGCTGGACTCCTTTTATTTATAGAACGACCACTTGGATGCTGGATCACCATTATACTATACTAGTATCAGTATTAGTTAACTGATATGGTTGTCCTTCTCGGTCAGAATCACGGTTCCTGAATTGTCACGGCGAGATCTTTTGATCGAGCGTTGCGGGGTTGCTTTCGCCGCCGAGCCTACCTGCCTGATAAAACTAGATAAACCTGTCTGCTGGGATGCAAGTAAAAGACAAACACAAAATTCAATTTGATGAAAACTGCCGTGGCATCGTAGAGGATTTGGGCCGAGAGCTGGACACTGACTGAACGTGATGGGTCGCAGAAAGATTCCTATATTTACCTTTCAACCAAAAAAAACAAACAATAGAGTAGATTTCTTACCCGAGACCACAGGAAAAAATCTAGAAATGTCTGAATGCGGCACAAGCAAACAGGAGTCCTTTGTGCAGTTCGTAGAAAACGCGGGGGCTGGAGAAGAAATAGTACGCGTCACGCCCTGCGTCACTCCGGCCACGTCCATCGTGGCCAGCCCTGCACCCGACACGTTTTCCTCGCCGCAAAGCGTCCCCACCGAAGTTGCCTCCACGGAAAGGAGAGGACAACATCCAAACGAGCCACCGGAACAGTTAAAACTCGCCAGCAGCAACAGGCCCACGACCTCCTCCTCGTGATCAGATCAGGTCCGTCCATCCGCCAGCCACCGCTCTAGCGACCCTCATCGCAACCGTTAAGTGAGTGCGCCCCACAGGCACAGGGCAAAGGTGGGGCGCGTGACGCCAGCTGGCATCGGAGTGTGCAGGCGCAACCTTATCCTCTTTCGCTCCATGGTAGTCCGCTCCCTGGGCGAGGTCCACAGGGATTCCACCCACCGACCCGGAGGCAGCCCATAGCTGTCAGTGGGTTGGAGTCCACGGAGGGCGTCTCGTAACGAGTCCAGACCCACAATCCCGTGGAATATACGGCCGCGTCCTCCCCTCCCTTCCCCGTCCCCAACCTCTCGCCTCTGGCTTCATTTCCCATCCCACCCCAAACTCGAAAACCCACCACTTCTCTTCTCCCCCCCACTCGCCGTCTCTCTCAGATCAGATCAAAGCGGCCACGATCTGGCGGTTTCTCTTCGAAACCTCCATTCCCCGAATCAATCGAAGGGGCGTAGGTTTCTCCGAGGCGAAGCTTACTTCCGCGCTTGTTTCAGCCATGATGTCGCGGTCGTATACCAACCTGCTCGATCTCGCGGAGGGCAACTTCGCGGCGCTGGGCCCGTCCGGCGGCGGAGGGCGGCGGAGGTCGGGCTCCTTCGGGATGAAGAGGATGTCGCGGGTGATGACGGTGCCGGGGACGCTGTCGGAGCTCGACGGGGAGGACGACTCGGAGCCCGCCGCGACCAACAGCGTCGCCTCCGACGTGCCCTCCTCCGTGTCGGGCGAGCGCCTGCTCGTGGTCTCCAACCAGCTCCCAATCGTCGCGCGACGCCGCCCCGACGGACGCGGCTGGTCCTTCTCCTGGGACCACGACTCGCTGCTCCTCCAGCTCCGCGACGGCATTCCCGACGACATGGAGGTGCTCTTCGTCGGCGGCGTGCGCGCCGAAGTGCCCGCCGCCGAGCAGGACGAGGTCGCTCAGGCGCTCTACGACGGGTTCCGCTGCGCCGCGGTGTTCCTCCCCGAGTCCCTCCACGACCGCTTCTACCACAGCTTCTGCAAGCGCACTCTCTGGCCTCTCTTCCACTACATGCTCCCCTTCACCGCTCCCGCGTCCCCAGAACCCTCCTCCTCCTCCGCGTCGAAAAAGGCGCCTGGCAACGGCCGCTTCGACCGCGGCGCGTGGGAGGCGTACGTGCTCGCCAACAAGTTCTTCTTCGAGAAGATCGTGGAGGTCATCAACCCGGAGGATGACTACGTTTGGGTCCACGACTACCACCTCATGGCGCTTCCCACCTTCCTCAGGCGCCGCTTCAACCGCCTCCGCATCGGATTCTTCCTCCACAGCCCCTTCCCCTCGTCGGAGATCTACCGAACACTGCCAGTCCGCGAGGAGATCTTAAAGGCGCTGCTCAATTGTGATCTCATCGGATTCCACACTTTCGATTACGCCAGGCATTTCCTCTCCTGCTGCAGCAGGATGCTGGGAATCGAGTACCAGTCTAAGCGTGGGTACATTGGATTGGAGTACTTTGGCCGTACTGTTGGGATCAAAATCTTGCCAGTGGGAGTTCATATGGATCAGTTGCAGTCGGTCCTGTCCTTGCCTGACAGGCAGTGGAGGGTTTCCGAGCTGCAGCAACAGTTTGAGGGCAAGACTGTGTTGCTCGGTGTGGATGACATGGATATCTTTAAAGGGATCAATCTGAAGTTTCTTGCCTTCGAGAATATGCTGAGGACGCACCCCAAGTGGCAGGGGCGAGCAGTGTTGGTGCAGATTGCAAAACCAGTCCGTGGGAAGGGTAAGAATCTGGAAGCCATCGAGGCCGAGATTCACGAGAGCTACAACAGGATTAATGGAGAGTTTGGCAACTCAGGGTACAGCCCTGTTATCCTTATCGATAGAGATGTGTCTAGTGTGGAGAAGAGTGCCTTCTATACCATAGCAGAATGTGTGGTGGTGACCGCTGTTAGGGATGGGATGAACTTGACACCATATGAGTACATTGTCTGTAGGCAGGGGATAGCTACGTCCGAGTCCTCATCGGAGGTGAGTGTGCCGAAGAAGAGCATGCTGGTAGTGTCAGAGTTCATTGGGTGCTCACCGTCTTTGAGTGGTGCTATTCGTATTAACCCTTGGAATGTAGAGACGACTGCGGAGGCGATGAATGAGGCCATCTCAATGTCAGAGCAGGAGAAGCAGCTGAGGCATGAAAAGCATTATCGTTATGTCAGCACCCATGATGTTGCTTATTGGTCAAAGAGCTTCGTCCAAGACCTGGAGAGGGCTTGCAAGGACCATTTTAGAAGGACATGCTGGGGCATCGGATTGGGGTTTGGTTTCAGGGTGGTGGCCTTAGACCCTCATTTCACGAAGCTTAACATGGATTCTATTGTTATGGCCTACGAGAGATCAGAGAGCAGGACTATATTGCTTGACTATGATGGAACATTGGTGCCCCAGACTTCCATCAACAAGACACCCAGTGCAGAAGTTCTGAGGATCATCAATACCCTCTGCTCAGATGAGAGGAACATTGTTTTTATAGTCAGTGGGAGAGGCAGGGATAAATTGGGAGAATGGTTTTCCTCGTGTCCGAAGCTGGGTATTGCAGCAGAACATGGTTACTTCTTAAGGTATGGTTTTTCATTTTGACACCTTTCTACCTTATTTCATATTTCTGGTAGCACAAACTGCATGATATTATTTACCTTATGATCTCGATGTAAATAGTAACCGCGATACAGGTTGTGCTAATTTTTTTATTTATCATCAGGCATTACAAACAGTCAACTGAGTTCATTTCACAGTTATATTGCAATCATTATAATCTGTTTCTTTCTGTAACTGGCATGCGACTATAGGAAAAGGTTTGGAAAAGAAAACCCTGTAATATGAAATGGAAGTATGAAAAGGATGATGGTACCTTTCATGGTTGGTCTTGCCATGCTTGTCGTTCTAGTATTCATATGTGATATAGCGTTTCCTTGCACCTGTTTAAAATGAGCTGTGAACTGATGTATGAATCTCTACTATTTGTTCATTAGTTATTCTGCAGAACTGTGTCTTGGTATTTTCCTTGTTTAGGAAGATGCAGAGTACCAGCTTCACTTCAACCTGATCATCTCACATAAACTTAAAAACTTTAGCGTTCTTTGTTGGAATCGGTTGTACTCTATTTGCTTTGTTGCTTCTGGCAGACATTAAATTTTTTCTGTCTAACATGTGTAGGTGGACTAGAGATGAAGAGTGGCAAACGTGTGCCCAGGCTTCAGACTTTGGATGGATGGAAATGGCAGAACCGGTGATGAATTTGTATACAGAAGCAACGGATGGATCCTACATTGAGACTAAGGAAAGTGCTTTGGTGTGGCATCATCAGGATGCTGACTCAGGCTTTGGATCCTCACAAGCCAAAGAGATGCTTGATCATCTGGAAAGTGTACTAGCAAATGAACCAGTCTCTGTCAAGAGTGGCCAGTTTATTGTTGAAGTCAAACCTCAGGTTTGTGCAACTCTTTAATTCTCAAATATATTTCTTCATTGTTATTGCCATTTATCTGACACGCTCACCATGCATCTACCTTAGAGAACACATTTTACTTTCTTGTGTCTAAAATGAAGTTTATCAGTTGTTCACATATTTGTCCCTATTAATTAAGTATAGCCAGTGGCTTGATTTTGTGCAGTTGATACAACTATTAGTTTTCTAATTCCGCATGCAGCTATGTTAGGTGTGATTCTGCTCATGGCAAAAATATTAGCCATGTGCTGTGTTTTTCTTTTTCTCGGTTAGGAAAGGCCTTATAGGTGCTGGTGCGCTGTTTATCTTATCTTGTGGTTGTAGAAGAGCTTTCTGAAAGCGACCTTTTCAAGAAGTAACTGCTGGGATGCTTTCCCTTAGTTTTAATTTAATCATATGTGCATGCTAGTTAGCCTTGCTAAAAAGCACTTTTATATTTGCTATATAAATAATGTCATGTCACGTTCCAGGGCTTTAACCACTATCATCATTGTTTTTTCTCAACAAGTTTGTTTTGCTAGCAGTGAGAGCTTTAAGTAATGGTCACACAAATTGGCATCACCTGCATCTTCTGGTTTAATATTTTGGCATGCCCCCTCTCAATATTGTCTTGCATGTTTGATTTGTGATTTATACTCAACATACATATTGAATGTTGTTGTTTCCATATACAAATTCTCCAGGGAGTAAGCAAGGGGGTAATAGCTGAGAAGATACTGGCATCAATGAAGGAGAGAGGAAAGAAGGCCGACTTTGTATTGTGCATTGGTGATGATAGGTCAGATGAAGACATGTTTGAAAACATTGCCGATATCATCAAAAGGGGCATGGTTGCTCCAAAGACACCATTGTTTGCATGCACAGTGGGACAAAAACCAAGCAAAGCCAAATTCTACCTGGATGATACGTTTGAAGTGGCCACCATGCTGAGCACACTGGCCGACGCAACAGATCTTGAACCTATTGCTGGGTTGGCTGATGAGTTATCTGCGTCTGTCTCCTCAATTGATATTGGCGGTGAACAAACACAGTCAAGTGATAGAACTTTCAGGGTATTGTAGTCCAGGGATTGGTTAAATCTGCAGATTATGACTCGCTTCTACACATATTCTGACGGATATGAAGTTGGGACTCAGGCAATGACTAACACCAGGCCTACGATGTGAAGCTACTGCAGAAACATGCTCAGATTCCAGTCGGGCAAGACATCATGATCTTTTGCTGCAAAACGTAGGCCTATATGTCCATAATAGCTGACTTGCCACCTTTCTTTGCACATTTCTCTCAAACTTTTTCCCTCAAGTAAAATGGAAGGCAAGTGAACTTGTATGGCTGGGATAGTGGGAAATTGGGGTTATAGGATTGCCACTGAACATAGGAAATCTAAGGAGTGCATCCGCAGCTTGTGATCCCGTGTTAACAAGTTACAAAGTGGTTTCGTTTTTGAATTCTAAAGTCATAATGGTGTGAATGGTGATATTTGGTTCCATTGTTTGTGATCCTTTTTTTTTGCTTGTCTTTGCTCTCATGGCGCTTCTCCATGATTTTCTCCCTTTTTCTACTGTTGGGTTCAAAAATGCTTCTCTATCTGAAGATTCTGGAGGTAGAGGTAGTATATAGGTTCTAAAATGCTTTTGCTCCTGTCGGTATTACTAACCCACTAGATCATGAAAGCACGGTCTTACTAACCTACTAGATCATGAAAGCACGCGTTGCCGCGCCCGTCCATCTATATGAAAGAATAATGTAGATGGTTACAAAATTTTGAAAATTTGAATAAGATAACTAACTTAGTAGTTGAATGAGGAACCAAGGAAGTCATGTATGAAATGCCGTGATATATAATTTAGAATACACATTGTAGCCATAACATCATTTAATGGTTAATATTAGTACACTAATATCCTAGTTTGCCATCACGGGTAGCAAGAATCAACAATGTTCTATGCAGTCCTAGGTACAATTAATGTTGTTCTACTTGAAGACACATCTTGATGCGGCATCATATGATCTGAATAAAATTTGCACAGTCACCATAATTATATGATCATAAGTTCGGTAAGGAAATTCTAAATTTCCCCTCAGTCATACATGCCAAACACAACCGATGCTATGACATTCCACAACATTCTTTTTGCAACAACAATTGAATTTACACAACATGTTTCTTAACTTAAAAGACAACAAGTAATCTAAGCTATAAATTTGGTTAGCAACCCGCCTGCTGCGACACACCTGTGGACGGTGGATCATCAAACATAGTGATCTATGGCAGTACGATAGGTTTCATGGCTGAAATCTTTAGTTACCATGGTTGTGCGGTGTTTCTCTAGTTCGTACTGGGTCCGACGCTACAATGGTCCGTGGTACGGGAGAGAAACTAAGTCAAGCCGATGCGAAATTCTCCAATCACTCTCCTCCTTCGCCCTAGGACAACTGTCTTTCTCTCCTGATATTCTTCTTTCTCAATCAATGTCGCTGCCAAACCTGCTCAAAGATATCGTGAGCAGATTTACTTTGGCATCACCACTAAGCACCCCTATACCCTCTCCATATCCCCCGTCTTCACCACCTCCTCCTTCACCCTTCGTCTTCTTATGGCACCAGCACCGCTACTTCCTCTCGATAGTGTTTCTTGGACTCCTTTCCACTACTTGGGTCCTGGGCAAATTAGGTATGTTTCCTGGTTGGGCTTAGAACGGTAACGAAGTTTGCACCCATCTTTCCATGTTGGTCAAAGAAAATAACGATCCCTAAACCTTCTTTAAAGAGGAGAACTCGCATTGTGAGCGGAGCAATATTATAGGACTTGTACCTCCACATCTTTGTTTCTAGAATATGTGAACATAGTAAAGAAATGTGTGCCCTGGTAATATCGAATATCAAAGACTAAACGATAATTTTTTTGAAACAAGACTAAACGATAATGGAATCATCTTATTGAAAATAGTAGGGTCAGTCGACCAGCACCACACCGACACCCAATCATAGAGTCCAAAATTTAAACACAAACGAGGAATCAAAGTCTGCCCGCATAGCACATACATAGATAGCGACATAAAATTTCAACATTGGAAATGAAAAGTGAGCCATATTTTCGTTAAGTTGATGCTTTAGCCATTTTATTACAATGTTTCTAAGAACTACTTATAAGAAGAAAAATCCATATCGGAACTAATGGATCAAGAGGGCCCCAGATAAAAAAATCACCTCTGCTCTGCTGCATATGAATCAACTTTCAACCGGGGGCAAGGGGGGTTGCCGAATGGACTTGAACATGTGCATTTGAACAACTATATGGCATGGACTCGACATTCCAATGCTGTTACCCCCAACAAATATCATGGCAGAAATCAGCGCATGGGTAATAATTTTTTAGAGGACTAACAAAACCGTCTATTGAGGAGGTAAATTCTCGTCTCTTTGCACTGTTGAAGGACGAAAGCAGGAATACCTCTATTTGTTCTACCGCTGAGCCACAAATCAAGATGATTATGGGTCGTAGCATCAAAAGAAAAATCAATACATACAGTAGTATATCCGCTCCTATATGAGTTCCATGTCGACTTATGTGCTGACCTCCATACAGTAGCAGAGAAGGTTGGTTCGCACAGCCGGTGACGTGAAGATCTGAAGCTTGGTGACAACGCAGTGGCCACCAACGAGGCTTTCAAAGTGGAGAAGAGGGCGGGCAGATCAAGGAGGCGAGAGGCTGTCGCGGAGCTCACACTGCGGCACATGGCCCTGCCACTGGGGTGGCGCTGATCGAGCGAGAGGAAGTTGATTGGCTCGCAATATATACGAGGAATAGATTGGGAAGAGGAGGTGGGCTGTTAGTAACGCAGCTGCATTACCTTGGGACGGTTAGAGCAAGTATAATAGGTCCTAGTCAGCTGGCTAAAAGAATTAAACTACTCCCTCCGGTCCATATTAATTGACTTGAATGTGTCCAATTTTGGATAAACCTATATACTAAATAGTGTCTAGATTCATTCAAATTTTGACAAATCCAAGTCAATTAATATGGGTCGGAGGGAGTAGTATTGTTTTGCTTAGTTGGATGAGAGAGAAGAGGTGAGAGAAGAGAGGTGGGCTCTCGTGCAATAGTCAGCTCTTACGCATACTTCTAAGCACTTTGTGAGTATGTGAGTGGGCCACTCATTTATAAAGTAATACTCTTTAAAAATAACTATTGGTACTATTTAATTATAAGCTGACTATGGACAATCTTATAGCCATCTAGCCGGCTGTATTATCGGAATTGCTCTTAGAGGAGAACAGTCGAGCTTCGTGCCCTCATCCCCATCAATACGGCGACAACAGCGAGGTGAGGAGGTGAACCTCATGCCCGATGCATAGGCGTTGGGCAAACGGAAGACGGAAGAGCCTCATGTCTTTGGGCCTGACAAGTAACGTTGTGACTAATTGAACTAATTGTTGGCCCGGTTCACGACAGGGCGCCCTGTTCAGTCTGCAGAGTAGCCGTCCAGAGACGTGGGTAGTTAGGCTTGACGCGTAGAGTGAGGGGTGCATGAAGAGGCCCCCCCCCCCCCCCCCATGAACAAGCGGGATGACGGAGCGATCCCGTACGTTGTTGTGCAGGATCCGACGGCTCAAGGACTTAAATTGCTGTGGAGGCTCTTAGCTAGGCAAGTTTTACCGTTTCTTAATGATCCGCAACGGTTTCTGTCGTTGAACACTTTGCTTGGAGTTGGCTCTTTGAGTAGACTATCACAACAGCTCTTCGTTTTAGTTCGGGGTAGTTAGGAGAAAGGATGAACAAAGAAATCACTTTTCTTAGGAGTGGCAACTTAAGAGAGATGGTTTTCCTTTGTACTTCGCGTCATGGACGCCGGCGGCCGGCCACATTGTTCTATAGAAATTGGTAGAAGCGAGCTTTTCTTGAACTGGAAGTAGAAATGGATTGAATATACACTGAGCAAGGCTTACAAAATTACATCAAGATAGGATATGGTCGTGAATAGCAGATAGTATGCACATGATACAGTCACAATTTGCTAGCGCAGCACCGAACGTTCCACTATGCCGTCAGAAATGTTACCTGCTGCTGATTTGCTGAAGTCTAACGAAAAGCACCGTTGATGGAGATGATGCCATGCAAGAAAAACGAAATTATTTTTGGAGTTAAAATAACTGACCATTTAAATACATGTGTAATCAGCGTATAACTGATTTCTATTCGGTAGTACTCAATTTTTCGTTCTTCAATATCATGCAAAACCAGACATTAACAAAAAAAAATCACCGCCATGCATGTGAGATTAGGCGGATCAGAGGATTAAATATCTCAATGATACCACAATCGAAGGTGCAAAACTAAAACATGGTTTCCTCTTCCAGAAAGCCAAATACTAGGCAGTGATCCAAATGGCAAGCAACGTGCACAGAAATAAAAATGAAGACCCAAGTTCCAAACATCCTATCTGAATGTGAGTGCGGTGCCCCTATATATCGCAACAAATCTGAGAAATATCACCGAGTCATGCACAACGGTATCTGAAACTTTCAACTAATAAAGTATGAATATATATCAAGGTAGTATAGCATAGTCTCTACAACATTCTAAGCACACTGCATATATGATACACTCCAAAGTAAATGTTAGTCGGAATGTCTGACTGGGAGGTGCCGTGGTCCTAAAGTTTCTGTACTGGTCATTTTTCACCTAAAAGAAATAGGAAATACAGAGTCAGGTTTTCTCAGCTGAGGTGAGATGCCCCAGTTTTTCTGCCATCTGTTCGACACTCTTCTTGCCCCACCAAAATTTTCCCCGGTCTCCTGTTGTCATTTGATCTGCTTCTCTGTCTCGCCGTTCTGATTGGGCCTCTTGATGTGCAACAAATGAGCCAGGCTGCTCGGTGAGGAACTGCTGCCAAAATCCATCGTTTGCACCAGCTGCGGCAGCAGTAGGGACTTGGGCAGCTTGATCTCCTGACGCGCCAGTTTCTGTAATAGCAGGTTCCATATTGACATCAATCTCAGAGACCTTAGCTCGTGAATCTGCACGAGAAGGCGTCTGAGAAAGGGGAGGACTTTCTGGACAGCTGGTAGACTCTGCTATATCGTGAGAAGAATGTGAATCTTCTATGCCAGCAGAAGAAGTATGCATCATCGATGGAGATGGTCTTGTATGAGGATCACTTTCCCCAGATGAATGGAGCTCTGTGATAACAACGGCTGAAGGGCCTGGGCAATCACCATCATATGAAATATCATTACCGAATGCTTCACTCGCTTGTTTGAGGAAATTCTCCAATGAGTTCAGAGATAACTCCATTTTGTCAAATGATTCTCTATAAAGTTCATGAGCTGGTGAGTTGGTCAAGTCACGATCCATAATCTGATTCTCCCGAGTACTTGCATGAATTGCATCCTCATGTAAGGAAATTGGCTTTGGCAGTCTCCTCTTCTTTCCATGATGATCAGCTTGTTCTACAAAGGTAGAATGAAACCCTGGAGCCTTCACAATGTCTCTGACATAAGATATTAGACTTGTCTGCTGATGCTCAACAGCAAATAGTTTCTCTTCCAGAGCCTGCATTTTCTTCTCCATATCAATTTTCTTCTGATCATTCTTTTCAATCTGTAAGGCCAATGCTGCATTGTCACACTTGAGCCTCTCTATTTCCTCCTCATAGTCCCTCTTTTCATTTTCCGCTAATGGTCCGGCACCCTGAGTGTGTGATGAATGGCTGAAGATTGGCTTGCGTCTATGGATATTTTTTAAGCGGTATCGCTGTCCTCTTATGAACTCCTCATTTGCGAACTCCCATTGTTCAGGATCAACTTTCCTAAAGCCCTAGATAAGAACGAGTAAGGGAACATATTAGAATAGACACTTGCACAATAGGAAATAAAAGAAACTTTCTTAAAGCTCTACATGCATTATCAAGGCTATGAAAGGAAATAATGTACTGCAACAAAAAAAGAAAGGAACAATACAAGAAACCATACTAGATGTGGAAGTAGATGCTATTCGAAATTCAATTGGCACTGTCAAATGCCTACATTTGTTAAACAGCCCTAAGATCCCACAAGATCAAGAGAAATAGCAGTGCTAGTTGAATTTTACATATACAAAGTTCAAGAGTTGACCTGGATTTTTTTAAAGTATGTCAAATAAAACAAAACAACACATTATGTTACACTAAGAAGCTACCGCATATGACGTGTATTTTGTGGTGTCAAGAGCAGCAAATCATAAGCAATCGTGCGGAATTGCGGAGGATTTGCCCAAATTCTACCGAATTCAACGATATACCGAGCTGAGAGCTCACAAAGCAAACCACCACGCATTCCGGCCAAACCCAATTTCAGCTGGGGAACGGAGATTGGGCGGAGGAGAGAGAAAGGGGGGGTGGGTGGGTGTGATTGTGAAGCTGTTCTTTGCTTACGTAGGTGTTGAGCTGGCGCACGAAGCTGGAGAAGTTGTTGTGCTTGAAGTACTTGGGGAGCAGATCCCGGCAGAAGTCCGGCTGGCTGGCGACGACGAAGCTGGTGCCGGACGGCGTCCACGCGACCACCGCGTCCGTGGACGGCTCGTCCACCATCTCGTACGTCTTGGTGAGGAACGGCGGCAGCGACGCGGCCCCGCCTCCTCCCTCCATCCCCTCCTGCTCCAGTACTCCTCCCGGTGCTGCGGCGGCTCGTGCTCAGCGCATGGAGGGTGATCGGCGCTTCTTGGTTGGGGTTTGGTTGGTTGGTTGGGGGTTGGGTTGGGGGGCGAGAATTTCTCGGATTAGCGGAATTTTCCAGAAGTTGGGAGGCGGAGGGAGATGAGACGAGGGTGGGGTCGGGGTTTGGATCGATCCAGCCAGCCAGTCCCTCCTCTCCTACCAAGTACGCGGCTGCTTTGGGTTAGGTAAGCAGTGACGCGGGGAGGGGGACGGCTCAATGAATAGGCGCTGCGGCCAAGGACCAGACGGCGATATCACGCACAGACTTGGCGCCTACAAAGTTTCTTTTCCGCAGAGCAATGCACTTTTTAACCCGCAAATGAATTTCATGTTTTGCGAAAAAATGTTTGCATGGATACTTTATTTTTGAAAATAAGTGCACCCACAGCGTATAGAAAAAGTAGCTCCAAATTTCGATTTTGGCTCTTTGGAATTAGTTTACTATGGAGCTTGTTCCGAAACAGAACTGGAAATCAGAACAACTCGGTGCTCAATGAAGTTTTTCATCGAGACAAACCTCCTTTGCAGCATCTGACGCTCCTATATACTCTGTTTCTGTTGTAGAATCTATAATTATATCTTACTTGTAACTTTTTAGCTCACCGTTCCTCCGTTTAAAGTGAACATATAATCGGATTAAAACTTGAAATCATCACGAGCAGTGACAAAGCTTACATCAGTGTAAGCTCTTTGTCACCTCCATAGATGATTTTAGTCACAAGTTAAAAACTGTAGCACTTGGCTTGGGCGAGAAACCCTAACACCCCTCCCGAGTCGCTCGCGTGGCGGCGGCCCCAGAGGGTCTCCATCGCCTCGCCCTAGGACCATCTCCCGTGGCTACCCTGGTAGCTGCCATCGTTGGCGCCTACGCCCGACCTCCAAAGGCGGGGGGCAAGGAGGCGCATCGGGTGGACTCTCCCATGCGCAGAGGCGAAGCTTGATGGACGACGTGGGAGATGGGCGACGGGATGCGGTGGCCTGGTCCACGACAGCACGGCGGCGCGGCGTTCGTCGGTGACCGTCCGGCCTAGCGCCGACTCGGTCTAGGCAGCGCTGACCCGATCTGCGCGGGTCACGACCGTTGCAACCTCGTGCTCTGATTTCCTGCTGCGGTGGATGTTCTTCCTCCTTCGTCGTCGTTGGGCGGCGGATGCGGCGTGGTTGCATGCCCGTCCGCTTCGTTGAATAAAGGCGTCAGTCCTAGGATTTCTCTCACGCCATGACGAGGATCTCCTTGTTGCTTGCCTCTTTGATCTGGTCGGAGTGGCGAGTTCCGGAAGGCTTCGCCGGCGAACTCCCATGGGCGAATAATGCCTGGAGATTTCCGAATTGGAGGGATTCGGTAGTGTGCAACCATATTTTTCTAACCGTTTGGTTTCAGAGAGAGAGGCGAAGCTCTATTGTAACACCCCGTCCACTGGGCCCGGGGGGTGTCACTCCTGGTAGCTTAATAGGATATCTAGACTACCCCCACAGACCAACAATAGTCTTTTTTGCGCACTTTGTCCTCACTCATGCGCACCCGGTACCCACTTTTCGATCGGTTATCCATCCTAGAATTGCTCTAGGCCAAGCACGTTTAACCTTAGAGTTCTTTTTGAATGAGCTTCCGGAAAATAAGTTGCAACTTGTAGGTATGAGTATCCTATCAATCCTATTAAGTCATGTGCTTGGATCTCACATACACCCACCCTTTAGAAGATCGATGCCCTCATCGATCAAGCACACTCCAGGAACGTCCCCTCTTGGCACGCGTATGTGCGTCTAGTGTCGGCACATCTGCCATGTCGTGTCCACTCCGGGCCACACGCGCCATGCGCCACATGTCCGTCACTGACCTGCACACACCCGTTTAACCGCGAGAATCGGCCCTGATACCACTTGTAACACCCCGTCCACTAGGCCCGGGGCGTGTCACTCCTGGTAGCTTAATATGATATCTAGACTGACCCCACAGATCAACATTTGTCTTTTCTGCACACTTTGTCCTCACTCATGCGTACCCGGTACCCACTTCTCGGTCGGTCACCCATCCTAGAATTTCTCTAGGCCAAGCACGCTTAACCTTAGAGGTCTTTTCGAATGAGCTTCCGGAAAAGAAGTTGCAACTTGTTGGTATGAGTATCTTATCAATCCTATTAAGTCATGTGCTTGGATCTCACATCTATAGTCTGTTGCCATCATGGAACGTGTATTTAGTTCCTAGTGAAATCATTATGCGATGAATGCCATGGGAGCCGAGATTAGAGGAATACCAATGGTGGTTCGAGTCTTAGTGGCGATGGGGAATTGTCTTGGTGATTCGTGACTTATGGAAGCAGCATCGGAAAGTGGGGACAACAACACGGAAGTTCACAGTCTTATCTTGTAGGGTGAAAACTCAATGTTTGATCTTAATTGATTGTGCCTGGCAATGGCCTTGTTGAAGGCATTGTTTTATGAGTGATGACTTTCTCCAGGGTGAAAATATATGTTCTTTGATCGGGCGACGATGACGCTTATGCACTGTTTCCTTCTTGAAGGCGTCGCTATTAGAGATGGTGGACTTCTCGTGTTGTTCTGGTGGTGTTAGTGTCGCCGCTGCAAGAAACTGATCGCTATAGCGGATTTTTTCCTTTTTATAATTCTTTTTCTTTTTTCTAGGTTGTGTGCATCCGTAAGGATGCTAGGGCATGTGTTGTTGCAGAGACCGGGTATAATTGATATCTTCGCGATATCAATATATACTCATTTCCAAAAAATAAGATGAGAAACATATTCTTAGTCCTTCGTAAGTATCTAAGTATATCTTTTACTACTATCGAGTGGTCAACTCCTGGGTCACTAGGGTATCTGCTCGTAACACTTAAAGCATAGAGACACATCTGGTCTTGTACATATTATGGCATACATGATTGACCCAATTACCGATGCATATGGGATGTCACTCATATTTTCCCGCTCAACATATTTCATAGGACATTGCTTCTTGCTTAATGGTATGACATGTACCATTGGAAGTGCTTCTCTCTTGGATTCTTCCATTTTGAACCTCTTTAAAACTTTGTCTAGATATGTATCTTGAGTAAGCCCTATTAAGCGTCAGGATATATCTTTATGCCTAATATGTAAGCTGATTCATCCAAATCTTTCATTAAAAACTTTCCTTAAATGAGTCCTTTATAGTGTTATAAGAAATGTTTTATTATTTCTAATCAACAATATTTCATCCACATATAGATTAGAAATGCTATCGAATTCCTACTTACTTTCTTGTATATACAAGCTTCTTTGACTATTCTTGATGAAACCAAACCCTTTGACTACTTCACCAAAACGTAAATTCCAACTCCGTGATGCTTGCTTAAGTCCATAGATTTAACATTGAAGTTTGCACATCTTTCCAGCATCCTTAGGATCGAAAAAACCCTCTGGTTTACACATCCTTAGTTAGCTTCCCATTCAGGAATGCTGTTTTGACATCCATCTATCATATCTCGACTTAAGAATCGCGACGAGAGAGAAAGTCTCATCATAGTCAATTCCTTGAATTTTCCAAACACTTTTGCGACAAGTCAAGATTTATAGACAGTTACGTTACCATCTGTGTTTGTTTTCTTATTATAGATCCATTTATATTCTATAGGCTTTACGTCTTCAGAAGGGTCCATCAAGTTCCAAACTTGATTCTCGTATATGGATTATATCTCGGATTTCGTGGCATCTTGCCATTTAATGGAGTCAGGGCCCATCATAACTTATTTGTATATAATCGGTTCATCATTTTCCAACAACAATATTTTATCTTCAAATCTTATGACTAGAAGACAAACTCTACCAGACCTACGCGGTTCAATAGGAGATGTAATTCTATGACTACATCACTTGTAGACATGACAACATATGACGACGTCATAGGCAGAACAGTTTTCAGTTCTGTGCTACTTTGCCCATCTTGGTCTAGTTCAATAACCTCATTAAGCTCTATTGTCATCCCACTCGAACCTTTAGCGAGAAATTCCTTCTTAAGAAATACTCCTCCACGTGCGACAAAAATCTTGTCTTCTGTTTTGCGGTAGAAGTTATACCTAACAATTTTTTTGGGATAACCTACAAATACGCATTTGTCTGACTTGGGATCTAGCTTGTTTGGTTGCAAACGTTTTACATAAACCTCGCATTCTAAAATTTTAAGAAACGATAGGTTGAGTTTCTTGCCAAACCACAGCTCGTATAGATTCGTTTCAATGGATTTTCATGACGCTCTATTAAGTATAAAAGTTGAAGTCTCTAAAGCATAACCTCAAAAAGACAAAGGGGGGTCAGTTAAATACATCATAGTTCTTATCATGACCAACAAAGTTCGATTACGATGCTCCGATGCTTTCATTATGTTGGTGTGTTCCAGGGGGCGTAAGTTGTGAAACGATTCCACGTGCTCTAAAATGTTCGCTAAACTCGTGACTCAAATATTCTCCTCCACGGTCCGATTGTAGAAACTTTATTTTATTTCTATGTTGATTTTATACTTAATTCTAAAATTTCTTAAGCTTTTCAAATGTTTTAGATTTATACTTCATAAGATAAATATAACCATAACGACTTAAGTCATTGGTAAAGGTTATAAAGTAGAGGAATCCACCACGTGTGGGTATACTGATTGGTCTGCATACATCAGTATGTATTATTTCCAACGAGTCACTCGCCCGCTCAACATATCCATTGAACGATTATTTGGCCATCTTATCCATCAAACATTCTGCACATGTATTAAAATATTCAAAATCCAATGAACCCAAAAGTCCATCACTATGAAGCTTTTTCATGAGTTTATGTCCAGTGTGACCTAATCGGCCATGCCACAAGTACGTGGAATTCAATTTATTAGTCTTTCGATGTTTATCCTCAGTCTTATGGATATGCATATCACAATCAAGATTGATAACAAACAACCCAGTCTTTAGTGGAGAATGGGCATATAAGACATTATTCATATAAATTGAACAACCATTATTCTCTGACATCTCGTAAGATACAATATCCTGATATAATATTATTACATGATGCTAATACAAAGTAACAATTACTAAGTTCTAATATCAATCTAGACGATAGATGTAGAGGTCTTGTGCCAACGGCAATCACCACAACGCTTGATCCATTCCTGACGCGCATCGTCACCTCGTTCTTGCCAAGCCTTCTAGTATTTGGTAGCTCTCGTATCATATTGCAAATGTTATCAAGAGATCTGATATCAAATACTCAATAGTTACTCTTAGGACCTTGCAAGTAAACATCAATGACATGTATATCTGATATACCTTAGCTGAATGATCTAGTCTTCTTTTTCTCTGTTAAGTGCTTCAGACAGTTTCTCTTTCAGTGATCCTTCTCCTTATAGAAGAAATACTCGGTATCTGGGGTTGTACATGCCTTGAGCACCTTGCTCTTGTTATGAGCGTGGCACGCCTCGAACTTCTTATTGTTGCCCCCAGATTTCTTATTCTTGAAGTGAGTAGATTTTTCACCATCATCACATGATTATTGGTGTTCTTTTGTATGTCCTTTTCAGCCACCTCCAACATCGCGAACAATTCGGCTAATTTTTTATTCATCCCATGCATATTGAAGTTCATGACAAAGGGAACACATAGCGCTTCCCACCTTTGAACATACCCGTGTAACTTGATTACATGAGCACTAACCGAGCCTCCTTCTGCCATCTTGCAATCTAGAAGAGCTTGAGAGATCTCATATCTTTTAGCTCGGGCTTGTTTCTCAAACATTCCCCTCAATTTAGCAATTCTTCCATATGGACCCCAGTTTTCAAACCTCCTTTGAAGATCTAGTTCCATGCATGCAAGTAAGGCACATTGGACATCGATGTAGTCATCACTATGTGACTGAAAGACATATTATTTGCAAAATTTGGCCAAACAGAACTAAACATATGAATTTTACAAGTTTTAATCTCTAATAGATTTCAAAACAGATTTTAATTCTAAAATCCAGACACGTGGACGCTCATAATTGGTCAGTACCGCTTCGCGCGGATCAAGCGCGTGGACCGTTGGATCTAAGTCAGATCTAGTGGCTCAGATCTAACTATACTGATTCGCGCTAGGTTCTAATCTCAGCCCTAGGATCCAGATCTGACGGCGCTAGGAGTGCAACCAATGGCCGGCGGCGCTGGCGACGGCTACGCGGCGGCGGCGCTCTGCCTGTGACGTTCCAGCGGTTCTAGGAAGCAAAGGAGAGGGTGCGGGGCATTACCGGAGTCGTTGTGGCGAGGGGATGCTCGAGGTGGTCTCCGTTGGCCAAGGGGCGCACGAGGTTGCTGGGAATTTCTCGCTGGAGATGCTACTGGCGACGGGTGTGATCGGGCTTCGTCGTTGGCAGCCCTACAAGGCACAGGAAGGCAAGTAAAAGGTGGCGTTAGACGCGCACTGGGAGGGCTAAATTTACCGTAGTTGCTCGTCGGAGTAGGTCTTGTCGTCGGACACGCGCAGTCATCAACGAAGGCGAGGCCCTGGTGTGAAATAAGGCAAGCAGCGAGTGTCAGGAGAAGCGCAAGGCGATGGCAAACGAGATCGTGTGATCCAGAGAGTAAGGCGTGCACGAGACTCACCGGAGTTCCTTCCAAGACATAGTCTTTCTTAGCATCTTTCAGAACTATCCTCACATTGTGTTACCAGTCCACAAAGTTTATTCCAAATTCATGCAGTTTCTTTTCTCTAAAATACCAGCTAAAGGGAAACTATTGCATGCCATTGATCTACAAACAAGTGTAAATTCATTTATACATTGTTTCACAATCAACGAACTACACAAATTAACAACTTTAATTCATAGTTTAGCTCCCACTAAAATCAATATCTCTCATAATTGATACTTAGTGATTCAAGATCTACATCTTGCTTTCCCAACACCAGTGTTACATCGCATGCGGGGATCAAAAGACTGGTAGGTATTCATACCAATCATATCACCATATGATTCATGTTAATCTTTCGATTCTTGTGTTTAATACTCCAGTTGTTCTAGGTAGTATGTCAAGTGAACCTTAGTATACTGGTAGTGCGACGGTTTTGCACCCATATTATAAACGTTGCTAGGTGTGCCCATGTTACATGACCCGCACTAGTTCCAAGCGCATGTTATTTATGTGGAGCCTGACTAAGGGAGAACACATGCCTTGATAATTTTAGTGAGATATCACCCTATTTATTACGACCACCACACGACAAATAATGTGCACTAAAGGATTAACATCACATGTAATCCATATAGTGATATGGTATAACACTTCGCGTTAACAATCTCCATCATCAATGTCTTCTGGTGCCATGTACTCCTTCACGCGCCTTGGGCATAACATCGAGGTCCACCATTGCTTGATCATCATTGCCATGTCCTTGCTTTTACAGCTATTGTTACTAAAAGCTAATAAAGTAAAAAAACAACTATGGCCATTATGATAATATAATGACAATCATCGCGACTCTAGACACTCATGCCCTACGAGATTATAACATAATACATCGCATATATCACATTGCAAATTTCAGCTATACCACATCAGTTTCATGCAAAAACAAGTTAGACTCCTCTAACACGCTTTGCTAGATTACATGTGAAAGGACATTTACTGTCATAATCACTTTTGGTGTTCGTTAACAATAAGTAGATCATTTTACAGTTTGTTACTGTCCACAGGTTGTTATAATGCTAAGTGAAAAGAACCCTCACACTATGGATAGATTCCTGCAAGTTTGACATGGTTCTAGAAATTCCAGACCGGAGTCTCCGGTCTGGCTAGACCGGAGTCTCCGGTGTGGACCGGAGTTTCCGCAGGAGTCCTCGGTGGAGGCATCGGGATCCTGGCTGGGATAGTCTGTAAGGGGGTCTGGATCCAGGTCCAGAGACTACTCCAGAATCTCCGGTGTGGGCCTCAGACCAGAGTCTCCGGTGTTGCTGGGCCGGAGTCTCCGGCCCACTTGGCTTGTGACTGGGCCTGGTCAATCAGTAGGATGGTCCGGAGGCTGGATCGGAGATGGACTGGAATCTCCGGTGTAGACCGGAGTCTCCGGTGTGCAGGCCAGAGTCTCCGGTCTGACTTTTATCCAACGGTCAGAAAACGGTTCATGGAGGGGGGGTGCTTATAAATATGGGACCTTATCCCCTTCCTCCAGCGGCTCGACCCACTCAAGAACACTACCTCCATTAGATCCACCAAATCAATAAGATCTCTTCATCCAACCATCCAAAGTCATTGATCTTTGGAGAATCGAAGGAGGAGGCCTTGATCTACAGCTTCACCAAGAGAGATCTTCATTTCCCCCTAATTCACTTGAGGTCCCCCATGCTCTAGTGTTTCTTTGGAAACCCTAGCTTTGATTTGGTTCTTACAAGCTTGTCTTTGATTGTTTTGACAACTTCCTTGTATTTGGGAGCCTCCAATTAAGTTGTGGATGTGTGCCTTGAACTCGTTGTAAAGGTGCCGGCTTCCACCTCGAAGGTTGCCGATATAGTGGAAGGTGAATCAAACCCCTTGGGGTGAGGTTCATCGGAGAACAAGGGAGGCCTCTCGTGGCGTTGGTGGTTTTAAACCACCCCCTCTCCAAACGTAGACGTACTTCCCCTCAAAAGAAGGAACTACGAGAAACAAATCCTTGTGTCTCCGTGTCCACCACTTTGGTTACTTCTATCCTTTACCGCACTTTACTTGTTCTTGCTTAGTGTTGTGCTAGTTGTTGCTTGTTTGACATATAGGTAAATTCACCTTAGTTGCATAATCTAGAGAATTTACCTTTCTTGTCAAACCCTAATTTGAAAAAGAAGAAAATTTGAAGTAGCACCTATTCACCCCCTCTAGGTGCCCATACGATCCTTTCAATTGGTATCAGAGCCTCGGCTCTTTATTTGGGCTTTACCGCCTAAGAGTATATGGGTAGCAAAGAAGGGGAAGTGGATGGTGAGTATACCGCCTCGATGACCATGGAGGATCTCAATAACTTGGAAACAAGATTGAGCTCCACCATGGCCAGCGAGATCAAACAATTGCACAAGTTACTTGAGCAACTTGTTAAATATAAAGGTGGCTCATCATCCGCTTCTCCTCAAGAGGAACTTCCACCATTACCCAAACAGAATGCCCAGACATCACCCACAGGTAAGGTGGTAGGGGATAATCAATACATCACTAATTCCTCCACAAAAAGGATGATGGGAAGGGAGAGCACCATGACTCTCATGGATGGTACACTCCCGACCCTCCAATTCCTCATCCTCATATAAAAAATAGAGGAGACCCACCAAAGCTAGAAGCATATACTTTTGCTCAATGGCAATATCTAATGAAAACTCATGTGCACATCTCTTGCATTGAACTGTGGAACATAATTGAACAAGGACTCTATATTGGGGATCCAAACAACTTGACAAGACGAGAAGTTGTCAATAGTCAACTCAATGCCACCGCCTTGCACATGATTCAACAAGGATTGGGTGCAAAGGATTACCCACACATTGAGCACCTCAACACTGCCAAGGAAGCTTGGGATGCTCTCATGGTGTTGTTTGTTGGGAATGAGAGAATGAGAAGGAACCGGTATGATGCACTAAGCAATGAAGCCGAAGGCTTCTATATGAAGGAAGGTGAAGATCATGAAGACATGTACCATAGGCTCAAGACCACCTCCACCGCTTTTAGAAATGTGGGTGCCTCACATGTGGATGATGCTTGGATAAAAAGGAAATATGTGAGTGCACTCATGCCCTTTGAGCCCACCGACTTGAAAAGCCTACAAGGAAGACACAACTACCACCTCATGACCTCCAATGAATTTATGCAAGAGATGGCCTCTTTCAAGGTTGCCGCCAAGAATGACAAAGATGCCCGTGCTCGATCCCTTGGAATGAGCAATGTTGTCAACCTTGCATTGAAGGCCAAAGTTGTGTAACATAGGGATGAAGATGATAGTGATGAAGGCCTCTCCATGAACCACCCCTATGATGTCAAGATTGCTCATGGTGAATATATGGCCTTCTATGCTACGAACTTTTGGAAGAACCCCGCCAAGGCCAAGATGGAAATGCAACAAATAAGCAACCCAAATGGAAGAAGAGAAAATGTCACTAAATTGAGAACTTGCTTCAATTGTGGTGACCGCTATCACTTTGTGGCGGTTTGTCCCTATGAGAAGAGAGAAGATCATGAGGGTAAACTTGTGTTGAATAAAACTCCGAAAGCTCCTTACAAGAAACCATTCATCAAGAAGAATCCCACCAACAAGAAGTCGGGTGAAATTGTGTTTGCCACTCATGAAGAATACTCCTCCGATGATGAAGATGGTGAAGATAATGAAGAGGAAACGTCAAGTGGTGTGGCTGCTCTTTCCACTACTTCTACTCCCACATTCTCCCTCTTCGACTCCCCAAATGAGAATCTCTCCAACAAGAACGTCACTTGCCTTATGGCAAGAGGAACGGAGGTATCTTCATCATCTCACCCCACCCTCTCGAGTAATGATGAAAATGATGTTGAAATGTCTCTTGAGGTTTAAAAGGAAATAATTGCTTTTGATGAGTTCATGAATAACTTGCAAGGGGAACACGAAATATAACTATTCTTGAAGAAAATTCTAGGTTGAAGGGGGAGCTAGCTAAGGCCACATTTCCAAAAGGTAACAAGTCCATTGATGACCTTTTGAGTAAGCAAAGGTCAAATGGTGAGAAAGGGGGCATTGGCTTTGTCTCCAAAGCCAAGAAGAAGAAGAACAAGAAGAAGGCTAAACCCGCACAAGAGAAAAACAAGGCCATTGTGGATAGTAAGACCACAAGTGGTAAAAATATGTCTCGTGATGATTTTGCGGGAAGTGCTAACCCTCCCTATGTTCTAATGCGTGATTATTATGGTGATGTGTATGCACAATATGTGGCCCATATGATGGTTATATTGCTTGGTCTATTTGGGTACCCAAGACCCTTGTTGCTAACAAAAGAGGACCCATTGAAAAATGGGTACCTAAAAATGAGCTTGATCTTTTGTAGACTTATGCTTCCGGAGGGTCAAAATGGGTGTTTGATAGTGGTTGCACAAGTCATATGACCAGAAGCTCTTCTATTGTCAAATAATTAAGGCCAAATGATGATCAAATATCCGTGACATATGCCGACAAGTCAAAGTCTAAGGTAATGGGTTTTGGCAAGGTAGTGGTTGCCCACGATATTACACTCGTGGACGTCATGCTTGTTGAGACCCTTGGTTACAATTTGCTTTTAGTCCGTGCAATTGGAAAGATGGGCTTTGCCGTCTTTATTGATGATGATATTGTGGTCCTCATGTGGAGCAAGTCTTTAAAGGTCGCTTTCGTTGGGTACGTCGAACATGACTTGTATGTGGTGGACTTTTCGGGGCAAACCACTACAAGTGCGATGTGCTTATTCGGAAAGGCCGATGTGGGTTGGTTATGGCATCACCGACTAGACCATGTCAATATGAGAACTTTGCAAAGTCTCCACAAGAAGGGACATATTGTTGGACTAAAATAAAATGTTTCCTTTGCCAAAGATCGTGTTTGTAGGGCTTGCATTCTAGGAAATATGCATGATGCTCCCCACAAGCCAAAGAACCACATCAAGTAAACGAGGATATTGGAGCTCCTTCATGTGGATCTCTTTGGTCCTCCATGTCATGCAAGTCTTGGTGGGAAGAAATATTGTTTGGTGATTGTTGATGACTTTTTAAGATACTCATGGGTATATTTATTAAAGTTGAAAAGTGAGACCCAAGAGACCTTCATCAACTTCATAAACTTGGTTCAACGTCAATACAATGTCCCCATGTTGATAATAAGAAGCGACAATGGCACCGAGTTCAAGAACTACACCTTGAATGACTTCCTTGGTGATGAGGGGATAAAACATCAATATTCTGATGCATATACCCCTCATAAAAATGGTGTAGCCGAGAGGAAGAACCGGACTCTTATTGAGATGGCAAGGACCATGTTGGCGGAGTTTAAATCTCCATACAACTTTTGGGCCGAATCCATCTCCACCTCTTGCCATTCATCAAACCGGCTCTACCTCCACAAAAAATTGAACAAGACTCCATATGAAATACTTACCGGTAACAAGCCCAACATATCTTACTTCCGGGTGTTCGGTTGTAAGTGTTTCTATCTCATAAAAGGTGTTCGTTTGTACAAATTCGAGTGTAAAGCATTAGAGGGTATTTTTGTTGGATATGGTCTCGAATCTCACACTTATAGAATCTATGATAAGCTCTCCGGAGCCGTCATAGAATCTTGTAGTGTGACCTTCGAAGAATATGATGGTCCCCAAGGGGGCGTGTTGATGCTTGTGATGCAGATGATGAAATGCCTCAGGATGCCATAGGAAGAATGGGTGTGGGATATATCCGCCCCGTTGAGGAACCCCTTATGGCGGATCGATAAGAACTATGCTCTACTCAAGTGGATCCCTCATGTTCACAACATCAACAAGCTCCATCCATCGAGGAGGACAATGACCCAAGCCAAAGACGAGCTCCTCCAGGGGGCGGATATTCTGCCACCCAGGGATTTTTGTCAAACGTGTACAAGGCACGTCAAACAGTAGGGGGCGGAGTTTTCCCCCGAATTGTCCGACCGGGGATGGATAATCCGCCCCACCAAGGGGACGGATAATCCGCCCCTAGGTTTTTTCCCAAAGGAATCCAAGGCAGCGTCATGCAGTATGTGGGTGGAAATTTGCCCTGGATTATCCGTCTCTGTGCCGGATGTTTGTCCACGCCAGATTATCCATCCCCCGCTTAGGCCGGATTATCTGGCCCTAGATTCTTCCAACGACTGCATTCAGGCAGGGGGTATAAGTACCCCATTTGATCTAGATTTCAGGTCTCTTGATCCCTAATAAAAAGTTTAGTGTTGGTCATTCAAATACTCATAAGATCTCCACTTTCAACCACCTGAAGGCTCCAATCTTTGGGGAATCTGAGGAAGAAGCTTAGATCTTCATCATCACCAATCAAGATCTTCATTTCCCCTCCATTCACTTGGGGGGCTCTTGATCTAGTATTTCTTGCAAATATATAGATATCTATTTTGGTTATTGATAAACTTGTTCATTGTGGCAGCTTGTTGTCATCACGGGATCCTCCAATTCAGTTGTGGATGTGTGCCCTGCTAGTGTTGTAAAGGCACTGGTTCCTACCTCGAAGGGTACCAAATAGTGTAAAGATGGATCAGGCCTCTTGTGGCGAGATCCATCGGAGAACAGGGTGATGCCTATTGTGGCGTGGTGGTCTTAGTACCACCCGCCCCTCCAACGCAGACGTACTTCCCTGAACAAGGAAGGAACTGTTGTAAAACAAAACATGTGTATCCATGTGCTCCACTATGGTTTCCCTGTTCCCATCACTGGCTTTACACGCTTAGTAGATAGGTTGGCGTATAAGGAAATTCATCTTAGTTTCATATATAGAGAATTTACCTTTATGTCATGCCTAAATATGAAAAATAATTAAAATTTGGAGTAGCACCTATTCACCCCCTTTTAGTTCCCATACGATCCATTTCAATTGATATTAGAGCATCGACTCTTTATTCAGGCTTTACCACCTAAGAGAGTATGGGGTACTAAGGTATATGGTAATGAGGCTGTGGACAAGGTCACTATGGATGATCTCAAGACTGAAAGTGCAAAGGACATCGCCTTGAGGGGGGTGTGAATAGGCTTTCAAAATTATTACAGTTTAGGATCAAATAGATGCGGAATAAAACTAATGTTTAATTTATTGAGCACAAAATCTAACCACTAGGTTCACCTAAGTGCACCTATGCACCTCTACATGGTTAGTATCAACAACAATACTAGAGGAAGTAGATGCTTCATTGTTAGAGCAACAATGCAAAGAATGCAATTCATCACAAGATATAGCATGGTTGTGAGTGGATGAATTACACGGACTAGCACATGGCAATATAACATTTGGAGTAGGTGAAGTGCTAATGTCCACATGAGGCCACTAGATGTTACCTTTGACATAATTGCCTCATGAGCTAACTTTAGCCTACCATGGGAGACTAGAATATCTTCATGCGAGCTCGAGAGCTTAGCATGACTTTATTCTAATTTCCCATAGTTGATAGTTAGCAAAACAAGTTGGGCCTTTAGCTCAACATTCTACTTCAAGATAGATTCTTAGCAAGAAATAGAGTTATTAGCACAAGCATCATCATTATTAGCAAGAGGTGAGGGTAACTTGGAAAGCTCTTTGGTGTATGAAGATTTAAGGTTCTCACATGACTCGGTGAGTTTGATGAGCTCACCCTTGATGACCCTAGATCCATTGTTGAGGTGCTCAAAATCCTCAAGGAGTTTAGCATAAGCAACTTACGGTTCATCATTTTTAATTTGAAAGAAACTTGCCACCTCAAGATTTCTATCATGAGATTTCTTCACTCTAGATAGCTCTAGAGCAAAGGTCTCCTTAAGAGATTCCTTAGTGGTTTGTTCCTCTTCAAGAGCTTCATTTAGATTTGCAATTTCATTAGCATACTCACTCTCAATACTACTAATTTTATCAATTATGTCCTCATGCTCATATATTAGTTGCTTACTTTCAATAGCACAAGTCAAGATTTTAATGAAAGTAGAGAAAGCATTTTTATTAGGATGAAGAGCACGAAGGGCTAGCCCCCTTATCTTTTAAAGAAGCAACTTCATCATCTGATCAACATTCACATCATCATGAGATATATTGGGATCCAAAGGAGAGGTTACCTTTGACCCCTTTAACCATGAGGCACAAGTGAACATTGGGAGAAGGTGATGATGGGGGAAACACATGAGGCTCCAATCGCAACCTTGCCTTGGCCCACACATTCTTCAATTTCCTCTACATGGTTAGCAACACAAGTACTAGAGGAAATAGAAGCACATTTATCATGACAACAAGGCAAAATAAGCATATCATCATGCGAAATGTTCAAGGCATTTCTACATGATATGCAAGGGCAATCAACACTAGGATGTAATCACATATGGTCCTACAAGTGTTCATTCCCAAAGATACAACATTGCAATGAGATAGAGACAAAGGATCATGAATGGAAATCTCACTATCTACATTGCAAGTTTTATCACCACTCACCATATCATTACCTTGAGACAACTCATATGTTGTGAAGTGGAAGAATATGAGAACTCATCACAGACGAAGGTGTAGGGAACACAATCATCCTCATTAGTCTTGGACACATCATATTTTGCTTGAAGCTTGGTCCAAATATCATGAGCATTCCGGAAAGGCATGATTGAAGAAAGAACTACAAAGCTCACAACATTAACAAGCACATTAGATGCTTGAGCTTCGAGATAAGAGTTTGTCTCCTCCTCCAAAGATAGATTTTGGGGATCCTTAGGAGGATACAAGCCCATATCTAGAATTCGCTCAATATTTGGGTAAATGGCCCGAAAAATACTAAGCATGTGAGTACGTCAACATCATAATGAGTGCTAAAAAATGTAAATGTTTGAGAGTGCACTAAACCCCTAGGAGACATCTTTACTATCGAGGCGGTGAAGCCTAAGAAGCGAGAGACCTCGCTCTGATACCAATTGAAAGTGCAAAGGATGTCGCCTAGGGGGTGAATAGGCTTTTAAAATTATTTTGGTTTAGGCTCAAATAGATGCGGAATAAAACTAACGTTTAATTTATTGAGCACAAAACCTAACCACTAGGTTCACCTAAGTGCACCAACAACCTATGCTAAGCAATACAAGAAACAAGGCGATAGCAAGATATAAATACTTCAAGCACGATGGATATCACAAAGTAAAGTGCATAAGTAAAGGCTCGGTTGAGAGATAACCGATGGACGCGGAGACGAAGATTTTTATCCCTAAGTTCACTTCCAAAGAAGCTATGTCTCCGTTGGAGAGGTGAGATGGCGCAATGCTCTCCGAACGCCACAAATGGCTCACCTCGGGGTGTGGTGGCTCGATGCTCACCCAACACCACACAAGGCCTCACCCCGGATGCGAAGGCACGCAACTCACCGGCGCCACAAAAGGTTCACCCTATTCTCTCGTGAGCTCACCACAAAGGCTACTCACAATCCACTAAGGGACACTTGAGGGTGGTCACCAAAACCCGTACAAAATTAGGGCTATCTCCACAACTCAATTGGAGGCTCCCAACAACAAAACCACAAAAGGCTACAACGCCACAAAAGGCCAACAAAGCCACAACAGGATACAAGACCACAAAAGGTCACAAGAAGTCAACAACCCAATCACACAACCGTCTAGAGTTCCAAGAACCCAAGAGTAACAAGCCCACAAGCTTAAACTTGCCGAATCTCCGAGGAGAACTCAAACCTATGCACCAAATGCAATGGCAAGTACTTCTCTCCCAAATTCCAACAAAGCTACAAAAGATATTGTAACATCCCTAAAATCATGTTTCAAAACTCATGCATATCATCCATGCATCTATGATCATTTAGGGTTCCATTTCAAAACCATTCAAAAACATGAGCATCTAATGCTCATTATTTTATGTGAGCAACTATTAATCAAATGCCACTCTCAATTGAGTGTATAACTGTTTTAAAACCAAGCTTTGTTGCTCTCAGATTGTTTTGGTTGAATGTTAGTGCTTGGACCGAAATTTACAAAACAAATATGGTTTTAAAACCATTTTCAAAACTTATGCAAATCAAGTGCTATGACACTGTTTATTTTGTTTAATCAAAGGGACCAAGCTAGTACAGAGAGACCACAAGGTTTTATGCCCAAAAATATGAGTGTTACACTCTACAAAAATCCAGAAAAGATTTGAATTCAAATGGCTTTTGAATTTATTTGATTTGATTCCTGAAAATCAAATTAGAAAAAGATAAAGATAAAAGAATAAGGAAAGGGCCGGCGCCACCAAACAGGCCCAGCAGCGGAAGCAGCCCACGAGCCCACCCGGAGCAGCCCCTTCCCTCTCCCTCTTCCACGCACGCAAACTTACCCCGCAGAGACTGATCAGTGGACCCTGTCCACGTCAGCTCCTTCTTCCCCAAATCCCGCGCGCAGACGCCGCCGCCGCCCGTTTCTTCCCCCTTCACTGTCGCGATTTCAATCCACTTAATTGGCGATGAATGCGAGCGTGATCTCCGCCCCTGCTCTGGCTATAAGATCCCCTCCCCTCTCCGCTCCATTCCCCTCACTCACCAACCACAGAGCACCGCTAGGCTGTCCACAATCGAGCTCGCACCGCCGCTGTCCCGAACCACTCCGGCGACCGATTCCGGTGAGCTCCGACCGCCTCCCTGTCTCTGGTTCAAACAAACGTGACCAGCGTGTCCTTGCGCGTACCCTGATGCCTTTTGTTTGCTTTCTCGTGACCCAGGTTGCCGTCACCGTTCGTGCCCGCAAACATCAGAACCGTCGCTCGACTCCGACGAGCGATTGAGGTAAAACCCGACCGCCCCTCGACTTCTCCTTGAACCAGTAGTGTTCGATGTAGCCTTGCGCACCCCCTGATACAAGTGGTTCATGCTAGGGTGATCCAGAGCGTTGCCAACGTCTTCGTCACCGAGCACCCGACGCTGCGCTCAACTCCGACGAGTTCCTACGGCCACATCAACGCGCCCCTGTCCACGACAGCAACATCTAGAGCTTCCTCGCAACTTTGCAACGCCGGTAAGCATCACCACTGTCCCCAGCCCTCGCTAGAATCGCCGATCCATCACCGGCAGAGCCGTCGCCGCCGCCAGCAGCCATTTGCGCCGCCCATCTTTGGTCAGAGCATCGAGGAACGTTGGATCCAGATCTAGAGGCTAGGATTAGATTAGAGGGCGAAGCGGTATGATTTAATCTTAGCCGTGCATCGTCACTTAGATCTTACGGCTCGCAAACGTGATCCGCCCGAACCGGTACCGTTCAACCAGATGCTGCCGCGTGGCATGTGTTTCGTTTTAAAAATATGAATTAGATCTATTAGATGTTTAAACTTTTTTAATTCATAATTTTTGATTCCCACGTCCAAATTTGACAAATTTTATATCAATGGAATCAGGAGAGAAAAACCTTTCTGTTTATGCAATGTTTTTAAATTTTTGCCTCTGTTAAAATGGTTGTTTTTGCAGAAACATTTGTAGGCATAAATTGAGTATAGTAATCATTTGGAAAATGTTTTGTTATTCAAATAAAGTTTATTTAGCTTGTTTTGTACTTGTTTATGATTCAGTACAGTGCACTTGTCTTGTTTGGTGTGGAAAATCATCACATGGCACATTGCATACATTCATGTATTTTTGCTTGTATTAATTGTGTATGTGATTTTGTGCCATTATTTTATGTGTAGATTTTGGTGCAAATAGTGATTGTGATTGTGAGGATTGTAGCTACTCTCCAAACTACCAAGGCAAGTGGTGCTTCATGATTTATACCTAGGTTTTAACTATGCATTAGAAATATTTTGCTAGTCTTGCATGGATATTTTTGATCTATTTGCTATGCTTGGGAAAACTTAGTAGTTGTAGAATTGCTAGAAATTTCTAAGTTAAGATTCTTATCAATGACATGCTTAGCCTAGCTAGTAGCAACCAAGGGAGGTTATATATTCATGCTATGAGATAATATTTCTAAGTCTTTGGACTTGTGTTTTGTTTAATAAAACAACTAAGTGAATGAAACACCTGGGTGGAATGGAAGGAATGGTTTATGTTGAGTGGTTACACAAGGCCCATTTATATGGTTTACCTTGTGTATCTCACTTGTGGAAAGCCACCCAGGAACAAAGGGATTTGAGATGCCAAATGTTAAGAAGCTTCTAGTGCAGCCACTTGGCATTATGGGCTCTGCCTGGATCATATAGGTTGCAATAACTTAGCCATTTGGACAGTTGGTGGTAGTGGGATGATAGGTTGGAGCGCGTCCATTTGGTCTAAGGGGAGGCTTCTGAAAGGTCCTGTCTTGGTGAAAATCAAGTCTTGTGGGGAAAGTGCACAACCTCTGCAGATGGAAGAATCTAAATACTTAGCCATGTCCCTGGTATTGGACAACTTGAGCATCAAGACATGGAAGCTATCAAGAATCTCCTCATCCCAATTTCTAAGTAAAAACTTGTGGGTGAACAAGGGTGAAGGTACACCAATTTCTATTGGTGTTTCCTTGGGAAAGATTTTGTTAAAGGAAAACTTAGTGTTTTCAACTAATAGGCAAAACCTATTTTGAGCAAAGCAAGCCTAAGCTACACTTCGCCAAAATGCATATAGTATCTAGTCTACCAATATTCTACTAAGGTATCACTTGCCAATACTATTCCAATGTATTGACCCACTGTGGCTGTAACTTGTGATGTTGCAGGTTATTCTGATGATGATTAGGGGTTATGAGTCTACACTCAACATGCTTGCCTATGGCACATGAAGATGAAGACTTATTTATCTTATTATATATTTGAACTCTTGTATTAGGCCTGTGGCCATGGAGTTTGTAAAAGACTATGTTTGTCTCTGGAATGATATGTAATAATGACCTTTGTTTCTGTGTACTTCATCTTAAACTGTGGATGCTAGCATTGATCCAGGGACTAGCATTGCAATCACAGGGATCCTTACCTTTATAAAGGGAGGGATCTTACAGATATTGGGGGAATAAGGGAGAAAGAACACAAGAGGAGAACACAAAACTCTCCAAGATTTAGATCCCAATGATTCCTTCACAAAGAAGGGATTTGGCTTGGGGGGATTGTAGATCTAGATATCCTCTCTCAAATCCCTCAAAAAGATGCAAGAATCATAGGAAGGTAAAGGGGAGAGTGAAAGCTCTTCAAGGTCAACAATGGAGGAGAAAGAGAAAGCCAAGAACCAAGAAACGAGCTTGGGCCCACAAAGGGGAAGAGGAGTGATGGCGCCCACCACTTGTCGTGGAACGCTTCGTTGGAAACCCCAAGAGAAAGGTGTGAAGCAACACAACAACAAGTTTCCCTCAGTAAGAAACCGAGGTTATTGAACCAGTAGGAGGAAGGAAACATCACACAGGTGTTGCAAGCAACGTGCAGACCTGCACAACACAAACTCAAGACTTTTCCCCAACGAATCAGTGAGGTTGTCAAGCTCACCGGTTTGCTGTAACAAAGGATTAAACGTATGGTGTGGAAGGTAATGGTGGTTTGCAGCAAGTAAAAAAGTAACAGTGGAAGATGTATCGATGGTAAAGATTGGACCGGGGTCCATAGTTCACTATGTGCTCTCCTTAGATAAACAACATGGCATGAAGGGTAAACAAATTATAGCAGGGCAATTGACAGGAACTGAGCAAGGCATAACAATGCAATTACTAGTCAGAAAGATCCTATGAGATTCGATTGGGCAATACAACAAGATACATAGACTGCCATCCAACTGCATCTATTACTAGAAGTCCACCTTCAGGTTATCATCCGAACCCCCTCCAGTATTAAGTTGCAAGCAACAGACAACTACTTTAAGCAAAGTGTGTAAGGTAAATAGTCCAAATGTTCCATGAACAAGAGACCGTTGTTTTCTCCCTAGTAGCAACAACACATCTACAACCGAAGAGATTATTGTCACTTCCCTTGGAAACTAGAGGCATGAACCCACTATCGAGCAAAAATACCCCCTCGTGGAGTCACTAGCAACTACTTGGCCAAGATAACTACTAACAAAGGAGAGCATGCAAGATCACAAACAACACGGACATGATAGAATCATAAAGACAAAACCATTAATCAAATCAACATAATAATATCAATATCCATCGGATCCCCGCAAACACAACATGCATGATTACATGAACGGAGCTCACAAGATCTATACATGAAAGCACAAAGGAGGAGATACAACCATCTATCTACTACATGGACCCATAGTCCAAGGTGGAACTACTCACACATCATACCGGAGAGAAGGCCTCCGGGATGATCTCCCCTCCGGTAGGGTGCTGGGAAGAACTTCAGATCCCCCCTCCCCCGATCTAGGGACGACGGTGGCGGCGGCTACAAAAGGTTTCGTGGAGATTTGATCAGGTACTTAGGGTTTCTGCATCAGGGGCTTCTTATAGGCGAAGGGGGAGGCCGAGGAGGCGGACAGAGGGGCCACACCCCTCGCAGGCACGGGACAGGGCCCACCCGCGCCTAGGGGGTCTGGCTGCCGTGGCCCGCTTCTCTGTCTCCCCTCTGGACTTCTTGTTCCCCACGGAAAGTAATTGACTTTGACGTTTGTCCCGTCCAATTCCGAGAATATTTCTTTACTAACTTTTCTAAAACCAAAAACAGCAAAAAACAGGCAACTGACACTGTGGCAACTTGTTAATAGGTTAGTACCAGAAAACATGTAAAAAGTACCTCAAAGTGTAGACAAAGCAAAGCAAAGTAGATACTAAACAAGAATGGAGCATCAAAAATTATAGATACGTTTCTGACGTATCAAGGAGCCCCTTTTAAAGGGCTCCCAGATCTGCCCATTATGGGCATTCACGACCCTGGCCGGAACTTCCGGTGGGAGGCCAGAAATTCCGGTGGCACTCAGCCAATGGTCCGAAAACTGCAATGCGAAAGGCAGAAAAAAGAGACTTGCCGGAACTTCCGCCGGTTTACCAGAACTACCGGTGAAAATTCCGACCGAAGTTCCGCCAAATAGAGCACATCAGACACAAAGGTCACAGAACGTGAGCGCAATGAGAGCCAGAACTTTCGATGGGTAGCCGGAACTTCCGGCAGCAAAATGCCCTAGTGGAACTACTGATGGGTAGCCGAAACTTCCGGTCAGGGAAATTCCAGAAACCAAAACTGCAATAACTTTCGCATCCGAACTCTAAACGAGATGAAACCAATATTGTTGGAAAGATAACTACGAATATAATATATATGTGATGTATCTCCCAAGTTATGGAGCCGGAAAACTCGCAAGAACAAAAAACACAATAAGATATGCAAGGGAAATCCTTATTTGATGAACTAGAGCTTGTTATGATGATAACCACAAGCTCTAGATCCTCTCATGGACAAGAACCAACTAACAACCAAGAAAGATGATGCTATGAATGCAAAGGTTTGAGATCTCTCTGAACGATGCGATCGAGACACCCGCTTGAGGGCCCCTCTTGATAGTACGACTATCTATCCTAAACCCGGTCTCCCAACTAACAACACGAGACCGGAAAAAGAGAAGCCATATCAAGATCATACCCTTTCCTTGAGCATTCCACTTGAACTTGATGTGGTGCATCGCGGGCATGGGTGCGTGCTTCGAGTACGACGACGACAAGTGTATGTTTTGATGGTTTGGGTGTTAGGGTTAGCCAGGATTAGGGTTTTAGCCGGCTGGTCCTGTCCGGTTTAGGTCTAGAGTTTAGGTCTAGGTCTAATCAGGTAGTAGGTGGTCTGGTTGGTTGGACCTCTGGTCCGATCGGCTGGACTGCCTCCCCGATAGCATGATTTAATTTAAAACATATGTTTATTTTATTTTTGGGATTTCTATTTTCATGCCCCTGGTTCGTTAATTGTACTCATTTTTTCCTAGCCGCTTAGTTTCTCCTCACTTTTGTCCAGCTCCAATTATTGAACTCTCACATCGGTCTGAAACTCGCTCTCCGTCGGTTCCCGTTAGTGGACCCTCGTTGTTACATGCTGACAAGCGGGGCCGCATTCAGGTGGGTCCCGTAGTTGACCCTCGCCATTACGTGCTGACAAGTAGGACCCCCCTGTTACGTGATGACAAGTGGGGCCATGTTTAGTCGGGTCCCGTAGTAGGACCACCATGGTGTGGGGACGGCTTGTTGGGAACGTGTTTTGGGGGATGTGGTATGTGACCATGTGGGGCGCATATGGTAGTTACGTGCACCCTGTCGCCTAAATTGGAAGATTTATTTTTTGTTATTTTTATGATTGGCCTTTTTAAGAGCGTCTTTTCCCCTTTATATTGTTAACAATTGTTATTTTTGCCCAAAAAGGCAGCGAATCTAGAGCAGCTTCTCTCTTTATTCATGGTTCCTTTTGGCCCTCGTATTTTCCCAATCTAGCAGCAAATCTAACCAGCACCATAAATATGTAGATGAACATAGCAGATGTAGATAAAGCAACTAATAAATAATTATATAGTACGATACTTAAACCAGGTTCGACAATTAGGCTGCACAGCAGCAGCAGCTTACAAGTTCAACACAAACAACAAAACAAAAGAAGCTGCTTTACAGCAGCAGCATTAGCACAAGATCAGTGGTCCCCATGGCCTCCACTAGGAGGGCCTCCGCCTCCTCCCTGTGGCGCTTCCTCCACTTCCTGCTATCCAGTCCCTTGACCTTGGGAGCCTTGGGCTTGATCGGGGGCATGCGACCCTCCTCGATAGCCACCTTATGGAGGTTACGGAGGTGAAAACCGAGTGCCTTGTGCTGGGCTCTGAAGGCGTTAGAGTTCTTTGACGGGCCGCAGGTCTTCACTTCCTCGGCATGCATCACGAGGGAGTTGAAGTAGGTGGCGAGGCTCCTGGTGCAGAAGGGGCACCTGTAGACGTCACCGACGAAGAAGTCGTTGAACTGGCCGGATATAACACCCCGTCCACTGGGCCCGGGGGTGTCACTCCTGATAGCTTAATAGGATATCTAGAATGGCCCCATAGACCAACACTAGTCTTTTCTGCGCACTTTGTCCTCACTCATGCGCACCCGGTTACCCACTTCCCGGTCGGTCACTCATCCTAGAATTGCTCTAGGCCAAGCACGCTTAACCTTAGAGTTCTTTTCAGATGAGCTTCCGGAAAAGAAGTTGCAACTTGTTGGTATGAGTATGCTATCAATCCTATTAAGTCATGTGCTGGATCTCACATACACCCACCCTTTAGAAGATCGATGCCCTCATCGATCAAGCACACCCCAGGAATGTTCCCTCTTGGCATGCGTCTGGGCTTCAGTGCCGGCACATGTGCCATGCCGTGTCCACTCCGGGCCACACGCGCCATGCTCCACATGTCCCGCCATTGACCCGCACACACCCGGCACGCGTATGTGCGTCCAGTGTCGGTACATGTGCCATGCCGTGTCCACTCCGGGCCACACGCGCCATGCTCCACATGTCCCGCCACTGGCCCGCAGACACCTGTTTAACCGCGAGGATCGGCTCTGATACCATTTTATAACACCCCGTCCATTGGGCCCGGGGGGTGTCACTCCTGATAGCTTAATAGGATATCTAGAATGGCCCCACAGACCAACACTAGTCTTTTGTACGCACTTTGTCCTCACTCATGCGCACCCGGTTACCCACTTCCTGGTCGGCCACCCATCCTAGAATTGCTCTAGTCCAAGCACGCTTAAGCTTAGAGCTCTTTTCAGATCAGCTTCCGGAAAAGAAGTTGCAACTTGTTGGTATGAGTATCCTATCAATCCTACTAAGTCATGTGTTGGATATCACACCGGACTTTAGCTTCCTCAGCACCTGATGAGTCTTGGTGTCCATGGACTCGTCGTCGCTGCAGACATCACTGCTATCTACCTATTACAAAAAATAGTAACATGCAATAAGGACATGATTGAGATACCGTGATTATCATGATTGAATACTTGCATAAATTAACCGATTGAGATCCCCTGATTATTACCCAATCCCCAAATTTCAAACCAAATCGAATACTGATCCCAACTATAGATCGGTGCTGTACCAACTATAGATTGGTGCTAGTACTGATCCCAACTAGGGGCATTCATCGAAATACGATATCTAACACAAGAGGATTAGCTACTGTAAAAATACCTAGCATCCACGATTGAAAATACGAACAGCCAAGCCCTAATAACACACGATATAGCATCCAACGATGGGAATGGGGGAAGAACAAAGGAAGGGGAGAAAACCCTAGTTACCTCCGACCATAGGTTAGCTAAGCTAGTGTCGAAGGGGTTCTCCGGCCTGAAGTAATCGTTGTCCCCATAGGGGCTCCAGCCGTGCGGGATCTGCAGGAGAATGGAGGGGGCCTGTACAGGGACGAGGGCCTCCTCGCCGGTGGCTACGGCGAGAGCGGGGACAGGGGTATGGACGGGGATGGCGGCTGCCTTCAATGCCTCGACTGGGGCCTGTACAGGACGGGGGCCTCCTCGTCGGCCACCTTGGAGGCGACGATGGCCACCCCGCCGTTCTTCTCCATCGCTGGCGTGGTTGGGGTTTTCTTGGGGGTTTGCAGAAGGTGATGGGACAGTGGAGATGGTTGCGTGAGTGAGTGAGCGAGTGAGTGATGAGTGAGAGCGAGGAGGCCTCTATAAAGGTGAAGGGAGGAGACGTTTCGTTGCACCACCGTGCACCGTGTAATCGCGTGCGCTACTTCACCATGCACGACCACACCCGTCCGCTACCGCCCCGTGCACCGCGACACGCGTACCGTGTGTCATGTTTGCCCCCTCGTGTCTAACCTTGGCCACTTAGTTGTGCTCTGTTATACCCTCGAGTGTAGCACTGGCGGTTTGGTTGTACTCAGTTTAGCCCTACAGTACTAACACTGCCGTGTACAATATACTCACTTTTACCCTCCGGTGGCTGGTCAACAGAGAGTTAACGAATGGGTTTTAGCTAGCTTATTGAGTCATTATGCACAACAAATTCAAAAAGATCAAAACATAGTGGCATCTACCCATGGAGTCTTATTATGTGACATGCCACCATAAGAAATGTATATAAATCAAGTTTTAACCTAAATCACCACTTCTCAAATCACCTACGATCTATGAAGGTTCATGGCTTTCTACTCCAGCCTCTCCCCAAAACATCCCTCCCCAAAACATAATTTGTCTGAATGAGGCAATAATTTCAAACTGATATATATTTGAATTGCAAATAGTTTGTTGTATGCCAATACGTATTTTATTGTATAAAAGAAGCATTTTACATTTTTTAAATCTCCTTTTGTTTTCTATTTGAACTCCCTTGCCAGTTTTGCCCTTGATTTTAAAGTTCTACTCAGTTTTGCCCTTGGTTTTTAAGTTCTACTCAGTTTCCCCTCCCTCTTAGTGACAAACTCTCACACCTGTACTCATCTTGGCTACTATGCTCTGATTGATCGAGACAGTTGTCACGCAGATCGTTCCCACCAACTGTTGATCCTCTGATTGATTCTTTGTGATCTAGCGGATAGGATAACCCCTGTATCTGTCAGGGGGCACCCTCTATCCATGCAAAATAACGAGTTTGCCACCGATGCTTTAACTCCATAAACAAATGCTTTTGAATATAATTTGAAGGGAAAGTGTTGAAAGGTGTATAATTTTTGCATTATATTTCACTCCATGTCCTAAGTGTGATTTCAAAGAGTTCAGAGGTGTATAATTTTTGCCATATGCAAGTTTATGCATTACATTCTATGAAAATGATAATCTCTCAAGATTTTCTTAGCACATCATTATCACGTATTAAGTACGATTTCATAATGTTCAAAGGTTTATAATTTTCATATACGCAAGTTTAGGGATCACTTTTCACACTATAAAAATGGTAAACACCCTTTTCCTTTACATTAAGAGTTGTATAATTTTTCAATTTGAAAGTGTTCAAGAGTAGTGTCAATTATAAACACTCTTTTACATTAAGAGTTGTATAATTTTTCAATTTGAAAGTGTTCAAGAGTAGTGCCAATTATAAACACTCTTTTATATTAAGAGTTGTATAGTTTTTTAATTTGAAAGTGTTCAAGAGTAGTGTCAATTATAAACACTCTTTTACATTAAGAGTTGTATGATTTTTTTAATTTGAAAGTGTTCAAGAGTAGTGTCAATTATAAACACTCTTTTACATTACGAGTTGTATGATTTTTTTCAATTTGAAAGTGTTCAAGAGTTGTGTCAATTATAAACACTCTTTTACATTAAGAGTTGTACGATTTTTTAAATTTGAAAGTGTTCAAGAGTTGTGTCAATTATAAACACTCTTTTACATTAAGAGTTGTATGATTTTTTTTAAAATTTGAAAGTGTTCAAGAGTTGTGTCAATTATAAACACTCGTTTACATTAAGAGTTATATAATTTTTAAAATTTGAAAGTGTTCAGAGTTGTGTCAATTATAAACACTCTTTTACATTAAGACTTGTATAAATTTTTTTAATTTGAAAATGTTCAATAGTTGTGTCAATGATAAACACTCTTGTACATTAAGAGTTGTATAAATTTTTTTAATTTGAAAGTGAATCGCTAGCCGTCCAAGAGTTGTGTCAATTATAGTTTTAGATCGCGCGAGAGTTTCATAATTATGAACACTCTTGCAAATCAAATGAATCGCCACTTCTCTAGGGGAATTTACAATAGATTTTAGGGAGATTTTATCTATCTCTGAGAGTTATGGAGGTTGTAACCACCGCTGGGAAGTAAAATCCAGAGAGATATTGTTCACAACCATGAATTACACCAGCACTGGATCAATCATATTCAAAAAGCAAGGAAGTTAGTTGAGCACCAGCGATTCACGTTCAAATACTGCCAATAATCAACCCACAAAAGATAAATGATGCTTACCCAGATGGAATCCATGCGTTAGATCCCTGTGATTCCACCCAATCTTGTTCGTGCTCGACGGGGATGGACGGTGCACCAGACGGCGTTGCATATTGTTCTGTGAAAGGGGTAGATCTAGCAGGGGCAGGAGCACAGACGGAGGTGGAGTGGGCTCCACGGCTAGGGGGAGGAGGCGGCTCTGGGGCTGAGGACGACATAAGGTAGGAGGGCATGATGGCGGGGCAGCAGAGGGGCGGTGTGGGAGCTGTTCCAGGCTCGGGGGGAAGCGAATGCTTTGGGTGAGAGAGAATGGCCGGTTCGACGTGTCTCCATGTGGCCCCACTCTTCACCACGTATGCAAGACCCGTTCCAACGAGACCCTACCCTTCACCACGTATGTAGGACCCATCCCAACGCGGCCCCACAACGCTCAACGCCCGACCCGCCCCAACTCGATCCCACCAGTCAGCATGTAATGGTCAAGCCTTTGACCTGACGACATCCCTCTGTCCGAGCGCCCGCGAGGGTTTCTTAACATGGCGAGGGGAAAAGTGAGGAAAAGTTAAGCGGCTAGGGAAAAGTGAGTACAACTAACGAACCAAGGGAACGAAAATAGAAATCCCTTTATTTTTAATAAAAGATTTTATAAATAGTTTTAGACAAATAACGATATCTGAAACACCAGGGTTTTTATTTGAATAAAGAGAGAGTGAGAGTATTAATTTAGAAAACAAACTAGGTCTTTTAGCAAAATAGGTTTAGGCAAACAATATGCATTCAGTCATGAAGATGCTCAAATGCAATGTGGCATGATGACATGAGCATGCAATCATGATGATGCACAAACACAAGCGATTTTCTAGTAGTGGTTTTACCCGGGGTGCTACAGGTTATATGGAGCGTCACTTGTTTCCTGCCCCAGCGAGGGAACCTGCTCCACTGGCTGATGAGGAGGACGAGGATGAGGAGTATGATGATGAGGACGCCTATGACGAGGATGAGGACGAGGACAAGGACGAGGAGTGATCTCTCGGGCTGCTAGCATTGCTCTTTTTTCTTTTTGGCATTTTGATGCCAAAGGGGAAGAAGTGGTTCTATTAGGTTTGCCGAGGGGATTTGCATGGGTCGGGCACAAGCACATTTGTATTTTTGTTTCTTTTATCCATGCTTGTGCCCATTTAGCGTTGAACTATTTTTTGCTATTTGGTTTGTTTGTGTGAAACTATGTGGATAATCATGATACTATGGATCTATCACGGTTATCTATGGATTTATCACGGTTATCTATGTGAAACTATTTTTTGTTATCTAGAATTATTTCCATGGATGCATCACAATGATATTATTCTCGAAAGTCTCAATAAGGGATTACTATATTATGTCTATCATTATATTATTGAGGACTTCATGATGGGTGGTATGATACATCTCTCTCGGACTCATCATTAGTTATTAGTTTCCAATTCATGAAAAGTATTGGACCTATATGTGTGCATTTATTTTCAAATGAAAACATGGTATATGCACACATTTAGGGGGAGTCTTTTTATCTTTGGAATGATGTTGTTAGTAGGGATCTATTGCAAATCCTAGTATTTTCATCTAACACCAAAAAGAGGGAGATTGAAAGAACATTTCATGATCTCTATGCTTTTGTGTGTTAGATAACTAAAAGAGCACGTGGGCCCCCATGTGCGGTTTTGGTAATTAATGACAATCTTATGTACTAATGCTTGTATCAATTTGCACTTGTAGGAATTTTCCATTGGCTTCACTTGGAGCATGTGTTGGCTTCAAGGTATAAGAAAGTGAAGAAGATCAAGTGTTGATCAAGGATTGACCCGGAGATTGGTCATGGGAGAGTTGAACCTGTGGCAAGTATGTCTTGAAGAATAAGATGGAGTAATATCTCTGGTGTACCTTCAACCCATCAACATAATGAAGAAAAGAAGAAATTATGTGCAAGCTAAAGATGTGCCATACCTAGAAGATCTCATGCTTGAAGCTTGCCATCCTCGGTGATCATGGATCGATGAAGACAAGGTCAAAGTAAAGGTTTCCCCATGTTGTATGGGGGAGCAACTTGCAAGTATTCATCGAGCGAGTGCGTATAAGAGCAATCAAGAAAGGTGTTCCATCTTGAGAAGGACAAGACTGTCTACATCAAGATCAAGTGGAATATGCGCAAGGCAAAGGTATGATCTTGGTAGGGTTTCCTTTTTACCGTTGTCGTGGTGTTAGTTGGGGAGACCGGTTTATAGGATAGATAACCATACTATCAAGAGGGGCTCTCAAGTGAGTAACTCGATCATATCTTTCTAAGAGAGCTCAAACCTTTGCATACTTAGCATCATCCTTTCTTGATTGTTATTTGGATCTTATCCACATGAGGTTCTAGAGCTTGTGGTAATATTCATAACAAGCTCTAATTCATCAAAAATAGATTTCCCTTTTATATCTTATTGCATTTTTGATCCTTGAGGTTTTCCGGTTTCTCGCCAAGGGAGGTATCTCACATTATAATACATGAAATGTTCTCACTTGGTGGTATCCAATATTTTCAATTTTATTGGGTAGCTCTTGTCGTCTCCTTTCCAATAAAATTGGTTTTGGGTCAATCGGAGTTTTCAAACTCTTGATATCACCATTTGAAGTTTGTCTCTTATTTGGTTCAGACCGGAGTCTCCGGTGTGGACCGGAGTTTCTCCCAATGTCTCCAGAGGGGCCTCCGGAAATCTGCCCAGGATGTACTGCATGGGGGTCCGGAGATCAACCGGAGACGGTCTTGAGTCTCCGGTGCAAGCATCAGACCAGAGTCTCCGGTGTGGCTAGACCAAAGTCTTTGAAGAGTTCCTGGAGGAGATTTTCCCAGGGCTGCTGGGTCATTCAGTATGGTGGTCCGGAGATTAATCCGGAGATTGGCCGGAGTCTCCGGAGCTCTGTCCAGAGTCTCTGATCTGACAATTCCCCAACAGGTAGAAAACGGTCAGAAATCAATGGGCCTATATAAAGGGCCCTTCTTCCCCAATGGACATTGCTCGAGTCTTGCAAGTCTTATCCTCCATTCTTAACCCTCTTGAGCTTGCTCCCCTTCAATCCCTCCCTTTATTCTTGCATATACTTTAGGGATTTGAAAGAGGAGATCTAGATCTAGAATCCCACCAATCAATCTCTCCTCTAAGTGAGGGGAACATCTTGGGATCTAGATCTTGGAGTCTATTGTGGATTTCCTCCTTTGTTCTTCCTCTCTTATTCCCTCAAAGCTTTTGTAGCTTTGGTGGAATTTGGAAGAGAAGGATTTGAGCACTTCTTGTGTTCTTGGCATTTGCATTTGGTGCATCGGTTGGAGTTCTCAGTGAGGATTCGATTGAGTGAAAGGTGAGAAGCTGTTTACTCTTGGGTTATTGGAACCGTAGATGGTTTGAGTGAAAGGTTCTTGGATTACTTGGGGCCTCCAATTAAGTTGTGGAGCTTTCCCCAAGCTTGTTCATTGGGAGCCTCCAATTGAGTTGTGGACAAGTGCCCCAATCTTGTGAGAGGTTCCGGATTGCCACCGACAAGTGCACCGATAGTGGAAGTGTGGATCGATCCCATTGGGGTGAGATTCACAGGAGAAAAAGGGAGGCCTCTTGTGGCGTTGGTGGTTTGATACTGCCCCCTCTCCAAACGAGACATACTCCATGTTGGGAGGAACTCGGTAAAATATCGTCGTCTCCGCGTGCCTCAGTTATCTCTATATCCGAGCTCTTACTTATGCACCTTACTTTGTGATAGACTTTGTGCTTGAAGTATATATCTTGCTATCACATAGTTGCTTGTCTTGCTTAGCATAAGTAGTTGGTGCAAATAGGTGAACCTTAGTTATTCTAGGTTTTGTGCTTAACAAAGTAAACACTAGTTTAATTCCTCCTTTGTTGAGTCACTCTCGGAAAAGTTTTAAACTGCCTATTCACCCCCCTCTAGGCGGCATCTGCATTTTTTCAATAACAATGCCAAGGATTATTTAATTGTTTGTTTAGTGTTGCAGATTATTTTCCACCAAATGCAGCTAAACAAGAGTTTTGGGGGCCAGATTATCTGCCCCTGCCTCGTTCAACAAAATCACCAAGGCACGTCAAGCAGTGGGGGTGGAGTTTTCCCCAGATTGTCCGGCTAGGGACGAAGCTTTTGCCCGAGCCTGATAATTCGCCCCTCCAAGGGGCCGGATAATTCGCCACAGAAGGTGTTTTCTCAAATGTGGCCAAGGCACGTCAAGTAGTAGGGGCAGTTTTCCCCCGGATTGTCCGACTGGGGCCAGAATTTTTCCTCGGTCGGATAATCCGCCCCACCAGGGGGACAGATAACCCCCCTAGGGTTTTTTCCCAAAGGCGTCCAAGACGCGTCACGTAGTATGGGGGCGGACATTTGGCCCGAATTTTCCGTCTTCGGGCCGGATGTTTGTCTAGGCCGGATTATCCAGCCCCCACTTAGGTCGGATTATCCGTCCCCAGATTCTTCCAACGGCTGCATTCGGGTAGGGGTGTAAGTACCCCATTTGATCTTCATTTTGGATCTCTTGACTCCTACAAAAATTTCAGTGCTGGTCACTCCAATACTCGCGAGATCTCAACTTTCAAGTACCCAAAGGAGGCTTCGATCTTCATCAACACCAATTAAGATCTTCATTTCCCCTCCATTCGCTTGGGGGACTCTTGATCTAGTATTTCTTGCAAATATCTAGATCTCTATTTTGGTTATTGATAAACTTGTTTATTGTGGCATCTTGTCATCACGGGAGCCTCCAATTCAGTTGTGGATGTGTGCCCCGCTAGTGTTGTAAAGGCACCGATTCCCGCCTCAAAGGGTACCAAATAGTGGAAAGGTGGATCAGGCCTCTTGTGGCGAGATCCATCAGAGAACAGGGTGAGGCCTATTATGGCGTGGTGGTCTTAGTACCGCCCACTCCTCCAATGCAGACATACTTCCCTTAATAAGGAAGGAACTGCGGTAAAACAAATCCTGTGTCTCCACGTGCTCCACGTGCTCCACTATGGTTTCCTCGTTCCTCTGACTGCCTTTACATGCTTAGTAGATAGGTTGACATATAGGGAAATTCATCTTAGTTGCATATCTAGAGAATTTACCTTTGTGTCAAGCCTAAATCTGAAAAGAATTAAAATTTGGAGTAGCACCTATTCACCCCCCTCTAGGTTCCCATACGATCCATTTCAGACGGATCTAGTGATAAAGTGCTCCAAGCATCACACCTCTACCGATATCCACATGTGCAAAGAGAATGGCACCACGTCGAATTGAGATCAAGCTCACAGACAAAACAGGATTGTGTTGATGAAGATCCAGCAACACTTCATCGTCCGGCTAGATTAGTTAGATGGAGGCAGAAGACGAGTAGTGCTCGAGCGTGAAGAAGAAATTCTCCTTTCCTTTCATTTAGAAGTAGGACTATAAGTCCTAGTAGGACTTCTCCTTTCCTTTCATTTACACATACATAGAGAGATTAGAAGTAGGACTTCATGTCCCGGAAGGACTCCTCCTTCCTTCTCCAACTCCACTAGGGGAGGGAGTTCAAGTCCCGAAGGGATTCCTCCCTCACCCACTGCCTCTCTCCACCCGTCGGGTTAGGGGAGGCCCTGGATGACTCGGCTAGGGTTCCCCCTTCCCATGCACGCGTGGCCCAATGGGGCCCATGCGCCCCCTCTGGCCCATGGTGCCCCACTGGTATAATTAATTTAATTATTAATATTTATTCCAAAGATTTTCAAAAAATTCTGAACTCATTCGAATTACTTTCAGAATCTTCCTAAAATATTCCCGATGTCTTCCATAACATGTTCGGAACGATTCCGTTCATTCTCGATGATATTCGGACACCCCCGAAACATTTTGAGACACTTTGGAACTTCCTTTCGAGATTACTGCATTCAACTTTCATAATCGCAATACGATTTAAATGACGATAACATATTAAGTGTGACCCTTTGGGTTCAGATATTTACAGTCATGTCCAGAACTCTTTCTGCGACAATGATTACTATTAGCGTCTTGATACACCTAGTAGTCCCCGCTAATAACATGAAGGTCTAATTCATGTGAACTGTAGTATTATATCCGATACATATCATATTGCTTTGGCGATAATTTACATTGCCCAAGTTGAAACACTAGGTTATTCTAGTTACCCAACACATACTCTTTACTCATACTGTACCATCGATGTCTATGTGATCAACAACTTGTTCACATTGTTGGAGATATGCCCTAGAGGCAATAATAAAAGTGGTTATTATTATATCTTTGTGTTTATGATAAATATTTACATTCATGCTATAATAGTATTAACCAGAAACATTAATACTTGTGTGATTTGTAAACTAAATTAGAGTCCCTGGTAAAGCCTCTTTGTCATACTAGCTTGTTGGTTAATAAGATGATCGTGGTTTCCCGGTCATGAACATTGAGATGTTGTTAACAACAAGATCATATCATTAGGAGAATGGTATGATGGACATACTCCTATAGATAAGCGTAGCATAAAGATCAAGTCATTTCAATAGTTTGTTTGCTATAAGCTTTCTGATACATAGTAACCTAATTCCTTCGACCATGACATCATGCTAATAACCATCACCAGAAGGATACTTTGATGACATAAAACACCACACCGTAACTGGGTGGCTATAAAGGTGGCATTGAGTGTTCGGAAAGTATGTGTTGAGGCACATGGATCAGGAGTGGGATTTGTCCATCCATATGACGGATAGATATACTCTGGGCCCTCTCGGTGGAATCTCATCCAATTAGCTTGCAAGCATGTGACTAGCTCACAAGGGATCACATATCACGGGAACGAGAAAAGAGTATTTATCGGTAACGAGGTTGAACTAGGTATGCAGAGATACCGATGATCAAACCTCTGATAAGTAAACTATCGTGAGACAAAGGGAAATTGGTATCGTATGTAAGTGGTTCATTCGATCGCACAGTAATCGTTGTAATATGTGGGAACCATATGAATTTTCAGATTCCTCTATTGGTTATTGATCGGAGAAGTGTCTCGATCATGTCCGCATAATTCACGAACCGTAGGGAGACACACTTAAGGATTCGATGTTGTTTAGTAGATATGGAATGTAAGTAGGGAGACCGAATATTGTTCGGATTCTCGGATGGGATCCATAATATCACGAGGAGATCCGGAATGGTCCGAAGAATAAGATTCATATAAGGAAAGTCCGATTCCGGAGTTCAGGAATGATTTCGATGTTTTCATCGGAGAGGTTCTAGAATGGTCTAGAAGGTTCACCGGACCGGAAGGGGAATGGGTCATGAATGTGTCATGGTTAAGTGGAATGATTAGATCATGTCTTGGGTCACTTGGTTGGGCATTTGTGAGAGAGAAATAAAGCTCTAAATTGAAAGTCAAAAGGGAGGTTTGAAAAGTCAAACTGGAACAATAGTTTCCTAGTGGAATAAGGAAAGAGTCCTTCCTTCTCACCAACTTGGGTTTAGGGAAGGATTCAAACTCCCCTCTCCCAAGATTCCCTCCCTCTCATAATAGAGGGGAGGGGCTGCCCCAAAGCACCACAACCATCCCTCCCCACCTTGCACCGTCGTCGCCGTCGCCCTAGCCGCCGCCGACTCCACCTCCTCCTCTTCGGCCTTCTAAACCTAGATAGCCGGAAACCCTAGATCCACCATAACTCGCATCGGCTTAGGTGAAGCCCTGCGGGATGTTCCCTCTACTTCCGACACCATGTTGTCATGCTGTCGGAATCGCGAGGGGAGAACTACAACCTCCGCTGCCTGCTGGAACAAGGGAGAGGAAGGTATTCATCGAGTACCAAATGTGTGACCGACTGCTGAAGCGCTGCTGGAACGCAGTGCCGTAAGGATCGTCTACACGATCTTGAGATCGGCAAGTGTACGACTACATCACCCACGAGAAGCTGCTCTCGTTAACCGCTTTGGAACCTTCGAGGGTGAGTACTCTAATCGCCTCGTTGCTACAATCTAGTAGATAGATCTTGGCTTGTTTGTGTGCATGCGGTAGATTTTTTTTGTTTTCCATGCTACGAACCCCTACAGTGGTATCAGAGCCGTGTCTATATGTAGATCTGTTGCACGAGTAGAACACAATGGTTATTGTGGGCGGTGGTGTTTTTATTATCAATTGCTTTTTGTGTACTTTGCATCTTGCGGTATGATGGGATGAAGCGGCCCGGGCTAACCTTACATGACATTGTTCTTGAGACTTGCTCCACGCTTAACATGAAACTTGTATTGCATAAGTGGCTTTGCGGGTGTCTGTGCAGCGACCCAGCATACCACTGCATGTGTAGTACACTATAGTCGTTGACATGACATCCACAGAACACCGTTCTATAAATATCACATCCCTCAGAGTGGTACACCAGAAACATTGCGGGTCCATATTACAAACATTCACACATTATTATTATTACAATACCAAAAGTTCAGGACTTCAAAAGTATTCAACTTACAAACCAAAATATAAAGTGTTTCAGCGGAATTTAAAAGTAGAAACTCCAACTAGGAGTTGAGCTCAGCAGCTTATTCTATAGAGTTCATGCTGCTCGGCTCCGTCGGTTACTGCTAACTAGGATACTTAGTTGGGCTCGTTGTCATCGACACCATAGCGGATTTCATAATCCACTCCTTCAACACCTCCTGACAGTTCAGGCTCCTCGTAGAACACATCTTCTTGGCATTCGGCTGCATACATTGGCACGTCTTCGGGATCCTCAGAGTCTAAGTAAGGGATCAAAGGAAAGGATGAGTAACAGCGTTACCCAACAAGTTCATTATATGCAAGGTGGGAAGTTTGATGCTCTAACTACCACCACGGACTATAAGTCCTTGGCACTATGCGGTTTTTGTAAATCTTTCTTCAAAGATTGATTTTATTATAAAAATCTATGACCATCAGCCTTCACAGGTTGACCAGAACTTTCATGGAGTTCCTTTCCTGCCGCGTTCGCAGCTCCTTCCCGGAACAGGGAGTAACAAGTTACAATTTTTACACTCTGCAGAGGTGCGTTACTTTACCCATGAGAGATCAACTCCTTGTTGCACAACCGGGCGTACTTTCCCGTCCACATTTCCTTGATGTGGGGCCCAGTAGGTGATCCAAGCCAATCACTGCCCCCTTCGCGACCTTGCATGCCTCCTTGGTGTACACCATGCCCACATATTGAATTACGACAATGGTTTGTACAGACCGTTAGATGCCAGAACTATCGTGGGACGTTGAGGGTTCCCACCCATATGCTGCATATCCTCTATGAATTACCAATTAATATGCATGCTACGAGTGATAACAGCCACGACCTGCACATCCGGCTACATGCGAGAGGAAGAAGATACAACTGACTTCTTTGTCCCGTTCCAAATCTCATGGCTAACGCGTGATATACGGCGCTAGAATCACTGATGTCATGGGTTATTAAGTCCCTAATTGATTATCATTGTTGCAAATAGAACCCTAAGTTCTATTGCTTCATTATATCATCACTTAGGATGATATCTAAGATTTCTTTATTTGTGAAAATAATATTTTCTTTCTTTGGAGTATATATGATAACACACAATTTGCAAATACTTTGATAAAGACACTTCAAAGGATATGCGCAAGTGATGAACTTGCCTTGTGATTGCAAGGTAGTGAAGTCTGATGCTTGCACTGGACCTTGAGCTTCTATGTCTACAAAACATCATTATTGCCCGGTAAGGACAATATTTAAAGAAGCAAAATGATTATGCAAGGTAATGTAATGCATCATTTAGCTTTGTGTGTATTTCCCCCCCATTATTATAAAAATTATAAAAATCCTTTTTAATAATAAAGAATTTATAAATATTATTTTTTAATATTTATTGAATATTGTATTCTTTATTTATTTCCTTTTATTTGAATTTTATTTATTTAATAATTCCTTTAAGAATTATCATTTAAATACCAAAATTGATATTAAATATTTGTTTAGTATTTTTCTAAAATACTACAATATTAATATATAATGAAAGTGATTTTTATTTATTTTTATCATCTTTCAATAATTTTGTAAAATTCCATAAGGAATATATATTACAAAATTCTTAATAAAATTTATATGTCTAAAATTTTATTTTTTAATTTATTTGGATAGTTTGGATTATTGTGAATCCAAAAATATTTTATTTATAATTTTTGGATTTTTATTTTATTTTCTAGAATTTATTTAAATTCAGGGGCATTTTGTTCTTTTCTCATTTAAAAACTGGCTTTAAGTGATTTGGGCTGACTGTGTTGGGCTTATTGGGCCCTTGTGGCCCAATAGGGCAGAGCCAAAACAACACCTCGAAGGGGTCCTGGCCCAACCCAGCCCACTTTCTCTGTCACTCTCGATCTCATCTCGATCTTTTCCTCCTCGACCCCGTGGTCGATGGTGCCGCCGCCGTGGTCCTCCCTGGCCACTGGCATGGTGCATGGCGAGGTTGTCGACCATGATCTACCCTCCTGTCCAATTCGATTTGGATCTGGAGCTTCCCTGTGGCCAGACTAGCTCCATCCCGAACCCTAGGGTTTGGGGTGGTGCTGGTGTTGTCGTCGCCGCTGCTACCATGTGTTGTGCTGGTGTTCCTCGCCGTCAGGCATGGTGAAGGTCTCCGCCTCGGTGTGGTGTGGGTCGCAGCGCCCCCTTGGGGGTGCTCCCTGTGTCGCCATGCTCGTCGTCGACCTCTGCTTGTTCTTCTCACCCACAACAACATCCATCAGTAAGTTGTTCTTCTTCCCCTTGTGTCCTCTATGCTAGGCCACCCTATTCTATGTGTTGGTAGTAGCTACTCCTGGCTAGTGGTTATGTCCTGATTAGGGTTTTTGTTCTTCTTAGGGTTCATATCCCTCTATTGATTGAATATCTGATGATTTGGATCATGTATTGATGATCCCTAAGCATACTAAGTGATTATTTGTTGTGGATTACTGCTTATGGTTAGCTTTGGTGAGGCTAGTGGCTTACCAGATTGATTCCATTGGTTAACTCGATATGGTTCAGATGATAAGGTTGCTCTAGAATCATTACTTGGGGATTTTAGTGGGTTGAGAGCTCACCACTGTCATTGCTTGGTAAATGATAGTGATTTTTGTGTGATGAAGTCACTGTATCTATACCGTTGGCTTAAAAATTCATATATATAGCTGAGATCAATTGGTCTCTTACAGTGATGATATGTATATGGATCTATCTGGAAATGATTCCTGTGATTAGTATCAGGAAAATGATTTATAGTTGGTTGTGAGTGTAACTGTGAAAGTTGAATGCTTAACCTGCTTAGTTTAGAAGTTGTTCTTGTGACACCATCCTAGTATGGCACACAAGATAAGGTTCTCTTACTTAGCTTGCTTTTGCTTAAGCTTAAGATTAACTTGGCATCAGAGATAAGTGGAACTTCTTTCCCTGAGTCCCTAAAACCTATGATGTTGGTCTGAGGTTTAGGATCTAGGTCCTTATCTTGTTGTTTCTCATGGATTGGTTCTGGTAGTGATACCAGCTACTGCTTCTGGAAGCAAAGTTGGGAAAAATGATTGTAGGCTTGATAACTTATATGGATCCATAGGATGAAATTCTAAGGTGTTACTCCTGTTTTTAGAGATGTGCCTAGAAGTTCAGATCTTGGCTATATTCATTCCTGGAATTTAGAATATAGCTTTATATCTAGGATCAATGAGGTTGTCCTGAGATCCTAGTTGGATCTATATAGTTTTCTGGTTGCTTTTAGTGTTTAAAACTTCAATGATGGAATCACCCCACTTGGGTGTTTTTCTGAGAGTTTGAGTATGAGACAACTCATGGATGCTTGTCTAACTTAGACAGATAAATCATGTGATGGTCTTTTCTACTCACCACACTTGGTTGTTGTTGGGGTTGCAAGTTGTTGATCTTCTGGCTAGCTTGATCTGGTGCTCCTCCTGATACTTCCAGTTCCTGGAGTTGTCCTTGATCTAGCTCTCCACCTCCTGGTCCTGGTGGCTTGATCTTGTTCTTGCTATCCACCTGATCTACCCCCTCCTTATGTCACCATCTTGGTGATATGATCAAGAGTTTGGTTGGTGTGATCTGGCTTGTCTTTGGTTTGGTTTAGCTGGTCTGCTATGCTTGGTGTGTATGCACCAGAGGATGGTGTTGGAGATGCCTCTCCATGGCTGTGCTGACTAGTTTTATGTGTGTGGCCTGTTGATGTTGTGCTGACAGCACACACCATGTAGTTTGGTGTGTGTGCTGCTTGTGTGTTTGCTGCACCTTGTGGATATGCTCTGGATATGAAAGTTACTTTTATCTGTTTACTTTTACTTGTTTGGTGAAACTTGCCCCTCTGTACTATTTGGAGTTATTTGACTTCTGGCTTAAATTATGAAAGATTCAGTTCTTTCATATTGGTGAAACTTGCCCCTTTAAAGATTACTCAATGATGACATTTTGCACAGTGCAACTCACTGTCAATTCTGAGAGTAAAACATTTTTTTAATCCTTCACTTTCCTTCTTTTAGTTTGTGTTTGTTTTGCAGGTACCAGACTTGAAGATCAAGACTTTAGTTTAGGTTTTATTTTCTTTATAGAATAGTCACTTGTAATATTTCTTTTATTCTTTTGTAATTTTTATTTTATTCTTTTGTAATAAAGATTGTACTATTACTCAATATATAAATATTCTTCTTTTATTTCATTATTATTGTAAAGATTCTTGATAATTTTCATAAGTTAAATTTTGTAACTTATTTATTGAATAAAATTATGGAATAAATATTCATTCTATTGATTAATTTATTTTATTTAAAGTTTGAGTCATTAATTGTTAACTCTTGATTAAATCAAATCACTCAAACCTAATTCTAAATCTTTCTACATTATAAATCCAACACTCAAGTTTAAATTCAAATTTCATTTCCCAAAACACACTCATCCACAAAGATCATATCAAAGTCATCCTCCAAGACTATACCTAATCTCAAAGTATGAAAGGAACTTTGATCACTTTAGGTTTTTATTTGGCGAAAAATTTACCCACATTTTTACAGATGAATGCATGCAATTTCAAAGATTCCTAAATCTACCCTTAGTTGGTTCCTAAATGCTAGGATGTTACAGTATGTCTCTCCCATCATAGTATAGATTCAATTTACAACGGACACTTGATAGTTCAAGCATCAACATTGTGGTTCTTGTTCGTAAGTTAGAACAACACTTATTGAAAGCCCCAAACCACGTAAAATATGCAAAGAAAATTAGAGGCGTCTAACTTTGTTTTGTAGGGGTGTGTTGTGATGTGTTATGGCCATGATTGTGATTATATATGATGTATGCAATGTTCCTTATTGTAAGTCGGCAACCGGTAGGAGCCATAATTTCGTTAAGACCTGCTTGTCTATTATTCAAAGTAGTTTTAATAGTTGATGCTGGTGGATGACAACCATGGAGTGGCGCCATTGACCTTGACGCGATGCCGGTGATGATGGAGATCATGTTCGTGGTTGAAGATGGAGATCAGAAGCACAAGAAGAAAGGCCATATCATATCACATATTATGAATTGCATGTGATGTTAATCCTTTTATGCATCTTGTAATGCTTAGTTCGCGACGGTAGCATTATAAGATGATCCCTCTCACAAAATATCAAGTTATAAAGTGTTCATCCTTAGTAAGAAACGTTGCTAAAGCTTGTTGTTTCAAAGCACCACGTGATGATCGGGTGTGTTAGATTCTGCGAGTGTATACAATGGGAGCAAGCCAGATTTGCTCATGCGGAAGCTAAGGTTTGATCTTGACGAGCCTAGCATGTACAGACATGGTCTCGAAACACGAACCACCAAAAGGTAAAGCATGAGTCATATAGTAGATATGATGAACATGTTGATTGTTCGCCATTGAAGCTACATCATCTCTCGTGATGATCGGTTTTGATGTGGTGGATTTGTTCGTGTGATCACTAAAACAATGTGAGGGATATTGTTTTGAGTGGGAGTTCACCTAGATTAATTTAACTATTAATTAGAACTCAATTTGTCATAAACTTAGTCTAAACTATTGCAAACATGTTGTAGATCAATGACGGCCCCTACCATCAATTTTAATGCGTTCCTAGAGAAAGAAAAGTTGAAAAACAGTGGAAGCAACTTCGCGTATTGGCTCCGCAACTTGAGGATTGTCCTCAATGCTAGTAATTTGACCTATGTGCTGGATGCACCGCTAGGTGACCCACCTGCAGCTGATACTACCGATGAGGTGAAGAATGTTTTCCTCACTCGGAAGAATCAGTACTCCACAGTTCAGTGTTCTATCTTGTACGGTTTGGAATCGGAGCTTCAGAAAAGGTTTGAGAACCATGACCCACATGATATTTTCTGTGAACTCAAAATGATATTTGAGGCTCATGTGGCAGTTGAGAGTTATGAGGCTTCTGAAAAGTTCTTTAACTGGAAGATAAAAGAGGGCAGCTCCGTTAGTGAGCACGTGCTTAAGATGTCTGGGCACGCAAGCAAGCTTCAAAGCTTAGGTATAGTGATTCCTAACGCTTTGGGGATTCACCGTGTCCTCCAATCACTACCACCAAGTTACAAGAACTTTGTGATGAACTACAATATGCAAAACATGGACAAGTCGTTGCCCGAACTATTCTCCATATTAAAGTTTACGGAAGTGGAGATCAAGAAAGAGCAACAAGTGTTGATGGTCAATAAGACCACCAAATTCAAGAAGCAAGGAAAGTCTAAGAAAAAGGGAAACTCCAAGAAGGGCGGTAAGAAAGCTACCGGAAGCGGAATTGCCCTAAGTACTTGGCGGATTTGAAGAACAACAACATCAAGAAGAAAGGTATATCCGATATACATGTTATTGATGTGTATCTCACTAGTAGTCGTAGTAGTGCCTAGGTATTTGATACTGGTTCGGTTGCTCATATTTGTAACTCGAAACAGGTACTATAAAATAGACAGAAACTAGCGAAGAACAAGGTGACGATGCGCGTTGGAAATGGATCAAAGGTTGATGTGATCGCGGTCGGCACGCTACCTCTTCATCTACCATCGGGATTAGCTTTATACTTAAATAATTGTTATTTGGTGCCTGCGTTGAGCATGAACATTATATCTGGATCATGTTTATTGCGAGATGGTTACTTGTTTAGGTTCGAGAATAATGGTTGTTCGATTTATATGAGTAATATGTTTTATGCACATGCACCTTTGATAGATGGTCTATTCTTGTTAAATCTCGATTATAGTAATACACATATTAATAACATTGAAGCTAAACATTTGAAATTGAGCGATAACTCGACCTATATGTGGCACTTTCGTCTTGGTCATATTGGAGTGAAGCGTATGAAGAAACTCCATTCCGATGGACTTCTTGAATCACTTGATTTTGAATCACTTGAAAGATGCGAAGCATGTCTGATGGGTAAAATGACTAAGACTCCATTTTCTGGTATGATGGAGCGAGCTACGGACTTATTGGAAATCATACATACCGATGTTTGCGGTCCAATGAGTGTAGCATCACGCGGTGGTTATCGTTATGTTCTTACCTTCACGGATGACTTGAGTAGATATGGGTATATCTATTTCATGAAACATAAGTCCGAAACTTTTGAGAAGTTTAAGGAATTTCAAAGTGAAGTAGAGAATCAACGTAACAAGAAGATTAAGTTTCTGCGATCTGATCATGGAGGTGAATATCTAAGTTACGAGTTTGGCGAGCATTTGAAGAAATGCGGAATACTTTCACAATTGACACCGCCGGGAACACCACAATGTAATGGTGTGTCCGAATGTCGTAACCAAACTCTCTTAGATATGGTTCGTTCTATGATGTCACTTACAGATTTACCGCTATCGTTTTGGGGTTATACATTAGAAACAGCCGCATTCACTTTAAATAGGGTACCATCTAAATCCGATGAAACGACACCGTATGAATTATGATTTGGAAAGAAACCTAAATTGGCGTTCCTTAAAGTTTGGGGTTGCGAAGCTTATGTAAAGAAGTCACAGCCCGACAAGCTTGAACCCAAAGAGGAAAAATGCGTCTTCATAGGATACCCGAAGGAAACTATTGGGTATACCTTCTATCATAGATCCGAGGGCAAAATCTTCGTTGCCAAGAATGGATCCTTTCTAGAGAAGGAGTTTCTCTCGAAAGAAGTGACTTGAAGAAAAGTAGAACTCGACGAGGATGTCGAACCTTCTCTCGGACTCGAGAGTAGCGCAACACCGGAAGTGGTTCCTGTGGCGCTTACACCAATAAGAGAGGAAGCTAATGATGTTGATCATGAAACTTTGGTTGAAGTTACTACGAAACCTCGCAGGTCAACGAGAACTCGTACCACTCCTGATTGGTATGATCCCATTATGAGTGTCATGTTGGTGGACAACACCGATGACCCTATGACATATGAGGAAGCAATGATGAGCCCAGATTCCAATAAATGGCAAGAAGCCTTGAAATCCGAGATTGGATCCATGTACGAAAATCAAGTATGGACTTTGGTGGACTTACCGGATGGTCGGAAGGCTGTTGAGAATAAATGGATTTTCAAGAACAAAACAGATGTTGATGGTAATGTTACTATCTATAATGCTCGACTTGTCGTAAAAGGGTTTCGACAAATTCAAGGAGTTGACTATGATGAGATTTCTCACTGGTAGCGAAGCTAAAGTCTGTGAGAATTTTGTTAACAATCGCTGCATATTATGATTATGAGATATGGCAGATGGATGTCAAAACGGCGTTCCTCAATGGATACATTGATGAAGAGTTGTATATGGTACAACCCAAAGGTTTTGTCGATCCGAAAGATGCTAACAAGGTATTCAAACTTCAACGGTCCATTTATGGATTGAAGCAAGCATCCCGAAGTTGGAATCAACGTTTTGATAAGGTAATCAAAGTCTTTGGTTTTATACAAACTTATGGAGAAGCTTGTATTTACAAGAAAGTGAGTGGGAGCTCTGTAGCATTACTAATACTATATGTAGATGACATATTGTTGATTGGGAATGATGTAGACCTTCTTAATAGTGTCAAGGATTATTTGAATAATAGTTTTCAATGAAAGATCTTGGCGAAGCAGCTTACATATTAGGCATAAAGATTTATAGAGATAGATCAAGACGCCTAATATCATTGTCACAGAGTACATATTTGGAAAAAGTTCTAAAGAGGTTTGGAATGGAAGATAGCAAGAAAGGGTTCTTGCCCATGTTGCCCAATACGACCTTGAGTAAAACTCAAAGTCCTGCAACAGCAGAAGATAGAAAAAGGATGAGTAAGACTCCCTATGCCTCAGCCATAGGATCTCTCATGTATGCCATGCTATGTACTAGACCCGACATTGCATATGCTGTTAGTTTGACTAGCAGATATCAAAGTGATCCAGGAGTGGATCATTGGACAGCAGTCAAAAACATCCTTAAGTACTTGAGAAGAACAAAGGATATGGTTCTTTCTGATGGAGGTGATGAACAACTCGTTGTTAATGGTTACACCGATGCTAGTTGGATCACCGATCCAGATGATTCTAAATCTCAATCTGGATACATATTTATTTTGAATGGTGCAGCAGTTAGCTAGAGGAGTGCAAAGCAAAGCGTTGTGGCAAGATCTTCAACGGAATCAGAATACATAGCTGCTTCGGAGGCTTCACAAGAGGCGATATGGATGAAGGAGTTCATTATAGAGCTCGGTGTGGTTCCAAGTGCGCTGGACCCAATGGCTATCGACTGTGATAACATGGGCGCCATAGCCAATGCGCAGGAACCAAGGTCACACAAGAAGCTGAAGCATATCAAGCTGCGTTTTCACGCTATTTGAGAGCATGTCCAAGATGGTGACATAAAGATTTGCAAAGTACACACATATCTGAATGTGGCGGATCCATTGACTAAACCTCTCCCGAGGACAAAACATGACCAGCACCAAACCGCCATGGGTGTTCGGTATATTACCATGTAATCTAGATTAGTTGACTCTAGTGAAAGTGGGAGACTGTTGGAGATATGCCCTAGAGGCAATAATAAAAGTTGTTATTATTATATCTTTGTGATTATGATAAATGTTTACATTCATGCTATAATAGTATTAATCGGAAACATTAATACTTTTGTGATTTGTAAACTAAATTAGAGTCCCTGGTAAAGCCTCTTTGTCATACTAGCTTTTTGGTTAATAAGATGATCGTGGTTTCCCGATCATGAACATTGAGATGTTATTAACAACAAGATCATATCATTAGGAGAATGGTATGATGTACATACTCCTATAGATAAGCGTAGCATAAAGATCAAGTCATTTCAATAGTTCGTTTGTTATAAGCTTTCTGATACATAGTAACCTAATTCCTTCGACCATGAGATCATGCTAATCACCATCACCGGAAGGATACTTTGATGACATCAAACACCACATCGTAACTAGGTGGCTATAAAGGTGGCATTCAGTGTTCGGAAAGTATGTGTTGAGGCACATGGATCAAGAGTGGGATTTGTCCATCCATATGACAGATAGATATACTCTGGGCCCTCTCGGTGGAATGTCATCCAATTAGCTTGCAAGCATGTGACTGGCTCACAAGGGATCACATATCACGGGAACGAGAAAAGAGTACTTATCGGTAACGAGGTTGAACTAGGTATGCAGAGATACCGACGATCAAACCTTGGATAAGTAAACTATCGCGAGACAAAGGGAAATTGGTATCGTATGTAAGTGGTTCATTCGATCACATAGTAATCATTGAAATTTGTGGGAACCATATGAATTTTCAGATTCCTCTGTTGGTTATTGATCGGAGAAGTGTCTCGATCATGTCTGCATAATTCATGAACCGTAGGGAGACACACTTAAGGATTCGATGTTGTTTAGTAGATATGGAATGTAAGTAGGGAGACCGAATGTTGTTCGGAGTCTCAGATGGGATCTAGGATATCACGAGGAGATCCGGAATGGTCCAGAGAATAAGATTCATATAAGGAAAGTCCGATTCCGGAGTTCAGGAATGATTTCGATGTTTTCATCGGAGAGGTTCTAGAAGGGTCTAGAAAGTTCACCGGACCAGAAGGGGAATGGTTCATGAATGTGTCATGGTTAAGTGGAATGATTAGATCATGTCCTAGGTCACTTGGTTGGGCATTTGTGAGAGAGAAATAAAGCTCTAAATTAAAAGTCAAAAGGGAGGTTTGAAAAGTCAAACTAGAACAATAGTTTCCTAGTGGAATAAGGAAAGAGTCCTTCCTTCTCTCCAACTTGGGTTTAGGGAAGGATTCAAATCCCCTCTCCCAAGCTTCCCTCCCTCTCATAATAGAGGGGAGGGGCTGCCCCAAAGCACCACAACCAGCCCTCCCCACCTTGCGCCGTTGTCGCCGTCGCCCTAGCCGCCGCCGACTCCACCTCCTTCTCTTCGGCCTTCCTTGATTTCAGCCTCAAATGCTGGGAGCCAAACGAGCTCTTATAGTAATTGTCTATGGTATCCTTATGCATATAGATCTCTAACGCTGATGTCTACGCACTTCTATTGTTGTAGACAGTTGTTGGGCCTCCAAGTGCAGAGGTTTGTAGAACAGCAGCAAGTTTCGCTTAAGTGGATCACCCAAGGTTTATCGAACACAGGGAGGAAGTGGTCAAAGGTATCCCTCTCAAGCAACCCTACAATCAAGATACAAGAAGTCTCTTGTGTCCCCAACACACCCAATACACTTGTCAGGTGTATAGGTGCACTAGTTCGACGAAGAGATAGTGAAACACAAGTGGTAACTGACATGGTTATACCCCACGGGTACACAACATCGGCATACCTAGTCCATCCCAAGGGAAGGCCCACTGCAAGATACGCAGACCGCGGAGGTTTCGGGTGGCCCAAGCCCATGACGCATTCGGATGCTTGGAGAACAAGACTAGAGTAGATAGAATTTCAAAGGGCAAACCCTAATCTGTAACCGACTCGACCTATGCCCGGGACCTGCCTATCTATATAAAGGCTAGGAGGACACAGCGAGGAAGGCACCTCTCACCGCATACACACCTCCACGCCATATTGCATCTGCGCACCCCTATAACTTTTGGTTCCGCCGTAATCAAGAGCAGACAAGCAGGAGTAGGGTTTTACCTCCGGGCGCCTAAACCTGGGAAAACTTCGTGTCCTCGTGTTCCTTGTTTGCTAACCATTTCGTGATCTCCAGCATCCCCATCTTCTCCAAAACCCAAGTCCATAACAATGGGCATTGACGAGATTAAATCTCGTCAATTGGCGTCATCCATGGGGACAGGGGGCGATGATTGTGTGATCGTGACGGTCCCATCTGAAGCGATCTACAACTAATCAGTGACAGAGAACCACCTCCTCTTCAGTGCTTTCGACTTCACCGCCCAGTCGCCAGCCACCATGAAGGATTTCGAGCCCGTAGGCGACGGGCTCGAGATTTTGTTCGGGAGCTTCTGCTTCCAGGTGGGGAAGACTGGCACCCTCCGCCTCCCAGAGCGGGTGTTGCCACCATCCATCAGGCCCGCTTCGTGGGTCCTACCCATCGGCGTGCTACGCATGTCGACGCTGACAGATGAGTCCTATGACAGCAACAACTGTAACTCAGATCTGTGCGGCCCTCCATCAGACGAAGGAACCTATGGTTCCAGATCCTAAAGCTGTGGCAGTAGTGATCCCATCCACAGGCGCTACCAATGCATCGTGGTTATCCATGGTGAATCGGAGGTGCCACCAGGCTCGAGCGCACCCAATCCACCGCCCAACCCGTAGGCTGGGAACGGAGGAAACGGAGGAAACCCTAACCTCCAACCCAATGAAATCGACCCTGACGCCCACCGGTGGATCAACCTCAACGAGGACGAATGGCGCTAGGCACGCGAAGCCGTGGCGGGCAACAAGATCCTACCTGTGAATGCTTCACAGGATCTGCTGATGGCATACCACCTGCTCCTCATCGGCGAGCATAACCGGCAGGTAAAGACGCAAGAGGAACTTGACAAACGCAAGCAAGCAGCTTCAGAGTCTAGCGCACGGCAAGCTGTGCTCTCCGCCGTTGGTGGCTCCAGCTCGCACGGCAATCATGACAACAAGCATCGCTCTCGCACAGAGCACATGAACCCCGCCGCACGACGTGAGGTCACCAAAACCCTCAACACATCCTTCATGGAGATGGACGCCAACGGCAACGTCATATCGAAGACGCTGCAGGCCGCGATCATGGCGGCCACCACGTACCTCGCATCCCATACACCTCCGGTGGGGGACCCGAAGAGTGCCATGCACAAATCCTCGCTAGCCGGACTCAGACTCGTTGGAGCTAAGCTCCACGAGGAGGCTCCCACGGAGCCGAAGAAAAAGGTTGCGGTCAGATTCAACCGTAGCCCCACACCCTCATCTGACGAGGATGAACACGATCTACCTCGACGTTGCAAGAGCCCAAGACGTCGCAACAACGACTATGATGCTCAAAATGACCTTGCCCAGCACAAGGTCGACAAAGCACGCGCCAAACGTGCGTGCTCAATTGAATCCAAAGAGGATGATGATGGAGAACTGTGTGGAGCTCGATGCTTGAGCAGATCTGTTCGGTGCACAAGTATGCCAAAAAAATTCAAGCTTCCTTTGGACACTCCGAAGTTTGACGACACGCAGGATCCAAAGGCTTGGCTCAGCGACCACCTCTCGTCTGTCAAATTGCATGGTGGTAACAAGAACACCGCCCTGCAATGCCTTTAGCTGCAGCTGACAGGCATAGCCCGGATCTGGCTCAGCAGCCTGTCCTCAGGCTCCATCCAAAGCTGGGAGGAACTGGCGAAAAGTTTCATCTAAAACTTCAAGGGCACCAGCAAGAGGCCAGCCTCAATCGAGGAACTGCGGGCCTACACTCAACGTATGGGCAAATCCATTCGCTCGTATATCTTGCGCTGGTCCAACATCAAAAACTCCACGACACACATCTTCGAGGAGAGAATGATCGATGCCTTCAAGGATGGCGTCAAGTTCCCGGACTTCAAGGAAGAACTTGAGCGCGTGAAGCCCAAGACACTCGACCACCTCATGGACATCGCCAATAGGTGGGCAGATGGCGAGGATTCCCTCCACCGAGCACATTCATATGACGAGGATGAATACGGCCGCAGGCGCGAATGTCGTAGCAAACGAAGATCGCGCGTCTACGACGATCGCGACGAACCCGACATGGTTGCGGATGGCTACACCAACCGCCGCAACGACAACAACCGCAGCAGCGGAGGATACCGCGGAGGCAACTTCCGCGACAGAGGACGCCCAGCACAAACATGGCAGCGTCGCGACTATGATGACAAACCCACGGCATACAACAAGCTGTCGGGTCCCTGCACCATCCACTTCTACATCGACAAGCAAGATGGCAAAAAGAAGGCCAGCCACATGCTCAAGGACTGCCACGAGTTCCAGAAACTCAGCGAGGGTTTCACCCAAATGCGACGCCAGATTGTAAACCCTGGGTTCGGGCCTGCACTAGGTGACGTCGCCCACGGAGCTCCACCACCACCTGTGGGACCGTCGAATCCAGCAACAACACCTGCACTAAACAACAGCACAGGCGGATACCCGCCGCCAAAAGGGTCCCTGATGATTTAGAAGGGACGCCCTACAAATAGGGTGCAAAAAAGATCACCCGACAGGTCAGCCTGGCTGTGACTGCTCCACCTGCTATCCCTGAGTACCTCAGTGGTTTGGAGTCCTGCATCACATTCGATCGCTCGGATCACCCCCGCCAGATCCCTCGCCCAGGCCATGTCGCCCTGGTGCTCAAGGCGCATATTGGAGGATTCGATATGAGTCGCGTCTTCATGGACGGCGGCAGCAGCATAAACCTGATGTTCGCCAGCACCCTCGCAGCGATGCGGACCCCGCTGTGTAGCCTGGAACAATCTGACACGATGTTCCATGGCATAGTCCCAGGGAAGGGCATTTACCCCCTGGGAAAAATATGACTTGACGTCATCTTCGGCAAGCCCGAAAACTTCTGATGCAAGCGGCTGGAGTTCGAAGTGGTGGATTGGACATCACAGTACCATGCCATCCTCGGGCGCGTGGCGTTCGCAAGATTCTTGGCAGTACCGCACTATGCGTACCTGTTGATCAAGATGCCAGGACCAAGGGGCGTCATCACGGTCTAGGGAAGCTTCACCCAATCAGACCACTATGATAGAGATTTCAACAGAATCTCCCAGTCAACCGGCATGCAGGAGGAGCTCACGAGGCTCCGAGAGGTGACAAACAACGGGGCACCCCTAGTCGCCAGGCAAAACTCACCTGATATGTCGTTCGACTCCACAGTCAACATGAAAAAGGTGCAGGTCCACCCAACAGACGCCTCCAAGACGGCGCTGATAGCCAATGACCTCACCTCGCATAGGAAAGCGCGCTCGTCAAATTATTCCGTGAGCGCTGGGAAATCTTCGCCTGGGGTCCTGCGGACATGCCAGGAGTTCCCAGGGAATTCGCCGAGCACGCACTCAATGTGTTCCCCGATGCAAGGCCAGTCAAGCAGTCGATCCGACGACTATTCGAAAAACGAGCCGAAGCAGTTGGAGTCGAAGTCAACAGACTTCTCGATGTCAACTTCATTCGAGAAATCAAGGAGAGCGAGTGGCTGGCCAACACTGTGCTGGTCCCCAAAAAGGACACGGACATCCTGCGGATGTACGTGGACTTTACGTCACTCAACAAGCACTGTCCCAAGGACCACTTCCCTCTCCCTCGGATCGATCAAATCATTAATTCGACTGCAGGATGCGAGAAACTCTCCTTCCTTGACGCCTACTCAGACTACAATCATATTTGACTGAAGGTCGAAGATCAGGAGAAACCGGCGTTTATCACGCCGTTCTGAGTGTTCTACTACAACACCATGCCTTTCGGGCTGAAGAACGCAGGTGCCACATACCAGAGGTGCATGCAGGCGTGTCTGAAGAACTAGATCGGTCTCAACATCCAAGTCTATGTCGATGACATAGTCATCAAGACCAGGAAAGCCAAGACGTTGATCGACGATCTCCGTGAGACATTCGATAACCTTGATCACTACAAGATCAAGTTGAATCCAGAAAAGTGCGCCTTCGGCGTCCCATCTGGCCAGCTACTCAGCTACTTCATCTCCCAGCGAGGGATCGAGGCGAACCCGAAGAAAATCCTGGCCATACTGACCATGGAGAAGCCAAAGAACCTCAAAGGTGTCTAGCAACTAGCTGGACGCATCGCAGCGCTAAGCAGATTCATCAGCCGCATGGGTGAGAAGACCCTGCCTTTTACCAGCTGCTGCGCAAGGTGGACAAGTTCGAGTGGACACCCGAAGCAGACGACGCATTCGAAGCACTCAAGCATCTACTCTCCACCTTGCCTGTCCTGGTCACGCCGAAGGAGCGAGAACCTCTGTTGTAAAACATTGCAGCTACGCACCAGGTAGTCAGCACTTTACTCGTGGTTGAACGACCCGAAAAAGGCAAGACCCACGGGGTCAAACGCCCAATCTACTACCTCAGCGAGGTACTAACACCAACAAAGCAGGGGTACCCTCACTACCAGAAGCTCGCCTACAGTGTATTCATGACGGATCGTCGGCTGAGACACTACTTCCAGGAGCACCAAATAATGGTTGTTAACAAAGAACCATTGTCCAACATCCTGAACAACCCCGAAGTCACGGGATGCGTGGTCCTGTGGGGCATCGAGCTATCCCCTCTAGACATAGTCTACGAGCGGCGCAAGGTAATCAAATCCCAGGTCCTCCCTGACTTCCTCGTCCACCGGATGGAACTCCAGCTGCCGGATACTCCGGACATGACGCAATAATGGACAATGCACTTCGACGGATCCAAACGCGAGGCTGGAGCAGGAGCTGGTGGCATCCTGACATCCCCCCAGGGCAACAAGACGAAACATGTCCTTCAGATGAAATTTCGCACCTCCAGTAACGAGGCCGAATACGAAGCCCTCATCCACGGGATGCGGATGGCCAAGATCTGTGGCGCTACGCGCCTAATCATCTACGATGTCTCGAACCTCGTTGTCCAGCACACAATGAACAAATGCGACGCCCATGCCGCCAACATGATCGCGTATCGCGCGCTCTACAATTCACTCGAAGGAGACTTTAACGGCTGCGAGCTTCGGCATGTTGGAAGGGAAAGCAACGAAGATCACCTGAAACCCTATGGGTGGGCGAGGGATTACCTCATCGCCGGGGATCTTGACATCCTCCTTGTTTTGCAGGATTAATCCCGCATCGTGCAGCTTGCACAGATCGGCGTCACACACATCGGAACGCCTCCACTTGCCGTCAGTATTGCGCGCAGGTGCGGCAACTCTCTTGCCGCCGGCAGCGGCGCTCTAACCCGCTCCGGCGGAGGCCTTCTTTGACTTGACCATGGCGGAGCATCGATGATGGTGATGTGCACGCAGGAAAGAAGAGGTAAAGGATCGGAGAACGTCCAGTATGCACGAGGAAGAGCTCGTGAAAATGGAGGCAGTGAAGAAAGCAAATGGCAAAGGGTGAAAACAAATCACTATTTTCCCCACTGTTATAAGGATGAAGACGATGAACACGAACCTTTCATCCAGAAGCCCTAACGCGCAAGTTAAATCCAGCCCTACACGTGTCAACACTGGAATGAACCGTCGCCCGCACGCCATCCACTATGCATGGAAATCAAGGAGATGTCGTAATTCTCGCCACGTCGTGCATGACCAGTCAACTCCAAGTCAGGAAGTGGGACCCACGTTCGTCCTGTCACTTCACCTCTGGCGTCGCGGACGGTTGAGGTCACCAATCGTCAGCATTAACATCATCAAAACCAATCTAGCAACGGTTGGAAATCTTCGGCTGATAACTGAAGTACTCACTCGAATCTATGATTCGAGCAACTACTCGGGGGCTACTCCTATCAGGAGCGCTGGCCGCGCACCTAAGAAATGATTGAAGAAATATAACTCTCCACTATCTTTGAGTCCCACGTAGAGTCTACGACTCCACTATGGACTCGGGGGCTACTCCCATAGGGAGGATTGATTCAAGCATCCGAAAAAATTGAGTCCTTTGGACCTGAAGCTAAAAACAACTGAACTAAAGTCTCTGCTCGATTCTATGACTCGAACAGACACTCGGGGGATACTCCCATAGGGAGCGCTGGCCGTGCACCCTATGAATCCTTCGACTACGATCCTTCGGATCAAATACGACAATTTTTTTTGGCAACTTTGCCCAAACCAACGCTAAGTGAGAAGAAATCTCCTTGGCCACCCGAAACACCTCCGTGGTGGTAAAATTTCGGATGTTGTGTCTGCGACGCAAAGATAAGACCTACAGATACCATCTGATGGCCTAGTAACGCACCTGACTGCGCTCTGCCAGTAAAAAACCATGTCAACAGACGTGATGAAAACCTTGATAGATGTGTTGGGTATATCACTCGAAAACTACTAGGATTTGACTCCTGTAAGACCTCATCGGCCTGAGTCGAAATACACCAGCATCCGTTCCAGATTCGAGTCTAGGGACTCGAGTCTGAAGAAGATCATGTTGTTTTGTCCTATGATAGTTAACTGGCCCTGATACGTTAGGAGAGTCAGGAACACGCATAAACAATCCCGACAAACTAAAACCATACTCTTATAAACAGGCATAAAACTACACCCGAAAGACTAAGGAGTCCTCAACCGAATCTGCGATTCAATTGAGCACTCGGGGGCTACTGAAATGGTTATACCCCACAGGTACACAACATCGGCATACCTAGTCTAGCCCAAGGGAAGGCCTGCTGCAAGATACACGGACCGCGGAGGTTTCGGGTGGCCCAAGCCCATGACGCCTTCGGATGCTTGGAGAACAAGACTAGAGTAGATAGAATTTCAAAGGGCAAACCCTAATCTGTAACCGACTCGACCTACGCCCTGGACCTGTCTATCTATATAAAGGCTAGGAGGGCACGACGAGGAAGGCACCTCTCACCGCATACACACCTCCACGCCAGATTGCATATGCGCACCCTTGTAACTTTCGGTTCCGCCGTAATCAAGAGCAGACAAGCAAGAGTAGGGTTTTACCTCCGGGGGCCTGAACCTGGGTAAACTTCGTGTCCCCGTGTTGCTTGTTTGCTAATCGTTCCGCGATCTCCAGCATCCCCATCTTCTCCAAAACCCAAGTCCATAACAATGGGCATTGACGAGATTAAACCTCGTTAGTAACGATGCCAGAAAATAGTGTGACAGTGAGGTAAAGACTAAAGGAAACAATAAGGAAGCAAGCAAACATGCAACAAATCTAGTAGCAAACGGTGTTTCAATGTTTAGAAACAAGGCCTGGGGATCATACTTTCACTAGTGAACACTCTCTCATATAAATATATTCTCTTCATGATACTACTCTTAACTACTCTCTAGTTGGACACTCTAATCCATGGTAGGGCTATAACATCACTCCTCAAAGTCCGCCTTTCCCAATATAGATAACCCCACACTGTCACCTTGAGCGCTAGATGGTTCCAACAAACACCACAATTTCATAAAGACACCCAACTCCAAATATAACTCATAACAAATATATGTAACCTAGCTTAAGTGCCACACACGATGTGCACGCTGTCACTTTCACACATATGGGGAAACATAGATCTATTAAATCAATTGAGTATTTATGTAACCTCTAGCCTAAGTGCCACCACGGTATGCACGCTGTCACTTACACACACGAGGGGAGAGCTAGAGATCTATTAAAGCACTTGAGTAGCAAGATAGATCTACTTTTTTACAAAGCTCATGACCACAACAAGATCATGCATAGGGAGAGAGATGAACACATAGCTACCGATAGAGCCCTTAGCCTCGAGGAAGAACTACTCCCTCCTTATCATGGGAATCAGCAACGGTGATGAAGATGGTGGTGGATATCGATGGATATGGCTCTAGAGGCACTTCCCCGTCCCGGCAGGGTGCCAGAACAGAGACTTTCTGTCCCCCGAATCTTCCCTTCGGTGGCGGCGCCGCCGCTGAACTTTTTCTAGAAATATGATGGATTATTTAGGGTTTTTAGGTCGGAGGCTTTTTATAGGTGAAGGAGGCAAGGTCGATGGAGGGCCAGGGCCCACACCCCCTATGGGCGCGGCCTAGGGTGGGCCCGCGCCCACCTAGGGTGTGGCCACCCTAGTGCCCTCCTCCGTCTAGTCTTCGATTTTCCGTATCGCTTTGGGAAAATATGAACTTTGGCTTTTGTCCCATACAATTTCGAGAATATTTATTTTTTAGCTTTCTGAAACCAAAAATAGCAGAAAACAGGCAACTGGAACTATGGCATCTTGTCAATAGGTTAGTTCCAGAAAGTGTATAAAAATACCTCAAAGTGTAGACAAAACATAGCAAAGTGGATACTAAACAAGCATGGAACATCAAAAATTATAGATACATTTCCGATGTATCAAGCATCCCAAGCTTAACTCCTGCTCGTCCTCGAGTAGGTAAGTGATAAAAAGAATAATTTTTGAGGTGACATGCACCTTCACAATGAAGATCAAACCATTTGCAACCATTGAAAGCTAGGATCAAAGAACTCTAAACATGAGCATGAAATATGAAGTTCTAACAGTAAGACAAAGTAACTATGCATGCAACATGAAAGGTTACAAACAAAGATCATGAATAACATGCATTGAGAAACGTTTGTTTGTTTCACATACAGAAAACATGGCATAGTGGCTTTCAGCTTGTCCCTCATAGAGTAGAAAATAGATGCATAGGACACCTTCAAAGTTCACAAGGGTGACTAGAAACAAGTAGCACAAGAGCAAGTAATATCACAATATGCATCAATCAATAAGTTTTGGGACAATGCACACAGAATGACAATTATGCTCTCTTAATGCTGCCTGAGGGTAGAAGGTGGAGACTCAGATAATGGTGGAAGAAAGGCCTTTCATAAAGGAATCAGGGATTTTAAGTTTCAAAAAGAGCTTCCAAAAATTATGGTACTTGTTAGATTTCAGCCCTCATTGCCCCTATCATAAGCATCTTGAAGTGGTTAAGGTTAAAGTGAACAAACTATGGAGTATATGCTTGACAAAGTATAAGTTGGCAATCTCAAGTCCCTTGAATACGAGGGCCACACCTCATGCTACTCAACTTCAGTCACCTGTAAGTTCTTGTCATTGTAAGTACATGCGTATCATACAGAACCGCCAACGGGGTACCCCTTACACATGGTACAGGAGCTATCCCATAACCAAAATGACAAGGCAAGCAGACAATGAGCATCTCAGCGATCTTTTTATTTACTATATGCATAGATTTTTATTGATGATGCTTCATAGATAGCTCACTATGGTGATGCTGCAAGTTTCCACCATGATTAGGCATGGCTTAGGCTAGCGGCCCAGGCGTTTCTCTAACACAAAATACATACTCCATGGACTTACAAGTTCCCTCTTTATTTCACACCGGTGACATCCATAGACAAAAGAGCATGATATCAACTGAGTACAAAGTACAAGTGCATTGTTGAAAACGTTCCCCGTGACAGCACGGTTCTGCTAATTCCAACGTATAAGTGCAAGCATATACAACATAGATGACACAATGGTTCAAGTTTATTAGGGGCAAAGAATATAAAGTGTGCCATTAAGTTTGTGAGGGCTTTAATCACTAAGTTTTCACATAACAAAATACTTTTTAATTGGAAGATAGCTGAAAACAAGAATATACTTGGAATGGTGTAACACACCATGCATAGGAATTTACAGTGGACACTTTGGAATAACTTGGTTTCTTAGGAGTTGGAATCATGAGTAGATCTTACTCATACAAGTGGAGTCTAGCAAAAGACTGGGAGCAACCAACTAAGAGAGCAATAATGGCCATAATCATGCAGAGCGACAAAACATTACTAATCAAAGCATAGAGTGGTACTACAAGTCAAGGACTAAATGATCATAGAGGGTATGGTGACTTGTTCATAGTCATAACATGGTGTGAGCATGTGCCAAGTCAACCCAAACAAAGCATCAAAGGAGAATACCGCAATATTATGCTTTTGTATGCTAAAACAACGCATGATTCCTTCAAGGCACATTAAGTAATCCTAATTGTTTGGAACAAGTCATGCTACAGAAATAATCACTAAGCATAAGGTCAAAATAAGATCTAGCATGACATGATAAAGTCTAAGCCACAGTCAAAACAAGCTCCCTTTTGTACCACTATAAGCATGAAACTTTCTACTCTTTTCCAACACCAAACAAATTATTTGAAACAATTCACAAAGATAATAATCAATAAAGATCAGTGAGTTTGTCTCACAAATCCACAAAGAAGAACTAAAAAGTTCTAAGCTGAAAGCACAAGAAAACTAAGGCTGAACGCAGTGGTAGCAAAAGTGAACACTCACAAAACAATAAGAGTGAAAACTAGAGTGTTCTAGGCAATGGAAATAGAGTGTGTCTCTCTCCAATAGAAGTGTGGTGTAACCAACCAACTTACTCAAGCAAACTAAGCAAACTAAAACCAAAAACTAAAACTAAGACGCTCCAAGAACAACACAATAGTGCATGAAACAATAAAAACAAAGTGTCTAGAAAGACCTGAGATTTTTATTGATGAAGAAGGGGATGCCTTTGAAATCCCCAAGCTTCGACGCTTGTACCTCTTGAATATTTCTTGGGGTGACACGGGGTGGCATCCCCAAGCTTGAGCTTTTGTCCATTGTTCATCTCATTACATCATTCTATCTCTACACCTGCAAATTTTCCTTCATACAAAACTTCACACAATCTTCATTAGCAACATTAGTGTATTCAAAAGATAATAGACCTTTGGGTTTAGTTTCAAAACCGCAACAATTTCACTAAAGACACAAGCTATTGTAGCAACTCCTTTAAAAAGCTCAATTTCCCAAAAAGAACCCAAAAAAGAATCAATAAGAAGCAAATGCAAATAATGGCAGAAATCTGTCAAAACAGACCACTAGGTAGGAACCGATTTTTTCGAAGACCTTCTGTTGCTCAAATCAAAAAGTGTTGAACTAAAGAAATTTAGCTAACATACTGGGGTATTTATTTGTAAATTTTCATCTCAATCCGACTTACCGAGACTCCTCACAAATTTTTATGGTGGAGGACAGAAATCTGTTTCGGGACAACAACTCCCCAAATCTTACTTCCCTCTCATTAGAGGTCATTCTTGGCACAAAAAACAAACAAAAAGGATAAGGAGAGGTCATTACCGAAGTAATAACTTCCAATACTCAATAAAACTCTTGGGTTATCTCCCAACAAGTACTTTTCTTTAACGCCTTTAAGTTAGGCTTGATAGTTTGAGAAGATGCTCACATAATAAATATGAATTGAAGTAAAAGATAGCATCAAGAACCAAATTCAAAACACATTTAAGTCTAACCCACTTTCTATGCATTGGAATTTTATAAAGAAACAAGTCATGAAAGCACAAAGCACCAAGCATAGGAAAGCAAAACAAGTGCAACTTCAAGACTTTCAACATAAAGAGGGGAAACTTAATATTATTAAGATGCATAAAACCATGTTTCCCTCTCTCATAATAACTTTCAGTAGCATCATGAATAAAATTAACAATATAACTATCACATAAAACATTCTTATCATGAGCCACATGCATATAATAATTATTACTCTCTACATAAGCATAGTCATTCTTATTAATTGTAGTGGGAGCAAATTCAACAAAATAGCTATCATTATTATTCTCATCACCATAATCATCAAATATAGGAGGCATATTGTAATCAAAATTAATGTTCTCATCAATAGTAGGTGGACTGAAAATATCATATTCATCATTGTAATCATCATATATTGGAGTCTTGGTATCATCATAAGCAATAGAATAGCTATCTTCCAAAGATGGGGGACTAAAAAGATCACTTTCATAAAAACTAGCTTCCCCAAGCTTATACTTCTCCATAGCATTAGCAATAATGGTGTTCAAAGAGTTCATACTAATAACATTGTTATTAGCATGCAAATAAAGTTCCATAGGTTTTTTAATTTTCTCTTCAAACACTTCATGTCCTAACTCAAGATAAATACTATAAAGCTCTCTAATTTTGTTGTTGTTTTCCATTAAGCCTAAATAGTGAAAACAAGAAACAAAAAGACAAAATTGCAGAATCTAAAGGAAATAACTTCGAGCACTCACACCGGAGGATGTGAGTACCTTTTACCTTACCTCCCCGGCAACGGCGCTAGAAAATAGCTTGATGTCTATGCACTTCTATTCTTGTAGACAGTTGTTGGGCCTCCAAGTGCAGAGGTTTGTAGAACAACAGCAAGTTTCGCTTAAGTGGATCACCCAAGGTTTATCGAACACAGGGAGGAAGTGGTCAAAGGTATCCCTCTCAAGCAACCCTGCAATCAAGATACAAGAAGTCTCTTATGTCCCCAACACACCCAATACACTTGTCAGGTGTATAGGTGCACTAGTTCAGCAAAGAGATAGTGAAATACAAGTGGTAACGGTGCCAGAAAATAGCTTGATAGTGAGGTAAAGACTAAAGGCAACAAGAAGGAGGCAAGCAAACATGCAACCGATCTAGTAGCAAACTGTGTTTCAATGTTTAGAAACAAGGCCTATGGATCATACTTTCACTAGTAAACACTCTCTCATATAAATATATTCTCTTCATGATACTACTCTTAACTACTCTTCGGTTGGACACTCTAATCCATGGTAGGGCTATAACAACACTCCTCAAAGTCCGCCTTTCCCAATCTACATAACCCCACACTATCACCTTGAGCGCTAGATGGTTTCAACAAACACCACAATTTCATAAATACATCCAACTCCAAATATAACTCATAACAAATATATGTAACCTAGCTTAAGTTCCACACACGATGTGCACGCTGTCACTTTCACACACATGGGGAAAAACATAGATCTATTAAAGCAATTGAGTATTTATGTAACCTCTAGCATAAGTGTCACCACGGTATGCACGCTGTCACTTACACACACGTGGGGAGAGCTAGAGATCTATTAAAGCACTTGAGTAGCAAGGTAGATCTACTTGCTTACAAAGCTCATGACCACAACAAGATCATGCATAGGGAGAGAGATGAACATATAACTATCGGTAGAGCCCTTAGCCTCGAGTAAGAACTACTCCCTCCTCATCATGGGAATCAGCAACGGTGATGAAGATGGCGATGGAGATCGATGGAGATGGCTCTCGGAGCACTTCCCTGTCCCGGCAGGGTGCCGAAACAGAGATTTTCTGTCCCCCGAATCTCCCTTTAGGTGGTGGTGGCGCAGCGGAGGTTTTTCTGGAAGTATGATGGATTATTTAGGGTTTTCTCCCTGGGGGCTTCTTCTAGGCGAAGGAGGCAATGTCGGTGGAGGTCCAGGAGGCCCACACCCCCTGTGGGCACGACCTAGGGTGGGCCCGCTCCCACCTAGGGTGTGGCCACCCTGGTGCCCTCCTCCGTCTAGTCTTCGATTTTCCGTATCGCTCCGGGAAAAATATGACTTTGGCTTTTGTCCCGTCCAATTCCGAGAATATTCATTTTTTAGCTTTCTAAAACCAAAAACAGCAGAAAACAAGCAACTCGCACTATGGTATCTTGTCAATAGGTTAGTTCCAGAAAGTGTATAAAAATACCTCAAAGTGTAGACAAAATATAGCAAAGTGGATACTAAACAAGCATGGAACATCAAAAATTATAGATACGTTTCCGACGTATCAGGTCTATCCATCATCGTTGTTCTCCTAACAACTCCAATCTCATATATCATTGGCAAGTCCACAACACTTTGTCGTCTTGCCCATAGTCAGGAAACTAGGACTATCGTTGATACATGAACTAGTCTTAAATGCGGGACCAGGGATATGGTATTGGAGTTTATTATTCCACACCTGTGTTAGGGTTTTCCTCCAAATATACTTTATTCGGAACTAATACAATTATACCATAGAACAATAAAATTAATTATAAAACAGAGAAATGAATAATAATATATTTATTATTGCCTCTAGGGCATATTTCCATCAAAACTATCTCTTCGGAATACATGAGATGCACCTTTATGATCACCCTATTACGGTGTGAAGGTTGATGCATTGAAGGCGGGTGATAGTGATTAGATACGATATCACAGTCTAAGGAGTAGGATACTTCGTTTCCTAATTATTGCAACAATGAACTTCATGACTTGATCGTGTTGCAATACTTATGTTGGGTAAAATTTACATCACATCATTCATCTAATGACATGACCTTATTGTCAATTCAAAAAAATGTCCATGATCAGAAAACCTTGATCATCAGTTGACCAATGAACTAATCGAATAGAGGCTACCAGGAACTTGGTTTGTTTACATACCACGCGTGTACTAATGTTTCAAATTGATATAGTTATAGCATGGTATAAAAACTACTATGAACTAATGAGATATGATAATAAACACCCTTTATTATTTCCCTCTAGGGCATATCTCGAACAAATCCCGTAGTGGTGACCACACTGGCTCCGGCTTCGGCTTCCTCACTGAAGAGCTGCAGGTGTCATGCTCCTTATTTGGCTTGATGAGGCGAAGGTGCCTACATGGCGCTCGCGGATGACAACGTTGACTCGATGGCGCGACCATGTGCGTGGCCCTTCCTCTGACTTGTCTTTACAAATGGCAAGATGGGCGAAAGAGAAAATAGGAGGAGTCGCCAGAGACGACCTAGACGAGCACAACATGGAGGAGCATGATGATGGAGGCGCCATCCTCCACGACACATAGGAGCTCCCGCTACAGCAGGGGACATGCTGACGCGGTTGGTTTTCGCCCTCGATGTGCTCGAGGACGACGGGGAGCATGCACCCCAGTGCACCCCACCATATCTTGCGACCTACCAAGTTCTTGCTCAGTGGCGGTACGTCGTTGCCTTTGTATGTCGTGAGCTCATGGCCGTGACACTCATGGAAGTAGGTGGTCCGGGCGACGTGGTTGTCTAGGCCCAACGCGGGTTGGGGATGCTCGTTTGTCAGCTTGTTGTAGTAGATTTGTTGGATCTCGGCGATCCTCTCCGCACCGACGGGCACCGATGGCACCAACATGCCACCAACGCTCAGCTTCCACTCACCGGGGCAGCGGAAGTCTAGTGGTACAGGGTAGTTTGCCTTATAGAGTAGACACGCTTCCCACTCGTGGAACCATTGGCGGCTAACGCTATTGACCGACGAAGGGTCGCCGGGAACATGGTCCACCATGGTGTGGATGCGCTAGGGTTTTGGGAAAGGGGTGAGAATGTTGGGTGTTCTTGACGGCGGTGAGAGCGGGGGGATATATAGAGGGAAAATGGCAGGAGGGGTGTAGTAGGGGTGGGAAGCTGGGCGGTGAGGGGAGCGGTGGCGCGCAATAAACAACATCACATGCCCCAAGAGATTTGACGCATCATCCTGCTTGCCTAAAAGGCTGACTATCGACAGGCCATTAAAGGCACGGGAGACAAGGCGAGGGTGGTTCTCTCACTGCCAGGGTAGGGCCACCATCATCGAATCGTTTTCTCCCCCCCCCCCTCCGGTAGGTATTGCCTGGGTACAATAGATGAAATTCCAGCCCAATCGAGCGGAAAACTAGGTCCTGAGGGCCGGCAATCTCCCAGACGGCGCCAAAAAAGGTCGTCTGGGTCCATTGGGCGCGCGGGGGAGGGGGGAGGATAGTTGTAACTTTTGAAAGGATCTTTCAAAACTCTCTACAAAAAGGGATTTTTTAAACTGAAACATGTGATGGTTAGGGATGGCACCCGCGAGGTATGGGTGTGGGTGGAGCCACCCCATACCCGTACCCCGTTCTTCCAAGTCTACCCATCACCCGCACCCATACCCGTCAACGGGTGCAAGTTTTTCCCATAGCCGTCACCTAACAGGGTTAGTGGGTACCTACAACACGTCAAAATGAACAAAAAAATATTGTAGAAAGCAATATTTAACAATATAATTTATAAGTATCAACACAATAAATTAAGTTCACAAACTCACACAAGAAAAGAGGTAATTTAACGGTATATAAGACCATAAAATAAGCATCACAATAAAGTATGTTACGTTAGCTTAATTAATCCTAGAGATACTAGGCTGGAGTTACGGGAATGGACTATGGCAGTAGAGGAAAAAAAGATGTGTGCGATCAACAATCATTAATATACCCCGATAAATGAAAATACTAGGCGTGAAATTTGTATGTTGTTTTGATTTACCGAGATTAATGGTACAAAATAGATTATCTAAGTTAGAATTTTATATCGGAGGTCCACTTGTCAGATATTGTATATGGGTACACGAGTGTGGGTTATATGATCACGTACCCGTACCCGTCTAATAGGGTTTTTACCCGCCTGGTAAACAAGCTGATGGGTACCATTGCCATCCCTAGTGATGTTCACGGGATCCCCTGCAATGTCGATTAGAAGAAGCCCTTCTGCCCCAAGAAGCAAGGCGGTGACTTTGACTTTGACGATTACATGATACATCCTCACACACAGCTAACATGAATCGTGGTACTCCTACAGGTGACTTTGACTCTCGGACCGGAACACCTGATCCCCAGATACCACCTTTTGAGCAAAAAACTGCAGCACGTCTATCTCATCACTGGTCAAAAAATACACCATCCAGTGGAAAACTGGGGTTTTGGATTGCATCAGATCGTACCATACTACATAATTATGACCAAAAAGGAACCACAAGCTTTTGCAGAGACATAATTAAATTACAAAAAATTTACACACCATTCTTTGGCAGATAGACATGAATGTTCGAGTCACATTCCTAGCACTGGGCAACATCTTTGGGGGGAGGGCATTGGTGCGAGGTTGCTGTATCATTTTCAATGTCCAGGGATTCTCTAGGCAGACTTTGTTATTCTTTTGTCTCTGATAGGCAGGGGAATCGGCTTCTGAGCTACATGAGGATGCTCCGATCCTTTGTACACCTTCAGGTGGGTAAATAGTCTTCTCCCCAGCTGCAAAATGTTTCAATTGTTCAGAAAAAATACATACAAAACTTGTGGATTTGCTCAGGTGGGTTGTTATGAGCATAGAGTAGGCATTGTCAAAGAGTTAAAAAAGCAAAAATATATTATTCTAGCCAACATAGGTGATTCACAGAACACATCCAATGCTTTGGTAACTATACCATCTGAGCACTTGCATTTGCAGCAAATATTTCCAAGTGAATGTAACTCTGTCACAAATGTATGGACATGGTACATGTGAAGTTATGTACTCCCTCTGTCCAATACAAAGAAAAACCAGGTCTAACAAAATAAATTTATCTGCATTTCTAGTTGTTGTCCAACAGCAATTTTCTATGAACAGTAATCAATGGAAGATTCATGTTGAAGATCAGGAATATTCTATGATGCAAGGCCATATGCTTATGTGCAAGGGCATATGCTGACGCATGGACCAAGGCCATGCCCTTTATGTACCTCATACTCAACCATCATGATACTAAAAAATATTCACATAATAACTGCTAAATGAGCAAACATGAATGCAACATACCCTGCCCTTAGGAAGCATGCCACGCACTGCGTGCTCGATAATTCTCTCCGGAATCCTTTTCTGAAGCTGATCAAAAGTTTCTTCTTTCATTCCACCAGGCCGTCCAGAGTGCCTCTTATAGAGCTTCTGTGACCTCTTTTTACCAGAAACAGCTACCTTCTCCGCATTGACCTATGTAAAAATAGAGTTCAGTCTGGAAGCTCAGGGGTGCACAATGGTGTCCTTATATCATTGATTCTTCAGTGATGCACCCGTGTGGAAAGTAGCACTAACATAAAAGTATAATCTGGGTTTCAAGAACCAAAATGGCCTTGATGCTTACGTTTAGTATTATGAACCTTTTCTTTTCTGCTTAAAAGGAAACGTGGGGGGAGTATCCTACTGTATTCTGTAAACACCACAGAAACCATACATACCACAATAACAAAAGCCCCCATATCCACACTTGGAGTGTATGTGGGCTCATTTTTCCCTCTCATATGCACTGCAATAGCAGATGCCATCCTGCCAAGAATCTTGTCCTCTGCATCAACAACATACCACGTCTTCTCGGTAGTTACATGGTCTGCAGCCTTAGGGTACCATGTTGTGTTCCATATGTCCTGAAAATAAATTACTTGATCAGATTACTATAGAGAAAAGGTTAAACACACTAGGAAAGAGCAAGCTATGGTGCCAACACACCAGTGAAACATAAGTGTGATGATCATACCGAGCTCTTTAATGAGCAGAAGCACTAAACAGTAACATAGGGTGAACACCACGAGCCAAAACAACATTTGTTTAAAAGATATGCAGCAAGAAGAAAACAGTTTCCACCATATTAGTCTTGTTCTTGTCTGAATTTAGCCAACAACCAATCCATGTTCAGTTGATTTCATTTCCCTCAATCCCCGTTCACCTCAAAATACCAGAACCTAATTTCAGCAGCTTATGTATCTTCATGTATAATATATAAACAGTGTATATCGACTGAAATTTTCCATGCAAAGACTGATGATGCGGTGAACCGATGAAACTCAGAGAAGCCATCTGAGAGTTGTCAAAACGAATGGAGAACTGCGGCTAAGAAATAAACTACAATCCTTCGAGTACAACAGGTAAATCCTAAACTGCTGTAAACTTCCTAGTTTGCAGACAGTAGCTGTACATTCCCCAATTTCGAGCAGCATTGAACTGCAGCAAGTAGGGATAAAGAGATTGAGACGGGGTCCATACGGGGCCGCAGAGCTCGTCGCCCTCGAACATGAAGCGCTGCTCGCGTGGGACGAGCGCGGCCAGCGGTTGCCGTTTCTGCTTGTCGCTCTGCTCGCACCGCACCGTGAGGCCTGCCGGGACGGCACGGCGGGGGGCGGGCCTCGCCGCGCGGCGCTGGCGCCTATCGCCGGAGAAGGCAGAGGAAAGGAGCGCGGAGGCGGAGATGGCCGTAGCCATTGCTGCAGCGGCGTGAGCAGGAGGGGGCGGTGGTGTCTGGGCCTGAGGTCGGGGTTGGGTTCACTGAGAAGCCACTGGCATTTCGTTTCAGGGAGGCGAGGTGGTGTGAGTGTAGCGGATAAGAAGGGATAGGAGAAGGACGAGAGGGAAGAGAAGAGGAAGGAAAGAAAGATGGGCTTTGTTAATGGGCTCCAAGGGAAATCTTACAGTTGGCCCACAAGAGCACCTTACCTTCGTTTTGTTGTATATACAAGTCAAAAACACAAAACACAAAATAATCTTATACTCCCTCCGTTTTAAAATATTGAGTAAATCTACACACTAAAACAAGTCTAGATACATTTTTTTCACAAACCTAAAACATCTTATATTTTAAAACGGAGGGAGTACTATGATAAGAAATAAAAATTGTGTAAAAAAAGATAAGAAATAAAAACACGCACAAAATAATTGGTCTACTTTGGAGTCCCGGCCAGCAAGTTTTCTATACTACAGTTGGAACTTGGAACAAGGGCAATAAGAAACACATTCCGATTCACATCCACTACTAATAGGACTATTTATGCCAAAATTTGCTACAGCGTAAAATACCACAAATGAGCTCATTCTGTTGATAAGATGGCATGACAAGTAGAGTGTTAACAAGCAATGGTTCATACTCGGAAAACGACACCAGGATACAGTTCCTTCCACCCAAACAAAACATGATTTTTACAGGTAATATCAACACGCATAAAAGCAATTGCTTAGCTGTGTATCAGGTGAAAGTCCGTGTACAACAAGTCGTGACATTTCTCAGGGACTGAGTCAAAGAATAATTTACAACAAAATTGTGGATCAAGATAGGAGGTACATAAATCAACGGTTAGTTGACGATCAGCGAATGAACCAAAAAGATCACGTAGCGGAGGAATCCGAATTCGTTTGTGCAAGAGGTTTTACTTTCCTTGTGTGACCCAGACTGTTAACAAGATCCCTTCGAGTGCAAACAGGAAACATGTTGATTCCTGACATGTTTACACGCCATAGTACATATGGAAAACTGAGTTGGTCCCGAGATGTGAAGCGAACAGCTTCATTGAACCAAGCACACATGAAATGATTCGTCAATGGCGACAGCTCTCTCACAATGATAGAAGCTTCGGCTAAAGCTGAAACAAAAAAAAACTTGATCAGATATTCATATCAACTACAACCATGTTTGGGACAACATCTATCCAACTTCGAGAAAAGATCCCACACGCTGAGGGTACATTTTATTTCCATTAGAGAAAAATGAAACATCCACATGCGCAAGGTAAAATTTCTTTCCATTAGAAAAGAATCACAAAATCAAACACTGACCTTTTAATCCATGTAGTCTTTTTTCATCTGGCATTCCGTCTCGACGATACTGAGTTAACTGAACCTCTACTTCTTCAGGAGTAGCCTTGTGCTTTTGAACAATCGCTTTCCCCTCAGCATAGACGTTACTACGTGCTCCATGTTCAGAAATAGCAAAGGTAGAGTTCGTCCTCCAAAGAAGTGCTTCAAGCACTCCTATGGGATCTCTTCTGAATTGGTATTTAGAGTCTACCCATATAGAGTACCTTGCTTCCGGGAAAAGTCGGTGCGTCAACATCTGCGAAAATCATGATATGCAATTTTACTAGTACCAGAAATGTACACAGTTATGCAATTCTACACAAATGTAGGGCAAATAAAACCAGCAGATTTAACTTCTATGGCATTCTCTTTAGCAGGGGGGTGTCTTTGAAGTTATTGCACAAAATAATACAGCAGCAAATAACACAAATAACAAAGACGGTTAGAGAATCAAATCCCATATGTTTGTAGGTTTTAAAAATAAGGAAGCTGGCATAATTGACTATGACATCTTCAGATTTTACCTTTGGTATCTTTCCATTTAACCGTTGATCCGCAAAGGGGAGACTCTTCACAACAATGATACGCCACCTTCCTATCATTCCATTGTCACCAGTTACTTTTCCTTCAGCTTCTTGAGTTGATAATGTGACCTCATCCCAGAAAGCCACATAACAGACCTGTTTTATCATAAGTCCACACATCCCAAATCCACCGAGTTGTCAAATGTGAGGCTTTACACAGAGATTGAATTACTGAGATTCTTGAATGCTTAAATACCTTTCCAACAGAAGAATTGACCATTCCAATAGGTTGGTATAAATCATCCCCACCACCGAATGCGCAGGTGGACACAACAACTTTACAAGCTCTCATGTATCTGTTGTCTTCATCAGAAATTTTGAATCCACCATTGTCACTATAGAAACCGCAATGCACATTAACAGTCTCATTCACCTGGAAAAGTAACGGAAACACATTAAACAGATCTTCAACGGATGAGTTTCGTAAGGCAAAGTGCATGTTAGTCAGCATTAGAACCTTAAAGCTATCTTCTCTTTCAGGAAGTGTCTGGAACCCTGTAAACAAGTTGAACCTGGTAGCTTCTGCGTGCTGCAGTAAATACGTGGAGTTTCCCTCAGGGTGGTACGAGTCATAGTCGTCCTCGTCAGATTTGTATATGATCCTCTTGACCAAAGCATCAGGTCCTGAGCCTCCATGAAATACCAGATTTTCTATACTTTTCGGGCTAAGGAACTTCAAGCAAGCTGTCAATATCAAGAATAAAAATAGTAATAATGTCATTACTTGGTCCATCAGCCAATAATAGTCACTGAGCAAAACAAATTTGGAACTATGTGTGCTCCCTGATCTGATAGAGCGACCTAACCTTGGGCATTCGATTTGACTAATCAAGTGCCAAATATTTGGCGTATAAGAAAACAAGAAGACCATTGTAATCCTACTAGTTACATGGCTATAAAGGTCCATCCATAATGAGCCCGATATGTTGAGTCCAAATCTCCATTTGCCATGATATATCTAATGATTTGTGCAAATAAGTAGTCAAGGACACCACCATAGTCTCACCACATTATGCAATACAAAACTCGCATTACCAAATTACTATCAAAGTCCAAGTGCTACTGTGCATCCCAAATCCGTGTCAACCCTGATTGGGAGTTGGGAACCACAAGAGCACGGGGAATTTGGGGACGGCCAACGCGTAGATCGAAACAGGGTAGTGGACTCACGCTCACGCACGCCATGGACGAGGCGCGTGGTCGGGTCGAGGCGGCCAAGGCTGGATACTGGCGGGGAGGGGCTCCGAGGGGCGCGGAGCCGCGAGGCCTCGAAGAGGAGCAGCGCGACGGCCGGGAGGAGCAGGAGGATAGGCCACCACCGCGCCAGAAGCCGCACGGCACGCTGCCCCAAGCTGCGAACCACCTTCCTCCGACCGGCGCGAGCACGCCGGGGCGCCGCGGCGCCGTCGTCGTCAGATACTGTGATGGAGATGCTCCGGATCGTCGACGACGGCATCGGAGGTAGCAGTGGTGGCGAAGTGGTGGGTTTGCCATTTAGTGGGTGGGCTTGAACCCATTGGACGGAAAGGTATGGGCTGGGTATGTTGTGCCTGGACCCTGAATCCAGCTCAGACCACCGACGCTACTTCATTCCCAGTTTCCCACGATCCCGAGGGGTACCATAGGCTGTCAATGGGATCCACTTTTAGTTCATCGGTTAAATCTAGTTCAAATTTTAATCAAAACTTTAAGGATACTACTAGGCTTTCCCGGGGATCGGTGATTTTCATCCGCGTCTGTCTAGCCAACCACGGTCCTCTTATTATTCTGTCAAAATCCGGTTTTGCTACAAAATGTTTCAAATTTGCTATAAAATACCCCGCTTTTCCTACATGTAGCAAAAAGTGTCCGTTCACAGGACAAAATAAAAAGACATATTTCGTTGGAGACTTCACAGTAGACCTCATTGGAGCCACTATAGCAAAAACATTGTGCTAATATAGCAAACAATTATTCTAATATAGCAAAACAGACATCGTTGGCGACTCTCATCGGAGACCTTATAGCAAAACCAGAGAGTGATTGTAGCAAAAAGTTTACACTATTATAGCAAACCATAAAATAGTGGTAGCGAAAAGAATATGATAATGTAGCAAAAAAAGACCTCGCCGGAGACTTCCGCGGGGAGAATTTGCCGTACACCTCGTAGCAAAAACATTAGACTATTGTAGCAAAAACATGAAACAATTGTAGAAAAAAGATTATCCTAATATAGCAAAACTGAGTTCGCCAAAGACGTCATCGGAGACCTGTCGAAAACATTGTAGCAGAACTACAGAACTGTTTTAGCGAAACTACATAACGGTGTTAGCAAACGACTCCTGGACTTGTAGCAACTTCGATGGAGCGTGACCATGACTCATGGGCTTGTAGCAACTCTCGCCGGAGACCTCACGAAGACATTGTAGCAGGAACCCTCGGCGGGGTGGCTCACGGTGAGCCAGTGAGATGAGCGCGGCGGCACGAGCTGCAAGCGGTGTGGTGCGCAGAGGCATCTGCCTCAACGAAACCGGTGGGGGTTGCGCGATGGTGGTCCGGCAGCGAGCCGGCGAGTGGCTATAGCAGCGCGGTGCGAGTAACGACGACACGGCGTGCGGAGACTCTGCGACGGTGCGGTGTATCTGCGACAGCGGCCCGGTGGAGGTGCAACGGCGGTAACACGCAGCAAAATCTCGATTTCCGGTAGTGATTGTGTTGTAAATGCACGGCACTCCGGAACGGTTGGATGGCTAGCTGTGATAAGTACTCCCTTCCTCACTTGTGTTTGTCTAGATTTAAATGTATCCATACGCTAAAATACGTCTAAATACATTTAAATTTATATTTAAGTCAGTTATTTCTAGACGGAGAGAGTACAATCAATTTCGTGTGTCTTCGCTGGCTCGGTGTAGTCCTTTGTGATCAGGAGAAACTAGAGCTAGGCTACTCTACGCGGGAGAGCTAGGCTAATCGATCGACTCGTCTCGCGCTTCTTCTATTTCACCTCCAGCGAGAAAAAAAGCAGACACGAGTTGACACGCAGCTAGCGAACGAGATCTTGTGCGTGCTAGCGAGCGGAGGTCCTGGGCGCGCTAGCTAGCGACCCGGGAGATCGAACGAATAGATCCCCGGAGGACCAATATCCTTTTCCAAACTTTAAATTAGAACTAGCAAAAGTGCATGTGCGCCGGAAAGACCAATTTTATATAGAGAAATTTTTATCTTGTCTCATGAGAGCGGTCACGTTTTAGTCATTTTTCTTATCGATGTCGAATTACATTTTTCTTGTCTTGGATGAAACTATTTACACGGATATGAAGCTATACTATAAATTAGAAATTTCATGTAAAAGGGGATATGTATTTAGCTCGCCGCCCACGACCTCACCTACCATCAGCACTGGCGTGCTGCCATCCGCATGACGCCAAGCTGCATAGGTGCATCAGGGCGCACACTCGTGACTTCTCATCCGTGTCATGATGTCGAACAATGCCGCATCAGGCTTTAGATTCGTTTTGAAATGTAGTTTCACAGTATACCGATTTGACGGTAGTGTTTTTGTTGGTCATCAAATCCACGAAGGCACAATCGTCGATCCTAGCAATAGCGTTATCAGCAGCAACAAATAGCAATCAATGAGATTCTGAAAACCAAAAGATTCAGAGCATAAGTATACACGACAAGCTATCAGCAGTAGAAGCGCACCAATATATCTGTCTCCTCCCTCCTCCCTATCTTCTCTCACGCATAGCAGATGGGCTCTCTCTCTCTCTCTCTCTCAATCAGGTGCCTCCCTCCCGTCGATCGAGCTCCACGTGGCGCAGGTACGCGACCTGTTCAACCTCGGCCGGGCAGCAGCGCCTCATCCTGTCGATCTTAGACTGGCAGCGAACAGGGAGGAAGGACAGTGGCCATAGGTCGTTGGGGTCTTCGGAGCACGACCGAAACACACACACACGTCAAGGAGGAGGGAGGCCGGCCATGAAACGTGTCGATCTTGCCGGCGATCTGGTAGGCACCGCCCCAATGGCCGCTCGACATGGACGCCACTGCTGCGCTTTCTCGGATGCCAATGCAGAACCGCGATGCAAGAGCTCGGATGGCAAGCAGCAGCGCCTCATCTTGTCCATCTTGTACCGGCAGCGAATGGCAAGCAGCAGTGCCTCATTTTGTCAATCTTGACGTGAATTCCATTATCTATCCCTTGAGCATCGGGTGGTAGGGGTCCAAGGACCAAGAAATTTGCCACCCCATTACTTCTGTTTACATCTATCTGATCCCAATTGGTTTGTTTGCTTTCTGCACCTTATTCATCAGCAGTCCTAGTCCTATCTGGCTGTCCTGCTTCCTCTTGAGCAATACTACTCTTCTTTTCATTTTCTGCCTTGGCGCCACGATCCTCCTTAGTGTGTTTCCACGCCGCAACTTCCTCCTCCCGACCAAGATCCTGTCCCCGAAGCTCAAATCAACTGTAAAAATAACCAACAAAAGTAAACCCCATGCCAGGTCGAATTCGAACCTGTAGTATGCTGTGTAGCCTCGCTCGTGACACCCTCCTCTGGCGCCTCTACCATGCGCCTCACGACCCCGCCAGCTCCAGTTCCCATCTGGCATGACCGCTACGTCCACCTCTGGCACCGGCTGTTGCTGATCGCACTCCGCCCGCCCATCATCCTGACCGCCCGACGAAGGCAAGAGGAAGGCCGGAGAGGAAGCCAGAGGAGGTCAGGGCAGGGGTTCTGGGTCTGGGCAACTGCTGTTCCACGGCCAGGCCGTCAGGGTCCAGAGCGCGGGGATCGATTGGCGCAAGCCGAAAAAATAGAAAATAACGCTTTGATGGCATTGGTGCATAATATGTGATTTAGTGGGAGGGTAAAGCCGTCTAAAAAAGTGTAGGTACTACAAGAAACTCTCCTTCTTTTATATAATACTAGGAATAAATGCCCGTGCGTTGTACCGGGAAGAAAAATGACGTTATGGAGACGCATAAATCGAGTGGTCATAGGAAAAGCCATAACATGTCACAAAAACCAGCCCGCTTGGGCAGGATTCGTCGTTAGGCGCGTATCCAAGTGATTCCTATGCCCATTTCTCAGGCCATTGTTGCCGCTTGTAAGTGCCTATCATCATTGTCAGTCCGAGAGAAGCCTATTAATGCCGAGGTTCACACACATTGGGCATTTCTGAGGTCCGCTTGGAGCTCGATACAAAATTTGGACACTTGCTGAAGACGATGTCTAACCTCCGAGGCTCCTCTCCCTGCCACCATGGCATCGTCTCACTACTACTCCCGAAGATGCTCACCACTATAGCTCGCCTCGTTAATGCCGAGGTCTTCGTGTGCGCGGTAGTATGGCGCCCAGCTCCGCGTGGTAGCGCTACTGGCAGGCGCCCAATTCGCCGACCATGTGCAAAAATTATTTTAATCATCCCTAAAGAGTACCCTATCGTCACATGCTTTTCTTATTTGATACAAAGATAATCACAGAACTCGTGTGTTCAAATTAGTAGGTAAAATATACTCCGTCCGGATGCATACACTCGGTTGCAACCATAACATACAGTTTATAATAAGCTAATAGCTCAATTAGACGACATGGGGCCATGGGGATGGGATTGGACATGGTGTACCTTGGCACAGCAGGAGAAGCAAGCGGTGGCCGCACGAGCGATGTGGAACGAGTAGGTGATCAATCAGCTTGAGAAAAATCTATACCTAATAATAAGGAACTGAGTGTTTCTCGTCACTTCTACACTGTTTAGGACCATATTACCCAAAATATCATGCAATTCCATAGAAGGGTAGGAGAAATTAAATACACCATATTGATCATGGACTGAACTGCATGCTCACACTACAGACACAAGCAAGATAATCGTTTAGCTTAACTTTAGAGCTGCAAAAAGTACCTCATTCCTCATTGTTCAGCTAATGTCATGCCGCTTGCATAATGAATAAGCATTGTTCAGCTAATGTCCTGCTGCTTGCATACTGAATAAAGGTGTTGACTGGTAGGAGGCTGAATCGTGGACGTGCACTGCAGCATTTTAAGCCATGCTAATGTTTCCTTTTCCTAGATAATACTGAATCTGGGTCTCGTGTGTGTCCTTGGTCAGCAGAGCAGAGTAGAGCTCTGCCTCAGCTAGCTGGGGATGGTAGTAGTGATCTGCCGCCTCTGGCTCTCGGATTTAGTGTCTTGGGACGGTTACCTCAGCAGCTGCTGTTGCTCAGAAGTGTGTAAGAGCCAGGTGGCCCCTCGCTGCAGCGCCCGCCCTGACTCGAGCGACCTCTGGCCACGAAGGCAAACCTTGAATCGGTCATCGCAGGAGTTGTAGTTGGCGGCGGCGCCGACCGCCGCTCATCCCTGCTCTTCTCATTGGGAGACAGCGGCGCTCAGCCAAAAACGGAAAGGAGACCAGCAGCACCGTACCGAACCAACTGTACCAGCCCGAGAGAAGCCTAGGACCCGCACCTTCTTCCTCCACGATCCCCTCTCGACCTCATGAACTCCCACATCGCCTCTTGCATTCACGCTGCACGCTGTTGGACGACCACGGCGCGCACATCCGCTCCAACGCCTGCGCAAGCTTGGCCGCTGGGATCCTTCGAGAGAGACGGGAGCACAAATCGGCTACCCTCGCGACGATACAATGATGGGGAGACGCGAGGCAGGAGGCGGCGGCGCTCGGATGTGGTATGGGGATGCGTTTCAGCACCTGTACGAGACAGACTAAAAAAAACGTTTATTTTACATATGTGGCGGCAGTGCTGGTAATTAAACTTGAAAACAGGGTTAGAATCGTCAAAAAAAAGTGTAGGTACTATAAAAAACGCTCCTTCCTTTATTATTATTATAGATTATAGATTATAGATTATATATATATAGGTATATATTTAACAAATGAATTATAAGTGGATTTTAGCATGACTAGGAAACATGCCCGCTTATTGCAGTGGGATAGAAAAAAATTAATCACTCTACGCGATGAAATCTTCACGTCCACAATGACATAGATCGTCACTATCCACTGTTTGATGGAGAGGGATATGTAGTAGTATATAGCCATCGTTCTCAGTAGCAGCAACCAGCAAGGTCTCGATGATATACATGGTGAGTGGGGCTCCTCTAAGACTGTCTTTGTCACCAAGGTTAGTACACGATATGGGGAGAAACGATCATGGGTAGTCTCGCCACGAACTCGATCAACGAACGACAAAAAACATAGCTCTCCAGCATGCACATCCTCATGACCACCCGTTGGTTGATGCCGCCCATCGTCGTTTTCTCTTCCAGATCAACTGCCTCTGGAGACAACCACGATCGATGTCGTGGCACGCTCTCATGGTGCGAGCAGTAACGATGTAGGCTATAGCCCCCCTCGGTTTTATCATGGGAGTCGGACAGGTTGGCCTGAGTGGCTGGAGCAGAGGACTCCTTGATGTTGGTACATATTACGCACGACTTCTACTAAGGAAGCCAAACCGAGGACGTTTGAATCAAGTAGCGATCTACATGGGCTGAGGCATCGTTCGAGCGGTCACTTCAGGGAGAAACGCGGCAGGGAGAAACATTGCGACGTCGATGGCAAAGATCATGTATATCATGCAGAAGATCAAGCTATCATTGTTTTATAAAAGTACATCACGTGGATGATCGAGCTAAACCGTAGCACTTGTTACATACGGGAGACTACCTGCTCCGATGCGCTCTGAACTGCAGCCTTCTCGTCCATGACTAGCTGCACCTGCATCTCGTGCTCTGGCTAGGATAAAAAAAATTGATCTGATCTAGATACTTACACGTATGCATGTTGCCGATGACCTCATCTCCTGTTAGGATTGCGTGGCACGAGCACATCAAGCGCTTCAAAGTGCAGCAAACCCATCTTTATTAATCGCGAGATGTGCCGTTGATGATGGACAATGATTCGACGCCGATCAGGTTTAAGTTGGACTCGGCTACTCAGTCTTGTCGGTTCCCGTACGTGTCAGAGGAAGAGATCGGGACGTAGGTATGGATGAAAGAATTATTTCTTGCGGAACGAATCAAGTGCGATGGAAAAAATATTAGAAGAATTGAACAGATATTTTACTTACTGGTGGTGTTGGTGGTAATATGTGGTTTGGTGGAGAGTAATTTGGTCCGAAAAAGTGTAGAAACAACAAAAAAAGCTCATTTATTTATTATTATATATAGATAGGAAACAAGCCTGTGTGTTGCGACCAGAAAAGGAAAAATGTATATATATACATTGTTCTTTGCACAAGATTACAATGTAGATGACTGTACCAGGCATACCAAGCTAAAACCATAGGTGAGTGCCGCTACAATGATGATGATCAACCCATACTCTAGATGGCTACTTTTCGTGCCAACCGTCTTCTCCGGTGACATTTAGATCGTCTTGGTTATCACCTCGTGGTCGTGTCGGCAGAGGGTTATCTTTTCTCAACCACAAGCTTCTTTCGTTTCCTTATTATATATCCAGTCTATTTGTTTCTGTTTCTTTCATTGCTAGTTTGTATCACAACAATAACGCAAGGCACGGTCCGTCGCTTCTAATCGCATCTGTCGTAGAGCTCGTAGCTCGTTTGAAACAGCTACTCCCTCCGATCTATATTACTTATCACTAAAATGGATGCATCTAGACATGTTTTAGTGCTAGATACATCCATTTTAATAACAAGTAATATGGATCGGAGGAAGTAGGAAAAAACAGGGCTTCGGAACAACAACACTATTTGCCCTCTTATAAAAAAGCCAGCCTTTTGGATCGATCTGATCTGATCAGGCGGGCCATGTATATATGAGCACCGGTACGGTAGGTTGTTTTTATAAGGTATCTGATTTTGACTTAGTGGTGGCCTTAGTGGTAATACGGGTCTAGTGGGAAAACAAAACAGTACTCCCTCCTGTCCATATTAATTGACTTGGATTTGTCAAATTTTAGATTAACCTATATAGTAAACATCCAAATTTTGATAAATCCAAGTCAATTAATATGGGTCGGAGGGAGTATAAAAAAGTATAGAAACAACAAAAAACGTTCTTTTTTTCATTATTAGATATAGATTAGATTCCATTTGACACCTCGGATATCAAATATCTGTGTGTAGATTTTTTTATCCGAGGATACATGGAAAGGGGCATGAACCTATTGCTTTTTCATCTACTAGAATGAGGACGGTCATATTGCAAAATATCATACATACGATACCAATATAATATTACCTTTATAGTGATTAGTATTATCTATAGTATCTAAATTATCTAGTCCAACGTGCTATGATATAGTGTCATATTACTCTTTTTTATTAATTATAGTATCATATCAGATTTTTGTCAGTGTGTAATGCATGATACTTCTTATGATACTAGCACTATTACTATTAAAAGACCAGCTATAGATAGACAAATCTTCTGTGGCGCATATGTGTGACCATGCGCCACAGATAAACTCCAATGATGCATTTCAGTCAATGCACAAAAATCTTCACACTTCTGTACGCATATAGGAAAATAATGCGCCACAGAAGTTTGGTGGACCCGCCACCGGGGTTGGGCTCCCTCACTTTCTGTGATGCATATGTCCATATGCGCCACAGAAAATAAGGATATGCCCCAACACAAAATTCAGTTGACCAACATTCTGTGGCGCATATAGATGTATGTGCCACAGAAGTTGAAAACAGATCCCACCCCCCGGTGGATCGCCTTTTAACTTTTGTAAAAAATAAATAAAAATGATAAAAATTTCAAAAAGATAATTCCTTTGAGATGTAGTTATATTTTGGGGTATAGTTGTAGGGAAAATTGAAAAACATGAATTATGATGTATTTTGCAAAAAAGGTCATGGGACAGTAAAACGGCCATAACTTTTGCATACGATGTCGGAAAAAAGTTTAATATACCAAAATGACCGTCTCAAAATTTCCTACTCGATTTCAACGGCTGGAAAGCCGTTGAAGTTTTACAGATCCCCCAAACTCGAAAAGAGTAAAAAATTATGGCAGAAAAAAGATTTTTCCTGCAAAAAAGTAAAAAAGGGGGAGAAACTTTTGTGGCGCATTTCTCCCATATGCGCCACCGAAGTCTTGGACGGGATTCAAAATTTGAATCCCGCCGCCCCTTCTCCCTCTCTTTTCTCCTTTTCCACTCCTCCACCATTCTCCTCCTCCACTTCTTCTCTCCTTCTCCTCCCCTTCTTCCTCACCTTCTCCTTCTCCTTCCTCCTCCTCCACCGCGGTAAGATCCTCCTCCTCCTCCTCCCACCTCCCTCCTCCCTCCTCCTCCACCCCGGTGAGCTCCTCCTCCGGCAGCCTCCTCCTCTCCTCCACTCCGGTGAGCTCCTCCTCCGGCAGCCTCCTCCTCGCCTCCACCGACGACCTCTAGCTCCTCCTCCGGCGGCCTTCTCCTCTCCTCCACCGGCGACCTCCACCTCCTCCTCCAGTGAGCCCCTCCTCCACCAGCGGTCTCCTCTTCTCCTCCACCGGCGGCCTCCTCTTCTCCTTCGGCCACCATCGGCCTCCTTTTCCTCCTCCGGTGACCCCCACCTCCGGCGATCTCCACCTCCGGCCAGATATGGCCGGGTTTTTTTTAATTTGAAAAAAAATATGTGGTGCATATTGACAATATGCGCCACGAAAGTTTGAGATCTGGTTGGAGACTTCTGTGGCACATATTGGCAATATGCGCCATAGAAGTTTTTGAGACTTCTGTGGCGTAGGCGTGATAACAGTGGCACATCCCATATGTATGTGCCACAGAAGTTGAAAAATGGTGCGCCACTGATGAACTTTTTTCTAGTAGTGTATGACTAGCCTAATAGAGTTCACCATTTATTATGAAAATTTGGGAAAGAATTAGATACCATGGACAATAAACCACCACCAGTTGGAATCCACAAACGAACAAACTACCAAACAACGCAAGCACCGCCGCCGCTGAAAGGGTTGGGAAGCGAGACTGCGAAGATCAGAAATGGGCCTCCCCAAAAAAGAAAGCGAAGAACATGAGCCTCGAGGGACACGTGTCTCCGGTTGCCTCATACTGTCGTACACACTGACAACACCGTCAACTGCTACATAGACCTTAAGGTCATGCTCCATCCTAGTCGTCGATTGTGTCATCCAAGAGACCCAACAACCACCGTGGAGGATATCCAGAGCCGCCATTCCGACATCCGTACCTTTGAAACACACACACGGACACTGAGACCATGCACCAAACAGATTCGATGGATCTAGACACAAGCACATAGAGCCAACACCCTACGTGAAGAAGATGATTTTTGGAGCTACCGCTCTGTCTTGCACACAGATCCCACGGTCCACTAGGTTAGTCGACAGGTTTTTCACCCAAGTGGTCAAACCGACACCAAAATGCACGTACCTTTTCTTTTGCAAAATTCCCCCGATATATTAATAATCATCAACAGTAGTACAAAGAGGTTTAAAAGTAATAAAAATTACAAATAGATCAATAGACCATCTAGCGACGACTACAGACACTAGCACGAGCCGAAGGCGCGCTACCGGCCTCGCTCCTCCATCACTGGAGCCGGCAAAGCTTGTCGTAGTAGAGCTTGTTGCAGTAGAAAGACGGGAAATTGTTATGTTACGTCCCAAAAAATCAACGCAATATAGCAGCAACCATCACCAATAATGGCATCCGTAAATTGGAAGGGACTAGCGTGAAATTACAGTAACTAACATAAAAATTGACCAGATCCAAGAAGATCGGCCGGGCACACGACCCACGCGCCTTTCGTCAAAGCTAGACACGCCACCAAAGCAATGATATACGCACTAGCCCTAGACGGTGGATTTTCCACCCAAGTGATCAAACCGACACAAAAATGCACGCGTCGGGCTACTAGCTCCAGCGATGAAGACTTTCTACATCTACAAATCTCTCTATTGGTCCAATTTTTTTAAGGAGAGCAAAATGGGCATAAATATATGGCGGGAAAAGGACTTTAACCGGTGAGATTCCACCGATTCCACCTCAATATTAATTTGTGTATCTTCTCTTGATAGTACGGAATCTAGCTAAACCGAAATAAAAACACCGACTTCCTGATCTTCGCTCTTCACGACACCGGGGATTCACCATAAACTTTGCTTGCATAAAATGAACCTTGATAACTCAAACAAACGGTTATACATCCTAATATTGTTAGCAAACACCAAAATACACTTAGAAGTATCCCTTTCAAATGGACGCCCAATGGAGCTCGTCGATGGCCATCGGGTCCAAGTCCTACAATGGCGAGGTGCTTCCCATATTCTTGTACTCGTACGGTCGTGTAGTATTATAGCTACTCTCTTGATGCAACATCTTCGTCGAATCCGGCGATATGAGCGGGCGGATAAGACATGGGAGGGTGGCACCATGTTGACAATCTAGCAGGGAGAGGTAGGGTGGCACCAGGTCATTCATCCAAAGTTTGTCATTGGCATCCTCACCTCGGCGCTAACGCTGACAATTAATGGCATTGAAAATACAATTATGTCTCTCAACGTTTATACCTCATATTTGTTAAGCAATTAATGAAAATATCACTCCAACATTGCTATTAATGAATAATTATTGTATAGATGTGCAAATTGATCTTTCTCCTTGCATAATTGAGAACTTTTGTGGCGAAATCAGGGACAATTAATGAACAATTACGAGTTATCAACAATCACAAGTTAAAGAGGCCATGGAGAGAAGCTCCATGAGGTTTAACGAGCACTGGTACGGACAGGACCTGCGCGTACTGCGTGCCCGTACTAGGTGGGACCTCCTTCGCCTGGTCAACACAAGCAACTTTCGTGCAGACGCCTGATTCATCTTCGAGCCGCCAGAAACCCTAACGCTGGTCTGAAGCCATTTTGCATCCGAGGAGAGGAGATCCACTGCCACCACCATCATCACCACAACCATTCCACCTTTCCATCTCCACTCCATAGTCATAGTCCTCTACTTTTAATCTTGATCTCGTCACGGTTGGTGGCATTGTAAGATTATTTGGTATTTGTCTTAAGAATTTCTATACAATGTCTATGATTGTTGATCTAATCATGAGTGAGTAGTCCTCACGGGGCTAAGACATTTTAAAGCTGTTAAGTTATTGTATTAAATTCAGAGGTATATTGATACCGTCAAATTAATGTGAGTTAACCTGAGCGGCATGATTTCACGGTCAGTAAAATACATTTCATTGACTGCTTAGTTCGGGACCCTCAAGGAAACTCTATCCCCTCAAGGACTCGAGGTTTTCTGGTAGTGTGCTGCATTTGTGGCATGGTTGGAATTTATCAACACACTCGCCTCTTGCTCTTTTCTGTGCTTTGAGTGATTGAAATTTCTCTTGCCACGGTGGCTTGCTCTCAGTGTTAGGTTTGTCTTCAGTTGGTTGACACAAGATACTTTTGCGAGCAGAGCAAACCCTGATCTAGAATAACTATGCTTGTAAAGTGGATCGCTCCCGCGTCGTCTGCACCAGATGACATGGGCGGCAACTCCGATCTCCATCTACCTTTGGTCCTCTAGCTGTTCCCTCCCTCTCTGCCACTGTGAGACGCCACCGTTAATAACCAGGCGATAGATGGCGGCGACAGGGGGTCTCAACCTCCCGTTGTTTTTACCTTCTAAAATCCCCAGCCCCATACAGTCTCTTGTCCCGACAGACGTAGCAGGCTACCGGACAAGGCACCAGCCTCGACGAAGAAGGCAGCACCCACGCTACGTCTTGGTAGGCATCCACGAAGTAGGTCGTGTTCTCTTACGTGTTGGCAAGCATCTAGAAGATGGCGATCGTGCCGCATAGCCTACACGCATCCAATTGGGTGTCCCTTCATTGTCAAGGTGCCCGTGTGCGCCAAGTAACTCATACGCCACAATAGGATGTGAAACGGGCACGGCGTTAAAGGCACGGCAGATCTCCTCGAGGGTCCTTTGGCCATTATTTCCTATGGGCCCGTGGAATGGCAGATGGAAGGAGCCGGGAGGGAATGACAGATCGCGGTCACGGGGAGCTGAGGCCCCTTGCTGCCAGTGCCTACAGGCTCGTGGAACGGCAACAGGGATGTTGCAAGGCCAGTTGTGTTGATAGACAATATTGGGGTGGACCATGTCTATATGAAGATGTGTGCAACCGAGACTGCCATTCTGCCCAATAAAAGGGGTGATCCTTGGGTTTTTCTCGTGCAAGACAATGATCTGCTTGATGAGGAATCACTTTGATATGTCCAGTGATGAGTTGCAGAAGGCTTCCCCGGCAATGACCTTTGGGCTTGATGTCGTAGATTGCTCGATCACATGGAATTCAGTCATGGACACCTAGATTTCTGGTCATGCGGATTTAGGAGGGTGTACCGCAAAGCTTTTCTATTTGTTGCCATCATAGGACATCTCAGTTTTTATTTCCATGGAGAAGACAAATGGTGGAGAATGTCAGACGATCGAGATCCGGATCTAGTAATGGCGGACCGTATCTTCGTGGCGATGAGGACCTTATTTGGTTGTTCTTGACTTGCAACAGCGACATCAGCAAGCGGGGGTGGCAGCATAGGACAAGATCATAGTCTTATCTTTCAGGGTGAAAATCCAAGGTTTGTTCTTAATTGGTTGTGCCTGAAAATGACATTGTTCAAGGCATTGTTTTAAGAGGGCGTACTTGCTCTAGGGTGAAAATCCATGGTTTGGCCTAACTGGTTGTGCCTAACAATGATTTTGTTGAAGATATTGTTTTGTGAGCATGGAATGATCGTGTTGTCTTGGTGATGGTTTGTGTTACAACTCTAAGGTTTTGATAATCATAGCATGATCTTTTATTTTTATTTTTTGTAAGAGGTTTGTGTGCATCTGTAATATTGTAAGGTTATTTTGTTGTTGCATAGGCTGAGTATAATTGGTATCTTCGTGATATTAATATATTTGCTTTATTAAAAAAAATCAGTCTTATACTTGGCACTGTATAATATTTGACTTCATCCAACATTTTCTCCAATGTTTCGGCAAGAGATAACGTGGCATAACCGTTCTTGGATTATGTAAATGAATATCTCGTTGAATATCCTTTCGAATCTCATTTTCAAATTTCATAACAAAGAATGTTCATCATAATGTTTGTTATGGATCAAAACCTTATGTCTAAGTTTCTCAAATTTGTTAGAGCTCGTTTGGCTCCCATCATTTCATTGCATTTGGTAGAAATGAAATGATATTAATGGTACCAAAAGGAATTAAGGTTAAGCATAAAATAGAAATAATAGAATTTACAAATGAATTCCGTAACTAATTCCGTGGTAGCCAAACAAGTTGATTTCTGAAATCAAATGCTGGGAGCCAAACGAGCTCTTATAGTAATTGTCTATGGTATCCTTCTGCATATAGATCTCTAATGCTGATGTCTACGCACTTCTATTCTTGTAGACAGTTGTTGGGCCTCCAAGTGCAGAGGTTTGTAGAACAGTAGCAAGTTTCCCTTAAGTGGATCACCCAAGGTTTATAGAACTCAGGGAGGAAGTGGTCAAAGGTATTCCCTCTCAAGCAATCCTGCAATCAAGATATAAGAAGTCTCTTGTGTCCTCAACACACCCAATACACTTGTCAGGTGTATAGGTGCACTAGTTCAGCAAAGAGATAGTGAAATACAAGTGGTAGCGGTGCGAGAAAATAACTTCTGACTTGTTGTTGACGTAGGAGAACGTGTGTGAGTGCCAGAAAGGAGCTTGACGGTGAGGTAAAGACTAAAGCAAGAAAACATGCAACAGATCTAGATGTAAACGGTGTTTCAATGTTTAGAAACAAGGCCTAGGGATCATACTTTCACTAGTGAACACTCTCATATAAATATCCTCTCTTCATGATACTACTCTTAACTACTCTTTGGTTGAACACTCTAATTCATGGTAGGGTCTTCCCCAATCTAGATAACCCCACACTGTCACCTTGAGCGCTAGACGGTTCCAACAAACACCACAAATTCATAGAGACATCCAACTCAAAATATACTTAACAAATATTCAATCTATCCAAAGTGTCACACACAGTATGCATGCTCACTTTCACACACGTGGGGAAAAGCATAGATCTATTAAAGCACAAAGAGTATTTATGTAGACTCAAACCTAAGTGTCACCATGGCGTGCACGCTGTCACTTTATCACACATGGGGAGAGCAGAGATCTAATGAAGCACTTGAGTAGCAAGGTAGATCTACTAGATTACAAAGCTCATGACCACAACAATATCATGCATAGAGAGAGAGATGAACACATAGCTATCGGTAGAGTCCTTAGTCTTGAGGAAGAACTACTCCCTCCTCATCATGGGAATCAACAACGATGATGAAGATGGCGATGGAGATCGATGGAGATGGCTCCGGAGGCACTTCCCTGTCCTGGCAGGGTGCTGGAACAGAGACTTTCTGTCCCCCGAATCTCCCCTTCGGTGGTGGCGGCGCTACAGAGGTTTTCGTGAATTTCTTCTGGATCCCCTAGGGTTTTTGGGTCGGAGGCTTCTTATAGGCGCAGGAATCAAGGTCGGTGGACGTCCAGGGGGCCACACCCCCTGTGGGCGCCTCCAGGGCTTGCCCGTGCCTAGGGGGTGCGGCCACCCTGTGCCCCCCCCCTCCGGCTCTGCTTCGTGGTTCCGTGTTGCTCCGGAAAAATAATGACTTTGGCTTTTGTCTCGTCCAATTCCGAGAATATTGATTTTCTGCCTTTCGAAAACAGGCAACTGGCACTATGGCATCTTGTTAATAGGTTAGTTTCAGAAAATATATAAAAAAACCTCAAAGTGTAGACAAAGCAAAGCAAAGTAGATACAAAACAAGCATGGAGCATAAAAAATTATAGATACGTTTCCGACGTATCAAACGCCTGCATGTATCTATGGTGTTTGTTTTTGCCAAACTTATCATAAATTGCTACACAAAGCTCTTCCCAACTATTAACATCGTGTTCTCCATCATATGTTTGAAGCCAGAGAGCAACATTGGCAAAAGTATTTTTTACACTCCCTTTCACAATTTCAGGTTTTCACCATCAAATTTGGAGAAAGCTACTTTGGATGGCCTAGAATTACGAATTGCAGAGGATCTGCGACCAACCGCTCAATCCACACCAAAACCTCCTGGCTAGTAGTCTACCGCCACCACACACAACTTGGGAATGCCGCTTGATTCACCTCCAATTTTGTGGGACAATCAAAGTGGATAGAAAAATCTTTACTTCTAGGGTATTTGAGGGGATGAGAAGGGATTATTTCGTATTCATAGGTCATTTACTAGAATTCCCCGATAGGTCGTTTACTAGACCAGGTTTGGAGGGGATAATTCCGAAATATTCCCACAAATCCCCTCCACACTAGTGTATTTTTTGTTAGATTAAAAACTCTCCATTATGGTAAAATATTTTTAGAAAAAGGATATTTAAGAGAATCAAATCCTCGCATATCCCCATATCGTTTGGAGATAAAATACCAAAGAAATAAACAAGCCTTTATGGGGAATTTTCTGGATCCATATGTATATGTGGCACCCTCACTACTCTTAATCATTGATAGATACAAGTTGAGATATAATTGTCGGCGTCACGCTGAGATCCAGGAATCCTGACGAGACGAGGCTCTGGAAGGAGGAGGAAGAGAGGGATCCCGATTAGGAATTCACAATAGTCGTTAGGCTAGCTAATAACATGTATGTATATGCAATGCCAAGTAGGCAAATTGGTGACATGACATGATAATTAATGAAGAAAGAAAAAAATAGTAACTTAGCTAGTTACCATAATATCACACATATCAAGACCATATAAGTCTACAACATAATTAATTAGATCTTGTATGACACTATACACATGTTATAACCCACTATAAAGGTAGTAACATCAACTAGTAACATGTGCAAGTTACTAGTCTTAGTTACTTAGCACTATAACCAGCCTTACATCATACCATAGATACCCCTTCTCAGGTGCGACATACTTTTAAGGAGTACTAGTGGGAGTATCATAAGTAGTATCATGTATGCCATGTTGGAGTATCATAACTAGTATCATGTATGTCATGTTGGCAAAAATCTGGTATGGCATAATAATTAATGAAAAAAGAGGGTTAGAGTATCATAGATAGATACCGTATTATAGCACGTAAAATTAAAAATTCTAATGCATGTAAATCTTGTACACAATTTTACATTAAAATCCTACAAATCATTAAATATAGTATTATATAATACGACCATATGATACCATGCACTATATAGATAGTATTATACATTAGTATTATATGTATGATAGTAGTAGTATGATACTCATCGACGACAGTGATTGCCCTGGTCCCTGTTGCCCCAAAGGTGAGCTTCGCGAATCCGCTGTCGTGTATCAGTCCTTCTTGTTGAAAATATAAGCAATAATCCATATAATTTAATCCGAATAATAAACTGATAAATCATGATCATACAAACGGTACTAAAACCAATCATGCAGATCAACAAAGTAGATGAACAAATTATATCTATACAAGATAAAACTATCACGTCTACACCAAACGCTAGAACAAAGAACTCTAGAATAATCCGAAAAAGACAGTTGAGGATCACATACAGTGTATGCTGAATAGCAGCCGCAGCGGTCGCAGCAGCATCGTCCTTGTTGAGGTTGTCGAAGAGATTGGTGACGTCCGGGAAGAAGTCGTCGTCTGGAAACTCGTCGTCGGACGACGTCGTGGTTGCCAGTAGTCGCGCTGAGCGCTCCCCAAAAACCTGATCGCCCCTCACCCGTACAGGTTCACGAGAGGCGGGGTTCCGGAGGCCTACTGTCCCGATCTGTGGTGCACGCCGCAAGCCGGGATGGGGAAGATAAAAGCGGCGGCGCAAGGTTCTGGAGGTAGGCGCGTGTGTGTATTGACTCCCCGATTAGGTTTAGCGCAGACGCTTATATAGTGCAGGTTAGGGAGATCGTGAGGCTCAGCCCACGTTCGAGTCGGTAACAGCCACATCTATAAAAACTGGAAACAACTGTAATTAACGCGTCCGTTAATGACTCATAATTAGTTTTCCCAACCAGCAAAATAAAGCTCGGCTCGGCGAGATTCCCGCAACCCGCGCGCACGTGGTGTGGTGTGGTGTGGCGTGGCTGGCGTGGCGTGGCGTGGCGTGGCGAGGCGGGCGGCGTCGGAGGAGGAGTGCGCGAGGGATTCTCTCCTTGTCACACCTTAGTGAGTGGTGCAACACTCTACTATATAAGGTGGTCCAACTCTCTTTCAACTAGCAATGTGGGACTAAACTTTAGCACCACTAGCATAGCCATATGCTGCCATGCATAAGTGGGCCAAAGAGAATTTCAGAATTTGTCTAATGGGCCAGCAGCCCAAAACTCATCAAATTCCAACACTCCCCTACAAAGTCTCATTGGCACATCACATCACTTTTATTTAAGAATATTGTTTTATATACCGTGTGTAGTGGAGACTGTTAAGTTGAACTTTCACGTTAAACTCCATGCTACACTGGCTAGCAACTTGAATAGTGGACTATGCCTTGAACTACAAGTTTTCTGCGCGCTAGTTTCACACAAAATCTAGACCGGTACAGGGTTGCCGTCGGCTTCCCTGCAGTTTAGATCTTATGCGTCATACTCCAGGGCCTTTCATGAGTTTATTAGAGAGCACCCAACTCTCACAGATCGCGACGTTTAATAGTCAGACTCATATAGGTGTGTTCCTCAGGATATGTTCTACAGGACAACATCTCTGCTTATAAAAGCCACTTGGAACATATTAAGATAATTATCAACCTGCCATGCAGATTAAGAGAGTATTGCATCTTTATGGAGATGTAAATATAATATGGGGATACTCTCCTCTCAGCTGACCAACAGCTTGTCTCCCAGCTCTAATTCACGGGATCTCCGATCACATAGAGTGGGTTTCCACTGGCATCAACTCATAACGTGGGTCTCAAACCCATCTCCCTCGATGCATTATCTATCACATTGCGTGATAAACCCTTTGTGAAGGGATCTGCCAGGTAACTCCGGAGTTTCTCAGTTTCCTGACAGATTTCAATCTCCTCTTCACATGCCTTGATGACTTCATATTATCCTTAGAACTGTTTACTTTGACGATCACAGTTTGATTATCACAGTTCATCGGGATGGCGGGTATTGGTTTTTCAACCACAGGTAAGTCCATCAAGAGCTCACGAATTCATTCTTCTTCAACAGTGGTTGTGTCTAATGCTGTGAGTTCTGCTTCCATTGTTGACCTCGTTAAGATGGTCTGCTTGCAAGACTTCCAGGAAACAACGCCACCACCAAGTGTAAACAAATAACCACTTGTGGACTTAATCTCATCAGCGTCAGATATCCAGTTTGAGTCACTATAACCCTCAAGTACCCGTGGATACCCAGTATAGTGAATACCATAACTCGCAGTGCCTTTCAAATAGCGCAAAACTCTTTCAAGAGCATGCCAATGATCATCTCCAGGATTTGACACAAATCGACTCAGTTTGCTTACAGCAAAGGAGATGCCAGGTCTAGTAGCGCTGGCTAAATACATGAGCGAGCCAATAATTTGAGAATATCTCAATTGATCTTTAGCAGTCCTTCGATTCTTTCGAAGTAGCACACTCGGATCATAAGGCGTTGGAGAAGAATTGCAGTCGTTATACCCGAAGCGACTCAATATCTTTTCCACATAGTGAGACTGAAGCAATGTAATCCACCATTGTCATCCTTTAGTAGCTTGATGTTTAAGATTACATCAGCCAATCCCAAGTCCTTCATCTCAAAGCAGCGAGATAGGAACTCTTTGACCTCCTCAATAACAACGAGGTTGGTCTCAAATATCAATATGTCATCAACATAGAGACACATAATAACTCCCTCGCCCCCACCATGGCGATAGTACACACATTTGTCAGCTTCGTTTACAACAAAGCCTTCAGCAGTTAAAGTTCTTTCAAACTTCTCGTGCCATTGCTTAGGATCTTGCTTAAGACCATACAAAGACTTCACTAACTTACACACCTTTCCTTCTTGACCATCTACTACAAATCCGTCAGGCTGCTCCATATAAATTTCCTCATCTAGATCTCCATTTAGAAAAGTTGTCTTAACGTCCATTTGATAAACGAGAAGACCATGTGAGGCAGCCAAGGAAAGTAGTACTCGAATAGTGGTCAATCTGGCTACAGGTGAGTAGGTATCGAAGAAGTCTTCACCTTCCTTTTGGGTATAACCCTTAGCCACAAGACGTGCCTTGTACTTTTCAATAGTACCATCAGGTCTAAGTTTTTTCTTGAACACCCACTTACATCCTACAGGTTTGCACCCATAAGGACGATCAGTGACTTCCCAAGTACCATTATATAAGATGGAGTCCATCTCGCTTCAGACAACTTCCTTCCAATAGTCAGCATCTTGAGATGCATAAGCTTCTGAAATAGAAGTGGGAGTATCATCCACAAGGTACACAATGAAATCATCACCAAATGACTTTGCAGTCCTTTGTATCTTGGTACTTTTGGGAGCTTCATTGTCATCCTCCACAAGATCATCAGAGTGTTCTATCGGCATAGTGGGTTCAGGAATTATAACAAATTCCTGACTAGATGAACTAGTCATCTCCTGATTTGATGAGCTAGACATACCTTTCATAGGAAAGATGTCCTCAAAGAAAGTCGCACCATTCGACTCCATAATTGTACCAACATGCATGTTGGATACCTCAGATTTTACTATAAAAAATCTATAGCCAATGCTATGAAAAGCATATCCCAGAAAAACACAATCAACGGTTTTTGGTCCAAGCTTTCGCTTCTTGGGTATTGGAATATTGACTTTCGCCAAACAACCCCAAGTTCGTAAGTAAGAGAGTTTAAACCTTTTCTTTCCCATTCCTCAAATGGAGTCATGGTTTTATCCTTTACAGGAACACGGTTTAGGACATGACACGCAGTCATTAGTGCCTTCCCCCACCATTCCTTGGAAAGACCCGATGTATCTAACATGGCGTTAACCAAATCAGTTAGAGTGCGGTTCTTTATTTCGGCCAACCCATTTGACTGAGATGAGTAGGGAGGTGTCCTCCCATGTATAATACCATGTTCCGTACAGAAAAAATCAAATTCGTTTGAAAAGTACTCTCCACCACAATCCGACCTTAGCCGCTTGATTTTAAGATCAAGTTGGTTTTCTGCCTCAGCTTTATAGATTTTGAAGTAGTTCAAAACTTCATCTTTAGATTTCATAAGATAAACATAGCAGTATCTAGTGGAGTCATCAATCAACGTCATAAAGTATCTTTTCCACCTTTTGTCAACACGCCAGTCATCTCACAGAGATCTGAATGTATAAGTGTAGGGATTCGTAGCATGGAAAACAAAAAAATTCTATCGCATACAAACAAACAAGCCAAGATCTATCTACTAGATTGTAGCAACGAGTCGATGGAATAACTCACCCTCGAAGATTCCAAAGTGTTTAACGAGAGCGGATTCTCGTGGGTGATGTAGTCGTACTCTTCCCGATCTCAAGATCACGTAGATGATCCTTCCGGCGCTGCGTTCCGGCAGCGCTCCCGCAGTCGGTCACACGTTCGGTACTCGACGAAGACCTTCCTCTCCCTTGTTCCAGCAGGCAGCGGAGGTTGTAGCACTCTCCTCGCGATTTCGGCAGCACAACGGCGTGGTACCGGAAGTAGAGGGGAGATCTCGCAGGGCTTCGCCTTAAGCCGGAGCGAGTATGGTGGAGTATGAGAGAGTCCCTCGACGATCTAGGGTTTAGACACGCCGAGGAGGAAGCTTGGCCGGCGGCTAGGGTTGCTAGGCGGCGGTAGCGGCTTGACCTAGGGCGGCGGCGGCAGCAGCAGGTGGCGGCGCCGACGGCTTAGGGTTTGGAGGCGGGGATCTTGTGTGTCTTGGAGGGGAGCCCTGCCCCTCCTTATATAGGTGGAGGGGCCGGCCGGACAAGGGGAGGGGAGTCCCTCCCCAACTCGGCTTGGAGGTGGAAGGGCGGTGGAGGAGGGACTCCTCCCCAACTCGGTTTCCTCCTCTTTCTCCACTTCCTAAAAATTGTCGTTTGACTTTCAAACTAGGCGTTTGACTTTTCAAACTAGGATTTGATTAATCCCTCTATTTTGTTCAGCGATGACACCGAGTACATAATGCAATCATACCAACTTGATATAACACATTCATGTACCCTTCCCCTCCGGAGTGCCGGACATTCCGGAACCTTCTAGAACATTCCCGATGAAAACACCGGAACCATTCCCCAACTCCGAAACAGGACTTTCCTTATATGAATCTTATTCTCCGGACCATTCCGGATCTCCTTGTGATATCCCGGATCCCATTTGAGACTCCGAACAACATTCGGTGTCTTTCTCATCATTCCATAACTACTCAAACAACGTCGAATCCTTAAGTGTGTCTCCCTACGGTTCGTGAATTATGCGGACATGATCGAGACACTTCTCCGAACAATAACCAATAGAGGAATCTGGAAATTCGTATGGCTCCCACATATTTCTACGATTACTTTGCGATCGAATGAACCACTTACATACGATATCAATTTCCCTTTGTCTCACGATAGTTTACTTATCCGAGGTTATGATCGTCGGTATCTCTACATACCTAGTTCAACCTCGTTACTGATAAGTACTCTTTTCTCGTTCCCGTGATATGTGATCCCTTGTGATCCAGTCACATGCTTGCAAGCTAATTGGATGACATTTCACCGAGAGGGCCCAGAGTATATCTATCCATCATATGGATGGACAAATCCCACTCTTGATCCATGTGTCTCAACCAATACTTTCTGAACACTCAATGCCACCTTTATAGCCACCCAGTTACGGTGTGGTGTTTGATGTCATCAAAGCATCCATCCGGTAAAGGTGATATGCATGATCTCATGGTCGAAGGAATTAGATTACTATGTATCAGAAAGCATATAGCAATTGAACTATTAAAATAACTTGATCTTTATGCTACGCTTATCTATAGGAGTATGTCCATCATATCATTCTCCTAACGATATGATCTTGTTGTTAATAACATCTCAATGTTCATGATAGGGAAACCACAATCATTTATTAACCAACAAGCAAGTGATGTATAGAGGCTTTACTAGGGACTTCAATTTAAGTTTACAAATCACACAAGTATTAATGTTTCCTTGTTAATACTATTATAGCATGAATGTAAACATTTATCATAAACACAAAGATATAATAATAACTACATTTATTATTGCCTCTAGGGCATATCTCCAACAGTCTCCCACTTGCACTAGAGTCATCTAATCTAGATTACATGGTAATATACCGAACACCGATGGCAGTTTGGTGCTGGTCATGTTTTGCCCTCGGGAGAGGTTTAGTCAACGGATCCGCCACATTCAGATCTGTGTGTACTTTGCAAATCTTTATATCCCCATCTTGGATATGTTCTCGAATAGCGTGAAAACATAGCTTGATATGCTTCAGCTTCTTGTGTGACCTTGGTTCTTGCGCATTGGCGTGAAAACATAGGGAGTCTTACTCATCCTTTCTCTATCTTCTGTCGATGTCGGACTTCGAGTTTTACTCAAGGTCGTATTGGGCAACATGGGCAAGAACCCTTTCTTGCTATCTTCCATTCCAAACCTCTTTAGAACTTTGTCCAAATATGTACTTTGTGACAATGATATTTGGCGTCTTGATCTATCTCTATAAATCTTTATGCCTAATATGTAAGCTGCTTCGCCAAGATCTTTTATTGAAAAACTATTATTCAAATATTCCTTGACACTATTAAGAAGGTCTACATCATTCTCAATCAACAATATGTCATCTACATATAGTATTAAGAATGCTACAGAGCTCCCACTCACTTTCTTGTAAATACAAGCTTCTTCATAAGTTTGTACAAAACCAAAACTTTTGATCACCTTATCAAAACGTTGATTCCAACTTCGGGATGCTTGCTTCAATCCATAAATGGACCGTTGAAGTTTGCATACCTTGTTAGCATCTTTAGGATCGACAAAACCTTTGGGTTGCATCATATACAACTCTTCATCAATGTCTCCATTGAGGAATTCTGTTTTGACATCCATCTGCCATATCTCATAATCATAATATGCAGCGATTGCTAACATAATCCTCACAGACTTTAGCTTCGCTACTGGTGAGAAAGTCTCATCGTAGTCAACTCCTTGAATTTGTCAAAACCCCTTTGCGACAAGTCGAGCTTTATAGACAGTAACATTACCATCAGCATCTGTTTTCTTCTTGAAAATCCATTTGTTCTCGACAGCCTTCCGGCCATCCGGTAAGTCCACCAAAGTCCATACTTGGTTTTCGTACATGGATCCAATCTTGGATTTCATGGCTTCTTGCCATTTATTGGAATCTGGGCTCATCATTGCTTCCTCATATGTCTCAGGGTCATCGGTGTTGTCCACCAACATGACACTCATAACGGGATCATACCAATCTGGAGTGGTACGAGTTCTCGTTGACCTGCGAGGCTCTGTAGCAACTTCAACCGAAGTTTCATGATCATCATCATTAGCTTCCTCTCTAACTAGTGCAGGCACCACAGGAACTTCTTCCGGTGCTGCGCTACTCGCAATTTCGAGAGAAGGTTCGACAACCTCGTCGAGTTCTACTTTCCTTCCAGTCACTTCTTTCGAGAGAAATTCCTTCTCTAGAAAGGATCCATTCTTGGCAACGAAGATTTTGCCTTCGGATCTATGATAGAAGGTATACCCAATAGTTTCCTTCGGGTATCCTATGAAGATGCATTTTTCCGCTTTGGGTTCAAGCTTGTCCGGCTGTAACTTCTTTACATAGGCTTCGCAACCCCAAACTTTAAGGAACGACAATCTAGGTTTCTTCCCAAACCATAATTCATACGGTGTCGTTTCAACGGATTTAGATGGTGCCCTATTTAAAGTGAATGCGGTTGTTTCTAATGCATAACCCCAAAATGATAGCGGTAAATCTGTAAGTGACATCATAGAACGAACCATATCTAAGAGAGTTCGATTACGACGTTCGGACACACCATTACGCTGTGGTGTTCCCGGCGGTGTCAATTGTGAAAGTATTCCGCATTTCTTCAAATGCTCGCCAAACTCGTAACTTAGATATTCACCTCCACGATCAGAATGTAGAAATTTAATCTTCTTGTTACGTTGATTCTCTACCTCACTTTGAAATTCCTTGAACTTCTCGAAAGTTTCGGACTTATGTTTCATGAAATAGATATACCCATATCTACTCAAGTCATCCGTGAAGGTAAGAACATAACGATAACCACCGCGCGATGCTACACTCATTGGACCACACACATCGATATGTATGATTTCCAATAAGTCCGTAGCTCGCTCCATCATACCAGAGAATGGAGTCTTAGTCATTTTACCCATCAGACATGCTTCGCATCTTTCAAGTGATTCGAAATCAAGTGATTCAAGAAGTCCATCAGAATGGAGTTTCTTCATACGCTTCACTCCAATGTGACCAAGACGACAGTGCCACATATAGGTCGAGTTATCGCTCGATTTCAAACGTTTAGCCTCAATGTTATTAATATGTGTATTTCCACTATCGAGATTCAACAAGAATAGACCATCTATCAAAGGTGCATGTGAATAAAACATATTACTCATATAAATCGAACAACCATTATTCTCGGACTTAAACAAGTAACCGTCTCGCAATAAACAAGATCCCGATATAATGTTCATGCTTAAGGCAGGCACCAAATAACAATTATTTAAGTATAAAACTAATCCCGATGGTAGATGAAGGGGTAGCGTGCCGACCGCGATCACATCAACCTTTGATCCGTTTCCCACGCGCATCGTCACCTCGTTCTTCGCTAGCTTCCGTTTATTTTGCAACACCTGTTTCGAGTTACAAATATGAGCAACCGAACCAGTATCAAATACCCAGGCACTACTACGAGTACTAGTGAGATACACATCAATAACATGTATATCAGATATACCTTTCTTCTTGATGTTGCCGTTCTTCAAATCCGCCAAGTACTTTGGGCAATTCCGTTTTCAGTGACCTTCTCCCTTGCAGTAAAAGCACTCAGTATCAGGCTTAGGTCCAGCCTTGGTCTTCTTCGTTGGCGTGGTAACTTTCTTACCACCCTTCTTGAAGTGTCCCTTCTGCTTAGACTTGCCTTTCTTAAATTTGGTGGTCTTATTGACCAACAACACTTGGTGCTCTTTCTTGATCTCCACTTCTGCAGATTTCAACATGGCAAAGAGTTCTGGTAACGTCTTGTTCATGTTTTGCATGTTGTAGTTCATCACAAAGTTCTTGTAACTTGGTGGTAGTGATTGGAGGACGCGGTAAATCCCCAAAGCATTAGGAATCACTATACCCAAGCTTTGAAGTTTGTTTGCGTGCCCAGACATCTTAAGCACATGCTCACTGACGGAGCTGCCCTCTTCCATCTTGCAGTTAAAGAACTTTTCAGAAGCCTCAAAGCTTTCAATTGCCGCATGAGTCTCAAAGATCAATTTGAGATCCTCGACAATATCATATGGGTCTGAATTCTCAAACCTTTTCTGAAGCTCCGATTCTAAACCATACAGATAGCACACTGAACTGTGGAGTACTGAGTCTTCCGAGTGAGGTAAACATTCTTTACTTCATCGGCAGCATCAGCTGCAGGTGGGTCACCCAGCGGTGCATCCAGCACATAGGTCAAATTACCAGCTGTGAGGACAATCCTCAAATTGCGGAACCAATCTGCGAAGTTGCTTCCATTGTTTTTCAACTTTTCTTTCTCTAGGAACGCATTAAAATTGATGGTAGGGGCTGCCATTGATCTACAACATATTTGCAATAGTTTAGACTAATTTTATGACAAATTGAGTTCAAATTAATAATAAAATTAATCTAGGTGAACTCCCACTCAAAACAATATCCCTCACATTGTTTTAGTGATCACACGAACCAAATCCACCACATCAACACCGATCATCATGAGAGTTGATATAGTTTCAATGGCGAACAATCGACATGTTCATCGTATCTACTATATGATTCATGCTTTACCTTTCGGTGATCCGTGTTCCGAGACCATGTCTGTACATGCTAGGATCGTCAAGATCAAACCTTAGTTTCCGCATGAGCAAATCTGGCTTGCTCACGTTGTATACACTTGCGGAATCTAACACACCCGATCATCACGTGGTGCTTCGAAACAACAAGCTTTAGCAACGGTGCTAACTAAGGGTGAACACTTTATGACTTGAAATTCATGTGCATGAGGGATCATCTTATAATGCTACCGTCGTCTACTAAGCAATACAAGATGCATAAAGGATTAACATCACATGCAATTCATAATATGTGATATGATATGGCCTTTCTTCTTTGTGCTTCCGATCTCCATCTTCTAGCACGAACATGATCTCCATCATCACCGGTATTGCATCAAGGTCAATGACGCTTCTCCATGGTTGTCGTCCACCGGCTTCAACTATTACAACTACTTTGAATATACACGCTGGTCTTAACATAATTTAAAGACAACCATATGGCTCCTGCCGGTTGCCAACTTACAATAAGGAACATTGCATACATCAAATATAATCACAATCATGGCCATATCACATCACAGCACACCCCTGCAAAACAAAGTTAGACGTCTCTACTTTCTTTGCATGTTTTACGTGGTTTGGGGCTTTCAATATGTGTCGTTCTAACTTACGAACATGAACCAAAACATTGATACTAGTATTGTTAATCACCCGTTGTAAATTAGATCTTAACTATGCTAGGAGAAACAGGCACCCGCAAAGCCACTTATGCAATACAAGTTGCATGTCAATCGTGGAGCAAGTCTCATGAACGATGTCATGTAAGGTTAGCCCGGGCCGCTTCATCCCAACATCCCGCAAGATGCAAAGTACACAAGAAGCAATCGACAATAAAAGCATCAACGCCCACAATGACCATTGTGTTCTACTCGTGCAACAGATCTACATATAGACACGGCTCTGATACCACTATAGGGATTCGTAGCATGGAAAACAAAAAATTTCTATCGCATACAAACAAACAAGCCAAGATCTATCTACTAGATTGTAGCAACGAGTCGATGGAATAACTCACCCTCGAAGATTCCAAAGTGTTTAACGAGAGCGGATTCTCGTGGGTGATGTAGTCGTACTCTTCCCGATCTCAAGATCGCATAGATGATCCTTCCGGCGCTGCGTTCCGGCAGCGCTCCCGCAGTCGGTCACACATTTGGTACTCGACGAAGACCTTCCTCTCCCTTGTTCCAGCAAGCAGCAGAGGTTGTAGCACTCTCCTCGCGATTCCGGCAGCACAACGGCGTGGTACCGGAAGTAGAGGGGAGATCTCGCAGGGCTTCGCCTTAAGCCAGAGCGAGTATGGTGGAGTATGAGAGAGTCCCTCGACGATCTAGGGTTTAGACACGCCGAGGAGGAAGCTTGGCCGGCGGCTAGGGTTGCTAGGCGGCGGTAGCGGCTTGACCTAGGGCGGCGGCGGCAGCAGCAGGTGGCGGCGCCGGCGGCTTAGGGTTTGGAGGCGGGGATCTTGTGTGTCTTGGAGGGGAGCCCTGCCCCTCCTTATATAGGTGGAGGGGCCGGCCGGACAAGGGGAGGGGAGTCCCTCCCCAACTCGGCTTGGAGGTGGAAGGGCGGTGGAGGAGGGACTCCTCCCCAACTCGGTTTCCTCCTCTTTCTCCACTTCCCAAAAATTGCCGTTTGACTTTCAAACTAGGCGTTTGACTTTTCAAACTAGGATTTGATTAATCCCTCTATTTTATTCAGCGATGACACCGAGTACATAATGCAATCATACCAACTTGATATAACACATTCATGTACCCTTCCCCTCCGGAGTGTCGGACATTCCGGAACCTTCTAGAACATTCCCGATGAAAACACCGGAACCATTCCCCAACTCTGAAATGGGACTTTCCTTATATGAATCTTATTCTCCGGACCATTCCGGATCTCCTTGTGATATCCCGGATCCCATTTGAGACTCCGAACAACATTCGGTCTCTTTCTCATCATTCCATAACTACTCAAACAACGTCGAATCCTTAAGTGTGTCTCCCTACGGTTCGTGAAATATGCGGACATGATCGAGACACTTCTCCGAACAATAACCAATAGAGGAATCTGGAAATTCATATGGCTCCCACATATTTCTACGATTACTTTGCGATCGAATGAACCACTTACATACGATATCAATTTCTCTTTGTCTCACGATAGTTTACTTATCCGAGGTTATGATCGTCGGTATCTCTACATACCTAGTTCAACCTCGTTACTGATAAGTACTCTTTTCTCGTTCCCGTGATATGTGATCCCTTGTGATCCAGTCACATGCTTGCAAGCTAATTGGATGACATTTTACCGAGAGGGCCCAGAGTATATCTATCCGTCATATGGATGGACAAATCCCACTCTTGATCCATGTGTCTCAACCAATACTTTCTGAACACTCAATGCCACCTTTATAGCCACCCAGTTACGGTGTGGTGTTTGATGTCATCAAAGCATCCATCCGATAAAGGTGATATGCATGATCTCATGGTCGAAGGAATTAGATTACTATGTATCAGAAAGCATATAGCAATTGAACTATTAAAATGACTTGATCTTTATGCTACGCTTATCTATAGGAGTATGTCCATCATATCATTCTCCTAACGATATGATCTTGTTGTTAATAACATCTCAATGTTCATGATAGGGAAACCACAATCATTTATTAACCAACAAGCTAGTGTTGTATAGAGGCTTTACTAGGGACTTCAATTTAAGTTTACAAATCACACAAGTATTAATGTTTCCTTGTTAATACTATTATAGCATGAATGTAAACATTTATCATAAACACAAAGATATAATAATAACTACATTTATTATTGCCTCTAGGGCATATCTCCAACAATAAGTTCTAGCGGTGCTAAGTTTCTCGGTTTCGCAGCCGTATGAGACTTGCGGGGTTGCTTTGCTTGCACACAAACTTGGCACTTAGAACCTTTGACAGTGATAAATTTCAGAATTAAACTCATATTGGCTAGCCGCGTCATGCAACCAAAGTTAATATGACAGAGTCATGAATGCCAAACATTGGACTCATTATCATTGCGAACATGATTAATAACTTTAGTACATGAGTCTGACAAAGACAAGCGGAACAGACCTCCACACTCATAACCCTTTCCAACAAATTGTATATACTTGGAAATTATAACTTTATTGGACTCAAAAACCAACTTAAAACCATCTCGACATAAAAGCGATCCACTGACGAGATTCTTATTGATGGAGGGAACATGCTGTACATTCTTCAGCTGTACGGTCTTCTCCGAAGTAAACTTCAGATTTACCGTACCAACACCATGAACAGAAGCACGTGAGCCATTTCCCATCAGCACGGAAGAAGTCCTTGAGACCTGATAAGAGGAAAACATGGAAATATCAGAACATACATGTGTATTAGCACCCGTGTCTATCCACCAATCAGGAGAATGACATACTGAAAGAATAGTAGGTAAAATACCGTACCCAGCATCCTTCACCTCAGTATCGCTAATAACAACATTAGCGGCTTTGCCGCTGTTCCCATGTTGACGCTTGTCAAAGCAACTAGGACAGCTAGGAGCCCAATGATCAGGATCACCATAGACGTAGCAAGAGCCTTTCCTCTTATCATTTTTCTTCTTGAAGTTGGTTGAGTGTGTGGCCTTGTTTTTGCCATCAAACTTCCTCTTTCCTTCAGTTTTGTTCTTATTCTTGAACTTGTGGGATTGGAAGTTTTTCCTCTGCACCAAATTGGCAGTAGAACCTCCCTCAAATCCTCGAGAAGTTTTGTACTTTGCTCTCGCCTTCTCTTTCACATGAAGAGACCCAATGAGATCCGTAACAGAAAACTCTTGTCTCTTATGTTTCAGAGAAGTAGCAAAGTTCCTCCACGAGGGAGGAAGCTTGGCAACAATGCCAACGGCCACAAATTTGTCCGGTAAGAAACACTTGAACTGCTCAAGTTCTTTGGCAAGTGATTGCATCTCATGAGCTTGCTCAACGACGGAGCGCTCATCAATCATCTTGTATTCATAGAATTGCTCCATGACATACAACTCAGTGCCAACGTCCGAGACCCCAAACTTGGCCTTGAGCGCTTCCCACGCGTCCTTGCCATTATCATATGACATATACGGGTCAACAATGTTGTCCCCAAGAACACTGAACAAAGCCGCCATAAATATGGTATCGACTTTCTTAAAGGTCGCTTCCTGCTCAGCAGAAAGATCTCCTTCAGGCTTGCCAAGAGTGGCACTATAGCAGTTTAGGTTTTCAAACCAGAGAACTGCTCTCTTACGCCATCTCTTATAGTGCATGCCATCAAAAGAAGGCGGCCTAGTAGCCGCAGCTACACCAGTGGAATTCAGTTGCCTAAAATCAGGTTTTTAGATTTTTGAAAATATAATTAATAATCCATATGATTTAATCTGAATAATAAAGTGATAAATCATGATCATACGAACGGTACTAAAACCAATCATGCAAATCAACAAAGTAGATGAACAAATTATATCTATACAAGATAAATCTATCACATCTACACCAAATGCTAGAACAAAGAACTCTAGCATAATCCAACACCAAACGCTAGAACAAAGAACTCTAGCATAATCCGAAAAAGACAGTTGAGGATCACATACAGTGTAGGCTGAATAGCAGCCGCAGCGGTCGCAGCAGCGTCGCCCATGTTGAGATTGTCGAAGAGATTGATGACGTCCGAGAAGAAGTCGTCGTCGGACGACGTCGTGGTTGCCAGTAGTCGCGCTGAGCGCTCCCCAAAAACCTGATCGTCCCTCACCCGTACAGGTTCACGAGAGGCGGGGTTCCGGAGGCCTACTGTTCTGATCTGCGGTGCATGCCGCAAGCCGGGATGGGGAAGACGAAAGCGGCGCCGCAAGGTTCTGGAGATAGGCGCGTGTGTGTGTTGACTTCCGATTAGGTTTAGCGCAAACGCTTATATAGTGCAGGTTATGGAGGTCGTGCGACTCAGCCCATGTTCGAGTCGGTAACAGCCACGTCTATAAAAACTGGAAACGACTGTAATTATTAACGCCCATAAAAACTAAAAACAGCTGTAATTATTCACGCGTCCTTTATTGACTCATAATTAGTTTTTCTAACCTCGACTCGGCGAGATTCCTACAACCAGTAACCCGCAGCGCGGGGCCAGTCGTGACGAGACGGGCAGACGGCATCAGAGGAGTGCGCAGGAATTCTCTCTTTGTCATACCTTAGTGAGTGGTGTAACACTCTACTATATAAGATGATTCAACTCCCCTTCAACTAGCAATATGGCTAGCACAGCCATATGCTACTAAGTGGGCCAAGGAGAATAAGAGAATTTCAGAATTTGTCCCATGGACGAGCAGGCCAAAACTCATCACACTTCTCTTGTGACCTTCAGAGCCTCGTTCAGGTGCGGTGTGTGTGACAAAACTGTAGTTTCATCGTACAAGTTTCAGTATTTCTCAGTTTTGGTTTGGAAAATGCTGTTTTTACTGTTCCTTGGACCGATTGTTACCGTTGCAACTGCAAAGCTACACGGCCGACTTGCGGTTAACATATGGTAGACTAGAGTTACCAAAAGACACGTGAAACTGTTGTTCTGTTTTACACAAAGTCTCGCAAGGGGACCATTCCTACACCGGAGCCTTATTGGTTACCGTCTTGCTGCAACCGCTCCACACCGGAGCTACTACGAAACAAGGTGCACCATTCCTACAGAACACGGACGAAAGCACCAAACCCAGCCGCTGTGGAGGACCCTGACACTGACGAAGGTCGCTCACGGGAAGGGCGCGTGGCGCTTCATCTCGTGCGGCACGACGTCCACGGCGAATCCCTTGTGGTGGCGCACCCAGTAGTCCGCCTGGCCCGGGCGCGGATCCGCCGGCACCTCCACGTCGGCCCTCGCCGCCTTGAGCTCCTCCGTGGAGAAGCCGTACCTCTGGTCGCGCTTCCTCACGAGGTCAGGGTGCACGGCGGCGATCCGCTCGGCCTGGGGCGACACCATGAGCGCGGGCGCGCCGAGCGGGAGGCGGTCGCCACGGTCCACCTGCCAGGTGCACCAGAACTTGCCGAACGTGCCAGCCATGTGGTCCAGCTCCGTCTTCTCCAGCATCTCCGGCACCCGCGGGCTCGCCCACAGCCCCGCCTTGATCTCGTGCGCGTGCGAGTGCCACAGCCTCTGCTCCTCCTTCGGCAGCGCCTCGAAGATCTTCCTCGATACGATGTACTCCACGCCTGTATGCGGTGCAAACACGTACGGAGTGGTGAGCTACTGAGCTGACAGAACAAGGCCGGGAAAGGCAACGGACGCCTAGCACGTACGTACCGATGAGGCGGGCGTGCTTGTCGTCGGAGTCGTAGACGGGGCACTGGAGGACGTCCTGGTTGAGGCGGGAGACGAAGTGGTGGGTCTCCACCTGCCGGTGCGGGTCGTGCGCGTACAGGGCGAACGTGCACACGTGCTGCTTGATCTGCTTCACGGGGCGCAGCGACTGCAGCGCCGCCGCGCCCTTGTCGAGCATCATAGTCGACATGGTCGTCGGCTTCCCCGGCGGGCCGCCGTCGCCTCCGGTTGAGGCCGGCGTCGGCAGAGGCTTCTGGTCGCTAGACGCCATTGATCGCTTGGCTGTTCTAGTATGGTTGAGGACCGTGCGCTTCGGGTGGGGCTTTAAGGCGTGGCACCGTCAGGACTTGGATGGGCTGCTTGACACGTACGAGGTGACGAGGCTGGACGTGGCAGACGGCATGCAGCGTAGGTGGCAAATGCGCGATGCAGCTGCCGCGAAAAGTGTTGGCGTGCAACGGTGCAAGGGGTTTGAGCCTTCGAGACTCTGAACGCAATGTACCACATGCATGGTGATGAAGTGAAAAATCAGGAAAACTGAAGCGGTATCGTAACCTTGCACAAAAATCGAGTCCGTAACCTTGCACAAAGTATCAGCAGGATAATAATTAATAACCTTCATGAGCACAAAACATCACAAAAACCTTGCATCGTTCTTGTTAGAACTCTGACAAGGTAGGAGTACTTGCAAGCGAGATAGACACAAAGCTTGGTCTTCTTCACACTACTTGCTCCGGCTGCTCCGCCACATCCTTGGGCTGGTCCTGTCCCTTGACGTACTTGTACCAGCTGGACCAGTAGAGGTAGTTGAGGAAGTTGAGGAAGCTGAGCACGGCGAGCAGCCAGAAGAAGTGGTCGAGGTGGTTCCGGTTGATGTTGTTGCCCTGCAGCCATCCTCTGCTGGCCGTGTAGTTCTCGGTGGCCGCGTTCACGGCCTTGACGATGATGGTGCTGAAGTAGTACCCGAGGGAGAGGGCGGCCCAGAGGAAGGCGGAGGACATGGACTTGAGCGCGGGCGGCGCCTGCGAGTAGAAGAACTCGAGCAGGCCGATGAAGGTGAACATGTCGGCGACGCCGAACACGGCGTACTGCGGGGCCAGCCAGAAGCAGGACATGGGCAGCATCTCCACCCCAGGTATCGCGTCCAGCATGTTGTGCTCCGTGGCCACCCTCTTGCGGTACATCTCCACCACGGCGGCGATGCACATGGAGATGATGCAGAGGACCAGGCCCACGCCGACGCGCTGCAGGTAAGGGATGCCGTTCGGGTGGCCCGTGATGCGGCGCGCGAAGGGCACGAAGAGGCGCTCGTACATGGGCACGAAGAAGATGAGCATGCCGAGCGGGATGATGGGCAGCGACGCCGGGGGCATCGTCAGGTGCCGGCCGAGCCGCGTGTCCATGGTGGCGCCCTGCTGGATGGAGAAGGTCTGGAACTGGGCCAGGCAGGTGCCCATTATGATGGCGCTGCAGAAGATGGGCACCATGGCCAGCACCGTCTTGGCGTACTCCACCTGGGTCACCCGGCACTGCCGCCACGGGTTCGGCGCCTCCCCTGGCGGTGCCTGGACGATGGCCGCCCTGTCCAGGAACCTGAATGGCTTGGTCCTGTGGGACACGAACTCCGTCTCAGGGGAAGCTTTGCTTCTGCTGATCTCGTACAGCTCCTCGGGGTTCTCAGGGAGCTGTAGGTTCCAGTTCCTGATCGCAGCAACGTACACCTGAAAAACGAACCACACAGTTTCTCAGTCGGTTGGATTCCTCTTCCAGTTGGCAAGAAGTTCCTGATGACGCACGTACCCGGAAGATGTCAAGCAGCGCGCTGCTGCCCTGCGCGGTGTAGATCCGGTACCGCGGCAGGCCGATGACGAAGGCGATGAGCGCGAGGCCCATGACGCCCGTCGCGCCGCCGAAGCCCTTGTCCCAGCCCTTGGTGTTCTGGATCCACACGAAGAAGGTGACGCTCAGGGACCCGCCGATGCACAGGGCCAGCAGCAGCCAGTTGAAGAAGCTGGACATCTGCCGCTTCTCCCTCGGGTGATTCTCGTCGAACTGGTCGGCGCAGTGCGCCGGAAGCGCCGCCTTGATGCCCGCCGACCCGATGGCGATCAGGTACAGCGCCGCGTAGAGGAGGACCTCGTTCTTGCCGCTCACCTGCTCACACGGCGGCAACGGCCAGTTGCACTTGGGCGGTGCCAGCTTCTTGTAGTGAGCTTGCAGCGTCAGAAGCAGGAGTCCCTGAGCGCAGAGACAGTATTCCCGATCAAACATGTGAAAAAACAAAAGAAGCAAACATCAAGTGAGGGATCCTTACGATGATCTCGACCATCGACGATATGATCACAGTCTGGTACCGTCCGACGAAGGTGTCGGCAAAGGCCGTGATGAGCACAGCGATCATGTAGCTCGTGCCCATGTAGTTAGTCAGCAGGTTGGAGGCATCGGCCAGGTTGATGTGCATCACAGACATGAAGTACATGATAAGGTTCACCGCTAGAGACAGAGACGCAAGGTTCTCAAGTCCAAAATTCGCTGCAACAAAACCCAACACACTTCAGATTAGCAGGCTTCACACTTACTGTGTTCCTTAGATTGTTAGACCAATATATATGTTGCTTCATAATTTCATGGTTTATTACATGATATCCAGCAGCTAATATTCCATGACTAGCACAAGAAAATCTTAATCTATCTCACGTCAGGGTCTGGGTGAGACATATAGCATATATGTGCTGCTAACTATAATCGGAAAAATAGTTTGCACAATATATGTCCCTTTGTTAAAACTTAAAACTGCTCATTTAGTGCCTTGGATTTCTGCATGCTCATTTAGTCGATATTGTTTATAAAAAGTATTTGAACTCCCTTTCCAGCTATTTAAATACTATAGTAAATTTCAGATGATAATTGCATGTTTTTAGCCAATCCGAATGCATTCTGCCAAATTAGTAAAATCCGAATGCTAATCCAGCTTGGGCACTAACTGATCATTACTTTTTTTAAGATTAACTTTTATGGCCTGGAGTAAGACTTACAAAGAATGAAGAAAGAATTGCCAACACCGCCATGGCGCCCTCGCACGGCAGGTCTTCCTCTCCAATCAACCTTTCCTTCGATAATTTCGTACCTTTTCCCTTCAATAGCTTCAAGCGCACCCACCTAAGGACCATATATGACTTTATGTGAATAACAAAGTCAATTTCATGCCTATGTACATGGAGTACTAGGCATTAGATTAACCATGTAAATTACCTTGCTGTCCGCTTCAACTGTTTTGCCGTTTTCCTTGAATTCCTGTTGAGTTTGAAGAATTAATTGCACAAAAAGTGAGAGATGTTGGTATGGGAAATGAACATGTAATTTCTGCAAGAAGCGGGAGATTCTACATGAACGAGTATCTACTACTACTCTTATTTGTATGGAACAGCACGGTTAGTTATCTTCTTTCGTTTGTTCATGTTAATCTATTAATTCAGTACCCATGAGTGTGGAGATATCTGTTTGGATGCATTTCCCTTTTTAGAGTTGTATAGATATCGTATTAGAATCTACATATTTCAGTCCATGAAAGAAGCAATAATCCATTGACGCCGTTCACTATTATACATAGTAATTTATACCTTGTTCCCTCTTATTGTAAAACATATATTAGACCTTAAAAGATACTCCCTCTGTTCCATAATATAATCCTTTTTAGCAAGCTGTTTTAGTTTGCTAAAAAGGCTTATATTATGGAACGGAGGTACTGATCTATTTATGGTATGGCATGTGATAATCACTAGCTATTTCAAAAGTCAAAATGAGAAAGGAGAGAGCATAGCATGAACAAGGAAAGATACCATGGAGTCTACTTTGCCAGTGGCTTCAGTTACTTTGCTCATCTCCTCGTGCTCCTATCAAGATTTCAAGAAAATCACACGGCAGTCAGAACATTATCAGTTCAGTACATAGAGGAAGTGAGAAGTTGGAAATATCAGCAAGCAAAGAAAGTGAGCTAACCATTTTGGCCAAGAGCTACACGAGATCAGCAGAAGCAAAAGCTCTGGTGGTCAGACATGAATGTGCAGTTGCTAAGCAATATAAAGCATCTGATCTCATGAACGGGTCTTATCTCTGCAGTAGTTTATTAATGGCCTCTCCGTTTAGTCTGTTCTTGTTGCAGCTATTATCAGCGGCGACGTCCACTAGACGTGGACACGTTCCGACGCATCGATACAGCCACCTGGCCGTTATATTCAACCCTGCAGTTGTCAGGTAACGGAACGGATCGTAGCCAGCTCAGATTTTTTTTTACATAGAAGGACCAGTCAGACTGATTTGTCCACCCTTGCGCCGTTTGTAACCCTCCGGTCGTTTTGTAATTCCACACACTAGGCTCTCCAGGGAAAGCATCCGTGGCTGTGCCTTTCATGGCACAGGATTTTTTGTCGCCGTCTTCTTGATTTCAACAAAAAATACATATCGTTAGTTGCTTTCTGGGTGACCATATCAGGGATCAGCTTCAGTATGAACGCCGCTTTCACAAACCTGCCTGAAATGACGCCATGCAAACCTGAAATGATGCCATGCGTGAGTGCATTGGCGAGGCTGATGAAACCGAAGCACAGCTTGTTGGCAGTTCACATTGCAGCACCTGGACGTGTTCCTTGAGAATTGGCACCAGGTTTCCGGTGAGTGCCGGCGCCAGCACTTAATTATTGCAGACGAAAACAATGTCCCTGCGGAAACAACAAGTCAGAACTCAGAAGGAATCAGGAATCAGATTCACCTAAAAAATTCCCCCCAGCTTGAACAGTACAGATTCTTATAATTCTTAGATTGTGCATAAGCTAATAGGTCAGCAGTACGGCATTGTCAATTTGCAACTGGAAGGGAAAAGAGGAAAGGTAGCCAACATTCAGGGGCTTCCTCTTGTTCTATTTTGTCCTGATGTCCACCAGACAAGGCGCTTGGTGCAATCAAGCAGCAGCAGCAGCGTGCATACATCTGCTTATTTTAAATTTTCAACGACTCATTTGTGTTCCCCATCTTTTTCTGAAAAAAAAAGTTGCCTCTGTATCTATACACATGTCGGTCCACACGGTCCATACCACTCACACTAGTTGGAAATACAATCTGTCCTCAAACTTCATTGATTCCCTGCAAACATCATAATTGATACGTACTCCGTATAAGTTTTCACCTAAACTGCAGAAGTCATCGGTTTCAATGGACCTCGTTGAACTGCCGACAACAAGAGCGCATAACTCAATTACATTCTTCTGGACTAAACTTTAAAGGGGAAGCACAAATCACTCATGTGAATTCCATAATATAAATGAACTTCCACTGCCACAAAGAGAAATCTGGGGCCAGATGAAATATTTTTGAACTGGACAAAAAACATCTTGATGCTACTTTGCTCAGAGCATCAGCACAAGAAGCATGAAACCACAACATGTTACAGACAGTACCATACATGAACAAAAGAACAAATGCTATCTTTAAACAGGGTGCTTCACAGCAGAGTGAATGAATGAATGCTCAACATTTTGTCAATAATTTAATAAGGAGTACTTTGCACGCACAACAATCCTGCCCTTCTCCACACCCAATTTTGCTCCTGTAACCAGCCAGTGGCCAGGAGCATCTTGCGGGCCCTTCAGCGTCTCTGTCATGTCAACGATCTTCACAAGTTTAGCATTATCGCTTGAGGATGATGAAGATTCATCTGTTCTTTGTGTTGAAGAACCTGGACTGTGGTCCCACACTGATCTTCTAATTGTGCACCCAGGAACTTTTGAGAACAACAGTTTAAGGTGTAGTACACTCTTTGCTCCAAAATCCCACACTCCCAACTGTGCCCCCGTGACAATATAAACACCAGACAAATCCGTGATATTTGTTTCAGTGTACTCTATGGGCGCAGTGCTGACATGAGCAAAATTCTTCCACTTGATTGGTTCAAACCATCGGCTATCCTGCTCTTCAGGCCCTTGCCATTTTGGTGGCCCAATCGTGATATGTGCATCCCAATGAGGTACAAATATTTTTGGTAAGGAGCCAAGGTGCTGCAAATGAATAGTCAAACGGTTCTGTTTTGCTCCTTCCAAGCACAGCCTGAGGCCAGTGACCGGTCTACGCCCAACAGATATCTGCATGCATTTCATTGGAAGTTAGCTTGAATTAGATTGCTCTGCAAAATTTATCATCTTAAAAAATATATTTCAGGCTGGGAACTGAATGGAACCCCCAAATTAAGTAGATGTCCATTAATTGCCCTGTGCCACCTTGTCACCACAAGGCATGATGAATTGAATTTAGGGTCTGTTTGGTTCAGCTGTAGATTCTGAAAAATCTGCTGTGAACTGTGAGCTCTGGGAAAGCTGCTGTGATCTGGGTACTGTGGAAAAGCTGTTGGTTGTTCGGTCATAGCAACTGTGGAACTGTAAATTTAGTAGAAATTGTCTATAATGCAACTAAAACCCAAACTTTTCATATATGCTAATAATTGACCGCGAAACCCTGATCTATATGCTAATTAACATGTAAATGGTCATTTACAAAAAAAATACTTTTAGTAGCACATATGTATTATAAAATAGATAATTATGTCCAAATTTTGTATAAAAGACCAATGAGTGCAAAAACTGCAAATGTGACCATCGGTGCAAGAAGCGTGACAGCACGGCCGTCATGACGACTGCCGGCCAGCACCGGCGCCTAGCCGCAGCCGAGGTGGTTTCAAGTTACAGTTGACCATGGAGGGGCCCTGCAGCATGCGCTCAGGAGCCCCTCAAAGTCGCGCACCTTTATGTCCAAAGAAAAGCTGCACGCCTTGCACAAGAGCAAGGCAGCTAGCTCAACTTGAGTCCTGGACTCCTGATCAACTAGGGAAGCTTGATAGGCAACCTAGAAGACTCGATTGAATATGGCTAGCCCACAGGTCACACCACGCACGCGCAATTGATTAAGTAGCCACAGGGAACCACTCCTGCAGGAGGTACTGGACTACCCTCGCCTACGATGCAGGTGACACTCTGGCCAGCTGTGGGCGGCGCGAATGGCCTCGAAGATGAGCAGCGCTGTCGCGGGTCATGAGAAGCAACAAGTGAGCGTGCGGGAAAAGGGTGGAGAAAAGAACGTGGCAGTGGTGCAGAGCAGGGCTGGAGGCCAGATGGTTGGGCAGCGAGCCTCCGGAGGGCCGGCCGGCTAGAGGCCTAGTCCAGTGCATCTGCTTCTTCTCTCTCTTTGATGCGCGGAGGAAGATGGCTCCCTATCCGCTCGAAAGAGGAGGAAAAGAACCCAACCGGTAGGACTTATGGATGGCATGGTAGGTAACTTTGTTGAGAATTTAGAATCCAATGCAGTGAAAGCAGGGGTGGAGGTGCTTCGAGAAATGACTACGGGAGGTCATGCGCGTTGGCTGATTCTGCGTTGAGAAATAGCCCTTTGGTTGGCTTTTAACTTTCAAACAGCAGAAGCAGGTTGCAAAAGTTGAACCAAATGCACCCTTAATATACTTCACAGCAAATCAAAACATAATTAAAACATTGAGATTATTGGTATTTTCTATGCATCCAACATTAAATTCGCATCTCAAGCAAATTATTATTAAGGCATCCGCAAAATTTTTTTTCTGTAACAAACACACTTGTCACTTGGTGACTCACGAGAGAGGATCGAGGCAATAAGTTAACCTATCAATGGTAAATTTAGAGAAGGAAAACAAAACTATCATGCTAATGTATTAAAATCTAAGGGCGCCCTTTACCTGTTCTGTGCTAACAAAGAGTTTTGGGCCCATCAAGCTGAACTGAAGCGACGGGCACACAGGCTCCTTTCTGTTTTGGCCAGCAATACCCGGTGGTACTGGAGCCCAAACTAGTTGAACTTGGAAATCTAGGAAGTATTGTAACTCTTCAATTGGAGGTTTGTCTGCAGAACAAAAACTATTAACGATCATTGAAAAATACCATGTAATATCATGATTTCAAATCGCAAGAAGGAAAAATCACGGATAATTATCCAACCCTTTGGTAGAAGAAACATATAAAAATGTTTTTCTACATCACTCTCTTTGGATAGCCTTACTATATTGGACTACTGATTTAATCATGCTAGACATAATGACTTTAGGGCCGATATGCTGGTCATAAACATGCAAACATTACCCTTACTACAACCTTTCGGTCCAAACAGAAGAACAACTGCATAGAGACCCTGCTACTATAATATTGATGACAGTAGTTTAGGACAACAGCTCAGGTATTAAAATTCAGAAGTACACACTGAAGGTGGGAAATACACATTAAACGTACAGTCCTGAACAGGAACCGGATGCATGTCTTACATGTCAAGTATAGATCAATTGCACGAGCAATGTGCTTCTTCCCAGGTATATCATCGACAAGGGAAACAATAGGGAGAAATGTCATGCCTATGACATCTGGTGCTGAAGAAACAGTTTTTATCCAGTCAATAGAACTCTGAACAAGATCGCAACCTCCCCTCCTTCTGAAGATTACTGTCATATCCTGTATAAGTGAGTGGAGTTAGGAACCTTTGGCAGATAAAGAGGCGTCCTGCCTATAACACATATGTATGGTGTATACTATGGTATCTTTTCTTCTTCCATTAAAAATGTGTGAAGTCTCCAAGTAGCTAAGTTCTTACTTGTAATACTTAAGGTGGTTTTAAAAGACATGTCAAATAAATATCCACTGTGAAAATGTCATCCTTTTAAGCCCACACAGCCCTCAAGGCACACTAATAAAGAAAGTCTTGGCAAGCCCCTATTCTTATCAACAATTGCAAATACAAAAGGTTAAACTCACTCCCTCCATTCCCGAAAGCGTATAAATATTTCCAAAGTCAAACAATGTTAAGTTTGACCAAAATATAGAAAAAATTATCAGCATCTACAATACCCAATCAACATCATTAGATGCATCATGAAATATATTTTTATATTATATCTGTTTAGTCTTGTAAGTGTTGATGGTTTCTCTATAAATTTGTTCAAACTTTACATGTTTGACTCTAGAAAAAAGTTATAGTCTTCTTTACAGGAATGGAGGGGGTATTAATATAAAATGTCAAGACAAGGAATTGGCTAACCTTCTCGCTATAATTGATTGGGGGTGCATTTGACTTGCTTTCCACACCCAAGAATCTGTCATTTCCAATTTCCCTCACATAATTTCTGAACTCCAATTCAGACAACTGGGACGAGGAATGCTGCTTTATGTATACTTCATCCTTACCACCAACCATAACAGAAGTAATAATATGCGTACCGTAGTTCTCAACAAAGCTGGGCAGAAGTGAAACAAGAATAACTTAATATATGATAAGGGCAAAGTAATATGTACAGAATTATAAGGGGGGCCATAATTAAAACTGACCCTGATAGCAAGGTCAATGGAGAAGATTACCTACTGACCTAGCCAATGTTGATGGATCCCAACTATATGGAATTGCGAGCTTTACACTCTCTTGCAGAACGAGTTCATCGCTAGTTATTTTAACTCTATATAGCTGCACGGAGTAACCATCAATCGCGAGGGACTTTGTTGCAGCTGCATCATTCTTCCAAGAACCAGTAAAGCTGAAGAGAGAGTTGAAGGAGCCAAGCGGTACTGTTTCCAGCAAGCCTGCCTTCCGGTTGAAATGTTCAGCCATCTAAGCAAGAAATGACAATGTCAGATACGTCAAAGCAAAGAGCCACGAAGCTTAACATGTGAATTACGATTTGCATCAGCCGCAGATTTGCATCCCGGCACATGGAACAGGGCAAGACATGCGGTATATGCGAGCACGATCCGATCAAAAGCACCAATCGGGGCTTGGAAGAATCTCCCTCACCTTCTGGAAGCTGCAGACGAAGGGCTCGTCGAGGGGAGCGCCGGGGGAGACCGGGCGGCTGCGTTCAGGGCTGCCGCGGTAGGCCTCTACCTCGACATCCGGAGGCACGCCGCAGAGTACGCCGCCACCGATGGGCAGGTCCCGCGCGCGGGCCTCGTCGAGCGCAACGAGCCTCCCGGCGCCCTTGCAGTAGAGCAGGCGGTGGTCGCCGGCAGCATCGAGGCCGCGCCCCACCGCCTGCAGGGCCGCCTCCAGGGCGGACCCGGCGAGGCTCATGGGCCCCTCCACTCCTCCCCCTTCTCCGCCGCCGTCTCGAGATCCGTGGCGATTCAGTTCGGCGACAACAATCAGAGGCTGCTCCGCTGCTCCTTCTGGGAGATTACGGGAGGGGAAGGGGAGGGAAGAAGACACAGACGGGGGTTGGAGGGGTCGTCGCTGGAGAAGCTTTTGACCGCCGCTATTGCTGTCGATCGGGGGAGGGAGAGGGGGACACGGTTTCTACGGAGGAAGGGAACTGAAGGAGAAGGCGACACTGCCTGCCTGGAGTTGTTTGGTTGGACTGGTTTTCCTTTTCTTTTTTCTTTCTTTTTTCCCTCATGGCTGTTACTTCTTCTTTTTTGTGGAAAGCCACATGGATGTTACTTGCTCTGAATCACAATCTTGTCAAATCATCCCAGATATTAGTATTTCAGAGCACGTCTTCAATGTTGTCATGCCGGTTTCCTTGCTCAGTGGTTGAAAATTGGAATGCATGGCCATTGAAAAGTTAGTTTGACTTTCTGTGTTGCAATTATTTGGAAAATCAACACACAAAGAACATGTCAGGCATCTCCTTTTCCTTAATGTTACAGATTTCAAACCTAATCTCCCATAAAGATGTATATACAGTCCAACTTCTATAAATTTACTTACTTATCTATAAAGTCAAAGCATTTCAATTTTTATTATTAAATACAGACATGAATGTCAATAATTGAATTATTAGACAGAGTTTTAACAATTAATTTTAGAATATAAATCATGACTACACTGGTTACAATCATGTGAAACTCTAACATACTATGGCCGTGTTTGTTTGGGCTGTAGCTTTTGAAAAGCAGCTGTAGAAAATCAGCTGTAGGAAGCAGCTGTTGGCAGCAGAGATTTGGTGTTTGGCAGAAATGCTTTTGATAGCTGTTGTTGCTGGTTCTAGAATTGAATTGTCTGTAATGCCCCTGAGTGCAGAATATGTTATATAAGTATTGATAATTCGAGAAATACCCCTAAATAACGAGAAAGGTGTATATAAATGATAATCCAAACAGAGTTAGCTAATTCTATCTTTTTAACATAACTAATATGTTTAAAGCTAAATTATTTCAATTAACCTACTCCTTTCGATCCATATTAGTTGACTTAAATTTGTCTAAATACGGATGTATGTAGCAAATCTTGACTAGATACATTTATATCTAGACGAATCTAAATCAACTAATATGTATCGAAGGTTTTTTTTTGCTAAAATTGCTATAAAGATGTAGAACACTGATTTAAATATTTAAACACTCTAACAGTTATTATGAACAGAAAGGCCCACGTCAGGTGTGATGTGGCACACCTTGACACTTGAAAGGCAGCAGTTAATGGGCGTTAACTCCTCTTCTATTCTTTCGATTTCTTATTTTTTATTTCTTCTATTTTCTCGCGTTGACTAATCTTCACGGAGGCCAAGCATGAGCAGCGCCTGGTCATGGCGTCGTGGGCGTGCGGGTGGAGTCTGGCATGAGGGGCTCGATACGGCCTCGTGTACGCATCCCCGAGCACGACGACCTGAAGTGGTGGTTGCCGGCGGAGGCGGCTCCCTTCCTAGGATTCGCCGCCGGGGACGAGCTCGAGCCCGGGGACGGCAGTCGGCGGCAGTCGTTGACGAGCCTGGGGATGGCGGAGGTCGGAGACGAGCTCGAGCCCGGAGATTCACCGCCGCCCACGCCTAGGATTCACCGCCCCAGACCTCCCTGCTACCCCCACGGCCAAGCGCCGCCGCCCCATCCGCAGGCGCCACCGACCCCAGACCTCCCTGCCGCCCCTACGGCCAGATGCCGCCGCCCCCAGACCTCCCCTCCGTAGCCCTGTTTGCGAAGCATGGCCAAAGGCGTTCTTGGTGGAAGGGGAAGAAGGCGCGCGACAGTGGCGTTATCGACCGGCCGGCCGGAGGAGCTTGATGAGCCGAATCGGGGGGATTTGGGGGGGAATCGGGGTCTCCTCTGCTGACCTCAGGATGGCAATTATTTTGTAAATTTTGTAAACCGCAGAGGGTAGTTTGTCACCTGTAGTCTGGAAAGCTAGCAAAAGCTCGGGAATCAGCTCTAACGCCGCTTCGGGCGCTTCCGAGCTCGCAGTTCATTTTGGCCCCCCGCTTTTCACAAGTGCTTTACAAATATTTGGTGTTTGTTTTGCCCTACCGCTTTTTGATCCCAAAAGCCCTAAAAGCAGAAGCAGAAGCCCAAACAAACAGGACCTATATGTATTAATCAACACGAACAGGGGCAGTGCAAACTCTACAACAACCAAAAAAAACAGATTAGACCATAGTGCACGTACCAAATGTTTGTTGACGGAAAAGTCGAAGACGCGTCGTGCTTGACGAAGGTGGTGACAAACTTGAGAAGTCGCATGAAACGTTTTCTCAAAACCTTATTCACCCTCTCTCGTAGAGGATCATAGAGGCGAGTGGTTCTGGATACCTACTCCCACGTTTGTCGGTGCACGTCGACGCTCGGGATAGAGTAGTGAGATATCTCCTAGGCAGAAAATATATATATATATATATATATATGAGATATCTCCTAAGGTATGGAGTCGAAAAACTCGCAAGATCGAAAACTGCAATAAGATATGCAAGGAAAATCCTTATTTGTCGGGTTCGCAGTATAGAAAATAAAAAAAATCTATGATGGGAACAACTATATACCAAGATCTATCTACTAGATACAAACAACGGACGGATGTATATCCGTAAAGAACATACCCTTGAAGACCGACAAAGCTTAACGAGTCAAACTCGTGGTTGATGTAGACGATCTCTTGCCGATCTCAAGATCGAGAGAAAGTCCTTAGCACCGCAACTTAGCAGTGCATCCGTGCTCACACACACGTTCGAGGCACCGAGCAACCTCCGCCTCCTCGCTCCAGCGATGCAGCGGAAGCACAACTCTTTCTTGCCGAATAGCCACCGAAAACATGTATTCGCTAGTCCGAGACCATGGGGGATAAATACTAGAGGGGGAGAGAGATCCTTCACGAGGAGGTGTGGGTGAGAGAGAGGAGAGGGGGTACTTTTATAAGAGGAGGGGGGCACCCAAGGGGGTGGCCGCTGGCCATGGGGGCTGCCCCCTCCACTCCTTCATTCATGTGGGTGGATACTCCACTCACTCAAATGCCTTTTAATTCCCTCCACTCAAAATCCCACTCAAAATCCCATTAAATTTCCATCAAATTTAATACAAACTCTCATTAAATAAAACTTCTTTTATTTATTCAGAATTTTGTCAATTACTTTAATGACAAACATTCACATACAACCCCTTGCTAGTATTTCATTTCACATGCTAAAACACTTTCTGCAATTTCACCCGAAAACCTGTTTCGGTATCTAGTGAAATAAATTCATACGCTTATTATTCTTTCCGGCATAAAACTTTTGCTCCAAATGGATGTCGGTGTCTCTTAAGTGTGCCACCCTACGGTTCGCGAATAATGCGGACATGATCGAGACCCTTCTCCGATCAATAATCAGAAGCGGGATCTGGAGACCCATACTGACTCCCACATATTCAACGATGACTTTCTTGTGATCGTCGGAACCTTTTACGCTAGTATCTTTATCCTTTTGTTTCGCGATATATTACATGTCCGAGATTCGACCATCGATATCTCCATACCTAGTTTGATCTCGTTACTGGCATGCACTCTTTTCTCGTTCCCGTGATATAACATTCTAGTGATCAAATCACTTGCTTGCAAGCTAACCAATGTGATATCACCGAGAGGGCCTAGAGCATATCTATCCGTCATTGGGATGAACAAATTCCACTCTCGATCCATGGGCCTCAACATAACACTTTAGTAGTTCTGAACCCATCTTTATAAGTTACGGTGTGACGTTTGATGTTATCAAGAAACTCTTCCGGTGTTAGTGATTGACATGATTTTATGGTCTAAGGATTAGGATCACTTCGTAAGTTGTTATAGCAATATAAACTCAATGACTTTTGATCGTAATGCTATACTTCGGATGAATGTTCATCACACCATTACACTAATGTTGTGACCTCGTTATTAACAACATCCAATGTCCATGATTAGGAACCTTTGATCATCTCGTTAATCAACGAGCTAGTTTATAAGAGAGGCATAACTAGGAACTTCCTTTTGTTTATTAAACACACATGTATTGACGTTTCCATATTAATACAATTATAGCATGTAAAATAAACATTTATCATAAACAAGGAATACGATAATAACCACTTTATTATTGCCTCTCGGGCATATTCCCTTCAGTCTCCCACTTGCACTAGAGACAATAATCTAGTTTGAAAACTTTGCGTATTGAACACCTATGGCTTTCTCGTGTTCCATATACGCAATTGCAAGTGGTTAACATAATCTATGGATCTGACGCTTCAGGTCCGTGTGTATTTGCATGTCTTTGCGTCTTCACGCATCACTCATTCTCTAATGAGATGACATTGTATAAATTTGGTCTTTTGGTGAGACCTTTAGTTCCTTGGGGTTAAATCATATCGATACTATTGTCGTACAATATATCTTTAATGTTAGCCCGTTGCGAACCACACCTTAGTTTGCTAACAAACTACTTGACACAAATGCCCTCCTTTGCTGCTACTATAGCAGTCATATACTTAGCCTTTTGTTGTAGTATCCGTCACAATGACTTAAATTTGGAATTCATCCAAATCCATCATGAAAACTTTCTTTCCATTTCATTGTGTCACTCATAGTTTAAATTGAGATAAACTTAATTTGTATATTGTGACGAAACTAGTATCAATGTAACGCTTTACAATAAACTATTTATAATTGTTTGTCACCTCTACACAAATATATTCTTAGTTCTTCCAAAAGATCATAAGAATATCCTTACTATCGTCCAATGATCATTTTATGATTCGTTCTGGTATATGCTCATAACACTTAGAGCATAGGACATACCTGGATGTGTACATATCATGGTATGATTGATCAAAACATTCTTGCAATTTCACTCATCAAGTGTCAAAGCTCTTGAATCTTGTTTCACTTATCAAGTGTCGATACACTTGAATCTTGATTCAATTCTTTTTCCATGCGACAAGAAACTTTTCTCATCGTTTCTATATTGAACTCCTTCAATATCTCATATATGTACATTTGGCACAACTATATTAGCGTCACAGTCTATCCATATAGACATTCATGCTAAATATTTGGATTTTGCCTAAGTCTTTCATCGAAATGAAATCCTTAACCTTTGTAAATAAAAGATACATAATTTCCAATCAACAAGATGTCCTCCACATAATGTATTAGAAATATGTCTTAGCGCTCCCACTTAATTTCTTACAAATGCAAGCATTTTCATCGTCTCCTGATGAAAACTCCTTTTTCATCATGGTGAATATTCCAACTCCGCGATGCTTACTTCAACCATTGAAGTTTGCATGCTCTTTTAGCATCCTTTGAATTAACAAAACCCTTTGGATCGTGTCATGCACACGTCCTAGGTAACCATTCTTCTAGGAAAAAAATTGTTTTGTTTATTCATCTACAATATACCAAATTATATATAGTGGTTGCTACTTTAATCCGTCCAGACTAAATATCACTATGAAAGATCAAATCTTGTCATAGTCAACTCCTTGAACATTGTCATAAAATACTTTACCGACATGTCGATTATTTCATAGATGTGAAACATCCATGTCTATTTCTTTATAGATCCAAAAATGACTGATAGGTTTTTACACCTTTCCAGAGGGTCTTCCAAGTTCAAAACTTGATTTCTCGTATATGGAACTATCACGGATTTTATGGCTTCAAGCCATTTGATGGAGTCAGGGCCCATCATTGCTTCTTTGTATGTAGTCGGTTCATCATTATCAAACAATAATGATTTACTCTCAAATCTTAGCATTTGATTGTTTATCCGACCTACTTGGTTCAATAAGAAATTTAGATCTCCATGACCACAACCTTTGAGGTACATAATCTATGAGCATTATGGCCGCCTCCAGAACAATTTCTGGTGCTGCGCAACTCAGCACATTTAGCTAAGGTTCGTTAACCTTATCAAAGTTCTATTGTCCTCCCACTTAACTTTTACGAAAAATTCCCTTTTCAAGAAACTTAACGTTTCAAGTGACAAACCGTTTTGTCCTCGGTGTTATGTTGGAATAACCAATTGTGATTCGAAATAACCTACAAAGACATGCTCATCCGACTTTGGTTATAAACATATTACTTATGCTTAGCATACCAAAATTTAAGAAATGACAATTTGGGTTTTATCCCAAACCATAACTTCCATGGTGTCATTTCAACGGATCAAGATGGAGCTCTTTTCAGTGTAAAAGCGGTAGTCTCTAAATCTTTTAATCTTTTAAAACATAATGGCAGTTTTATAAATAACACCTTTGATCCAACCATGTCAAACAAGGTTTTATTACAAATCTCAAACACTCCATACTCCTATGGTGTTTCAGAAGATGTAAATCTAGGTGTTTTGCTAAACTTGCAACTCAAATAAATCCCTTCATGGTAAAATCATAAATTATTTATTTTCTTGTCACACTTGCAACTCAAATAAATTCCTTATGATAAAATCATAAATCATTTATTTTCTTGTTACAATGATTTTCCACTTCATCTTGAAAGTCTTTGAACATTTTCAAATATTTCATACTTCTTTCTCATTAAGTGAATATTCACTCAAATTTTCGGAGAAAGTATATGAAGTTGAAATCCATTGCTTACGACTACACATAATGGACTATATACATCGATATGTATAAATTCTAATAATTTAGTCGTTCGTTCTTCTTTGGCCTTTGAACGAAGTTTTAAGTATCCCGAGGAAAGTCTCACAAGCGTCACTTGATCAAATCAAAGACTCCAAAAATCCATGAAAATGGAGTTTTTTTCATGTTTTCTTTCCAATATAATTTAAACGGCGATGTCACTTCGTAAGTGATCTTCCAATCATTCGTCTTGCGACACTTTAGCATTAGTTTTATGGATGTGATTTCTCCAACTAGATTTGTAAATCATCCATCTTATATGAAATACGGTAATTATTTGAACAAACTTTGTTCTCATAATACCTGATTTAAATAACAATTATTAAAACAAATCTTGAAGACAAGCTTTAATGTCAACGAGAAATACAAACAACGGTTTGTTTGTTTTCGATCAACATCATCACATATTCTCTTGCTAGTTACTTAGGCCATTGTGGTTCATGAATTGCGTCGTTCTGTATGAAATTTCATACCAACCAATTCGGTATCCAATACCCAATAACCACATTGTTTAACAAGAAAAGAATACAACCATAACATGTATGTCATCTATATACCTAAATTGGATATTTCCAATCTTTTCTTTTCTGCCAAATATATTTTATAGATTCTCTTTCAGCATTTTCTTTTCCTTTTAAAAGAATCTATCAACATCAACAGTGGCGCCATATACATGACACATAGTCCAAAGCGTGTATATTCAAATAATAATACCTTTGGACTTGCACTTTGAAGTAGATCACCATCATCAAATGATCGGCATTCTTTTAAAATTTATTCTTTAGTAATCTTTTAGTATAGTAAACACTTTACATACATCTTCTATTCATCCTTATCATGACGACTTTCATGATCAAGCTAATATAGCTTATAAAGGTGAATCATGAGTATAACATTACTTTCCAAACCCCTTTTGAATGATTAGAATGTCTAGCATCTCCAACCTTTGCAAATTCTCATCCAATATGAGAACATACATTATACGCTATCATATTGCAACCAAAACATTGTTTGAGATATCGTTATATCTGTCACACATGATGGTTTCTGAAACAATTCTTTCAGCTCCTAGATAATCTCGATATTTAAATCAAGAATCATGGAGACAAACATGATACTTTAGATACTAACACTGGAATTGTCACTCTCGATTTAATACTAATTATTAAACATCACGGAGTAAAAAGAGTTTGCTGAAAGTTTGCAGTAGGATTTTAAACTTTAGACTGACACTCAACATAATACGATACCAGTTCGTAAAGTAAATATCCAGAATTCTATAGTTCTATTATATCAATTACAACTAAGCATAAGGTGGTGAACGAATGCCAATGACTACAACAAATTATGCAAATTCACTTTGATTTAATTTATGATAAATTGAGTTCTAGTAATCCAAATTAAAAATGAACTTCCACTCAAAAACGACATCCCCTCGTGTATTTTTGGTGATTACATGAACCAAATCCACTACACCAAGTCCGATCATCACGTGAGTCGGTGTAGCTTCAAAGGCAAGCATCAAATGGGCATCATATCTTCCATATGACTCATGCTTAACCTTTCGGTCCATGTTCCGAGGCCATGTCTGTACATGCTAGGCTCGCCAAGTAAGAATCTTAGTATTCGTGTGTGTAACTGTCTTACACCCGAAATATGATCATGGATTAAAGAACACCCGATCATCACGTGATTTCTTGGAGCGACGAAACATAATCAGTGCATACTTAAGGAAGAACACATTTTTATCTTGATATCTAAATGAGAGATCATCTTATTATGCTAATAAAATGCCAAACAATTAATATAAGATGCAACAAACATCACATGTTAATAAGTGAAATGATATGGTTCCCGCACTTGATCTCCATCATGTGCATCATGGTATGATCGCCACCATACCTCTATGTGTAAGGCCAAGGTCTATGGAACTTACACATTATGTGTGTTGTAAGAGTATCGACTTATACTTCTACTTACAACATCACCATATCATGACACTAGCCCAGCAACAATCTAAACTAGACGCCTCTAATTTATCCATTGCAAGTTTTACGTGGCTTAGGGCTTTCGAAGATAGAACCGTTCTTACCTACGAACATGAACCACAAAGAGGATAACCAAATTGTTGACAACTCGTTGCAAATTAGATATTGACTATAGTAGGAGAGACAGACACCCGCTAGCCACTTATGCAAAACTAGTTGCATGTCAAGTGTGGAACAGGTCTCATGTGCGAGGACATGAAAAGTTTGTCCGGGCCGCTTCATCCCACTATGCTACCAATATCCAAAATACAACTAAGAAGAAATAAAATGATCATCATCGCCCACATACTCATATGTGTACTACCCGTGCAAAGCATCTACGCATAGATCCGGCTCTGATACCACTGTAGGGTTCGCAGCATAGAAAACAAAAAAATCCTATGATGGGAACAACTATGTACCAAGATCTATCTACTAGATACAAACAAAGGGCGGATGTATATCCATAGAGAACATACCCTTGAAGACTGACAAAGCTTAACGAGTCAAACTCGTGGTTGATGTAGATGATCTCTTGCAGATCTCAAGATCGAGAGGAAGTCCTTAGCACCACAACTTAGCAGTGCATCCGTGCTCACACACACGTTCGAGGCACCAAGCAACCTCCACCTCCTCGCTCTAGCGATGCAGATGAAGCACAACTCTTTCTTGCCGAATAGCCACCGGGAACATGTATCTCGCTAGTCCGAGACCATGGGGGATAAATACTAGAGGGGGAGAGAGATCCTTCATGAGGAGGTGTGAGTGAGAGAGAGAGGAGAGGGGGCTCCTTTTATAGGAGGAGGGGGCACCCAAGGGGGTGGCGGCTGCCCCCTCCCCTCCTTCATTCATGTGGGTGGACACTCCACTCACTCAAATGCCTTTCAATTCCCTCCACTCAAAATCCCACTCAAATTCCAATTAAATTTCCACCAAATTTAATGCAAACTCTCATTAAATAAAACTCCTTTTATTTATTCAGAATTTTGTCAATTACTTTAATGACAAACATTCACATACAACCCCTTGCTAGTATTTTATTTCACATGCAAAAACACTTTCTGCAATTTCACTCGAAAACCTGTTTCGGTATCTAGTGAAATAAATTCCTGCGCTTGTTATTCTTTCCGGCATGAAACTTTTGCTCCAAATGGATGTCGGTGTCTCTTAAGTGTGCCACCCTACGGTTCGCGAATAATGCGGACATGATCGAGACCTTTCTCCGATCAATAATAAGAAGCGGGGTCTGGAGACCCATACTGACTCCCACACATTCAACGATGACTTTCTTGTGATCGTCGGAACATTTTATGCTAGTATCTTAATCCTTTTGTTTCGCGATATATTACATGTTCGCGATTCGATCATCGGTATATCCATACCTAGTTTGATCTCGTTACTAACATGCACTCTTTTCTCGTTCCCGTGATATAACATTCTAGTGATCAAGTCACTTGCTTGCAAGCTAACCAATGTGATATCATCGTGAGGGCCTAGAGAATATCTATCCGTCATTGGGATGAACAAATTCCACTCTCGATCCATGGGCCTCAACATAACACTTTAGTAGTTCTGAACCCATCTTTATAATCACCCAGTTATGGGGTGATGTTTGATGTTATCAAGAAACTCTTCCGGTGTTAGTGATTGACATGATGTCATGGTCTAAGGATTAGGATCACTTTGTAAGTTGTTATAGCAATATAAACTCAATGACTTTTGATCGTAATGCTATACTTCGGATGAATGTTCATAACACCATTACATTAATGTTGTGACCTCATTATTAACAACATCCAATGTCCATGATCAGGAAACCTTTGATCATCTTGTTAATCAACGAGCTAGTTTATAAGAGGGGCATAACTAGGAACTTCCTTTTGTTTATTAAACACACATGTATTAACGTTTCCGTATTAATACAATTATGGCATGTAAAATAAACATTTATCATAAACAAGGAATACGATAATAACCACTTTATTATTGCCTCTCGGGCATATTCCCTTCATTATTTAATAAACTAGAGCTTGTTACGATGATAACCAGAAGCTCTAGATCCTCTGATGAACAAAATACAAATAACAACCAAGAAATATGATGCTATCTATGCAAAGGTTTGAGCTCTCTTTGAAAGATGCGATCGAGTCATCCGCTTGAGAACCCCTCTTGATAGTACGGCTATCTATCCTAAACCTGGTCTCTCACCTAACAACACGAGACCGGCAAAAGCGAAACCCTATCAAGAACATACCTTTGCCTTGAGCATTCCACTTGAGCTTGATGTAGACTGTCTTGTCCTCCTCAAGATGGAACACCTTTCTTGATTGCTCTTATTTGTTCTTGCTTGATGAAGACTTGCGAATTGCTCCGCCTTAATCCATGGGGATGAACACCTCTTCTTTGAACTTTTCTGTATCACCCATGATCACCGAGGATGACAAGCTCTAAGCATGAGATCTTCTAGAGTTGGCGCATCTTGAGATTGCACTTTATCATTCCTTCATGAGTGTTGATCCATCGAGATTCAACTCTTTGCACTTGTCTTGATCAACCTTCAAACTCCTTCTCTCTTCATGATTCCAATGGGCATAAAACCCTTGGACATCTTCTTCTCCTTCTTAATTTCTTCATCTTTCAGCCTTGATACCAACACATGGCCCAAGCGATGCCAATGGACAAACCTACAATAGAACCTTAATTTCCACATTAGTCTATAGGGATTGTCATTAATTACCAAATTCACACATGGGGGCATACATGCCCTTTAACACGTGATCGAGTTGTTGAACACAGGAACATCGATAGTACGAAATGAATAAAGAGTACTGTAGGGGTTCGTAGCATGGAAAATAAAAAAATTATATCGCATGAACACACAAAACCAAGATCCAATCTATGGCAAAGCCAAGATCTAATCTACAAGATCGGTGCAACGAGATTGTAGAGAACTAACCCTCATAGATCCAAAGCGTTTAACAAGATAAAATTCTTGTGGTTGATGTATTCGATCACTTGTTGATCTCAAGATCATGTAGACGATCCTTCCGGCGCCATGTTCCAGCAGCGCTTCTGCAGTCGGTCACACGTACGGTAGTCGATGAAGACCTTCCTCTCCCTTGTTCCAGCAGGGCAGCGGAGGTTGTAGATCTCCTCGAAATCCCAACAACATGATAGTGTGATGGTGGTGGTGGAGAAGAGATTAATGCAGGGCTTCGCCTAAGCCGGAGCAGCGGATGGAGGAGAGAGGGGAGGCGCCTGGCGGCTAGGGTTTTCGTGTGAGGTGCTAGGGGAGCCCCTACCCCTCCTTATATGGGTGGATGGGCGGCGGCCAGGGTTCCCAGCCCTGTCCAAGTCCACCCCCAACTCCTCCAGGACGGGGGCAAGAAGAGGGAAAGGGAAACCTTTCCCTCAAGGTTTCTTTCCTTCCTCCACTTGGACTTTGACTTTTCAAACTAGGATTTGACTATTCAAACTAGAGTTTGTTTCTCTCTTCATAGTCCTTGGCCGACTTGACCTAGGGCATGGTGCAGCTATCCCCTTAGGGCATGGCACATCCCAAGTGCCCCCCTCTGGGGTGGTGGACCTTCCAGAACCTTCTAGAAGCTTCTGAACAAAACACCAAAAATATTTCCGAACCCCAGAAAATTGACCTTCCTTAGATGAATCTTATTCTTCGGACCATTCTGGATCTCATCATGATGTCCTGGATCCAATCCAATACTCTGAACAAACATTCGGTCTCCAACTCATATTCCATGTCTACTAAACAACATTGAATCCTTAAGTGTGTCTCCCTATGGTTCGTGAACTATGCAGACATGATCGAGACACCTCTCCGATTAATAACCATTAGTGGGATCTGGAAATCCATTATGGATCCCACATATTTCAAAGATGACTTCGTGATCGAATGAACCATTTACATATGATACCGATTCCCTTTGTCTCGCGATACTTTACTTATCCGAGGTTTGATCGTCGGTATCTCTATACCTAGTTCAACCTCGTTACCGATAAGTACTCTTTACTTGTTCTATGATATGACATCCCCTGTGACCTAGTCACATGCTTGCAAGCCAATTGGATGACATTCCACCGAGAGGGACCAGAGTATATATATCTGTCATATGGATGGACAAATCCCACTCTTGATCCATGTGCTTCAACACACACTTTTAGAATACTCAATGCCACCTTTATAACCACCCAGGTATGAAGTGGTGTTTGATGTCATCAAAGTATTCATCTGGTGATGGTGATTAACATGAACTCATGGTCGAAGGATTAGGTTACTATGTATTTAAAAGCTTATAGCAAACGAACTTTAAATGGCTTGATCTTATGATATGCTAAATATAGAAGTGTGTCCATCACATCATTCTCCTAATGATATGATATTGTTATTAATGACATCCAATATCCATGATCAAGAAAACATGATCATCTATTAATCAACAAGCTAGTCTAACAAGAGGCTTTACTAGGGACTCTTTTATGTTTACAAAACACACAAATATTAATATTTCCGGTTAATACAATTATAGCATGGGATGCAAACATTCATCATAAACACAAATATATAATAATAACAACTTTATTATTTCCTCTTGGGCATATCTCTAACAAGTACATGCCAGGAAACAAGAATAACCTAGTGTTTCATCACGAGCAATGTAAAGTATCTACGAATCAATCCGATGTGTATCGGACTCATTACAACGGTTCACATGATAAATAAATTCGTGTTATTTGCGGTGGTTGCTACTTGTATCAAGACACTGATAGTAATCATTGCCATCAAAATGAGTTCCAGACATGTCCGCAAATATCCGAACCTACCGGGTCACACACTTAAGATGTTACGGCATTTTAGAATGTGAGTGCGAATGACATATTTGGATGAAGTAATTCTAAAAGGGTGTTTTGGAGCATATCGAAATATTCTAGAGGAGTTCGGGATATCACTGAGAGTGGACGGAATGGTTCCAAACATTAAAGCGGACGATGTGAATATTTTAGGAAGGTTTCAAATTAATTTGGAGGTGTTCAAAAGTTAATTTGGAAAGCTTTGGTTAAATATTTATATTAATAAAAATAATAAATTATTATTTATTAATATTCGAGTGGGTCCCATGGGATGGAGCGCCACATGGGACCACTAGCCCACACACACGTTGGGGAGGAGGAGACCCTGGACAAATCGGCATGGGCTCTCCCCTAGGCCGGCGGGTGGAGGAGGTGGGGTGGGGCGAGATCGTATGAGGGGAGGAGGCCTCCTCGGTCTCAAACTTGCCCCCCAAGTTGATTTTGAGGAAAACTCCGTATTTGATGCGGACTCTGTATGGGATACAAACTTCCTCTCTCTCTCATATTGATAGAAAAAAGGAAAAATGACGAGTCCTTGTAGGATACGAATCCTAGTCCTACTCTCTTCTATGTATGAGGGAATCCACCTATATATTAAAGGGAGAGTGCCAAGGTCAAGATACACTAATCCACTCCCTATCCCAAGCCATCATTGTCGCACCGCCGCCGTCGCTGCCTCGGCCTGATCCCCTTCCTCTTCCTTGCGTCGTTGACTTTGTCGCGTGGAGGAGATCTTCACCAACGCCCGCAGTATATACTTCTTCTACCCGGCTAGATCCAATCTTAACGGACGACGTAGTGCTACTGGATATTTATCGACATGTTCCCGCTTAATTCGTGAGTTCTTGATGCGGTTCCATCCTTATTGCATGTGTGGATACCGGTGGAGATGCAACACTTGGAGCACTAGTTCTTCAGAGCCGTTCGTGGGATAATACATCTCCTCGCAACTTGCTAAGGCTTGTTGCAGGGATCGATGCACAATCAACCTCGTCATCGACAAACTTCCGCTAGTTCGATCAACGAGGGTATGTTTCATTACCTGATACGTTAAAAACGTATCTATAATTTTTGATGCTCCATGCTTGTTTTGTACCACTTATATTATGTTTTGTGTACACCTTTATGGCATTTTTATGCATTTTTTGAAACTAACCTATTAATAAGTGTCGCAGAGCCAGTTTCCTGTTTTATGCTGTTTTTGGTTTTAGACAAGCTAGTAAAAGAAATATTCTCGGAATTGGACAAAACAAAAGCCAAACTTCCTATTTTTCTAGACACTAGACGGAGTCTGAAGGAGATACGAAGGGGCACCATGAGGCGGCCACACTAGGGGGCCGCGCGAGTCCACCCTAGGCCACGCCAACCTATGGTGTGGGCCCCTCGAGCCTCTACCGACCTTGCCCCTTCGCCTATATAAACCCCTTGAGGAGAAAACCCTAAGTACCCGACCAGAAATCCATGAAAAAAATTCGTAGTCGCCGCCATCTCCATCCCTAGACCGGGAGGGATCTGAAGCTCCTCACGGCACCCTGCCAGAGAGGGTAGATCATCCCGGAGGCCTTTTTCATCACCATGCCAGCCTCCGGAGTGATGTGTGAGTAGTTCATCCTTGGACTACGGGTACATGCAGTAGCTAGATGGTTGTTTCTCCTCTTTTGTGCTACCATGTTTAGATCTTGTGAGATGCCTATGATGATCAAGATCATCTTATTGTAATACTACATGTTGTGTTTGCGAGGATCTGATGGATATTGAGTACTATGTCAGATTGATTATTGATTCAATCATGTCTATGTTATTTTTGATCTTGCATGCTCTCCGTTGCTAGTAGTTACTTTGGCCAAGTAAATGCTTGTGACTCCAAGAGGGAGTATTTATGCTATACAGTAGGTTCATGCCTCTAGTAATCTGGGAGAGTGACAATAACTTCTAAGATTATAGATATGTTGTTGCTACTAGGGAGAAAACAACAATCCTTTGTACAAGGTCAATTGTATTGTTTACTTTACACACTTTGCTTAATGCAATTATATGTTGCTTGCAACTTAATACTCGAGGGTTATTCAGATGATATCCCGAAGGTGGATTATTAGTCATAGATGAAGTTGGATTACGGTCTATGTATCATGTTGTAATGCCCAAACGCATCTCATAGCGATCATCATGTCTAGGACATGCGTTGTTATGCATTCTCTACTTGTCAATTGCCCTGCTGTAATTTGTTCACCCAGCATGTTATTTATCTTACGGAGAAACACCTCTAGTGAACCGTGGACCCCGGTACACTCCTTCCCATTGATATCTCATCTATTGTTTACTGTTTACTTTGTGCAATTACTAGAAGCAATTACTATCTTCCACACTATACGTTTAATCCTTTGTTTTTAGCAAAACCAGTGAGCTTGACAACCTCATTGAAAGTTGGGGCAAATTATTTTGGTTGTGTTGTGTGCAGGTTCCACGTTGCTAGCAACACCTTCCGGACTTTGTTCTTTCTCCTACTGGTTCAATAACCTTGGTTCTATAACTGAGGGAAAGTTGTTGTTGTGCTCATCATACCTTCCTCCTGGGGTTCCCAACGAGCTCTACATCATCTGAGCCATCAAGCACTTTTCTGGCACCGTTGTCGGGGAGATATAGGACATCTTCAATCTCTTACTCTCCGTCAAGCGCTTTTCTAAAAGCCGTTGTGTCAACACCCGGATTTTTAATCCCAGATGCCTGTTATGCCATACATCGCAATCCCAGGATTACCATTTTTGCGAGACATAACAGATTTGGATATCACAGTACATCATCCATTACAAACCATACATAAGGTATTACACAAATAAGGATCTCATGATCCAGGTCTTAATACAACTCAAGCAGCGGAATAACGTAATAATAAAGGTAGCGTAGGCGAAGCTCAAGCTTCGGGTCACAGGAAGTGCTGACGATGGGAGATGATCCTAGTTGTCGTGACCTTCCTGGGGTCCATCCTCCTGGTACTCCTCTTCATAGTCTGGCCACGGGAATAGCTAGGGACAAAGCCATGAGTACTCTTTAAGTACTCGCAAACTAATACTAACAAGTTAAGGGGGTTTTGTAGTAGGACACTAAGCTCTAGGGTTGTTTTGCAAAAAGCTAGATTTACCTCTACTAAGTTCAGAAGCAAAGAAAGACTAGTTGAAGTTTAGTAACACCTAGGTGGGAACTTGAATTTCATATCACAACTCTGTTGTGGTCAAGTCAAGTCTCAATTCATTTCACAAGTCATTTTGAAAACATCTGACAGGGGAACAGTATGGCCACTCCAACTGTCCATAACTGCGGACGTGGCTATTCGAATAGTTTGACTCTCTCCAGAGATTGTACACTTTCACCACAACATTCGATACATCCGTCAGGAACAAATCCAGAATTCACCATACTTAGTATGAGGATAATCAATCCTAACCTTTTGATTACACGCCCTAGTATAGGCACCTATCCTATGAGTTTGGCCTCCCAACCATGACCAACTATCATCTTGGGTACTGCACAGGTGGACAATCTTCACAAGGTAGCCTCAGCTCAGACATTGGCCGTGAGGGAACCCACACTAAGGTATATAAATTTCCAGTCAAGCTCTACCCAATTTTTGGGTATTGTGGTTTTACGGTAAAATTGGAATGGTATCGCATCCAGAAAACCATCAGTTTTTATAAAGGGGCTAAGGCTCCTGCCTCAACATTTTCATCATCAAAATCATCTGGTGTTCGGAAACACATGTCAAAACATTTCAATAGAATGAATCATCATTCCAAGGTTTTCATAACCATTTTCACCAAGTATTCCCATCTAAAGTTGATCAAGTTTTATGCTTAGCACTAGCATCTACAAGTGGGGTAAGTACTAATGAGGGGTGGTAAACAAGTGGAGTTTAACTAAGTTCAATCTCATGCCTTAGGATGACATAAAGATTATCTAGCTTAGGCCAAATTTTATGCTCTTTATGCAACCTTCAATTATCTTCCTAGAATCTACAAGTCACTTAAGTAAACTCTAAGAGAAAGCTTTGATAAAGAAATAAAGTATAAAGCTTGCAAGTAAAACTAGGATTGGGTATCATCAAATGTGTCCAACCAAGCATGCTTAGTGCATGGCATAGGTTATCTAACTTTCATAATTGCAAGTGCTAGCTTGCTAAAGTAGGGTATCTTGCAAGTGTTAGCTTGCCTTGTGCAAAGCAGTGGTTGAAGTTCTCCTCGGCTTCTTCTTCGTGGTATCCTCCTTCCTCCTCGTATCCTTGGTCGGTACTAGCATCTATAAATAAGTACGAGGTACACAATCACCAAACAATACTTAACTACTTTAAATCATCACACAAAAGGGTTCTATAGATGATCTAGCATCATCACTAATATCACAAGAATAAAGCATTTGTCTTAGTTATTCATTTGTTTAGAAAAGTAATTTCTACTCATTGAAAAACTACTTAAGATTTAATATTCTCCAACTCAAACATGGGATCATGTTGACACATGTCATCACCACATATTTCAGTCCATGGGAATGTGATTTAAAGTGGTGTCACAATTTTAATAAGGTTTAACCTTTTATTTCAATTAAATAAAGTGACTAGAAATGCCTATGTGGCATTCTTTTATTACTTGAACATTATTTCTGTAAGTAAACTCATATGTTTTTATATATTCTGAAAGGTATGATCAAATGTGATTTTTGAGAGTTGGAATCAACTCAAAAGCTATTATGGTTGAATTTTGAAAAATGTTTGAATGCAGAAAAGCTTCTGACTTGTTATTTTTACCAAGGGTGATCTATAGATCCAAATGATTTGAATCCAACTGGCTTGGATTAATAATTTTAGTACCTTTCTAACAAAATTGGTTTCATGTAATTTGGTTCACTGAATTGAGCTGGGTTGATTTTTGAAACTAGGTACAGAACTATGTTTGAATTAAAATGGAAAAAGCTAAATTCAAACGACTGGGCTGCGCGGGAAAGGTTAACGGGCCGGCCCAGTGTCACTCCGCAACGTGGGGCGCAACTGACAGGGGGTCTACTGGTCAGTGGCTCTTTAAACGCGAAGAGGTAAGGGGCGATGTGGTGCGTTGGATTAGAATGAAGATCGACGACTGAGGGTCGTCGTCAACGATGAACAAGTCACCGGCGAGCTCGAACCCTAGCGGCTCAGTGGGGGTCGTGGGAGGCTCACCGGGGCTAAGGCGAGGGTCGGCGATGCGGGCGAACGACAAAGTCGACGACGGTGATCCTCCTGGTACCGGCAGCTCCTCCTGGGGCGGCTCCAATCGACGGCTTCCTTCTTCTCTAGCAGCAGCGGACTCTGGTGAAATTCCGGCGATGCGCTGCTCGCCTTGCTCCGGGAATGAGGTGGGGTGGTTCTGGGTGAGAGGGGAGTAGATTGGTGTGAAGAGTTCGAGCAGGGGATACCTCTATTTATAGTGGTGAGAGGGGACCGACGGGCGCAAGCTGAGCTCGTCGTGGTCGAAGGCACAGAGGGCTATCAGCGTGGGCGACGGTAGGGGGCGGTGCTGTGCTCCCTGGCGAAGCTCAATGGCGTGGTGGCAAGGCGTGGGGCAGTGCTGATCAGTCGGAACGCTGCGGTGCTCTGCGCTGGTCCGACGGAAGTTTTGATGGCGCACAGCGCGCGTGGTCCGCGCGGCGGCGAACGGGCGTGTCTGCGGGGTTGCTGGGGTGTTGGTGATCACGCGTGCACGCGACGAGGGCGGTGTGCGGTCTATGGGCGTGTGTCGAGGGTGGCGCACGGGCGCGCTCTCGACATGCTCGCAGAGAAGGTTGGCATGGCCTGGGCGTGTGGTCCAGTGGCTGGCATTGCTCGCGGCTGGGACAGGGAGTGGCGGTGGGGTGATAGCTTGCTCCCAGACAAGGTTGGCAAGGCTAGTGTTGCTCGTAGCTTGCTGTCGACCATGGGGTGGCAATGGTGCTCTCGGCCTGCTCACCATTAATGACAAGGGCCAGCTTACAGTGGTGCTAGAGATTAGTTAAGGTTGTTAGATGATCTACTAAGGCTAGTGGTGTCCAGAGAGGGAATAAGTTAGGCCCAAAACACTGCTCAACATAGTGTTTTGATTTTGTTTGATTTGCATCTGCAACCTGTTTGATGAAATGGCTGCATGAACTTAAATTCTGAACTTTGAAAAGATTTTTGGTGGGTGTGCTAGGCATGTACTGGGGAGTCTGTGGATGCTTGGGTTTTAAAAATTGAGTTGGTTTGAGTGGTTTTTGAAATAGTGGGATCTTCCCATATGAAATAGATTCCATTTTAAACTGTTATTTAAACTAAGCATTTGAATGTTTCTGGATGATCACAAAGTGGGCCTTGATACCTTGTTATGAGTACTATCAAGGGGTGCAAAGATCCATACATGTTTCTGTTAAGTTCTAAAAGTTAGGGATAGCCAAAGTAGGCATGGGAGTTAAATTGGCCAAAATGACCATTCACTTAATTTGTTTGTTTTGACTTGTTTGTCTTTGGGAAAAGTTTGGTGATTGTTTAGATGATGTTTATTTCACCTAAGAATCATTTTACAAGCAAGTAAACACAGAATCATGGCAATTCAAAAGAATCCAAATTTTAATACACACACATATGGATGCTTTCATATTTTTAATTAGAAAAGTTTTTGTTAACCCTAAATTTGATGATTAGAGTTTGATGATCCAAGTTTAGTATTTTTGGGATGTTACACGTTGCCGGGGAGAAAGAAGATTTCTGTAAGGGGAGTCTCTCACTACCAATCTCTTTACTTTGTTTTTGTTTTGCTTTGTTTTTCTTTAGCTTTGTTTGGTTTGCTTCTTTTTATCAAAAACACAAAAAATTAGTTCCTTCTTTAGTTGTTATTTTTGTTACCTTGTTCTTAGCTCATTATGTTGGTACCTAAGTTCACATTGAAAGACCTATCAATAGGTAGTGGTTCTATAATTGGGAAAGATAATATTGAAGAATTATTTAATCATGTTAGTAAGCATAAAGATATTAAGGATAGATCCTTAGCAGAACATGCTCCAAATTATGAAACCATTGTGGCTTATTTAGTTCAGATGTTGGAGGTTAGGTTTGTTAACCTTAACCCCATGATGCAGCTAATGTTTCTCAAACTTCATGATATTGAGGACACTGAAAAGAGAGATTTTATCTTGGAAACTTTGCTTAAAGAATATAATGATGTTGCTATAGAAGCTAGAAAAGTCTTTGATCGTTTTAATATGCTAGGATCATGTGTAGATGTTATTGGTACACTAGAAAATTTGGACAAAACCAAACCCAAAAATGAGGAGGAAATTAAAATACCAATACCTTTTAAACTTGTAGGATTGCATGAAGCTTTGGAAAAGAATTTTGATTGGATTGTTCCTGAAAACCCGTTTGATGAAAATAGTGAACCCAAGAGTATTGAGAGAGGATCCTCTAGAACTTATTTGGATAAAATAACTTTCCTTGTTGAAGATATTTTTGGTATTAATGTTGATGCTTCTTCATATGAAAATACTTGATTCTTGCTTTCTATGCCTAGCTGAAAGGTGTTAAAGAAAAGCACTCTTGGGAGATAATCCAATTTTTATTTCAGTAAGTTTTTATTTTATTGAGTCTTGGAAGTTATTACCTCTGTAATAACCTCTCCTTATCCTTTTTGTTTGGTTTTGTGCCAAGAATAGCCTCTAATGAGAGGGAAGTAAGATTTGGGGAAGTTGCTATCCCGAAACAGATTTTTGTGCTTCGTTGTAAAAAATCTTGAAAAATCTCAGTACGTCGGATTGAGCTGAATTTTTTTGTGCATGCCCCTGGTATTTACCCAACTTTAGTTAGGTTTGCAATTTTCGATTTGAGCAACAGAATATTTTCAAAAAAAATGGTCTTTACCTGCTGGTCTATTTTGACAGATTTCTGTCATTATTTGCATTTGCCTCTTAATCGGTTTCTTTTTGAGTTTTCTTTGACCACTTGAGATTTTAAAAGGAGTTTCTACGGTATCTTATGTTTTAATGGATATTTCTACTTGAGTTGAAACTGAACCCAAAGGCTTATTATCTTGAATACACTAATGTTGCTACTGAAGATTGTGTGAAGTTTTGTATGAACGAAGTTTTCAAGTGTAGGGAGAGAATGATGTGATGAGATGAAGTATGGACAAAAGCTCAAGCTTGGGGATGCCACCTGTGTCACCCCAACAAATATTCAAGAGGTACAAGTGTCAAAGCTTGGGGATGCCCAAGGCATCCCCTTCTTCATCAATAAAAATCTCAGATCTTCTTTCAAAACACTTTATTTTTGCTTCATGCGCTATATGTTGTTCTTAGAGCATCTTTGTTTTTGTTTTTAGTTTTGTTTTGCCTTGTTTTCTGCAATAAATTGGTTGGACCCCCGCACACTTCTTTTGGAGAAGTCACACCTCGTTCTTCATTGCTTAGAACACTTTAGTTTTCACTCTTATTGTTTTGAGTGTTCTCTTTTGCTAGTACTGCGTTTAGCTTTAGTTTTCTTCATTACTTAGTTAAGGGATACAAGCTCTCTAGTTTTTATTGTCTGTTATCTTTGTGAGTTGTTTCAAATAAGTTGATTGGTGTTGGAAGAGAGTAGGAAGTTTCATGCTTATGTTGGTACAAAAATAAGCTTGTTTTGACTGTGACTTAGACTTTATCATGTCATGTTAGATGTTGCTTTGACCATATGCTTAGTGATTATTGTTATATCATGAATTGTTTCAAACAATTGAGATTGCTTAATATGCCATGAAAGAATGTGTTATTTTAGCATACAAAAGCATAATATTGTGGTATTCTCCTTTGATGCTTTATTTGGGTTGACTTGGCACATGCATACACCATGTTAAGACTATGAACCAGTCATCACCTTAGCCTCTATGATAATTTAGTTTTTGACTTGTGATATCACTTTATACTTTTATTAATAATGTTTTGTCACTTTGCATGATTATGGCCATTATTGCTCTCTTAGTTGGTCGCTCCTAGTCTTTTGCTAGCCTGTACTGAGTATGAGATCTACTCGTGCATCCAACTCCCAAGAAACCAAGTTATTATAAAGATTCCACAATAAACTCCTATGCATGGTGTGTTACACCATTCAAAGTATATTCATGTGTTTTTCTATCTTCCAAATTAAATTTTTGTTATGTGAAAATTAGTGATTAAAGCTCTCACAAACTTGATGGCACATTTTATTCTTGCACTTAATAAACTTGAACCATTGTGACAATCTTATGATGCTTATGTGCTTGCAAATTATAAGTTGAGAGTTAGCAAAACCATGCTATCATGGGGTCCACTTTCGACATTGCACTTATTTATTCAATTGATATCATGTTCTTTTGTTTATGGATGTTGGCGGTGTGAAATGAGATGGGAACTTGTAAGTCCATGGAGCATGTATATGTGTTACAGAAACGCCTAGGTGGTGATGCGGCTTAGTTGACTGTAGAGCCTCGTTGGGAAACCCCAAGAGCAAGGTCTGATGAGCACAGCAGCAAGTTCTCCCTCAGTTATGAAACCAAGGTTATCGAACCAGTAGGAGTAAGGAAACAACTCCAAGGTGTTGCTAACAACTTGGAACCTGCACAACACAAACTCAAACCTTTGCCCCAACTTACAGTGAGGTTGTCAATCTCACTGGTTTGCTAAAAACCAAGGATTAAACATATGGTGTGGAAGATAGTGATTGCTTGTAGAAAGAAAATAGTAACAGTAGATGATGTATCAATGATAAAGATTGGACCGGGGTCCACAGTTCACTAGAGGTGTTCTCCTTAAGATAGATAGCATGTTGGGTGAACAAATTACAGCGGGACAATTGACAGATTGAGAAAGCATAACAATACATATATTAGACATCTTGACTCCTACGGGATTTGATTGGGCATTACAATATAATACATAGACCATAATCCAACTGCATATATGACCAATAATCCACCTTCAGATAATCATCCAAACCCTTTCCAGTATTAAGTTGCAAGCAATAGATAATTGCATTAAGCAATGTGTGTAAAGTAAACAATACAACTGTTCCATGAACAAAGTATTGTTGTTTTCTCCCTAGTAGCAACAACACATCTACAACCTTAGAGATTTCTGTCACTTCCTACTATCGAGCATAAATACTCCCTCTTGGAGTTGCAAGCATCTAGTTGGCCAAGATAGTTGTTGGGGATATGCTAAATGGGTATCACCATAGCATGTCTCTAATCCAGATAACCCGGGTGGCCCACAGTTGGTAGCAAGGCCCATGGCCTACTGGGCGGCCCAGTTAGATGGATCTAGAAGGGAGGACCATGCCGGATAATGGAAGGCTACAGAGAAGTCACCGACGTACCCGGAGCCTTGGAGTTCAAGACACGTTAGACTAGTTGTATGCCGTGTAGGACTCTGTAACCTGTCCGACTAGGACTTTGCCTATAACCCTAGGATCTGGCGACTATATAAGACGGACCTATGGGATCCTTTAGGGCACAACACAACACAACTCATATCGCGCACAGCGGACCAATCCCTATAACTCGGCGTATTGCCATTATAGTGATTTATAGCAGGAGTAGGATCCCGCCACCGTCGTGGGATCTGAACCTGGGTAAGTTGTGTCACCTCGTACCCGCCAACCTTCCGCCTTACCCCGCGTCTCTAAACACGCTATATGAGGACCCCTCCATGGCATACTCGTCGGCAATACCACGACAGTTGGCACCCACCATGGGGCAAGAGGCTCTTCAGGGTCTTCAACGGGCGAGGTCCAAGCTCTTCGCGGGAATCGGTGAAACCGTAGCCATCGTCCGTGTTCTCTTCTCCGAAAATGTTATGATCGTCCCTCCCGACGAGTTCTGGATCCCAGCAAAGACGAACCCCACCCGCTGCTCGATCGTCCAAATCGGTGACATCCACCTCTTCATCAGCAAAACCGACTCGGGCACTAGTTCCCTAGAAGTCGGAGGATCGTCAAGGCCCACACGGACCACCTATGGGCAGGATACGTTCGCGGAAGGATCGAAGTCGGATCTCTCTTCGGAGTTGCCGACATAGATCAGAAAAAATCAAGGCCCACCCAAACCGCCCCTATGCAGGATATAATGGTGGAAGATCGCTACAAGTCCGCCGACTTCGTCCATGCGTCTGGACAGCAGAGATCCAAGTTCGTCGGCATGGTAACTATATTCGATCTTACGCGTTGCGTTCAGAGAGAGGGTGAAAACCCCCACGATTACCTAGCCAGGTGGCTCCGTATACAAGCCGACCTGGAGCATTACCCCAATGATGATGCCATGTATCACTTTGTGGAAGGACTGGACCGCGGTACACTTCTCCGACATACTTTAAGGCGGATGCAGGCTTCAGGACGCCTCACTTTCGAAGGCATGGTGAAAATCGTCAACAACTTCGCGGCCGCTGATGCAGAAGCTTAGGCAGCGCTCGTGGTCCTACCCGGCGCCCCTCCGCCTCAACCACCACCACCGCCGCCTCCAATCCCGTCGATGCAGCCGCACCACTGCCTCCAGTCATTGCCACTGCCGTTGCACCACCACCACCCATCATCGAGGAGGCCCAGACACCCTCCGACTCCGTCCTGGACACGCTCTACGCCGACATCAGTGCTGACTCGAAGGAGATAGACTTCAGCCCGGAGGAACTCTACTCTGCTAAGCAGGAGATGGAGGAGGATATCAGACGCGACGAGCAGGCCGACAATGCCATCACATCCCGAGAGGTGTTCATCGCTATTGGGACCGTGATGGAGGAAGATCAACCCGGAGAAGCTCCGCCTAAAGCGTTGGACAAGGGGAAGGGACCACATATTGCTGCTGACAATGATCGCACAAAGGCCATGCCCCCTCTGCCTAACCTAGTGCAGCAGTCGTAGGAACTCAACGTCGGTCCGAGTAACAACAACACCACCAACCCGCCGCCTCTGGCATCTACGTCTGCGGATGCCCAAATCACTCCAGCTGATAGAGTGATGTACGACAATTTGCTCGTCAAGCCCATGACTGTGGCTCATATACGAAACATAGTCCAGCTTGACGACAAGCACCAGCAGCTGCTAGAGGAAGTGCAGGCCATCGCAAAGCAAGGCGCAAAGCTGGATCAAGATCTGGCTAAGGCGCAGAAGTCAATAGAGAAAGCTAGAGCCATGGAGGTCGAGTACAAGACTCTGCTCAAGCAGCAGAAGGCTAAGAAAGCTCCAGCTCACGTCATCAACGATCCTGGTGTACGGCAAAACCTAGGATGGGCTCCCCCGAAGCCGCCACAAGCCAAGCCATACATTGACAGCGAAGGCAGGAAGGTCATGCCCACTCCTATTCTCAACCTAGCCGTCGCCAAGACCCTTCTAGAGCAGGATAGATCACCCGCAGATGTGAAATAGGTCTATGACCTTGTAGCAAACGTGGTGAAACAGCAGGAAAAGGCCACCTCCTGAGCAGGGGCAGAGCCAAGGGGGGCTAGCAGGGGCTAGACCCCCCCTAACCATCGCCCCCCTCAATACATAGGTGCAAATTTTAGTAGTAAACTAATGGCCTCATAGGATTAATCAACACAAATCCCAAATTTAATTGATTTGTCGTGCTTTTCTATACCGAAAGCCAAATGTAGCCCATGAATTCGTTTTATTAATCAACCGTAGTAACATGTCCCAACATTCTTCGTTTGTGTAACTAGACCTAATAGTTAGCACCATATGCAATTGTTTAGATCAACTGACTGGATGCATGTCACCATTGCTCGCTCCTACTCAGTAGCTGGATGCTACGTGATGCCGTGGCCGTGGCGCCATGCTACCTAGCCATGTTGTTTGCCAGTTTCTACCTTTATTAATCATGCCATAACGCTAACAACAAGCATGTTGCGCCATCGAGTATAGGAACCAATCTTCCTCGCTCTGATTGAAGGTACCAAATCGTTAGTATTTTGTCGATAGATCGCATAACCTATAGTCTAATTGATTAATTTACAAAAAAATATGCGTGTTTCGTTTGATGTTTGCTCGGTGATGACGACAACTTATTGCATAATAATTGGAAAATAATAATAGGAAGGTCAGCTGCAATAGAATTATCAGGCTTTATACTCGTAGAGATAAAGTTCATCCAATATAAACTAATCTTTTGTTTTGTATTGTATAAGATTTAGTGCTACATAGTAATATCAGTTCTATGCCGATACTTTGATATACTGTTATGTTTTTTATCCAAACAGTTCTTCCAATACAAAATGATAGGTAGTTAATGTCTTCATGACAAAAAAAATCTTATATATGATCATCAGTATCTTCGCCCCCCTCAATGTCAAATCCTGGCTCCGCCCCTGCTCCTGAGGCTTGAGTCTGACCTAGCATATTGCCAGTCTAGCAATCCTAATCCGCCAAGGGACCAATCTCCTGAGGATGTCAGGTCTCAGACGGGTTCATCAGAACGAAGATGGAGGGATGCACGCAACAGGAAGGACGCTATCCCCATATCCTTTAACCACGGAGGCAAATATCATCCTCGTCGACCATCTCCACCGCCCTGATCCGCCCGACATCGCGAAGACCCCAAAGCTCATCATCGTACAGACATGCCTCCGCCAAGGCAAAGCGGCATCATCATTCGCGACAACACGGAGTAGACCCATCACGATGGAGAGGGAACCAAGGGCATAAGAGCAGGTCGTGCCATGACCCTCCGCGTCCGACAAGCAACCGCGAAAGCGTGAGGCGTCACAGAAGGGTAACAGCAAGAAGGCTAACCCACCGCCACCTCCGCCTCCGTCGCCCCTAGCAACCACCATGGCGGAGGAGGCCCACGTCGTTCACGCAGCCCATCCCCTGGCGGCAAGAACAAAAGAACAAGCCCGGAGCCATACGACACACATTTGATACGTCGGAAACGTATCTATAATTTTTGATGTTCCATGCTTGTTTAGTATCTACTTTGCTTTGCTTTGTCCACACTTTGAGGTGCTTTTCATATGTTTTCTGGTACTAACCTATTAACAAGTTGCCACAGTGCCAGTTGCCTGTTTTCTGCTATTTTTGGTTCCAAAAAAGCTAGTAAGGAAATATTCTCGGAATTGGACGGGACAAAAGCCAAAGTCAATATTTCACCGAGGAGAACACGAAGTCCAGCGGAGAGACGGAGGGGCGCCACAGGGCGGCTGCACCCCCGAGGTGCGGGCCCACCCTGGGCCATGCCTGGGCAGGGTGTGTGCCCCCTGGCCGCCTCCCAGTCTCGCCTCTTCGCCTATAAGAAGCCCCTGATGCCTAAACCCTAAGCACCCGATCAATATTTCACAAAACCGTCTGTAGCCGCCGCCACCATCGTCCCTAGATCAGGGGGGTCTGAAGCTCTTCCGGCACCCTGCTAGAGGGGAGATCATCTCGGAGGCCTTCTTCTTCCTCATGCCATCCTCCGATATGAAGCGTGAGTAGTTCCACCTTGGACTGTGGGTCCATGTAGTAGCTAGATGGTTGTATGTCCTCCTTGTGCTTTCATGTCTAGATCTTGTGAGCTCCGTTCACGACCAAGATCCCATCTATTTGTAATCATGCATGTTATATTTGCGGGGATCCGATGGATATTGAGATTACTATGTCAGATTGATTAATGGTTTTGTCTTATTGATTCTATCATGTCTGTGTTGTTTGTGATCTTGCATGCTCTCCATTGCTAGTAGCTATCTTGGACAAGTAGTTGCTAGTGACTCCAAGAGGGGGTATTTATGCTCGATAGTGGGTTCATGCCTCTATTTAATCAAGGGAAGTGTCAGAAATCTCTAAGGTTGTAGATGTGTTGTTGCCACTAGGGAGAAAACAACGGTCTCTTATTCATGGAACAAGTGGATTGTTTACCTTACACACTTTGCTTAAAGCAGTTGTCTGTTGCTTGCAACTTAATACTAGAGGGGGTTCGGATGTTAATCCAAAGGTGGACTTCTAGTCATAGATGCAGTTAGATGGCGGTCTATGTATCTTGTTGTATTGCCCAATCAAATCTCATAGGATCTTTATGTCGAGTATTGCATTGTTATTCCTTGCTCGGTCCTATCAATTGCCCTACTGTAATTTGTTTACCCAGCATGCGATGTTTATTTAACTAAGGAGAACACCTCTAGTGAACTATGGACCCCTGTCCAATCTTTACCATTGATACATCCTCCACTGTCACTGTTTACTTGCTACAAACCATCATCACCTTCCACACCATATAGTTAATCCTTTGTTACAGCAACCGGTGAGATTGAGAACCTCACTGTTAGTTGGGGCAAAGTCTTGAGTTTGTGTTGTGCAGGTTTCCATGTTGCTTGCAACACCTTTGAGACGTTTCCTTCCTCCTACTGGTTCGATAACCTTGGTTTCTTACTGAGGGAAGACTTGCTGTTGTGCTGCATCATACCTTGCTCTTGGGGTTTCCCGACGAAGCGCTTGGTTTTGTTTTGCTTGGTTTTGTTTGCCTCTTTTTATCAAAAACTCCAAAATCTTATCAAAAACACAAAAATATTAGTTCCCGCTCTAGTTACTGGTCTATTATTGCCTTGCTTGGTCATGCTTTCTATCAATGGATGGTTTCTTTAAAACTAGTTCTTATTGGCAAGGTGGGTTCACGGAAGAAGAAAAGTATTATTATAAGGAACACCGTTTGTCACAAAAAGGGAAACACTTATGGGAACAAATTGATAAATTGAATACTATTGCCAGAGAGGTGTGCTCGACTTATAATGTTACTTATTGATTTGATAAAGCTTGTTGCTGTAGGAGGTATAAACACCTCCCTTTTCAATGTGAGTATAATGATAATTTTACCATATCCTCTTATGTTAAAGGAAATTATGACCTTTATGATGTTGAACAAATTGAAGAATTTATTGCTTTCAAGGGTGCATTTGAACTTGCCAGTTTGCTTGAAAATACTGATGAGGCACCTTATGAATATGAGGTTTATGAGATACGTAAATTTTGCTTTGATAAATACAAGGAAGAAAATGGCTATATTCTTGAATATTTTAATAGGTGCTTTCCACAAATGGAAGAGACAAATGCCTTGCAGGAGCCTATGGAAGAAGAAATTGTTGAAACAGGAAGCTCGTTAGATTAAAAAGAGGAGTATGGATGTTATGCTCCTGTGGATTCTTTTGAAATATCTACTATGGGTAAAACTTGTGATGATGTTCATATGCCTGTTACCTATAGTAGCAATCATGATTGGGAAAAGCACACTACTTTTGATATTGAAAATCTCTTTTGTACCAATTCTGAAAATTCTATTGCCTATGATGATACTTTACCTCCAATTTATGATGATTATGATATTTTCAGTGCACCTACTATTGAGGATAAAATTAATTGTGATTACAATATGCCTCCTATATTTGATGATTATGGTGATGAGAATAATAATGATAGCTATTTTGTTGAATTTGCTCCCACTACAATTAATAAGAACGACTATGCTTATGTGGAGAGTAATAATCGTTTTATGCATGTGGCTCATGATAAGAATGTTTTATGTGATAGTTATATTTTTAATTTTATTCATGATGCTACTGAAAGTTATTAAGAGAGAGTGAAACATGGTCTTATGTATCTCAACAATATTAAGTTTCCCCTCTTTATGTTGAAAATCTTGAAGTTGCACTTGTTTTGCTTTTATATGCTTGTTGCTTTGTGTTTCTTTGATTTGTTTTCTTACAAGATTCCTATGCATAGGAAGTGGGTCAGACTTAAATGTGTTTTGAATTTGCTTCTTGATGATCTCTTTTACTTCAATTCATATTTCCTATCTGAGCATCTTCTCAAACTATCATGCCTAACTTAAAGGCGTTAAATAAAAGTACTTATTGGGAGATAACCCAAAAGTTTTCTTGAGTCTTGGAAGTTATTACATCAGTAATGACCTCTCCTTATCCTTTTTATTTGATTTTTGTGCCAAGAATGACCTCTAATGAGAGGGAAGTAAGATTTGGGGAGTTGTTGTCTCGAAACAGATTTTTGTGCTCTACCATAAAAATTTGTGAGGAGTTTCTGTAAGTAGGATTGGCTCAAAATTTACGAATAGATCCCCCAGTATGTTATATAAATTTCTTTAGTTCAACACTTTTTTGATTTGAGCAACAAAAGATCTTCGAAAAAATCGGTTTCTACCTGCTGATCTGTTTTAACAGATTTCTGGCATTATTTGCATTTGCTTCTTAATGATTCCTTTTTGGGTTCTTTTTTGGGAAATTGAGCTTTTTGAAGGATTTTCTATAGTATCTTGTGTTTTTAGTGAAACTTTTGCTGTTCTAAAGCTAAATCCAAGGGTCTATTATCTTTTGAATACACTAATGTTGCTAATGAAGATTGTGTGAAGTTTTGTATGAAGGAAAAATTTCAGGTGTAGAGAGAGAATGATGTAATGAGATGAAGAATGGACAAAAGCTCAAGCTTGTGGATGCCACCCCGGTGTCACCCAAGAAATATCCAAGAGGTACAAGCGTCAACGCTTGGGCATGCCCAAGGCATTCCCTTCTTCATCAATAAAAAGCTCAGGTCTTTCTAGACACTTCGTTTTTATTGTTTCATGCACTATTGTGTTGTTCTTGGAGCGTCTTAGTTTTCGTTTGCTTTGCTTAGTTTGTTTAGTTTGCTTGAATAAAGTAGTTTGGACCCCTGTTATCGCTGTGTTGTTTCAAATAAGTTGATTGGTGTTGGAAAGGAGTAGAAAGTTCTTGCTTGAAAGTGCAAGAGGAGCTTGCATTGACTGTGACTTAGACTTTAGCATGTCATGCTAGGTGTTCTTTTGGCCTTATGCTTAGTGATTGTTGCTGTAGCATGAATTGTTCCAAACAATTCGGATTTCTTAGTGTGCCTTGAAGGAATCATGTGTTGTTTTCGCATGCAAAAGCATAGTATTGTGGTATTCTCCTTTGATGTTTTGTTTGGGTTGACTTGGCACATGCTCACACCATGTTATGACTATGAACAAGTCACCATAGCCTCTATGATCATTTAGTCCTTGACTTGTAGTACCACTCTATGCTTTGATTAGTAATGTTTTGTCGCTCTGCATGATTATGGCCATTATTGCTCTCTTAGTTAGTTGCTCCCAGTCTTTTGCAAGCCTCCCACTTGTATGAGTAAGCTCTACTCATGCTTCCAACTACCAAGAAACCAAGTTATTCCAAAGTGTCCACTATAAATTCCTATGCATGGTGTGTTACACCATTCCAAGTATATTCTTGTTTTCATCTATCTTCCAATTAAAAAGTATTTTGTTATGTGAAAACTTAGTGATTAAAGCTCTCACGAACTTAATGGCACACTTTACATTCCTTGACCCTAATAAACTTGAACCATTGTGTCATCTATGTTGTATATGCTTGCACTTATATGTTGGAATTAGCAGAACCATGTTGTCATGGGTAACGTTTTCAACATTGCACTTGTACTTGTACACAGTTGATATCATGCTCTTTTGTCTATGGATGTCGCCGGCGTGAAATAAAAAGGGAGCTTGTAAGTCCATGGAGTTATGTATTTTGTGTTAGAGAAATGCCTGGGCCGCTAGCCTAAGCCATGCCTAATCATGGTGGAAACTTGCAGGATCACCATAATGAGCAATCTGTGAAGTATCCTCAATAAAAACCTATGCAAAAAGCAAATAAAAACATCGCTGAGATGCTCATTGTTTGCTTGCCTTCTCATTTTGGTTATGGGATAGCTCCTATACCATGTGCAAGGGGTACCCCGTTGGCGGTTCTATATGATACACATGTACTTACTATGACAAGAACTTACAGGTGACTAAAGTTGAGTAGCATGAGGTGCGGCCCTCGTATTCAAGGGACATGAGATTGCCCACTTATACTTTGTCAAGTGTATACTCCATAGTTTGTTCACTTTAACCTTAATCATTTCAAGATGCTTATGATAGGGGCAATGAAGGCTAAAAGCTAACAAGTACCATAATTTTTGGAAGCTCTTTTTGAAACTTGAAATTCCTGCTTCCCTTTATGAAGGGCCTTTCTTCCACTATTATATTGAGTCTCCACTTTCTACCTTTAGGCACCAGTTAAGAGAGCATAGTTGCCATTCTTAGTTCTATGTGCAGTGTCCCAAAACTTATTGATTGATGTATATTGTTGATATTGCTTGTTCTTGTGCTATTTGTATCCAGTCCCTCTTATGAACTTTGAAGGTGCCCTATGCATCTATTTGCTACTCCATGAGGGACAAGCTGAATGCCACTATGCCATGTTTTCTGTATGTGAAACAAACAAACATTTTTCAATGCATGTTATTCATGATCTTTGTTTGTAGCCTTTCATGTTGCATGCATAGTTACTTTGTCTTATTATTAGAACCCCATCTTTCATGCTCATGTTTAGAGTTCTTTGATCCCAATTTTCAATGCTTGCAAATGGTTTGATCTTGGTTTTGATGGTGCATGTCACCTAAAAAATTATTCTTTTATCACTTACCTACTTGAGGACGAGCAGGAGTTAAGCTTGGGGATTCTTGATACGTCGGAAACGTATCTATAATTTTTTATGTTCCATGCTTATTTAGTATCTACTTTGCTTTGCTTTGTCCACACTTTGAGGTGATTTTCATATGTTTTCTGGTACTAACCTATTAACAAGTTGCCACAGTGCCAGTTGCCTGTTTTCTGATGTTTTTGGTTCCAGAAAAGCTAGTAAGGAAATATTCTCGAAATTGGACGGGACAAAAGCCAAAGTCAATATTTCACCAAGGAGAACACGAAGTCCAGAGGAGAGACGGAGACAGGGAGGTTGCACCCTCAGGCACGGGCCCACCCTGGGCCGTGCCTGGAAAGGGTGTGGGCCCCCTGGCCGCCTCCCAGCCTCGCCTCTTCGCCAATAAGAATCCTTCGATGCCTAAACCCTAAGCACCTGATCAATATTTCACGAAACCGTTTGTAGCCACCGCCACCATTGTCCCTAGATCGGGGGGATCTGAAGCTCTTTCAGCACCCTGCCGAAGGGGATATCATCCCGGAGGCCTTCTTCTTCATCATGCCAGCCTCCGGTATGAAGCGTGAGTAGTTCCACCTTGGACTGCGGGTCCATGTGGACCTTCTCGAGGAAGAGCGCGTATTGGCATGCCAAATATCCTCCATCTACCAGTAGAAGCTACGCAGCTACCATACTCGCCGCGTTCGGCTTCGCTCGTTTAAAGAGGGGGATCTGGTGCTCCGACTTAAGCAGAAAAAGTCACACAAATTATCCCTGCCATGGAAAGGACTGTTCATCATAAGCAATGCGCTACTCAATGGGTCTTACTACCTTGTTGACAATCGTGAACTTGAGGATAGACACAATGATGATCATAAGCGTAAGCGACGTGACCCGGATGATGACTACCCGGATCTTGATCGGCCATGGAACATAGCACAAATACGTCCTTTATACACTTAGCATATTTGTATATACTTTGTACCTCTTATATGATCAATGAAATAAAGCTCTTTGGTTCACTCATATTCTTGAGTATTTTACCTCCTATAGTGTTTATTTTTGAATCGTATAAAACCCTTATGCGCAAGTTTTGCATTTGCACTTGTGAAAATTCTGCCTAGGGGCGTTAGCTTAAGTTTTCTGGTCTACACGTTCTTTGTTGTTTTTTATGTGAATTTTGGAGTAGTGACTTTTGGCACTTGAAGTCGGCGATTTTTTTCTTAGGTTTTAATGGTGCTATTGGGCATCATCACTTGAGCGCATGGTTCCGACTATGAGTCTTCTGACTCACGAAAAGTCAAGCACAAAAGCCAAAGTAATGGATAAGCCAACACTTGCTTAAAAAATATATACATGCTGGAACTAGTACTTAATTTGCACGAAACATACAAATATTGTTTACGCCTTAAGATTAACACAGTAGTTTTTCCGCATACACAGACCAGAGGAAACAAATATTACAAAGTGTTTTTTCATTCCTCTGGCGCAGGAGACTTTGAGGTATCATCGTCGGCAGCAGGAGAGCCATCCTGATCATCTTCAAAGTCGGTGGTCTTGAGGGACTCGGAGGAGCTAGGCTGGTCGCCATCAATGATCTCAAGAGGCACAAAGGCGTTTGGATTGACCAACTCAGCGACCCTGGTGTCATAGCCGGCGAGCAATGCCCATATAGTTTCATGATCAATCTTCTGGCCGTCATCATCTACGTCGGGTAGACCCGAGGTCACCTGTCGATGTCGGCATTCTCGTAGTGGGCCTTGACCATCGCCAGCAACATTCTAGCACCAGCCCGGGTACATGAAGCTTTCCAGCTTATGATACGCTCGGGGGCTTGGCGCAGAATCTCCAAGTACTTTATGACAGAATCCACCGCCTTGATGTTGATGTTCAGGGGCATGGCGATCTCTTTGTCTTGCTTGATGGCGGTACTGATGAAGTTGCCGGCAAGGATCATGCATTCTTTTGGCGGAGGAGGCGTATTGGTTAAACCAATAGGAGCTGCATTTCCGGCCAAGCAAATGGAATACGAGAGTTCAATAACACAAAAAAGTTCAGAGTACCTGGCTTACAGAAATACAAGACGGAGATCGCTTACGAAAGATGCTCGCCTCTTCTTGTTGGAGTGTCTCCGCCATGGAGTCCCGCTCTTGTTGGAGAACAATGTAAGCCTCAAGGTTGCGTTGATTTTGCTCATCGAAAGCTTTCTTCTCCTCCTTGAGGATTGCAATTTCCTCCTTCAGTCGGTTGATCTCCGTATTGGCAGACTCCTGCAAGGCCTTCATGGACTCTTCATGCATCTTCAAAGTGTCAGCCCTCTCCTGCTTAAGGATCTTGTTCTCGCTATCCAGCAGTTCAATGTGCTTGGATTGCTCGACAATGTCCTTTGCCTTGGCAATAGTTTCTGCAAGTCGGAGAAATGACAGCACACAATGAGTAGTCGAAGAGTGATGGCACAAGACCAAGTTTGAGTGTGAAATTGACAGGAAAAACAGACTCTTGCTCTTGGTGATTTGATCCTTCAAGAAGGCAGTTTTACCCTTTTCATCTTCTAGTTCAGCGCGCATCTTGTGGAACTTCTCGTTGGAGACGTCTCTCCGAGCATTCTACTTGGAGTATCTAGCCGGATAAATATCCACCTAGAAGCTTGGGGGCAACAGTGAGAGTTTTTAACTCGGCAATATGCTTAGTCTTTCTTTAAGCATCTAGTCAGAACTAATTCTGTTTCAACTAGAGGCTTGGGGGCTACAATATTGAAATTTACAAACACTGCGTATGCTACTCTGTAAAGTATCTAGTCGGAATAATTCATTCAAACTACATACTTGGGGGCTACAGTGCGAAGTATCTAGCCTAGTCACTCTTAGAGCATTCAGACACAATGACCTATGGTTTTCCGTCTGAATCCTCGGGGCCTACAGTGGGATACTACATATGAAATGCAAAAGGCAAATAAAACTTACGAGTGCGATGATCTTGAGATTGGTGGCTCTCTCGACAAATATCTTGCTGAAGGAAAGACTATTTTTGCACAGGATATCCGCCTTCCTAAGCAGCTCCTCAAGACAACAAGTCGGAGAAGATGGCGCTGCACTGATACGTCCAATTTGCATCATCATTCTATATCATAATTTGCCTCTATTCATTGATATATTTCTTATTATGAGGTGTGTTGGATGATTCTTGGAGGATGGACTGCCCGAGTCAGGTTTCTAATGGAAAAAGAGGTGTTTTGATGCAATTTCACAAAGATCAGAAAAATACCAGAAAAATATTGGAAAATTATATTTTCCCAGAAGACGAAGGAAGCCACAAGGGGAGGCGTAGCTGGTCCATAGGGGGCCCACACCCCCCTAGGCGTGGGTCCCCCTGGGCCGCGCCTAGGGCAGGTGTGGCCCACCTGGTCAGCCTCCGACTCCGCCCTCTCGCCTATATCTTCCTCTCGGAACCCTAACACCAGGGGGCGACCACAGAAAGATTTCCGCTGCCTCTGTGGGGCGGAAAACACCGAGAGAGAAAGAGCTCTCCGGCAGACAGATTTCTGCCGAGGAAATTCCTTCCCGGAGATGGGAGATCGTCGCCATCAACACCATCATCAAACTAGGATTCATCGGGATCATCATCATCCACACCATCATCTCCACCAGCACCATCATCACCACTCCATCCCGCTGTAACAATTGTGTTGGATCTTGCATTAGTTCATAGGGGAAACTTTCCCGGTGTTGATTACTATTGTAGTTAATGCTTGTGAGTGGAACATTATTGTTTATGTTCAGATTGTTATCCATCACCATATCATCTTTGATCTTGATCCATATGATGTCTTTTGAGTAGTTCGTTTAGTTCTTGAGGACATGGGAGAAGTCATGTTGTTAGTAGTGGATTTGTGTTGAGTTATTATTCAATGGTTTAGTATTTAAGTTGTGGTGCTATTCTTCTAGTGGTGTCATGTGAAAGTCGACTACATGATACTTCACCATTTATGGGCCTAGGGGAATGCATTGTGTATTTGGCTACTAATTGTGGGGTTGCCGGAGTGACAGAAACCTGAACCCCCGTTAGGACACCTTTGCACAAGGGAGTGTAGGATCTCAGAGTTTAAGGTTGTGGTTAGGTTTATATCTTAATTACTTTCCTGTAGTTGCGGATGCTTGCAGGGGGTTTAATCACAAGTATGTATTAGTGTAAGTAAGGTCGGTACATTAGCACAGGTTCGCCCACACAACACTTACAACACCAAAGAAGAGTACTCAGCTATTTGAAGCGAAAGCACTTGACATAAATCCCATGTGTCCTCGAGAACGTATGGTCTGTATAAGTATTTCCACCGGCTTGTCCTTTGCTAAGAAAGGATTGGGCCACTTGCTGCGTTTGTTCGTTGTCTTTATTACTTGCACTTTGTTTTGTTGCTTTATTAGAAAACCCCTAAAAATCCGTTTGCTAAGTATTTACAAAGATTTCCTGCTCCATACCACTAGTCAACACCTTCTTCTCCTTGTTGGGATCGACACTCTGATTTATCGAAAGTACTACGATACACCCCCTATACTTGTGGGTCATCATGCACCAGGAGCCAAAGCTAAGCTACTCGACGTAAGCGCCGGGTAGACAATCTTCGGGAGCTCCGTTGGCATCTTGGATGCAGTGGCGCGGCCTTCGGCAGAAGTTCTGCCTTCCACCATCACCTTACCGCTACTAGTGGCATCCTTAGTCGGAGCTTCAGCCACTTTGGATGTGGTGCTTTCTTGTGTGGCCTGCTCGCCGACAACAGCAAGATCCGCGGCGACACCTGGGTCCACTTCCATGGCGGAAGGGCAAGATGCTACCTTAGCTGGAGAGCTTGTCGGTGCGTGATACGTTGGAAACGTACCTATAATTTTTGATGCTCCATGCTTGTTTAGTATCTACTTTGCTTTACTTGTCCACACTTTTAGGTGCTTTTTACATGTTTTCTGGTACTAACCTATTAACAAGTTGCAACAGTGCCATATGCCTGTTTTCTGCTGTTTTTGGTTTCAGAAAAGTTAGTAAAGAAATATTCTCGGAATTGGACGGGACGAAGGACAAAGTCAATTACTTTCCGTGGGGAACAAGAAGTCCAGAGGAGAGCCGGAGGGGCCGTCCAGAGGGGCCACCCCCCAAGAGAGGCCACAGGTGGGCCTACGCCTGGCTAGGGTTTGGTGGCCCTGGCCGCCTCCTGGTCTCGCCCCTTCGCCTATAAGAAGCCCCCAAAGCAGAAGACCTAAGTACCCGATCAGAAATCCACGAAACCATCTGTAGCCGCCGCCACTATCGTCCCTAAATCGGGGGATCTGAAGTTCTTCCCGGCACCCTACCAGAGGGGAGATCATCCTGGAGGCCTTCTCTCCGATATGATTCGTGAGTAGTTCCACCTTGGACTATGGGTCCATGTTGTAGCTAGATGGTTGTATCTTCTCCTTTGTGCTTTCATGTATAGATCTTGTGAGCTCCGTTCATGATCAAGATCTAATATATTTATAATCATGCATGTTGTGTTTGCGGGGATCCGATGGATATTGAGATTATGTTGGTTTGATTACTGGTTTTATCTTTATGATTCTATCATGTCTGTGTTGTTTGTGATCTTGCATGCTCTTTGTTGCTAGTGGTTATCTTGGCCAAGTAGTTGCTAGTGACTCCAAGAGGGAGTATTTATGCTCGATAGTGGGTTCATGCCTCTAGTTTCCAAGGGAGGTGATAGAAATCTCTTCAGTTGTAGATGTGATGTTGCTACTAGGGAGAAAACAACGGTCTCTTGTTCATGGAACATCTGGACTGTTTACCTTACACACTTTGCTTAAAGCAGTTGTCTGTTGCTTGCAACTTAATACTGGAGGGGGTTTGGATGATAACCTGAAGGTGGACTTCTAGTCATAGATGCAGTTGGATGACTGTCTATGTATATTGTTGTATTGCCCAATCAACCTCATAGGATATTTCTGGCTAGTAATTGCATTGTTATGCCTCGCTCAGTTCCTGTCAATTGCCCCGTTGTAATTTGTTTACCCTTCATGCCATGTTGTTTATCTAAGGAGAGCACCTCTAGTGAACTATGGACCCCGGTCCAATCTTTACCATTGATACATATTACACTGTTACTTGTTTACTTGCTGCAAACCATTACCTTCCACACCATACGTTTAATCCTTTGTTACAGCAAACCGGTGAGCTTGACAACCTCACTGATTCGTTGGGGCAAAGTCTTGAGTTTGTGTTATGCAGGTCTCCATGTTGTTTGCAACACCTGTGTGACGTTTCCTTCCTCCTTCTGGTTCGATAACCTCGGTCTCAACTGAGGGAAAACTTGCTGCTTGCTCTTCACACACCCTGCACTTGGGGTTACCAATGAAGTGCCACGTCGAGCATCATCAAGACTTTCTGGCGCTGTTGCCGGGGAGGCTAAGGACGTCTTCACTAGGGGAGTCCTTCACGTCCTTTTTCTTTACTTTGTTTTTAGTTTGCTTGGTTTTGTTTGCCTATTTCCAAAAAAACCAAAAAAATTAGTCTAGCTTGGTTTGCTTGCCTTATTCAAAAACACAAAAAAATTAGTTCCTGCTCTAGCTGCTGCTGCTTTTTTTTTGGCTTTCCCACCTTTGCCAAAATGAACTCTGCTGAGAACACCAAGTTGTGTGACTTCACTAGCACCAACAACAATGATTTCCTAAGCACACCTATTGCTCCACCTTCTCCTGATGCTATCTTTTATGAAATTAAGCCTGCTTTGTTGAATCTTGTGATGAGAGAACAATTTCCTGGTGTTGGTTCTGATGATCCTGCTGCCCATCTTAATAGCTTTGTTGAACTTTGTGAGATGCAAAAGTATAAGGATGTAGATGGAGATATTATTAAGCTCAGGCTTTTTCCTTTCTCCTTGAGGGGAAAAGATAAATAATGGTTGCTATCTTTGCCTAAAAATAGTATTGATTCTTGGACTAAGTGCAAAGATGCTTTTATTGGAAAGTACTATCCTCCTGCTAAGATTATTGCTATGAGAAGTGACATAATGAAATTTAAACAACTTGATAGTGAACATGTTGCTCCTGCTTGGGAAAGAATGAAATCTTTGGTTAAATATTGCCCTACTCATGGACTCACTGCTTGGATGATTATCCAGACTTTTTATGCAAGTTTGAACTTCTCCTCAAGAAACCTGTTGGATTCTGCTACTGGAAGTACTTTTATGGGACTCACCTTGGGTGCTGCAACAAGGCTCCTTGATAATATGATGGTTAATAACTCTGAATGGCATGTTGAGAGAGCTCCACATGGTAAGAAGGTAAATTCTGTTGAGGAAACTTCCTCTTTGAGTGAAAAGATTGATGTTATTATGGCTATGCTTGTTAATGGGAAAGCTCCTCTAGATCCTAATAGTGTTCCCTTAGCCTCTTTGGTTGATCAAGAAGAGCAAGTTGATGTGAACTTCATTAGAAACAATAATTTCAACAACAATGCCTATAGGAATAATTTTGGTAGCAACAACAATTATAGGCCTTATCCTCCTAGTGGAAATGCTTATCAGGATAGATCTGGAATGCCTAGTGAAGAGAGGATTCTAGAAGTTGAGAGATCCACTAAATTTTTTATGCAAATGCAATATGAGCAAAACAATATTTTCACTAAAAATATGGAGGAACAATCTATTATATTGAAAAACATTAGTCTTCAGCTTGAGAATTTGAATAGAGAAATTCCTAGTTTACAGTCAAAAATTTTGAGTGCTGAGAAAAATATATCCTCTTTGTCTGAAGCTCAAACTTCCTTAGTTAATAAAATGGCTGCTAAACCTGAAACTATGGAAAACACCTTTGCTACTGCTCATGCCATACAAGTTACTATTGATGAAAATGTTAGACTGTTAGCTCAACTTCATGCTAGGTGGGAAAGGGAAGCTGAAATCGATAGAAACAATAGTGTGTGCACTATCACCACTAAACCACAAGTAGCCCCTATTCCTCCTCCTACTATGCCTAAGCCTAGTGAGCCTACTACTAGTGATGCTAAGTTTGACTTTGATATGGATGGTTGCAATATTTCTGAAGTGATTATGTTCCTGCAAAAGCTTGCTAGAAGTCCTGATGCTAGTGATATGCATGTTGCCTTTACCAAACACATTACAGATGCTCTTGTTAAGATTAAGGAAGAGAAGTTAAAACACAAAGCTTCTATTCCTAGGAAAGTAGAAGATAGTTGTGAATCCATTATTAATATGCAAGTGAATGACTTTGATCTCAAAGCTTCATGTGATCTTGGTTCTAGTGTCTCTATTATGCCTAGGAAGATTTATGAAATGCTTGATTTGCCACCGTTAGAAGATTGTTATTTGAATGTCCCACTCAATGATAATGCTAAGAAGAAACTCATGGGGAGTATTAATGATGTTCTCATTATGGTTAACAATGCTTATGTCCCTGTTGATTTCTATGTTTTGGATGTTGAATACAATGCTTCTTGTCCTATTACTTTGGGAAGACCTTTTCTTAGAACAGTTGGTGCCATCATTGATATGAAAGAAGGCACCATTAAATATCATTTTCCATTCAAGAAAGGTATTGAACACTTACCTATGGGGAGAGAGAAGTTGTTTTTTGCTCCTCCTTTGAAAGCAAGGTTTTATGTTAATGCTTCCTCATTTCAAAAACTTGATTCTTCTTGCTTCTTCTGCCTAACTTAAAGGCGTTAAAGAAAAGTACTTGTTGGGAGATAACCCAAGAGTTTCCTTGAGTCTTGGAAGTTATTACTTCTGTAATGACCTCTCCTTATCCTTTTTGTTTGCTTTTTGTGCCAAGAATGACCTCTAATGAGAGGTAAGTAAGATTTGGGGAGTTGCTGTCCCGAAACAGATTTCTGTCCTCCACCAAAAATATTCGTGAGGAGGTTCTGTAACTCGTATTGAGCCCAAAATTTACAAATAAATCCCGCAGTATGTTGGCTAACTTTAGTTAGTTCAACACTTTTTTATTTGAGCAACATAATATGTTCGAAAAAATTCGTTTCTACCTGCTGGTCTGTTTTGACAGATTTCTGCCATTACTTGCATTTGCTTCTTATTGATTCCTTTTTGAGCTCTCTTCAGGTAAATTGAGTTTCTTTGAAGGAGTTACTACAGTAGCTTGTGTTTTTAGTAAAAATCCTTGCTGTTCCAAAGCTTTTCCAGTGGTCTAATATCTTTTGAATAAGTTAATGTTGCTAATGAAGATTGTGTGAAGTTTTGTATGAAGGAAAAATTTCAGGTGTAGAGAGAGAATGATGCAATGAGATGAAGAATGGACAAAAGCTCAAGATTGGGGATGCCACCATGGTTCCACCCCAACAAATATCCAAGAAGTACAAGCGTCAAAGCTTGGGGATGCCCAAGGCATCCCCTTCTTCATCAATAAAAAGCTCAGGTCTGTCTAGACACTTTGTTTTTATTGTTTCATGCACAGTTGTGTTGTTCTTGGAGCGTCTTAGTTTTCGTTTGCTTTTCTTAGTTTGTTTAGTTTGATTTGGTAGTTTGGACCCCCGTTCTCACTGTGTTGTTTTGCAAATAAGTTTGCTTGGTGTTTGGAAAGGAGTAGTAAGTTCTTGCTTGAAGTGCAAGAGGACCTTGCATTGATTGTGACTTAGACTTTAGCATGACATGCTAGTTGTTGTTTTAGCATTATGCTTAGTGATTATTGCTGTAGCTGTTGGAGATATGCCCTAGAGGCAATAATAAATATAGTTATTATTATATCTTTGTGTTTATGATAAATGTTTGCATTCATGCTATAATAGTATTAACAAGGAAACCATTAATACTTGTGTGAATTGTAAACTTAATTTGAAGTCCCTAGTATAGCCTCTATACTTCACTAGCTTGTTGGTTGATTGATGATGTGGTTTCTTTGTCATGAACATTGAGATGTTATCAACAACAAGATCATATCGTTAGGAGAATGATATGGTGGACATACTCCTATAGATAAGCGTAGCATAAAGATCAAGTCATTTCAATAGTTCAATTGCTATATGCTTTCTGATACATAGTAACCTAATTCCTTCGACCATGAGATCATGCATATCACCTTTACTGGATGGATGCTTTGATGTCATCAAACACCACACCGTAACAGGGTGGCTATAAAGGTGGTATTGAGTGTTCGGAAAGTATTGGTTGAAACACATGGATCAAGAGTGGGATTTGTCCATCCACATGACGGATAGATATTCTCTGGGCCCTCTCGGTGAAATGTCATCCAATTAGCTTGCAAGCATGTGACTGGGTCACAAGGGATCACATATCACGGGAACGAGAAAAGAGTACTTATCAGTAACGAGGTTGAACTAGGTATGCAGAGATACCGAAGATCATAACCTCGGATAAGTAACATATCGTGAGACAAAGGGAAATTGGTATCGTATGTAAGTGGTTCATTCGATCGCAAAGTAATCGTAGAAATATGTGGGAGCCATATGAATTTCCAGATTCCTCTATTGGTTATTGTTCGGAGAAGTGTCTCGATCATGTCTGCATAATTCACGAACCGTAGGGAGACACACTTAAGGATTCGACGTTGTTTGAGTAGTTATGGTATTATGAGAAAGAGACCGAATGTTGTTCGGAGTCTCGGATGGGATCCGGGATATCACGAGGTGATCCGGAATGGTCCGGAGAATAAGATTCATATAAGGAAAGTCCCGTTTCGGAGTTCGGGAATGATTCCGGTGTTTTCATCGGGAACATTCTAGAAGGTCCCGGAATGTCCGGCACTCCGGGGGGGAAGGGGTACATGAATGTATCATTGCATGTTGGAATGATTGCATCATGTACTAAGTGTTCTCGCTGTCCGAAATAAAGGGTTAATTCAAATCCTAATTGAAAAAGTCAAACTGCCAGTTTTCGGTCAAACTGCCAGTTTTCGGAAAGAGGAGAAAGAGGAGGAGAGGTGGAGGCCGAGTTGGAGGAGGGTTCCTCCCCTTGGCCGGCGCACCTCCCAAGGCCGAGTTGGGGAGGAACTCCTCCCCTTGGCCGCCGGCCCTCCCACCTATAAAGGGAGGGGCAGGGCTCCCCTCTCTACAACACTACTAGTTCCTACCCTCTAAACTAAACCCTAGATCTAAACCCCGGTTTAGAGCTATTTTGGTTTAGAGCCTTCTAATTGGTTTAGAGCCCTCTAATTGGTGTGTCTAATTACTAGACCACTAATAGCCTCTCTCATAAGCTCCACCATACTCGCACCGGCTTAAGGCGAAGCCCTGCGGGATCTCCCCTCTACTTCCGGTACCACGCCGTTGTGCTGCCGGAATCGCGAGGAGAGTGCTACAACCTCCGCTGCCTGCTGGAACAAGGGAGAGGAAGGTCTTCGTCGAGTACCGAACGTGTGACCGACTGCGGGGGCGCTGCTGGAACGTGGCGCCGGAAGGATCGTCTACACGATCTTGAGATCGGAAAGAGTACGACTACATCACCCACGAGAATCTGCTCTCGTTAAACACTTTGGAATCTTCGAGGGTGAGTTATTCCATCGACTCGTTGCTACAATCTAGTAGATAGATCTTGGCTTGTTTGTTTGTATGCGATAGAAAATTTTTGTTTTCCATGCTACGAACCCCTACAGTGGTATCAGAGCCGTGTCTATATGTAGATCTGTTGCACGAGTAGAACACAATGGTCATTGTGGGCGTTGATGCTTTTATTGTAGATTGCTTTTTGTGTACTTTGCATCTTGCGGTATGTTGGGATGAAGCGGCCCGGGCTAACCTTACATGACATCGTTCATGAGACTTGCTCCACGCTTAACATGCAACTTGTATTGCATAAGTGGCTTTGCGGGTGCCTGTTTCTCCTAGCATAGTAAAGATCCAATTTACAACGGGTAATCAACAATGCTAGTATCAATGTTGTGGTTCTTGTTCGTAGGTTAGAACGACACTTATGGAAAGCCCCAAACCACGTAAAATATGCAAAGAAAGTAGAAGCGTCTAACTTTGTTTTGCAGGGGTGTGCAGTGATGTGATATGGCCATGATTGTGATTATATTTGATGTATGCAATGTTCCTTATTGTAAGTTGGCAACCGGCAGGAGCCATATGGTTGTCTTTAATTTCTGTTAAGACCTGCGTGTCTATTCAAAATAGTTGTAATAGTTGAAGCTGGTGGACGACAACCATGAAGAAGCGTCATTGACCTTGATGCTATGCCGGTGATGATGGAGATCATATTCGTGCTTGAAGATGGAGATCGGAAGCACAAAGAAGAAAGGCCATATCATATCACATATTATGAATTGCATGTGATGTTAATCCTTTATGCATCTTGTATTGCTTAGTAGACGACGGTAGCATTATAAGATGATCCCTCATGCACATAAATTTCAAGTTCTGAAGTGTTCACCCTTAGTATGCACCGTTGCCAAAGCTTGTTGCTTCGAAGCACCACGTGATGATCGGGTGTCTTTGATTCCGCGGGTGAATACAACGTAAGCAAGCCAGATTTGCTTATGCGGTAACTAAGGTTTGATCTTGACGAGCCTAGCATGTACAGACATGGCCTCAGGAACACGGATCGCCAAAAGGCAAAGCATGAATCATATAGTAGATATGATGAACATGATGATTGTTCGCCATTAAAACTATATCGGCTCTCGTGATGATCGGTGTTGATATAGTAGTTTTGGTTCGTGTGATCACTAAAACAATGTGAGGGATGTTGTTTTGAGTGGGAGTTCACCTAGTTTAATTTCATTAATTAATTTGAACTCAATTTGTCATAAACTTAGTCTAAACTATTGCAAATATGTTGTAGATCAATGGCAGCCCCTACCATCAATTTTAATGCGTTCCTAGAGAAAGAAAAGTTGAAAAACAATGGAAGCAACTTCGCGGATTGGTTCCGCAATTTGAGGATTGTCCTCACAGCTGGTAATTTGACCTATGTGCTGGATGCACCGCTAGGTGACCCACCTGCAGCTGATGCTACCGATGAAGTAAAGAATGTTTACCTCGCTCGGAAGAATCAGTACTCCATAGTTCAGTGTGCTATCTTGTATGGTTTAGAATCGGAGCTTCAGAAAAGGTTTGAAGAGTCAGATCCATATGATATTGTCGAGGATCTCAAATTAATTTTTGAGACTCATGCGGCAATTGAAAGTTATGAAGCTTCTGAAAAGTTCTTTAACTGCAAGATGGAAGAGGGTAGCTCCGTCAGTGAGCATGTGCTTAAGATGTCTGGGCACGCAAATAAACTTCAAAGTTTGGGTATAGTGATTCCTAATACTTTGGGAGTTTACCGCATCCTCCAATCACTACCACCAAGTTACAAGAACTTTGTGATGAACTACAACATGCAGAACATGAACAAAGAGTTGCCAGAACTATTTGCTATGTTAAAATCTGCAGAAGTGGAGATCAAGAAAGAGCACCAAGTGTTGATGGTCAATAAGACCACCAAATTCAAGAAAGGCAAGTCTAAGCAAAAGGGACACTTCAAGAAGGGTGGTAAGAAAGTTACCATGCCAACGAAGAAGACCAAGGCTGGACCTAAGCCTGAAACTGAGTGCTTTTACTGCAAGGGAGAAGGTCACTGGAAGCGGAATTGCCCAAAGTACTTGGCGGATTTGAAGAACGGCAACATCAAGAAGAAAGGTATATTTGATATACATGTTATTGATGTGTATCTCACTAGTATTCGTAGTAGTGCCTGGGTATTTGATACTGGTTCGGTTGCTCATATTTGTAACTCGAAACAGGAGCTGCAGAATAAACGGAAGCTAGCGAAGAACGAGGTGTCGATGCGTGTGGGAAACGGATCAAAGGTTGATGTGATCGCGGTCGGCACGCTACCTCTTCATCTACCATCGGGATTAGTTTTATACTTAAATAATTGTTATTTGGTGCCTGCGTTGAGCATGAACATTATATCGGGATCTTGTTTATTGCGAGACGGTTACTTGTTTAAATCAGAGAATAATGGTTGTTCGATTTATATGAGTAATATGTTTTACGCACATGCACCTTTGATAGATGGTCTATTCTTATTGAATCTCGATAGTAGAAATACACATCTTAATAACATTGAAGCTAAACGTTTGAAATCAAGCGATAATTCGACCTATATGTGGCACTGTCGTCTTGGTCACATTGGAGTGAAACGTATGAAGAAACTCCATTCCGATGGACTTCTTGAATCACTTGATTTTGAATCACTTGAAAGATGCGAAGCATGTCTGATGGGTAAAATGACTAAGACTCCATTTTCTGGTATAATGGAGCGAGCTACGGACTTATTGGAAATCATACATACCGATGTGTGTGGTCCAATGAGTGTAGCATCGCGCGGTGGTTATCGTTATGTTCTTACCTTCACGGATGATTTGAGTAGATATGGGTATATCTATTTCATGAAACATAAGTCCGAAACTTTCGAGAAGTTTAAGGAGTTTCAAAGTGAGGTAGAGAATCAACGTAACAAGAAGATTAAATTTCTACGTTCTGATCGTGGAGGTGAATATCTAAGTTACGAGTTTGGCGAGCATTTAAAGAAGTGCGGAATACTTTCACAATTGACACCGCCGGGAACACCACAGCGTAATGGTGTGTCCGAACGTCGTAATCGAACTCTCTTAGATATGGTTCGTTCTATGATGTCACTTACAGATTTACCGCTATCATTTTGGGGTTATGCATTAGAAACAGCCGCATTCACTTTAAATAGGGCACCATCTAAATCCGTTGAAACGACACCGTATGAATTATGGTTTGGGAAGAAACCTAAATTGTCGTTCCTTAAAGTTTGGGGATGCGAAGCCTATGTAAAGAAGTTACAGCCGGACAAGCTTGAACCCAAAGCGGAAAAATGCGTCTTCATAGGATACCCAAAGGAAACTATTGGGTATACCTTCTATCATAGATCCGAAGGCAAAATCTTCGTTGCCAAGAATGGATCCTTTCTAGAGAAGGAATTTCTCTCGAAAGAAGTGACTGGAAGGAAAGTAGAACTCGACGAGGTTGTCGAACCTTCTCTCGAAATTGCGAGTAGCGCAGCACCGGAAGAAGTTCCTGTGGTGCCTGCACCAATAAGAGAGGAAGCTAATGATGATGATCATGAAACTTCGGTTGAAGTTGCTACAGAGCCTCGGAGGTCAACGAGAACTCGTACCACTCCAGATTGGTATGATTCCGTTATGAATGTCATGTTGGTGGACAACACCGATGACCCCGAGACATATGAGGAAGCGATGATGAGCCCAGATTCCAATAAATGGCAAGAAGCCATGAAATCCGAGATTGGATCCATGTACGGAAACCAAGTATGGACTTTGGTGGACTTACCGGATGGCCGGAAGGCTGTCGAGAACAAATGGATTTTCAAGAAGAAAACAGATGCTGATGGTAATGTTACTGTCTATAAAGCTCGACTTGTCGCAAAAGGGTTTCGACAAATTCAAGGAGTTGACTACGATGAGACTTTCTCACCAGTAGCGAAGCTAAAGTCTGTGAGGATTATGTTAGCAATCGCTGCATATTATGATTATGAGATATGGCAGATGGATGTCAAAACAGCATTCCTCAATGGAGACATTGATGAAGAGTTGTATATGATGCAACCCAAAGGTTTTGTCGATCCTAAAGATGCTAACAAGGTATGCAAGCTTCAACGGTCCATCTATGGATTGAAGCAAGCATCCCGAAGTTGGAATCAACGTTTTGATAAGGTAATCAAAAGTTTTGGTTTTATACAAACTTATGGAGAAGCTTGTATTTACAAGAAAGTGAGTGGGAGCTCTGTAGCATTCTTAATACTGTATGTGGATGACATATTGTTGATTGGGAATGATGTAGACCTTCTTAATAGTGTCAAGGAATATTTGAATAATAGTTTTTCAATGAAGGATCTTGGCGAAGCAGCTTACATATTAGGCATAAAGATTTATAGAGATAGATCGAAACGCCAAATATCATTGTCACAAAGTACATATTTGGACAAAGTTCTAAAGAGGTTTGGAATGGAAGATAGCAAGAAAGGGTTCTTGCCCATGTTGCCCAATACGACCTTGAGTAAAACTCAAAGTCCGACATCGGCAGAAGATAGAGAAAGGATGAGTAAGACTCCCTATGCCTCAGCCATAGGATCTCTAATGTATGCCATGCTATGTACTAGACCCGACATTGCATATGCTGTTAGTTTAACTAGCAGATATCAAAGTGATCCAGGAGTGGATCATTGGACAGCGGTCAAAAACATCCTTAAATACTTGAGAAGAACTAAGGATATGGTTCTTTCTTATGGAGGTGATGAACAGCTCGTTGTTAATGGTTACACCGATGCTAGTTGGAACACTGATCCGGATGATTCTAAATCACAATCTGGATACGTATTTATTTTGAATGGTGCAGCAGTTAGCTGGAGGAGTGCAAAGCAAAGCGTTGTGGCGAGATCTTCAACTGAATCGGAATACATGGCTGCTTCGGAGGCTTCACAAGAAGCGATATGGATGAAAGAGTTCATTACAGAGCTGGGTGTGGTTCCTAGTGCGCTGGACCCAATGTCTATCTACTGTGATAACATGGGCGCCATAGCCAATGCGCAAGAACCAAGGTCACACAAGAAGCTGAAGCATATCAAGCTACGTTTTCACGCTATTCGAGAACATATCCAGGATGGGGATATAAAGATTTGCAAAGTACACACAGATCTGAATGTGGCGGATCCGTTGACTAAACCTCTCCCGAGGGCAAAACATGACCAACACCAAACTGCCATGGGTGTTCGGTATATTACCATGTAATCTAGATTAGATGACTCTAGTGCAAGTGGGAGACTGTTGGAGATATGCCCTAGAGGCAATAATAAATATAGTTATTATTATATCTTTGTGTTTATGATAAATGTTTGCATTCATGCTATAATAGTATTAACAAGGAAACCATTAATACTTGTGTGAATTGTAAACTTAATTTGAAGTCCCTAGTATAGCCTCTATACTTCACTAGCTTGTTGGTTGATTGATGATGTGGTTTCTTTGTCATGAACATTGAGATGTTATCAACAACAAGATCATATCGTTAGGAGAATGATATGGTGGACATACTCCTATAGATAAGCGTAGCATAAAGATCAAGTCATTTCAATAGTTCAATTGCTATATGCTTTCTGATACATAGTAACCTAATTCCTTCGACCATGAGATCATGCATATCACCTTTACTGGATGGATGCTTTGATGTCATCAAACACCACACCGTAACAGGGTGGCTATAAAGGTGGTATTGAGTGTTCGGAAAGTATTGGTTGAAACACATGGATCAAGAGTGGGATTTGTCCATCCACATGACGGATAGATATTCTCTGGGCCCTCTCGGTGAAATGTCATCCAATTAGCTTGCAAGCATGTGACTGGGTCACAAGGGATCACATATCACGGGAACGAGAAAAGAGTACTTATCAGTAACGAGGTTGAACTAGGTATGCAGAGATACCGAAGATCATAACCTCGGATAAGTAACATATCGTGAGACAAAGGGAAATTGGTATCGTATGTAAGTGGTTCATTCGATCGCAAAGTAATCGTAGAAATATGTGGGAGCCATATGAATTTCCAGATTCCTCTATTGGTTATTGTTCGGAGAAGTGTCTCGATCATGTCTGCATAATTCACGAACCGTAGGGAGACACACTTAAGGATTCGACGTTGTTTGAGTAGTTATGGTATTATGAGAAAGAGACCGAATGTTGTTCGGAGTCTCGGATGGGATCCGGGATATCACGAGGTGATCCGGAATGGTCCGGAGAATAAGATTCATATAAGGAAAGTCCCGTTTCGGAGTTCGGGAATGATTCCGGTGTTTTCATCGGGAACATTCTAGAAGGTCCCGGAATGTCCGGCACTCCGGGGGGGAAGGGGTACATGAATGTATCATTGCATGTTGGAATGATTGCATCATGTACTAAGTGTTCTCGCTGTCCGAAATAAAGGGTTAATTCAAATCCTAATTGAAAAAGTCAAACTGCCAGTTTTCGGTCAAACTGCCAGTTTTCGGAAAGAGGAGAAAGAGGAGGAGAGGTGGAGGCCGAGTTGGAGGAGGGTTCCTCCCCTTGGCCGGCGCACCTCCCAAGGCCGAGTTGGGGAGGAACTCCTCCCCTTGGCCGCCGGCCCTCCCACCTATAAAGGGAGGGGCAGGGCTCCCCTCTCTACAACACTACTAGTTCCTACCCTCTAAACTAAACCCTAGATCTAAACCCCGGTTTAGAGCTATTTTGGTTTAGAGCCTTCTAATTGGTTTAGAGCCCTCTAATTGGTGTGTCTAATTACTAGACCACTAATAGCCTCTCTCATAAGCTCCACCATACTCGCACCGGCTTAAGGCGAAGCCCTGCGGGATCTCCCCTCTACTTCCGGTACCACGCCGTTGTGCTGCCGGAATCGCGAGGAGAGTGCTACAACCTCCGCTGCCTGCTGGAACAAGGGAGAGGAAGGTCTTCGTCGAGTACCGAACGTGTGACCGACTGCGGGGGCGCTGCTGGAACGTGGCGCCGGAAGGATCGTCTACACGATCTTGAGATCGGAAAGAGTACGACTACATCACCCACGAGAATCTGCTCTCGTTAAACACTTTGGAATCTTCGAGGGTGAGTTATTCCATCGACTCGTTGCTACAATCTAGTAGATAGATCTTGGCTTGTTTGTTTGTATGCGATAGAAAATTTTTGTTTTCCATGCTACGAACCCCTACAGTGGTATCAGAGCCGTGTCTATATGTAGATCTGTTGCACGAGTAGAACACAATGGTCATTGTGGGCGTTGATGCTTTTATTGTAGATTGCTTTTTGTGTACTTTGCATCTTGCGGTATGTTGGGATGAAGCGGCCCGGGCTAACCTTACATGACATCGTTCATGAGACTTGCTCCACGCTTAACATGCAACTTGTATTGCATAAGTGGCTTTGCGGGTGCCTGTTTCTCCTAGCATAGTAAAGATCCAATTTACAACGGGTAATCAACAATGCTAGTATCAATGTTGTGGTTCTTGTTCGTAGGTTAGAACGACACTTATGGAAAGCCCCAAACCACGTAAAATATGCAAAGAAAGTAGAAGCGTCTAACTTTGTTTTGCAGGGGTGTGCAGTGATGTGATATGGCCATGATTGTGATTATATTTGATGTATGCAATGTTCCTTATTGTAAGTTGGCAACCGGCAGGAGCCATATGGTTGTCTTTAATTTCTGTTAAGACCTGCGTGTCTATTCAAAATAGTTGTAATAGTTGAAGCTGGTGGACGACAACCATGAAGAAGCGTCATTGACCTTGATGCTATGCCGGTGATGATGGAGATCATATTCGTGCTTGAAGATGGAGATCGGAAGCACAAAGAAGAAAGGCCATATCATATCACATATTATGAATTGCATGTGATGTTAATCCTTTATGCATCTTGTATTGCTTAGTAGACGACGGTAGCATTATAAGATGATCCCTCATGCACATAAATTTCAAGTTCTGAAGTGTTCACCCTTAGTATGCACCGTTGCCAAAGCTTGTTGCTTCGAAGCACCACGTGATGATCGGGTGTCTTTGATTCCGCGGGTGAATACAACGTAAGCAAGCCAGATTTGCTTATGCGGTAACTAAGGTTTGATCTTGACGAGCCTAGCATGTACAGACATGGCCTCAGGAACACGGATCGCCAAAAGGCAAAGCATGAATCATATAGTAGATATGATGAACATGATGATTGTTCGCCATTAAAACTATATCGGCTCTCGTGATGATCGGTGTTGATATAGTAGTTTTGGTTCGTGTGATCACTAAAACAATGTGAGGGATGTTGTTTTGAGTGGGAGTTCACCTAGTTTAATTTCATTAATTAATTTGAACTCAATTTGTCATAAACTTAGTCTAAACTATTGCAAATATGTTGTAGATCAATGGCAGCCCCTACCATCAATTTTAATGCGTTCCTAGAGAAAGAAAAGTTGAAAAACAATGGAAGCAACTTCGCGGATTGGTTCCGCAATTTGAGGATTGTCCTCACAGCTGGTAATTTGACCTATGTGCTGGATGCACCGCTAGGTGACCCACCTGCAGCTGATGCTACCGATGAAGTAAAGAATGTTTACCTCGCTCGGAAGAATCAGTACTCCATAGTTCAGTGTGCTATCTTGTATGGTTTAGAATCGGAGCTTCAGAAAAGGTTTGAAGAGTCAGATCCATATGATATTGTCGAGGATCTCAAATTAATTTTTGAGACTCATGCGGCAATTGAAAGTTATGAAGCTTCTGAAAAGTTCTTTAACTGCAAGATGGAAGAGGGTAGCTCCGTCAGTGAGCATGTGCTTAAGATGTCTGGGCACGCAAATAAACTTCAAAGTTTGGGTATAGTGATTCCTAATACTTTGGGAGTTTACCGCATCCTCCAATCACTACCACCAAGTTACAAGAACTTTGTGATGAACTACAACATGCAGAACATGAACAAAGAGTTGCCAGAACTATTTGCTATGTTAAAATCTGCAGAAGTGGAGATCAAGAAAGAGCACCAAGTGTTGATGGTCAATAAGACCACCAAATTCAAGAAAGGCAAGTCTAAGCAAAAGGGACACTTCAAGAAGGGTGGTAAGAAAGTTACCATGCCAACGAAGAAGACCAAGGCTGGACCTAAGCCTGAAACTGAGTGCTTTTACTGCAAGGGAGAAGGTCACTGGAAGCGGAATTGCCCAAAGTACTTGGCGGATTTGAAGAACGGCAACATCAAGAAGAAAGGTATATTTGATATACATGTTATTGATGTGTATCTCACTAGTATTCGTAGTAGTGCCTGGGTATTTGATACTGGTTCGGTTGCTCATATTTGTAACTCGAAACAGGAGCTGCAGAATAAACGGAAGCTAGCGAAGAACGAGGTGTCGATGCGTGTGGGAAACGGATCAAAGGTTGATGTGATCGCGGTCGGCACGCTACCTCTTCATCTACCATCGGGATTAGTTTTATACTTAAATAATTGTTATTTGGTGCCTGCGTTGAGCATGAACATTATATCGGGATCTTGTTTATTGCGAGACGGTTACTTGTTTAAATCAGAGAATAATGGTTGTTCGATTTATATGAGTAATATGTTTTACGCACATGCACCTTTGATAGATGGTCTATTCTTATTGAATCTCGATAGTAGAAATACACATCTTAATAACATTGAAGCTAAACGTTTGAAATCAAGCGATAATTCGACCTATATGTGGCACTGTCGTCTTGGTCACATTGGAGTGAAACGTATGAAGAAACTCCATTCCGATGGACTTCTTGAATCACTTGATTTTGAATCACTTGAAAGATGCGAAGCATGTCTGATGGGTAAAATGACTAAGACTCCATTTTCTGGTATAATGGAGCGAGCTACGGACTTATTGGAAATCATACATACCGATGTGTGTGGTCCAATGAGTGTAGCATCGCGCGGTGGTTATCGTTATGTTCTTACCTTCACGGATGATTTGAGTAGATATGGGTATATCTATTTCATGAAACATAAGTCCGAAACTTTCGAGAAGTTTAAGGAGTTTCAAAGTGAGGTAGAGAATCAACGTAACAAGAAGATTAAATTTCTACGTTCTGATCGTGGAGGTGAATATCTAAGTTACGAGTTTGGCGAGCATTTAAAGAAGTGCGGAATACTTTCACAATTGACACCGCCGGGAACACCACAGCGTAATGGTGTGTCCGAACGTCGTAATCGAACTCTCTTAGATATGGTTCGTTCTATGATGTCACTTACAGATTTACCGCTATCATTTTGGGGTTATGCATTAGAAACAGCCGCATTCACTTTAAATAGGGCACCATCTAAATCCGTTGAAACGACACCGTATGAATTATGGTTTGGGAAGAAACCTAAATTGTCGTTCCTTAAAGTTTGGGGATGCGAAGCCTATGTAAAGAAGTTACAGCCGGACAAGCTTGAACCCAAAGCGGAAAAATGCGTCTTCATAGGATACCCAAAGGAAACTATTGGGTATACCTTCTATCATAGATCCGAAGGCAAAATCTTCGTTGCCAAGAATGGATCCTTTCTAGAGAAGGAATTTCTCTCGAAAGAAGTGACTGGAAGGAAAGTAGAACTCGACGAGGTTGTCGAACCTTCTCTCGAAATTGCGAGTAGCGCAGCACCGGAAGAAGTTCCTGTGGTGCCTGCACCAATAAGAGAGGAAGCTAATGATGATGATCATGAAACTTCGGTTGAAGTTGCTACAGAGCCTCGGAGGTCAACGAGAACTCGTACCACTCCAGATTGGTATGATTCCGTTATGAATGTCATGTTGGTGGACAACACCGATGACCCCGAGACATATGAGGAAGCGATGATGAGCCCAGATTCCAATAAATGGCAAGAAGCCATGAAATCCGAGATTGGATCCATGTACGGAAACCAAGTATGGACTTTGGTGGACTTACCGGATGGCCGGAAGGCTGTCGAGAACAAATGGATTTTCAAGAAGAAAACAGATGCTGATGGTAATGTTACTGTCTATAAAGCTCGACTTGTCGCAAAAGGGTTTCGACAAATTCAAGGAGTTGACTACGATGAGACTTTCTCACCAGTAGCGAAGCTAAAGTCTGTGAGGATTATGTTAGCAATCGCTGCATATTATGATTATGAGATATGGCAGATGGATGTCAAAACAGCATTCCTCAATGGAGACATTGATGAAGAGTTGTATATGATGCAACCCAAAGGTTTTGTCGATCCTAAAGATGCTAACAAGGTATGCAAGCTTCAACGGTCCATCTATGGATTGAAGCAAGCATCCCGAAGTTGGAATCAACGTTTTGATAAGGTAATCAAAAGTTTTGGTTTTATACAAACTTATGGAGAAGCTTGTATTTACAAGAAAGTGAGTGGGAGCTCTGTAGCATTCTTAATACTGTATGTGGATGACATATTGTTGATTGGGAATGATGTAGACCTTCTTAATAGTGTCAAGGAATATTTGAATAATAGTTTTTCAATGAAGGATCTTGGCGAAGCAGCTTACATATTAGGCATAAAGATTTATAGAGATAGATCGAAACGCCAAATATCATTGTCACAAAGTACATATTTGGACAAAGTTCTAAAGAGGTTTGGAATGGAAGATAGCAAGAAAGGGTTCTTGCCCATGTTGCCCAATACGACCTTGAGTAAAACTCAAAGTCCGACATCGGCAGAAGATAGAGAAAGGATGAGTAAGACTCCCTATGCCTCAGCCATAGGATCTCTAATGTATGCCATGCTATGTACTAGACCCGACATTGCATATGCTGTTAGTTTAACTAGCAGATATCAAAGTGATCCAGGAGTGGATCATTGGACAGCGGTCAAAAACATCCTTAAATACTTGAGAAGAACTAAGGATATGGTTCTTTCTTATGGAGGTGATGAACAGCTCGTTGTTAATGGTTACACCGATGCTAGTTGGAACACTGATCCGGATGATTCTAAATCACAATCTGGATACGTATTTATTTTGAATGGTGCAGCAGTTAGCTGGAGGAGTGCAAAGCAAAGCGTTGTGGCGAGATCTTCAACTGAATCGGAATACATGGCTGCTTCGGAGGCTTCACAAGAAGCGATATGGATGAAAGAGTTCATTACAGAGCTGGGTGTGGTTCCTAGTGCGCTGGACCCAATGTCTATCTACTGTGATAACATGGGCGCCATAGCCAATGCGCAAGAACCAAGGTCACACAAGAAGCTGAAGCATATCAAGCTACGTTTTCACGCTATTCGAGAACATATCCAGGATGGGGATATAAAGATTTGCAAAGTACACACAGATCTGAATGTGGCGGATCCGTTGACTAAACCTCTCCCGAGGGCAAAACATGACCAACACCAAACTGCCATGGGTGTTCGGTATATTACCATGTAATCTAGATTAGATGACTCTAGTGCAAGTGGGAGACTGTTGGAGATATGCCCTAGAGGCAATAATAAATATAGTTATTATTATATCTTTGTGTTTATGATAAATGTTTGCATTCATGCTATAATAGTATTAACAAGGAAACCATTAATACTTGTGTGAATTGTAAACTTAATTTGAAGTCCCTAGTATAGCCTCTATACTTCACTAGCTTGTTGGTTGATTGATGATGTGGTTTCTTTGTCATGAACATTGAGATGTTATCAACAACAAGATCATATCGTTAGGAGAATGATATGGTGGACATACTCCTATAGATAAGCGTAGCATAAAGATCAAGTCATTTCAATAGTTCAATTGCTATATGCTTTCTGATACATAGTAACCTAATTCCTTCGACCATGAGATCATGCATATCACCTTTACTGGATGGATGCTTTGATGTCATCAAACACCACACCGTAACAGGGTGGCTATAAAGGTGGTATTGAGTGTTCGGAAAGTATTGGTTGAAACACATGGATCAAGAGTGGGATTTGTCCATCCACATGACGGATAGATATTCTCTGGGCCCTCTCGGTGAAATGTCATCCAATTAGCTTGCAAGCATGTGACTGGGTCACAAGGGATCACATATCACGGGAACGAGAAAAGAGTACTTATCAGTAACGAGGTTGAACTAGGTATGCAGAGATACCGAAGATCATAACCTCGGATAAGTAACATATCGTGAGACAAAGGGAAATTGGTATCGTATGTAAGTGGTTCATTCGATCGCAAAGTAATCGTAGAAATATGTGGGAGCCATATGAATTTCCAGATTCCTCTATTGGTTATTGTTCGGAGAAGTGTCTCGATCATGTCTGCATAATTCACGAACCGTAGGGAGACACACTTAAGGATTCGACGTTGTTTGAGTAGTTATGGTATTATGAGAAAGAGACCGAATGTTGTTCGGAGTCTCGGATGGGATCCGGGATATCACGAGGTGATCCGGAATGGTCCGGAGAATAAGATTCATATAAGGAAAGTCCCGTTTCGGAGTTCGGGAATGATTCCGGTGTTTTCATCGGGAACATTCTAGAAGGTCCCGGAATGTCCGGCACTCCGGGGGGGAAGGGGTACATGAATGTATCATTGCATGTTGGAATGATTGCATCATGTACTAAGTGTTCTCGCTGTCCGAAATAAAGGGTTAATTCAAATCCTAATTGAAAAAGTCAAACTGCCAGTTTTCGGTCAAACTGCCAGTTTTCGGAAAGAGGAGAAAGAGGAGGAGAGGTGGAGGCCGAGTTGGAGGAGGGTTCCTCCCCTTGGCCGGCGCACCTCCCAAGGCCGAGTTGGGGAGGAACTCCTCCCCTTGGCCGCCGGCCCTCCCACCTATAAAGGGAGGGGCAGGGCTCCCCTCTCTACAACACTACTAGTTCCTACCCTCTAAACTAAACCCTAGATCTAAACCCCGGTTTAGAGCTATTTTGGTTTAGAGCCTTCTAATTGGTTTAGAGCCCTCTAATTGGTGTGTCTAATTACTAGACCACTAATAGCCTCTCTCATAAGCTCCACCATACTCGCACCGGCTTAAGGCGAAGCCCTGCGGGATCTCCCCTCTACTTCCGGTACCACGCCGTTGTGCTGCCGGAATCGCGAGGAGAGTGCTACAACCTCCGCTGCCTGCTGGAACAAGGGAGAGGAAGGTCTTCGTCGAGTACCGAACGTGTGACCGACTGCGGGGGCGCTGCTGGAACGTGGCGCCGGAAGGATCGTCTACACGATCTTGAGATCGGAAAGAGTACGACTACATCACCCACGAGAATCTGCTCTCGTTAAACACTTTGGAATCTTCGAGGGTGAGTTATTCCATCGACTCGTTGCTACAATCTAGTAGATAGATCTTGGCTTGTTTGTTTGTATGCGATAGAAAATTTTTGTTTTCCATGCTACGAACCCCTACAGTAGCATGTCTTGTTCCAAACAATTGGGATTGCTTAGTGTGCCTTGAAGAAATTATGCGTTGTTTTAGCATGCAAAAGCATAGTATTGTGGTATTCTCCTTTGATGTTTTGCTTGGGTTGACTTGGCACATGCTCACACCATGTTATGACTATGACAAGTCACCATTAGCCTCTATGATCATTTAGTCCTTGACTTGTAGTACCACTATTTGCTTTGATTAGTTTGCTTTGTTGCATTGCATAATTTTGGTCATTATTGCTCTCTTAGTTGGTTGCTCCCAGTCTTTTGCTAGCCTCCACTTGTATGAGTAAGTTCTACTCATGCCTCCAACTCCCAAGAAAACAAGTTATTCCAAAGTGTCCACTATAAACTCCTATGCATGGTGTGTTACACCATTCCAAAGTATATTCTTGTTTTCATCTATCTTCCAATTAAAAACTATTTTGTTATGTGAAAACTTAGTGATTAAAGCCCTCACGAACTTTATGGCACACTTTATTCTTTGCCCATAATAAAATTGAACCATTGTGACAACTTTGTTGTATATTCTTGCACTTATAAGTTGGAATTAGCAGAACCGTGCTGTCACGAGGAACGTTTTCAACATTGCAATTGTACCTTGTTATTCTTAGTTGATATCATGTTCTTTTGTCTATGGATGTCACCGGTGTGAAATAAAGAGGCAACTTGTAAGTCCATGGAGTTTGTATCCTGTGTTAGAGAAATGCCTGGGCCGCTAGCCTAAGCCATGCCTAAACATGGTGGAAACTTGCAGCATCACCATAATGACATCTATGAAGCATTCTTCTTAAAAAAAGAGACACGTTGAGAAAAGTGGAAAGAGAGAAAAAAGAACCATATTCCCATGGTACATAAGAAGAATTGCTGAGATGCTCATTGTCTGCTTGCCTTGTCATTTTGGTTATGGGAAAGCTCCTGTGCCATGTGCAAGGGGTACCCGTTGGCGGTTCTCAATGATATGCAAATACTTTCAGTGACAAGAACTTACCTGGACCCAAAGTTGAGTATGCATGAGGTGCGGCCCTCGTATTCAAGGGGCATGATATTGCTAACTTATACTTCGTCAAGCATATACTCCAGCTTTGCCACTTTAACCTTAACCACTTCAAGATGCTTATGATAGGGGCAATGGGGGATGAAAGCTAACAAGTACCATAATTTTTGGAAGCTCTTTTTGAAACTTGTAATCCCTGCTTCCTTTACAAAAAGGCCTTTCTTCCACCATTAGTGAGTATCCACCTTCTACCTTTAGGCACCATTAAGAGAGCATAGTTGTCATTCTGTGTGCAATGTTCCAAAGCTTATTAATTGATGCATATTGTGTCATTATTTGTTCTTGTGCTATTTGTTTCTAGTCACCCTTGTGAACTTTGCAAGTGTCCTATGCATTATATTGCTAATCTATGAGGGACAAGCTGATTGCCACTATGCTATGTTTTCTGCATGTGAAACAAACAAATGTTTTTCAATGCATATTATTCATGATCTTTGTTTGTAGCTTGCAATGTTGCATGCATAGTTACTATGTCCTATTGTTAGGACTCCATCTTTCATGCACATGTTTAGAGTTCTTTGATCCTAGCTTTTAGTGCTTGCAAATGGTTGGATCTTTATTGTGAGGGTGCATGTCACCTCAAAAATTATTCTTTTATCACTTACCTACTCGAGGATGAGCAGGAGTTAAGCTTGGGGATGCTGAAACGTTGGAAACGTATCTATAATTTTTGATGCTCCATGCTTGTTTAGTATCTACTTTTCTTTACTTGTCCACACTTTGAGGTGCTTTTTACATGTTTTTTGGTACTAACCTATTAACAAGTTGCAACAGTGCCAGATGCCTTTTTTCTGCTGTTTTTGGTTTCAGAAAAGTTAGTAAGAAATATTCTCGGAATTGGATGGGACAAAGGACAAAGTCAATTACTTTCCACGGGGAACAAGAAGTCCAAAGGAGAGCCAGAGGGGTCACCCCCAGGCGCGACCATAGGTGGGCCCATGCCTGGCTAGGGTTTGGTGGCCCTGGCCGCCTCCCGGTCTCGCCCCTTCGCCTATAAGAAGCCCCCGATGCAGAAACCCTGAGTACCCGATCAGAAATCCACGAAACCATCTGTAGCCGTCGCCACCATCGTCCCTAGATCGATGGGGGGGGTCTGAAGTTCTTCCCGGCACCCTGCCGGAGGGGAGATCATCCCGGAGGCCTTCTCTCTAGTATGGTTCGTGAGTAGTTCCACCTTGGACTATGGGTCCATGTAGTAGCTAGATGGTTGTATCTCCTCCTTTGTGCTTTCATGTATAGATCTTGTGATCTCCGTTCATGATCAAGATCTAATCTATTTGTAATCATGCATGTTGTGTTTGCGGGGATCCGATGGATATTGAGATTATTATGTTGGTTTGATTAATGGTTTTATCTTTATGATTATATCATGTCTGTGTTGTTTGTGATCTTGCATGCTCTCCGTTGCTAGTGGTTATCTTGGCCAAGTAGTTGCTAGTGACTCCAAGAGGGAGTATTTATGCTCGATAGTGGGTTCATGTCTCTAGTTTCCAAGGGAAGTGACAAAAATCTCTTCGGTTGTAGATGTGTTGTTGCTACTAGGGAGAAAACAACGGTCTCTTGTTCATGGAACATGTGGAATGTTTACCTTACACACTTTGCTTAAAGCAGTTGTCTGTTGCTTGCAACTTAATACTGGAGGGGGTTCGGATGATAACCTAAAGGTGGACTTCTAGTCATAGATGCAGTTGGATGACGGTCTATGTATATTATTGTATTGCCCAATCAACCTCATAGGATCTTTCTGGCTAGTAATTGCATTGTTATGCCTTGCTCAGTTCCTGTCAATTGCCCCACTGTAATTTGTTTACCCTTCATGCCATGTTGTTTATCTAAGTAGAGCACCTCTAGTGAACTATGGACCCCGGTCCAATCTTTACCATTGATACATCTTCCACTGTTACCCCTTTTACTTGTTGCAAACCATTACCTTCCACACCATACGTTTAATCCTTTGTTACAGCAAACCGGTGAGCATGACAACCTCACTAATTCGTTGGGGCAAAGTCTTGAGTTTGTGTTGTGCAGGTCTCCACGTTGTTTGCAACACCTGTGTGACGTTTCCGTCCTCCTTCTGGTTCGATAACCTCGGTCTCAACTGAGGGAAAACTTGCTGCTTTCTCTTCACACACCCTGCGCTTGGGGTTACCAACGAATTGCCACGTCGAGCATCATCAGTGCGGCAGCAGGCTGGACGCTGGGAGTTGTAGGGGCGATGACGGGAGATGCTTGGTGAAACATATCTTTAATGTTTTTAGAATCCCCCGATGTTTTGGAGGTCTTCTTCAAACTCAAACTATCCTTCTTCCTGAAACGTGCAAAAGTATAAGTACAAGAATAAGACGAGCAAGAGACAATGTCAGATGACAAGAAGCTTACACAATAGTTGGTGCCTTGGTAAATGGGATGCCGGTGATTCTTCTTTTCTCCGCCTCCAGGGTGGCGGTGGACTTCTTGGAGGCTCCACCCTCCGTCTTATTCTTCTTCTTGCCTCCGTTGGCAACGTCAGAGGTGGAGCTCTTCCGCTTGCACGCCAACGGGACATCATCGTTGGACACGACGATGACTTCCTTCGTCTTGGGGTCGTAGATTTGGACAGCCATGCTATCCTCCTCTAGACTCTTTAGCTGTTAAGTGAAATCCCGAGGTGTTGGATGAAATGACAATGGCTAGACGGAAGAACTGGAGTATATGTCATACACGGAAAATAAATATGTACCTCTAGACACGTGCCGCCCTCGAACATGTCGTAGGTGATGGTGAAGCCATGCTTCTTGTCGTTCACCTTGACGATGTCTTTGAGGGAGAGCTTGATGGAGTCACTCGAGAAGTTGTCCTCAGAGATGCGGAGTTTATCCTTCCTACCCTTCGTATACTGGTGCATCAGCTTAGCGCGGTGCTACAGAGGCTGGATCTGCCTGACGAACCAGCACATGGCTAGGTCCAACCTAGTCAGACCCGTATCTACGAGCCACTCGATCCACCTTACAACGCGGGAGGCTTCGTCGTCAGGGGGGGAGGATGGCTTGGGATCTCCATGTCGGGGCTTCAGCGGCGGCCCCGTCGACAAAGTCCGGGTACGATATTTCTCGGCCAGCCAGAGGGATATCTGGGCCGTAGAAGTACGTCCTCTGCCAATTTTTGTAGGACTCGTGGCCTACAATGTTGGGGAACCGCCGGCCAGGCCGGATCTTAAAGATAATGGTTCCGCAATTTCTGAGCTCGTCCTTGCTCGCTCCGGCTTCCCTCTTAATAGTGAGGAAGTATATAAACAGATCTAACCTTGGACTAATTCCTAGATACCCTCACAAAGCGCCGCGTAGTTGCTAAGCGCGAGGATGCTGTTCGGAGATAGGTCCTGAGGTTGAACCCGGTAGTGGCTAAGGACCTCTAAGAAGAAGTCGGAGATTGGGAGGGAGACGCCACGTACCGGCTGTGCTTTGAGGTACACCTTTTCTACGGCTCGGGGAGAAGGGATGACCTCGTCGGCCGGCGCCGCCCGCCAGACCATCCCCTTCGTCGTGGGGAGGTACCCCTCGTCGAGCATCTCCTTGAGATCACTTTCAGCGATATCGGAGCCGCGCCACTCTCCCTTGTGAGAGTCGCCCTCCTCCTCCAGCGGTCCAGCCCCGCTAGAATATGGTCACCGCTGGTGGATTCCACCATCGCGGTGCGTGGCAATACCAGGCCCTCTGGGGGAACCTGAACGGAGCCTGCCGGCTTTGCCGCGGCGTTACTCGTTGCTGCCATGGAAGGGGTTGCACTGCTTCTCGCCATTGGTGCGGGGAGGAAGGTGATTGAGGTACTAGGAAAGGCTAGGCTTTTTTCTCGGTACGCGTGGAGAGCTCGAGGAGATGTTCGCTGGAAGAAGATGACGCGAGGAAGAATGTGATGAAAGGATGAAATTTACCACCGTTATAATTTATAGTACTCAACGTCAAGATTCGTGCAAGTTGATCGAACGGTTGCTGCGTGGACAGCGCATGCGTGCACGTGCATGGAAATTTTGCCACGTTCCCACCGCCGCCACCAACGTTTCACATCCTTCGCGCGGGAAAAACGGCTATGATTGCGTTCTCTGCATGTGTGAGTTACGAGGCGTCGCTGACCTATGGTATACGTCTCTCTTCTGACACGGGCAGGTGAACCATCCCATCTGAAGATTCCAGCATGGACGGATCCAGTCCGACTACAAGAAGAGTACGATGGAAGATTCAGCAGTTCTCCGACTTAAAAGTTGAAGACGGAGAGCATTACAGGGTTCTTGGAAGGACTACAAGATATTGCTTGACGATTTGCCGACATTCATCTAGACGGAGCATTCAAACTAAAGAGGCAAGACGATGCAAGATCTCGGAGTTCTCCGGGGGCTACTATTGGGGATATGCTAAATGGGTATCACCATAGCATGTCTCTAATCCGAATAACCCGGGTGGCCCACAGTTGGTAGCAAGGGCCATGGCCTGCTGGGCGGCCCAGTTAGATGGATCCAGAAGGGAGGCCCATGCCGGATAAAGGAAGTCTACGGAGGAGTCACCGACGTACCCGGAGCCTTGGAGTGCAAGACACGTTAGACTAGTTGTATGTCGTGTAGGACTCTGTAACCTGTCCGGCTAGGACTTTGCCTATAAGCCTAGGATCTGGCGACTATATAAGCCGGACCTGACCTATGGGAGCCTTTAGGTCACAACACAACACAACTCATATCGCGCACAGCGAACCGATCCCTATAACTCGGTGTATTGCCATTATATTGATTTATAGTGGAAGTAGGATCCCGCCACCACCGTGGGATCTGAACCTGGGTAAGCTATGTCACCTCGTACCTACCAACCTTCCGCCTTACCCCACGTCTCTAAACACGCTTTGTGAGGACCCCTCCATGGCGTACTCGTCGTCAATACCACGACAATAGCTACTAACAACGAAGAGCATGCAAGATCACAAATAACATAGACATGATAGAATCAATAATCAATCTGACATAGTATCTCAATATCCATCGGATCCCCGCAAACACAACATGCTTGATTACAAATAGATGATCTTGATCATGAACGGAGCTCACAAGATCTAAACATGATAGCACAAAGGAGTAGAAACAACCATCTAGCTACTATATGGACCCATAGTCCAAGGGTGAACTACTCACGCATCACTCAGGAGGCTGGCATGGTGATGAAGAAGGCCTCTGGGATGATCTATCCCCTCTGGCAGGGTGCCGGGAAGAGATTTAGACCCCCCCCCCCGCGATCTAGGGACGATGGTGGCGGCGGCTACGAACTATTTCGTGGGGATTTGATCGGGTACTTAGGGTTTTTGCCTCAGGAGACTTTTATACGCGAAGGGGCAAGGTCGGTGGGCGCCCGAGGGGTCACACCTAGGGCTGGCGCCCCCTGGCCGCGCCGCCACCAGGTGTGGTCGCCTCATGGCCCCACTTCGTTTGCCCTCCGGACTCCGTGTTCCTTCGGGTAAAATATTGACTTTGGCTTTTGTCCCGTCCAATTCCGAGAATATTTCCTTACTAGCTTTTCTGAAACCAAAAACAACAGAAAATAGGCTACTGGCACTGCGGCATCTTGTTAATAAGTTAGTTCCAGAAAATGTATAAAAATACCTCAAAGTGTAGATAAAACATAAGAAAATTGATACTAAACAAGCATGGAGCATAAAAAATTATAGATACGTTTACAACGTATCAAGCATCCCCAAGCTTAATTCCTGCTCGTCCTTGAGTAGGTAAGTGATAAAAAGAATATTTTTTTAGGTGACATGCACCATCACAATCTTGATCAAACTATTGTAAAGCATTGATAACTGGGATCAAAGTACTCTAAACATGAGCATGAAAGATGAAGTTCTAACAATAAGACATAGCAACTATGTTGTATCATGAAAAGGTACAAACAAAGATCATGAATAACAATGTATTGAAAGACGTTTGTTTGTTTCACATATAGAAAACATAGCATAGTGGTATTCATCTTGCCCCTCATGGAATAGAAAAACATAAATGCATAGGACACCTTCAAAGTTCATAAGGGTGACTAGATACAAATAGTTCAAGAACAAGCAATATCAACATTATGAATCAATCAATAAGTTTTGGGACAATGCACATAAAACTAAGAATGACAACTATGCTCTCTTAATTGGTGCATAAAGATAGAAGATGGAGACTCAACATAAAAGTAAAAGAAAGGCCCTTCATAGAGGTAAGCAGTGATTTCAAGTTTCATAAAGAGCTTCCAAAAATTATGGTACTTATTAGCTTTCATCTCTCATTGCCCCTATCATAAGCATCTTGAAGTGATTAAGGTTAAAGTGAAACAAATATGGAGTATATGCTTGACAAATCATAAGTTGGCAATCTCATATCCCTTGAGTACGAGGGCCGTTCCTCATGCTACTCAACTTTAGTCACAAGCAAGTCCTTGACATTGTAAGTATATGTGTATCATAGAGAACCGCCAACGGGGTACCCCTTGCCCCATGACACAGGAACTATCTCATATCAAAACGACAAGGCAACAGACAATGAGAATCTCAGCGATCTTTTTATTTACCATGAGCATGGTTCTATATATTTTTTCTATGTATTTTTTTTGAAGATGCTTCATAGATTGCTCACTATGGTTATGCTGCAAGTTTCCACCATTATTAGTCATGGCTTAGGCTAGCCTCCCAGGCGTTTCTCTAACACATATACATAACTCTATGGACATACAAGCTCCCCTTTTATTTCACACCTCGGCATCCGTAAATAAAAGATCATGATATCAACTGAGTAATATGTACAGGTGTTGAAAGCGTTCCCCGTGACAATATGGTTTTTCGAATTCCCAACTTATAAGTGCAAGCATATACAACATAGATGACACAATGGTTCAAGTTTATTAGGTGCAAGAAAGTAAAGTGTGCCATCAAGTTTGCGAGAGCTTTAATCACTAATTTTCACATAACAAGTTTAATTTGGAAGATAGATAAAAACATGAATATACTTGGAATGGTGTAACACACCATGCATAGGAATTTATAGTGGACTCTTTGGTATAACTTGGTTTCTTGGGAGTTGGATGCATGAGTAGAGCTTACTCAGTACAAGTGGAGGTTAGCAAAAGACTGGGAGCGACAAACTAAGAGAGAAATAATGGCCATAATCATGCAAAGCGACAAAACATTATCAATCAAAGCATAAAGTGGTACCACAAGTCAAAAACTATATGATCATAGAGGCTAAGGTGACTGGTTCATAGTCTTAACATGGTGTAAGCATGTGCCAAGTCAACCCAAATAAAGCATCAAAGGAGAATTCCACAATATTATGCTTTTGTATGCTAAAACAACGCATGATTTTTTCAAGGAACATTAAGAAATCTCAATTGTTTGAAACAAGTAATGCTACAAAAATAATCACTAAGCATAAGTTCAAAGCAACATCTAGCATGACATGATAAAGTCTAAGCCACAGTCAAAACAATGCTCCTTTTGTACCACTTAAGCATGAAACTTTCTACTCCTTCTCCAACACCAATCAACTTATTTGAAACAAAACAATATTCAAGCAAACCAAACAAAAAAACAAAACAAAAACTAAGACACTCCAAGAACAACACAACAGTGCATGAAACAATAAAAATGAAGTGTTTTGAAAGAAAACCTGGGATTTTTATTGATGAAGAAGGGGATGCCTTGGGAATCCCCAAGATTTGATGCTTGTACTTCTTGAATATTTCTTGGCGTGACACGGGGTGGAATCCCCAAGCTTGAGATTTTGTCAATTCTTCATCTCATCACATCGTTCTTTCCCTACACTTGAAAATTTGCCTTCATACAAAACCTCACACAATCTTCATTAGCAACATTATTGTATTCAAGATAATAAGCCCTTGGGTTTAGTTTCAACACAATTAAAACTTTCAATAAAACACAAGCTACTGTAGCAATTCCTTGTAAAAGCTCAAGTGATCAAAGAGAACTCAAAAATAAACCGATAAGAGGCAAATGCAAATAATGCAGAAATCTGTCAAAACATACCAGCAGGTAGAAACCGATTTTTTCAAAGACCTTATGTTGCTCAAATCGAAAAGTGTTGAACTAATGAAAGTTAGATAATAACTTGGGGCATAAGATCCGAAAATTACAGCTCAATCCTACATAGAGGGATTTTTCACTAATTTTTACAGTGAAGCACAAAAATCTCTTTCGGGACAACAACTTCCCCAAATCTTACTTCTCTCTCATTAGAGGTTATTCTTGGCACAAAAACCACACAAAAAGGATAAGGAGATATTATTACAGAAACATTAACTTCCAATACTCAACAAAATAAAAACCTAACGGAATTTGGGTTATCTCTCAATTAGTACTTTTTTAACGCCTTTAAGTTAGTCATAAAAAGCAAGAATCAAGTATTTTCAAATAAAGAAGCATTAACATCAAATTTCTTGCCCCTACCTTTCTTACACTTACTCTTATATTTAGGGAATGTATGATTGATTGTTGGAGAAGCAAAATGCATGATGCCTTTTCCCACATCTATTATTGCTACAAGGAGTTTCAGTAGGGATCTTCCAAGTGTAATTTGTCCTTTTCCTACACATTCAATAACACGATAATCAGTAGACACCACTTTCCCTAAGATATTTGTAAACACTCCTTCAGTTATTCCAATGGGTAATATAGTTGCATTATTGGTAAGATATATTTCTTCTCCTTCTTCAGAAAGTCTCCAAAGATTTAAAGATTCATAGATATCTTTAGGCATAAGACAAAATTCAGACATGATATCACAATGAGCATCAAAAGTTTCATTGTTTATAACAAATTTTACTATATGAAACCATTTTGAAGGTTCAAAATTTATCGGAACATAATCATGATGCTCTCTAAGCATGTTATAGCAATCTTATAAACTAGTTGTACTGGTCTCACGTGTGTTTATGAAAGAAGAATCAGATTTGCTAGGCAAATTATATGTTGCAACCAATTTATTTATGGCATTAAAAGATTCATACTTATTACACTAGAGAAAATCTCCTCCTACTACAACATCCAAAGCATATCTATAACAAAGAGAAAGACCATAGTAGAAATTTCTAAGAAACAAGCCTAGGGTCATTTTAGGTTCAGTCTTTTCATAAGAATCGGAAATTCTAGACCAAGCTTCTTTGAAACTCTCTTCACTTCCTTGTTTGAAAGTGAAGATCATTTCCACAGGTGACACAGTTATTGGAGCAACACTATACATAACGGTAACTTGAAGTAGGAACTATTTTTTGTGTGTTTTTATAAGAAAAAACAAGCCAAATAAAACTATTTTTTTGTATTTTTGAAAAAGAGAAACAAGCAAAACAAAGCAAAAGAAACTAAGTAAAACAAAAACAAAGTAAAGAGATTGGTTGTGAGAGACTCCCCTTGCGAGAATCTTCTTTCTCCCTAAAAGGTGACCGACGAGGAGGAAGAGATTGAAGCTATCCTTAACTCCCCGGCAACGGCGCCAGAAAGTCTTGAGACGGCTCAGTTGACTATAGAGCCTCGTTGGGAAACCCCAAGAGCAAGGTGTGATGAGCACAACAGCAAGTTTTCCCTCAGTTATGAAACCAATGTTATCGAACCAGTAGGAGTAAGAAAACAACTCCAAGGTGTTGCTAACAACTTAGAATCTGCACAACACAAACTCAAAACTTTGCCCCAATTTACAGTGAGGTTAAATCTCACTGGTTTGTTGAAAACAAAGGATTAAACGTATGATGTGGAAGATAGTGATTGCTTACATAAAGTAAACAGTAATAGTAGATGATGTATCAATGATAAAGATTGGACCGGGGTCCACAGTTCACAAGAGGTGTTCTCCTTAAGATAGATAACATGTTGGGTGAACAAATTATAGTGGGGCAATTGACAGATTGAGAAAGCATAACAATGCATACACTAGACATCTTGACTCCTACGAGATTTGATTGGGCATTACAACATAATACATAGTCCGTAATCCAACTGCATCTATGACTAATAATCCACCTTCAGGTTATCATCCGAACTCCTAGTATTAAGTTGCAAGCAACAGATAATTACATTAAGCAATGTGTGTAAAGTAAACAATACAATTGTTCCATGAACAAAGGATTGTTGTTTTCTCCCTAGTAGCAACATCACATCTATAACCTTAGAGATTTCTGTCACTTCCCTAGATTACTAGAGGCATGAACCTACTATCGAGCATAAATACTCCCTCTTGGAGTTGCAAGCATCTACTTGGCCAAGATAGATACTAACAACGGAGAGCATGCAATATCACAAATAACATAGACATGATAGAATCAATAATCAATCTAACATAGTATCTCAATATCCATTGGATCCCGGCAAACACAACATGTATGATTACAAATAGATGATCTTGATCATGAACGGAGCTCACAAGATCTAAACATGATAGCACAAAGGAGGAGAAACAACCATCTTGTGAGCTACCATGCTAGATGGTTGTTTCTCCTCTTTTGTACTACCATGTTTAGATCTTGTGAGCTGCCTATCATGATCAAGATCATCTTATTATAATACTACATGTTGTGTTTGCGGGGATCCGATGGATATTGAGTACTATGTCAGATTGATTATTGATTCTATCATGTCTATGTTATTTGTGATCTTGCATGCTCTCCGTTGCTAGTAGTTACTTTGGCCAAGTAGATGCTTGTGACTCCAAGAGGCAGTATTTATGCTCGATAGTAGGTTCATGCCTCTAGTAATCTGGGAGAGTGACAATAACTTCTAAGATTGTAGATGTGCTATTGCTACTAGGGAGAAAACAACAATCCCTTTTCCAAGGGCAATTGTATTGTTTACTTTACACACTTTGCTTATTGTAATTATATGTTGCTTGCAACTTAATACCCGAGGATTATTCGGGTGATATACCGGAGGTGGATTATTAGTCATAGATGCAGTTGGATTACGGTCTATGTATCATGTTGTAATGCCCAAATGAATCTCATAGCGATCATCATATATAGTACATGCATTGGTATGCATTATCTATTTGTCAATTTGCCAGCTGTAATTTGTTCACCCAGCATGTTATTTATCTTATGGAGAAACACCTCTAGTGCACTATGGACCCCGGTCCATTCCTTCCCATTGATATTCCATCTACTGTTTACTGTTTGCTTTTCTGCAATTACTACAAGCAATTACTATCTTCCACACTATACATTTAATCCTTTGTTTTCAGCGAAACCAGTGAGCTTGACAACCTCATTGAAAGTTGGGGCAAAGTATTTTGGTTGTGTTGTGTGCAGGTTCCATGTTGCTAGCAACAATTTCGGGAGTTTGTTCTTTCTCCTACTGGTTTGATAACCTTGGTTCTATAACTAAGGGAAACTTGTTGTTGTGCTCATCATACCTTCCTCTTGGGGTTCCCAACGAGCTCTACATCATCTGAGCCATCATTACCTTACCCTTGCATTGGATCTTGGTTATGCACTAGAATTTTTTTGTTTTCCGTAGCGCGTTCTCCAACACTTGGCCCTTCCCTCTGGCAGTTTTCCCTCATGGGCCTTTTTTCCTAGGAACTTGGTCTATTAGTGGAATACCCTTTCAAATTAGATTTTAATGTTATATGTAATATTAATTACATTAATTAATATGTAAAAACACATTACAAAGTCTGATTTGACCTGCAAATCTTTTCGGTTCCCTTTCGATTTCCTCCGAACGACTTCGGAACTTCCCAGAATGATTCCGGTTCTCTCACGAAACTTTTCGGAATTCCTTTTTCTTTCATCTGGTGATTCTTGTACTTTTATAATACCTCTAGCATCATCATACCCTTAAGTGTATTACCCCAACGGCTCAGGAATGACACAGACATGATCTCCATCAATGACCAATAACAGGACCAGAATGCCCATAATGACCCCTATGCATTCCACGATGACAATATCATTTGAACCATAAACGTCGAGTCTAATTCCCTTTGTTACTTTAATATGACCTGTCCGAGATTTGATCATCGGTATCATATACCTTATTCAATATCGTTACCGACAAGTTCTGTTTTACTTGTTCCCATGATATTACATCCCCGTGACCTAGTCACATGTTGTCGACATTGTGGATGTAATCTCACCAAGTCGGCCATGTGTATCTTCCCGTCACGCGGGTGAAGAAAAACCCGATCTTGATACATAGGCCTCAAAAGTTCCTCTGGAATACCTAACATACACCTTTATAGTCACCCATTTATGAACATGATGTTTGATGCAGTCAAAGCAGCCTCAGGAGAGAGTGATTAATATGATCTCATGGTCAAAGGAGAAGGAGACTATGTTTCTAACTATTGCAACGATGAACATTATGACTTGATCGTGTCACAATTTTTGGGTAATGTCCAACACATCATTCACAAATGATATGACCATGTTTTCAACTGGCATAAATGCTCCATGATCAGGAAACCTTGATCATCAGTTGCCCAACAAACTAGTATGAATAAAGGATACTAGGGACTTTGTATGTTTCATACCACACATGTATCAAAGTTTCCTCTTGATACAACTATATCACAACATGAAACTATTACAAACTAATTGATATATGATAATAAATCCACTTATTATTTGCCTCTAGGGCATATCTCCTTCATATGTGTCATACTCCCTGGTCTTTTTATGAGTTTAGAGAGATCATCCAAGTCTCATAGACTATGACGATTAACAATCGGGATCATATATGTGTGTTCTTTTAAGAATGGTTTATAGGACAACATCTTTGCTAGTTATAGCCAACAGAAAAATATTAAGTCATATCGCCAACCTGCCTTACAGATTTTTAAGAGTTATGCATCTTCACATAAAGAGGGTTACAAATACTCCCCTCAGTCAAACCGCTAGTTTGTTCTTTCTACGTCCTAATTCACAGGATTTTCGATCGCATAGGTTGGGTTACTACTATGGTGTAGCATCCATGGGTCTCAACCCCATCTCCCTCAATGCACTTTCTATCATATCTCGTGATAGTCTCTTTGTAAAGAGATCTGCCAGGTTTCTGTCTATTTGAATTTATGTAATAGTTATTACTCCTAATAGATTTGAAACGGTTCTTCATGTGTCTTGATGCCTTCGCACTATCCTTAGAATTGTTCACTTTGACAATAACATATTGGTTGTCATGGTTCAAAAGAATTGTCGACACATGTTTTTCAACCACAGGCAAGTCCATCAAGAGCTCACACAACTATTCTGACTCAAGAGTGGTTGTGTCTAAAACAGTAAGTTCTGCTTCCATGGTTGATCTTGTCAATATGGTATGTTTACAAGACCTTCATGACGATGCACCACCTCCAAGGGTAAACACATACCCACTCACCATCCTCAGGATGGCAGAGAGGCGATGGGATGCAGTTGTCCACTACCCACAATGGTGGCTACTGCTGTCGCTCCTCCTCCTTGGCCTCCTTCTTGGTCTGCCATAGGAAAAGACGACTCTGTGATGGCTTCACCTCCTTCTCCCTCTGGCTGGCGTGAAAGTAGAGGCCCCCACTCGGAGGCGTCGACTGCTCCTCCTCCTTCGGCGCTCGAAAGACGCTACTGGGGAAACGAGACACGAGCTCATCGATAGCTCTAGCTTCGGGATGAGGGTTGGCGACAACAGTGACAAAGTCGAAGACGAGGACCGTGACAACAAGCGTCTTGTCGTGCATGATTATGTTGAGGTGCCAGTGAGGGCAGATTAGTCTAGCGAGGCATGCCTGGTTCGAAGGCATGCCCACACTTCGTCGAAGATGTGGTCCAGCCAGCACTGACAACAACCAATGACATTCTTTGCTCCTGGCATGACTCAACATAGCTGCTGATGGCCGCCTCTTGTTCCACCTCAAGCAACTACAACCATTTCTGAGTCGACGCCCAATCGGGGTTGTTCTATAGGTTGGGGACAAACTGGCACGCCGCTCATGGGCGAGGACCGCCAAGTGGCGGTCAATAGGTAGCCACGGCACAACAGGTCCCCTCACTTATGTGCCACCCGCTAGGGAGACGGGTGTCTAGATGGACGAGGAGACCTCACACGGCAACCTCCTCCACTAGCTTCATGTTGAGGTTGCGCGGCCAGTCCCTGCTCTTACGGCTGCCGACGCTACCGCCATCTTCATGGTCATGCGCCACGGACTATGTGGCATCGGGGGAGGAGATGGTATGGATCAGGCCGGGTGGTGCGACAAAGAGGGTTAATACGACAGTAAATAAAGTTGACCGCTTGGCTCGTCAGAAGTCGTGTCGGCTCTCTCAATAGGCATGTAGAAGGTTGGGTAGTAAATAAAGCCGCTAGCCCATGCGACTTTGCATAAATTAGGTTGACCGTCCGTTGCCCGTCCGTTTTTGTATCATGGTTAGGTGGGCTTCACCACACCGCGTGGCACCGTAAAAGTTGACCGATCACCTACTAAGCCACCGATGCGCACTATTGTGTCATGGCACGTGTCCGTGGTGTGTCCACACATGCCAAGCCACCCATAGACATCTACGGCTTGCTGGGTGTGGACACAATGATGTTATGGTGGACGACGCACTATCGGTACACCGAGCCCGGTCAGGCTAGTGGGTTCCACTCACCGCAGTGCACCGACATCGGGACAACGCTGCTACTAAGCCCGCATCTACCATGTTTCGACTTTGGCCACAACACGGGTACTTTCTGGTGTTACCAGCGGCGTTACCTTTTAACAGCCCGCTACTAATATTGTGACACATGTTCAACCTTTTTATTGCAACGAGTGTAACGTTTGCATATATCAAAACAAACTGTTGCCTGGACGTGGGAATTCTACATCACTTCGGTACGATTTTCTTTACTAGAACGCGGGAGTATATGCTACAAACGATGATTTGCAAAAGAAACTGAAAGCGATGTCGCATAATAAAAATGAAAAAGTTATCTAGCGATGTTGGCCTTTCATTGTAAAGAGATGGCCCATTTAGTTATGGAGACATCTAAGCAAGCATATGGGCCTAGTTGCTTTGTTCTATTAGCCCATCACGGCCGTTCGCGCCGAGGCATGGCAGTCTACATTTCTGCTCCGCGGTTTCTTGGACCCGACAAGTAAGTCTGTTCACGTAGAAATCCCTTTTTTTCTTGATTTGAGGGAGATTCACATCGAAGCCTCGAAGGCGCTGGCGGCGGGGATGACGCGTAGAACGTGGGCAAGGCAACAATCTGAAGGAACGTGTAGGTGACGTCTTGGTCGTTGAGTCTTCCTTTATTATATTCTGGAAGCAAATGCCAGTACAAATAAAAAAAAAAAAGGAAGAAGTTGCAGCTCGAAAATGCACCAACGTCAAGATCAACCCAACAATGGCCTTTCGGTTCTGGAGAGGGTACATATCTCGGTTTCTAAATGCCCCATGCCCCTGCCCAGTATCACCAATACCAGGGGCTGGATCTCGTGAAAGTCGCAAACGTCAAAGATTCTCTTATTCTCGGTGGATATGCCCTGTCGAGTTATCTAGTGTAGGCTTTAGAAACGTCAGCGGAGAGCACTTAGATGTAAACCGATGGTCAGATTCCTTCCGAGGCTTTAGAACATGTAGCCAACACAAATAATAATCTGCCGCCGACAAGACGAAATTCGTGTACGAACTTCTTCTACCAGTCGGCAGTTCAGAAGCCTTTGGATCTTTGGCCATGGGGGACGATCGATACTAGCCGGGCACCTGCTCGCTTATTTATTTTTATTTAGCCAACACTCGTGTTCATCTTCACATGAGTCAAGGCGATCTCCTTTTGCGACTAGATTCAACGAAGAAATTTCTGAGGAGATCTAGGCTTGCTTCTAGATAGGCACGTCCGACCTACTACCTGCCTGCAGTTCTGTTTGTCTTCGCCATCCTTTCTTGCACGTAACAATGACGACTCCAGACGACATGACATCATACAATACAAGTCCTTATCATATCGCAACGTCGTAATACGGACGAGGACGACGAGGACAAGCGACGGGCATGTCCTTATCCTATTTCTGTTCCCCAGCACTGGAATCTGCTATCGACGATGCTTTCATAGCTAAACTACTCTGGTTTAATTTGCACGTCTTCAAGTCTATTTAGTAGAATTTTAGATGGTCGGCACGACCTAGCTTCTGGCAGCACGGTCATGTCTTGAACCCAAACCATAGTTAGCCAAAGTCGCTTATGGAAAAACTCCACCGCACCATGATATGGATCGAAAACGCGTGATTGAAGTCTTTCGATCAACTTGCAACCATCCTTATCTCTTTTAAGTCACTCTCCATACATAACCTAAACTAACATTTGCATTGGTGGTTCACCAATGTCTCACCAAAACGCTATGTTTTGGCTTTGTATTGTGAATCTGAGTCGACTAAGATTTTTTAAACATTACAAACAACTCTAAGAATTAGCAAACAAGATCAAGTGTACATTTTGCATTGACACGTTAAGATCCACCAACATAATATCGCTCCAAATAAGGAGCAAAAATTTTCTGCGAAAATTCGCAAGGATCTGCATTTTATAGAAAGCATAAAAGTTCAGCTTACACTCCAGGATGGCAATTTTATTAGAAAAAGAAGACGAAGAAAGATTCAAAACCACAAGCACTCGAAATTGGAACGACTCTTCTGATCATAAAGAGAAACGATTGCCACGAAGAGGGCAAAACTATTGGATTATTAGGCACAATTTTCAAAATTAATTCCAGAATATTAAGCATGACAAAAATCGCCACTAACATATGGAAAACGAACATACTAGACGTATTGATCAACATAAACAGTAGCATTGTAAACGCAACAATATCCATACACATACAGTAGATCATATTATAGTATGCGTACCAATCGACTGTATGTGGAATAACCGTTGTTCCAGCGCGGTGGTAACGGCCTGTTGACGATGTTGATGTCATCGAACGTACTGAGCCTGAAGTCACGTAGATCTTCCAAGAACGCGAGCCGTGATGAAGAACTTGAGTAATCTTGCAGAACGCTTCTCAAAAATCTTATTCGCCCTCTCCCGTACAGGATCACAAGGACGGGTGGTTCTGGAGACCTGCTCTCCCGTTCGCCGATGCACGCCGGCGCTTGGGATGGAATAGACTATAGTGGCGGCGCAAGACCACCATTACTCAAAAGTGGTTGTGTCTAAAGCATTAAGTTCTGCTTCTATGGTTGACCTTATCAATATGGTCTGTCTACAAGACCTTCATGACACTGCGCCACCTTCAAGGGTAAACACATACCCGCTCGTGGCGTAGAGTTTATCAACATCAGAGATTCAAATCGAATCACTATATCCTTCAAGCACAACATGGTGCCCTGAATAGTGAATCTCATAGCTCATTGTACCACATAGATAACGCATGACCCTTTCAAATGCATGCCAATAATCAATACCTAAATTAGATATGAACCTACTCAACTTGCTCACAACAAAAGAGATATCGGATATTGTAGTCTTGCTACATACATGAGAGAACCAACAATTTGTGAATATGTCAAGCGATATGTTGGTTTCTTCTTATTCTTTTGTAATGCCAAACTGGGATCATAAGGTGTCAGAGAAGTCTTGCCATCAATAAATCCAAATCGGCTCAAGACCTTCTTAACATAATGAGATTGCGTTAACGTAATCTCATTCTCATTCTTCATAAGCTTGATATTCAGAATCACATCAGCTCCTTCCAGATCTTTCATGTTAAAACTCATTGACAGGAAAGACCTAACTTTATTTATCACTTTCATGTTTGTACCAAAGATCAGAATATCATCTACGTATAAATATAATATAACACTATCGCCCTCACCATGGCGAGAGTAACCACACCTATCAGCCTCATTAATGACAAATTCAACAGAAAGTAGAGTTTTGTCAAACTTATCATGTCATTGCTTAGGTGCTTGTTTCAGGCCATATAAATATTTTAATAATTTGCACACCTTTGTCTCTTCGTCTTTTACCACAAACCCATCCAGTTGATACATATAGATCTCCGCTTCCAACTCTCCATTCAGGAAAGTTGTATTCACATGCATTTGATGAACGAGAAGGCTATAAGAGACAGCCAGGACAATAGTACTCGAATGGTGGTCAGTCTAGCGATAGGTGAATAGGTTCAAAGTAATATTTGCCCTCTTTCTGTGTGTAGCCATTAGCTAAAAGTCATGTTGTGTACTTCTCAATAATACCATCATGCCTTAGCTTCTTCTTGAACATCCACTTACAACCCACAGATTTACAATCATATGACCATTTTGATAATTCCGAAGTTCCATTAGAAAGAATAATTGAGTCCATTTCATTTTGGACAGCTTCTTTTCAATCATCTACATCTGGAGATGCATATGCCTCGGCAATGGATCTGGGAGTATTGTCCACAAGGTACATGATGAAACCATTACCAAAGGATTTTGCAATCTTCTGTCTCTTACTCCTCGTGAGATATTCATCGTGATCCTTCTCAACGACTTCCTCATGTGGTTGTTCAGAATTCTCAATGGATGCACTAGATTTAGGTAGTATTTCAGAATAAATTTTGTCAATGCTATGCATATGTTTCATAGGAAACATATTCTCAAAGAATATTGCATCATGAGATTCTATTATAGTATCAACGTTCATGTCAGGTACCTTATATTTAACCACTAAAAATTTATAGCCTACACTCCGTGGAGCATATCTAATAAGATACACTCCACTATCTTAGGTCCGAGCTTGCATTTCTTGGGAATAGGTATGTTGACCTTCGCCAAACACCTCCAAGTGCGTAAGTATGAAAGTGATGGTTTTCTCCCAGCCCACTCCTTATAAGGGTTTTTTATTCTTGTTTGGAACTATATTCAGGATATGACATGAAGTCAACAAAGCCCCCCCCCACACACACACCACGCCTTTGATAAACCAGTAGTGGCTAACATGAAATTCACCAAGTCAGTCAGCATGCGGTTTTTCCTCTCAACAACCTCGTTTGATTGAGGCAATTAGGGAGGAGTTCTCTCATGAATAATACCATGTTCCTCATAGAATTCATCAAATATTTTTGGAAAATAATCACCACCACGATCCTACCTAAGACACTAGATCTTTCTCTATAGTTGATTTTCAACTTTAGCCTTATAAATTTTAAAGCGGTCTAAAGCCTCATCCTTAGTTTGAAACAAGTAAACATAGCAGAATTTAGTAGCATCATCTATCAATGTCATGAAATATCTCTTTCCACCTTTTGTCAACACATCATTCATCTCACATAGATCAGAATGTATGATTTCTAGAGGTGCCAAGTTTCTCTCCTCAGCAGTCTTGTGAGGCTTTTGAGGTTGCTTCGATTGCACACAACTATGGCACTTAGAACCTTTGACAATAGTAAAATTCAGAATTAAACTCATGCTAGACTTCCGAGACATCAAACCAAAATTAATGTGACATAAACAAGTATACCAAATATTGGTATCATCATTAACACCACCCCAAATATGATTCACGGATTTATTACAAAACTCTGAAAGAGAGAAACATAAAAAGCCTCCAAATTCATAACATTCACCAATACATTGTCCATGTTTCGAACAACGGCTTTATTAGACTCTAAGGCAACCTTAAACCCATCTTTGCATAGAAGGGAGTTGCTAACGAGATTCTTATTCATAGTAGGGACATGTTGCACGTTCCTCGGCTGCACGATCTTTCCTGAAGTAAACTTCAAATCCACCATGCCAATACCATGAACAGAAGCATGTGATCCATTCCCCCATTAGGACGGAGGACTCCCGAGCGGCCTAATAAGAAGTGAACATAGAGATGTCATCACACACATGAATATTAGCATCCCTATCAATCCACCAACATGGTGATTAAAATACTGAAAGAATAGTAAATAAATTATCATATCCATCAGCATTGATAGCGGTCAGAATGGTTACAGCCTTCCCCTTTTTTCCTCTATGATCTACACGTTTTAAGCAGTCCTTGGAAAAGTGTTCGAGCTCCCCATCGGTATAGAAACCTAGCTCGGCCTTGTTCGGCTTCTTCTTTTTGAAGGTTGTAGTTTTTTCAGGCTTGTTTAATGAGGGATTATAGTTCCCTTTGTTCTTGCCGAAGGTTTTTTCCTGTACCATACTGGCACTAGACCGACCCTCGCCTCCTTTCTCAGCAGTGTCCTTAGCCCAAGCCTTCTCCTCGACATCAAGAGACGCTATTAGGTTTGTAACCGATATCTCTTGTCTCTTATGATTGCGAGTTGTATCGAAGTTCCTTTATGAAGAAGGCAACTTTGAATAATGCACCCAACCATAAACTTATCGGGTAAGTTACACTTAAGGATTTCAAGCTTCTTGAAAAAGCATTGTATCTCATGAGCTTGTTTAACTACAGAATGTTGTTAACCATCATGTAATTATGAAAGTTCTCCATGATGTACAGTTTACTGTCAGCATATGCTACACAGAACTTTGCGTTCAGTGCCTCCTAGAGATCTTCTCCATCTTTGATGTGCATGTACACATTAAACAACTTATTTTTAAGAACACTCAGAATGCATCCCACAAAGACAAGATTGGTTTCCTTGAACTTGTTCTAAGACTCGTCAGATATAGTTCCTTTGGGTAAACCCTCACTGGCATCGAATACTTTCAGAGCTTGCAGGCACATGGTGGTCTTATACTGCCACCTCTTAAAATGAACGTCGGTGAGCTTATTCGGCTTCATTGCATCGGCCAAGTGTCTCATGTTTAACTCATAAAATTGCCTATAATAAGGTTTTTGGATTGCTGGTTTATTAGGAACAATTTTCAAGATCAATTCCAGAATATTAAGCATGCCAACAATTGCTACTAACATGTGGCAAACGAACATACTAGACGTATTGATCAACATGAACAGTAGCATTGTAAACGCAACAACATCCATACGCAGACGGTAGATCATATTACAATATGCGTACCGATCGACTATAGGTGCAATAACCGTTGTTGCAGCGGTGGTAACAGCCTGTTGACGAAGACGACATTGATGTCGTTGAACGTATCGAGCCCTAAGTCCCACATATCTTCTAGGAATGCGAGCCGTGATAAAGAATTTGAGCAATCATGCAGAGCGTTTTCCAAAAACCTTATTCGCTCTTTCCCGTACAGGATCACAAGGACGAGTGATTCCAGATACCTGCTCTCCTGTTCGCCGGTGCATGTCAGTGCTCGAGATGGAGTAGACTACGGTGGTGGCACAAGCATAGAGGTTGGCAAAACCCTATACTGGCTGGTTCGTTGTACTGTGGCGGTAGTCGCGCATGACTTTATATAGAGCGACTCAGGAAACCCTAACGGAGGCAAACATGGGCTGATTCCCCCAGTTACAGTATCCCATAATCCAAGAGTGACGCGAATAGGTTGACTGTTGACACGTCTGTCAAAAGTCAAAACCTCATAATTTTCCTGAGCACCCAACCTGCGACACACGCGTCGCGTTGTGACGATACGAGCAAGCGGTGTGTGCGAGTGGTGGCATCGTCGTCGTCAGAGGAGGAGCGCACGTGTAACTCTCCTCTTCTCACTCACTGTAGTAGGTGGTCAAACACTCCATCTTTTATAAGGTGGTGCAACTCTCCTCTAACTTTTCATATGAGATTAAATTTTAGCTCCCACTCCACTTCACTCCCATGTGAGTTGTCCTAAACATGGCTCAAACACATGTAAACTGCCACAACCATAGACTAGATTTAGAAAAAATCTGAAATCTATATGAGCCTATTTAGTTTAGCCTATTATTTCTAACAAAAACATCATTTTAGTTACTGCCAACATCATCCAATTCGATGCCTAAGGCTAAAAAGATAAAGTTTCTAGCCATCATATGCGGGCACTCCATCGTGCTTGTACATCCTTCTTCACACATTGTATACCACATGCACGTCAACTGAGAGAGTAAACTGAGCGCTTCAAATGAGGATCTATTTTTAGGGAAAATACACACGTATATGCGCATCAATGTGCACCAATGTTCATCTTAGACTATGATTGGTGAAAACATACCTAATGCTACAGCTCAACTCCATACGCGTAGATTCCAGATCAATCTAGGCCGTCCAAACTACTCCAAGGGACATGATTGAGCCTAGTTCATGATTATGCTTCCAGCATAGGTCATTTTGCCCAATCGACCCTATCTTATTTCGAATTCCGCATCTACGTCACCACCGGCATGGATCTGGAGTTCTGGACCAACCCTCCGGGTCCTCTACCATAGTGCTAGCTACTGTACCACCCAAGGAGAAGTAATAGCTGCAGCTTTTTTCTGCATCCTGGTCTCCAAGCCGATCGAGCACTCGCTTTAAACTTAAAAACGCTGAAATAGCCACGGGCGATAGCATGCACCACCAGTTATTAAGGCTCTTCTGGCGGTGCTGCTGAGAAAGAAAAAACAGTTTTTGATGATTTGAGATATGGAGTTTGCTTACAACAAGGAATGTGTTTATATGTAGAGTTAATTCAATGGTTTTCAAATTAGACGGTGTTTTCAAGTAGCTGGTGTTGATTTCGGTACAAATTGTGAAGAAAATAGTGTTTTCACTTAACTATTTATGTAGCTTTGGAAAATATACGACAGTTGAAGATTAAATGCAGGGACAATCTGAATTGTGTTACATATCAATCAGATGCCTAAAATGTTTAAACTAGAGATGAGATGTTGCTAAATAGCTAAGGCTGATGCATCTCCTCCGAAGATGGCAACAACCGGTGTTGTGCCTGCCGAAGGACACGAGGGGTGGTCCAACTCGGTGCTTGCAGCGGCGATTACTCGACCTGCCGATGCATACTTTGTACTGATTACTGAACCTACGGTCCATTAGAGGATAATAAAGTGAATGTTCGCAATATGAAAAACATCTAGCTCTAGTGTGCAAATATGCCGGTATCGTGTGCTCGCCGAAGAAGGCATCATCTCTGGCTGGTAGGCGCTTCTGAGGCCATTGTTGCCAAGCAGGGGGGAGATGAAAAAACGCTTCGCGTCGCTCCTCCGTGGGCGACCGAAGCGGCGGCGGCCCAGCCCTACCGCACCCTCCCCCACCCCTCCCTCCCTCCCGCCGCCGCCGGCGTGAGCCGTCGGGCAAAGCCCATGCGGCGCCGGCTGTTCTCCACCGGGCGCTAGGGGAACCCGAACGGGGCGGCGTGAGCTTGGCGCGCGGTGTCTTTCGGCGGGAGGCGGCGAGGCCTGGCGCAGCGGTGGCCGGCGAGCGGCGTCGGGGGCGCCTCTTGGCAGCTAGAGGCGGCGGCGGAGGTGGGTGCTTGCAGCCATGCGGCCGGCGGCGGAAGGGGCCCGAGCTCCTGTGGGCTTTGGGCAGCGATGACGGTTGGCTACAGCGGCGGCTGGGCGACCTGGGGGGCTGCAGTTCTTGCGGAGACGGGGCACGACGGGGTCGCTCGGGGGTCTGGGGCGGTGGATCGAGGCAGCAGCGGGCGACAGGGTGGTTGGTGGCGGCCGGCCCTGTTGGCCAGATCTGGGCCAGGCGGGCCCGATCTGGGCCTGAAGGGCCATGGTCGGCGGCCATGCTTTGGCTCTCTCAGGGAGGCCAGGCCCACCCCCAGGCCCATGTGTGGCTGGGGACAGTACTGGGCTAGGTGGGCCTAGCGCTGGTTGTCGTCGGTCAGACCCTATCGGGGTCTGTAGGGCGTGACTCGCTGGCGGCATGGAGGTGTCGTGCTTGCTGTGGGGTCCGCCTTCCGCTCCTCTTTGCTGACATGTATCAGCCCCCTTTTGTCTGTGTCGTGCTCGTCGAAGGGGGGACTAGGGTTGGTGGCCTGGTGGCGTTACTCGGGCCGGTGGTGGTCCGGCTAGCCCGGGTGAGCATGGTGTTGACGGCGGTGCCCCTTGGTGGCGGGGATCTGCGGTGGCGGCGGATCCGCTGGTGGACGGAGGAGTAGAGACTAGCGCTAGGGTTGGCGGGGTCAATGACACCCTTGCTACAGTGTGGCGACGGGGCTTTACGGGTCCATTTGGGCTCGGCCGGGCCATGAAGGGTTTGGTTTGCCCACGTTGCTGCATCCGGTCGACTATCGCCCTCTGGCGATGGAGGTAGTTCCCTTCCACGTGTTACTGTACTGCTGACCCCCCTCCCCCCGAAGTTTCTCCTTCTGGGTCGTACCAGCCTCGCAACATGGATCACTGTGAGACGGCGGGGGTGACTGCAAGACCGTGGTGGCATATGCAGGTGGGCGGTGAGCTGGGTGGAGCCATCCAGAGCGTCCGGGAGCGTGGTTTGATCGGGAGAAATTCTTGACGTCCAGACACCGACGCGGTGACGCCCGCGGGTGTCGCCGGCCTTCCTGAAGGGCGTCGGGAGTATCTCTTTCCCCACTCCCCGTAGCGTACCGGGGGAAACCCTAGGTCCAGTCCGGGTAGCAGCGTCGTTGTCGTCGCTTTCCTTCTTGGAGGTGCTGCTTGGTACGCGACGCTTCAGAGCGCTTGGAGCGTGGTGGGTCTCTCCGGAGGGCGCATCGATTGCCGACCATCCTTGTTTTCGTCGAGCCACTGTTATCGGCCTTGATTTTTTTCTTTTTCCATTTCTTTTGTTTTTGTCTTTTCGGTGATGTGTTGTCTGGCCCTGCAGCGGTCTCAGACAATTGCTATATTAATATAGCTGGTGAAAACCTGTTTCGAGGAGTGTGCAAATATGCCATGGTGGAGAAGGATTCTGAGCTATGTTCAATCCTACACTTGGACCAGTTTGGTACCGGTCAGTGAACCCGTGCGACGACTGGTTCACTAATTTGCTGGTCGGATCACTGGTTCATTCAGTTCGATGACGATAAAAAACCGTTCTTTTTCATAAATTTTTTAAAAAAATGATCATAAAGATATATAATATATATTTCAATATATAATCATAAAAATATGGCGTGATATTGGGTTTTACGTGTTGCTATTTATGCCAAGCATAAGTTCACAAGTTTAATTCCTCTAGTAAACATTTTTTCTCGGTTTTTTACTATTTGAACCGATGCCTCTTAAAAAAGGTGAGTTCATTGGTTCGGATTTTTTCTGATTGAACCACCAAACCACTCTGGTTTTAAAAACTATGGTTTGGACGGCCCAGATTGATCTGGAAACTAGAACGAGGTTGTAGCAATAGATATTCTCTCCTAGGGATACGTGGGTTTTACTAAAGAAAAAAGTGGGTAAACCCAGAACCATCAACACTAAGAAATGAAACCAACACCTGATTATATAAAGAAAAAGCGATTGCCCACTCAGGGATAATTTCTTTTTGTCTTAGTTACAATCAACGTCACCCAAAATTGGCATCTAGTGTTGACGAGAAGATAAACTCAAAAATATGTGTTCACTATTCGCATGTTGTCGCTAAATGTCCACACGACTGAATTCTTTTTTTTAATCACAACAGGTAAGCTGCCGTATTTCATTGCAATAGTGAGATACATAAAAAACGGAGGAAGCCATTTCAGGTAAAAAAACGCACAAACAGTGAAGTCTTGTGTTCACACAACGCTAGACTACCATTGCACTAAACACATGCCACCAAGTCCGGAGCCACTGCTCCGACCCCCCCCCTCTCCCCTCCCCCCGCTCGATATCGAGCTGCAACGCCGCACAATCTAGACGCCTTGTAGCCCATGCTACATAAGGTGACCGCTCGCAGACCACGGACGCTACACCAAAGGTCCGATGTCGTCGCACCCACATGCCAGCTAGACCGATCCTTACAGTTAGATCAAGTCAGCCAGGTCGACAAACTCGCCACCCTTGCAGCACCAGCACGCCACCCATGCCTTGCAAGACCACGACCATACCTCATATAGTTGTTACCGCAAAGCCATCCGAGGCCGCCACCTCGGCGCACGTCAACCTCCTGGAGCCGCCGTCCCGGCGTCCACTCCACTCGACCACAAAGCAACCCACACAGCTGCTGCAACCTGTTGCACCACAGGTTAAAGACTCCAAGGCAACGCATTCAAGAAGTTAGCGGCATAGATGTCGTCGTCGCCCGCTCCAAAGAGCTTGGGTTTTCACCCGGAGATCACATGACAATTGTGGCGACAGGGATATCTCCGCAATGACGCCTTCAAAAAGGAATACGACTCCCGAGGGCATCGCCGCTATCGGCACTGGCCAGAGCCGGAGCAAAGCTTTCGCTTGGAGTAGTATCCGCGCCGTCAGGCCACACATGGGAGCCCGAAGAACATGAGCGCAACCAGCTGAGCAAGGGACCTTGCAGACAACACCAAACACACCAGCCATGACACCTCACGCCATAGCATCCACGCCGTCATGGCCGCTGTCTATCTGCCCGAGCTGCCGTTTGGCCGAGATGCCGCTTGGTTGCTAGCCGTCCGCCCAAGTTGCCGTTTGGCCGAGATGCCTCTTGGACGCCATCCGCCCGACCGCCCGAGTTGACGTTTGGTCGCCGTCCCCGAGTTGCCGCTTGGCCACCATCCTTGCCAGGGCAAGGAAGCCACACTGTGGACCGCCTGACCTTCACACGATGTGGCCGTCGCCCTGGCTTCCACCTGCTGCCTCTAGAGCTTGTTGATGCGCCCGCAGCAGCCGCTGCCCGCCCAGCCCATCACAGGCCCATACCGAACCCTCCTCGCTGCACCACTGCCCTCAGCTCTGCCCCGCTGCGCCGCAACGCGCCCTGGCCGTCGTCGCCCTTCAACACCCTCGCCTGGTCGTTGCGCCGCCGGCAACAACAGATCGAGCGTCGCTGATGTAGTTCTAGGAGCGCACGAGCTTGGAGCCCCGCCGCTACCGCGCCGAACAGGCTTTGCCCGACGACGCCCCAGGCGACGGCAAGGAGGGGAGGGGGCGCGGGATGTCCTGTACAACGGAGGTCGACGCTCTGGTGCGGCTCGGACGCAGCCGCATGGGAGCGAGAGGAAAACCGCATGGGAACGAGAGGAAAACCGTATGGACACAGATTATGGTCACACGACTGAATTCTTGACAACGCAAGCCTTTGCAAAACAAGGAGCAAATTTTGACAAATCCGTATAGGTTATATACAAACTATGACAAAACTGTACATTTAAAAATCAACCCATATGTGACAAAAAAATATAGATTGTTGAACAGCATATCTAGAGGCAAGTTGACGAAGAAAACTACTCATTTAATCGATACGTACTTGACGGGTTATTTAATTTAGAAGCCTGGCAAAATACAGGATTGCTGACAAAGAAATTGTGATACAAGGTACGGCCTAGAACACCGTTTTACCCAGCTGTCGCCCCCACTCATCCGCGGGGTTTTGGGACCGCGTCCGTTTTATAGCACACCACAGGGGGCGGTTACTAGTTAGTTGGCGGAGCTGTTGCCAACTCAGCCGCCACCCAGGTGACCCAGCCATATTTTTCCTACTCCCAAGTTCTCAACAGGTTCCCCTCCCCTCCCAAACCCCCCTCGATTCCTTCCTCCCAACGGATCCTCCCCCGCTCTATTCAATTCCTTCGCCCAAGTCTCCGATCCCATCTCCTGGCCAGCGCACCAGCGTATTCCTATGGAGCCCAAGCCAACGGAGGCGGCGCCGGCGCCGGCGCCGGGGACCCCTCGGTTTAGGCTGGGAAAGCAGTCGTCCATGGCGCCCGACCGTAGCGGCGGAGGCGACAGCGGCGTTTCTGGGGACGCGGAGGGGTCGGCAGAGGCGGCCGCCGGCGTCGCGAATTTCCAGCTCATGTACATGGCCCACGAGGGCAACGCGGAGGGGATACGCGAGCTCCTCGACGCCGGCGCCGACCCCAACTTCCGCGACTCAGACGGCCGCACGGCGATGCATATCTCCGCTTGCGAGGGCCACGCCGAGGTCGTCCAGCTCCTCCTCGAGCGCGGCGCGGAGGCCGTCGTCGAGGACCAGTGGGGAAGCACGGTGAGACTGCTTTGTACCTTTCTCTTTTGCTTTGCTCCGTTATCTTGCTTTTCTCCAGGCCTCAAAATTCTTCAAGAAGGACCCTGACTTACTGGCATATCCGTGGAAAAATCTTACTGCACTAGACAAGATTTTCTTTCATTATTAAGAGTTGAATTTGTGATCCTTCGACCCTGACAGTCTCTTGCGCCCCTGTCTGACAGCCTTTGGCAGATGCGATGCATTACCAGAACCATGATGTGATCAAGATCTTGGAGAAGCATGACTCTAACCATAAGGTACTATGCTGTATTTTTTATTGCGCCTACCGGTTGTACTATCATTTCCAACTGTTCTTAATAATAATGAACATCCACTTCCTTTTCGAAGGTTGCTCCTATGCATGTTAACAGCGACCGTGATGTTCCTGAATATGAGATTGACTCGAAAGAACTTGAGTTCACCACTGGCAAAGGTTTATCTAAGGTACATGTGTAAACTACTAATCAAAAATCTACTCTAATCATCGGATGCCGTCCATATTTGAATCATGTTTGCTTTATTTCTTATCATTTCAATTTGCTTCATAGGGTACATTTCGGAAGGCAACATGGAGGGGCATTCTTGTTGCTGTTAAGAAACTGGATGATGATGTACTTACTGACGAGAACAAAGTGTGGGTTGATTTTTTCCATGGAATAGTTACATTTTTTTTTCTGATCTAAGTTGGCTTTCTCACTTAAGTCTTTGCATTGCAGACAGGCATTCAGAGACGAGCTGGATGTTCTGCAACTTATACGACATCCAAATGTTGTGCAATTTCTGGGTGCTGTAACACAGACCAACCCAATGATGATTGTGATGGAATTTATGCCCAAGGTTTGTCTTAGCCAATGTGCTTTTCGGGCTTTGATTATTCTGGTCTTTGATAATCCTTGCATCTCTAGTTGATGTATAAAGCCAGATATTCACCGAATCTTGAAAAAAGAAAAGCACAGCAGGAGTCGTTGTGTCCAGGAAATGAAAACTCTTGATGTTATTATCTACTGTTGCTCTTTTAAGCTACTTGCTTAACTGGGAGAAGTGTAGTTTTTTTGTGCTAACTTAAGTAGTTTGGATAGCGTTTTTTGCTGGGATTTCTTAGGCGTTGCATCTCCTGCAGAGAGAGCAACAATGTTCTCGGTCGCATGGCTCCTCTGATCAAAAAAATCCTGCATCTGAGGCCATTTTATCAGCACCATCTGAGATGCTCTAGTTAAACTTTTCTAGGTTTAGACATTGGCCTCATTTTAAACAAGTTAATTGGTTATGTATAGTGAGTAAAGAAATGTTGCCGTCAGTTCACTGACAGTGCAAATCATTTACCTGCTTGTATGATGTTAGTTTAGCATCTCTCTCTTTTGCGGTATCACAATAGATCATTGCAAGTATGATTTCTTCGTAGCTACTTGTAATGTAATTTCAAGCTGTAGAAATTTATATGTTTTTGAATCATTATTTCTGCAACATATGCAGACCTTCAGTTGAGTATCAAATATATCACTTTATTTTATGACGTGTTGAGGATCATCAGGTTGAAATATGTTTATTTTCAGGGTGACTTGCGCAAACATTTGAATAACAAAGGAGCTCTAGAACCAGCATATGCAGTTAAATTGGCTCTTGATATTGCAAGGTTTGCCACCCACCATATTCCCCACATGACAGAGACTATTGTTGCTATTTTTTATTGCCATAATGTAAGCCTAATTCGTGGGTCTTGGTGAAATGTAACAGAGGAATGAGTTACTTACATGAGCATAAACCTCAAGCTATCATCCACCGTGACCTTGAGCCTTCGTGAGTACTTATCTAAAATTTCGTTGACAATTTTTATGTATTTTATGTAATACGCATTAGTTGTTTCAAATACCTGATTTGTTAAAAGACTTTTCTGTCAATTGTGTAAGAATATAGGAACATATTGAGGGATGATACAGGACATCTGAAGGTGGCTGATTTTGATTTGTGCAAGATGCTGAAATGGAGAAGAAAAGTTAGAGAGGAGATGCCAGTAACTTCTCCTGGCAATGCCTGTAAGCGTATTTTCTTGTTTTTCACCTTAATTTGTTCCAAGATAGCAAAAAGCTCCCTGTTTTGAACAATTTATTCACCTTCTATAACTTTCATAGGTAGGTATGTAGCTCCAGAAGTCCTACGAAAAGAGGAGTATGATAATAAAGTTGATGTCTTCTCTTTCGCTTTGATACTTCAGGAGGTAATATGTGTTATATAGCATTATATATTTCTATGCTACACCAGATGATTACCTTGTAGTCCACATGTTCTCTTGTAGTGATATTTTGATTGATAATTTGCAAAGTAATGCTCTTCTGGTCCAACCACTCCAAATACCACTAGATAAACATTTTTACTAATATTTAGACTCTTTCAGATGATTGAAGGACATCTTCCTTTTTACAACAAGAAAATTGATGAAATTGAGAAGGCTCATAGTTCTAAAGAAAGGCCACCTTTCAGAGCTCATCCAAAGAATTATGCCCATGGGTTAAGAGAGTAAGATTCTCTTCCCCCCCCCCCCTTTACTATGGTAATTACCAATTTTTCGCAGCACTAGAGTGGCTTGTTTGCATTATGAACTTCAAGCTTTCGCAATCCATTTTCCATCTTGACAATATGGTTGTGTAAACCTTAATTCGTACTGTTGACTACAGATGCCATTATAGATGGTGACTTCAGTTTGGCAATTTCATCCTGACTTGATTGCTTGACTACTATATTATTACTACAGGCTGATTGAGCAATGCTGGAGCGAAAATCCTGTTCACAGGCCAGATTTTAGAGTAGTCATTGATCGGTTGTCTGCTATCCAAAATGAACTAGCTCACAGAAACCGTTGGAAGGTAACGATTTGTGACTTCGTGTTGCGTTGCTGCAGTCTGACTAGTGTTCCTTTGTAGCAAAATATGCATTGTTCCAGCAAAATCGTTCTCATGTTGGCTATGCTGGAACAACAGGTCAGGCCTCTCAGATGTTTCCTGAGCTTCGAAGGTTTGCGGAAGAAAGATCGCAATGAGGGCAGCACCAGCCGTTCGTCACGCTCATCTCGATCGAACTTTTAACAGCCAGCTGGGGCTGTGAATTTCATTTGGAGGTCATATTAATGATTGATAGAAAGTCAACTCACCAAAATACCAATATTCTTGTGTATCTAATTTGTCCCTGCAAGTTCGGTTTTCCAAATGTTGCTTCCCTGCTGATCGCAATTGTTTTACATCACGTTCTCTTGTAATATACTGCATGTTGGAGCAATTCTTAGGTTTGTGCACCGTGGCATAGATCTCTTTGTTTGGTGAAGCATAGAATCTTGCTATAATTCAGAGAAGGTCACAACTGTCAAAAAAAAAGGAATCATTGCTTTGATTTCATCTTGCTTTCCACATGCTCACAGTTCACCCATTTCTCACTTCCAAACACCTTGAAGTAGACTGGATGATAATATACCAATAGAAGTTTATCACTACCGTCAAGGAATCCTTGTACAGATGATCCTTTTGATCTATGGTTTTCTTTCAGTAGTAAAGAAAGCAACTCGACTTGAGGAAATGCAATCTCACTTTGTCGTGCCACATAGTATAATACTTTTCAGCGATATTTTTTACAGCCTTTTTGTTCTATTTTGACATTAACATTTTTGAAGTACATATAGCTTTGCATATTTTTATGACGTTTCTTCTCGTACTGCTTTCTTGCGCATGCAAGTCCGCCTCAGCCACGTGGCTGCCATTTCAGAAGTTTGGACTGCACGTTACACGAACTTACTGTCATTCCAGTTTTAGTGGCGTTAAGTAGCATACCACAAACCGGTACGTATCTCGGAAAGGTACAGGCGATTGGTAGGCGGTGGCTCCGAACCAATCTAGGGCTCCGTCCCTGCGCTGTCGATGTCGTCGGTCCGCTCCGTCTCTGTTGGCTTTAGGGCCATGGAGACATGGCGGATCACGGCGTCTCGTCGGTGGGTGGGAGGGTTTTCGTTTATTTTTAGGTCTTTTTTCGGTGTCTTTTTCGGAATGATAAGGCGACGACTACATCTTAAAGTCAGAATAATGTTTTCTCCGTCTTATCCTCGCTCCGATGGTGCATATAGTGTTGACGGAGGGCGCGTGGAGTCGTGTGTCCGGCTGATCTCTTGGGATCCTGTCGTTTTTCGTATTCGTTGGTGTTGTTTGAGATCAGTCTCTTCAGATCTACGGTTGTTTTCTTCGGCGATGGTTGCTGCTCTTGCTGGTTCTTCGGGGCCTTAGCACGACGACTTTCCGTCTGTCTACTACGAAAAGCTCTACTACGACAAGCTTTGTCCGGTTCCAGCCTCCAGTGATGGAGGGACGAGGACGGTGGCGCGCCTTCGGCTGGTGCTAGTGCCAGTAGTCATCGTTAGATGGTCCATTGACCTATTTGTAATTTTAATACTTTTAGGCCTCTTTGTACTGCTATTATTGATTATTAATAGATATGTGGAATTTCGAAAAAAAAAAACTTACTGTCATTCCAAACCGTTTGACGCTCCACCGCCCTTAGGTGATCCCTGTTTAGTCAAAATATTGAACCGATAATTACGACCACTTGAGGTAAACACGGCATGTAAATAAAATGTTCTTTGTTTGAAAAATATTACAATCTGCGGTCTGATTTAATTGTCGCGTGATAATTTTTCTGAAATTTAGTCATTTTACAAGGAAGCACAGCGACGGATCATGAATCCTCAACTACAGTTGCAGTAGCAAAAAGGGAAGTGTAACTATATATAGCATATACGGATGTACCCATACACGTATTTCAGACGCACGGCGTAGGAATCTTGCATGTCGACTGTAGCAAGCACCCAAAGTAACAAAACATAACCACACGTACGGAATAAAGCAAAGCAAGCAAAAAACTACTCGTACTGTAGTACGCACAAATGTTGGTGTGTTGACTCCTTCTTGGGACTGTTGATCATCATGTATAAGTGTACTAGAGCTGAGCAAGCGTTTGCAGGTCGACGGGGTGTACGTCGGAGGGCAGAGCGGCGCTGTATGCCCTCCGTCCGACGAGGATGTTGGCCGCCTCCGACGGGTGGAAGGCGTCCCAGAAGAGGTACTCGTCCCTGTTGGCGCACGGCGTCTGGAAGGGCAGGCACGTCACCTGCCCGTTGTTCCTCCCCACCCCGCAGCACCCCTTGTTCGTCACCGTCAGACCATGAGACCCCGGCGCTCTGAGGATGTCCTGGAAGATCCCGTAGGCGTTGATGTAGGTGAAGTGCGCCCCCGGCAGCGTGTTGAACTGGTCCACCAGCTCCACCAGCTTCCGGTTGAAGATCTCGATGGCGCCGTTGATCTGATCCACGCAGCTGACGCCGTTGGGGCTGTGCTGCGCCAGCTCGTTCGGGCTGCACCCGACCTGCCCCACGCCCATCAGCGCCACCTTCCTCGCCCCGTTGTCGTACAGGACCCTGAGCTGCTGCGTGTACTGGTTGACGAGCACGTCGGCGTACTGCTCCGGGGTGTACTGCCGGCTGGTGCCGTAGACGGCGGGCATGAAGTAGTTGTTGAGGTAGTCGTTGCTGCCCATGCCCACCGTGAAGATGCACTGGCTCAGGTGGCTCGCCGCCGAGTCCTCGTCGCCCAGGATGCTCACCAGCTGCTGCACCGCCGACTGGTAGTTCTGGAGCTGCCCGCCGAAGCTGATGCGCTGGCCCTGCGTACGTTTTGCAGTGTGCGTCGTGGAACGTTAGATAGATCACTAATTTCCAAGGAGAGGATCACTGGTAGTTTAGTAAAGGGGGGTTTGTGAGAAGAAGAACGTGCCAGTTGCTGGCCGGTCTCGTCTCTGATCCCGGCTGCGGCTGAGGCGAAGTTCACGCCGGAGAGGAGCTGGTCGTTGTTCGCGCCCGCGTACGCCGGGATGTAGTCCTCGAACCCCAGAAGCCGAGCTGAACAACAACAAGTTAATTCAACGTGTACGTGGTAGTACGGATGTAAATCCAAATTAACAACTGTTTTCTTACTTAATTTAGTCACTTTTAGACTTTATATTTTTCAAGAGCCCGTGGTCTCACACACTAGTATACGTAGATCATTACTACTAGCAGGACAGCAAAAACGATCTAGATATGCACTTTTTATAAAAGTTAAGTGACCTATATGACCATCTTAACTCGATCGTCTTGGCCTCTTTTTAATTAGTCTGGCTACAGCAATCATCTAGTATCTGCAGCTCAACCAACCCTAGTGTCCGCCCGTGTGAGCCATGGATTTTTTTTCCCCTTTATATAGCGCAAGCTAAGAGTCCGAAAGTAGCTACCGTACCAGCTAGCATATGGATGGACGGTTGGACACCGTCATCACTGCAAGTAAAAAAGGCTCACTGATTGCACGTACGACCTGAGCACGGCGGCATCGTCTGAATGAATGGGCACTTACTCGAAGTTTCTAGGCGTCAGAAGGACCGCTCAAACACCTCGTACATTTACTCGTTATAAGCCGATCTGTGTCAGTTGTCTAACTCGACTAGGAAATTACACTATAGATACAGAGCTAGTAGCATTACGAAAGCCCAAACAGAAAGAAAGAAAGAAAGAAAGAAAGAAAGAAAGAAGAGGAGGAAGAGGAGATTGGTGAGGTCGATGTTAGCTTACATATGGCGTCGACGGTGGTGAGGCCGTTGCTGAAGCGGCCGGTGGCTCCGGCGGCGAAGTCGACGCCGTAGGGCGGGTAGTTGGCCCGCGCCAGCGACGCGATGTCGTTGTTGTTCCCGTTGTCGACGAGCGAGTCCCCGAAGACGAAGTAGCAGGGCACCTGCGGGTCGGCGCGCGCATTATTCCCGAACGACGCGGCCACCAGAAGCAGTATCAGCAGCAGCGGCGGCAGCCACGACGAGATCACACGCTCCATTTTCTCACCGCTGGCTAGCTGGGGCCTGGGGTAGGTAGGTAGAAGAGGGAGATGCGATCGACCGGAGGAGACCGACACATTCGAGTAGTGGTGTTTATATATAGGGCAGGGCAGCTAGCTGGTTGGGTAGCTAGATCAGGTATTCGCCGGGGCTGCAGTGTAGACGCTCCGGAAGTCATCCGGATCGGGGGCACTGCGACGACTGCATGCATGCATGTGCGTGCATGGTTGGAGGTTGGGTTAGAGCCGTGCCGTGGGGCCGAATTGATTGATCGGAACGCGCCGGGCGGACACTGTACCGCGCGCGCGGGCAATGTCCAGTACAACCTGCGATGCGAGGACTGTGGAGGCCGTGGGGTTCGCAGGAGCACCTATAGCAGTCTCGAGTTTTAGGACGCGTTTGGTAATCTGTAGTAACTTTTTCCGTTTTGCTAGTTTTTAGGCGTCTGAAAACTTCTTAGGTCTCGCCCGTCTTTTTTACCATTTGTTTTACCTCGTGATTCGTGCAAAGTGAAAGTTATATATGAGTTGCAACTAGGGTGTAACTGAGAATTTAATGAGTTGCAATTAGTACAAATATTATGAGTTGCAACTAGGTTGCAACTGAGATTTTAGCAGAAATGTTAGAATGACACCAGCGACTTAGACATAAAAAGTTCTTAGGCGCCTAAGATCTAGGCACTCCCTAACTTTTTGGCCTAGTCCGGTAATACTGTGATTGACATTGTCAGCCTCATACAGATCTTGTACTATGAATTGCATATCGTTCGGTAGCTTGCAGTTTCATCTGTGGCGTATTTTGTGCGGTCCATTTGATAGTCTGCTTACAAATCCAGAGCCTAAATGTGAAGCAAATGGGTGTGTTTGATTGCCCCCAGGCCTAAAATACGGACACCTCTTCTTTCCAATGGGTGCCCTTACTTTTCTACCATACAACTGAAGGTATAAATCATAATCTGAGTCGGAAGTTCATCGATGGAAAAACCCTAGCTACTACGAATATGCAGTTCATCAGTTCATCATCACACAACCCTAGCAAATACGAATGGAAGTTCACAAGCACAGTCAATCATGATTATTATTTAGGAACCATGGGAGGGAGTGGGTGTGGGTGGGTGGGTGGGTGGCGGGGGGGGGGGGGTTACTGCAACCTTCTTCTCTTCATCATCATCTTCTCCTTCTCCTTCTTCTTGTTGTCAGATGGTGGTGGGGCCTTTGTCATTCCACATTGTCGATGCCCACTCCTTCCTCTTCTCCTTCCAAGCTGCATCGTCAGATGCTTCCACACCATGGGCAGTGTCATTCTTGTCAGGAATCACATTCTCATCATCTGGCACATACGAATCAAGGCCATACCCCAAGATCCAGTTGTGGAGTATGCAACATGCAAGCACTAGCTTTACCTGGGTGGGGGAGGTGTGGAATGGCTTCCGATCAAGGATCTTGAACTTGTTCTTCAAAACAGCAAATGCCCTTTCAACGGCAAACCTTAGGCTAGAGTGCCTAAGATTGAAGGGCTCTTTGGCATTTTGTGGCATGTTCCTTCCAGTGAACTCGTTGAGATGATACCTGGTAAACCTGAAGGGTGGAAGAATCCCAGGGCGACAGCCATATCCCACATCTCCTAGATAGAACTTGCCATCAGGATATTGATCCCATCAGGCCTGGACATGCTTTCAGCAAGGATGGTTGCATCATGGGCCGATCCTTCCCAACCAGCTAGCACATATGTGAACATCATGTCAAAATTAATAGTAGCTAGTACATTTTGGCTGGTGTAGTGCTTCCTTCCCATATAAGCTGCAGCTTGTGATCTTAGAACTCTAGTAGTAACATGAGTACCATCGATTGCACCGATACAATCCTATTACAGGTACGCAAGGATGAAATGAGAAAAGGGGAACATATGGGACTCAATCAAAGGATTCAATGATAAAACATGGGAAGACAAGCTCACCTTAAAATATGGCATCCACCTCACGCTATTGCGAATCTTTTCTGGTGTTTGACCCGTAGGCGACTTGATCACCTCCTCTAAATAGCGTGATATTGTCTCCATGCTTCTTATGAAAGTGCTGTGGATGACCCTAAACCTCTGGTTATGTCCAACCACATGAAGGAACATCACGACTTGTTCTTCAACTGAGGTGTGGATGCTATCTACCAAAAGTCCACCCGTCCTTAACCTTGTGACAAGTGCAAAGAAGGGGGCTCTTTTCATCCTGAGCTCTTGTGCAATGACAGGATCCAGGCTTGAATCGCTACTACAAGTGCTGCTGCCTGATGGACAAATGCCATACTGTGGGCCTAACAAATCGTAGCTACGGTGACTTCTTTCTAAATCGGTGCTTCAGCCCTACTAGAAATAATAGTGAGATTTACGGTGCTTACCTCACCCATGGCGATGCGCGGCCGGGGAGAAGGATGGAGATGCGCCTCGATGCAGCTGACCGACGCTCACCACACGAAGTTGGAGGAACCGGCATGTATGGTAGATCTGCGTCGCCGCTGCCTCTGCCGCTCGTGCTGTGGAATCAAGAGGAGGGGGGATTTTGGGGAGGACCAACACTTAGGGTGAGCCACCCCAGCAGGTGAGGGTACTCTTGGCGCGAAGCAGGGTCGGGAAACTTTCGTTTTTCGCCTGCGTCCCTGTGGATGCGTGCGCACGCCGCCGCCCCTATTTTGCAGCTCCATGGCATGGCTCCACTAAAACACTCGATTCGAACGTTGTAGTTGGACCTGGCCCTGTAGTGCTTTACAGAGCACGCTGGCCACAACACAGCGGTGGTGTGAAAAACCAAACGGCCGATTTCATCATGCTAGGACCTGTTTGAGAAAATACAGGCTATCAAACGGACCCTTAACGTTCTCGGCGGATTAGGATGTCCGTGTCTTCCGTCATTCCCGTGATCCCGTCCCAGTGAGAGACTGTTCAAGCGGAGGCCAGATGCAGAGGTACATATGTGAGACAGTGAGAGGCCTCGAGCATACATGCATTGCGGTTCAATCTGGAGTACATGCATTGATATTGTAGCATCAGCCTTCGCAACTTGGGCGCTTCGAGCCACATGCATGTGTCTTCTGTCTTCATGTGCATCGGTGCTCAATCTATACTCACTTGCATCGATCGACTACGCCAGCAGCCTGAAATTAAGAACCAAGAAGCTCCATGCCCCCCTGCCCCCCAAGATAAGCAAACGCGTCACTACATTTATTCAGCTGGTTGTTGTTGAGATCTTACTTAACATGTGGTTGTCTCAAATGATTGACGGCCGGCTCTTCCTTTTGGGTCATATGAATGATTATTAAGAACTTAAGATCCTATTTCAGTCCATGCTGAATTTGACGTAAACCATGATCAAGCTACGGGTGCATGGAAAAAGGGGCGATTTAGTCTTTATACTCGAAATTTGCTAAATTTTATCCGTGTACTTATGTATTGCGTTCGATTTAGTCCAATTCGACGTTTGCAGTTGAAATCAAGCCAACGTGAACTAAAATCTTGCAAGAACACCCTCCCGTATCTGAGAAAATTGCAAAAAACAACCATAAATGTTGCAAAATACATGATTTGTCCTTGTACTTGTCCAGATGACTCGATTTAGTCTTGATATTTGTCAATTGGATTAGCCCAAACACATGTTTGTTGTGGACTTTGAGCTGATGCGGACAACACATGAGCGCATGTCCCACTTATCGGAAACTAGCTGGCCTGAAAATTTGCAGAGACTCCCTCATGCATCTAGAACGGATATTTTCGCTCCCATATATTTGCATATACCCACTCTTCATCTAATCAATAAGCTAGCACTCCACGTTGTTACAATACCCTTTAATTTAAGACTGTTCTATTTAAGAGAGAGGGAAAAGGAGAGAGTCGATGGAGAGGGAGGCGAAGGTGGCGACGATCACTAGAGCGAAAGATGTAACGTTTTTTCATAGAGGGGAGACGACGTTGAAGCGACACCGGCAGCCGCGGAAATGTACGTTCTACATGTGGGAGGGGGTCCTACAAGTTCGACAACAAACATGCTTTTGAACTAAATCGAGTCCAATTAACAAATACATGGGTTAATATGCAAATATCAGGACTAAATCGAGCCAAACAGACGAGTATAGGGATACTATTATATCTAGCCTCAGCTGTGATAGTTTTTTTTAATTTTCTTAGATGTGAGAGGGTATTCTTCTAATATTACAGTCCACATGTCATCTGTGGCAGCTCAATTTCGACGGCAAACACCGAATTACACTAAATCAAATCCAATTCATAAATACACGGACAAAATTTATCAAATTCCGAGTATAAAGACTAAATCTAGCCAGACTGACAAGTATAAAAACTGTTACTGTCTTTAACTCTTATGAAGACTACACATGCGAGCATTGGAAAATATAGAATCACGGATTCACAGCCGTCAGGCCAGGCCCACATCCTAGACGAGGACTAGCAGTCTAGCACCACGACTAGATTTTTGACCTGTGCGTAACTCCAAAATTTATTGCACCGATTTGGTAGAGAGATAAGCTTTGACGACGTATGTGATCCGCCGGTGCAAGACCCGGCAGAAGCGCTGGCTAGGCCCCACGGTACAGCGCGCCTTCTGCCTTGCTCGGTCGGTCTCCTTGAATTCGGATGTACACTTACACGGTGGTCAGCTATATATTGACTCTAGAAGTTTAAAGAAAATTGTGTTCATATTTACTCATTAATTTCTATTAAAATAATAAGTATAAATACACCTTCATTATTTGTGTATAGGGGCCTCTTTTTTCTTCTTGCACCAGGGCCCTCGTATGTCAGGGCCGGCCCTGATGCCAGCTGGTGTTTGTTTTCCTCAGCTGCCTTGCATCAGACTCAAAAGGCCTCAGCTGATAGTGGGCTGATTCTGTTCATGTTTATTTCTAAGAAGAGGGCATGGCTGAATGTACGTGGGTGGGGCCCTAGCAAACGGGGGCGCCACGCCCAGGGCCGGCCCTGGCTGGCATACAGTAAAAATGACCTGCAGGATTCAAGAAACTTCCTTTGCAAGGACAGGAAGTAAAAATACTCTACAGTGCTCCAGCTCGGTTTGACATGAGATATCTCATCGCGAGCTGCTGGTTTCCATGTCATGTAGGAAAATCCAGATCATGATGCAGCTCACGAATTTGCACATGTACGCCCGACTTGCTGCAAAGAACCCTAATATAAATACCGGCGACTCATTGCATGTTCCTGAAAGCACAAAATTCTAGCTGCCCAAACCAAAGCACAACTATAGAAAAGAAAAGTTCAATGGACATATGTTATTATGTCCTAAAAGAAAAATAAAGAAGTTCTAAAACACTGTAATTTAGAAGACGTGTACTCTGCCTATTTGACACTGTGTGGTACTAAAATGAATATAAAGTTGATTTGTGTAGACTGGAGAAGACATTGTACATATGGAAGAAGTAGGCAAAAAAAAAGCCAAGGAAAATGCAACTCATCGGTCTTTTATGCTTCGCCTATAGAAACTACTATATGAAAAAAAAAACATCTACATGTCCTCAATAAGGGGAAGATATTCAGTAAAACAGAGTGCTTGTACTTGGACAGTTAACAGTTCACAAGCGCAGCAGTATTCCGATTTCTAATGGAAGTTTTGTCATAACAAAACTTGAAACGGAATTCCATTTTAGCAAGGATTTTGCAACCCGGCCTGCTGAATTAGGAAATCTTAAGATATACTAATCCGTATGTCTTCGGCATTCAAACTACTCAAATGAATGACACCAAGTTGAAAAAACCAACCTTCATGGAGAGGATCCATCCATAGCAACTTAGCGAGCCTTCTTTGTTTTTCAATTTTGAGTTACCTGATTACATATTTGTAGGTGTATAGCAGAATATACAATCTACCTCATCAGTCAAATGAATGATTTAGTGTCTTCTATTTTTTTAAAATTCAATATAAAAGCAAGCAAGCCGTCTCATTAAAAACCTTCCAATCCGTAAGAAAAAAAATGCGTCAGAAACTTGCTGCGATGAGTTTACATGAACGATTACAACATCTCAACTGAGATCAGCTCCCTAACACAGTCTAGAGCATCATTGCTAAGAGACCCATTAAACCCAGCTTTACCTATCTGTGCTAGCACATGCGCTATACCATTGCTCACACGATCCACTTTCGAGACGACAATATGGTGGAAGACCTTGAGCAATTCTCTAGCTTCTAAAATGAGAGCCCAGCTGGGCTGACAGTGAACTTCGCCAAGAGCTCGGCAACGCTTCTGCGTTGCAACCCCGATGGGGCTCAGCAGGTTATTGCGCAGCTGGGTTGCCTAGTCGTCGACATGCCATTCTCCTACCTGGGTATACCGCTGACACTACACCGACCCACGGCTGCATAGCTCCAGCCACTGGTTGATGGGATTGCTGGAAAATTGCCAACATGAAAATCTGGCCTGTTGCAAAAAGCTGGCCGTCTCGCGCTGGTCAGATCTGTCCTCTGCGCCATACCAGTACACCAGCTACTCGTCTATGCCCCGCCTAAGAAAACCCTCAAGCGGATAGAGAGGATCGAGCGAGGATTCCTTTGGGCTGGAAAAGAAGTAGCGCACGGAGGGCATTGCCACGTCAACTGGCAGCTTGTGTGCCACCCATCCTCCATGGGTGGCCTTGGCATCCCCGACCTGGAGCAGCGGCAAAGCCTAGCGCTTAGGATGCGCTGGTTGTGGCTATCGCGCACGGATGACACCAGGGCTTGGAGCACCCTCCACCTGCAATTCTCCGCTGAAGAGCGCGCCCTTTTCCATGCCTCCACCACTATGCATATTGGCAATGGAGAGAAGGCGCTGTTTTGGGAAGATCGCTGGCTCCAAGGCCGCTCCATCAGCGAGATCGCACCCGATCTATACAACTGCATCCCCAAGAGGCGACGCAAGGTCAGGACAATAGCAGACGGCCTTAATGAGAACAGCTGGGCTAGAGACATACAAGGGACAGTGGGATTACATGAGATTGGCCAATACCTGTAGCTCTGGCTAACACTCCAAGACGTGAATCTCACGGATGCCCAGGATCAGCTACAGTGGAAGTGGACATTTGACAGAGCATACTCCGCGTGCTCTTGCTACCTCGCTTCCTTCCAAGGATCAACCACTTGTTTCTCCTGAAAGATCATCTGAAAAAGTTGGGCGCTGCCGCGAGTAAATTTTTTCCACTGGCTTGCTAACCAGGATAGATGCTGGACTGCCAAGCGACTAGAGCGCCACGGCCTCCAACACCATCCCCGGTGCCCCCTTTGCGACCAGAGCCCAAAGACCATCAGACACCTGCTCTTGGAGTGCCCCATCGCCAAATAGGCGTGGTACGAAATACTGGCCTGGCTACGAATGACGGCTCACCCCCCCCAGATCAGGAAGCCTCGATCATGGACTGGTGGCTGATTGCCAAGAGGAACACGCCCAAGCCAATGCGCAAGGGCCTCGCCTCCGCCGCACTCCTCATCCCGTGGATGATTTGGAAACACAGAAATGACTGCATCTTCGACGGAGCGCGCCCATCGGCACAAATCCTGATTGTCAAAATCAAAGATGAAGCCAGACTTTGGGCAAGGGCTGGGGCACTTGGCCTTCGGGCGGTTCTGCCATCCACTTGGGATGTGCACTAAGTTATGTACCTGTAATGAAATATGTACCTCTCAGGAGGATGTAAACCGAACCCTAACTGTGCAATGAAATGAAATGCAAAAGTTTTTTGCGTTTTCTCGAAAAAGAATCAGACGAAATTGAATTAACAGCATGCAAACAATCTGACTCCAAGATTGTCGGCCAATGTCGGAGATGCACCAGGTGCCGCAGCCCATCAAGACATGCAAGTATTTCCGCTTCCTCTACCCTACCACAGGAGGGAATACTTTTCCACTCCGTCAAAAGTACCTTGCCGCTATGGTCTCGGTATTCAAGGAATAGAAGTTTCTCAACAAATAATGTGTTTCTATAGCATTTCCATTACAGCAAATGGGTCTCTGAGTATAGATCGGAGGCAAAACATTAATTATTTAGTCTGTATACTCTTTATCAGAATTAAATTACTCATAGTTCACTTTGTTGCGTGCTAACTTAAAGTATGAGTGGTCGCAACAAATTCAGCTAACACGAACCTAACACAAAATCAGTTGTAGCTTGCCTTTGGATGGCTTGCTGCACGTAGGTGACGCTAAGTATTTTATAATTAGTGGAGTTATACGATTTTCTCAGCCACGTTATGAAATGTTTAGGGATGGAGCTAAAGATTACCATGTGTAAAGGATTTGCTTTAAGAGGTCAAGGCACGGTGCAAAACACACATCCCGCCAAAGATAATAAGAACACCGGCATACCTGGGTCTACTCACTTCCATCCGGTGTCCTGATTGTAGTAGAGCTTATACCTTTCTTGTCAACAGATGAACTTACAGATTTAGAAACAATATATGGAGGCAAGAAAATGTAGAAAAAAAAGAAGAAAACCGATCATGAAGCAAAACTTTGTATTATATGAAGCAAAACTTTCTTGTCTTATACCTTTCTTGTAGTAGAGCTTACAGATTGTAGTAGAGCTTATACCTTTCTTGTCTTATATGAAGCAAAACTTTATATTCCACAAGTGATTACGTTACCTCAAACTTGATAGCAATAGTCCCAATCATGATAGTTTTAAAACTTTCTTGTGGAATGGGACAATATATTTCTTCAACTTTGATGCTCTCAATATTTTCAATGGAATTCAGGCAATAGCTCTTATCAATCTTCTTGGAGAAATAGACAATATGCTCTTTGTCATTAATATTAAAAGTTACTTTTCCTTGATTACAATTGATGACAACACCTATAGTATTGAGAAAAGGTCTCCCAATAATAATAGACATATTATCATCTTCAGGCATCTCAAGCACAACAAAATCAGTTAAAACCAAGCAATTATGAGCCACTTGAACAGGAACATCCTCACATATACCAACAGGAATAGTAGTTGACTTATGATATCTACACACTTCTATTCTTGTAGACAGTTGTTGGGCCTCCAAGTGCAGAGGTTTGTAGAACAGCAACAAGTTTCCCTTAAGTGGATTACCCAAGTTTTATCGAACTCAGGGAGGAAGTGGTCAAAGGTATTCCCTCTCAAGCAACCCTGCAATCAAGATACAAGAAGTCTCTTGTGTCCCCAACACACCCAATACACTTGTCAGGTGTATAGGTGCACTAGTTCGGCGAAGAGATAGTGAAATACAAGTGGTAACGGTGCCAGAAAAGAGCTTGACGGTGAGGTAAAGACTAAAGGCAAAAATATGGAAGCAAGCAAACATGTAACAGATCTAGTTGTGAACGGTGTTTCAATGCTTAGAAACAAGGCCTAGGAATCATACTTTCACTAGCGAACACTCTCTCATATAAATATATCCTCTTCATGATACTACTCTTAACTACTCTCTGGTTGGACACTCTAATCCATGGTAGGTCTATAACAACACTTCTCAAAGTCCGCCTTTCCCAATCTAGATAACCCCACACCTTCACCTTGAGCGCTAGATGGTTCCAACAAACACCAAAAATTCATATAGACAACCAACTCAAAATATACTCATGATAAATATATATGTAACCTAGCTTAAGTGCCACACACGGTGTGCACGCTGTCACTTTTACACACGTGGGGAAAATCATAGATCTATTAAAGCACGTTGAGTATTTATGTAGACTATAGCCTAAGTGCCACCATGGCGTGCACACTGTCACTTTCACACACATGGGGAGAGCAGAGATCTATTAAAGCACTTGAGTAGTAGAGTAGATTTACTTGATTACAAAGCTCATGACCACAACAAGATCACGCATAGAGAGAGAGAGATGAACACATAGCTACCGGTAGAGCCCTTAGCTTCGAGGGAGAACTACTCCCTCATCATCATGGGAATCAGCAACGGTGATGAAGATGGCGATGGAGATGGCTCCGGGGGCACTTCCTCGTCCCAGCAGGCGATACGTCGGAAACGTATATATAATATTTGATGTTCCATGCTTGTTTAGTATCTACTTTGCTTTGCTTTGTCCAAACTTTGAGGTGTTTTTATATGTTTTCTGGTACTAACCTATTAACAAGATGCCACAGTGCCAGTTGCTTGTTTTCTTCTGTTTTTGGTTCCAGAAAGGCAGAAAATCAATATTCTCCGAATTGGACTGGACAAAAGCCAAAGTCAGTATTTTGCTATGAGGAACACGAAGCCAGAGTACGAGTCAGAGAGGACTCACCAGGGGGCCACACCCCGTGGCCGCGCGGGTGGGACCACCCGGCGCCTGGGGGCGCAGCCGCCCTAGTGGCCCCCCGCCTCACCTCTTCGCCTATAATAAGCCCCCGATGCAGAAACCCTAGGCACCCAATCAATATTCCACGAAACCGTCTGTAGCCGCCGCCACCATCGTCCCTAGATCGGGGGATCTGAAGCTTTTATCGGCACCCTTCCGAAGGGGAGATCATCCTGGAGGCCTTCTTCTTCATCATGCCAGCCTCCGGTATGAAGCGTGAGTAGTTCCACATTGTACTACGGTTCCATGTAGTAGCTAGATGGTTGTATCTCCTCCTTGTGCTTTCATGTATAGATCTTGTGAGCTCCGTTCATGATCAAGATATAATCTATTTGTAATCATGCATGTTCTTTTTGCGGGGATTCGATAGATATTGAGATTACTATGCCAGATTGATTAATGGTTTTGTCTATTTGATTCTATCATGTTTGTGTTGTTTATGATCTTGCATGCTCTCTGTTGTTAGTAGCTATCTTGGCCAAGTAGTTGCTACTGACTCCAAGAGGGGGTATTTATGCTCGATAGTGGGTTCATGCCTCTATTTTCCAAGGGAAGTGACAGAAATCTCTACGGTTATAGTTGTGTTGTTGCCACTAGGGAGAAAACAACGGTATCTTGTTCATGGAACAGGTGGATTGTTTACCTTACACACTTTGCTTAAAGCAGTTGTCTGTTGCTTGCGACTTAATACTAGAGGGGGTTCGAATGATAACCCAAAGGTGGACTTCTAGTCATAGATGCAGTTGGATGGCAGTCTATGTATATTGTTGTATTACCCAATCGAATCTCACAGAAGGATCTTTTTGTCTAATATTGAATTGTTATGCCTTGATCGGTCCTGTCAATTGCCCTGCTGTAATTTGTTTACCCAGCATGCCATGTTTATCTAAGGAGAACACCTCTAGTGAACTATGGACCCCAGTACAATCTTTACCATTGATACATCTTCCACTGTTACTGTTTACTTGCTGCAAACCATCATCACCTTCCACACCATACAGTTAATCCGTTGTTACAGCAACCGGTGAGATTGACCACCTCATTGTTTGTTGGGGCAAAGTCTTGAGTTTGTGTTGTGTATGTTTCCATGTTGATTGCAACACCTTTGAGACGTTTCCTTCCTCCTACTGGTTTGATAACCTCGGTTTCTTACTAAGGGAAGACTTGCTATTGTGCTGCATCACACCTTGCTCTTGGGGTTTCCCGACGAAGTGCTTCTAGGCTCCATCAACAAGTTTTCTGGCGCCGTTGCCGGGGAACAAAGAAGAAGAAACTCCCACATCAACAAAGCGCCAACAAGTTTTTTGGCACCATTGTCGGGGAGGCTAAGGACGTCTTCACAAGGGCAGTCCTCCTCAAACTTTCTCTTTACTTTGTTTTAGTTTGCTTAGTTTCTTTTGCTTGGTTTTGTTTGCCTCTTTTTATCAAAAACTCCAAAAAATTAGTTTAGTTTGGTTTGCTTTCTCTTATAAAAAAACAAAAAAAGTTCTTGCTCTAGCTGCTGCTGTTTTTGGCTTGCTCCACTTTTACCAAAATGAACTCTATTAAGAACACCAAGTTGTGTGACTTCACTAGCACAAACAACAATGACTTCCTTAACACTCCTATTGCTCCACCTGCTCCTGATGCTACATTTTATGAAATCAAGCATGCTTTGTTGAATCTTGTGATGAGAGAGCAATTTTCTGGTGCTAGTTCTGATGACGTTGATGCCCATCTCAATAGCTTTGTTGAACTTCGTGAGATGCAAAAGTATAAGGATGTAGATGGAGATATTATTAAGCTCAAGCTGTTTCCTTTCTCCTTGAGAGGAAAAGCTAAAGAATGGTTGCTATCTTTGGCTAGAAATAGTATTGATTCTTGGATTAAGTGCAAAGATGCTTTTATTAGAAAGTACTACCCTCCTGCTAAGATTATATCTATGAGAAGTGACATTATGAAATTTAAACAACTTGATAATGAACATGTTGCTCAAGCTTGGGAAAGAATGAAATCTTTGGTTAAGAATTGTGCCACTCATGGACTTACTGCTTGGATAATTATCCCGACTTTTTATGCAGGTTTGAACTTCTCTTCAAGAAACCTGTTGGATTTAGCTGCTGGAGGTACCTTTATGACTGTCACCTTGGGTGCTGCAACAAAACTCCTTGATAATATGATGGTTAATTATTCTGAATGGCACACTGAGAGACCTCCACATGGTAAGAAGCTAAATTCTGTTGAAGAAACCTTTTCTTTGAGTGATAAGATTGATGTTATTATGGCTATGCTGGTTAATGGGAAAGGTTCTTTAGATCCAAACAATGTTCCCTTAGCCTCTTTGGTTGCTCAAGAAGAGCAAGTTGATGTGAACTTCATTAGAAACAATAATTTCAACAACAGTGCCTATAGGAATAATTTTGGTAGCAACAACAATTATAGGCCTTATCCTTCTAATAATAGCAATACTTATGGAAACTCCTACAACAATACTAGAAGTGCCCCCTCTGAACATGAAGTCATGCTCAAAGACTTTATTAGTAAACAAACCGCTTTCAACAAGACTATGGAGGAAAAGCTTTAAACTATTGAGAAAAATATTTCCTATTTGTCTGAAGCACAGTCCTCCTTGATTAATAAAATGACTGTTAAACCTGAAACCATGGAAAGTGTCTTTGCTGCTACTCATGCCATACAAGTTACTATTGATGAAAATGTTAGACTTTTAGCCCAACTTCATGCTAAGTTGGAAAGGGAAGCTGAAATTGATAGAAACAATAGTGTGTGCACCATCACCAAAATGGACACCACTAAACCACAAGAAGTCCCTATTCTTCCTCCTACAGTGCCTAAGCCTAATGAGTCTACTACTAGTGATGCTAAGTTTGATTTTGATCTTGATGGTTGCAATATTTCTGAAGTTATTTTGTTCCTGGAAAAACTTGCTAAAAGTCCTGATGCTAGTGATATGCATGTTGCTTTCACCAAGCACATTATAGATGCTCTTGTTAAGATTAAGGAAGAGAAGTTAAAACACAAAGCTTCTATTCCTAGGAAAGTAGAAGATAGTTGGGAACCCATTATTAATATGCAAGTGAATGACTTTGATCTCAAAGCTTCATGTGATCTTGGTTCCAGTGTCTCTATTATGCCTAGGAAGATTTATGAAATGCCTGATTTGCCACCATTAGAAGATTGTTATTTGGATGTCCCACTCAATGATAATGCTAAGAAGAAACTCATGGGGAGTATTAATGATGTTCTCATTATGGTTAACAATGCTTATGTCCCTGTTGATTTCTATGTTTTGGATGTTGAATACAATGCTTCTTGTCCTATTATTTTGGGAAGACCTTTTCTTAGAATTATTGGTGCCATCATTGATATGAAAGAAAGCACCATTAAATATCAATTTCCATTCAAGAAATGTATTTAACACTTCCCTATGAGGAGAGAGAAGTTTCTTTTTTCTCCTCCTTTGAAAGCAAGGTTTGATGTTAATGCTTCTTCATTTGAAAATACTTGATTTCTTGCTTCCTGTGCCTAACTTAAAGGCGTTAAAGAAAAGTAGTTGCTGGGAGATAACCCAAGATTTTCCTTGAGTCTTGGAAGTTATTACTGAAGTAATGACCTTTCCTTATCCTTTTTGTTTGCTTTTTGTGCCAAAAATGACCTCTAATGAGAGGGAAGTAAGATTTGGGGAGTTGTTGTCCCGAAACAGATTTCTGTCCTCCACCATAAAAAATATTGAGGAGTCTCTGTAAGTCAGATTGAGCTGAAAATTTACGAATAAATCCCCCAGTATGTTAGATAACTTTCGTTAGTTCAACACTTTTTGATTTGAGCAACATAAGATTTTCAAAAAAATCGGTTTCTACCTGCTGGTCTGTTTTGACATATTTCTGCCATTATTTGCATTTGCTTCTTATTGATTCCTTTTTGGGGAATTTGAGTTTTTTTAAGGATTTGATACAGTAGCTTGTGTTTTTAGTGGAAAGTTTTTTTGTTCTAAAGCTAAACCCAAAGGTCTATTATCTTTTGAATACACTAATGTTCCTAATGAAGATTGTGTGAAGTTTTGTATGAAGGAAAAATTTTAGGTGTGGAGAAAGAATGATGTAATGAGATGAAGAATGGACAAAAGCTCAAGCTTGGGGATTCCACCCCAGTGTCACTCCAAGAAATATCCAAGAGGTATAAGAATCAAAGCTTGGGGATGCCCAAGGCATTCCCTTCTTCATCAATAAAAAGCTCAGGTCTTTTTAGACACTTTGTTTTTATTGTTTCATGCACTGTTGTGTTGTTCTTGGAGCGTCTTAGTTTTTATTTGCTTTGCTTAGTTTGTTTAGTTTGCTTTAATAGAGTAATTTGGACCCCCATTTTCGCTGTGTTGTTTCAAATAAGTTGGTTGGTGTTGGAAAGGAGTAGAAAGTTCTTGCTTGAAAGTGCAAGAGGAGCTTGCATTGACTGTGACATAGACTTTAGCATGTCATGCTAGGTGTTGTTTTGACCTTATGAATAGTGATTATTGTAGAATGACTTGTTCCAAACAATTGAGATTTCTTAGTGTGCCTTGAAGGAATCATGCATTGTTTTAGCATGCAAAAGCATAATATTGTGGTATTCTCCTTTGATGCTTTGTTTGGGTTGACTTGGCACATGCTCACACCATGTTATGACTATGAACAAGTCACCATAGCCTCTATGATCATTTAGTCCTTGAATTGTAGTACCACTCTATGCTTTGATTAGGAATGTTTTGTCGCTCTGCATGATTATGTCCATTATTGCTCTCTTAGTTGGCTGCTCCCAATCTTTTGCTAGCCTCCACTTGTATGAGTAAGCTCTACTCATGCTTCCAAATCCCAACAAACCAAGTTTGACGAGGTTAGATCTCGTCAATGCCCATTGTTATGGACTTGGGTTTTGGAGAAGATGGGGATGCTGGAGATCGCGGAACGGTTAGCAAACAAGCAATACGGGACACGAGGTTTACCCAGGTTCAGGCCCCCGGAGGGAAAACCCTACCCCTGCTTGTCTGCTCTTTGATTACGGCGGAACCGGTGATTACAGGGGTGCGCAGATGCGATCTGGCGTGAAGGTGCGTATGCGGAAGTATGAGAGAGAGAGATATCTAGGTCGTGCCCTCCTGGCCTTTATATAGACTTAGGCAGGTCCTAGGCACAGATCTAGTCGGTTACAGGTTCTAGGGTTTACCCCTTTGAATTTCCTATCTACTCTAGTCTTGCTCTCCAAGGATCCAAAGGCGTCATGGGCCTTGGCCACCCGAAAATCTTCATGGGCCAGCGTATATTTTCCGTGGGCCTTCCTTGGGCTGGACCAGGTATGCTGAGATCGTGTACCCGCGGGGTATAACCATGTCAGTAGCCCCCGAGTGTTCAGTCGAATTGTAGATTCGGCTGAGGACTCTTCAATCCTTCGGGTGCAACTCTGTCTTTCAAGAGAATGTGTAGGGATTGTTGATGCGTGTGCCTGACTCTCCCGACGGATCAGGGTCAGTTAACTGTCTTAGGACAAAACAACACGATCTTCTTCAGATTCAAGTCCCTCGACTTGAACCCGGAACATATGCTGGCGTAATTCGACTCAGGCTGCTTAGGGACTTACAGGAGCGGAATTCCAGTGAATTCAATTGATGTACCCAACACGTCCGTCAGGATTTTTCATCGCGCCTGTTGGCACAGGTTTATACTAGCAGAGCGCAGTCATGTGCGTTACCAGGCCATCAGATGATATCTATAGGTCTTATCTTTGCGTCGCAGACACAGCATCCGAATTTTATCACCGCGGAGGTGTTTTCGGGTAGCCAAGGAGAATGCTACTCACTTAGCGTTTAGCTGGGGCAGAGTTGCCGAAAAGTTTTTGCATACTGATCCGAAGGATCGCAGTCGAAATTTTATAGGGTGCGCGACCAGCGCTCCCTATGGGAGTAGCCCCCGAGTGTCTGTTCGAGTCGTAGACTCGAGTGGAGACTTTAATTCAGCCGTTGTTCAGTGTCAGGTCCGTAGGACACAATTTTTTTTGGATGCTTAAATCCATCGTCCCTATGGGAGTAGCCCCCGAGTCCGTAGTGGAGTCGTAGACTCAACGTAGGACTCGAAGAAACAGTTCAGTGTTGTAACGTGTTGTTCTTTTTTTTCGGGTGCGCGGCTAGCGCTCCTGATAGGAGTAGCCCCCGAGTAATTGGTCGAATCATAGATTCGAGTGAGTACTCTTAGCTTTGAAGCCGAAGAAATTGTAGCTGTTGCTAGTGTAGATTTTGATGACGTCAGTGCTGACGATCGATGACCTCAAGCGTCTGCTGCACCAGAGATGACTTGACTGGACGAACATGGGTTCCACTTTCTGACCTTGAATTGACCGGTCACGCGCGGCGTGGAGATAATTACAGCGTCGCCTCGATTTCCACGCGTAGTGGACGGCGTGTTAGCGATAGTTCGTTGCGATGCTGACACGTGTATGGCCAGATCCTGCCGTTGGCGTTAGGTCTTCTCGATGGACGGTTGTCGTGCATCGTCTTCGTCTTTATAATCATTGGGGGAAAACTTTAGTTTGTTTTCACCGCAGCTATTCTCGTTTCATTGCTTCCTTGTTCTCTGAGAGTTCTTGCTACGCGCTGGAATATCCTTTCACATTTCCTTCTTCCATCCTGCGCTCTCGCCGTCGGCGCTGCCGTACCGCGATGGGGAAGTCGAAGAAGTCTTCTTCTGTGGTTGGTACCAGCGCTGCTGGAGGGAAGAAGAGTGTCGTCGCTACCCGTGTCACCGACGGTGGCTGGCGGCGATCGGAGACGCGGGAGAGTGATCTCCGCAAGCTTTGTGAGAGGGGCTTGATCCCGCAGGATAGGGAGGCCGTAAAACTCCCAGGCAACGAGGTAATCCCCCCGCTGGGTTTCAGGTTATGTTCCTCGCCTTCGTTATTCGTGGATTTTCCTTCCCAGTCCACGACTTTCTTCGTGGACTGCTTTTTCTTTACGGTGTGCAATTGCATCATCTTTCCCCCAATTCTCTTCTTCACATTGCTTGTTTTATCACTTTCTGCGAGTGCTGGCTCGGTATCGAGCCGCACTTTGGCCTCTTCCGGAAACTCTATTCCGTGAAGAGGCAATCTGGTTCGGATTTTGTTTATCCCATTGGGGGTTGCATCATCTCCCTCAAACCCAATCTGCTTTTCTTTTCTTTTTCCATGTCCGAATCTGTCCAGTACTGGCAGAGGCGATGGTTTTATATTTGTGACTCCACAGTGGCTGGGCAGCATTTTGGTCTTGCTCCTTTCGACCCCTCCCAAAAGATCGAGCCGAAGAGGTCCTGGAAAAACCAGATCTTGGATGGCGAGGTAGCGGAGATAGAGGCTCTCTATCCTCGAGTGGAGGATCTCTAGTTGATTTTGGAGAAGGAAGTGAACGGTGTGGATATCATCCGCACGTTTCTTGAGCGTCGGGTGCAGCCACTCCAGGCTAGGGTGCACCTGATGTTCCTTTATGCTGGCCGCCGTGATCCGACGAGGGTTTCGGCTGAGAAATTCTCCCAGGGAGATCTCGACAGGGCCCTTCGTTCGCTGGTGAAGTTCAAGGCTGAAGAGGATATCCCGGGGAAGTCGCTGACTTCTCCATTTTCTTCTTCGCTTCCTGTTCCACAGGTGTAGATCCGTGCGCGTAGCGCTATTTTCGAAAGCATTGTATTTGTATTTGTTTGCTAACAAATTTTCTTCTCTTGCGCAGAGCTTCAAAGTGCCGGGCATGTCGCCTCCATTACCCAAAGTATTTCCGGATGCTCCAGATAATGATGTGGTGGATTCCATGTCCGAGATGCCGTCGGCGCGGTCTCGGGCTGAAGAGGCCAACGAGTCGAGCGAGGACCACACTCGCAAACGATCACGGAGCTCCAGCGAGTCTTCGGATGGCTCGACTCCTCCGACTCCTAGGAACCCGTTGTGTCTTGAACGTCACAGTGATGAGCATGGAGGCTCTTCCTCTCTGATTCCTGCCGTTCCCGTGCAGGCTGTAGCGCCGCACCCGTCAGCGAAGCGGAAGAAGGAAGAAAAGAAGGAAGAGAAGAAGGAAGAGAAGAAAGAGGAGAAGAAAATCCAGAGGACCCCTCCTGTTTTCAACCTGAGCGAGCTTGACTCGTAAGTTTCCTTTGTCCTGCACTGCTTTTTCTTGCCTGTTTACTTTGTACTTGTGCTAATTTTTCCTTGTGCAGGCACTCTTCCAATGACTCCTCCAGCGATGGTGCTCGGGAGATGATGGGGGAGTCGAAAGTCGCGTCTCCTCCTCCTCAGACGGTGGCTACCTCTGAAGGTGCTGCTCCAGACCCTTCTCTGCAGGAGGTTCAGGTGGTTGTGCCTTAGAAGGCTGCAAGCGGACCTTCGGAGTCGCCATCGGATCATGTGAGTAGTTCTGCCTCCTGCCACGGGGGAAGCCCCCGAGCATTTGTAAAAGAGTTTTGTTGTTCGTTCCTCCTTCGAGTCTCGGGGGGAGCCCCCGAGCGTTTTCGTGTGTGTATTTTGCTTCAGCTCTTTCTTTTGGGCGTAGCCCCTGAGTCCTTCTCTTGACGAGTAGGTCTTTTTCTTGCAGCCTTTTGTGCAGGATGCCAAATGACTAGTGCAGCAGCACCTGGCGCTGGAGGCCAGCCTCAAACAACTTCAAGGTACTTTTATGCTTTGATGTTTGTGTCTTCTTGTATTCTTGTCCTGTTATCCGACGTTTGTATTATTTGACTGCAGAGGAGCACAACACCTCCCTTCGTGAGATTGATGCTCTCAAAAAGAGCCTCGGTCAAGCGGAGAAGAAGGCCGAGGTCGCCGTTGGTGCGAAGGAGCACCTCGAGCTGGAGCTGGCTACTGCGACCGAGGCTAAGGAGCGCCTGCAGCGGGAGGCCATGGACCGCGAGGAGCAGATTGCCGTCGCCACGGCTTCACGCGAGAGAGAGGTGGCCGTCAAGCTTATGGCGGCTGCCAAGGCTGTTTCGGGTGAGTATCTTCGCCGTCCTCTTTTGGCTTTCTTGTCTTTCTTTTGCGGTACTGTCGTTCATTCTTCTTCCTTGCTGTTTTAGATGCCGCAGGCATCGAGTTTGATCGTGGTGCTCTGGAGCACGGGAGTACTCTGGATGATGCTGCTGCGACGGTTGAAGATCGCTGCGGCACCGTCATCAACTCGCTTGCCAAGGCCAAGGAGGTCCTTGGGCGCTTCTACAAGGAGCTTGTCCCCAATGGCGCGACCCTTGATGATGTTGATGCTCTGGCGGAGGCGCTGTCAGCCGAAGCACCTACGGCGTACAAGCGCAAGCAGAAGGGCATCAGTGCATCCATCGGGCTGGCAATGGCCTTGGCGGCTGGAGCGGAGCTGGACCTTCCCCAGGTCACTTCCCGGATGCCGACGACTGCTGATGGATCCGAGGTAGCCTTCGCTACCTATTCTGCTCGATGTAAGCGTTATGGGCCGAAGCTGATTGATCTGCTGGCCAAGTACGCGCTATGGCAGCAGGGGGAAGCTAGGGCGAGGCAATCCGGCTCCGAGGCTACTCAGGGTGCCGCGTCTTAGGCGCTGTAGCTATAGGATAGTTGTAGTTTCTTTTGCTATAATTATTTTGATGAACAAATCCTGGTGCCACGTAGTGGCTTTTGATGCACTTAATGAATTTGTTGAGTTATGTGCTCCTTCGTCTGCGTGTTCATGTCTTTGCCTTTCTACTGATCTAGGGTCCTTCGGTTGTTGATCCCGTTGACACCTCGCCTGCAGCGCGGATGCGGCCATCCTTGGATGATTCGTCACAGCTTGCTTTTCTTTGAGACCGTGTTCGTAGTCTTGAGAAAGAGTTGCTTGGGGTGTGTGGCCATGCCGACGTTTGGAAGTCCAAGGCGGATCGCGGTGCTGCCAGAGAGGAGTACTTGATGGCGGAATTGCTTCGATTATCCGAGCAGCTTCAGTGTAAGTTTTTCGAGTTGTTGCCCATTTCTTCGAATGCGCCTGCTGGCATTGCATCTTACTTTTGTGCAAGTATTGCAGGTGCTAACCTTGCTCCAAGGGAGGAGAAGGAGCGTGTTGCTATTCGGGTCAATTGTTTGACTCAACAGGACATGGAAGCCGGCGGGTTCTTCTGGATGGATCGTGACCGTGCTATGGTCCTTGCGACGGTGCAAGATCGCGTTCACCAAGTATCGCGGGTTCTTCGTCAGGTGCAGACTTCACTCGTGTCGGTTCTGCATGTGATGTTTCTGCTGGATGTTGCGCCAACAACCCTTTCTGGTCTTCTGTCGAAGTTTCGGAACGTGAATCGTGTCAAGGAATTGGTGCGGCACTAGCTCGTGGCAAGAGTGAAGGCTGCGTTGTCCCTTGTGAGGCTGCATCGGCCTGATGTAGATCTGTCCGCTGTAGCGGCTGGGCCACCCCTTCGACCAGATGGTGGTGTGTGGGATATGCGTCCGCATTACACGGCTGTAAGGCAGTATGCCGAAGAGATCGTAGATCTATTTGAGCAGCGTGCTCAGGTTATTCTTCAGAATAGGTAGTGCCTGTAAAAGAGATAAATGTAAAATTTGAATATATTTGACTGGGCGTGTTTTGCCCTTTGTTATAAAGGTTTGGTTGTTGTTGGAGCACGTAGTGCTTTGTTCGCATACGTGTCCTTTTCGTTAGCCTGACGTGGTCAGCTACTCAGGCGTACACGTGTTATCCTCAGTCGACGAAATCGTGAGGTGGGGGAGCCCCCGAGTGCGTTTGTAGCATGAAGTAAAAGTGCGAATAGAAAAACGAAATTTTTGGGACGAGACACTTAGCTTTATTTATATCGTAATGGAGGAGGTACATTGTTCGGCTGAGTAGCCTTGGCTGAATAGCCTTATTGAAAGTAAAGGGGTAGGTAGCTAGGGGTAGAATCATCGCAGTTGTGCGACGTTCCATGGGTTGGAGTATACGACTCCAGACTCCACGTGCTTGAGGCGATAGGCGCCACCTGGGATGGCTTCGGTGACGATATAGGGTCCTTCCCATGGTGACTCGAATTTCTTCGGTCGCTCTTGCTTGAGTCGCAAGACGAGGTCTCCTTCGACGAAGGACCTTGGGCGCAGCCGTCGGCTGTGGTAGTTGCGGAGACTCTGCTGGTACACCGCTGATCGAGCTGCTGCTATGTCTCATGCTTCGTCGAGTGTGTCGACGGCGTCTTCGAGTGTAGCCGTGGATTCGGCTTTGCTATAAGTGACGACCCGGGGGGGCCTGGTGGCGTATTTCGGCTGGTAGCACGGCTTCGGCTCCGTGCACCATGAAGAACGGCGTGTAGCCGGTGGAGCTGTTTGGCGTGGTATGCAAGCTCCATAGGACGGAGGGTAGCTCTTTCGTCCAGGCTCCGGCGAGTCGCTCGAGCGGGCTCATGAGGCGCTTCTTGATGCCAACGCCGATTAGGTCGTTGGCCTTTTCCACCTGCCCGTTCATTTGCGGGTGCTCCACAGAGGCGTATGTGATGTTGATTCCGAGGCCTTCGCAAAAGTCTTGGAATTCTTTGGAGATGAAGTTCGATCCATTGTCGGTGATGATGCTATGCGGTACGCCGAACCTGTAGACAATGGATTCAAAGAACTTGACGGCAGTCTTGCCCTTTTTGTTAGTGACCGGCATTGCTTCGATCCACTTGGTGAATTTGTCGACTGCGACCAGGAGGTAGACGTGCCTCCTTTTCGAAGACCTTGGCAGTTTGCCGATCATGTCGAGGCCCCATTGGGCGAAGGGCCAGGCCAAAGGTATGGGCATGAGCTCTGACCCGGGTGCGTGTGGTTTGTTAGCGAACCTTTGGCACCCTTTGCATCTTCGGACGATGTCTTTTGCGTCGTTCATGGCCGTTGGCCAGTAGAATCCAGCTCGTAGAGCTTTGGCGACAAGGGAGCGACTGCCTGCGTGATGGCCGTAGATGCCCTCGTGGATGTCTTGAAGTATGGTTTTCCTGTCACCGATGGTGACGCACCTTTGTAGTACACCCGAAATGCTGCACTTGTACAGCTCGCCATTGATGATGGTGAAGGCTTTTGACCGGCGAGATATGCGCCGGGCATCTGTCGGGCTGTCAGGTAGTTCTCCGTCTATTAAGTACTGGAGGTACGGTCGTGTCCAAGTTTCTTCGACTGCCATGACCTGCATCAGGTTGACCGTGGCGACCTCTGTGTCCAGTTTTTCGGGTCCTTCATGACCTTCGGATAGCGTAGCCCCCGAGTGTTCTGCTTCTTCGGGTGATCCCTTGGGGAATTTCCGCTTGATGGATGGCACGCAGATCTGTTCGGGGAACACACCTGGTGGCACCCTTGCGCAGGTGGAGCCGATGTTGGCGAGTCTATTGGCCTCCTCGTTTCTTTCTCTTCCAACGTGTCGGAGCTCGCAGCCGTCGAATTCTCCCTCGAGTGAGTTGTAGAGTGCGCGGTACGCGATCATGTTTTCGGCATGTGCGTCGCACTCATTCATCGTCTGTTGGACGACGAGGTTGGAGTCACCGTAGATGACCAGGCGTGTTGCGCCGCAGATCTTTGCCATCCTCATGCCATGGATGAGGGCTTCGTATTCGGCCTCGTTATTGGAAGCTCGGAATTTCATCTGAAGGACGTACTTCATCTTGTCTCCCTGCGGGGAGGTCAGTATGACCCCGACTCCTGCTCCAGCTTCGCGCTTGGAGCCGTCGAAATGCATCGTCCATGACTGCGACATGTCTGGGGTGTCTGGCAGCTGCAGCTCCATCAAGTGTACAAGGAAGTCCGGGAGGACCTGAGACTTGATTGTGAGTCGCTTCTCGTAGACGATGTCTAGGGGTGACAGCTCGATGAACCATAGGGCCACGCGTCCTGTGGCCTCCGGGTTGTTTAGGATGCTGTCTAGGGGTGCTTCATTGACGACCATCACCTGGTGCTCCTGGAAGTAATGGCTCAACCGACGAGCCGTCATGAACACGCCGTAGGCGAGTTTCTGGTAGTGATGGTACCTCTGCTTTGTTGGCGTCAATACCTCACTGAGGTAGTAGATTGGGCGTTGGACCCCATGGGTCTTGCCTTCTTCGGGTCGTTCAACCACCAGCACGGTGCTTACCACCTGGTGTGTGGCTGCTATGTACAGCAGTAGGGCTCGCGCTCCTTTGGCGTAACCAAGATGGGCGAGGTGGAGAGCAGTCGCTTTAGATCTTCGAATGCGTCATCCGCTTCAGGTGTCCACTCGAATTTATCTGCCTTGCGTAGCAGTTGGTAGAATGGCAGTGCTTTCTCGCCCATGCGGCTGATGAACCTGCTCAATGCCGCTATTCGTCCTGTGAGTTGTTGGACACCCTTGAGGTTCTTCGGCTTCTCCATGGCCATGATGGCCCGGATTTTCTTCGAGTTTGCCTCGATCCCTCGCTGGGAGATGAAGTATCCAAGAAGCTGACCCGATGGGACGCCGAAGGTGCACTTTTCGAGATTGAGCTTGATCCTGTAGCGGTCGAGATTATCGAACGTCTCGCGGAGATTGTCGATGAGCGTTCTTGCCTCCCTGATTTTGATGACTATGTTGTCGACATAGACTTGGATGTTGCGACCGATCTGGTCCTTCAGGCATGCCTGCATGCATCGCTGGTACGTGGCACCTGCGTTCTTTAGCCCGAAGGGCATTGTGTTGTAGCAGAACACTCCGAACGGTGTGATAAACGCCGTTTTCTCTTGATCTTCGACCTTGAGTCGGATCTAGTTGTAGCCTGAGTAGGCGTCGAGGAAGGGGAGTTTCTCACATCCTGCAGTCGAATCGATGATCTGATCGATCCGAGGAAGAGGGAAGTGGTCCTTTGGGCAGTGCTTGTTCAGTGACGTGAAGTCTACGCACATCCGTAGGATGTCCGTGTCCTTCTTGGGGACCATAATTGTATTTGCGAGCCACTCGCTTTCTTTGATCTCCCTGATGAAGTCTGCAGCGAGTAGTCTGTTGATTTCCATTCCGATGGCTTCGGCCCGTGGCTCGGACAGTCTCTGGATGGACTGCTTGACGGGCTTGGTGTCTGGAAAGACGTTGAGTGCATGCTCGGCGAATTCCCTGGGAACTCCTGGCATGTCCGCCGGACACCAGGCGAAGATTTCCCAGCGCTCACGGAGGAATTCAACGAGCACGTTTTCCTATGCGGGGCTGAGGTCGTTGGCGATCAGTGCCGTCTTGGAGGCATCCGTCGGGTGAACCTGCACCTTCTTTGTGTTGACGGTGGAGTCAAAAGACATATCAGGTGCGTTTTGTCGTGCGACTGGGGGTGCCCCGTTGTCCGTCACAGCGCGGAGCCTTACGATCTCATCCTGCATGCCGAATGACTGGGAGATTCTGTTGAAGTCCCTATCGCAGTGGTCCGATCGGGTGAAGCTCCCGTGGACCGTGATGACGCCCCTAGGTCCTGGCATCTTGAGTAGCAGGTATGCGTAGTGTGGGACAGCCAAGAACCTTGCGAATGCTACACGCCCGAGGATGGCGTGGTATTGTGATGGCCAGTCCACCACTTCGAATTCGAGCCGCTCGCAGCGGAAGTTATCCGGCTTGCCGAAGATGACGTCGAGCCATATTTTTCCCGGGGGGAATATGCCCTTTCCTGGGACGATGTCGTGGAACGTTGTGTCTGACTGTTCCAGGCTGCACAGCGGGATTTGCATTGCTGCTAGAGTGGTTGCGAACATCAAGTTGATGCTGCTGCCGCCGTCCATGAAGGCACGGCTCATCTCGAAACCTCCGATCTGCGCCTCCAGCACCAGGGCAGCATGACCTGGGCGAGGGATCTGGCAAGGGTGATCCGAACGACTGAACGTGATGCAGGACTCCGATCCGCTGAGGTACTCAGGGATGGCGGGTGGAGTTGTCATGGCCAGGTTGATCTGACGGGTGATTTTCTTCTGCACCCTATTCGTGGGGCGCCCCTTCTGGATCATCAGTGCTCCTTTCGACGGGGATACCCGTGCCCAGCGTTGTTCTGTGCTGGTGCGACTGGTTGGTTCGGGCCTCCTACAGGTGGTGGTGGAGGATCTCCATGCGCTATTTCACCTAGTGCGGGTGCGTTCCCGAATCCGGGGGTGGAGCTTGCTGCTTCATTTGAACCATGCTTTCGCTGAGCTTCTGGAACTCACGGCAGTCCTTGAGCATGTGGCTTGCCTTCTTCTCCATCCTGCTTATCGATGTAGAAGTGGATGGTGCATGGACCCGAAAGTTTTTCGTATGTTGAGGGTCCGTTATCGCGATCGCGGCGCTGCCACGACTCTGTTGGGCGTCCTCCATCGCGGAAGTTGCCTCCGCGGTATCCGCCACTGTTGCGGTTGGCATCGTTGCGGCGATCGGCGTAGCCGGCCGCAACCATGTCGGGTCCATCGCGATCGTCGTAGACGCGCGGTCTCCTCTTGTTACGGTGTTCTCGTCGTCGGCCGTAATCGTCGTCTTCCTCCGATTGTGCCCGATGGACGGAATCTTCACCGTCGGCCCACCTGTTGGCGATGTCCATGAGGTGGTCAAGTGTCTTGGTCTTGACGCGCCCGAGTTCCTCCTTGAAGTCCTGGCGCTTGACGCCGTCCTTGAAGGCGTCGATGGCCCTTTCTTCGGAGATGTGCGCCGCAGAGTTTTTGGTGTTGGACCAGCGCAGTATGTACGAGCAAATGGATTCGCCCGTTCGTTGAGTACAGGCTCGCAACTCCTCGATCGAGGCGGGCCTCTTACTGGTGCCTTTGAAGTTTCGGATGAAACTGTAAGCCAGCTCCTCCCAGCTTCGGATGGATCCTGAAGATAGGCTTCTAAGCCAGATCCGGGCTGCACCTGTCAGCTGCAGCTGAAGACATTGCATGGCGGTTTCCTTGTTTCCACCGTGCAGCTTGACGGATGACAGGTGGTCGCTGAGCCATGCCTTGGGGTCCTGTGTGCCATCGAACTTCGAAGTATCCGAAGGAAGCTTGAAATTTCGCGGCATCCGTGTTCGTCGGACAGATCTGCTGAAGCACCGGGCTCCGCAGAGTTCTCCTTCGTCTTCATCCATCTCGGATTTAGACGAGCATGCGCGCTTGGCTCGCGCTTTGTCAATTTTGCACTGTGTTAGCGCGTCTCTGGCGTCGTAATCGCGGCTGCGATGACGCGAGCTCTTGTGCCTTCGAGGAAGGTCATGGTCCTCCTCTTCGGATGAAGGAGTGGGGCTGTGGTCGATCCTGACCGTAGCTTTCTTTTTCCGGCTCCGTAGGAGTTTCTTGATGGAGCGTAGCTCCGACGAGTCCAAGTCCGATGAGTGCGGACTTGTGCATGGCTCTTTTCGGGTCCCCCTTCGGAGGTGGGTGGGCCGCGAGGTACGCAGTGGCTGCTATGATCGCAGCTAGCGGTGTCTTCGGGATGATGTTGCCGTCGGCATCCATCTCCATGAAGGATGCATGGAGGGTTCGGGTCACCTCACGACGCTCCTTGGGGTCCATGTTCTCCGTCCGGGAGCGGTGCTTGTTGTCGTGGTTGCCGCTCGAGCTGGAGCCGATGCCCATGGTGGAGAGCGCAGCTCGTCGCGCGCTGGACTCTGAGGCTGCTTGCTTGTGTTTGTCAAGCACCTCTTGCATCTTGACCAGCTTCTTGTGCTCCGCGATCAAGAGCAAATGGTATGCCATCAGCAGGTCCCGTGAGGCGTCTGCAGGCAGGACATGCTGCCCGCCACGGCGGCGCGTGCCTGGGCCCATCCTTCTTTGCTAAGGCGGATGACATGGCCGGTGTTATCCCCTTTGGGTGGGGGGACTGGCTTCTTCTGTTCCCGCCGCTTCTGTCCTGCGGGTTTGGTGGCGGGTTGGGCGGCGGGTTAGGTGGCGGGTTGGGCACTTGCTGATCCACGTCGCTCTGGATGACTACGGCGCATTGGTAGCGCTCATAGATTGGTCCGCTGCTGCCGCATCTTTCGAATCCGGAATCGTAGGTCCCTTCATCCGATGGCGGATCGCACAGATCGGAGTTGCAGCAGCTGCTGTCGTAGGACTCATCTGTTGATGATGATGTGCGTAGCACAGGGTGTGGGGCCCATGAAGCGGGCCTGATTGATGGTAGGGACACCCGCTCAGGGAGCCGGAGGGTGCCAGTTTGCCCCACCTGGAAGCAGAAGCTCCCGAACAGGATCTCGAGTCCGTCGCCTACGGGCTCGAAGTCCTTCATGGTGGCCGGTGAGTGGGCGGTGAAGTCGAAAGCGCCGAATAGAAGGTGACTCTCCGTCGCTGCAGAGTTATAGATCGCTCGGGTTGGTACCGTCACGATCGCACAATCAGCGTCCCCAGTTCCCACAGACGGCGCCAATTGACGAGGTTGGATCTCTTCAATGCCCATTGTTATGGACTTGGGTTTTGGAAAAGATGGGGATGCTGGAGATCGCTGAACGGTTAGCAAACAAGCAATACGGGACACGAGGTTTACCCAGGTTCAGGCCCCCGGAGGGAAAACCCTACTCCTGCTTGTCTGCTCTTTGATTACGGCAGAACCGGTGATTACAGGGGTGTGCAGATGTGATCTGGCGTGAAGGTGCGTATGCGGAAGTATGAGAGAGAGATCTAGGTCGTGCCCTCCTGGCCTTTATATAGACTTAGGCAGGTCCTAGGCACAGATCTAGTCGGTTACAGGTTCTAGGGTTTACCCCTTTGAATTTCCTATCTACTCTAGTCTTGCTCTCCAAGGATCCGAAGCCGTCATGGGCCTTGGCCACCCGAAAATCTTCATGGGCCGGCGTATATTTGCCGTGGTCCTTCCTTGGGCTGGACCAGGTATGCTGAGATCGTGTACCCGCGGGGTATAACCAATGTTAAGAAAATCGGTAATCGTTAGCTGCTCGGTTGGCTTGGGAGTATCGATTAATCGGAATTCGGACGATTAACTGATTTAATCGGTCGGCTATTAATCGTTGGAGCCTACAAAAATTAGCACCTAAAACACGTATGAATCCTCTTGCACCTGAACTATCTAGCCTATTAAAGGCAGCCTTAAGCTCTCGGATGAGATCCTCAAGGCGCTAGAGCTCTTGTATCTGAGGTCTGGTCGAGAACTATGCGAAACTAGTCAACAACGACAAGGAACTAGTTGGTGATGGCTGAAATCAAGCTCTTGGAGGCAGGGATCGAGTGGGAGCTTCGCAAAACCTACTTCATTGGGGCGGGCTAGCGGATGGATGGGTGATATGTGTTGATAATTTTGCAACTTTTTTGACCAAGTGTAGTGGTTAACCGGGAACGTACCTAGTAATCGGAGTGTCAGACCTATTAATCGGGCTAAACGATTAACACAAAGGATTAGTGGTAATTGACACGGTCAGGTCCCTAGTAGCGATTAATCGGCCTATTAATCACCGATTCGGCCTATTTTTCAACAGTGGGTATAACCATGTCAAAGTTATTCCAAAGTCTCCACTATAAACTCCTATGCATGGTGTGTTACACCATTCCAAGTATATTCTTATTTTCAGCTATCTTCCAATTAAAAAGGATTTTGTTATGTGAAAACTTAGTGATTAAAGCCCTCACAAACTTGATGGCACACTTTATATTCCTTGCCCCTAATAAACTTGAACCATTGTGTCATCTATGTTGTATATGCTTGCACTTATACGTTGGAATTAGCAGAACCGTGCTGTCACGAGGAACGTTTTCAACATTGCACTTGTACTTTGTACACAGTTGATATCATGCTATTTTGTCTATGGATGTCGCTGGTGTGAAATAAAATGGGAACTTGTAAGTCCATGGAGTTATGTATTTTGTGTTAGAGAAACGCATGGACCGCTAGCCTAAGCCATGCCTAATCATGGTGGAAACTTGCAGCATCACCATAATGAGCAATCTGTGAAGCATCCTCATAAAAAACCTATGCAAATAGCAAATAAAAAGATCACTGAGATGCTCATTGTCTGCTTGCCTTGTCATTTTGGTTATGGGATAGCTCATGTACCATGTGCAAGGGGTACCCCGTTGGTGGTTCTCTATGATACACATGTACTTACTATGACAAGAACTTACAGGTGACTAAAGTTGAGTAGCATGAGGTGCGGCCCTCGTATTCAAGGGACATGAGATTGCCAACTTATACTTTGTCAAGCATACACTCCATAGTTTGCTCACTTTAACCTTAATCACTTCAAGATGCTTATGATAGGGGCAATGATGGCTAAAAGCTAACAAGTACCATAATTTTTGGAAGCTCTTTTTGAAACTTGAAATCCCTGCTTCCCTTTTATGAAGGGCCTTTCTTCCACCATAATATTGAGTCTCCACCTTCTATCCTTTAGGCACCAATTAAGAGAGCATACTTGTCATTCTTAGTTCTATGTGCAGTGTCCCAAAACTTATTGATTGATGCATATTGTTGATACTGCTTGTTCTTGGGCTACTTGTATCTAGTCACTCTTATGACCTTTGAAGGTGTCGTATGCATCTATTTGCTACTCCATGAGGGACAAGCTGGATGCCGCTATGCCATGTTTTCTGTATGTGAAACAAACAAACGTTTTTCGATGCATGTTATTCATGATCCTTGTTTGTAGCCTTTCATTTTGCATGCATAGTTACTTTGTCTTATTGTTAGAACACCATCTTTCATGCACATGTTTAGAGTTCTTTGATCCCAGCTTCCAATGCTTGTAAATGGTTTGATCTTGGTTTTGATGGTGCATGTCACCTCAAAAATATTCTTTTATCACTTACCTACTCGAGGACAAGCAGGAGTTAAGCTTGGGGATGCTTGATACGTTGGAAACGTATCTATAATTTTTGATGTTACATGCTTGTTTTGTATCTACTTTGCTTTGCTTTGTCCACACTTTGAGGTGTTTTTATATGTTTTCTGGTACTAACCTATTAACAAGATGCCATAGTGTCAGTTACCTGTTTTCTTCTATTTTTGGTTCCAGAAAGGCAGAAAATCAATATTCTTGGAATTGGACGGGACAAAATCCAAAGTCAATATTTTGCCATGGGTAACACGAAGCCGGAGTACGAGACGAAGAGGACTCACCAGGGGGCCACACCCCTGGCCGTGCGGGTGGGCCCACCCCACTCCTAGGGGGGTGTAGCCGCCCTGGTGGCCCTCCTGCCTCGCCTCTTCGCCTATAAGAAGCTTCCGATGCAGAAACCCTAGGCACCCGATCAATATTCCACGAAATCGTCTGTAGCCGCCGGCATCATCGTCCCTAGATAGGGGGATCTGAAGCTCTTCCCGGCACCCTACCAGAGGGGAGATTATCCCGGAGGCCTTATTCTTCATCATGCCAGCCTCCGGTATGAAGCGTGAGCAGTTCCACCTTGGACTACGGGTCCATGTAGTAGCTAGATGGTTGTATCTCCTCCTTGTGCTTTCATGTCTAGATCTTGCGAGCTCCGTTCATGATCAAGATATAATCTATTTGTAATCATGCATGTTGTGTTTGCGGAGATCCGATGAATATTGAGATTACTATGTCAGATTGATTAATGGTTTTGTCTTATTGATTATATCATGTCTGTGTTGTTTGTGATCTTGCATGATCTCCGTTGTTAATAGCTATCTTGGACAAGTAGTTGCTAGTGACTCCAAGAGGTGGTATTTATGCTCGATAGTGGTTTCATGCCTCTACTTAATCAAGGGAAGTGACAAAAATCTCTACGGTTGTAGATGTGTTGTTGCCACTAAGGAGAAAACAATGGTCTCTTGTTCATGGACCAAGTGGATTGTTTACCTTACACACTTTGCTTGAAGCAATTGTTTGTTGCTTGCAACTTAATATTGGAGGGGGGTCGGATGATAACCCAAAGGTGGACTTCTAGTCATAGATGCAGTTGGATGGCGATCTATGTATATTGTTGTATTGCCCAATCGAATCTCATAGGATCTTTATGTTTAGTATTGCATTGTTATACCTTGCTCAGTCCTGTCAATTGCCCTGCTGTAATTTGGTTACCCAACATGTCATGTTTGTTTATCTAAGGAGAACACCTCTAGTGAACTATGGACCCCAGTCCAATCTTTACCATTGATACATCTTCCACTGTTACTGTTTACTTGCTGCAAACCATCATCACCTTCCACACCATACAGTTAATCCTTTGTTACAGCAACCGGTGAGATTGACAACCTCACTGTTAGTTGGGGTAAAGTCTTGAGTTTTTGTTGTCCAGGTTTCCATGTTACTTGCAACACCTTTGAGATGTTTGAGGTGACAAGCACCATCAAAATAATAGTTTAGTTTGGTTTGCTTTCTCTGATCAAAAAACAAAGTGTCTAGAAAGACCTGAGCTTTTTATTGATGAAGAAGGGGATGCCTTGGGCATCCCCAAGCTTTGACGCCTGTACCTCTTGGATATTTCTTGGGGTGACACCGGGGTGGAATCCCCAAGCTTGAGCTTTAGTCCATCCTACATCATTCTCTTTCTACACCTGAAATTTTTCCTTCATACAAATCTTCACACAATCTTCATTAGCAACATTAGTGTATTCAAAAGATAACAGACCTTTGGGTTTAGCTTTGGAAGAGCAAAAATTTTCATTAAAAACACAAGTTACTGTAGCAACTCCTTCAAAAAGCTCAATTCCCCAAAAGAGAACTCAAAAAGGAATCAATAAGAAGCAAATGCAAATAATGGCAGAAATCTGTCAAAACAGACCAGCGGGTAGAAACCGATTTTTTCGAAAATCTTCTGTTGCTAAAATCTAAACGTGTTGAACTAACAAACGTTAGCTAACATACTCGGGGATTTATTCGTAAATTTTCAGCTCAATCCGACTTACATAGACTCCTCACATTTTTTTATGGTGGAGGACAGAAATCTGTTTTGGGACAGCAACTCCCCAAATCTTACTTCCCTCTCATTAGAGGTCATTCTTGGCACAAAAAGCAAAAAAAAAGGATAAGGAGAGGTCATTATTGAAGTAATAACTTCCAAGACTCAAGGAAACTCTTGGGTTATCTCCCAACAAGTACTTTTATTTAATGCCTTTAAGTTAGGCTTGATAGCTTGAGAAGATGCTCACATAAGAAATATGAATTGAATAAAAAGAGAGCATCAAGAAGCAAATTCAAAACACATTTAAGTCTAACCCTCTTCCTATGCATCGGAATATTGTACACAAATAAATTCACAAAGAACAAAGTGACAAGCATAGGAAAATAAAACAAGAGTAACTTCAAAACTTTCAGCATATTGAGAGGTGTTTCAGTACCATGAAATTTTTTACAACCATACTTTCCTCTCTCATAATAATTTTAAGTAGCCTCATGAATAAAGTCAACAATATAGCTATCACATAAAGCATGCTTTTCATGATCTACAAACACATAATCTCTATCAAGCTCAAAAATAGTGGAATTAAAACCTTCACAGGTTTTACCCAAAGTAGAAATTTCAAAAGGATCCACAGGAACATAACATTTATCCTCCTTTGGTAAGCATGGGGGACAATCAAATAATATAAGGGATAAAGAGTTACTCTCATTAGAAGGTAGGCATAGGTAGATATTCCATTCTTCCTCCTTTTGTTCATCACTCTCCTCTTTTTCATCTAATGAGCTTCTAGTTTCAACAATTTCTTCTTACATAGGCTCCTGCAAGGCATTAGTCTCTTCCATTTGTGGAAAACATCTATTAAAGTATTCAAGAATATAGCCGTTTTCTTCCTTGTAATTACCAAAGCAAAATTGAAGTATCTCATAAACCTCATATTCATAAGGTGCATCATCAGTATTTTCAAGCAAACTAGCAAGTTCAAATGCACCCTTGAAGGCAATAAATTCTTCAATTTGATCCACATCATAAATGTCATAGTTTCCTTTAACATAAGAAGATATGGTAACATTATCATTATACTCACATTGAAAAGGCAGGTGTTTATACCTCCTACAGCAACAAGCTTTATCAAAGCAATAAGTAACATTATAAGTAGAGCACACCTCTCTAGCAATAATATTCAACTTATCAATTTGTTCCCATAAGTGTTTCCCTTTTTGTGACAAACGGTGTTCCTTATAATAATACTTTTTTTCTTCCGTGAACCCACCTTGCCAATTAGAATTAGTTTCAAAGAAACCATCCATTGATAGAAAGCATGACCAAGCAAGGCAATAACAGACCACCAACCAGAGTAGGAACTAATTTTTTGTGTTTTTTGATAAGAGAAATCAAACCAAACTAAACTATTTTTTTGGAGTTTTTGATAAAAAGTGGCAAACAAAACCAAGCAAAAGAAACTAAGCAAACTAAAAACAAAGAAAAGAGAAAGGTTGAGGAGGACTCCCCCTGTGAAGACGTCCTTGGCCTCCCCGGCAACGACGGTAGAAAACTTGTTGATGGCTCAGTTGATGTGGAGCCTGTTGGGAACCCCAAGAGCAAGGTGTGAAGTAACACAATAGAAAGTCTTCCCTCAGTAAGAAACCAAGGTTATCGAACCAACAGGAGGAAGGAAACATCACACAGGTGTTGCAAGCAACGTAGAAACCTGCGCAACACAAACTCAAGACTTTGCCCCAACTAACAGTGAGGTTGTCAATCTCACCGGTTGCTGTAACAAAGGATTAACTGTATGGTGTGGAAGGTAATGATGGTTTGTAGCAAGTAAACACTAACAGTGGAGGATGTATCAATGGTAAAGATTGGACCGGGGTCCATAGTTCACTAGAGGTGCTCTCCTTAGATAAACAACATGGCATGAAGGGTAAACAAATTACAGCAGGGAAATTAACAGGAACTGAGCAAGGCATAACAATGCAATACTAGACAAAAATATCTATGAGATTCGATTAGGCAATACAACAATATACATAGAACGCCATCCAACTACATCTATGACTAGAAGTCCACCTTCATGTTATCATCCGAACCCCCTCCAATATTAAGTTGCAAGCAACAGACAACTGCTTTAAGCAAAGTGTGTAAGGTAAAGAATCCACTTGGTCCATGAACAAGAGACCGTTGTTTTCTCCCTAGTGGCAACAACACATCTACAACCGAAGAGATTTCTGTCACTTCCCTTGGAAACTAGAGGCATGAACCCACTATCGAGCATAAATACCCCCTTTTGGAGTCACTAGCAACTACTTGGCCAAGATAGCTACTAACAACGGAGAGCATGCAAGATCACAAACAACACAGACATGATAGAATCAAATAGACAAAACCATTAATCAATCTGACATAGTAATCTCAATATCCATCGGATCTCCACAAACACAACATGCAAGATTACAAATAGATTATATATTGATCATGAACGGAGCTCACAAGATCTATACATGAAAGCACAAGGAGGAGATACAACCATCTAGCTACTACATGGACCCGTAGTCCAAGGTGGAACTACTCACGCTTCATACCGGAGGCTGGCATGATGAATAAGAAGGCCTCCGGGATGATCTCCCCTCCAGCAGGATGCCGGGAAGAACTTCAGATACCCCCAATCTAGGGATAATGGTGGCGGCGGCTACAAAAGATTTCGTGGAGTTTTGATCAGGGTGCCTAGGGTTTCTGTATCGGGGGCTTCTTATAGGCGAAGGGGCGAGCCAGGAGGGCCACCAGGGGGCCACACCCTACCCAGGCGCGGGGTGGGCCCACCCGCGCCTAGGGGGGATATGGACGCCCTGTGGCGCCCCTCCTCGTCTTCTGGCTTCATGTCGCCCACAGTAAAATATTGACTTTGGCTTTTGTCTCGTGCAATTTTGAGAATATTGATTTTCTGCCTTTCTGGAACAAAAAACAGAAGAAAACAGGCAACTGGCACTATGGCAACTTGTTAATAGGTTAGTTCCAGAAAAGATATAAAAACACCTCAAAGTGTAGAAAAAGCAAAGCAAACTAGATACTAAACAAGCATGGAGCATAAAAAATTATAGATACGTTTCTGACGTATCAGTTGGCAATCTCATATCCCTTGAATACGAGGGCCGCACCTCATGCTACTCAACTTTAGTCACCGGTAAGTTCTTATCATAGTAAGTACATGTGTATCATAGAGAACCGCCAACAGGGTACCCCTTGCACATGATACAAGAGCTATCCCATAATCAAAATGACAAGGCAAGCAGACAATGAGCATCTCAACAATCTTTACCATGGGAAAATGGTGTTTTTTCTCTCTTTCCTCTTTTCAATATGTCTCTTTTTATAAGTAGAAAGCTTCATAGATTGCTCACTATGGTGATGCTGCAAGTTTCCACCATGATTAGGCGTGGCTTAGGCTAGCGGCCCAGGCGTTTCTCTAACACACATACATAACTCCATGGACTTACAAGCTCCCCTTTTATTTCACACCGGCGACATCCATAGACAAAAGAGCATGATATCAACTGTGTACAAAGTACAAGTGCAATGTTGAAAACGTTCCCCGTGAGATCATGGTTCTGCTAACCAACATATAAGTGCAAGCATATACAACATAGATGATACAATGTTCAACTTTATTATGGGCAAGAAAAATAAAGTGCACCATCAAGTTCGTGAGAGCTTTAATCACTAAGTTTTCACATAACAAAATACTTTTAATTGGAAGATAGATGAAAACAAGAATATATGGTGTAACACACCATGCATAGGAATTTACAGTGGACACTTTGGAATAACTTGGTTTCTTGGGAGTTGGATGCATGAGTAGAGCTTACTCATACAAGTGGAGGCTAGCAAAAGACTGGGAGCGACCAACTAAGAGAGCAATAATGGCCATAATCATGCAGAGCGACAAAACCTTAATAATCAAAGCATAAAGTGGCACCACAAGTCAAAAACTAAATGATCATAGAGGATAAGGTGACTGGTTCATAGTCATAACATGGTGTGAGCATGTGCCAAGTCAACCCAAACAAAGCAACAAAGGAGAATACCACAATACTATGATTTTGTATGCTAAAACAACGCATGATTCTTTCAAGGCACATTAAGCAATCCTAATTGTTTGGAACAAGTCATGATACAACAATAATCACTAAGCATAAGGTCAAAGCAACATCTAGCATGACATGATAAAGTATAAGTCATAGTCTAAACAAGCTCCCTTTTGTACCACTATAAGCATGAAACTTTCTACTCTTCTCCAACACCAATCGACTTATTTGAAACAACTCACAAGGATAATAATCAACAAAGATCAGTGAGCTTGTCTCACAAATCCACAAAGAAGAACTACAAATTTCTAAGCTGAAAGCACAAGAAAACTAAGGCTAAACACAGTGCTAGCAAAAGAGAACACTCAAAAAACAATGAGAATGAAAACTAGAGTGTTCTTGGCGATGAAAACAGAGTGTGTCTCTCTCCAAAAGAAGTGTACTGTGATCAACCAACTTAATCAAGCAAACCAAACTACATAAAACCAAAAACAAAAACAAAGATGCTCCAAGAACAACACAACTGTGCATAAAACAATAAAAATAAAGTGTCTAGAAAGACGTGAGATTTTTATTGATGAAGAAGGGGATGCCTTGGGCATACCCAAGATTTCACGCATGTACCTCTTGAATATTTCTTGGGGTGACACGGGATGGCATCCCCAAGCTTGAGATTTTGTCCATTCTTCATCTCATTACATCATTCTTTCTCTACACCTGCAAATTTTCCTTCATACAAAACTTCACACAATCTTCATTAGCAACATTAGTGTATTCAAAAGATAATAGACCTTTGGGTTTAGCTTTAGAACAGAAAAACTTTAACTAAAAATACAAGCTACTGTATCAATTCCCTCAAAAAGTTCAATTTCCCAAAAAGAATCCAAAAAGGAATCAATAAGAAGCAAATGGAAATAATGGCAGAAATCTGTCAAAAAATACCAGTAGGTAGAAACCTATTTTTTAGAAGACCTTTTGTTGCTCAAATAAAAAAATGTTGAACTAACGAAAGTTAGATAACATACCGGGGGATGTATTCGTGAAATATCAGCTCAATCCGACTTACATAGATTACTCACGAATTTTTACGGTGGAGCACAAAAATCTGTTTCGGGACAGCAACTCCCCCAAATATTATTTCCCTCTCATTAGAGGTTATTCTTGGCACAAAAAGCAAATAAAAAGGATAATGAGAGGTCATTACAGAGGTAATAACTTCCAAGACTCAAGAAAACTCTTGGGTTATCTTCCAACAAGTAATTTTCTTTAACGCCTTTAAGTTAGGCTTGATAGTTTGAGAAGATGCTCACATAAGAAATATGAATTGAAGTAAAAGAGAGCATCAAGAAGTAAATTCAAAACACATTTAAGTGTAACCCACTTCCTATGCATAGGAATGTTTTAAAGAAACAAGTCTTGAAGGCACAAGGCAACAAGCATTGGAAAGCAAAACAAATACAACTTCAAAATTTTCAACATAAAGAGGGGAAACTTAATATTATTGAGATGCATAAAACCATGTTTCCCTCTCTCATAATAACTTTCAGTAGCATCATGAATAAAATTAACAATATAACTATCACATAAAACATTCTCATCATGAGCCACATGCATAAAATAATTATTACTCTCCACACAAGCATAGTTATTCTTATTAATCATAGTGGGAGTAAATTCAACAAAATAGCTATCATTATTATTCTCATCACCATAGTCATCAAATATAGGAGGCATATTGTAATCACAATTAATTTTCTCCTCAGTAGTAGGTGGACTGAAAATATCATATTCATCATTGTAATCATCATATATTGGAGGTTTGGTATCATCATAAGCAATAGAATAACTATCTTTAAAAGCTGGGGGACTAAAAAGATCATATATTGAAGTGGGTATCGGGTGCGCATGAGTGAGGACAAAGTGCGCAGAAAAGACTAGTGTTGGTCTGTGGGGCCAGTCCAGATATCCTATTAAGCTACCAGGAGTGACACCCCCGGGGCCAAGTGGAAGGGGTGTTACAATGGTGTTCAAAAAATTCATACTAATAACATTGCTATTAGCATGCAAATAAAGTTCCATAAGTTTTTTAATTTTCTCTTCAAACACTTCATGTCCTAACTCAAGATAAACACTATAACGCTCTCTAATTTCTGTTGTTGTTTTCCATTAAGCCTAGCTATTGAAAACAAGAAACAAAAAGGCAAAATTGCAGAATCTAAAGGAAATAACTTTGAGCACTCACACCGGAGGATGTGAGTACCTTTTACCTTATCTCCCCGGCAACGGCGCCAGAAAATAGCTTTCTGGCTTGCTGTTGCCATGGTGTAACGTGTGTGAGTGCCTTTTACCTTTCCTCCCTGGCAACGGTGCCGGAAAATAGCTTGATGTCTACGCACTTCTATTCTTGTAGATAGTTGTTGGGCCTCCAAGTGCAGAGGTTTGTAGAATAGCAACAAGTTTCCCTTAAGTGGATTACCCAAGGTTTATCGAACTCAGGGAGGAAGTGGTCAAAGGTATTCCCTCTCAAGCAACCCTGCAATCAAGATACAAGAAGTCTCCTGTGACCCCAACACACCCAATACGCTTGTCAGGTGTATAGGTGCACTAGTTCGACGAAGAGATAGTGAAATACAAGTGGTAACGGTGCCAGAAAAGAGCTTGACGGTGAGGTAAAGACTAAAGGAAAAAAGATGGAAGCAAGCAAACATGTAACAGATCTAGTTGTGAAAGGTGTTTTAATGCTTAGAAACAAGGCCTAGGGATCATACTTTCACTAGTGAACACTCTCTCATATAATATATCCTCTTCATGATACTACTCTTAACTACTCTCTAGTTGGACACTCTAATCCATGGTAGGGCTATAACAGCACTCCTCAAAGTCCGCCTTTCCCAATCTAGATAAACCCACACTGTCACCTTGAGCGCTAGATGGTTCCAACAAACACCACAATTTCATAGAGACAACCAACTCAAAATATACTCATGATAAATATATATGTAACCTAGCTTAAGTGCCACACACGGTGTGCACGCTGTCACTTTCACACACATGGGGAAAAGCATAGATCTATTAAAGCATGATGAGTATTTATGTAGACTCTAGCCTAAGTGCCACCATGGCGTGCACGCTGTCACTTTCACACACATGGGGAGAGAAGAGATCTATTAAAGCACTTGAGGAGCAGAGTAGATCTACTTGATTACAAAGCTCATGACCACAACAAGATCACGCATAGAGAGAGAGATGAACACATAGCTATCGGTAGAGTCCTTAGCCTCGAGGAAGAACTACTCCCTCCTCATCATGGGAATCAACAACGGTGATGAAGATGGCGATGGAGATGGCACTTCCCCGTCCCGGCAGGGTGCCGGAACAGAGACTTTCTGTCCCTCGAATCTCCCCTTCGGTGGCGGCGGCGCTGCGGAACTTTTCGTGGCTTTCTCGTCCTCCTTTAGGGTTTCTGAGTCAGGGGATTCTTATAGGCGAAGGAGGCAAGGTCGGTGGAGGGCCAGGGGGCCCACACCCTATGTGGGCGTGGCCATGGTGGGCCCCGCGCCCACCTAGGGTGTGGCCACCCTGGTGTCCCCCTCTGTCTCGTCTTTGATTTTCCGTATCGTTCAGGGAAAAATATGAACTTTGGCTTTTGTCCCGTCCAATTCTGAGAATATTCATTTTTAGCTTTCTGAAACCAAAAACAACAGAAAACAGGAAACTGGCATGGTGGCATCTTGTCAATAGGTTAGTTCCAGAAAGTGTATAAAAATACCTCAAAGTGTAGACAAAACATAGCAAAGTTGATACAAAACAAGCATGGAGAATCAAAAATTGTAGATACGTTTACGCTTATGAACTTACCATCCATTTGCAAAGATATATCCGTTGGCATCAACTTTTCTAACTGGAGTCTCTTGTAGAGAGAAAAAGGCATAACACTAACTCCAGCTCCCAAATCACATAAAGCGGTTCTAACATAATTATTCCTAATAGAGCAAGGAATAGTTGGTATACCTAGATCACCAAGTTTCTTTGAAACCTTACCATTGAAGGAATAATTAGCAAGCAAAGTAGAAATTTCCTTATTAGGAATCTTCCTTTTATTAGAGACAATATCCTTCATATACTTTGAATAAGGAGGCAACTTAATAGCATCAGTCAAAGGAATTTGCAAAAATAAAGGTTTCATCCACTCACAAAACTTGTTATAGTGTTATTCCTCCTTTGACTTGTGTTTCTTATTTGGAAAAGGCATAGGTTTCTGCACCCAAGGTTCCCTTTCGCTACCATGTTTATTAGCAATAAAATCTTCCTTAGTGTACCTAGTGTTCTTAGTGTGCTTCTCAGGTTCTTCCGCAACTTCCTCCTTGTCAGGAGCATCATTTTTATCACCACTTTCAGTTTCAGCATCAGAGACATATATACTATTAGGATCTACAGCAAGTTCAGAGGGTTCCTCAACTATTTTATGTTTCTTTTTCTTTCTCTTACAAGGATTACCACTACTTTCACCTTGTTGAGAATCCTGCTCAATTCTTTTAGGGTGTCCTTCAGGATATAAAGGATCTTGAGTAGCTATACCACTCCTAGTTCTAATTCCATAAGCATGTTTATTCTCCTGAGGCATTAACTAGCATATCCTTTTGTACCTTAGCAAGTTGATCAATTTGAGTTTGAACCATTTGAAAGTGTTTACAAAGCATTTTAACATCATTAGCAGTTCTTTCCACAATATCTTTCAACTCATTAATAGCTTTAGAGTTTTCCAATAAATGATTTTGAACTTGTTTATTAAAATTACCTTGCTTAACAATAAAGGTGTCAAGTTCATCTAAGCATTGATCAGGAGGCTTACCATAGGGAATATCACCTTCATCAAAGTGGAGAGAGTATACCTCAATAGTAGATGAGTGGGTAATTGGCTTACATAATTCTTCTATAGGAGGTAGATTCTTCACACCTTCAGCTCTAATACCTTTCTCCTTAAGACATTTCTTAGCTTTCTTCATCACTTCATCATTTAATGCAATCACTCCCCTCTTCTTTGGTGTTGGTGTTGGAATAGGTTCAGGCACAACTGGTTCAGGAGTAATAGGCTCAGGTGTATTTAACTCAGTTGAAGTCCAATCATCATAGTTCTTGCTTATTTTAGCCATTAATTCTTCAGCATCTGCAGGAGTTCTTTTCCTGAAAACACAATCAGCAAAACTATCTAGGTATGTCCTAGAATCATCAGTTAGTCCATTATAATAAATATCAAGGAGCTCATTTTTGGGTAATGGACATCCAGGATGTGCATGAATCAAGGCATAGAACCTTGTCCATGACTCAGGCAATTTCTCTTCTTCTCCCCGTTTAAAATCAAAAAGTTTCTGCAAAGCAGCATGTTTAGCACTGGGAGGAAAATATTTCTGGAAGAAACAAGCAATCAAATAATCAGGGCTATCAATGGATCCAGGAGGTAATCTATTAAACCAAGATTTAGCTTCTCCTTTTAGTGAAAAGGGGAAGATCTTAGTAACAAAGTACTTGCGCATCTTAAAATCATCAGAGAATAAGGCACTCATAGTGGAAAGCTCATTCATATGTGCCACAACACTCTCACTCTCAGTCTCACAAAAAGGTTCTTTCTCAACAATGTCTATATAGGATAAATCAAGAGAGAAATCATAATCTTTATGTTTAATATCTATGGGAGAAGTGGCAAACTTAGGATCAGAAGACAGTTTAGGAATAATGGTACGTATCTCAAGGAGACTCCTAATAGCACTAGCACCATGTGTGTTTTGGTACTCTTCAATAAAATCATCAGTCATTTCAATGTAACCATCACTAATATCATCTCTCTCTCTAGACTCAGGTGAGCTAATAGGTGTAACAGTGTCTTCATTAGGAGTTTCAGTGTTTCCCAAAATAGTTCTAGCAATAGTAGCATCTAGGAAAGGACCTAATGAACCACTTTCATCAAGCACAGTAGAAGTAACATCATGAGTATCAGAAGCAGTTTCAGATTCAGCAATAGTAGCAGTGTGTGTAGCATGAGTATGTGGTGGTGGTGTAACAAGCTTACTTATAACAGACGGTGAATCAAGCGCAGCAGAGGTGTTTAGGATTGTACCTCTTCTTGTAGTGGATGGTAAAATAGAAAACTTTCCATTACGAGACTTCCCCATGATGAAAGGAGTAGCAATGAACAATAATAGATGGAAGTGAACTTACAAATAAAGCTATGCTCCCCGGCAACGGCGCCAGAAAATAGTCTCGATGACCCACAAGTATAGGGTATCACAACAGTCTTCGAGGGTAGTATTACCCAATTTATTAATTCAACACAAGGGGAGCCAAAGAATACTTGCAAGCCTTAACAATTGAGTTGTCAATTCAGCTGCACCTGGAAATAGTTCTTGCTCACAGAAGTTTATCACTAGCAGTTGTTTTGTAGTAGCAACAGCAAAATAACAGCAACAGTAAAACAAGAGCAATAGTAACAGTAGTAGCAAACAGTAGGATATGAGTGCGGTAGACATAGGGATGGATGGACAGGCGTTGCATTGACGAGACTAAACATGTAACTTCAAGATCTAGGGCAATTGCAGATAAATAAGATAAAGTATGCAAGTACTAAACAATCATAGGCATGTGCTCCATATATAGTCATGCGTGATCGCAATGAGAACTTGCACAACATATTTTGTCCTGTCAGCCCGTTGCAGCGGGGCCTCAAGGGAACTACTGGAAATTAAGGTGGTCCTTTTAATAGAGCACTGGAGCAAAGCATTAACACTCTGTGTACACATGTGATCCTCCCAACACAGCCATCCCCTCAGGTTGTCCCAATTTCTGTCACTTCGGGGATCCAAACAATGATATGTGTACACAACTTGCAGATAATATCACAAACAATACTATCATAATGAATCAATAATAAGTTCAGATCTGAGATCATGGCACTCGGGCCCTAGTGACAAGCATTAAGCACAACAAGTTGCAACAAAGTCAAATAGCACTAATAGAGATACTAGGCACCACACCCTAATAATCTTATTCGATTACATGATAGAACCCATCCAATCCCTACCATCCCCATAGCCTAAAACAGGGGATTACTCACTCATGGATGAGAGAAACATAGATGGTTGATGGAGAGGCGTTGATGATGATGATGGCGATGATCCTCTCCAAATTCCCCGTCCTGGCAGGGTGCCAGAACGAAGTTTCTGGTTCCGAATCGCGGTTTCTGGTGGTGGCGGCGCAACGGAACTCTTTCTAGAAAAACGTCGAACCCTCCCTCCCTGAGTTTTTAGGTCAAGAGGTAACTTATAGGCGAAGAGGGAGGCCGAGGGGGTGCCTGAGGCGGGCCCCACTCCGTCTCGTATTCTGGCAAAATAGGATTTTTGGCATATTTTTCGGGATTTTTTTTGATAGTTGATTTTCTGCACAAAAACTAGACACCAAGGTAATTCTGCTGAAAATAGCGTCAGTCCGTGTTAGTTGTATCCAAATCACAAAAGTTTAGAGGAGAAACAATAGCAAAAGTGTTCGGAAAAGTAGATACGTTTTGGACGTATCCAATTACAACAATTGTCCAAACAAATTGAATAAACAATAATCCAATTACAACAAATGACCAAATCAAATGAATAGTTTCGAATACAAAAAAATTTCATACACATGAATGGTAAAATGTGGTAGCCTAGTTCCTCCCAAATAGTTGCCAGTGGTGCTCAATGAGGTCATGCTGCAACTGGTCATGGGTGGTCATGTTCTCAATATCTCGGTAGGTTTGAAGGAAGGCTTGGATGTCATTTGGGTTTCTAGCTGGCTTCACACGGCTGCCAACATTGTCGTAGAAGATGTCCAAGTCTAGACCCCTCTCATCCTCAACAATCATGTTGTAAAGAATGACACAACATGTCATTATGTCATTGAGAGTTTTCTTGTCCCAAAAACGAGCTGGACCTCACACAACTACAAATCGAGCTTGCAAAACACCAAAAGTCTCTCTCAATGTCCTTTCGGGCACTCTCTCGAGCCTTTGCAAATTCAATCTCTTTCCTAGTTTGAGGATTCGAGATGGTCTTGACAAATGTAACCCAACGATGATAAATACCGTCAGCTAGATAATACCTCTTGTCATAATTATAATCATTGACAATGTAGTTGTAAGCGGGTGCTTCACCACAATCTAGTTTTGCAATTAGAGGAGATTTATGGAGCACATTGATATCATTGAGGGTGCCAGGCAAACTAAAAAAACAATGTCAAATCCACAAGTCCTTGGATGCAACAGCTTCTAGCACAATTGTTGCATCTCAGCTTTTGCCACAATATTGTCTGTGCCATGCCTTCAGATAGTTTTTCCAAGTCCAATGCATACAATATATGCTTCCTAGCATGTCTGGCCATCCTCTTCTCTCGTTCATCGCCATCAACCTAATTATGTCCTGCTCGTAGATACATCAGGCCAAAAATGCGAATAATCGTCTTGGCAAATCTATGAACACTCTCCATAGTCGTATCTTCGTCGATGCAAAGATACTCGTCGGCATAATCGGCCGGGATCCCATATGCAGCACTCTCATGGTCGCGGAGATTTTTTGGTACAGGCTAAATCCAAGCAGCCCCGCGGCATTTCTTCGATGCTTGAAGTACCACGTCTTGGCCTCGCAAGCTTTCACTATCTTCACGAACAGCGAGCGGCGCATTCGATAGCGTCTACGAAAGAGGTGAGGCGGGTATGTGGGTACCTCGGCGAAATAATCTCGCATGAGCATGCTGTTTCCCAACTTGCGGTTGCGAGGGATGCAAAGGCGGCCGACCGTGGAGCCTCGCCGCCTCTTCCTCCTGCCGTCGTCCTCCTTCTTGAGAGCGAGAACGGCCACCATCATGTCTTGAAGGTGGTTCCCGAGCAGCGTCTCCACATCCGAGTCGTCGGAGGAGGACGAGTCGTCCAACAAAAATTGCTCGCAAGGGTCAAAGTCCATCTACAAATCACGGACGATATTTAGAGCTTGCGGAGAGGAGATCTACGAGCTCGAACTCGAGCGGCGGTGGATTTTACCTTTGACAGGCGGCGGGAGGACGACGACGATGGGGCGCGACCGGATCTGTGTCGGGAGAAGTTTTCCGACCCACAACGACTGGGGAACGGGGTCGGCGGGCTCCGGCGGCCTTCTGCGCGCGAGGAATCGAGCGGGAGCGACCTAAATCTACGGCGGCATGCGGCGGCTGTGTGGGCGGAAGGGATGGGAATGAATTAAAACTTCCCTCCCGCCAACGAAAATGGAGAATATGGTTCGCGTTTAGGTCGGGCTCGAAACCTGGTTTTTTCTGGTTCCGCGGGGTGTTTGGCTAAAATTTTTATATGTTCGGTCTATTTTGAGACATCTGTTTTGTGGCTATTTTTATCACGCGATTTTGCTCTAAGACCATAATTCACTCCCAAACCAAAATCCCGGCGGTGAGATGCGATCTCCCCGATATCAGTCGTGCCCGAATCCTCCCTCCCCGTCACAGCTCCAGCGAGGAAAAGCATGCAATCGGCGAAAAGATGGCTGGCACGATACACCGGCCGAGCAAGCCGACGACCCCACCTCACGCCGCGAGGCGACTAGCTCTGCGGCGCCTGACAACCCCCGTCGCGTCCCTGGCCCTCCTCCTATTCGCGGCCATCGGCGTACTCCTCTACTCCAAAACCACCCCGCCCACCCAACTCATCGCCCGCTCCAAGGAATCAGGCATCGCGTTGCCAGATCTCTCCTCCCCGACGGTGGAGTCCATAGGCGGCGCGCGCGCCATCTGGGAGCTCCCCGCGGCGCCGGCCAGGGCGGTCCTCTTCGTGGCCCACGGCTGCAGCTGCAGCCCAGAGAACTTCTGGCCGCCGTCCCAGCGCTGCCCCGGGTGCGTCGGGTTGCCGGAGGACGTCGCTATCACGGCCGGCGCGCTACGGAGGCGGTTCGCGGTGCTGGCCGTGTCCAGCGCCGGGGAGTGCTGGTCGCTGGGGCATGAGGTGGGCGCCGCCAAGCGCGCGATCCAGTCCTGGACCGCCAAGAACGGCCTCGGAGACCTGCCGGTGGCCGCTCTCGGCGCATCTTCCGGTGGGTACTTTGTCTCCCGGCTCGCGGCCGAGATGAGCTTCGCCGCCATCGTGATTATGATCTCCGAGGGCGCCTTTGGGCCGGCGGGAGCACCTCGGAGTTACCCGCCGACTATGTTCCTCCACATGCCGAAGGACAGTAGGAGGGTCGCATTGGTGGAGAGGAATATGAAGATGCTGAGGAGCAGTGGCGTTGAGGTGAGGGAGCTCCGGAGCCTGGAGGTTCCTCTGACGCCGACGCTGCTGTCCGAGAGAATACATGGGCTGGACCAGGGGTTGTCAGAAAGGATTTGGAAGATATTCAGTGAGGAAGGGTTCGTTGATGAGAGAGGGTACATGAGGAAAGATGGCCGTGCAACGCCATGGAAGGATGCAGTGGTGAAGAGGGGGTTCTGGGAGGAGGTTTCCCGGTGGGCTGAGCACATCCAGGAGGAGCTGAATCTTGCTTATGGTAAACATGAGATGACAAGCATTCAAGCCGACGAGATGTTCGATTGGATTGAGGAGCACCTGACCTGAGCTTTGTGGTTGATACTTGATTAACTATCTGGCTTACGGGCTTAGATAGAAATGGTGATGGTTTTGTGTAGCATCGCAAAAAAGGAAACTGGTATACTGGTTGTTGGATTGAAGAGAAAGCTTCGGAGTGTAGCCCTGGAAATTCTCGTAACATGAATCGACAGTTCGATACTGATGTACAGAAGTGACAAACACAGTTCAAAGTAAGGAATTGACTTGGTGTGAATATGTATATTTTATTGTCTCTTGTGCGACTGGAGGAAAAAGAAGAAGCATAAACATAGGTAGTTAGGTTGATTTTGTTCTAATCTAAAATGTAGGGTATGTGTTTATCTAGGTGAGTTTGTGCATGAGTAACTGAATATTGTCTTTTTAACAAGCCAACATTTCATAAATATAGAGTTTCTGAGGAAGGATGGGGCTGCATTAGGTTTAGAAGGGTTCTGTGGGGGTGAAAACTTCTGCTATGTGGTTGCAATTGCAAATTCTTTGTGTGGGTGTGATCTTATTTGATGAGGAAGAAAAATTAGTATTGGACTCTGACTAAGTCAGGGATTTTTTCTGTTGAGTCTATGTACCGAGCTTTAAAATTTTCTCAAGTCAAGTGGCCTCACAGGAAGCTATGTTTTATTAGGGTTCCTTTAAAGATTAAGATTTTCTTGTGGTTAGCTGCGCATAAAAGTATTTTAACAAAAGATGTGCTCATTCATAGAGGGTGGAAAGGGAAAGAGGTTAAATGTTGTTTCTGTGAAAGTAATGAATCTATAGATCATCTATTCTTTGGATGTGCTTTAGCTAGATACTTGTGGGGTATAGTTAGATGTCCTTTTGGTTTAAGTAGTGTTCCATCGAATTTTGAAGATATTGGGCAATGGGTGTGGAATTTTCCAAGTAATGTTAGGTCGATGATGGTGGCTGGTGTGGCAGCGCTGATCTGGACCATTTTTAAGACTAGGAACTCTGTAGTTTTGGACAAAGTTTACCCTAAGGATCCTTGAAGTATTGTGTGCAAGTTATCGTATTGGATCTCACATTGGTCTCGTCTACAGAAACCAAACGTGCGGCAGCCTCAAGTTATCGCAGCACGGCTGTTATCTAAGGTGACGATGGAAGCTTTTGGGGTCCAAATGGATGGGCGCCATGGAGAAGAAGGGATTGGTGTTGGTTAACAACAAGCAGGAAAGATGGGGCAATTTTGATGCTGTCAAAAAAGAAAGGATCTGGGTATCGTATGATGGTGCTGTTTTTCTGTGAGTTACTGTTAGTTGTGTGTCATGTGTAGTGGTACCAAAGAACTGCTGTGGTGGTTTGTAATAAGGTAGGGGTTAAAAAGTGCCAGGTTGGGAGCCTGAAAAACGCTTATATAATACTCTATTTTAATGAAATGGGGGCGATGAGCCCCTTAATTCAAAAAAACAAACATTTTATGAATATCGTTGTTTGTTTCTCTTAACCTTGCACAGTTGCATTCTGGAGCTGGATCTTAAGTTTTAGTCTGGTTGACGTCCTACATGAGCCTGGCCATGGTTTGTTTGTTGTACTACAAATTGATAAGCTGTTTTATTTCACTCATATACCTATCTGCTTTAACTTAAAAACTGGATACAGAATAAGAAAAGGAAGATAAATAGTTAGTGGATTTTAAAGGGAAAATATCCTATTTTAACGAATCACACATAGAGATATTGCCAGCACACAAGATTAATGGTATTTTATAACTAATGAATTGAGCTAATGAATTGAGCAACAGCTCGTAGACTGCCTGAATTTTATTTATTTATTTCAGCTGTCTCCTACCATACGAAGACCAATAGTAGCAAAAGGTGAAATGGCAATCCATAAAAATACCAATAATAGTGAAGTGTATTTGACTGATACAGATGGTCCAGTGCTAAGTAAAGGAATGTCTCTTTGGGGGCGGCAGGATATCCTTTTTTTAAAGTTATAAAAGCTTAGCCCCATCTGCAAAATTTTAGTAAGCACACTTACCATCATCTCAAAATTCACTTGTATCGGTCACCTACTCGGTTACTCGCTACTCTATAATTCATTTTCATTTGGTGGCAAATAGGACAACATATGTACCTTCTGAAATGTTGGACCTCTTCGTAGCTGGTTTTGTTAATTTCCAGTGAGGATATACTCCAAGTTGTAATAAAATCTGCAGTAAATACTTGTTCATGTTCAGCCTTAATAAATATTAAAACTACATATGAAGTCAGACTCTCCCCAGTGGACAAAGGCTATTAAAAGTTTACAAAGTTTTCGGGAATGCTGAAGAGCGAGTAGTTAAAATAGAAGGAAAACTTAGAAAGCATGGTGTATGCCAGTCATGCCTTAGGTGAAAAACCTGCGCACTTAGCTTCAGGTTGTAGCTTGTGATCACCATGCCGTCGGTTTGCAGCTAACTAGAAGCATTTCCATCAACAGGACTCCAGGAGTGCTTTCGGCAAAAATCCAGTTGGGGTTGTACTCAAACCAGTGAGTTTGGATCATTAGCAAGAGTTTGGGTCTCTGCTAAGCGGAACGGTAAACGAATGGGGACTTTGCCCCCATACTCCCCTCTCTCGGGTTGAATAGAGGAGCTGGCCACTGGAGATGTTATCTCCAGATAACTGTAGAGGATCTAGTTTTCTTGAGCAGTACTTCTCCCAAGCTCCTCTGCTTCTTCTTTGAAACGAACGAGTCATCTTCCTGTCACAGGCATATCTGTTCCCAACTTCTGATCCGTCCATTTCAGGGTTAAGTTAGTACGTACAAAATTTAGAACTCAAATTAGTAAGATTTCTGCGTATATTTGTTTTTTTATACAAATCACAAATGAACAAATTTAAGTTTCAAATTTCATACCCGCGTACCTGCATCTGTTATCTTTTTTTGGATTTTTTAAACTTAAAATATATAAATTTCTTGCGTCCTAAAAAACCCAGATGTCTCCTTACTTTCTTGACAAACCCCAGTAATCTCTCCTTATTGGCTATTAGATTCAGTGTGCCCCGGCTCTTCCCTATGAAACGCACCGGCTTTGTGCAAGAGCACATTGCACATTACGAGTCTGATGGAGACTTAGGGCATCTCCATCGGATCGAACCCAACTCATTCGAGTGTGTCCGAATTCGTCTGCGCGAATGCGTAGGACGTGCATGGCGTCCCAGCGGCACGATTCATCTGGACGAACGCGTCCGGCTCGACCTATCCGTGCAGCAAATCTAGGCAACGATTGCGTCGGCCTGGACGCCCACACAGAGGGCGCGTCCTGCCCGTTAGTGCCGTTGGCCCACCCATTAGCCATTGTGGTGTTGATTCAGACGCGCGCAGCGACACCGATTCAGACGCAACCGAGGCAACATTTCAGAGGCGCTGACGGAAGGCTGACCGGTGGCAGCCTGCGCCATCAATGATGACGAGACGATACACTGATTGACTGGACGCAACGCTCTCTACTGCCGTTGCAGGTGCCGCGACGCCTGCCCTCCTGACTGGACACTTCAATATCGTCTTTTTGGCCTCTGCACCGGCATCCGATGCTGGTTCTTTTTAACTGGCAGCTCGCGGCCATCTTCTCCCATACCACACCATACTCTCAACATTCTCATTTCCGTTCTCCACTACCGGTAGCTAGCCATGGCCGGCGGCAATGGATTGAGGGGAGGGCGTGCCGGCCGTGGATGTCAAGGGAGGCGCAGAGGACGCGGGCAAATCAGCGCGCCACCACGCTCTCCCTCAATGATGTCGTTGCCCGACGATGTCGACTTAGACATCCAGTTCACCATGGCCATCCACTTCGGCATGCCGCGTGACAGGCTGCTCCTGCCCCGCAGATTCGCAACCCTGGTCGGCGATAAACCACCCCCGCTTGTCATTCTGCGGGCGAATTGTTTTAGGACCACCAGCTACCCGGTCGAGCTGCAGTTTGACCACCTCGGCCAGATGTACCTCGCCAATGGCTGGGAGTGCTTCGCCCGCGTGCACCAAATCAAAGCGGGCAACATTGTCGTCTTCAAGTATGACGACGAAGGAAGGCTCGCCGTCAGCATCTTCGATGATGCCATGTCCCGTCGCTTCTACCACTCCGACTCCGATGAGTAGGCTAGGATATGCGTGCACCATGTACGATATATCAATGTAGGCATTGGCCATTTGCAATGAAAGTCTTTATTCAAATCCTAGAATATTTGTTACAAGCACACCACATACCTAAAACTACGTGCCGCCTGCGGCGCTGGGGTGCCGGCTGCGACGGGTCAGATACACCATTCGTCATTGAGAGACTGGACGATCGCCTCTTGCGTCCGCGTCTCCCCTTCAGCTCGGTCGAGGTGGTCATGCAGGGAAGCATCGTCGGGATTGGCCCGCACCGTTTCCCAGAGGTCGCCACACACCAATGTGAGCTGGTCCCATCGCCGGTACTCTGGTAGAAAGACGCATTCCGCCACCTCCATCGTGAAATGCTCGTCGGTGGTCATGTGACGGTTGTAGAAAGGGCAACACGGCCCGGGGCGCGGCGTGTAAATCCGCCGGCGCCCCGGAATCGAAGGTGGCAGCACGTCCGGTAACTCCAGCGGGTTCGGTCACCATGAGGGTAGCGGGCGCTCGGGCACCGCTTCTCTGCCGGTGTCGGGGTTGCCACGGAGCTCGTCGGGCCGACGATGATGGCCAGGCATGGTGGTTTTGTGCTGGGGATGGTGTGGGTCTGGTCGAAGATATCTCGGTGACCTCCCCTTTTTATCGATGTGCCTGGACGCAGCGAAAAACGCCCAGAACTGGCGAAAAGTGGCGTGAAGGAAAGGCGGAAGACATCGTGGCAGCGGGAAGACACTGAAAATACACCGGTGTTGGCGATGGCCAAGCGCAGACAGATGGGTCGCACCGCTAGGCGCGGTCAGCCGAACAGGCCGAACCCCGACCCAAAAGTGACCGCCATTCTACCCAAACGGACAGAAACGGATAGAAACGGACTGTTTGGAGCGACCGGATCGGTCGGCACGGAAGAAATGCCCTTAGGACATGCCCAATGCATAGCCCGAGGGGTGCTGCCTCGCAGCTTTAGTTAGTTTTGGGTGGTCCAACTTAGGTTTGGATGATGTACTTTTAGGGAGGCAGTCTCTTCTGCAGGAGGCGGCCTCTTCAACACTAAAATGTGAAAAATGAATAAAAAAGGTGAGAGAGAAAGAGAGAAACTAAAGCAGCTTTTGAAGGAGGGAGGATGTGGCATGGTTGGATCAATATTCTTCACATCTATTGCTTCATGTATTTTTTAGGTTTGTGCTTACGTGGTGGGGCAGTAGCATACCACTGCCCCAATTGCTCATCTCGAAACATGCTTTCGCTCCGCTTTATAAATAAAGCACACAGGTGAAACCGTTGATGGGCCAAACAACACAACGCCCAAAGAAAGTTCCGAGCACTGCTGGGGCCGAATAGCACAAGCAAAATACAAAAAAAAGAAAGAAAAAAAAAGAAATGCACAATAGCACCGGATCGGCCACCAACTAAGATTCGTGAACGTTGCGCCCTCCGAAAAAGTCCCAGCACGATCCAAGATTCGTGAACAGGAGGGATTGACCTCCACCGGCAAAGCGGTAGCAGTCCGGACGCAGCAGCAGGAGCATATCGGGCCAACTAGGCCCGGCCGAGCCCAGATTGGGCCCGTGAAGCCCCTGCTGGCGCGCTGCAACAGACGCATTAGCATCGTCGCTCCCCTGTCCCGAAGCGTTCCCCTAACCAACCATGGTAGTGACCTGAGAGCGAGCTAGCCCACCCAACCCCAACTCGGGCCCAACGGGCCCAGATGTAGGGTTAGGAGCCACCATCCAAGCTCATCTCTGCCACCACCCAACGGGCCCAGATGTAGGGTTAGGGCGACGACGGAGGAGCGCTAGGGTTGGCTTCCCCCGTTGCCCTAGAGGAGGCGACGCGAGGGCCCCCATTGCTCATGCCCTTCTTTATCTAGAAAGAACAAGTCTCCGTACCTTCAAAGGCGGGATCCTCGAGAGGAGGAAACCTCCTCACTGACAAAAGGCAGAAAGGATGGAGACAAAATATGGAGAGATGCGCATGACCGGATAGTCCTATTGGTTAAAATCTGAGAAAGGTAGAAAAGAAAATAGAAAAAGTACATCAGGTGAGAGAAAGTGGACTGACTGAAGCTATCACTGTGTTGGAGGCTACTTTGTTTCATACGGTGGTTGCATCTCCTTTTTCATCTACGACATCATGAAGAAGTAGTATACTATTGCCTCCATAATTCATGCTCTAATGACCCATAGGTTGATGGCTCAGTTGATGTGGAGCCTGTTGGGAACCCCAAGAGCAAGGTGTGAAGCAGCACAACATCAAGTCTTTCCTCGGTAAGAAACCGAGGTTATCGAACCAGTAGGAGGAAGGAAACGTCACACAGGTGTTGCAATCAACGTGGAAACCTGCACAACACAAACTCAAGACTTTGCCCCAACGAGTAGTGAGGTTGTCAATCTCACCGGTTGTTGTAACACAGGATTAAATGTATGGTGTGGAAGGTAATGGTTTGCAGCAAGTAAACAGGTAACAGTGGAAGATGTATCAATGGTAAAGATTGGACCGGGGTCCATAGTTCACTAGAGGTGCTCTCCTTAGATAAACAACATGGCATAAAGGGTAAACAAATTACAGCAGGGCAATTGACAGGAACTGAGCATGACATAACAATGCAATACTAGACAAAAAGATCCTATGAGATTCGATCGGGCAATACAACAATATACATAGACCGCCATCCAACTGCATCTAAGACTAGAAGTCCACCTTCAGGTTATCATCCGAACCCCCTCCAGTATTAAGTTGCAAGCAACAGACAACTGCTTTAAGCAAAGTGTGTAAGGTAAACAATTGATGATGCTCGACGTGGCACTTCGTTGGTAACCCCAAGCGCAGGGTGTGTGAAGAGCAAGCAGCAAGTTTTCCCTGAGTTGAGACTGAGGTTATCGAACCAGAAGGAGGAAGGAAACGTCACACAGGTGTTGCAAACAACGTGGAGACCTGCATAACACAAACTCAAGACTTTGCCCCAACGAATCAGTGAGGTTGTTAAGCTCACCAGTTTGTTGTAACAAAGGATTAAACGTGTGGTGTGGAAGGTAATGGTTTGCAACAAGTAAACAAGTAACAGTGGAAGATGTATCAATGGTAAAGATTGGACCGGGTTACATAGTTCACTAGAGTTGATCTCCTTAGATAAACAACATGGCAAGAAGGGTAAACAAATTACAGCGGGGCAATTGAGAGAAACTAAGCAAGGCATAACAATGCAATTACTAGCCAGAAAGATCCTATGAGGTTGATTGGGCAATACAACAATATACATAGACCGCCATCCAACTGCATCTATGACTAGAAGTCCACCTTCAGGTTATCATCTGAACCCCCTCCAGTATTAAGTTGCAAGCAACAGACAACTGCTTTAAGAAAAGTGTTTAAGGTAAACAGTCCACATGTTCCATGAACAAGAGACCGTTGTTTTCTCCCTAGTAGCAACAACACATCAACAACCGAAGAGATTTCTGTCACTTCCCTTGGAAACTAGAGGCATGAACCCACTATCGAGCATAAATACTCCCTCTTGGAGTCACTAGCAACTACTTTGCCAATATAACCACTAGCAACGGAGAGCATGCAATATCACAAACAACACAGACATGATAGAATCATAAAGATAAAAACATTAATCAAACCAACATAATAATCTCAATATCCATCGGATCCCCGCAAACACAACATGCATGATTACAAATAGATTAGATCTTGATCATGAACGGAGCTCACCAGATCTATACATGAAAGCACAAAGGAGGAGATACAACCATCTAGCTACTACATGGACCCATAGTCTAAGGTGGAACTACTCACGAATCATACCGGAGAGAAGGCCTCTGGGATGATCTCCCCTCCGGCAGGGTGCCGGGAAGAACTTCAGATCCCCTCGATATAGGGACAATGGTGGCGGTGGCTACAAACGGTTTCGTGGATTTCTGATCGGGTACCCAGGGTTTCTGTATCGGGGGTTTCTTATAGGCGAAGGGGCGAGACCGGGAGGCGGCCAGGGTGCCCAAACCCTAACCAGGCGCAGGGTGGGTCTGGCCCCCCCGGCTGGCCTTTCGGGCTCCCCTCTGGACTTCTTGTTCCCCACGGAAAGTTATTGACTTTGTCCTTTGTCCCGTCCAATTCCGAGAATAATTCTTTACTACCTTTTCTGAAACCAAAAACAGCAGAAAACAGGCATCTGGCACTGTTGCAACTTGTTAATAGGTTAGTACCAGAAAACATGTAAAAATAACCTCAAAGTGTGGACAAGTAAAGCAAAGTAGATACTAAACAAGCATGGAGCATCAAAAATTATAGATATGTTTCCAACGTATCATCATCCTCAAGCTTAATTCCTGTTCGTCCTCGAGTAGGTAAGTGATAAAAGAATAATTTTTGAGGTGACATGTACCCTCACAATAAAGATCCAACTATTTGCAAGCATTGAAAGCTAGGATCAAAGAACTCTAAACATGTGCATGAAAGATGGAGTTCTAACAATAGGACATAGTAATTATGCATGCAACATGGCAAGATACAAACAAAGATCATGAATAATATGCATTGAAAAACGTTTGTTTCACATGCAGAAAACATAGCATAGTGGCAATCAGCTTGTCCCTCATAGAGTAGCAATATAATGCATAGGACACCTTCAAAGTTCACAAGGGTGACTAGAAACATATAGCACAAGAGCAAGTAATAACACAATATGCATCAATTAATAAGCTTTGGAACACTGCACACAGAATGACAACTATGCTCTCTTAATGGTGACTAAACATAGAAGGTGGAGACTTAATAATGGTGAAAGAAAGGCCTTTTTGTAAAGGAAGCAGGGATTACAAGTTTCAAAAAGAGCTTCCAAAAATTATGGTACTTGTTAGCTTTCAGCCCTTATTGCCCCTATCATAAGCATCTTGAAGTGGTTAAGGTTAAAGTGGCAAAGCTGGAGTATATGCTTGACGAAGTATAAGTTGGCAATCTCATACCCCTTGAATACGAGGGCCACACCTCATGCATACTCAACTTTGGGTCCATGTAAGTTCTTGTCACTGTAAGTATTTGCACATCATTGAGAACCGCTAACGGGGTACCCCTTGCACATGGCACAGGAGCTTTCCCATAACCAAAATGACAAGGCAAGCAGACAATGAGCATCTCAGCAATTCTTCTTATGTACCATGAGAATATGGTGCTTTTTTCTCTCTTTCCTCTTTTCTCAATGTGTCTCTTTTTTTATAAGAAGAATGCTTCATAGATGTCACTATGGTGATGCTGCAAGTTTCCACCATGATTAGGCATGGCTTAGGCTAGCGGCCCAGGCGTTTCTCTAACACAGGATACAAACTCCATGGACTTACAAGTTCCCTCTTTATTACACATCGGTGGCATCCATAGATAAAAGAACATGACATCAACTGAGTACAACAAGGTACAAGTGCAATGTTGAAAATGTTCCCCGTGACAGCACGGTTCTACTAATTCTAACTTATAAGTGCAAGCATATACAACAAAGTTGTCACAATGGTTCAAGTTTATTAGGGGTAAAGAATAAAGTGTGCCATCAAGTTCGTGAGGGCTTTAATCACTAAGTTTTCACATAACAAAATAGTTTTTAATTGGAAAATAGATGAAAACAAGAATATACTTTGGAGTGGTGTAACACACCATGTGTAGGAGTTTATAGTGGACACTTTGGAATAACTTGGTTTCTTGGGAGTTGGAAGCATGAGTAGAACTTACTCATACAAGTGGAGGCTAGCAAAAGACTGGGAGCAACCAACTAAGAGAGCAATAATGTCCAAAATTATGCAATGCAACAAAGAAAACTAATCAAAGCAAAGAGTGGTACTACAAGTCAAGGACTAAATGATTATAGAGGCTAATGGTGACTTGTCATAGTCATAACATGGTGTGAGCATGTGCCAATTCAACCCAAGCAAAACATCAAAGGAGAATACCATAATACTATGCTTTTGCATGCTAAAACAACGCATAATTTCTTCAAGGCACACTAAGCAATCCCAATTGTTTGGAACAAGACATGCTATAGCAATAATCACTAAGCATAATGCTAAAACAACACCTAGCATGTCATGCTAAAGTCTAAGTCACAGTCAATGCAAGCTCCTCTTGTACTTCAAGCAAGAACTTACTACTCCTTTCCAAACACCAAGCAAACTTATTTGCAAAACAACATAGCGAGAACGGGGGTCCAAACTACTAAATCAAACTAAACAAACTAAGCAAAGCAAACTAAAACTAAGACGCTCCAATAACAACACAACTGTGCATGAAACAATAAAACGAAGTGTCTAGACAGACCTGAGCTTTTTATTGATGAAGAAGGGGATGCCTTGGGCATCCCCAAGCTTTAACGCTTGTACCTCTTGGATATTTGTTGGGGTGACACCATGGTGGCATCCCCAAGCTTGAGATTTTTTCCATTCTTCATCTCATTGCATCATTCTCTCTTTACACCTGAAATTTTTCCTTCATACAAAACTTCACACAATTCTTCATTAGCAACATTAGCTTATTCAAAAGATATTATACCACTGGCAAAGCTTGGAACAACAAGGATTTTCACTAAAAACACAAGCTATTATAGTAACCCCTTCAAAGAAACTCAATTTACCTGAAGAGAGCTCAAAAGGGAATCAATTAGAAGCAAATGCAAATAATGGCAGAAATCTGTCAAAACAGACCAGCAGGTAGAAACAAATTTTTTCGAACATCTTATGTTGCTCAAATAAAAAAGTGTTGAACTAACGGAAGTTAGCCAACATACTGGGGGATTTATTCGTAAATGTTGAGCTCAATCGAGTTACAGAGCCTCCTCACGAATGTTTTTGGTGGAGGACAGAAATCTGTTTCGGGACAGCAACTCCCCAAATCTTACTTCCCTCTCATTAGAGATCATTCTTGGCACAAAAAGCAAACAAAAAGGATAAGGAGAGGTTATTACAGTAGTAATAACTTCCAAGACTCAAGGAAACTCTTGGATTATCTCCTAACAAGTACTTTTCTTTAACGCATTTAAGTTAGGCACAAGAAGCAAGAAGAATCAAGTATTTTCAAATGAGCAAGCATTAACATTCATACTTGCAAAATCTTCAACTGTGAAAGGTATCTCATCTAAATGAGTTTTGGAGGATACTTTATCGTCTCTCTTTGGTCTACTACCTTCATCAAAAAGATTTTCAGGGGCAATCCAATCAAAGTTATTTTCAAAGGCTTCATGCATTCCGACAAGCATATAGGGTATGGGTATATTAAATTCCTTAGGCTTAGTTTTATCATAAATACCCACAACATCTACATTTGAACCTAGCATATTGAAATGTTCAAAAACCTTTTTGTCCTCCCTAGCAACATCATGGAATTCTTTTGATAAAGTTTCAAGGATGAATTCCCTTTTTTCAACATTCTTATCTTCTTTTAGTTTTAGGAATAAGAATTGTATGAAGGGGTTAAGGCTAACAAACCTAGCCTCCAACATATGAACTAAAGAAGCTACAGCAATCTCATAACTAGGAGCAAGTTCAGCTATAGATTTATCCTCAGTATCCTCATATTTGCTAACATAATTAAAGAATTCTTCAATATTATCTTTCCCAATTATGGAGCCACTACCTATTGCAAGATTTTTTCAGAGCAAACTGGGGGAGCAACATGGTGAGCTAGAGCAAGGTGGCAACTAGAGCAGGAACTAATTTTTTTGTGTTTTTGAATAAGGCAAGCAAACCAAACTAGACTAATTTTTTGGTTTTTTTTGAAAAGAGGCAAACAAAACCAAGCAAAAGAAACAAAGCAAACTATAAACAAAGTAAAGAGAAAGGAAGTGAAGGACTCCCCTAGTGAAGACGTCCTTAGCCTCCCCGGCAACGGCGCTAGAAAGTCTTAATGATGCTCGACGTGGCACTTCGTTGGTAACCCCAAGCGCATGGTGTGTGAAGAGCAAGCAGCAAGTTCCCCCTCAGTTGAGACCGAGGTTATAGAACCAGAAAGAGGAAGGAAATGTCACACGGGTGTTGCAAACAACATGGAGACCTGCACAACAAAAACTCAAGACTTTGCCCCAAAGAATCAGTGAGGTTGTCAAGCTCACCGATTTGTTGTAACAAAGGATTAAACATATGGTGTGGAAGGTAATGCAGCAAGTAAACAAGTAACAGTGGAAGATGTATCAATGGTAAAGATTGGACCGGGGTCCATAGTTCACTAGAGGTCCTCTCCTTAGATAAACAACATGGCATGAAGTGTAAACAAATTACAACGGGGCAATTGACAGGAACTGAGCAAGGCATAACAATGCAATTACTAGCCAGAAAGATCCTATGAGGTTGATTGGGCAATACAACAATATACATAGACTGTCATCCAACGACATCTATGACTAGAAGTCCACCTTCAGGTTATCATCTGACCCCCTCTAGTATTAAGTTGCAAGCAACAGACAACTGCTTTAAGCAAAGTGTGTAAGGTAAACAGTCCACATGTTCCATGAACAAGAGACTGTTGTTTTCTCCCTAGTAGCAACAGCACATCTACAACCGAAGAGATTTATGTCACTTCCCTTGTAAAGTAGAGGCATGAACCCACTATCGAGCATAAATACTCCCTCTTGGAGTCACTAGCAACTACTTGGCCAAGATAACCACTAGCAACGGAGAGCATGCAAGATCACAAACAACACAGACATGATAGAATCATAAAGATAAAACCATTAATAAAACCAACATAATAATCTCAATATCCATCGGATCCCCGCAAACACAACATGCATGATTACAAATAGATTAGATCTTAATCATGAACGGAGCTCACAAGATCTATACATGAAAGCACAAAGGAGGAGATACAACCATCTAGCTACTACATGGACCCATAGTCCAAGGTGGAACTACTCACGAATCATACCGGAGAGAAGGCCTCCGAGATGATCTCCCCTCCGGCAGGGTGCCAGGAAGAACTTCAGATCCCCCCCCGATCTAGGGACGATGGTGGTGGCGGCTATAGACAGTTTCGTGGATTTCTGATCGGGTACCCAGGGTTTCTGTATCGGGGGCTTCTTATAGGCAAAGGGGCGAGACCAGGAGGCGGCCAGGGTGCCCAAACCCTAGCCAAGCGTCCTCTGGCTCCCCTCTGGACTTCTTGTTCCCCATGAAAAGTTATTGACTTTGACGTTTGTCCCGTCCAATTCCGAGAATATTTCTTTACTAGCTTTTTTGGAACCAAAAACAGCAGAAAACAGGCAACTGGCACTGTGGCAACTTGTTAATAGGTTAGTACCAGAAAACATGTAAAAAGCACCTCAAAGTGTAGACAAAGCAAAGCAAAGTAGATACTAAACAAGCATGGAGCATCAAAAATATTGGTACGTTTCCGACGTATCAAGCATCCCCAAGCTTAACTCCTGCTCGTCCTCGAGTAGGTAAGTGATAAAAAGAATAATTTTTTAGGTGACATGCACCTTCACAATGAAGATCTAACCATTTTCAAGCATTGAAAGCTGGGATCAAAGAACTCTAAACATGTGCATGAAAGATGGAGTTCTAACAATAGGACATAGTAACTATGCATGCAACATGACAAGCTATAAACAAAGATCATGAATAACATGCATTGAAAAACGTTTGTTTGTTTCACATACAGAAAACATAGCATAGTGGCAATCATCTTGTCCCTCATAGAGTAGCAAATAGATGCATAGGGCACCTTCAAAGTTCACAAGGGTGACTAGAAACAAATAGCACAAGAACAAGTAATATCACAATATGCATCAATCAATAAGCTTTGGAACACTATACACACAATGACAACTATGCTCTCTTAATGGTGCCTAAAGGTAGAAGGTGGAGACTCGATAGTGGTGGAAGAAAGACCTTTTATAAAGGAAGCAGGGATTTCAAGTTTCAAAAAGAGCTTCCAAAAATTATTGTACTTGTTAGCTTTCAGCCCTCATTGCCCCTATCATAAGCATCTTGAAGTGATTAAGGTTAAAGTGAACAAAGATGGAGTATATGCTTGATGAAATATAAGTTGGCAATCTCAAGTCCCTTGAATACGAGGGCCACACCTCATGCTACTCAACTTTAGTCACCTGTAAGTTCTTGTCATTGTAAGTATTTGCATATCATTGAGAACCGCCAACGGGGTACCCCTTGCACATGGTACAGGAGCTTTCCCATAACAAAAATGACAAGGCAAGCAGACAATGAGCATCACAACAATCTTCTTATTTACCATGGGAATATGGTGCTTTTTCTCTCTTTCCTCTTTTCTCAATGTGTCTATTTTTTTATAAGAAGAATGCTTCATAGATGTCACTATGGTGATGCTGCAAGTTTCCACCATGATTAGGCATGGCTCAGGCTAGCGGCCCAGGCGTTTCTCTAATACAGGATACAAACTCCATGGACTTACAAGTTCCCTCTTTATTTCACACCGGTGACATCCATAGACAAAAGATCATGATATCAACTGAGTACAAAGTACAAGTGCAATGTTGAAAACGTTCCCCGTGACAGCACGGTTCTGCTAATTCCAACGTATAAGTGCAAGCATATACAACATAGAAGACACGATGGTTCAAGTTTATTAGGGGCAAAGAATATAAAGTGTGCCATCAAGTTTCTGAGGGCTTTAATCACTAAGTTTTCGCATAACAAAATAGTTTTTAATTGGAAGATAGCTGAAAACAAGAATATACTTGGAATGGTGTAACACACCATGCATAGGAGTTTATAGTGGACACTTTGGAATAACTTGGTTTCTTGGGAGTTGGAATCATGAGTAGAGCTTACTCACACAAGTGGAGGCTAGCAAAGGACTGGAGCAACCAAATAAGAGAGCAATAATGGCCATAATCATGCAGTGCAACAAAGCATTACTAATCAAAGCAAAGAGTGGTACTACAAGTCAAGGACTAAATGACCATAGAGGCTATGGTGACTTGTCATAGTCATAACATGGTGCGAGCATGTGCCAAGTCAACCCAAGCAAAGCATCAAAGGAGAATACCACAATACTATGCTTTTGCATGCTAAAACAACGCATAATTTCTTCAAGGCACACTAAGTAATCCCAATTGTTTGGAACAAGACATGCTACATCAATAATCACTAAGCATAAGGTCAAAACAAACACCTAGCATGCCATGCTGAAGTCTAAGTCACAGTCAATGCAAGCTCCTCTTGCACTTACAAGCAAGAACTTACTACTCCTTTCCAACACCAAGAAACTTATTTGCAAAACAACACAGCGAGAACAGGGGTGCAAACTACTTTATTCAATCAAACTAAACAACCTAAGCAAAGCAAACAAAAACTAAGACGCTCTAAGAACAACACAAATGTGCATGAAACAATAAAAACGAAGTGTCTAAACAGATCTGAGCTTTTTATTGATGAAGAAGGGAATGCCTTGGGCATCCCCAAGCTTTGACGCTTGTACCTTTTGGATATTTCTTGGGGTGACACCATGGTGGCATCCCCAAGCTTGAGCTTTTGCCCATTCTTAATCTCATTGCATCATTCTCTCTTTACACCTAAATTTTTTCCTTCATATAAAACTTCACACAATCTTCATTAGCAACATTAGCGTATTCAAAAGATGTTAGACGTCTGGAAAATCTTTGGAACAGCAAGGCTTTTCACTAAAAACACAAGCTACTGTAGTAACTCCTTCAAAAATCTCAATTCACCTAAAGAGAACTCAAAAAGGAATCAATAAGAAGCAAATGCAAATAATGGCAGAAATCTGTCAAAACAGACCAATAGGTAGAAACCGATTTTTTCGAACACCTTCTGTTGCTCAAATCAAAAATTGTTGAACTAATGAAAGATAGCTAACATATTGGGGGATTTATTCGTAAATTGTGATCTCAATCCGAGTTACAGAGACTCCTCACAATATTTTTGGTGGAGACAGAAATCTGTTTCGGGACAGCAACTCCCCAAATTTTACTTCCCTCTCATTAGAGATCATTCTTGGCACAAAAAGCAAACAAAAATGATAAGGAGAGGTCATTAGTGAAGTAATAACTTCAAAGACTCAAGTAAACTCTTGGGTTATCTCCCAACAAGTACTTTTCTTTAACGCCTTTAAATTAGGCACAAGAAGCAAGAAGAATCAAGTGTTTTCAAATGAAGAAGCATTAACATCCAACCTTGCTTTCAAATGAGGAGCAAAAAGAAACTTCTCTCTCCTCATAGGGAAGTGTTCAATACCTTTCTTGAATGGAAAATGATATTTAATGGTGCCTTCTTTCATATCAATGATGACACCAACTGTTCTAAGAAAAGGTCTTCCCAAAGTAATAGGACAAGAAGCATTGCATTCAACATCCAAAGCATAGAAGTCAACAAGGACATAAACATTGTTAACCATAATGAGAACATCATTAATACTCCGCATGAGTTTCTTTTTAGCATTGTCAGTGAGTGGGACATCCAAATAACAATCTTCCAATGGTGGCAAATCAAGCATTTCATAAATCTTCCTAGGCATAATAGAGACACTAGAACCTAAATCACATGAAGCTTTGAGATCAAAGTCATTCACTTGCATATTAATAATGGGTTCCCAACTATCTTCTACCTTCCTAGGAATAGAAGCTTTGTGTTTTAGCTTCTCTTCCTTAATCTTAACAAGAGCATCTGTAATGTGTTTAGTGAAAGTAACATGCATATCACTAGCATCAGGACTTCTTGCAAGCTTTTGTGGGAACATAATCACTTCAGAAATATTGCAACCATCAATATCAAAATCAAACTTAGCATCACTAGTAGTAGGCATAGTAGGAGGAGGAATAGGGACTACTTGTGGTTTAGTGGTGATGGTGCACACACTATTGTTTCTATCATTTTCAGCTTCCCTTTCCCACTTAGCATGAAGTTGAGCTAAAATTCTAACAATTTTCATCAATAGTAACTTGTATGGCATGAGCAGTAGCAAAGGTATTTTCCATATTTTTGGGTTTAGTAGCCATTTTATTAATCAAGGAGGACTGTGCTTCAGACAAAGAGGATATATTTTTCTCAACACTCAAATTTTTTGACTGTAAACTAGGAATTTCTCTGTTTAGATTCTCAAGCTGATGACTAATATTTTTCAAAATGATAGATTGTTCCTCCATAGTTTTAGTGAAAATCTCATTTTGCTTGTATTGCATTTGCATAAAGATTTTAGTGGAGCTCTCAACTCCTAGAATCCTCTCTTCACTAGGCATTCCAGATCTACCCTGATAAGCATTTCCACTAGGAGGATAAGGTCTATAATTGTTACCACCAAAATTACTCCTATAAGCATTGTTGAAATTGTTGTTTCTAATGAAGTTCACATCAACTTGCTCTTCTTGAGCAACCAAAGAGGCTAAGGGAACACTATTAGGATCTAGAGGAGCTTTCCCATTAACAAGCATAGCCATAATAACATCAATCTTTTCACTCAAAGAGGAAGTTTCCTCAACAGAATTTACCTTCTTACCATGTGGAGCTCTCTCAACATGCCATTCAGACTAGTTAACCATCATATTATCAAGGAGCCTTGTTGCAGCACCCAAAGTGAGGCCCATGAAGGTACCTCCAGCAGCGGAATCCAACAGATTTCTTGAGGAGAAGTTCAAACCTGCATAAAAAGTCTGGATAATCATCCAAGCAGTGAGTCCATGAGTAGGGAATTCTTAACCAAAGATTTCATTCTTTCCCAAGATGGAGCAACATGTTCACTATCAAGTTGTTTAAATTTCATAATGTCACTTCTCATAGATATAATCTTAGCAAGAGGATAGTATTTTCTAATAAAAGCATCTTTACACTTAGTCCAAGAATCAATACTATTTTTAGGCAAGGATAGCAACCATTCTTCAGCTTTTCCTCTCAAGGAGAAAGGAAAAAGCTTGAGCTTAATAATAGCTCCATCTACATCCTTATACTTTTGCATCTCACAAAGTTCAACAAAGCTATTGAGATGGGCAACAGGATCATTAGAACTAGCACTAAAAAATTGCTCTCTCATCACAAGATTCAACAAAGCAGGCTTAATTTCATAAAATGTAGCATCAGGAGCAGATGGAGCAATAGGTGTGCTAAGGAAATCATTGTTGTTGGTGCTAGTAAAGTCACACAACTTGGTGTTCTCAGCAGAGTTCATTTTGGCAAAGGTGGGCAAGCCAAAAACAGCAGCAGCAACTAGAGTAGGAACTATTTTTGTATTTTTGAATAAAGCAAGCAAACCAAACTAGACTAATTTTTTGTTTTTTTTTTGGAAAGAGGCAAACAAAAACAAGCAAAAGAAACAAAGCAAACTAAAAACAAAGTAAAGAGAAAGTAAGTGAAGGACTCCCCTTGTGAAGACGTCCTTAGCCTCCCGGCAACGGCGCTAGAAAAGCTTGATGCAACGCTGAGTTGATGTAGGAGAGCTTCGTTGGGAACCCCAAGAGCAAGGTGTGAAGCAGCACAGCAGCAAGTTTTCCCTCAGTAAGAAACCTAGGTTATCGAACCAATAGGAGGAAGGAAACATCACACGGGTGTTGCAAGAAACGCGGAGACCTACACAAAACAAACTCAAGACTTTGCCCCAACGAATCAGTGAGGTTGTCAAGCTCACCGGTTTGCTATAACAAAGGATTAAACGTATGATATGGAAGGTAATGGTGGTTTGCAGCAAGTAAACAAGTAACAGTGGAAGATGTATCAATGATAAAGAATGGACCAGGGTCCATAGTTCACTAGAGGTGCTCTCCTTAGATAAAAAACATGGCATGAAGGGTAAACAAATTACAGCAGGGCAATTGACAGGAACTGAGCAAGGAATAACAATGCAATTACTAGTCAGAAAGATCCTATGAGATTCGATTGGGCAATACAACAAGATACATAGACCGCCATCCAACTTCATCTATGACTAGAAGTCCACCTTCAGGTTATCATCCGAACCCCCTCCAGTATTAAGTTGCAAGCAACAGACAACTACTTTAAGCAAAGTGTGTAAGGTAAACAGTCCACATGTTCCATGGACAAGAGACCGTTGTTTTCTCCCTAGTAGCAACAACACATCTACAACCGAAGAGATTATTGTCACTTCCCTTGGAAACTAGAGGCATGAACCCACTATCGAGCATGAATACCCCCTCTTGGAGTCACTAGCAACTACTCAGCCAAGATAGCTACTAACAACGGAGAGCATGCAAGATCACAAACAACACAGACATGATAGAATCATAAAGACAAAACCATTAATCAAACCAACATAATAATCTCAATATCCATCAGATCCCCGCAAACACAACATGCATGATTACAAATAGATTAGATCTTGATCATGAACGGAGCTCACAAGATCTATACATGAAAGCACAAGAAGGAGATACAACCATCTAGCTACTACATGGACCCATAGTCCAAGGTGGAACTACTCACGCATCATACCGGAGAGAAGACCTTCGGGATGATCTCCCCTCCGGCAGTGTGCCGGGAAGAACTTCAGATCCCCCGATCTAGGGACGACGGTGGTGGCGGCTATAGAAGGTTTCATGGAGATTTTATCGGGTACTTAGGGTTTCTGCATCGGGAGCTTCTTATAGGCGAAGGAGGAGGCCGAGGCGGTGGCCAGGGGCCCTACACCCTGCCTAGGTGCGGGGCAGGGCCCACTCGTGCCTAGGGGGTGCAGGTGCCCTGGCACGCCTCTTCGGCTCCCCTCTAGACTTCTTGTTCCCCACGGAAAGTTATTGACTTTGACGTTTGTCCCGTCCATTTTCGAGAATATCTTTACTAGCTTTTCTGGAACCAAAAATAGCAGAAAACAGGCAACTGGCACTATGGCAACTTGTTAATAGGTTAGTACCAGAAAACATGTAAAAAGCACCTCAAAGTGTAGACAAAGCAAAGCAAAGTAGATACTAAACAAGCATGGAGCATAAAAAATTATAGATACGTTTCCGACATAACAATCTTGTGAGCTCCGTTCATGATCAAGATCTAATCTATTTGTAATCATACATGTTGTGTTTGCGGGGATCCGATGGATATTGAGATTACTATGTCAGATTGATTAATGGTTTTGTCTATTTGATACTATCATGTCTGTGTTGTTTGTGATCTTGCATGATATTCGTTGTTAGTAGATATCTTGGCCGAGTAGTTGCTAGTGACTCCAAGAGGGGGTATTTATGCTCGATAGTGGGTTCATGCCTCTAGTTTCCAAGGGAAGTGAAAGAAATCGCTTCGGTTGTAGATGTGTTGTTGCTACTAGGGAGAAAACAACGGTCTCTTGTTCATGGAACAAGTGGATTGTTTACCTTACACACTTTGCTTAAAGCACTTGTCTGTTGTTTACAACTTAATACTGGAGGGGGTTCAGATGATAACCTGAAGGTGGACTTCTAGTCATAGATGCAGTTGGATGGCGGTCTATGTATATTGTTATATTGCCCAATCGAATCTCATAGGATCTTTTTGTCTGGTATTGCATTGTTATGCCTTGCTCAGTTCCTGTCAATTGCCCTGTTGTAATTTGTTTACCCTTCATGCCATGTTGTTTATCTAAGGAGAGCACCTCTAGTGAACTATGGACCCCGGTCCAATCTTTACCATTGATACATCTTCCACTGTTACTTGTTTACTTGCTGCAAACAATTACCTTCCACACCATACGTTTAATCCTTTGTTACAACAAACCGGTGAGCTTGACAACCTCACTGATTCGTTGGGGCAAAGTCTTGAGTTTGTGTTATGCAGGTCTTCATGTTGCTTACACCACCTGTGTGACGTTTCCTTCCTCCTACTGGTTCGATAACCTTGGTTTCTTACTCAGGGAAAACTTGTTGCTGTGCTGCTTCATACCTTGCTCTTGGGGTTCCCAACAGGCTTCACGTTAGCCATCAAGCTTTTTCTGGCGCCGTTGCCGGGGAGGATAACGACGTCTTCACAAGGGGAGTCCTCCACTTCCTTTCTCTTTACTTTGTTTTTAGTTTGCTTAGTTTCTTTTGCTTGGTTTTGTTTGCCTCTTTTCAAAAAATCCAAATAAATTAGTCTAGTTTGGTTTGCTTTCTTTATCCAAAAAACACAAAAAAATTAGTTCCGACCCTAGTTGCTACCATGTCTGGTTTTGGACCAATCTTTATTTCACCTATGGAAGAGATCTCCACTTTTAAGCAAAAAAGTGAAGAGAGTTTTAAAGAACCTTGGTCTAGAATCTCCGCTTTACAGAGGGAAACTGAGCCTAAGATGAGTGTTAGCTTGGTTATTGATAGTTTCTACCGCGGTATTGCTCTTCGTTATAGATATGATTTGGATGTTGTGGCTGAGAAAGATATTTTGCTATGTACTGAGGATGAAGCTTTTGATGCCATAAAGAAATTGATTATAATTTATGGTACACCTGGCAAGTCCGATTCCTCCTTCACAAATATTTTTGCTAGGTTGGACACTCTTGAGACCAGTATTGCTGCTATGAATAGTTGCTATCACACGCTTAGGGCTTACCATGATTATGTTCCCATAAATTCTGAGCCTTCAAAGTTGTTTCCCACAATCAAAGTTTTTATAAATACTACACTTTTTGATGCTCGATGTGATATCATGTCTGAATTTTGTCTCATGCCTAAAGATATTTATGATTCTTTGAGTCTTTGGGGGCTTTATGAAGGAGGAGAGGAAATCTCTCTTACTAATAATGCCACTTCATTGCCCATTGGAATAGATGAAGGTGTGTTTACAAAAATCTGAGGGAAAATGGTGTCTACTGATTATCTTGTTATTGAATGTGTAGGCAAAAGACAGATTACACTTGGAAGATCCCTACTGAAACACCTTGGAGCAATAATAGATGTGGGAAAAGGCATTATGCATTTTTATCCTCCAGTAAGCAATCATATATTCCCTAAAGAGAAGAAGAAAGGTAAGAAAGGAAAGAACAAGAGGGTTAATGCCTCATTTGAAAATACGTGATTCTTCTTGCTTCTTATGCCTAACTTAAAGGCGTTAAAAAAAGTACTTGTTGGGAGATAACCCAAGAGTTTTATTGAGTCTTGGAAGTTATTATTTCTTTAATGACCTCTCCTTATCCTTTTTGTTTGATTTTTGTGCCAAGAATGACCTCTAATGAGAGGGAAGTAAGATTTGGGGAGTTATTGTCCCGAAACAGATTTTTGTCCTCCACCAAAAAAATTTTTGAGGAGTCTATGTAACTCGTATTAAGCTGAAATTTTACGAATAAATCCCCCAGTATGTTAGATAACTTTCGTTAGTTCAACACTTTTTGATTTGAGCAACATAATATGTTCGAAAAAATCGTTTTCTACCTGCTGGTCTGTTTTGACAGATTTCTGCCATTATTTGCATTTGCTTCTTATTGATTCTTTTTTGAGTTCTCTTTAGGTGAATTGAGCTTTTTGAAGGATTTACTATAGTAGCTTGTGTTTTTAGTGAAATTTTTTGCTGTAACAAAGCTTTGCCTAAAGGTCTATTATCTTTTGAATACACTAATGTTGTTAATGAAGATTGTGTGAAGTTTTGTATGAAGGAAAAATTTCAGGTGTAGAGAGAGAGTGATGTAATGAGATGAAGAATGGACAAAATCTCAAGCTTGGGGATGCCACCCCGGTGTCACCCCAAGAAATATCCAAGAGGTACAAGCGTCAAAGCTTGTGGATGCCCAAGGCATCCCCTTCTTCATCAATAAAAAGCTCAGGTCTGTCTAGACACTTCGTTTTTTATTGTTTCATGCATAGTTGTGTTGTTCTTGGAGCGTCTTAGTTTTTGTTTGGTTTGCTTAGTTTGTTTAGTTTGCTTGAATAAAGTAGTTTGTACCCCCGTTCTTGCTGTGTTGTTTGCAAATAAGTTGCTTAGTGTTGGGAAGGAGTAGGAAGTTCTTGCTTGATAAGTGCAAGAGGAGCTTGCATTGACTGTGACTTAGACTTTAGCATGACATGCTAGGTGTTGTTTTGACCTTATGCTTAGTGATTATTGTTGTAGAATGTTTTGCTCCAAAAAATTGGGATTGCTTAGTGTGCCTTGAAAAAAATTATGCGTTGTTTTAGCATGCAAAAGCATAGTATTGTGGTATTCTCCTTTGATGCTTTGCTTGGTTGACTTGGCACATGCTCACGCCATGTTATGACTATGAACAAGTCACCATAGCCTATGATCATTTAGTCCTTGACTTGTAGTACCACTCTATGCTTTGATTAGTAATGTTTTGTTGCTCTGCATGATTATGGCCATTATTGCTCTCTTAGCTAGTTGCTCCCAGTCTTTTGCTAGCCTCCACTTGTATGAGTAAGCTATACTCATGATTCCAACACCCAAGAAACTAAGTTATTCCAAAGTGTCCACTATAAATTCCTATGCATGGTGCGTTACACCATTCCAAGTATATTCTTGTTTTCGGCTATCTTCCAATTAAAAACTATTTTGTTATGTGAAAACTTAGTGATTAAAGCCCTCACAAACTTGATGGCACACTTTATATTCGTTGCCCCAACCATTGTGTCATCTATGTTGTATATGCTTGCACTTATACGTTGGAATTGGCAGAACCGTGTTATCACGGGGAACGTTTTCAACATTGCAATTGTACTTTGTACTCAGTTGATATCTTGCTCTTTTGTCTATGGATGTCACCAGTGTGAAATAAAGAGGGAACTTGTAAGTCCATGGAGTTTGTATTTTGTGTTAGAGAAATGCTTGGGCCGCTAGCCCAAGCCATGCCTAATCATGGTGGAAACTTGTAGCATCACCATAGTGACCTATCTATGAAGCATCCTCAATAAAAATATATGCATATAGTAAATAAAAAGATCGATGTGGTGCTCATTGTCTTCTTGCCTTGTCATTTTGGTTATGGGATAGCTCCTGTACCATGTGCAAGGGGTACCCCGTTGGCGGTTCTCTATCATACGCATGTACTTACAATGACAAGAACTTGCAGGTGACTGAAGTTCAGTAGCATGAGGTGTGGCCCTCGTATTCAAGGGAATTGAGATTGCCAACTTATACTTTGTCAAGCATATACTCCATGTTTGTTCACTTTAACCTTAACCACTTCAAGATGCAAATGATAGGGGCATTGAGGGCTGGAAGCTAACAAGTACCACAATTTTTGGAAGCTCTTTTTGAAACTTGAAATCCCTGCTTCCTTTTTTGAAAGACTTTTCTTCCACCATTATTTGAGTCTCCACCTTCTACTTTTAGGCACCATTAAGAGAGCATAGTTGTCATTCTGTGTGCAGTGTCCCGAAACTTATTGATTGATGCATATTGTGATATTACTTGCTCTTGTGCTACTTGTTTCTAGTCACCCTTGTGAACTTTGAAGGTGTCGTATGCATCTATTTGCTACTCTATGAGGGACAAGCTGAATGCCACTATGCCATGTTTTCTGTATGTGAAACAAACAAACGTTTTTCAATGCATGTTATTCATGATCTTTGTTTGTAGCCTTTCATATTGCATGCATAGTTACTATGTCCTATTGTTAGAACTCCATCTTTTATGCACATGTTTAGAGTTATTTGTTCCTAGCTTTCAATGCTTGCAAATGGTTTGATCTTGGTTTTGACGGTGCATGTCACCTCAAAAAATATTCTTTCTATCACTTACCTACTCGAGGATGAGCAGGAGTTAAGCTTGGGGATGCTTGATACATCGGAAACGTATCTATAATTTTTTATGCTCCATGCTTGTTTAGTATCTACTTTGTTTTGATTTGTCTACACTTTGAGGTGTTTTTATATATTTTCTGAAACTAACCTATTAACAAGTTGCCACAGTGCGAGTTGCCTGTTTTCTTCTGTTTTTTGGTTCTAGAAAGGCAGAAAATCAATATTCTCGGAATTGGACGGGACAAAAACCGAAGTCAATATTTTATTATGGGGGACACGAATCCAGAAGACGAGACAGAGAGGTGCCAGAGGGCCACCCCCCAGGCACGGGCTAGGGTGGACCCGCGCCTGGGCAGGGTGTGTCCCCCCTGGTCGCCTCCCAGCCTCGCCTCTTCGCCTATAAGAATCCCCCGATGCAGAAACCCTAAGTATACGATCAAAACTCCATGAAACCTACTGTAGCCACCACCACCGTCGTCCCTAGATCGGGGGGGGGGGGGGTCTGAAGTTCTTCTCGGCACCCTGTCGGAGGGGAAATCATCCCGGAGGCCTTCTCTCCGGGATAAATCGTGAGTAGTTCCACCTTAGGCTATGGGTCCACGTAGTAGCTAGATGGTTGTATCTCCTCCTTGTGCTTTCATGTATAGATCTTATGAGCTCCGTTCATGATCAAGATCTAATCTATAATCATAAATGTTGTGTTTGCGGGGATCCGATGGATATTGAGATTACTATGTCAGATTGATTAATGGTTTTGTCTATTTGATACTATCATGTCTGTGTTGTTTGTGATCTTGCATGCTCTCCATTGTTAGTAGCTATCTTGGCCGAGTAGTTGCTAGTGACTCCAAGAGGGGGTATTTATGAAGGGATACGGGTAGGCTACACTAGCGCAAATCAAAAAAATTCTACCGCGTATATCAGGATAACTGTTGTCATAGATCACGGGATTACCACTAGAAGCGCAGTTGCGGAATTGATGAAGCGTGTCGAGGCAGTGCAGACGTTCCATGTCTCCTCCTTGTCCTCGACCCACGAGCAGCTCCCCTTGCACGGCTCGTCCAAACGCTACAGATGCAGCGCCTCCGAGGTATCCACACGTACAGGGTGGAAGCGTCAGATGCCGGACTGCTAGGTCCGCGCGTGCAACACAGGCGAGAGGTGTGGCGGCTGGGTGGAATGGTCTCAGGTCTTAGGTCTTAGGTCTTAGGTCTTGCCCTAGTCAGCTCGCCCCACCCTCTCTTAAATAGGTGTCCCTAGTGGGTTTCTACATTAGCAGCCCATTAGTAGCCTAAGCCTGGTCTAATTCGGATCCAATCCTCATTAGGCTTCCAGCCCCTTAAGTGTGTGACCCTATAGGTTCATATACGTATAGACATGACACGAATACACTTATTCTGCCAATAGTTGGTAGCGGCCTCTAGCAAGACGTGCCAACTCCTAAAACGCATACAAAGATCATATCGGACGAACCATCACAAGGTTTAGTACATGTCTTTCCCTTTGCCTCACGATATTTGGTCTAGCTCCAAGCTGACCTCTCTTTCTCGATACCGTAACTCGGAATCCCTTTACTAGGTTAACTCTTAACCTTATGTAGCACGGCCATGCATTTCTGGATCCGATCACTCGAGGGCCCCAGAGATATCTCTCTCAAGTAGAGAGGGGCAAATCCCATCTTGATTGACCATGCCTTGCAACATGCTTCAGGACAAACCCGAAAGCTACCTTTATAACTACCCTGTTATGGTGTAGCGTTTGATAGCCCCAAAGTAGGTCGATCCACATCTCAAGTACATGCGACAATCTTAGGTCTAAGGACAAAACGTACATGATGTGTAGAGAGAGAGATCTGCAACTAATTGACAGTCTCAAGTTGGGTCATTCCAACCCCATGTTCATAACATGTGTCCACATCATTGGTTTGACATCTCCATGTCTATGACTTGCGAAACATAGTTATCAACCAATCGATGTGCTAGTCTGATATTCACATGTGTCCTCACATGAACTCCGACTAGGGACAACTATTAAATAACCATACAAGTAAAGAGTTTCACAAACAATTCACATAATTGCCGATCAATACAAGTTGCCTGATATGGATATTTAAGGAACATTACAATAACTCATGGATACATATGAAATATAATCATCTCTATGATTGCCTCTAGGGAATATTTCCTTCAATTTATGCTCGATAGTGGGTTCATGCCTCTAGTTTCTAAGGGAAGTGGCAGAAATCTCTTTGGTTGTAGATGTGTTGTTGCTACTAGGGAGAAAACAACGGTCTCTTGTTCATGAAACAAGTGGATTGTTTACCTTACAAAAATTTGTTTAAAGCAGTTGTCTGTTGTTTACAACTTAATACTGGAGGGGGTTCTGTAGGGTTTCGCAGTATAGTAAATTAAAAAAATTCTATGGATGCGAACGGGAAATCCAAGATCTAATCTAGGAGATGCAATCAACGAGAGGGATAGATGAGATCTTCATAACCTTGAAGAAATCACACAGCGGAAACATTCAATAGAACATGGGTGATGTAGTCGAACTAGCCTTCTCCTCCTCGCGATCCGATCCGATCCAACGCCGCAAGTGGCAAAGCCTCCGAGAGATGCACACATACGGTGCCGCGACATCTCCTCCTTCGTTGGTCCAGCAAGTGGGGTGTAGAGATGGATTGGATCTGCAGCACGACGGCGTGGTGCTATGGTGGAGAGTTTCTGCAGCAGGGCTTCGCCTACACGCAGTCGGGAGAGAGAGAGAGAGGTGGAGGGCAGCAGGACGGCGGCTAGGATTGGAGGAGTGGGGGGAGGAGGGTGCACCCCTGCCCTCTTTATATAGGGGGATGGCCGGCCCCCTTAGCCCCTCCTCCAAGCCCTAGGGCGGCGGTCCCAAGGGTTGGAGTGGGGGGCAAGTTTCCCCTTCCTTCTAGAAGGGTTCATAGGGTTTCCCCTAGGGTTTTGGTCGGCTGGGCCTATGGGGCCTTGTGCCCCTGGCCCAAAGCGGCCAGGGCACTCCCTCGTAGGCCCACGTACCCCTCCGACAAGTGGGTCCACGTTTGTCCCACTCCGGAAGCTTCTAGAACCTTCCGGTACAATACCGAATACTCCGAAACTATTCCGAAATCCAAAAAACTGCTTTCCTTTATATGAATCTTATTATCCGGACCATTCCGGAACCTCTCATGATGTCCCGGATCTCATCCGAGACTCCAAACAAAAACTCATAAACCAATTATCCATTATATCCTAGCGTCGAGGCACGTTAAGTGTGTGACCCTACGGGTTCGAGAATATGCAGACATGATCTTCTATCAATAATCAACAGCAGGATCTGGAAACCCATATTGACTCCCACATATTCATCGATGATCATATCGGATGAACCACGATGCCAGGATTCAATTAATCCAATATTTATATTCCCTTCGTCACGCGATATTTTACTTGTCCGAGATTCGATCGTTGGTATCTGCATACCTAGTTCAATCTCGTTCACAGCAAGTACTTTACTCGTTCCGTAATCCGATATCACTTTGTGATTAACTCCTTAACCACATGCTTGCAAGCGGTGTTGATATCGATTACCGAGTGGGCCTAAAGTATATCTCTCTGACTCGGGAGGGACAAATCCCATCTCGATACATACAACCCAACAAGTACTTTCCGATCACCTGAGAGACACCTTTATGATCACCCTCTCATAGGATGACGTTTGATGACCTCAAAGCTTTCTTCCGATACCAGGGAGTTGCATTATCTCATGGTCTAAGGAATACAATATTTGACATAGGAAAAATCTTCGCAAAGATGAACACGATGACACGATCTAATTGCTTTGCTTGATTTGGGTATGTCCATCACATCATTCTCCTAATGACATGATCTCATTATTAATTGACAACTCATGTCTATGGTTAGGAAACCTTAACCATCATCAATCAATGAGCTAGTCCATAGAGGCGTACTAGGGACACGGTGTTGTTCATAAACCAGACAAGTATCAAAGTTTCCGCTTAATACAATTCTAGCATGGAATATAAACTTTATCATGAACAAGAATTATAACAATAACATCTTTATTATTGCCTCTAGGGCATAATTCCAACAGGTTCGGATGATAACCTGAAGGTGGACTTCTAGTCATAGATGCAGTTGAATGGCGGTTTATGTATATTGTTGTATTGCCCAATCGAATATCATAGGATCTTTTTGTCTGGTATTGCATTGTTATGCCTTGCTCAGTTCCTGTCAATTGCCCTGTTGTAATTTGTTTACCCTTCATGCCATGTTGTTTATCTAAGGAGAGCACCTCTAGTGAACTATGGACCCCGGTCCAATCTTTACCATTGATATATCTTCCACTGTTACTTGTTTACTTGCTGCAAACCATTACCTTCCACACCATATGTTTAATCCTTTGTTACAACATACCGGTGAGCTTGACAACCTCACTGATTCGTTGGGGCAAAGTCTTGAGTTTGTGTTGTGCAGGTCTCCGCATTGTTTGCAACTCCTATGTGACGTTTCCTTCCTCCTACTGGTTCGATAACCTCGGTTTCTTACTGAGGAAAAACTTGTTGCTGTGCTGCTTCATACCTTGCTCTTGGGGTTCCCAGCAGGCTTCACGTTAGCCATCACCCCACTCCGCAGAAGCCGTCCACCACGCGCTCGCTCCCACCTCCTCGTCTCCACGGCAGGCCATGTTCTCCCGAGCCACAGAAGGACCGCCAACAACAGCGCGGCAGCCGTGCGAGATGCTTTGGGAGTTGGCCGTCCGCCTTCTTCTTCTCTTCTCGATCTCCTCGCCTCCACGGCCGACCGGAAAAAGCAGAGAAGCATAAGGTACAGACAACCGCTTGCTGGCGTCGCGCACATACGCCAGCAAGGAGGAACTCCCGCCGTCCCCCAAGCCACACCTCGACATGCTCTGAGACGCCATCCCCCAGCCTCCAAGGCCGGCCAGATGAGAGAAACAGAGCAACCCGACGATGAGGCGAGGGAAACAGCCAACATCGGCTTTATTAGATGTGGTTGTCCTCCTCGTCGTCCCTAGCTCCGGCCAGAGGAGCCTCAAGACCACGAGGGTGAACCCTATCTTTCATATCTGGCCGCACCGCCTGGAAGGACCACATCATCGGGCAAAGAGCCCACTACCAGCTGACGAGGTTTAATCTCGTCAATGCCCATTGTTATGGACTTGGGTTTTGGAGAAGATGGGGATGCTGGAGATCATGGCACGGTTAACAGACAAGCAACCAGGGGACACGAGATTTACCCAGGTTCAGGCCCCCGGAGGGAAAACCCTACTCCTGCTTGTCTGCTCTTTGATTACGGCGGAACCGAAGGTTACAGGGGTGCGCAGATTAGATCTGGCGTGGAGGTGTGTATGTCGTAATCTAGTAGTCGCCCCCTCGTTGGACCCTCCTAGCCTTTATATATGGGGAGGCTAGGTCTCGGGTGCCGATACGAGTAGGTTACAAGTTGTATTCAAACTCTAGTCTTGTTCTCCAAGGACTCGAAGGTGTCATGGGCCTGGGCCACCCGAAAATCTTCATGGGCCAGCGTATATTTGCTGTGGGCCTTCCTTGGGCTGGACCGGGTATGATGAAGTTACGTACCCGTAGGGTATAACCATGTCACCAGCACGAAGCCACTACTCCTAACCCTAACTACAACGGTGCCACCTCCGAGCCAACTCCGACCGGCTATTCCGGCGAAGAGGCCATGGGAGGGGCCCGGGATCTGGAAAGGGACGGTCAGACGCGGGGAGGGAGAGGGGAGAGCTGCAATTCGGCTTGCAAAATTGAACTTCTCTTCTTCTCTAGAATCGCGATATTGAAAACCTTTGCGTTGTGTTTGGACACATAGAATTGAGGCTTGGAATTGAAATGAGTAGAAATTCCAAATTCAACCTGAAAAGGAAATGGATTCTATTTCAAATTCTGATGTTTGTGTGTGCTTGAAATTTCCTGTTGGAATCAGCAGGTGGTACCTAATTCCAATTCCCGTTTGGATGTAGAAACCATGAAATTGAATTTTTTGTTGAGTTTGAACAGTATAAAGTTTTGTACATGTATGAAAATTAGCATGTGTATATTGCAATGTAAAACGGCTATTCATGGTTCGGTAACTATATCATTTATCGTCCATGTATGCCTCGTGCTGGACTGCACGAGTGGTTCTTCGGGCTTGTAGAATTTCAAGACCTGTGTAAAAATAGGGATTTTTGTTTTTTGTTTTTGTCATACTAGTTTTTGTCTATCTTTCTTTTGCCACTAAATTTCGAAATTTTGCTTTTGCCTACGTTTCTCCATTGAGGGGCAAAAGCAAAAGCAAAACCAAAACAGCAAAAAAAAAGTGGCAAAAGCAAAACGAAATTTTATAATTTTCATTTTGTTTTTGCCACACCAAGGGCAAAAATGATGTATTAGCATGAACTGTCGGGGAAAAAGTAAAATGTCAAAAATAAGAGTGGCAAAAGAAAATGAGTAAAAACCAGTGTGGCAAATTTTTGCCTTTTCAAGGGCCAAATATTTTAACATCTCACAGGAGAGGAGTATCTCAAAAGAATGCAAGGAAGTCTGACCGGGTGACTGCACGCCTAATGTAGGTCCTCGGTAATCTCCTCGGATTCCCCGAGGGCCGGGGGCTACGGCGGACCGAGCGCGCGAGAAAATCAGCCTGAGAGCAACGGCTTCAACGAAGCGGCGCAGTTCCGTTGGTTCCATGCGTAGTCATGGAGGAGCGCTTCTTCGGAGCCTACACGTGTTCCACCATCGGTCAGCAGCCATATCCAGCCTGCCTATATATGTGGACGTCTACTGCAGACTCTTCTGCGATATCCATCATCTTCATCTCTCGGTGTTCTTGTTTGGCGGCCCAGACACACTCAGACGAAACCTAAGTATAGGCTACGCTGATCGATTGACCATGGCGGCGGAGTCCAAGAAGCTGCTCGTTCTGGTCTTCGTGGCCATGGTTTCTTCGTTGGAGGCGTACGTCTTCTACGCCGGCGGCCGCGACGGCTGGGTCGTCGACCCCGCCGAGAGCTACAACCACTGGGCCGAGCGCAACCGGTTCCAGATCAACGACACCATCGGTACGCGCATCACCTCCTCCTCCTCGACGTCGTAATAATCCGTTCTTTGTACGCGTAAATACCATGAATCAACTGAAGTGTAATTTCCATGTCGTTTATTGGCTCGCAGTGTTCGCGAAGGGGGACGGCGCGGACTCGGTGCTGGTGGTAACGGAGCCAGACTTCGACGCGTGCAGCACGAGCAACCCGGTCCGCCGGCTCGAAGACGCCGGCGGCGGCCGCTCCGAGTTCCAGTTCGACCGCTCCGGCGCCTTCTTCTTCATCAGCGGCGACGAGGACCGGTGCCAGAAGGGCAGGAAGTTGTACGTCATCGTGATGGCGGCCCGACCCACGAGGCCGGCGCCGCTGGCACCGGCGCCCGGATCGCCGCCGCCGTCGTCGTGGGCATCGGCGCCAGAGTACGCGCAGGCCCCGGGCATGACCGCTGGTGATGAGTGGATGTCGCGGAGCAGCTCGCTGGAGGCGCCACCACCGACCGCGGGCGCGGCACGGCTGGACGGAGCGATCGCCAGCGCTGTTTTGGGAGTTTTAGGGGCTTTGGTGCTCTAGAGGTGCCGTAGGGATCGGAGAGGCCGTTCGATCGTTCTAATTCCGTGCTGTTATGGTCTTACGGATTACTTCGTCACCTCGTTGTGTGATAGATAGACTGCTGCTGTTAGTCCCGTCAAAAAAAAAGCTGCTGGTGTTAGTTAAGATTCGTACACAGAATAAAATGATGATGTTATACTTACAAGTATACACATGAATGGATATACTGAAGCCCTTTTCATGATTACTTACTTGACAAGAGGACTTCTAAATCCTTTTCTTCAGATTCGATTTGTTGCATTGACACCAGAAATTCTAAACCATTTTCTTTGGGTTAAGATGCCCGGCAGCCCGGTTGGTTACGTTTAAGGAAATAGTAATAAGGAAGTGTCTAAATGACAGCAAGCTGTTTTTAAATTGGAAATCAGACAATATTTTAGCCAAACAGAAACAGTCCGTGTGACCGTGCCGACTGCCTAGTCCGGAACAGTTTTAGCGGGGCTATTTATCTCTAACGGGTATTAGTCTTTTTTGGGCATTTCTTTTTGTCTCGGTTGCCACAAGAGCCTATAATTGTTCTAAAATTCTTCTACATCTATTCAATCAATAATCTGCTAGAAAAGGCTCAACAAGTACAATGCAAACATATCATCTACAACAAAATGTACTAGTAGCCAGGGACGGAGCGAGCTTCTCACCTTGAGGGGGCAAAATTAACATGAGGGGGGCAAACTTGACTAAATCAATAAGAAATTAAAGTTTTAGTGCCTAGAGTTCTTCACAAAATTTAAACCATGGGGGTGGCTAAGCCCCCCCCTCGTCCCCCCTTGTCTCCGTCCCTGCTAGTAGCTTAAAATAATACACATAATAATTAAAAAATTATGCTAATAGTCTATTAATTCTCTTAACCACAATTTACACCATTAATACAAACTGATGCTATATAGAGCAAAACTATATGCCAATGGTGCAACATAAGTGCATAACTCAAGCTTAATAAGTCAAGAAAAAGAGACCAGGAACACCCATGCCCGTGCGGCAAGAAACATAGGTGATGCAAGACAACAACACATCTAAACAGGGGCAAAATGGATTGAGGTGCGTAGGACGTCAAAGTGAATTTGAGCACATACATGTCTTAGGTTTCAACGTGAACTTCTTCCCTTCAGCTATTAGTGTTGATCTGGAATGTGTGAGTACACCTGTCACCAATGTGACTATTACAATCCTAGGGATGTTAATCGGGAGAACAACTTCATTGAGGATGTTGTAGGAAAGAAACCAAAAAACACTATAGAAGAATAGGAATAAACTAGAGACAACACAACCTTCATATCCATCTTTGAAGTCTGCAGGGGCAAAGAATCTGGTCAAGGAAAAAAATATGCACAGTAACGAAAGAACAAGTATAGGAAATTTTAAAATACGTCCATACAGTAGAAATTATAATTCAAATAGCATCTTGCTACATTTAGATTCATAAACAACATGAACAATGGATCAAAATCTCATCTGGTTTGGTAGGAGATGTTAACATCATGCATGGTTTTGGGAACAAACTTCATGTCAGATAAAAGAAAATAGAAAGCATGTAATCTAGACAATCAAAACTAAAAACCTAACACACGACTAATATTTTAATGCGCAAGAGATTAATTAGCAAAGTGAGAAAAATACAAATGCCCACACGTAGAAAAAGGTCCAACCAATAATATATTGCACATTTTTTCAAGGTTGGTAATCTCTTCTACACTATAGACCTGTAAAACTGCATTAATTCTTTAGAATTTGATATACACACGGGCAACCAAAAAATTATAAAAGATAGATAGGCACATGTTTCTAATATAAATTAATTGGTGATTTCAGAAAATGAAATGATACGGCAAAAACTATTTAAACTGATAAGACTGAAGAACAAAAGGAGAAAAGTATGCCTAAAGAACATGAGCAATCAAGAAAGAACAAACTAAGAAAATAAGTAATTGAATTAGTAAATACAAAGGTACATGTTGAAAAGAGATGAAGAAATCGTGTCTAAGATAATGAAGAATGAAATGGTTGAATAACCATGAAATGATGGACTAGATACATAGAGACTAGGTGTTATGACTAAAGAAAGAGTGACTAAGGGGCTGATAAGTGAAAAATAAATAACTAAAGACATATGGAATATGTTTTAAAGAACTAAAGAAAGAATAAATATAAGATAGTAAAGGACAAGAAAAAATATGATGAAAAATGAAGAACGAATAGCGGAGAACAGAAAGAGTAAGGAATATAGACAACAAAATACGAGGATGGCTATAGAATGAAGATAATAAACACTAAGAGGTCGTTTGGTATCCAGGTATTCATTTCATTTATATTATGATTCCAAAAACATCCATATGTTTGGTTGCCACCGGAATTTGGAAATGACAGGTCTGAGATAGGAATTCAATTTACACATAGGGATATTTGGATGAATTTGCCAAATGAAATGACGGCCCAATTCCATGCTAACCAAATAGCATAGGGATGGAATTGCAAAATGAATTCAGGATTCTAGTCCCAAATGATGGATACCAAACGACCTCTAATAGAATTATAAAATCTAAAGGAAAATAAGACTAAAGACTGTAGAAAGTAGACTAAGGAGTGAGACAATCACGAGAGAAAGAGAGTAAGAGCGAAGTTAAAGTGAATGAGGAGTAACAAATGGTGATAGCCGAAGAAAAACAAAAAAATGGTCGGAGAAAATAATTAAATGAATAAATGAAGAAGAAAATAATCAATACCGAGAATATAAGTGAATCAGGACTGATATATTGAAGAACGAGAGACACGAGAATCAAGAAACAAATATTGTAGAGGGAAAAATTGAATACTTAACAAAGAGAGAGTGGACACTAAAGACTCAAGCAATCATATACGATAGAAGTGACCGATGACACCGAAGAAAAGAGATGTGTTGTGTTTGCCATTTCTTTTGTCGTTGGTACTAAAATGTTCAGAAGGTCGAAAATTATTGGTGGACTCGAGTTGGGAAAAACATAAGATCTTCGAGCAGAACATCATCATAGCATGAGGTCCTTGGTCATAGTTTGTGAGTGGTATTGAGTGGTAAATTTTATTAATTACTGTCACTTAATAATAACATCTGAACTTGCCTTGGGGGATAAATTACTTTCCAAAAAAATCAAAAATTAATCTAGCTTCCACATAATCATGAATTCACATCGCATCCTATAGAAGTAGCCCTGACTCATTTTGAGGAGCAGCAGCCCAACAACAAAGCTGGACTCCTCCATGGGAGGAAGGAGGTAAACAATCACTAACAACGATTCAAGATGAAGTTAATAGCTGCAGACCGTTAGATGGCCATATCAAACGGTCCAGGCTGGCAAAATAGTTATGAAGGCTCCTAGCTAGGTGAGTTTTACAATTTAATTTTCCTATTTGTAACTGCCTGTAGGCATATAATCCAGTTCCAGCAACAACACTAGTGGTTCTTAGTTCTGTATACAAACAACGTCCTAAATTTATTACTTGTCATCTACCAAAGAATAACTAGATGTTAGCTAGTAGTGCATCTCCATTCTTAGAAAATACAAGAAATGTTTTCAATGATGTGGTGTTGACTGTAATGAAGTTTATTGTTGCAGTTTGTTCCTGTATACAAACATAAAAATTGTATTCGACCAAACTAAAGATTGCTGCAAAATCATTTCACAAAATCTAAAAATATAAACGGATCGAATAGACCGGGCTATCAACAACTCAAATCCAAGAAATAGAACGCTGTAGTTTGTTCCTCAAACTATAGAACTCAACCATAATTATGAATTCATTTCGCTACCATACATATTACAAATAGCTAGAGTATAATTCCTCCAACCAGCCAGAGGAAGCACAACAGCTATCCATTGACCGCTCAGAGAACTCAAATCCCTAGATGGAAGATGAAACCTCAATCAGCGAGCAAGCACAATGACAAACTGATACAGATCAAAAATCCTATATCCTCCACAATATGATTTTACCCGAAAGACGATTCACTAACCTTGAAATCAAGAAATAAGTCAGAAACCACGAGACGAATCACTTGCACACATGGTGAAGCTGGTGCATCCAACGACAAAGACAAATCTCAGGCATAGACTCAGCCGCTGCTACTGTCTTATCCTCCACCATTGAGTTGGCCAGAGCGCAAAACTATTGACTCGATGACTAAAAAGAAAAAATTGTCTGCATAAAATCCAGAAAGATAAGCGGCCGCTCCTGCACCCATCTCAAAACAAAATCGTACGGACGAAAATGTGATCATGCACAAATTATAAAACAGCTAGTTGTTAATTAGGAAAAGTGAAATAATAATAATTATATGTCCTTTAGAAAAATACATGCAAACTATCGCCATTTTTACAGGAACACCGGTGCCATACTAGCAAGGACCGATGTAGTGGATGTTCGTGATGATTGGGATGTAATCCACAATGTACCACAAATTTGTGGTAGTATCTTGATCCGATTTTATAGATCCAGTGGCGAAGGATGGAAAGAATAGGAGGCGGGACCGATGGAAAGATGAAAATAGCTCTGAGATAATAGTAATGTATATATACAATTCTAACACAATCACTTAGTACAATTGAAATAGAAACATATTTAAATGTAGGTAGAACCTAGAAAAATCAACAAGGAAGCTTTAATGACGCAAAAAAGTTCTAGGCAATGGGAAATCTCTATCATTTCTGTGCTATCAGACTTCAAGTGTGCTATCCTTCTCTAGGGTTCGTAGCATGGAAAACAAAAAAAATTTACCGCATGCACACAAACAAGCCAAGTTCTATCAACTAGATTGTAGCACCCCGTTTAATCCACTACTAGAAAATCGCGTGCTAAATGATACTTTGTGCATAATCATGACATCAACATGCATCTATTTGTCTAAAACTATTTTGGTAAAAGCCTTATTTTATTTTCTACATTAATCCCTTCCCTTTTATTTCAAAACGAAAACCTGGTCCATCCAAATATTTGGCTTGTCTAAAATCTAATTGTAAAGTATTTTGTTTTAAATAATTAAATAATAATAATAATAACTATTTTTTAAATCCGAGAGAGGCAGCCCGCCAGGCCCAAAAGCCCGACTAGCCAGCCTACTACCCCAAAATCCTAGATCACCCAAACCCTAATCCTTTCCACCTACCCCATCCCTACTCCCTCTGTGCCGCCGCCGGCACACACCACGGAACCGCACCTGCCCCTACCCGTCACGCAACACACGCAACCGCCAGGACCCACCCACTCCCCACCGATCTTTCCCCGCTTGACCCAGTCCACCCACCACGCGGTCCACCACCATCGCGCGGACGCCTCCCCACCCTGTCTTCCTCCCTCGATCGCCCTCGTCCCCATCTGGAACCAGGGCGCCGCCGCTGCCTGGGGTTCGCCCTCCTCCTTCGTCGTCGTCGCCCAAGCAAGCACGTCGCCGTTGACGCGTCCTCTCTCCCTGGCCGCCGAGCCGCTCCTCTGCCCCGGCCTCAACCGCCTGCGGTGCTCCACCTCGGGCTAAGATCGCCGTCACGCCTCCCTTCGCTGCCGCCCCCTGCAACCTCCCCGACGCTCGCCCTGCAGCCCTCTTCCTCGCACCGTCCCTGCGAGCTCGCGCAGGCCGCCGTCGATCGCCTCCCTCTTCGCCGCGGTCGACCGCCGTCTGCGTCCGTCTTCGAGCATCTCCTTGCCCGCGTCTGACCGCGACACGCCCTCCTCCTCGTCGCTACTCTGCCCGAGCTCTGCGTGCCCTTCCTCGCCGGTCCCCGGCGCAGCATCAAGCCCCGTCGCCCCCGCCATCCCGAGACGGTCGCCTGCTGGCCGCCTCGGCCTCTCTTCCTCTGCGTGCGCCCGCCCGGCAGCGTCGCGTCGCCGGTGGGCTCCGCCACCATCTCATTCGCCGCTGCCGAGGTCCCTTCCCTTGAGCCCCACGTCACCTCCTCGCCCTGCCAGCGACCGCCACGCTCAGGAGCGGCCCCGCGTCCTCGCCTTCTCCCCCGATGCCAAGACCATTGGCCTCTCCTGTCCTCTGCCTCCGAGTGGAGCCCACCGCCACGATCCTTCTTCGGCCTCGTCCCTGTCGCTCGTGACCCTGGTCCACGCTCGCTGTCGTGTTGTCGCTCGCTTCTGTGGTTCTCACAAGGTGCTCGAGATAATGTCCGAATAGGACATAGCCTGTGTAATGCCCTTGTGTCCTTATTGGTTTTGTGTCCCGCTGCCCGTGCACCGTTCCTGATGCTCCTACTTTGCTATCGTTTCGGTACTGAGGTAACTGATGCGGAGATGCAACGATTGATGATCATGTGAAGGTGGTGCCTAGCCACTCTATTTCGGCTCAAGTGCCGCAAGATGGTGGTGTTATGAGAAAAACCGAGACCTTCCGTCTCAATCTGTCGTCGTACTCCAAGCTCTCCTTCTCGGAATCCGAAGACCCCGTTCCTGGACCCGAAGACCGATCCCGGCGGGACTGAACCGAACCCCCAAGATCGTCGAGACCCCTAATGTGTGACCTCTATCCGAGACCCCTCATATTTTTATAATATATGATATTGATCTTGTTGCATATTAAATGAACATGTTTGCATACATATTGTGGGCGTTTGAGGGTATCTAGATGATTCACCTAAATTAAATATAGAGACCATATGTGGGCGAATCTAGTCCAATATTGGTCCCATTTAAATTTGTGCATCGAATCGGTGATATAATTTTGCCTTGTTAAGATAACATTTAAATTGTGGGGTATCTAAACAACATGAACTTAATAACTGTCGGGACCCCGATTCCGCTTAATATGGCCTAATTGCATCGCATACTTGCCATGTCATACATCATACATGCATCATGCCCGATCTTCTGCCGTAGTATTAAATAGTGCATCCGGTGTTTCTTCTAGTGCTTTGATTCTTCACGGATTAGGCCGATGAGTGGATGCGAGTGTCGACCCGATCTTCGGCTGAATCTTCGGCAATATTTTCAGGCGAGCATTCTCCCCCTTTCTACCTATCTTACTTTTATAGTCTTTATTTCCTCCTGTTGATCTATTGCTATCTGTGTTGCGATGCTCTAGTTTTCGTACCCGTGGTATCCCTTGCAACCTTATATTGCCTTGGACACATCCTATTACCTGTTGTTTGGTAGATAGTTGGACTTGCGTGTCGTAGTTGCTTGCTCAAGTGTTGTTGCGTGTCGTCAAGTACCATAGTTGTTGGAAGACTGCCATATGCTTTATGTTGGAGTTGATCATGACTTTAATTACCGTTTAATAACTAAAATTGAAGTAAGTAAATAATGCAGAGGCACAGGTGGGCAATAGATGTTATTTGGTTTTTAACCGTCCACTTGTGTCCCGTAGGACCCCAAGTACTTGATACCTGTTCTTTGAATATTCGCACTATCCGCATGTGGGACCATGAATCCCCCTAGCCAGAGCTTGAGTCATATTTATTTCTTGGGGCCACAAAGTAGTTTGGGGCTTTATTAGTATCCTGTACTTATGCCATGCTTTACTGCTTTATTTACGATTGCGCGTGGAGCGCCTGTACTGTTTAGGAACAAATGTGGAATGTTTTCGCGGTATCGACAAGCCCAGTCACATTTTCGGGTTCCCGGTCATTTACAGCCATTGGCACAAACCTCTGGGTCCGTCTCGGAGCCGGCCAACTTCGTCGCGGGTAGCTTGGTGGGGTGGGCCCCTGAAATTTATATGAATCTTGCAATTGCTCTGTCGTGATGCCTCGTTGGTTTTTTATTGGTTTTTCTCGAGATTGATCGTGCGTGTGTTGCTATTTGTGCCCCCCTGCAGGGTAAAACTTTCTGAAAGCCGTGTCCACGGTTATGGACGACTTGGAGCACAGTATATCGATCATAGACAACTATAACTAAAGTAGTGCTATAAATTGGACTTTATAATGACTAGTAGCTTCACTATAATGGAATGGCTAAATAAAAGTGCCAACAATTGCTGGTTTGGGTTGTCGCCTGTTACCATTATATCTGACTAGTAAGTATTGCAACTATAATGGAATGGCTAAATAAAAGTACCAACAACTACTAGGTTTTGGGATGCCTCATGCTATATGTATCTGACTAGTAAGTACTACAACTACAACGGAATGGTTATTTAAAACTGCCCACTGCTTATTATATCAGGATGACTCATGCTATCTATATCTGACTAGTAATTGCCGTAAATATAACGAAATGAATAAAACTGCCAACAGTGTGAGTTCCTCGGTTGACTTCCTCGGTTGGTATCGAGGGGGAATACCAGGATGGGTATGTTTGGTGTTAGAATCAGGTTGGATCCGAGTAGGTATTTCTTATCCCTATCTGATAGCCGCCAGTTGTATTGAGTCTCTATAGGTTGTTTAGTGCATGTTGCGCTGCCGCTTCAGTCCACCATACCTATGTAGGCGAGGACCGCCGAATTCTAGTCTCGCCGTGTACTGGCCTCAGTACTGACCGCTCTCTTTTTCCTTCGCCCTTTGTCGGCACCCCTTTTGTTAAGCAGGTTTTGAGATTGACGTCGTTAGCAGGGTTACCCTTCCGGCTTGGCCTGGGCAGGGTTATGGACGCCATTGGTTATTCTTCAGGGCTCTTAGCCCCATTTGCATCTTGTCCGTACTCGGGCGCTGTATTGTTTTCAAGGTGATTTGGATCTTTGTACTGAATATCTGTATTCTTGACTCTTTGAGTCGTTGTTGTATATATCTGTTCTGTGGGTTCCCTCGTGGACTATTGTGTAATGGTATTACTTCGTTTTCCACCCGCACGAAAGTGCCTGGTAGGCACCTTTGAATCGTTTCTATGCGGGTTTGGCGGGAATCGCTGAAACTTGCATAGGGCCGATTCCGAGGGTGTTACAGAGTGGTATCAGAGCTCAGCAGTTACGATACCCCACTGGTCCAACCTGTAGGATAACCTAGCTAACGGACGTTGTAGAGTGTCAGAACTATTTTGGAAAATCGGTTGGATAGATCTGATTAGGTCTGCTTTTACTTCTTACCCCTCTTCTATTCTCCTCTTATCTCGACGTGTTTTGAATCTACTCTCTTATCTTTTCTTCGAGTCTAGGATTTCTCGTGGTTGGGTTTTCGTCGTACCTTTAGGGTTTCGCTTACATCCTCTTGTAATGGTGCTTGAACATTCGGCATTCATGCTATCTGATGAATCTTTCATCTGTTGTACCTTTTAGTGGATCGAAAATTCACTAAATTTTTTCTTTCTATCCTCCGGTGATTCCGATATGACGAAGTCATCTGCATCAGATCTGATGAGAATCTCCATCCCTCCTTTATTTCTGAACCTCGCTTGTCGAGATCTACAATCTGAATTCTGAGAGTTGGTTGCATAATCCTCCTATTCATATACAGAGTAATGCTTTGAGTGCGGGATGGAGTCGCGACCATACCACTACTCTTATCATTCGCTTGTGTACATTGAATGGTGTATCGATGCAATCCTTACTCCTTCCATGTAAGTTAGAGGTGGCCTTACCTTTAACTCCTCTATTGTTTGTCCGTAGTGCTCCTTCGACGAACGTGAGCAACGACCTCTTGTTGGTGGTGTCGCCAATTTCAAGATGAAGGAGGAACCCTCGTTAGTGGTGTCGCAAGGATCAACACGAAGCGAGAAGATTCAGGTCATCGGCTTTCTTCCCCCGTACTAGGAGGCGGATCTCGGGGGCAAGATCCATTGTTAGTGGTGTCGAATTGTAGCACCCCGTTTAATCCACTACTAGAAAATCGCGTGCTAAATGATACTTTGTGCATAATCATGACATCAACATGCATCTATTTGTCTAAAACTATTTTGGTAAAAGCCTTATTTTATTTTCTACATTAATCCCTTCCCTTTTATTTCAAAACGAAAACCTGGTCGATCCAAATATTTGGCTTGTCTAAAATCTAATTGTAAAGTATTTTGTTTTAAATAATAATAATAATAATAACTATTTTTTAAATCCGAGAGAGGCAGCCCGCCAGGCCCAAAAGCCCGACTAGCCAGCCTACTACCCCAAAATCCTAGATCACCCAAACCCTAATCCTTTCCACCTACCCCATCCCTACTCCCTCTGTGCCACCGCCGGGACACACCACGGAACCGCACCTGCCCCTACCCGTCACGCAACACACGCAACCGCCAGGACCCACCCACTCCCCACCGATCTTTCCCCGCTTGACCCAGTCCACCCACCACGCGGTCCACCACCATCGCGCGGACGCCTCCCCACCCTGTCTTCCTCCCTCGATCGCCCTCATCCCTATTTGGAACCAGGGCGCCGCCGCTGCCTGGGGTTCGCCCTCCTCCTTCGCCGTCGTCGCCCAAGCGAGCACGTCGCCGTTGACGCGTCCTCTCTCCCTGGCCGCCGAGCCGCTCCTCTGCCCCGGCCTCAACCGCCTGCGGTGCTCCACCTCGGGCTAAGATCGCCGTCGCGCCTCCCTTCGCTGCCACCCCCTGCAACCTCCCCGACGCTCGCCCTGCAACCCTCTTCCTCGCACCGTCCCTGCGAGCTCGCGCAGGCCGCCGTCGCACGCCTCCCTCTTCGCCGCGGTCGGCCGCCATCTGCGTCCGTCTTCGAGCATCTCCTTGCCCGCGTCTGACTGCGACACGCCCTCCTCCTCGTCGCTACTCTGCCCGAGCTCTGCGCGCCCTTTCTCGCCGGTCCCTGGCGCAGCATCAAGCCCCGTTGCCCCCGCCATCCCGAGACGGTCGCCTGCTGGCCGCCTCGGCCTCTCTTCCTCTGCGTGCGCCCGCCCGGCAGCGTCGCGTCGCCGGTGGACTCCGCCACCACCTCGTTCGCCGCTGCCGAGGTCCCTTCCCCCTGAGCCCCACGTCACCTCCTCGCCCTGCCAGCGACCGCCACGCTCAGGAGCGGCCCCGCGTCCTCGCCTTCTCCCCCGATGCCAAGACCATTGGCCTCTCCTGTCCTCTGCCTCCGAATGGAGCCCACCGCCACGATCCTTCTCCGGCCTCGTCCCTGTCGCTCGTGACCCTGGTCCATGCTCGCTGTCGTGTTGTCGCTCGCTTCTGTGGTTCTCACAAGGTGCTCGAGATAATGTCCAAATAGGACATAGCCTGTGTAATGCCCTTGTGTCCTTATTGGTTTTGTGTCCCGCTGCCCGTGCACCGTTCCTGATGCTCCTACTTTGCTGTCGTTTCGGTACTGAGGTAACTGATGCGAAGATGCAACGATTGATGATCATGTGAAGGTGGTGCCTAGCCACTCTATTTCGGCTCAAGTGCCGCAAGATGGTGGTGTTATGAGAAAAACCGAGACCTTCCGTCTCAATCTGTCGTCGTACTCCAAGCTCTCCTTCTCGGAATCCGAAGACCCCGTTCCTGGACCCGAAGACCGATCCCGGCGGGACTGAACCGAACCCCTTCGAACCCCCAAGATCGTCGAGACCCCTAATGTGTGACCTCTATCCGAGACCCCTCATATTTTTATAATATATGATATTGATCTTGTTGCATATTAAATGAACATGTTTGCATACATATTGTGGGCGTTTGAGGGTATCTAGATAATTCACCTAAATTAAATATAGAGACTATATGTGGGCGAATCTAGTCCAATATTGGTCCCATTTAAATTTGTGCATCGAATCGGTGATATAATTTTGCCTTGTTAAGATAACATTTAAATTGTGGGGTATCTAAACAACATGAACTTAATAACTGTCGGGACCCCGATTCCGCTTAATATGGCCTAATTGCATCGCATACTTGCCATGTCATACATCATACATGCATCATGCCCAATCTTCTGCCGTAGTATTAAATAGTGCATCCGGTGTTTCTTCTAGTGCTTTGATTCTTCACGGATTAGGCCGATGAGTGGATGCGAGTGTCGACCCGATCTTCGGCTGAATCTTCGGCAATATTTTCAGGCGAGCATTCTCCCCCTTTCTACCTATCTTACTTTTATAGTCTTTATTTCCTCCTGTTGATCTATTGCTATCTGTGTTGCGATGCTCTAGTTTTCGTACCCGTGGTATCCCTTGCAACATTATATTGCCTTGGACACATCCTATTACCTGTTGTTTGGTAGATAGTTGGACTTGCGTGTCGTAGTCGCTTGCTCAAGTGTTGTTGCGTGTCGTCAAGTATCATAGTTGTTGGAAGACTGCCATATGCTTTATGTTAGAGTTGATCATGACTTTAATTACCGTTTAATAACTAAAATTGAAGTAAGTAAATAATGCAGAGGCACAGGTGGGCAATAGATGTTATTTGGTTTTTAACCGTCCACTTGTGTCCCGTAGGACCCCAAGTACTTGATACCTGTTCTTTGAATATTCGCACTATCCGCATGTGGGACCATGAATCCCCCTAGCCAGAGCTTGAGTCATATTTATTTCTTGGGGCCACAAAGTAGTTTGGGGCTTTATTACTATCTTGTACTTATGCCATGCTTTACTGCTTTATTTATGATTGCGCGTGGAGCGCCTGTACTGTTTAGGAACAAATGTGGAATGTTTTCGCGGTATCGACAAGCCCAGTCACATTTTCGGGTTCCCGGTCGTTTACAGCCATTGGCACAAACCTCTGGGTCCGTCTCGGAGCCAGCCAACTTCGTCGCGGGTAGCTTGGTGGGGTGGCCCCCTGAAATTTATATGAATCTTGCAATTGCTCTATCGTGATGCCTCGTTGGGTTTTTATTAGTTTTTCTCGAGGTTGATCGTGCGTGTGTTGCTATTTGTGCCCCCCTGCAGGGTAAAACTTTCTGAAAGTCGTGTCCGCGGTTATGGACGACTTGGAGCACAGTATCTCGATCATAGACAACTATAACTAAAGTAGTGCTATAAATTGGACTTTATAATGACTAGTAATTAGCTTCACTATAATGGAATGGGTAAATAAAAGTGCCAACAATTGCTGGTTTGGGTTGTCGCCTGTTACCATTATATCTGACTAGTAAGTATTGCAACTATAACGGAATGGCTAAATAAAAGTACCAACAACTACTGGGTTTTGGGATGCCTCATGCTATATGTATCTGACTAGTAAGTACTACAACTACAACGGAATGGTTATTTAAAACTGCCCACTGCTTATTATATCAGGATGACTCATGCTATCTATATCTGACTAGTAATGGTTATCCTTCCGGCTTGGCCTGGGCAGGGTTATGGACGCCATTGGTTATTCTTCAGGGCTCTTAGCCCCATTTGCATCTTGTCTGTACTCGGGCGCTGTATTGTTTTCAAGGTGATTTGGATCTTTGTACTGAATATCTGTATTCTTGACTCTTTGAGTCGTTGTTGTATATATCTGTTCTGTGGGTTCCCTCGTGGACTATCGTGTAATGGTATTACTTCGTTTTCCACCCGCACGAAAGTGCCTGGTGGGCATCTTTGAATCGTTTCTATGCGGGTTTGGCGGGAATCGCTGAAACTTGCATAGGGCCGATTCTGAGTGTGTTACATAGATTGTAGCAACGAGTCTATTAGAGTACTCACCCTCGAAGATTCCAAAGCGGTTAACGAGAGCAAATTTTCGTGGGTGATGTAGTCGTACACTTGCCGATCTCAAGATCGCGTAGACGATCCTTCCGGCGCTGCGTTCCGGCAGCGCTTCTGTAGTCGGTCACACGTTCGGTACTCGATGAAGACCTTCATCTCCCTTGTTCCAGCAGGCAGCGGAGGTTATAGTTCTCCCCTCGCGATTCCATCAGCACGACGGCGTGCTGTCGGAAGTAGAGGGAAGATCCTGCATGTTGGGCCACGCAGAGATAAAACAAAACTTTTTCCTCTAACATGGTGATCCCAAGATCTAGCCGAGGTAGAAGGCCACGAGGTTTACCACTAGACGCGTAGTTGCAGATTACTGATGAAGCGCGTCAGTTGATGCAGTGCAGTCCTTTGCGATCGTATAGCACCTCTCTTGGTATCCACATGTACAAGGAGGAGCACCGGCGGCAAACTGCTAGGTTCGATACGACGGTAGGAGTGCTGTGAAGCTAGGGTTTCCAACACATAGAATGACCTAACCGAACAACGATTAACCTTTCTGGGTTACGGTGCTCCACTATATATAGGGAGTGAACGTGGGCTCTGCTCGCGTGATCCATTCACTAAATCCCATATAATTAGTCCCTGTGAGTCCGACTCACTGACTCAGTCCAAATCAGGCTCGGGTCCAACCCAACCAGATTTCCAGTTCAGATCCAATCCGAACTTGCTCCCGCTCTTAAGTGTGTGACCCCGCAGGCTCATGGCTACTTGGACACGATTAGAGTCCAACTCTCAATTGATTAGTCGGTAGAGGATCCTAGCATAACGTGCCGACTCCCAAGTACCAAAGAGTCATGATGACTTGCCTTTTCAATGTGACTTGCGTCCGAGTCCCTTTTGCCTCACGATATACCTTGTCAGACTATAGGCGAATAATTACCATCCCTTAAATAGTCCGACTCTCTTCTCGATCCGAGATAAGTGATTCACCTGACTAACTCTTAGTCAATCGCCTCGGTTAACACTTAACCGAGTCGTGCATGGCCATGCTTTCCGAATCATATCATCCGAGAGGGCCAGAGAATATCTCTCCGAGTGGAGGGGCAAAATCCCATCTTGATTATTCACATCACGCAGCTTGATTCTCAGTCGACCCGAACTCTTCCTTTATAACTGCCCTGTTACGGATCAACGTTTGACAGAACCTAAGTCGGTGATCCCCAACTTGGACTATGCAACAACCTCAGGTCTAAGGATTATATTGATTGAGATATACAAATGACAACTTGTTCGTTGTACCTCAATATGGGTCAATCCGAATTGCTAAACTCTTTAGCCGAATCTGTGTAAGTTGGAATAGCATATCCATGCCCATGACAAGTGGAACCGAGTCATCAAGCCAACTTTCACATTGGTCTAAGTTGTGTGTCCAGCACAACCTCGATGACCAAGGATATTTAGTACAAACAACATGAATGTATAGTTCCACAACCGAATCACATATTCAATGATACACATAAGATGTTTATACAATGACAACTTAATATATTTATGAATACAATGGGAAATGTCATCATACATGATTGCCTCTAGGGCATATTCCCAACACCGCAGGGTGACATGGTTATACCCTACGGGTACATAACTTCATCATACCCGGTCCAGCCCAAGGAAGGCCCACAGCAAATATATGCTGGCCCATGAAGATTTTTGGGTGGTCCAGGCCCATGACGCCTTCGAGTCCTTGGAGAACAAGACTAGAGTTCGAATACAACTTGTAACCTACTCGTATCGGCACCCGAGACCTAGCCTCCCCATATATAAAGGCTAGGAGGGTCCAACGAGGGGGCAACTACTAGATTACGACATACACACCTCCACGCCAGATCTAATCTGCGCACCCCTGTAACCTTCGGTTCCGCCGTAATCAAAGAGCAGACAAGCATGAGTAGGGTTTTCCCTCCGGGGGCCTGAACCTGGGTAAATCTCGTGTCCCCTGGTTGCTTGTCTGTTAACCGTGCCACGATCTCCAGCATCCCCATCTTCTCCAAAACCCAAGTCCATAACAATGGGCATTGACGAGATTAAACCTCGTCAATTGGCGCCGTCTGTGGGAACGGGGGCTGCTGATTGTGCGGTCGTGACGGTTCCGACCCGATCAATCTACAACTCCTCGGCGACGGAGAATCACCTCCTCTTCGGCGCTTTCGACTTCACCGCCCACTCGCCGGCCACCATGAAGGATTTCGAGCCCGTAGGCGACGGACTCGAAATTCTGTTCGGGAGCTTCTGCTTCCAGGTGGGACAAACTGGCACCCTCCGCCTCCCTGAGCGGGTGCCCATGCCGTCCATCAGGCCCGCTTCGTGGGCTCCGCACCCCGTGCTACGCACGTCACCATCAACAGATGAGTTCTACAGCGGCAGCAGCTGCAACTCCGATCTGTGCGATCCACCTTCGGATGAAGGGACCTACGGTTCCGGATCCGAAAGCTGCGGCAGCAGCCAACCAATTCGCAGGCGCTATCTGTGCGCCGCAATCATCCAAACCGACGAAGACACGCCTAACCCGCCGCCCAACCCCAACCCGCAGGGCGGAAACGGCGAAAACGGGGAAAACAGGGGCCACCTCATCCAACTTAGCAAAGAAGGATGGGCCGAAGCACGCCGCGCCGTCGCAGGCGAAATAGTCCTACCTCTGGACTCCCCACGTGATCTGCTGATGGCATACCACTACCTCCTCATCGAGGAGCACAAGAAGCAAGTCAAGATGCAGGAGACGCTCGATAAACGCAAGAAAGCAGCCTCTGAGTCCAGTGCGCGACGAGCTGCGCTCTCCGCCATGGGACCCGGCTCCAGCACAAACGGAAATCAGAGAAACAAGCACCACTCTCGGGTGGAAAACATGGACCCGAAGGAGCGGCGTGACGTGACCCGAACCCTTCACACATCGTTCATGGATATGGACGCCGACGGCAACATCACCCCGAAGACGCCACAAGCCGCGATCATGGCAGCCACTTCATATCTTGCGGCTCACCCACCTCCGGAGGGGGACCCGAAAAGGGCCATGCATAGGTCCGCACTCACCGGACTAGGACTAATCGGAGCTGCGCTCCACGAAGATGCTCCTACGGAGCCGAAGAAGAAAGCTCCGGCCAGGCGCGACCGGAGCCCCACTCCCTCATCCGAAGATGAAGAAGAACACGACCTTCCTCGAAGGAAGAAGAGCTCGCACCGCCATAAGCACGACTACGACGCCAGGGACAAGCTTACACAACGCAAGATCGACAAAGCACGCGCCAAACGCGCCTGCTCATCCGAATATGAGATGGATGAAGACGAAGGAGAACTCTGCGGGGCTCGATGCTTCAGCAGATCCGTCCGGCGAACACAGATGCCACACAACTTCAAGGTTCCTTCGGATACTCCGAAGTTCAACGGCACGCAAGATCCAAAGTCCTGGCTCAGTGACCATCTGTCATCTGTTAAGCTTCACGGAGGCAACAAAGAAACCGCCATGCAATGCCTTCACCTGCAGCTGACAGGCGCGGCGCGGGTCTGGCTCAGCAGCCTATCATCAGGATCCATCCGAAGCTGGGAGGAGCTCGCTTATAGCTTCATCCGAAACTTCAAAGGCACCAGCAAAAGGCCCGCCTCAATCGAAGAGCTGCGAGCCTGCACTCCGAGAACGGGTGAATCTATTCGCTCGTACATACTACGCTGGTCTACGACCAAGAACTCCGCAGCACACATCTCCGAAGAGCGGGCCATCGACGCCTTCAGGGACGGCGTCAAACGCCTAGACTTCAAGGAGAAACTTGGACGCGTAAAGCCCAAGACACTCGACCAGCTCATGGAAATCGCCAACAGTTGGGCAGATGGCGAAGATTGCATCCAGCGGGCGCAACCAGATGAAGAGGACGAGTACGGCCGAAGACGCGAACGCCGCAGCAAGAGGAGACCGCGCGTCTACGAGGACCGCGACGGACCCGACATGGTCGCAGCCGGCTACGCCGACCGCCGTAACGACATCAGCCACAACAGCGGAGGATACCGCAGCGGAAACTTCCGCGACAACGGACGACCAACGCAGTCGTGGCAACGCCGCGACCGCGACAACAGACTCTCAGCATTCGACAAACTTTCGGGTCCATGCACCATCCACTTCTACATCGACAAACAAGATGGCAAAAAGAAAGCTAGCCACATGCTCAAGGACTGCCACGAGTTCCAGAAACTCAGCGAAAGCATGGTGCAGTTGAGGCAACAAGCTCCAATCCCTGTGTTCGGAAACGCGCCTGCGCCAGGCGAAATAGCACACGGAGCTCCTCCACCGCCGCCTATCGGAGGCCCACATCAACCAGCCGCACCAGCGCAAAACAACGCCGGAGTCGCATACCCCCCACCAAAGGGAGCACTAAATATGATCCAGAAGGGACGCCCAACCAACAGGGTACAGAAGAAAATCACCCGACAAATCAATATGGCCGTGACAACTCCACCTGCAATCCCTGAGTACCTCAGCGGATCGGAGTCCTGCATCACATTCACTCACGCGGATCACCCTATTCAGATCCCTCGCCCAGGTCATGCTGCCCTGGTGCTGGAGGCGCAGATTGGAGGTTTCAAGATGAGTCGCGTCTTCATGGACGGTGGCAGCGGCATCAACCTAATGTTCGCAAGCACTCTAGCAGCTATGCGGATCCCGCAATGCAGCCTGGAACAATCAGACACAACGTTCCACGGCATCGTCCCAGGGAAGGGCATCTTCCCCTTGGGCAAAATAGGACTCGACGTCATCTTCGGGACACCGGACAACTTTCGACAGGAGCGCCTAGAATTCGAAGTGGTGGACTGGCCGTCGCAATACCACGCCATCCTGGGACGCGTAGCATTCGCAAGGTTCCTGGCCGTCCCACACTACGCATACCTACTACTCAAGATGCCAGGACCAAGGGGCGTCATCACAGTCCACGGGAGCTTCACCCGATCGGACCAATGCGACAGGGATTTCAACAAAATCTCTCAGTCCTTCGGCATGCAAGACGAGCTTGTAAGGCTCCGCGAAGCGGCAGACAATGGGCTACCCCCAGTCACCAAGCAGAACGCACCTGATATGTCTTTCGACTCCACCATCAACACCAAAAAAGTGCAGGTCCATACAACGGATGCCTCCAAAACGGCGCTGATCGCCAACGACCTCAGCACCGCATAGGAAGGCGCGCTCGTCGAATTCCTCCGTGAGCGCTGGGAAATCTTCGCCTGGTGTCCTGCGGACATGCTAGGAGTTCCCAGGGAATTCGCCGAGCACGCACTCAATGTCTTCCCAGACACCAAGCCAGTCAAACAGTCCATCCGAAGACTGTCGGAGCCACGAGCCGAAGCTATCGGCAAAGAGATCAACAGATTACTCGCAGCAGACTTCATCCGGGAAATCAAGGAAAGCGAGTGGCTGGCAAACACAGTGATGGTCCTGAAGAAGGACACGGACATCCTGCGGATGTGCGTAGACTTCACGTCACTGAACAAACACTGCCCTAAAGAACACTTCCCTCTCCCTCGGATCGACCAGATCATCGATTCGACTGCAGGTTGTGAGAAACTCTCCTTTCTCGATGCCTACTCAGGCTATAACCAGATTTGACTCAAGGTCGAAGATCAAGAGAAAACGGCGTTCATCACACCGTTCGGAGTATACTGCTACAACACAATGCCCTTCGGGCTAAAGAACGCGGGTGCCACGTACCAGCGATGCATGCAGGCCTGCCTCAAGGACCAGATCGGTCGCAACGTCCAAGTCTATGTCGACGACATAGTCATCAAAACCAAGGAGGCAAGAACACTTATCGACGATCTCCGCGAGACGTTCGACAACCTTGATCGCTACAGGATCAAGCTCAATCCAGAAAAGTGCGCCTTCGGCGTCCCCTCAGGTCAGCTACTCGGATACTTCATCTCTCAACGAGGGATCGAAGCGAACCCGAAGAAAATCAAAGCTATCATGACAATGGAGAAGCCGAAAAACCTCAAGGGCGTTCAGCAGCTCGCAGGGCGAGTAGCGGCACTAAGCAGGTTCATCAGCCGCATGGGCGAGAAGGCCCTACCATTTTACCAACTGCTGCGCAAAGCAGACAAGTTCGAGTGGACACCAGAAGCCAACGACGCATTCGAAAATCTCAAGCGGCTCCTCTCCACCTCGCCAGTTTTGGTCACGCCAAAAGAGCGCGAGCCCCTGTTGCTATACATAGCAGCCACACACCAGGTGGTCAGCACAGTACTCGTGGTCGAACGACCCGAAGACGGCAAGACCCACGGGGTACAACGCCCAATTTATTACCTCAGCGAGGTTCTCACTCCAACAAAACAGCGGTACCCGCACTACCAGAAGCTGGCCTACGGCGTGTTCATGACAGCTCGACGACTGAGCCACTACTTCCAGGAGCATCAGGTGATGGTCGTCAACGAGGCACCCCTCAACAGCATCCTGAACAACCCAGAGGCCACAGGACACGTGGCCCTGTGGGGCATTGAACTATCACCCTTGGACATCATCTATGAGAAGCGACACGCAATCAAATCTCAAGTCCTTCCGGACTTCCTGGTGCACTGGATGGAGCTGCAGCTGCTTGACACCCCAGACATGTCGCAGTCCTGGAAAATGCATTTTGACGGCTCCAAACGCGAAGCCGGAGCAGGGGCAGGAGTCATACTGACCTCCCCGCAAGGTGACAAGATGAAGTACGTCCTTCGGATGAAATTCAGAGCCTCCAACAACGAGGCCGAATACGAGGCCCTCATCCATGGCATGCGGATGGCAAAAATATGCGGCGCAACGCGCCTGGTCATCTACGGTGACTCCAACCTTGTCGTCCCGCAGACGATGAATGAGTGTGACGCACACGCCGAAAACATGATCGCATACCGCACACTATACAACGCACTCAAAGGAGAATTCGACGGCTGCGAACTTCGGCATGTTGGAAGAGAGAGCAACGAGGAGGCCGATAGACTCGCCAACATCGGCTCCACTTGTGCAAAGGTACCACCAGGTGTGTTCCTCGAACAGATCTGCGTGCCATCCATCAAGCGGAAATTCCCCAAGGGATCACCCGAAGAAGCAGAACACTCGGGGGCTACGCTACCCGAAGGTCATGAAGGACCCGAAAAATTGGACACCGAAGTGGCCATGGTCAACCTGATGCAGGTCATGGCAGTCGAAGAAACTTGGACACGTCCATACCTCCAGTTCCTGATAAACGGAGAACTACCAGACAGCCCGACAGATGCCCGGCGCATATCTCGTCGATCAAAAGCCTTCACCATCATCAACGGCGAGCTGTACAAACGCAGCATTACAGGCGTCCTACAATGGTGCGTCACCATCAGCGATGGCAAGACCATACTCCAAGATATCCACGAGGGCATCTGCGGCCACCATGCAGGCAGCCGCTCCCTTGTCGCCAAAGCTCTGCGAGCAGGATTCTATTGGCCAACGGCCATGAGCGATGCAAAGGACATCGTCCGAAGATGCAACGGGTGCCAACGGTTCGCCGACAAACCACACGCACCTGGGTCCGAACTTCGGCCCATACCCATAGCTTGGCCTTTTGCTCAATGGGGCCTTGACATGATCGGCAAACTGCCAAAATCTTCGAAGGGAGGACACGTCTTCCTCTTGGTCGCAGTCGACAAATTCACCAAGTGGATCGAGGCCATGCCAGTCACCAACCAGAAGGGCAAAACCGCCGTCAAGTTCTTCGAATCCATTGTCTACCGATTTGGCATACCACACAGCATCATCACCGACAACGGATCAAACTTCATCTCTGAAGAATTCCAGGACTTCTGCGAAGGCCTCGGAATCAATATCACGTATGCCTCAGTGGCGCACCCGCAAACAAACGGGCAAGTGGAAAAGGCCAACGGCCTAATCGGCGCCGGCATCAAGAAGCGCCTCATGAGCTCACTCGAGCATAAAGCTGGAAACTGGACGAAAGAACTACCGTCTGTCCTGTGGAGCTTACGGACTACGCCAAACAGCTCCACCGGCTACACGCCATTCTTCATGGTGCACGGAGCTGAGGCCGTGCTACCAGCCGAAGTACGCCACCAGGCTCCACGAGTCGTCGCTTACAGCGAAGCCGAATCCACGGCTGCACTCGAAGACGTCGTTGACACACTCGACGAAGCACGGGATATAGCAGCAGCTAGATCCGCGGTGTACCAGCAAAGTCTCCGCAACTATCACAGCCGCCGGCTGTGCCCCAGGTCCTTCGTCGAAGGAGACCTCGTCTTGCGACTCAAGCAAAAGCGACCGAATAAACTCGATTCGCCATGGGAAGGACCCTATGCCATCACCGAGGTCATCCCAGGTGGCGCCTATCGCCTCAAACACGTGGAGTCTGGAGTCGCATACTCCAACCCATGGAACGTCTCGCACCTGCGACGATTCTACCCATAACAATGGGCAGTGTACCCCCCTTTACTCTCAATAAGGCTTACAGCCAAGGCTACTCAGCCGAACCATGTACCTCCTCCATTACGATGCAAATATAAGCTAAGTGTCTCACCCCAACCTTCGGTTGATTATTTCTCTGCAACTTTACTACATGCTTCATACGCACTCGGGGGCTCCCCCTACCTCACGATTTCATCGACTGAGGACAAAACGTGTACACCTGAGTAACTGACCACGTCAGGCTAACGAAAAGGACACGTACCACATCAAAGCACTCGGGGGCTCCCCCCACCTCACGATTTCATCGACTGAGGACAACACGTGTACACCTGAGTAGCTGACCACGTCAGGCTAATGAAAAGGGCACATACTAAATCAAAGCACTGCGTGCTCGCTAACAAGCAAACTTTTACAACAAAGGGCACATACACGCCCAGCCGCAATATACAAATTTTACATCTATCTGTTTATTTTCAGGTTCTACCTATTCTGCAGAATAGCCTGAGCACGCTGCTCAAACAAATCTACAATCTGTTCGGCATACTGCCTTACAGCCGCGTAATGCGGACGCATATTCCACTCGCCACCATCTGGCCGAGGAGGTGGCCCAGTCGCCACAGCAGCCAAATCTACATCAGGGCGATGCACCCTCACAAGAGACAAGGCAGGCTTCACCCCTGCGACAAGCTGCTGCCGCACCAGCTCCTTGACATTGCTGGCACTCCGAAACTTTGCCAGAAGACCTGCAAGGGTCGTCGGCACGCCATCCAACGGAAACATGACGTGCAACACCGAGGACAGCGATGTCTGCACCTGGCGGAGCACCCGCGAAACCTGGAAGACGCGATCCTGCACCGTCGCCAGAGCCATGGCACGATCGCGATCCATCCAAAAGAAGCCACCGGCTTCCATGTCCTGTTGAGTCAAACAATTGACTCGAACAGCAATGCGCTCCTTTTCTTCCTTCGGAGCGAGATTCGCACCTGCGACAACAGCACAGAACAAGAGTAAGGCCAGCAGGCTCACCCGAAGAACTAAGCTACGACCCGAAAGAAGGATCGACTTACACTGCAGCTGCTCGGACAGCCGACCCAGCTCCGCCATCAAGTATTCCTCTCTGGCTGCACTACGGTCTGCTTTGGACTTCCAAACGTCAGCACGACTGCGTAGCCCAAGCAAATCCCTCTCCAAGCTGCGCACGCGATCCCGCAGAAAAGCGAGCTGCGAGGAACCATCCAACGATGCTCGCAAGGGCCTTTCGGATGAAGTACCAACTGGGTCAACACCCGAAGGAACCTAAAGCAGAAGAAAAAGAAGGCACACAGACACTCAGCCAAAGATAAAGCCCAACTCGGAGGAATTCATTAAATAAGGCCACTGCGTGGCTCAAGGATGGTGCTACAAAAGATATTTACAGCAAAAGTAAACTACATAATACCTACATCTCCTATGCCTAAGGCGTAGGACACCGAGTCGCCTCAGAGCCAGACTGCCTAGCTTTGGCCTCGCCCTGCTGCCGCAGCGCGTACTCAGACAACAAGTCAATGAGCTTGGGCCCATATCGTCTGCAGCGAGCGGAGTAAGCAGCGAAGGCTACCTCTGATCCATCCGCAGCCGTCGGCATCCGAGAAGTGATCTGGGGCAAGTCCAGCTCCGCCCCAGCCGCCATGGCCATCGCCAGCCCGACGGACGCGCCGATGCCCTTCTGCTTGCGCTTGTACGCTGCAGGCGCTTCGGCTGACAGAGCCTCTGCCAGAGCACCCACATCTTCAAGGGTTGCGCCCTTCGGGAAGAGCTCCTGGTAGAAGCGACCAAGGACCTCCTTTGCCTTGGCGAGGGAGTTGACGACGGTGCTGCAGCGGTCTTCGACCGCTACAGTGGCATCATCTAGAGCACTCCCGTGCTCCAGAGCACCACGGTCAAACTCGATGCCTGCGGCATCTGAGACAAAAAGACGAATACATGAAGAAAGTTAACATAGAAGAAGACCCGCAGAAAAAGGAGCAAGTGCAAAAGCAAACACTCACCCGAAATAGCCTTGGCAGCAGCCATGAGCTTCTCCACCGCCCCCCTCTCACGACCTGCGGCTTCCTGCTGCAGACGCTCTTTCGCTTCGGCTGCCTTCGTCAGCTCCAGCTCAAGGCGCTCTTTCGCCTCAGCGGCAGCTTCGGCCTTCTGCTCCGATTGGCCAAGGCTCTTCTTCAGAGCATCAACCTCACGGAGAGAGTCGTTATGCTCCTCTACATTTACAACAAGCAAGTGTCAACAAACAAGACCAGGATAAATAAGTCAAGTACTACAAGACAGATGAATACCTTGCAGCTGCCGCAGTTTCTCCTCCAGCGTCAGGTGCTCCTCCACCAGCCGTTTGGCCTCTCGGACACAAGGCTGCAGGAAAAGATAATAATAGTAAGAGCAGGACTTGGGGGCTACGCCCAAAAACAAAGAAGCAAACACAACATCAGCACACGAAGACGCCCGGGGGCTCCCCCCGTGACATGAAGCAGAAAAACTTACGTGCTCTGAAGGCGAACCCGCAGGCTCGCCTGCGAAATTCTGAGGCGCAACCACCAGCCTCTCCTGCACAAGAGGAATTGATGCAGCACCACCCGAAGCCGCCGCCGTCTGCGGAGGAGGCGACGCAATGTTCGACTCCCCCATCATCTCGCGCGCTCCATCACTAGAGCCGTCGGATGATTGCCTGCATACAAATCAATCAACACAGGCGCAAAAATAACAAGTGAGCAAAAGACAACAGTGGCAACAAGAACACTTACGAGCCCAACGCGCTCAGGTCAAAGATAGGAGAAGCCCTCCGGGCCCTCTTCTCCTCCTTCTTCTCCTCCTTCTTCTCTTCCTTCTTCTCTTCCTTCTTCCGCTTTGCTGGCGGGTGCGGAGCAACAGCTCGCACAGGAATGGCAGGAATAGGAGAAGACGAACCCCCCTGAACATCATCATGACGCTCAAGACCCAGAGGATTCCTGGGAGTCGGAGGAGTCGAGGCATCCGAAGACTCGCTCGAGCTCCGTGATTGCTTACTCGAATGGTCTTCACTCGATTCGTCGGCATCCTCCGCCGGAGATCGCGCCGAAGGAGGCTCGGACACGGAATCCACCACTTCATTATCCGGGGCATTCGGATACTTTTCGGGCAATGGTGGTGCCATGCCTGGCACTTTGAAGCTCTACAAGATGAGAAGAAACTTTGTTAGCAAACAAAGGACACAAGTACACAACTGACAAAAACATAAGGGAAGCACTACGTGCGCAAATCTACACCTTCGGCACGGCCAACGTCGAAGAAAAAGGCGGAGTCAGCGACTTCCCCGGAATTTTTTCGTCGGCCTTGAACTTCAACAGCACGCGAAGATCCTTGTCAAGGTCCACCTCAGAGATCTTCTCACTCGAAACCCTCGTCGGATCACGGCGCCCAGAGTACAGGAACATCGGGTGCGCTCTCGCCTGGAGCGGCTGCACCGACGCTCAAGAAACACCCGGATGATGTCGACACCGTTCACCTCCTTCTCAGGAATCAACTGGAGCTCCTCCACCCGACGGTACAAGGCCTCTATCTCCGCCACCTCACCATCCAAGATTTGGTTTTTCCAAGATCTTTTCTTCACAATCAACTGGGAGGGGTCAAAAGGAACAAGACCAAACTCTTGCCCAGGCAGCACGGAGTCACGGATGTAAAACCATTTCCTCCGCCAGTACCGGACAGATTCGGACATGGAGAAAGAAAAGAATTGGATATCGGGACTAAGAGAGATGATGAAACCCCCAATGGGATACACACCATCCGAACCAGACTGCCTCCTCACGGAATACAGCTTCCGGAAGAGGCCAAAATGCGTCTCAATGCCAAGCCAACACTCGCAAAGCGTGATAAAACACGCAATGTGGAGAAGGGAGTTGGGAGACAGATGATGGAGTTGAACCCCATAGAAAAAAAGCAGTCCACGAAGGAAGTCATGGACTGGATACGCAAACCCACGCAACACGAAGGCGACAAACATAACCCGATACCCAGATGGGGGACGGGGGATTACCTCGTTGCCGGGGAGCCTCACGGCCGTCGTATCCTGCGGAATCAGGCTCCGCTCGCGCAGCTTGCGGAGATCGCTCTCCCGCGTCTCTGATCGTCGCCAGCCACCATCGGTGACACGAGCAGCGGCGGCGCCCTTCTTGCCTCCGGCGGCGCTGGTCCCCATTGCAGACGCAGACTTCTTTGGCTTCCCCATGGTGCTACGGCGGTGGTGGCGTTGCCAACGACGAAGACAAAGGAAATGCGAAAGGAACTCTCAGCACGCAGCAAGAATCGCTCGAGCGCAAGGAAGCAATGGACAGATGAACTGCTGTGGTAAAAAACACACCACGATTTCACCACGGATTATAACAGCAAAGATGACGCACGCTGGCCGTCCATCGAGAAGACCTAACGCCAACGGCAGATCTGGCCGTACACGTGTCAGCACCAAAACGAACCGTCGTTCCCACGACGTCCACTACGCGCGGAAATCGAGGAAACGCCGTAATCATCTCCACGCCGCGCGTGACCGGTCAATTCAAAGTCAGGAAGTGGGACCCATGCATCGTCCAGTCAAGTCATCTCTGGCGCAGCAGACGCTTGAGGTCATTGATCGTCAGCACTGACGTCATCAACAGCTATACTAGCAATAACTTCGGCTCCACAGCTAAAAGTACTCACTCGAATCTACGATTCGACTAAATACTTGGGGGATACTCCTATCAGGAGCGCTGGTCGCGCACCCGATGTACTTCCGGGTCAGCGGTACGCCCACGAGATTTTCCTACTACTGTTGCATGATACAAGACTCGAGTCTCTGCCCGAGTCTACGACTCCGCCAGACACTCGGGGGCTACTCCAAACTGGAGCGATGGCCGTTCACACACAAGAGCTTCGAGTCCTACGTCGAGTCCACGACCCCACTACGGACTCGGGGGCTACTCCCATAGGGAGGATGGATTCAAGCATCCGAAGATTCAAGCATCCGAAAAATTTGTGTCCAACGGACCTGAAGCTGAACAATGGCTGAATTAAAGTCTCTGCTCGAGTCTACGACTCGAACAGACACTCGGGGGCTACTCCCATAGGGAGCGCTGGTCGCGCACCCTATAGTCCATTATGTTGAATACGTCTACGATGTCGATTTTCCTTTACAACAGCCGAACAAATTCGGCTGACCCGATGAACTTCCGGGTGAAGTGCTTCGCACTCGACACAACTTTCGACTCCGACAATTTTCGAGTCCTACGGACTAAACAGCTGAGCAATGCTTGCACTAAAAGTCTCCTTCGAGTCTACGACTCGAACAGACACTCGGGGTCTACTCCCATAGGGAGCGCTGGTCGCGCACCCTATGAAATCTTCGACTGCGATCTTCCGGATCCGCATGCAAAAACTTTTCGGCAACTCTGCCCCAATTAATGCTAAGTGAGTAACATCCTCCTTGGCCACCCGAAACACCTCCGCGGTGATAAACATTCGAATGCTGTGTTTGCGACGCAAAGATAAGACCTACAGATATCATCTGATGGCCTGGCAACGCACCTGACTGCGCTCTGCTAGTATGAATCCGTACCAGCAGGTACGATGAAAAATCCCGACGGACGCGTTGGGTACATCATTTAAAATCACTGGAATTCCACTCCTGTAAGTCCTCCGCGGCCTGAGTCGAATTACGCCAGCATATGTTCCCGGTTCGAGTCGAGGGACTCGCACCTGAAGAAGATCGTGTTGTTTTGTCCTAAGACGATTAACTGACCCTGATCCGTCGGGTGAGTCAGGCACACGCATCAACAATCCCTACACATTCTCTTGAAAGACAGAGTTACACCCGAAGGATTGAAGAGTCCTCAGCCAAATCTACGATTCAACTGATTACTCGGGGGCTACTGACATGGTTATACCCTACGGGTACATAACTTCATCATACCCGGTCCAGCCCAAGGAAGGCCCACAGCAAATATATGCTGGCCCATGAAGATTTTCGGGTGATCCAGGCCCATGACGCCTTCGAGTCCTTGGAGAACAAGACTAGAGTTCGAATACAACTTGTAACCTACTCGTATCGGCACCCGAGACCTAGCCTCCCCATATATAAAGGCTAGGAGGGTCCAACGAGGGGGCAACTACTAGATTACGACATACACACCTCCACGCCAGATCTAATCTGCGCACCCATGTAACCTTCGGTTCCACCGTAATCAAAGAGCAGACAAGCAGGAGTAGGGTTTTCCCTCCGGGGGCCTGAACCTAGGTAAATCTCGTGTCCCCTGGTTGCTTGTCTGTTAACCGTGCCACGATCTCCAGCATCCCCATCTTCTCCAAAACCCAAGTCCATAACAATGGGCATTGACGAGATTAAACCTCGTCACAGGGCTTCGCCTAAGCCGGTGCGAGTTATGGTGGATCTAGGGTTTCCCGGCAATCTAGGTTTAGAAGGCCGGGAGGAGGAGGTGGTGTCGGCGGCGGATAGGGCGACGGCGGCGTGGCGGCGGCGAACAGGGTGGGAGGGCTGGCTCCTGTGGTGTTTGGGGCAGCGAGGGGGCAGCCTTGGGAGGGGAGAGTTTGAATCCAAACCCAAACCCAAGTTGGATTGAAGGAAGGACTCTTTCCTTCTTCCACTAGGAAACCATTGTTCCAGTTTGACTTTTCAAACCTCTCGTTTGACTTTCAGTTTAGAGCTTTAATTCTGTCTCACAAATGCCCAAACCAAGTGTCCTAGGATATGATCCAATCATTCCACTTACCCATGACATATTCATGGACCATTCCCCTTCTGGTCCGGTGAACCTTCTAGAATCTTCTAGAACCTCTCTGATGAAAACATCGAAATTATTCCCGAACTCCGGAATCAGACTTTCCTTATATGAATCTTATTCTTCGGACCATTCCGGATATCCTCGTGATATCCCGGATCCCATACGAGACTTCGAACAACATTCAGTATCCCTATTTACATTCCATATCTACTAAACAATATCGAATCCTTAAGTATGTCTCCCTACGGTTCGTGAATTATGCGGCCATGACCGAGACACTTCTCCGATCAATAACCAATAGAGGAATCTGTAAATTCATATGGCTCCCACATATTTCTACGATTACTTTATGATCGAATGAACCACTTACATACGATACCAATTTCCCTTTGTCTCACGATAGTTTACTTATCCGAGGTTTGATCGTCGGTATCTCTGCATACCTAGTTCAACCTCGTTACCAATAAGTACTCTTTTCTCGTTCCCGTGATATGTGATCCTTTGTGAGTCAGTCACATGTTTGTAAGCCAATTAGATGATATTCCACCAAGAGGGCCCAGAGTATATCTATTTGTCATATGGATGGACAAATCCCACTCTTGATCCATGTGCCTCAACACATACTTTCTGAACACTCAATGCCACCTTTATAGCCACCCAGTTATGGTGTGGTGTCTGATGTCATCAAAGCATCCTTCCGGTGATGGTGATTAACATGATCTCATGGTCGAAGGAATTAGGTTACTATGCATCAGAAAGCTTATAGCAAATGAACTATTGAAATGACTTGATCTTAATGCTACGCTTATCTATAGGAGTATGTCCATCATACCATTCTTCTAATGATATGATCTTGTTGTTAATAACATCTCAATGTTCATGATTGAGAAACCACGATCATCTATTAATCAACAAGCTAGTATTATAAAGAGGCTTTACCAGAGACTCTTATTTAGTTTACAAATCACACAAGTATTAATGTTTCCGGTTAATACTATTATAGCATGAATGTAAACATTTACATAAACACAAAGATATAATAATAACCACTTTTATTATTGCCTCTAGGGCATATCTCCAACACCTTTTTGTGCAAGTTTACATCTTCCAAGGGGGCTCTTAATCATCATTTCTCCAATTGAGTATATGTGCTTATATTTTTAACCAAAGACATTTGATTGAACTAATACAATTATATTTTTAGATCAATTAAATATACAAATCCAAAATAGAAGCATAAACTAAATTACTATACATAACAATTCTCTATCCAATCCATGTCCCACAGGTGATCCACAAGCGTGTTGTAAATTTGTATTGCATATGGATGCTTAGATGCGAAGCAGCACGCATACATGGTACAATAAACATTGTTAGCATATCTTTTTCAATCATAAAACATAATCCATAGTGAACCTAGAGTTTGTTTACCCTATACGCTGGCCAAAATATTCTTAAGTCCTCCTTAAATACCCCATCCATGACATTGTTCAAGTTGTCCTTCATTAGATTGAGAATTAGCTACTGGTACAGAAATAGTTGGTTTGTGCACATGGTAGACATAGTCCATGTTTTTGGTTTAGAATCAATTTTGCGCAATATTTACTAAAACACGCATATCTTTCTCATACTACGTTTTCAACGTATAGCCACTCAAATTATTTAGAAAAAACATGTGCATCTAAAACTTTTCATCAAAAATCAATATAAGGTGTCTTCCCTACCTTTCCCTACTGGAAGCTTCACCCCTCTTAGATCATATCATGAGCTGCCTACATGATTGGATGAACAATGTAACATTGATGGTGGATACCTTTTTTTCTATGAGTAAATTTTTGTTGTTCGAGAATGAGATATTTATAGATGATTGTTGGAGGATGAGATATTTATAGATTCGTTCTTGATACTAGAAGTAGCCAATTTAGATGACAGAACAATTGTGGGGATTGTTAGATGGAAGGGGTCGAGGGAGTGATTATCCCAGTAATGGAAAGAGTGAACTCATCTATGGTCATTGGCATTTTCTCAAACCGTCACACTATGGATAAAATGAGATTGATCTATCCATCACTCTGAAATCCATTTACCCATTTCCAACTCCGTATCATCGTACTTAAGGAAAATCTCTACACCAAGTGCTTAATTTTCTAGCATGTCGTGGATACATGCGTGTAGGGGCTGTTCATCCTTGTGAGGGTGCAAAGTATTCGATTTATGAATGTGATACCCATATATATTTCCATTGTGAAACATGATGCATGTTTGCATTTACACAGATCTTTAATGATATTTGTGCTTCATATTTCGCACAACCATGTTTATGAGAGAGGTCAAATGAACCCATATATGTCATGTTTCCTACTTCCAAAACCTTTTTTATTTTAATTTGTTCACTTATTAATTACTTTACTCTACTTGATATTTATTTATTATTTTATATATGTTGTAAAATACCAAATTACTTTTACCTTATTCTTTGCATATAACTATATATAAGTGACATATATAGCTTGAGAGAATAAATAATTTTCCTTATTACTTATGCAGTTCGATACTCTGTACTTTCACATTGATTGGTGCTACAAAAATCTTTTCACTTGGAGCTTATGACCCCCACAATCTCCTACACATTGAATCCTCCGCCTTCCTCTCCCTCGAGCACATCGATAAGACAATGTGAACATGCTAAACAATGGAGAAGATAAGAAACTGGGATTTGATAGAAAGGTTTTGCCCGCCCTAGACACATTCCTTTTCCAAGATGGTCGATGGATGCCCTAGGGTGCCACACCGGCTAGGTTTTCTTGTTGATCGATATTTGGACTAAAATAAGTCACTTAAATAACCTTAGGGGCAAAAGTCAGCAAATCCTAAATGCAAGGACTAAAGTGTGTCTAGAAGAAATGTTACTATAAATTAGTCGTTTTTTATGATGAACTCTTTGACTAGCGACTGCGTTGGATCAAATCAATTGATGTGCCCTCTAAGGTTTCCTACCCAACCAATTGGTAGCCAAGCAGTTGGTAGCGAAAACATACAAATTGACTTCTAGCACATTACTAGCCAAAATTGATAAAGTTATAATATTTTTATTTTGAAAAAAATCTTGAAAGTTTTAACATGTACACATTGGACATTGGGACGAGAAGCGAGATATCCAAAAAACAAAACCTTTACAAATATTTATCCTGCACGCTCTTGCCTCGCTAAGTCGCGCTTTCTCCTTCTCGGATGGTCCTCCGTGTGTGTTTGCATGCTTGCCAAGTGTGAGAAGAAGAGAAAGTGGGATGAAGATGAGAGAGAAGTGGGATAAAGGAGTATGAGAGGTCCATTTTTTCCTTTTATTTTCAAAACCAAAAATTCAAAATAATATATCTCGAGAACTATTTGTCCAAATTACGGACCGTTTTACTTTTGAGTTCCTCGTGTCGAGAATTTTAAAATTAGATCTCACGTTGATATGTTTTGATATTATATTTTGTACATTCCTAAAACTATTACAATTATACTCGGGTTTGTATCGTAAGTGTACTCGGGTTTTCATTGAGTTATACTTCTATTTTTTAGTGTACTAGGAAACATGCCCGTGTGTTGCAACGGGACATAAATTTCTCACTAATTATGTCAAACATGTAATTTTAGGACTCTCATTGGAATCAAGAATTATTTTCTTTAGAGATTTGACAAAACTCATGGACAAAATTTTCATGTTTTCGACCATGTTGCGTGAGACTTGGGTGTTTCTCCTGCTCCACCAGCCACTACGCGTCCTTCTATCTTCCCCTTTGAATAATTAGAAGAAAACTGATCAATAATAGAACTACGAAGTACAGTAATAACACCATTCAAATAGACAAAATGCTGGTTCTCAAAATAATGAACTACCAAATATTTTACCAACGCTAGGCAAATAAAATGTTCATGACGATTACAATTGCCTTATTGCATCCTTTTCATATTACATCTATACTTCTTGTATAGAAAGAAAAAAGAGCATGACAACTATAAAGAAAGTACTCCCTCCGTCTTGGAAAGGATGTCTCAGTTTTGTCTAAATTTGAATGTATCTAGACACTATTTAGTTTATAGATTTATCCAAATTTTGACAAATTTGTGACATCCTTTTTAAGACGGAGGGAGTATGATGGATATGGTGCACCACATATTCTCATTTTCTCATGCTTGGCTGCTTAGCATCCTCTTTCATACATTGTGTAGACCATAACCCCTAAAAAGAAGAAGAGGCAAAAGTTAACAGATATGCTAAAACAAAAGTTAATCAGACTTTTCTCATTTAATGGTAATTGAAGATCTCGTATATTGCATATCATGTGGTCAATAGAGAGAAGACAACACTGATCAATAATTAAACACAAGCATATTATCCTAGATGCTAAAAAGGTACATCAGATATATATATTTGGAGGCAAAAAAATCTTCTACAAATCCATTGTAAAACTCGCGCAGTTTGTTCGAGGAGTAAAAACTCATGCATGCTACAACATTTAACTCTTTTAGCAGGATAGTACTTCCCCAAAAAATTAAACAAACAGATGCATGGATCGCATGATGATCCATCTATAACAAGTAAAGCATGAAATAAACTTGAAATAAGCGTGAAATAGTATATGTACAACACAAAGGTGATGTGAGAAGTCATTAGAAAGGAAGAGAATGATGAGTGAATCAACAAACTATCACAACAAGCACATCGAAGGAATAGCTATAATATCCATTGTTAATACATCACTCAGAAAACATTAATTTATGCAACATAGGTCATATGCATGATACCTATAGAATAGTTCTACATGAGTTTTAGAAAATTGGCGTGCATGACATTGACACAGTAAGCCATTGACCACGTGGGTATTAAATCGACGGTTCTGAACAAATTGCTTACAAAGTACCTGATCATGAAGATGAAGATGTTGACAACACAAACGAATCTTCGGTACACCTCTCCTAGAAATGAACATGAAAGTAATCAACACTTATTTTGAAAATTTACGTCTGAAACAGTATGAGTGTTCTATTTCTATTGTATGTAGGCGCTTTGACAAGCTTCTGCATGGGAACCTGTGTAATTCAAGTTCTTGATGAAGGTAGCATAATTTTAGTATGAAGATAAAATTTTCAAATTTGACTACATATCTCATAAAGAAATAATGAAAAATCAAATTAGGCATGATATTCAAAAACATGTGAAGCTTATATAACTTTAGGAAAACATTGGAAGCCTAAAGCTCATAAATTTTATTTAACACTAAAAAGGCATACCAAGTACATATGCCATGCATATAATAACATATTAGCATGTGCTCTGAAGAAATAATAGAAAAGTTAAAGATCATATGCATACAAATATAAACCTCATACTGAACTGGATTGTTGGTTTTTTATTTATTCATGTATCAGATGGAAATGCTACTACAGGGATTGTGTGTTGCTGCTAGATTAGATGCCGACCACCCCTTTTTGGTGATAAGACAACAACATTCTAGTACATATGTACAAAGAAAAGTAAATAATCAAAGGGCCTAGTTGAATCTCTCCATCCAAGATGGAAACCAAGAGTACTTTGTCCTCATAGCCATATGGATAGGGCAGTAGGATGAATACGTGGTTCTTACCTCACTAATAAATTTCTTGACAATTTATTTTGTTTGGTAGTATAGGTTATGTAAGGTGTCAAGAAATTAGTTCACATAGTTCATGAATTCCACCCAAGCATAGCATGCGTGTAAGAAAAAGGATGTATTGAGGAAATACTAGATAACTTGTTAACTACTGCTACTTATGGATAGGGATCAGATGCCATGGACAATAGGGTTGTGCGATGACATCTAAGCTGCATCCCGTCGGGTTTGGCCCAGGGCTGCAGACAGGCATTAACATGCCTCCTCCTGGTTATATCAAGGAAAACAGAGAAATACCAATCTTAAAACTCCTGTCCAACAACACAAATAATGATCAATAACTAATTGCAAGTGATACAGAAACAATAATCATTGAGTACTTACCGGTGGATCACACATTGTTAAAACATTGAAGTGTTGTAGGTAAATTGAAAAGAAAATCAAAGTTGGATCCTAAAACACTTTCCTGAGCTTGATCTTCATGTTGTCATTCTCCTTCTTCACATTGTCGACCTCTGCACTGATGCTCTGAAAACGTTTCCAATGATTGCAAATTCTGAATATTTTCATTCGGCTATTGGTGTTGAAAGAAATTACTGAAGTAGATCAGACAAGAACCTGGTGCTTCTCATCCCACCGTATCTTCCCGGAGTTGGTCTGGTACTTCTCCAGGATCCTTAGTCGTCTAGAAGCGATCGACAGTTTGCATCTTTGAGATAAGTTCAAATTAAAACAGACCCTAGAAACATAAATATGATGCAGAGAATGTATGTTATCATGCCATAAGAAATATACTCCCTCCGACCCATATTACTTGACTTGGATTTGTCTAGATTCGGATGTATCTAGACATGTTTTAGTACTAGATACATCTGAATCTAGGCAAATCCAAGTCAACTAATATGGGTCGGAGGGAGTAACTTATTTGCTTTACAAGATGCAAATTGATATCGTGCTACCAAATATCAGTTAAAGTACAGAGCATGACCTTCGTTATCTTAATAGGGTGATACACCAATCACATGAATGGCTCAACGAGATGACACTAAATTTGGACATGTATATGGGATATTTGACGAGAAATACCAATTCAAATGAAAAAAAAGCCAAGCGTTTTTCCATGCAAAAACCAATCATTTAGCTCTATCTCCAGTACAGTTCTTGATTGAATTATGTTCAAAGTGATAAAACGGAAGAGATTTGAAGAAAATTAACCTATAATAGTTTAAGATCATCCGTTCTCACGTCTTCATTCACAGCAACTAACGGTGTGTTGGCTGCAAAAATACACATTGACCAAATTATTGACACAATTGATCACTGCTCGTGTTTTATTGACACCCTAAATAAAAACCATGGGGAACAATGCAAGTTTGTCATATATTCATGTATCATGTGATGACAGTAAATTCTAAGGTTATCCCTCTGCACATGCATCATACACGTTAGCCCATTCAGGACATCAGCTAACCATTGGCGGAGCTAGGATCTGAACTATGTGATGTCAAGCAAACAAAAAGAATTAGAACACACTTCTTCACAAATTATCCATTTAACAAACTTCAGATCTGACAAAAAAGCTACTGTTATCAGAAAACAAGTTCCTCGTTTTAAGCTGATCACTGTGAAGAATTTGCAATATTAAAATCTGACAATCACTTCGTCTTCACAAATATGTCCATTTACCAAATTTTAGACTTGGCAATAAAAAGCTACCGATGTAAGAAAAACAGCAGTACAAATAATTCTTACAGAAAGATTTTGTTTTGTATTATCCCTGAAACGGTAGAACAACAATTCTTGTTTTCTAAGCTAAAACGACAGATCACGTAGAACATGAATTATGGATTTCTAAACCACACTAATACTCTGAAAAATTGAAGAGAAGGAAACAGAACTTACAATAAAAGGGAAGGGCCTCGTCGTGCTTCTAAAGTGGATGTGGACAGATGAACTGACGATGGTGCGTCAATCGGGCAACTGCCTATCGACGAACTGACGATGTGGACAGACAAACTTGCCTAACCGGCACCCGATGAGATGGCCATGTGCCTGATCGCCGGAGTTGGTCCGACCAATTCTGCCGGAAGGGCAGCCTCAACTCTCGGACTCGGTGTTACTACTGGTCGTCCTCCCATTAGGCTTACAAATCGATTTGAGAGCAAAAGGATTGGGGGATGAAAAGTGGTCCTGAGTGGTCAATTATCTAGTGTGTTTTTGCGTTCAGCCATAAGTGGGGGTCTTTGACTTGCAAAATTCATATGTAGTCGTTTGAGTACGCAGCCATAACATGGATCCGGCACTGCAGATAACCGAACAACATGGAGAATTGCTTTTTGTAGAAACCTACCTAGTACATTGTTGATATGGAACTAACATAGATGACCCGACAACTCTGTTGACATCTTCCTCAATTGGTGGTTCTACTCTCAACATGAACAAGAAAACCCAAAGGATCCACTGATCTGCAGTCATCTTCCTCCCATAGAGTGCAGGTCGGATCCTCGGTCTCCCTTCCCAGATCGGGAAGGGGATTAGATCGCCTGAGGTAGGTCGTACCTGGTGAGGTGATCTGTAGGGGGTGGCGCGGTGGAGTAGGCAGGCATCGTGTTGATGAAGGGGGGCCTCCCTTAAGCGGGCATCCCGAGCGCGGCTCCTCTTCCGCGCCTTCCCGCTGGACCCCTCAAGGCAGCACCAGAGGCTGAAGACGGCAACAATAGCTTGTCAAGGAGCTCGCGTATGAGGTGGAGAGGCGGAGGAGGGGTGGGCGGGGCCGGTGCAGTAGTGGAGATGTCATGAAGATCTAGATCTGGCAACGTGTGGATTTGCCCGCTGGTGGTGTCGGCGTCGGAGGGGCGAGAGGGCCGGGCGATTTGGACTGAGAACGTTGTGTGGGAGGAGGAGGGAAGAGCGATGGAAAAAAACGAGCGGGGGCGGGGAGTCGGACGAAGCGGGGCGACCTAGTGGCAGAAAACGGAACCGCTTCGTATTTTTAGATAGTAGAGATTACCCCTGAAACGGTAGAACAACAATTCTTGTTTTCTAAGCTAAAACGATAGATCAGGTAGAACATGAATTATGGATTTCTAAACTACACTAATACTCTGAAAATTTGAAGAGAAGGAAACAGAACTTACAATAAAAGGGAAGGGCCTGGTCGTGCTTCTAAAGTGGATGTGGACAGATGAACTGACGATGGTGCGTCAGTCAGGCAACTGCCTATCGACGAACTGACGATGTGGACAGACAAACTTGCCTAACCGGCACCCGATGAGATGGCCATGTGCCTGATCGCCGGAGTTGGTCCGACCAATTCTGCCGGAAGGGCAGCCTCAACTCTCGGACTCGGTGTTACTACTGGTCGTCCTCCCATTAGGCTTACAAATCGATTTGAGAGCAAAAGGATTGGGGGATGAAAAGTGGGCCTGAGTGGTCAATTATCTAGTGTGTTTTTGTGTTCAGCCATAAATGGGGGTCTTTGACTTGCAAAATTCATATGTAATCGTTTGAGTACGCAGCCATAACATGGATCCGGCACTGCAGATAACCGAACAACATGGAGAATTGCTTTTTGTAGAAACCTACCTCATACATTGTTGATATGGAACTAACATAGATGACCCGACAACTCTGTTGACATCTTCCTCAATTGGTGGTTCTACTCTCAACATGAACAAGAAAACCCAAAGGCTCCACTGATCTGCGGTCATCTTCCTCCCATAGAGTGCAGGTCGGATCCTCGATCTCCCTTCCCAGATCGGGAAGGGGATTAGATCGCCTGAGGTAGGTCGTACCTGGTGAGGTGATCTGTAGGGAGTGGTGCGGTGGAGTAGGCGGGCATCGTGTTGATGAAGGGGGGCCTCCCTTAAGCGGGCATCCCGAGCGCGGCTCCTCTTCCGCGCCTTCCCGCTGGACCCCTCAAGGCAGCACCAGAGGCTGAAGACGGCAACAATAGCTTGTCAAGGAGCTCGCGTATGAGGTGGAGAGGCGGAGGAGGGGTGGGCGGGGCCGGTGCAGTAGTGGAGATGTCATGAAGATCTGGATCTGGCAACGTGTGGATTTGCCCGCTGGTGGTGTCGGCATCGGAGGGGCGAGAGGGCCGGGCGATTTGGACTGAGAACGTTGTGTGGGAGGAGGAGGGAAGAGCGATGGAAAAAAACGAGCGGGGGCGGGGAGTCGGACGAAGCGGGGCGACCTAGTGGCAGAAAACGGAACCGCTTCGTATTTTTAGATCGTAGAGATTAGTACTTCATCTTTCATTGTACTGTACTTCATCTTTAATGTACTTAATACTTGGCTTTTAGTGTACGAGTACTCCATCTTCTCTGTATTTTAGTACTTTGTCTTTAGTCTACTTTTACATCATCATTAGTATACTTAGTACTTCTCTTTTGCTATTTTTTTTAAATAATACATTTTTTTATTCAATTTCACAAATAAAATCCAAAAATTGCAAATCTAACGGACCGTCATCCGTTGAAAAGACAAAGGTGGTGGTTCGTCTTTTTAAAAGACGAAGGGGGTGGTTCGTCCGTTCAGAAGACGAACGTACGTGTGAATGAACCTGTCCCAGTCACGACGTTCGTCTTTTGAACGGACGAACCAACCACCACCTTCGTCTTTTCAACGGATGACGGTCTGTTAGATTTGCAATTTTTGGATTTCATGTATTATTTGTGAAATTGAATAAAGAAATGTATTATTTAAAAAAAATTAGCTAGTACTTTGTTGTAAGCATATTTAGTACTTCTAGTTCCCTGCACTTGGGTACATCTTCTTTAGTATACTTATTCTTCGTCGTTAGTATATTTAGTACTTCTCTTTTAGCGTATTTAGTACTTCGTTATTAGTAATACTTAGTACTTCGTCTTTAGTGTACATGTACTTTTGAACTTTGAAAACATGCCAACAGTGCCGTGTACTCGTGATGCACCTTGAAAGTACACCCGTGCAAGAAGTATGTCCACGTGCTGAAAATGCGCATGCACGGATGGAATGCTCTGCATGCGAAACAAGGAGTTATTAAGAGGTCATAAGAAGCTCTTAAACCATATATTCCACCGGCCAATTTGTAGCCACACACATAAAGGTTTTGCTAGTTCGCTTGTCCCATCCACGTGCCTAGACTCCTCGAGTTTTCCGTTACCCGCCCGCTCACGGGAGGTCCTATATGCTGACCCGATCAACGAGTATGAGGTGTCGCACACCCTTAGGTGGGGTGTGTTGGACCGACCCAATATATTTTTTGGTTTTCTTTTTTCCTTTTTATTGATTTTTTTGTGTTTTTAATATTCAGAACTAAATATTTTTGAATTTTGATATTTTTAAAATTTGAATATTTTTCGGTTTTGAACGGTTTTCGAATTTGAATGTTTTTAAAATTTACTTTTTCCTTCAAAATTGAACATTTTTTAAATTTAAACCCTTTTAGAACATATGAATATTTTTTATTTCTGAACCATTTTAAATTTAAATCATTTTATGAATCTAAACAATAAAACAGGAAAAAGGAACAAAATCAAAAAGAAAAAAGAAAAACGGAAAGAGAAAAACCAGCTGGGAAAACCCCGAATAGAAGTATAGAACCACAGAGAAGAAGCAAACGGAAAACCCACCCCACTATATGGGCCGGGCTCAAAACGCCGACCGTGGTGTGCGGTGCCCCGGTCAGTGTATAGGATTTCCCCCCGTTCACCGCGGCCCAGCGACCGCTGTTCCGTAGTGTCCATAAACAAGCCCTAGCATGTGCGAGCGCGTCAGTCCCCCTTCGCGTGCCTGGCGACGCTCGCGGGAGGGTGTCTGTGGAAGCTGCGAAATCTCCCCGAAGGCACGCGGTGACGCGGCCAGCCGGCGAGGTCAGTACCCCGCCCCTGCTCATCTCCCCCTTCTCCATCTCCGTCGCCCCGTTCGCTCTTCCTCGGGTCTGACCTGCGCGTTGCCCCTCCTTCCATCGCCGGCCGGCAGCATCCGGCACCAGCCTTGGGTACCGCCCAACCAGCCGTACCTTGCCGTCCTGTACCCGTGGGAGCTAGGGAGGATTGTTTCCTTCGTAATCCCGTCGCACGGTGGCTCGAGGTCCACCGATTCGCTCAGCGGGGCCGACGCTCTGCCTCTGCGGCCGCTCGCCCCCACCACCGGTCGCATTTTCCTGCCCCCGCCGGCCCGCCGCAAGTGCTCTTCCCGCTGACTTTCCCGATATATGTTCGTGTACATGCGATTATTAAGTGCGAAATGCGGGGTTTCGTGTACAGAACGGTGTATTCTGGTTGCTTTCGAGCTAGTTTTCTTCGTTGCGAATTTATTAGAGTTGCAATGTTGCTGTTACTCTATTATTAGGCGATATTAAATATGCTTTGCGTGAAAGAAGCTGGTTTAGAAAGCTTCAGATCTGGGATTGTTGGGGTGAAATACATGGAAATACTTGGAATCTGCCCAATCTGGTTAGTTAGTTTGATGAGCAGTCAGCAGTGGCACTGTGGCAATAGGAGGTATTGGTGTACTTAACATCTCAAATTATCGTGTTCCCTGTTGTACTCGCTGATACCCCTATATTATGCACAGTAGATCCTGACTCAATGTTATATTGTGGGATGTGACCTAAGCTGCGCGTTACCAAGAGCGAAATAGAGACGAAGTAGCCAAAACTCACCTTGCCAATTTTTTGGTCATGACAAAAGTATTTGTCTGGGTGTGTTTGGTTTGAGTCCCAACTCCTCAAAACAGGTTTCTAGCCACCTACCTACCAAAAATTTGGTAGAAATTGCTAGGCCCTAATTTGGTTTGCAGTCAGCTAACTTGCCAGACATTTCACAACTTGTATTAACTAGTGCTTGATTTGATTCTGACTTAGTTTTCATGATGAGCCAATAGAAACGGAAGCACGTGTTAAAAAAACTCATGGCTTTTGCTTGCAGAAAAAGTCACGGCGGAGTATGAGGCGCTATTGGTCTGTGCTAGAGGTGTAAACAGGATTTTAGTTACAACTTACACGGGGGCTTGATTGATTGAAAGACCACTAGGTGATGTAACGCCCTTGCCGTTAATCTGCCGCTTTTACTGAAATATAGTTATATAACACCGGACGGTGTCCAGGACCTAAGCGACAAGCTGGCTGCCAACTTTTTGGTGAAGGATTTGTGCACAGTCTGCGCGTCCAGGCCTTGGCGAGGACCACACTGCAGAAATGAGGGCGGGCTTGGGCGAACCAATATTTTGGTGGTGTTCCAAATGAAAGCCAAATCTCACGGGCGAGCCAAAATATTAGTAGGGTCAGCGTCGTTGGTAAACCAAACATACCCTTTGTTTGGATAGTTGCCATTATTTTTTGGCATGCCAGTGTCTTTTAGCCCACTCTAGTTTATTTTCTGGCCAGTGTTGGCCAACTCATGGGCAACCAAAAGCTCAACAGAAATTTGGCTAGCCAAATATTTGGCAGGGCAAGCTCGGGCTTGAACCTAACATTAGCCAAAGAACCAAAACAATAGAGACGTACAATCATGACAAGGGGCCACAGATTTGTTGAGTTTGGCCTGAAAAGTACAAGAGATTTTATCTCTGACACAACCCCATCACACATGTTAGGGCTTCTGGATTCTTTCGGTAATACAAGAATATATAATACCAAAGATCAACCTAGCTTCTGATCATCAAGCGCCTCTAATTTCGTCCACCTTGCTTTCAATTGCTTGTGTCATGGCCACACCCCACAGTTTTATATAGTCCCCCACATGCCATCTTATAGCACAACCAGAACATTTTCCTCTCCTTTTATTTTTTATTCTCCAAATCCCGACAATATGACACATAAAGGATGTGTGTTGCATATGGTCCTTTCATTGGCTCCTGCATTCCCTTGCTCTGTTTCTTGCCTCTTTTGACCAAGTAAGTATGAGCTACACTTACTGTGAACTATGGAACAACATGTCCATCCAAAGCAAGTGCTTAGTAGATATTCCTCTGTTCCTAATATAAAATGTTTTGGCAAGGCAATTTTGCTTGCCAAAACATCTTATATATTTAAAAAAGGAGGGAGTACATCTCAACAATTGGTTTTAGCATTTTGCTTATGCTGTTAATAATTTTTTTGTGTTATTTCATTGCTGTAGGGCCCGGAATAGTTGGCTGGAGAAAGCTTACTTGGTTATCTCTCCCTCTAGAAAGCAGTTGTCCAGGGCTTCCCGAGTCTCCCAGGAGTCCAGGACTGACCTAGCAGTTTTTACAGAGGAGGTCCATCTGTGGTTATCGTTTGCATGGATAAAATACCTGCTCCTGGTCTTGCTCAGGACAATGGCAGAGTTCCAAATGATTCAACCTCTGCTCCTAGCAAGGGGAAAAGAGGAAGGAAAGGGTCCCAAAGTATAGAAAGTAAAAGGCATCCCTTGAGATCTGCAAATAGTGCCAGGGTGCTTCGGTCTACCTCAAAAAATAAGAGTGCGACACCTAATGCGCCAGTCAGTCCCTTGAGATCTGCACATAATAGTCCCAGGGTGCTTCGTTCTACCCCAGAAAACAAGAGGAAGACACCTAAAAAGCCAGTAAAGTCGCTGAGATCAGCACATAGTAGTGCCAGGGTGCGTCGCTCTACTTTAAAGAAGAACAGTAAGGCACCCAATGAGCCAGTAAATAATAATACTGCTGTTCAGCCGACTGCCAAGAAAAGGAAAAGAGGCAGGCCCTCAGGCAGGCCCTCGAGTGCAGCAAGTCCCAAGAAGAATGATTGCATCAAAATTCGTCAGCGAGTTAGATACATTTTGAATCGGATGAACTACGAACAAAGTTTGATTCAAGCTTATGCAAGTGACGGATGGAAAGGTCAAAGGTCTGTCTCTCTGAATCACTATATTTCACTCCTTTTCAAGCCTCAGTTTTTTGTTTGTTGGTACCTTGTTGTTGTACTTCTCAGAAGAATCAGTTGGGTGAGGGGTGCATAAGTCATATAATGTGTTGTTCATTTTGATTTATGCATTGATGAAGTGGGTATTTCTGTATTTCCTCGATTCTTTCTATGCATTTTAACATGTACACCCTCTTATGTTGGATTTCTAATACATGCATATGTAGTTCGGAAAAAATAAGACCCGAGAAGGAGCTTGAACGAGCCAAGGCGGAAATCTTGCGATGCAAGTTACGAATTCGGGAAGCTTTTCGTAATATGGATTCTCTACTGTCTGAGGGGAAGATCGATGATTCTTTATTTGATTCCGAGGGTGAAATATCCAGTGAAGATGTATGCCTTCTCGTTTTATTCTTGACATGTATCATATTTTTTGTACTCTTGTGGCTGTCACTTACTGAGATAATCCATTTTATCTTGCAGATTTTCTGTGCTATATGTGGGTCAAAGCATGTTACATTGAAAAATGATATCATTCTTTGCGATGGAGCCTGTGATAGAGGGTTCCACCAGAAGTGTTTAAACCCTCCTTTACTGGCAGAAGACAGTAATATCTATTTCCTTTCACTTTCTTGATACAAAAAGTATAATTCCCTACCTTGCTCATGTATTTAATCACATTTGTTGCTAGTTCCTCCGGACGATGAAGGATGGCTTTGTCCTGCATGTGATTGCAAGTTAGATTGTATAGATGTACTAAATGAACTCCAGGGGAGCACGCTTGCTATTCATGACTCGTGGGAGGTAAAAACCAACAAACTACCCTGTTATAGCAAGTAATGTACAGTCCTGTATCACTACTGAGATAAACGAGACTGAATTATATTCTTGAATGGGACTACATTTTTTCTCTGCAGAAAGTTTTTCCTGAGTCAGCTTCACTTGCAAATGGTTCAAATCAAATTGGTACATCTGATCTTCCATCAGATGATTCAGAGGACAATGATTATGACCCTACTTTAGCTGAAGGCAACATGGTAGATGAAAACAAGTCATCTGCAGAGGATGGGGACGAAGGATCAGATTCTGATGACTTGGATTTTATGACATCGTCTGATGATTCTGAACCTTCGACGAAGAAAAGGTCCAAATTGAAGAACAAAAATACAGTAGATGACCCTGGGTTGCCTTCTGAGGACTCGGAGGATGATGACTTTGATCCAGAAGGTCCAAATTCTAGCGAGGACCAAAAGACCAAAACAAACTCAGAGGAGTCAGACTTCACGTCTGATTCTGATGATTTCTGTGCCGAGATTTCTAAATCTTGTGGCCAGGATGAAGTTTTGGCACCTTCATTGTCAGATCAGACTGAGAGGGTGGAAATTATGGAGGCAGAGCCAGAGCAAGACTTGGTGCTGCCTGCTTCAAGTAGGCGACAAGTTGGACGTTTTGATTACAAAAAGCTTTATGATGTATGTCTTCTCCTTGCATTTCTCCATGTCCTAAATGCATGCTTCTCGTATTTGAATTTGTGCTTTAAAGGCTTATTTCTCTTTGTTTTTTGTCATGCTGTCGGCAAGAAGAATTCTGACCTTGCATACTCAGGAAATAACATGGCCATTCTATATGAGAAATGTATTCATTAAACACGATAAACAATTTTAGAGGCAGAACTATCTCTTGTAATCTTATTTCTAGGTGAGCAACTGAGCATAGATAACCTAGTCACACAATCTCATAAACTGATATTCCATCGTTCCAATTTTTTTTTGCCAGAAGTCAAAGTTTGACCGAGTTTATAAAAAAACATCAACAATACCAAATTAATATCAATAGATCCACCATGAATTATGTTTTCATAGTGTATTTATTCAATAGCCTACCCTAACTTGCTCAGGACAGAAGGCTTTGTTGTTACTGTTGTAGTGTATTGTTTAATATTGTAGATCTTGATATTTTATTCTGCATATTTGCTAACTTACAAAACTTATATGCCCTATATTTAGAACAGGCGGAGTATATAATACTATAGATTGGAGGAATTCTTTCCTTGATAGTAGATAAAAATGTGATTCTCTATTTGGCCCTGGGAATTTTTTCTTCCCCATTTGACATCGAGTCTTATTTTGTTTCCCAATATAGCACCGCCTTCCATTCCGTTACTTGCAAACCTCAATTTCTTTTCTCGTGGACCAAAATACCCGTTGAGAGTATCTCCAAGGCATCCCCACCAACTCTCTCCCTTTTCCATCTTCTCCCTGCTGCTCCTGAACGAATCGGCGCGTTATCCTCCGCGCGCCGCCCCGACCTGGTTAGCCGCCGGTCCAGACTAGTGTGCCACTGCTGCCCCTGTCTGGCCTTGTCCGGGCGCCACCTCTAGCCTCCACACACCGCCCTGGCCTGGTCCGCAGCTGACCCAGACTAGTCCGCCACCGCCGCCCTGGCCTTGTCCGCTGCTGGTCCACGCACATCCATGGGCGACTCGGGTTGTTTGTAGCTTTCTACCGTGCGCTCGTGGTCTGACCTAGATTGATGAGTCATGAGTGCGATACTGAGGCGGGGAAGGCCGTGGAGGTCGTCGCGGTTCCTGCACCAGCACGTTGGCGCGGCCTGATATCGGCCGCCGTCATCGTGTACTAGTCCTGTCTAGACGTTGTCGTGTATTGCCTGGCCTAGATTAATGAGTCTGAGCTCCGTGACTGTGACCAGCTATTTCTTCCGGAAGATGTGAGATAGACACCTAGGTTAGTTGTTTGCTGCTAGCTAGCTTTTTTTGTCTGCTGTTGTCCAGCTAATTTTGAAATTACTTACACAAAACATGGTTTGGTGTACTTCATTATGAACAAACCAGTTCTGTGTAACCGCATCGCACATGTTGCTTGTCAGGATAATGTAGCCCCCCACATATTTAAGTTACTGTCACCGTGTATCACATCTTCCTGTCGGACCAGTAAAGTCTAAGAATGAGACTGTGGTGCTGTACACCAGTTCTGCTTTTGCAATACTAGAATGCTATGCATCTTACAAAAACTCTGGTCACATAATGCACCAGGGACAAAATCATCTTGTCATGTCCCTATTTAACACCGCTAGTGCTCAAAATGTTCTGGAGTGTCCAAGTAGGAAAGAGAAATTTAGACTGTCAAATAGGGAAGAATTTTTTCTAGAGTCAAATAGGGAATCACATCATTATCTAGTGTCAAATAAGGAAGTTTCCTCTATAGGTTGTTACCCCTTAGTTACCCTGCTGCATCTTGACTCTGATTGGTGCCTTATTCTGAATGATGCACGACAGCACGAGTCGTTCTTGCTCAGTTAGGATTTTTTGCCTTTTGTGTTGAAACTATACATACTTTTTTTTAGATGAACTATACATACTTTTAGCCAAGCAATCAGTGTGTTGTTTGTGAAAAGCCACGTCAGCAAAGCAATTCCTGTTTTATATGGCATGCCTGGATCTTACTCGGTTTCTTCTCTTTTATTTCATGTTGGAATCTAAAGGAGGCTTATGGAAAAGGAACCTCTGATCCAAGCGACGATGAAGAGTGGTCTGGAAATAGCACAAACCCAAAAGGGAATTTAGAAGACAGTGATTCAGATTCACTTGATTGGTCACCTCAGCCTGCAAAAACATGCTCTAGAAGAGCACGGGGCAGACAGCAGAATGATGAACATACTTCAAGGAGTGAACAGCGTACTGAAGTGCTTCGCTCTAATGGCAGCAGTAGCACGGGCCGTAAAAGACATTTTGGTCCTATTGTTAGTCAGGTATAGAATAGCTAAACATATAACTCTACAGTATTTAAACCAGTTGAATTTTTAGCATATTATATGTTATGTCTTTGACACTCCATTTCTCTTGCAGAAGCTTAAGGCACATATCGAGAAAGATCCTTATCCTAGTCGCCAAACAAAAGAAAGTCTCGCACAAGAGCTAGGCCTGACACTCCTTCAGGTTCAGACCACCCCTTCTGTTCTTCCTCCCCACATGCATTTCTTGCTGCATTCATGTTTTGAATGCTAAGCGTTCCTGTTGGGGTTGCCATTGTATCTATCCTGCCTCACTAGAAGATCTGTTGACAGGTCACTAAATGGTTTGCTAGCACTCGTCATTACTCTAGAGTTTCTGCTTCCAAAAAGGGGAAACATCCAGAAGGCTGTAATGCTGAGAATAACGACAGAATGGCTGATGATAGCATACAGCAGATAGAACCCAATGGCAGGGTATTGAAAAAACCAACTGTAGATGGAAGTGATAGTGTTCTCGAGGACAGGATGGCACAAGATAATCTTGATGAAGGTAAGAGAGAAGGTACTCCATTCAGACAAGATATCAGCCGTGAGCTGACATTTGTTGCGACTCCCATTGTTAACCAAAACCGCACTACCAACTTAAGGGAAGTTGGCTCGCCAAATAGTGTGCCTGGGGGAAACCAGTACAGTGGTAACTGGAGAAATGCAGAAGGTACACCGTCCAGACAAGATGTTGGCTTGAATCAGACCGTGCATGTGACTCCTGTTGTGAACCAGAAACACACTCCTGACACAAGCGGTGTCGGCTCGCCAGGCGTGTCTGGAGGAAACCAGCAACGTGGCACGCCAAGGAGTGTCGGAAGCCCAAGAGGTAGGTCTGCTGAGAAAAGCATTCCTGGGCTAGAACATGTAGACGAGGCAAGGAGGAAGGCAATACTGCGGGAGCTGAGGAGGATGAAGCAGCGCAGGTGAAGAGCCCAGAATTATATTCCAACTATTTCTTGACCCTTGAGTGCAATTCAAGTTTTGGATGCTACTCAACAAATTCGAACTATTTCTTGACCCAGTCAAGACGACCGACAGCCATATTGTTGTGGAGAAGCAAGGCCATATTTTCATGTTCATTGGTTTTCCTTAGAGCCTTGCTAAGCTTTCCATGCATAATTCCTGACGGAGCGCACCTGTAACGTGAAGTACTTGAAGGCTTGAAGCCACAACCATGGCTATTTCGAGTGTAACACTAGTAAGGGTAATCTGTAGACTGTAGTGAGACATTAGAACTGTTATTTTTTAAAACAAGGACATTAGAACTGTTGTTTGCCATGTTCGTGTATCATCCTGATGGGTAGCATGTTGAGAAGCTGACGCTGAAGACTTCTTTTCATTGTATTGTGTCCTTGTGCTGTTGAAGTGAGACATGCTCGTTCCATTGCCTGGGATTGTATTGCGTTCTTGTACTGTTGAAGTGAGACATGCTCGTTCTATTGCCTGGGAGTTTCAGGAAGTAACGAGATCAATGACCTTCTGTCTGGGATTTGTGATCTGCAATTCCGCTTCAGTAAAAATGTACTGCAGGTTTCTGCGATCAGCTTCAGGATGATCAGGAGCACCAGTCAGTTCTTAACTTCTTATGATTGTTTTTGAGGCCTTCGTGTGAGGAAGAGGGGGATGAACTACTCACACTGTCACACACGGTGAGCTTCTTTTCAAGCATGTACAGGTCGCTTTTTAAAAAAAAAAACAGTAGATGCCCACTTGTTTTTCTAGCTGGCCGTTTGTGTTCACGTGGAGATTTTTGGCTCCGGTGCTCTATGTATATTAAAATGTTCAAAAATCATACTTACAAGTTTCTAAAAAATATGAAAAAAATCCTAAAAGTAGCTAGTGATTTATCCCGCAAATATATGAAATCTCGATTCAAAATGTTTTGTATTTTTAGCTACATAAAAACAAAAAAGGCGTATATTTCAAATTAAGATTTTGCAAGTTTCCGGAAAACGCCATTAGCTACTGTCAGGATTTTTTCTAGTATTTTTTTTAGAACTTGTATAAATATAACTTTTGATTGTTTTTGCAAAGAGCACCTGCTCGGGAGCCAAAATTAACTTTCTATGTTCCTAGGGCCTATGAAAGAACTTGTGAGGCCTGGCTCCATCGACACACAAGTCGCGTTATCGAGGGTCTGGATGGGCCGGGCCGAGCCGTAAATCTTAAGGCGATCCTTGCAAGGAAAGAAACCCAAAGCGAGATCGGCCCATTTCTTATATAAATATCACAATCCCCAAATCCCAAACGGCTCATACTTCTGTCCTGTGAGTCTGCAACCCTTTCACACACCCTCTCCGGCATTTCAAATTTCGAATCCGCCGTCTCCGGTGCCACTGGCTCCCTCACCCATGGCGACCAACGCCCTCCTGTCTCCGACGGCGGGCAGGACGCCGAACCCCAAGGCAACGTCGTCCCCGTCCGCCCGCCGAGCTGCGGGGGACGCGGCCACGGCTGCCGCTTCCGCCGCGGCGTCGGACACGAAGGTGCGGTTCGAGGCGTACAACCGGCTGCAGGCGGCGGCGGTGGCCTTCGGGGAGAAGCTCCCTATTCCGGAGATAGTGGCGATAGGAGGCCAGTCAGATGGCAAGAGCTCGCTCCTGGAGGCTCTGCTCGGCTTCCGCTTCAACGTCCGAGAGGTCGAGATGGGCACCCGCCGCCCCCTCGTCCTCCAGATGGTCCACGACCCCGCCGCCCTCGAACCCCGATGCCGCTTCCAGGTGCGTGCTCAGCTTCTCCTCTTAGGGTTTCCCCCTTCTCTCTCAGATCGAGTCTAGTGCTTCTGGTAATCGCGAGCGAGCGGCTGATCTGGTGAGGGATTGTGCGGCGCATCGCAGGAGGAGGACTCGGAGGAGTACGGCCACCCGATGGTGCTGTCCACGGCCATCGCCGACCTCATTAAGCAGCGCACTGAGGCGCACCTCCGGACGATCCAGGCCGCCGTCTCGTCCAAGCCCATCGTCATGAGGGCTGAGTACGCCCACTGCCCCAACCTCACCATCATCGACACCCCAGGTTTCGTGCTTAAGGTAGGTAGAGGTGAATTTGTGACTTCTATACATCACAACAAATGGTAGTGGTTATTTAGTCTGTTCGTCAGCTGTTTGATGGAATTGTCTGACTGCTGTAGGCTAAGAAAGGTGAGCCAGAGAGGACGCCTCAGGAGATCCTGTCGATGGTGAAGACACTAGCGAGCCCGCCCCACCGCCTCATTCTGTTCCTCCAGCAGAGCAGTGTTGAGTGGTGCTCGTCGCTCTGGCTGGATGCAATTAGAGAGATCGATCCCGCCTTCAGGCGCACCATGATAGTCATCTCCAAGTTTGACAACCGACTCAAGGTATATATATGCCTGCACAACAATCAACACATTTTTATAAGCTTCTATAGCGTCTCCGGTGCGAATTGCAAAACTAAATTGGTACCCTGTCTCACTATATCGTCGCTGGTTTTGATCATTTCTAGGAATTTACCGAGAAATGGGAGGTAGATAGCTACTTGAGTGCGAGCGGTTACCTTGGTGACAATATCCACCCATTCTTTGTGGCTCTTCCAAAGGACCGAGGAACGGTCTCCAATGATGAGTTCCGGCGGCAAATATGTCAGGTAGATATTGATGTGTTGAAGCACTTGCGTGAAGGTGTGAAAGGGGGTTTCAATGAAGAGAAATATGGTTCATACATTGGGTTTAGTCGCCTCAGGAAGTACCTGGAATCTGAACTTCAGAAGAGGTACAAAGAAGCAGCTCCAGCCACCCTGGCACTGTTAGAGCAGAGATGCACTGATGTCTCGATGGACCTATCCAGACTGGACTCCAAACTGCAAGCAACCTCTGATGTCTCTCAGCTGAGGAGATCAGCAATGCTTCACGCTGCTTCTATTTGCACTCATTTGGTATGCTGACAAGACATGATCTGTCGTTGCATAACATTTCTTTTGAATTCCGTTGCGAAATATTGTACTAGAACTGATTGGCATTATATTTCTGTATGACAGCGTGCATTACTTGATGGAGCAGCTGATCCAGCCCCAGAGCTATGGGGGAAAACTACTGAAGAGGAACTAATGCACAGTGGTATTGGCAGCTGGCCTGGCATCAGCGCTGCTATAAAACCTCCCAACTCCAGTCTTAAGCTGTATGGTGGTGCGGCTTTTGAGAGGGTAATGCATGAATTCCGTTGTGCAACATACTCGATGGAGTGCCCACAGGTCTCAAGGGAGAAGGTACAATTTAGATTTGAACTTTGCAGGTAATCTTTAAAGAAGTTAGCTGAACTGGGATATTGATGTCATCAGGTTGCAAACATATTACTTGCCCATGCTGGAAGAGGTGGGAGCAGCGGGATGAGTGAGGCAGCCGCTGAGATAGCACGTGCGGCTGCACGATCGTGGCTTGCTCCTCTCACAGAAACTGCGTGTGATCGGCTTGCATTTGTCCTGCAAAGCCTATTTGACCTTGCAATGGAGCGCAGCCGCAATGATGATTCAAAATGTAAGCATTGGATTTTTGTTGTGCTGAGTTTCATCTTGCTTGTAGCCATATTTAGCAATTCAATAATATTTTTATAGTTTTTTAAGACACAAAGGGAACTACTGGTAGCATTTTCCAAACCAATTGCACCAAATGCGTCCATTAAGTGTCTGTGTTCCTTAATGTTAGTTTCTGTCTCTCTGCTATTATTGTTGATCACTGTCTCCATTAAAATTTAAACAGGCAATCATTAGTGTGGCATTTAATGGTGAACTACTCTTCATATTGATCTTACGATGAATCGCTGTGTATACATGTATCTCATTTTCTACAGGCTTTAAGATACCATTATCATCAGTTTTATCTTTTGTCCTCTTATTATTTTAATCATTTCACTGGAGTTACAGATATAGCCGTTTTGTACTTTAACAAGTCCCTGCAGTACAGGATCAATTTGCTAAACGGTTTTCACACTTTCACTCTTTTTGCCTAGCAGATCAAAATGTTGAAAATATGGATGGATATGTTGGCTTCCTTGCTGCTCTCCGGTGCTCCTATTATAAGTTTGTCAAGGATTTGTCCAAGCAATGCAAGCAGATAGTACGACATCACCTTGATTCAGTCACGAGCCCCTACTCCCATATTTGTTATGAGAGCGACTTTCTTGGTGGCGCCAGCTCTGTAGCAAACACTCTTCACAGGTTTAACCAGTTCAATGGAGTTGCAACTTTTGACCTATCAGACAGTGGATCTACACTGGAGGAAGGCCTGGAGAATGTACCACCAAAAGATCAGCAGCATATGACACCACCTGCTAAAGCAAATGACTCGAGGGATATTCTGAGAGAAAGCCAGCTGACAGTTCCTGAGACGCCATCTCCTGATCTGCCGGGTGATATGCATGGTGGTAAGAAGAAAGACAACGGAAATATGAATGATGGTGGGGCAAGGAAAAGACATGCAAGGATGGCAGCGTATGCAAACAGGAATCACCATAGCAATGTGACTGTTGGTGCTGATGATCTAGTCTCAAGATCAGGGTCATCGTACTCCAGCATATGCTCAATATCTGCTCAGATTTTTTCCAAAATGCGAGAAGTCCTGATTGAAAGGAATGTTCCCTCTGCATTGAACTCTGGATTCTTAACACCATGGTACGATCTAATTTATAGCTATAGCTATATTATACACATAGCACATGCATTCCTCTTCCTGCTAGTTTACTCTGTAGGTGAAGTATTATGTGTAAATTGTGATTGGTATCTCCAACCAACTGATCACAATCCTCTTCCTGCAACTAGTAGTCACGAACTGTCAATTATTTAATGTTTGTAACGAGCTGAGCACAAACTCAATGAACAGTCTAACTTAGCAGATATCTGGAAGACACATCTGTAAGGCAGATATTCTAAGTTCGATCTCAAGAATAACAATCTGAATCGCTGATACTTATTCAGTGATAGATATACTTTGGCTGCTAATGTATATTGAATTATAGATTAGATAGTTGGCATCGAACAGGTCTATCCAGTATGTGTGATGTTTTTATTATCATCTAACCTTTTGCTTTGTTTTGATGCATGGCAGCCGTGAAAGGTTGTTTCTAGCACTTGGATTTGAGCTGTTTGCTGTAAACGACGATAAGTTCATGGACATGTTCGTGTCTCCTGGCGCAGTTGATTCCATCCAGAATGAGCGCCAGTCTCTGCTGAAGCGTCAAAAGATTTTGCTGTCCTGTTTGAGCGAGTTCAAGAACATCTCGCGGACTCTCTAGTTGAGATCTTTCTGCCGCTTCTTCCACCGGCATGTATTCATGAGCTTCAGGGTATCCCTACAATACTGTTGTTTTATTACCGCTGCACATCCTCATTAGCCCCTTGCTTCTGTACCTTATCGCAAGCCATTCTCTCTGTTGTGTGTATGTCAAATTTACTTATTGACAAGTTGTGTACTACCACTTAGCATTTGTTCAACACTGATATTATCCCCATCAAATATTGGGGCTTTTAAACTCGGTCATAAATTTGCAACTTGGAGATGATTTGAATATGAATTATGCGATGATCTCGAATCTCACCAGTTGTGCACAACTCCATTTGTTTACTCAGCATGTGGTCTGGTTGGACTGTTTCTCTTTTAGGTTCAACTATGAGATAGTTGCGCATGAATGCACTACTGATACGATTCAACAGATTTGGTCATGAGGCGAAATGGCCAGATGTGGCCCTAATAAATACTGTATGCTGTTGTTGGTTGGAGTTTGATGACACCCTCCCTGTATCTTTCTGGTCATATTTTCAACTGTCACCTGCATGATAGCTGAGATCAGGCGATATCTTCTGCTTCCGTTCCCAGTTATCTTTCATGCTTCCCACTTTCCTTCATTTATTTACAACTGTATTTCCTTGTAGCTTAAGCATGGTTTCTCCTGTAGTCCCATTATTCTCTCAAGTAATAATTGAGTGATACGAGCTGTTGCTTTCTAGTTGTTCAATGTCGACAAACACGTAAGAGTGTATTCTGATTCCCTTTGGTAACAATGGCATGCCTAGTTGCCCCAGTTAAAAAGTTCGGCAACTTATGAATCTCAAGCACGCAACTGCTCAGTTTGATTTATAATTAGTAACTTGGTTTGTCCATGGCTGTACTCTATCTCTGTCATATCTTTTCGTTCGTATCATCCTTTTTCAGTGAACTCTTTGAATCAATTCATGTACGAGTAGCAAGTTGCAGAGAAGGTGAACACCACGGACGTGAGGCAACAAGCAAACATATGGCCTTTTCTTTGTGACTCTACCAAAAGGTTTTTGTTTTGTTTGTTTCTTTCTCCTAATCTTCTATCTGCTGGGTCAGTCAATGGATGCTGTTCTTTGTTTAGACTCGTATCTTCATTATGTTAATATCTTAAATTAGACTCCGCGAATCGTACGTTGGACTCCAGCCGTGGAGTGGAGTGGAGTGGAGCGAGTGAAAGGGAGTGTGCGTAGCTACAAGACAGGGGGAATTGCTGATGGGCATCTTGCATCCATCCACTTGTGTGGTCCGTTGGACAACTGGTAGATGCAGTATGCGCGACGACGGAATCATGGTCTCGTGGAACCGAAGGACCAGGGAGCCAGTAGTAGATCAGCTGCTGGATTGTTTACTTTGGTGGGTTCACTAGGTAGGTCATCAAGGAACAACGACCTATTATGCATGTTATTCGTCCACTGTGCACTGGTCTTCTTCAAGAATGAAAAGGACTGTACCCCTAGTAGAGGTTTTCGTGGCTGTTGTGAGCGAGGGAATGGGTTCACGGTCGCGGTGGCACCCGGTAGATCTCCCTGTCTGAAAGATATAAGAGTACAGTTTTTTTGACATTCAAAGATAAGAGTACAGTTGAAAACGGGGAGTGTGCTGTGTGCAGGGTGATCTAAATGTGACAGGACAGCAAGTGTGGTCCAGACTCCATGGAAGGTGTGGAATTGGTCGAGGATTGATCGTGCTTAGTTTTGCTGGTCAAAGGAGGATTAATTAGTCCAAGTGTGAAATGCAGCGCTAACCCCTCACTAGTACCACCATCTGACAAAATTAATTTGTTCACTTGGGTGGACTATGACTTGTGGAGCTGAGAAAAGTTGAATCGAAGAGGGGCAAACAAGGACACATCAGAGTTGAAATGCGAAGCTGAAACTGTTAGCATTTGGCACTGTCATACTGTACATGAAACTGTCAGAAAATACACGATCCAACTACTAGCAGATGGATGGATATAAAGATGCAAATCTGCTGGACAGATTGTTGTCCCTGAGCTGTAGTTGCAAAGACATAGTAGTTGTCAATTTGGATACATAAATTGGGCAAGCTCGCACCACCAGGTCCCCCACCATGCATCGTTCGATGATCGTGGATCGTCAGCCATGACATTGAATACGTGGAATATGCACAGCTGGCACACATGTGGTACTGTATTGACACGGCATGTTATCTGTGACGGAAGCGAAGCATATCTATCTATGCCCTCGCTTCACGGGGCATTCGGTACTCATCAGAAATTAGAAAACGATGAGGTCCGTCCGTCCGTCCATCGCCAGGAGGAGCGGGCATGATTGGAATGGATCTCGTAGGCTACACATGTATGGATGGATTTGGGAGTTGGAGCTGAAGTGCACTCCATCCAAGAACAAAAACAAAACGAGCGTGCTACGGGTGCGCGCGAGTGATGGAGCGTTTGACCAGTGTTCCGTTGGCGGAGGGGAGGGGGGCAATGATGAACTCGGCGAAAGCGACCAAGGCCTTTGGCGGCGACCGCGCGCGCGCCGTGCCGAGCCGGCAACGGCAGGAGGACAGCATGGGGTCGCATTTCTCCTCGGCTGGCGCATGCAGGCATGCAGCTCGGGCAGCGCCACACCATTCCGTGGCTACTGGCTACGCACTACCGGCCCCGGCCCTCCGGAGCGACCTGACGCTCTCGTACCGATAGTTTCGCCACGCGACGTCGCCGAGCGCGCTGCTGTGGCGGACCACCGCCCGCACGGCTCGGCCACCGAGCGGACCGAGATCCTGTGGATACGCGTTAACCGGACATCATCAAGCAATTGAGAATGGAAGCGATCGATTCTACTCCATCTTCCATCCATTTTCACTGCTACTGCAGTTGATCGAGCATCAGAACTCTAAGAGCATCCCACTAGTATTCCCACGAGCGCATTGTCAGGCTGATTTTTTATCGGACGGCGAAAGTTCGTGTCGGATTTAGCCCATATTTCATCTGGTGTTGCTAAGCCGAATCCAAGACGCTGGAAAATATCTTGGAACGCCGATGAAGCGAAATTGGCGGGAAAAAAAGTCGGTGGCTACACCAGTCAACGTGTGAAATTAAGTCATCCTCATCCTGTCGTCTCGGTTCCCGCAACAGACCACCGAGCAACGACCGCTTGTCTCGTCGGCCACATGTCGTCGTAATGGCGAGCCACCGTCGGCCCACCTTTCCGCCGTTTTCTCCTTTTCCGCCCATGCCGCTACAACCTTCTTCGCAGCCCTTTCCTCTTTCGGCTATAAATGTCGGTGCCCTCTCCACCTCCCAAAGCACACACTCTCACTTCCAATTCCCCACCCACAAGCTCCACCTTCGGCGACGAGAATAAGAGCTCGACGGAAGCAATGGCGGAGTGGTACCCCGACGATCCGACGGCGAACAACTTCGGTCGGTGTTCTCTGTAACCGTGGGAGGCACGACTTCTCTACGACATCGGACTTTCGGTGTCGTCCGACCTAGAAGCTCAACGCCGTCGACGTGCCCGTGCCGCCGGTGCTGGAGGATTCCGACCTCGTCGAGGAGATCCAGGTGGCCATCGCCGCCATGGAGAGGATTCAAAGCTCGCCGAAGACCCTGGTAACCTTGTGCACTAGGAGAATTTCTTCGTCGAGCGGAGGAACCAGGAACTCGCCGCCCATGACGAGGCCGGCCCTCCGCCAAAGCGACACAACACCGTGGGACGGCATCGGCGGTGAAGCGCACCGGGCCTAACCCTGGCGGCCGTCCTCAAGCACATCACCGCCGGTGACTGCCCTAAGTTGGGATACCCTCCGCGGTCACCGCCGTCGTTCGCTCGGCGCCGTGCAACATCAAACCGGCTGCCGAGGAGGATGGGCGGCCTCACCTCTTTGTCCTCCGCATCGGCGGTGCGCTCATCGGGCTCGGAGCCGGCACAGTCGCCTCGCACCATGCCTCCACTCCGATCGGTGAAGCGGGAGGTGGAGTCACGTGTGCGCTCGCCGACGAGGACGCGTTCACGCGGCCTCGTCATCAACGAAGGCCGCACGTCATCGCCGCCAACTGGCCACCTTTGCCTGGAGATGCCGAGGCTGCGCACGCCGAAGCCCGAGCCGGCGGAATGGGCCGTCCCCGTCGACGAGGACGAGTTCGTCCTCAAGATGGCCATGGAGGCGTCTCTCAACGACATGCCGCTGATGCAGGCGCCGGACGCCTGCACCTGGTCCAGGGAAGACTGGGAGCAGGAGGAGGCCGAACGCATCCGATGTATATGCAGGGGCAGGACGAGCGTCAGGTCGTACGTGGCGCTCGCTGGCAGCGCACCCACCAGGGACGCGCCGCTCATCGTCCTCGACGACAACAAAGACGAGGTCGGACCCTCATCGCGGCCATGGCGCTGCAGCGACGCCGGCCAGGGCAGCTTTCGTCCACCGCAGTCGCCAAGTGATGACGACGTCGATGACAACGAGACTAGAGACGCTGACTACACGTCGTTCTACCGCCACTTCGGCATGTAAACGGCGCGCCCGGCGGTATCGGCATCGTCATCACATAGTGTTAGTTATTTCTATGTTTTTTTAGTTTTTCTTTAGCCTATTACGGTCAAAATCCGAGTATATGTCCGAATTTAACATAATAATATATATAAATATAAATTTTAATAAAATTGCCTATATTCGTCTAAATTTGATCATGTTTGCTTTTTGCTTTCCATTCCGATATCGAATGTTACGTTCGGCCAAAATCTGGGTCTGGGAACACCGAACGAAGTGGAGATGGTCTAAACCTTATAATGCTCGTTCTCGAAAAAAAATCTTAATCATGCTTTTGTTGCCAAACGTGGCCAACGCCAACAGCATTTTCTCCCATGATCTATGTGGCAATGCAATCGGCGCGTGTCCGTTCCATGCGCGCCTCGACCGTCCCGAATCGGGCGCCCACTCACTCCACGCGGCCGGTGGGGTTCCAGATTAGTCAATGGCGTCTCTCACTCTCTCCTGGCCGTTGAGAAACGGGAATTTGATGCCCACCTTCCATTTCCTCTCTTCTATCTTTTCATGGTGGAAATGGAACCAAGTTCATACTACTACTAGCAACGTAAATTAGTGGATACGATTCCCCAACCACGGTCCGTCGTTGTGGTGTTGATTAGTCCGCATAAAACTCGAGCTGGAAATATAGAGCTCGTCCAAATCTAGCCTCTTTTGCGGTCTTCCCCAACCAATCTGTGACAACCACAACCGGGCCGTAAGGGCATCTTCATTGGCCGACCTAGTTACAAACGGCATGTTTATGTCCGTTTGGGTCGGGTCGTGTGATATGGGGAGGGGATCCGGTCTGTCCGGTCAGCCGCGCCCAGCGGAACGATCCATTTGACTGGTCTAGGCATGAAACAGTTTACGGTAAAAACTGGCAAAGTTCATGCTTAATTTACATTCAAAATATAAAAAATAGAATTTAAACAACTGCTAGCCCTAGCTACCGATCTTCGCGCGTCGGCGCTGCCTCGTCCATCTACGGGTCGAGGTCCGTGTCCTCTGGCGGCGTCCAGAGGTTGGGCGACGGCAGGGCCGGAGCGGGAGCGAGCACAGTTGGATTGATCGCTCGCACATGCCACGACGACCAACTGTACGGGAGGTGCACCAGATCCATCCCCACATCCGGCGCAATCGAAGGCGCCAATCCCGGCAGCGGCGGCGGTGGAGGCAGCTAGGCGCTCGCCTGCGCCACCATGCCGGTGAGCTGGACGACTTCCTCGAAGCCGACCCAGTGGGCTTCCTCCTCCCGCGCGCTGGCCGCAATGGCCTGCTCGGTGAAGGCGTCCTCGTCGTAGCCCCGCACCAGCACCTCGCGGTACTCCGGAGGCAAGTTCACGACGACGCCGTCCACCGCCTCCTGCTTGACGACGATGCCGTTGTCCTCCTCCTCCTCGCCGTTGCCGTCCTCACTATTGAGCTCGGCGTCGGAGTGGTTGATGACACCCTCGTCGTCCAAGTCGATGTTAGGGACGACGTAGACCTCCCACGGCTGCAGGTCACGACGGATGGTGGTCGCGCGCCGCGCCTTGTGCTCCCACTCGAGGAACTGTTTCTAGTAGTCCTCGCTCTGGTAGCCGCTCTCCACTGTATAGTCCGCGGGAGGTTGCTAATCCGGCGGCGGATCTCCTCCTCCAGCCCTTTGCCCTTCTTGGGCACGGGAGGCACTGGGACACGGTCCCGGTTGAGGTGCCAGCCGGTGGGGAGGGAGACATCCTTGTGGTTGATGCTCCGGCCTTCCCTCCACCGGCACTCGCACTCCGCGACGGGAAGTACCGTCGGCTGCGGCGGTCCCGCGGTAGCGGGTAGTCCCCCACGGGGCGGCCCCAGAAATCCTCCGACTGTGGCGGAGGCGGCAGGGATGTGCCACAAAGGAATGCCGACAGCCTGGAGCGTTGGCTGCTAGAGCCAGACGCCTCGTGGTCGTGCTTGCTCCTCTTCAGCCACGACGGGATATTCATCGTTGGTGGCGACGAAGGGTTTGCGATGGCGAGAGGTGGGGAGGACGACACCGATGGGCGCATGGTTAAATAGCCCAGCCGCCCGTGAACACGCGCAGCTTCCCGCTCCTTCGCCATCAATGTCGGCGCGGAAACGCAGGCGGCGCCCAGTGAGTCAGTGTGCCGTCTCGTCGCCATTGATGGCGCAGGCCGCCGTTGGTCAGCCTTCCGTACAGTGCCTCTGAATCGGTGCCGCGGTTGCGTCTGAATCGATGCCGCTGACCGCGTCTGGATCAATATCGCCGGTAAACGATGGCTAACGAGTGGGCCAGCGGCACCAATGGGCAGGACATCCAAGCTGTCCGTCCGCGTCCGGACCGTCACAACCGTTACCCAGATTAGATATACGGATGAATAGAACCGGACGCGTTTGTTCGGATGGGTGGATCCGCTGAGACGCCCGCACACGCCTCACGCCTCCGCCCAAACAAGTTCAAACGCGTTTGGACCTAACTGAACTCAACGGACTCCAAATTCCATGCCATGCGCACGACACGAGGGAGGAATTCTGGGAGTGTACAGGGCCAAGGAAAGGAGGCACGTCGAGGCAGGGGCAGGGACGGGACAAGTGAGGATAGCCCCACCAGCAGCAGGGCAGCGGCAGCAGGTGGTGAAATCACAGGGGGCTTGTCCAAGTCAATGTCTGCAACCTTTTTCTGGCTCCAAAGCATCTTTGGAGTTTGGACCCTTCCCGAAAAAGCACGTGGTGGTGCAGGCAGAAATAGACAAGGCAGAGTACCAAAACGCTGAAGGGTGCCTTGTGTTTCATCCTAAATATCCACACGCCATCTTTATTCTTGTACTCCCTCCATCCTAAATATTAAAGCGTTAAAAAAATTAACCTAATTACTTGACGGCGCGCGGACGCCAGGTTGACGAGTACGGTGCGCTACGACGCTTGTCACACGTCGCACGCGCACGTCCAGCGTGGTAACGTGGGTTAATGGGCCTAGGTTGATTTTTGTCTGTTTCTATCCCACTCCGCGCATCATGGCACATTAACTCCCTCCCGTCTCTCTCGCGCTCGCTCTGCTCTCTCTCACTTCCTCTCTCCAAACCGCAGTGCGGGGGCGGTTCCGTTCCGGCATCCGGCGATTGGAGGCGGTGGTGGAGCCGTTCGCGAGGGGAACTGGCGCGTGGCCGGCGGAGGTCTACATCAGCGAGTGGAGGCGTTGATTTTCTCGGGGATTCTCGGCGGAATCTGACGATTGACGCCTAGTTTTTTATGGATATCCCTGTAGGATTTAGGCGAGCATATTTTTGGCACATTTCGAGCACCGTGACAGATTAGACGGTACGTTTTACCTTCTGATTCCATGAATCCCCATGATTTTTGTCTCCTCCGTGTGTGTTTTTTCACGCGATTTGTGTGGTTCTCTCGGGGTGGATTGGCGCCAGGGAGTTCGCCTGTGATTTTGCGTGGTTCTCTATGGTTTCGATTCACGGTGGATTGCTTTGTAGGGGTTATATGAAGCGCATTCATGCTTTTGTAGGGAGTGGATTGGCGCATTAAGGAAGGAGATGGGAGGGGATTTTGATGCGTGCTATTACCAGAGGACTAGGATATGATTTTCGGATGATTTAGTAGTTGATTAGTTTTGCTTTTTTGTTGATTAATTGCTTTTGTTCTCAAATAAGTTGCCGGTACAAACATCGTTTGTTTCATACATGACAGTATTAGTTGCTACTAGAAGTTGTTGTTTCGTAGTCTGTGATAAGGAACATGATTTAGTCTGTGATAGTAGAAGTTGCTTGTCTCACACTATTTGTTGCTCAACCTGGCAAGTTTGTTGGCTACATGATAATAGAAGTTGCTTGTCTCACACTATTAGTTGCTCACACTACTAGTTGATTTAGTAGTTGATTAGTTGTTTTTTCTGTTGATTAGTTGCTTTTGTTGAAAAATAAGTTGTCAGTACAGTACTAGTTGCTAGTAGAAGTTGTTGTTTCGTAGTCTGCGACAAGTATCATGATTTAGTCTGTGATAATAGAAGTTGTTTGTCTCACACTTTTTAGTTGCTCAACCTAGCAAGTTTGTTGGCTACATGATAATAGAAGTTGCTTATGTCACACTATTAGTTGCTCAATCTGACAAGTTATGTCTGACATTTTATTAGTTGTTGAACCTGATATTATTTTGTTGCCTGCATGGCAATATAGGTTGGTTGCCTGACATTTAGTAGGTGCTACGACATAAGTAGTTGGTTTGCCTAACATGTTTGTTGCCTATATTGGACTAGTAGTTGCACAGTTTGCTCAGCCAGACCTGTCTGTTTGCTTATCTGACATAAGTAGTTGCTAAATACAATATGTTTTTTTCATACATCCAAGAAGAAGTTGCTAGTTAAAGTTTTTTTAAAAAGTTATGTGTTTCCATACTATTGGTTAAGCAGGTTTGCATGATGGATGGGTCTGATCCATCAGCAGGTGGGGGATCATCTTCAGGGAGCCAAGAAACTAAGGTTCCACCTACTAATGTGTTAAGTTGCCAACCTATTCTGTTTTATGCATGGATTTTTTCTACTTACAATTTTTGCTCATCTGGCTGCATAAAAAAGGAGCATATTTTTTGACATGTTGGTACTCTATGTAGTTGCCATGAACAAAGGTTGCCTCAGACACAAAAGTTGGCTCAACTAAGATGCAAGTTGCAAACTACTAGTGAAAAGTTGCCCATAGTTTTATGAAAAAGACAATAAATCGTTAACTCAGAAAAGATTTTTTTACATGGGGGATCGTGTGTGGGTAATTGGTAGGACACTATTTCTGACGAAAAAGGAGTATGTTCATGTTAAAAAGAAGTTTCCTGCGATATGATAGAAGTTGCCTGCAATGTGATAGAAGTTGCCAGGAAACAGGAACTAGTTGCCTACCCCCTTAGAAAAGTTGCTACGAAACAGGGAAAAATTGCATCCATTATTAGAAATAGTTGCTAAGAAACAGGAAAAATTTGCCTCCACCCTTATAAAAGTTGCTAAGTAAAAACATAAAAAGTTGCAATTTTTTCCATGTGAACTGCAATCTACGAAAAAGAAGTTGCCTGGCATATGGTAGAAGTTGCTACAAAACAGAGAAAAGTTGCTAAAAACATCACAAAAGTTGCAACTTTCATCTGAATTGCAAGAACAGATTAAAAAACCTAGAAGGACATGACAACATAGGTTGTCTAGGAGCTGGGAAAGTTATTAAGGAGCATAGCCAAGTTGCTTGTGTTTGGCACAAAGTTAACTCCAGCAAAAAGAAATCAACAAGAGAATAGCAGAGAGAAAAAGATGGATGAGTACCTGTGTTGAATTTGAGAGAGCAATTCCAGATGTAGGTGCGTTCCTCGAGCTGCTCTCCGCATGGAACATGTTCGTATGGTTGAGGATCAGGAGGTTTCCATCTTTTGATGGGTTCATGGAGCCAGCAAGAGGAAGCAAAGGTAGCTGGGGATGGAGGAAGAAGACGACCTAGGGGATGAGATCTGGGGGCAGTAGGGTTAGAGAGAGGACAGAAGGATGGACAGGCTGATGCGGGACGCGGGGGATCACGGGCTAGGGCGCACTGGGGGCCGCCAGATAAAATCAAACGAGCGCACCCCCTCGCAGAAACCGAGGAAAAGCAGTCAAAAGCGGAGAGAAGAACTTTCCAAAAGTGGAAATTGCCCAGCTGGCAAACCTGGCGCGCCCAACTCGTCCTTTTGGCACCCGGGCGCCCGCTAGACTCGTCCAAAAATTAATTACTGCATGTGCATGCAGGGGCAATAAGGGACAAATGACTTTTTTTTGTCACCAGCTGACGTGGGTTGATTTCGTCAATGCCCATTTTTATGTACTTGGGTTTTGGAGAAGATGGGGATGCTGAAAGTCGTGGAACGGTTAACATACAAGCAATACGTTACACAGGATTTACCCAGGTTCAAACCCTAGAGGGAAAACCCTACTCCTGCTTGTCTGCTCTTGATTACGGCGAAACCAAATATTACAGGGGTGCGCAGATGCAATCTGGCGTGGAGGTGTGTATGTGATGGTGGAAGAGATCCTTCTCGCCGTACCCTCTTGGCCTTTATATAGATAGGCAGGTCCCAGGCTTAGGTCGAGTCGGTTATAGATTAGGGTTGGTATCCTTTGAAATTCTATCTAATCTAGACTTGTCCTCCAAGGAGTCGAAAACGCCATGGGCTTGGGCATGCGAAGTCTTCATGGGCCACGTGTCTTGACATGGGCCTTCCTTGGGCTGGACCAGGTATACCAGTGTCATTTAACTGTGGGGTATGTCCATGTTAGTAGCCCCCGAGCGTTCAGTCGAATCATAGATTCGGCTGGAGACTCTTGAATCTTTCGGGTGCTATGTAGTTGAACCTGGTTTGTAAGGAGAAATGCTTAGTTCATAGAGATTGTTGATGCGTGTGCCTGGCTCACCCGACAGATCAGGGCCAGTTAACTGTCATAGGACAAAACAATATGATCTTCATCAAACTCGAGTCCCCGGAGTCGAATTCGGAACGATTGCTGGTGTGATTCGACTCAGGCCGTTGCGTACTTACAGGAGTCGAATCCCAGTGATTTTTAAGTGATGTACCCAACGCGTCTGTCAGGATTTTTAAGTGATGTACCCAACACGGAAGTTTACTAGCAGAGCGCAGTCATGTGCGTTACCAGGTCATCAAATGATATCTGTAGGGCTTATCTTTGCGCCGCAGACACAACATCCAAAGTTTTATCACCACGGAGGTGTTTCGGGTGGCCAAGGATACTGCTTCTCACTTAGCGTTTCTTTGGGAAAAGTTGCCAAAAATATTTTTTGTCATATTTGATCCGAAGGATCACAGTCGAAGGATTCATAGGGTGCACGGCCAGTGCTCCCTATGAGAGTAGCCCCCCGAGTGTCTGTTCGAGTCGTAGACTCGAGCAGAGACTTTAATTCAGTCATTTTCAACATAGGTCCAAAGGACACAATTTTTTCGGATGCTTCAACCGATGCTTGATGGCGCCCAGCACTGTCGTGGGACGCTTCGTTGGAAACCCCAAGAGCAAGGTGTGAAGAGCACACCATCAAGTTTTCCCTCAGTAAGAAACCAAGGTTATTGAACCAGTAGGAGGAAGGAAACGTCTCAAAGGTGTTGCAAGTAACACGGAAACCTGCACAACACAAACTCAAGGCTTTGCCCCAACGAATCAGTGAGGTTGTCAAGCTCACCGGTTTGCTGTAACAAAGGATTAAACGTATGGTGTGGAAGATGATGGTTTGCAGCAAGTAAACATGTAACAGTGGAATATGTATCAATGGTAAAGATTGGACCGGTGTCCATAGTTCACTAGAGGTGCTCTCCTTATATAAACAACATGGCATGAAGGGTAAACAAATTATAGCAGGGCAATTTACAGGAACTGAGCATGGCATAGCAATGCAATACTAGACAAAAAGATCCTATGAGATTCGATTGGGCAATACAACAATATATATAGACCGCCATCCAACTGCATCTATGACTAGAAGTCCACCTTCAGGTTATCATCCGAACCCCCTCCAGTATTAAGTTGCAAGTAACAGACAACTGCTTTAAGCAAAGTGTGTAAGGTAAACAATCCACTTGTTCCATGAACAAGAGACCGTTGTTTTCTCCCTAGTGGCAACAACACATCTACAACCGAAGAGATTTCTGTCACTTCCCTTGGAAACTAGAGGCATGAACCCACTATCGAGCATAAATACCCCCTCTTGGAGTCACTAGAAACTACTTGGCCAAGATAGCTACTAACAACGGAGAGCATGCAAGATCACAAACAACACATACATGATAGAATCAAATAGACAAAACCATTAATCAATCTAACATAGTAATCTCAATATCCATCGGATCCCCGCAAACACAACATGCATGATTACAAATAGATTAGATCTTGATAATGAACGGAGCTCACAAGATCTATACATGAAAGCACAAGGAGGAGATACAACCATCTAGCTACTACATGGACCCGTAGTACAAGGTGGAACTACTCACGCTTCATACCGGAGAAGAAGGCCTCCAGGATGATCTCCCCTCCGGCAGGGTGCCGGGAAGAACTTTAGATCCCCCCGATCTAGGGACGATGGTGGCGGCTACAGAAGGTTTCGTGGAGTTTTGATCAGGTCCTAGGGTTTCTGCATCGGGGGCTTCTTATAGGCGAATGGGGAGCCGTGAGGGCCATCAGGGGGCCACACCCTACCTAGGCGCGGGGTGGGCTCACCCATGCCTAGGGGGGTCTGGCCGCCCCGTGGCGCCCCTCCGTCTCGTCTTCTGGCTTCGTGTCGCCCACGGTAAAATATCGACTTTGGATTTTGTCCCGTCCAATTCCGAGAATATTGATTTTCTGCCATTTTGGAACAAAAAACAGAAGAAAACAGGCAACTGACACTGTGGCAACTTGTTAATAGGTTAGTTCCAGAAAAGATATAAAAACACCTCAAAGTGTAGACAAAGCAAAGCAAAGTAGATACTAAACAAGCACGGATTATAAAAAATTATAGATACGTTTCCGACGTATCAAGCATCCCCAAGCTTAACTCCTGCTCATCCTCAAGTAGGTAAGTGATAAAAGAATAATTTTTGAGGTGACATGCACCGTCAAAACCAAGATCAAACCATTTGCAAGCATTGAAAGCTGGGATCAAAGAACTCAAACATGTGCATGAAAGATGGAGTTTTAACAATAAGACAAAGTAACTAAGCATGCAACATGAAAGGCTACAAACAAAGACCATGAATAACATGCATTGAAAAACGTTTGTTTGTTTCACATACAGAAAACATGGCATAGTGGCAATCAGCTTGTCCCTCATAGAGTAGCAAATAGATGCATAGGACACCTTCAAAGTTCATAAGAGTGACTAGATACAAAAAGCACAAGAACTAGTAATATCACATTATGCATCAATCAATAAGTTTTGGGACACTGCACACATAATGGCAACTCTGCTCTCTTAATGGTGCCTAAAGGTAGAAGATGGAGACTCAAATAATGGTGGAAGAAAGGCCCTTCATGAAGGGAAGCAGGGATTTCAAGTTACAAAAAGAGCTTCCAAAAATTATGGTACTTGTTAGCTTTCAGCCCTCATTGCCCCTATCATAAGCATCTTGAAGTGATTAAGGTTAGAGTGAACAAACTATGGAGTATATGCTTGACAAAGTATAAGTTGGCAATATCAAGTCCCTAGAATACGAGGGCCACACCTCATGCTACTCAAATTCAGTCACCTATAAGTTCTTGTCATAGTAAGTACATGCGTATCATAGAGAACCGCCAACGGGGTACCCCTTGCACATGGTATAGTGGCTATCCCATAACCAAAATGACAAGGCAAGCAGACAATGAGCATCTCAGCGATCTTTTCATTTACTATGTGCATAGCTTTTTTATTGAGGATGCTTCACAAAATGCTCATTATGGTGATGCTGCAAGTTTCCACCATGATTAGGCATGGCTTATGCTAGCGGCCCAGGCGTTTCTCTAACACAAAATACATAACTCCATGGACTCACAAGCTCTATCTTTATTTCACACTGGTGACATCCATAGACAAAATAACATGATATCAACTGTGTACAAAGTACAAGTGCAATGTTGAAAACGTTCCCTGTGACAGCACGGTTCTGCTAATTCCAATGTATAAGTGCAAGCATATACAACATAGATGACACAATGGTTCAAGTTTATTAGGGACAAATAATATAAAGTGTGCCATCAAGTTTGTGAGGGCTTTAATCACTAAGTTTTCACATAACAAAATACTTTTTAATTGAAAGATAGCCGAAAACAAGAATATACTTGGAATGGTGTAACACACCATGCATAGGAGTTTATAGTGGTCACTTTGGAATAACTTGGTTTGTTGGGAGTTGGAAGCATGAGTAGAGCTTACTCATACAAGTGGAGGCTAGCAAAAGACTGGGAGCAACCAACTAAGAGAGCAATAATGGCCATAATCATGCAGTGCAATAAAAAATTACTAATCAAAGCATAGAGTGGTACTACAAGTCAAGGACTAAATGATCATAGAGGCTATGGTGACTTGTTCATAGTCATAACATGGTGTGAGCATGTGCCAAGTCAACCCAAACAAAAGATCAAAGGAGAATACCACAATACCATGTTTTTGCATGCTAAAACAACGCATATTTTTTTTCAAGGCACACTAGACAATCCCAATTGTTTGGAACAAGACATGCTACAACAATAATCACTAAGCATAAGGTCAAAACAACAACTAGCATGTCATGCTAAAGTCTAAGTCACAGTCAATGCAAGCTCCTATTGCACTTATCAAGCAAGAACTTTCTACTCCTTTCCAACACCAAGCAACTTATTTGAAACAACACAGCGAGAACGGGGGTCCAAACTAATTTATTCAAGAAAACTAAACAAACTAAACAACGCAAACGAAAACTAAGACGCTCCAAGAACAACACAACAGTGCATGAAGCAATAAAAACGAAGTGTCTAGACGGACCTGGGCTTTTTATTGATGAAGAAGGGGATCCTTGGGAATCCCCAAGCTTTGACGCTTGTACCTCTTGGATATTTCTTGGGGTGACACCAGGGTGGAATCCCCAAGCTTGAGCTTTTGTCCATTCTTCATCTTATTACATCATTCTCTATCTACACCTGAAATTTTTCCTTCATACAAAACTTCACACAATCTTCATTAGCGTATTCAAAAGATAATATACCTTTGGGTTTAGCTTGAGAACAGAAAACTTTTCACTAAAAACACAAGCTACTGTAGCAACCCCTTCAAAAAGCTCAATTCCCCAAAAGAGAACTCAAAAAGGAATCAATAAGAAGCAAATGCAAATAATGGCAGAAATCTATCAAAACAGACTAGCAGGTAGAAACCGATTTTTAAAAAATCTTCTGTTGCTCAAAGCAAAAAGTGTTGAACTAACAGAAGTTAGATAATATACTGGGGGATTTATTCGTAAATTTTCAGCTCAACCCGACTTACAGTGACTCCTCACGAATTTTTATGATGGAGGACAGAAATCTGTTTCGGGACAACAACTCCCCAAATCTTACTTTCCTCTCATTAGAGGTCATTCTTGGCGCAAAAAGCAAACAAAAAGGATAAGGAGAGGTCATTACTGAAGTAATAACTTCCAATAATCAAGGAAACTCTTGGGTTATCTTCCAACAAGTACTTTTCTTTAACGCCTTTAAGTTAGGCACAAGAAGCAAGAAATCAAGTATTTTCAAATAAGGAAGCATTAACATCAAACCTTGCTTTCAGAGGAGGAGCAAAAAGTAACTTCTCTCTCCTCATAGGGAAGTGTTCAATACCTTTCTTGAATGGAAATTGATATTTAATGGTGCCTTCTTTCATATCAATGATGGCACCAACAGCTCTAAGAAAAGGTCTTTCCAAAGTAATAGGACAAGAAGCATTGTATTCAACATCCAAAACATAGAAATTAATAGGGACATAAGCATTGTTAACCATGATGAGAACATCATTAATACTCCCCATTAGTTTCTTCTTAGCATTATCATCAAGTGGAACATCCAAATAACAATCTTCCAAAGGTGGCAAATCAAGCATTTCATAAATCTTCCTAGGCATAATAGAGACACAAGAACCTAGATCACATGAAGCTTTGAGATCAAAGTCATTCACTTGCATATTAATAATGGGTTCCCAACTATCTTCTACTTTCCTAGGAATATAAACTTTGTGTTTTAACTTCTCTTCCTTAATCTTAACAAGAGCATCTGTAATGTGTTTGGTGAAAGCAACATGCATATCACTAGCATCAGGACTTCTAGCAAGTTTTTGCAAGAACAGAATCACTTCAGAAATATTGCAACCATCTATATCAAAATCAAACTTAGCATCACTAGTAGTAGACTCATTAGGCTTAGGCATTGTAGGAGGAGGAATAGGGACTTCTTGTGGTTTAGTGGTATCCATTCTAGTGATGGTGCACACACTATTGTTTCTATCAATTTCAGCTTCCCTTTCCCACTTAGCATGAAGTTGGGCTAACAGTCTAACATTTTCATCAATAGTAACTTGTATGGCATGAGTAGCAGCAAAGGTATTTTCCATGGTTTCAGGTTTAGCAACCATTTTATTAATCAAGGAGGACTGTGCTTCAGACAAAGAGGAAATATTATTCTCAGCACTTAAAATTTTCGACTATAAACTAGAAATTTCTCTATTCAGATTCTCAAGCTGATGACTAATGTTTTTCAAGATAACAGATTGTTCTTCCATAGTTTTAGTGAATATCTTGTTTTTCTCATATTGCATCTGCATAAAGTTTTTTAGTGGATCTTTCAACTTCTAGAATCCTATCTTCACTAGGAATTCTAGATCTACCATGGTAAGCATTTCCATTATTAGGAGGATAAGGCCTATAGTTATTACCATAAGTATTGTTGCCAAAATTGTTGTTTCTAATAAAGTTCACATCAACTTGCTCTTCTTGAGCAACCAAAGAGGCTAAGGGAACATTGTTTGGATCTAAAGGAGCTTTCCCATTAGTAAGCATAGCCATAATAACATCAATCTTATCACTCAAAGAGGAGGTTTCTTCAACAGAATTTACCTTCTTACCATCTGGAGCTCTCTTAGTGTGCCATTCAGAGTAATTAACCATCATATTATCAAGGAGTTTTGTTGCAGCACCCAAAGTGATGCCCATAAAGGTACCTCCAGCAGTTGAATCCAACAGGTTTCTTGAAGAGAAGTTCAAACCTGCATAAAAAGTCTGGATAATCATCCAAGTAGTGAGTCCATGAGTGGGACAATTCTTAACCAAAGATTTCATTATTTCCCAAGATTTAGCAACATGTTCATTATCAAGTTGTTTAAATTTCATAATATCACTTCTCATAGATATAGTCTTAGCAGGAGGATAGTACTTTCCAATAAAAGCATCTTTGCACTTAGTCCAAGAATCAATACTATTTCTAGGCAAGGATAGCAACCATTCTTTAGCTTTCCCTCTCAAGGAGAAAGGAAACAACTTGAGCTTAATAATATCTCCATCTACATCCTTATACTTCTGCATCTCACAAAGTTCAACAAAGTTATTGAGATGGGCAGCAACATCATCAGAACTAGCACTAGAAAATTGCTCTCTTATCACAAGATTCAACAAAGTAGGCTTAATTTCATAAAAGGTAGCATCTGGAGTAGGTGGAGCAATAGGAGTGCTAAGGAAATCATTTTTGTTTGTGCTAGTGAAGTCACACAACTTGGTGTTCTCAGCAGAGTTCATTTTGGAAAGTGGAGCAAGCCAAAAACAGCACCAACAACTAGAGAAGGAACTAATTTTTTTGTGTTTCTGATAAGGAAAATCAAACCAAACTAAACTATTTATTTTTGATAAGGAAGAGGCAAACAAAACCAAGCAAAAGAAACTAAGCAAACTAAAAAGAGCTTGATGGCTCCCAGAAAGGTTGAGGAGGACTCCCCTTCTGAAGACATTCTTAGCCTCCCCGGCAACAGCACCAGAAAGAGCTTGATGGCGCCCAGCACTGTCGTGAGACGCTTCGTTGGAAACCCCAAGAGCAAGGTGTGAAGATCACAATAGCAAGTTTTCCCTCAGTAAGAAACTGAGGTTATTGAACCAGTAGGAGGAAGGAAACGTCTCAAAGGTGTTGCAAGCAACGTGGAAACCTGCACAACACAAACTCAAGACTTTGCCCCAACGAATCAGTGAGGTTGTCAAGCTCACCGGTTTGCTGTAACAAAGGATTAAACGTATGGTGTGTAAGATGATGGTTTGTAGGAAGTAAACAGGTAACAGTGGAAGATGTATCAATGGTAAAGATTGGACCGGGGTCCATAGTTCACTAGAGGTGCTCTCCTTAGATAAACAACATGGCATGAAGGTTAAACAAATTACAGCAGGGCAATTGACAGGAACTGAGCATGGCATAGCAATGCAATACTAGACAAAAAGATCCTATGAGATTCGATTGGGAAATACAACAATAGACATAGACCGCCATCCAATTGCATCTATGACTAGAAGTCCACCTTTAGGTTATCATCCGAACCCCCTCCAGTATTAAGTTTCAAGCAACAGACAACTGCTTTAAGCAAAGTGTGTAAGGTAAACAATCCACTTGTTCCATGAACAAGAGACCATTGTTTTCTCCCTAGTGGAAACAACACATCTACAACTGAAGAGATTTCTGTTACTTCCCTTGGATACTAGAGGCATAAACCCACTATCGAGCATAAATACCCCTCTTGGAGTCACTAGCAACTACTTGGCCAAGATAGCTACTAACAACGAAGAGCATGCAAGATCACAAACAACACAATCATGATAGAATAAAATAGACAAAACCATTAATCAATCTGACATAGTAATCTCAATATCCATCGGATCCCTGCAAACACAACATGCATGATTACAAATAGATTAGATCTTGATAATGAACGGAGCTCACAAGATCTATACATGAAAGCACAAGGAGGAGATACAACCATCTAGCTACTACATGGACCCGTAGTACAAGGTGGAACTACTCATGCTTCATACCGGAGAAGAAGGCCTCCGGGATGATATCCCCTCCGGCAGGGTGCCGGGAAGAACTTCAGATCCCCCTGATCTAGGGACGATGGTGGCGGCGGCTACATAAGGTTTCGTGGAGTTTTGATCGGGTCCTAGGGTTTCTGCATCAGGGGCTTCTTATAGGCGAAGGGGCGAGCCAGGAGGGCCACACCCTACCCAGGCGCAGGGTGGGCCCACCCGCGCCTAAGGGGTCTGGCCGCCCTGTGGTGCCCCTCCGTCTCGTCTTCTGGCTTCGTTTCACCCACGGTAAAATATTGACTTTGGCTTTTGTCCCGTCCAATTTCGAGAATATTGATTTTCTGCCTTTCTGGAACCAAAAACATAAGAAAACATGCAACTGGCACTATGGCAACTTGTTAATAGGTTAGTTCCAGAAAAGATATAAAAACACCTCAAAGTGTATACAAAGCAAAACAAACTAGATACTAAACAATCATGGAGCATTAAAAATTATAGATACGTTTCCGACGTATCAACGCTTCCTATGGGAGTAGCCCCCGAGTCCATAGTGGAGTCATAGACTCGACGTAGGACTCGAAGATAGTTGAGGTGTAGTTACCTTAGTCATTTCTCAGGTGCGTGGCCAGCATTCCTGATAGGAGTAGCCCCCGAGTAGTTTCACGAATCGTAGATTCGAGTAAGTACTTGATTAATCATCCGAAGATTTTGAGCCGTTGCTTGGTCTTGTCTTGATGACGTCGATGCTGACGATTGGTTATCTCAACCGTCTGCGGCTGCAGAGGTGAGGTGACGATACGATCGTGGGTCCCACCGCCTGACTTGAAGTTGACTAGTCATGTGCATAGTGGACGGCGTGCTGGTGACGGTTCAGTGTAGTGTTTACACGTGCAGGGTTAGATTTGAGGTGCGCGCTAGGGCTTCTGGATCAACGGCTCTCTTGTATCGTCTTCTTCCTTTTATACCATAGGTAAACAGTAGTTTTATTTTACCCTTCATCATTTGCTCTTCTTCCATTGCCTCCATTTTCACGAGCTTCGCTGCCCTTTGCTGCGTTCTGGACATTCTTCACACTTTCCCTCTTCCTTCTTGCGCGCACACCACCACCGTCGCCTCTACGGGATGGGCAAGCCAAAGAAGACCGCTGCCGGAGCTGGTTCGAGCGCCGGTGGCGGCAAGAAGGCCGCTGCTACCGTCCGTGCCACAGACGGCGGGTGGAAGCGCATAGAGATGCACGATGGAGACCTGCGCAAGCTGCACAATTCTAGGTTGATTCCCCAGAACAAGGAGGATGCCATCCTCCCTGGTGACGAGGTAATCCCGCCCCCGAAGGGTTTCAGGTGATGTTTTACGCCTTTGTCATCCACGGTCTTTCTCTTCCTGTCCACGAATTTCTTCGTGGACTCCTCTTTTTTTATGGGATTCAATTGCATAATTTGTCTCCCAACTCTCTTCTCCACATCGCCTGCTTCATCACTCTTTGCGAGTGCTGGCTCGGTATCGAGTCGCACTTTGGCCTCTTCCGGAAGCTCTATTCCGTGAAGAGGCAGTCTGGCACCGGCGGAGTCTATCCGCTTGGTGGCTCCATCATCTTTATTCGACCTTGTATTCTTTTCTTCTCCTTTTCCATGTGTGAGTCCGTCCAGTATTAGCGGAAGAAGTGGTTTTACATCCGTGACGCCAAGTTGGATGGACATGAATATGGTCTCTCCCCATTCAACTCCTCTCAGAAAACCGTCCCGAAGAGATCGTGGAAGAACCACATCTTGGAGGGTGAAACTACGGAGGTGGAGGAGCTCTATCATCGCGTGGAGACGCTCTAGATGGTGGATAAGAAGGAGGTCAACGGCATGGACATCATAAGCACCTTCCTCAAGCGTCGGGTGTAGCCGCTCCAAGCGAGGGCGCATCCGATGTTTTTATATGCTGGCCGCAACGCCCTGAGGAGCTGTCCAAGGGTTATCTTGACAGAGCCCTTCGGCCTCTGCTGAAGTACAAGGCTGATGAGGACCTCCCGGGGAAATCCTTGACCTCCCCCTTCAGTGCTGCAAATGCAGTTCCGCAAGTGGAGACTTGTAGTCTGCGCGTTGCGCTTTTTGAGTGTTTTTTGCAACATGTAGTGTTACTAATCTTGTGTCTTTGATTTGCAGGATCTCAAGGTAGCGGGGAGGATGCCCTCTCTGCCTAAGAAGTTTCTGATTGCGCCGGATAATGAAGTTGTGGATTCTGAGTCTGGGCTTCCTATGGCGCAGTCTTCTACTATGAACGCTCCCGAAGCAAGCGAAGGGCAGACCCAAAAGCGCACCCAGAGAGAGTATTCAGATGCGTCTACTCCTCCAACTCCAAGGGGTCCGTCATTCCTCGAGCATCATGGTGAGGATGATGGTGCGTCGTCTGCACCTTATCCTGATTTGCCCCTTCGGTCAGTGGCTCCTGTAACATCCCTAAAATCATGTTTCAAAACTCATGCATATCATTCATGTATCCATGATCATTTAGGGTTCCATTTCAAAACCATTTCAAAAACAGGAGCATATGTTGTTCATTATTTTATGTAAGTATGCTCTAGCCTTAGTACTACTTTCTAATGAGAAAGGCGCTTATTTTATTCAGTAATGTTTTGAGTTCAAACTTAAGTATTTTCCAAAGCTTGAGATTTTTTTTCAAAACAAAGTATGTTATAAAACCAAATTTATGCCTACTATGTATATCTCATAAAGGCTTGGTTTTATTTTATTTTTCAAGTAACAAAAGTGTGTTTGAGTAAACAGAAGTGTTTTGACAAACATTTGAGGACTAAGTTCACTGTATAAAAATCTAGAGAAGATTTGAAATCAAACTTGTTTGAATTAGGGTTTGAAATCATTTCTAGAAAATCAAACAGAAAAAGAAAAACAAAAGGAAAAAAATAAATCAATCAGCCAATCTGGCCCAACCCAGCCCAGTCGACCCATCTGGCCCAACAAATCCCTCCCGCGAATCGTTTTCCTTTACTCGCAATCACACCCACAGAGTCACTGACTGCCTGGACCCACCTCCCATTCTTTTCTTTCGCTGACAACCGTGGCCCACACGGGAGTCATCGTCTCCACCCCAGCGATTGGTTCTTCCCCAAATCACTCTGGGAGTTTCCTGTTTAAATTCCACGGCTTCAATTACGTTGAATGCTCGAGTAATTCATGCCCACGTCCTTGCCTACTTAAGCACCATGCCGCCCTCCTCCTTTCCCCCAAACCACACCCCACCGGAGCCACCAGGTTGCTTGGATTTCTCTCCGGACGCCCTCTGCTTCGACGAGTTCGTCGTCGAATTCAGGTAAACCCCGCAAACCCCTCTGCCTATGGTTCAGACTAGCTTATTCTACATCTCCGTGCGCACCTACTGACACGCTCCGCTTGCTCGCGCATGCTCTGTAGCCTCGGCAATGTCATCGACTGAGCTTCGCCACCCTCTGCTCGAACTCCCGTGACCGTTCCCCGTAAGCCCCAGCTTCCCCTCTCCCTCTGTTTGATACGTGTGTGATCCCCAGTGTCCTATGCATCTAACGGCACCCTTTTCTCATCTTAGCATGGCCCAGAGTGTCGCCTCCGTCGCCAACCGAGAGCACCGTCGCTAGGGACTTCTCCGACGAGCAATCCACAACGACCTCGAGCGCCCCTTCGTCAACTGAGGCATCGTTGAGCATCAGCACATCGCGACGACCTCGGTGAGCACCTTCCCTTGCCCTCTCGCCTCCTGTAACTTCGGCAACTTCACCGCTAGAGCACACCGCCGCGACTCGCCGCTGCCAGCGCCGCCACTTGTTGGTCAGTCGCTGAGAGCCGTGCGATGTAGATCGGACGAACGCGATAGAACATAGTCGAAGGGGTAAGTAGAGATCTGAGCCGCGCATTTTAGTTAGATCTAATGGTTCGCAAGAGCGATCCAGCGCGAAGCGGTACGAGCCAACAAGATGCTGCCGCGTGGCATGTTCTTCGTTTTAAAAACCTGAATTAGATCTATTAGATGTTTAAATTTGAATAATTCATAAATTTTGATTCCCACGTCCAAATTTGACAAATTTTATATCAATGGAATTAGGAGAGAAAATCCTTTCCATCTATGCAATGTGTTTATTGTTTTGTCTCTGTTAAAATGGTTGTTTTTACAGAAACTTGTGTAGGCTTATTTTGTGTATAATAATTATTTGGAAAATGTTTTGCTATGCAAATAAAGTTTTTTTTGGCTTGTTTTGTACTTGTTTAAGTTTCAGTACTGTGCACTTGTCTTGTTTGGTGTAGAAAATCATCACATGACATATTGCATACACTCATGTATTTTTGCTTGTATAAATTGTGTATGTGATTTTGTGCCATCATTTTATGTGTAGATTTTGGTGCAAATAGTGATTGTGATTGTGAGGATTGTTGATACTCCCCAAGCTACCAAGGCAAGTGGTACTTCATGGTTTCACTCCTATGTTTTCAACTTTGCACTAGAAATATTTTGCTAGCCTTGCATGAATATTTTGATCTATATATGCTATGCTTGGGAAATCCTAGTAGTTGTAGAATTGCTAGAAATTTCTAAGTTAAGATTCTTGTCAATGCCATGCTTAGCCTAGCTAGTAGCAACCAAGGGTGGTTATATATTCATGCTATGAGAAAATATTTCTAAGTCTTTGGACTTGTGCTTTGTTAATAAAAGAACTAATTGAATGAAACACCTGGGTGGAATGGAAAGAATGGTTTGTGTTGAGTGGTTACACAAGGCCCATTTCTATGGTTTACCTTGTGTATCTCACTTGTGGAAAGACACCCAGGAACAAAGGGATTTGAGATGCCATATGTTAAGAAGCTTCTAGTGCAGCCACTTGGCAAAATGGGCTCTGCCTGGATCATATAGGTTGCAATAACTTAGCCATTTAGACAGTTGGTGGTAGTGGGATGCTAGGTTGGAGCGCGTCCATTTGGTCTAAGGGAAGGCTTCTGAAAGGTCCTGTCTTGGTGAAAATCAAGTCTAGTGGGGAAAGTGCACAACCTCTGTAGATGGAAGAATCTAAGTACTTAGCCATGTCCCTGGTATTGGACAATTTGAGCATCAAGACTTGGAAGCTATCAAGAATCTCCTCGTCCCAATTTCTAAGTAAAAACTTGTGGTTGAACAAGGGTGAAGGTACACCAATTTCTATTGGTGTTTCCTTGGGAAAGTTTTGTCAAAGTAAAACTTAGTGTTTTCAACTAATAGGTAAAACCTATTTTGAGCAAAGCAAGCCTAAGCGACACTTAGCCAAATGCATATAGAGTCTAGTTGCCAATATTATTCTAAGGTATCACTTGCCAATACTATTCCAATGTATTGACCCACTGTGGCTGTAACTTGTGATGTTGCAGGTTATTCTGATGGTGATTAGGGGTTATGAGTCTACACTCAACATGCTTGCCTGTGGCACATGAAGATGAAGACTTATTTATCTTATTACTTATTTAAACTCTTGTACTAGGCCTGTGGCCATGGAGTTTGTAAAAGACTGTGTTTGTCTCTGGAATGACTTGTAATAATGACCTTTGTTTTTGTGTACTTCATCTTAAACTGTGGATGCTAGCATTGATCCAAGGACTAGCATTGCAATCACAGGGATCCTTTCCTTTACAAAGGAGGGATCTTACAGATGGTATCAGAGCACTGTGTTGCCTGTAGGATTATGACCCTAGGATTGGAAACCACTAAGGAAAAAAATTAACAACTTCCACCCTTGTATTTTCTTCTCGTAAACTTTTCTAATCTTCTTTCTCATATATATTTGTAGATGAACTCCATCAACGAAGCCGTGAAGAAGGGACCACTCATGACTATGACTTTGGAATGTGAGACAGAATTCCCCAAGGCTCTCAAGGACCTCATGGTTGCCATGGGAATACATGGTGCAGTTGTGTACAAAGGTTTTCCTGTGATGGATGAAGGAGTTGAGTACTGGTGGGTGCAACTTCACTTGTATAAAAACAAGGAAGACAACCACAAGGAATCAGGATTCTGCATGGTCACCAATTCAGTGATGCACACTACATTCTTTGATTCAGCAAGGGATGCAGCTTAGAAAGCCATCAAAGAACTTGGTGATAGAATCAAGTGCAGAATGCTCAACACCCAGAATGATCTTAAGGAAGAAAAGAAACATACCCAAGAGTTAGAGGCTACCAACCAAAGTTTAAGGGATGACATCATTGACTTAGCAATGGAGTCATGTGATCTAGATAGACAGATTTCCTCTAGGGATGCCCTATTAGCCAACTTAGCAAATGAGATGGGATTGTAACGTACTTCGTTAGTTGGACCACCACTTATCATTTTTATTTTCCAAATGTTGTTTGAAATAAGTTGAACGTTGGATGTTTGTAATGGTTTTATGTATGCCATGACTTGTGTGTTTTGATTTCCAAAGTTATGCATGTGATGCTTTGTCTTGTGATTCATCTCTATGTATGTTGATTCTAACCTTTTCTATCTTATAAAATAGATGCCTAATGTCATTATCAGCACAACTGAAGAGTTCAAGGGAACTCGATTTGGCACTCGTCTTATTGAGCTTACTAGTTTGCTCAATCTCCCACTTCCTTCCATCATGATGCTTCCCCTCACCAAGTTCGAGAGGAAGGACCTTTGGGGCTTCAAGGTTATTCAGCCAGGACGCCAGACTGAGCCAGCCACAGAGGCCATCACCTTCAAGCTCATGCATGATGACATGGAGAGAGGCCTAGAGGTAGTCATGCAAGATTTGCTTGGACGCTTTGTAGGGAGACACTCTCGAGAGGTTAGAGGTACTCACTTCCACACCTTCGGTAGAAGTGACGAGGATGGTGAGGCCATTGACTTCGAGGATACTTCTAGAGAGATAGCAGAGCCGATTCGTTTGTATCTCCAGGACTTAGAGGTTCTTCTTAGGCACCTAGACACTGATAGGACCAACGTCATGCTTAGCAATGACGAACTCCAGGTGCAGCTTCGTGAGAAGGACAAGCTCTTCGTGGAGCAAGATGAGATAGTCAAGGAGATGGAGGCCAAGTTTGAAAGTCAAGATAAAAAGTTCAAGAGTCAAGAGAAGCGAGTCCAAGACAGGAACAAGAGGATTCGAGACATGACTGCAGAACTAGAGGCCAAGTACTTAGAGCTCGAGCATCAGCAAGGTGTGATTGAGAGACTTCGTGCGCAGAAGAGGGCTCTCAAAGCCAAAGTAGAGGCCTTGACCACCAATGTCGAGGAATACAAGACCGTGATGGAGAATGCCGGTCTTGCACTTGTTAATGAGGAGGTTGATGCAGAGGAGTAGTGATGACTACTCATTTACCATTTATTTACTATGCATTTGATTATTGAGTCGCAATGACCATCCAACATGTGGATGGCTTGCTATTTGTGTGTTTACTTTCTAAAACTTGTTGTCTGTGTTGTTGAACTTTTACTACTTGATGCATATTTGTTGGTGATTGTTATGTGATGTATTGTGCATGTTAGCATCTATGGGTATCTCATCCTTATCCTTATTGAAAACCACAGATGCCTCCCCGACGTGCCAATCCCAACCCCAACAACAACAACATCACTCCTGAGATGCAGCAAATGATGACAACTCAGACTCAGCTGATGCAAATGATGACTACATTCATCCAGAATCAGAACAACAACAATAATAACAACAACAACAACAATCAAAACAACCCACCGGGTTTTGACATTCTTACCAGGTTCTTAAGACTGAGGCCAGCAAAGTTCTCAGGAACTACTGATCCTATGGTGGCCAATGATTGGCTACGCTCTTTGAACAAGGACTTGGTAACTGTTGGCTGTACTGATGAAGAGAAAGTCAGATTTGCTGCACACTTGTTGGAAGGACCAGCAGCCACTTGGTGGGATAACTTCCAGATCACCACTCCCATTACGGATGTGACATGGGCTATCTTCGAAGATGGTTTCCGTACTTCTCACATCTCATCCGGAGTGATGAGTTTGAAAAAGAAAGAGTTTCATAATCTGAAGCAGGGCCACCGCAGCGTGGCAGAGTATATTGAAGAGTTCAACAATCTAGCGCGTTATGCACCGGATGAAGTTGACACTGATGCTAAGAGGAAATAAAAATTCCTTGAAGGATTGAACGATGAACTAAACCTGCAGCTATCAGTGGCCTATGTTCCCACTTATCAGTCTCTTTGTGACAAGGCTGCTATTTTGGAGAGCAAGATGAAACAAGTTGAAAGCAGGAAGAGAAAGCACTCTGACAAGCATAGCTCGGGATCGTCTCACAAGCGTTCCCATTATGATGATAGTGGGAGTTCTGGATCCCACAAGCATGGGAAGTTCAACAAGCACCACAACCACAACCGTCATCATGACAACAAGCATCACCGTAGTCATGACAATGACAAGTACAAAAATCACAAGAGTGGATATAAGAGCCACCACAGTGGAAGTGGCAGTGGAAGCCAGCCTGTCAAGAAGGATCTTAGTCAGGTTGAATGTTTCAAGTGCAAGAAGATGGGGCATTATGCAAATGAATGCCCAGAAAAGAAAGTTGAAGGACCCAACAAGCCCAACCCTTTTCAGAAGGGACAAGTGAACCACATCAATGTGGAAGAAATCTATGAGGAACCTGATGCTGTTGCTGGTAAGTTCAAACTCAATTCTATTCCAGCACTTGTTCTTTTTGATACTGGTGCATCACATTCATTCATATCAAAAGCATTTGTTGATAGAAATGGGTTTCCAACTGAAAACATAGGGTGTCCAATAAAAGTAAGTTCTCCTGGTGGAGACATGATAGTAAGTCTTGGATGCCGGGATCTAGTGATAGAATTTGGAAAGCATAAGTTTCCAGTGAGTCTGATAATCCTGGATTCCCAAGGACTGGATGTAATTTTGGGAATGGATTGGATGACCAAGTATGAAGGAGTACTAGATTGTGACAGTCGTACTATTGCACTCACAACCCCGGAAAAGAAACGGATTAGATTCAAGTCTAACTTTGAATCAAAAGGGAGTAAGCTAAATTCTCTTAAGGGGGTTAGCATAGACAGTGTGCCTATTGTGAGTGAATATCCGGATGTGTTTCTAGAAGAATTGCCGGGAATGCCACCAGATAGAGATGTGGAATTTCTTATTGATTTGCTACAAGGATCTGGACCAATAGCAAAGAGACCATACAAGATGTCAGTTGATGAGTTGAAAGAACTCAAGAAGCAACTTGGAGAACAGTTGCAGAAAGGATTTATCCAACCAAGTTCTTCATCTTGGGGAGCACCAATTTTGTTTGTGGAAAAGAAAGATAGAAGTCAAAGGCTATGCATAGATTACCGTTCACTCAATGAGGTGACTATCAAGAACAAGTACCCTTTTCCTAGAATCAATGACTTGTTTGATCAGTTAGAAGGAGCCTGTGTGTTCTCAAAGATTGATCTCCGGTCAGGTTATTTCCAGCTCAAGATAAGGGAACAAGACATACCTAAGACAGCTTTCACCACAAGCTATGGATTATATGAGTATACCGTGATGCCATTTGGTCTGACCAATGCACCAGCATACTTCATGAATATGATGAACAAGGTGTTCATGGAGTTCCTTGATAAGTTTGTTGTCGTTTTCATCGATGACATTTTGATCTACTCCAAGAGCAAAGAAGAACATGATGGACATCTACGTTTGATACTTGAGAAGCTTAGAGATCATAAGCTGTATGCCAAATTCAGCAAGTGTGAATTTTGGTTGAATGAAGTTGGATTTCTTGGACACCTTGTGTCAGGAGATGGTGTAGAAGTTGATCCTACTAAAGTTTCAGCTGTAACTGAATGGGAATCTCCTAAGTCAGCAAAAGAGGTTTGTAGTTTCCTTGGCTTGGCAGGATACTACAGAAGATTTATCGAGAATTTCTCCAAGGTAGCTAATCCTATGATAGAATTGCTAAAGAAAGACAAGAATTTTGCTTGGTCTGAAGAATGTGAACTCGGTTTCCAAGAATTGAAGAAGAGACTAGTGACAGCACCAGTCTTGTGTTTGCTAGATTTGGAGAAAGATTTCCAAGTGTATTGTGATGCATCTCATCACAGATTAGGTGTAGTACTTATGCAAGAAGGAAAAGTTGTGTCCTATGCCTCGAGACAACTCAAAACTCATGAGGTAAACTACCCTACTCATGATTTAGAGTTAGCCTCTGTTGTCCATGCACTCAAAACATGGAGACATTATCTTTTGGGAAAGCGATGTGAAGTGTTCACATATCACAAGAGTTTGAAGTATATCTTCACCCAGAAAGAAATTAACATGAGACAAAGAAGATGGCTAGAACTCATCAAGGATTATGACTTGAGTTTGCAATACCATCCCGGTAAAGCAAATGTTGTAGCTGATGCACTAAGCCGTAAGGTATTTGTGAATGGCCTTACTAAGGGAGAATTGCCAGACGATCTGTGTGCCCAATTCAGAGATCTCAGATTGGAGATTGTGCCTGAGGGACATCTCATGTCTTTGGATGTTAAACCCACTTTGTTGGACAAGATCAAAGAAGCCCAAAAGATAGATATGGAAATTGAAGAGATAAAGGAAAAGATTGGCAAAGGAAAAGCCAAAGGATTCCATGAAGATGAATAGGGTACTTTATGGTATGGAAAACGTATCTGTGTTCCACAAGATCCGGAGCTTCGGAAACTGATTTTACAAGAAGCCCACAACTCACCGTATTCCATTCATCCGGGTAACACCAAAATGTACATGGATATGAAAGAAAGATTTTGGTGGAATAATCTCAAGAAAGACATCACCGAACATATTGCTTTGTGTGATGTGTGTAGTAGAGTGAAAGCGGAACATCATAAGCCAGCAGGACTGTTACAACCACTACCTATTCCTGATTGGAAGTGGGACAAGATTGGTATGGATTTCATCACCGGATTGCCAAGGACCCGGTCAGGATATGATTCTATTTGGGTAGTAGTGGATCGCCTAACTAAAGTGGCTCATTTCATACCCGTGAAGACAACCTACACAAGTGCTAAGTTAGCCAAGATCTATATGAGTAGAATTGTATGTCTACATGGAGTAACCAAGAGTATTGTGTCTGATAGGGGAACACAATTCACTTCTCATTTTTGGAGGCAACTACATGAGTCATTGGGAACGAGGTTGGAATTCAGCACTGCTTTTCATCCTTAGACTGATGGACAGACAGAAAGGTCTAATCAGATTCTTGAAGATATGTTGAGAGCATGTGCTCTAGACTATGGAGCCAGTTGGGATGAAAGTCTGCCTTACGCAGAATTCTCCTACAATAACAGCTATCAAGCCAGTATTGGGATGGCACCATTTGAGTTTCTCTATGGGAGAAAGTGTACCACCCCATTGCTACGGAATGGTGTGGGAGAAAGAAGTTTGTTCGGACCAGAACTAATCAAAGAGGCTGAAGAGAAAGTCAAGATAGTTAAGGACAGATTGAAGATAGCACATTCCCAACAAAAGAGCTACGCAAATCCTAAGCGTAGAGAAGTCACCTATGAAGTGGGTGATAGAGCTTATCTTAGAGTGTCACCACTTCGTGGAGTGAAGAGATTTGGAGTCAAAGGAAAATTGGCCCCAAGATATGTTGGACCATTCAAGATTCTGAGTTGTAAAGGAGAAGTCGCTTATGAGATTGAATTTCCAGAATCATTGTCTGCCGTTCACAATGTGTTTCATGTGAGTCAGCTTAAGAAATGCCATCCAGAAATGGAAGATACTTCTTTGAAGGATACTATACCTTTGGAAGAGGTTCAATTGAAGAGTGATCTCACATATGAGGAGAAACCTATCAAGATTCTTGAGACTGCAGAAAGAGTTACTCGGACTAAGACTATCAAATTCTGTAAAGTTCAATGGAACCATCATTCTGAAGAAGAAGCAACATGGGAAAGAGAAGATGATCTTCGGAAAGACCACCCTCACCTATTTGCTAGCCAACCCGAATCTCGAGGGCGAGATTCACCTTAAGGGGGTTAGATTTGTAACATCCCTAAAATCATGTTTCAAAACTCATGCATATCATCCATGTATCCATGATCATTTAGGGTTCCATTTCAAAACCATTTCAAAAATAGGAGCATATGTTGTTCATTATTTTATGTAAGTATGCTCTAGCCTTAGTACTACTTTCTAATGAGAAAGGCACTTATTTTATTCAGTGATGTTTTGATTTCAAACTTAAGTATTTTCCAAAGCTTGAGATTTTTTTCAAAACAAAGTATGTTATAAAACCAAATTTATGCCTACTATGTATATCTCATAAAGGCTTGGTTTTATTTTATTTTTCAAGTAACCAAAGTGTGTTTGAGTAAACAGAAGTGTTTTGACACACATTTGAGTACTAAGTTCACTGTATAAAAATCTAGAGAAGATTTGAAATCAAACTTGTTTGAATTAGGGTTTGAAATCATTTCTAGAAAATCAAACAGAAAAAGAAAAGCAAAAGGAAAATAAATCAATCAATCATCCAATCTGGCCCAACCCAGCCCAGTCGACCCATCTAGCCCAGCAACTCCCTCCCGCGAATCGTTTTCCTTTACTCGCAATCACACCCACAGAGTCACTGACTGCCTGGACCCACCTCCCCTTCTTTTCTCTCGCTGAAAACCGCGGCCCACACGGGAGTCATCGTCTCCACCCCCAGCGACTGGTTCTTCCCCAAATCACTCCGGGCGTTTCCTGTTTAAATTCCGCGGCTTCAATTCCGTTGAATGCTCGAGTAATTCACGCCCACATCCTCGCCTACTTAAGCACCATGCCGCCCTCCTCCTTTTCCCCTAAACCACACCCCACCGGAGCCACCAGGCTGCTCGGATTTCTCTTTGGACGCCCTCTGCTCCGACGAGTTCGTCATCGAATTCCGGTAAACCCCGCAAACCCCTCTGCCTATGGTTCAGACTAGCTTATTCTACATCTCTGTGCACACCTACTGACACCCTCCGCTTGCTCGCGCATGCTCTATAGCCTCGGCAACGTCATCAACTGAGCTCCGCCACCCTCTGCTCGAACTCCGGCGACCGTTCCCCGTAAGCCCCAGCTTCCCCTCTCCCTCTGTTTGATACGTGTGTGATCCCCAGTGTCGTATGCATCTAACGGCACCCTTTTCTCGTCTTAGCATGGCCCAGAGTGTCGCTTCCGTCGCCAACCGAGAGCACCGTCGCCAGGGACTTCTCCGACGAGCAATCCACAACGACCCCGAGCGCCCCTTCGTCAACTGAGGCATCGTTGAGCATCAGCACGTCGCGACGACCTCGGTGAGCACCTTTCCTTGCCCTCTCGCCTCCTGTAACTCCGGCAACTTCACCGCCAGAGCACGCCGCCGCCACTCGCCGCTGCCAGCGCCGCCACTTGTTGGTCAGTCGCTGAGAGCCATGCGATGTAGATTGGACTAACGCGATAGAACATAGTCGAAGGGGTAAGTAGAGATCTGAGCCGCACGTTTTAGTTAGATCTATCGGTTCGCAAGCGTGATCCAGCGTGAAGCGGTACCAGCCAACCAGATGCTGCCGCGTGCATGTTCTTCGTTTTAAAAACCTGAATTAGATCTATTAGATGTTTAAATTTGAATAATTCATAACTTTTGATTCCCACGTCCAAATTTGACAAATTTTATATCAATGGAATCAGGAGAGAAAATCCTTTCCATCTATGCAATGTGTTTATTGTTTTGTCTCTGTTAAAATGGTTGTTTTTACAGAAACTTGTGTAGGCTTATTTTGTGTATAATAATTATTTGGAAAATGTTTTGCTATGCAAATAAAGTTTTTTTTGGCTTGTTTTGTACTTGTTTAAGTTTCAGTACTGTGCACTTGTCTTGTTTGGTGTAGAAAATCATCACATGGCATATTGCATACACTCATGTATTTTTGCTTCTATAAATTGTGTATGTGATTTTGTGCCATCATTTTATGTGTAGATTTTGGTGCAAATAGTGATTGTGATTGTGAGGATTGTTGATACTCCCCAAGCTACCAAGGTAAGTGGTACTTCATGATTTCACTCCCATGTTTTCAACTTTGCACTAGAAATATTTTGCTAGCCTTGCATGAATATTTTGATCTATATATGCTATGCTTGGGAAATCCTAGTAGTTGTAGAATTGCTAGAAATTTCTAAGTTAAGATTCTTGTCAATGCCATGCTTAGCCTAGCTAGTAGCAACCAAGTGTGGTTATATATTCATGCTATGAGAAAATATTTCTAAGTCTTTGGACTTGTGCTTTGTTAATAAAACAACTAATTGAATGAAACACCTGGGTGGAATGGAAAGAATGGTTTGTGTTGAGTGGTTACACAAGGCCCATTTCTATGGTTTACCTTGTGTATCTCACTTGTGGAAAGCCACCCAGGAACAAAGGGATTTGAGATGCCATATGTTAAGAAGCTTCTAGTGCAGCCACTTGGCAATATGGGCTCTGCCTGGATCATATAGGTTGCAATAACTTAGCCATTTAGACAGTTGGTGGTAGTGGGATGCTAGGTTGGAGCGCGTCCATTTGGTCTAAGGGAAGGCTTCTAAAAGGTCCCGTCTTGGTGAAAATCAAGTCTAGTGGGGAAAGTGCACAACCTCTGTAGATGGAAGAATCTAAGTACTTAGCCATGTCCCTGGTATTGGACAATTTGAGCATCAAGACATGGAAGCTATCAAGAATCTCCTCGTCCCAATTTCTAAGTAAAAACTTGTGGTTGAACAAGGGTGAAGGTACACCAATTTCTATTGGTGTTTCCTTGGGAAAGTTTTGTCAAAGAAAAACTTAGTGTTTTCAACTAATAGGTAAAACCTATTTTGAGCAAAGCAAGCCTAAGCTACACTTAGCCAAATGCATATAGAGTCTAGTTGCCAATATTATTCTAAGGTATCACTTGCCAATACTATTCCAATGTATTGACCCACTATGGCTATAACTTGTGATGTTGCAGGTTATTCTGATGGTGATTAGGGGTTATGAGTCTACACTCAACATGCTTGCCTGTGGCACATGAAGATGAAGACTTATTTATCTTATTACTTATTTAAACTCTTGTACTAGGCCTGTGGCCATGGAGTTTGTAAAAGACTATGTTTGTCTCTGGAATGACTTGTAATAATGACCTTTGTTTTTGTGTACTTCATCTTAAACTGTGGATGCTAGCATTGATCCAAGGACTAGCATTGCAATCACAGGGATCCTTTCCTTTACAAAGGAGGGATCTTACAGATGGTATCAGAGCACTGTGTTGCCTGTAGGATTATGACCCTAGGATTGGAAACCACTAAGGAATTTTTTTTAACAACTTCCACCCTTGTATTTTCTTCTCGTAAACTTTTCTAATATTCTTTCTCATCTCTATTTGTAGATGAACTCCATCAACGAAGCCGTGAAGAAGGGACCACTCATGACTATGACTTTGGAATGTGAGACAGAATTCCCCAAGGCTCTCAAGGACCTCATGGTTGCCATGGGAATACATGGTGCAGCTGTGTACAAAGGTTTTCCTGTGATGGATGAAGGAGTTGAGTACTGGTGGTTGCAACTTCACTTGTATAAAAACAAGGAAGACAACCACAAGGAATCATGATTCTGCATGGTCACCAATTCAGTGATGCACACTACATTCTTTGATTCAGCAAGGGATGCAGCTTGGAAGGCCATCAAAGAACTTGGTGATAGAATCAAGTGCAGAATGCTCAACACCCAGAATGATCTTAAGGAAGAAAATAAACATACCCAAGAGTTAGAGGCTACCAACCAAAGTTTAAGGGATGACATCATTGACTTAGCAATGGAGTCATGTGATCTAGATAGACAGATTGCCTCTAGGGATGCCCTGTTAGCCAACTTAGCAAATGAGATGGGATTGTAACGTACTTCGTTAGTTGGACCACCACTTATCATTTTTATTTTCCAAATGTTGTTTGAAATAAGTTGAACCTTGGATGTTTGTAATGGTTTTATGTATGCCATGACTTGTGTGTTTTGATTTCCAAAGTTATGCATGTGATGCTTTGTCTTGTGATTCATCTCTATGTATGTTGATTCTAACTTTTTCTATCTTATAAAATAGATGCCTAATGTCATTATCAGCACAGCTGAAGAGTTCGAGGGAACTCGATTTGGCACTCGTCTTATTGAGCTTACTAGTTTGCTCAATCTCCCACTTCCTTCCATCATGATGCTTCCCCTCACCAAGTTCGAGAGGAAGAACCTTTGGGGCTTCAAGGTTATTCAGCCAGGACGCCAGACTGAGCCAGCCACGGAGGCCATCACCTTCAAGCTCATGCATGATGACATGGAGAGAGGCCTAGAGGTAGTCATGCATGCTTTGCTTGGACGCTTGGTAGGGAGACACTCTCGAGAGGTTAGAGGTACTCACTTCCACACCTTCGGCAGACGTTACGAGGATGGTGATGCCATTGACTTCGAGGATACTGCTAGAGAGATAGCAGAGCTGATTCGTTTGTATCTCCAGGACTTAGAGGTTCTTCCTAGGCACCTAGACACTGATAGGACCAATGTCATGCTTAGCAATGACGAACTCCAGGTGCAGCTTCGTGAGAAGGACAAGCTCTTCGTGGAGCAAGATGAGATAGTCAAGGAGATGGAGGCCAAGTTTGAAAGTCAAGATAAAAAGTTCAAGAGTCAAGAGAAGCGAGTCCAAGACAGGAACAAGAGGATTCGAGACATCACTGCAGAACTAGAGGCCAAGGACTTAGAGCTCGAGCATCAGCAAGGTGTGATTGAGAGACTTCGTGCGCAGAAGAGGGCTCTCAAAGCCAAAGTAGAGGCCTTGACCACCAATGTCAAGGAATACAAGACCGCGATGGAGAATGCCGGTCTTACACTTGTTGATGAGGAGGTTGATACAGAGGAGTAGTGATGACTACTCATTTACCATTTATTTACTATGCATTTGATTATTGAGTCGCAATGACCATCCAACATGTGGATGGCTTGCTATTTGTGTGTTTACTTTCTAAATCTTGTTGTATGTGTTGTTGAACTTTTACTACTTGATGCATATTTGTTGGTGATTGTTATGTGATGTATTGTGCATGTTAGCACCTATGGGTATCTCATCCTTATCCTTATTGAAAACCACAGATGCCTCCCCGACGTGCCAATCCCAACCCCAACAACAACAACATCACTCCTGAGATGCAGCAAATGATGATAGCTCAGACTCAGCTGATGCAAATGATGACTACATTCATCCAGAATCAGAACACCAACAACAATAATAACAACAACAACAATCAGAACAACCCACCGGGTTTTGACATGCTTACCAGGTTCTTAAGACTGAGGCCAGCAAAGTTCTCAGGAACTACTGATCCTATGGTGGCCAATGATTGGCTATGCTCTGTGAACAAGGACTTGGTAACTGTTGGCTGTACTGATGAAGAGAAAGTCAGATTTGCTGCACACTTGTTGGAAGGACCAGAAGCCACTTGGTGGGATAACTTCCAGATCACCACTCCCATTGCGGATGTGACATGGGCTATCTTCGAAGATGGTTTCCGTACTTCTCACATCTCATCCGGAGTGATGAGTTTGAAAAAGAAAGAGTTTCATAATCTGAAGCAGCGCCACCGCAGCGTGGCAGAGTATATTGAAGAGTTCAACAATCTAGGGCGTTATGCACCGGATGAAGTTGACACTGATGCTAAGAGGAAAGAAAAATTCCTTGAAGGATTGAACGATGAACTGAACCTACAGCTATCAGTGGCTTATGTTCCCACTTATCAGTCTCTTTGTGACAAGGCTGCTATTTTGGAGAGCAAGATGAAACAAGTTGAAAGCAGGAAGAGAAAGCACTCTGACAAGCATAGCTCGGGATCGTCTCAGAAGCGTTCCCATTATGATGATAGTGGGAGTTCTGGATCCCACAAGCATGGGAAGTTCAACAAGCACCACAACCACAACCGTCATCATGACAACAAGCATCACCGTAGTCATGACAATGACAAGTACAAAAATCACAAGAGTGGATATAAGAGCCACCACAGTGGAAGTGGCAGTGGAAGCCAGCCTATCAAGAAGGATCTTAGTCAGGTTGAATGTTTCAAGTGCAAGAAGATGGGGCATTATGCAAATGAATGCCCATAAAAGAAAGTTGAAGGACCCAACAAGCCCAACCCTTTTCAGAAGGGACAAGTGAACCACATCAATGTGGAAGAAATCTATGAGGAACCTGATGCTGTTGCTGGTAAGTTCAAACTCAATTCTATTCCAGCACTTGTTCTTTTTGATACTGGTGCATCACATTCATCCATATCAAAAGCATTTGTTGATAGAAATGGGTTTCCAACTGAAAACATAGGGTGTCCAATAAAAGTAAGTTCTCCTGGTGGAGACATGATAGTAAGTCTTGGGTGCCGGGATCTAGTGATAGAATTTGGAAAGCATAAGTTTCCAGTGAGTCTGATAATCCTGGATTCCCAAGGACTGGATGTAATTTTGGGAATGGATTGGATGACCAAGTATGAAGGAGTACTAGATTGTGCCAATCGTACTATTGCACTCACAACCCCGGAAAAGAAACAGATTAGATTCAAGTCTAACTTTGAATCAAAAGGGAGTAAGCTAAATTCTCTTAAGGGGGTTAGCATAGACAGTGTGCCTATTGTGAGTGAATATCCGGATGTGTTTCCAGAAGAATTGCCGGGAATGCCACCAGATAGAGATGTGGAATTTCTTATTGATTTGCTACCAGGATCTGGACCAATAGCAAAGAGACCATACAAGATGTCAGTTGATGAGTTGAAAGAACTCAAGAAACAACTTGGAGAACAGTTGTAGAAAGGATTTATCCAACCAAGTTCTTCATCTTGGGGAGCACCAGTTTTGTTTGTGGAAAAGAAAGATAGAAGTCAAAGGCTATGCATAGATTACCGTTCACTCAATGAGGTGACTATCAAGAACAAGTACCCTTTGCCTAGAATCAATGACTTGTTTGATCAGTTAGAAGGAGCCTGTGTGTTCTCAAAGATTGATCTCCGATCAGGTTATTTCCAGCTCAAGATAAGGGAACAAGACATACCTAAGACAGCTTTCACCACAAGGTATGGATTGTATGAGTATACCGTGATGCCATTTGGTCTGACCAATGCACCAGCATACTTCATGAATATGATGAACAAGGTGTTCATGGAGTTTCTTGATAAGTTTGTTTTCATTTTCATTGATGACATTTTGATCTACTCCAAGAGCAAAGAAGAACATGATGTACATCTACGTTTGATACTTGAGAAGCTTAGAGATCATAAGCTGTATGCCAAATTCAGCAAGTGTGAATTTTGGTTGAATGAAGTTGGATTTCTTGGACACGTTGTGTCAGGATATGGTGTAGCAGTTGATCCTGCTAAAGTTTCAGCTGTAACTGAATGGGAATCTCCTAAGTCAACAAAAGAGGTTTGTAGTTTCCTTGGCTTGGCAGGATACTACAGAAGATTTATCGAGAATTTCTCCAAGGTAGCTAAGCCTATGACAGAATTGCTAAAGAAAGACAAGAAATTTCCTTGGTCTGAAGGATGTGAACTCAGTTTCCAAGAATTGAAGAAGAGACTAGTGACAGCACCAGTCTTGTGTTTGCCAGATTTGGAGAAAGATTTCCAAGTGTATTGTGATGCATCTCATCATGGATTAGGTGCAGTACTTATGCAAGAAGGAAAAGTTGTGGCCTATGCCTCGAGACAACTCAAAACTCATGAGGTAAACTACCCTACTCATGATTTAGAGTTAGCCTCTGTTGTCCATGCACTCAAAACATGGAGACATTATCTTTTGGGAAAGCGATGTGAAGTGTTCACATATCACAAGAGTTTGAAGTATATCTTCACCCAGAAAGAAATTAACATGAGACAAAGAAGATGGCTAGAACTCATCAAGGATTATGACTTGAGTTTGCAATACCATCCCGGTAAAGCAAATGTTGTAGCTGATGCACTAAGCCGTAAGGTATTTGTGAATGGCCTTACTAAGGGAGAATTGCTAGACGATATGTGTGCCCAATTCAGAGATCTCAGATTGGAGATTGTGTCTGAGGGACATCTCATGTCTTTGGATGTTCAACCCACTTTGTTGGACAAGATCAAAGAAGCCCAAAAGATAGATATGGAAATTGAAGAGATAAAGGAAAAGATTGGCAAAGGAAAAGCCAAAGGATTCCATGAATATGAACATGGTACTTTATCGTATGGAAAACGTATCTGTGTTCCACAAGATCCGGAGCTTCGGAAATTGATTTTACAAGAAGCCCACAACTCACCGTATTCCATTCATCCGGGTAACACCAAAATGTACATGGATATGAAAGAAAGATTTTGGTGGAATAATCTCAAGAAATACATCACCGAACATATTGCTTTGTGTGATGTGTGTAGTAGAGTGAAAGCGGAACATCAGAAGCCAGCAGGACTGTTACAACCACTACCTATTCCTGATTGGAAGTGGGACAAGATTGGTATGGATTTCATCACCGGATTGCCAAGGACCCGGTCAGGATATGATTCTATTTGGGTAGTAGTGGATCGCCTAACTAAAGTGGCTCATTTCATACCCGTGAAGACAACCTACACAAGTGCTAAGTTAGCCAAGATCTATATGAGTAGAATTGTATGTCTACATGGAGTACCCAAGAGTATTGTGTCTGATAGGGGAACACAATTCACTTCTCATTTTTGGAGGCAACTACATGAGTCATTGGGAACGAGGTTGGAATTCAACACTGCTTTTCATCCTTAGACTGATGGACAGACAGAAAGGTCTAATCAGATTCTTGAAGATATGTTGAGAGCATGTGCTCTAGACTATGGAGCCAGTTGGGATGAAATTCTGCCTTACGCAGAATTCTCCTACAATAACAGCTATGAAGCCAGTATTGGGATGGCACCATTTGAGTTTCTCTATGGGAGAAAGTGTACCACCCCATTGCTATGGAATGGTGTGGGAGAAAGAAGTTTGTTCGGACCAGAACTAATCAAAGAGGCTGAAGAGAAAGTCAAGCTAGTTAAGGACAGATTGAAGATAGCACAGTCCTGACAAAAGAGCTACGCAGATCCTAAGCGTAGAGAAGTCACCTATGAAGTGGGTGATAGAGCTTATCTTAGAGTGTCACCACTTCGTGGAGTGAAGAGATTTGGAGTCAAAGGAAAATTGGCCCCAAGATATGTTGGACCATTCAAGATTTTGAGTTGTAAAGGAGAAGTCGCTTATGAGATTGAATTGCCAGAATCATTGTCTGCCGTTCACAATGTGTTTCATGTGAGTCAGCTTAAGAAATGCCATCTAAAAATGGAAGAGACTTCTTTGAAGGATACTATACCTTTGGAAGAGGTTCAATTGGAGAGTGATCTCACGTATGAGGAGAAACCTATCAAGATTCTTGAGACTGCAGAAAGAGTTACTCGGACTAAGACTATCAAATTCTGCAAAGTTCAATGGAACCATCATTCTGAAGAAGAAGCAACATGGGAAAGAGAAGATGATCTTCGGAAAGACCACCCTCACCTATTTGCTAGCCAACCCAAATCTCGAGGGCGAGATTCACCTTAAGGGGGTTAGATTTGTAACATCCCTAAAATCATGTTTCAAAACTCATGCATATCATCCATGTATCCATGATCATTTAGGGTTCCATTTCAAAAACAGGAGCATATGTTGTTCATTATTTTATGTAAGTATGCTCTAGCCTTAGTACTACTTTCTAATGAGAAAGGCACTTATTTTATTCAGTAATGTTTTGATTTCAAACTTAAGTATTTTCCAAATCTTGAGAAATTTTTTCAAAACAAAGTATGTTATAAAACCAAATTTATGCCTACTATGTATATCTCATAAAGGCTTGGTTTTATTTTGTTTTTCAAGTAACCAAAGTGTGTTTGAGTAAACAGAAGTGTTTTGACACACATTTGAGTACTAAGTTCACTGTATAAAAATCTAGAGAAGATTTGAAATCAAACTTGTTTGAATTAGGGTTTGAAATCATTTCTAGAAAATCAAATAGAAAAAGAAAAGCAAAAGGAAAAAAAATAAATCAATCAGCCAATCTGGCCCAACCCAGCCCAGTCGACCCATCTAGCCTAGCAACTCCCTCCCGCGAATCGTTTTCCTTTACTCGCAATCACACCCACAGATTCACCTACTGCCTGGACCCACCTCCCCTTCTTTTCTCTCGCTGACAACCGCGGCGCACACGGGAGTCATCGTCTCCACCCCCAGCGACTGGTTCTTCCCCAAATCACTCCAGGCGTTTCCTGTTTAAATTCCGCGGCTTCAATTCTGTTGAATGCTCGAGTAATTCACGCCCACGTCCTCTCCTACTTAAGCACCATGCCGCCCTCCTCCTTTTCCCCCAAACCACACCCCACCGGAGCCACCAGGCTGCTCGGATTTCTCTCTGGATGGCCTCTGGTCCGACGAGTTCGTCGTCGAATTCTGGTAAACCCCGCAAACCCCTCTGCCTATGGTTCAGACTAGATTATTCTACATCTCTGTGCGCACCTACTGACACCCTCCGCTTGCTCGCTCATGCTCTGTAGCCTCGGCAACGTCATCGACTAAGCTCCGCCAGCCTTTGCTCGAACTTCGGCGACCGTTCCTCGTAAGCCCCAGCTTCCCCTCTCCCTCTGTTTGATACACGTGTGATCCCCAGTGTCCTACGCATCTAATGGCACCCTTTTCTCGTCTTAGCGTGGCCCAGAGCATCGCCTCTGTCGCTAACCGAGAGCATCGTCGCCAGGGACTTCTCCGACGAGCAATCCACAATGACCCCGAGCGCCCCTTCGTCAACTGAGGCATCGTTGAGCATCAGCACGTCGCGACGACCTTGGTGAGCACCTTCCCTTGCCCTCTCGCCTCCTGTATGTAACATCCCAAAAATACCAAACTTGGATCATCAAACACTAATCATCAAAATTAGGGTTAACAAAAACTTTTCTAAATAAAATCATGAATGCATGCATATGTGTATGCATGGATTTTGAATTTCTTTAAAACCACCTTGTTTGTTTGTTTCATTGCTTGTAAAATGTTTCTTAGGTGAAATAAACATCATCTAAAACATTTCCCACACTTTTCCTAAAGACAAGTAAATCAAAACAAATATATTAAGGGAATGGTCACTTTAACCAATTTAACTCCCATGCCTACTTTGGCTATCTCAAACTTTCAGAACTTAACAGAAACTTTGCTGGATCTTTGCACCCCTTGATTGTACTCATAACAGAGTATCAAGGCCCACTTTGTGATCATCCAGAAACTTTCAAATGCATAGTTTAAATGCCAATTCAAAATTGAATCTTCTTCATATGGGAAGATCCCACTTTTTCAAAACCCACTCAAACAAGCTCAACTTTCAAAACCCAAGCATCTGCAGACTCACCAGCACCAATCTAGCAAACCCACCAAAAATCATTTCAAAATTCAAAACTTGATTTCATGCGGCCATTTCATCAAACAGGTTGCAGACACAAATCAAACAAACATCAAACACTATTGTGAGCAGTGATTCTTGCCTAACTGGTTCCCCATTTAGCTCACACACAACTCAGTAGATCATCTAGGAAGATTAGCCAAGCACTAGCACCACTGTGAGCTTGCCATTGCCATCAATGGTGAACAACCGAGCACCCCCTTGTCACCCCATAGTCGACAGCAAGTTAGGAGCAGCAGCAAGCCTAGCCAGCATGTCTAGGAGGCAGCCCACCGTCCACCGCCACTCACTGTCCCAGCCGCAAGCGTTGCCAAGCCCTGGACCACACGCACAAGCCGCGCCCAGACCATGCCGAGCGTGCGCCAGAGCGCCACCCTCGACCGAATACCACAGACCGCGCGCCGCCCTCACCACGTGCACACACGATCGCCATCAACCCAGGAGACCACCAGACATCCCCGTTTGCCGCCCCGTGCCACACAACCACCGCCCCCCGTCGAAGACGCCGCCTCTGCCGCGCAGAGCACCGCCCGTTCCAGACCAAACCACACCGCCCCATGCCTCGAGACCATGTCATTGAGCATCGCCAGGAGACACCGCACCGTCCCCTACACTTGCCCATGCCAATAGCCGCCTGTAACATCGCCCCCGACGAGCTCACCGTGCGCCCCGATGGTCCCCTCGCTCGACTATAAATAGAGGCCACCCCCGCTCGATTTCTTCACACCATCTCACTCCCCTCTCCTCACTGATCGTGCCACACCGTTCCCGGAGCAAGGCGAGCACCACCTCGCCGGAATTTCACTGGAGCCTGCCGCTGCTGGAAAAGAAGGGCGCCATCGATTTCGTCCACCCCAGGAGCTACCGCGACCACCCCTGAGTTCGCAGTCGTCGACTTTGTTGTTCGCCCGCCTCGCCGACCCTCGCCAGCACCCCGGTGAGCCCCTAGCAACCCTCACTGGCCGTGCTAGGTTTTGTTCTCGCCGGAGTTGTCTCGCGTCGACGATGACTCCCAGCCGTTAGATTAGAACTAGATCGAACGACCCACGTTGCCCCATACCGCTTCGCCCAGCCTCGTGTCACTGACGAGTGGGGACACCCACTTAAGCAGCCCGCGGGAGCACTGCTCTTAGCAGGCCGGTCCAGTAACTTTTCCCGCGCAGCCTAGTTATTCAAATTAAACCTTTTTCTATTTCAATTCAAATACACTTGTGTACACAACTTCAAAAATCAACCCAGATCGATTCGGTGCACCAAATTGAATGAAACCAATTTTATTGGAAAGGTCCGTGAATGCTGAATCCAAGCCCATTGGATTCAAGTCATTTGGATCTATAGATGACCCATGGTAAAAATAACAAGTCAGAAGCTTTTCTGCATTCAAATATTTTTCAAATTTAAACTATTATAGATTTTGAGTTGTTTCCAACTCTCAAAAATCACATTTAACCATACCTTTCAGAATATATAAAAACATATAGGTTTACTTGCAGAAATATTGTCCAAGTAATAAAAGAATGCTACATAAGCATTTCTAGCCACTTTAATTAATTAAAATAAAAGGGTAAAACCTTATTAAATTGTGACACCACTTTAAATAACAATCTCATGGACTACAATATGTGGTGATGACATGTGTCAACATGATCCCATGTTTAGTTTGGAGAATATTAAATCTTAAGTAGTTTTTCAATGAGTAGAAATTACTTTTCTAAAAAAAAGGAATTAAACCAAGCCTTAACCTTGTAATGTTAGAGATGATGCTAGATCATCTATAGGACCTTTGTGTGTGATGATTGCAAGTAGTTAAGTATTGTTTGGTGATTGTGTACCTCGTATTTATTCATAGACGCTAGTACCGACCAATGATACGAGGAGGAAGGAGGATACTATGAAGAAGAAGCCGAAGAGAACTTCAACCACTGCTCTGCACAAGGCAAGCTAACACTTGCACTTTAGCAAGCTAACACTTGCACTTTAGCAAGCTAACACTTGCACTTTAGCAAGCTTATACTGATATTGATGCAAGCTGATACTATACCTGTGCAAGCCTTACTAATCAAGTTGACCTATGCAAGCTAACCCTTGCAAAATACCCTACTGATGCCACAAACCCATACTTGTGCTATGACTACTATATGCCTTAAGCATATATGATCATACCCACTTGATAAACCAATCCTAGTTTTATGTGCAAGCTTCTTACTTTATTTCTTTATCAAAGCTTACTTAGAGTTGACTTAAGTGACTGGTAGATTTTAGAAAGTTGCTGAAGGTTGCATAAAGAGCATAAAATTTGGCCCAAGTTAGAAACCTTGATCTCAGCCTGAGACTTAAGGTTGTACTTAGTTGAAGCCCCACTACTTTACCCCCCTCCTTAGTACTACCCCCACTTATAGATGCTAGTGCTAAGCATAAAACTTGATCAACCTTAGATGGGAATACTTGGTGGAAAAATGGTTTTGAAAACCTTGGAATGATGGATCATTCTATTGAAATGTTTTGGACATGTGTTTCCGAACACTTGATGATTTTGGTGATGAAAATGATGAGGCATGAGCCTTAGCCGTTTATAAAACTGATGGTTGTCTGGATGCGATACCATTCCAATTTTATCGTACAACCACAATACCCGAATACTGGGTAGGGCTTGACTGGAAACTTATATTCCTTAGTATTAGTTCCCTCACGGCCAATGTCTGAGCTGAGGCTACCTTGTGAAGATCGTCCACCTATGCAGTACCCAAGATGACAGTTGGTCATGGTTGGGAGGCCAAACTCACAGGAGAGGTGCTTATACTAGGGTGTGTAATTGAAAGGTTAGGATTGATTATCCGCATACTGAGTATGGTGAATTCAGGATTTGTTCCTGACAGATGTATCGAATGTTGTGGTGAAAGTGCACATCTCTGCAGAGTGTCAAACTATTCGAATAGCCGCGTCCGCGGTTATGGACAGTTGGAGTGGCCATACTGTTCCCCGTCAGACTTTTCAAAATGACTTGTGAAATGAATTGAGAGTTTGACTTGACCACAAAAGAGTTGTGACCCGAGTTATAAGATCCCACTTATGAGTTATAAAATTGTGACTAGCTTTGGAACCTAGTAGAGATAAACCTGGCTTTTTGCAAAACAACCTTAGAGCCTAGTGTCCCCTTTATCGAAAAACCCCTTACCTGTTAGTATTAGTTTGCGAGTACTTAAAGAGTACTCATGGCTTTGTCCCTGGCTATTCCCATGGCCAGACTATGAAGAGGAGTACCTGGAGGATGGACCCCAGGAAGGTTACGACAACTAGGATCATCTCCCATCGTCAGCATTGCCTGTGACCCCGAAGATGGAGCTTCGCCTACGCTACCGTTATTATTACGTATTCTGCTGCTTGATGTTGTCTTAAGAACTGGATCATGAGATCCCTATTTGTGTAAGAACCTCTGTATCATTTGTAATGGATGATGTATTATGGTATCCAATTCTGTTATGTCTCGCAAAAATGGTAATCCTGGGATTGCGATGTATGGCATAACAGACATCCAGGATTGAAAAATCCGGGTGTTGACACTATAACTCCGGCAACTTCATCGCCAAAGCACGCAGCCGCCACTCGCCGCCGCCAGCGCCGCCACTTGTTGGTCAGTCGCTGAGAGCCGTGCGATGTAGATCGGACGAACGCGATAGAACATAGTCGAAGGGGTAAGTAGAGATCTGAGCCGCGCGTTTTAGTTAGATCTAACGGTTCGCAAGCGCGATCCAGCGCGAAGCGGTACCAGCCAACCAGATGCTGCCGCGTGGCATGTTCTTCGTTTTAAAAACCTGAATTAGATCAATTAGATGTTTAAATTTGAATAATTCATAACTTTTGATTCCCACGTCCAAATTTGACAAATTTTATATCAATGGAATCAGGAGAGAAAATCCTTTCCATCTATGCAATGTGTTTATTGTTTTGTCTCTGTTAAAATGGTTGTTTTTATAGAAACTTGTGTATGCTTATTTTGTGTATAATAATTATTTGGAAAATGTTTTGCTATGCAAATAATTTTTTTGGCTTTTTTGTATTTGTTTAAGTTTCAGTAATGTGCACTTGTCTTGTTTGGTGTAGAAAATCATCACATGGCATATTGCATACACTCATGTATTTTTGCTTGTATAAATTGTGTATGTGATTTTGTGCCATCATTTTATGTGTAGATTTTGGTGCAAATAGTGATTGTGATTGTGAGGATTGTTGCTACTCCCCAAGCTACCAAGGCAATTGGTACTTCATGATTTCACTCCTATGTTTTCAACTTTGCACTAGAAATATTTTGCTAGCCTTGCATGAATATTTTGATATATATATGCTATGCTTGGGAAATCCTAGTAGTTGTAGAATTGCTAGAAATTTCTAAGTTAAGATTCTTGTCAATGCCATGCTTAGCCTAGCTAGTAGCAACCAAGGGTGGTTATATATTCATGCTATGAGAAAATATTTCTAAGTCTTTGGACTTGTGCTTTGTTAATAAAACAACTAATTGAATGAAACACCTGGGTGGAATGGAAAGAATGGTTTGTGTTGAGTGGTTACACAAGGCCCATTTCTATGGTTCACCTTGTGTATCTCACTTGTGGAAAGCCACCCAGGAACAAAGGGATTTGAGATGCCATATGTTAAGAAGCTTCTAGTGCAGCCACTTGGCAATATGGGCTCTGCCTGGATCATATAGGTTGCAATAACTTAGCCATTTAGACAGTTGGTGGTAGTGGGATGCTAGGTTGGAGCGCGTCCATTTGGTCTAAGGGAAGGCTTCTGAAAGGTCCCGTCTTGGTGAAAATCAAGTCTAGTGGGGAAAGTGCACAACCTCTGTAGATGGAAGAATCTAAGTACGTAGCCATGTCCCTGGTATTGGACAATTTGAGCATCAAGACATGGAAGCTATCAAGAATCTCCTCATCCCAATTTCTAAGTAAAAACTTGTGGTTGAACAAGGGTGAAGGTACACCAATTTCTATTGGTGTTTCCTTGGGAAAGTTTTGTCAAAGAAAAACTTAGTGTTTTCAACTAATAAGTAAAACCTATTTTGAGAAAAGCAAGCCTAAGCTACACTTAGCCAAATGCATATAGAGTCTAGTTGCCAATATTATTCTAAGGTATCACTTGCCAATACTATTCCAACGTATTGACCCACTGTGGCTGTAACTTGTGATGTTGCAGGTTATTCTGATGGTGATTAGGGGTTATGAGTCTACACTCAACATGCTTGCCTATGGCACATGAAGATGAAGACTTATTTATCTTATTACTTATTTAAACTCTTGTACTAGGCCTGTGGCTATGGAGTTTGTAAAAGACTGTGTTTGTCTCTGGAATGACTTGTAATAATGACCTTTGTTTCTATGTACTTCATCTTAAACTGTGGATGCTAGCATTGATCCATGGACTAGCATTGCAATCACAGGGATCCTTTCCTTTACAAAGGAGGGATCTTACAGCTCCGCAGCCGCCGACCAAGAAGAAGAAGGAGAAGACGGCTCCCGTCTTCAACTTATCGAACATCGAGTCATAAATTAGTTTGTCTGGGTAGTTTTCCTATTGTTTGTCTTTGTAGTCACAATGTATTGCTAATCTGATTTTTTGCTTGCAGCAACTCTTCGGAGGAGTCCCTTGACGGGGACACTCAAGAAGTTATGGCGGAGTCGAAGCCAACAGCTTCTATTCCCTAGGTGGTGGCTGACTCTGAGGATGATGGCCCAAACTCCTCTAAGCGAGAAGCTCGAGAAGTCGTGACTCAGAAGGCAGCTCGCAAACCTTTGGAGTCCACACCTGAACACGTAAGTGTTATCTTGCATACTCCATGGGGGGATCCCCCGGGCCCATTTTGTTTTAACTTTGTTGATCGTTTTTTGGTTGGAGGGTGGATCCCCTGAGCCCTTTATTTACCGACTTTTTTTTCTATAGCCCTTTGTGCACGACGCCAACCTCCTTATTCAGTAGCACCTAGCGTTGGAGGATGATCTGCAGCAGCTTCAAGGTGCATGACTTTCCACCTTGTGTTTGTTCGTCTGCTCCAAGGTTGTTCTTGTATTGATCCTGTGTTGCTTCATGTTACAGATGAAAACAATGATGCACTCCAAAGGCTGAACGCTCTCGAAATGTGCCTCGTCCAGGCGGAGAAAAGGGCAGTTGATGCTGCTGAAGCCAAGGAGCGCCTGCAGAAGGAGGCTGTCGATCATGAGCAGCAGCTCGTGGCTGCAGCAGCCGCCCGCGAGAAGGATATGGCTGATAGGCTTATGGCTGCAGCTAAAGCTATTCCTGGTGAGTTTTTCGTGCCTCGTTTGGGTGTTGTGTTCTTTCGTCTGTGACTTGTCCTTTCTCATTCGAGTCTTTCTCCTTATTAATTTCAGATGCTTCAGGCATCATGTTTGATCGTGATGCATTGGAGCATGGAGATGCTTTGGGTGATGTTGCTAATGCGGTCGAAGATCGCTGCGCCACCACCGCTGGCTCCTTGGAGAAGGCTAGGAAGGTGCTTGCGCGCTTCTACAAGGAGGTCATCCCCAAGGGGCGTTATCCTTGACGACGTCGACGCCCTTGTAGATTATCTGTCAGAGGAGGCCTCGACGGAGTACAAGCGTAAGAAGAAGGGCCTTGGCGCTTCCATGGGGCTGGCCATGATGATGGCGTCCGTAGTGTAGCTGGACTTGCCGCAAATCACGTCCCGGATGCCGACGGCTACAGATGGCTCTAAGGTAGCTTTCACCCTCCTTTATTCTCGCTGTAAGCATTATGGGCCTAAGATCATTGATCTCCTGGCTGATTACACGGCGAAGCAACAACATGGGGTCAAGAGCAGGCAATCTGGCTCCAAGGCCACTTCGGATGCAGGTGCTTAGGCCTTTGTAATGTAGATGATGTAGTTTCTTCTTTTGCTTCCTTCTGTAACATTTTGCTGATGAACAAGCCCAGTTATGCCACGAGGTGGCTTTATTAATGTATATAAGTTTGTCTTAGGAGTTACTGCCGAAAATGCTTGTGATGTTCATGCTTGATTTATTTGCCTTTAGGGTCCTTCGGGTTGTCACTCCGACTGCTCCTGAGTCGCGACCATCTTTGGATGATGCGTCGCAGTTGGCTTTTCTTTGCGATCGTGTCCGCAACCTAGAGAAGGACGTCCTTAGCATTCGAGGCCACGCGAATGTGTGGAAGTCCAAAGCTGAACGAGCCACAACCATGGACGAGTTCTTGCTTTGGGAATTGCAGCGGATGGGTGAGCAACTGCAATGTGAGTCACCTCGAACTGATGTTCTTTTGGGTGCAGCTTTGTATGATGGCTTATTCCGTGTTTTTTGCAGATGTGAATCTCATTCCGAGGAAATAGAAGGAGTGTTTCATAGTTCGGATGAACTATTTGACGCAGCAAGACCTGGAGGCTGGTGGCTTCTTCTGGATGGACCGTGATCGAGCCATCGTCCTTGCAATGGTGCAAGATCGCGTGAACCAGGTTCTTCGGGTGTTGAGGCAGGCGAGGTCGTCATTGGCGTCCATCTGGGCCGTCATGTTCCCCTTGGACGCTGCGCCTTCTACCTTCCTAGGTCTCCTTGGTAAATTTCAGGATGTGGTCCATGTAAAGAGTTGGTGCGGCATCAGCTGATTGCTGGGGTCAAGACTGCCTTGTCTCTTGTTCGGTTGCATCGCCATGATGTCAATCTTGGAGAAGTGCAGACTGGGCCGCCCCTTCGACCAGATGGTAGCCTATGGGGCATGCGTCCTCATTATGCGGTTGTGGCGCAGCATATTGAGGAGATTGTAGATTTGTTAGAGCAGCGGGCAAATGTAATGCTCCAGAATAGGTATATCCTATAAAGAAAAACAGATGATGTAAATTGTGTATTTATTCGGGTGGGCGCATAATGCCCTTTTGTAAAGTTTTATTATGTATTAGCACGTTGTGCTTTGTGATTTCCATGTCCTTTTCGTTAGCCTGACGTGGTCAGCTACTCAAGTTATATGCATTGTTCACAGTCGACGAAGTTGTGAGGTGAGGCGTATCCCCCGAGCGTATTTAGCAAGAAATAATGTAAGGTGAAAAGATATTTGGGGCAAGGGACTTAGCTTTTATTCATAGCGTAACGAGGAGGTACATTGTTCGGCTGAGTAGCCTTATTGAAAGTAAAGGGTAACTAGGGGTAGAAGCATCGCAGTCGTGCGATGTTCCAGGGGTTGGAGTATTCGGCTCCTGATGCTACGTCCATGAGGCGATAGCCGCCACCTGGGATGACTTCTATGACGATGTAGGGTCCTTCCCAGGGTGACTCGAGCTTCTTGGGCCGTTCTTGCTTGAGTCGGAGGATGAGGTCTCCTTCGACGAAGTACCTTGGGCACAGCCGATGGCTGTGGTAGTTGCAGAGGCTTTGTTGATAGACCGCTGAGCGAGCTGCAGCAATATCGCGTGCCTCGTCGAGTGTGTCGATGACATCTTTGAGTGCTGCCGATGATTCGGCTTCGCTGTAAGTGACGAACCGTGGGGCCTTGTGGCATACTTCGGCGGGTAGCACGGCTTTGGCTCTGTGCACCATGAAGAAGGGTGTGTAGCCGGCTAAACTGTTCGGTGTTGTACATAGGCTCCAAAGGACTGAGGGTAGTTCCTCTTCCCAGGCTCCCGCAATCCTTTTGAGTGGGCATATAAGGCGCTTCTTGATGCCGTTGCCTATGAGGCCGTTGGCCTTTTCGACCCGTCCATTGGTCTGCGGGTGCGCCATGGAGGCGTATGATATGTTGATGACGAGGTTCTCACAGAAGTCTTGGAATTCCTTTGAGATGAAGTTCGAGCCGTTGTCTGTGATGATGCTATGCGGCATGCCGAACCTGTAGACAATGGACTCAAAAAACTTGACGGCAGTTTTGCCGCTTTGGTTGGTGACGGGCATGACCTCGATCCACTTGGTGAACTTGTTGACTGTGACTAGGAGGAAGACGTGGCCTCCTTTCGAGGACTTTGGTAGCTTGCCGATCATGTCGAGGCCCCATTGGGCAAAGGGCCAGGCCAGCGGTATGGGCCTCAGCTCGGATCCTGGTGCGTGCGCTTGTCCGCGTACCTCTAACAAGCGTTGCACCTTTGGACGGTGTCTTTGGCGTCGTTCATGGCTGTTGGCCAGTAGAACCCAGCTAGTAGAGCTTTGGCGACTAGGGCGCGGCTGCCTGCATGATGGCCGTAGATACCCTCGTGGATGCCTTGGAGGATGGTTTTTACGTCACCGATGGTGAAGCACCTTTGGAGCACACCCGAAATGTTGCGCTTATACAGCTCGCCATTGAGGATTGTGAAAGCTTTTGACCGACGAGATATGCGTTGGGCATCTATCGGGTCATAGGGCAGTTCATTGTTTATCAGGTACCGAAGGTATGGCTGCGTCCATGTATCTTCGATCGCCATGACCTGCATGAGGCTGACCAGCTCGACCTCGGTGTCGAACTTTTCAGGTCCTTCCTGTCCTTTGGGTAGCGCAGCCCCCGAGTGCTCTTCTTCTTCGGCTGAGCCTTTTGGGAATTTTCTCTTGATAGAGGGGACGCAGATTTTCTTGAGGAACAAACCCGGTGGTACCCGTGCGCAGGTGGAGCCGATGTTGGCGAGCCTGTCAGCTTCTTCATTGCTTTCTCTTCTGATGTGCCGAAGCTCGCAGCCTTCAAAGTCTCCTTCGAGTGAGTTGTAGAGCGTGCAGTACGCGATCATGTTGGCGATGTGAGCGTCGCACTCATTCATCGCCTGCTGGACGACAAGGTTTGAGTCACCATAGATGACGAGGCATGTTGCACCGCAGATCTTGGCCATCCTCATGCTATGGATGAGGGCCTCGTATTCGGCCTCGTTGTTGGAGGAGCGAAATTTCATCCGAAGGACGTATTTGATCTTGTCGCCCTAAGGGGACGTCAGTATGACGCCAGCTCCTAATCCAGCCTCATGCTTGGAGCCGTCAAAGTTCATCGTCCACGACTGTGACATTTTCCACGAGTGCCGGTCTGCCCACCTAGAAGCAGAAGCTCCCGAACAGCATCTCGAGCTCGTCGCCGACGGACTCGAAATCCCTTAGGGTGGCTGGCGAGTGGGCAGTGAAGTCGAAGGCACTGAGGAGGAGGTAACTCTCCATTGCCGATGAGTTGTAGATCGATCGGGATGGAACCGTCATGACCGCACGATCAGCGTCCCCGCTTCCCACAGACGGCGCCAATTGATGAGTGTTGATTTCATCAATGCCCATTGTTATGGACTTGGGTTTTGGAGAAGATGAGCATGCTGGAACTCGCGGAACGGTTAATAGACAAGCAATGCGGGACACATGATTTACCCAGGTTCAGGCCCCCGGAGGGAAAACCCTACTCCTGCTTGTCGGCTGTTGATTATGGCGGAACCGAAAATTACAGGGGTGCACAGATGCAATCTGGCGTGGAGGTGTGTATGCGATGGTGGAAGAGATCCTTCTCGCCGTACCCTCCTGGCCTTTATATAGATAGGCAGGTCCCGGGCTTAGGTCGAGTCGGTTACAGATTAGGTTTGGTACCCTTTAAAATTCTATCTAATCTAGACTTGTCCTCCAAGGAGTTGAAAACGCCATGGGCTTGGGCCACCCGAAGTCTTCATGGGGCGCGTGTCTAGACGTGGGCCTTCCTTGGGCTGGACCAGGTATACCGATGTCATGTACCCGTGGGGTATGTCCATGTCACCAGCGTATCTCCTAGGATGGAGGAAGTATTTGTCAACTTTTTTGACGAACATATTACATACGGTTTAAACTATAGTATGACTTTTTGTCTTATATTTTAAAACAAATGCACTCTCTTGCTAAGGCACTAGGCCCCAGACATAGTAGGAAGCGAGACATCAAACTGGCCATCGGCCGCAAGATGAAGATGACCGAATCGACGACCCAGCCCAAGGATGGAAAGTAGCTGTCATCGATATAAGCACCTGACAGAGTAGGAGTCAGGCACGCTGATATGAATGGTAATCTGACCCCCTTACCTTCCCCTCTCTCTATTCCTTCTGCTCCACGAAACTTCTATGAGCACCCTATCGGATTTAGATCTATCTACCTATGCGTGGCGCGAGGGTAGTGATCGAGATCATAGCAATTGGTAATCATAGCAAGGTTCGACCCAGAATTTTTTCTCGAATCGAGCCTCTCGAGTTATGTCTGTAAATATGAACGAAGGGTGTGAATTCGTCAGTGAATTCATGCAAAACACTCCGGTGTACCCCAGATCAGTCCGACGGAACTCCAGTAGCAACAACGACGAGATCGAACAAAATCACCCTCACATAGCGCGTGGACATGGCGGAGACGACTATCGCCGAACTATTGGGCCGCGAGGAGATAAAACAAAACTTTTCTCTCTAACGCGGTGATCCCAAGATCTAGCTAAGGTAGAAGGCCATGAGGATTACCACTAGACGCGCAGTTGCGGAATTGATAAAGTACGTCTATTGAATGCAGTGCAGTCCTCACAATCCGATCTGATCGTCCTAATGCTAATCGTACAACACCGCTGCTGGTATCCACACGTACAAGGAGGAGCGCCGGCGACGAACTGCTAGGTTCGTTATGGCAGCAGGACTACTATGGAGTTAGGGTTTAACGCATTGAATGACCTAACCGTCAACCCTCCTGGGTTTCTGCGCCCCACTATATATAGGGAGTGAAAGTGGGTTCCACTCACATGTGGCTCATTCACTAAAGCTCATATAATATTAGTCATTGCGAGTCTGACTCATTGACTCGGTACAAATCCGGCTCAGCAACCCAACCAGATTTCCAATTCAGATCTAATCTAAATCTTGCTCTCGTTCTTAAGTGTGTGACCCCGCAGGCTCATGGAAACTTGGACACGATTGGAGTCCGACTCTTAATCGGTCAGTCGATAGCGGCTCCTAGTAGAACGTGCCGACTCCCAAGTACCAAAGAGTCATGACGACTTGCCTTTCCAATGTGACTTGCGTCTAAGTCCCTTTTGCCTCAAGATATACCTTGTCGGACTATAGGCGAATAATTGCCATCCCTTAAATAGTCCGACTCTCTTCTCGATCCGAGATAAGTGATTCATCTGACTAACTCTTAGTCGATCGCCTCGGTTAACACTTAACCGAGTCGTGCATGGCCATGCTTTTCGAATCATATCATCCGAGAGGGCCTAGATAATATATCTCCAAGTGGAGGGACAAAATCCCATCTTGTTTATTCACATCATGCATCTTGATTCTCAGTCGACCCGAACTCTGCCTTTATAACTTTCTAGTTACGGATCAGTGTTTGATAGAACCTAAGTCGGCGATCCTCAACTCGCACTGTGCAACAACCTCGGGTTTAAGGATTACATTGATTGAGATATACAAATGACAACTTTTTCATTGTACCTCAATATGGGTCAATCTGACTCGCTAAATTCTTTAGATGAATCCATGTAAGTCGGAATGGCATCACCATGCCCATGACAAGTGGAACCGAGTCATCCAGCCGACTTTCACATTGGTCTAAGTTATGTGTCCAGCATAGCCTTAATAACCAAGGATATTTAGTATGAAAAAAATGAATGTATAGTTCCACAACTGAATCACATATTCAATGATATACATCAGATGTTCATGCAAGGAAAACTTAATAACTTTATGAATACAATGGGAAATATCATCATACTAGATTGCCTCTAGGGCATATTTCCTACAGTCTCCCACTTGAACTAGAGTCAATCTTCCAACATCACATGTCTAGGCATCTAATGCCCATAGATCTCAGGTGCGCCTCATTCTTTGGCTGTGGTAATGTCTTATTCAACGGATCCACAATATTTGCATCCATGTGTACCTTGCATAACTTGGTATCACATTGATCAACGAACTGGCGAATCAGGTGGTACTGCATGAGTATGTTCTTGTTCTTCTGGTGTTGTCTAGGTTCCTTGGCTTGTGCAATAGCACCATTGTTTTCACAATACACGTCTAACGGATTGGACGAGCCCTGAACCACACCAAGATCCATGAGGAAATTCCTCATCCAAATAGCTTCCTTTACTGCCTCTGAGGTGGCAATATACTCAGCCTCTGTTGTAGATGCTAACACAGTCTCTTGCTTGGAACTCTTCTAGCTCATAACCCCTCCATTTATTACAAACACATATCCGGATTGCAAACGAGAATCATCAGAGTTGGTAAGATAACTCGCATTCATATAACCATGTACAATAAGTTCATATTCACCTCCATAAACGAAAAACATATCCTTAGTACTTCTCAAGTACTTTAGGATATTTTTAGCCACTGTCTAGTGATTTTCTCCAGGATCAGCCTGGTATCTTCTCATAACACTTAGAGCATAGGAAACATCCGTCCTGGTACAAATCATGGCATACATGATGGATCCGACTACCGAGGCATATGGAATCGCACTCATCCGACTTCGCTCATCATTTATCGAAGGGCACTGAGTCTTGCTAAGTTTTACACCATGGGACATCGATAAGAACCCCTTCTTAGACGATTCCATGTTGAACTTCAAGGATGTACTCTGACTCAATCCAATGAGCCGCTTTGATTTATCTCTATAGATCCGGATTCCAAGGATGTATGTTGCCTCACCCAAGTATTTCATTGAGAAACTCCTTTCCAATGATTCCTTGGTTTCTTGCAACAGCTGGACATCGTTTCCAATCAGTAATATGTCATCCACATATAAGACCAGAAAGTTTACTTTGCTCCCACTAAACTTCTTGTATAAACAAGAATCATGATCACTCTTGATGAAGCCAAATGATTTGACTACCTCATCAAAGCGAATATTCCAACTCCGAGATGCTTGCTTCAACCCATAAATGGATTTCTGAAGTTTGCACACCTTGTCAGCATTAGCCGGATCAACAAAACCCTCAGGCTGTATCATATACATGTCCTCGGTTAAATTTCCGTTAAGGAAAGCCGTTTTGACATCCATCTGCCATATCTCATAGTCAAAATAGGCTGCTATAGCTAATATAATCCGGACTGACTTAAGCATTGCTACGGGCGAGAAAGTCTCGTAGTAGTCAACTCCTTGAACCTGCCGAAACCCTTCGCGACAAGACGTTCTTTATAGACAGAAACATTTCCATCCATATCAGTTTTCTTCTTAAAGACCCATTTGCACTCGACGGGTCTTGCACCGTCTGGCAGATCAACCAAGTTCCAAACTTCATTTTCATCCATGGACTTTAACTCGGATCTCATCGCTTCCGAATAATTTTCCGGCTCATCACTGTCTAACAGTAACACATCACGAACACTTCGTAATCTTGCTGATCTTCGTAGTACAGGTGCTTCTACTGGCTTAGTTACCATGACCAGCTCAACCTCCAAGGTTTTTGCCAACTCTCTACTAGCCGGTTCCCCTCGAATTTCTTCGAGATGCACCGTGCTCCCACTGACTCCCCGACTGAGAAACTCTTTCTCTAGGAAGACACAGTTCTGAGCAATAAACACTTTTCCCTCTTCTCGGTTGTAGAAGTAGTAACCCAAGGTTTCCCTTGGATACCCTGTCGTGGTATTACCGATGAGTACGCCATGGAGGGGTCCTCACAGAGCGTGTTTAGAGACATGGGGTAAGGCGGAAGGTTGGCGGGTACAAGGTGACACAGCTTACCCAGGTTCAGATCCCACGACGGTGGCAGAATCCTACTCCTGTTATAAATCACTATAACGGCAATACACCGAGTTACAGGGATCGGTTTGCTGTGCGCGATATGTGTTGATTGATGCCCTAAAGGCTCCTCTAGGTCCACCTTATATAGTCGCCACATCCTAGGTTTACAGGGAAAGTCCTAGCCAGACAGGTTACAGAGTCCTACACAGTATACAACTAGTCTAACGTGTCTTGCACTCCAAGGCTCCGGGTACGCTGGTGACTCCACCGTAGCCTTCCTTTATCTGGCATGGGCCTCCCTTCTAGATCCTTCTAACTAGGCCGCCCAGCAGGCCATGGGTCTTGCTACCAACTGTGGGCCACCCCGGTTATCGTTATTAGAGACATGCAATGGTGATACCCATTTAGCATCTCTCCAACATTAGCCCCTGGAGAACTCCGAGATGTTGCGACATCTTGCCTCTTCGAGTTGAATGCTCCGTCTAGATGAATATCGGCAAATTTTCAAGAAATATCTTGTAGTCCTCCCAAGCACCCTGCGATACTCTCCATCTTCAATACGTAAGTCGGAGAATCACTAAGCTTTCCATTGTACTCTTCTTGTAGTTGGACAGGATCCGTCCATGCCGGAATCTTCAGATGGCACTGTTCGTCTGCACATGTCAGTGAGATGTCGTAGACCATAGGTCAGCGGCGCCTCGTAACTCACACATGCAAAGAACGTAATCATAGCCGATTTTCCCGTGTGAAGGATGCGAAACGTTCGCAGCCGCGGTGGGAACATGGCGAAATTTCCGCGCACGCGTTGTCCACGCATCAACCGTTGGATCAACTTGCACGAATCTTGACACCAAGTACTATATATTTTAACTATGGTGGCATTTTATCTTTTCACCTCATTCTTCCTCGCATCATCGTCTTCCTCTATCCAAACCCCTCCTTGAGCTCTTCGCGTACACAGAGGAAAACCCTAACCTTTTTCCAATCTCCAACCACCTCCATCCACACCAATGGCCAACAACAGCAACACACCATTGATGGTGGTTTCCGGCAAGGCTACGGCCAAGCCATCTAGCACTATCCATGTTCCACCAGAGGGCGTGGTGGTGCCGTGGTCTGTGATGTCCGAATCCATCGGCGGCGACCAAATTCCAGCGGTGCTGGAGCTGTTGGAGGAGGAGGCTGACTCCTAGAAGGGAGAATGGCGAGGCTCGGACATCTCCGAGAGCGACATCAAGGAGATGCTCTCTGAAGGGTACCTCCCTATGATGGAGGGCCTGGTTTGGTGGGCGGTGCCGGCCGACGAGGTCACTCCTTCTCCCCAAGCCAGAGAAAAGGTATACCTCAAGGCACAGTTTGTGCATGGCTCTCCCTCCCAATTTCTGACTTCTTCATCCAAGTTCTCAAACACTTCCGGTTTCAACCTCAAAACCTTTCTTCAATTAGTATCCTCGCGCTTAGCAATTACGCGGCGTTATGCGAGGGATACCTTGGAATTAGGACTAGGTTAGATCTGTTTATCTATTTATTCACCGTGAAGAGGGAAGCCGGAGTGAGCAAGGAGGAGCTCAAAAATTGTAGAACAATTAGCTTTAAGATCCGGCCTGGTCGGCGATTTCCCGACATCGTGCGACACGATTCCTGCAAGAACTGGCAACAGATGTACTTCTATGGCCCAGATATTCCTCTGGATGGCCGAGAAGCGTCGTACCTGGACTTCGTTGACGGGGCCGCCGCTGAAGTCCCGACATGGAGATCACAAGCCCTCCTCCCCTCTGATGACGAAGCCTCTCGCGTTGTAAGGCGGATATACTGGTTCGTAGAGATGGGTCTGACCGGCTTGGACCTAGCCATGTGCTCGTTCGTCAGGCGGATCCACCCTCTGCAGTACCGCGCGAAGCTCATGCAGCCTCCGGATTTCCGAGGACAACTTCTCCAGTGACTCTGTCAAGCTTCGCCTCAAGGACATAGTCAAGGTGAAGGATCGAAAGCGTGGCTTCACCATCACCTACGACATGTTCGAGGGCGGCAAGTGCCTAGAGGTACTCATTTATTTTTCATACATGACATATGCTCCAGTTCTTCCGTATTGCACATACCTTTGCATCTAATCACTTAGGATTCACTTAATAGCTAGGGGGCTTGGACGAAGGCAGCATGTCTTCCAAAGTCTATGACCCCAAGATGAAGGAAGTCACTGTTGTGTCCGACAATGAGGTCCCATTAGTGTGAAAGCGAAAGGGCTCCACTTCTGACGCTGCTGATAGAGGCAAGAAAAAGAAGACGGAGGGTGGAGGGTGGAGCCTCCAAGAAATCCACCGCCTCCCTAGAGGCGGATAAAAGAAGATTAACTGGTATCCCTTTGAATAAGGCACTGACTATTGTGTAAGATTCTTATCATCCGACAACGTCTTTGCCCCTCTTATTCATGTACTTATACTTTTGCATGTTTCAGGAAGAAGTCTAGTTTGAGTTTGAAGAAGACCCCCAAGACATCGGGGACTTCTAAAAACATTAGAGATATGCTTGTACAAGCGTCTCCCTCCATCGCCCCTCCTACTCCTAGCGTCCAGCCTTCTGCCGCACCCGCTGGATCTCTGGCAAAGGTAACATCTGAACCTTCCGCCATGGAAGTGGACCATACTCCTTCTTAGGAGGTCCTAGATGCTACCGTGGAGGTCCACATTGCCGGTGAATAGGCAACGCAGGAGAACACCTCTTCGAAAGTGGCTGAAGCTCCGGCTAAGGATGCAACTGGTAGCGGTAAGGAGTTCGTGGTGGAAGGCGGATCTTCTGCCGAAGACGGAACTGTTGCACCCAAGACCCCAACTGAGCTTACCAAGATTGTCTATCCAATGCTTACACCAAGTAGCTCAACTCTGACTCATGGTGCTGCGTCGACTTCTCCTTTGTGTGGCCTTGAAGAGCTGCTCAAGCAGGCGGAGATTGTCCGGGTTAACACACTTGCCTTTGGCAAGTTGTTTGCTGAGAGCGCGAGCAACCTCAAGATCATCGCACTTGTAAGTTTTGTATGCCTTTTGCATTTCATATGTAGTATCCCACTATATCCCCCAAGGATTTAGACGAAAAAACATAGGTCTTTGGGTCTGAATGATCTAAGAGTGACTAAGCAAGAAACTTTGCACGGTAGCCCGCAAGTATTTAGTGTGAATGAATTATTCTGACTAGATACTTTTAGAGTAGCATACGTAGTGTTTGTAAATTTCAATACTATAGCCCCCAAGCCTCTAGTTGAAATAGAATTAGTTTCGACTAGATGCTTAAAGAAAGACTAAGCATAGCTTTGAGTTAAAAAATCGTATTGTAGCCCCCAAACCTCTAGGCGGATATTTTTTCCGGCTAGATGCTCTAAGTAGACTAAGTAGCTTTGTTGTTTGCAGAATGAGAATACTCGGAGGGTTGCCGCCAACGATAGGTTCCACAAGATGCGCAAGGACCTTGAAGCTGAAAAGGGTAAAACCGCCATCTTGAAGGAACAGATCACCAAGGGTAAGAGTCTGTTTTCTTTTTAGTTTCATGCTCAACTTGATCTTGTGTCGTTACCTTCCGACTACTCATTATGCTCTGTCATTTATTCGACTTGCAGAAGCTATTTCCAAGGGCAAGGATATTGTTGAGCAATCCAAGCACATACAAGAGCTGGATAGCAAAAATAAAATCCTGAAGCAGGAGAGGGACGACTCGCTGCAGATGCATGAAGATGCATTAGCTGCCATGCAAGAATATGCAAACACGGAGATCAACCGACTTAAGGAGGATATTGCGATCCTCAAGGAGTAGAACAAAGCTGCCAACGAGCAAAATACTCGGAACCTTGAGGCGTACAAGACCCTCCGAAAATAATGGGACTCCATGGCATAGATTCTCCAATAAGCTGAAGATAACATCTTTGGTAAGCATTCTCCGTCTTGTACTTTTGTAAACCAGGTACTTTGATCTTTATTGTGTTGAACTCATGTACTCAAACATTTTGGCCAGAAATGCAGCTCCTATTGGTTTGAACAATAATGCTCCTCCTCCAAAGGAATGCATGGTTCTTGCCGGCAACTTCATCAGCACCGCGATCACCTAGGCGAAAGAGATTGCCAAGCCCTTGGACATCAACATTAAAGCAGTGCACTCCATCATGAAATACTCGGAGATCCTTCGCTGAGCCCCCGGGCGTGTCGTAAGATGGAAAGCTTCATGTACCCGGGCTGGCGCTAGGATGACTCTAGCCATTGTCAAGGCCCACTATGACGACGCCGACATTGCCACGGTGACCTCTGGGTTGCCAGACGTGGACGAAGATGGATAGAAGATCGATCACGATTCTATCTGGGCTTCGCTCGCCGGCTACGATACCAGGGTCGCCCAATTGGTCGATGTGAATACCTTCGTGCCTCTTGAGGTAATTGATTCCAACCAGACTAGCTCCTCTGAGTCTCTAAAAACTGCTGACTTTCTTGATGGACAAGATGGCTCTCCTGATGCCGATGATGCGACCTTGAAGTCTCCTGCACTAGAGAAGTGAAAACACTTTGTAATATTTGTCACCTCTTGGTTGTTTTATGTATGCGGAAAATAATGTTGTTATCTTAAGTCGGAAAACTATGGCTATAAGCTTCCAGCTGCTTAAGAACTAATTCCAGCATGTATATATATTTTTAAGCAAGTGCTGGCTTATCCATCACTCTGGATTTTATACTTGACTTTTCGTGAGTCGGAAGACCCTTAGTCAGAACTATGCGCTCAGGAGATGATACCCAATGGCACCGTCAAAAACCTAAGCACAAAATCACCGATTTCGAGTGCCGAAAGTCACTACTACAGAATCCACATAAAAACAACAAAGAACGTGTAGACTAGAAAACTTAAGCTAACACCTGTAGGGGGAATTTTCACAAGTGAAATGCAAAACTTGCACATAAAGGTTTTACATGATCCAAAAATGAACACTAAAGGAGGTAAAAGACTCAAGTATATGAGTGAATCAAACAGCTTTATTTCATTGATCATATAAGAGATACACAATAGATAGTAAAATATGCTAAGTGTAGAAATGACGTAGTTGTGCTATATTCCAGGTCACGTCGCTTATGCTTATGATCCTCGTTTGGCCTATCCTCTAGTTCACGATTGTCAACGAGGTAATAGGAACCATTGAGTAGCGCCTTGATTATGATGAACAGTCATTCCCATGGCAGGGATAATTTGTGTGACTTCTTCTGCTTAAGTCGGAGCACCAGATCCCCCTCTTTAAACAAGCGATGCCGAACGCGGCGACTATGGTAGCTGCATAGCTTTTGCTGGTAGATGGTGGACCTCTGGCATGCCAGTATGCGCTCTTCCTCGAGAAGGTCTACATCTAGGCAACTGGATTCTTCAGTGTCATCTTCGTCATAGGCGGCAGCCCTTGGTGAATTGTGGAGGATGTCGGAGGGAAGGATTGCTTCTGCTCCATATACCATGAAGTAAGGGGTGTAGCCAGTGGATCTATTAGGAGTAGTTCGTAAACTCCATAAAACAGATGGCAACTCCTCCGCCTAGGCTCCAGCTGCTCTATGTAGCGGTGCTTCTAGACGTGGCTTTATTCCCTGCAGAATTAATCCATTGACCCGCTCAACTTGTCCATTGGATTGTGGGTGTGCCATAGATGCCAGGTCAAGTCAGATGCCCTTCTCCCAACAATAATCTTCCACTTCTCCGAGTGAAAAGTTGATGCTGTTGTCGGTGATGATGCTATGTGGGAGACCAAATCTCACCACTAGATCTCGGACAAACCTAAGGGCCGTTTCCCCATCAAGCTTTCTAATGGGTTTAGCTTCTATCAATTTTGTGAATTTGTCAACTTCTACTAGAATATGTGTAAACCCACACGGTTCCCTCTGTAATGGACCAACCATGTCAAGCCCCCAGACTGCAAACAGACAAGTTATTGGTATGGTTTGCAATTCTTGAGCTGGTACATGTGGTTGTCGGGCATAATACCGGCATCCTATGCATGTCTCGACCAGCTTGTCGGTGTCCGCCTTCGTGGTAAGCCAATATAATCCTTGTCGGAAGGCTTTGGAGACCAACGATCGAGGAGCGGCGTGATGCCCGCAATCTCCGAGATGGATCTCATGAAGGATATCAATACCTTCTTACTAGGATACACACTTTCGATATACGCCAGTTGTAATTCTTTTGTAGAGCTGCCCATTAATTATGGCAAACCCTCTGCTCGACGTACTATTTGCCGACTTTCGACTTCGTCGATGGGCAAAGTTCCGTGTACGAGATATTCCATGAACGGTTTTGTCCAAGCCATAGGGACTATTGTTGCTGCATTAACAAATGAGTCAACTCTATCTGGGTTGTTGGGGTCCGCTCCCTTCACGGATGGGATCCGTAGATGTTCTAGAAAAACGCCAGGCAGAATTGGTTTGTGCCCAGATCCAAGCTTTGACAGCAGATCAGCCGCCTCATTTTCCTCCCCCTTGACATACTTGACTTCGTAGCCTTCGAAGCACTTGGCTATCTCATCCACTTCGTCTCGATATGCCGCCATCATAGGGTTCCGTGCGTTCTAGGTGCCAGCCACCTGCTGGGCAACCAAGTCAGAATCTCCATAGCAAACTATGTGCTTGATGCCAATAGCCTTGGCTACGCGAAGTCCGGGAATGAGTGCTTCATATTCCGCCATGTTATTTGTAGCCTCAAAGTGGATCTACAAGACATAGTATAGTTTTTCCCCTGTTGGTGACTGCAGTAACACACCAGCCCCGAGCCGTTGAGTAGTTTTGATCCATCAAAGTGCATCACCCAATATTCTGGCTCTGGTACAGGGTAGCATTTGGCATCTCCGTCCAATCTGCAATAAAATCCGCCAAGACTTGTGATTTGATAGCGTCGCGTCTCTTGTAGGTGATCTCGAAGGCGGCAAGCTCAATGCCCCACTTCGTGACCCATCCCGTAGCATCGCTATTGTTGATGATGTCGGACAGTGGAGCCTTGCTCACTACTATGATAGGGTTCTCCTGGAAGTAGTGCCTTAGCTTACGAGAAGCAAGGAACACTCCATAAGCTAGCTTTTGGTAGTGCGGGTACCGCTGCTTGGACTCAGTCAAGACCTCATTTACATAGTAAACTGGTCGTTGCACTCCGTACTCATGTGTTGGTTCTTTCCGCTCCACCACGACGATGATGCTGATAACCCATTTGGTGGCCGCCATGTAAATTAACATAGGCTCTATTGGATCAGGTGCTGCGAGTATAGGTGCCGAAGAAAGTATCCTTTTTAGCTCCTTAAGCGCAACATCTGCTTCGTCCGTCCATACGAATTTGTAAGCCTTATTCAACAACTTGTACAGCGATAGAGCCTTCGCTCCAAGTCGGCTGACGAACCGGCTAACCACTGCAACGCAGCCTATGAGCCATTGAATGTCCTTCAGGCATGTCAGACGATTGATGTTTAGGATGGTCTTGATCTTCTCCGGGTTGACCTCGATTCCACAATGGGAAACAATTAAGCCCAACAATTTGCCGGCTGGGACCCCGAAGACGCACTTCTAGGGGTTAAGCATCATGTTGTATTGCAGGAGATTATCAAAGGTTTCCTTCAAGTCGGAGACTAAGTCGTTTGATTTTTATACATCACCGTGATATCATCCACGTAGGCGTGAACGTTTCGACCAATTTGGTCGTGTAGGCAATGCTGCATAGTCCGCTGGTAGGTAGCACCTACGTTTTTCAGCCCAAAGGGCATCTTGACATAGCAAAACGTGTTGTAACGTGTGGTGAACAAAGTGGCCAATTGGTCCGACTTCCTCATCTTTATCTGGTGGTATCCTGAGTATGCATCTAGAAAACACAGAAGTTCCGAGCCAGCCGTCGAGTCAATGACTTGGTCAATGTGAGGCAAAGCAAACGGATCCTTTGGACACGCTTTGTTGAAGCCAGTGTAATCAACGCACATTCTTAATTCTCTGATTCCCTTTTTGGGGAAAGTACAGGATTGGCCACCCATCGGGTGAGAAGGACTTCTCGGATAAAACTATCCTTAAGTAACCTAGCTATCTCTTTGCCTATGACGCGTATCTTCTCGTCTCCGAAGTGTCGTAGAGGTTGTTTCACCGGTTTGCATTTTGGATCAATATTCATGATGCGCTCGGCAAGTTCCCTAGGTACACCTTTCATGTCGGAAGGTTGCCAGGCAAAGATGTCCCTATTCTCATGGAGGAACTCGACAAGCGTGCTTTCCTATTTAGGATCTAGGTTTGTCCCAATGGCGGTGACCTTGGAGGCATCACCTACCACAAGTTACACCGACTTGGTTTCGATGGCGGCCTTGAAGGCAGGATTAGAGTCAGAAATCTGCTTCTTCGATGCCGGCATATCCGAGGTTTCGACCTTGCTCTGGATCTCCTTGAATTCTTCTTTGTAGAGGACAACTTCTACAAAGGCTGCTTCTCTAATATCGTAGTCCCTTGCTGTTGAAAAGCTTTCGGATATGGTGATGACACCGTTTGGTCTGGGTATGTTGAGCTTGTTGTAGAAGAAGCATGTCTTGGCCATGAAGGAGTGGATTATGTCGCGTCCGAATATGATGTGGTACACGCTCGTGAAGGGGACCACTTCAAAGGTCATGCGTTCTTGGTGGTAATTGTTAATATCGCCAAAAGTGACCGGAAGCGTGATGCACCCAAGGGACCGAGCCTCCCAACCAGGAACTACGCCATGGAATACGGTGTTGGTCCGCCTTAGGTTGGTCTCTATCAAGTTCATCTTGTGAAGTGTATCCAGGTACATAATGTTGATGCTACTTCCTCTATCCACCATGCACTGGTGAACTCGTTACCGTCAATCAAGGTGTTGATGACCATGGCGTATTGGTTCTCCGTTGGAAGGAGGTCAGGGTGATCCTTCTTGTCCCATGTGATTGGAACTTCTGACCAGCGCAGGTACTGGGAAACTAGGGGTAGGGTGGCCATCCGAATCCTTAGAGAGGTCTTCTATGCCCGGACAGTTGGGGTGCCAAGTAAAGTGTGGTAGACGGGGGCCTTCTTCTCGAAGGGGTTCTTGCCTTTGCCATCGCCCTTGTCGGCGTGCTTGGGGTCAACGTCCTTGTCCATGTCACTTGAATCCTTGGACTCCTCCTTCTTCTTCTTCCCTTTGCCCTTGCCTCGCGGTCGGTTATTCTGACTTCATTTGTAGCCGGACTCCGGGTCTTCTTTGAGATTGTTGATGAACTTGCATCAACAATGATGGCAAAGGAAAGAACCACAGTTGGTGTGGGTGGCTTTTCCATTGGTGTCGAGGTGTACGATGCACGGCATATCCCGGTATTCCTCGTATGTTTGGGTAACGCGGGGTGCTGCCGGGATAGTTTCACTACCGCGCTGCTGCCCACGACCAGCCCCCCATCCTCGGCCCCGTTGTACGCCATCACCTCTTCCTACAAACGTCATTGCGACCATGTCGGAGGTTGACTTTTCTTCTGGCGGACTTTTCCGCTTAGTGATGTTGTTCCTCTTAGCTTGGGTTGGAATGGCAATTGACGGCAAAGAGCCACGAGCATCATCGTCGGCAGCCGCGAACTCACTAGCCAAGGAGATCATCTGATTGAGATCTAGCATGTGATTGTCCTGCAGGCGCTTCAACTTATGTCGGAGCAAAGTACCCTTTTCAAAGCCATCAATGTAGGCGGCCATAACAGTCTGATTGTGCACTCCTGCGCAGGAATTCTTCATATCCAACCAGCGGGAGAGGTAGGCTCGAGATGTCTCGTCCTTCTCCTGGACGCACCGCTGTAGATCGCCAACAGTGCAGGGACGTTTGTACGTACCCTCAAAGTTCTTGATGAACGCTTCTTGCATGTCCAACCAATTGCATATGGACTTCTCTGAAAAGTCGTCGATCCATTGGCGGGCTGTGCCCGTCAACATCAGTGGGAGCTACTTGATGACAACGTTGGGGTTTCCTCCTGCGATCTTCACCGTGTTGCCGTAATCCTGCAACCACGTAGCAGGCTTGGCGGTGCCGTCATAGGGCTTTATCGTCTTGTCGATCCGGAAACCCTTAGGGCAAGTTGCGGTCCATATCACAGGTCCAAAGAAACATGATCCCAGGTACTGTCCTTCTCAGGCCTCTTGAATCTTGTCCAAGCGTGAACATGCGTCGTATGGCTCCGGGTTTGCTTTTTTCTTCTTGCCATCAGGGGAAGGGCTGCGTGAACTACGCGTCCCTCCTCCGCCATGGTGGCTACTAGGGGGCGACGGAGGCGGAGGTGGCGGTGGGTTAGCCTTCTTTTTGTTACCCTCCTTCGACTCCTCACGTCTGTCTCGGTTGCTTGTCGGACGCGAAGGGTCATGATGTGACCTTATCTTATGTCCGTGATTGCCACTGCACTCCCCGCCATGACGAGGTTGCTCCGTGTTGTCGCGAATGACGGTGCCGTCTTGGGGGCGTCTAGGCGGAGGCATGCTCGTATGGTGGTGAGCCCTTGGGTCTTCGTGACGTCGGGGTGATCGGGGCGATGGAGACGAGCGACGAGGGTGAGCCTTGCCTCTGTGGTCAGAGGATATGGGGATAGCGTCTGTCCTGTTGTGCGCGTCCCTCTGTCTTTGCTCTGATGAACCCGTCTGGGACCCAACATCGTGAGAAGATATTTCCCTTGGACGCTTGGGGTTGCTAGAATGGCAGTATGATGGGTCAGACTGAAGCCTCTGAGAGGTGGCCTTTTCCTGCTATTTGACAGCCTTAGCCACAAGGTCATAGACCTGTTCCATAATTGCGGGTGATCTATCCTGCTCCAGCAAGGTCTTGGCGACGGACAAGTTGAGGATGGGTTTGGGCATGACTTGCCTTCCCTTGCTATCAATGTATGGCTTGGATTGCGCCGGCTTACAGGGGGGCCACCCCAAGTTGCTCCGTACACCAGGGTCGTTGACAACGTGAGTCGGAGATTTCTTAGCCTTCTGCTGTTTGAGCAGAGTCTTGTACTCGGACTCCATGGCTCTAGTTGCTTCAATCGATTTATATGCCATGGCTAGATCTCGATCTAACTTTGTGCCTTTCTCCGCGATGGCATGCGCTTCCTCTAGTAGATGCTGACACTTCTCAACAAGCTGGACTATGTTCCGTATATGGTCCACAGTCATAGGCTCGATGAGCAAATTTCCGTACATCACTCTATCATCTGGAGTGACTCGGGAAGACGCAGACGTAGATGCTGGTGGCAGCGGATTTGCGATGTTGGCATTACTCAGACCAGTGTTGAGTTCCTATGGCTGTTGCGCTAGGTTAGGTGGAGGAGGCATGGCCTTTGCGTGATCATTGTCAGCAGCATCGGCTGGTCCCTTCCCCTTGTCCAGCGGCTCAGGCGGAGCTTGTCGGGTTTGATCTTCTTCCATCACGCTCCCAATGGCGACAAACACCAATTGGGATGTGATGGCCTTGTCGGCCTGCTCCTCACGCTTGATATCCTCCTAAACATCTTTCATGGCTGAGTCGAGATCCTCTGGGTTGATATCCATCTCCTCCGAGTCCAGGATGATGTCGGTGTAGAGCGCGTCCAGAACAGAGTCAGAGGGTGCGGGGGCATCCTCGATGATGGAGGATGATGCTGAGGCAGCAGGGTTGTTGGATGGAGGCGGTGACGGCGGTGGCCCGGGTATGACAACGAGCTCTGCCTGAGCAGCTGCATTGGCAACCGCATAACTATTGACGGTGCCAATCATGCTCTCGAAAGTGAGGAGACCCGTAGCCTTCTTCCTCCTTAGAGCCTACCGGAGAAGGGTGACGCGGTCCATCCCTTCCATGAAGTGATAGATAGCATCATCGTTGGGATAATTTTCTAGGTCGGATCGTATCCGGAGCCACCTGGTGAGGTAATCGTGGGGGATCTCACCCTCTCTCTAGATGAATCACGCCAGATCAAAGATAGTTACCACGCCAACAAAGTGTGAACTCTGCTTTCTAGACCACGGGTGAAGCCGACGGATCTGCAGCCATCTTCCACCATTATCTCCTGCATAGGGGCAGTTTGGGTGGGCCTTGAATTTTTCCGATCTAAGTAGGCAAACTCCAAAGAGAGATCCAACTTCGATCCTTCCGCGAACGTAACCTGCCCATAGGCGGTCTGTGCGGGCCTTGACAACCCTCCGACTTCCAGGGAACTAGTGCCCGAGTCGGTTTCGCCAATGAAGAGGTGGATGTCCCCGATTGGAACGATCGAGCAGCGGGTGGGGTTCGTCTTTGTCGGGACCCAGAACTCGTCGGGAGTGACAATTAGAATGTTTCTGGAGAAGATAACACGACCAATGGCTACAGTTTTGCCGATTCCCGCGAAGATCTTGTACCTCGCCCGTTGTAGAGCCTGAAGCGTCTCTTGCCCCACAGTGGGCGCCAACTGTCGTGGTATTGCCGACGAGTACGCCATGGAGGGGTCCTCACAGGGCGTGTTTAGAGACGCGGGGTAAGGCTGAAGGTTGGCAGGTACGAGCTGACACAGCTTACCCCGGTTCAGATCCCACGACGATGGTGTAATCCTACTCCTGCTATAAATAACTATAATAGCAATACGCCGAGTTACAGGGATCGGTTCGATGTGTGCGATATGTGTTGATTGATGCCCTAGAGGATCCTCTAGGTCTGGCTTATATAGTCGCCAGATCCTAGGGTTACATGGAAAGTCCTAGCCGGACATGTTACAGAGTCCTACACATTATACAACTAGTCTAACGTGTCTTGCACTCCAAGGCTCCGGGTATGTTGGTGACTCCACCGTAGCCTTCCTTTATCTGGAATGGTCCTCCCTTCTGCATCCTTCTAACTGGGACTCCCAGCAGGCCATGGGCCTTGCTATCAAATGTGGGCCACCCGGGTTATCCGGATTAGAGACATGCAATGGCGATACCCATTTAGCATATCCCCAAATACCCCATGAAAATACACTTATCCTACTTGGCTGTAAGCTTGTCTGACCGAAGTCGCTTGACAAATGCTTCACAACCCCAAATCTTAAGAAAAGACAAAATCATCTTTTTGCCTGTCTACATCTCATGCGGTGTCTTCTCTACCAACATTGATGGTACTATGTTTAGTGTGAATGCCGCTGTTTCTAGACAATAACCCCAAAATGATAAAGGCGGATCTGTCTGACTCATCATCGATCGTACCATGTTGAACAAGGTCCGATTCCGCCTTTCCGACACACCATTCCTATGCGGCGTTCCCGGCAGAGTAAGTTGTGGAACTATTCCGCAACTCTTTGTATGATCATCAAACTCGTGGCTCATGTACTCGCCTCCTCGGTCCTACCGAAGAAACTTTATTTTCTTGCCAAGTTGATTCTGTACTTCACTCTAGAATTCTTTGAAATTTTCAAAGGCTTCAGACTTATGTTTCATCAAGTAGATATGTCCATACCTACTCAAATCATCAGTGAAGTTAATGAAGTACTCATAACCACCCCTGGCTGTCGTGCTCATTGGTCCACATACATCACTATGTACGAGTCCCAAAAGGTCGGACGCCCTCTCGCAACTCTTTGCAAAAGGTGTCTTGGTCATTTTTCCGAGTAGGCAAGACTCGCATGTCTCGAATGACTCCAAGTCGAACGAATTTAGGAGCCCATCATTATGGAGCTTCTTCATTCATTTCAAACTTATATGACCAAGCCGACAGTGCTAGAAGTAAGTCATATTTAGATCATTTGGTTTCAACCTTTTAACATTTATGTTATAAACCGACTCACCATCAAGATCAAAAATAAATAACCCATCCTGGACGGGTGCAAAGCCGTGAAACATATCAATCAAATATAAAGAACAACCATTATTCTTAATATTCGACTCATAGCCTTGCCTCATGAAACATGAAGCGAAAATAATGTTTCGACTGAGCACTGGTGTAACACCCCGTCCACTGGGCCCGAGGGGTGTCAATCCTGGTAGCTTAATAGAATATCTATACTGGCCCCACAGACCATAACACCCCGTCCACTGGGCCCGAGGGGTGTCACTCCTGGTAGCTTAATAGAATATCTATACTGGCCCCACAGACCAACACTAGTCTTTTCTGTGCACTTTTTCCTCACTCATGCGCACCCGGTTACCCACTTCCCGGTCGGTCACCCATCCTAGAATTGCTCTAGGCCAAGCACGCTTAACCTTAGAGTTCTTTTCAAATGAGCTTTCGGAAAAGAAGTTGCAACTTGTTGGTATGAGTATCCTATCAATCCTATTAAGCCATGTGCTTGGATCTCACATACACCCACCCTTTAGAAGATCGACGCCCTCATCGATCAAGCACACCCCGGGAACGTTCCCTCTTGACACACACCTGTGCGTCCAGTGCCGGCACATGTGCCATGCCGTGTCCACTCCGGGCCACATGTCCCTCCACTGACCCGCACACACCCGTTTAACCGCGAGGATCAGCTCTGATACCACTTGTAACACCCCGTCCACTGGGCCTGGGGGGTGTCACTCCTGGTAGCTTAAGAGAATATCTATACTAGCCCCACAGACCAACACTAGTATTTTATGCGCACTTTGTCCTCACTCATGCGCACCCGGTTACCCACTTCCCAGTCGGTCACCCATCCTATAATTGCTCTAGGCCAAGAACGCTTAACCTTAGAGTTATTTTCGAATGAGCTTCCGGAAAAGAAGTTGCAACTTGTTGGTATGAGTATCCTATCAATCCTATTAAGCCATGTGCTTGGATCTCACAACTGGAACATAATAACAATTATTCAGTTCCATAATGAATCCGGAAGGTAAATGAAGTTACATCGTGCCGACTTCTAACACGGTGACTCTTGCTTTGTTGCCAACTCGAATATCAACCTCGCCTCTTGCTATGCTCCTAGGTCTTACCAGTCCCTGCAACGAGTTGCAGATGTGAATAACTGATCTGGTATCATATACCCAAGAACTATTAGGTGCATCAGCAAGATAGATGTCTATAACATTGCAAACAAGTATACCTGAGTCAGAAGTCATACCTCCACTCTTGGCTTTGTCGGCCAAATACTTGTTGCAGTTCCTCTTCCAGTGGCCATCCGCCTTGCAGTAGAAGCAAGTGGATCCTGCTGAAGGAGATGGCTTAATTCCTGAGGAAGCGCTTGGTACCGGGTCCTGAGCCTGCTTTCCTCCCGACTTAGCCTTCTTCTTACTCCAAGAACTTTTCTTGAACTTAGCCTTATTCTGCACCATCAACACTTGACTGGTGCCCTTCTTGAGATCCGCCTCTGCCTGCTTGAGCATCCCATGCAATTCAGTGAGCTTCTTATCCATACCATGCATGTGGTAGTTCGAAATGAACTGCCCATATGCACTAGGAAGAGAGTTCATAATTATATCTGTAGCATACTCTTCGCTAATGGGGTAGCCAAGCCTTTCTAGAGACTGTATGTAACCAACCATCTCGATCACATGAAGACTCAGTGGATCACCATCCTTAAGCTTGCAACTCTGCCAAGCCTGAGAGACTTGATATCTCTCAGTCTTCGCCTGAGCCTGGAACATACTTTTGAGCGATCATATCGTATGCCTCAACATTCTCGAACTGCTGCTTCAAGTCCGGTTCCATGTGAGCAAGCATAAGACAGCTAATATACGTGGACTCGTCCTTAGTATGACGGTAGGCATTGGAGGCAGCGACAGTCACATTCTCATCCGGCTCATTTGGAGATGGGTTGTCTAGGACATGGTCCTTATTTTCGTGTTTGAGAAAAATTCTTAGATTATGATACCATTTGGTAAAATTAGTGTCATTCAGCTTATCTTTCTCTAGAATGATTCTCAACGCAAAACCGGATATCTGAGAGGTACTGCTACTAGGTGCCATGATCTACAACAGAAAATATGCAAAACACTTAAGACATGTATTCATAAAAGAGCAAGCATATTAAACACTTTAATATTTTATGCTCCCACTAGAACCAACACCCCTCCGATGGTTGTTTAGTGATTCAGGATCCTAAATAATCAAGTCAGCTAGTGAGCTTTAGCATCACCGCTAGCTGCCAAGTGATCTAGGTAGACAACTCCTTGTCAATCGCATCTCGTACGACTCCTGTTGGCCGCGTGGCATCACATGCCTCGGCTCCCGTCTGACTTTTCCCCTGAGTCCCACAACCGTTGTGATAGACCCGTCTAGCTTACCAAGTGTTTTTGCTGTAAGAGTCTGACTCGAACCCACGTAGTCAGAAAGAATTGGCAGCACCTCAATTTCATGAGCCCACTACCAAAAATGTCTGACTTGTGATGGTGCAAACACTAGCGGGAAAACCGACTAGACATTCTTTGAGGGGTTAAATTTTACCAACTATCTAATAGAGGTAAAATAGAGACATATCTATAACACAAAATAAAGAAATTATAATGTGAAATGGTATGGCTCTCTTTATGGTGATCTCCATCTCCACAAAGCTTGTAATCCGACTCGTGCCAACTCTTGTCACTTGTCGTCTTACTCCATGTCACCAACATGTACATCGACTTGCATGCCATCCGGGTTCTCCATATAGCTACACTAGCTCAGTAAAGTAAATTATATAGAGAATCCGACACGCATGTCGTTATACAATAAAATGACATCACCTAGGCTCCAGCCGGCTGACAAAACTGTGATTCACAGATCACGTATGGATTCCACACATCACATGCACATAAGCCATACCATTCACAACTTCCTGCAAAAAAACAAGTTATACATAGATACGATATCTACCGGTGTTGTGAAACTCGCAACAACATCTAAGGCGCTACGACAGGGCGAAGCCAGCGGTCCCACTATCCGGATAGCGGGCAGGGATTGAAGAGGCAGCGCCCCTCGCGGGTGCGGGCAGTGCCCGACGATTTTTTCAAAAAATGTAGATCTCATCTACAATCCGTACATGGCTTCCGACCATTGTTCTGATTCGATCAAACTCTTTGATCTTCGATCACCACATCTGGATTTACGTGTCACAGTCTACCCTGATGGTGGAAGCCGACCGGTAGGGGTATGTCGTTCCATGACCTCAACAGTATGATCACGGAAATCAGATCTTCCATTCCCCGAGTATAGTTGATCCAATCAACATCGTTCAAAACCGATCTCTCATAGATCGACCATCAAAATAGCACATAGATCCAATCTATAGCCAACCGCATATCACATATGCACGATATCGAGCCTAAAACTAGAAGCTACTACTCTGATACCGCAGTTGAGCTGCGAGGAGATAAAATAAAACTTTTCTGTCTAACGCGGTGATCCCAAGATCTAGCTGAGGTAGAAGGCCACGAGGATTACCACTAGATGCGCAGTTGCAGAATTGATGAAGCGCGTCTATTGAATGTAGTGTAGTACTCACGATCCGATCCGATCGTCCTGGTGCTGATCGTATAGCACCACTGCTGGTATCCACACGTAAAAGGAGGAGCGCCGGTGGCAAACTGCTAGGTTCGTTACAGCGGCAGGACTACTGCGGAGCTAGGGTTTTCAACACATAGAATAACCTAACCGTCAACCCTCCAGGGCTTCTGCGCCCTACTATATATAGGGACTGAAAGTGGTATCCACTCACTTGTGGCCCATTCCCTAAACCCCATATAATATTAGTCACTACGAGTCTTACTCACTAACTCAATCCAAATCTAGCTCTGGTCCAACCCAACCAGATTTCCGATTCAGATCTAATCTGAATCTTGCTCCCGCTCTTAAGTGTGTGACCCCGCAGGCTCATGTCAGCTTGGACATGATTGGAGTCCGACTCTTAATCAATCATTTAGTAGCGGCTCTGATGCGTGTTGATGCCCCGTTGGGAAACCCCAAGAGCAAGGTATGATGCGGCACAACAGCAAGTTCTCCCTCAGTAAGAAACTGAGGTTATCGAACTAGTAGGAGGAAGGAAACGCCTCAAAGCTGTTGCAAGCAACGTGGAAACCTGCACAACACAAACTCAAGACTTTCCCCCAACTAACAGTGAGGTTGTCAATCTCACCGGTTGCTGTAACAAAGGATTAACTGTATGGTGTGGAAGGTGATGATGGTTTGCAGCAAGTAAACAGTAACAGTGGAAGATGTATCAATGGTAAAGATTGGACCGGGATCCATAGTTCACTAGAGGAGTTCTCCTTAGATAAACAAACATGACATGCTAGGTAAACAAATTACAGCAGGGAAATTACAGGACTGAGCAAGGCATAATAATGCAATACTAGACACAAAGATCCTATGACATTCGATTGGGCAATATAACAATATACATAGACCGCCATCCAACTGCATCTATGACTAGAAGTCCACCTTTAGGTTATCATCCGAACCCCCTCCAGTATTAAGTTGAAAGCAACAGACAACTGCTTTAAGCAAAGTGTGTAAGGTAAACAATCCACTTGTTCCATGAACAAGAGACCGTTGTTTTCTCCCTAGTGGCAACAACACATCTACAACCATAGAGATTTCTGTCACTTCCCTTGGAAAATAGAGGCAGGAACCCACTATCGAGCATAAATACCCCCTCTTGGAGTCACTAGCAACTACTTGGCCAAGATAGCTACTAACAACGGAGAGCATGCAATATCACAAACAACACAGACATGATAGAAACAAATAGACAAAACTATTTGTCACATCCCAAGATTTTCCAAATCTTGTTATGTGAAAAATAAATGAATAAAATAAAACTTTGATTGATTTTCAGGATGAGAAGAAACTTTTGATTCCAAATGGAAACCTTCAAACCTATTTGGATTAAATAAAATCCTAAAGGGATTTAAAAAGTTAAATACACAATAAACTTAAAAATATTTAAAATTCCTATTTTTGGATCTTTTAATAAAAGATTTGGTTTTCAAAAGAAAAGGTAGATTTATAAATAAGGATTATTTTATAGAGCCAAATTAAACCTTGGCCAAGATTTTGAAACAGAAGGTTTTGCTTTGATTAAAAGAGTAAAGGTTTATTTAAACAAAATAATAAGGATTTAATATCCAATTTTATTTAAGTAAAGGCTTTTCCCATTTTAAATAAACACTAAAACTTATTTATTTATTTTAAATAAGTTTTCCAAGTATTTTATATTCTCAATTAAAACCTACTGAAATGTTTTTGGTTTTATTTTAGATTTCAAAATAAAGATTTTAATAAAACAAATCCTATTTTGAATTATTAACTAAGGTCCATCTTATTTAATTATTAATGGACCCTAAAGCAAAAATGTTATCTTATTTAAACAAGTTTTCCAAATATCTTATATTTTCAAATAAAACCTACTTATTTGGTTTTGATAAAATTTAGTTTTCAAATGGAGATTTTATTAAATAAATCAAAGCCTATTTGAATTAATAACTAAGGTCTATTTTAATTAATTATTAAATAGATCCTAAAATAAAAATATTATTTTGTTTGGACTTTGGTTTATGTTAAACAGAACCAAAACTCAACAAAAGTGTGGTGAATATTTGAAATGTTTTGGTTGTTTGATTTGTTTGTTTGAATTTCAAAACAGAAAAAGAAATAGAAAAATAAAAAGGTTTCAGAATAGGAAAAAAATAGAATTGGACTCGACCCAACCCAACTTGGCCCATTAAGCCCAACAACCCATTTCCCTCTCCCCCGAAGCGTTTTTCTCTCACTCACCAGACGACCCGCAGAGCCAATGGCAGGTGGACCCAACTCCCCTCTCCTCTCTCTCGCTGACCAACCGACCCCACCCCTCCTGTTCATCGTCTACACCCGCGACCAGTTCTTCCCCGCTCCTGCCGTTGATTCCTCTGAGTAAATTCATCGTAACGCTGCGTTTATTCCTTGCTGCGATCAAGCCCATTTAATCGCCCTGGCATCCTCTCCATTTCCCCTCACGCGCCTCCCTCTCTCTGCCCCTAGGCTGGACGAATTCCGCCACACACCCTCACTGCTCCGACCACCGTCCCCAGCCAATTCCAGCGACCCCACGCCACCCCTTGCCTCCCCAAGCACGCGGGCACATTCCCCACTCACAGGCGCATCTGTCCGTACCACCCATTCACCTGCGGGCGCTCCAGAGCGTCGACTCCAACCACCTCTGAGCACCACCGTGTCAGCTACTTCTCCGGCGAGTTTTTCTGTGATTCATAGCACCGTCCTCGACGACGACTGAGCGTGGCCGAGGCGCAGCTCCACTTCGGCGAGCGATTAAGCCCGCTCCAGTGCGCCCCTCGCCAAGACAGCACCACCTTGATCTTCCCCACGACGTTGCGATCACGGTGAGCCTTCGCCTCCTCTCCCTTGCGTCCTATATCACCGGCGACGACCTCGTATGAGCGTTGCCGCCTGAGCGCCGCCGCCAGCGCCGCCACTAGTTGGCAAGCGTGCTGCGCGCCGTAGGATCTTGATCCGACGCTCACGATAGATCCTTAGCCGAAGGGGTACGAGTGATCCTGTGCCGCCCGATCTATTTTAATCCAACGCCTCATGTCGCTTGATCCACGCGAACCGGTATTGCCCAGTAGAATCTCGCCACGTGGCCAGCCTTTGGATTTAAAAACAGAAGCAAATCAATTAGATGTTCCAATTTGTAAATTGCATAACTTTAGTTCCACATGTCCAAAATTTGCAAACTTTATATCAATGGAATCAGTGGAGCAAGCCCTAGCCAACCATGCCATTTGTTTAGTAAAAAGTTTCTGTTAAAATGTTTGTTTTTGCAGAAATTTATGTATGCTTGTTTAGGTTATAAAAATTATTCAAAAATGATTTTGGGATAAAATATTTGGCAAATGGTGTGATTTGAACCTACTGACCATAGGAAACACTTTGTGGTTTCAAAAATATAGTTGGTGAAGGAAAAGAATGATTCTTTGATTTAAAACCATTTCTAGTCAAATAAAAATATAGTTTATTTATTAAAAATGGTTTTGGAAGGAAACTTTGGGAAATGTTTTGTTTCAAACTCTCTGACCCCAAACACCAAGTTTTATGGTTTGAAAACATATTTGGTGAACCCTATAGATTAATTCCTTAGTAAAAATATTTCTACACCACATAAAATGATACCTTGTTTTGAAAATGGTTTATGAAGTGAAATCTTTTGCAAATGACTATGCCACTTTATAAAATGACCATTAGGTGTTTTCAAATGTTTATGTCCCATTAGGAACCACTTTTTCAAATAAAACAAAGCTTGGCATGCTTGCATGCATTATCTTGCTTCTATGATTTTATGTGATGTTTTGCTTGATTGGTAGATTGAGTTTGTGCCTTGCTTGATTGAATTGTAGTGACTTGAAGAGTGTGATTGTTGCAAGGACAAGGAGTGAACTTATACCCTCTACCAAAAGGCAAGTGATGCTCCATACTTTTTGTCCCATTACTTTCACTATGCATTAGTGATTTTTCTAAGTAAAACTTGCATGGAATTTTGCTAAGTATAAACCTTGCTATAGGAAAACCTAGTAGATGAAACCTTAGTAGAAATTTTCCTAAGTTAAGATTCCTACTACTATCAAGCTTAGCCTAGCTAATAGAAAACAAGGGTGGAATATATATCCATACTATGAAAAATTTCTAAGTCTGAGGACTTGTGTTTTGTTTAATAAAACAACTAAGTTAATGAATCACCTGGGTGGAATGGGACTTGAATGGTGGTTTTTGGTTGAGTGGTTCACAAGGACCATGTTTATGGTTGACCTTGTGTATCTCACTTGTGTATGGCCACCCAGGAACAAAGAGATTTGAGATGTCAAATGTTGAGAAGCTTCAAGTGCAGCCACTTGGCATTATGGGCTCTGCCTGGATCATATAGGTTGCAAGAACTTAGCCATATGGACAGTTGGTGGTAGAGTTTGATAGGTTGGAGCACGTCCATTTTGGTCTAAGGGAAGGCTTCTGGAAGATCTTGTCTTGGGAAACCAAGTCTTGTGGGGAAAGTGCACCACCTCTGCAGAGTGTAAAATCTAAGTACTTAGCCATGTCCCTGGTAAAGGACAATTTGAGCATCAAGACATGGAAGCAATCAAGAATCTCATCATTCAAATTTCTAAGTTAAAAACTTGTGGTTGAACAAGGGTTAAAGAATCTTCAATCTTTGATTGGGAGATGCCTTGGAAAAGATTTTGTCAAAACAAAAACTTAGTGTTTTCAAATGTTAAGGAAAAATCTATTTTGAGCAATGCAAGCCTCAACTCCACTTAGCCAAATGCATATAGATGATAGACTCCACCATACTACCATAGTATCACTTGCCAATACAATTCAAATGTATTGACCCTTGTGGCTGTAACTTGTAATGTTGCAGGTTTGATTGTTTTAGAGAAGATTGATTGATTAGGATTACAAAGTCTACAACCAACATGTCTGCCTGTGGCACTTTGAAGATGAAGGACCCCAAGCTTATAGATATTCCGCTGCAAATGTAATGTAATAGCCAAATGAGCTATGTAAGATGTAATAAAATTATGTTATTCCTGGTTATAAAGTTGTATTATGACCTTTGTTTCTTGATATTACATCTTGACTGTGGATGCTAGCTATTGATCCAGGGACTAGCATTGTAAACACAGGGGACTCTACCTTATTAAAGGTTGGGACCCTTATAGATGGTATCAGAGCATTGTGTTGCCTGTAGGATTTGTAACCCTAGGATTGGACAAAACCCCTTAGAAAAATAGGAGTTGTATTTGTTCCAAAACTTATTTACAAACAATCTTGTAAACTCTTTCCTCAACCATTTTGGTTTCAACTCTACATCTCTTCTACTTCAACTTGATGGAAAAACCTACCCCATGGCCAAAGACTTCATCATGTGCAAAGGACTCCATCAACTCTAATGACTTCAACTTCATCAACTCTAATGACTTCAACTTCTTCAACTCTAATGACTTCAACATCTTCAGCATATTCACCAAGGACTTCCAACTGGAATATCACTAAGGACAAGTGAGACAAGAAATCTTGCTCAAGATTTGGAGACTAAGGAAACACAAATTAGAAAGAGCCATCATCACCTTTGAAGTTTTGTGACCAAGACATGAGAAATTTTCTCCAAGGATACAAAGATTTTGTTCAAGGAGAATCAACTAAGAAATATGGAAAGATCTCAAGTGAACCATATAGATGGACCACCATATTAAGTATAGATCAAACCCACCAACCTAAGAGGTGTAACAAAAATATTTTTGGATGCCTAAAAATATGCTTGAAATTTGTTGTTTGAGTGGAATGGTTGTTTGTGATTGCTTACACATTGCTTGTGTGAATTGTGATGTGTGTGATTAGAAATATTCCCTTAGAAATATCTTGCCTATTCTAATCCCTACCCAATCCAAACAGATGACTTCTCCAAGAGACACCAACATCAAGGTTGATGACAACAACAACAACCAAGAGCACAACATGAGAGAACTTATAGCAAACCAAAACCAGTTGAGCCAAGAGACAACTCAGCTTTTAGCCAACAACAATGGACTAGACCCAGCCATACAAAGGATTTTGAAACTTCAGTCTCAATTGTTGCAAGGATTGGTTACTCAAATGATCAACATGGGAGAAAACTTTTCCCAAAGAGCTAATGACAACAAGGATGACAAAGATGATATTATAGAAGGAACCAAAGCTTGCAATATTTGTGGAGATAAGGATCATACATCCAAGGAGCATGAAAACCAATTCCCTAATTGTGAAGAAGAAGGTCATATCTCTAGTAACTACCCCAAGAAGAGAGAAAGATTTCCCACCTTGGAGGAGCATGAACTAAAAGAACTCCTAGCTTTGGAGAGACCCAAAAAGAAGAAGAAGGATATAAGCTAGTTACAATGTTACAATTTCAAAGAGAAGGGACACTATGCCAGTGACTGCCCAGAAAAGAAGAAGAACCAAGGAAACAAACAAGAGGCAATGATACCAAAGGAAAGGAAAGATATCAGCCAAGTGATGTGTTTCAAATGCAAGGAACTAGGCCACTATGCAAACTTCTGTCTAGAAAAGATGAAGCACAATATAAACTAGCCTATGAAGGATCTCAGCCTTGTCACATGTTTCAAGTGTGAAAACAAAGGACACTATGCAGATGTTTGCCCAGAGAAGTTTCCCCAAGATCCCAAGAAGACCAATGTGTAATTTAGTTGGAAATTTTTTAAGGGTGGTAGTACCCAAGATGCTTTTGAGCCAACTTGTACCCTAGCCTTCCCAAATCTCGGGACGAGATTTATTTTAAGGGTGGTAGCCTGTCACATCCCAAGATTTTCCAAATCTTGTTATGTGAAAAATAAATGAATAAAATAAAACTTTGATTGATTTTCAGGATGAGAAGAAACTTTTGATTCCAAATGGAAACCTTCAAACCTATTTGGATTAAATAAAATCCTAAAGGGATTTAAAAAGTTAAATAAACAATAAACTTAAAAATATTTAAAATTCCGATTTTTGGATCTTTTAATAAAAGATTTGGTTTTCAAAAGAAAAGGTAGATTTATAAATAAGGATTATTTTATAGAGCCAAATTAAACCTTGGCCAAGATTTTGAAACAGAAGGTTTTGCTTTGATTAAAAGAGTAAAGGTTTATTTAAACAAAATAATAAGGACTTAATATCCAATTTTATTTAAGTAAAGGCTTTTCCCATTTTAAATAAACACTAAAACTTATTTATTTATTTTAAATAAGTTTTCCAAGTATTTTATATTCTCAATTAAAACCTACTGAAATGTTTTTGGTTTTATTTTAGATTTCAAAATAAAGATTTTAATAAAACAAATCCTATTTTGAATTATTAACTAAGGTCCATCTTATTTAATTATTAATGGACCCTAAAACAAAAATGTTATCTTATTTAAACAAGTTTTCCAAATATCTAATATTTTCAAATAAAACCTAATGATTTAGTTTTGATAAAATTTAGTTTTCAAATGGAGATTTTATTAAATAAATCAAAGCCTATTTGAATTAATAACTAAGGTCTATTTTAATTAATTATTAAATAGATCCTAAAATAAAAATATTATTTTGTTTGGACTTTGGTTTATGTTAAACAGAACCAAAACTCAACACAAGTGTGGTGAATATTTGAAATGTTTTGGTTGTTTGATTTGTTTGTTTGAATTTCAAAACAGAAAAAGAAATAGAAAAAGAAAAAGGTTTCAGAATAGGAAAAAAATAGAATTGGTGTAACATCCCTAAAATCATGATTTCAAATATTGCATATCATTCATGCATGCATATAGAATTAAGATCAATTTCAAAACTCATTTCAGAAAAACAGAAGCACATAGTGCTATCATTTTATGTGAGCAAACTTAAATCAAATGACCATCCCCAGTTGAGAGTTTGATTGTTTTAAAACCTAGATTGTTTGTCTCCCTTGTTGAATGGATTGAATGAGGAATTTGAACCAAGCTTTACAAAATGGAAATGGTTCAAAAACCATTTTTCAAACATTTGAGATTCAAATGCAAAGTCCATGTTATTTTGTTTCTCCAAAAATGACTAAGCCTATACAAAGTAACCACATGATTTTATGCCTAGATTTGAGACTGTTGCACAATGCAAAAACCCCAGAAAGATTTGAATTCAAAAAGAGTTTGAATTCATTTGAAAACCATTCCTGAAAAATCAAAACAGAAAAAGAAAAGGAATATAGAAAAGAAAAGGGCCAGGCGCTCCTAATCTAGCCCCGCAGCAGAACCGGCCCAGTTAGCCCACCCGGCCACCCTCTCTCTCTCGCACGCACGAACGCACCCACGCGGTCGCTGACACCCGGACCCCACTTTCTCTCTGCGCGTTTCGCTGACGCGCGGGCCCTCTCCACGCCAGCGTCGTCTTCCCCAAATCCCGCGCACGAACTCCGCCGCTGCCTGTTGCTGCCTTGATTCCGCGATGTAAATTGCATTGATTCAGTAAGTGCTTCTTGTCGAGCCTCTGGCTATATAATCCCCACTCTCTCGCGACCATTTCCCCTCAAACAATTCCTTCCTCACGCCACCAGGCTGCCCACAACTCGCTCGACGCCGCCGCTGTTCCGACGACTGCGCCGACGAATTCCGGTGAGCTTCGTGTTCCCCTCTGTCTTTGACTCATACTACCAAGTTCAGCAAGTCCCTGCACACCTACTGACACTCCCCATTTGTCTTCGCATGATCCCTAGCTTCCTCAACGACTTCGACAGAGCGCCACCATCCTCTGCACGAACTCCGGTGACCTCTCCCCGTAAGTACCAGCCGCCCCTTGCCCTCTGCCCGATACACCTAGAACCCCCGTCGACTTGCGCATCTAACGGTGCCTTTCTTTTGACTTAGCGCGACGCGGAACCTCGCCAACATCGACAACTGACCGTGCCTGACGCGTTCGCGAACTCCGGCGAGGAATCCCCGACGACCCCGTGCGCCCCTTCCCAAGCCGTCGCCACCTTGAGCATCAGCAGCTTCCTGTGGTTCTGGTAAGCCACTTCCCCCACTCCCGCGCGACCTAGAACGCCAGCTCCGCCGCTGACAGACGCGCCGCCGCCAGTCGCCGCCGCTAGCGCCGCTCGAGTTTGGTTAGATGATTTGTAGCCGTCGGATCCAGATCCAGTGCGTAGGATTAGTCCACTTAGCGAAGCGGTATGATTAGATCTGAACCATGCATCGTTAGTTAGATCCTACGGCTAGCGAGCGCGATCCGGAGCGAAGCGGTACGCGCCAGTAAGAACATGACGCGTGGCTAGGGTTTGATTCAAAAATAGATTTGAAATCAGATTTAGATCCAATTTTTAAATGGCTTTAACTTTTGAGTCCCACGTTAGATTTTTGCAAATTTTATATCGTTGGAATCAGGGAGACAAGCCCTTTATTTTTATGCAATGTGTTTAGTGAAAAGTTTCTGTTAAAATGACTTTAGATGCAGAAACTTGTTTAGGACTATTTTGAATATAGAATTTGTTTAGTAATTTGTTTTAGTGCTAAATAAGTTTGATTTAGCAAGTTTTTGACTTGGTTATGTTTCAGTATCATGCACTTGCTTGGTGGAGTTTTAAAAATCATCACTTAGCATTTTTGCATTGCATGCATATATGTTTATGTTTCTATATGAATTGTGTGTAATTTTGTGCTACCATTTTTTTGTGTAGACTTTGCTAGTGACTGTGATTATGAAGAGTGCTACTCTCCCCATTACCAAGGCAAGTGGTACTTCATGAATATTTCCATCCCTATATTTTGTTCAAGCATTAGAAATATTTTGCTAAGTCTTGCATGTTATTATTTTGCCAAATGCAAAGTTGGGAAATCCTAAGTAGTTGTAGAATTGCTAGGAATTTTCCTAAGTTAAGTTACTAAGCCATGCTTAGCCTAGCTAGTAGCAAACAAGGGTTGGTAAAGTATATACATTCTATGATGAAAATATTTCTAAGTCTTTGGACTTATGTTTTTCTTAATAAAACAACTAAGTCAATGAATCTCCTGGGTGGAATGGGACTTGAATGGTGGTTTTTGGTTGAGTGGTTACACAAGGCCCATGGACATGGTTTACCTTGTGTATCTCACTTGTGGTATGCCACCCAGGCACAAAGGGATTTTAGAGGCCAAGTGTTGAGAAGCTTATAGTGCAGCCACTTGGCAATATGGGCTCTGCCTGGATCACATAAGTTGCTCGAACTTAGCCATTTGGACAGTTGGTGGTAGTGGGAATGATAGGTTGGAGCGCGTCCATTTGGTCTAAGGAAAGGCTTCTGAAAGGTCCTGTCTTGGGAAACCAAGTCTGGTGGGGAAAGTGCACAACCTCTGTAGATGGAAAAATCTAAGTACTTAGCCAAGTCCATGGCAATGGACAACTTGAGCATCAAGACATGGAAGCTATCAAGAATCTCATCACTCCAACTTCTAAGTAAAAACTTGTGGGTGAACAAGGGTGAAGGACCTCAATGTCTATTGATGGTTTCTTGGGAAAGTTTTGACAAAGAAAAACTTAGTGATTTCAACTAATAGGAAAAACCTATTTTGAGCAAAGCAAGCCAAACTACACTTAGCCAAAATGCATATAGTAATATAGTCCACTTAAAATTTACTAAGGTATCACTTGCCAATACTATTCCAAAGTATTGACCCACTTGGCTGTAACTTGTGATGTTGCAGGTTACTCCGATGATGATTAGGTGTCATGAGTCTACACTCAACATGCTTGCCTGTGGCACATGAAGATGAAGACTTATGTTTATTTACTTATTCCAAAACTCTTGTATTAGGCCTGTGGCCTTGAGTTGTAAAAGACTATGTTTTATCTCTGGAATGGATGTAATAAATGACCTTTGTATCTGTGTACTTCATCTTAAACTGTGGATGCTAGCATTGATCCAGGGACTAGCATTGCAATCACAGGGATCCTTTTTCCTTTACAAAGGAGGGATCTTACAGATGGTATCAGAGCACCGTGTTGCCTGTAGGATTATGACCCTAGGATTGGAAACCACTAAGGAAAAATTTTCAACTACTTCTACACTTGTCTATTCTTCTCGTAAACTTTTCTAATCTTCTCATTCTCATCTCTATTTGTAGATGAACTCCACCAACGAAGCCGTAAGGAAAGGACCACTCATGACCATGACCTTGGAGTGTGAGACTGAGTTCCCCAAAATTCTCAAGGGCCTCATGGTGGCAATGGAAATACATGGTGCAGCTGTGTACAAAGGCTTTCCAGTGATGGATGAAGGAGTTGAGTACTGGTGGGTGCAACTTCACTTGTACAAAAACAAGGAAGACAACCACAAAGAAAAAGGATTCTGCATGTACACCAACACTGTGGTGCACACCACATTGTTTGAGTCAGCAAGAGAAGCAGCTTGGAGGACTATCAAAGAGCTTAGTGCTAGAGTCAAATGCAGAATGCTCAACCTCCAAAGAGACTTAGAGAAAGAGAAGGAACATAACCAAGAGTTGGAAGCTACCAACCAAACCTTAAGAGGAGATATTATAGACTTAGTGATGGAATCATGTGAGCAAGATAGGTTGATTGCTTCTAGGAACATTGTGTTAGCCAACAGATCCAGTGAGATAGGATTGTAAACGTATTTCGTTAGTTGGACCACCACCTATCACCTTATTTTCCAAATTGTTATCTTAAAATAAGATTGGACCTTGGTTGATGTAATGGATTCATGTATGCATGACTTGTGTGATTTTGCTTTCCAAGGATGAGTATGTGTGTTATGACTTTTGTTTATTCTAAATTGTGTTGTTCTAACTTTTCTATCTTATAAATAGATGCCTATTACCATCAACACTGTTGAGGAGTTCCAGGTTACCCGCTTTGGTCCTCGTATCGTTGAGCTTACCACTTTGCTCAATCTCCCTCTTCCCACCATCATGGTGCATCCACTCACCAAGTTCGAGAGGAAGGACCTCTGGGGCTTCAAGGTGAACCAGCCCGGACGCCAGACAGAGCCTACTACGGAGGCCATCGTCTTCAAGCTTATGCACGATGACAGGGAGAGAGGCATGGAGGTAGTTATGCAGGACCTAATAGGACGTCTACTAGGACGACACTCCCGACAGGTTAGAGGCACCCACTTCCACGTCTTCGGAAGGCGTGATGAGGATGGAGAGTCCATCGACTTCGAGGACGACTCGAGGGACGCAGCAGAGCCGATACGTCTGTATCTCCAGGACTTAGAGTCCCTCATTAGGCACGTGGACACGGACAGGACCAATGTCATGCTCAGCAATGACGAGCTCCAGGTGCAGCTACGCGAGAAGGACAAGCTCTTCGCGCAGCAAGACGAGATAGTCAAGGAAATGGAGGCGAAGTTCGAGACCCAGGACAGGAAGTTCAAGAGTCAGGAGAAGCGTGTCCAGGATAGGAACAAGAAGATCCGGGACATGACTGAAGAACTGCAGTCCAAGGACTTCGAGCTAGAGCAGCAACAGACGGTGATAGAGAGACTTCGTTCCCAGAAGAGGGCTCTCAAGGCCAAGATTGAGTCCTTGAACACTACCATTGAGGAGAACAAGACCGCGATGGAGAACGCAGGTCTTACCTTTGTCGAGGAGGAGATTGATGCTGATGAGTAGACTTGACTACTCGTTTATCTTTTACTACCGTACTTGTTATTTGTGAACTTGTTATTGGACCATCCGACATGTGGATGGCTTGCTACTTGTGTGTTTTACTTTGTGAACTTGTTATCTTGTTGTTGAACTTTTACCTTTGTGTTGCATGCTATGTGTTTGATTATGTGATATAATGTGCATGAAAACATCTATGGGTATCTCATTCTTATCTCTATTTGAACAAACCACAGATGCCTCCCCGTCGCGCAAACCCCAACCCCAACCCCAACAACAACATCACTCCAGAAATGCAGCAAATGATGATTGCTCAAACACAGCTAATGCAGATGATGACAACATTCATCCAGAACCAGAATAATAACAACAACAACAACAACAACAACCCCAATAATAACAACAACAACAACCCTCCGGGCTTTGATATGCTTACCCAATTCTTGAGGTTGAGGCTAGCTAAGTTCTCGGGGACGACTGATCCCATGGTGGCCAATGATTGGTTATGTTCTGTAAACAAGGACTTAGTGACCGTGGGTTGCACGGACGCTGAAAAGGTCAGATTTGCAGCACATCTGCTGGAAGGGCCAGCCGCCACTTGGTGGGACAACTTCCAAATCATCACTCCTATAGATGAGGTGACTTGGGCTATCTTTGAGGATGGATTTCGCACTGCTCATATCTCATCAGGAATAATGAGCATGAAAAAGAAAGAGTTCCACAACCTGAAGCAGCGCCACCGCAGCGTGGCTGAATACATTGAAGAGTTCAACAATCTGGCGCGTTATGCACCGGATGAAGTTGACACAGATGCCAAAAGAAAGGAAAAATTTCTGGAAGGCTTAAATGATGAACTGAATCTGCAGCTGGCTGTGGCATATGTTCCCACTTATCAGTCGCTCTGTGACAAGGCTGCTATATTGGAGAACAAAATGAAGCAAGTCGAGAGTAGAAAGAGGAAGCACTCCGACAAGCACAGCTCGGGATCGTCTCACAAACGATCTCACTATGATGACAGTGGAAGCTCAGGATCCCACAAGCATGGGAAATTCAACAAGCACCACAACCACAACCGTCATGACAACAAGCATCATCGCAGTCATGACAATGACAAATACAAGAACCACAAGAGTGGACACAAGAGCCACCACAGTGGTAATGGTAGTGGGAGTGGAAGTCAGCCTGCTAAGAGAGACATTAGTCAGGTTGAATGCTTCAAATGTAAGAAGATGGGACACTATGCAAATGAGTGCCCCGAAAAGAAAGTTGAAGGACCTGTCAAGCCTAATCCTTTCCAGAAAGGTCAGGTGAACCACATCAGTGTGGAGGAGGTCTATGAGGAGCCTGATGCTGTTGCTGGTAAGTTCAGACTCAATTCTATTCCAGCATTTGTTCTTTTTGATACTGGAGCATCGCATTCATTCATATCAAAGGCATTTGTTGATAGAAATGAGTTTCCATCTAAAAACATTGGGTGTCCAATAAAAGTTAGTTCTCCGGGTGGAGAAATGATAGTAAGTCTTGGATGTCGGGATCTAGTAATAGAATTTGGAAAACATAAGTTTCCAGTGAGTCTGATAATCCTAGATTCCCAAGGACTAGACGTAATATTGGGAATGGATTGGATGGCTAAGTATGAAGGAGTACTAGATTGTGCTAATCGTACTGTTGCACTCACAACCCCGGAAAGAAAAAGAATTAAATTCAAGTCAAACTTTGAATCCAAAGGAAGTAAGCTAAATTCTCTTAAGGGGGTTAGCATGGACAGTGTGCCAATTGTGTGTGAGTATCCGGATGTGTTTCCGGAAGAATTGCCAGGAATGTCACCGGATAGAGACGTGGAGTTTCTGATAGATTTGGTACCAGGTTCTGGACCAATAGCAAAGAGACCATATAAAATGTCAGTTGATGAATTGAAAGAGCTCAAGAAGCAACTAGGAGAACAGCTGCAGAAAGGATTCATTCAACCAAGTTCTTCATCTTGGGGAGCCCCAGTTTTGTTCGTAGAGAAGAAGGATAGAAGACAAAGGCTATGCATAGATTACCGTTCACTCAACGAGGTAACTATAAAGAACAAATATCCATTGCCCAGAATCAATGACTTATTTGATCAGCTTGAAGGAGCATGTGTGTTCTCAAAGATTGATCTAAGGTCAGGCTATTTTCAACTCAAGATAAGAGAGCAAGACATACCCAAAACAACATTCACCACAAGGTATGGATTATATGAGTATACCGTAATGCCTTTTGGCTTGACGAATGCTCCAGCATACTTCATGAATATGATGAACAAAGTGTTCATGGAATTCCTTGACAAATTTGTTGTCGTTTTCATCGATGACATCTTAGTCTACTCCAAGAGCAAAGAAGAACATGAAGGACATTTACGCTTGATACTTGAGAAGTTAAGAGAGCATAAACTTTATGCCAAATTCAACAAGTGTGAGTTATGGTTAGAGGAAGTTGGTTTTCTTGGTCATGTTATGACAAAGGATGGTGTAGCAGTTGATCCTGCTAAGGTTTCAGCTGTGACGGAATGGGAATCTCCCAAGAACGTGAAAGAAGTTCGTAGTTTCCTTGGCTTAGCAGGTTACTACAGAAGGTTCATTGAAAATTTCTCAAAGGTTGCTAAGCCAATGACTGAATTGTTAAAGAAAGACAAGAAGTTTGCTTGGTCTGAAGGTTGTGAAGTCAGCTTTCAGGAGTTGAAGAAGAGACTTGTGACAGCACCAGTTCTATGTCTGCCTGACTTGGAAAAAAGATTTCCAAGTGTATTGTGATGCATCTCATCAAGGTTTGGGTGCCGTACTTATGCAAGATGGTAAAGTTGTGGCCTATGCCTCGAGACAACTCAAAACTCATGAAGTAAACTATCCTACTCATGATTTGGAGTTAGCCTCTGTCGTCCATGCACTGAAAACATGGAGGCATTACCTTTTGGGAAAGCATTGTGAAGTGTTCACGGATCACAAAAGTTTGAAGTATATTTTTACCCAAAAGGAAATCAATATGAGACAAAGAAGATGGTTAGAGCTTATCAAGGATTATGACTTAAGTTTGCAATACCACCCCGGTAAAGCAAATGTTGTAGCAGATGCTCTAAGTCGTAAGGTATTTGTAAATGGCCTTACCAAAGGAGAATTGCCAGATGATTTGTGTACCCAATTCAGAGAACTCAGATTGGAGATTGTGCCCGAAGGACATCTCATGTCTTTAGATGTTCAACCCACTCTGTTGGACGAGATTCGAGAAGCTCAAAAGACTGATAAGGAAATTGAAGAGATTAAGGAAAATATTGGCCAAGGGAAAGCTAAAAATTTCCATGAAGACGAACAGGGTACTTTATGGCATGGGAAACGTATCTGTGTTCCACAAGATCCGGAGTTGCGGAAACTGATTTTACAGGAAGCACACAACTCTCCGTATTCTATCCACCCGGGTAACACCAAAATGTACATGGACATGAAAGAAAGATTTTGGTGGAACAATCTCAAGAGGGACATCGCCGAGCATATTGCTTTGTGTGATGTATGTAGTAGAGTAAAAGGGGAGCATCAGAAACCAGCAGGTTTGCTTCAACCACTACCTATTCCTGATTGGAAGTGGGACAAGATCGGTATGGATTTCATTACCGGATTACCAAGGACCAGGTCAGGATATGATTCAATATGGGTAGTAGTAGATCGCCTAACTAAAGTGGCTCATTTTATACCCGTGAAGACAACTTATACAAGTGCCAAGTTAGCCAAAATCTACATGAGTAGAATTGTATGTCTACATGGGGTGCCGAAGAGTATTGTATCTGATAGGGGAACTCAATTCACTTCCCATTTTTGGAGACAGCTACATGAGTCATTGGGAACGAGGTTGGAATTCAGTACTGCTTTTCATCCTCAAACCGATGGACAAACAGAAAGGACTAATCAAATTCTGGAAGACATGTTCAGGGCATGTGCCCTAGACTATGGAGCAAGTTGGGATGAAAGTCTGCCTTACGCAGAATTTTCTTATAACAACAGCTATCAAGCCAGCATTGAGATGGCACCGTTTGAGTTTCTCTACGGAAGAAAGTGTACCACCCCATTGTTATGGAATGGTGTGGGAGAAAGAAGTTTATTCGGGCCAGATCTTATCAAAGAAGCCGAAGAGAAGGTCAAATTGGTTAAGGACAGGTTAAAGATAGCACAGTCCCGACAGAAAAGCTACGCAGACCCTAAACGTAGAGAAGTCACCTACGAAGTTGGTGATAGAGCCTATCTTAGAGTATCACCACTTCGTGGAGTGAAAAGATTCGGAGTCAAAGGAAAGTTGGCACCAAGATATGTTGGGCCATTCAAGATTCTGAGTCGCAAAGGAGAAGTTGCTTATGAAATTGAACTGCCGGAATCTCTATCAGCTGTCCATAATGTGTTTCATGTGAGTCAGCTTAAGAAATGTCACCCAGAAATGGAAGAAACTTCTTTGAAGGATACTATACCTTTGGAGGAGGTTCAACTAGAAAGTGATCTCACTTATGAAGAGAAACCTATCAAAATTCTTGAGACTGCAGAAAGAGTCACAAGGACAAAGACTATCAAGTTTTGCAAAGTGCAGTGGAATCATCATTCCGAAGAGGAAGCAACATGGGAAAGAGAAGATGATCTTCGGAAAGACCACCCTCACCTATTTGCTAGCCAGTCCGAATCTCGAGGGCGAGATTCACCTTAAGGGGGTTAGATTTGTAACATCCCTAAAATCATGATTTCAAAGATTGCATATCATTCATGCATGCATATAGAATTAAGATCAATTTCAAAACACATTTCAGAAAAACAGAAGCACATAGTGCTATCATTTTATGTGAGCAAACTTAAATCAAATGACCATCCCCATTTGAGAGTTTGATTGTTTTAAAACCTAGATTGTTTGTCTCCCTTGTTGAATGGATTGAATGAGGAATTTGAACCAAGCTTTACAAAATGGAAATGGTTCAAAAACCATTTTTCAAACATTTGAGATTCAAATGCAAAGTCCATGTTATTTTGTTTCTCCAAAAATGACCAAGCCTATACAAAGTAACCACATGATTTTATGCCTAGATTTGAGACTGTTGCACACTGCAAAAACCCCAGAAAGATTTGAATTCAAAAAGAGTTTGAATTCATTTGAAAACCATTCCTGAAAAATCAAAACAGAAAAAGAAAAGGAATATAGAAAGAAAAGGGCCAGGCGCTCCTAATCTAGCCCAGCAGCAGAACCGGCCCAGTTAGCCCACCCGTCCACCCTCTCTCTCGCACGCATGAACGCACCCACGCGGTCGCTGACACCCGGACCCCACTTTCTCTCTGCGCGTTTCGCTGACGAGCGGGCCCTCTCCACGTCAGCATCGTCTTCCCCAAATCCCGCGCACGAACTTCGTCGCTGCCCGTTTCTGCCTTGATTCCGCGAGGTAAATTGCATTGATTCAGTAAGCGTTTCTTGTCGAGCCTCTGGCTATATAATCCCCACTCTCTCGCGACCATTTCCCCTCAAACAATTCCTTCCTCACGCCACCAGGCTGCCCATAACTCGCTCGACGCCGCCACTGTTCCGACGACTGCGCCGACGAATTCCGGTGAGCTTTGTGTTCCCCTCTGTCTCTGACTCATACTACCAAGTTCAACAAGTCCTTGCGCACCTACTGACACTCCCCATTTGTCTTCGCATGATCCCTAGCTTCGGCAACGACTTCGACAGAGCGCCACCGTCCTCTGCACGAACTCCGGCGACCTCTCCCCGTAAGTACCAGCCGCCCCTTGCCCTCTACCCGATACACCTAGAACCCCCGTCGACTTGCGCATCTAACAGTGCCTTTCTTTTGACTTAGCGCGATGCGGAACCTCGCCAACGTCGACAACTGACCGTGCCTGACGCGTTCGCGAACTCCGGCGAGGAATCCCCGACGACCCCGTGCGCCCCTTCCCAAGCCGTCGCCACCTTGAGCATCAGCAGCTTCCTGCGGTTCTGGTAAGCCACTTCCCCCACTCCCGCACGACCTAGAACGCCAGCTCCGCCGCTGACAGACGCGCCGCTGCCAGTCGCCGCCGCTAGCGCCGCTCGAGTTTGGTTAGATGATTTGTAGCCGTCAGATCCAGATCCAGCGCGTAGGATTAGTCCACTTAGCGAAGCGGTATGATTAGATCTGAACCGTGCATCGTAAGTTAGATCCTACGGCTAGCGAGCGTGATCCGGAGCGAAGCGGTACGCGCCAGTAAGAACATGACGCGTGGCTAGGGTTTGATTCAAAAACAGATTTGAAATCAGATTTAGATCCAATTTTGAAATGGCTTTAACTTTTGAATCCCACGTTAGATTTTTGCAAATTTTATATCGTTGGAATCAGGGAGACAAGCCCTTTCTGTTTATGCAATGTGTTTAGTGAAAAGTTTCTGTTAAAATGACTTTATATGCAGAAACTTGTTTAGGACTATTTTGAATATAGAATTTGTTTAGTAATTTGTTTTAGTGCTAAATAAGTTTGGTTTAGCAAGTTTTTGACTTGGTTATGTTTCAGTATCATGCACTTTCTTGGTGGAGTTTTAAAAATCATCACTTAGCATTTTTGCATTGCATGCATATATGTTTATGTTTGTATATGAATTGTGTGTAATTTTGTGCTACCATTTTTTTGTGTAGACTTTGCTAGTGACTGTGATTGTGAAGAGTGCTACTCTCCCCATTACCAAGGCAAGTGGTACTTCATGAATATTTCCATCCCTATATTTTGTTCAAGCATTAGAAATATTTTGTTAAGTCTTGCATGTTATTATTTTGCCAAATGCAAAGTTGGGAAATCCTAAGTAGTTGTAGAATTGCTAGTAATTTTCCTAAGTTAAGTTACTAAGCCATGCTTAGCCTAGCTAGTAGCAAACAAGGGTTGGTAAAGTATATACATGCTATGATGAAAATATTTCTAAGTCTTTAGACTTATGTTTTTCTTAATAAAACAACTAAGTCAATGAATCTCCTGGGTGGAATGGGACTTGAATGGTGGTTTTTGGTTGAGTGGTTACACAAGGCCCATGGACATGGTTTACCTTGTGTATCTCACTTGTGGTATGCCACCCAGACACAAAGGGATTTTAGAGGCCAAGTGTTGAGAAGCTTATAGTGCAGCCACTTGGCAATATGGGCTCTGCCTGGATCACATAAGTTGCTAGAACTTAGCCATTTGGACAGTTGGTGGTAGTGGGAATGATAGGTTGGAGCGCGTCCATTTGGTCTAAGGAAAGGCTTCTGAAAGGTCCTGTCTTGGGAAACCAAGTCTGGTGGGGAAAGTGCACAACCTGTGCAGATGGAAAAATCTAAGTACTTAGCCAAGTCCATGGCAATGGACAACTTGAGCATCAAGACATGGAAGCTATCAAGAATCTCATCACTCCAACTTCTAAGTAAAAACTTATGGGTGAACAAGGGTGAAGGACCTCAATGTCTATTGATGGTTTCTTGGGAAAGTTTTGACAAAGAAAAACTTAGTGATTTCAACTAATAGGAAAAACCTATTTTGAGCAAAGCAAGCCAAACTACACTTAGCCAAAATGCATATAGTAATATAGTCCACTTAAAATTTACTAAGGTATCACTTGCCAATACTATTCCAAAGTATTGACCCACTTGGCTGTAACTTGTGATGTTGCAGGTTACTCCGATGATGATTAGGTGTCATGAGTCTACACTCAACATGCTTGCCTGTGGCACATGAAGATGAAGACTTATGTTTATTTACTTATTCCAAAACTCTTGTATTAGGCCTGTGGCCTTGAGTTGTAAAAGACTATGTTTTATCTCTAGAATGGATGTAATAAATGACCTTTGTATCTGTGTACTTCATCTTAAATTGTGGATGCTAGCATTGATCCAGGGACTAGCATTGCAATCACAGGGATCCTTTTTCCTTTACAAAGGAGGGATCTTACAATTGGACTCGACCCAACCCAACCTAGCCCATTAAGCCCAACAGCCCATTTCCCTCTCCCCCGAAGCGTTTTTCTCTCACTCACTAGACGACCCGCAGAGCCAATGGCAGGTGGACCCAACTCCCCTCTCCTCTCTCTCGCTGACCAACCGACCCCACCCCTCCTGTTCATCGTCTACACCCGCGACCAGTTCTTCCCCGCTCCTGCCGTTGATTCCTCCGAGTAAATTCGTCGTAACGCTGCGTTTATTCCTCGTTGTGATCAAGCCCATTTAATCGCCCTGGCATCCTCTCCATTTCCCCTCACGCGCCTCCCTCTCTCTGCCCCCAGGCTGGACGAATTCCGCCACACACCCTCACTGCTCCGACCACCGTCCCCGGCCAATTCCGGCGACCCCACGCCACCCCTTGCCTCCCCAAGCACGCGGGCACATTCCCCACTCACAGGCGCATCTGTCCGTACCACCCATTCACCTGCAGGCGCCCCAGAGCGTCGACTCCAACCGCCTCTGAGCACCACCGCGTCAGCTACTTCTCCGGCGAGTTTTTCTGTGATTCATAGCACCGTCCTCGACGAAGACTGAGCGTGGCCGAGGCGCAGCTCCACTTCGGCGAGCGATTAAGCCCGCTCCAGTGCGCCCCTCGCCAAGACAGCACCACCTTGAGCTTCCCCACGATGTTGCGATCACGGTGATCCTTCGCCTCCTCTGCCTTGCGTCCTGTATCACCGGCGACGACCTCGTCTGAGCGATGCCGCCTGAGCGCCGCCGCGAGCGCCGCCACTAGTTGGCAAGCGTGCTGCGCGCCGTAGGATCTTGATCCGACGCTCACGATAGATCCTTAGCCGAAGGGGTACGAGTGATCCTGTGCCGCCTGATCTATTTTAATCCAACGGCTCACGTCGCTTGATCCGCGCGAACCGGTATTGCCCAGTAGAATCTCGCCACGTGGCCAGCCTTTGGATTTAAAGACAGAAGCAAATCAATTAGATGTTCCAATTTGTAAATTGCATAACTTTAGTTCCACACGTCCAAAATTTGCAAACTTTATATCAATGGAATCAGTGGAGCAAGCCCTAGCCAACCATGCCATTTGCTTAGTAAAAAGTTTCTGTTAAAATGTTTGTTTTTGCAGAAACTTATGTATGCTTGTTTAGGTTATAAAAATTATTCAAAAATGATTTTGGGATAAAATCTTTGGCAAATGGTGTGATTTGAACCTACTGACCATAGGAAACACTTTGTGGTTTCAAAAATATATTTGGTGAAGGAAAAGAATGATTCTTTGTTTTAAAACCATTTCTAGTCAAATAAAAATATAGTTTATTTATTAAAAATGGTTTTGGAAGGAAACTTTGGGAAATGTTTTGTTTCAAACTCTCTGACCCCAAACACCAAGTTTTATGGTTTGAAAACATATTTGGTGAACCCTATAGATTAATGCCTTAGTAAAAATATTTCTACACCACATAAAATGATACCTTGTTTTGAAAATGGTTTATGAAGTGAAATCTTTTGCAAATGACTATGCCACTTTATAAAATGACCATTAGGTGTTTTCAAATGTTTATGTCCCATTAGGAACCACTTTTTCAAATAAAACAAAGCTTGGCATGCTTGCATGCATTATCTTGCTTCTATGATTTTATGTGATGTTTTGCTTGATTGGTAGATTGAGTTTGTGCCTTGCTTGATTGAATTGTAGTGACTTGAAGAGTGTGATTGTTGCAAGGACAAGGAGTGAACTTATACCCTCTACCAAAAGGCAAGTGATGCTCCATACTTTTTGTCCCATTACTTTCACTATGCATTAGTGATTTTTCTAAGTAAAACTTGCATGGAATTTTGCTAAGTATAAACCTTGCTATAGGAAAACCTAGTAGATGAAACCTTAGTAGAAATTTTCCTAAGTTAAGATTCCTACTACTATCAAGCTTAGCCTAGCTAATAGAAAACAAGGGTGGAATATATATCCATACTATGAAAAATTTCTAAGTCTGAGGACTTGTGTTTTATTTAATAAAACAACTAAGTTAATGAATCACCTGGGTGGAATGGGACTTGAATGGTGGTTTTTGGTTGAGTGGTTCACAAGGCCCATGTTTATGGTTGACCTTGTGTATCTCACTTGTGGATGGCCACCCAGGAACAAAGAGATTTGAGATGTCAAATGTTGAGAAGCTTCAAGTGCAGCCACTTGGCATTATGGGCTCTGCCTGGATCATATAGGTTGCAAGAACTTAGCCATATGGACAGTTGGTGGTAGAGTTTGATAGGTTGGAGCACGTCCATTTTGGTCTAAGGGAAGGCTTCTGGAAGATCTTGTCTTGGGAAACCAAGTCTTGTGGGGAAAGTGCACCACCTCTGCAGAGTGTAAAATCTAAGTACTTAGCCATGTCCCTGGTAAAGGACAATTTGAGCATCAAGACATGGAAGCAATCAAGAATCTCATCATTCAAATTTCTAAGTTAAAAACTTATGGTTGAACAAGGGTTAAAGAATCTTCAATCTTTGATTGGGAGATGCCTTGGAAAAGATTTTGTCAAAACAAAAACTTAGTGTTTTCAAATGTTAAGGAAAAATCTATTTTGAGCAATGCAAGCCTCAACTCCACTTAGCCAAATGCATATAGATGATAGAATCCACCATACTACCATAGTATCACTTGCCAATACAATTCAAATGTATTAACCCTTGTGGCTGTAACTTGTAATGTTGCAGGTTTGATTGTTTTAGAGAAGATTGATTGATTAGGATTACAAAGTCTACAACCAACATGTCTGCCTGTGGCACTTTGAAGATGAAGGACCCCAAGCTTATAGATATTCCGCTGCAAATGTAATGTAATAGCCAAATGAGCTATGTAAGATGTAATAAAATTATGTTATTCCTGGTTATAAAGTTGTATTATGACCTTTGTTTCTTGATATTACATCTTGACTGTGGATGCTAGCTATTGATCCAGGGACTAGCATTGTAAACACAGGGGACTCTACCTTATTAAAGGTTGGGACCCTTATAGATGGTATCAGAGCATTGTGTTGCCTGTAGATACTAAACAAGCATGGAGCATAAAAAATTATAGATAAGTTTCCGACGTATCAGGCTCCTAGCAGAACATGCCGACTCCCAAGTACCAAAGAGTCATGATGACTTGCCTTTCCAATGTGACTTGTGTCTGAGTCCCTTTTGCCTCACAATATACCTTGTAGGACTATAGGCGAATAATTTCCATCCCTTAAATAGTCCGACTCTCTTCTCGATCCGAGATAAATGATTCATCCGACTAACTCTTAGTCGATCGCCTCGGTTATCACTTAACTGAGTCGTGCATGGCCATGCTTTCTGAATCATATCATCTGAGAGGGCCCATAGAATATCTCTCCAAGTGGAGGGGAAAATCCCATCTTGGTTATTCACATCACGCAGCTTGATTCACAGTCGACCCGAACTCTGCCTTTAGAACTGCCCAATTACGGATCTACGTTTGACAGAACCTAAGTCGGTGATCCTCAACTCGGACTATGCAACAACCTCGGGTCCAAGGATTACATTGATCGAGATATACAAATGACAACTTGTTCGTTGTACCTCAATATGGGTCAATCCAACTCGCTAAACTCTTTAGCCGAATCCGTGTAAGTCAGAATGGCATCACCATGCCCATGACAAGTGGAACCGAGTCACCCAGCCGACTTTCACATTGGTCTAAATTGTGTGTCTAGCATAACCTTAATGACCAAGGATATTTAGTATGAACAACATGAATGTACAGTTCCACAACCCAAACACATATTCAATGATATACATCAAATGTTCATGCAAGGACAACTTAATAACTTTATGAATACAATGGGAAATATCATCATACTAGATTGCCTCTAGGGCATATTTCGAACACAAACTTCAGAAGCTGTTGGCGACCACGGTGGTAGCCGTCAAGGCGATGGCGGAGGCAAGCCAGGTCAATTCGACCCCATCACCGACCTCAACTCCGTCCTCGAGAAACTCACGCTCTCCTAGCAAGAGCTCACCAACACCTCCAACGGTGTGGAATCCATGCCCGGGCGGGTGGTTCAGGCCAACTCGGCGACGTATCGCTCCGTGGCCGATCTAAAGCAGTCGATGGAGCTGGTCACGTCCATCAACAACATGGAGAAGATCGCGCCCACGCTCTCGACCCCGAGGTACGACGACCTATGCTCGGGTTTGCTTCGTCCCAACAGTCACCGTTCGTCAAATCATCACCAGGGTGTTGGCACTGAAGAGAATCAAACCTTCACTCACGCCCTGGTCAGGGTTGAGCACTCTACTACCCATGATCATGCTTTACACCTTTATGATGATGAGGAGGATGGGGATCACGCGATGCACGCACATAATTTTAGTCATCAGCGTAGTAATTCAGGGTCATAGTTACCTAAGTCTGATTTCCCCACTTTTGATAAACCAAAATGGTGGAAAAAGAGTTGCGAGAAATATTTTGATCTATACAATATGCATCTTCATTTATGGGTAGATTTCTCCATAATGCATTTTTAGAAAAAATGTACCATTATGGTTACAAACATATGAGGCCCTTCATAGCATTGACACTTGGACATAACTGTGTGTAGGAGTTTTTACTAAATTTAATAGGGACAAATATGCCTAAATTATGGACCTCTTCTTTGCTCATAAGCAAGTGGGAACTGTATATGAGTATGCACACAATTTGAGGAACTAATGCACAAAATTCTGCTGTATAATCATTCTTATGATGAAATCTTCTTTGTGCGTCGTTTTCTGCAGGATTGCGACCTAACATCCCGCGCGCCATTAAACTACACAACCCTGGGATGGTTTATCTGTTTTTTTCCATGGATCAAACGCAGGAGACTCTTATGGTGAAAGATTCATCTCCTTTTATAAACAAGTATGCCCAGTGAGTTGCTCTTCATCCCAAGTATAGACAACACACTAAGAAAATGGAAGAAAAAGTATCAGTGGTGTCCAAGTTTGACTCCTTGTGTGCCCAACGCAGAGCTAAAGGGGAATGTTATAAATATGGCAAGAAGTTCTCTCCTAGCCACAAATTCCCAATCCAAGTACAGTTACATGTTCTAGAGGATTTTTTTGAAGCCTTGTAGATCTCTGAACCAGATGCTCAAGACAGTGATAGTGACGAGTTTGCCAAGGAAGAATCATATATTGAGCACGTGTTGAAATTATCAGTCCAAACAGTGGCAGGTACTACTAGCCGCATAAGTATGCGTCTACAAGGTCAAGTGGGTAAATACACAGTCCTCACATTGATAGACTCGGGCAGCTCCAACAACTTCATTAGCAAGCAACTAGCTGATCAACTACAGCATCCCACAACTGCCATTGCCATTATCCAAAGTCGGTGTAGCTGGTGGTGGTACTATTGATTGTTTAGAGTTCTTGCCCATTGTCACCTAGTATTGGCAGGGACATAAATTCACAAATGATGTGAAGGTGCTGCCCTTAGGCTCTTATGAAATTATTCTTGGGATGGACTGGCTGGAGAGTCAGAATAATGGGAATATGTGGGTAAATTGGAAGAAGAAGACCATGAGGTTCAAATATGAAGGTACTAGAATTACTCCCAGAGGAGTTCAAACAACTCTAGATTCCTACACGGTCATTTGTGCCTCCACTCTGCAAGGACTGGTGAATAGTGAGGAAGTCTAGTTGGTGGAACTATTTCCCGTTGAACCAGAGAGAGAAGTGCAGCAACCACCATCCATACCTCCACCTGTACAACAGATCATCCATCAGTATTCATCACTATTTCAAGAACCTTAGACTGTCCCTCCCCACATGAAATTTGATCACAACATTCCTCTATTACCAGGAACCATGGAGTGGACGGATCTCTAATGCGCGGGTCCTCCGGATCTGCCTAACACGTGGACCATGTACTTCGAAGGCTCCAAGAGAAAGGAAGGATCAAGAGCTGACGTAATAGTGGATTCTCCACAAGGCGATAAAATGCTCTATCATGTACTTTGGATGAGCTCCCTCAACGCGTCAAACAACGAAGCCGAATACGATGCACATCTAGTACACCGTTGCGTTGTAGGGATTCTATAGCCAGAGATCTAACTTCCACACATAATCCCGACAGGATTGGAGAGGCGGAGGTTCTCGTCGTACATCGTATGTGTACGAATCCACGAGGTGCAACACTTGGGGCACTTTGGATGTCGTGAACCGGACTGCTACACGCTATTGGATCAAGGGGTGACCCGCGAGGAGCTTCACGACCTTGTGGTCGGCTACGAGAATGACTACTTCAACCACGTTCTCCTCAGAACGTTAACCGTTTTCGGACTATAAGGGTATGTATTTGAAACCTCTCGGTTGTTACTACATTACTAGTAGATATATCTTGGGCATCGGGGCAATCCGTCGTAGTAAGTTTTTTGATTTTCTGCACTAGAACCCAACAGAAAGCACTAAAGTAATGAAGTAAGCCTTTAGATTCTCCGGCCACATTATGGATCTTGATGAAGCGGGAGGCCATGTCAACCATTTCACGCATCAACGGCTGGGACAAAAGTAAAAATCACTCAGGTGCTAAGAAAGGAACAAGCGGCTCGGTGCTGCACCGGCATGCTCGGACTAGACATTCTTTAAGACGGCAGCAGGCAACAGGGCGCCTTACCCTCGAAGAGATGGTGAGCACCGTCAGCAACTACGCGGAGGCCGAAGCGGCAGCTTAGATAGCGCTTGCGCTCATTGGCGGAGCCCCTCCGATTCAGCCACCGCCACCACCGCCTCTGGCCGCCATCGTCGCAGCTGCGCCACCACCTCTAGTCATCGTCGAGGCCGTTGCACCTCCACCACCCATCATCGAGGAAGTCCTGGCACCCTCCGACTCTATCATTGACGCGCTTTATGCTGATTTCAGTGCATATTCAGAGGAGATAGACTTCAGTCCAGAAGAGCTAGACTTCGCTATGCAGGAGATGGAGGAGGAGTACTCGCGCGATGAGCAAGCCAACAACACCGTCACGTCCCGAGGGGTGTTCGTCACCATTGGGACGGCGATGAATGAAGATCAACCTAGACGAGCTCCGCCTATTGCGCTGGAGAAGGGGAAGGGGCCACTTATTGCTGCTGACGTTGATCGCGCAAAGGTCATGCCTCCTCCGCCTAACCCAGTGCATCAGCCGCAGGAACTCGGCACCGGCCCGAGCAACAATAACACCGCAAACTTGCCGCCTCCAGCATCTATGTCGGCAGTAGCCCAAGTTACTCCAGCTGATAGAGTGATGTACGACAATCTCCTTGTCGAACCACTAACCGTTGCTCATATCCGGAACGTGACCCAGCTTGACGAGAAGCGCCAACAGTTGATGGAGGAAGCACATGCCATCGCAGAGCAAGGCGCTAAACTAGATCGAGATCTGGTCAACGCTCAGAAGATCATAGAGAAAGCTAGAGCAATGGAGGCCAAGTACAAGACTGTGCTACAGTAGCAGAAGGCTAAGAAAGTGCGGTGACCTAGCATACCACTTCATGATGTAGTACACTATAGTCGTTGACATAACACCAATGAAACATCGTTCACTAGTATTACATCTCAGAATGGCACAACAGAAACACAGCGGGTCCAATACATGGCTTACAGATTACAACGCACTCTTTACATAAGATCCAGAGAACACTCTCGGTTAAAGAGAGAAAAAGAACTTCTTTTATGAAGAAGAATCAAAGATTAATAACGAAAAATTATCATACTATTTAAAATTAGTATTTAACTAAGGAATTGGCATTTCTGCTATTGCCATGCACTACAGAGGTAGGTTCTTTGGCTAGAGATTGTATTTCTATCTAGTCAGTAATTTTGTCTTCACTTGAGTTGAGATTTATGTTGTCTTCCTTGTAGGGGTTCGTAGCATGGAAAACAAAAAATTTCTATCGCATACAAACAAACAAGCCAAGATCTATCTACTAGATTGTGGCAACGAGTCGATGGAATAACTCACCCTCGAAGATTCCAAAGTGTTTAACGAGAGCAGATTCTCGTGGGTGATGTAGTCGTACTCTTTCCGATCTCAAGATCGCGTAGACGATCCTTCCAGCGCCACGTTCCAGCAGCGCTCCCGCAGTCGGTCACACGTTCGGTACTCGACGAAGACCTTCCTCTCCCTTGTTCCAGCAGGCAGCGGAGGTTGTAGCACTCTCCTCGCGATTCCGGCAGCACAACGGCGTGGTACCGGAAGTAGAGGGGAGATCCCGCAGGGCTTCGCCTTAAGCCGGTGCGAGTATGGTGGAGCTTATGAGAGAGGCTATTAGTGGTCTAGTAATTAGACACACCAATTAGAAGGCTCTAAACCAATTAGAAGGCTCTAAACCGAAATAGCTCTAAACCGGGGTTTAGGTCTAGGGTTTAGTTTAGAGGATAGGAACTAGTGTGTCTAGAGGAGGAGGCCCTGCCCCTCCTCTTATAGGTGGGAGGGCCGGCGGCCAAGGGGAGGAAGTGGAGTCCCTCCCCAACTCGGCCTTGAGGTGGGGCGCCGGCTTGGGGAGGAGGAATCCCTCCCCAACTCGGCCTCCTCTTCTCCTCCTCTTTCCACTTTCCAAAACTTGTCGTTTGACTTTCAAACTAGCCGTTTGACTTTTCAATTTAGGATTTAAATAAACCCTTTATTTTGGACAGCAAGAACACCTAGTACATGATGCAATCATTCCAACTTACAATGACACATTCATGTACCCCTCCCCCCTCCGGAGTGCCGGACATTCCGGGACCTTCTAGAATGTTCCTGATGAAAACACCGGAACCATTCCCCAACTCCGAAACGGGACTTTCCTTATATGAATCTTATTCTCCGGACCATTCCGGATCACCTCGTGATATCCCGGATCCCATCCGAGACTCCGAACAACATTCGGTCTCTTTCTCATAATACCATAACTACTCAAACAACGTCGAATCCTTAAGTGTGTCTCCCTACGGTTCGTGAATTATGCGGACATGATCGAGACACTTCTCCGAACAATAACCAATAGAGGAATCTGGAAATTCATATGGCTCCCACATATTTCTACGATTACTTTGCGATCGAATGAACCACTTACATACGATACCAATTTCCCTTTGTCTCACGATATGTTACTTATCCGAGGTTATGATCATCGGTATCTCTGCATACCTAGTTCAACCTCGTTACTGATAAGTACTCTTTTCTCGTTCCCGTGATATGTGATCCCTTGTGACCCAGTCACATGCTTGCAAGCTAATTGGATGACATTTCACCGAGAGGGCCCAGAGAATATCTATCCGTCATATGGATGGACAAATCCCACTCTTGATCCATGTGTTTCAACCAATACTTTCCGAACACTCAATACCACCTTTATAGCCACCCTGTTACGGTGTGGTGTTTGATGACATCAAAGCATCCATCCAGTAAAGGTGATATGCATGATCTCATGGTCGAAGTAATTAGGTTACTATGTATCAGAAAGCATATAGCAATTGAACTATTGAAATGACTTTGATCTTTATGCTACGCTTATCTATAGGAGTATGTCCACCATATCATTCTCCTAACGATATGATCTTGTTGTTAATAACATCTCAATGTTCATGATGGGGAAACCACAATCATCTATTAACCAACAAGCTAGTGAAGTATAGAGGCTATACTAGGGACTACAATTTAAGTTTACAATTCACACAAGTATTAATGTTTCCTTGTTAATACTATTATAGCATGAATATAAACATTTATCATAAACACAAAGATATAATAATAACTATATTTATTATTGCCTCTAGGGCATATCTCCAACAGTCTCCCACTTGCACTAGAGTCATCTAATCTAGATTACATGGTAATATACCGAACACCCATGGCAGTTTGGTGTTGGTCATGTTTTGCCCTCGGGAGAGGTTTAGTCAACGGATCCGCCACATTCAGATCTGTGTGTACTTTGCAAATCTTTATATCCCCATCCTGGATATGTTCTCGAATAGCGTGAAAACGTAGCTTGATATGCTTCAGCTTCTTGTGTGACCTTGGTTCTTGCGCATTGGCTATGGCGCCCATGTTATCACAGTAGATAGACATTGGGTCCAGCGCACTAGGAACCACACCCAGCTCTGTAATGAACTCTTTCATCCATATCGCTTCTTGTGAAGCCTCCGAAGCAGCCATGTATTCCGATTCAGTTGAAGATCTCGCCACAACGCTTTGCTTTGCACTCCTCCAGCTAACTGCTGCACCATTCAAAATAAATACGTATCCAGATTGTGATTTAGAATCATCCGGATCAGTGTTCCAACTAGCATCGGTGTAACCATTAACAACGAGCTGTTCATCACCTCCATAAGAAAGAACCATATCCTTAGTTCTTCTCAAGTACTTAAGGATGTTTTTGACCGCTGTCCAATGATCCACTCCTGGATCACTTTGATATCTGCTAGTTAAACTAACAGCATATGCAATGTCGGGTCTAGTACATAGCATGGCATACATTAGAGATCCTATGGCTGAGGCATAGGGAGTCTTACTCATCCTTTCTCTATCTTCTGCCGATGTCGGACTTTGAGTTTTACTCAAGGTCGTATTGGGCAACATGGGCAAGAACCCTTTCTTGCTTTCTTCCATTCCAAACCTCTTTAGAACTTTGTCCAAATATGTACTTTGTGACAATGATATTTGGCGTTTCGATCTATCTCTATAAATCTTTATGCCTAATATGTAAGCTGCTTCGCCAAGATCCTTCATTGAAAAACTATTATTCAAATATTCTTTGACACTATTAAGAAGGTCTACATCATTCCCAATCAATAATATGTCATCCACATATAGTATTAAGAACGCTACAGAGCTCCCACTCACTTTATTGTAAATACAAGCTTCTCCATAAGTTTGTATAAAACCAAAACTTTTGATTACCTTATCAAAACGTTGATTCCAACTTCGGGATGCTTGCTTCAATCCATAGATTGACCGTTGAAGCTTGCATACCTTGTTAGCATCTTTAGGATCGACAAAACCTTTGGGTTGCATCATATACAACTCTTCATCAATGTCTCCATTGAGGAATGCTGTTTTGACATCCATCTGCCATATCTCATAATCATAATATGCAGCGATTGCTAACATAATCCTCACAGATTTTAGCTTCGCTACTGGTGAGAAAGTCTCATCGTAGTCAACTCCTTGAATTTGTCGAAACCCTTTTGCGACAAGTCGAGCTTTATAGACAGTAACATTACCATCAGCATCTGTTTTCTTCTTGAAAATCCATTTGTTCTCGACAGCCTTCCGGCCATCCGGTAAGTCCACCAAAGTCCATACTTGGTTTTCGTACATGGATCCAATCTCGGATTTCATGGCTTCTTGCCATTTATTGGAATCTGGGCTCATCATCGCTTCCTCATATGTTTCGGGGTCATCGGTGTTGTCCACCAACATGACATTCATAACGGAATCATACCAATCTGGAGTGGTACGAGTTCTCGTTGACCTCCGAGGCTCTGTAGCAACTTCAACCGAAGTTTCATGATCACCATCATTAGCTTCCTCTCTTATTGGTGCAGGCACCACAGGAACTTCTTCCGGTGCTGCGCTACTCGCAATTTCGAGAGAAGGTTCGACAACCTCGTCGAGTTCTACTTTCCTTCCAGTCACTTCTTTCGAGAGAAATTCCTTCTCTAGAAAGGATCCATTCTTGGCAACGAAGATTTTGCCTTCGGATCTATGATAGAAGGTATACCCAATAGTTTCCTTCGGGTATCCTATGAAGACGCATTTTTCCGCTTTGGGTTCAAGCTTGTCCGGCTGTAACTTCTTTACATAGGCTTCGCATCCCCAAACTTTAAGGAACGACAATTTAGGTTTCTTCCCAAACCATAATTCATACGGTGTCGTTTCAACGGATTTAGACGGTGCCCTATTTAAAGTGAATGCGGCTGTTTCTAATGCATAACCCCAAAATGATAGCGGTAAATCTGTAAGTGACATCATAGAACGAACCATATCTAAGAGAGTTCGATTACGACGTTCAGACACACCATTACGCTGTGGTGTTCCCGGCGGTGTCAACTGTGAAAGTATTCCGCATTTCTTCAAATGCTCGCCAAACTCGTAACTTAGATATTCACCTCCACGATCAGAACGTAGAAATTTAATCTTCTTGTTACGTTGATTCTCTACCTCACTTTGAAACTCCTTAAACTTCTCGAAAGTTTCGGACTTATGTTTCATGAAATAGATATACCCATATCTACTCAAGTCATCTGTGAAGGTAAGAACATAACGATAACCACTGCGCGATGCTACACTCATTGGACCACACACATCGGTATGTATGATTTCCAATAAGTCTGTAGCTCGCTCCATCATACCAGAAAATGGAGTCTTAGTCATTTTACCCATCAGACATGCTTCGCATCTTTCAAGTGATTCAAAATCAAGTGATTCAAGAAGTCCATCGGAATGGAGTTTCTTCATACGTTTCACTCCGATGTGACCAAGACGACAGTGCCACATATAGGTCAAGTTATCGCTCGATTTCAAACGTTTAGCCTCAATGTTATTAATATGTGTATTTCCACTATCGAGATTCAACAAGAATAGACCATCTATCAAAGGTGCATGTGCATAAAACATATTACTCATATAAATCGAACAACCATTATTCTCAGATTTAAACAAGTAACCGTCTCGCAATAAACAAGATCCCGATATAATGTTCATGCTCAACGCAGGCACCAAATAACAATTATTTAAGTATAAAACTAATCCCGATGGTAGATGAAGAGGTAGCGTGCCGACCGCGATCACATCAACCTTTGATCCGTTTCCCACGCGCATCGTCACCTCGTTCTTCACTAGCTTCCGTTTATTCTGCAGCTCCTGTTTCGAGTTACAAATATGAGCAACCGAACCAGTATCAAATACCCAGGCACTACTACGAATACTAGTGAGATACACATCAATAACATGTATATCAGATATACCTTTCTTCTTGATGTTGCCGTTCTTCAAATCCGCCAAGTACTTTGGGCAATTCCGCTTCCAGTGACCTTCTCCCTTGCAGTAAAAGCACTCAGTATCAGGCTTGGGTCCAGCCTTGGTCCTCTTCGTCGGCATGGTAACTTTCTTACCACCCTTCTTGAAGTGTCCCTTCTGCTTAGACTTGCCTTTCTTGAATTTGGTGGTCTTATTGACCATCAACACTTGGTGCTCTTTCTTGATCTCCACTTCTGCAGATTTTAACATAGCAAATAGTTCTGGCAACTCTTTGTTCATGTTCTGCATGTTGTAGTTCATCACAAAGTTCTTGTAACTTGGTGGTAGTGATTGGAGGATGCGGTAAACCCCCAAAGTATTAGGAATCACTATACCCAAGCTTTGAAGTTTATTTGCGTGCCCAGACATCTTAAGCACATGCTCACTGACGGAGCTACCCTCTTCCATCTTGCAGTTAAAGAACTTTTCAGAAGCTTCATAACTTTCAATTGCCGCATGAGTCTCAAAAATTAATTTGAGATCCTCGACAATATCATATGGGTCTGACTCTTCAAACCTTTTCTGAAGCTCCGATTCTAAACCATACAAGATAGCACACTGAACTATGGAGTACTGATTCTTCCGAGCAAGGTAAACATTCTTTACTTCATCGGTAGCATCAGCTGCAGGTGGGTCACCTAGCGGTGCATCCAGCACATAGGTCAAATTACCAGCTGTGAGGACAATCCTCAAATTGCGGAACCAATCCGCGAAGTTGCTTCCATTGTTTTTCAACTTTTCTTTCTCTAGGAACGCATTAAAATTGATGGTAGGGGCTGCCATTGATCTACAACATATTTGCAATAGTTTAGACTAAGTTTATGACAAATTGAGTTCAAATTAATTAATGAAATTAAACTAGGTGAACTCCCACTCAAAACAACATCCCTCACATTGTTTTAGTGATCACACGAACCAAATCCACTACATCAACACCGATCATCACGAGAGTTGATATAGTTTCAATGGCGAACAATCATCATGTTCATCATATCTACTATATGATTCATGCTTTACCTTTCGGCGATCCGTGTTCCTGAGGCCATGTCTGTACATGCTAGGCTCGTCAAGATCAAACCTTAGCTACCGCATAAGCAAATCTGGCTTGCTTACGTTGTATTCACCCGCGGAATCAAAGACACCCGATCATCACGTGGTGCTTCGAAGCAGCAAGCTTTGGCAACGGTGCATACTAAGGGTGAACACTTTAGAACTTGAAATTTATGTGCATGAGGGATCATCTTATAATGCTACCGTCGTCTACTAAGCAATACAAGATGCATAAAGGATTAACATCACATGCAATTCATAATATGTGATATGATATGGCCTTTCTTCTTTGTGCTTCCGATCTCCATCTTCAAGCACGAACATGATCTCCATCATCACCGGCATAGCATCAAGGTCAATGACGCTTCTTCATGGTTGTCGTCCACCAGCTTCAACTATTACAACTATTTTGAATAGACACGCAGGTCTTAACAGAAATTAAAGACAACCATATGGCTCCTGCCGGTTGCCAACTTACAATAAGGAACATTGCATACATCAAATATAATCACAATCATGGCCATATCACATCACTGCACACCCCTGCAAAACAAAGTTAGACGCTTCTACTTTCTTTGCATATTTTACGTGGTTTGGGGCTTTCCATAAGTGTCGTTCTAACCTACGAACAAGAACCACAACATTGATACTAGCATTGTTGATTACCCGTTGTAAATTGGATCTTTACTATGCTAGGAGAAACAGGCACCCGCAAAGCCACTTATGCAATACGAGTTGCATGTCAAGCGTGGAGCAAGTCTCATGAACGATGTCATGTAAGGTTAGCCCGGGCCGCTTCATCCCAACATACCGCAAGATGCAAAGTACACGCAAAGCAATCTACAATAAAAGCATCAACGCCCACAATGACCATTGTGTTCTACTCGTGCAACAGATCTATATATAGACACGGCTCTGATACCACTGTAGGGGTTCGTAGCATGGAAAACAAAAATTTTCTATCGCATACAAACAAACAAGCCAAGATCTATCTACTAGATTGTGGCAACGAGTCGATGGAATAACTCACCCTCGAAGATTCCAAAGTGTTTAACGAGAGCAGATTCTCGTGGGTGATGTAGTCGTACTCTTTCCGATCTCAAGATCGCGTAGACGATCCTTCCAGCGCCACGTTCCAGCAGCGCTCCCGCAGTCGGTCACACGTTCGGTACTCGACGAAGACCTTCCTCTCCCTTGTTCCAGCAGGCAGCGGAGGTTGTAGCACTCTCCTCGCGATTCCGGCAGCACAACGGCGTGGTACCGGAAGTAGAGGGGAGATCCCGCAGGGCTTCGCCTTAAGCCGGTGCGAGTATGGTGGAGCTTATGAGAGAGGCTATTAGTGGTCTAGTAATTAGACACACCAATTAGAAGGCTCTAAACCAATTAGAAGGCTCTAAACCGAAATAGCTCTAAACCGGGGTTTAGGTCTAGGGTTTAGTTTAGAGGATAGGAACTAGTGTGTCTAGAGGAGGAGGCCCTGCCCCTCCTCTTATAGGTGGGAGGGCCGGCGGCCAAGGGGAGGGAGTGGAGTCCCTCCCCAACTCGGCCTTGAGGTGGGGCGCCGGCTTGGGGAGGAGGAATCCCTCCCCAACTCGGCCTCCTCTTCTCCTCCTCTTTCCACTTTCCAAAACTTGCCGTTTGACTTTTCAATTTAGGATTTAAATAAACCCTTTATTTTGGACAGCAAGAACACCTAGTACATGATGCAATCATTCCAACTTACAATGACACATTCATGTACCCCTCCCCCCTCCGGAGTGCCGGACATTCCGGGACCTTCTAGAATGTTCCTGATGAAAACACCGGAACCATTCCCCAACTCCGAAACGGGACTTTCCTTATATGAATCTTATTCTCCGGACCATTCCGGATCACCTCGTGATATCCCGGATCCCATCCGAGACTCCGAACAACATTCGGTCTCTTTCTCATAATACCATAACTACTCAAACAACGTCGAATCCTTAAGTGTGTCTCCCTACGGTTCGTGAATTATGCGGACATGATCGAGACACTTCTCCGAACAATAACCAATAGAGGAATCTGGAAATTCATATGGCTCCCACATATTTCTACGATTACTTTGCGATCGAATGAACCACTTACATACGATACCAATTTCCCTTTGTCTCACGATATGTTACTTATCCGAGGTTATGATCATCGGTATCTCTGCATACCTAGTTCAACCTCGTTACTGATAAGTACTCTTTTCTCGTTCCCGTGATATGTGATCCCTTGTGACCCAGTCACATGCTTGCAAGCTAATTGGATGACATTTCACCGAGAGGGCCCAGAGAATATCTATCCGTCATATGGATGGACAAATCCCACTCTTGATCCATGTGTTTCAACCAATACTTTCCGAACACTCAATACCACCTTTATAGCCACCCTGTTACGGTGTGGTGTTTGATGACATCAAAGCATCCATCCAGTAAAGGTGATATGCATGATCTCATGGTCGAAGGAATTAGGTTACTATGTATCAGAAAGCATATAGCAATTGAACTATTGAAATGACTTTGATCTTTATGCTACGCTTATCTATAGGAGTATGTCCACCATATCATTCTCCTAACGATATGATCTTGTTGTTAATAACATCTCAATGTTCATGATGGGGAAACCACAATCATCTATTAACCAACAAGCTAGTGAAGTATAGAGGCTATACTAGGGACTACAATTTAAGTTTACAATTCACACAAGTATTAATGTTTCCTTGTTAATACTATTATAGCATGAATATAAACATTTATCATAAACACAAAGATATAATAATAACTATATTTATTATTGCCTCTAGGGCATATCTCCAACAGTCTCCCACTTGCACTAGAGTCATCTAATCTAGATTACATGGTAATATACCGAACACCCATGGCAGTTTGGTGTTGGTCATGTTTTGCCCTCGGGAGAGGTTTAGTCAACGGATCCGCCACATTCAGATCTGTGTGTACTTTGCAAATCTTTATATCCCCATCCTGGATATGTTCTCGAATAGCGTGAAAACGTAGCTTGATATGCTTCAGCTTCTTGTGTGACCTTGGTTCTTGCGCATTGGCTATGGCGCCCATGTTATCACAGTAGATAGACATTGGGTCCAGCGCACTAGGAACCACACCCAGCTCTGTAATGAACTCTTTCATCCATATCGCTTCTTGTGAAGCCTCCGAAGCAGCCATGTATTCCGATTCAGTTGAAGATCTCGCCACAACGCTTTGCTTTGCACTCCTCCAGCTAACTGCTGCACCATTCAAAATAAATACGTATCCAGATTGTGATTTAGAATCATCCGGATCAGTGTTCCAACTAGCATCGGTGTAACCATTAACAACGAGCTGTTCATCACCTCCATAAGAAAGAACCATATCCTTAGTTCTTCTCAAGTACTTAAGGATGTTTTTGACCGCTGTCCAATGATCCACTCCTGGATCACTTTGATATCTGCTAGTTAAACTAACAGCATATGCAATGTCGGGTCTAGTACATAGCATGGCATACATTAGAGATCCTATGGCTGAGGCATAGGGAGTCTTACTCATCCTTTCTCTATCTTCTGCCGATGTCGGACTTTGAGTTTTACTCAAGGTCGTATTGGGCAACATGGGCAAGAACCCTTTCTTGCTTTCTTCCATTCCAAACCTCTTTAGAACTTTGTCCAAATATGTACTTTGTGACAATGATATTTGGCGTTTCGATCTATCTCTATAAATCTTTATGCCTAATATGTAAGCTGCTTCGCCAAGATCCTTCATTGAAAAACTATTATTCAAATATTCTTTGACACTATTAAGAAGGTCTACATCATTCCCAATCAATAATATGTCATCCACATATAGTATTAAGAACGCTACAGAGCTCCCACTCACTTTCTTGTAAATACAAGCTTCTCCATAAGTTTGTATAAAACCAAAACTTTTGATTACCTTATCAAAACGTTGATTCCAACTTCGGGATGCTTGCTTCAATCCATAGATTGACCGTTGAAGCTTGCATACCTTGTTAGCATCTTTAGTATCGACAAAACCTTTGGGTTGCATCATATACAACTCTTCATCAATGTCTCCATTGAGGAATGCTGTTTTGACATCCATCTGCCATATCTCATAATCATAATATGCAGCGATTGCTAACATAATCCTCACAGATTTTAGCTTCGCTACTGGTGAGAAAGTCTCATCGTAGTCAACTCCTTGAATTTGTCGAAACCCTTTTGCGACAAGTCGAGCTTTATAGACAGTAACATTACCATCAGCATCTGTTTTCTTCTTGAAAATCCATTTGTTCTCGACAGCCTTCCGGCCATCCGGTAAGTCCACCAAAGTCCATACTTGGTTTTCGTACATGGATCCAATCTCGGATTTCATGGCTTCTTGCCATTTATTGGAATCTGGGCTCATCATCGCTTCCTCATATGTTTCGGGGTCATCGGTGTTGTCCACCAACATGACATTCATAACGGAATCATACCAATCTGGAGTGGTACGAGTTCTCGTTGACCTCCGAGGCTCTGTAGCAACTTCAACCGAAGTTTCATGATCACCATCATTAGCTTCCTCTCTTATTGGTGCAGGCACCACAGGAACTTCTTCCGGTGCTGCGCTACTCGCAATTTCGAGAGAAGGTTCGACAACCTCGTCGAGTTCTACTTTCCTTCCAGTCACTTCTTTCGAGAGAAATTCCTTCTCTAGAAAGGATCCATTCTTGGCAACGAAGATTTTGCCTTCGGATCTATGATAGAAGGTATACCCAATAGTTTCCTTCGGGTATCCTATGAAGACGCATTTTTCCGCTTTGGGTTCAAGCTTGTCCGGCTGTAACTTCTTTACATAGGCTTCGCATCCCCAAACTTTAAGGAACGACAATTTAGGTTTCTTCCCAAACCATAATTCATACGGTGTCGTTTCAACGGATTTAGACGGTGCCCTATTTAAAGTGAATGCGGCTGTTTCTAATGCATAACCCCAAAATGATAGCGGTAAATCTGTAAGTGACATCATAGAACGAACCATATCTAAGAGAGTTCGATTACGACGTTCAGACACACCATTACGCTGTGGTGTTCCCGGCGGTGTCAACTGTGAAAGTATTCCGCATTTCTTCAAATGCTCGCCAAACTCGTAACTTAGATATTCACCTCCACGATCAGAACGTAGAAATTTAATCTTCTTGTTACGTTGATTCTCTACCTCACTTTGAAACTCCTTAAACTTCTCGAAAGTTTCGGACTTATGTTTCATGAAATAGATATACCCATATCTACTCAAGTCATCTGTGAAGGTAAGAACATAACGATAACCACTGCGCGATGCTACACTCATTGGACCACACACATCGGTATGTATGATTTCCAATAAGTCTGTAGCTCGCTCCATCATACCAGAAAATGGAGTCTTAGTCATTTTACCCATCAGACATGCTTCGCATCTTTCAAGTGATTCAAAATCAAGTGATTCAAGAAGTCCATCGGAATGGAGTTTCTTCATACGTTTCACTCCGATGTGACCAAGACGACAGTGCCACATATAGGTCAAGTTATCGCTCGATTTCAAACGTTTAGCCTCAATGTTATTAATATGTGTATTTCCACTATCGAGATTCAACAAGAATAGACCATCTATCAAAGGTGCATGTGCATAAAACATATTACTCATATAAATCGAACAACCATTATTCTCAGATTTAAACAAGTAACCGTCTCGCAATAAACAAGATCCCGATATAATGTTCATGCTCAACGCAGGCACCAAATAACAATTATTTAAGTATAAAACTAATCCCGATGGTAGATGAAGAGGTAGCGTGCCGACCGCGATCACATCAACCTTTGATCCGTTTCCCACGCGCATCGTCACCTCGTTCTTCACTAGCTTCCGTTTATTCTGCAGCTCCTGTTTCGAGTTACAAATATGAGCAACCGAACCAGTATCAAATACCCAGGCACTACTACGAATACTAGTGAGATACACATCAATAACATGTATATCAGATATACCTTTCTTCTTGATGTTGCCGTTCTTCAAATCCGCCAAGTACTTTGGGCAATTCCGCTTCCAGTGACCTTCTCCCTTGCAGTAAAAGCACTCAGTATCAGGCTTGGGTCCAGCCTTGGTCCTCTTCGTCGGCATGGTAACTTTCTTACCACCCTTCTTGAAGTGTCCCTTCTGCTTAGACTTGCCTTTCTTGAATTTGGTGGTCTTATTGACCATCAACACTTGGTGCTCTTTCTTGATCTCCACTTCTGCAGATTTTAACATAGCAAATAGTTCTGGCAACTCTTTGTTCATGTTCTGCATGTTGTAGTTCATCACAAAGTTCTTGTAACTTGGTGGTAGTGATTGGAGGATGCGGTAAACCCCCAAAGTATTAGGAATCACTATACCCAAGCTTTGAAGTTTATTTGCGTGCCCAGACATCTTAAGCACATGCTCACTGACGGAGCTACCCTCTTCCATCTTGCAGTTAAAGAACTTTTCAGAAGCTTCATAACTTTCAATTGCCGCATGAGTCTCAAAAATTAATTTGAGATCCTCGACAATATCATATGGGTCTGACTCTTCAAACCTTTTCTGAAGCTCCGATTCTAAACCATACAAGATAGCACACTGAACTATGGAGTACTGATTCTTCCGAGCAAGGTAAACATTCTTTACTTCATCGGTAGCATCAGCTGCAGGTGGGTCACCTAGCGGTGCATCCAGCACATAGGTCAAATTACCAGCTGTGAGGACAATCCTCAAATTGCGGAACCAATCCGCGAAGTTGCTTCCATTGTTTTTCAACTTTTCTTTCTCTAGGAACGCATTAAAATTGATGGTAGGGGCTGCCATTGATCTACAACATATTTGCAATAGTTTAGACTAAGTTTATGACAAATTGAGTTCAAATTAATTAATGAAATTAAACTAGGTGAACTCCCACTCAAAACAACATCCCTCACATTGTTTTAGTGATCACACGAACCAAATCCACTACATCAACACCGATCATCACGAGAGTTGATATAGTTTCAATGGCGAACAATCATCATGTTCATCATATCTACTATATGATTCATGCTTTACCTTTCGGCGATCCGTGTTCCTGAGGCCGTGTCTGTACATGCTAGGCTCGTCAAGATCAAACCTTAGCTACCGCATAAGCAAATCTGGCTTGCTTACGTTGTATTCACCCGCGGAATCAAAGACACCCGATCATCACGTGGTGCTTCGAAGCAGCAAGCTTTGGCAACGGTGCATACTAAGGGTGAACACTTTAGAACTTGAAATTTATGTGCATGAGGGATCATCTTATAATGCTACCGTCGTCTACTAAGCAATACAAGATGCATAAAGGATTAACATCACATGCAATTCATAATATGTGATATGATATGGCCTTTCTTCTTTGTGCTTCCGATCTCCATCTTCAAGCACGAACATGATCTCCATCATCACCGGCATAGCATCAAGGTCAATGACGCTTCTTCATGGTTGTCGTCCACCAGCTTCAACTATTACAACTATTTTGAATAGACACGCAGGTCTTAACAGAAATTAAAGACAACCATATGGCTCCTGCCGGTTGCCAACTTACAATAAGGAACATTGCATACATCAAATATAATCACAATCATGGCCATATCACATCACTGCACACCCCTGCAAAACAAAGTTAGACGCTTCTACTTTCTTTGCATATTTTACGTGGTTTGGGGCTTTCCATAAGTGTCGTTCTAACCTACGAACAAGAACCACAACATTGATACTAGCATTGTTGATTACCCGTTGTAAATTGGATCTTTACTATGCTAGGAGAAACAGGCACCCGCAAAGCCACTTATGCAATACGAGTTGCATGTCAAGCGTGGAGCAAGTCTCATGAACGATGTCATGTAAGGTTAGCCCGGGCCGCTTCATCCCAACATACCGCAAGATGCAAAGTACACGCAAAGCAATCTACAATAAAAGCATCAACGCCCACAATGACCATTGTGTTCTACTCGTGCAACAGATCTATATATAGACACGGCTCTGATACCACTGTAGGGGTTCGTAGCATGGAAAACAAAAATTTTCTATCGCATACAAACAAACAAGCCAAGATCTATCTACTAGATTGTGGCAACGAGTCGATGGAATAACTCACCCTCGAAGATTCCAAAGTGTTTAACGAGAGCAGATTCTCGTGGGTGATGTAGTCGTACTCTTTCCGATCTCAAGATCGCGTAGACGATCCTTCCAGCGCCACGTTCCAGCAGCGCTCCCGCAGTCGGTCACACGTTCGGTACTCGACGAAGACCTTCCTCTCCCTTGTTCCAGCAGGCAGCGGAGGTTGTAGCACTCTCCTCGCGATTCCGGCAGCACAACGGCGTGGTACCGGAAGTAGAGGGGAGATCCCGCAGGGCTTCGCCTTAAGCCGGTGCGAGTATGGTGGAGCTTATGAGAGAGGCTATTAGTGGTCTAGTAATTAGACACACCAATTAGAAGGCTCTAAACCAATTAGAAGGCTCTAAACCGAAATAGCTCTAAACCGGGGTTTAGGTCTAGGGTTTAGTTTAGAGGATAGGAACTAGTGTGTCTAGAGGAGGAGGCCCTGCCCCTCCTCTTATAGGTGGGAGGGCCGGCGGCCAAGGGGAGGGAGTGGAGTCCCTCCCCAACTCGGCCTTGAGGTGGGGCGCCGGCTTGGGGAGGAGGAATCCCTCCCCAACTCGGCCTCCTCTTCTCCTCCTCTTTCCACTTTCCAAAACTTGCCGTTTGACTTTTCAATTTAGGATTTAAATAAACCCTTTATTTTGGACAGCAAGAACACCTAGTACATGATGCAATCATTCCAACTTACAATGACACATTCATGTACCCCTCCCCCCTCCGGAGTGCCGGACATTCCGGGACCTTCTAGAATGTTCCTGATGAAAACACCGGAACCATTCCCCAACTCCGAAACGGGACTTTCCTTATATGAATCTTATTCTCCGGACCATTCCGGATCACCTCGTGATATCCCGGATCCCATCCGAGACTCCGAACAACATTCGGTCTCTTTCTCATAATACCATAACTACTCAAACAACGTCGAATCCTTAAGTGTGTCTCCCTACGGTTCGTGAATTATGCGGACATGATCGAGACACTTCTCCGAACAATAACCAATAGAGGAATCTGGAAATTCATATGGCTCCCACATATTTCTACGATTACTTTGCGATCGAATGAACCACTTACATACGATACCAATTTCCCTTTGTCTCACGATATGTTACTTATCCGAGGTTATGATCATCGGTATCTCTGCATACCTAGTTCAACCTCGTTACTGATAAGTACTCTTTTCTCGTTCCCGTGATATGTGATCCCTTGTGACCCAGTCACATGCTTGCAAGCTAATTGGATGACATTTCACCGAGAGGGCCCAGAGAATATCTATCCGTCATATGGATGGACAAATCCCACTCTTGATCCATGTGTTTCAACCAATACTTTCCGAACACTCAATACCACCTTTATAGCCACCCTGTTACGGTGTGGTGTTTGATGACATCAAAGCATCCATCCAGTAAAGGTGATATGCATGATCTCATGGTCGAAGGAATTAGGTTACTATGTATCAGAAAGCATATAGCAATTGAACTATTGAAATGACTTTGATCTTTATGCTACGCTTATCTATAGGAGTATGTCCACCATATCATTCTCCTAACGATATGATCTTGTTGTTAATAACATCTCAATGTTCATGATGGGGAAACCACAATCATCTATTAACCAACAAGCTAGTGAAGTATAGAGGCTATACTAGGGACTACAATTTAAGTTTACAATTCACACAAGTATTAATGTTTCCTTGTTAATACTATTATAGCATGAATATAAACATTTATCATAAACACAAAGATATAATAATAACTATATTTATTATTGCCTCTAGGGCATATCTCCAACATTCCTGGTCTTCCTTGAAGAGCTTTAGCTGGTCTTGATAAGTTCTGGAGCATATCTGGATGTAGACATCTTCTTAATAGCTTCAGAATCTAGCAAGGGTTAAGAAGATACTTTGAGTTCGAGCGTACTCAGCAAATTCACTAGAAAAGGAGTGTTTGATGCACTATAACTACAGCCACCGACCGTAGGTCGTAGTCAATGCAAGTTTTCATAAACATTTCTTCAAAGGTTGCTTTTATTCTCAAAAAAGCTATGTCCGTCAACCTTCACGGGTTTACTAGAACCTTCATGGGGTTCCTTTCCCGCCGCGTTCGTAGCTCCTTCCCGGAATAGGGAGTAACAAGTTACAGTTCTTACACTCTACAGAGGTGCGTCACTTTACCCATGAGAGACCTTAGGCTTTGTTGCACGGCCGGGATTATGTTCCCGTTCAAACTTCCTTGGTTTGAGGCCCAACATAAGATCCAAGCCAATCACTGCCTTCTCCGCGACCCCGCATGTCTCCTTGGTGTATGCCATGCCCACCTATTGAATTACGGCAAAAGGCAATACAGACCGTTCAGATGCCGGAATATCGTGGGACGTTGAGGGCTCCCACCCATATGCTGCATATCCTCTACGAATTACCAATTAATATGCACGCTACGAGTGATAACAGCCACGACCCGCAGATCCGGCTCCATGCGAGAGGGAAAAGATACAACTGACTTCTCTGTCCCATTCCAAATCTCATGGTCAACGCATAATGTACGGCGCAAGAATCACTGGCGACATTGGTTATTAAATCCTAGGTGATATAGTCCTGAACAGTGGTATTCCAACTACCAGATTTAATAGATTAGCTGATCACCCTGAATCAGTAACCAATAGTTTACTTTATTATCAAAATAGTGTTTTCTGACCTTTTTCAAATGCAGGTGATGTCAACACTTGATTTTAAAAATACTTTACAGAAAATAATCAAAAGGACATGAGCAAGTGTGAACTTGCCTTTTGTGATTGCAAGATTATGCACTCACGGTCTTCGAGACGACATAAGATCCAATATCTGAAATCTGTATCATTGGTCCGGTAAGGACTAATGTTTAAAGAAGCAATATGAAGTTGTGCATAAATAATGCTATGCATTTTTGTAAAACTCCCAAATTGAATCCCCAATACTTTGAGTGAAGTGAATTCAAGTGATTCTTTTAAGAGTTGGTTTTTCTTCAAATTTTACTTTATAAGTAATGGTCTCTATAAGGAATATAAGTGTTAACAATCCAAAATATGTAAATAAAGTATGAAATGAGGTGATTATGGTTAATTGTCATGTGGCGACTATGATAAACATCTTTCAGTTTGAGTTGTGAATAATTGAGGAACTTACTATAAGATTTTTGTTTGAAGTGGCAAAAAGAATAACATTTGAACAAAAGATTTACTTTCTAAGGTTTAAACAATCTTTATTGTTCAAAGGACATGATCACTGTCTTCTGGGGTTTGATTTATGAGTTTGGACTTGAGTTGATTTATGTCTTAGTTTAAATAGACCAAAGTTAACTATAAAAACACAAGTAGTTTATCATACATGATGTTTATAACTTTTGAGACCAAAGTTAACTTTGTAAGGTTAAGTAAACTTAAGATGTAATATATTTAAATTATTCCCAAGTTTTAGATTTATGATAGGTATATCTAAGGTGTGGAATTGTTCACTTTACATTTAAGTGAATGATTTAGATTAAATTTGTTTTGCTTATTTAGAAAGTAACTGGTTTTTATTTAATGGGAGCATAATTAGATGATCTTAGTAATTTGTTAGAATTTAAAGTTATGTTAATAATGGTTAATATATAATGCTTATTAACCATATTATATAACTGGGTGATACCCAATGTTGATTTAAAAGGATTCTTAATAAGATTTTTAAAAGAATATTTTAAATTTAAAAGTTATACTTAAATTTGATTATGAATTTAAGTTATAGGTTTGGAGTTTGATACAAAGACTCTAATTGTTCAAGGTTTTATAAGAATTGTGATTATTTCTTGCTCAACAATTATTTTTTAAATATTCATAAAATAGGTATTATGTAAGGATTTATTATTTAAAATATTAAAGACTTTTATAATAATATATTTAATATTTTTCTAGTGTAATATATTTATTCAAGACCTTAAAAATGAATCTTATTTATTTTTAAGTATAGTCTTTATTTTTATAAAATTCATCAAAGAATTAAGTGTCTTTAAATATTTTTTTTATGTTTTATTTGTAAAACTCTAAGTTAGTATTTTTATAAAATAATAGAGTTATTTTTATACACAAAATTGATCTTTATTTATTTTTAGGGTTTTTGTTTTATTTTATAAAATTTTACTTAAAATTTAATGGTGTTCATAATTATTTTACTTTAAATTTAGTTTTAACACTTAAAATTATATTTTTATTAGGTAAATATTATTTTTGTGGTCATTTTGATATATCATAAGTATTTTTGGGAATTTTTTTATATTTTTCTAGGGTATAACTTATGCTTAGGGGTAGTTTGGTCATTTAGTGATTTGATAAATATTTTCTTATTTTTACTTTGGAATTGGGCGAGGCTTTCCAATGGGCCCATTTGGACCCAACTGGCTTAGGGTCAAACCCAACCAGTTGCCACTGGACCGACCCAGCGGCCCAGTACCCCCTCTTCTCTCCGCGCGACCTTATCTCTCTCGTCCTCGCTCTGGTGCTGCCATGGCCGCCCCCTGACACTGCTCGATTCCGGTAGACTCCGTCGCCGTGGCCATGCCATGATGCAAGACTACAGAGTCGACGCCGCCGCTCGATCCTGTCTAAACCGATTCCCCTCTGGGGTCTTCTCCTAGCCGCGCTGACAGTCGCCCGAGGCTAGGGTTAGGGTTCAGTTGCCTTGGTGCTTCGTCGACGCCGTTCTGGGTTGCTCACGATCTTCACCCCTTCTCCACAGGCTGCTCCTGATGAGCTACAGGTGCGGGTTGCAGCGCCCCTCCGGGGGTGCTCCCCGTGCTGCCGCCCCTTCATCGCTGCCGACCACTCCTCTGCTTCCTCTTCTATCTTTTTGCGAGGACCTCGGGTAAGTGGGCTTCCCTACTGCGTTTCTCTCTGTGCCCCATCTACCTTGCCATGTCAAGCATGCTTGCTGTGATTACCCCCTGTCAAGGTTACATCTCTGTAACTAGGTTTTATTTGCTTGATGAGATTACTTGTGACCTGTGGTTCGATTAAGTTATGATCAGTGATTATTGGTATTGTTATTGATACATGGTCTTTGATCTTGTATTTGATCAATATGCTCCAGTAAGATTACTAGCTTATGAACATTTGCTTACTGGCTATGGTTCAGTCTGGTGGCCTGGTTTATTGAGGAATGGCTTACAGATGTGACTAGTTGAATGATTCCTAGCTGATGTGACTTAGGAAGATGATTAGAATAACTTGGTGTAGTTTCTTATACTTGTACTTCTGATTCGAGAAATGGTTAAAAGGAATGAAACTGCTACATAGGTGCTACCATTTTATGGAATGTGCCCTGTAGTAGTTCATTAAATAATCTGCTGCCACCTAGTTCTAAATTAGTGAACAATAGCTTAGGTCAATGATGTATGATCTGAGACCTTGTCCACAGATGGAAAACATGTTGTTAGGCCCTTCTTAAGTTAACCATGTTGATAAACAATCTATCTGAGTGTGTCTCTGAGGATATTTTCTATCCAACAAATCCTACTCACCTTATGGATGTAAGTCCATAAGCAACTTGTGAAAATGATCCCTAAAATGTTAGGGAGATGATTTGATCTAATTTTCTAGTGGTAGATTAAGAATGATGTACCTGGCTTAATGTGGAGTTTATATATGAAAAGGTGCATGCTGAACTGAACCTATGGTTCAGTAATTACTTATTCAAAAATGATTCCTAGTTTACTGAACTGGGAAAATGATAGAATTTGTTGGGTTTGGATAACTTTGTGAGCTAGCTAATGAGTAGGGATTACTCTAGTGAATTTAGTTGTTTTTGGATGCTACTGTGGTGCCTTCAACCTTGGAGAGTGCACAATAGTAGGTCATGAATATGTTGCTGGATACCCTATTCTATTGGATTCTCTTGCTTGTAAGACTAAACAAAATTGTTTAACCTGATTGCTTGTGATGCTGGTCTGAAGCATGGGTTAAGACAAAAATCTCCCTTCATTACTTAGCTTTGCCTAAGATGCAAAGACTGAGGCACAAGTAGATAACAAGGACAGTTATTGTTTGTCTTGACAAAATATACTCTATGATGAATTGTGCATATCATTTATATGCAACACTGAGAGTATTCCCCTTTTTTAAAAAACATTTGTGTTTGTATGGATTACTCTGGTTAGAACAGATGTTAAAGTTGAACATGATGCTTACTCACTGTTATTATTGTGAGGATGAGTTGAATCATCTGCTACTAGTACTTCTTGCCTCCTCCTCTTTTGCCACCATGTTTACCCATTTCTCCTTTGGTGATCATGTTGCTTGGTCAGCTCCTCCCAGCTCCTGGCTTGATCTTGATCTGCTCCTGGATGGCTTTCCCAAGCAACCAGGGTGCTGGTGGAAGCTTTAGTGTGGAACCAAGTGTTCTGGGATTATGGATGTGGACTGTTTGGATGCTGGATGGTAAGGTTTGCTAGCTACGGCTGTGGGCTTACCTTTGTACTCCTTGTGATGCCCCTGTGCTTGACAACACAACACCATGCAGATGTGTGAGCTGCGTGGGGCTTGTCTCACCCCTAGTGGATCAGATCAAGTGAAAATCTGATGTTTTACCAATTGCCCTTTTATTTGACTTTGGTAAAATTGTCCCTGGCCAATGATGGTGCTCTGAGGTTTAATATGATAAGAATGGATTCTATCTTATTTGGTGAAACTTGCCCCTTCTAAAAACAATTCATCTCAATGAGGAGATAAAACAGTGCACTACACTGTTGACATCTGAGAGCAATAAACCAACTAACCCCCTTTTTTCCTTATTTTCCTTTCTTTTGTTTTTCTTTTATCCTTTGTGTTGTTTTATAGGGATCAAGAGTCAGGAAAGGATACAGATAAAGGATCAAGAGTAGATTTAGGAATATTTTCCTTTAATCATTTGTAATTTTATGTACTTGTAAGAACCTTGTATCATTTGTATTAAAGTAATGGAGATTTACCTTTTTCTCTTAAACCTTATATTAGTATATTCTCTTATTGTAATTGACCTTTTATTATTTGTAACTTGTAATATCTTAAATTCTTATTTATGTAATAAAGATTATGTTACTTATACTAGTTTGTATTATGTTTATGTAATATCCTGTAATAGTTTAAGATTTAAATTTAAATCCAAGTTATATTTGAATTGTATGATCTCATATCCCAAGATTACGAAGTCAACAAAGTTCATCCCCAAATTCCTAACACTCATCTATGATGAACTAAACCCCATTTCTCCAAGGCAAGAGAAATACTTATCTCTTTGTGTTTTAAATTCTTAATTCGAATAATTGTGTATATTGCATCTTATTCATAAATAATAATTTACCTCTTATATTTTATTATAATTAAATTTCCAATTCTTTTAGTATTCAAATCTATCAATTAACTATTCAAATTTTAGTTGTCATCCCCTAAAATACACAAGTACAATAGAGGTCATGTCGAAATCCATCACACATGTCCTGATGTTTCCATTAGAACAAGAGAGATCCCGATCCCTCTATAGCTTCTTTAGTTTTGCGCGAAAATTCCCTGGATTTTCTGATGCATGAATGCAATGCACACACCTGTGTTCAGCCTATTTCTAAGCTCTAATGCTGGGATGTTATATAAAGCTCCGGCTCGCGTCATCAATGATCCTAGTGTACGGCGCAACCTAGGATGGACTCCCTCGAAGCCGACACAGGCCAAGCCATACATTGACAGTGAAGGCAAGCAGGTGATGCCCACCCCACTCCTTAACCTCGCCGCCGCCAAGACCCTTCTGGAGCAGGATAGATCGCCTGAGGTAGTGGAACAGGTCTATGACCTACTGGCCAAGGCGGTGAAGCAGCAGGAAAAGTCCACCTCTCAGAGGCTTGAGTTTGACCCAGCGCTCTGCCGATCTAGCCAGTACAAGCCGCCAAGGGACAGATCTTCTCTTGATGTCGGGTCCCAGACGGGTTCATCAGAACAAAGACGGAGGGATGCGCGCAACGGGAAGGATGTCATCCCCATATCCTCCAACCACGGAGAAAAGGCCCGACCTCGTCGCCCATTGCCACCACCCCGATCTCCCCAACATCGCGAAGATTACAAGGCTCGCAATCGTACGGATATGCCCCTACCAAAGCAGTGCCGCATCGTCATCCGCGACAATGCGGAGCAGACCCGTCATGACGGAGAGCACAACCAAGGACACAAGAGCAGGTCACGCCACGACCCTCCACGTCTGACAAGCAACCATGACAGGCGTGAGGCGTCGCAGGAGGGTAACAGCAAGAAAGCTAACCCACCGCCACCTCCACCTCCGTCACCACCAAGCAGTCACCATGGCGGAAGAGTCCCACGTCGTTCATGCAGCCCATCCCCTGTTGACAAAAAGAAGAACCCGGAGCCATATGATGCACGTTCGCGGATCGATAAAATCCACGAGGCCCGGGAAGGACCATACCTGGGACCACGTTGCTTTGGGCCTGCAATACGGTCCGCAACTTACCCCAAAGGTTTCAGGATTGACAAGACCATCAAACCCTATGACGGCACCGCCAAGCCAGCCACATGGTTGCAGGACTACGACAACGCGGTGGAGATTGCTGGAGGCAACCCCAACGCCGCCGTCAAGTACCTCCCGTTAATGTTGGCGGGCACGGCCCGTCAATGGATCGACGACTTGCCGGAGAAATCTATCTACAACTGGTTGGACATGCAAGAAGCGTTCACCAAGAACTTTGAGGGTACATACAAGCGTCCCTGCACTGTGGGCGATCTACAGCGGTGCGTGCAAGAAAAATATGAGACATCTAGCGCCTACCTCTCCCGCTGGCTGGATATGAAGAATTCTTGCGCAGGAGTGCACGCTCAGACCGCCATGGCCGCCTTCATCGATGGGTTGGAAAGGGGCACGCTGCTCCGACATAAGATGAAGCGCTTCAGGACAATCACCAGCTCGACTTGAACCAGATGATTCAGTTGGCTAGTGAGTTCGCAGCTGCCGACGACGACGCTCACGGCTCCTTGCCGGCAACGGCCGTTCCAACTCAAGCTCGGAGGAACAACAGTACAAAGCGGAAAACCGCTCCAGAAGAAAAGCAATCTACCGACATGGTCGCTATGACTTTTGCAGGACGAGGAGAAAGCGGACAACATGGTCGAGGAAGGGGAGTTGGTCGTGGGAAGCAACGAGGAAGTGAAACCACCTCGGCGCCGCTCCGCATTCCCCAAACCTATGAAGAGTACCGTGATATGTCGTGCCTCGTACACCTCGATGCCAACGGCAAGGCCACCCACACCAATCGACACTGCAAGTTCGTCAACGACCTCAAGGAAGACCCGGAGTCCGGCTATAAGCAAAGTCGGAAGAACAGACCGCGAGGCAAGGGCAAAGGGAAGAAGAAGGAGGAGGAGTCCAAGGATTCAAGTGACATGGACGAAGACGTTGACCCCAAGCACGCCGCCAAGAGCGACGACAAGGGCAAGAACCCCTTTGCAAAGAAGGCTCCAGTCTACCACACTTTCCTTGGCACCCCCACCGTCCGACAACAGAAGACCTCTCTGAGGATCCTGATGGTCACTCCCCCCCCCCCAAGTCCCCCAGTACCTGCGCTGGTCGGAGGTTCCAATAACTTGGGACAGGACGAACCACCCAGACCTTGTGCCCACGGAGAACCAGGACGCCATGGTCATCAACTCCTTGATTGGCGGCGTGGAGTTCACCAAGTGTATGGTGGATAGTGGAAGCAGCATCAACATCATGTACCTGGATACACTGCAGAAGATGAACTTGGCGGAGGCAAACCTAAGGCGGACCAACACCATCTTCCATGGCGTAGTTCCTGGTCGGGAGGCTCGGTCCCTTGGGTGCATTACACTTCAGTTTGCCTTTGGCGATGTTAACAATTACCGCCAAGAGCGCATGAACTTCGAGGTGGTCCCCTTCAAGAGCGTGTACCACGTCATATTCGGCCGCGACATATTCCACACGTTCATGGACAAGCCATGCTTCGTCTACAACAAACTCAAGATACCTAGACCAAACGGTGTCATTACCGTATCCGGAAGCTTTACCAAGGCAAGGGATTGCGAGATCAATGAAGCAGCCGTTGCAGAAGCTGTCCTCTACAGCGAAGAATTCAAAGAGATCCAGAGCAAGGTCAATGACTCAGATATGCCCGTGTCGAAGAAGCAGATCTCCGACTCTGCTCCTGCGTTCAAGGCCGCCATCGAGACCAAGCCGGTGGAACTTGTGGTAGGCGATGCCTCCAAGACCGTCGCCATTGGGACGAACCTGGATCCCAAATAGGAAAGCGCGCTCGTCGAGTTCCTCCGTGAGAATAGGGACATCTTTGCCTGGCAACCTGCCGACATGAAAGGTGTACCTAGGGAACTTGCCGAGCACAGCTTAAACATTGATCCAAAATGAAAACCAGTGAAACAACCTCTACGACGCTTTGGAGATGAGAAGAGACACGCCATTGGCAAAGAGATAACTAGGTTACTTAAGGCTAGATTTATCCGAGAAGTCCTTCACACCCAATGGGTGGCCAATCCTGTACTTGTCCCCAAAAACGGAACCAATGAATTAAGAATGTGCGTTGATTACACCGGCTTGAACAAAGCATGTCCCAAAGATCCATTTGCTTTGCCTCGCATTGACCAAGTCATTGACTCGACGGCTGGCTCGGAGCTTTTGTGTTTTCTTGATGCATACTTAGGATACCACCAGATCAAGATGATGAAGTCGGACCAATTGGCCACTTCGTTCACTACCCCGTACGACACGTTTTGCTATGTCACGATGCCCTTTGGGCTGAAAAATGCAGGTGCTACGTACCAGCGGACAATGCAACATTGCCTACACGACCAAATTGGTCGGAACGTTCACGCTTATGTGGACGATATCGCGGTGATGTCTAAAAAGTCAAACGACTTAATCTACGACTTAAAAGAAACCTTTGATAATCTCCGGAAATACAACATGATGCTCAACCCTAAGAAGTGCGTCTTCGGGGTTCCAGCCGGCAAATTGTTGGGCTTCATCGTTTCCCAACGTGGAATCGAGGTCAACCTGGAGAAAATCAAGGCCATCTTAAACATAAACCATCCGACATGCCTAAAGGACATTCAACAACTAACAGGTTGTGTTGCAGCAGTTAGTCGGTTCGTCAGCCGACTTGGAGAGAAGGCTCTGGCGCTGTACAAGTTGCTGAAGAAGGCGGACAAATTCACGTGGATGGACGAAGCAGATGTAGCATTGAAGCAGCTCAAGGAGATTCTTTCCTCAGCGCCCATCCTTACAGCACCCGAGCCTGGAGAGCCCCTGTTAATTTACATGGCAGCAACCAACCGGGTTATCAGCATCGTCGTCGTGGTAGAGCGGAAGGAACCAGGATATGAGCACGGAGTTCAACGACTAGTTTACTATGTGAGCGAGGTCTTGATGGAGTCCAAGCAGCGTTACCCGCACTACCAAAAGATAGCTTATGGAGTATTCCTTGCTTCTCGGAAGCTGAGGCATTACTTTCAGGAACACCCAATCACAGTGGTGAGCATGACTCCACTGTCCGACATTATCAATAACAGCAACACTACAGGAAGGGTCGCGAAGTGGGGCATTGAACTTGCCGCCTTCGATATCACCTACAAGAGACGCGACGCTATCAAGTCACAAGCCTTGGCGGATTTTGTTGCAGATTGGACGGAGATGCCAGACGCTACTCCGTTGCCAGAACCAGAGTACTGGGTGATGCACTTTGACGGATCAAAGCTGCTCAACGGCTTAGGGGCGGGTGTATTTCTACAGTCGCCAACAGGAGACAAGCTACACTACGTTCTATAGATCCACTTCGAGGCTACAAACAACATGGCGAAGTATGAAGCACTCATTCACGGACTACGTGTAGCCAAGGATATTGGCATCAAGCGCATAGTTTGTTGTGGAGATTCCGACTTGGTTGCCCAGTAGGTGCCTGGCACCTGGAATGCGCGGAACCCTATGATGGCGGCATATCGAGAAGAAGTGGACGAGATAGCCAAGAGCTTCTTGGGCTACGAAGTCAAGTATGTACCTAGGGAACAAAACGAGGTGGCTGATCTGCTGTCTAAACTTGGATCAGGGCGCAAGCGAATTCTGCCAGGAGTTTTCCTAGAGCACCTGCGCACACCATCCGTGAAGGGAGCCGACATCGACAACCCAGATAGAGCTGACTCTTTCGTCAACATGGTGACTAAGGTCCCTCTGGCTTGGACAAAACCGTTCATGGAATACCTCGAACACGGAACTTTGCCCGATGACAAAGTCGAAAGACGACAAATAGTATGACGAGCAAAGGGTTATACCATAATCAATGGGCAACTATATAAAAGGAGCACTACTGGTGTATACCTAACGTGTGTTTCCCAACTAGAAGGTATGGAAATCTTGCACGAAATCCATCTCGGAGATTGCGGGCATCACGCCGCTCCTCAATCGTTGGTCGCGAAAGCCTTCCGGAAAGGATTCTACTAGCTGACCGCGAAGGCAGACGCCGACAAGTTGGTTGAGACATGCATGGGATGCCAGTATTATGCCCGACAACCACATGTTCCTGCTGAAGAATTGCGAACAATACCAATAACTTGGCCGTTTGCAGTATGGTGCTGGACATGGTGGGACCGTTACAGACGACACCTTGTGGGTTTACACATCTGCTTGTAGCAGTTGACAAATTCACCAAATGGATAGATGCTAAACCCATTAGAAATCTTGATGGGGCAACTGCCCTTAGGTTTGTCCGGGATCTAGTGGTGAGATTTGGTCTCCCACATAGCATTATCACTGACAACGGAAGCAACTTGTCACTCGGAGTAGTGGAGGCTTATTGCTGGGAGAAAGGCATCCGACTTGACCTTGCATCTGTGGCACACCCACATTCCAATGGTCAGGTCGAGCGAGCCAATGGATTAATTCTGCAGGGAATCAAGCCACGTCTTGAGGCACCGCTACATAGAGCAGCTGGAGCCTGGGCAGAAGAATTGCCATTTGTGCTGTGGAGTTTACGAACTACACACAACAGATCCACCGGCTACACCCCTTACTTCATGGTATATGGAGCAGAAGCCATCTTGCCTTCCGACATCCTCCACGATGCACCAAGAGTTGCCGCCTACGACGAGGATGACGCTGAAGAATCCAGACGCCTAGATGTGGACCTTCTCGAGGAGGAGCGTGTTTTGGCATGCCAAAGATCCGCCATCTACTAGCAGAAGCTACGCAGCTAACATAGTCGCCGCATTCAGCATCGCTCGTTTAAAGAGGGGGATTTGGTGCTCCGACTTAAGCAGAAGAAGTCACACAAATTATCCCCGCCATGGGAAGGACAATTCATCATAAGCAAGGCGCTGCTCAATGGATCTTACTACCTTGTTGACAATCGTGAACTAAAGGATAGACCCAACGAGGATCATAAGCGTAAGCGACGTGACCCGGATGATGACTACCCGGAGTTTGATCGGCCATGGAACATAGCACAGCTACATCCTTTTTACACTTAGCATTTTTTATCTAATTGTATATCTCTTATATGATCAATGAAATAAAGCTCTCTGGTTCACTCATATTTTTGAGTTTTTTACCTCCTTTAGTGTTCATTTTTGGATCATGTAAAACCTTTATGCACAAGTCTCGCGTTTGCACTTGTGCAAATTCCGCCTACGGGCGTTAGCTTAAGTTTTCTGGTCTACACGTTCTTTGTCATTTTTATGTGGATTCTGGAGTAGTGACTTTGGGCACTTGTTGTCGGCAATTTTGTGCTCGGGTTATTGATGGTGCCATTGGGCATAATCACCTAAGCGCATGGTTTCGACAACGAGTCTTCCGACTCACGAAAAGTCAAGCATAAGAACCAAAGTAATGGATAAGCCAGCACTTGCTTAAAAAATATGTACATGCTGGAAATTAGTTCTTAAGTAGCAGGACATAACAACTATTGTTTTCCACCTTAAGTTACATCACCAAGTTTTTTCCGCGCATACACCAAAGGTGAAACAAATATTACAAGTTGTTTTTTCATTCCTTTGGCACAGGAGACTTGGAAGCAGCATCGTCACCAGCCGGAGAATCACCCTCAACGTCGGCACTGTGGTGGGACTCGGAGGAATATTGGTTGACGCTGTCGATGGTGTTCATGGGCACGAAGACGTCGATGTCCACCAACTCGAAAACTCTGGTGTCATAACCCGCGAGTGACGATAGGATGGCTTCATGATCAATCTCTTTGCCGTCATCGTCGACGTCGGGGATACCAAAGGTCACCGTGTCAATGTCGGCACCTTCGTAGTGTGCCTTCACCATTGACAGCGCCATCCTTGCGCCAGCCCGTGCACATGAAGCTTTCCAGCTTGTGACACGCTCGGGGGCTCGACGCAGAATCTCCGAGTACTTCGCCACGGAGTCCGAGGCCTTGATGTATATCTGAAGGGTCTTGGCAATCTCTTTGGCTTGGGTGATGGCGGTGTTGATGAAATTGCCAGCGAGAACCATGCATTCCTTGTCCGAAGGAGGCGAGCGGGTTAAACCCATAGGAGCTGCAAATTCCGACAAGGAGCACATGAGTTCAACAAATTCAAAGTATCCAGACTACAGAAATACAAGGCGGAGATGTTGGCCTTAGCCTGCCAGAGGGTGTCTGCTAGGGATTCTTTCTCTTGTTGGAGGAGCTTAAACGCCTCGCTGTGGCGTTGGTTTTTCTCATCAGTAGCTTGCTTCTGATCTTTTAAGATCGCAAGCTCCTCCTTCAAGTGATTGATTTCCGCGGAGGCGGAGTCCTGCAGGGCCTTCATGGAATCCTCATGCATTTTCAGCATTTCTTTCCTCTCCTCCTTAAGGATCTTGTTCTCGCTGTCCAGCTGCTGGATGTGCTTGGACTGCTCGACAATGTCCTTGGCCTTGGCGACATGTTCTGCAAAGTCGGAGAAAACAAAGTACACAGTGAGTACTCGGAGAATGAAGGCACAAAATCAAGACAGAATGCGCAAAAAGAAAACAGACTCTTGTTTTTGATGATTTGTTCCTTAAAGATGGCAGTTTTACCCTTTTCAGCTTCGAGATCTGTGCACATCTTCTGGTACTTGTCATTAGCCATGCCCCTCCGAGCATTCTCGTTCTGTGGAAAAAAAAGTTAAACCGTTGTTTAGTCTGCTTGGAGCATCTAGTCGGAAATTTTCCACCTAGACGCTCGGGGGCTACAGCGAGAGTTTTTTACTTAACAATATGCTTAGCTTTTCTTTAAGCATCTAGTCGGAACTAATTCAGTTCTTGATTAGAAGCTTGGGGGCTACAGTATAAAGTTTTTAACTCGGAATCTGCTTAGCTTTTCTTTAAGCATCCAGTCGGAACTAATTCAGTTACAACTAGAAGGCTTGGGGGCTACAGTATTGAAAATTATAAACACTGCGTATGCTACTCTTAAAGCATCTAGTCGGAATAGTTCATTCCATCTAAATGCTTGGGGGCTACAGTGAGAGTTTTTTCTAACTTAGTCACTCTTAGAGCATATAGATGCAAAACCTATGGTTTTCCGTCTACATTCTCGGGGGCTACAGTGGGATACTCATGTGAAATGCAAAAGTCAAAGTAAAACTTACAAGTGCAATGATCTTAAGGTTTGTAGCGCTCTCGGCTAGCAGCTTGCCAAAGGAGATGCTATTTCCTCGCAAGATGTCTGCTTGTCGGAGGAGCTCCTCAAGGCCGCACGTCGGAGATGTCGGTACTCCTCCAGGAACCAGAGTTGTGTTACTCGGCGTGAGCGCCGGGTAGACTATCTTTGGAAACTCAAAGGGTTTCTGGGGAGCAAGGGCGCCGCCTCGGCATAGGTACCAGCTTCCACCACCGCCTTGCCGCCACCGATGGCATCCTTAGCCGGAGCTTCAGCCATTTGTTGAGCGGTGCTCTCCTGCGTCGCCTGCTCACCGACAACAGCGAGTTCGGTAGAGGCGCTAGAATCCACTTCCATGACGGAAGGGCCTGATGCCTCCTTAGCTTGTGAGCTTGTCATAGCAGACGAGGGCTTGACGACAGGAGTAGCAGGGGCGATGGCGGGGGAGGCGTCGCGATGCAGCATGTCTTTGATATTTCGAGAAGCCCCCAAAGTTTTGGAGGTCTTCTTGAGGCTGGTCATGGCTTTCTTCCTGAGACGTGCAAAATGCATAAGTATAGGAACAAGACAGACAAATAGACAATGTCGGAGAATGAGAAGCTTACACTAGGGGGGTGCTTTGGCAAAGATCCCGGTGGCTTTTCTCTTTTCCGCCTCCAGGGCGGCGGTAGTCTTCTTGGAGGCTCCACCCTCTGTCTTCTTTTTCTTGCCTCCGTCGGCAGTGTCAGAGGTGGAGCTCTTCCGCTTTCGCGCCAACGGGACATCGTCGTCGGACACGACCGTGACTTCCTTCATCTTTGGATCATAGATTTGGGCAGCCAAGTTGCCCTCATCTAGATCGCTAAGCTGTTAAGTAAGAAATCGCCGTGTTAGATAAGATGGTATTGGCAAGATGGAAAAACTGGAGCATATGTCGTATACGGAAAATAAATACCTACCTTTGGGCACTTGCCGTCTACAAACATGTCGTAGGTGATGGTGAAGCCACGCTTCTTATCCTTCACCTTGACGATGTCCTTAAGGTGGAGCTTGACGGAGTCGCTCGAGAAGTTATCCACGGAGATGCAGAGGCTATCCCTTCTATCGCTGGTATACTCATGCATGTACTTCGCGCGGTGCTGCAGAGGTTGGATTCGCCTGATGAACCAGCACATGGCTTGGTCCAAGCCGGTCAAACCCGTCTCTACAAACCATTCGATCCGCCTTATAGCGCGAGAAGCGTGGAGGTCGGAGGGAAGGGAGGCTTGGGATCTCCACGTGGAAACTTCAGCGGAGGCCCCATCCATGAAGTCCGGGTACGTTACTTCTCGGCCCGCCAAAGGAATGTCGGGGCCGTAAAAGTATGTCTGTTGCCAATTCTTGCAGGACTCGTGTCCGACGATGTCGGGGAACCGCCGGCCAGGTCAAATCTTGAAGCTTATGGTGCCGCAGTTCCTAAGCTCCTCCTTACTATGTCCGGCTTCACGTTTGATGGTGAAGAAGTACACAAAAAGGTCTAACCTAGGCCTTATCCCTAGATATCGCAAAGTGCCGCGAAGTTGCTAAGCACTAAGTTACTATTAGGGGAAAGGTTATGGGGCTGGACCCTATAGTGGTTTAAGACGGAGAGGAAGAAGTGGGAGATGGGCAGGGAAACGCCGCGTACCAGCTGAGCTTTGAGGTACACCTTTTCTCCGGCTTGTGGAGAAGGTGTCACCTCGCCGGCCAGCGCCGCCCGCCAGGCGAGCCCCTCCGTCGCGGGGAGGTAGTCTTCGGCGACCATCTCTTGGATGTCGCGGTCGGTGATGTCCGAGCCGCGCCAGTGGCTCTAGCGCCGCCAAATTTGGGTCGCCGCCGGTGGATTCGATCATCGCCGATGCGGGGATGACCAAACCCTCTGGGGGCACGACGACAGAGCTCGCTGGCTTCGCCGCGGCTTCGCTCGACGCCGCCATTGATGGGGAGGTGCTGCTGCTAGCCATGGAGTGAAGGTTGGGTGCGACTGGTGCAGATGGGAGCTAGGGTTTTTTCGAGGTTTCTCGCGGAGAGCTCGAGGAGACGCGCGGCTGGAGGAAGAAGATGACGCGAGAAGAATGAAGTAAAAAGTGGAAATTTCCCCATGGTCACTATTTATCATCCTCGGCGTCGAGATTCGTGCAGCTTTATCGGACGGTTGCCGCGTAGACGACGTGTTCGCGAACGTGCACGGAAATTTCGCCACGTCTCCAACCTCGCCGCCAATGGTTCGTATCGCTCGCGCGGGAAAATCGGATATGATTGCGTTCTCTGCATGTGTGAGTTACGAGGCATCGCTGACCTAAACCTACGTCGTCCTAGCTGACATGGGTAGATGAGCCATAACATCGAAGATTCCGACATGGACGGATTCAATCCGACTACGGAAGAGTACGATGGAAGATTCAACATTTCTCCGGCTTACAAGTCGAAGACGGAGAAAGCCTTGCAGGATTCTTTGGGAGGACTACAAAATGTTGCTTGACGATTTGCCGACATCCATCTAGATAGAGCATTCCACGTGAAGAGGCAAGACGGCAAGATCTCGGAGTTCTATGGAGGCTACTGTTGGGGATATGCTATATGGGTATCCTCATAGCATGTCTCTTATCCGGATAACCCGGGTGGCCCATAGTCGGTAGCATGGCCTATGGCCTGCTGAGCGGCCCAGTTAGATGGTTCCAGAAGGGAGGCCCATGCCGGATAAAGGAAGGCTACGGTGGAGTCACCAACGTACCCGGAGCCTTGGAGTACAAGATACACAAGACTAGTAATAGACAGTGTAGGACTCTGTAACCTGTCCGGCTAGGACTTTTTCCTGTAACCCTAGGACCTGGCGACTATATAAGTCAGACCTATGGGAGCCTTTAGGGCACGATCATAGATAACTTCACACAACCTCGCACAGCGAACCTATCTCTGTAACTCGGCGTATTGCCATTATAGTGATTTATAGCAGGAGTAGGATTCCACCACCGTCGTGGGATCTGAACCTGGGTAAGCTGTGTTAACTCGTACCGTCAACCGTCCGCCTTACCCCACCTCTCTAAACACGCACTGTGAGGACCCCTCCATGGCGTACTCGTCGGCAATACCACGACAGTGCGAGTGTCACTGTCTTTCCTAGAAGCATCGTCATGAGTTATGCTCACTCCTCCTCCTACGGCCTTGGCTCTAGACGGAAACCTCATATCTTGGATTCGGGCGATGGAGGCGCTTTTGCGCCTCTTTCCTTCTTGGGGCATCATCTCGAAATCGCCTCTTTCCCTGTGGTTTGTTGCTGGGCAGCTGTGCAAGGCCCAAGTGTGTAGTTTGCCAAAGATGGTGCATCAAGCTGAGGTTGGGTCGCGGATGGGTTTCGGTAGTCGGTTTTCCCGACGTGTCTGGTGGGTTCTTCTACTTTGTTGTGTTGCTGTGGAGTCGGAGTTGCGTTGGTGCGTGTCCAGGCGACGATGATGACCGGTCACCGTTGGTCTTTGCAGAGTACTTGATTGTCGCAAAACCAACATTTTTTCCTTCTGAAGCTTGTCATCTAAATTGGGAGCTGTCTGTCCTTGGCGTGTGTGGCCAAATGTTGGCATAAGCTGACATGGGTTCTAGCGCCGTCTGCGGTGCGTCTCTATTTGGGTCGTCGCTAGAGTTGTTGTCTCAAGGAGGAGCGGTGATGATGATGCTTCTAGGCAACCTAGGCGATGGGCTTTCTTCCTCGCGGTGCGTGTGTTCTTCGTGTGGGTCCAGATTGGTTGTGGTGGCGTGCTCAATCTGATCGTGTTCCATGACGACATCGGTGCATCATACGGTTTCTCGGGTGGTTTGCATGAACCATTCAATTCTCTTCGTCTTTTTTAAATAAAATAAATTACGTGTCTTGTTAAAAATAGACATAAATATTTATCAATTTGGGTAAATGTCTTCTCTGTCCCAAACATGAAACATAGGCTCTGTCGCAAACTCGGTGTTAGTCAATGATACTTCTTTCTCTTTTTATGCAGAGGCCAGGTCTCAAACTCTTTTTTAAATGTTCAAAACGACATGAATGTTCATCAATTTGGGTCAATGTTTTATCTGTCCCAACATGAAACATAGGGGTTCTTTTGCCCTAACCTCAGTCTCAGTTAATGAAACCTCTTTTTCTATTTGATGCTGAGGCCGGATCTCAAACTCTTTTTTTGAAAAGAAACAATATTAGAGACAGTGAGGTTGTCGACATATACTCCCTCTGTTTGGAAATATAAGATGTTTTAGGTTTATGAAGAAGATGTATCTAGACATGTTTTAGTGTATATTGAACTTATACACTAAAACATGTCAAGATATATCTCCTTCATAAGCCTAAAATATCTTATATTTCTAAACAGAGGGAGTAGATCCACTCCTCGCAACTCCAATTTCCCACCACCCGCCACACACGAGCTAACACGGCCGAGTAAAAAGAACGAGGGAAATTTGAGAAAACCCGGCAAGAAAGGGAACAAAAGGTGAAGAAACGGACCCTAGAGAGGGTGAGAGAGAAAGCATCCATCCGAAGTCTCGTTCACACCAACAACAATGCATCTCTAACTCCCTCCCTCCTCCCTTCTTAACCTCCCCACCCTCTTCCTCCCTTCCAATCCTCTTCTCCCCCTCCTCCCCGTCCTCCACAAGCTCACATACACAGACAGCAGGCACAAGGCTTCTCTTCAATGGAGCCGTGTACCAAGCAGTTCCTCCCCATGCCTCCGCAGGATCCGAACTCCCCGTCGTCCTCCACTTCCTCTACGTCGTCGTCCTCCACCTCACCGTCTCACCCTTACCACCGTGCCCAACCGCATCACAACCTCCCACCCTCCCCCAGGCCCGTGCCCCGCACCATCGAGACCACCCCTTTTCCCACGACCTTCGTCCAGGCCGACACCACCTCCTTCAAGCAGGTCGTCCAGATGCTGACCGGCTCCGAGCAGTCCTCCAAGAACGCCGCGGCGACAGGCACCAGCAGCGGCGGAACCGGCGGTACCCAGGCGGCGAGCGGGCCGTGCCGGCCCAAGAAGCCGTCGTTCAAGCTGTACGAGCGCCGGAGCAGCCTCAAGAACCTCAAGATGATCGCGCCGCTCGCGATGGGCGCGCCGCCGTCGCCCAGGAAGGCCGCCTGCGCCACGCCCGAGATCCTCTCGCCGAGCGTCCTGGACTTCCCGTCCCTCAAGCTCAGCCCGGTCACGCCGCTCACCGGCGACGCCTTCAACCCCTCGCCGGCGTCGTCCTCGGGGGACGCCGAGCGCGCCGCCATCGCCGACAAAGGGTTCTTCTTCCACCCTTCGCCGCGCGGCGCCGAGCCGCCGCGACTCCTCCCGCTCTTCCCGGTCAGCTCTCCCAGGATGGCCGCATCCGCGACCGCGGCGCCGGCCGAATGACTCGAAGCTTCCAGCTTTGCGCGTGCCTCTCGGTTCTGAAGTAATCTACGACGACGTCGCCTACTAGTATCGCCGTTTTTTCGCAGTTGTAGTTTCGTAAGGTGTTTGCTGTTGTTCTTCGCCCGTGCTGCTGCTGCTGCTGTTGTAATTTTTGCTCCCTTCTTGAAAGGAAGAGGGGAGTTCCTTTTTGGATTCACGAGCGAGCGAGCGAGCGACTGTATGCACAATCCGATTCCGGGCTCGCTCGCCTGAACTCCGATCCAATGAACCGATTAATCAATTATTAAGTAAGCTTAATTCTGAACTCGCCGTGCTAGAACTCAGATCTTTTCCCAATTCTGAATGTTCTACCGATTTCCATGTGATGTCACTCACTCACTCCATTTGGTCTTTTCCACCGTTGCCGAGTTCGGATTGATTCCTTCCGATCTCCGACGACTTGTCGCCCGCCGTCACTGCTCCCATAAATACGATACGACCCTTGTAATTTTGCGCATGTAATCAATCCGAAGCCATAATTGTCCGAAATTCTGTGTTCGCTATTGCGATCCAAGCATTCATCAGAGACTTCTCAGGTACGCTCACATCACGCAGGTAGAAGTACAGGAACTAGCATGGGATGGGATTGTTCCCTGCAAAAGCTCAGAAATTCTGCTGACAGAGCAAAGCTCACCTGCGCCAGCCAGAGTACCGGCCAGCCATGTTTCTCAGCGTGACCCAGTCCATTCAGCAGCTAGGTAGCTAGGCTAGCCTAGCGGGGGCATGCCGCCAGATCAGGACGTCATGTGACCGAGGAAGATGGGTGTTGAAACCGCCGGGAGTAGTTTATTCGGAGGGATGGAGGGAGGGTTGGGTGAAACAGAACGGAACGGAACGGAACGGAAACAGCGGCGCGCGGAGATGGTACAGTGGTGGTGCTGAGTGTGCGGGAAGACTTGGGGCTGGCTGGGGAGAGCGCCCACTTGGTGGTGGACAGTCTAGACCAGTTGGCACCAGCAAAAAAAACAGTGGTGTTTTTTGGTAGATGATGAGCGGAATTTTTGATGAAATTCCATGGAGCGGAGGAAGGAAGGATCCTTTTCCGTTCGTGCGCGGGCCCTTTCTTCTCCTCCTCGGCTCCTCCCCTGTAATCCTACTCAGGAGGAGTATAGTATACTACTTGGCTTCGTTCCTCTGCTAGTCCCGGTGGCCTGTGATCCAGCCCTGATGAATCTTGTCATGCATCCCGTCGGGCGTCTGCCACAGGAGCTGCTACGTTGGGCGGGAGATCTGAGGCAGTTTTCACTTCAGGCGCCGCGGCAGGGGACAAGGCAGGTAAGCTCCGTCTGGGTCGTCGCTGCCGGGCCATTTCGGCAAGGTGCCATGTCGTGCGGCGCACCCACCGGTCATGGTTGGTTGATCGCCGGTCGTCTCACCGATCGATCCCACGGACTGACCCATCGTCTCGTCTTTTGTCTGGACTTTGTTTTGCGTCCGACGACCGTGACAGCAGCCCAGTGAGTTCCGGGGTTGGTGCGTGCACACTTGCGGCAAGCTCAGATGCACCGTTGTCTAGGCGACTTTGGTGTGAGCTTGAAGGTGTGAGAGTTTGCTACTGGATTAACAAGTTAACTAAGGAAGATTAGGTGCTCCGGCTGTCTTTTTTTTTTTTCCTCGCTCGAGTTTTGGGGGTTCTCGTGACCGAGACGCTGTGCAGCTTTGTTGGACCATGGACATGTTGCCTCACGACGCACCCGTCTTATCCCACGCCACGTCCATGGGACCCATGATTGGGGTGTTGGACTGCCTCTGCCTGCCTCGGAAAGCAGAAAGATTGAAGAAACGGGGTGGACTAGTCACTGCTCCGTTCGCAGATTGCTCACGCTTCCCGTAGCAGCTCCTCGACGGTTATGTGAATGGAAGTGGTGTGTGTACGCACACCAGACACCACGTCTGACCCTTCCTTTACACACGTCCGCGCATACCAATGATCGAGCTTGACTAGTTTGACTAGGCGCGCTCATACCACAAACGGCGACACGTCGTCCCTCGCCGGATACCAGAGGGGAAAAAAAAGAACCTCGCTCGCTCTCATCGGTCACGAACCCGCCGGAACTTCACCCGCGCACGCGATCGCGATCTCGACCGCGACCGCGTCGTCGATCGGCAGACAGAGAAACAGAAACGACGTGGACAGGCTCAGCTTTCACGGGCGGGGCGTGGTAGACATAGTCAAACCCAGCCACGTAAATCAACGGAGCACGGTTTCCTTTTCTCCGTTTCGTTGTCACGGTGCATGCACTGCTGCTACCGCCGCTAGCTTTTTTTTTTCAGCTTGTTGACCTGTCTGCCGCTGCGTCTACATACAAGTCTGGCACCGTCCTGCTTGGTTGTTTAATTCGGGATCGATCGATCGGATCGTAGTCGTAGCGCTCCCATCCCTTCACCGCCGCCCCATGTTACTGTTCGTAAACTAATCATTGTCATTACTCATTAGTTCCTTTCACGTGACCATGGTGCGCCACAATTAAAAGCCGGCTTACTAGCTTCGGTGGTGCCATGCATGTGACGCCATTAACTCCGCAAAGCCATGCCAATATGCCATCCGTCCATCCATCCATTAGGGTCAATTTCTGTTGTACTACCTTGTACAGATACTTTCCCCAGCAGCTCGGCTATACCCTAGATCTGCACATGATCTAGTATAGCAAAAGGAGATGGATGCCTGATGCTCATCTTAATTGCTCACAGATCAACTAGTAGCATTTTGCAAGTATTTTGTTGAAGATTTCTGCAGTACATACGCGGCTCTAACAACATATCTCTAGCTCTACTCCTCGCCAATTAACCCGGCGGTCAAAGTGAATTTTTGTTGAAGGTGTAATTTTTGTACACCTTGTATAGATATACTTTCCCCAGCAGCTCGGCTATATCCTTAGATCTGCACATGATCCACGCCAAAGCCTGATGCTGATCTTAATTGCTCGCAGTTCAACTAGTACTAGTAGCATTTTGTAAGTATTTTTGTTGGAGATTTCCACAGTACTTACGCGGCTCTTGACAACATATCTCTAGCTCTGCTCGCCAATTAACCCGGTGGCACTCCAAAGTGAATTCATCAGCATCTTGTAAGTACTCCCTCCGACCCATATTAGTTGACTCCAATTTGAATGTATCTATCACAAAAACATGTCTAGATACATTCAAATTGAAGTCAACTAATATGGGTCGAAGGGAGTAGTATTTTTTTTATGAAGTTCTCTGCGGTACTTGCGCGGCTCTTAAAAACATGTCTCTAGCTCTGCTCATCGCCAATTAACCCGACAGTCGAGTGAACTGAAGATATATGTCGATGCGATCACGACAGAACACCGGTTGAAGAGTTATCATCAACGTGGTTAACGAGTCCAAACTTCCACTAACGAAAAACGAGTCAAAAGGTCTTTTGCCCCAATATGACACCGATCGAGTGCATAAGTCATTTCAGACGGTGTAGTTGTACGTCTTCCGTCATGTTAATTTCTCCAAGTGAAGAAAAGGAGAGATCATGTCAAAGGACACGTCTATCTGAAAATGTGAAGTAGGAGTAGAAGAAACACTGAATCATACGAGGGTCCCTTATTACACCAGTTCGAAATGAACATCACCAGGCCGCTATAATATAACAAAAAAAAAAAGGACAAGATGGCAGCTTAATAAACAACTCGTCATGCTCGCTTGGGAGCCGATTGAAATGTCAACAAAGGCTGCGAGTCCATAGTCCATCCGTGACCAGGCGTGTGGTGCTGCCTACCACGAGTGTGATCCCCGACAGCGACTATCGCCAAAGGCCAAAGCTGGTCTGTGCGGGTGCCTCGCTCTCCGCTGCCGTGTGGCCACATCGCGCGGTACATGGTCGGACCGATCGCGTCCCAGCTAGCCGCAGGCCACAACGTACCGTGCGTCCGTGCCTCTGCTCAGACAACCGAGTGGGGTGCGGTTTGTATGTTGCCTTGGCCTATCCAACTTGCTTCAAAATTCAATCATGTTGCACATAACCGAACCAGCACGTGACGGAAGGGGCGATCAGGAGGAATCCCTAACCGCCTCGGCGCCACCTATCTGCTCCAAATCTATGGCCTTCGGGCCATGGAGGAGGGGTGGATCTCAGCCCCCGTCGGCAGGAGGGCTTCGTTTTTCTGATTTTAGGGTAAAGTTTTGGTGGGGCGGCACTCAAGTGGTAGCGGCGGCGTCTTCTCCAATAAATTCTTCTCGGCTCCAGTCCTATCTCAGTGGTGACGTCGAGAATCTTATGAGAGTGGTGTGGTCTTCAAGGACTTCTTCTGGCTGTGGGGATCTTCGGATTGTTAAAGACTTCATCGACGGTTCATTTTTCTTCTTCATCTCCAGGACGGATATGGCGTTGGGCCCGTTCGGCGACTTCTGAGAGGAGCAGGAGGCACGCCGTCGACACGGTTTGAAGGTTGAAGATGAAGGATTTTGATATGTTTTTATTGAGATGTTTTGTACTGTAAAATTCTATTCGCAAAAAAATAAAATTAATCATGTATACCATAGAGTTGTTGAAACTAGAGAAATCACCATTTCTCCATATTTTCTGGATCCCTAAGTTAAATAGACGCGGCGACTGTAGGCCTGCTATTTTTTCCAAGTCCCGCATCCTCCAGTACATATGGCTTTAGTGATGATAGGTTTGAAAACGTTGGCGAATGGGAGGCCGAAACGTGTGCGGGAGCCGAAAGAGATCGCTTGCTAGCCGCACCTTGAGATCATCGAGCGGTGTTAAGTTGACCCTTATTTTGGTCTAGGAATTTACGGACCCTACTATGCGGAAGATCACAAACACATCAACGTCAGCGTGTAAAAACTATGCAGCGTGTGGTGTGACGTCCCAGTTAGATTTAGATGCGGTGAATGAACGACAACCATCAACAGCCTAACCACGACAAGAGTACTTGACCATGATTGTTTTTTTCAAGACTGAGCCTGTAAAGATTACGTTTGATTTGAACATCGCATTTCTTCTACGTAGTTCAAAGAATCACTGGAATGGATGGCAATGCCCTTTCGGCATGGTAGTAGAATCTTTCGAATTGGTCAAGTCTTCATGGGAAATACAGACACAGGAGACAAATGCACGTTCACTGTTGGCTTAGGACAAGCAAGCCAAAGGTAAAGCACCGGGTTTGTGTGTATTTAAAGTCTGGCGAGCGTAGGATCCAAGGAAACTTTACGCATATTTTAGCCCCAGAGCCGATTCTGTCGCGACCAATCTTGCCTGCAGGGCGTCTTTCCTGAAGAGGAGCGTCTGTTTTCAACAAGTTGTTGGGCTCGCTGCAAAAAACAAGCACCATCCTGCAGGAGCTAGGAAACTGGGACTCGAGATTAATACTACTACGGAGTACTACCTCCTACCACGTTACTATCCACATGCCAGAAAGAACAGCATCACGCCAGCACAAAGTAAACTTGTCGTGCAAGGGTCCAAATTCGGATGATTTTGTTTCGGAAAGGGTAGCTCACCCTTACCTGTTCCCACTCATTCAGCCCACTAACATTTCACCACAGTCCAGTCCACTTTAAAGTCACCGCCGTACCAAATGCTACTCTTCAGCACCAAATAAAACCAACTACAATGATCAAACACCCGAGTTTGGTGTCAATTTTTTGTTGGTTTCTTTGCAATGTTCTAGTGTTCTGAATCTGAAACATTTCAGTTTTTGCTGAAACAGCTCCTAGGTGGCCAGGTCTATGCCAATAGGAGCATGTGAGATAGCAAGCTTTTAGCATCACCTTCACCTTCAAGGGGAACTGCAAAGGAGGCAGCTGTAGCTATAGCTTCCCGGCCAATTAATTGGCGGGTTTAAATCAAACAACTCCTTGTCACAAGCTGTCAACTATAACATTTAAGGTCCACAAAGTTGGGACGCACGCACAGCAACTCCTTTATGAAGATTGCATGTGATGTCCTGCTTTTTTTGTACTACTATAGTCTGGTAGTATCTCATCGGCTCAGATTGGATATCTCTGTGAAAGGATATGCATAGGAGGGGGGAAATAATTGCATTTTGATGGCACTGGAGACCGGAGACTTCCCTACAGTGTTGGCATTATCCAAAGATTCAACGTTACATTGTGATCGCAAGTCTAGCGTGACTGAAAATCAGATAAAACACTTCAGATGGTATCAGCAGGAGCTTTAGCATTCAGGTTCAGGTGTGCGGCCATAGCATTTCAAAAAGTGCAAGTCCGTCTAAGATATTTTGGGTTCATTTCTTCGGACAAACAAGACTCCATGAGCATCTGCGTATTGCCCCAAGAATATGAGCTCAGCCTGAGTGCTTCCAAACGGACCTTGTGATAACAAAGCTTATGCGACAGCACGAGTCATTTGCAGTTTTCAAAATTGGGTATCGAGTTAATTTTGCAACACGGTGTTCTCTAAAAAAATAAGTCATTTTTGCAACCTGGAACTTGGAAGTTATAGAGAACCTGGTGTTCTCTATAACCCTTTGCAAAGCCTTTTTGGCATTAAAAAGGGGGTTGAAGCTATGACCTGTAGTTATCAATGTACCCAAGTGGCCAAGTACAAAGGTTCCCTATTATATTGTAGTCATGTCACGTGTTCTGATTGAAATTGCTGACTTTTGATCATTACGGATATGAAACAGAGGTTGCTTAGTATGAAAAGTTATACTGTATAATAAATACTGCCTCTGTTCCAAAATGTAAGCCCTTTTAGCAATTCAATTTGAACTGCTAGAAAGGCTTACATTATGGAACGGAGGTAGTAGAAGAAACACTTCATTTTGGTTTTGAAATCGTACTTTTTTTCTGTTTGGAAAGCATACTACTCTCCTTCTTGCCTCAAAGCAGAACAAGTCTTCACAAGAGTTGGAGTTCATAGAGTAACTTCGATCCTGCAAAATTCAGTCAGACCATATCAGTGATAGCTGACACATGAAGAACTCTGACAACAGCAGATTTTTGAAGCATATGTGCAGCTACCCACCTTTGCATATATGATACTCCCTTCATCCCATAATATAAGATGTTATTACAGCCAATATAGTCGTATATTTAATGTAATAACACCTTATATTATGGGACAGAGGGAATATCATTTACTTCATATTACATCCAAAACATGTGGACATACAAGTATAAGCGAATTTACCTACTAAATCATTTCATTCTCAATTTCGTATTCAGCCAAGAGAAATAAAGACAAAGCTGTGGCATATACTTTACATCTACTGTTCACTTGTCCTTTTACATTCTAAATAACATGGTTCTGTTTTCTCGTAAATATTTGCAGGTGAGCAAAGTAGGCAGTTGCTCCCCTTATGATTGTATGGGCAACTGAGCAGTTCGCGAACTCTGATAGTGAAGTGTAAAGAGTAGAAGAGTACAAATATATTAAGCAAGCGCAAACATAAGTGAACTTTTATTTCCATCATAGCCTATGCTCTTTTGTACTGCCTCAGTCATGACTCAGCAATATAAGACACCCTAAATCTATACTGACAATTTTCCATAGAACGGTTGAACCCTGCCAAGTTAAGCAAAATTAAAGTGATTATTTGATGAATCTTCAGAATATAATAAGCTCAGCGACATTTTTAACTTTGCTACTTGAATCGTGAATAATAGAATTTTCTTCATGACATAGTAGGTGTTAAAGTGCATACCATTCATTTGAGACAGGTATTCTTGAGAGAACAATTGGTCATTCAGAGATCTACAAATATTGAATCAGCTGAACTACATATTTGCCTCTCTTCGTAGTCACGATTTCCCCAATCTACAGAAAATATATGACTTGAAATAAGTGGAGCGTATAACACAGGTTGTTATAAATCAAGAAACTTCTCAAGTTTAAAGAGTATTATACATCTCTAGTAGCATTCATGCATCTTCAATAGCATGTTATAATAAGATTTTTGCATATCATCTGGTGCCAAGATCCAGTTATCAGCATGCACCAACAAAGATGTAATGACTATCAGTGCACAGTAAAGGTTGTAGTTTTTTCATTTAACGTTCTGAGGTTATGCTACCCAGAATAAGAATGACAGGATTAAAATAACAAATACTATACATATGGAATGAGGAATCCAACTTAATTGGCACACACAAGATGATGCAAGACCCAACATATCCTTAAAAACCTGCACCGGTGGAATGCCTCTCAAACACACACAAAAAAAAAAACAGTTCCATCAGAGTGAACTAAGTGCCAACAGTAACATCATAATTTTTTTAAGTTGCTTGAGAAAATTCAAGATTTATCAGTCATTTATACAAAAAGGAAAAAAATGGTGATTGCTATTACCTTCAATCTCCCCATCCCACTGACAGAAACAACATCTCCAGCCTTGAGGGTAGCTCCACTTTTCGTAACAAGCGACCAGTTCACACGGACATCTCCAGAACTAAATGAACAGGAATGCATGCTTATAATGAGTTGCATTCTGCTCACTAATGAAAAACATGCAACAGACTAACGGCACTGTCCAGTATACACAAGAGAGTTCCAACTATTGATGTTATGGCAAAAAATACCTTACTGACATAAAGTAGGAGATTAGCAGCTCAACGTTCATACCTCATCATGCTACCAAGCTTTGTGCGTGAGATTTTAAATCCTGCACTAGCCACAGCATCGACCCGAAGTGATGACTCTACAGTTTTAAAAGATTTGGTCCTGCACTTAAATTTCAGCGTTGAGTAGCTTTTCCAGGGTATTAAATCATAATTTTGTGTCATCCTAGGTATGCATTGAATTATATGCGCTAAGATATGAGATGGCGTTTGGAACAAACCTTGGTGGCTCATACTCTATAGCAAGCAAAGGAATCTGGGTGCATGAAATACCAACTTTCCCCACCTGTTCAATAAAATACCATTCAGAGTTAAACATAATCATAAGAATACGTATTATTTGCATAATAAAAATAGTATTGAACAAATCATCAACATCAGTCAAAATTCATGAGCAGATCTGGTCCAAAACTCATAAATACAAGAGACTAAAAACAAATGAAGAAATATTTCCGGTGATGTAAGTGGCCATAACAACTAAGATCAATATGTGCTCCTTTTTTCTTAATATATAACATCCTGTAATATAGGGTTGTGCTTTGCATGACACTGAATGCATCGCACAGAATCATATCTCAGATCTTTTATGTCATCACCTAGGCAAATATTTGAGAATACACATATCCAGCTCAAGTAAACGAGAAAGCGGCAACACAATTAATGAGATCCCTACCTTTTCTAGTGTGGAAGTCAGATAATCAACAAGTTCTGGATCAACAAGGACCTGAGCACCTTTTTCCCCCTAATAAAAAAGCAAAGAGATATCTCAAATGATGATAAGGTGAAAAGGGCCAATGTGGACATAACATCCAGGAAATGAGTATTTGGCGAAAGTGCGAACCTGCAAAAGTATATCGCCAACTTTCTCCCTTGTTATCCCTGCCCCAAGAATAGCACCAAGAAAGTCACCATGAGAACAGGGTTCCAATCGGAAATTTCCGGAGATGCTGGGAAAGGCCTCAAAGTCAGCTTACATAAAAAATAGTGGTAGCTGCAATATAAATTCGAGAAAACCTCAAAGCAGCAACTACATCTGGGTTATTTCTCATAGAGTCTGGATGTCCAACTGAAATTCGGCACCGCTCAGCCTAGATAAATATAAACTGTAGAGATGAGAAAAAAAATTATATAGGTCAATAGAAGCTACTAACAAGTCCTTTGATTGTATTGAATTCTACCTGTGGATAACCCCCCTGAGCTACTGCTTTGATATCAGCTAACTTCTCAATTGCCAGCATAGCCTCCTTTATGATAGGCGGAGTAAGAAAACAGGTGTGGAAGACATCTCTTCTTTTGGAAGCTCTTTGTGCCTACATAAGCTTGATGTCAATACAAACTTATAAACTGAAGGACTAACTATATATCAGTACTGGGACAAAGTTACTGATAAGCTATGAAGCAGCCTGCTGGTACATAATAAAATTCAAAAAGGCAGACGATGTTATGTTCTGTTTCAACCATATGTGCCATTATAGAATGTCAGGATTAAGTTTATTCTTCCTTGGTACAGCTTATATCCGATGAACTTCAACATCTATATTTTACCAATCTAGAACTCCTGCCACTTGGTATATACCTTAAGAGAAGCAATTTTGGAGCATTTGTATTCTGCTAATAAAAAGGCACGCGAGGGATCATTCCCCGGGGGTCAATGTTTAAAAGGCAGCAGTCGACATGGTTGAAAGGTGTGACACACCAGACGAACAATCTTATTGACCTTTTCTCTTCATGCTCTAATAGCGAAACAGCTAGAATGGATGAACCACATCACATTTTCCCCTAATTTCCATGTACCTTAGAAAGGAAGCATCAGCCTACTGGAACACAACCTGAAGCTCATGATGCTTTCATAAATTATGGGAAGAAGTCTAAAATTCCATTGAGACATTTAATCAAACAGGACGTCCACAGGCCAGCTATGTGCATTAGCATCAATCATCTAATTCAATAAACGGAACACTACATGAAAATGTTTGACGGCGGTCTAGGCACCGATAGATGTTCTATGTAGTTGAATGTGAAAATCAAATGAGCTAGAACGGGGGAAAAGAGATAACCATATCCAGAATGTCCATGACTTCCTCGATTACATCCCTGTGCACGCTGCCCTTAGCGGATGAATCTCCGACAGCGGCCGTCGCGACGGCGAGGGCCACGTCACACCGCCCTGCGCATGGGCGGCCAAGTCTTAGAGAACGGCCTCAATCAGAGTATCAGACGAAGCAATGGGTTAGGCCTTACCTCGCGCGAAGAAACGGGGTGATGCGGAGACAGCACGGCGCGGGCAAGGGAAGTGGGGGAGTCGCCGGAGAGGCCTCGCCAACGCTACCGCGGCGGACATCCTCTCTGAGAGCTGACCAGGCCGCCTGTTCTTCCCCCTTTCCTTTCCGTGACTGAGCGTGTCGTGCTTGGCGGTCGCCGAACCGAACCGGGTGGGATTATGTTGTGCCGTTGTGGCATGGTGACTCATCTACACTGAAGTGTGAAGTGTATCTCCCGACCCGAATCCTCGCCGCCCAAATGCGCCCGCCGCCTCCGCGATGACCACGCTCCTCCGCCGCATCCTCTGCACTGCGCCCACCGGCGCCTCCCTCTCCCACCGCATCCCCTTCTCCACCTCCCGCCGCACCCCGCACCGCTTCCGCCGCAGCCACCGCGCTCCCAGCTCAACGCCCTCCCCCGACGCCGTCTCCGCGGCCATCGCCTCCCTACCCTCCCGCCTCACCCCGACTCTACTCGCATCCTCCCTCGCCTCCACCTCCGACCTCCGGCTCCTCTTCCCGCTCCTCACCCACTCCCTGGGCCTGCCCGCCTTCCGGCCCGACCCCGCGCCCTTCCTCGTCGCCGTCAAGCGCCTCGGCACCGCCGCCCTCTACCACGAATTCGACCGCACCTGCGCGCTCTTCTTCTCCCTCCTCCCGTCCCTCCCTTCCCCGGGGCCCCTCCTCCGCGCCGCGCTCTACTTCTACTGCGAGTTCCGCAAGCCCGGCAAGGCGTTCCACGTCTACACCCTCATGCGCTCATCCGCCGACCCGGCCGCGCGCCCCGCCGCCGACACCTACCACACGCTCTTCACCACGCTGCTGTCGCGCGGGGGCAACGACACCATGGTCCACTACATGTACATGGACACCGTCTCCGCGCTCTTCCGGCAGATGCTGGAGGAGGGGATCCCGCCGGACACCCGGTCCGTCAACGTGCTCGTCAGGGGCTACGCGCAGTCGCTGCACCTCAACGACGCGCTGCGCGTGTTCCACCAGATGGGGCCCCACTACGGGTGCCAGCCGGACGCCTTCACCTACAGCTACCTGGTGCACGGGCTGAGCGCGCAGGGCCGGACGAAGAACGCCCGGGAGCTGTTCGACGAAATGCGGGAAAAAGGGATGGTGCCCACGGAGCCGTCCTGCAACGCGTTCGTCAGCGCGCTCGCGGTGGCGGGGGAAGTCACGGAAGCCGAGCGTGTGATGTGGGAAATGGCAATGGCGGGTACTGTGGTGGATCATATCACCAGGAGGGCGGTGGTGGAGGAGCTGGGGAGGGCCGGGAAGAGGGACGACGCTGACAGAGTGGTCAGGAAGATGGAGGAGATGGGCATTCTGAGTGTAGCCGAACGGAGAGAACTCCTGGGTTTTATCCGTGACGAGTGCGGCGATGGCTGCTTCGATGCTGACGAGAGTAGAAGGGGCGGTGATCGTCGACGACGAAGTGGTTAGCAGAGAATGCCATAGGTTGATCTGTGCATCGAAGATCCTCAAACATGCGTGTTGAAAACTATACTTTTTCTCGGATTTTGGCTAATTTTTTTTCATAGTGTAAATGGGCGGGCCTTTTGCCCTGGCACTTCTCATGGCATGTTCTTCAGTTGTGGTTGCCGGATCAGTTGCTTCTGGGCCTGTAAACTAGTGAGCGGCGTCCCAAGCATAGAGATGATGCGGGCCACGGCGTGGACCGTGTCTGCATCACAACATCAAGGCTCTAAACGAAATATGTTCTACATATGTTCGGATCAAATGGTTTACGCTTCGGCTGATTATTTTTCATCTCTATTCCGATCCAGTGGATTCATGCGTAACATTAAGTGCAAACTATAATTTTTAAAACTTCATGAAAAGGAGGACGATCGAAACTGTTTACTCATGACAAACGAACGATGTTCACCAAAACGTTATATATTCTAAAATACTCACGGATAGATCAACTCTAACTAGCTAAAATAGATAGATGTGGCACCAATTAGATCTTGCTTTAGTACATTAACTGCGTATGGCTATCTAAAGCAAGATCTAATTGAGCTCTAGGAATTCCTTGATGGGGTCTTCTAGTTGCTCCATGACGGTCTCCCATCCTGCCTGCGTGGGGTTCATGTTGTCCCAGTAGAAGTACTTGTCGGCATTCTCACAAAGCGTGTAACGAAAGTCCGAGTCGGACTCGCCCATTTGTCCACAGTACCCCTTGGGATCCATGCTTTGGCAGCATGGCGACAACTTCTCGTCGAACGCATCCGTGTTTTCACCTACACATAGATACATATCAAATAAATTAGAGGTTTACTACTATACTATGTAAAGCTCTAAGTAGTAGTAATTTGTACGGATGTGTACACGTACCGTTAGTGCCATCGATGATGTTGGTAAAGGCAGTGTTGAGATCAACGGTGTGCACGCCGTCCATCGCTCTAAGCAGCCTTTTCAGATCATCGTTGTGGACCGATGCATAGTGGTTGCGTCCACGGTCGCATTCGGTGAAGAGGTTCGGCACGGTCCGCGATGGCGCGCACCCGATAGGGGGAAGGTTGTTCACAAGAACCTTGGTCACCCCCATCTCCTGCAGCCGCTGCACATTAGTCACGATCTCCTCGGTCACGTTCCTGATGAAACCGTGGATCGTCTCGTTCTTGACAAAAGCGTGGATATTGGGGTCCTCGCGTTCATCACCGAGGGACGTGTAGTCGTTGCCGGAGATAGCGATGAGAGCGACGGAGTGCTCGACGCGCCTCCTTGAGATGGTTCCATCCGCAATGAGGGACTCGAAAGTGTCGACCTGGTTGCTGAGGGTGGCCACCTTGCTAGGAACCTGAAACGCGCCGGCGCCACCAACGGCGAAGGTCATGCCGGACTTGTCGCAGGTGTTCTTCTCAGTGAGCATGTACGCCGGGGGCGCTATGTCGAGCCCCATGATCTGTGCTGCAAGCACCAACCGATTTCAGCAATATGTACAACTTCTAGATTAAGCACGTAAAAGCTGCTAGGCAGGAGTACTATCTAAAAAGCCTTATATTATATGATAAAACAGTGGTTGTAGATAGTACGAAAATATACACAAGACACGTACCAACTAGATCGGATTGGACCATGTAGTTGGAGAAGCGGCCAGTGGGGTTCTGGCGCCCATCGGTGAAGGAGCCGTAGGGGAAGAACCATTGGCGTGTCTTCTCGGTGACAGCAGGCGTGCTCCGGAAGGGATTCGTCCGTGGCTTCGGGGTGTTGCCGTTGTCGCCAAAGGAGTCGCCGAAGACAAAGAGGTGGCGGAACTCGGGGCGGTCGTCAGGATTTCGCCGAGACTCCACACGAGCGGCTGCGTTATTAAGAGAAAATTAACGAGATAAGCTGGGCATAGATCTAGAGAGAAACAGCGTGTGGTAGCTGGTAGGAACATACCATTGAGCGCGAGGAAGAAGAGGCACAGGATAGAGATGATCTTCATCGTGGTCTCGTCTCGCTCTCGCCTGGGAAGGAAGACCGGATGAGTTGATGATGGTCGCAGAGGAGGCGCTGGTATTTATTAGGGAGGTCAGGTGGGCTGTCGTAGCATGCATGGAGATCATGGGGCCGGCCGGCGTTGTGGTTGTTCTGGACTCCATCATCGTCCATGTTCTGGACTCCAGCCGGCGGCGACCTTGTTGGGATCGTGGACTCGATTGGGCGGCCTCGTGGTGATTGTGGAATGTGGACTCCATCGCTATCTGCGTCGTGGTTCTAGAAGACGAACAAACACGTACAGCTACGTATAATTTCAGCACACAGAACGTTCTCCTGCCAATGGCGCATGCCCTGGCTTACCGCACCGTGTGAGTTTTTTCGTTGGGAGGAGAAATGGGACAAATAAGGTGATGTATATTTTTTTTCGATAACAGGAATATATTAATATCGTGAAGATAAGCCAGCCTATGTAATAAAGTAATGTAGACCTATACGGCCATGTATATTTTTGGGAGGTCATGTATATTTTGGCTCTAGATGATGTAAATATACGTTATCTCCGTTGGTGATGTAGTACACGAGATACCAACTACTGAGCTGAACCTTCAGTCGCTTTCCCGCTACTCGACTGCCACCGCTGTCGGCGACCAAATTTTGCCACGGGTGACCAAAATAGAGGCGTTCCGCCCCTGCCGATGCTTCCCATGATTTTTTCAGTCTTGCCACCGATCTGCATCAGCCGATGCGCCGCGATTGTTGGTCGATTCCATTTTAGCCTCCACGCGCATACAACTGATATTATAAATGTTAATATTTTGTTGAGTATACTTAATCAAACTTTAAAATATTTAATTTGACCGAATACAGAATGCAGGCTAATTTAGGGCGGAGAGTACTTATGAACAAGTTCATAATAGCAACAGATCAGTAAGCGCCACCACTAACTAGTCTCTCAGGTTGGGCAATGCTGCGCCACGCTCCAGTACTTCCATTGCTTGTTGCAGGGTAGGTCGCTGGCGGTCATGTAAGGACGAACACCAGAGGCCCAAGACAACCACTTGCATCTGCGCAACGTCAAAGTTGCCCTTTAGCCTTGAATCCGCCGCAGCTGCCATGTTTTCTGGGTGGTGTCTGTACAGCTCCCAGACATACGCCCTGGGCTTCTGTGTACATGCAATTTCTAGTAAGACGAGTCCAAAGCTGTAGACGTCAGAGTGCCGCGTGAAGCTGACTGTCCCATCTTTTATGCAATTTGGGTCCATGTATGCCTTCGTCCCGATAGCTCTTGTCTGCACTAATGCAGTGGATCTTGAATCCGATGGCCATGTCTCTCTAGCGCTTGTCAGCGCTGCTTCCTTCTCGTGGTGGGCAACCCTCGATAGCCCAAAGTCAGCAAGCTTTGCGTTGAAGTGTTCATCCAGGAGTATGTTGCCTGGCTTGATGTCTCTGTGCAATATGCATTGACTGCATTCATGATGGAGATAACGAAGAGCTGACCCTATGTCCTTCACAATGTTATACCTATCAAGGAAATTGAAAGTTGCCATTAAATGTTGACCATATGGAGTGTCATTCATGCATTCTTTTTTTTACACAAGGGAGGGGACGCGAAGGACCCTCAAGCAACATTCAATTCCAATGCGGTGGATACATTTTTACATACATGACCCTGCACAAAAACTGAACTACAGAACAATCCTATAAGATTACACAAAGGACCCCATGAGAAAAATCAAAAAAAGCAATCGGGTCCATGGCTCTCTCTATCGATGATAGGAATCCAACTCCAGCCATCCTACCAACACTAAGGACGAACAACTTGGTGGAAGGAGGACGTTGAACACTGGAAAGTTCTCCAAAAAAGGCCTCCATCTTGGAGGTTGATACGCCGCAACTTTGGCGTCTGAAAAGGCCGTCGATGCGGCCGCAGATCACGCCGGCAAACTCGGTCGCCATGTAGTGGTCTCCACGATGATGCTCAAACCTTCCCCGTCGTCGCCTAGAGCCAACAATATCGGCGCCAGTACCCCCCCCCTCCCCACCCCCCTCGTCGCCACTGAGGCCGACTAGGGGAAGCTCACCAACTCTTCTACTCCACTCGAAGCAACATCATGAAATCTCCTGAACCAAAGGATTCCTTTCGAGCTTATTTAACGGGTAGGAAGCAAGACCCTCCTCCATCTTCTTCTCCAACCGTTGGAGCCTCACGATGAGGAGATCTCCTCCAGCCACCGGGTGCATAGCGGGTGCATCGGCAACCAAACTCCCCATCGGCATGATGCCATTCTCCACGCAGGAAAAACTACAACTACAACTACTTCTATCTATAGAGAGAGCCAGGCCTTCCCTCCCCCATCCACTCCGGACAAAGAGGCACTGAAGGGAAGAGGAGCCGGGGTGGCGAGGGAGACTCTCAAAAGAAAGGGGAGAAGAGGAAAAAGGGAAATGAGCCCTCCCCCGCATGTTTTTCTTTTGGGCCCTCTGCTATAGAGTTGAACAACCATATCCTGGACTCAAATAATTGGCACGTGCCATATTAAGGTGTAATTCAAGGCTCCAGTTTTTTTACAAAATGTATATCAATAATATGGAGAAATTTGTTAGAATGGAACTGGGAGGGGAAATTTGGCATAATCGCATCATATCATGTTTCTGAATTACCATGTATATTTTCCCAGTTGTCTTACAGCCTGATATGTAAATAAATATTTTAAAGCATGATTCCTTTAACGTTTTTATGCACTTGGTAGTTACATTGTTGGCTTGATTCTTATGTATTACGTCACAATATCTTTTAGGTTAAAAAAATATTCCAAATACTGTATGGTTTATTTTGATACTATATATCGTTTTCTAAATGTAAAACAAGAAGATAAATTAACTTGCATCCAGTACAATTGGGTATATACCTCGTTGTCCATGGTAGAACTCTCTCTTCCTTCCCGTTCAAGTGCACATCAAGGCTCCCATTAGGAACCAATTCATAGACAAGGAAGAGTTCAACACTCAGCTTCTGCCTCCACCAGCACATGAAATCGATCAAGTTGATTCTTTTTCGGCTACACCAGCCCTTCAGCCTGACTAGATTCTTGTGCCTCGTTTCACTAATGGTCTTGAGTTCTGCGTGGAAGTCATTGGTTTTTCCATCACAACTCTTGAGTTTCTTCACGGCTACTTGATGTTGCTGGTCATCCTGGTCAGTCATTCTTCCCTTATATACAACGCCAAAGGCACCCTGTCCAAGCTCCCTGGAAAACTTATCTGTCGCGACAACCAGTTCCTGATACTCAAATCGCTTAGCCAAATCCCGTGCACCCTTCATAAAGGAATCGCCCCGGTGTGTGTGCTTATAAGCCGCCACACCAAACCAAATCACAACTATGAAAATAACTATCACTAGAAAGACCACGACAATCGTCAATGGAGATGTGGGTTTACTTTGAACAGTTGTTCCTGCACAATGCATACAAATTAATTTAGTTACAAAATTACTACTTTGCTCAAGAAGTCAAGATGCACTGCCAAAGATTTTACCACAAGAAAAATAACGGGAACCACCTTCAAAATGGTAAGTCTCGTTTTGCATGGGTCCACAAAGGACAAGGCGAAATAAAAAAGATGTGTGTACAAATGATACACTTAAAAAATAGGCTACCATGAGCCAGCCACATCAACAATGGTCAATAATGATTGATGCAGCCGATGTGGGCATATCGGTCACAAATTCTCATCATTCTAATTGTTTCTATGGTCGGATAAAAAAAAGTTGTGGCTATGTGGAGAGAACACAAAAAGTGAGATACTAGATATGTTCCATGGGCATGCTACTTATAAATAGAGAAAATGTTAGCAGTCAGATTTTAGTTATGGATGGTAAAAATTTATAGCAACCACTTAAAATTCTGAAAAAAGGCGGACACTTTCATTTGAAACGCATATACAATCCCTACAAACTAATTAACTTTAATGGTTAAAAACTCGCTACCATTGCCTAAACCGCCGCCTCTCTCTTTGCTAACAGAATCGCCTCCACACACCCCTCCTCCGGACGGCCTCGCCGGCATTGGGAGGAGAGGGAAACCTGATCTATGAGTTGAGTCTTTGATAAAAGTAGTTTTTTTAATAAATAGATTAGGGTTTTGCTAGTTGTCTCCGTTTTGGTCTCCAAGTCTATGGAGATGGGATCGCCTACAACAAATGTTCTTCGGCCCTTCATTCAATGACATGAGTTTCTTCTTGATGCTAATGTTGATGTTGGAAGATCAACATATTTATGTATGATTTTAAAGATCTTGCTTCACCGGATCGATCTTGGATGGTTTTTGTTGGTTGCGGCGAGGAGGTTTATCCTCGCAATATCTATCCTGGCTGCCACGTTCTTGACAATGGCGATTCGCATTATTGGCTTCTCAACGATATCAATGAGGTTGTTCGGTTCATCTTCTTTGAAATATTGATGTTGATACTCTTGCCGATGTTGTTAGATTATTCTAATGGCTGCGCTCGTGCACATAGACATAACACTTCGGCATAAATTAAAATGATGGAAGAACCCTCGTTATATTTATAGGTCTATGATTTGGTACCTATGTCTTTTTTATGCGGCTGGATTTGAAAAAGCACAAGATGGTGTCATGAAAAACGAAAGATTTTGAAGACCTCAATGGATTGATAGTTTTTTAGACTTTATTTTATAATTTTTGAAGACGGCTCATGTACCTTTAGTACTACTCTCTCTGTCCTAAAATACCCTGCATTCTAGGTTTAGTTAAAGTCAAATTTCATAGAGTTTGATAGAATACATAGAAAAAACTATAAACATCTATAGCACCGAATGTATATATTATAAAAATATATCTTATGATAATTCTAATGGTACTTATATTGTATTATATGTGTACATAAATTTTTCAATATGTTGGTCAAACTTTATAAAGTTTGACCTTGACTAAATCCAGAATGCAAGGTATTTTAGGACAGAGGGAGTAGAAGAATCACTTTCATCTTCATTAATTGCTATGCACATTAAATTATTATCAACTTAGCATGCATGAACTCATGATAGTAGGCCTCGTACCTGTTGGAGTGGTCGTTGTTGGATCTGAACCGGAGTTTGATTGTTCGGTTGATTGGTCGGGTGGCGGTGGCACTGAACTGTCATCAAATTGGGCTAATATTCTGCCGGTTCGATCTATATAGTACAAGAGGGTAGTCAGTTAACACAATACCCCCAAATCGAATAGATGCATCATAAAGCCAAAACAAAATACTCCTACTACTATCAAGATGGGTCAAGGGAGTTCCATACATTTTCTGCTGACCACGAACGCTGGCTTTGGTTGGGCTTGTGATGCGCCGGTTTCTATATACAAGAGCCAAATGATACGTAAAATACGTTAAATCCACAAATAAATTGAAAAAATATGTAATTTTTAAATGCAAAATAGAGTGCATATGTAACACTCCATTGCCTACATGATTTTATTCTCCAAAAATAGAAGTTTTCATGTTCTTAATTATTGTTGTAGGGACTAGGGAGTGATATACCTGTGCGAGTGGCAAGAGTTGAGTCGAAGCTCCAAGACAGTATCTGATGGTAGTCGAAGGATGAGCCAGTGGCTGGAGAAAACCCCACCGCCACCTCCGACGGGAGCAAGGACGTGACCGGATGGGGTAAATGCATGCTGACCTGATAGGAGCCACGAGAAGGATGGGTGTTTAAGTGCAGGGAGGCGAGGAGCATGTTGGTACTGCTGTTGAAGGTGATGGACGCCGTCATGGAGCCTTCCAGGCTCAAGCTGCGCAAGCATGTAGCGTTCAACGAGTCCCTGGCAGTATCGATGTGGATGGAGATATGGTCGTGGGTGTCGCAGGGGTCGAAGGTGTTGCGGTATGTGTCGAACTCGACGGCGACGAACCGGCCTGGACCGCCATGCAGCAGGCCGGGATCGCCCCCGCGGGAAGTCAGCGGCAACCTGGATGGGTAACCGGTGAGGAAGAAAGCCATGCCGCCGTCCCCCCTGACTTTGCCGGCCTTGATCGCGAAGGTGAACCGCGTGGTGAAGCTGGCGACCTCGCCGGTGGTGGTGTCATAGAACGGCACCGGGTATTTGTACGACACCCGCCCCGTGTTCTTGAAGGGCAGCGCCATCGAGTTACATGTGAGGTCGACCAGCTCGCTGCGCTGGACCGCATCGCCCTCGAATTTAAGGTCAGCCGAGCGGTAGCTGGATCTGTCGGAGAAGTCGAAGCTGAAGGAGAATGGATAGGCAGTGGCTCCTTCTACAACATGGCGGGAGAAGAGGAAGCAGCAGCTCGCGCAAAGGTGGAAGAGGAAGAGCTTAATACTTGCGGCCAACATATTTGCTTGCTGGACCCTGTAAGTTGGAAGTGTTACATTAGCCTTAGGATCATCTAGGCTAGATCAATTCGGTAGCTGCTTTTGTCTATGCAAGATCTTGTCCAAGATCTAAGAGGAGAGGGAAGAGATCAGTGAGGAAGAGAAACATACCGTGCTAGTGGCCATGGTAGAGGGCGACGGCGTGAGCGTGGGTGAGCGAGGCAGTGTCGGTGGTGCTTCCCGTGGCTAAGCGCAATCCCTAGATCGGAAGGGGTTGTGGTGGGGAGAGCGGCGGCGCGACGAACCTCGTTAGTTGTGCCACCGGACCCCACCTCTCTCTATATATATATGCGCAGGCGGCAGGGCCCACCAACCAGAGTGGTTGGACGTCCCCGATCAGGACGTGGTCAAAGGTTCGGTCGAGCCGTTGGGCTCGATCGAGTGGAGATCAACCTTACATTCTCCCCCTTGATCTTGACTTTACTTTTAACCTTGTTCTTTACTTATTTCATCACAGAATGATACATAGAGCATGTTTCATCGTCTCAGCTCAATTGCCGATGGAATCAGACAGCCACTATATACCTTCATGTTTTTGAAACAAATCCTGTTACTTTTGGGCCTCTATAGTCCAGGAATCATAGGCTTCCCGTTAAACCCATGCCGGCTATGTGCTCCTTGAACACATTGGGTGGTAAGCCTTTCGTTAGCGGATCCGCAAGCATATCCTTTGTCCTTATATGCTCGAGACTTATAGTTTGATCCTGGACTTTGTCCTTCACAACATAATACTTTATATCTATAGACTTTGAAGCATTACTCGACTTGTTGTTGTGAGCATAGAATACTGCGGGCTCGTTGTCACAGTACATCTTTAGTGGCCTGCTGATGCAGTCAACCACTTTCAAGTCGGGTAAGAATTTCTTTAACCATAACGCCTGTCCCATGGCCTCATAACATGCTATAAATTCTGCATACATCGTAGATGATGCAACTATCGACTGTTTGGCGCTTCTCCACGAAATAGCACCTCCTGCGAGAGTAAAGACATACCCTGTCGTGGACTTTCGGTCGTCTTTATCTCCCGCAAAATCTGCATCTGAATACCCTTTTATCTCTAGGGAATCAGATCTTCTGTATGTTAGCATGAGGCCTTTTGTGCCTTGCACATAACGCAAAGCTTTCTTTACCATCTTCCAGTGCTCTATGCCTGGATTCTCTTGATATCTACCGAGTACCCCGGTGATAAATGCTAAGTCAGGGCGAGTGCACACTTGTGCACACTGTAAGCTTCCAACAGCCGAAGCATATGGTACTGACTTCATTTGATCGATCTCATATTGATTCTTTGGACATTGGGATTTCCCAAAACTGTCACCCTTGACTATGGGAGCAGGTGTTGAATTACTCGCATGCATATTGTATTTCTTTAAAATCTTTTCACAATACGCTTTCTGCGACAGTCCTAACACTCCATTCTTTCTGTCTCGGTGAATTTCTATGCCCAAAACATAAGATACTTCACCAAGGTCTTTCATGTCAAAGTTTGATGACAAGAACTTCTTTGTTTCTAGTAGTAGACTAACATCACTGCTAGCAAGCAGAATGTCATCCACATACAGAATTAGGAAAATATATTTCCCACTTTTGAACTTTGCATAAATGCAGTTGTCCTCAACATTTTCTTTGAATCCAAATCTTTTAATGGTATCATTAAACTTTAAATACCACTGCCTAGAGGCTTGATTTAACCCATAAATGGATTTCTTTAGGCGGCATCCCATATGTTCCTTCCCCTCCATGAAAAAACCCTTGGGTTGTTTCATGTAAACATTTTCTTCTAAATCTCCATTTAGAAATGCCGTCTTGACATCCATTTGATGTAACTCTAAATAAAAATGTGCAACTAGTGCCATGATGATTCTGAAGGAGTCCTTACATGAGACCGGAGAAAAAAGTCTCATTGTAATCTACGCCTTCTCTTTGCGTAAAGCCTTTTGCCACGAGTCTAGCTTTGTACTTTTATACATTTCCATTGGAGTCATACTTTGTTTTGTAGACCCACTTGCATCCTACTGTTTTGGCTCCTTTGGGAATTTCCTCTAAGTCCCAAACATTGTTGGAACTCATCGATTTCATTTCATCTTCCATTGCCTCCACCCACTTGGCTGAGTGAGGGCTACTCATGGCTTCTTCATCTGTGGTAGGATCGCCCTCCATATGAACTATATTGTAAATTTTGTAGATTTCTTTGGAAATGGCTGGTCTTCGTTCTCTTTTAGACCGTCTGAGTTCATCGGACTCTTGCTCATTTCTTGCCTCGGGTTCAGGCACATTTATAGTAGGTGGCTGTTCTGGCTCCCTTTCGTGCTCAACAGTGGGTTCAGGTGGCTCCTGATGGACAGGTTCCGAACTTTCGCCCATTGTTGTCACGTGTGGAGTCACAACAGGTGCCGACACCACAACCTCAGGGGTTGTAGATGGTGGCACAACAGGTAGCGAGAAAAATGGCTCCTGAGTCATCGGATTAGGTGCATGCACCCTCTTCTCCTCAAGATCAATTTTCCTAGCTACCGTGCTCCCCCTCATCAATTCGTCCTCCAAGAAGACTGCATGTCTCGTTTCTACAAACTTTGTATATCTGTCGGGACAGTAGAAACTATAGCCTTTGGACTTATCTGGGTAGCCAATAAAATGGCAAGATACTATTTTGGGGTCTAACTTTGCAATGTTTGGATTGAAAACCTTTGCCTCAGCTGGGCTCCCCCAGACCCTCAAGTGGTGCAGAGAGGGGACTCTGCCTGTCCACAATTCATACGGTGTTTTGGGCACCGACTTACTTGGTATTCTGTTGAGAATATGGATGGCGGTTTTAAGCGCCTCCATCCACAATCCCAATGGGAGGGTGGAATAGCTCATCATGCTGCGCACCATATCCATAAGGGTACGGTTGCGCCTTTCAGCTACTCCGTTTTGCTGAGGTTCGCCCGGCATAGAATACTGGGCGACTATTCCGTTTTCTTGCAGGAACCGTGCAAAAGGTCCTGGTACTTGACCATATGGAGTATGCCGACCGTAGTACTCCCACCCACGATCGGACCGAACTATTTTGATTCTTTTATTGTGCTGATTTTCTACTTCAGCTTTGAAAATTTTAAATTTATCCAATGCTTCAGATCTTTCTTTAATTGGATAAATATAACCATACCGAGAGTGGTCATCCGTGAATGTTATGAATGAATCATAGCCATCCACACTTTTCACCGGAAACGGTCCACAAATATCCGTGTGGATTATTTCTAGTGTAGCTATGCTTCGGTTTGCACCCTTTTTAATTTGTTTGACATACTTTCCTTTGATGCAATCTATGCATTGTTCTATGTCGGAGAACTCTAACGGAGGAAGAATGTCATTTTTAACGAGGTTTTCTATTCTTCCCCTCGAAATATGGCCTAGTCTGCAGTGCCATAGTTTCGATGAGTCAAGAGTTCGCTTTCTTTTCTTTTGTTCTTTGTTCGACAAGGAAACATTTTCATTCACATCACACACAGAAAACTTTCTCATGCAGGGATAACAAATATAACTTATCAAATAATGTAGCAACACCCACACATTTGTCTTTCAACCAAATGGCACACTTGCCATTTCCAAAATAACATTCGTAAGAATCTTTGTCCAAACAGAAAACACTTATTAAATTTCCGTGTAATGAAGGCTTTTAGTCTTTTCTATGTCCCATTTTTCTGGAAACATGCTATAATTGACAACAGAGGTGTCAAACTATTGAGGCAGTGAGATCCATCACCAAGTGAACAAGGAGTGCAGCCTTTAGCTCCAAATCAGCATCCATGGGTTTAAGCTTAGCTGCCATGTTGCTCATCCGGAGTCTCTTGTGCCATGTGCACCTCCATTGTACCTTTCTGTCACCGGCTCTTTCAGCAGGTGGGGCATATGCCTTTTGAGAACCAGTGAACTAGCTCTTTATCTTTTCTATAAACTCCCATGCGGGAGCACACTTTGCAATTGAGCCCGCATTAGCGTTCTCAATTGTGTTCTTAAAAAATAATGAAACTTGTGTTGGTATTAAACATCTTTTGGTTCTCTAAGGATATGCCATATCCAATAGAGCATGGTCCTTCTCTTTTCATGCCATGCAACATCATCATCTTTTCTTCTTTAAAACACAATGATGTGTAACCATAACAACAATTGCATGCATTAATCCAATATTGGTATAAATTAAAACATACAACTGTTTATGCAATTAAATCTATATCACCGTTGGGCAGATAATAGAGATAGATGCACATATTATTGCAACAAAACATGATCATGTTATTAATAACGTTGGTCATATAATAATAAAACCATACTTGTTTCTATGATCACTTTAACATAAAATAACAAATCATGATCATGCTATTAATAACGTTGGTTATATAATAACACAATCATAATCACATTTTAATATCACCTTATCACATCTTTTGAAAATTTAATTATCACTTTATTGCATTTAAGCAATTGCCTTTTACTATTTGCAGCGGAAACATTTATAATGACTTTCATAATCCTTTGAACTTTACAGAATTTTTTTTTTGCCCCTTTCATATTCTCTAGTCAAATATTCACTGAAATAAAAGACTAGAAAATTGCAATCGTAAGGATGAATTAAAAAAATTCACTTCACTTTACTCTTTATAGAAACTTTACTGTTAATTTATCATTTTTCTAGACAAATTTTCGTTTGATAATTTTGTCTAGAAAAAACCGTGTCAAAAACTGTCAAAAAACTGAATAAAACCAAAAAAAAAACTGGTTAAAAAACCGGCCTACTGGGCCTTCCCTAGGCGGCCTGGAGCGGCCCAGCCGGCCTAGCCCGCCAGCGGCCGCTCGGCCTGCTCGTCAGCGCCCGCGCGGCATATAGCCGACGCTCCCGCGCTGCCTCAGCCTGCCGCGGCCCAGCAACGGGCCTACACTCGCCCGCGGCCCGCTCGCTCGGCCTGCCCAGCAAACCCCGCAGCCGCCCGCGTCGATCCTGGCCGTCCATCTGCCTACCCTAGATCGGACGGCCAGTCGCCCTCTTCGGAGGTATAAAGGGCCCAGGCCGCCGCCCCCCCTAAACCTAATTTCATTTCTCCCCCATCCCGTCCCCGCGTCCACTCTCCGCGGCGGCGCCGCGTTTCCACCGCGTCTGCCCCGCGTCCCTCGTGGCGGCGCCGCGCTCACCCGCGGCAGCCCCGCGTAGGCTGCGCCGGCGGCGGCGCGTCGGGCCCGCGTGCACCCCGTGTGGCCACCGCGGCGGTGCCGCCCCTTTCCGCGTGAGGTCAAGGAGAGGCGGCCGCGTTCCACGCGCACCTCCCTCTCCCTCTATGCTCCGGCGGCGCGAGCCCCGCATGAGGGCCGAGGCGAGGCGGCTGCGCGTCGCGCCCCTCCCTCTCCCTCACTGTGGCGGCGCATGCGCGTGAGTCGGGCTAGGCGAGGTGGCCGCGTCGGCGCGCCCCTCCCTCTGCCCTGTCTCTGGCGTGGCCCGCCCGAGCACGAGGCGAGGTGGCCGCCTCCGGCGCGCCCCTCCCTCCTTTGCTTGCTCCGAGCCATGCCCCCCCCGCCCTCCTTGCTCTCTCTCGGCCGAAGCCATGGCGCCCCCCTGCCCCCCTTGCCGGCGGTGCGTCCACCCGAGGGTGGGCGCACGACCGTCAAGAGGAGTAGCGGCGGTGCCCCTTGCCGGCGCGCGGCGGCGGCCAGTTGGACCCTCCCTTTTTTTTGTTGCTTTGTTTGAATCGGGCTTTGGGGAAAAACGAAAGAACAGGGGATTTGTTTGCCTTTTCCTTGCGGGATCTGGGAGGAAAAAGGGACTTTGGGGTTTTGATCTGTGGTTTGCTTTGCCCCAGAGGGGTGTGTTCTTCGTCTAGATGCCTCGCAAAGGATGCGCATCTAGATCGAGCGGAACGGCGCGGCCGTAAGGGCAGGCGCACTATAGATCTAGGGTTTCTTTTCTTCTTTGCTTTTCTACCGAAAAAAATAGGACTAGAACCTTGCTCTGATACCAATGTTACATTAGCCTTAGGATCATCTAGGCTAGATCAATTCGGTAGCTGCTTTTGCCTATGCAAGATCTTGTCCAAGATCTAAGAGGAGAGGGAAGAGATCAGTGAGGAAGAGAAACATACCGTGCTAGTGGCCATGGTAGAGGGCGACGGCGTGAGCGTGGGTGAGCGAGGCAGCGTCGGTGGTGCTTCCCGTGGCTAAGCGCAATCCCTAGATCGGAAGGGGTTATGGTGGGGAGAGCGGCGGCGCGACGAACCTCGTTAGTTGTGCCACCGGACCCCACCTCTCTATATATATATATATATATATATATATATATATATATATATATATATATATATATGCGCAGGCGACAGGGGCCCACCAACCAGAGTGGTTGGACGTCCCCGATCAGGACGTGGTCAAAGGTTCGATCGAGCCGTTGGACTCGATCGAGTGGAGATCAACCTTACAGGAAGTGATGAATATGAATGAGCGAGCTAGCCAGCATATATATCTATATATCTTGTGAGCTCCGATATCTGAGGAGCCATGTAAAGCCATGAATGCCAGACCTGTACGTATATGGGGTCAACGCACGATCTAGGAGACCCGTTGTTGGCTTCATTCGGAAAGTTTCTTCCAGGAACGGGCGAACTGCCTACCTAGAGGCCGGGCCGCCTTGCCCAGAGCAACTTGCATGAACAAAGCCAACTGCCGTCGCTTTCTTCATCTGATCCAGTGAGGCCTGTGTGGCCGTGAATCGATTTGGTGAGAACCGCAAGAGTAGAAGACACCAGTAGAGGACGATATAGTCTCTGTCAGACGACTCCGGAAAGACGACTCAAGCTAGCTTCAAGTATACGAGATTCCTTTTTCTACAGTATTGTCTCTCTCCGACGACGCCGGAAAGACGACTCAAGTAAATTTCAAGTGTGACATTCTTTTTTGATTATTTTTCTTACCTTATCGCTATGTTTGGAGCTACTCGCTCCGTTTTAAAATATAAGATTTTTTTAGCCCTTTTGTGAATCAAGTATTTACACGTCTTTTAGGGCGTAGGTGTATTCATTTAGCTCCAAATCTACACAATATAATATTTCTAGATACCTCCATTTTAGAAAAAAGCTTAAAACATTTTATACTCTCCCCATTCCAAATTATCTGACTTCGTCAAGATATATAAATATGTAAACAAAGTGAAGCAGGACGGAGTGAGTATTTTGAAACACAGGGAGTACTTAGAAGACAAAGTAAGATACTCCAAGTGTGTGTTCGGTTATGGAACCAAGTGGAACGAAACGAAATTATTTTGCAGTTAGAGTCAATTATTATGTTTAGTTGTGGAACAGAAAGGAACCGAGTGGTTCTTCAGAAGGGAATATTCTCTCCATATGCGGAATGCACCTATTCCACCAGATCGGTGGAATGTGGTGGAACGGTTGTTAATTAGTAGCTGTTAATTAAGAAACGCTTCAATAATCCAGCTGAAAAATAGTTAGCCATTGTTAATTACGATTTTGAGATTAAAAATACTGTTAGCCACTATTAATTACGATTTTAAGACATTCTGTTCTGCTCTCCAAATTCCCTCAATCAAACAAAAAATAATGTTAATTACGATTTTGAGACTAAAAAGGCCATTTGTCACTGTTAATTACGATATTGAGACAAAAGATTAACTTTAATCCTGTTTTGTTCTTCTCTCCAATTCCCCCAAATGAACAAAAATTAAACCATTCCGCTCCTCCTTTTTATCCAAACCGAACACAGGAATGGAACTGACCCATTCTAGTGGAATGGAACCATGACATTTCATTCCACTTTGTTCCTGAACCAAACACACCCCAAGATGTTGATATGGTGAAATGGATACATTGAGTTCTCTCAACAAAGCATAAACTAAGAATGATTTGTCCAGTCAAATTGACCATTCTTTGCTCCTTTGTGTACTATCCTGCCATTACAACACTTCTCTGATGCACTACCTGCACTACCTGCACTACATGCCATTATAATTCAACTCTGATGTACTGTACAATTACTTGCAACTCTGAATATGTAGCTTATATGTTCTTCTTCTTCAGAAACTCTGAAGAGGGGAGTAGAAGTAGTGAGCTCCATCGACGTTAGGGGAGAACCTGTAGAAGTGGCAATTCCCGTGGAGGATCCTGAAGAATCGGTAGTGCCTGGGAGCTTGACGCCAGCGAGCTCGCAGCCAGGAGCTAGACGAGGCCACGGAGCTTGGGAGGTGGACGCCAGCGAGCTCGCCCAGTGCCGGCATCACACTACGAGCGGAGCAGCGGAACGACTCCATCATCATGCACCGCCTTGACTACACAGGCGCTGCTGAGCTATACGCGGCCAAGTTCCCGGTGCCGTTGAGCTCGCCCAGCGCCAGAAGGGGCGACCCATGCGGGATCCCTCCGGCAGCGAGCAGGATCAAAGTGGGGCGACCCCATGCGAGATCCCTCCGGCAGTGACCGGAGCGGCGAATGATGGATACGTCGGAGACCGCGAGGGGAGTGGTGGACTGCAGGGAAGCAACAAGTTCTGAGTTTGATCTGGCCAAATTTGAAACGCTTTTACTATATTAGGGATGTATTTGCAAAAACAAATTTAAACTAGTAGGAAGGTTGTCAGATACTCTGCTTCTCCTGATACCTCTCCGGCTATGTTATGAAGAATCGACGGTCCACAGTGACCAGGAGGATCAACGGCCTTGATGGATTAGAATTAATTTATGATCTCGACTGTTATAAAATTAATTTACTAGTTACTTCTCCAAATCGTGATAATAATCGAACTCGGCTATATATAGCCTCCCCAGCTAGGACGACTGGGCTATCAAAGAATATTCCCAAAACTTATCCTTATCGTTTTACTTTGCATTAGGAATCCTAGCTTAGAAATTCCCCAATTCATAGACGGGTCTCCGAAAGATCATCATCGGATTCTCTTAGCGGGATCTGACAAATTGGTATCAGAGCAGTTGAATTCTTCGGCCAAATTTTTTCCGGCCACCAAATCACACTAGATCAAGATCGTAGCAAGGTGGCAAATCGATCGGGCGTGACGGGGGTGGTTGGGATCTCTCGTAAAATCCCACCCTCCTCACCCTAATTGCGGCGGGGTTCCGGTCGACGGAGGCGCTGGCGGCAGTGACACCCATCTTGGCGTAGTCGACGACGGCGGCTTGGTGGCGGCAGCACTGTTCAGGCATAAATTGGTTGACTTGTCACGGTTCCTAGAGAACAATTCTCCTGGGCGTAAAATCCTGGCGACAGGGCCAGTTCGTGTGCTTTTCGGTGGCGTCAGCAAACTCGGTGGCGGTAGAAAGGAGAAGTTCCAACCATGCCTAATTCCAAGACCATAGAAAGCACAAAAGCAGCCGAACTAGCAGCGCTGAAGCTTGATATGGAGCACGTCAACAGATGAACAGAGGAAATTGGCACCAAGGTTGATGGCATCGAAGGAAAAATCACCACTTCAAGTGAACAAAATGTCTCATCTTGGAAGCTCTGCTGACAGTGGACAGAGGGCGTACTGCTAAATGAACAAAAACTCACGTAGAAGACTCCTTCAACAACAACACCGAGGGAGACCAACCACGAGGACATTCTCAACCTCCCCACTCGAGGAGACGCAATGAGGCGGCTGAACAACCTAGGTATGATTACACCTTTACAGAGAACCATGAGGGAGAGCACGTCTCCTATGATGATGCTACATGAAATATAGCTGATGATTCACAGTACCATTACCAGGAACCACAATACCAATCCTACTTCCACCCTCCTCCACAGCCTTATTACTACCCTTTCCCACAAGCTCCTCCATATCAATAACATTTCATCCCACAACCTAAACCCTTTCCCCAGTGGAACCAAAAACCAAATCCCAACTACAATCACTTTCCCTACCCTGACCCTTACAACTATCCACCACAAATGCCCCCAGGACACACCTATTACAACCAAAACCCACTCATTCCACAACCACAACCATAACCAAACAACCAAAACCCACTGGCTCCTAATGTTCACCACAATGGGAGGCCACCTGAACTCCATGACAGAAATAATCAGAGAGGACACATACCCTATGAACAGGATAGAGATGCTCAATTTTATAGATCAATTGCCAAAGCACCTAAAATGGACTTTCCCAATTTTGATGGCACAAATCCTCATGAGTGGTTGAGAACTACTGAGAAATACTTCACAATGGTGTAGGTCCCTAAAGAGGCAAAATTTGACTATCTTCAGATGTATATCACAGGAAGGGCTGATACCTGGCTCAGAAATTCAGGAGTATAAGATGAACACCTGAACTAGAAACAGTTTTGTGATGTTCTAACAAAGAGGTTCACTCAAATCAGTTCCTATGATGTTGTGGACGAGTTCAATACAGTCAAACAAGGGACCAACACTTTCTCTGAATATACAAACATACTTGAGGATAAGATGTCTAACTATAGGAAGGAAAACCCAGTTGTCAAAGAAACCTACTGCATCAAATGTTACATCAATGGCTTACGAGCATATAGATCAAACATTACATGAAACCTCTGAAGCCACAAAGCCTATATGATGCAGTGGATCATGCTAGGGACATGGACAAAGTTATCAATGCAAATTCTTAGCGGAACAAGAAATTTAGTAGCTCTTTTACCATCCAGAGAGGAAACTTCAGCAGCTAGACCTCATATAAGCCAAGAACAAGCAGTGAACCACCAACAAAGAAAGAGGGAGACAAACCTGAAACAAATTTCAAGGAGCCTAACATGTGTAGATACTGTGGCCTTAAGTGGTTCTTTGGCCACAGGTCCATCAGTACAAATATTTCAACTTAATGACAAATGAAGAGAATGATGAACAACCATCAGAGGAAGAATGATTTGCAAGCAACTGTAGGGTTCGCAGCATAGAAAACAAAAAAATTCCTACGATGGGAACAACTATGTATCAAGATCTATCTACTAGATACAAGCAACGGGCGGGTATATATTCGTAGAGAACATACCCTTAAAGACCGACAAAGTTTAATGAGGTTGTACCCGTGGATGATGTAGACGGATGGTTGCCGATCTCAAGATCGAGAGGAAGTCCTAGCGCCGCAAATCAGCGGTGCATCCGTGCTCGCACACACGTCCAAGCCACCGAGCAACCTCCGCCTCCTCGCTCCAGCGATGCAGCGGAAGAAACAACTCTTTTTTGCCGAAAAACCACCGGGAACCCTATATCTCGCTAGTCTGAGACCATGGGGGATAAACTAGAGGGGGAGAGAGATCCTTCATGAGGAGGTGTGAGTGAGAGAGAGGGAGAGGGGGTCCTTTTATAGGAGGAGGGGGCACCCCAAGGGGTGTGGCCGGCGGCCATGGTGGCTGCCCCCACCCCTTCCTCCATTAAGTGGGTGGAGCTCCCACTCAAAATTAGACCCTTCATTTCTCCACTCAAAATCCTACTCAAAAATCCCATTAAATTTCCACCAAATTTAATGCAATATCTCTTTAAATAAAACTCCCTTTATTTATTTAGAATTTTTTCAATTAATTTAATGTACAAAAATTCACATATAACCCCTTGCTAGTATTTCATTTCACATGCAGAAACACTTTCAGTAATTTCACCCGAAACAGTTCCGGTGTCTACTGAAATAAATTCCTGCGCTTTGTAAATCTTTTCGACATGAAACTATTTGTTCCAAATGGTGTCGGTGTCTCTTAAGTGTGTCACCCTACGGTTCGCGAATAATACGAACATGATCGAGACCCCTCTGATCAATAATCAGAAGCGGGACCTGGAGATCCATACTGACTCCCACACATTCAACAATGACTTCCTTGTGATCGTGAGAACCTTTTACAATACAAACTTAATCCCTTTGTCTCGCGATATATTACATGTCCGAGATCAAATCATCGGTATCTTCATACCTAGTTTGATATTGTTACTGACATGTACTCTTTTCTTGTTCCCGTGATATAACATTCTAGTGATCTAATCACTTGCTTGCAAGATAACTAATGTGATATCACCGAGAGGGCCAGGAGTATATCTATCCATCATCGGGATGAACAAATTCCACTCTTGATCCATGGGCATCAACATAAAACCTTAGTAGCACTAAACCCATCTTTATAATCACCCTATTACGATGTGACATTTGATGGTATCAAGATACTCTTCTAGTGTTAGTGATTGACATGATCTCATGGTCTAAGGATTAGGATTACTTCATATGATGTTATAGCAATATAAACTCAATGACTTTGATCGTAATGCTATACTTCGGATGAATGTTCATCACACTATTCCAATAATTTTGTGACCTCGTTATTAACAACATCCAATGTCCATGATCAGGAAACCTTGATCATCTTGTTAATCAATGAGCTTTATTAAACACACATGTATTAATGTTTCCGTATTAATACAATTATAGAATGCAAAATAAACATCTATCATATACTTGGAATATACATAATAATAACTTTATTATTGCCTCTCAGGGCATATTCCCTTCAGTCTCCCACTTGCACTAGAGATAATAATCTAGTTACATAGTGATAAATCTAACACCCATGGAGTTCTGGTGTTGATCATGTTTTTCTCTAGGGAGAGTTTTAGTCAACAGATCTGCTACATTGAGATCTGTGTGTACTTTACAAATCTTTATATCTCCATCCTTGACATGCTCGCGGATGGAGTGAAACCGGCGCTTAATATGCTTGGAAATATTGTGAGACCTTGGTTCTTTGGCATTAGCTATGGATCCATTGTTGTCACAATAGATCACCATTGGGTCCAATGCGCTCGCAACCACACCTAGTTCGGTTATGAATTCCTTCATCCAAACTGCTTCCTGAGCCACTTCCGAAGCAGCAACATATTCAGCCTTCGTTGTTGATCCCGTCACCACGGGTTATTTGGAACTCCTCCAACTAACCGCTCCACCATTCATGAGAAATGCGTATCCGTATTGAGACTTAGAGTCATCCGGATCGGTTTCTAAGCTAGCGTCTAAATAACACTTAGCGACGAGCTCTTCTCCACCTCCGTACACGAGAAACATATCCTTAGTTCTTCTTAAGTACTTAAGGATATTCTTGACCGCTATCCAGTGTTCCGATCCTAGATCAGATTGGTATCTACTAGTCAAACTAATAGCGTGTGCCACATATGGTCTTGTACATAGCATGACGTACATTATAGAGCCCATGGCTGAAGCATAGGGGAATTTTTCCATTATCTCTCTTTCTTCCGCTGTAGCCGAACTTTGAGTCTTACTCAATGTCTTGCCTTGCAACATAGGTAAGAACCCTTTCTTACTTCCGTCCATTTTAAATTTCTTTAAAATCTTATGAAGGTATGTACTTTGCGATAGCCCTATTATGCGCACCTAGATCTATCCCTATAGATCTTTATGCCTAATATGTATGACGCTTCACCTAGGTCCTTCATTGAAAATTTGCTATTTAGATAACTTTTAACACTGTTTAAAATATCTATATCATTTCCGATCAGTAATATGCCATCCACATATAATATCAGAAATGACACATCGCTCCCACTCACTTTTTTGTAAATACAAGCCTCTACATAAGTTTGGATAAATCCAAACTCTTTGATCACCTCATCAAAGCGGAGATTCCAACTCTGGGATGCTTGCTTCAATCCATAGATGGATCGATGAAGCTTGCATACCTTGTCAGCATCCTTAGGACCAAAAAAACCCTTTGGTTGTACCATGTACAACTCTTCTTCAATGTTGCCATTGAGGAATGCAGTTTTGACATCCATCTGTCATATCTCATAGTCGAAATATGCAGCAATTGTTAACATAATCCTAACTGAATTTAGCATCGCTACGGGAGAGAATGTCTCAGCGTAGTCAACTCCTTGAATTTGTCGAAACCCTTTTGCGACAAGTCGAGCTTTATAGACGGTCATATTACCATCAGCATCAGTTTTCCTTTTAAAAATCTATTTATTCTCCACAGCCTTTTGGTCGTGAGGTAAGTCCACCAAGGTCCAAATCTGGTTTTCGTACGTGGATTCCATCTCGTATTTCATGGCTTCTAGCCATTTGTTGTAATCCGGGCTCATCGTCGCTTCTTCATACGTCGCAGGTCATCAATTTCATTGACCATGAAATTTATAACAGGATTTCTGTATAGTTCTGGAGCTGCACACGTCATGTTAGACCTGCGAGGTTCGGTAGTATTCTCTTTCGGAGTTTCATGCTCGTTATCATTAGTTCCCTCTTCATTTGGTGAAGTCAACTCTGGAACGGATTCCGGCGCTACGCTACTCTCCATATTATGAAGAGAAGGTTCAACAACCTCTTCGAGTTCTACCTTCCGACTACTCACACCTTTCGTGAGAAACTCTTTCTCTAGAAAGGATTCGTTCTTGGCAACGAAAACCATGCCCTCAGATCTGTGATAGAAGGAATACCCAATAGTTTCCTTAGGGTATCCTATGAAGACGCATTTTTTGCTTTGGGTTCGAGTTTATCTGGCTGAAGTTTCTTCACATAGGCATCGCATCCCCAAATTTTAAGGAATGACAGCTTAGGTTTATTTCCAAACCATAATTCATACGGTGTCTTTTCAACGGATTTAGATGGTGACCGATTTAAAGTGAATGCAGCAGTTTCTAGTGCATAACCCCAAAATGATAGTGGCAAGTCCGCCAGATACATCATAGGTCGAACCATATCTAGTAAAGTACGATTACGATGTTCCGACACACCATTTCGCTGTGGTGTTCCGGCAGGTGTGAGTTGTGAAACTATTCCACACTCTTTCATATATGTGCTAAACTCGTAACTTAGATACTCACCTCCATGGTCAGACCGTAGAAATTTGATCTTTCTATTACGATGATTTTCCACTTCATTCTGAAATTCCTTGAACTTCTCAAAAGTTTCAGACTTGTGTTTCATCAAGTAGATATAACCGTATCTACTCAAATCATCCATGAAATAACAAAATAACGATATCCACCTCGCGCCGACACACTCATTGGACCACACACGTCAGAGTGTATGATTTCCAATAAGTCGCCTGTTCCATTGAACCGGAAAATGGCGTTCTAGTAATCTTGCCCATAAAGCATGGCTCACATGTATCAAATGATTCGAAATCAAGTGATTCCAAAAGTCCATCTGAATGGAGCTTCTTCATGCGTTTAACGCCAATATGACCTAGATGGCAGTGCCACATATATGCAGATATATCATCATTAAGTTTAATTATTTTAGCATCAACATTATGAATATGTGTAACACTATTATCGAGATCCAACAGAAATAAACCATTCATCATAGGTGCATGACCATAAAAGATATCATTCATATAAATTGAACAACCATTGTTTTTGGATTTAAATGAATAACCACTGCGCATCAAACATGATCCGGATACAATGTTCATGCTTAGTGCAGGCACCAGATAACAATTATTCAAGTTTATAACTAATCCCGATGGTAAGTGGAGAGGTAGCGTTCCGACGACGATCACATCAACGCTTGATCCGTTGCCGACACGCATCTTGACCTTACCCCTTGCTAGCGGTCGCTTGTTCCGCAGCCCCTGATTCGAGTACAAAATATTAGCAACCAATCTGGTATCAAATACCCAGGTGCTACTGCGAGTACTAGTCAAGTACACATCAATAACATGTATATTGTATATACCTTTATTTGCCTTGTTGGCCTTCTTGTTTGCCAAATACTTGGGATAGTTTTGTTTCCAGTGACCCAACTCATTGCAATAAAAACATTCAGTATCAGGCTTAGGACCTCCATTGACCGTTCTCTCAGGTACAACAAAAGTGATGCCCATCTTGAGTTTTTCTTTGGCCACAGCCCTTTATCTAGAGGATGTGATCTTATCGACTATCAACTCTAGATGCATATCTTTTATGTCTCCTTAGATAGCTACCAAGATGGCAGCAATTTCGGTGAGCGATCCAATCGCACCACTTTTCTTGTAATTCAACACAAACTCTTTGTAGGTGGGTGACATCGACTGCAGAACTCTATCCATCGCAAGGTCAACTAGGATATCATTGAACATATCCCATCATCATCATGACGTGATCGTTCACAGAGCTGTGTTCCTTCATCTTTACACTAAATAACTCGCCAGAGATCGTGTATCTCTCAACATGGATTTGGCTCTCAAACATAGCTTTGAGTTCCTTCACCATAGCATTAGCATTGCTAAGTTCAAAGCATCCTTGGAGTTCAGGCTCCAATGATAGAAGGATCGCATATTTCACAAGAGTGTAGTCATTAAGCTTTGTGTCGTACACATTGTGCTCATACTGAGATGCATTGCTTATAGGAGCGTCACCTATCGGACCTTCTAGCACATATTGTTTTTGTGCAGCATTGAGGAACAACCTCAAATTCATGAACCAGTTGGTAAAGTTGCTACCATTCGTTGTAAGTTTCTCTTTCTCCATGAACACATTGAAATTAAAGCAGGTGGTGCCACCTACAACAGAATTAGTAAAGTTTAGACTAAGTTTATGATAGATTGAGTTCAACTAATCCAAATTAGGAATAAACTCCCACTCAAAAACTACATCCCTCATGTCTTTTGGTGATTACATGAACCAAATCCACTACACCAAGTCCGATCATCATGTGAGTCGATGTAGCTTCAAAGGCGAGCATCTATATGGGCATCATATCTACATATGACTCATGCTTAACCTTTCGGTCCGTGTTCCGAGGCCATGTCTGTACATGCTAGGCTCGCCAAGTAAGAACCTTAGTATTCGCGTGTGTAAAACTGTCTTACACCTGAAATATGATCGTGGGTCGAAGAACACCCGATCATCATGTGATGTCTTGGAGCAGCGAAGCATAATCAGTACATACTTAAGGGATAACACATTTTATCTTGATATCTAAATGAGGGATCATCTTATTATGCTAATAAAACACCAAACAAGCAATATAAGACGCAACAAACATCATATGCGAAAAAGTGAAATGATATGATTCTTTGATGTCTATGCACTTCTATTCTTGTAGACAGTTGTTGGGCATCCAAGTGCAAAGGTTTGTAGAATAGAAGCAAGTTTCCCTTAAGTGGATTACTCAAGGTTTATTGAACTCAGCGAGGAAGTGGTCAAAGGTATCCCTCTCAAGCAACCCTGTAATCAAGATACAAGAAGTCTCTTGTATCCCCAACACACCCAATACACTTAGGTGTATAGGTGCACTAGTTCGGCGAAGAGATAGTGAAATACAAGTGGTAACGGTGCTAGAAAAGAGCTTATGACTTGTTGTTGACGTGGGAGAAGCTAAAGGCAAACTGAAATAAAGATAGAAGCAAGCAAACATGCAACAGATCTAGATGCAAACGGTGTTTTAATGTTTAGAAACAAGGCCTAGGGATCATACTTTCACTAGTGAACACTCTCTCATATAAATATCCTCTCTTCATGATACTACTCTTAACTACTCTCCGGTTGGGCACTCTAATCCACGGTAGGCCTACAAAAGCACACCTCAAAGTCCGCCTTCCCCATCTAGATAAACCCACACTGTCACCTTGAGCGCTAGATGGTTCCAACAAACACCACAATTTCATAGAGACAACCAACTAAAAATATAACTCATGAATATATATATATAATCTAGCTTAAGTGCCACACACGATGCACACGCTGTCACTTTCACACACATGGGGAAAGTATAGATCTATTAAAGCAATTGAGTATTTTATGTAACCTCTAGCCTAAGTGCCACCACGGTATGCACGCTATCACTTTCATACACGTGGGGAGAGCAGAGATCTATTGAAGCACTTGAGTAGCAAGGTAGATCTACTAGATTACAAAGCTCATGACCACAACAAGATCATGCATAGAGAGAGAAATGAACACATAGTTACCGGTAGAGCCCTTAGCCTCAAGGAAGAACTACTCCCTTCTCATCATGGGAATCGGAAACGGCGATGGAGATGGTGGTGGAGATTGATGGAGATGGCTCCGGGGGCACTTCCCCGTCCCGGTAGAGTGCCGGAACAGAGACTTTCTGTCCCCCGAATCTCCCCTTCGGTAGCGGCAGCGCTGCAGAACTTTCCATGGCTTTCTGGTCGATTATTTAGGGTTTTTGGGTCGGAGGCTTATTATAGGCGAAGGGGGCAAGGTCGGTGGAGGTCCAGGGGTCCCACACCCCCTGTGGGCGCCACCCGGGCTAGCCCGCGCCTAGGGGGTGCGGCCACCCTGGTGTCCTCCTCCACCTCTGCTTCGTGGTTCCGTGTTGCTCCAGGAAAAATAGGAAGATTGGCTTTTGTCCCGTCCAATTCCGAAAATATTGATTTTCTGCCTTTTCTGGAACCAAAAACAGAAGAAAATAGGCAAATGGCACTGTGGCATCTTGTTAATAGGTTAGTTCCAGAAAGTGTATAAAAATACCTCAAATTGTAGACAAAACATAGCAAAGTGGATACTAAACAAGCATGGAACATAAAAAATGATAGATACGTTTACGACGTATCAAGCATCCCCAAGCTTAACTCCTGCTCGTCCTCAAGTAGGCAAGTGATAAAAAGAATAATTTTTTAGGTGACATGCACCATCATAATCATGATCAAACCATTTGCAAGCATTGAAGGCTGGGATCAAAGAACTCTAAACATGAGCATGAAAGATGGAGTTCTAATAGTAAGACAAAGTAACTATGCATGCAACATGAAAGGTTACAAACAAAGATCATGAATAACATGCATTGAAAAACGTTTGTTTGTTTTACATACAGAAAACATAACATAGTGGCATTCAGCTTGTCCCTCATAGAGTAGCAAATAGATGCATAGGACACCTTCAAAGTTCATAAGAGTGACTAGATACAAATAGCACAAGAACAAGTAATATCAACAATATGCATTAATCAATAAGTTTTGGGACAATTCACATAGAACTAAGAATGGCAACTATGCTATCTTAACTGGTGACTAAAGGATAGAAGGTGAAGACTCAATATAATGGTGGAAGAAAGGCCCTTCATAAGGTAAGCATGGATTTCAAGTTTCAAAAATAGCTTCCAAAAATTATGGTACTTGTTAGCTTTCAGTCTTCATTGCCCCTATCATAAGCATCTTGAAGTGATTAAGGTTAAAGTGAACAAACTATGGAGTATATGCTTGACAAAGTATAAGTTGGCAATCTCATGGCCCTTGAATACGAGGGCCGCACCTCATGCTACTCAACTTTAGTCACCTGTAAATTCTTGTCATAGTAAGTACATGTGTATCATAGAGAACCGCCAACGGGGTACCCCTTGCACATGGTACAGGAGCTATCCGATAACCAAAATGACAAGGCAAGCAGACAATGAGCATCTTAGCGATATTTTTATTTGCTATTTGCATAGGTTTTTATTGAGGATGCTTCACAGATTGCTCATTATGGTGATGCTGCAAGTTTCCACCATGATTAGGCATGGCTTAGGCTAGCGGCCTAGGCGTTTCTCTAACACATAATACATAACTCCATGGACTTACAAGTTCCCTTTTTATTTCACACCGGTGACATCCATAGACAAAAGAACATGATATCAACTATGTACAAAGTACGAGTGCAATGTTGAAAGCGTTCCCCATGAAAACATGGTTCTGCTAATTCCAACGTATAAGTGCAAGCATATACAACATAGATGACACAATGGTTCAAGTTTATTAGGGGAAAGGAATATAAAGTGTACCATCAATTTCGTGAGAGCTTTAATCACTAAGTTTTCACATCAAAATACTTTTTAATTGGAAGATAGATGAAAACAAGAATATACTTGGAATGGTGTAACAGACCATGCATAGGAATTTATAGTGGACACTTTGGAATAACTTGGTTTCTTGGGAGTTGGAAGCATGAGTAGAACTTACTCATACAAGTGGAGGCTAGCAAAAGACTGGGAGCGACCAACTAAGACAGCAATAATGGCCATAATCATGCAAAGAGACAAAACATTACTAATCAAAGCATAGAGTGATATTACAAGTCAAGGACTAAATGATCATAGAGGCTATGGTGACTTATTCATAGTCATAACATGGTGTGAGCATGTGCCAAGTCAACCCAAACAAAGAATCAAAGGAGAATACCACAATACTATGCTTTTGTATGCTAAAACAACACATGATTCTTTCAAGGCACACTAAGCACTCTCAATGATTTGGAGAAAGTCATGCTACAGCAATAATCACTAAGCATAAGGCCAAACCAACATCTAGCATGACATGATAATGTCTAAGCCATAGTCAAAGCAAGCTCACTTTTGTACCACCTAAGCATGAAGCTTCCTACCCTTTTCCAACACCAATCAACTTATTTGAAACAACTCACCAAGACAATAATCAATAAAGATCAGTGAGCTTGTCTCACAAATCCACAAAGAAGAACTAAAAAAGTTCTAAGCTGAAAGCATAAGAAAACTAAGGCTAAACTCAGTGCTAGCAAAAGTGAACACTCACAAAACAATAAGAATGAAAACTAGAGTGTTCTAGGCAATGAAAATAGAGTGTGTGTCTCTCCAAAAGAAGTATGTTGTGATCCAACCAACTTATTGCAGCAATCAAACCAAAATAAAACTAAAAAAAAGATGCTCCAAGAACAACACAACTGTGCATGAAACAATAAAAACAAAGTGTCTAGAAAGACCTGAGATTTTTATTGATGAAGAAGGGGATGCCTTGGGTATCCCCAAGCTTTGACGCTTGTACCTCTTGAGTATTTCTTGTGGTGACATGGGTGGCATCCCCAAGCTTGAGCTTTTGTCCATTCTTCATCTTATTACATCATTCTTTCTCTACACCTGAAAAATTTCCTTCATACAAAACTTCACACAATCTTTATTAGCAACATTAGTGTATTCAAAAGATAATAGACCCTTGGGTTTAGCTTTAGAATAGAAAAACTTTTCACTAAAAACACAAGATACTGTAGCAACTCCTTCAAAAAGCTCAATTTCCCAAAAAAAACCAAAAAGGAATCAATAAGAAGCAAATGCAAATAATGGCAGAAATCTGTCAAAACAGACCAGCAGGTAGAAACCGATTTTTTCGAAGACCTTATGTTGCTCAAATAAAAAAAGTGTTGAACTAACGAAAGTTATCATACTGGGGGATTTATTCATAAATTTTCAGCTCAATCCGATTTACAGAAACTCCTCACAAATTTTTATGGTGGAGGACAGAAATCTGTTTCGGGACAGCAACTCCCCAAATCTTACTTCCGTCTAATTAGAGGTCATTCTTGGCACTAAAAGCAAACAAAAAGGATAAGGAGAGGTCATTACTGAAGTAATAACTTCCAAGACTCACGAAAACTCTTGGGTTATCTCTCAACAAGTACTTTTCTTTACCGCCTTTAAGTTAGGCTTGATAGTTTGAGAAGATGCTCACATAAGAAATATGAATTGAAGAAAAAGAGAGCATCAAGAAGAAAATTCAAAACACATTTAAGTCTAACCCACTTCATATGCATAGGAATCTTGTAAAGAAACAAGTCGTGAAAGCACAAAGCAACTAGCATAGGAAAGCAAAGCAAGTGCAACTTCAAGATTTTCAACATAAAGAGGGAAAACTTAATATTGTTGAGATGCATAAAACCATGTTTCCCTCTCTCATAATAACTTTCAGTAGCATCATGAATAAAATTAACAATATAACTATCACATAAAACATTCTTATCATGAGCCACATGCATAAAATAATTATTACTCTCCACATAAGCATAGTCATTCTTATTAATTGTAGTGGGAGCAAATTCAACAAAATAGCTATCATTATTATTCTCATCACCATAGTCATCAAATATAGGAGGCATATTATAATCACAATCAATTTTATCCTCAATAGTAGGTGGACTAAAAATATCATACTCATCATTGTAATCATCATATATTGGAGGTTTGGTATCATCAAAGAAAATTTTCTCCTCTAAAGCTGGGGAACTAAAAAGATCATTTTCATCAAAACTAGCTTCCCCAAGCTTAGACTTTTCCATAGCATTATCAATAATGGTGTCCAAAGAATTCATACTAATAACATTGCTATTAGCATGCAAATAAAGCTCCATAGGTTTTTTAATTTTCTCTTCAAACACTTCATGTCCTAACTCAAGATAAATACTATAAAGCTCTCTAATTTTTTTGTTGTTTTCCATTAAGCCTAAATAGTGAAAACAAGAAACAAAAAGGCAAAATTGCAAAATCTAAAGGAAATAACTTCGAGCACTCACACCGGAGGATGTGAGTACCTTTTACCTTACCTCCCCGGCAACAGCGCCAGAAAATAGCTTAATGTCTACGCACTTTTATTCTTGTAGACAGTTGTTGGGCTCCAAGTGTAGAGGTTTATAGAACAGTATCAAGTTTCCCTTAAGTGGATTACCCAAGGTTTATCGAACTCAGGGAGGAACTGGTCAAATGTATCCCTCTCAAGCAACCCTGCAATCAAGATACAAGAAGTCTCTTGTGTCCCCAACACACCCAATACACTTGTCAGATGTATAGGTGCACTAGTTCGGCGAAGAGATAGTGAAATACAAGTGGTAACGGTGCCATAAAAGAGCTTCTGACTTGTTGTTGACGTGGGAGAAGCTAAAGGCAAACTGAAATAAAGATGGAAGCAAGCAAACATGCAACAGATCTAGATGCAAACAGTGTTTCAATGTTTAGAAACAAAGCCTAGGGATCATACTTTAACTAGTGAACACCCTCTCATATAAATATCCTATCTTCATGATACTACTCTCTGGTTGGTCACTCTAATCCACGGTAGGCCTACAAAAGCACACCTCAAAGTCCGCCTTTCCCATCTAGATAACCCCACACTGTGTAGAGGTCCCAACCTTTAATAGGTAGAGATTCCTGTGTTTATAATGCTAGTCCCTGGATCAATAGCTAGCATCCACAGTTAAGATGTAATATCAAGAAACAAAGGTCATAATACAACTTTATAACCAGGAATAAAATAATTTATTACATCTTACATAGCTCATTTGGCTAACTCATTACAATGCAGCAGAAATAACTATAGCATGGGGTCCTTCATCTTCAAAGTGCCACAGGCAATCATGTTGGTTGTAGACTTGTAATCCTAATCAACACATCTCACTAACATCAAACAAACATACAACATAATAAGTTACAGCCACAAGGGTCAATACATTTGAATTGTATTGGCAAGTGATACTATGGTAGTATAGTGGAGTCTATCATCTATATGCATTTGGCTAAGTGGAGTTTAGGCTTGCTTTGCTCAAAATAGATTTTCCTTATCTTTTGAAAAATCACCCAAGGCATCTCCCAATAGAAATTGGTGATCCTTCAACCCTTGTTCAACCACAAAATTTTAACTTAGAAATTGGGATGAGGAGATTCTTGATAGCTTCCATGTCTTGATGCTCAAATTGTCCTTTACTAGGGACATGTCTAAGTACTTAGATTTTACACTCTGCAGAGGTGGTGCACTTTCCCCACAAGACTTGGTTTCGCCAAGACAAGATCTTTCAGAAGCCTTCCCTTAGACCAGAATGGACGCGCTCCAACCTATAAATCCCCTACCACCAACTGTCCATTTGGCTAAGTTATTGCAACCTATATGATCCAGGCAGAGCCCATAATGCCAAGTGGCTGCACTTGAAGCTTCTCAACATTTGACATCTCAAATCTCTTTGTTCCTGGGTGGCCATCCACAAGTGAGATACACAAGGTAAACCATAGAAATGGGCCTTGTGTAACTACTCAACACAAACCATTCCTTCCATTCCACCTAGGTGATTCATTCACTTAGTTGTTTTATTAAACAAAACACAAGTCTTTGACTTAGAAATATTCCATAGTATGAATATATTCCACCCTTGTTTTCTACTAGCTAAGCTAAGCATGATAGTAGTAGGAATCTTAACTTATGAAATTTCTACTAAGTTTTCATCTACTAGGATTTCCCATGGCATAGTTTACACTTAGCAAAAATTCCATGCAAGTCCTACTTAGAAATATCACTAATGTATAGTGAAAATAATGGGACAAAAGTATGAAGTATCACTTGCCTTTTTGGTAGAGAATATAAGTTCACTCCTTGATCTTGCAATATTCACACTCTTCAAATGTCACTACAATTTAATCAAGCAAGGCACAATTTCAATCTACCATTCAAGCAAACATCACATAAAATAATAGAAACAAAGCAATGCATGCAAGCATGCCAAAGATTGTTTTATTTGTAAAAGTGGTTTCTAATAGGTTATAAACATTCTAAAACACCTATTGGTCATTTTATAAAAGTGGCAAAACCATTTGCAAAAGATTTCACCTATAAACCAATTTTAAACCAAATCAATATTTTATGTGGTTGAAAATGCCTTTAGCAAACCAACAATCTTTATAGGGTTCACCAAATACATTTTTAATTCCAAAACTTGGTGTTTGGGGTCAGAGAGTTTAATCCAAACCATTTCTCAAAGGTTTTACTCAAAAATCATTTTTAAACCAAAACAATAATTTTTATTTAGCTAGAAATGCCTTAATTCAAAGATTTATTCTTTAGCTTTACAAACTATGTTTTTGAATCTATAAGTTGGTTTTTATGGTCAGTAGGTTCAACACAAACCATTTGCCAAAGATTTTATCACAAAAATAATTTTAGAAAGAATTTTATATTCAAAACATGCCTACACAAGTTTCTGCAAAAACAACCATTTTTTCAGAAGCAATTTACTAAATAAAGTGCATGGTTGGAAAGTACTTGTCTTGCTGATTCCATTGATATAAAATTTGCAAAATTTGGACGTGTGGTTTGAAAGTTATGAATTTTGCAAGTTTATAAATCCAATAGATCAAATTCTGCTTTTAAAACCAGAGTCTGGCCACGTGGCTGTTTCTCATTGGACGATAACGGTTCGGCTGGATCGCGTGTTGTGATGCGTTGGATTAAAACAGATCGTGCGGCACAGATCGCTCCATACCATTTCACTTAAGTGACTCTATTCTATCCACGCGATTTAGATCCAACGGTCGCTGTGAGTGTGACCATGATTGAGCGGCGCTGGCGGCGACGACTGGCGGCGCGCGGTCATACGGTGCAGTCGCCGGTGATTTAGGAAGCAAGGGAGACAGAGGAGTAGCCCACCAGAATCCCCACGACGTACTGATGCTCAACGTGGTTGTTGCAGGGCAGGGGCGCACGGACGGGTCGGCAATCTCTCGTCGGAGTTGCTCCTGGCGACGGTGCGCTCAGGCGTCATCGGGGATGTTGCTACAGAGCACGGGAGAGGGAACAGAGGTTGCGGTTAGCTTCGTACGCGATTCACTGACAAGCGAGCATCAAAAGGAGGGCAAGGGAAGGTCTATGCTCACCAGGGAGACTCGTCGGAGTCGAGGCAGTGGACGGCGACGCTCGGCTGTCGTCGTTGCCGAGGATACGGTGCTCGCGCGGATGAACGGAAGGCACAGGGAGATGCGCTAGGGGCTGGGGATCACACTCGCGTGAAGCAGGGCTTGCGTGGGTGAGGGTGTTGGCCATAATCGCTCGGAGAGCTCATCGGAGACAGTGGCGGTGCAGCGCAAAATTATGCGGCCTGGGGGCGCTCTAGGATGGGAGATTGAGGGGGAAACGGAGAGGACAGAGAGGCGCTTAAGAGGGCGTGCTCGCGAGGAGAAATTACTGCGCCATCAACGCGTATTGATGCCGAGAAAATTCCGCCAGAAACGGTCGGGAGGAGGCGCGGTCACCGCGGCGGGTGGAGACGATGGTCTGGCAGGTGGGGCAAGGTCGTCAGCGAGTGAGAGAGAGGGGAGGTGGGGGCCAGTAGTCAGCGAGGCTACGGGTCACTTTTCTGGTATGAAACATTTTCCTGCGGGGAAGAAGTAAATGGGCTAGCTGGGCCTGGACTGGGCTAGGTTAGGTTGGGCTGGCTTCTTTCATTTTTTTTGTTCTGATCATTTTATTTTTCCATTTCTATTATTCTGTTTTGATTTTGTTTAATCTTTTCAAACATCTATTTGAATTCAAACTTCAACCAAACTTTGAGTAGATTTTAATACTGATTAATAATACATTCTAAAGTCAAATTTAGAATAATATATTTATTCTTTTTAGGAAATATTAATTAATTAAAATAGGCCCTTGTATTAATTCAAATAAGATTTAATAATGTTTTTCAAACTCCATTTGAAATCTAAATCTTTCCAAATCATTTCAGTAGGTTTTATTTTTTTATTTGGGTGTCAAATAATTCACCTTGAATTATTTGGAATGTTTTTAATATGATTTATTAATCATTTAAAATTGGGTATTTGTCTTTATTCCAATGAAATTAAATATAGTTTTAATTCCATAAATTTTATTTGGAAGATTTCTTTGATCTTATTTAAGTTAATTAAACAACTTTTATTCCACTTGGGTAAATTCCAAATATTATTTTCCCATGATTTAATTAATCATTTCTAATAGGGATTTTGTCTTTATTCGAATGGAAATGGAATTTGGTTAATGCCATTTTATTTAATTTGAAAATTCTTTATCCATTATTTTATTTGGATTTGGATTATATTTATTCCATTTGCCTATGGATTAGGTCAAGATTTAATTTGGTCTTTAAATACTCCTCATTTAATATTTCTATCTTTATTTTATAAAATCCATATCTTTTTATTTGTAGATCCAAACTTGGTGATTCCAATTTGTAAAATCTTATTTAATATTTATTTGTCCTTTTAAATATCTTTGGGATTATTTGCTCACAATTTGGTATGGATTTCTAGATAGGTGCTTTATTAGCTTTGGAAATTCAATTCCCTTTATCTTATTAAATTCATAAGATTTTATTTATGGCTCCAATTTAAGTGAAACCAATTTCTATGGTTTTGTAATATTTCTATTTGTCATTCTTGATCATTTATAAATGTTTGTTGCCAAAAAAATTATATGGATTAAATCCATGGTCTTAGAAATATCTTGGAAATGTTTTCCTTCCATTAGGGTTTTAGGGTTTGGGTTTATTTTCTAAGTGTTTAAATTTCCAGATGCATTTATGAAGAATGCATTTCACTTGATTTGAATTTTAGTTTGATTCAAACATTAATCACAGTTTGTTCAAGATGGGATTTTAAGTTTCCATTTGGAATTAAAAAGTTTCTTTTCACCCTAAATTTCAACAATTATTTATTTTGTTTATTTATTTTTCACATTACAAAATTTGGAAAATTTTGGGATGTGACACACTGTCACCTTGAGCGCTAGATGGTTCCAACAAACACCACAATTTCATAGAGACAACCAACTCAAAATATAACTCATGAATATATATATCATCTAGCTTAAGTGCCACACACAGCGTGCACGCTGTCACGTTCACACACATGGGGAAAAGCATAGATCTATTAAAGCAATTGAGTATTTATGTAACCTCTAGCCTAAGTGCCACCGCGGTATGCATGCTGTCACTTTCATATACGTGGGGAGAGCAGAGATCTATTGAAGCACTTGAGTAGCAAGGTATATCTACTAGATTACAAAGCTCATGACCACATGAAGATCATGCATAGAGAGAGAGATGAACACATAGCTACCGGTAGAGCCCTTAGCCTCTAGGAAGAACTACTCCCTCCTCATCATGGGAATCAGCAACGGCGATGGAGATGGTGGTGGAGATCGATGGAGATGGCTCCGGGGGCACTTCCCCGTCCCGGCAGGGTGCCGGAACAGAGACTTTCTGTCCCCCGAATCTCCCCTTCGGTGGCGGCAGCGCTGCGGAACTTTTCATGGCTTTCTGGTAAATTATTTAGGGTTTTGGGGTCGGAGATTTCTTATAGGAGAAGGGGGCAAGGTCGGTGGAGGGCTAGGGGGCCCACACCCCCTGTGGGAGCCACCAGGGCTGGCCCGCGCCTAGGGGGTGCAGCCACCCTGGTGTCCTCCTCCACCTATGCTTCATGGTTCCATGTTGCTCCGGGAAAAATAGGAAGATTGGCTTTTGTCCCGTCCAATTCCGAGAATATTGATTTTCTGCCTTTTCTGGAACCAAAAACAGAAGAAAACAGGCAAATGGCACTATGGCATCTTGTTAATAGGTTAGTTCCAGAAAGTGTATAAAAATACCTCAAAGTGTAGAAAAAACATAGCAAAGTGGATACTAAACAAGCATGGAACATCAAAAATTATAGATACGTTTATGACGTATCTTTCTTGCACTTGATCATCATCATGTGCATCGTGGTATGATGTTCATCATTCCTTTATGTGTAAGGCCAAGGTCTATGGAACGTACACATTATGTGTGTTGTAAGAGTATCGACTTATACTTTTACTTACAACATCACCATATCATGACACTAGCCCAGCAACAATCTAAACTAGACGCTTCTAATTTATCCATTAAAAGTTCTACGTGGCTTAGGGCTTTCGAAGATAGAACCATTCTTACCTACGAACATGGAACCACAACGAGGATAACCAAATTATTGACAACTCATTACAAATTAGAGATTGACTATAGTAGGAGAGGCAAACACCTGCTAGCGACTTATGCAAAACTAGTTGCATGTCAAGCGTGGAACATGTATCATGTGCGAGGACATGTAAAGTTGTCCGGGCCGCTTCATCCCACTGTGCCACCAATATCCAAAGTACAACTAAGGAGCAATAACATGATCATCATCGCCCACATACTCATATGTGTACTACCCGTGCAAAGCATCTACACATAGATCCGGCTCTGATACCACTGTAGGGTTCGCAACATAGAAAACAAAAAAATTCCTACGATGGGAACAACTATGTACCAAGATCTATCTACTAGATACAAGCAATGGGCGGATATACATCCGTAGAGAACATACCCTTGAAGATCGACAAAGTTTAACGAGGTTGTACTCGTCGATGATGTAGACGAACGCTTGTCGATCTCAAGATCGAGAGGAAGTCCTAGCGTCGTGATACGTCCAATTTGCATCACCGTTCTATAACATAATTTGCCTCTATTCATTGATATATGTCTTATTATGAGGTAATACTTATGTCTTTTCATCTGTTTATGCATGTTGGATGATTCTTGGAGGATGAACTGCCGGAGTCTGGATTTTGATGGAAAAGAAGGCGTTTTGATGTAATTTCGCGAAGATCAGAAAAATACCAAAAAAATAAGGGAAAATTATATTTTTCCAGAAGCCAGAGGAAGCCAGAATGGGAGGCGAAGAAGGACCGTAGGGGGCCCACACCCCCTAGGCGCGGGTCCACCCTGGGCAGCGCCTAGGGCAGGTGTGGCCCACCTGCCCGGCTCCCGACTCCGCCCTTTCGCCAATATCTTCCCTACGGAACCCTAACACCAGGGGGCGACCACAGATAGATTTCCGCCGCCTCTGCGGGGCGGAAAACACCGAGAGAGAGAAAGATCTCTCTGGTAGACAGATTTCTGTTGGGGGAATTCCTTCCCGGAGATGGGAGATCGTCGCCATCAACACCATCTTCAAGCTAGGCTTCATCGGGATCATCATCATCATCATCCACACCATCATCTCCACCAGCACCATCATCACCACTCCATCCCGCTGTAACAATTGTGTTGGATATTGCTTTAGTTCTTAGGGGAAACTTTCCCGGTGTTAATTACTATTGTAGTTGATGCTTGTGAGTGGAACCATTGGATTATTGTTTATGTTCAGATTGTTATCCATTACCATATCATCTTTGATCTTGATCCATATGATGTCTCGTGAGTAGTTCGTTTATTTCTTGAGGGCATGGGAGAAGTCATGTTGTTAGTAGTGGATTTGTGTTGAGTTATTATTCAATGGTTTAGTTTTTAAGTTGTGGTGCTATTCTTCTAGTGGTGTCATGTGAATGTTGACTACATGATACTTCACCATTTATGGGCCTAGGGGAATGCATTGTGTATTTGGCTACTAATTGTGCGGTTGCCGGAGTGACAGAAACCTGAACCCACGTTAGGACACCTTTGCACAAGGGAGCGTAGGATCTCAGAGTTCAAGGCTGTGGTTAGATTTATATCTTAATTACTTTCCTGTAGTTACAGATGTTTGCAGGGGGTTTAATCACAAGTATGTATTAGTCCAAGTAAGGTCGGTATGTTAGCACAGGTTCACCCACACAACACTTACAACACCAGAGAAGAGTACTCAGCTATTTGAAGCGAAAGAACTTGACATAATTCCCATGTGTCCTCGAGAATGTTTGGTCCTTATAAGTATTTCCACCGGCTTGTCCTTTGCTAAGAAAGGATTGGGCCACTTGCTCCGTTTGCTTGTTGTCTTTGTTACTTGCTCTTTGTTCTGTTGCCTTATCAGAAAACCACTAAAAATACGTTTGCTAAGTATTCATAGGGATTTCCTGATCCATACCACTGTTCAGCACCTTTTGCTCCTCGTTGGGATCGACACTCCTAATTATCGAAAGTACTGCGATACACCCCCTATACTTGTGGGTCATTAAGACTATTTTCTGGCACCGTTGCCGGGGAGTGAAGCGCTTTTTAAGAGTGGAACTGGTAAGGGAAACTTCTACTGTGAGTATTACTTTTGTTACTGCTTGTAGCTTTGTATCCAATATGGATACCCACTTGGTTTTCTGTTTGGGAAAACTACTACCACTGCTAGGGTAGTAGATGAACCACCGCCTGTTGAGATAGATCCTTTTAAGATACCTACAAGTATTGTTGATCGTGTTATGGATAATTATTATTTAGGGGATGGAACTGTCCATCCTGGTGATCACTTGCTTTTTATCCATGAATTATGCGGGTTGTTTAAGTGTGCAGGTATCACAACTGAACAGGTGAAGAAGAAGTTACTCTCCATATCCTTGAAAGGGAGAGCTGAAGAATGGTATAAGCTGTTGAAGAATGGATAATCCATGGAATGGTAGGAGATGGCATCTCTCTTTTATTCTAAATTTTATCCTCCCAGTGATATTCATAAGGATAGAAATCTGATATATAACTTTTTGCCTCGTGATGGAGAGAGTACAGCTCAAGCTTGGGGGAGATTGAAGTTACTTATGCTTAAATGTCATATTCATGAACTCCCTAACAATATTATTATCAATAACTTTTATGCTAAGCTTTCTCTTCATGATAAAGATTTACTAGATGCTTCTTATGCTGGATCATTCACACGTATGAAGGAAGAAGCTAAATGGGATCTCTTAGACCGTATTCAAGAAAACATTGAAGCTTGGGAGAATGACAAAGGAAGAAAGTCGGGTATAAACTATGATTATGAATGCATTAAATCTTTTATGGGAATTGATGACTTTCGTGATATTAGTAATGAGTTTGGTCTTGATTCCCAAAGTATTGCCAACTGTTTTAAGGTCTTTGCCTCTTACATTGAAATTCCCAAGAAGAAGTGGAATAAGTACCATGCACCTTATAAAGATGTTGTTAGTCATGTTCCTGTTAGAAGTACTCAAGTTTGTACTACTAATCATATTGTGCCTGAACCTCATGTTGAGAAAGTTCCTTTCCCAGCTAAGGTAAAGGAGTATTCTATGATTATTAGTGCAAATAACAAAGGTACAATGAAAACTGTGGAGCCTGATAAGCAATTGAATGTTGAACCTGTGGTAGCTATTATGAAAGACCTTGTCACTAGAAAAATAGAGGATGAGCACATTGTCTTCTGTGAAGACACTTCTAATATTATCTCTCATCCTAGTAAAGCTAGAAAGCTAGTGTTCATGTGCTTTCTGTTAAAATTGGTGATCATTGCTACTATGGTTTATGTGATATTGGTGCTAGTTCTAGTGTTATTCCTTTTGAGCTTTACAGGGAAATTATGCATGAGATTGGTCCTTGTGAGCTTGAGGACATTGATGTGGTTATTCACCTTGCTAATAAGGAAACCATTTGCCCCATTGGTATTGTAAGAGATGTGGAGGTTCTCTGCGGTAAGATTAAATATCCTGCTGATTTTCTAGTGCTTAACTCAGTAGCTAGTAAAACTTGTCCTATCATTTTTGGTAGACCTTTCTTGAACACTTGTGGAGCTATTATAGATTGTAAGAAGGAGAAAGTTTTAACTAAGTTTGATGGAGATTCTTATGAGTTTAACTTTTCCAAATTTGCTAAAGCTCCTTGTGAAAATAGTTTGCCTAATAAAGATGTCAGGATGGAACAACTTGCTTCTATTGATCCAGTCTATGACCTTGGACCTCTCTTTGGTGACTGTAAGTATGCTTATTCTAATGATAGAGTTGTTGCTAGTGACATTTATATTGTCAACTTTATTCAAAGTGCTACTGAAAGTTATTATGAGAGAGGGAAACATGGTTTTATGCATCTCAATGATGTTAAGTTTCCCCGTTTTATCTTGAAAGCTTTGAAGTTGCATTTGTTTTGTCTTCCTATGCTAGTGGCCTTTTGTTTCAACAATTCGTTTTATCATGATACTCCCATGCATATGAAGTGGGTTAGACTCAAATGTGTTGGTTATTTGCTTCTTGATGCTCTCTTTCACTTCAAATATTTATCTCCTTTGTGAGCATCTTTGAAAGTTTCAAGCCTAACTTAAAGGCATTAAAGAAAAGTACTTGTTGGGAGATAACCCAAGAGTGTCGAGTCTTGGAAGTTATTACTTCAGTAATAACCGCTCCTTATCCTTTTTGTTTTGGTTTTTGTGTCAAGTTCAACTACTTTTGTGAAGTAGAGGAGTTGTGAAAAGTGGCTGTCCTGGGACATATTTTTGTGCTGCATTGTAAAAATTCGTGAGGAAGCTCAGTACGTCGGACGGAGCTGAATTTTCCTGAGCTTGTTCTCCAGGTTGTTACCCAACTTTCACTAGTTTTGCACTTTTTGATTTGAGCAACATAAGCTTTTTGAAAAAATCAATCTTTACCTGCTGGTCTGTTTTGACAGATTTCTGCCATCTTTTGCATTTGCCTCTTATAGAAGCCTTTGTTTTGATGGATTTCAGTTGAAGTGTGCACCTAAAGGTTTATTATTTTTGCTTACACTAATGTTGCCATTGAAGTTTGTGTATTTCCTTCTGAGGAAAGGAATTTCCAGGAGAAGGAGAAAAGGAATCTGCAGAGTTCGTCTTTGAATAGGTAAAAGTGGTGAAAACAGAAGGTTCGTGAAACCTCAATCTTTTTATATTTTTTATGTTTTTAATACATAAGGGAAGTTATGAGACGGAATAGAGGAGGAACTGGAGGCCGGGGTGGCCAAACCCACCCCAGGCGCGGGCCCTGCCCGCGGGCCCTGCCTGGCCGCGCCTGGAGGGGGTGTGCCTCCCCCGAGCTCCGTCTCCGCCTCGTTTTCGTATCAAAACCTTCCTTATGCTTTGAAACTTCGTAATATATAACCCCACGGATCCCCCGAGGTTCGTGCATCGTGTTCTCGTCGTGTTTTCATTTTGATCTATTTCTGTCAGGAAATCTTCTCAAGTTTAGAGCACCATGGTCTCCGCCAACGACAAAGGCAAGAAGCCCGAGGAAGTTGATCCTCACAAACCCAAGGAGGAGGAGATTTTGGTAGGTTATGAAGGAGACATGGAGGAGGACAAGCAACCGGACACCCACGCTACCTTTGCAAGCATTGAAGTGGTGGCAAACCCTATCAAGCTTAGGAGGACATCACAGATGTCTATACGAGGGAAACCTCCACGTCATACCCTCTCTCCACGGTCACCTCCTCCACGTACTAAGAGACCCTTCCATACCCTTATACATGAGTGTCAATATCAACATGTGCCCAAAGGGAACTTGCCCTCGGTTTGGGATATGCCTTGTTCTAACAATGCAGGGAAGGACCATACTAAGGAAGAAGAGTGGGGAAAGAACAACAAGGATTGGAATTCTCAGCCCAACATGATCATGAACCGCATAGAGCAAAACTCGGAGCTGATTCGTGCTCTAACCTTCGAGTTTGAGGATTTGAAGAAACTTATTGAAGAGATTATTAAGAGAACACCACCACCACCGAAGGAGTAATTCATCATCAGGTTTGGCATCCCCTTGGCTTGTTCCAAGCTTGGGGGAGTGTCGCGGTATCACCACCTTTATCTTTTATCTTTTACCTTTTTAGTGGATTCTTATCTTTGGTAGAGAGGTTATATTATAGTCTGGTTTGCATGTGGAAGTATCTCTCCTTTAGTTGGTTATCTATGTATCCCTTGGTGTGAGTGCCTTTATGGAATATTAATGAGAAGTCTCATATTTTACTTTTTGCACTTCTTATTTTAGTTTGCAATCTCTATTATATGATGGATCTTGTTGATCAGTATTGGCATCACTTTGGGAGCATCAAGTAAATCTAAATTGGTTTTGGCAAACCGAGCTCTGGTCAGTAGCAACACTTTTTGAGGTTTGAAAGGAAAAGAGAAAAGCTTACAGGTATTTTGTATCATTTATTTTTCTTTCTTGTTGGCTCATAAGCTTAGTATTCTTTATTTAAGATCTTTTGTGTCTTCAAAGAAGATTGCATGTTTGGCTTTATTACTTGTATGTTTGCTTGTTTCTTTTAAATCTTTTACTTGCTACCCAGCCTTGCTAGCCAAAAGCCTGTTTTGAGAAGGCATACTTCTCATGTTTCCAAACCCTTCGAACCAAAACCTGTGCCATTTGTGTCCACCATATCAACCTATTAGCATTATTGCTATTCCAAGCAAATTCTCAAGCTTCATCTATCTTTTGAATTAAAAAGTATTTTGTTATGTGAAAACTAGTTAGTAAAGCTCTCACGAATTTGATGGCACACCATTTTAATTTGCCCCTAATATACTTGAACCATTGTGCCATCAAATTTGTATATGCTTGCACCTATACGTTGGAATTAGCAGAACCGTGTTGTCACGGGGAACGCTTTCAACATTGCACTTGTACCTTGTACACAGTTGATATCATGCTCTTTTGTCTGTGGATGTCAACGGTGTGAAATAAAGAGGGAACTTGTAAGTCCATGGAGTTTGTATTTTGTGTTAGAGAAACGTCGGGGCCGCTAGCCTAAGCCATGCCAAATTATGGTGGAAACTTGCAGCATCACCATAGTGAGCTATCTATGAAGCATCCTCAATAAAAAGCTATGCATATAGTAAATAAAAAGATCACTGAGATGCTTACTGTCTGCTTGCCTTGTCATTTTGGTTGTGGGAAAGCTCATGTACCATGTGCAAGGGGTACCCCGTTGGCGGTTCTCTATGATACACATGTACTTACAATGACAAGAACTTACGGGTAACTGAAGTTGAGTAGCATGAGGAGTGGCCCTCATATTCAAGGGACATGAGATTGCCAACTTATATTTCGTCAAGCATATACTCCATCTTTGTGCACTTTAACCTTAATCATCTCAAGATGCCTATGATAGGGGCAATGGGGGCTCAAAGCTAGTAAGTACCATAATCTTTTGGAAGATCTTTATGACTTGTAATCCCTGATACCCTCTATTAAGGGACCTTTCTCCTACTTCCAAGTTGAGTCAGTAAACCTACTTCCTCTCTTTCTCCAGCAAGCATTTGAGTTGTTGTGTTTCAAGCATTCATATGGTGATTTATTCAATCATGTTCTTTATCTCCCTTGTTTGCACAAAACTCTTACCTATTGAGTATTACTTTGAAAGCCTTCATTGAAAAACCTTTTTGAGCAAAGAGTTCTCTTGTTTGAAAACTTTTACAAAAGCTTTATTTGTGAGACTGTTTGTCAGCTGTTCTCTAACCAAGAACAAAGTTTGTCAATTCCAATTATGATTTATCTTTATGCATTTCTATTGTGACTTCTGTACTTGTTGCAAGCTCAGTTATATAATGGTGAGTTGCTTTCTTCTATGAGTTGTGCAATGATAAGTGTGATGCTTCTTGTCCGTATTCTTTTATCGACACTTCACTTCATAAACCTGTGGACATGTTTACTGAGATCAGTTTCGCTTGGGGACAAGCGAGGTCTAAGCTTGGGGGGAGTTGATACGTCTAATTTGCATCACCGTTCTGAAGGGATACGGGTAGGCTACACTAGCGCAAATCAAAATTTTCTACCGCGTAAACCAGGATTACTGTTGTCATAGATCACGGGATTACCACTAAACGCGCAGTTGCGGAACTTGATGAAGCGCGTCGAGGCAGTGCAGACGATCTATGTCTCCTCCTCGTTCTCGTCCCACGAGCAGCTCCCCTTGCGCGGCTCGTCCAAGTGCTACAGATGCAGCGCCTCCGAGGTATCCACACGTATAGGGTGGAAGCGTCAGACGTCGGACTGCTAGGTCCGCGCGTGCAACACAGGCGTGAGGAGTGGCGGCTGGGAGGAATGGTCTAGACCTAGTCAGGTCGCCCCACCCTCTCTTATATAGGCTTCCCTAGTGGGCTTATACATTAGCAGGCCATTAGTAGCCTATGCCTGGTCTAATTCGGATCCAATCCTCATTAGGCTTCTAGCCCCTTAAGTGTGTGACCCTATAGGTTCATATACGTATAGACATGACACGAATACACTTATTCTGTCAATACTTGGTAGCAGCCTCTAGCAAGATATGCCAACTCCTAAACGCATACAAAGATCATATCGGACGAACCATCACAAGGTTTAGTACATGTCTTTCCCTTTGCCTCACAATATTTGGTCTAGCTCCAAGCTGACCTCCCTTTCTCGATACTATAATTCAGAATCCCTTTACTAGGTTAAATCTTAACCATATGTAGCACGCCCATGCATTTCTGGATCCGATCACTCGAGGGGCCCAGAGATATCTCTCTCAAGTAGAGAGGGGCAAATCCCATCTTGATTGACCATGCCTTGCAGCATGCTTCAGGACAAACCCGAAAGCTACCTTTATCACTACCCAGTTACGAAGTAGCGTCTGATAGCCCCAAAGTATGTCGATCCACATCTCAAGTACATGCGACAATCTCAGGTCTAAGGACAAAATGTACACGATGTGTAGAGAGAGAGCTGCAACTAATTGTCAGTCTCAAGTTGGGTCAATCCAACCCCATGTTCATAACATGTGTCCACATCATTGGTTTGACATCTCCATGTATATGACTTGTGAAACATAGTCATCAACTAATCTATGTGCTAGTATAATATTCACATGTGTCCTCACATGAACTCCGACTAGGGACAACTATTAAATAACCATACAAGTAAAGAGTTTCACAAACAATTCACATAATTGCCAATCAATACAAGTTGCCTGATATGGATATTCAAGGAACAATACAATAACTCATGGTTACATAAGAAATATAATCATCTCTATGATTGCCTCTAGGGCATATTTCCTTTAGTCTCCCACTTGCACTAGAGTCAATATAGATTGTATCTAATACCTATTGCTCTTGCGTGCGCCTCATGCGCAGGCTACGGGAGTGGCTTTGTAAAAGGATCAGCAACATTTGATTCCGTATGTATTTTTCATATCATGACACTACCATCCTCAACGAACTCACGAATCTGATGGTAACGCATGCGAATATGTTTGTTCTTCTGGTGCTGTCTAGGTTCCTTGGCTTGTGCAATATCACCATTGTTGTCACAATAAACGTCCATGGGATTGGACGCGCCCTGAACCACACCAAGAGCGATCAGGAAATTCCTAATCCAAACAGCTTCCTTTGCAGCCTCCGAGGCGGCAATGTATTCAGCTTCTGTTGAAGAGGAGGCCACCGTATCTTGCTTGGAACTTTTCCAACTCACAGCACCACCATTCATGACAAACACATAACCAGATTGTAATCTGGAATCATCTGAGTCGTTAAGGTAACTCGCATTTGTGTAACCCCTTACACTGAGTTCATCATCACCTCCATAAACTAGGAACACATCCTTAGTCCTTCTCAAGTACTTAAGGATATTCTTTACCGCTGTCCAGTGACCTTCACCTGGATCAGCCTGATATTTGCTCGTAACACTTAGAGCATAAGAAACATCTGGGCGAGTACATATCATTGTATACATGATGGATCCAATAGCCAAAGCATATGGAATCCTGCTCATGCGCTCACGCTCATCAGTAGTCGAAGGACACTGAGTCTTGCTAAGTTTTATGCCGTGAGACATGGGAAAGAACCCCTTCTTAGCCTCTTCCATGTTGAACCGTTTCAACACTTTGACAATGTATGTACTCTGGCTTAATCCAATTAACCTCCTTGATCTATCTCTATAGATCTTGATGCCCAGAATATATGCCGCTTCTCCTAAGACCTTCATCGAAAAACTATTTTTCAATTAGGTCTTAACAGACTCGAGCATAGGAATGTCATTTCCAATCAGTAATATGTCATATACATATAAGATTAGAAATACCAGCGCTCTCCCACTTTCCTTCTTGTAAACACAAGGTTCTTGTTCGTTTTTGATGAAGCCAAACTCCTTTACAACTTCATCAAATCGAATGTTCCAACTCCGAGATGCTTGCTTCATCCCATAAATAGACTTTAGAAGTTTGCATTCCTTTCTAGCATTGTTTGGATCGACAAAACCTTCGGGCTGCATCATATACACGTCCTTAGTTAGGATTCCATTTAGGAAAGCCGTCTTGACATCCATCTGCCATATTTGATAGTCGAAATGTGAAGCAATGGCTAGAACGATCCGTATAGACTTAAGCATCGCTATGGGCGAGAAAGTATCGTCATAGTCAACTCCTTGAACTTGTAGAAAACCTTTTGCAACAAGTCGAGCTTTATGGATGTGAACATTTCCATCCATATCAATCTTCTTCTTATAGATCCATTTGCACTCGATGGCTTTAAAACCATCAGGCAGGTCAACCAAGTTCCAAACTTGATTGTATCCCATGGACTCTATCTCGGAACTCATGGCGATCAGCCATTTCTCAGAGTCTGTGTCCACCATCACTTCTGCATAGGTCGCAGGCTCATCATTGTCTAACAATAATAATTCCCGTGTTTCGCGGAGCCTCACCGACCTTCGTGGTTGTGGTGCTTCTATTGCCACGGGTTCCTCAACTTGTTCTGCTACAATAGCATCACTTGTAGAAGCATCCCCAACAGGCTCATCTTGAACTTCTTCAAGTCGCACCGACCTTCCACTCGTTCCCTTTGTGAGAAACTCTTTCTCTAGGAAAACACCGCTGCGAGCGACACTTTGCCTTCTTCTCGGTTGTAGAAGTAATACCCTAAGGTTTCCCTCGGATATCCCATGAAAATGCACTTATCTAATTTGGGTGTTAGCTTGTCCGACTGAAGTCGCTTGACAAATGCATCACAACCCCAAATCTTTAGAAAAGACAAACTGGGATTCTTTCCAGTCCACATCTCATATGGTGTCTTAACTACGGATTTAGATGGTACCCTGTTAAGTGTGAAAGCTGCCGTTTCTAGAGCGTAACCCCAAAATGATAGTGGTAAATCCGACTGGCTCATCATCGCTCGAACCATGTCCAACAAAGTTCGATTGCGCTGTTCGGAGACCCTGTTTCTTTGAGGCGTTACGGGCGGCGTGAGCTGTGGAACAATTTCGCAACCCTTTAGATGACTGCTAAATTCGTGACTCATATATTCACCTCCACGATCAGATCGCAAGGCCTTTATTTTCTTGCCACGTTGATTCTCTACCTCACTCTGAAACTCCTTGAACCTTTCAAAAGTTTCATACTTATGCCTCATTAAGTAGACATAACCATATCTACTGAAATCATCAGTGAAAATAATGAAGTAGTGATATCCTCCTCTGGCTGTCGTGCTCATTGGTCCACATACATCAGTATGTATGAGTTCCAACAAGTCTGTCGCTCTCTCGGGTAAACCCAAAAAAGGCGACTTGGTCATCTTTCCAAGTAAACAAGTCTGACATGTCTCGTATGATTCAAAATCAAATGAAGTTAGAAGACCATCACCATGGAGCTTCTTCATGCGCTTTTCACTTATATGCCCCAAACGACAATGCCATAAATATGTAGGACTAAAATAATTAGGCCGAAGCCTTTTAGCACTAACATTGTAAACATATGCATCATCAAGATTTAAAATAAATAACCCATTCACAATGGGAGCATCAGCCATAAACATAACATTCTTAGAGATTACACAACCATTGTTTGCACTCGCGAATGAATATCCATCCCTCATCAAACATGAAGGTGATAAAAATGTTTCGACCCATACTAGGAATGTAATAACAATTATTCAACTCCATAATAAATCCTGACGGAAGGTGAAGTTGCATGACGCTAACGAACAATGCAGCAACCCTTGCTTTATTTCCGACGCGAAAATCCACTTCGCCTTTCTGCACTTCTCTAGTCCTTATTAGCCCCTGCATCGAATTGCAAATATGAGCAACCGATCCGGTATCAAATACCCAAGAGTTAACATAGGAAACAGCGAGAAGAATGTCCACACATTTACCACAAGCGTACCTGAGTGGGAAGTACTCTTACTTCCACTCTTCTTCAAAGAAGCCTGGTACTTGCTGCAGTTTCTCTTCCAGTGGCCATGTTCATGACAAAAGAAGCACACAGTGTCTTCTATAGGTCCAGCCTTTTGCTTGGGTGCAGGCTTAGGGATTGTATCCTTAGCCTTTCCCTTCTTCTTACAAGAAGTATCTTTTTTCTTAAAGCTAGGCTTGTTCTGCACATCCATCACATGGCTATGTCGTGCACACTTCTTCATGTCACTTTCTGCTGTTTTTAGCATCCCGCATAACTCATTAAGGCCCTTCTCCACCCCATGCATATGGTAGTTCAAAATGAACTGCCCATAGCTGGATGGAAGAGACGCCAAAATGAAGTCAGTGGCCAACTCTTGGCCTAGTGGAAAACCAAGCTTTTCCAAAGTCTGACTGTAACCAACCATTTTGATCACATGGGGGCCTACAGCTGCTCCTTCTGCTAGCTTGCATTCGACAAAGGACTTGGCAACATTGTACCTCTTAGTCCTTGCCTGATATTGGAACATGTCCTTAAGCGCGACGATCATATCGTACGCATCCTGATCCTCAAACTTCTTTTGGAGTTCAGGTTCCATGCATGCAAGCATAAGACAGCTAACCTCAAGAGAATCATCACATGCTCTCTTGTAGGCGTTCTTTAGGGAAGCAGATGCATTATCAGCAGGTTCATCGGGGATTGGGGTATCCAGAACCGTTTCCTTTTTATCAGACCTGAGAACAATTCTCAGGTTACGGACCCAGTATGAATAGTTTGTTCCATTTAGTTTATCTTTGTCAAGAATCGAACGCAAAGAAAAAGGTCATGCAGTGTTCGGTGCCATTGATCTACAACAGAAAACATGCAAAATACTAAGCCATGTAACCATGAAAGAGTAAATCATATTAAACAATTTAATAGCATATACTCCCACTTAAATCAATATCCCTCTATTGATACTAAGTGATTCAAGATCCACAATTAACAAGTCGACTAGTGAGCTTTAGCATCACTGCTAGAAGACAAGGTAAATCGGTAAGCAACACTTGCTAATCATATCACATATGACTCTTGTTGTTGTGTGACATCTCTATGTCAAATCTAGGCACCCAACCTTTATGTCCCAAGGTCCTTAACTGTTAAGATGACCTTGTCAAGCTCACCAACCCTTATGCGTGTAGGTATCCGATACAAACCCATCCAGCCAAGGAAAACCGCGGCACCCTAATTTCATATGCCCACCAACGATTGTACAGGGCATAGGATGGTGCAAGGTTTGGTTGGGAGGGCATGGATTAACTTAAACTTTGTGAGGGATCGTTCTACTTTTATCATCTAAGCATGCATAGAGTAAAACACATAAGAATAGCATTCACATAGTTATGACACAATATGGCCCATTTTCTCATGGTGATCTCTATCGCCATAGAACCTGTCCACCATGATGATCTCCATCTTCATGTTCCATGTGAGCCATCCTCCAAGTGATGAGTCCTACAAGAACTAATACAAGCTATTACCCCTAACAACTAGTAATCAAAATTACATAGAATTGGGATCATCACAAGTTGGCACGCAGGCCATTACAATAATTGATAACACACATGGCTCCAGCCATGTTGCCCTACTCACGACACGCAGGTCATGATAAATTTCATACATGCATCACATACATATATGGGCCATACTAATCACATACATCCTGCAAAAACAAGTTATGCATAGAATCGCATTCTACCGGATCATGTGACCTCGCAGCACCTAGTTACCTTAACGAGATACAAAAAAGTGCTATGACTAGGGGGGTATAGGGGGTCTCCCCTTGCGGGGTTCGAAGGGGAAGCGCCCCTCGCGGAAAATCAAAACAATTTTCTTTAAGGATTTTGATCGGAAAATCAAATTTACCATAAATCTTCTGTTATTCCGATCTGATCAAACTCCTTTGATCACGGTACATCGATTTTAGATCTAGGTTCTGATTCGATCAATCATATTGATCTTCGCATGATTCAACAGGATTTATGTGTCACTGTCTACCCCGATGGCGGAAACCGGCCGGTAGGGGTAAGTCGTTCGACTACCTCAGAATCACGATCACGGAAAGCAAGATCATAGATCAATCCTGAACCACCACAATATAAACGATCACATCATTCATATCAATCTGCATATCACCATATGCAAACATCCCGAATCTATAACTGAACAACATCGGCTTTGATACCACTGAAGGGATACGGGTAGGCTACACTAGCGCAAATCAAAAATTTCTACCGCGTAAACCAGGATTACTGTTGTCATAGATCACGGGATTACCACTAGACGCGCAGTTGCGGAACTTGATGAAGCGCGTTGAGGTAGTGCAGACGATCTACGTCTCCTCCTCGTTCTCGTCCCACGAGCAGATCCCCTTGCGCGGCTCGTCCAAGCGCTACAGATGCAGCGCCTCCGAGGTATCCACACGTACAGGGTGGAAGCGTCAGACGCCGGACTGCTAGGTTCGCGCGTGCAACACAGGCGTGAGGAGTGGCGGCTGGGAGGAATGGTCTAGCCCTGGTCAGCTCGCCCCACCCTCTCTTATATAGGCGTCCCTAGTGGGCTTCTACATTAGCAGCCCATTAGTAGCCTATGCCTGGTCTAATTCGGATCCAATCCTCATTAGGCTTCTAGCCCCTTAAGTGTGTGACCCTATAGGTTCATATACGTATAGATATGACACAAATACACTTATTCTGCCAATAGTTGGTAGCGGCCTCTAGCAAGACGTGCCAACTCCTAAACGCATACAAAGATCATATCGGACGAACCATCACAAGGTTTAGTACATGTCTTTCCCTTTGCCTCACGATATTTGGTCTAGCTCCAAGCTGACCTCCCTTTCTCGATACCGTGATTCGGAATCCCTTTACTAGGTTAACTCTTAACCATATGTAGCATGGCCATGCATTTGTGGATCCGATCACTCGAGGGGCCTAGAGATATCTCTCTCAAGTAGAGAGGGGCAAATCCCATCTTGATTGACCATGCCTTGCAGCATGATTCAGGACAAACCCGAAAGCTACCTTTATAACTACCCAGTTATGGAGTAGCGTCTGATAGCCCCAAAGTATGTCGATCCACATCTCAAGTACATGCGACAATCTCAGGTCTAAGGACAAAACGTACACGATGTGTAGAGAGAGAGCTGCAACTAATTGCCAGTCTCAAGTTGGGTCAGTCCAACCACAAGTTCATAACATATGTCCACATCATTGGTTTGATATCTCCATGTCTATGAGTTGCGAAACATAGTCATCAACCAATCGATGTGATACTCTAATATTCACATGTGTCCTCACATGAACTCCGATTAGGGACAACTATTAAATAACCATACAAGTAAAGAGTTTCACAAACAATTCACATAATTGCCAATCAATACAAGTTGCCTGATATGGATATTCAAGGAACAATACAATAACTCATGGATACATAAGAAATATAATCATCTCTATGATTGCCTCTAGGGCATATTTCCTTCACATTCTATATCATAATTTGCCTCTGTTCATTGATATATGTCTTATTATGAGGTAATACTTATGTCTTTTCATCTGTTTATGCATGTTGGATGATTCTTGGAGGATGAACTGTCGGAGTCTAGATTCTGATGGAAAAGAAGGCGTTTTGATGCAATTTCGCGAAGATCAGAAAAATATGGGAAAATTATATTTTTTTAGAAGACAGAGGAAGCCAGAAGGGGAGGTGAAGAGGGGCCGCAGGGGGCCCACACCCCCTAGGCGCGGGTCCACCCTGGGCCACGCCTAGGGCAGGTGTGGCCCACCTGCCCGGCTCCCGACTCTACCCTTTCGCCTATATATTCCCTATGGAACCCTAACACTAGGGGGGCGACCACAGATAGATTTCCGCCGCCACTGTGGGGCGGAAAACACCGAGAGAGAAAGATCTCTCCAGTAGATAGATTTCTGCCGGGGGAATTCCTTCCCGGAGAGGGGAGATCGTCGCCATCAACACCATCGTCAAGCTAGGCTTCATCGGGATCATCATCATCATCCACACCATCATCTCCACCAGCACCATCATCACCACTCCATCCCGCTGTAACAATTGTGTTGGATATTGCTTTAGTTCTTAGGGGAAACTTTCCCGGTGTTAATTACTATTGTAGTTGATGCTTGTGAGTGGAACCATTGGATTATTGTTTATGTTCATATTGTTATCCATTACCATATCATCTTTGATCTTGATCCATATGATGTCTCGTGAGTAGTTCGTTTAGTTCTTGAGGACATGGGAGAAGTCATGTTGTTAGTAGTGGATTTGTGTTGAGTTATTATTCAATGGTTTAGTATTTAAGTTGTGGTGCTATTTTTCTAGTGGTGTCATGTGAACGTCGACTACATTATACTTCACCATTTATGGGCCTAGGGGAATGCATTGCATTTGGCTACTAATGTGGGGTTGCCGGAGTGACAGAAACCTGAACCCCCGTTAGGACACCTTTGCACAAGGGAGCGTAGGATCTCAGAATTTAAGGCTGTGGTTAGATTTATATCTTAATTACTTTCCTATAGTTATAGATGTTTGCAGGGGTTTAATCACAAGTATGTATTAGTCCAAGTAAGGTTGGTATGTTAGCACAGGTTCACCCACACAACACTTACAACACCATAGAAGAGTACTCGGCTATTTGAAGCGAAAGCACTTCACAGAATTCCCATGTGTCCTCGAGAACGTTTGGTCCTTATAAGTATTTCCACTGGCTTCTCCTTTGCTAAGAAAGGATTGGGCCACTTGCTCCGTTTGCTTGTTGTCTTTGTTACTTGCTCTTTGTTCTGTTGCCTTATCATAAAACCACTAAAAATACATTTGCTAAGTATACATAGGGATTTCCTTCTCCATACCACTGTTCAGCACCTTCTGCTCCTCGTTGGGATCGACACTCCTATTTATCGAAAGTACTGCGATACACCCCCTATACTTGTGGGTCATCATGCTGCAAAACAGCGGCGCATCCGTGCTCGCACACACGTCCAAGCCACCGAGCAACCTCCGCCTCCTCGCTCCAGCGATGCAGCAGAAGCAACAACTCTTTCTTGCTGAAAAGCCACCGGGAACATGTATCTCGCTAGTCCGAGACCATGGGGGATCAACTAGAGGGGAAGAGAGATCCTTCACGAGGAGGTGTGAGTGAGAGAGAGAGGGAGTCCTTTTATAGGAGGAGGGGGACACCCCAAGGGGTGTGGCCAGCGGCCATGGTGGCTGCCCCCACCCCTTCCTCCATTATGTGGGTGGAGCTCTCACTCAAAATTAGACCCTTCATTTCTCCACTCAAAATCCCACTCAAAAATCCCATTAAATTTCCACCAAATTTAATGCAATCTCTCTTTAAATAAAACTCCTTTTATTTATTCAGAATTTTGTCAATTACTTTAATGTACAAACATTCACATATAACCCCTTGCTAGTTTTTCATTTCACATGTAGAAAAACTTTCAGCAATTTCACCCGAAACAGTTTCGGTGTCTAGTGAAATAAATTCATGCGCTTTATAAATCTTTTCGACATGAAACTATTTGTTCCAAATGGTGTCGGTGTATCTTAAGTGTGTCACCCTACGGTTCGTGAATAATGCGGACATGATCGAGACCCCTCTCAGATCAATAATCAGAAGAGGGACCTAGAGATCCATACTGACTCCCACACATTCAATGATGACTTTCTTGTGATCGTGAGAACCTTTTACGATAGAAACTTAATCCCTTTGTCTCGCGATATATTACATGTCCGAGATTCGATCATCGGTATCTTCATACCTAGTTTGATCTCGTTACTGGCATGTACTCTTTTCTCGTTCCCGTGATATAACATTCTAGTGATTAAATCACTTGCTTGCAAGCTAACCAATGTGATATCACCGAGAGGGCCTAGAGTATATTTATCCGTCATCAGGATGAACAAATTCCACTCTTGATCCATGGGCCTCAACATAACACCTTAGTAGCACTGAACCCATCTTTATAATCACCCTATTACGGTGTGATGTTTGATGTTATCAAGATACTCTTCTAGTGTTAGTGATTGAGATGATCTCATGGTCTAAGGATTAGGATTACTTAGTATCATGTTATAGCAATATAAACTCAATGACTTTGATCGTAATGCTATACTTCGGATGAATGTTCATCACACTATTCCAATAATGTTGTGACCTCGTTATTAACAACATCCAATGTCCATGATCAGGAAACCTTGATCATCTTGTTAATCAACGAGCTAGTTTATAAAAGAGGCATAACTAGGAACTTTCTGTTTGTTTATTAAACACACATGTATTAATGTTTCCGTATTAATACAATTATAGCATGCAAAATAAACATCTATCGTATACTTGGAATATACATAATAACAACTTTATTATTGCCTCTTAGTGCATATTCCCTTCAGCAACACCACTGATGCGCCTGGCACCCCTGTTACTAGCCCAAATGCAACAGAACAGCTCATGCAGATTTCAGTATAGGCTATAAAGGGAAGAAGTTGTGGAAATACTTTCACCTTATAAGCTCTATTAGGGGGAAACAGGCTATTGCCCTAGTAGATACTGGGATCACACACATTTATTGACCTCAAGTTCTCCACCAAGATAAACCGTAAAACAATAAGCAACAACTTAGAAAAAGTACTAGTTGCTGGTGGGGGAGAACTACAAACATGAGCACATGTTGCAGACTTACAATACACTATCTAAGGACACAAGTTCCAAAATTCCTTCAAGATTCTACCCTTGAAAGGATATGATATTGTCCTAGGAGGAGATTGGCTGGCACAACATAGCCCTGTTAAGTTTGACTACAAGTCCAAGCAACTGAAGCTCAAACTCCATGGACAAGACAAAGTAACTCTCTAGGATGAGTCACTTAAAAAGGGTGTTCAATTGATGTCCATAGAGAAAATGCAGAAAGCAATTTCAAAAGGAGCAATAGGCTACTGCCTCTTCCCTATCAGCTCTGCTCCTTCAGGCCCAGAACAAGAAGATGCAGAACTACAGAAACTACTAGCTAATTTCCTGGATGTCTTTGAGGAACTATCTGAATTACCACCAACAAGAGAATGTGATCATTCTATTCCACTCAAACAAGGGGCTAAACCACCAAATGTCAGACCACATAGGGTTCCTCACAAACAAAAGACAAAAATGGAAGAGAATATCAAACATCTTCTGCAAAACTCGGTCATCAGACCAAGCCAAAGGCCTTATGCATCTCCAGCAATATTAGTGAGGAAAAAGGATGGATCTTGGCGACTCTGCATAGATTATAGGAAATTGAACATGCAAACAATTAAAGACAAATTTCCAATACCAGTAATTGAAGATCTACTATATGAACTAAATTGAGATAAATACTTCACCAAACTAGACCTTAGGTCTGGTTACCATCAAATTAGGATGAAAAAAGAATATGTGAACAAGACAACATTCAGGACATACTTTGGTCATTTTGAATACTTAGTTATGTCATTTGGGCTAACTAATGCTCCTGCCTCTTTCCAATCCCTGATGAACACTCAAGATTGTCCTTGAGGTTCTCAGACAGAACAAATTATTTGCTAAAATAAGCAAATGTGTCTTTGCCAAAAGACAAGTGGAGTACCTTGGTCATGTGATCTCAGAAAATGGGGTGGCAACAGATCCCCAAAAAATAATTGTTGTTAGAGATTGGCCACTACCAACTAACATCACCAAGTTGAGAGGATTCCTGGGATTGGCTGGCTAATATAGAAGGTTTGTGAAAGATTTTGGACTCATATGCATACCACTACACAACATGCTAAAGAAGGATTCCTGGAAGTGGACAGAGGAACAAACCATTGCCTTCAATAAGCTCAAACAGTGCTTAATCATAGCCCTTGTCTTGGCCTTACCCAACTTCTCTCTTCCCTTCCAACTAGAAACTGATGCTTGTGGATCTGGTGTGGGAGCTATCGTTATGCAGTATGGGCAACCAATTGCTTACTTTAGCAGGGCCCTGGGTCCAAGATCTAGTGTTATGTCTACATATGACAAGGAGGCCCTAGCCATCTTAGAGGCTTTAAAGAAGTGTCAGCACTATTTCCTTGGCAGTGAGCTCCACATAAAAATAGACCAGAAGAGCCTCAAGTTCATCACTGAACAGAAGGTAGCATAAGGAATACAACACAAATTGTTGATGAAACTGCTGGAATTCAATTATACAATCTGCTACAAGAAAGGGAAAGAAACTAAGGCTGATGACGCCCTTAGAAGGAGAGATTGTTCAGTCCAAGCACTGACGGTTATCCAAACATCATGGATTTAATCTGTTGAACAAAGCTACATATCTAATGACAAATGCAAAACTCTACTACAGAAACTTTCCATAGATGCAGATAGTGAAGGCTTGTACACATTACAAGCAGGAATCATCAGATACAAGAAAAAAAATCTATATAGGGGATGATCAGGAATTGAAGACACAGTTGCTTAAATCATTCCACTCTTCTACTATTGGAGGTCACTCAGGCATGGTGGCCACATATCATAGAATCAAGAGGTTATTTTACTGGCCATGCATAAGCAAGACACCCACAAGTACATTTATGAATGTACAACTTGTGAACGGGCCAAAGCTAAGCATTGCCCTTACCCTGGACTCCTAGAACCACTTGACAGACCTGAATGACATGGCAACACATAACAATTGACTTCATTGAGGGTTTGCCTAAATCCAACGGGAAAGAGGTTTGTAGTTGACAGAATGACCAAACTTTCTCACTTCATTCCTCTATCTCTAAGCTGCATGGACCACCTGTGAATTCGGTAGCACAAGCATTCACATATAATGTCTTTAAGCTACATGGACCACCTGTTAGAATTGTGACCGATAGAGATAGAATATTTACTAGCAACCTCTGGCAAAAAGTGTTCAAATCCCTCAATGTCAAACTCAAATTCAGCACTGCGTATCACCCACAAACCGATGGACAATCAAAAAGGGTCAACCAGTGCCTAGAATCATACCTGCAATGCATGGTTTTCCAAGAACCAAAAATGGGTTGTGTGGCTTTCTATGGCAGAATGGTGGTACAACTCTAACTACCGTAATTCTATGAAGATGTCTCCCTTCCAAGCTCTCTATGGGTATGCACCACCAATGGTGAATGAAATTGCTCTACCTGGTCCAGAAGAAGATGTTGACGCAAGAGATTTTCTAGCAGAGAAACAGCAAATGCTAAACAAACTGAAGAAGAACTTGTCACAAGCACAAACAAGAATGAAGATGCATGCAGACAAGAAGAGAATAGAGAGAACACTAGAAATTGGGGACATGGTCTATCTGAAGATGCAGCCTTACAGAATGTCTGCCTTTGGACTGACAAGCCATCAAGTTAACTAGAAAATTCTATGGGCCATACAAAGTTATTGCCAAGTTTGGAAAACTGGCATATAAACTGCTGCTACCTGAAGGGGTGAACATACACATATTTTTTCATGTCAGCCAGCTCAACATTTGGGTACTCATGCACTACCACAACACAGTTTACCTCTAGTAGCTCTTGATGGCAATATCAAAATAGAAATAGTCCACATACTGCAAACCAGATCACTCCCGCGAAACAATATCCTGGTTACTGAGTGGCTCGTGGAATGGGCAAATCTGGCACTTGAAGATATATCTTGGGAGGACCCAATTTTATTAAGAAGGTTTTTCTTGAATCTTCTAAGAGAACTAAGCTCCCTAGAATTGGAGAGCTTAGGCCGCTCCAGGCGAGAGTGCTGGTATGGTGGCCCACATGTTGTCGAGTCCGTGGACTGCTCTTAGCTGGTTACCTGACACGCGTGATGGTGGTGGTGTGTACGTGATCGATTGGCCTGCGGCAATGTCGATTGGATCGACCGCTTTGTTAATAAAAGAAAAAATAAGGCAGACGCGAGACGCCAGACGCTACCTCTTCTGCTCGCCCCATGGGTCGCCGCCACCGCCTCTTTTACTCCCCATGGATCCCCGTGCAGCCTCTTCTACTCTCCCATGGATAGCCGCCGCCGCGACCATCTAGCCACTCTCGCCACCCGCAGCGAGGGCCTGCTGACGCTAGCAAGGAATTAGCGCGTTCGGTGCTTTCCGGTAGGGGTGGGCATTCGGTTTTTTCGGTTAATTCGGTTCGGATTTTTGGGTTTTTCTGTAATTCAGTTTCTACAAAATAGGCACCGAAATTATTTCGGTTTTCTAATTAATCGATAGTTCGGTTAGTGGAAAATTCGGTTCGGTGTTCGGTTTTTAACCGAACTTCTGGATATAACAACACTGTGTCATAATTTATGTTAGATCCATACGAGCTAAACCACTCATCGGCGCATCGGAAGCAACCTCCAGATCGGCGAGGACCTGAATCAATACATGGCTAGCTGATGTCTTGAACGCATGTGTAAAAAAGAACATAATAAGCATGAAGTATATCTTGCTCGTTCAAAAAAATGATGTCTATCTTCCAAATTGTATACATTCAATAAATTGTATGTGTTGAGATTTCAGCTAAAATACATGATTATACCCAAAACAGAAAAACAATTGAAACGCTTCCAACAAAATTCATAGACAAAATTGACAGTTAAACCACGAACATATACGTGAATATGGTTGAAGACATACGTACATGCATGGGTTGCCTGACAGCTTTTGCATGCATTTCTTTTGTCGAATGAGCTAGTATCTACATACAGTAATGGACAACTAGGACAGAATCACAAATATATTTAGCTCTATCACATATATTTTTCGGTTTGTACGGTTATTTCGGTTAACTGATATTCAAAACCAAATTAATATTTATAAATTCAGTTAATCATATTTACCAACCGAAATTAGTTTCCGCTAATTCGGGTTCGGTGTATTCGGTTTCGGTTCCGGTTAATTCAGTTTCGGTGTTCGGTTTCGGTTTTTTATGCCTACTCCTACTTTCCGGTCATCCTCTAGCACGGTCTTGCGGGGGCTGCGGATGCGAAGGCTTACGGAGCTGCCGCTGATCCCTCGCTACGGGGGTTGCAGAGGCGAAGGCTGATGGAGCCGCCGCTGATTAGCTTGGGACATAGGATATCCCATCAAAGACCGTGATGCTGCCGGAGCCACATCTGATCGGTCCGTGACATAGACGAGGCCGACCAAAACCGTGGTGCTACCGGAGCCACTGATGGTGCGACGTGGAAGCCGAGGGCTGATATTCCACCACGCCAGAGGCCATCGCCTCTAGGCCGCCCATGTCGTACCCGTCCGCCTATTAGTCAACTCGTTCACCAGCGCCGACGGCAACTCTGACCAATTTTCCACCAGGCGCGCACCTTGGACTATCCCCGCTTTCTCCTTTCCTGGTCAATGGGCAATGGAGATAGTGTTCGGTGAGGTTTGCTCTCTAATTAATCCATAGAACAACATGGTTTCTCTACAGCAAATAGCCTGAATCATACCCGGGTGTGACAATGTGACATCGGATTGTTCAGCAAATAGGGAAGCTAGACGAGGACTTTTTATTCTGCTGTAAGTTACCATGCATCTACTCTCCTTTTAATTATTCTTGTTCGTGTTCTTCCTAAAGCTAGAACGTCTCTGCAGTGCAGATTACACCACGTCTATAATGATACAATTCTAAAAGAGGGTAAAATTTATTTGCTTTTATAATGGCGCTAAACATGCAGGTATGCGATTCATTGATTAATTTACTCGTGTTGCAATCAGATTTTACTTCACATGATTTGATTTGAGCAGTTCAGCTTTGTATTTCAGAAATATGCATAGTTCACAAAAAGGTTTGCTTTCTTCTATTTATTATGTGTGGTACGGACGATTTGATTTTGAAAGTTTAGCTCTCTCTGCCTTCACCAATATAGATAGTTCATAAGAGATTCATATTTATATGATAGTGATGCTAACTATGCAGATATAAGATTCATCAATTTAATTTTCACATGTTGCATTGATATTTGTAGTCTTTAGATCTTTGTACTTTTTCGTTCTATAGGTCTTTGGAAATGTTAATTCGAACATTGCTCTATGAAAAATCACAATGCTCTAAACATCTAAGTATTTTTTTTCATGGTAGTGTATACTGCTCCACTTTGGTTTTTAGTTTCTTACTTTCACTTGCTTTGTGATCAAATATAGTTGTCTTCTCTTTTGCAGATGAACTGGACCAATCTGCTCAGCACATCCGATAATGTAGAAAATAAGAATTTTTTAATTAAGATATTTAGGTAAAAACCCATGTGCCCAGCTCTAGCATTTAGATCGATTTACAAAAAGAAAAGGAGAGGACAACAATGGTAATAACACGAAGTTTCTATACGACACCGAATGTTCAAAGTAAGCCCTCGACAATTGAACTTGTGGTTTTAGCTTATGTGTTATTTGGAAATAATGCCTTACAATGCTTGAATACTCTGGTGTCATACGGACATACAAAAATCCAGTTATAAGTTAGTAGCAAATATATTTTCCCAAAAAAGAGAGGTTAATTCCTGCACATCCTCCAGTTGTTATGATAATATTGCACTATCTCAACAAGTAAGATGAATCACTTCACAAGATTCTCATCTTTAGAAGCAATGGAAACAAGTGCTTGGCAATCTCCGTGTGGTGGAAGGGCAAACAAAACAACTGCCAAAGCTATGTTCTTTGATGCTAAATCTAGCATATTCAGATTGGCACTTTGTTTTCGTGTTTTGTTTTCGCTGATATTTTTCATGTTTCCTTTTTTTAATTTTAATTAAAAAAATCCTTTTTAGATATTTATTACCAAACTGCAGATAGGTGTTTTTATGCAAGGAGCTCCAAAAAAATCAGGGCAAGGCATTCGTGTATGACTTTGGTGCGGCTAGACGGGGTTAGTCTCTCTATGACTTTGGTGCGGCTAGATAGACAGAGACACGGAAATATTTATTTACTAAACTGTGCAATGAAGAAGAGGTTAGTCTATGTATGACTTTGGTGTAGCTAGACGGGGGTTTGCTCACAACCATATCGTTGCCTATAGAGGATGCGTCACAAGGGACAAGAAGATGCCAGCCAAGAGGATTTTGCCTAGGGGGCAGAGACACCGCACTCTGGATACCTAATCTAAAGTTTTACATGTAGCCCTTTTTTCTGTTGGCTATGTTGTTCATGTCGCGTGTGTGCACATCACGCCACGTTAGAAGTAGTCTCCATCCACGCCTATGGACCACCAGCGAGTCAGTGCTGCATTTCGGCTGCTAACATGGCAGTGTTCAACTGGTGTGTAGTAGTTGGTTGATGCACGGCGCGGATAACTCCTACAAGTTTAGCTTTGTGTGTTTTCGTTCCTGTAGGTGGACATCACGCCAGTCACTGTTGAATCCCGTCTCCTTTTAAGAGGACTCACACACCAAACTGTCTCAGTTGTGCTACATCCAAGGCCCCAACAAATCAGAACCATAACCATGATCCTGACACCGAACGAACACCCCCGTTGCAGAATCTAAGCGCTAATAGCAGAGGATGGCGCAGCGTAGCGCGTCGGGTCCATCTAGTTCTATGTAAACACTCTCAAATCCTGGCATACGGCTAACACTTGAGGACAAGTGTGTTCTGAAGAGGACGGCATTGTCAGATACTCTGCTTCTCCTGTTATAACAAGATACCTCTCCGGCTATGTTATGAAGAATCGACGGTCCACAACGACAAGGAGGATCAACAACCTTGATGAACTAGAATGAATTTATAATTTCGGCTGTTGTAAAACTAATTTACTAGTTACTTCTCCAACTCGCCGTAATAATCGAACTTGGTTATATATAGCCCCCAGGTGGGACGACTGGGCTATCGAAGAATATTCACAAACCTTATCTTTATCGTTTTACTTTGCATTAGGAATTCTAGCTTAGAAATTCCCCAATTCATAGAGGGGTCTCCGAGCTCATCGTCGGATTCTCTTAGCGGGATCTGACAAGGGTGACGAGCTGCAACATCTTTTCTGGGACGGAGCACTATACCTACTCCTTCCATTATATAATATAAGCCCTTTTTTGGAGGCGGCAATTCGGCTCGTAGGTGCAAATGCATCCATTATGAGAAAAATGTCAAAAAATTCAGAAAAAATGCTGCATATACATTCGAACATTTTATGTTGGTTCACAAGTTTTCAGGATGAGAGAACATTTTATGTGTTGTGTATAAAAAGACAAAAAATGTCATGTGAATAGTCGTATTCCTGTGACACATTTTGTCTTTTTTATACACAACACATAAAATGTTCTTTCATCCAAAAAGTGTGAACCAACATAAAATGTTCTAATATATATATGGAATTTGTTTTTGAATTTTTGATATTTTGAAGTATGTTTTTTTATAATGGGTGCATTTGCACATGCGAGCCAAAGTGAATATCCGATTTTTTAGCAAATCTTCTAAGAGCTTCTAAGAGCACTAAGCTCCCTGGAATTGAAGCTTGTGGGTGCTCGGTTAATTCGCTCGTGTGATAAACTTGGAAATGGTTTTGTATTAACCGGGTTAAAAAGTTTGGTTTATTGATATGGGCTTAGATGGTTCGACTTGATATGGGTCTAGCCTTTAAATAGTTCGGTTTAGTTCAGGTATACAGCGGAACGAGTTGGGTATGGTTCAGTTCAGGCCTATTTAGTTCGGTTCCTAATAGTTAGGATCTACTAGCAAAAATGCCCGTGCGTTGCACCGGGTAAAAAACCTAAAACGCTTTAGTGAATCACATGTGTTGACAATTCTCTTCGTTGCCACAATCGAAACCTTTCTTATATTCATGACAAGAACATGAGCGATCATAAGAAGATAATCTTGTGAGCACCTCCCTGCACAGACTTGTAATACCTCATAATTGTAATGATGGTGGGCACCACCTCTATGATAGATTGTTGAAAAACATTGTCACAATCAAATTTTGGCTCAAAGTTAGATCGACCTGCGTGACTCCAACCTTAGTCTTAATATTTTCAATTTAACATACTCTGTCTACTTCATTGTTATTTTTTAGTCAACTACTTCTAACTATGTGTTTTCAATATAGAAATAAAAAAAGGAAGGAATCTTCCTCCCTCTAACCTGTTCATACTCGCCATGGCGATGGTCCACACCTGACAAGCAACCTCCCATAAAACTTCCCGGGGCTATAACTTCATTCTTGTGAGATCTTGTACTTGCACTTTTCTGCAGAGCACCACCGTTGGCATAGATGAGAATGATGGGTCAGACATCAATCACTTTGTGATTTATTTGGTGGTCAACTGATTTCAACTCCTTCAAAAAGGTCTCACAAAGTATCTGCGGTAATAACAAAGCAAACCTCAATTGGAGCTCCAATAGAAAGTGTGCTATATTTCTCAAGAAAAGGCCGATGCATATCTACGTGTTTTTATTTTATTGAATGAAAATTGTTAACTTGTTATATGGTAGCGTACAAAATCAATCTCCTACTTTTTTATATCATATGACTCTGAGCTCTTAAGATCAAGAAAAGTTTCTAGGTTTTTAATGTATACCTGAATATGGTTAGGTCGGGGTTTGTGCCGTTTGGAAAGGCCATGGCTGCTGTTGGATCCTGCAATTCTTGCCTATTCATCCTAGTCTTTCAGTGGTTGATGCATCGAGAGAAGCAGCAGGCGAGCACCAGGACGTATGGCTCCGGAGGGCCTGCGTTGACCGTCGACCCCCAGCGTGTGGTGCATCTGAAGGGATCGAGAGGAGTACAATCAAAGCACAATCAAACGAACCAATCCAAAGCAACAATGAAACCAAAAAGGGATCAGAGAGTTGTCTCATCATTCTGGCGCGCTTGTCCTTCTCCTGGACAGCATCATCCTTGAGCACCCTCTCCATCTATCCAATCATAGACGAAAACTATTAGAACATATAAATCTGTCAGCGGCGGACATACGTGGGGGTTCAGGGTTCAGTTGAAACCCTATTTTTTTGGAAACACATGATACCAAATATCACGTAGAATACACAATAGCCGCCACAGAATAGAGTATCATACACAAATGATATGCATAACGGTTTGAAGCTTCTGTTAGGGTCACCAAGTGCAAATCAAGATCACAGAATAACTTCCGCAACATACTATTTTTGAAAGAATGATAGCCGAGATTGAAGGATATTAAAGGATAAAATCACCAATAATAGAACAACCGGATACAAAACTAACAAGTCGGATGTGGAGGGCTAGGGTTTATATCTCAGATTTTCAAGAAGAGGATCACAAAGGTTGAAGACGAACGTGCTGCCATGTCTAGGTCGCTGGTCCCACATCCTTGTCCCTGCGGTGCGGAGAGAAAGGGGTCAGCGCGCACATAGATAGAGAGCTGCCGCGAGCTCGCCCTTCAGCCGCAGGCACTCATCGTTCCAACCCGCTATACATGGCTACCGCTGCTACAGAGAGAGAAGACAGAGGAGAGAGCAGACCCGAGCGATGTGAGAGAGTATGGAATGCACCTGATGTCACGGTCGTGCCTCCCCATCCTTTGATAACACGGGGCGGACTACAGCTCGACGATGCGGCGTTGGGCTGAATCTCGACGGCGCACTGCTAGATAACGACGGCTTGATCTGATCCAGATTGGAGAGTCCAAGGCACCAGGGAAAGAACCAATAACTACCCGATCATGAGTTCATGATCGGACCTTCATCGCCTCTGCCTCCATACGTTCTTCTGATGACATTAGATGAGATCCCGACAAGGATCTTCACGATGTTCGTATTGTTCGATCGGGTTAGGGAAGGTATTGGGTAGTTCTCACCGCGGTGGACCTCGTCTTCTCAATCTCATGTGGTGGTCGTGTATATATGCCATATGGAAATCAGGGGTTGGACCGGTTTAACGTTAGTGCATGTGGCACGTAGGCGTTGGCGCACACGATCCGATCCCTCCTCTATTTTTTTGGGCGCTTATTATTTGCACTTACCGGTGGCATGGTGGGTAATTTCGTGTTTGGTTGGAGGATAAAAAGGTCTAAAAAGTGTTAGACCGGGAGAAACACTTCGTGCTTTATTATTATTAGGTATAGGTATTAGGTATAGGTATTAGGTATAGGTATAGGTATAGATATAGATATAGATGGTTTAGAACCCGGTCTTTGCTTTGGTTTCGTCCCGTCCAAACGAACGTTGCTTTGGTTCCACCGCAAGAATAAGAAGCGGCAACTCGTTAGAAAAATTGTATATAGGCTGAATGCGAATCTGTCCGGCGTGTCTGGACGGTAAACGAAAGAGAGAAAAAACAAAGGACTTGCCAACGTGTACAAATTCCGCCAGCGCATGATAGCGATCCAACATCCTCCTACCCCATCAGGACTCTGGGACTGTTTGGTTAGGCTTAAATCTAGCTTTTAGAGTTTGGCTTATAAGTAAAAAAAAAATACCAAAATATGTGCTTTTGGTTTCGGTATTTTTTTTAACTAGACATAGTAGACGATGGTATAAGGCAAAAGCCAAAAGCCAAAGCACATATTTAGATGCTTTTGTGGCTTATAAGCCAAGAGCAAAAAGTCATAAGTAAGCATAATTAAACAGTCCCAGAGTCCTAGGTCCGTGATAGTTGTTGGCCTTCACTACGTCGCTCCAGCCTCCGCAGCGCCACCTCGTTGGCCTTTTTAAGCAGGTCACTCGCGGCCATTTTTTTCCATCGCTGCTCCTACTTTTCCCAAATAAGCCAAGTTTAGTAGCCATAGCCGAAAGCACTGGATCGAGAGGAGGGCGACTTGGCCACCCCCCAAGCCTGCAGCGTAGCCGAGGCCAACAAGGAGAAAGGAGGTGCGGCCTGCACGCTTCACCACCACCGCCCCCGTCACAGCCATCCTTGCCCGAGGAATTCTCCATTGACCTCTACGGATTTGAGTTTGGCGTCTCCATCCCGATCCCACCGGTTCCCCATGGCGCGGAGCTACTCGTGGCCATCCAACACGAGCACAAGGTGTGATTCATGGCGGAGCAGTAGTCGGATCCACGATGGGATCCCGACAATTTAGCGACCTAGATCGAGTTCTTCCGCAAGCATTGAGAGAGGGAGCTCGCCAGGCACTACGGCGATGGCCCACCGTTGGCCAGGTGCTAAGACGATGGCGGACAACAACGAGGCCGAGCTTAGGCGAGGAACTACCCACGCCCCCGCTTGCCTCCTCCGACGTCTCTACTCCTAGCACAAGACCACCATCGGGGGAGTACATCAACCTCACCCATGACGATGAAGAGTAGGCGTCGCCGATGCATGAAACAGTTCCAGGCCAGCATTCTTTGTTATGTATCATTTTTTTTATACTCGCTTCGTCCAAAAATAACCAATTTGAATTTGTCTAGATTCGCATGTATCTAGATATGTTTTATTGTATAGATACATGTAAATCTAAATAAATCCAAGTCACTTATTCCTCGAACGGAGGGAGTACATAATTCATGTTTCAGTTACTCCCTCCGACCCATATTAGTTGACTTAGATTCGAATATATCTAGACATGTTTTAGTACTAGATACATCTGAATCTAGTCAAATCCATATCAATTAATATGGATCAAAAGAAGTAATGAAAATATGTTAAAAAAAGCCCGATCAACTTGGACCTTTTTTTAGTCTAGCCGGACGCACTGGTCTGGACACGCCGGACCGTGATCCATCGGACCGAGTGAACCATTGTTTAGCTGTCCTATAAATGGATCATTGCCGCTGGAGATGTCTTGAGTAAAAAACTAGAAGTGATTTGATAACTTCTCTTGATCAGATCAACCACGGCACCTTCCTGCCTACACCGCGTCATCGTGAATGGACGAGTCATGCATGTTGTTCACCATGCACGACAGCACACGTGGATAACTGAATTCAACCCATCAGTTTAAACCACGGTTCCTGGATCAGTTCAATTTGTTTTAAAGGAAAATTTCTTGCGGTTTAGTTTTGGTTGGGTGGCAATACAAATTTTAGTGGATCAGTTTGGGTTGGGTTCAGGTGGGTTCAGTTTAGTTATGGTTGAGTTCCCCAACCATTGCCAGATTCTTAGTGTCGTGCCACGAATCAAGCTACGTGTCGGGTTGCCTTCACGTTTTATTTCCCAGAGTCGGTTCCTGGTCAAAGTGTGGGATTCACAAACTCACAATCGTCTTTGGCCACCCCATCTATACTCTCATAGCCGCATATTTCTCCGCTCAGGTTCTCGCGTGGAGATGGACGACCGGCGGAAATACAGCGACATGAGCAATGGCTGTCGAGTGCACTTCGCCTCCTCCAAACCCGCCACCATTCACCTCGCGAGGCGGCAGATCGATCTCCACCATCTCCGTCTTTGGCGTCGTTGCCGCCGGTGTCGAGTCGTCGTCCAAGGCATTAAGGAGGAGCACACGGGAAGCAGGGCGGCGATGCACACCAGATCTGGTTGTTCTCCTTTGGGTGAGGTCAATTCCATCGGTGGCCCTGCCCTTCTTTCTATCCTTGATGCAGAGTAACGAGATCCAGCACAAACAGTAGGATTCGAGGATGCAATTTCTTCTTTACGAGCCTCCTCGATGCTCCAGTTCCCGGTCGTCGTCTTCCACTTGGCATTGATATCCGGTGGTGAGAAGCCCAGGCAAATCGTTTCTCTTCTTTTCAGGCAAGCAACATCTGATTCCCTTACTATACACAAGCCCATATGAATACGAAGATAAACAAATCTAAGTAACAGTTCATACTGCCTTAAGAGACGGTATAATATAGCAGACAACATACAGTCAGATTTAGTCCTAGAAAAGTAACGTTTTGGTTATGTACTTTTCAGGTTGGTTAAGATGTGCAGTTCAGATTGAAAAAAAAGATGCACAGCTTGGAGTAATAGGTGAATTGCATTATTTGAGCCAGCATTTCAATTTCTTGCTCGTTATGTTGCTCTGAAGACAACCTAAGTTGTTTATGTATATTCAGCTTGGAAACATGAGGTGATGTCATCCCGTGCTGAAGCCCAAAGCTAATAATGGTTAACAAATTAATTTAGCTTTGCTTCAGCTTAATCTATTGAAATGAAGGCTAGAAGCTACCTTTGAGTTTTCTTCTGATCTAATTGCAATGATAGGTTGAATTTTTATTACTTGTGGTGAAGAGTTTGCAGGGATAACTTAACCATATTCTTAGTTAACATCATAGCTCATGAATCTTGATATGTGCTAATTTCAGTTACATAAATTGATTTAGATCATGTATACATATCACAATAGAAATCCATAGTCAAAGATAGGCTTAGAGATTGTCGACTTCGAAAAACTCACTTGTTTGTGACCGGAGGGAGTGTGTTCTAAAGTACCCAGTAGTCTAAATGAGAAGAAGTATTTATTTGAGCTGCTTCATTTGGTTAGAAATATCATATGCGTGTAGGATCTTCCAACTTGAGGCACATGAAGGCCAAAGTTTGCTTCTGCCAAAATGTGGGAACGCTGTTTTGTATTTCCGGGTGATATTATGTATTCTCGGTTCAGGTATTTAGTTTGTCCATCCTATCTCTAACACATATATTTATCTATGCTAATAGCTAAGTATATGTCTGTTATTCATTCTTCTGCAGGCAGTTCATATTTTGTAGGGAACATGGTAACGAAGCTCTTGCCGATGAAACATTTTTTCTTTAGTCCAGTACCCCAGCTGACTAATAAAATACACGTATTGTGGTTTTCATCAGCATTACGCCTGATTGGGATTAGTTCTATCCATGGTGGCTGGTTCTTCTCTCCAGAGTTTGTATTTCATGTTTCAGGCGCTCCTGGTTCATGTCGATGGCGACGAGGCGGAGAGTTGAGATGAAAGTAGGTAGAATATATGCTGGTTCTGCCCAAATGCATCTATGGCATATTTTATTATTTGGTCGACCCTGCTCCAAACTCCTCATGTTCTTTCTCCAAAATAGCATCCCTGCTTGTTGTGTACTTCCAACTTGGTGGTTAGATCAGGTCTGTATTGGGTACTTCGTTTAGGGTAATTTCATGACTCCAATCTCCTATTGCTTAAGCCATTTCATCTCTTCCTCCACAGGCCTGAGGTTGTTCCTCCTTTCAGACCCCTCGCCGTGTCAACCGCCATCCCTGATGCGCGTACGCGCCACTGCAGCATGTCCAGGTCAATGCGTAGCAGGAACCAGGGGCATGTGCTACAGGCCTACAACCTCCAGCAGGTCGACCTCATCCACGGCATCAAGAGAGACATGGCCTTTCAGCGCTACCGTGTACCGTGTCGGCATCTCTATCCCTTGACCTGCGTGTGACAGGAATGTGAGCGAGCTACATTATGCTACTGTTGATATATTACCTTACGCCGAGAGTGATTGCGTGTTCTGAATGCCTGCAACATTTTGTCTGTTTTGAGTTTAGTGTTCCTTTGCATTCAATCACGTGGAGAAAATAAACGATAATAGCAAAAGTCGGTGCAGCAACGCGCGCAAGGTCCTTCTAGTAAGAAAGGAAGGAGTAGCTGGAATCAAGCTCTACAGTACATGGGTCGATACCAAAGGTTTCTCCCTTTTTTTCCTGACGAATTCTTCTCCTCTTATTCCAAAGTCAAACTAAAATATTTTCAGTATATCAGCTAACCCTCGCACAAACAACAATAGGGCAATTACCATCCTAAACACAAGAATGAGCTGTGTCGGCGTTTATTGATTTTTGCAAGAACTGTCAGCTTGATTGTATGAGAACATGGCTGCAAGGTTGGAAATTCGTAGCAGCAATGCTGCCTATATATAGCTTCTGCCCTTTCATCTACTTAGATGGAAGTGCAATCCAATGAAATGCATATAACTCAACAAGACCCTCTTATTGTTTTATTGAGATGAAGACCTTTTGCCGTTGCTGCTAATAAGTTGTTCTTACAGTGTTGCTCTTAAGAATCCCACAAGGGGGAAGTTCTGACGAAAATCGTGTTTCATACTGGTTCTACAGAAAGGGTAAAGCATGGAACCACTCCACTTATTGTTTCACTAAAGTACTCCCTCTGTCCCAAAATAGATGTCTCAAGTTTTTTAAAATTTGGATGAATCTATATACTAAATAGTGTCTAGATTCGTCTAAATTTTGATAAATTTAAGACATCTATTTTAAGACAGAGGGAGTAGTATATTTTGTTTACTCTTCAGGCTGATCGGATGGAAGCCATTCTAGAGTGTTGCCACTAGACATGGGCACAATCACCCCTGCACCGTATGCATAAGTTGCAGGGACTTTCCATCCGCTCCTTCTCAGAACAATCTTGGAATTATTCCTTGGGAGACCGTAAAAATCTGGCCCATTGAAGCTTGTAAACGCCTCTAGCTTATCCAGAGCACCAGCCTGAAACATGAAAATATATGTTAGGAAATTCTAACACTTTAGTGTATGTATTATTTTACCCGTACGACTGTGATAGCTTTATGTACCTGATATCATTATAACTGTGATAGCTTTATGCATTCTAGTTCTTGGTACAATGGTAACAATCCAAACAAAATACTTGAACTAGAAAAGAGGAGAGAGCGACAGAGAAAAAAAAGATATTACCTGTTCAAATACCTTCGCATAAAGAGAAAGAGCAACAGGAGCGCTATATATTCCTGCGCAACCACAGGAACACTCCTTCATCCGTTTATCATGGGGAGCACTGTCAGTACCAAGAAAGTACTGCCTGCTCCCACTTGTTACAGCAGAAACAATAGCTTGTCCTGAGGTAGAAGATTCAGAAACTGTAAGCTGACACTGGATGTTATAGAAAGAAGAAAAAGGAAATGGAGTATATTTTCTACCATGTAGAACGCTAGTGACATCCTACAAATGAAGGAGGTAAAGTTTTATGATAAAAGAACGCAGGAACACCATGTTCATATATACGAAATTATAATGCTGGGTAAAAGCTGACTCTAATCATCACAAGGAAAATAATAATAATGTAAAGCAGGAAGAGCAATGATATAAATCTAGTTTTTACTGCTGAAGGAGTATCCAAGTAAATGCTTTATAAAATAGATACCTTAATATGAACAATAAGCGAACAATAAGCGACGTGTAGGATGTTTTGCAGAAATAGAGATACGAGGGTTAGGACATGAGAGTGAGCAGATCATACTGTGAGTTTCTCTCTTTAGTACTGGCAAGCAGTAATTGTGAGGCTGTAAACCACCCTGAAACAAGGCATTCCTGTTGAGAAGGAGATGCTGTGGAGTAACCGTTGCAGCAACATGACCTAAGAGCACAAAAATGTAACAAACATATATAAGAGCAAACAGAAGTATTAAGGTCATTGTAGTAGCACACACCTTCTTTGCATGATTCTACAAAGTTCACGGCATCCATTGTAGTGATATGTTCCATAACAATTTTCAGCTGTGGAAGTTTTTGTACAAGTGGTGCTAATATTCTCTCAATGAAAACCTTCTCGCGGTCAAAGGTGTCAACGTGAGGATCTGTGACTTCTCCATGAACCTGAAAGAAATGAAAAAAACAGCCATAAAGGTGTCTGACCATGCAAGAGCCAATAGTACTAACTTAACACAAAATCTTCTGATAAGTTAAGTATTGTCAAGGCAACAAATGACAACCACATTTAACATCTGAAGTAAAACTGAAGACTAACTTGGCAGATGGAACTAAACTTTCAGGCGCATGTAGGAAGAAGAGCAACAACTACTTACAAGTAAAGGCATGCCCTGCCTGACCATCTCTTCAAGGACAGGCAAGCATTTCCCCAATATATCAGTTACACCGTCTTGGGAGTTTGTGGTTGCTCCAGCAGGATACAACTTGACAGCAAAAACCACACCACTCTTTCCTACCAACCAACACAACAAACATGGCATGAAACATTGCGATCTACCATTTCACAATTCAAGACTGAAATAGGAACATAATAACAGTTACAAGATGACACGAAATCATTAAGCGAAGTACTGTAAGCACATCAACCAAGTTTATTCCAGCTTCTAACATACTAGTATAAAATAACAATGTGGTGACAGACTCATTGAGCAAATGCACATCAATACTAACCAATAGTGTTTGCTAGTTGGGAGCTGACAGATGCAGATAGTCGATACTACCGCACACAAGACACAACCATGAAGTACATGCAGGAACAAACAGCTAAATAACCTATTGTAGTAGGGACTAGGGAGATTCCTTACTCGCGATCTTGATTTCTTCCGGGCTGGTGGTGTCCGTGAGGTAGAGCGTCATGAGAGGCGTGAAGCTACTCCCGGGTGGCAGTGCCCTCAGGATCTCCTCCCTGTACTCCAACGCGCGTGCCGTCGTTGTGACCGGTGGCTTCAGGTTGGGCATGACGATGGATCTCTGAAAATGCCTCGCGCTGCCACACAGCATATATATACATCGAAAGTACAAAAAAACAGTTCAGGCATTGCGCCGAACACTTCGCGTGCGTTACTGAAACTAGCAACTGGTAGTTGCCCAAGGGAACCTGTGGGGGAGCACAGCGGCCAGCACTTCGCCGTCGCGGAGGTGAAGGTGCCAGTCGTCGGGACGCGTGATGGTAAGCTGCTGCTGCTGCGGCGGCGGCAAAACGGAGGAGGCCATGGCGCTCGCCGTCGTGCTCAGGCGGTGGGAGAAAGGATGGATTCGGACCCGGTGTGGAGGCGACGGCCGCAGCAATGAGACCAAAGGCTTCGGATGCGGGTGCGCCGACACGGTGGTGGTGGTGATCGCGATCTGCATTGACTTCACTTTTTTCGTATATTCTGTTTATTTATCTTCCCTCGCGAGCGGCGTGGAGCAGCGGGACAGCGGGAGCGATGGGCAAGAACAGAGAAGAGCTCGTGTTCTCTGGGCTGTTCTAGGTACGATAAGGCCCCGCTTGTGGGCTCGTGGGCTTATTGGGTCTATCAGAGCTTCTCAGGTGTGTACAAAAATCAGCGACACGAATTCAAGAGAGTGCTAAAATAATCTGAGAATCAGAATTGGACTTCCATTTCATGTAATTAAAGAGATTTTTTCGAATCGTACAAAAGCATGGCTCACGTCTTTTTGGGATGCCCTTCCACGGGTTGAGCGTTCGGTATTAACAGAAAAATCGGCTGCTATAATAAGAAAAAATGTTCGTCCAATTCGCCCCCCCCCCCTCCTCTCTCTCTCTCTCCTTTTCTCCTCAAGCCACAACCTAGTGGTGCAATCCAACACATGGCCATTATCATTGGTCCATATCATGTCACGCCAACCATTACTACAAAGATGAATTGTTTTCATATCTCGTCCTCATTTGGTTATCTTGTGAATGGAATCCTACTTGAGAGACATACCTGACTAGGTCCATAACCATGACATCAAGAAGAAAAGACAAGAAAGCCCTAGGAGTTAAGACCCCCAAGCAAAAGGTCTATAAAAGAAGAAGGAAGAAGCAGCCAAAGCAACACTGGAGTCTCCGGCATGCACACCCCGGAGTCTCTGCACGAAGTCTCTGACTCAGTCTCCGGGCTAACTTCTAGAAGCTACTGCGAGTAGTCCGGAGTCAACCCTGTAGTCTCCGCCCCCCGCACCCCGGAGTCTCCAGCCTGAGTGACACTGGCCTGCGAGCCTCAAAATGGGCCTAGTCCATGTTTTGCCCAAAACTTTCTGTTTATGCCTAAACTACTCCTAGCTCGTGGCTGGTCTTTATATAACCCTAGAATGAATATTGAATAGATGTGGAACCTCTCTACGATCTACACCAAGACCTAGGCTGTAAAAGGCACTCGTCGTATGAGCGCTTTTTCTATCTTTGGGTCTCTATTGATTGCAATCTATTCATGACTAGATTCTAGCGGCTCTGGATCGATCTTTCCTCCATGGATCTCTACCTATCGGTCTCTTTCGCGAGAATTTTATCGGGTTGGTGATTCGGGTCAAAGAGCAAAAAAATATATACAAAAACTAGAACAAATCAACTTGGCCATCCAGGAATCCAAAGATGAAATGCCTTCTTTTCCACATGAGAAAAGCCCCTTAATCTTGCCCATCACGCAGGGCTAAGAACTTCAACGGTCAATAGATCTGTCATCCGTGACATTGTAGGGTTTACTCACCCATGAACGACAGAGATGTGAGCGTGGCACATACTCAGGGTGCCAGGTGGGACTGTCCGCGGAAGACCCACATATGTCCGCACAGACCCGCATAAGTTATGTGGGTGTCTCGCGGGAGCCCGCTATATGTATGTGGGTGCCCACCATCCCACTTATGCTCACATATGTCCGCAATAGTTAAATTGTATATTTTTATAAAAATTAAAATGGTACTTTATCTATCTTAAAATAGATATTTTGTGCCTAGATACATTAAAATTTAGACAAATCCAAGGCACTTTATTTTTAGACGGAGAGAATACGTGTTTTCTCATATACAGTTGTTGGCACCTCGACGGAGCTACCAATTATGGAGATACCGGCAACACACTAACTCGCGACATGGAACAATGCGAAATTTATGTGGAATGTGGGATAGCCTATTTATTTTTCTGTTTACGCGTGAGATGTCCACTTAAATTTTTTATATGAGCTTGGAAAGCGGGTTGCGTGGGTAATCCACTCTCACCTGCAGCTTGAGGCACATCCTGTCTTAACAAGCGGCATCCGCACTCACGATGGTCCCAAACAACTCACCGAGGTCACCCGCCAAGGCGCGCCACCCGCCCGTTCCACATGAAATCTGGCCATGTACGTAATTGTGTTGCCTCACGGGGCTTCCATCATTAAGCTTCTGCGTGGAACTATTCAAGCTAGTATGTCCATCCAGACGTGCATTTCCCTCGTGCTAGCCACCAAAACAGAAGCATCTTCCTGGTCCTGAGAAGCCGACAACAACCTGTAGTAAGGAATCAAACCCAAAAGACCTGGTCCGGGCTGAACACGATGCAGGACAACGTGGCGCGGACCCAGATCTCCGATCAAACCCAGAGCGCGTCAATCCACGGGAACCAGGCTCCCACCTGTATAGGCTGGTCCAGCCTCTGCCTACTGCCTACTGCCTACTGCCAAAGATCTACAAAATCTAGCCTTCCAAAGCGATAGGACTTGCATACCGTTGCGTAGCGAGAAAAAGTAGAGTAGTAGCCATCACTTTTGCCCCAAATCCACATGCACGTCGGAGACAAGAAAAACGGGAGAAAGATTCCACCGAATATATAGAATTTGGCCGTAGGTTCATTTTCAATCGTCAAATGTTTTTAATATTTTGAGCCGTCCGATCAATATACAGTGACCAAGATTTTCTTTATCATTCACTTACTCCGATCCAAATTAGTTAACTTGGTTTTGTCTAGATTAGATTCAGATATATCTAGCATTTATCTAAATTCGGATGTATCTAGCGCTAAAACAAGTCTGAATATATCTGAATCTAAATAAATCAAGTCAACTAATTTGGGTGGAAGCCCTTCCAAATATAAAATATTTTGATAGACTAAAATAGTCTATTAAAACGTCTTATATTTTGATTTTCAAGACAGAGATAGTAGTATTTTTTTTCTTACAGCATTTATCATTATCATAGTACTATATTACGAGCTTATCCACCAAGTGTATCTTTCTATGTAGAGGACTGATATGCCCTAGTAACGATTGTCGAAAAATAGGGTTATATCGAACAAGACCAACTAGTAACATGGATTCAAATATATTCCCTCCTGTCTATATTACTGATGAGGTATATACATAATTAGTACCACAACTTGCATTGGATATACAGTTTAGTCCCACAAGTTGCAAAATGGACAGCCGTGGTACCACAACTTGCATTTAGAGAACAAATAGGTCCAAAGGCAATCAGAAGATGACATGTGGTGTCGTAACTTTTACAAAAAAGACCCTTAAATATTGTTCTGTGCCACATGTAACTGGGGTGCTGCCTTAGATGCGGGACCCATGTGTCAGTAGCCAAAGGAATAATTAAAATTATGTGCTAAGGTGGGGAATTCGAAACCCTTTACCTAATGCTACCGCCTACACGCGTGTACCACCAGACAAAATACTTCTTACTTATATTGATTTGACGACTTATTATACTAAAGAAACCTGAAGCGGAAGCGGTGCACGCACATAACCAATGTGGACGTGCCCTGGGCCATAAGACGGCTAAGCTTCGACGACTATGTGGAGCCCCTAAACTTCTACCTTTGTCGCTTCTCCGAGTTTGACTGCGAGACGTGTGGCAGCAGACTTGGCGTCGACAGACCGTGAGGTGAACACCACGGACACCACAATAGCAGCATGGTGTTGATGATGCTCAAGTCCTGCCAAATAGCGACGTCCATGCTCAAGTACCCCTGGTACGAGATGTATGGAGATGAGCATCGGATGACTGCCTACTACGAAGGAACTAGTCCCAGAAACGGCGGCCTTGGTCTAGCAGACGGGCAAGCCACGGAGGCGTCGTTGCTGCCGGCGTTGCTCACCTCGCCCTCTCCGTCCATGCCATGCAGGGCATCACCGTGAACTTCGTTGCGCTCGTTGTTGAGCAGAGCAATCACGAACACCTTCGCGCTGTGCAGGGCTTCGTCTTGCAGCAAGTCATCGACGCCATGATGTAACCATTCAGAACTGGGATGGCACGGATGTGTGAGCAACAGCAGCGCCATGTGTGCTGCTACTTGGTGGACACCTGGAGCACCTGAAATGCGAGCGACATGGGGATAGTCAACTTGCGCGAAGGCGCGAAACACATACATAGGGGCTCGACGAGGTGGGTAGACGACGTGTGTGGGAATGACGCTCCTTGACCCGCGGCGACAAAGCCCATGGTGTGGCCACTGAAGTTCATCGGTAAGCTGTGCTTACATGTATGATTATTGCTATATATAAACGTATCTGCTAATATATATTAGAAAGTTATTCATGTTATAGTGGTATCAGCTTGCGGATTTCTGTTTTTACGTTGCGTGTTCGATTCCTAGTATTGCGCTTGTAATGTTAATTATTCCTCCGTGCACTGACACATGGGTCCCGTAGGTAAGGCATCACCCGTGGTTGCATGTGCTAGAGAAAAATATTTAAGGGTCTTTTTTTCTAAAATAACGCCACATGTTAGTTTCTGATTGTCTTTGGACCTATTTATTCTCTAAATGCAAGTTGTGGTATCACGGTTGTCCATTTTACAACTTGTGGGACTAAATTGCATATCCAATACAAGTTGTGGTACCAATTGTGTATATACCTCATTAATGATCTCAACTTTATTTAGATGCGAATACATCTTGTTCAAATATTTAATGAGATACATACGAATCTAGATAAAGTTAAGGTCATTAATATATAGACAGAAAAAATAATTTTTTAAATAAAAACATCCTAGTATTATCAAATTTGCACAAAATTCAATTAAACATGTATGTCTTCCCTTAGTTTAACTCTTTGTCCTTGGTCGGTAGCCAAAACCTTGCCACAGCGTCATCGCATTAGCATTGTTGCTCCCGAACCCGAATCTTTTCTAGTGGCCACCCATACCTCCTTCCTCATGTTCAACGAACAGCCATCACAACTTCTACAACCGTCATCTTGTCATCTAGTTTACCGACCACATCTGTCTCTCTAACACCTTACATTACATGCTGGTGGGGTATCTTATCGACTAAGAACATCTCTAGCAGACATAGTAAAGGGACGAAATCATAAAAATAACCGTTACTTTTCGGTTTTGCGTGATAGAAGTCCACAACATACGTCCTAAAATGTACCGAACCGAAAAAATACCCCCGCGGAACCAGAAAAACACAGGTTTCGAGCCCGACCTGGACGCGAACCATATCCTCCATTTCCGTTGGCGGGAGGGAAGTTTCAGCTCATTCCCCTCCCTTCCGCCCGCAGAGCCGCCGACCGCCGCCGTAGATTTAGGTCGCTCCCGCTTGATTCCTCACGCGCAGACCGCCGTCGGAACCCGCCGACCCCGTTCCCCAGCCGCTGTGGGTCGGAAAACTCCTCTCTACGCAGATCCGATCGCGCCCCACCGTCGCCGTCCTCCCGCCGCCCGTCAAAGGTAAAATCCGCCACAACTCGAGTTCGAGCTCGTAGATCTCTTCTCCGGAAGCTCTAAATATCGCCCGTGATTTGTAGATGGACTTGGACCCTTGCAAGCAATTTTTATTGGTCGACTCGTCCTCCTTCGACGACTCGGATGTGGAGACGGTGCTCGGGAACCACCGTCAACACATGATAGTGGTCGTTCTCGCCCTCAAGGAGGAGGACGACGACATGAGGAAGAGGCAGCGAGGCTCCACGGTTGGCCGCCTTTGCATCCCTCGCAATCGCAAGTTGGGAAACGACATGCTCATGCGAGATTATTTCGCCGAGGTACCCACATACCAGCTCGTTTTTGGGATAAGAAAACTCTCAATAACATAATGACATGTTGTATCATTCTTTACAACATGATTGTTGAGGATGAGAGGGGTCTAGACTTGGATATATTCTACGACAATGTTGGCAGCCGTGTGAAGCCAGCTAAAAATCCAAATGCCATCCAAGCCTTCCTTCAAACCTACCGAGACATTGAGAACATGACCACCCACGACCAGCTGCATCATGACCTTATTGAGCACCACTGGTAGCTATTTGAGAGGAACTAGGCTGCCACATTTTATCATTCATGTGTGTGAAATATTATTTGCATTCGGAACTATTCATTTGATTTGGTCATTTGTTGTAATTGGATTATTGTTTATTTTATTTGTTTGAACAATTGTTGTAATATACAATTAATAATTTCGGGCTTTTACTTTACGTTGGTATCATATTTTTGTTTGAAAATGCGAGATATGTGATAAAATTGACAAAAAATAGTTCAATTTACGAGTTCGACTCTTGTCGTGGCGGAACAGACCCCTAGACGCGACAACTTGTCACCTTTGCATTGGTCTTCATCAATTGGCATATATAACTTCTCATCCTTGTTACCCGAGCCTCACTTATTAACCTCTTTGTTGTATGAGAGTACAACTAGGTTTAGTCTCACGAAGACACTGATCATCAATTTCGTTAACGAAATATCGTCTATGCCATAAATTGTACTATTAGAAATTTCTTTTGAATGTGACTCAAACGGTGTATTTTCTCTGGTGTATAACTCGTATATACTAACCAAATTAATGAACAAAGTGTTCAAAAATACGTGCAGGTCTTATGACCACGACAAACGGTGTGACATATAACACGTTTGATTAGATATAGCTCTCGCATGGGTCTCGGTCTTAGTTGGAGTTTAGGCGTGCATGTGCGTCTTCGTTGTAGACTTAGAGTATATCTACTCGACCCACTATAATATAGAGGAGTAAGACATCAAATATTCTTTACAGAGCATATTTACTTCTTTAAAAAAGTGTGGTTTCTAACCGAAACCCTAGAATCAACTCTTTAAATGGCCAACGATAATTCAAACTACATAAAACAAGGATTAAAACTATATTACATAAATTTAAACAAATCTAAACAGAAAAAATGGCGTGGCTATCAGAGCTGCGGCCAAAGTACTTCTCTAGCATCCTCTCTGGTGAGGAGTCGATGTCTCCAATGAAGTCGATGACCGACGCATGGGACGACATGTCAGCGGCGGAGCTCCTACTCGCATTGTACTTCTCATACGCCCGACGCACCTCCTCGACGCGCTCTAGACTCTGGTGGCGGAGCTTGTCCATGTACTCTTCGTCGGAGCGCTGATGGCACCAAATCACGTGAATACCATTTCGTTGGGACTCCAAACACAAAGTGATGTTGCAAGGATGTTTTTTCCACAAGGATATCATAGGGTTTAATACCGAACTCTTATACAAACAGTACAACCCTTTCCCTCTCCTCTTCCAGCAACCCGCAAAATAAAATAGTTTGTCTTGTGGCCCCAACTTCACCATGTGGTTGTCAACCACAAGATTTTGTATTAGAATTGAAAAATAAAACAAATAACACAATAAAACTAAATTAATAATGCAAGCAATGAAAGTAAACTAATCTATATGCAAAGCTAAAACTAAATGCAGTGGTAATGGTAGTGTTGTTTTGGGGGTTTGGATGGTAAATGCAACAAGTAAAAGTATTGTATTTTAGGATTAAATAAATGTAGAAAATAAAAGAGGTTGTAAATGAAAGTAAACGATGTTTATTATGATTAAAGCGGACTGGATTCATGGGTTCACTTGTCTACTCTCTCATAAACATGTTGGATCAAAAACAACATTAGAGATACCATAAATCTTGATGGAACCTTCATTTAAGTGTTTGGTTCTCATTCATATGAGCATCACGTCCTATAATCAAGACGATGCAACACATCTCCCTCATATTCTAATAGTAAGAAAACTCTTTAAACTAGATTTAACATAAACAAACTATAGCATTATTCAATTTGATATGATATTGAATAACAAATATGCCACATCGAACAAACGAGATCATCTTTGTTGTCACTAGATGATAATAGCATAACTATTTCATTCTCCCTTGTGAATAACAAATAAAAGGTAAAAACCTTAGTAGATTTCAAATTTTTTGTCACTATCCCGTTACTATTACTCGTTGCTCCATCTAGTGCACACTTTTCCCACATGCGTCCTAGCATACTAGTTTGATCAGAACATCTATACATGAATGGGGTAATCATATGCATGTATAATATTGAAAAATCGGAACCTCATATAATCATCTCATAAAAAATATCCACCATAAGGGAATTACATATATGTGATCATAATCATGTAGGATAACTCATATAGTTTTTAAACAATCATATCGCGAGAGATTGTGTGTGAGATCAAGCTACTTACATAAACCCATATTTCGGGGGTAGACCACTCTAGATAGGATGCAGATGCAACCCGAGGCGAGTCCGACATCGTTTTCGCCTCCACTCTTTGAAGGTCTCTACCTCTATATTTGGTTTTGTATGTTTCCATCTTCATGCTCCGTCTCTTTGCTAGATCGCGATGGGAGGTATGTTTACAATAGGTTTTAGGTTAAGATGAAGAGAACTGTGTGAAGATGCACGTCATGGAGCCACAAGGCAGCAAGTGGGACCCATGGCGTAGCAGGGGAATCTGGCCATGCTATGGGCCCTATCTTGGGCCTCGTGCACCCCTTTAGCTCCAAGTGCTCCAGATCTTGATTTTTTGTGAAAAACTTCTATAAAAAAATCTTAGGACCTTTTAAGTCTGCGAAGGTCTCTGAGAGTAAAAAATGACACAAACATGGCTTCCCTCTTAGCAGAGTTATAACCCAAATAAAGGGATCTTTGGAAAATCCCCATAATCAATATAAAACACGAGTATAACAAATATATAAGATGCAAATATGTTGGAATATAACACAACAAACTAGAAAGTTCATGGATAAATTTTACATGCATCAACATCCCAAAGCTTAACATATGATCGTTCTCAAGCATAAAGGTGATAAAACTGTTGGAATTATGCCCTAGAGGCAATAATAAAGATGTTATTATTATAATTCTTGTTCATGATAAAGTTTATATTCCATGCTAGAATTGTATTAAGCGGAAACATTAATACTTGTGTGGTTTGTGAACAACACCGTGTCCCTAGTACGCCTCTATGGACTAGCTCATTGATCAATGATGGTTAAGGTTTCCTAACCATAGACATGAGTTGTCAATTGATAATGAGATCATATCATTGGGAGAATGATATGGTGGACAGACCCAAACTAAGCGAAGAAATTAGATCGTGTCATTGTGTTCATCTTTGCGAAGCTTTTCCTATGTCAAATATTGTATTCCTTAGACCATGAGATAATGCAACTCCCTGGTATCGGAAGAAAGCTTTGAGGTCATCAAACGTCATCCTATGAGAGGGTGATCATAAAGGTGTCTCTCAGGTAATCGGAAAGTATCTGTTGGGTTGTATGTATCGAGATGGGATTTGTCCCTCCCAAGTCGGAGAGATATACTTCGAGCCCACTCGGTAATCGATATCAACACCGCTTGTAAGCATGTGGTTAAGGAGTTAATCACAAAGTGATATCGGATTACGGAACGAGTAAAGTACTTGCTGTGAACGAGATTGAACTAGGTATGACGATACCGACGATCGAATCCCGGGCAAGTAAAATATCGCGAGACGAAGGGAATATATATATGGGATTGATTGAATCCTGGCATCGTGGTTCATCCGATATGATCATCGATGAATGTGTGGGAGTCAATATGGGTGCCCAGACCCCGCTGTTGATTATTGATAGAAGATCTTGTCTGCATATTCTCGAACCCGCAGGGTCACACACTTAACGTGTCTCGATGCTAGGATAGATTGGATAATTGGTTTATGAATTTTTGTTCGGAGTCTCGGATGGGATCCGGGACATCACGAGAGGTTCCGGAATGGTCCGGAGAATAAGATTCATATAAGGCAGTGCGGTTTTTGGAGTTCGGAATTGTTCCGGGTTAATCGGTATTGTACCGGAAGCTTCTAGAACCTTACGGAAGGGGACCAACGTGGCCCCACCTTCCGGGAGGGGGCATGGGCCTATGAGGGAGTGTCCTGGCCGCATTGGGCCAGGGGCACAAGGCCCCATAGGGCCCAGCCGATCCTAGAGAGTTTAAATTGTTTAAACTAGAGATAGAATTTCTAGATAAGAGATAAGTTTAAATCGTTTAAACTAGAGATAGGGTTTCTGGATAAGGGAAAGTTTAAATCGTTTAAACTAGAGATAGGCTTGGAGGAGAGGCTAGGGCTGGCCGCACCCCCCCTCTATATATAGAGGGCTGGTGCGCCCCCTCTCATACTCCCTTACACCTTCCTCCAAACCCAGTTGCCCTGCTGCCTTCCTCTCTCCCTCCCGACTGTTTGTAGGCGAAGCCCTGCGGCAGAAATTCTCCACCATATACACCACGCCGTCGTGTTATAGATCCAATCCATCTCTCCACCATACTTTCTGGTCCAAGGAAGGAGGAGACGTCGAGGTGATGCACGTGTGCATCTCACGGAGGCACCGCCACTTGTGGTGCTAGATCGGATCGGATCGCGAGGAGGAGAAGCGAGTACGACTACATCACCCACGTTCCGACGAACGTTCCGCTGTGCGAATCTTCAAGGGTATGAAGATCTAATCCAATCTCTCTCGTTGTTTGCATCTCCTAGATTAGATCTTGGCTTTCCCTCTGTTCGCTTCCGTAGAAAATTTTGATTTACTATGCTGCGAAAACCCTTCAGTGGTATCAGAGCTAGATCTATGCGTAGATGTGATTCACGAGTAGAACGCAACATGGTTGTTGCGGGCGTTGATGTTTTCTGTTGCAAGCCTCTTGTTTGTGTTCTTCTTATGACGCGGGATAGTGAGATTGAAGCGGTCCAGGCCAACCTTACGCGACGTCGTTCGCGAGACCGGCTCCGCACTTGACGTGTGGCTTGTACCACACATGCGGCTGGTGGATGTCAGTTTCTCTCACTATAGTTGTCATGGGATTAACACCGGAGTTTGGCAACCATAATATCACCGTTGTGGCTTTCCGTAGGTAATAATCGTTCTTAGCATCTACTCCCATAAGCCACGTAAAACATGCAACAACAAAGTAGAGGCGTCTAACTTTGTTTTTGTAGGGAGTGTTTTCTGTGATATGGTATGGCCCAAGATGTGATGTGTATATTGTATGCGATGATCATGTTTTGTAATGTTTCACGACTTGCATGTCGATGAGTACACAACCGGCAGGAGCCATATGGTTGTCTTTATAATTGTGTATGACCTGCGAGTCAACTTCTTATACGCCATGTAATAGCTTTACTTTATCGCTAAGCAGTTAGCAATAGTTGTAGTTGCTATTCGTGGTGGAGGCAATCATGGTGGAGTGATGGAGATCATGCCGGAACGCACAAGATGGAGATCATTGCGCGAAGATTGGCTATACCATGTCACATAAAGTTATATGCATGTGATGTTTATCCTTTTATGTATCTTATTATGCTTAGATCGCGACGGTAGCATTATAAGATGATTCCTCACTTAAAGATCAAGATAAAAACGGTGTTCTCCCCAAAGTATGCACCGTTGCGAAAGTTCGTCGTGTCCAAGCATCACGTGATGATCGGGTGCTATAGACTCTACGCTCACATACAACGGGTGCAAGCCAGTTTTGCACACGCGGAAATACTTGGGTCTAACTTGACGAGCCTAGCATGTACAGACATGGCCTCGGAACACATGAACCGAAAGGTTAAGCATGAGTCATATGAATGATATGATCGACACTTCGTTGTCCACCATTGAAACCACATCTCTTCTCGTGAAGATCGGATTAGGTGTGGTGAATTTGGATCGTGTTCACTAAACAACTTGAGGGATGTTGAATTTAGTGGGAGTTCATCTAGTAATTTGATTAAGTTGAACTATTTATCATGAACATAGTCTAAATTGTACTTGCAAATACTGTAGATCACATGGCCAAGTCCAACTTCAACTTCAACGTTTTTGCTGAGAAAGAAAAGCTTAGAAACAATGGGTCTAACTTCACCAACTGGTTCCGCAATCTAAGAATCATTCTGTCTGGCGGACAAAAGGACTATGTCCTTGAGAAAGCGTTAGGTAACCCCCCTGCTGCAACTGCGCCGGCTGATGAGAAAGCTGTCTATCAGTCGCGCAAAGATGATTATGGTGTGATTAAGAGCACCATGTTGTTTGATATGGAACCGGAACTTCAAAATCGTTTTGAAAACTATCCCGGGCCCTTTGAGATTCTCGAGGAGCTGAAAACCATGTTTCAGACTCAGGCCCGTTCTGAGAGATATGAGATCTCTGAGAAGTTCTTTAACTGCAAGATGGAGGAAGGGAGTTCCGTTAGTGAGCACGCCATTAAGATGTCGGGCTACGCTCAACGCCTTGAGCAACTGGACTGCAAGATTCCAGAGGAGCTCAAGATTGACAGGGTTCTGCAATCACTCCCTCCCAGCTACAAAAGTTTTGTAGTGACTCATAATCAGATTGGTTCCACTGATACGATCATCGAGCTCTTCGCAAAGCTGAAGGCTGCGGAGGTGGACATCAAGAAGGATAATCATGTGTTGATGGTCAACAAGCCCTCCTTTAAGAAAGGTAAAGGTGCAAAGAAGCCCTTCAAGAAAAGCGGCGGCAAGCGCGTTGCCCCTGCTGAGAAGAAGCTCAAGTCTGGACCTAAGCCGGACACTGAGTGCTTCTATTGCAAGGACAAGGGTCACTGGAAACGCAACTGTCCGAAGTACTTAGCGGATAAGAAGGCTGGCACCATCAAAGGTATATTTGATATACATGTTATTGATGTTTTCCTTACTAGCCCTCGTTGTAGTGCCTGGGTATTTGATACCGGTTCAGTTGCTAATATTTGTAACTCGAAACAGGAGCTACGGAATAGACGGCGGCTTGCGAGGGATGAGGTGACGATGCGCGTTGGCAACGGATCAAGAGTTGATGTGATGGCCGTCGGCACGCTCTCCTTAGTTTTACCTTCGGGATTAGTTTTAAACCTTAATAAATGTTATTATGTGCCTGCGTTGAGCATGAACATTATTTCTGGATCGTGTTTATTGTAAGACGGTTATTCATTTAAATCGGAGAATAATGGTTGTTCTATTTATATGAGTAACATCTTTTATGGTCATGCACCTCTTGTGAGTGGTTTATTTCTTCTAAATCTCGAAAGGGATGAAACACACATCCATAACATTGAGGCTAAGAGATGCAAAGTAGATAGTGATAATACTACTTATTTGTGGCACTGTCGTCTAGGTCATATTGGTGTAAAGCGCATGAAGAAACTCCATTCTGATGGACTTTTGGAGTCTCTTGATTTTGAATCATTTGACACATGTGAACCATGCCTCATGGGCAAGATGATCAAAACCCCGTTCTCCGGTATGATGGAGCGAGCAACGGACTTGTTGGAAATCATACATACCGATGTATGCGGACCGATGAGTGTTTCGACGCGCGGTGGATATCGCTATTTTCTCACTTTTACCGATGACTTAAGTAGATATGGGTATATCTATTTAATGAAACATAAATCTAAAACGTTTGAAAAGTTCAAAGAATTTCAGAATGAAGTGGAGAACCATCGTAACAGAAAGATTAAGTTTCTACGATCCGATCGTGGGGGCGAATATTTGAGTTATGATTTTCTCACGCATCTCAAAGCAAGTGGAATCGTTTCACAACTCACGCCACCCGGAACACCACAGCGCAATGGTGTGTCTGAACGCCGGAATCGAACCCTATTAGATATGGTCCGATCGATGATGTCTCTTACTGATTTGCCGTTATCATTTTGGGGTTATGCATTAGAAACCGCTGCATTCACTTTAAATAGGTCTCCATCTAAATCCGTTGAGACGACACCGTATGAACTGTGGTTTGGTGCTAAACCTAAGTTGTCGTTTCTTAAAGTTTGGGGATGCGAAGCTTACGTCAAGAAGTTGATGCCGGACAAGCTCGAACCCAAAGCGGAGAAATGCGTCTTCATAGGATACCCTAAGGAAACTATTGGGTATACCTTCTATCACAGAACCGAAGGCAAAGTGTTTGTCGCAAGGAACGGTTCCTTTTTTGAGAAGGAGTTTCTCTCGAAAGAAGTGAGTGGGAGGAAAGTAGAGCTAGACGAGGTTATTGAACCTTCTCTTGAATTGGAGAGTAGCGCAGCACCTGAAATTGTTCCAGTGCCGCCTGCACCAACAATAGAGGAAGCTAATGACAAGGATCATGAAGCTTCGGACGATGCTGCTACTGAACGTCGCAGGTCGACAAGGTCGCGTGCCCCTCCTGAGTGGTACGGCAACCCTGTCTTGACTGTCTTGTTAGTAGAAGACAGTGAACCTACGAACTATGAGGAAGCGATGATGAGCCCAGACTCTGAGAAATGGCTAGAAGCCATGAAATCCGAATTGGGATCCATGAGCGAAAACCAAGTATGGACTTTGGTGGACCCTCCTAGCGACCGAAAGGCCGTTGAGTGCAAATGGATCTTCAAGAAGAAAACGGACGCGGATGGTAATGTTACCATCTATAAAGCACGGCTTGTCGCGAAAGGTTTTCGACAAGTTCAAGGTGTTGACTACGATGAGACTTTCTCTCCCGTAGCGATGTTTAAGTCTATTCGGATTTTATTAGCAATTGCTGCGTTTCATGATTATGAAATATGGCAGATGGATGTCAAGACTGCGTTCCTCAATGGCAACATTGATGAAGAGTTGTATATGATGCAACCCGAAGGTTTTGTCGATCCTAAGGATGCTGATAAAGTATGCAAACTTCAGCGTTCCATTTATGGACTGAAGCAAGCGTCTCGGAGTTGGAACCTTCGTTTTGATCAAGTGATCAAGAGCTTTGGATTTGTTCCAAATTGCTACGAAGCTTGCATCTACAAGAAAGTGAGTGGGAGCTCGGTGACGTTTCTGGTACTATATGTGGATGACATATTGATTATTGGAAATGACATCAACATGCTTAACGATGTGAAGAGTTATTTGAACAAGTGTTTTTCAATGAAAGACCTAGGTGAAGCTGCTTATATATTGGGCATCAAAATCTATAGAGATAGACAAAGACGCCTGATAGCTTTAAGCCAGAGTACATACCTAGACAAAGTTCTGAAAAGGTTCAGAATGGATAAGGCATTGAAAGGTTCAGTGCCTATGTTGTCAGGTAAGATATTGAGCAAGGCTCAGTGTCCAGCTATGGTAAATGATAGGGAAGCTATGAGCAAAGTGCCTTATGCCTCGGCCATAGGTTCCATCATGTATGCCATGCTGTGTACTAGACCGGATGTGTCCAATGCTCTTAGTTTGACGAGCAGATATCAAAGTGATCCAGGAGTGGAACACTGGACAGCCGTGAAGAACATCCTAAGGTACCTAAATAGGACTAAAGAAATGTTCTTAGTCTATGGGGGTGATGAACAACTCGTCGTAAAAGGTTACGTCGATGCTAGTTTCGACACCGACAAGGATGATTCTAAATCTCAGACAGGATACGTGTATATTTTGAATGGAGGAGCTGTGAGCTGGAGAAGCTGCAAGCAAAGCGTGATCACGGGATCTACAGTAGAAGCGGAATACATGGCTGCTGCAGAAGCGTCAAGTGAAGGAGTTTGGATCAGAAACTTCATCACTGAGCTTGGCGTGGTTCCAAGTGCATTGGACCCACTGGAGATATTGTGTGACAACACTGGCGCCATAGCACTCGCTAAGGAACCAAGATATCATCCAAAGACCAAGCATATCAACCGCAAGTTTCATATAATCCGAGATTATATAGCAGATGGAGATCTGAAGATCAGCAAAGTACATACAGATCTGAATGTCGCAGATCCATTGACTAAACCTCTTCCACGTGTAAAACATGATCAGCACCTCAGTGCCATGGGTGTGAGATTGTTGCCAAATGTAAACTAGATTATTGACTCTAGTGCAAGTGGGAGACTGTTGGAATTATGCCCTAGAGGCAATAATAAAGATGTTATTATTATAATTCTTGTTCATGATAAAGTTTATATTCCATGCTAGAATTGTATTAAGCGGAAACATTAATACTTGTGTGGTTTGTGAACAACACCGTGTCCCTAGTACGCCTCTATGGACTAGCTCATTGATCAATGATGGTTAAGGTTTCCTAACCATAGACATGAGTTGTCAATTGATAATGAGATCATATCATTGGGAGAATGATATGGTGGACAGACCCAAACTAAGCGAAGCAATTAGATCGTGTCATTGTGTTCATCTTTGCGAAGCTTTTCCTATGTCAAATATTGTATTCCTTAGACCATGAGATAATGCAACTCCCTGGTATCGGAAGAAAGCTTTGAGGTCATCAAACGTCATCCTATGAGAGGGTGATCATAAAGGTGTCTCTCAGGTAATCGGAAAGTATCTGTTGGGTTGTATGTATTGAGATGGGATTTGTCCCTCCCAAGTCGGAGAGATATACTTCGGGCCCACTCGGTAATCGATATCAACACCGCTTGTAAGCATGTGGTTAAGGAGTTAATCACAAAGTGATATCGGATTACGGAACGAGTAAAGTACTTGCTGTGAACGAGATTGAACTAGGTATGACGATACCGACGATCGAATCTCGGGCAAGTAAAATATCGCGAGACGAAGGGAATATATATATGGGATTGATTGAATCCTGGCATCGTGGTTCATCCGATATGATCATCGATGAATGTGTGGGAGTCAATATGGGTGCCCAGACCCCGCTGTTGATTATTGATAGAAATCATGTCTGCATATTCTCGAACCCGCAGGGTCACACACTTAACGTGTCTCGACGCTAGGATAGATTGGATAATTGGTTTATGAATTTTTGTTCGGAGTCTTGGATGGGATCCGGGACATCACGAGAGGTTCCGGAATGGTCCGGAGAATAAGATTCATATAAGGCAGTGCAGTTTTTGGAGTTCGGAATTGTTCCGGGTTAATCGGTATTGTACCGGAAGCTTCTAGTACCTTCCGGAAGGGGACCAACGTGGTCCCACCTTCCGGGAGGGGGCATGGGCCTATGAGGGAGTGTCCTGACCGCATTGGGCCAGGGGCACAAGGCCCCATAGGGCCCAGCCGATCCTAGAGAGTTTAAATCGTTTAAACTAGAGATAGAATTTCTAGATAAGGGATAAGTTTAAATCATTTAAACTAGAGATAGGGTTTCTGGATAAGGGAAAGTTTAAATCGTTTAAACTAGAGATAGGCTTTGAGGAGAGGCTAGGGCTGGCCGCACCCCCCCTCTATATATAGAGGGCTGGTGCGCCCCCTCTCATACTCCCTTACACCTTCCTCCAAACCCAGTTGCCCTGCTGCCTTCCTCTCTCCCTCCCGACTGTTTGTAGGCGAAGCCCTGCGGCAGAAATTCTCCACCATATACACCACGCCGTCGTGTTGTAGATCCAATCCATCTCTCCACCATACTTGCTGGTCCAAGGAAGGAGGAGACGTCGAGGTGCTGCACGTGTGCATCTCACGGAGGCACCGCCACTTGTGGTGCTAGATCGGATCGGATCGCGAGGAGGAGAAGCGAGTACGACTACATCACCCACGTTCCGACGAACGTTCCGCTGTGCGAATCTTCAAGGGTATGAAGATCTAATCCAATCTCTCTCGTTGTTTGCATCTCCTAGATTAGATCTTGGCTTTCCCTCTGTTCGCTTCCGTAGAAAATTTTGATTTACTATGCTGCGAAAACCCTTCAAAAACAACATGGACTTTATAGTTTGTTGTCAATAGATACAAAGCCATATAAATCATGATCATTGTTACATAAAGTATGATAATTCATTAATAATTAGATAACAGTGAGAAATCGTCGTATATATAAATTAAAAAAATAACATGAACTTCAAATATGCATAAGAATAAGTAAATCTTGCACTGTAACACTATGTCAAAGTACCATGGACAATGAAGTAAACTATTGTGTAAGTGCATAAGTTTGTTGTCCCTAACTTGGTCTTAGAATAGAATTTTAGGAAACTTCTGTTTCTTGACTCAGATAGAAGTAAACAATAAGCAAAGATTTAACACGTGTAGGATATCTAACTTCCAAACCTCATTACTCAAGGGCATGCTTCAAATCACAATTTATATTAGTGTTGAGTTACATTACCGCTATTATTGACATCTTTCTTTGACACTCTTTGCTTTTTTCTCACTTGGAGGGTTTTCCCTTGACTTTTATTGCACACTTTCATCAGCTCTTTTTTATTCCTCTTTTTACTTTTGCTAACACGCTTGGTTGGAGATTTGAGCCCTCATCTTTTATTTATCATTTTATTCTAACTTATAAGGGTGGTTGTGCCTGCCAAGTTCGTGGATTATCCTATAACTAACTTCTGCATGTCAGCCATTGAAAAAGAATCAAGTTTTGGAATCTAGATTTTTTTTGAAATTAGAGCTTTATTACTTAAAAGGCTCAACCTTTCGGAATGTAGATAAATTAGCACATGAGAAATATACTTAAAATAACATGAATGCTTCATATAAGTAGATATGGTGTATACTGTTGAAAATAACTTGGTTTAAGGATGTTGGATGCACAAATTCTATATCATGCTTGGATGCACAAGCAATATATGATGCTACATATATGTAGATATGGTGCACTAGTATCATGCACGGCCGATTTGTAGGCGTCAGAGTGAGTGCGGCGTGACTCGAGGTGGCGCCGGAGTGGATCTATGAAGAACAAGGTGGATGGGAATTTTTACTCGTCCACTCGGTGACTAAATAAATATAATATGCCTCCTCAAAACACATAAGTGATCAGCTAGGTTTGGAGGAGTGAAAATTCCTCCATTGACCTAACCAGCATCAACCGAGCCTTCCTCGTCCTTCTCCCTAAAATGTTCGCCGCAAACCACCCCTCGCTTTTCCGGCCTATCTCTCTAGATCTACATTATGAAATCTATCACGAAGATCCTTACCACTAGGTTACAGACGGCCATCCACTCCCTTGTCGATGCTAACCAAACCGGGTTCCTCTTCGGGCGTCGGATCTCGGAAAACATTGTCTATGCCGCCGATATCATTAGATGCTGCCATCAGTGTAAAGCTCCAACCCTAGTGTTCAAAATTGATTTCAGAATAGCCTTCGACTTGGTTAATCGGGAAAGTCTCTTGGCTATCCTTTGGGCTAGGAGGTTTGACGACCTCTGGTGCGATTGGATGGCTCGTATCCTCAAAACAGGCCATACCACGCTGCTCCTCAATGGGGTCTCCGATGATTGGATCCGCTGCAAAAATGGCCTCAGGCAAGGAGACCCGCTTGTAGGGTTCGCAGCATGGAAAACAAAAAAAATCTATCGCGGGAACACACAAAAGCCAAGATCTAATTTACTAGATCGGTGCAACGAGTTTGTAGAGAACTAACCCTCGTAGATCCAAAGCGTTTAATAAGATCAGATTCTCGTGGTTGATGTAGTCGATCACTTGCCGATCTCAAATCGTGAAGACGATCCTTCCGGCGCCACATTTTGGCAGCACTTATGTAGTTGGTCACACGTATGGTAGTCGATGAAGACCTTCCTCTCCCTTGTTCCAGCAGGTAGCAGAGGTAGTAGATCTCCTCGGAATCCAACATCACGGCGGCGTGGTGGTGGTGGAGAAGAATACCTGCAGGGCTTCGCCTAAGCCGGAGCAGGGCAATGGAGGAGGGAGGAGGGAGGCGGCCATGGGTGGTGGCACCTAGGTTTTGGGTTGAAGTTGTGGGGGGCGCCCCACCCCTCCTTATTGTTGGAGATATGCTCAAGAGACAATAATAAAAGTAGTTATTATTGTATCTTTGTGTTTATGATAAATGTTTACATACCATGCTATAATTGTCTTAACCGAAAACATTAATACTTGTGTGATTTGTAAACATGTAAGAGTCCCTAGTAAGCCTCTAGTAATACTAGCTTGTTGATTGATTGATGATTATGGTTTTCTGATCATGAACATTGGATGTTATTAATAACAAGGTCATATCATTAGGATAATGATGTGATGGACACACTCCTATAGTTAAGCGTAGCATAATATCAAGCCATTCAATAGTTTGTTTGCTATAAGCTTTAAAATACATATTACCTAAATCCTTCGACCATGAGATCATGTTAATCACCATCACCTGATGGATGCTTTGATGACTGATACGTCGGAAACGTATCTATAATTTTTGATGCTCCATGCTTGTTTAGTATCTACTTTGCTCTGCTTTATCTACACTTTGAGGTGTTTTTATATCTTTTCTGAAACTAACCTATTAACAAGTTGCCACAGTGCCAGTTGCCTGTTTTCTTCTGTTTTTGGTTCTAGAATGGCAGAAAATCATTATTCTCGGAATTGGACGGGACAAAAGCCGAAGTCAATATTTTACCGTGGGGGACACGAAGTCCAGAGGAGAGACGGAGAAGCGAACCAGGGCGGCCAGACCCCCTAGGCGCGGGTGGGCCCACCCCGCACCTAGATAGGGTGTGTGTGGCCCCGGGCCGCCTCCGAGCCTTGCCTCTTCGCCTATAAGAAGCCCCCGATGCAGAAACCCTAGGCACCCGATCAAAACTCCAAGAAACCTTGTGTAGCCGCCTCCACCGTCGTCCCTAGATTGGGGGATCTGAAGTTCTTCCCGGCACCCTGCCGAAGGGGAGATCACCCCGGAGGCCTTGTTCTCAGGTATGATGCGTGATTAGTTCCACCTTGGACTATGGGTCCATGTAGTAGCTAGATGGTTGTATCTCCTCCTTGTGCTTTCATGTATAGATCTTGTGATCTCCGTTCATGATCAAGATCTAATCTATTTGTAATCATGCATGTTGTGTTTGCGGGGATCCGATGGATATTGAGATTACTATGTCAGATTGATTAATGGTTTTGTCTTTATAATTCTATCATGTCTGTGTTGTTTGTGATCTTACATGCTCTCCGTTGTTAGTAGCTATCTTGGCCAAGTAGTTGCTAGTGATTCCAAGAGGGGGTATTTATGCTCGATAGTGGGTTCATGCCTCTAGTTTCCAAGGGAAGTGACGGAAATCTCTTAGGTTGTAGATGTGTTGTTGCTCCTAGGGAGAAAACAACGGTCTCTTGTTCATGGAACAAGTGAATTGTTTACCTTACACACTTTGCTTAAAGCAGTTGTCTGTTGCTTGCAACTTAATACTGGAGGGGGTTCGGATGATAACCTGAAGGTGTACTTCTAGTCATAGATGCAATTGGATGGTGGTCTATGTATATTGTTGTATTGCCCAATTGAATCTCATAGGATCTTTTTGTCTGGTATTTTATTGTTATGCCTTGCTCAATTCCTGTCAATTTCCTTGCTGTAATTTGTTCACCCTTCATGCCATGTTGTTTATCTAAGGAGAGCACCACTAGTGAACTATGGACCCCGGTATAGTCTTTATCATTGATACATCTTCCACTGTTACTTGTTTACTTGCTGCAAACCATTACCTTCCACACCATACGTTTAATCCTTTGTTACAGCAACCAGTGAGATTGACAACCTCACTGTTAGTTGGGGCAAAGTATTGAGTTTGTGTTGTGCAGGTCTCCACATTGCTTGCAGCACCTTTGGGGCATTTCCTTCCTCCTACTAGTTCGATAACCTTGGTTTCTTACTGAGGGAAACTTGCCTGTTGAACTGCATCATACCTTCCGCTTGGGGTCTCCCAACAAAGTGCTGCTGCACTCATCAATGACATCAAACATCACTTCGTAACTAGGTGGTTATAAAGGTGGCATTGAGTATTCTGAAAGTATGTGTTGAGGCACATGGATCAAGAGTGGGACTGTCCATCCATATGACGGTTAGATATACTCTAGGCCCTCTCGGTGGAATGTCATCCAATTCGCTTGTAAGCATGTGACTGGATCACATATGACGGAGTAAGTAAAGAGTGCTTATCGGTAACAAGGTTGAACTAGGTATGTGGAGATACCGACGATCAAACCTCGGATAAGTAAAGTATCGCGAGACAAAAGGAAATTGGTATCGTATGTAAATGTTTCATTCGATAACGAAGTAATCGTAGAAATATGTGGGATCCATATGAATTTCCAGATTCCTCTATTGGTTATTGATCAGAGAAGTGTCTTGATCATGTCTGCATAATTCACGAACCGTAGGGAGACCCCAACCGTAAGGATTCAATGTTGTTTAGTAGATATGTAATGTATGTTGGAGACCGAATGTTGTTCAGAGTCTCGGATTGGATCCAGGACATCACGAGGAGATCTGTAATGGTCTGGAGAATAAGATTCATATAAGGAAAGACGTTTTTGGAGGTTCGAAAATGTTTTCAGTATTTTGACCGGAAGCTTCTAGAATGATCTAGAAGGTCCACTACTTCGGAGGGAAGGGGTACATGGAATGTACTAAACCCTAATGTGGTGAATGGTTCATACCCTAGGTCACTTTGTTGGGCGATGGGAAGGGAGAATTCAAACTATAGTTTGAATAGTCAAAAACCAGTTTGAAAAAGTCAAATCCCAACATGAAAGTCAAATCCTAGTGGAGGGAGGAGAGGAAACCTCCTCTCCCTCCACAGCCGGCCAAGGAGAGGGAGTTGGAGGAGGACTCGGTCTCCCCCTCCCCAAACCGCCTCTCCATCTCATAAAAGGAGGGGAGGTGGCAGCCCCTCCCCTCGCAACAAAAACCCTAGCCCCATGCTGCTGCCGCCCTAGAGCCGCCGCCGGCCACCTCCACCCCTTGGCCTCTAAACCCTAGTTTCCGAGGTCTCTCCACTCCACCCTAACTCGCTCCGGCTTAGGCGGAGCCCTACGGGATCTACTCCTCTGTTTCACCACCACGCCGTCGTACTGCTGAAATTGAGAGGAGATCTACAACCTCTGCTGCCTGCTAAAACAAGGGAGAGAAAGGTCTTGATTGAGTACTGAACGTGTGACCGACTGTAGAAGCGTTGCCGGATCGTGGCGCTAGAAGGATCGTCTTCGCGATCTTGAGATCGGCAAGTGTACGACTACATCAACCACGAGAATCTGATCTTGTTAAACACTTTGGATCTACGAGGATTAGTACTCTATCAACTCGTTGCACCGATCTCATAGATTAGATCTTGTCTTGTGTGTGTTCATGTGATATAAAATTTTGTTTTCCATGCTACGAACCCTACACTAATATGGGTGGAGGGGCGGCGGCCAAGGTTCCAGCCCTGGTCGACTCCTCCCCAAACTCCTCATGGCCGGTGGCAATGGAGAGGGAAAGGGAAACCTTTTCCCTCAAGGTTTCCTTTCCTTCCTCCACTAGGACTTTGACTTTCAAACTAGCATTTGACTTTTCAAACTAGTGTTTGACTATTCAAACTAGAGTTTGATTCTCTCTTCCTTGTCCTTGGCCGACTTGACCTAGTGGTCCATGCTCCTACCCCATCAGGGTATTGTGCATTCCAAGTACCTCCTCCCAGGGTGGTGGACCTTCTAGAACATTCTAGAAGCTTCCGGTTAAAACACCAGAAACATTTCTGAACCCCAGAAATTGACTTTCCTCATATGAATCTTATTCTTCGGACCATTCCGAATCTCCTCGTGATGTACATGATACAATCCGAGACTCCGAACAACATTTGGTCTACAACTCATATTCCATATCTACTAAACAACATCGAATCCTTAAGTGTGTCTCCCTATGGTTCGTGAACTATGCAGACATGATCGAGACACCTCTCCAATCAATAACCATTAGTGGGATCTAGAAATACATTACGGCTCCCACATATTTCTATGATGACTTCGTGATCGAATGAACCATTTACATACGATACCGATTCCCTTTGTCGCGTGATACTTTACTTATCCGAGGTTTGATTGTCGATATCTGTTATACCTAGTTCAACCTCGTTACCGATAAGTACTCTTTACTATTTCTATGATATGACATCCCTTGTGACCTAGTCACATGATTGAAAGCCAATTGGATGATATTCCACCAAGAGGGCCGAGAGTATATCTATCCGTCATATGGATGGACAAATCCCACTCTTGATCCATGTGCCTCAACACATACTTTCAAAATACCTAATGCCACCTTTATAACCACCCAGTTACGGAAGTGGTGTTTGATGTCATCAAAGTATTCATCCGGTGATGGTGATTAACATGATCTCATGGTCGAAGGATTAGGTTACTATGTATTTTAAAGCTTGTAGCAAACGAACTCTAAATGACTTGATCTTACGCTACGCTAACTATAGGAGTGTGTCCATCACATCATTCTCCTAATGATATGATCTTGTTATTAATAACATCTAATGTCCATGATCAGGAAACCGTGATCATCTATTAATCAACAAGCTAGCATAACAAGAGGCTTACTAGGTACTCTTTTATGTTTACAAAACACACAAGTATTAATGTTTCCGATTAATACAATTATAGCATGGGATGTAAACATTTATCATAAACACAAAGATATAATAATAGCCACTTTATTATTGCCTCTTGGGCATATCTCCAACAGTCTCCCACTTGCACTAGAGTCAATAATCTAGTTTGGAAAAACTTGTGCATTCAACACCTATGGATTTCTGGTGTTGTATATACACGATTGCTAGTGGTAAACATAATCTTCGGATCTGACACTTCTAGGTTCGTGTGTATTTGCATGTCTTTGTGTCTCTATGCATCACTCATTCTCCAATGAGATTTCATTGTATAACTTTGGTCCTTTTGGTGAGACCTTTAGTTCCTTGGGGTTAAAACATGTCGATACAATCGTTGTACAATATATATTTGTGGTACTAGCCCACATTGAACCACACCTAGTTTGGTAACAAACTACTTGTTAATTTTCTGCCTTCTTTAGTTGTGATTTTCTGCCTTTCTGGAACCAAAAACAGAAGAAAACAGGCAATTGGCACTGTGGCAACTTGTTAATAGGTTATTTCTAGAAAAGATATAAAAACACCTCAAAGTGTAGACAAAGCAAAGGAATGTAGATACTAAACAAGCATGGAACATCAAAACTTATAGATACGTTTATGACGTATCAAGCATCCCCAAGCTTAACTCCTGCTCGTCCTCAAGTAGGTAAGTGATAAAAAGAATAATTTTTGAGGTGACATGCACCATCAAAACCAAGATCAAACCATTTGCAAGCATTGAAAGCTAGGACCAAAGAACTCTAAACATGTTCATGAAAGATGGAGTTCTAATAATAACACACAGTAACTATGCATGCAACATGACAGGCTACAAACAAAGATCATGAATAACATGCATTGAAAAATGTTTGTTTGTTTCACATACAGAAAACATGGCATAGTGGCATTCAGCTTGTCCCTCATAGAGTAGCAAATAGATGCATAGGACACCTTCAAAGTTCACAAGGGTGACTATAAACAAGTAGCACAAGAACAAGTAATATCACAATATGCATCAATCAATAAGTTTTGGAACACTGCACACAGAATGACAACTATGCTCTCTTAATGGTGCCTAAAGGTAGAAGGTGGAGACACATATAATGGTAGAATAAAAGCCTTTTATAAAGGAAGCAGGGATTTAAAGTTTCAAAAAGAGCTTCCAAAAATTATGGTACTTGTTAGCTTTCAGCCCTCATTGCCCCTATCATAAGCATCTTGAAGTGATTAAGGTTAAAGTGAACAAAGATGGAGTATATGCTTGACAAAGTATAAGTTGGCAATCTCAAGTCCCTTGAATAGGAGGGCCACACCTCATGCTACTCAAATTCAGTCACCTGCAAGTTCTTGTCATTGTAAGTATTTGCATATCATAGAGAACCGCCAACGGGGTACCCCTTGCACATGGTACAGGAGCTATCCCATAACCAAAATGACAAGGCAAGCAGACAATGAGCATCTCAGCGATCTTTTTATTTACCATATGCATAGCGTTTTATTGCGGATGCTTCATAGATAGCTCACTATGGTGAGGCTGCAAGTTTCCACCATGATTAGGCATGGCTTAGGCTAGCGGCCAAGGCGTTTCTATAAAACAAAATACAAACTCCATGGACTTACAAGTTCCCTCTTTATTTCACACCGGTGACATCCATAGACAAAAGAGCATGATATCAACTGAGTACAAAGTACAAGTGCAATGTTGAAAACGTTTCCCGTGACAGCACGGTTCTGCTAATTCCAACGTATAAGTGCAAGTATATACAACATAGATGATACAATGGTTCAAGTTTATTAGGGGCAAATAATATAAAGTGTGCCATCAAGTTTGTGAGGGCTTTAATCACTAAGTTTTCACATAGCAAAATAGTTTTTAATTGGAAGATAGCTGAAAACAAGAATATACTTGGAATGGTGTTACACACCATGCATAGGAATTTATAGTGGACACTTTGGAAAAACTTGGTTTCTTGGGAGTTGGAAGCATGAGTAGAGCTTACTCATACAAGTGGAGGCTAGCAAAAGACTGGGAGCAACCAACTAAGAGAGCATAATGGCCACAATCATGCAGAGCAACAAAACATTACTAATCAAAGCATAGAGTGGTACTACAAGTCAAGGACTAAATGATCATAGAGGCTATGGTGACTTGTTCATAGTCATAACATGGTGTGAGCATGTGCCAAGTCAACCCAAGCAAAGCATCAAAGGAGAATACCATAATACTATGCTTTTGCATGCTAAAACAACGCATAATTTTTTCAAGGCACACTAAGCAATCCCAATTGTTTGGAACAAGACATGCTACAGAAATAATCACTAAGCATAAGGTCAAAACAACACCTAGCATATCATGCTAAAGTCTAAGTCACAGTCAATGCAAGCTCCTCTTGCACTTTTAAGCAAGAACTTATTACTCCTTTCCAACACCAAGCAACTTATTTGCAAAACAACACAGCGAGAATGGGGGTCCAAACTACTCTATTCAAGCAAACTAAACAACTAAGAAAACCAAACAAAAACTAAGACGCTCCAAGAACAACACAACTATGCATGAAACAATAAAAACGAAGTGTCTAGACAGACCTGAGCTTTTTATTGATGAAGAAGGGGATGCCTTGGGCATCCCCAAGCTTGGACTCTTGTACCTCTTGGATATTTCTTGGGGTGACACCGAGGTGGCATCCCCAAGGTTGAGATTTTGTCCATTATTCATCTTATTACATCATTCTCTCTCTACACCTGAATTTTTTTCTTCATACAAAACTTCACACAATCTTCATTAGCAACATTAGTGTATTCAAAAGATATTAGACCTCTGGCAAAGCTTTGAAACAGCAAGACTTTTTGCTAAAAACACAAGCTACTGTATAAACTCCTTAAAAATCTCAATTCACCTAAAGAGAACTCAAAAAGGAAACAAGAAGAAGCAAATGCAAATAATGGCAGAAATCTGTCAAAACAGACCAGCAGGTAGAAACCGATTTTTTTGAACATCTTCTGTTGCTCAAATAAAAAAGTGTTGAACTAACGAAAGTTATCTAACATACTGGGAGATTTATTCGTAAATATTTAGCTCAATCCGAGTTACATAGACTCCTCACGATTTTTTATGGTGAAAGACAAAAATCTGTTTCGGGACAGCAACTCCCCAAATCTTACTTCCCTCTCATTAGAGATCATTCTTGGCACAAAAAGCAAACAAAAAGGATAAGAAGAGGTTATTACTGAATTAATAACTTTCAAGACTCGAGGAAACTCTTGGGTTATCTCCCAACAAGTACTTTTCTTTAACGTCTTTAAGTTAGGCACAAGAAGCAAGAAGAATCAAGTATTTTCAAATGCAGAAGCATTAACATCAATACTTGCAAAGTCTTAAACAATGGAAGGTATCTCATACAAATTGGTTTTGGAGTATCCCTTCTCATCTCTCTTTGGTTTACTACTTTTATCAAAAAGATTTTTAGGAGCAATCCAATCAAAATTCTTTTCAAAGGCTTCATGCATTCCAACAAGCTTAAAGGGTATGGGTAGCTTAAATTATTCTCTAGGCTTAGTTTTATCAGAAATACCCACAACATCTACACTTGAGCCTAGCATATTAAAATGCTCAAAGACCTTTTTGGCTTCCTTAGCAACATCATGGAACTCTTTGAGTAAAGTTTCAAGAATAAACTCTCTCTTTTCTGCGTTCTTTTCTTCTTTTAGTTTTAGGAACAAAATTTGCATCATGGGGTTAAGGATAACAAACCTAGCCTCCAACGTATGAACTAAAGAAGCTGCAACAATTTCATAATTAGGAGCAAGTTCTGCTATAGATCTATCCTCAATATCCTCATGCTTGCTAACATGATTAAAGAATTCTTCAATATTATCTTTCCCAATTATGAAGCCACTACCTATTGCAAGATCTTTCAGGGCAAACTTGGGGAACAACATGGTGAGCTAGAGCAAGGTGGCAACTAGAGTAGGAACTATTTTTTTTGTGTTTTTGAATAAAGCAAGCAAACCAAACTAGACTAATTTTTTGGTTTTTTTGAAAAGAGGCAAACAAAACCAAGCAAAAGAAACAATGCAAACTAAAAACAAAGTAAAGAGAAAGGAAGTGAAGGACTCCCCTAGTGAAGACGCCCTTAGCCTCCCCGTCAACGGCACCAGAAAAGCTTGTTGATGGCGCCTTGATGCTTGACGGGGAGGAAGAAGTTTGATGTCCCTTTAGTCCCCGGCAACGGCGCCAGAAAAATCCTTGATGGCGCTTCGTTGAAAACCCCAAGAGGAAGGTGTGATGATCACAACAGCAAGTTTTCCCTCAGTAGAGACCGAGGTTATCGAACCAGAAGGAGGAAGGAAACGTCACACAGGTGTTGCAAACAACGTGGAGACCTACACAACACAAACTCAAGACTTTGTCCCAACGAATCAGTGAGGTTGTCAAGCTCACCGGTTTGCTGTAACAAAGGATTAACCATATGGTGTGGAAGGTAATGGTTTGCAACAAGTAAACAGGTAACAGTGGAAGATGTATCAATGGTAAATATTGGACCGGGGTCCATAGTTCACTAGAGGTGCTCTCCTTAGATAAACAACATGGAATGAAGGGTAAACAAATTACAGCAGGGCAATTGACAGGAACTGAGCAAGGCATAACAACGCAATACTAGTCAGAAAGATCCTATGAGATTCGGTTGGGCAATACAACAAGATACATAGACCGCCATCCAACTGCATCTTTGACTAGAATTCCACCTTCAGGTTATCATCCGAACCCCCTCCAATATTAAGTTGCAAGCAATAGACAACTGCTTTAAGCAAAGTGTGTAAGGTAAACAATCCACTTTTTCCATGAACAAGAGACCTTTGTTTTCTCCCTAGTAGCAACATCACATCTACAACCGAAGAGATTTCTGTCACTTCCCTTGGAAACTAGAGGCATGAACCCACTATCGAGCATAAATAACCCCTCTTGGAGTCACTAGCAACTACTCGGCCAAGATAGCTACTAATAACGAAGAGAATGCAAGATCACAAATAACACAGACATGATAGAATCATAAAGACAAAACCATTAACCAAACTGATATAATAATCTCAATATCCATCGGATCCCCGCAAACACAACATGCATGATTACAAATAGATTAGATCTTGATCATGAACGGAGCTCACAAGATCTATACATGAAAGCACAAGGAGGAGATACAACCATGTAGATTCTACATGGACCCATAGTACAAGGTGGAACTACTCACGCATCATACTGGAGAGAAGGCCTCTGGGATGATCTCCCCTCCGGCAGGGTGCCGGGAAGAACTTCAGATCCCCCCGATCTAGGGACGACGGTGGCGGCAGCTACAGAAGGTTTCGTAGATTTTTGATTGGGTCCTTAGGGTTTCTGCATCGGGGGCTTCTTATAGGCGAAGAGGCGAGGCTGGGAGGCGGCCAGGGGGTCCACACCCTGCCCAGGCGCGGGGCAGGGACCACCCGTGCCTAGGGGGGGTTGGCCGCCCTGGGTTGCGTCTCCGTCTCGTCTTCTGGATTCGTGTCCCTCACGGTAAAATATTGACTTTGGCTTTTGTCCCTTCCAATTCCGAGAATATTGATTTTCTGCCTTTCTGGAACCAAAAACAGAAGAAAACAGGGAACTGGTACTGGGGCAACTTGTTAATAGGTTAGCTCCAGAAAAGATATAAAAACACCTCAAAGTGTAGACAAAGCAAAGCAAAGTAGATACTAAACAAGCATGGAGCATAAAAAATTATAGATACGTTTCTGATGTATCAATCTGCTACATTAATAGTCATATACTTAGCCTTTTGTTATAGTATCTGTCACAATGTCTTAACTTTAAAACTCATCCAAATCCGTTATGGAACTTTCTTTCCATTACATTGTGCCACCCATAGTTTAAATTGAGATAAACTTAATTTGTATCTTGTGACAAAACTAGTATCAATGTAACACTTTATAATGAACTATCTATCTATTTGTCACCTCTATATAAATAACATATTCTTAGTTTTTCTAAAGATCCTAATAATATCATTACTATTATCCAATGATTTTCTTATGAATCATTCTGGTACCTTCTCATAACATTTAGAGCATAGGACATATTTGGATGTGTACATATCACAATATGATTGATCAAAAATATTTTTTGTGATTTCATTCACCAAGTGTAAAAACACTTGGATCTCATCTCATTTACTAAGTGTCAATACACTTGAATCTTGATTCAATCCTTTCCATGTGGCAAGAATATTTCTTGTCATTTCCATATTGAACTCGCCCAATATCTCATCTATGTACATTTGGCACAACCATATTAGCGTCTCAATCTATCCATATAGACATTGATGCCAAATATTCGGGTTTTGCCTAAGTCTTTCATCGAGATGAAATTATTAACCTATGTCAATAAAAGATACATCTTTTCCAATCAACAATATGTCTTTGACATAATGTATTAGAAATATGTCTTAGCGCTCACACTTAATTTCTTGCAAATGCAAGCATCTTCATCGTCTCTGATGAAATTAAAACTCTTTTAATAGTTTTATCACGGTGAAGATTCCAACTCCGTGATGCTTTGCATGTGTTTTTAGCATCCTTTGAATTAACAAAACCCTTTGGATCGTGTCATGTACACATCCTAGGTAACCATTCTATTAAAAACATGTTTTGTTTGTTCAACTATCATATACCAATATATCTAGTGTTTGCTACATCAATCCGTACATACTAAATATTGCTATGAAAGATTAAATCTTGTCATAGTCAACTCTTTGAACATTGTCGTGAACTCTTTTCCGACATGTCGACCATTTCATAGATGTGAAACATACATGTATATTTCTTTATAGATCCAAATATGACAGTAAGGTCTTACACCTTTATAGAGGGTCTTCCAAGTTCAAAAACTTGATTTCTCGCATAGGGAACTATCACGGATTTTATGGCTTCAATTCATCTGACGGAGTTAGGGCCCATCATCGCTTATCTGCACATAGTCGGTTCATCATTGTAAAAAAACAGTGATTTACTCTCAAATCTTAGTATTTGATTGTTTATCCGACCTACTTGGTTCAATAGGAACTTAAACCTCTGTGACCACAACCTTTGAGATACGTGAGCCATGATCATTGGTGCTGCCTTCGGGACACTTTCCGGCGCTACGCGACTCCACACATATAGCTAAGGTTCAATAACCTTATCAAAGTTCTATTGTCCCCCCACTTAACTTTTTCATGAAAAAATCCTTCTTAAGAAACTTGACGTTCTAAGAGACAAACACTTTTGTATTCGGTGCTATGGACGAATACTCAACGATTATTCAAAATAACATACAAAGACATGCTCATCCGATTTTTGCTGTAAACATTTTATTTATGCCTAGCATACCAAAATTTAAGAAGGACAACTTGGGTTTTATCCCAGACCATAACTTATATGGTGTCATTTTAACGGATCACAATGGTGCTCTTTTCAGTGTAAAAGCGGTAGTCACTAAAGGTTTTAATCTTTTAAAATATAATAGCAGTTCTATAAATTACACCTTTGATCTTACCATGTCAAACAAGGTTTTATTACATATCTCGAGCACTCCATACTCATATGGTGTTTTGGGAAATGCAAATCCATGGAACGATTCCTCAAATCTTAGGTGTTATGCTAAACTTGTAACTTAAATATCTTCCTTTATGATCCAATCATAAACTATTTATTTTCTTGTTACAATGATTTTCCACTTCATCTTGAAAGTCTTTCAACATTTTCAAATATTTCACACTTCTTACTCATTAAGTAAGTATGCACATATATTCACTCAAATTTCCTGAGAAATCATATGAAGTTGAAACCCATCTCTCATGACTACACATAATGGGAGAGACAGACACCCACAAAGCCACTTGTGTAATGCAAGTTGCACGTTGAGCATGGAGCAAGTCTCATGTACGATGACATGTAATGTTATCCCGGGCCGCTTCATCCCACCATCCCGCAAGATGCAAAGTACACAAAAATAAAGTGACAACAAAAGCATCAACGCCCACAAAACCATTGTGTTCTACTGGTACAACAGATCTACGCATATACACGACTGTGATACCACTGTAAGGTTCGTAGCATGTAAAACAAAAAAATTCTATCGTGGGAACACACAAAATCCAAGATCTAATCTACGATATCGGTGCAACGAGTTTATAGAGAACTAACCCTCATAGATCGAAAGCGTTTAACAAGATCGGATTCTCGTGGTTGATGTAGTCGATCACTTGCCGATCTCAAGATCGTGAAGACGATCCTTCCGACGCCATGTTCCGGCAGCACTTCCGCAGTCGGTCACACGTACGATAGTCGATGAAGACATTCCTCTCCCTTGTTCCAGCAGGCAGCAGAGGTAGTAGATCTCCTCGGAATCCCAACATCACGAAGGCGTGGTGGTGGTGGATAAGAATCCCTGCAGGGCTTCGCCTAAGCCGGAGTAGGGCAATGGAGAGGGAGGAGGGAGGCGGGCATGGGTGGTGGCTCCTAGGGTTTGGGTTGAAGTTGTGGGGGCGCCCCACCCCTCCTTATACGGGTGGAGGGGCGGCGGCCAGGGTTCCCAGCCCTGGCCAAGTCCTCTGATACGTTAGAAATGTATCTATAATTTTTGATGTCCCATGCTTGTTTAGTATCTACTTTGCTTTGCTTTGTCTACACTTTGAGGTGTTTTTATATGTTTTCTGGTACTAACCTATTAACAAGATGCCACAGTTCCAGTTGCCTGTTTTCTTCTGTTTTTGGTTCCAGAAAGGCAGAAAATCAATATCCTCGGAATTGGACGGGACAAAAGCCAAAGTCAATATTTTACCGTGGGAAACACGGAGCCAGAATACGGGACGGAGGGGAGGCACTAGGGGGCCACACCCCCTGGCGACGCGGGCTAACCCTAGCCGCTCCTAGGGGGTGTGTGACCACCCTGGCCTCCCCCTGCCTCGCCTCTTCGCCTATAAATACCCCCTGATGCAGAAACCCTAGGTACCCGATCAATATTCCACGAAACCGTCTGTAGACGTCGCCACCATCGTCCCTAGATCGGGGGGATCTGGAGCTCTTCCCAGCACCCTGCCAGAGGGGAGATCATCCCAGAGGCCTTCTTCTTCATCATGCCAGCCTCCGGTATGAAGCGTGAGTAGTTCCACCTTGGACTACGGGTCCATGTAGTAGCTAGATGGTTGTATCTCCTCCTTTGTGCTATCATGTTTAGATCTTGTGAGCTTCGTTCATGATCAAGATCATCTATTTGTAATCATGCATGTTGTGTTTGTGGGTATCCGATGGATATTGAGATTACTATGTTAGATTGATTAATGGTTTTGTCTTATTGATTCTATCATGTCTATGTTTGTGATCTTGCATGCTCTCCGTTTCTAGTAGCTATCTTGGCCAAGTAGATGCTAGTGAAACCAAGAGGGGGTATTTATGCTAGATAGTGGGTTCATGCCTCTATTTAATCTAAGGGAAGTGACAGAAATCTCTAAGGTTGTAGATGTGTTGTTGCCACTAGGGAGAAAACAATGGTCTCTTGTTCATGGAACAAGTGGATTGTTTACCTTACACACTTTGCTTAAAGAAGTTATCTGTTGCTTGCAACTTAATACTGGAGGGGGTTCGGATGATAACCCGAAGGTGGATTTATAGTCATAGATGCAGTTGGATGGCTGTTGGGGAGGTGACCCCGGATAGGGTCAAGACGGGGGAAGCCAAAAGGAGTTTCCCCGGTCTTATGCCGAGTTACTGTTTATATCGGCCGAATCATGTAAAGGTCGGCCGAGATGAGCATGACCGTGACGTTTACCAGAGGAGCTGTACGTTATTCGGCCGACGTACGAGTTAAGTTGGCCAGGCAAGTCCGAATAAGTCATGATGCAGGTGAAGGCCGAGCCGAGCTAAGCGAGGCAGGGCCGAATAACATGAAGCTTGTAGGAGAAGGAAGAGCCTAAGGTCAAACCCTAGCCTCGGGCTAGGAAGAATCTGAACAGAGCCAAGTGCAAAGGACAAGGCGCAAAGCAGCAGAAGAGTAGAAGGAGGTCACGGAGGTGACAGTCCTGGAACCCGAGGCATGCAGGTGGGGCTCTCTGGAACTTTGTCGTCATTAGAAGGGGGACACGGAAAGGAGTGCGCCGAGTTACTATATTGGGACAAGCATATTCCTCGAATATGCTTGCCACATCAGCCCTAGAGGAGCCAAGGCACCCCTTTATAAGGAGAAGCTTGGACCCTTGAGGGGGGATCGGCTCATTCTATACCGTTAGGTTGGTAGAAATTCATCCTCTCTTCCTGCATACAGCTAAAGGAGCACTTGTAGTCCAGGAAAGGAGAAATAAAGATCTGTATGTTAGTCATTTGTGTGTAGAATTAACTACATCTTCCCTCCCTAGATCCCTCTAGCATCCATTGGCCCCAAACTTTAGCCTACCCATGACATCTGCCGTGCCACCAGCACGACAGTTGGCACCCACCGTGGGGCCAGCAGCGGTGCTAGCTAGAGTCATGATCCGGATGGGAAACTTCATCCACACTGGCGAGCGCGTTGTCTCTGGCTTAGTCCGGAGATTTGATATCTGTGACTATGTCAGCGATAACGCAGGCAGCTTCAGGGGAAAAAATCCTCCGCGCAATGGAGTCTTCATCAACTTGGGCATGCACCAGATCTACGTCAGCGTCGACACTTCCGGCGTTTATCCTCACCAAGTTATTGTTACAGGAGAGCCACCCCTTAGCGCCGCGAACGGTCAGCGTGGAGAACGCCCCATCAACAGCGTCGAGGTGATGGTCACAGCCGGGGTGCAGGCATGAGCAGCAGGCGCCGGATCAAGCAAGAATCCGACGACGGGAGAACAGGCGACCACAAAGTAGGCAGCTCCACCGACCACCGAGGTAGATCCTTCGGCAGCTAACCCAGCCGAGGTGCAGGAAACGACCCCAAAGGCACCAAGGGTAAGATTGCCACCTCTGGAAAGACCAGAAAATATTCTCCATGCAACTATAGATAATCTGACCACGCTTGTAGCGCCGATACATGATCCGACTAATGCTCAGGCAGAATTAGAAGAAACCAGGAAAAAAGTACTGGTAGAGGCAAAAAAGGTGTCGACATTGCGGGAGTCCTTAAACAGGACCCTGCGAGAATATGCTAAGGCAAACAAGCTTGATGTCGCCCCCGAGCGGGTTGACGAATTAAGATTGAGAGGGAAGAACCTCATGGATGATATCAATAAAGAGCATGAGACTCATAAGGCAGATTCAATCGATCTAGGCTTGCCGAGGTATATCACCCCGGCAAAGAACCTAAGGGCGGCAAATGCCGCTGCACTAGAGTTAGAAGGACTGACCGGCGATGCCCGGCAGAAACAGCAAGAAAGAGTGAATGAGCTGGTGCGCATTGCGAACCAGCAGAATGAAGAAATGCTCAGGGCAGACCCGGCAAGGCCTGGTGCCTCGCGTATGGTTCATTCGGCTGGTGCAGCACCCGCCCTATCTGTGGCAGCAGCATCCTCACCCGGAAACAATGCGCGAAAAGATAGAGCAGTAACTTCGGGAAAAAGAAATAAGAAAATTGTTCCGTATGATCCGGCAGTAGCCGGAAAAGCAAATGAAAACAGAGGCAATGGGAGCCGAGGTAACAGTGGCGAAAGAAACCCCGGCCGTGCCGACAAGGCAACGGAAGCCGAGGTAATGGGGATCTCGGAAGAGGAAATCATGAGAATAATATCCCGGCAGAAGGAAGGAGGGATCCGCCGCCCAATCCTCAGCCGAGATATGAACCTCGGCAGGAAAGAGAAGTGAGACCAGCTCGCCACAATCAGGTGAATGAGAGGTACAATGATGGTTATTCAGATATGGAGTATGCAGGGCATGCTGGAAATGACCATTATGGAATACAGGAAAGAATCATTTACAGAAACTTGCCGTCGAATGACGCAAGATCAAAATTGGATAGGTTGTACCGGTCCGAGTTGTTAGAGGAGCAAGGTCCCCCGGGTCCGGCATGTTTCAGACCCCGGATCATGGGCGAGCCGCCTGTGCCAAATTTTCAGCTGGCGAGGGGCACGAAAACATACAATGGGAGCACCAAACCACAAGACTGGTTAATTGACTATGCCACTGCAGTAAAAATAGCTGGCAGAAACTTGCGATGGGCAGTAAGATATGTTCCGCAAATGCTGGAAGGAACGGTTAGAGTATGGCTGAATAATCTGCCAGCGGGCAGTATCAACTGCTGGCTAGATTTTGAGGAGATGTTTGTCAGCAACTTTACTAGCACTTACAAGAGACCAAACAGGCCACAACAGCTTGCAATGTGCAAGCAAAGGCCGAATGAGACAGACAGAGAATTCTTGACTCGGTGGTGTAACCTCAGGAATTCATGCGAGGGAGTTATAGAATCACAAGCGATAGCTTGGTTCGCTCAAGGATGCCGTTATACCAGTGTCTTGTGGCAGCGACTACAAAGAGATATGCCAACCACTTTGGCGGAAACCATCAGGATAGCGGATTCATATGCATTGGGAGATCCGACGCAACCAGAGCTGATGTCGGCAAACCATCGGGAGCATCAAGATCAATATGCAAGAGATGCGGCCGGATCATCGAGGCACAGTGAGTTCAGAGGAAGAAGAAGAGAGGAAAGACCGGATTACAGATATGCCTCTAATCAGGTGGCAGCGGCAGTGCAAGATCAGCCGAGTCACGGAAACAGTCAGCGGTAGAAGAATGGTCCTCAGCAATGGACACCAAGGAATGAAGGGAAGAGAAAATGGACACCAGAACAGAAGAAGCAATGGCAGGAAAGGCCGAAGTACACGTTTGAGTCCATGTTGGATCAACCGTGTAAGTTTCACACTCCAAACCCGGCCAAGCCGGCCAATCATACAACTCGGCAATGTGCCTGGATGAAAAATGCAATGGGTAACCCGGCGGGCATGCAAGCACCTTCCCATCAGGCACATCAGCAGCAGCAGCCGCAGTTGACTGGAGCAAATGCACAACAACTAATGTTACCCCCTCCTCCCCCGAGGTATGATAACTCGGACCGGAGAGATGTAGTGCATCAAGTGATAAATCAGGGTCAGGATGGAAGGACAAACCCCAGAAATAATGGACGCAATGATTACAGGGAACATCATCAATCATATTGCATGTTCACAACAGAACAGCAAGACAGGCAAAGTGTACAGCGCCGACATATGGAAGTAAATGCAGTTATGCCGGCAGTACCAAGATATGCGCCTTGGTCAGATCAAGAAGTAACTTGGAGCATAAAGGATCATCCCAAAATAATGCCAAATCCGGGGTCGTACGCACTCATACTAGATCCGACGTTTGTTGGACCCAGCATTAATGTGAAATTTTCAAAAGTACTCATTAACAATGGGAGTAGTATCAATATCATGTACAAAGATACAATGCATAAACTCGGAATATCGCAGAATATGCTGCAATCCACAAGAACCACGTTCCATGGAATAGTGCCTGGACCTTCATGCGAACCCATTGGGAAGGTTCGAGTATATGTTTTATTCGGCACAAGGGATAACTTCAGAGCGGAAAATTTGGAGTTTGAGGTGGTGGACCTAGAAAGTTGCTATCATGCTTTACTCGGTCGGCCAGCATTGGCCAAATTCATGAGCAGCTGCCACATAACTTACTTAAAAATGAAGCTACCCGGACCTCAAGGGGTGATAACGGTAGCAGGAGATTACAGGAAGTCGATGGGATGTGCCTCGGCCGGATCAAACCTGGCCGAGTCATTGGTGATCGCAAGAGAAAAAAGAAGGATTCAAGAGGTAGCGGCTCTCGCTCAGTCGGCGCAACTGAATATGCCGGCATTGGCCAACCCACATGGAAGCGTTTCTTTCTAGCCGACTAAAGAAACGAAAAAAGTCCAGATAGATGAGCAGTTCCCAGAACGCACCATCACTATTGGTGCCGGCCTAGATGCCAAATAGAAAGGCGAGTTCACCAACTTCCTCCGTGAAAGGTGAGCACTCTCTGCATGTAAGGCCAGGAGCAAGGCCGGTGAAGCAACCTCTCCGCCGCTTCGCCGAAGACAGGAGAAAAATAATAGGGGATGAGATAGCTCGGCTCCTTACGGCCGGGTTCATCATGGAAGTGCTTTATCCGGATTGGCTATCAAACCCGGTGTTGGTAGAAAAGAAAAGGGATGATCCAAATGTAGCCGTCGTATGGCGAATGTGTATTGATTACACGAACCTGAACAAGGCGTGTCCCAAAGATCCTTTTCCTTTACCTAGAATAGACCAAGTCATTGATTCGACTGCTGGTTGTGAGTTGTTATCGTTTGTAGACGCGTATTCTGGTTTTCACCAGATACCGTTAAATCCAGCTGATCAAATAAAGACTGCGTTTATTACCCCGTACGGGGCTTATTGCTATAGCACCATGCCATTCGGCCTACGTAATGCAGGGGCAACGTACCAGAGATGTATGCAAAAATGTCTGCATGACCAGATAGGAAAAAATGTACAAGTATATGTAGATGACGTGGTTATCAAAACCAAAGAGAGCAAAACGCTACTGGATGATATTCGGCAGACATTCGCGAACTTGAGAAGGTTCCGAATGAAGCTTAACCCGGAAAAATGCACCTTCGGTGTACCAGCTGGAAAACTACTCGGTTTTCTCGTATCTAGCCGAGGTATAGAGGCCAACCCAACTAAGATAAGAGCGGTAGAAAGGATGGAATTGCCGAGATGTCTAAATGACGTACAGAAGTTCATGGGTTGCCTGGCCTCGCTTAGCCGATTTGTATGTCGGCTGGGGGAGAAGGCACTACCACTATATCAACTGATGAAAAAATCTGATAAGTTCATTTGGACACCACAAGCAGATAATGCATTCCATGAACTGAAGAAAATGTTGGTCACAACACCAATCCTGGCCTCTCCATTGTCAAAAGAACCTATGATACTTTACATAGCCGCCACAAACAGAGTAGTAAGTGCTGTGATCATGGTGGAACGAATTGAAGATGATAAATCAGTACAAATGCCGGTATATTACCTAAGCGAGGTACTATTAGCCTCAAAGCAAAATTACCCACATTATCAGAAGATGGCATATGGAGTATACATGTCGGCAAAGAAACTTAAACATTACTTCGAAGAGCACCCGATCAAAGTGATATGTGAAGCGCTCATTGCCGACATATTGAGCAACAAAGATGCAAGCGACAGAATAGCAAAATGGGCAATTGAATTGTCACCTTATGCTCCGCAATTCGATCGGCGAGATGCAATTAAATCTCAGGATGTGGCCGACTTCTTTGTGGATTGGGCCGAGGTACAATATGAGCCACCATTACCAGATCCGAATTATTGGACAATGCACTTCGACGGTTCCAAGCTGAGGAATGGCTTGGGGGCGGGGATAGTGTTAACCTCGCCAAAAAGAGATCAGCTGAAATATGTGCTACAAATACATTTTGCCGCATCAAACAATGTAGCCGAGTACGAAGCACTCGTCCATGGATTGAAGGTGGCAAAAGAGATTGGGATACACCGGATCTTATGCTACGGAGATTCAGATCTAGTAGTACAACAAGTATCAAGCAATTGGGACGCGTTATATGCCAATATGGCCTTATATAGATTCCATGTACAAAAACTCAGTGGATACTTCGATGGATGTGAATTTCATCATATACCTCGGGCAGAAAATGATGCAGCAGACACGCTGTCAAAACTCGGATCAACCAGGCAATCAATTCCCCCGGGTATCGCCCTAGAACACCTGAGAAAGCCATCAATAACACCATCACCAGAGTCCGAATCCATCTTTATTTCGGCGAAATCAAGAGAAGATAGTATGCCGATGGAAGTTGACAAAGAATGTAACCCGGAGTTTCCGAAAGTGAACCCGACCGATGCACGGATGGATATGGAAAAATCCGAGGTGGTTATGTCGGTGGAAAATATGTAAATAGATAGTGAGATTATCCCAGAGAAAATCATGCCAACATGGGCGCAACCCATATTTTCCTTCCTTAAAGATGCGACTTTGCCGAATAACGAGGTATTGGCTAGACAGACAGTGAGAATAGCTAAATCTTATACAATCATAAACAATGAGCTGTATAAGAGGAGCGTCACAAGCGTGTTGCAAAGATGTGTGGATTCGGCGGAAGGCCAGGAGATTCTCCTAGATATACATCAAGGAGAATGCGGGCATCACGCCTCGTCCAGAGCTTTAGTGGCTAAAGCATTCAGGCATGGATTTTATTGGCCAACAGCGTTGAAAGAGGCCAAAGAACTGGTGGAAAAATGTAATGGTTGCTAGAGATATGCCAGCAAGATACATATGCCATCATTCGAGTTAAAAACGCTACCAATTACTTGGCCGTTTTCTGTATGGTGCTTAGATATGGTGGGACCATTCAAGCCAGCCCGGGGAGGGATGACCCACATTTTGACCATCGTCGACAAATTCACAAAATGGATTGAAGTGAAACCAATAAAAAATGTGATGGACCCGTAGCAGTAAAATTCCTCAAAGATATTATCTTGAGATATGGTTACCCACACAGTGTTACTACAGACAATGGCACAAACTTTGCTGAAGGGGCCTTTGCTAGATTCTGTCAAGAAAAACACATAAGACTAGATGTCGCCTCGGTGGCTCACCCAGCATCTAATGGGCAAGTAGAAAGATCTAATGGACTAGTATTGTCCGGAATAAAACCCCGACTCGTCGAACCACTGCAAAGGTCGGCAGGATGCTGGATCGAGGAACTACCAGCAGTACTATGGAGCCTCAGAACTACCCCAAACAGGTCAACATGGTATACCCCATTTTTTCTGGTATATGGAGCAGAAGCCGTGCTTCCAGCCGACATAATACATGACTCGCCAAGAGTTACCCAGTATACAACTGCTGAGGTAAATGAGGTAGCTCGGCAAGATGATGTCGATCTGCTAGAAGAAGCCAGGGAGTTGGCATTATCAAGATCAGCGATCTATCAGCAAGACTTACGACGATATCACAGCAAGAAAGTCAATCCAAGAGTGTTTAAAGAAGGAGATTTGGTTCTTCGGCTAGTGCAACGCACAGCCGGCATGCACAAACTATCGCCCCCATGGGAGGGACCATTCATCGTGAGCAAAGCATTGTACAATGATGCATATTACCTAATTGATGCTCAGTCACCAGAAAAGAACAAGGCAAACAAAGCCGGCGAAGAATCAAAAAGACCATGGAACATAGCTTTACTTCGTCCATTTTACTCGTAGGAGTCATCTATGATACGTTGTAATGTGACGCTTCAGGTCAAAGTATCGACTATGTGTTAAACCTCGGTACCTTGAGCAGTGACTCGGGGACTGCCCTATGTTATTTCTCATTTTTGTTATGTATTAAACTTCGGCACCTTGAGCAATGACTCGGGGACTGCCCTATGTTATTTCTCATTTTGGGTTATGTATTAAACCTCGGCACCTTGAGCAGTGACTCGGGGACTGCCCTATGTTATATCTCATTTTGGGTTATGTATTAAACTTCGGCACCTTGAGCAATGACTCGGGGACTGCCCTATGTTATTTCTCATTTTGGGTTATGTATTAAACCTCAGCACCTTGAGCAATGACTCGGGGACTGCCCTATGTTATCTCTCATTTTGGGTTATGTATTAAACCTCGGCACCTTGAGCAGTGACTCGGGGACTGCCCTATGTTATTTCTCATTTTGGGTTATGTACTAAACCTCAGCACTTTGAGTTATGCACTTTGAGCAGTAACACGGGAATTGCCCAACGTCATTTTTTCCTGAATTATGTATTAAGCTTCAGGACCTCAAGCAAAGAACTCGGGGACTATGACGTATTATCCATTATCTCGAATTAGGCATTAAAACCTCGATTTCTAGAGCACTTACTAGGGAATTGCCCCATGATTGTCCCCTGTTACAAAAATGGATATTAAACTTCGGCACCCCGAATGATAGGTCAGAAGCTACCTTAAACAATATTATTTTGATTTCCTCAAATATGGGCTTCGGGATTTATAGCTCGGATAAAGATCAAGAACACAATGGTAGAGCCGTCGAATTTATAAAGGCCAGGCAATATTAACGCCGAACTAAGGTGGGTCAAATGAAAACACACAATCTGAACTTATGAAATTGAAGGCCACCAAAGCAAATATTTAAACCAACAAGATCTGTTTAGACAGACTAATAACGATCACCATCATATGTTCCTCAGTGGCAAAAGGCAAAAGGGAGTTCATACCACACAGAGAGTCAGATAATTGTTTCACACACAGCATACGCCCGGCATACCGGGGATAAGAAATAACCTAAAGTTTTTTGAACCTAAGGAGCAGCGACTTGGTCAGGCACTAGGCGCTCCGAGGTAGACGGCACCTCGGCCGAAGTTACTTCGCCCTCCACAGAACCAATAGCGACTTCGGGGGAAGCCCGGGGCTGTTGAGAAACGTTAGGTTGAGCTTGAGAGTGCCCAGTCCCTTTGGAAGATGATCGCGCATCGCCCTCCCCATCCGAGCTGGAGCTGGAATCACCAGAGTTGTTCGAGTCGCCCTCACCTTCGTCCTGATCGGCCGAACTATTATCAGAGGCATCTTCGACTTCGATGTCATCAGCTGGGTTGGAAAGAAAACTCGGCCCTTCAATCCAGTTACGCACATCAGCATACTCAACAAGCAGGAAGGCACGAGCTTGTCGGCGAGCGACGAATTCTGGATCCTCAACCCAACGGGAGCCAGTGCGCAAGTTTATCAAGGTATCGAGCGAAATATCCTCGTACCAAGACATAATGACTGTGAGCGCCATATCAGCACCATCCCGTCCAGCGGATTCCCTCCAGAGATTTAACTGGTTCTAGGATGCCATTAATCTTTCCACCAGTATCTTGATCTCATCAATATCAGGATTTCCAGAAGTATTCGTCCAGAGAACATGGTAGGCCCGGATGGTTGCCTGCACCAAATCCCTGCCCATAATCTTCATCGGACCAACGGCAGCGCCAACGGCAACCAAGAAGTCTTCCATCGAGTATTCTAGGCTCGCATCTGCGGGGACACCTCGGCGCACGCGAGCATTAATCGCTGCTCTAGAGCTCACGGGCTTAGCTTCTGGAAAATGGTCTATGCAAAATAAAAGTATATCGGTCAATAGTAAGAAAGAGAAGAAGATAACTCGGCCACGATCAGAGACTTACGATGAATATAGCTCAGCATTCTCTGAAGAACTTGAGCCCAATCACCCTTGGTCTTCTCAAAGCGAGTGATTTCCTCGCTCATCATCCGTGTCTTAAGTTCGGCAGCCTCGAGGAGTTCTTTATCCTTCTGCAATTGCAGACTTAGCCGATTCTTCTCTTCGGAGAACTCCTGATCAACTTTCTCTAACTCAGATTTCTGAGAAAGCTTGAGGGACTCAACCTCGGCGCCCAAGCGAATTATCTCGTCGTCCTTCTCTTTCAGCTGCGCCGAATGAGTAGCGGCTTGTTCTAAAAAATGCAGCATCATATTAGGCATGGGTATGCATTCTTGATGTGACGCTGCAAGAGTTTGTAACTCGGCTATACCAAAGCCAGAAGGTTATAAGAAACCCGGAATAAATCTCGAACGGGAAACAGTAAAGAGAAAGGATAACTAACCTTCCAGGGCCTTGACTTTCTTCTCAAGACGGATATTAAGATTGTTGATATTACCTGTTTACCAGCAAAATGAGCTAACACCTCAAGTCGAAAATATTAAGAGCTTTAGGGACAATACAAAAGGTTGATAAATTACCATCTTTCTTCACCATGGGAACAACTTTCTCATACTTCTCTTGCAATTTCTTGTGTGCGAAAAGCAGCCTTTGAAATTCGGCGGTCCGCCGATCATGAGCAACCTAAGCAACAAAATAAATGGCAGTGAGATATTCAAAGCTAAAACAGATCCGAATCAAGCAAAAGCTTAACTCAGATCTAGGTGGCTGAATATTCGAAGCTAAAACAGATTCAAATCAAGCAAAAGCTTAACTCGGATCTAGGTGGCTGGATATTCGAAGCTAAGACAGATCCGAATCAAGCAAAGCTTAACTCGGATCTAGGTGGCTGGATATTCGAACACTAAGACATATCAGAATCAAGCAAAAGCTTAACTCGGATCTAGGTGGCTGGATATTCGAAGCTAAGACAGATCCGAATCAAGCAAAGCTTAACTCGGATCTAGGTGGCTGGATATTCGAACACTAAGACAGATCAGAATCAAGCAAAACGTAACTCAGATCTAGGTGACTGGATATTCGAACGCTAAGATGGATCCGAATCAGGCAAAGGCTAATAAAGCTTCCAAACGAATAACAAGTTATTCGGTTGCAAGCTTCGGGGACTAGAGTATATATAATATCATTCGAATAATGTCAAATAAAAACAATTATCTCGTTCATCTTATTGCTGTCAAGCATGATCTTGGCAGCCAGATGCAAGCGACTGCTGATGTCGGAGAGTTGAAATGGCTGTCTGCTTGGATTGCCCTCGAGCTGATCAGCAGCGTTCCAATTATTGGCATACTCAACCAAGGAGCCGAGGCTGTTCCCACTCTCATTACGAGTCAGGACTTTACCTCGGACGCGTTGTGCAACCACCGCCGCCACGGGAATCTTGTGGAGAGTGAGCTGAGTATCAGCGGCCGGGGTAACAACGGTCTTAGCAGAGGAAGCCCCCTTGCGGAGCGCATCAGCAATCGTAGGTTGAGAAGAGCTGGCAAGTCCTTTCTGAGATGAGGGAGGTTTGGTGATGACGACCTTCTTAGCCTTAGAAGAGGCGTCGGCAGGAGCTGTTACTTCGGCACTAGGGGTGGCATCCTTGGAAACAGGAGGAACTGTAGTTTCTGAGGGCGCCGAGATGGTGATATCCTCGGCTGGAGTTGGAGTTGCGGTTGAAACTGTGGGGGCCAAAGGAGTCTGTAAGATCCCTCCTTTGTAAAGGAAAGGATCCCTGTGATTGCAATGCTAGTCCCTAGATCAATGCTAGCACCCACAGTTTAAGATGAAGTATACAGAAACAAAGGTCATTATTACAGTCATTCCAGAGACAAACATAGTCTTTTACAACTCCATGGCCACAGGCCTAGTACAAGAGTTTAAATAAGTAAATAAGATAAATAAGTCTTCATCTTCATGTGTCACAGGCAAGCATGTTGAGTGTAGACTCATGACTCCTAATCATCATCAGAATATCCTGCAACATCACAAGTTACAACCACAGTGGGTCAATACATTGGAATAGTATTGGCAAGTGATACCTTAGTAGAATATTGGTGGACTATATTCTATATGCATTTTGTCTAAGTGTAGCTTAGGCTTGCTTTGCTCAAAATAGGTTTTGCCTATCAGTTGAAAACACTAAGTTTTTCTTTGTAAAAACTTTTCCCAAGAATCCACCAATAGACATTGGGGTCCTTCACCCTTGTTCAACCACAAGTTTTTACTTAGAAATTGGGATGAGGAGATTCTTGATAGCTTCCATGTCTTGATGCTCAAATTGTCCAATACCAGGGACATGGCTAAGTACTTAGATTCTTCCATCTGCAGAGGTTGTGCACTTTCCCCACAAGACTTAATTTTCACCAAGACAGGACCTTTCAGAAGCCTTCCCTTATACCAAATGGACGCGCTCCAACCTATCATCCCACTACCACCAACTGTCCAAATGGCTAAGTTATTGCAACCTATATGATCCAGGCAGAGCCCATATTGCCAAGTGGCTGCACTAGAAGCTTCTTAACATTTGGCCTCTCAAATCCCTTTGTTCCTGGGTGGCTTTCCACAAGTGAGATACACAAGGTAAACCATAGAAATGGGCCTTGTGTAACCACTCAACATAAACCATTCCTTCCATTCCACCCAGGTGTTACATTCACTTAGTTGTTTTATTAAGCAAAACACAAGTCCAAAGACTTAGAAATATTTTATCATAGCATGAATACTTTACCACCCTTGGTTGCTACTAGCTAGGCTAAGCATGGCATCGATAAACATCTTAACTTAGAAATTTCTAGCAATTCTACAACTACTAGGATTTCCCAAGCATAGCATATATAGACCAAAATTTATCAATGCAAGTCTAGCAAAAATATTTCTAATGCATATTTGAAAAACATAGGAATAAAATCATGAAGCACCACTTGCCTTGGTAGTTTGGAGAGTAGCTACAATCCTCACAATCACCCATCACTATTTGCACCAAAATCTACACATAAAATGATAGCACCAAATCACATACAAAATAAATACAAGCAAAAATATATGGATGCATGCCATCATGATATGAGATGATTTTCTATACTCAACAAGACAAGTGCATAGTACTTATTCATAAACAAGTTATAAACTTGCCAAACAAACTTTATTTGAACATTAAACCATTTCTCAAATAATTAATATACACAAAATAGGCCTACACATGTTTCTGTAAAAATAACCATTTTAACAGAAACAAAACATTAAACACATTGCATATATAGAAAGGGCTTTCTCTCCTGATTCCATTTATATAAAATTCATCAAATTTGGACGTGGAAATCAAAAGTTATGAATTAAACAAGTTTTAATATCTAATAGATCTAATCCAGTTTTTAAATTTAAATCCTAGCCACGCGGAGTGCTCCTATTGGTTGATACCGCTTCACTCAGGATCACACACGTGAGCCGTTAGATCTAACTTAATCTACACGGCCCAGATCTGTTCGTATCCCTTCGCGTAAGTGATCTATCTAGCCCATCGGATCTAGATCCAACGGTTCGCGACCAAGCGACCAAACTCTGGTGGCGCTAGCGGTGGCGAGTGGCGGCGACGGCTCTGTCTACGGCAGCGCGGTGGCTACAGGGGGGTTTGGGGTCGTCGGAGATGCTTACCAGACTCGTGGTAGTGTGCTGAAGCTCAACGTGGCGGTGGCTGGTCAAGGGCGCACAGATGCCGCGGCAGGGTCTTATCGGAGTTGTTGGCGGCGTCAGGTGCTTGTTGACGAAGATGTTGCCGAGGTTCTGCGTCGGCCTAGCACGAGCCAGATGGGTTAGGAGGTGCGCAAGGTCTCGGCAATCATGACAGCATCAAAGGGAAGACAAGGGGTGGTCGGCTTTTACCTTAATCGCTCGCCGGAGTTGGAGACAGCATCGGGAACTCGCGGTGCTTGTTGGAGTCGACGACCTGGGGCAGTACAGGACGAACCAAGGGTGTCAGTAGGAGCGCAAGAAGGTTGCGAAGCAGTTCGCGTGAACCAGAGAGGAAGGCGCGCACGGAGCTCACCAGGATTGGTCGCCGGAGTGGGTTCTGTCTGCGGCGAGGTAAGGGCAAATACTGGCAGCCTGGAGGCGCTTCGGGCTGGCTTTGTTGGGGGAAATGGCCGCGAGGGGGAGAGGTTTAAGTAGCTGGAGCTGGGCGTGGAGTTACTCAGCGAATCAACGCCATTTAGTCGTGCAATCAATGGCAGTAAGGCGGGGGAGGAAACGGCGGAGGCTCAGTCGTGGGCGAGGTTTGGGGACGAAGCTGACGGGGCAAGTGGGTCCGGGGCGTCAGTGGGAGGGGTGTGTTCGCGCGGGTGAGAAACAGAGGGAGAAAGGAATGGCCCAGGTGGGCTGGATTCTGTGTTGGGCCGAATTGGCAGCGCCAGCCTTTTTCCTTTTCTTATTCATTTTCCATTTCTGTTTTTGATTTTCTGATATCATTTTCAAACAAATTCAAATGCCAATTGAATTCAAATTTGTTCTGGGTTTTTGCAGAGTGTAAAAATCATAATTCTGGGTGTATAAACATATGGACTCTCTGTATTAGCTTGGTCCTATTGATCAAACAAAATAAATAGTGATAAGGCACTAGATTTGATCAAGTTTTGAAAATGGTTTTAAATTCACATTTGTTTTGCAAATTTTTGATTTAAGCAATAGCAAGCAAGCAAAACATTCTGAGAGTAACAAGGTTTGATTCATGAACAACAATCTCTCATTGGAGAATAGCATTTGATTTAATGCTGATCACATAAAATAATGAGCTCATATGCTCCAGTTTTTGAATTGACTTTTGAAATGAACTCTACATGATCATGGATGCATGGATGATATGCATGAGTTTTGAAACATGATTTTAGGGATGTTACAAATCTAACCCCCTTAAGGTGAATCTCGCCCTCTAGATTCGGATTGGCTAGCAAATAGGTGAGGGTAGTCTTTCCGAAGATCATCTTCTCTTTCCCATGTTGCTTCTTCTTCGGAATGATGGTTCCATTGATCTTTGCAGAACTTGATAGTCTTAGTCCGTGTAACTCTTTCTGCAGTCTCAAGAATCTTGATAGGTTTCTCTTCATAAGTGATATCACTTTCCAATTGAACCTCTTCCAAAGGTATAGTATCCTTCAAAGAAGTTTCTTCCATTTCTGGATGACATTTCTTAAGCTGACTCACATGAAACACATTATGAACTGCTGACTAAGACTCTGGCAATTCAATCTCATAGGCTACTTCTCCTTTGCGACTCAGAATCTTGAATGGTCCAACATATCTTGGGGCCAATTTACCTTTGACACCAAACCTCTTCACTCCACGAAGTGGTGACACTCTAAGATAAGCTCTATCACCAACTTCATAGGTGACTTCTCTACGCTTAGGATCTGCGTAGGTCTTCTGTCGGGACTGTGCTATCTTCAATCTGTCCTTAACCACCTTGACTTTCTCTTCAGCCTCTTTGATTAATTCTGGTCCGAACAAACTTCTTTCTCCCACACCATTCCATAGCAATGGGGTGGTACACCTTCTCCCATAGAGAAACTCAAATGGTGCCATCTCAATACTGGATTGATAGCTGTTGTTGTAAGAAAATTCCGCGTAAGGCAGACTTTCATCCCAACTGGCTCCATAGTCTAGAGCACATGCTCTCAACATATCTTCAAGAATCTGATTAGTCCTTTCTGTTTGTCCATCAGTTTGAGGATGAAATGCAGTGCTGAATTCCAACCTCGTTCCCAATGACTCATGTAGTTGCCTCCAAAAATGAGAAGTGAATTGTGTTCCTCTATCAGACACAATACTCTTGGGTACTCCATGTAGACATACAATCCTACTCATGTAGATTTTAGCTAACTTAGCACTTGTATAAGTTGTCTTTACGGGTATGAAATGAGCCACTTTAGTTAGGCGATCCACTACTACCCAAATAGAATCATATCCTGACCGGGTCCTTGGTAATCCGGTGATGAAATCCATGCCAATCTTGTCCCATTTCCAATCAGGAATAGGTAGTGGTTGTAACAATCCTGCTGGTTTCTGATGTTCCGCTTTCAATCTACTACATACATCACACAAAGCAATATGTTCGGCGATGTCCTTCTTGAGATTATTCCACCAAAATCTTTCCTTCATATCCATGTACATTTTGGTGTTACCCGGATGAATGGAGTACGGTGAATTGTGTGCTTCTTGTAAAATCAGTTTCCGAAGTTCCGGATCTTGTGGAACACAGATATGTTTTCCATGCCATAAAGTACCCTGTTCGTCTTCATGGAATCCTTTGGCCTTTACCTTGCCAATATTTTCCTTAATCTCTTCAATTTCCTTATCAGTCTTCTGGGCTTCTTTGATCTTGTCCAACAAAGTAGGTTGAACATCCAAAGACATGAGATTTCCTTCAGGCACAATCTCCAATCTGAGATCTCTAAATTGGGCACACAGATCATCTGGCAATTCTCCTTTAGTAAGGCCATTCACAAAAACCTTACGGCTTAGAGCATCCGCTACAACATTTGCTTTACCGGGGTGGTATTGCAAACTCAAGTCATAGTCCTTGATGAGTTCTAGCCATCTTATTTGTCTCATATTAATTTCCTTCTGGGTGAAGATATACTTCAAACTCTTGTGATCTGTGAACACTTCACATCGCTTTCCCAAAAGATAATGTCTCCATGTTTTAAGTGCATGGACAACAGAGGCTAACTCTAAATCATGAGTAGGGTAGTTTACTTCCTGAGTTTTGAGTTGTCTTGAGGCGTAAGCCACAACTTTCCCTTCTTGCATAAGTAGTGCACCCAATCCATGATGAGATGCATCACAATACACTTGGAAATCTTTCTCCAAATCTGGAAAACATAAGACTAGTGCTGTCACTAGTCTCTTCTTTAATTCTTGAAAGCTGAGTTCACAATCTTCAGACCAAGCAAATTTCTTGTCTTTCTTTAGCAATTCTGTCATAGGTTTAGCTACCTTGGAGAAATTCTCAATAAATCTTCTATAGTATCCTGCCAAGCCAAGGAAACTACGAACCTCTTTCACTGAATTGGGAGATTCCCATTCAGTTACAGCTGAAACTTTAGCAGGCTCAACTGCTACACCATCTCGTCACACAACGTGTCCATGAAATCCAACTTCATTTAACCAAAATTCACACTTGCTGAATTTGGCATATAACTTATGCTCTCTAAGTTTTTCAAGTATCAATCGTAGATGTCCTTCGTGCTCTTCTTTGCTCTTGGAGTAGATTAGAATGTCATCGATGAATACGACAACAAACTTGTCAAGGAATTCCATGAACACCTTGTTCATCATATTCATGAAGTATGCTGGTGCATTGGTCAAACCAAATGGCATCAAGGTATACTCATACAATCCATACCTTGTGGTGAAAGTTGTCTTGGGTATGTCTTGTTCCCTTATCTTAAGCTGAAAATAACCTGACCGGAGATCAATCTTTGAGAACACACAAGCTCCTTCTAACTGATCAAACAAGTCATTGATTATAGGCAAAGGGTATTTGTTCTTGATAGTCACCTCATTGAGTGAACGGTAATCTATGCATAACCTTTGACTTCTATCTTTCTTTTCCACAAACAAAACTGGTGCTCCCCAAGATGAGGAACTTGGTTGGATAAAACCTTTCTGCAACTGTTCTCCAAGCTGCTTCTTGAGTTCTTTCAACTCATCAACTGACATCTTGTACGGTCTCTTTGCTATTGGTCCAGATCCTGGTAGCAAGTCAATAAGAAACTCCACATCTCTATCTGGTGGCATTCCTGGCAATTCTTCCGGAAACACATCCAGATATTCACTCACAATTGGCACACTGTCTATGCTAACCCCCTTAAGAGAATTTAGCTTACTCCTTTTTGATTCAAAGTTAGACTTGAATCTAATCCGTTTCTTTTCCGGGGTTGTGAGTGCAACAGTACGATTAGCACAATCTAGTACTCCTTCATACTTAGCCATCCAATCCATTCCCAATATTACATCCAGTCCTTGGGAATCTAGGATTATCAGACTCACTGGAAACTTATGTTTTCCAAATTCTATCACTAGATCCCGACATCCAAGACTTACTATCATATCTCCACCTGGAGAACTAACTTTTATTGGACACCCAATGTTTTCGGTTGGAAATCCATTTCTATCAACAAATGCTTTTGATATGAATGAATGCGATGCTCCAGTATCAAAAAGAACAAGTGCTGGAATAGAATTGAGTTTGAACTTACCAGCAACAGCATCTTGTTCTTCATAAATTTCCTCCACATTGATGTGGTTCACTTGTCCCTTCTGAAAAGGGTTGGGCTTGTTGGGGCCTTCAACTTTCTTTTCTGGGCATTCATTTGCATAATGCCCCATCTTCTTGCACTTGAAACACTCAACCTGACTAAGATCCTTCTTGACAGGCTGGCTTCCACTACCACTTCCACTGTGGTGGCTCTTATATCCACCCTTGTGATTTTTGTACCTGTCATTGTCATGACTACGGTGACTCTTGTTGTCATGATGACGGTTGTGGTTGTGGTTCTTGTTGAATTTCCCATGCTTGTGGGATCCTGAACTCCCACTATCATCATAATGGGAACGTTTGTGAGACGATCCCGAGCTGTGCTTGTCAGAGTGCTTTCTCTTCCTGCTTTCCACTTGTTTCATTTTGCTCTCCAAAATAGCAGCCTTGTCACAAAGAGACTGGTATGTGGGAACATAGGCCACAGATAACTGCAGGTTCAGTTCATCATTCAACCCTTCAAGGAACTTTTCCTTCCTCTTAGCATCAGTGTCAACTTCATCCGGTGCATGACGCGCCAGATTGTTGAACTCCTCAATATATTCAGCCACGCTGCGGTGGCGCTGCTTCAGGTTATGGAACTCTTTTTTCTTCAAACTCATCACTCCGGATGAGATGTGAGCAGTACGGAAACCATCTTCAAAGATAGCCCATGTCACATCTGCAATGTGAGTGGTGATCTGGAAGTTATCCCACCAAGTGGCTGCTGGTCCTTCCAACAAGTGAGCTGCAAATCAGACTTTTTCTTCATCAGTACAGCCAACAGTTACCAAGTCCTTGTTCACAGAGCGTAGCCAATCATTGGCCACCATAGGATCAGTAGTTCCTGAGAACTTTGCTGGCCTCAGTCTCAAGAACCTGGTAAGCATGTCAAAACCCGGTGGGTTGTTCTTATTGTTGTTGTTGTTATTGTTATTGTTGTTGTTGTTGTTGTTGTTGTTCTGGTTCTGGATGAACGTAGTCATCATTTGCATCAGATGAGTCTGAGCTGTCATCATTTGCTGCATCTCAGGGGTGATGTTGTTGTTGTTGGGGTTGGGATTGGCACGTCAGGGAGGCATCTGTGGTTTGTTCAATAGAGATAAGAATGAGATACCCATAGATGCTAACATGCACAATACATCACATAAACATTCACCAAACATGCATCATAATAATAATAGTTCAACAACATAAACGACAAGTTTGCAAAGTAAACACACCAATAGCAAGCCATCCACATGTTGGATGGTCATTGCGACTCAATAATCAAATACATGATAAATAAAGGTAAATGAGCAGTCATCACTACTCCTCGGCATCAACCTCTTCCTCAACAAATGTAAGACCTGCATTCTCCATAGCGGTCTTGTATTCCTCGACATTGGTGGTCAAGGTCTCTACTTTGGCTTTGAGAGCCCTCTTCTGAGAACGAAGCCTCTCAATCACGGTCTGCTGATGCTCGAGCTCGAAGTCCTTGGCCTCCAGTTCTGCAGTCATGTCTCGAATCCTCTTGTTCCTATCTTGGACTCGCTTCTCTTGACTCTTGAACTTTCTGTCCTGGCTCTCGAACTTGGCCTCCATCTCCTTGACTATATCATCCATCTCCGCGAAGAGCTTGTCCTTCTCACGAAGCTGCACCTGGAGTTCGTCATTGCTGAGCATGACGTTGGTCCTATCAGTGTCCACGTGCCTAAGAAGAACCTCTAAGTCCTGGAGGTATAGACGAATCAGCTCTGTTGTCTCCCTCGAAGTATCCTCGAAGTCAATGGCCTCACCATCCTCATCACGTCTACTGAAGGTGTGGAAGTGCGTACCTCTAACCTGTCGAGAGTGTCTCCCTAACAGACGTCCAATCAAGTCCTGCATGACTACCTCTAGGCCTCTCTCCTTGTCATCATGCATGAGCTTGAAGATGATTGCCTCCATGGTAGGCTCAGTCTGGCGTCCGGGCTGATTGACCTTGAAACCCCAAAGGTCTTTCCTCTCAAACTTGGTGAGGGGAAGCACCATGATGGTAGGAAGAGGGAGATTGAGCAAACTAGTGAGCTCAATAATACGAGGGCCAAAACGAGTTCCTTGGAACTCTTCAACCGTGCTGATAGTAACATTAGGCATCTATTTAACAAGATAGAAAAAGTTAGAATCAACATAATTCAAGACAAATCACAAGACAAGGCATCACATGCATAACTTTGGAAATCAAAACACACAAGTCATGGCATACATGGATCCATTACAAACAACCAAGGTTCAACTTATTTTAAACAACATTTGGGAAAAATAAAATGATAAGTGTGGTGGTCCAACTAATGTGGTACATTACAATCCCATCTCACTTGCCAAATTGGCCAACAAGGCATCCCTAGAGGCAATCTGCTTGTCTAGATCACAAGACTCCATTGCTAAGTCTATGATGTCCTTTATTAGGCTTTGGTTGGTAGCCTCTAACTCTTGGGAATTTTTCTTCTCTTCCTTAAGATCATTCTGAGTGTTAAGCATTATGCACTTGATTCTATCACCAAGTTCTTTGATGGCCCTCCAAGCTGCATCCCTTGCTGAATCAAAGAATGTGGTGTGCATCATTGTGTTGGTGACCATGCAGAATCCTGAGTCCTTGTGGTTGTCTTCCTTGTTTTTATACAAGTGAAGTTGTACCCACCAGTACTCAACCCCTTCATCCATCACAGGAAAACCTTTGTACACAGCTGCACCATGTATTCCCATGGCAACCATGAGGTCCTTGAGAGCCTTGGGGAACTCTGTCTCACATTCCAAAGTAATAGTCATGAGTGGTCCCTTCTTCACGGCTTCGTTGATGGAGTTCATCTACAAATAGAGATGAGAAAGAAGATTAGAAAAGTTTACGAGAAGAAAAGACAAGTGTGGAAGTTGTCAAATTTTTTCCTTAGGGGTTTCCAATCCTAGGGTCATAATCCTACAGGCAACACAGTGCTCTGATACCATCTGTAAGATCCCTCCTTTGTAAAGGAAAGGATCCCTGTGATTGCAATGCTAGTCCCTGGATCAATGCTAGCATCCACAGTTTAAGATGAAGTACACAGAAACAAAGGTCATTATTACAATCATTCCAAAGACAAACATAGTCTTTTACTACTCCATGGCCACAGGCCTAGTACAAGAGTTTAAATAAGTAAATAAGATAAATAAGTCTTCATCTTCATGTGCCATAGGCAAGCATGTTGAGTGTAGACTCATGACTCCTAATCATCATCAGAATATCCTGCAACATCACAAGTTACAGCCACAGTGGTTCAATACATTGGAATAGTATTGGCAAGTGATACCTTAGTAGAATATTGGTGGACTATATTCTATATGCATTTTGGCTAAGTGTAGCTTAGCCTTGCTTTGCTCAAAATAGGTTTTGCCTATCAGTTGAAAACACTAAGTTTTTCTTTGTCAAAACTTTTCCCAAGGATCCACCAATAGACATTGGGGTCCTTCACCCTTGTTCAACCACAAGTTTTTACTTAGAAATTGGGATGAAGAGATTCTTGATAGCTTCCATGTCTTGATGCTCAAATTGTCCAATACCAGGGACATGGCTAAGTACTTAGATTCTTCCATCTGTAGAGGTTGTGCACTTCCCCACAAGACTTGATTTTCACCAAGACAGGACCTTTTAGAAGCCTTCCCTTATACCAAATGGACGCGCTCCAACCTATCATCCCACTACCACCAACTGTCCAAATGGCTAATTTATTGCAACCTATATGATCCAGGCAGAGCCCATATTGCCAAGTGGCTGCACTAGAAGCTTCTTAACATTTGGCCTCTCAAATCCCTTTGTTCCTGGGTGGCTTTCCACAAGTGAGATACACAAGGTAAACCATAGAAATGGGCCTTGTGTAACCACTCAACATAAACCATTCCTTCCATTCCACCCAGGTGTTTCATTCAGTTAGTTGTTTTATTAAGCAAAACACAAGTCCAAAGACTTAGAAATATTTTATCATAGCACGAATACTTTACCACCCTTGGTTGCTACTAGCTAGGCTAAGCATGGCATAGATAAACATCTTAACTTAAAAATTTCTAGCAATTCTACAACTACTAGGATTTCCCAAGCATAGCATATAAAGACCAAAATTTATCCATGCAAGTCTAGCAAAAATATTTCTAATGCATATTTGAAAAACATAGGAATAAAATCATGAAGCACCACTTGCCTTGGTAGTTTGGAGAGTAGCTACAATCCTCACAATCACAATCACTATTTGCACCAAAATCTACACATAAAATGATAGCACCAAATCACATACAAAATAAATACAAGCAAAAATATATGGATGCATGCAATCATGATATGAGATGATTTTCTATACTCAACAAGACAAGTGCACAGTACTGATTCATAAACAAGTTCTAAACTTGCCAAACAAACTTTATTTGAACATTAAACCATTTCTCAAATAATTAATATACACAAAATAGGCCTACACATGTTTCTGTAAAAATAACCATTTTAACAGAAACAAAACATTAAACACATTGCATATATGGAAAGGGATTTCTCTCCTGATTCCATTGATATAAAATTCATCAAATTTGGACGTGGAAATCAAAAGTTATGAATTAAACAAGTTTTAATATCTAATAGATCTAATCCAGTTTTTAAATTCAAATCCTAGCCACGCGGCGTGCTCCTATTGGTTGATACCGCTTCACTCAGGATCACACACGTGAGCCGTTAGATCTAACTTAATCTGCACGGCCCAGATCTGTTCGTACCCCTTCGCGTAAGTGATCTATCTAGCCCATCGGATCTAGATCTAACGGTTCGCGACCAAGCGACCAAACTCTGGCGGCGCTAGCGGTGGCGAGTGGCGGCGGCTCTATCTACGGCGGCATGGTGGCTACAGGGGGGTTTGGGGTTGTCGGATATGCTTACCAGACTCGCGGCGGTGTGCTGAAGCTCAACGTGGCGGTGGCTGGTCAAGGGGCGCACAGATGCCGCGGCAGGGTCTTGTCGGAGTTGTTGGCGGCGTCAGGTGCTTGTTGACGAAGATGTTGCCGAGGTTCTGCGTCGGCCTAGCACAAGCCAGATGGGTTAGGAGGTGCGCAAGGTCTCGGCGATCATGACAGCATCGAAGGGAATACAAGGGGCGGTCGGCTTTTACCTTAATCGCTCGTCGGAGTTGGAGACGGCGTCAGGAACTCGCGGTGCTCGTTGGAGTCGACGACCTGGGGCAGTACAGGACGAACCAAGGGTGTCAGTAGGAGCGCAAGAAGGTTGCAAAGCAGTTCGCGTGAACCAGAGAGGAAGGCGCGCACGGAGCTCACCAGGATTGGTCGCCGGAGTGGGTTCTGTCTGCGGCGAGGTAAGGGCAAATACTGGCAGCCTGGAGGCGCTTCGGGCTGGCTTTGTTGGGGGAAATGGCCGCGAGGGGGAGAGGTTTAAGTAGCCGGAGCTGGGCGTGGAGTTACTCGGCGAATCAACGCCATTTAATCGTGCAATCAACAGCAGTGACGCGGGGGAGGAAACGGCGGAGGCTCAGTCGTGGGCAAGGTTTGGGGACGAAGCTGACGGGGCAAGTGGGTCCGGGGCGTCAGTGGGAGGGGTGTGTTCGTGCGGGTGAGAAACAGAGGGAGAAAGGAATGGCTCGGGTGGGCTGGATTCTGTGTTGGGCCGAATTGGCAGCGCCAGCCTTTTTCCTTTTCTTATTCATTTTCCATTTCTGTTTTTGATTTTCTGATATCATTTTCAAACAAATTCAAATGCCAATTGAATTCAAATTTGTTCTGGGTTTTTGCAGAGTGTAAAAATCATAATTCTGGGTGTATAAACATATGGACTCTCTGTATTAGCTTGGTCCTATTGATCAAACAAAATAAATAGTGATAAGGCACTAGATTTGATCAAGTTTTGAAAATGGTTTTAAATTCACATTTGTTTTGCAAATTTTTGAATTAAGCAATAGCAAGCAAGCAAAACATTCTGAGAGTAACAAGGTTTGATTCATGAACAACAATCTCTCATTGGAGAATAGCATTTGATTTAATGCTGATCACATAAAATAATGAGCTCATATGCTCTAGTTTTTGAATTGACTTTTGAAATGAACTCTACATGATCATGGATGCATGGATGATATGCATGAGTTTTGAAACATGATTTTAGGGATGTTACAGAGTCTCGGGAGAAACTCCGGGGTTCACGATGGGGGCAGCAGGTTCGGTAGGAGGATCTACTGTCCGGGTTACGTTGGCAAACCACGGGTGCATCTTGCCGAGGTAATGTTTGACTCTGAGCAGGAGGAGAGTCCACGCGAGCGGGACTAGGAACTCTGGTATCTTCAGGAGGCGGAGGAGAAGGCAGCCGAGTAGTATGACTCGTCATGCTTGGACCACTAGGCTTAACAGAAAGAGGAGCGCTGCAAAAGCACAGAAAGTCAAATCAAAAGACGGAAAAAGAGAAACAAGAAATAAAAATGAAAATGAGCGTACCCAGTAACTCCGGGCATAGTTTTACACTTCAGAAGGTGCTGGGATGACTTTTTAGTTCGCTTCTTGGGAGCAGCTTCGGAGGCACCTGTTGGAGCGGCACGCTTCCGCGAGGTAGAAGGAGGTTGGGAGGCGAGAGGCTTGGCGTCGTGCACCTGACCGGCCTGATTAGCTGAGGAAGTAGAAGCCGGAAATGCATAAGAGATAGGCCTTGCGGCGACTACCTCAAGAATTTGGACGTCGTCCGAATCACCTTCCTCCCCGTGAGCCGAGGTCTTGCCACGGGCGCGAGCCGGAGCGAGGTCCTACTTGGGAACGAACTCCTCCGAGTCAGGCTCCCCGTTATCCGGAATGTTCCGATCTGCGGTCCACAGGAGGGCCAGAACCTCGGAATCCTCAATCTTCTGCTCCGTAAATCTCTGCAAAAAGAGAGACAAAAAGGAATTAGCAAAAGGAATCACAAACGCAATTGGGGGGCAAAACATAAATGCGTAAACTTACCTAGGGAGGGGGATTCCTGCGGGTGAACGGCTTCAGTCCCCAGGTCCAATCCTCCGGCATCTCCGTCTTAAAGATAGCTCGGACATGCTTGAAAATAAGATAATTATCGAGCTCAACAGTTGAGACTCGGTTGGGATCAAGGGGACCGCTCATATAGTAGAGCTTGTGCGTGCGTTGCTGAAAAGGACAGATCCGGCTGCTGACGAAGGTGGTCATCAGATCCTCGCCACGTAACCCGGCGCGGATCAGCTCCTTCAGCCGAATCTCAAAGGCCTCGGCCAGAGCATGGCTCTTCCTGGGATTATAAGTCTAGTTCTTCTTGGAAGGGGGGCCAATGGATAAAGCAGGGAACCAAATCTTGTCTTCCTTCCCAGAATTCTTGACATAGAAAAACGATCTATGCCATTTCTTGCATGACTCAAGACCAGCAACGCGGGGAAACTCGGATTTCCTCCGAGGTGTGATGGCCGCGGCTCCACACTGGGTGAGCAATTTCTCGGAAGGATGAAGGGATTTGTCTGGAACGACATTGGATCGGATCTGGAAGAACTTGGACCATACATGCACAGACGGCCAGAGGCCAAAGTATCCTTCCAAGGCCGAGATAAAAGCGGATAGAGAAGCAATGGCGTTAGCCGGAAGATGATGCGGCTGCAGGCTGAAGTAATCGAGGAATTCCCTAGCAAAATCGCTAAGGGGAATACCAAACTCACGAGCGAAATGGGACATAAAAACGACGTACTCACCTTCGTTAAGAACGGGAGAGGATTCGCTGCCGGGTAAGCGACAGGCAACCTCGGCAGGAATCCGGCGAGTTCTAATTAACCACTCAACCTCTCGGCGGGTAACGGTGGAACCTTGCCAGGAGCCCCGCTCTGGGCCAGACGCTGCATCGTCATCCTTGATGAGCGCGTCGCTAACAGAGCTTGACATAGGGTCGCCGGAGGAGTCCATGGAAGAGGAACTAGCGGCGGAGCAAAGCCTAGAGGTGCAAGGCCCTGTCGTGGTCCTAGGCGAAAACGGCGGCGGAGCGGAAAAGAAACCACCGCGGGGAACCTAGAGAGCGACAGACGCGTCTAGAGGAAAATCTAGGCAATGAGACCACAGAGAAACTCACCGACGACGGCGCCGGAGCAAGCGTACAGGGACGAGGTCGACGGAGCGGAGGAATTAGGGCCTCGCTGTCGAAGATTCCGACGAGCGCACGACCGCAGAAGAACGAACAGGCGAAAGGAGGAAGAATGGCAACGGTGAGCGAAGGAGGAAAGTAAATCATCTAGCCCCGTGCCCCTCTTTATAATCGCGTGGCTTTGGCAGTAGTGGGATAGTGCGTGCGGGCTCTAACCGTGTAGATCGTGTAAGTGGCGTAACTGCTCGCGGCTGAGTGGATCCACACCGACGACCACACGACGCAGGAAAGGATCAGGCCTCCTAACTGATGCAGTGCGCGAGGCATCGCAGTGCTGACGCGAGAGGCGCAGTAATCACTGTAGCGTTGTCAGCGGGAACTGTAGAGGAACAAAAAACTAGGTAAATAATGATGAGTGTTACAGTAGGATGAGGCGTACACGAGAAGCTACGTGGATACCTCGAATAGGAGAGAGTAACTCGGAAATGAAGAGAAATGAGTATTGGGAAACTGATGTGGCCCGGCCGAGGTACGGACGGAACCACACCAGCTTTAGGGACTACTGTTGGGGAGGTGACCCCGGATAGGATCAAGACGGGGGAAGCCAAAAGGAGTTTCCCCGGTCTTATGCCGAGTTACTGTTTATATCGGCCGAATCATGTAAAGGTCGGCCGAGATGAGCATGACCGTGACGTTTACCAGAGGAGCTATACGTTATTCAGCCGACGTACGAGTTAAGTCGGCTAGGCAAGTCCGAATAAGTCATGATGTAGGTGAAGGCCGAGCCGAGCTAAGTGAGGCAGGGCCGAATAACATGAAGCTTGCAGGAGAAGGAAGAGCCTAAGGTCAAACCCTAGCCTCGGGCTAGGAAGAATCTGAACAGAGCCAAGCTCAAAGGACAAGGCGCAGAGCAGCAGAAGAGCAGAAGGAGGTTACGGAGGTGATAGTCCTGGAACCCGAGGCATGCAGGTGGGGCTCTCTGGAACTTTGCCGTCATTAGAAGGGGGACACGGAAAGGAGCGCGCCGAGTTACTATATTGGGACAAGCATATTCCTCGAATATGCTTGCCACGTCATCCCTAGAGGAGCCAAGGCACCCCTTTATAAGGAGAAGCTTGGACCCTTGAGGGGGATCGGCTCATTCTATACCGTTAGGTTGGTAGAAATTCATCCTCTCTTCCTGCATACAGCTCAAGGAGCACTTGTAGTCCAGGAAAGGAGAAATAAAGATTTGTATGTTAGTCATTTGTGTGTAGAATTAACTACATTTTCCCTCCCTAGATCCCTCTAGCATCCATTGGCCCCAAACTTTAGCCTACCCATGGCATCTGTCGTGCCACCACCACGACAATGGCGGTCTATGTATCTTGTTGTATTGCCCAATCAAATCTCATAGGATCATGAATGTCTAGTATTGCATTATTATGCCTTGCTCAGTCCTGTCAATTGCCCCGCTGTAATTTGTTTACCCAGCATGCCATGTTTGTTTATCTTAAGGAGAACACCTCTAGTGAACTATGGACCCCGGTCCAATCTTTACCATTGATACATCTTCCACTGTTACTGTTTACTAGTTGCAAACCACTATTACCTTCCACACCATACAGTTAATCCTTTGTTTTTAGCAAACCACTGAGATTGACAACCTCATTGTTAGTTGGGGCAAAGTCTTGAGTTTGTGCTGTGCAGGTCACCAAGTTGCTAGCAACACCTTTGAGTCGTTTCCTTCCTCCTACTGGTTCGTTAACCACGGTTTCTTACTGAGGGAAAACTTGCTGCTGTGCTCATTACACCTTGCTCTTGGGGTCTCCCAACGAGGCGTCAATAACACGCCAATAAGCTTTTTTCTGGCGCCATTGCCAGGGAGTCTAAGGACGTCTTCACAAGGGGAGTCCTTCACAACCTTTCTCTTTACATTGTTTTTTCTTTGCTTACTTTCTTTTGCTTGGTTTTGTTTTCCTCTTTTTATCAAAAACTCCAAAAAAATAGTTTCGTTTGGTTTGCTTTCCCTTATCGAAAAACACAAAAAAGTTAGTTCCTACTCTAGTTGCTGGTTTGTTATTGCCTTGCTTGGTCATGCTTTCCATCAATGGATAGTTTCTTTGAAACTAGTTCTTATTGGCAAGGTGGGTTCATGGAAGAACAAAAGAATTATTATAAGGAACACCATTTGTAACAAAAAGGGAAACACTTATGGGAACAAATTAATAAATTGAATACTATTGCTAGAGAGGTATGCTCTACTTATAATGTTACTTATTGCTTTGATAAAGCTTGTTGCTGTAGGAGGTATAAACACCTCCCTTTTTAATGTGAGTATAATGATAATGTTACCATATCCTCTTATGTTGAAGGAAATTATAACTTTTATGACGTGGAACAAATTGCAGAATTTATTGCCTTCAAGGGTGCATTTGAACTTGCCAGTTTGCTTGAAAATACTGATGATGCACCTTATGAATATGAGGTTTATGAGATACTTCAATTTTGCTTTGATAATTACAAGTAATAAAATGGCTATATTCTTGAATATTTTAATAGGTGCTTTCCACAAACGGAAGAGACTAATGCCTTGCAGGAGCCTATGGAAAACGAAATTACTGAACCTGAAAGCTCGTTAGGTGAAAAAGAGGAGGAGAGTGATGGTCAAGAGGAGAAAGAATAGATATACCCATGCCTACCTTATAATGTAAGTAACTCTTTATTCCTTACATTATTTGATTGTCCTTCATGCTTAAAGGAAGATGAACGTTATGTTCCTATGGATTCTTTTGAAATATCTGCTATGAGTAAAACTTGTGATAATAGTTATGCTCACGTTATCTATGATAATCCTATATTTGTGCCTAACTTCGAAATGCATGGTACTAAAGAGTTTTGCGTAGAAAATGTTTATGATAAATCTCTAGATTATAGTCCTATATTGAATGAGCAGTCTTCTTGTTATAAAATTGTTAAAAGTGGGTTTGGTTTTAATCCCACTATTTTTGAGCTTGATAGAAATTATGTGTTTGTAGATCATGAAAAACATGCTTATTGTGATAGTTATATTATTGAGTTTATTCATGAGGCTACTGAAAATTATTATGAGAGAGGAAAATATGGTTGTAGAAGTTTTCATGGTACTAAAACACCTCTCTATGTGCTAAATTTTTTGAAGTTGCTCTTGTTTTATTGTAACATCCTAGCATTAGAGCTTAGAAATAAGCTGAACATAGTTGTGTGCATTGCATTCATGCATAGAAAATCCGAATAATTTTCGCGCTTTTGAAAAAAACTTGTCAAAGTGATTGAAGCGTCTCTCAACTTGATGGAATTGAAGTAGATCATCAAGTTGACTATGATAAGTTTCAATATGACCTTTGCTAAAACCTTATTTTGGGTAAACATGATTTGATCTAAGGGTAGATCAAATGTAATAAAAATTAAACCCTAATACATTACTTAATGAATTATATTTGGTCCTTAAGTAATCATATCCTAGTATTCATTACAATAACCGATGAATACCAAGCTTTGAATATAATTCAAGTAACAAGAATATAATAACTAACTCTTGACCCACTTTATTCTTATTTATTGATGGGGATATGCCTACCGGGGTATACCCAGCAGGACGTTTCCGACTGGCCCAGGAACTGGCGAGTGGGCCTGTAGGACGGCGACTAGATCAAGGCCTGTCGTGGATCCAAGCGACTGGAAGCTGAAGGCCCAGGAGAGTAGATAGGCCCAGTCGGATTAGGTTAAACGAGTACCGAAACCTTAACTGATTCGGTTGAGATATGTAAACCCTAGGGGGTGAGTCTATATAAACCTCCCTACAGGGCGTGTAGAGGATACGTTCCACCATCCACCCAAGCGACTTGCCGCCTAGCCGTCGAGCTCGCCCCATTGTACCTTCATCATAATACAATCTAGTAGGAGTAGGTCTTTACCCTCCGGGGGGCCGAACCTGGGTAAAACCCTGTGTCTCCGCCCTCATCTCGCACCGCAGATGGCTGGCCGCCCTTGCCCTTCGTTCTACTACTCGCTGCCGATTGCAGCGTCTGCCGTGGTCATTCCCACGATAGTGGCGCCCACCGTGGGGCCTGGCCGGTGTTCTGCGGCGAGATCCAATCTGCCCATCAATGAGTCGGTCGCCACCGGCCGCATGATAGCGATCGGCGAGATGCTCCAGATCTTGCCGAGCAGCTACGTCCCGGCGGTGCGACCCGTCACACACAGCATGATCTTGCCAGTCGGCACGATCAGCCTCTTCGTCGGCCTCACCGACGTCATCATCTCGGAGGACTCGGCTCACATCCGCGAGTCGTCGCCATGCGACCGGCTCTCCGAGAGCCAGTTCCGCACGATCCATCGCCTCGCCTCCGAATACAACTCAGCCCACAGCGACGTGGCCGAAAACACCGCGGCCGCGGAAGACGCGGCCCTCAACGACGACGCCGACTCGGCGACTCTGGCGTCACTCGCCGGGTCCATCACCGCGGCTTCGCCCACGGGCTCCATCACCCAGGTCTCCAACGTAGGAGACTTCGAGGATCCCTCCATTCTTGGGATCTTCGACTTCGACTCCGGGTCGGAAAACTCCGCTGATCTCCGCGACGGGACCGGTCGCCACGCCGCGACCTACATGGTGACTGGCACCGATCCGCCGGAGGATCCTTTCTCCACCCCGATCCCTCCCAACACCACAACAATGGAGGTCGAGGAACTCCGCCTGAAGCTGGCGGAGGCAGTCCGCAAGGAGCAAGCCGAGCGCGAAAAATTTCGCCTCGAGCAGGTGACGGCGCAGGAGCTGTCACGTTACCACCAGCAGCGAATCAGGTCGCGCTTGAACCCCACCGTCCAGGGGCGCACCCTGAACTTCGACGATGAGAACGACCCGGCCCGCATGGTCGAGCGCGCGATCTGCGAGAACGCGCCACCCGGAGGAAGCGCCCGGCCCCCGCCAGGGTCGACAGCGAACGGCGCCCCACCTCCACTCAACCGCGCGCCCCCCAGGGACCAGCCGCGGATCATGGTCTCCTCACGGGAGCGAGACGCGAACGGCCTACCACTATTATCCACCCCGATGGACAACCTCGTGGTGGGCCGAGCAGCGGCCGACAACATCACGGCCACCGGTGACGGCGCCCTACAGATCCAGTACGTCAAGGCCCTGCTCGCAAAGGCGGTCGAGCAACAAAACGCAGGCGTCGACTCAGAGGGCCGGATGTACTCGCGTTCGTCGGGCAGCAGGGCGGCCTCAAGCGGCGGTCCATTGGCGACAAACACCCTCAACTTCCCGCCACCCGAACCACTGCAGCTCCAACACCCACCCACGAACGCGGCACTCTCCACCAACGACCCTAGGCCAGCGACCAACTTTGTCGCCGCCAACGGTCAGCCCGTCGACGCCCGCACCCACATCATCAACAACCAAAGCTGGCGCGCACGCCAGCCCGACGACCTGCGACACACCCTAACCAATCGTCGCGATGGCGAGCCGATGGGGTCGCTAAGCCGACTCGGGCCCCGGTGCTTTGGACCGATGATCCGAGGCGAAAAATACCCGGTGAACTTCAAAGCGCCGAAGGAAATAGAAAAGTACTACCCTTCGTACGACCCCTCCGTGTGGTTGGACACCTACCTCATGGCGATGGGGATCGCAGGCCACACCGACCTGCTAGCCGCCCGCTACCTCCCCCTGATGATGGAGGGAGTGTAAAGGCAGTGGATCAACACCCTCCCCCCCGGATAGCATCGACTCCTAGGAAGAGATGCGCGATGCCTTCGTGAGGCACTTCGAGGGTTCCTACACCCGCGCCACCACCATCGAGGACCTGGAGCGATGCGTCCAGGGACCACGCGAGTCGACCCGAAGCTGGGTTCAACGGTGGCAAGAGCTATGGTACAACGCGGCCGACATCCACCCGGACACCGTGATCCACTGCTTCAAGACCTCGTGCCGCTACGAGCCCTTGGTCGCCAAGCTCAAACGAGCATATCGCACAATCGACAACATATCAGACCTCCTCGAGATCGCCAAAAGATACGCGGAGGAAGACCCCAACCAGGAAACCGACGACGAGTCGGGAGGTCAACACCGCACGAACGGCAACGACAACGGACGACGGTCCGACCTACGCTACAGCAAAACTCGCCTCACCGGCAAGCGCCGCAGTGACGGGCGAGTCGACTTTGTCACCAACGCTCGGCACGCGCAGCGCGAGCCCAAGAGCTTCCTCCGTGACGGAGGACAATGCCGTGACGACGACAACTACAAGGCGAAACCAAGGTTCGACCCCACGGCCCTCCTTAACCAGCCTTGTGCGTTTCATAGCAGGGAAGGGAAGCCCGCCACGCACACGACCGCCGACTGGCACTCTCTCAAGGAGATCGAGAAGGCACGGCGAGCACGGGAGGACCCCGACAACAACCCGCCAAACGGCGGAAAATTCGGCAGTGTGGCCGGCTCGCTCCACACCTTCACAGGCTTCAACACGAAGCGCGAGAAGAAGGTCATCGCCCGCGCCGTCGCCGTCAACGCGGTGGCCCAGGTGGACGTTCCCTAGTTCCTCAACTGGTCGGAGCAGCCCATCACCTGGAGCCGCCAGGACCACTCGCCACGCATCGAGTACCCAGGCCGAGTCGCCCTGGTGGTCAAGCCCAAGGTGGGAGATTTACTGGCTCCCGAAGACATTGATAGACGGCGGAAGCTCCATCAACATCCTGTACCTGGACACCTTCAGGCGACTACGGCTCCCGCAGTCGATGGTCGAGACGACCTACACCACGTTCCACGACATCGTCCCTAGTCGGAAGGCGTACCCGATCGGCAAGGTCACGCTGCTAGTCACCTTTGGCACACCAGCAAACTTCTGCACCGAGCGGATCGTCTTCAAGCTGGTACCCTTCGACAGCCCCTACCACTGCGTCCTGGGGCGCCAGGCGTTCGCCAAGTTCATGGCAGCGCCCCACTACGTGTACAACGTGATGAAGCTCCCCGGGCCGCGCGGCGTCATCACCATCAACGGCGACCCCGACATGGCCGCCGAGTGCGAGGCCAAAGGAGCCGAACTCGCCGACGCCGTCATCACCATCAACGGCGACCCCGACATGGTCAACAACGACGACCCCACCATACTCAAGAAGCCCAATTCAGAGGGCACCAACACCTCAGCCTTCGAGGCAACGACGCACACCCGCACCGTCGAGCTGGTCCCAGATGACTCCAGCCAGACGGTGACGATCGGGACGGGCATGAGCCCAACATAGGAAGGCGCGCTCATCGAGTTCCTCCGTGAGAACAGGGACATCTTCGCATGGAAGCCCTCTAACATGCCTGGTGTCCCTAGGGAACTCGCTGAGCACAAACTCAACGCCGACCCCAAAGTGCGACACGTCAAGCAGTCGCTGCGGCCCTTCAATGAAGAGCGTCGCCGAGCCATCGCCGAGGAGGTGCAACGTCTACTCGCTGCAGGCTTCATCCGGCCAATCAATACTCCAAGTGGCTGGCAAACCCAGTCATGGTCGAGAAGAAAAATGGGACCTGGAGGATGTGTATCGACTACACAAACTTAAACAGTGCCTGCCCGAAGGAGCAATTCATCCTCCCGCGGATCGACCAAATAATCAACTCCACCGCGGGCTCGGAGTCGCTGTGTTTCCTCGACGCCTACTCTGGGTACAACTAGATCAAAATGGCTGTCGCGGACGAGGAGAAGACGACGTTCATCATGCCATTCGGAGCCTTCTGCTACACCGCCATGACCTTCGGCCTCAAGAACGCCGGGACGACCTACCAGCGGTGCATGCAGGAATGCCTTGCGAGCCAAATTGGCCGCAATATCCACGTCTACATCGACGACGTGGTAGTGAAGTCCGCTCGCCAGGGCGATCTACTCGCCGACCTGGCGGAAACATTCGCCAACCTACGGAAATACAAGATAAAGCTAAACCCAGGCAAATGCACCTTCGGTGTACCAGCAGGGCAACTACTGGGGTACGTCGTCTCCAAGCGCGGGATCGAGGCGAACCCCACCAAGATCGACACGATCGCTCAACTCGGCAAACCCGAGTGCCTGCACGACGTCCAGAAGCTGGCCGGGTGAGTCGCGGCTCTCAGCCGCTTCATCCCTCGATTGGGCGAAAAGGCGATGCCCCTATACTGCCTGATGCGGAAGAACCCCACCTTATAGTGGGACAAGGAAGCGGACGACGCACTCCGCGACCTCAAGAAGGTGCTACTCACAGCACCGCTACTCGCCGCCCCCGTCGACAAAGAACCCATGCTGGTCTACGTCGCGGTTTCCGAGCGCGTCGTCAGCGCCGTCATGGTCGTCGAGCGGCCAGAGGAAGGAAAGGAGCGCCTGATACAACGACCGGTGTACTATATCAGTGAGGTCCTCACCAAGTCGCGTCAGCGGTACCCGCAATACCAGAAACTGGTGTACGCAGTCTTCAGAGCACAACGGCGACTGCCGCACTACTTCCAGGAGCACCCGATCAAGGTCGTCTCCTCAGCACCGTTGCAGGACATCATCCGCAACCGTGAGGCGACCGGGCGAGTCCCCAAGTGGGCCGTCGAAATCGGCGTCCACAACATCAAGTATGAGCCATGAAAAGCGATCAAGTCGCAGGCTCTCGCGGACTTCATCGCCGATTGGGAAGAGGCCCAGCAGCCGGAAAAGCTGCCGTACCTCCACTACTAGAGCCTGCACTTCGACGGCTCCAAGAACGCAGACGGCGCAGGAGCAGGGATCATGTTGACTTCCCCGAAGGGCGACAAGCTCCGCTACGTCCTCTGCCTCGACTTCACCCCTGCACCAACAACATGGCCGAGTACGAGGCACTACTCCACGACATGCGAGCTGCCAAGGAGATGAATGTCAACCGCCTACGCTGCTACGGAGACTCCGACCTCGTCGCTGGGCAAGTCGCTGGCACCTGTGACGCCGTCTCTCCCACCATGGCGGCATACCGCCAAGTAGTGGACAAGCTGGGCGGACACTTCGCAGGCTACTCCGTCGAGTGGATCGACAGGCAGAAGAACGAGGAGGCCGACGCACTCTCTCGCATCGGGTCGGCTCGACTCGCACCACCCGTCGGCGTCTTCCTCGACACGATCACCAAGACGTCCGTCTCTCCCCCAAGGGAGATCGACATTGGAGTCCCGCTGCAACCAGAGGCAGCCTTGGTTGCACTCATCGCCGAGCCAGAAGACTGGACTAGGCCATACATCGCCTACCTGGAGGGAGTCACCTTGCCGGCAGACGAAACAGACGCCCGGATGATAACGCGACGCTGTAAATCCTTCGTCATCATCGACGGCGAGCTCCACAAGCGCAGTGTGACCGGCGTGTTCCAACGCTGCGTCCAACCCGCCGAAGGACGCAAGATCCTCCACGACATCCACTCCGGCGATTGCGGCCACCACGTCGGAGCCCGCTCGCTGGTCACAAAGGCTATGCGACACGGCTTCTACTGGCCCACCGCACACGCCGACGCCGTCGACATTGTCCAGCGGTGCGCCGGGTGCCAGAAGTACGCCAACCAGACACACGTGCCGAGCTCAGCGCTCAAGACAATCCCCATCACCTGGCCATTCACCGTGTGGGGCATGGACATGGTAGGCCCATTCAAAAAGGCCCCCTCCGGCTTCACCCACCTCTTGGTCACGGTCGACAAATTCACAAAGTGGGTGGAGGCCAAGCCAGTCCGGAAATGCGATGGGAAGACCGCCACCAAATTCCTACGCGATCTCATTTATCGCTACGGGTTCCCAAACAGCATCATCACGGACAACGGCACCAACTTCACCAAAGGAGCCATGGCCGAGTTCTGCGAGGAACATCACATCCGACTCGACCTCGCGTCAGTCGCCCACCCGGAGTCCAACGGCCAGGCGGAACGGGCCAACCAGAGCATCCTCCACGGCCTGAATCCGCGGCTCCAAGTACCACTCGAGCGCACCGCCGGGTGCTGGGTCGAGGAGCTACCCTCCGTCATCTGGGATATCCGCACCTTGGTCAACAGGTCGACAGGGTTCACCCCCTTCTTCATGGTGTATGGCGCCGAGGCAGTCATGCCCACCGACCTCGAGCACGACTCGCCAAGGGTCGTTCACTACACAGAGGCTGCGAACGAACTCGCGCATCAGGATGGAGTCGATCAACTCGACGAGGCACGCGACCTAGCTCGCTCACGCACTGCCATCTACCAGCAAGGACTCCGCCGCTACCACAGTCGGCGGGTGAAAACTCGCACCTTCCAGGAAGGCGACCTGGTCCTGCGCCTCATCCAGGATAATAAGGGCATGCACAAGCTCTCCCCCATGGGAGGGACCATCTCCATCGGGCGAGTACTCGGCAACGACGCCTACTACCTCACTGACGTCCGCGGAGACGGAAAACTCGACATCAAGCGACCATGGAATGTAAACCTCCTACGGAAGTTCTATTCCTAGAACTCCACATATGTATCCTCCAGTTGCTATGAAATAAAACATATTGGTTACCGCAAATTGTGTCTACTCTCCATGTCTTGTGCCACTCGCACTCGTAGTAACAGCACCAAGCTAACCGCAGGAGTCAACCTCTGGTATAGCGATCGGCACGGCCAAGTAGTGCGCTACGAGGGCACTGGGTTACCCCAGGACTCGTAACGTCCACGAAAAACGCCTACCCGGAGCCCCATTGGAGTCGCCTAGCTAGACTGGCTTAACGAGCCAAGACAACTGCCTTCGCTCCTCACAGCGACCATGATCCTCCGCGTCCTCGACACAGCGACTCGAACGGCCAAGTACCACGCTCGGGGACTGACGACCAGTTCAGCGCGAGCGACTAGGGAAAAACGCCAAGTACGAGAGCGTGACCAGGACTCGCCATGCGACTGACCCAACGGGCCAGGCAGGAGTGATGCGCTCACTCTGACGCACCCAGTCCTCACCCACCCTAGAGCCGCGACTAGTACCACCAAGTACCACGCTCGGGGACTCGGCTACCCGACCTCGTTCGCGCAAGGGAAAGTGGTGAAGTAAAGAGCACTCATGGGAGTCGCCCTGCGACTGGCTTTCCAAGCTCGGGCGAGTCGACCTCAATAACAAAACGCTCAAAACCGCAAACACATAAACAAATGAGGTAAACCCCATAAAAAGGGCGGACGCGCTCGGGGACTCGTTCAACCCTCAATCTCAAACGCAAGACAATTCACAAAATAACACGATATCCCATTGTAGCAGATCAAAGTTGTTACAAAATACAAGTTGCGCCTAATGGCCGAACTGCTACTAACGCCCCAGGGCACAACGTTTTATTCCGCAGGCTTCGACGTCGACTCGCCGCCACCCTTGCGGTTGCGAATGAAGGGAGTGTACGGGTTCGACGGGTACGTTGTCAGCTCACCCGCCATCGCCGCACGGAAGGGCTCCTCGATCTTGAAGTCCTGGTGCGGCGGCTCGGGGTCGTTGGGCGCAACGATCGTCTCCTGATAAGGAAGGAGATCGCCCATCGACCAGACATGATTGGAGTATACCGCAGCACGGTCCGTCAGCTTCAGCACCTCGGCAATCTCCACTGAGCCCGTTGACGATGGGTAGCCACTCGTCACGTCGTCCAGATCGAAATCCTCCGGGAAGTGGGCGAGCCCAAGGCTGAGCGCCGTCGCCGCCCCGCGCCGGAATGCCGACCGCGTCATGAACTCGACGACCGACGACGCCTTCTCCAAGTACCGCCACACTTCGACGAGGTCGCTGGGAATCACTTCCGTGGGCGACATCTCCTAAAGATACGCCCGAATGCAAGCCGCGGACAAAGTGGCCGAGTCGACCAGAGTGGCCACACACTGCCGCGCGTCGTACGACTGCGCCTCCTCCGCGTTGTCGATGATCCGACCTGCGGACAGAGGGTGGCAGTGAGTACATCAAAGATCACACAATGCAAATATTACAGGCAGAGGCAGGCACACTTACCAATCAAAGGACGAGAGAGATCCGTGATGAAGCTTTGAAGAGAGGAGTAGTCGTCTTGTAGCCTAGCAACAAGGGCGTCAGAGACCTCATGCTCCTCAGCGGCCGCCGTAACAGCAGCCTTGGCCCGCCCATCCGCTGAACTCGCCTCCTCCTTCGCTTCCTTAAGCTCGTGCTCAAGGTCGGCGATCCGCTTCTCAGCCGAGCTCAACGCAGATTGAGCCGCCGTCAATTCACTCGCCGGGACAAGGCCCTGGCGGACCTCCTCTGCCTTCGCAGCAATCGCTTGGAGTCCCTTGTTCGCCTCTTGGACGGCGACAAGTTCCTTCTCCGCGCGACATTTCGTAGCAAGCCGATCGGCTGATTCACGCTGCAACCCCTGTGCAAAAGTCAAACAGTTAACAAAAACAAAATCATAAGTGCCCACCCGCTGAAATTCAGCGACTGGACACTCGGGGACTGGATATCAAAAATCCTAAGTGCCCACCCGCTGAAATTCAGCGAATGGACACTCGGGGACTGGCGATCAAAAATACTAACCGCCCACCCGCTGAAATTCAGCAAATGCGCACTCGTGGACTGGGCGCGAGAAATAAAAACAAAACACCAAAAGAATCTGACCACTGCAATTCAGTGGCCCGATCCTCGGGGACTGGACATACCTGGATGGCTGCGCCAAGCATGCCATGAAGCTGTAGCGTGTCCAGGGATGCGAGAAGAGCCGGAGTGTGCCCACGACGCTGCTTGACCTCCGTTTCGGTGACCCCAGGTATGCGGCTCGATGGTGTGGTACCACTCGCCGTAGCCGCTCTGGCCATGAAGCGGGGGAAGGTCGCGATGGATGCGCCAGCACCAAAAGAGGCCGGCTCGGCCATCCCAGGCGAGGAAGCACCCTCCTTGATCATCAAGGCCGCCTCTGCCGCAGGATCACTCGGAGCAATCGTTGTGTCGTCAGACACCGTGACGACGTCGTCGCCCTTGGCCTTCTTGGCACTGTCTATGGGGGCAACGACCTCATCAGCCTTCCTCTTCCGAGAGGGGTCCTCCTCGGCGACGACTGGCGGCACTTTGGCCACGGACGGGTGGCCTATCTTTTTAACTCCAGTCCTGCAAATTGGTTACATGAGCAAAATGGTCCAAATACAACGAAAAGTAAGGCAGGAGAATAAAACTCACTTGGCGACTGGTATGAACCGCAGCCCCGTGCGGATGCTAGCCGACTTCTCCAATTCGGGACCTAGTTTCCGACTGAGGCCCATCTCCAGAACGTCATGTGCCCAAGACACGGACGCCCTCTGACACGGTTATACCCTACGGGTACGTAACTTCAGCATACCTGGTCCAGCCCAAGGAAGGCCCACGGCAGATATACGCCGGCCCATGAAGATTTTCGGGTGGCCCAGGCCCATGACGCCTTCGGATCCTTGGAGAGCAAGACTAGAGTTTGAATACAACTTGTAACCTACTCGTATTGGCACCCGAGACCTAGCCTCCTCATATATAAAGGCTAGGAGGGTCCAGCGAGGAGGACAACGATTACACACGACATACACACCTCCACGCCAGATCGAATCTGCGCACCCTGTAACCTTCGGTTCCGCCGTAATAAAAGAGCAGACAAGCAGGAGTAGGGTTTTCCCTCCGGGGGCCTGAACCTCGGTAAATCTCGTGTCCCCTGGTTGCTTGTCTGTTAACCGTGCCACGATCTCCAGCATCCCCATCTTCTCCAAAACCCAAGTCCATACCAATGGGCATTGACGAGATTAAACCTCGTCAATTGGCGCCGTCTGTGGGAATTGGGGCTGTTGATTGTGCGGTCGTGACGGTTCCGACCCGATCAATCTACAACTCCGCGGCGACGGAGAATCACCTCCTCTTAGGCGCTTTCGACTTCACCGCCCACTCGCCGAGTACCATGAAGGATTTCGAGCCCGTAGGCAACGGATTCGAAATCTTGTTCGGGAGCTTCTGCTTCCAGGTGGGACAAACTGGCACCCTCCGCCTCCCGGAGCGGGTGCCCGTGCCGTCAATCAGGCCCGCTTCGTGGGCTCCACACCCTGTGCTACGCACGTCACCATCAACAGATGAGTTTTTCGACAGCAGCAGCTGCAACTCCGATCTGTGCGATCCACCTTCGGATGAAGGAACCTACGGTTCCGGATCCGAAAGCTGCGGCAGCAGCCGACCAATCTGCAGGCGCTATCTGTGCGCCGCGATCATCCAAACCGACGAGGAAACGCCTAACCCGCCGCCCAACCCCAATCCGCAGGACAGAAACAACGAAAACGGGGAAAACAGGGGCCACCTCATCCAACTTAGCAAAGAAGGATGGGCCGAAGCACGCCGCGCCGTCGCAGGCGAAATAGTCCTACCTCTGGACTCCCCACGTGATCTACTCATGGCATACCACTACCTCCTCATCGAGGAGCACAAGAAGCAAGTCAAGATGCAGGAGACGCTCGACAAACGCAAGAAGGCAGCCTCTGAGTCCAGTGCGCGACGAGCTGCGCTCTCCGCCATGGGACCCGACTCTAGCACAAACGGAAACCAGGGAAACAAGCACCACTCTCGGGTGGAAAACATGGACCCGAAGGAGCGGCGTGACGGGACCCGAACTCTCCACACATCGTTCATGGATATGGACGCCGACGGCAACATCACCCCGAAGACACCACAAGCTGCGATCATGGCAGCCACTGCGTATCTCGCGGCTCACCCACCTCCGGAGGGAGATCCGAAAAGGGCCATGCATAGGTCCGCACTCACCGGACTAGGACTAATCGGAGCTGCGCTCCACGAAGACGCTCCTATGGAGCCGAAGAAGAAAGCTCCGGCCAGGCGCGACCGGAGCCCCACCCCCTCATCCTAAGATGAAGAAGAACACGATCTTCCTCGAAGAAAGAAGAGCTCGCACCGCCATAAGCACGACTACGACGCCAGAGACAGGCTTACACAGCGCAAGATCGACAAAGCACGCGCCAAACGCGCATGCTCGTCTGAATCTGAGATGGATGAAGACGAAGGAGAACTCTGCGGGGCTCGATGCTTCAGCAGATCCGTCCGGCGAACACAGATGCCACGCAACTTCAAGCTTCCTTCGGATACTCCGAAATTCAACGGCACGCAAGATCCAAAGTCCTGGCTCAGTGACCATCTATCATCCGTCAAGCTTCACGGAGGCAACAAAGAAACCGCCATGCAATGCCTTCAGCTGCAGCTGACAGGCGCGGCGCGGGTCTGGCTTAGCAGCCTATCATCAGGATCCATCCGAAGCTGGGAGGAGCTCGCTTATAGCTTCATCCGCAATTTCAAAGGCACCAGCAAGAGGCCTGCCTCAATCGAAGAGTTGCGAGCCTGCACTCAAAGAACGGGTGAATCTATTCGCTCGTACATACTATGCTGGTCTACGACCAAGAACTCCGCAGCACACATCTCCGAAGAGCGGGCCATCGATGCCTTCAGGGACGGCGAAAACGCCCAGACTTCAAGGAGAAACTTGGACGTGTAAAGCCCAAGATACTCGACCAGCTCATGGAAATCACCAACAGCTGGGCAGACGGCGAAGATTGCATCCAGCGGGCGCAATCAGATGAAGAGGACGACTACGGCCGAAGACGCGAACGCCGTAGCAAGAGGAGATCGCGCGTCTACGAGGACCGCGACGGACCCGACATGGTCGCAGCCGGCTACGCCGACCGCCGTAACGACAACAACCGCAACAGCGGAGGATACCGCAGCGGAAACTTCCGCGACAACGGATGACCAACGCAGTCGTGGCAACGCCGCGACCGTGACAACGGACCCTCAGTACTCGACAAACTTTCGGGTCCATGCACCATCCACTTCTACATCGACAAACAAGATGGCAAAAAGAAAGCTAGCCACATGCTCAAGGACTGCCGTGAGTTCTAGAAACTCAGCGAAAGCATGGTGCAGATGAGGCAACAAGCTCCAATTCCTGCGTTCGGAAACGCACTCGCACCAGGTGAAATAGCACACGGAGCTCCTCCACCGCCGCCTATTGGAGGCCCACATCAACCAGTCGCACCAACGCAAAACAACGCCGGGGTCGCATACCCCCCACCAAAGGGAGCACTAAATATGATCCAGAAGGGACGCCCAACCAACAGGGTGCAGAAGAAAATCACCCGACAAATCAACATGGCCGTGGCAACTCCGCCTGCAATCCCTGAGTACCTCAGCGGATCGGAGTCCTGCATCACATTCACTCGCGCGGATCACCCTTGCCAGATCCCTCGCCCAGGTCATGTTGCCCTGGTGCTGGAGGCGCAGATCGGAGGCTTCGAGATGAGTCGCGTCTTCATGGACGGAGGCAGCGGCATCAACCTAATGTTCGCAAGCACTCTAGCAGCTATGCGGATCCCGCAATGCAGCCTGGAACAATCAGACATAACGTTCCACGGCATTGTCCCAGGGAAGGGCATCTTTCCCCTGGGCAAAATAGGGCTCGACGTCATCTTCGGGAAGCCGGACAACTTTCGACTGGAGCGCCTAGAATTCGAAGTGGTGGACTGGCCATCACAATACCACGCCATCCTGGGACGCGTAGCATTCGCAAGATTCCTGGCCGTCCCAGACTACGCATACCTACTACTCAAGATGCCAGGACCAAGGGGCGTCATCACAGTCCACGGGAGCTTCACCCGATCGGACCAATGCGACAGGGATTTCAACAAAATCTCCCAGTCTTTCGGCATGCAAGACGAGCTTGTAAGGCTCCGCGAAGTGGCAGACAATGGGCTACCCCCAGACACCAAGCAGAACGCACCTGACATGTCTTTCGACTCCACCATCAACACCAAAAAAGTGCAGGTCCATCCAACGGATGCCTCCAAGACGGCGCTGATCGCCAACGACCTCAGCACCGCATAGGAAGGCGCGCTCGTCGAATTCCTCCGTGAGCGCTGGGAAATCTTCGCCTGGTGTCCTGCGGACATGCCAGGAGTTCCCAGGGAATTCGCCGAGCACACACTCAATGTCTTCCCAGACACCAAGCCCGTCAAGCAGTCCATCCGAAGACTGTCGGAGCCACGAGCCGAAGCTATCGGCAAGGAGATCAACAGATTACTCGCAGCAGACTTCATCCGGGAAATCAAGGAAAGCGAGTGGCTGGCAAACACGGTGATGGTCCCGAAAAAGGACACGGACATCCTGCGGATGTGCGTGGACTTCACGTCACTAAATAAACACTGCCCTAAGGACCACTTCCCTCTTCCTCGGATCGACCAGATCATCGATTCGACTGCAGGTTGTGAGAAACTCTCCTTCCTCGACGCCTACTCAGGCTACAACCAGATTCGACTCAAGGTCGAAGATCAAGAGAAAACGGCATTCATTACACCTTTCGGAGTATACTGCTACAACACAATGCCTTTCGGGCTAAAGAACGCGGGTGCCACGTACCAGCGATGCATGCAGGCCTGCCTCAAGGACCAGATCGGTCGCAACGTCCAAGTCTACATCGACGACATAGTCATAAAAACCAAGGAGGCAAGAACACTTATCGACGATCTCCGCGAGACGTTCGACAACCTTGATCGCTATAGGATCAAGCTCAATCCAGAAAAGTGCGCCTTCGGCGTCCCCTCCGGTCAACTGCTCGGGTACTTCATCTCTCAACGAGGGATCGAAGCGAACCCGAAGAAAATCAAAGCTATCATGACAATGGAGAAGCCGAAAAACCTCAAGGGCGTTCAGCAGCTCGCAGGACGAGTAGCGGCACTAAGCAGGTTCATCAGCCGCATGGGCGAGAAGGCCCTACCATTTTACCAGCTACTGCGCAAGGCAGACAAGTTCGAGTGGACACCAGAAGACAACGACGCATTCGAAAGCCTCAAGCGGCTCCTCTCCACCTCGCCAGTTTTGGTCACGCCAAAAGAACGCGAGCCCCTGTTGCTGTACATAGCAGCCACACACTAGGTGGTCAGCACAGTACTCGTGGTCGAACGACCCGAAGAAGGCAAGACCCACGGGGTACAACGCCCAATTTACTACCTCAGCGAGGTTCTCACTCCAACAAAACAGCGGTACCCGCACTACCAGAAGCTGGACTACGGCGTATTCATGACGGCTCGACGACTGAGCCACTACTTCCAGGAACATCAGGTGATGGTCGTCAACGAGGCACCCCTAAACAGCATCCTGAATAACCCAGAGGCCATAGGACGCGTGGCCCTGTGGGGCATTGAACTATCACCCCTGGACATCATCTACGAGAAGCGACACGCAATCAAATCTCAAGTCCTTCCGGACTTCCTGGTGCACTGGATGGAGCTACAGCTGCCTGACACCCCAGACAGGTCGCAGTCCTGGACAATGCATTTTGACGGCTCCAAACGCGAAGCCGGAGCAGGGGCAGGAGTCATACTGACCTCCCCGCAAGGTGACAAGATGAAGTACGTCCTTCGAATGAAATTCAGAGCCTCCAACAACGAGGCCGAATACGAAGCCCTCATCCATGGCATGAAGATGGCAAAAATATGCGGCGCAACGCGCCTGGTCATCTACGGTGACTCCAACCTTGTCGTACAGCAGACAATGAATGAGTGCGACGCACACGCCGAAAACATGATCGCGTACCGCGCGCTATACAACACACTCGAAGGAGAATTCGACGGCTGCGAACTTCGGCACGTTGGAAGAGAGAGCAACGAGGAGGCCGATAGACTCGCCAACATCGGCTCCACTTGTGCAAAGGTACCACCAGGTGTGTTCCTCGAACAGATCTGCGTGCCATCCATCAAGCAGAAATTCCCCAAGGGATCACCCGAAGAAGCAGAACACTCGGGGGCTACGCTACCCGAAGGTCATGAAGGGCCCGAAAAGTTGGATACCGAAGTCGCCATGATCAACCTGATGCAGGTCATGGCAGTCGAAGAAACTTGGACACGTCCATACCTCCAGTTCCTGATAAATGGAGAACTGCCAGACAGCCCGACAGACGCCCGGCGCGTATCTCGTCGGTCAAAAACTTTCACCATCATCAACGGCGAGCTGTACAAACGCAGCATCACGGGCGTACTACAACGGTGCGTCACCATCAACGACGGCAAGGCCATACTCCAAGATATCCACGAGGGCATCTGCGGCCACCACGCAGGTAGCCGCTCCCTCGTCGCCAAAGCTCTGCGAGCAGGATTCTACTGGCCAACGGCCATGAGCGACGCGAAGGACATCGTCCGAAGATGCAACGGGTGCCAACGGTTCGCCGATAAACCGCACGCACCGGGGTCCGAACTTCGACCCATACCCATAGCCTGGCCTTTTGCCCAATGGGGCCTCGACATGATCGGCAAACTGCCAAAATCCTCGAAGGGAGGACACGTCTTCCTCCTGGTCGCAGTCGACAAATTCACCAAGTGGATCGAAGCCATGCCAGTCACCAACCAGAAGGGCAAAACCGCCGTCAAATTCTTCGAATCCATTGTCTACAGATTTGGTGTACCGCACAGCATCATCACCGACAACGGATCGAACTTCATCTCCGAAGAATTCTAGGACTTCTGTGAAGGCCTCGGGATCAATATCACATATGCCTCAGTGGCGCACCCGCAAACAAACGGGCAAGTGGAAAAGGCCAACGGCCTAATTGGCACTGGCATCAAGAAGCGCCTCATGGGCTCACTCGAGCATAAAGCTGGAAACTGGACGAAAGAGCTACCGTCTGTCCTATGGAGCTTACGTACTACGCCAAACAGCTCCACCGGCTACACACCATTCTTCATGGTGCACGGAGCTGAGGTCGTGCTACCAGCCGAAGTACGCCACCAGGATCCACGAGTCGTCGCTTACAACGAAGCCGAATCCACGGCTGCACTCGAAGATGCCGTCGACACACTCGACGAAGCACGGGATATAGCAGCAGCTAGATCCGCGGTGTACCAGCAGAGTCTCCGCAACTACCACAGCCATCGGCTGCGCCCAAGGTCCTTCGTCGAAGGAGACCTCGTCTTGCAACTTAAGCAAAAGCGACCAAATAAACTCGAGTCGCCATGGGAAGGACCCTATGCCATCACCGAAGTCATCCCAGGTGGCACCTACCGCCTCAAGCACGTGGAGTCTGGAGTCGCATACTCCAACCCATGGAACATCTCGCACCTGCGACGATTCTATCCATAGCAATGTACCCCCTTTTTACCTTCAATAAAGGCTTACAGCCAAGGCTACTCAGCCGAACCATGTACCTCCTCCATTACGCTACAAATAAAGCTAAGTGTCTCGCTCCCAACCTTCGGTTGACTATTTCTCTGCAACTTTATTACATGCTACAAATGCACTCGGGGGCTCCCCCCACCTCACGATTTCATCGACTGAGGACAAAACGTGTACCTGAGTAGCTGACCACGTCAGGCAAACAAAAAGGACACGTACTAAATCAAAGCACTCGGGGGCTCCCCCCACCTCACGATTTCATCGACTGAGGACAACACGTGTACACCTGAGTAGCTGACCACGTCAGGCAAACGAAAAGGACACGTACTACATCAAAGCACTGCGTGCTCGCTAACAAGCGAACCTTTACAACAAAGGGCACATACACGCCCAGCCGCAATATACAAATTTTACATCTATCTGTTTATTTTCAGGTACTACCTATTCTGAAGAATAACCTGAGCACGCTGCTCAAACAAATCTACAATCTGTTCGGCATACTGCCTTACAGCCGCGTAATGCGGACGCATATTCCACTCGCCACCATCTGGTCGAGGAGGTGGCCCAGTCGCCACAGCAGCCATATCTACATCAGGGCGATGCACCCTCACAAGAGACAAGGCAGCCTTCACCCCTGCCACGAGCTGCTGCCGCACCAGCTCCTTGACATTGCTGGCACTCCGAAACTTCGTCAGAAGACCTGCAAGGGTCGTTGGCACACCATCCAATGGAAACATGACGTGCAGCACCGAGGAAAGCGATGTCTGCACCTGGCGGAGCACCCGCGAAACCTGGTAGACATGATCCTGCACAGTCGCCAGAACTATGGCGCGGTCACGATCCATCCAGAAGAAGCCGCCGGCCTCCATGTCCTGTTGAGTCAAGCAATTGACTCGAACAGCAATACGCTCCTTTTCTTCCCTCGGAGCAAGATTGGCACCTGCACCAACCGCACAACGCAAGAGTAAGGCCAGCAGGCTCACCCGAAGAACTGAGCTACAGCTCGAAAGAAGGATCAACTTACATTGCAGCTGCTCGGATAGCCGACCCAGCTCCGCCATCAAATACTCCTCTCTGGCTGCACCACGGTCTGCTTTGGACTTCCAAACATCAGCGCGACCGCGTAACCCAAGCAAATCTCTCTCCAAGCTGCGCACGCGATCCCGAAGAAAACCGAGCTGCGAGGAATCATCCAATGACGCTCGCACGGGCCTTTCGGACGATGTGTCCACTGGGTCAGCACCCGAAGGAACCTATAGCAGAAGAAAAAAGAAGGCACACAGACATTCAGCCAAGGATAGAGCACAGCTCGGAGAAATTCATTCAAGTATATAAGGCCACTACGTGGCACAAGGATGGTACTACAAAAGATATTTACAGCAAAGATAGACTACAAGCTACCCTACGTCTACTACGCCTACGGCGGAGGACACTGAGTCGCCTCTGAACCAGACTGCCTAGCTTTGGCCTCGCCCTGCTGCCGCAGTGCGTACTCAGACAACAAGTCAATGAGCCTGGGCCCATATCGTTTGCAGCGAGCGGAGTAGGCGGCGAAGGCTACCTCGGATCCATCCGCAGTTGTAGGCATCCGAGAAGTAATCTGGGGCAGGTCCAGCTCCGCCCCAGCCGCCATGGCCATCGCCAGCCCGACGGACGCGCCGATGCCCTTCTGCTTGCGCTTATACGCTGCAGGCGCTTCGGCTAACAGAGCCTCTGCCAGAGCACCCACTTCTTCAAGGGATGCGCCCTTCGGGAAGATCTCCTGGTAGAAGCGACCAAGGACCTCTTTCGCCTTGGCAAGGGAGTTGACGACGGTGCTGCAGCGGTCTTCGACCGCTACAGTGGCATCATCTAGAGCACTCCCGTGCTCCAGAGCACCACGGTCAAACTCGATGCCTGCGGCATCTGAGACAAAAAAGAAGAAAACATGAAGAAAGGCAACATAGAAGACGATCCGCAGAAAAAAGGAGCAAGTACACAAGCTAACGCTCACCCGAAATATCCTTGGCAGCACCCATGAGCTTCTCCGCCACCCCTTTTTCACGAGCAGCCGCAACGGTGGCCAGCTGTTCCTCACGATCTGCGGCCTCCTGCTGCAGACGCTCTTTCGCTTTGGCTGCCTTCGTCAGCTCCAGCTCAAGGCGCTCTCTCGCCTCAGCAGCAGTTTCGGCCCTCTGCTCCGATTGGCCAAGGCTCTTCTTCAGAGCATCGACCTCACGGAGAGAGTCATTATGCTCCTCTGCATTTACAACAAGCAAGCGTCAAAGAACAGGACCAGCATAAGCAAGAGAATACTACAAGGCAGACGAATACCTTGAAGCTGCCGCAGTTTCACCTCCAGTGCTAGGCGTTCCTCCACCAGCCGCTTGGCCTCTTGGACAAAAGGCTGCAGAAAAGGCAATAGCATTAAGCACAGGACTTGGGGGCTGCGCCCAAAACAAAGCAGCAAAAACAACATCAGCACACGAAGACGCTCGGGGGCTCCCCCCGTGACATGAAGCAGACGAACTTACGTTCTCCAAAGGCGAACCCGCAGGCCCGCCTGCGAAATTCTGAGGCGCAACCACCAGCCTCTCCTGCACAGGAGGATCCGGACAGGCGCCACCCGAAGTCGCCACTGTCTGAGGAGGAGGCGACGCAATGTTCGATTCCCCCATCATCTCGCGGCTCCATCACTAGAGCCGTCGGAGGATTGCCTGCATACGAATCAATCAACACAGGCACAAAAATAACAAGGGAACAAAAGACAACAATGGCAACAAGATCACTTACGAGCCCAACGCGCTCAGGTCGAAGATAGGAGAAGCCCTTCGGGCCCTCTTCTCCTCCTTCTTTTCTTCCTTCTTCTCCTCTTTCTTTTCTTCCTTCTTCCGCTTTGCTGGCGGGTGTGGAGCAACAGCTCGCACAGGAATGGCAGGAAGGGGAGAGGAAGAACCCCCATGAACATCATCATGATGCTCAAGGCCCAGAGGATTCCTGGGAGTCGGAGGAGTTGAAGCATCCGAAGACTCGCTCGAGCTCCGTGATCGCTTGCGCGAATGGTCCTCACTCGACTCGTCGGCATCCTCCGCTGGGGATCGCGCTGACGGTAGCTCGGACACAGAATCCACCACTTCATTATCCGGGGCATTCGGATACCTCTCGGGCAATGGTGGTGCCATGCCCGGCACTTTGAAGCTCTACGAGATGAGAAGAAACTTTGTTAGCAAACAAAGGACACAAATAAACACCCAACAACAAAAGGGGAGCACTACGTGCATAAGTCTACACCTCTGGCACAGCCAACGTCGAAGAAAAGGGAGGATCCAGCGACTTCCCTAGGATTTTCTCGTCGGCCTTGAACTTCAACAGCATGCTAAGAGCTTTGTCAAGTTCCACCTCGGAGATTTTCTCACTCGAAACCCTCGTCGGATCACGGCGCCCAGAGTAAAGAAACATCGGATGCGCCCTCACTTGGAGAGGCTGCACCCGACGCTCAAGAAACGTCCGGATGATGTCAACACCGTTCACCTCCTTCTCAGGAATCAATTGGAGCTCCTCCACCCGACGGTACAGGGCCTCTACCTCTGCCACCTCACCATCCAAGATTTGGTTTTTCCAGGATCTTTTCTTCTCAATCAACTAGGAGGGGTCAAAAGGAACGAGACCAAAATCTTGCCCAGCCAGTACGGAGTCACGGATGTAAAACCATTTCCTCCGCCAGTACTGGACAGATTCAGACATGGAAAAGGAAAAGAATTGCACATTGGGACTGAGGGAGATGATGAAACCTCCAATGGGATACACACCATCCGAACCAGACTGCCTCTTCATGGAATAAAGCTTCCGGAAGAGGCCAAAGTGCGGCTCAATGCCAAGCCAACACTCGCAAAGTGTGACAAAGCACGCAATGTGGAGAAGAGAATTGGGAGACAAATGATGAAGTTGAACCCCATAGAAGAAGAGCAGTCCACGAAGGAAGTCATGGACTGGATATGAAAACCCACGCAAAACGAAGGCGAGGAACATAACCCGGTACCCAGATGGGGGACGGGGGATTACCTCATTGCCGGGGAGTCTAACGGCCGTCGTGTCTTGCGAAATCAGGCTCCGCTCGCGCAGCTTGCGGAGATCGCTCTCCCGCGTCTCTGATCGCCGCCAGCCACCATCGGTGATGTGAGCAGCGGCGGCGCCCTTCTTTCCTCCGGCGGCGCTGGTCCCAACTGCAGAGGAGGACTTCTTTGGTTTCCCCATCACGCTATGGTGGCGCCGGCGGCGATAACGTACCAAGGACGACGGAAATGTGGAAGGAAATCTCAGCGCGAAGCAAGAATCGCTCGAGCGCAAGGAGGCAGTGAAACTCAAGAACTGGTGCGGTGAAAACAAACCACGATTTCACCAGGGATTATAACAGCGAAGACGACGCACGCTAGCCGTCCATCGAGAAGACCTAACGACAACGGTAGATCTGGCCGTACACGTGTCAGCATCACAACAAACCGTCACTACCACGCCGTCCACTACGCATGGAAATCGAGGAGACGCCGTAATCATCTCCACGCCGCGCGTGACCGGTCAATTCAAAGTCAGCAAATGGGACCCACTCTTCGTCCAGTCAAATCATCTCTGGCGTAGCAGACGCTTGAGGTCATCGATCGTCAGCACTGATGTCATCAAAAGTTATACTAGCACAACCGACAATTCTTCGGCTTCACAGCTAAGAGTACTCACTCGAATCTACGATTCGACTAAATACTCGGGGGCTACTCCTATCAGGAGCGCTGGCCGCGCACCCGAAAGACAAATGAAGACAAAGCACTTCTCTGAGTCCTACGTCGAGTCTGCGACTCCACTACGGACTCGGGGGCTACTCCCATAGGGAGGAAGGATTTAAGCATCCGAAAATTTTCGAGTCCTACGGACTAAACAACTGAGCAATGCTTGCACTAAAGTCTCCGCTCGAGTCTACGACTCGAACAGACACTCGGGGGCTACTCCCATAGGGAGCGCTGGTCGCGCACCCTATGAAATCTTCGACTGCGATCTTCCGGATCAGCACGCAAAAACTTTCTGGCAACTCTGCCCCAACAAAATGCTGAGTGAGCAACAAACCTCCTTGACCACCCGAAACACCTCCGCGGTGACAAACATTCGGATGTTGCGTCTGCGACGCAAAGATAAGACCTACAGATATCATCTGATGGCCTGGCAACGCACCTGACTGCGCTCTGCTAGTATGAATCCGTACCAGCAGGTACAATGAAAAATCCCGACGGACGCGTTGGGTACAACAATTAAAATCACTGGAATTCCACTCCTGTAAGTCCTCCGCGGCCTGAGTCGAATTACGCCAGCATATGTTCCAGTTTCGAGTTGAGGGACTCGAACCTGAAGAAGATCGTGTTGTTTTGTCCTAAGACAGTTAACTGACCCTGATCCGTCGGGAGAGTCAGGCACAAGTATCAACAATCCCTACACATTCTCTTGAAATACAGAGTTGCACCCGAAGGATTGAAGAGTCCTCAGCCGAATCTGCGATTCGACTGATCACTCGAGGGCTACTGACATGGTTATACCCTACGGGTACGTAACTTCAGCATACCTGGTCCAGCCCAAGGAAGGCCCACGGCAGATATACGCCGGCCCATGAAGATTTTCGGGTGGCCCAGGCCCATGACGCCTTCGGATCCTTGGAGAGCAAGACTAGAGTTTGAATACAACTTGTAACCTACTCGTATTGGCACCCGAGACCTAGCCTCCTCATATATAAAGGCTAGGAGGGTCCAGCGAGGAGGACAACGATTACACACGACATACACACCTCCATGCCAGATCGAATCTGCGCACCCTGTAACCTTCGGTTCCGCCGTAATAAAAGAGCAGACAAGCAGGAGTAGGGTTTTCCCTCCGGGGGCCTGAACCTGGGTAAATCTCGTGTCTCCTGGTTGCTTGTCTGTTAACCGTGCCACGATCTCCAGCATCCCCATATTCTCCAAAACCCAAGTCCATAACAATGGGCATTGACAAGATTAAACCTTGTCAGCCTCTTTGTTGACGAAGCCGCGATAGGAGCCTCCGAAACGATTTCGGCAGGAGCTCTCCTGGGAGGCGAAGCTGCCGCGGCTGGAGCAGCCCCCGACCCAGAGACTGGGGCGAATGGGGGAGGAATCGAGGCCAGAGGTACCTCACTCAGGACGGTAGTGGCATCCGGTTCTACCGTCGTCTGTGGCGCTTCATCCCTAGCCAGGCTGGTGGCGTCGGAACTACTCGCTGAACGAGGCGAAGATGCCTATCTCGCTGGCTTCGTCTTCCTCTTCGGAGGGTCCTTCACTTCCTTCTTCTTCTTCTTTTTCGACGGAGTGGCCTCGCGACGCGAGGTGAGCTCAGGAAGCTCGTCGTCGTCATCGTCATGACATTCAAGACTTCTACTCGCCTCGAGTTCGCGCTGACGCTGCCCGCGAGTTTTGCGAACCAGTGGGGCGGCCTCTTCCTCGGACTCGTTGTCATCGTCGCTCTTGTCGCTCTCGGCGCCGCCCTTGGTGGGAGGCGACTCGCCCCCGTCCTGCACGGACGAGCTCGAGTTCTCGTCGTCCGCGGGCGGAAGCCACCCTTCCACCACTTGAAATAACTGCAGCAAGCATAAAGTAATATCAATATAACCGCGACAGCATCAACTGCGACTGCGAATGGTAGAAAGTGATTTACCGTCGGGGCTGGATGCTTCGCGGTGTAGGGGGCGACCCCAGCCTTCGCGTCCAGGTACACCGCCTGGGTGATCTTCTTCAACGCCGGGACGTAGTCCTCGAGTTTCCACTCGGCGAGGCAGGATTTCGTCGAGTCTTCCCGGCCCATGTACTCATACATGTAATGGTCATGGCGGGCCAGGGGAACGAGTCGCCGCCCAAGCCAACAGTTGTACAAATTGATGGTCTGAAGACCCTTCTTCTTTAGGCCACAGATGGTTTGAAGCATCTCATCCACGACCATCCGCTGGTCTGTTGGGAGCTTGCCGACTTGGAGTCGGCGTGGTTCGGGTCGGTCGGCGGAGTACCTTGGGATCGCCACCTCGCCGTCTGGAGTCGCCTCGGTGACATAAAACCAGGACTTCTTCCACTCGCTTGCCGCCTTGGCAGGTAGCATCAGGTCGAAGAAGGAGGCTTTCGACTTGAGCTGGAATGTCAGGCCACCCGCCGCCAGCATTGGGTCGCCTGATTCTTCGCGACTAATCCTCCCGTGGAACAGATCTTGCCACAGGGGGAAGTAGGGCATGCAGCCCAGGTAGCACTCGCAGAACGCCACGAAGATGGCGAGCTGCTCGATGCTGTGCGGACCCAGGTCTGATGGCTGAATCTCATAGAAGGCGCAGAAGCGCCGGAAGAAGAGAGATGTGGGAAACCCCAGCCCCCGCTCCAGGTGGCTGGTGAAGCAGACGAATTCTCCCTCGCGCGGGTCCGGAGTCACCTATCCGGCCGCGGGGATGCGCCACGTGCCGGCGCGCAGGATCCCGGCTTCCTCGAAAACCGCCAGTAGCGCTCTCGTGCATTTGGACCTGCCCCATGGTTCAGCGGAGGGGGCCATTGGCGGAAAGGTTCGTGGAGGTCGGAGGATTTTGGATCGGTTGGATCGCGATGCGGAGGAAAACGGAGATGCGCGAAATTGGAGGAAATGACGAGAGGGTGGTTCTCCGATCGCCTACCATTTCCCTTATATAGCAGTTGTTACCCGCCAAATCAGGGAGCCGTTACTACGCGGTGATTACGCCAAAAGTTACCGTTGGATTACTCCAACGGCTAGTTTTGACCGCGTCTGACGGTCCAACTTCATCCATTCGACTCGCCGACCTTATCACTACAACAGTGACTAAATATTTTGCTGACCCGTTCGCCGAGCTGCGACCAGAATGACTAGTTTTTTCCTTTATTCAGGAGCCCGCCACCGATTCGACTGGGTGTTCGCATTGGCCCCGTATGCTCCGACTGCTAGCAACCACCTGCGCCCAATCGACGATGGCCTCGGGGACTACTGATGGGGATATGCCTACCGGGGTATACCCAGCAGGACGTTTCCGACTGGCCCAGGAACTGGCGAGTGGGCCTGCAGGACGACGACTGGATCAAGGCCTGCCGTGGATCCAAGCGACTGGAAGCTGAAGGCCCAGGAGAGTAGATAGGCCCAGTCGGATTAGGTTAAACGAGTACCGAAACCTTAACTGATTCGGTTGAGATATGTAAACCCTAGGGGTGAGTCTATATAAACCTCCCTACAGGGCGTGTAGAGGATACGTTCCACCATCCACCCAAGCGACTCGCCGCCTAGCCATCGATCTTGCCCCATTGTACCTTCATCATAATACAATCTAGCAGGAGTAGGTCTTTACCCTCTGGGGGGGCGAACCTGGGTAAAATCCTGTGTCTCCGCCCTCATCTCGCACCACAGATGGCTGGCCGCCCTTGCCCTTCGTTCTACTACTCGCTGCCGATTGAAGCGTCTGCCGTGGTCACTCCCGCGACATTTATCTCTACCATGAGTATCATGGTAATACCTAACTTTAACCCTTTAGTGAGATTGAGTAGGAAAGAAACCAAGTCAAGATCATTCACCATATATCTATCTTTCCATATCAATCCTTATCATCTCTATTGAATCCTATCCTTATACTTTTTATTCATCAATGTTGAGTAATCAACTATTGATTCACCAATTTTTAACCTATCAATTCTTGATCTATCAACTCTTGTCCTTATTATAGCATTCACTTAAGGCCTATAAAGAGAGAGTAAGAAGAGGTAAGTAGTAATGCTAGTTTTGGATATCATCTATAGGAAGGGAGTGATTGAAGGGAATCAAATGAAAGTGATAAATTGATGGAGTTAACTAACTCCTGAATGGATAGAAGAGTTATTTGAAATAAAGATATATGTGGTAAAAAAATAGGATTACAAGGATGAATATTGAAGATAGTTACCAAGGAATAATCATATTGGATCAAGCAGATATAGTCAATGAATAATATCTCTTAGTCCAATAGAGATAAACAGAAGATAATTATAATACAATTGTAATGTTGTATTGATGAGACCTTGATTAGCCAACTAGGAACTTAAGCCATAAATGATCGAAGGATTATAATGATCATGCTTTAGTCACCAAGATTGAATGCTTATATCATGTATAAGTGACATTGTTGAATAGAACATGATTGAACCCTAGTATAGATATGTTATCCTAGGTTAGCCATGATAAGTCACATTAATATAATGTGAGGTTGGAGTATTAGATACTGGAGTTAAGTAGAGACAAGATAGTATGATTAAGATAATGTAAGAGCAACATTGGATTAAAGATGTAGTATTTTCCTCTTTGGAAATACTAAGCACTTGAGGTGAAGTATGATTTGATGTATACATATATTGAAGTAATATTAGTGAAGGGTGATTAAGGAAGAGCATGAAAGTAGTTAAAAGTAACCACTTGTTGGATTGGAGGTTATCAGCAATAGAGTAGTTGATATAACCAAGTATGGATATGAGAAGATTATGAAAGCTTTAGTGTCAAGCTCATTGGATTTATAAAAGGATTTAGAAGAATAAAAGGTGGATAAGAATATTCTTGTGAAGTAAAGCTCATCATGGTAACACATGATGGTGGATATGAAGAAGTAATATATCTAGGAAAGGAATTCTTTAAGTAGAAGTCTAGATTGTGAATTATGGAAGATAGGAATTCTTGGTAAAACATTCAACCTTAAATCTGTAATCAAACTCATTATCTATTTTATCTATTGGATCAATCATCTTATTTCCACAATGCTTTATAGTAATATTTTCCTATAGCAAATCACTTAAGCATATCTTTCTCATTTCCAAATATCATAATCATATGTGATTAGGAGTTATATTTATCAATTCTTTCTCATAAGTTAGCCTAGAAAACAATCCCACTATTTTACTTTAAATGGTGATATCATTAAAAATCACAAACATAAAGACAATGTGTTTAGCCATTAATCTTTATTCACATCAACAAAATAATATAAATGTATTAAGAACCCTAAACCCTAGGGTAAGCATTTATAATTCAAACCCTAACCCTTATGTTAGTTATAATAAAATATATATACATTATTAATCCCTAGAATTATGGAAGTAATATTAACCAGATGATTTCCTTTGCATATCATACATCAAATAATGATCTATGATCATTATATAAAAATTTCTCTCCAAACTATGAGCTAACTAGAATTAAGTTGTATAAACAAATAAGGAAATATCCTAATATAAATCCATGGTTTATTATGGAGAGAAAATTCATTAAAAAGCTTATTACAGAATAATAAAGGATCACCATATAAAAATTTCCTTATTATTATGAGTTAATAAGAATCAAATCTCATGAGTTAATAGTAATGCATTCTATAATAAGTTTATGGATATTAGCTCAATTAAATGCATATCAAAAGCCCTTACAAATAATAATAGGAAAAGTATATATATAAAGAAAATAAATAAACTATAGCACTATATAATAAAAACTCACAAAATGATTTTAAATACCATTTATCATTGCTGCAAGTATTCAGCAAATAAAATTCCATAAAGAAAAGTTCAAATCATATATTAAAATACAAATCTAGAAACAAAACAGAAAAGAAAAAAGAAAAACAAACAAAAAAATAGCTTCTGGTCGCAGCCCATTTCCTCACTTGCCTATCTACCACCCATGGGCATTCTGCAGTAGCACGGTTTCGGCCCAACAGCGAGCCCAGCTCGTCACCACGGTGACTGACAGATGGGACCAGAGGGGGGATCGCGGGTTGAGAGTAAAGAATCACCCTGGGGTTTTCCGCAAATGTTCATTATCGTCTTCCACGTGCGTCCCAATCACCTTGCTGGAGGGCAAGTTCACACTTTCTCATGTCCTTTGATTATTTTCTGTAAAGTATTTTGCAAATCCAGTGTTGTCATCACCTGCATTTGAAAAAGGTCAGAAAACACTATTTTCATAATAATGTGATTATAGGTTATTTACCATGAGGTAATAACCTACTATGAAAGTTCCGGTGGTAAAGGAACATATTATCTAGGACTTAACAACCAATGTCGCCAATGATTCTTGCGCCGTATATTACGCGTTGACCATGAGATTTGGAATGGGACGGAGAAGTCCGCTGTATCTTTTCCCTCTCGCATGGAGCCGGATGTGCGGGTCGTGGCTGTTTTCACTCGTAGAGTGCATATTAATTGGTAATTCGTAGAGGATATGCAGCATATGGGTGGGAGCCCTCAACGTCCCACGATAGTTCTGACATCTGAATGGTTTGTACTGCCAATTACCGTAATTCAATAGGTGGGCTGGCGTACACCAAGGAGACATGCGGGGTCACGGAGAAGGCAGTGATTGGCTTGGATCTTAGGTTGGACCTCAAACCAAGGAAGTTTGAACGGGGACATACTCCCGGCCGTGCAACAAAACCTAAGGTCTCTCATGGGTAAAGTGACGCACCTCTGCAGAGTGTAAGAATTGTAACATGTTAATCCCTGTTCCGGGAAGGAGCTGCGAACGCGGCGGGAAAGGAACTCCATGAAAGTTCTGGTAAACCCGTGAAGGCTGACGGACATAGCTTTTCAGAATAAAAGCAACCTTTGAAGAAATGTTTATGAAAAATTGCATTGCCTATGACCTACGGTCTGTGGCTGTAGATATAGTGCATCAAACACTCCTTTTCTAGTGAACTTTCTGCGTACGCTCGTACTCAACATATCTTCTTAACCCTTGCTAGGTTCTAAAGCTAGTACAGACGATGTCTACATCAAGTTATGCTCCAGAATCATCACCAGAAGCTAAAGTTCTTTAATAAAGTCAAGAAAGTCAACATATACATCAACTCAAGTGAAGACGAAGTTACTGATTAGATAGGAATATAATCTCTAGCCATAGAACCTATTTCTGTAGTTTATTGCCATAGCAGCAATGCTAGAACATTAGTTAAAATACTAGTCCCTTCAGTATGATAGTTTTGAGTTGTTTATTCCTGATTCTTCTTTGTAAGAAGTTTCTTTATCTCTCTTTAACCTAGAGTGTAACCTATAGTCATGTCTTGGACCTACTGTTTTTCTATTGTACCACTCTGAGGGATGTAATACTAGTGAACGATGTTTCATTGGTGTTATGTCAACGACTATAGTGTACTACATCATGCAGTGGTATGCTGGGTCACCGCATTTATATACCCATTCTTGTTACTATGTGCTTCTTTGATTTATTTGCTTACAAGATTCCTATGCATAGGAAGTGAGTTAGACTTAAATGTGTTTTGAATTTGCTTCTTGATGCTCTCTTTTACTTCAATTTATATTTCTTATGTGAGCATCTTTTCAAACTATCATGCCTAACTTAAAGGCGTTAAAAAGTACTTATTAGGAGATAACCCAAAAGTTGTCTTGAGTCTTGGAAGTTATTACCTCTGTAATGACCTCTCCTTATCCTTTTTGTTTGCTTTTGGTGCCAAGAATAACCTCTAATGGGAGGGAAGTAAGATTTGGGGAGTTGCTGTCCTGAAACAGATTTTTGTGCTCCACCGTAAAAATTTGTGAGGAATCTCTATAAGTCGGATTGAGCTGATATTGTTTTAATAAAGCCCCCAGTATGTTAGCTAACTTTCTTTAGTTCAACACTTTTTGATTTGAGCAACATAAGGTCTTCGAAAAAAACGGTTTCTACCAGCTGGTCTGTTTTGACAGATTTCTGCCATTATTTGCATTTGCTTCTTATTGATTCCTTTTTGGGTTCTTTTTAGGAAATTGAGCTTTTTGATGGAATTGCTACAGTATATTGTGTTTTTAGTGAAAGTTTTTCTGTTCTAAAGCTAAACCCAATGTCTATTATCTTTTGAATACACTAATGTTGCTAATGAAGATTGTGTGAAGTTTTGTATGAAGGAAAAAATTTAGGTGTAGAGAGGTAATGATGTAATGAGATGAAGAATGGACAAAAGATCAAGCTTGGGGATGCCACCCCGTGTCACCCCAAGAAATATTCAAGAGGTACAAGCATCAAAGCTTGGGGATGCCCAAGGCATCCCCTTCTTCATCAATAAAAAGCTCAGATCTTTCTAGACACTTTGTTTTTATTGTTTCATGCACAAGTTGTGTTGTTCTTGGAGCATCTTAGTTTTTGTTTAGTTTGCTTATTTTGCTTGAAATAAAGTAGTTCAGACCCCTTTTCTCATTGTGTTGTTTCAAATAAGTTGATTGGTGTTGGAGAAGAGTAGAAAGTTCTTGCTTGAGTAGTACAAGAGGAGCTTGCTTTGACTGTGACTTAGACTTTATCATGTCATGCTATATATTGTTTTGACCTTATGCTTAGTGATCATTGTTGTAACATGACTTTTTCCAAAAAATTGGGATTGCTTAATGTGCCTTGAAGGAATCATGTGTTGTTTTAGCATACAAAAGCATAGTATTGTGGTATTCTCCTTTGATGCTTTGTTTGGGTTGACTTGGCACATGCTCACACCATGTTATGACTATGAACAAGTCACCATAGCATTTATGATCATTTAGTCATTGACTTGTAGTACCACTTTATGCTTTGATTAGTAATGTTTTGTCGCTCAGCATGATTATGGCCATTATTGCTCTCTTAGTTGGTCGCTCCCAGTCCTTTGCTATCCTCCACTTGTATGAGTAAGCTCTACTCATGCATACAACTCCCAAGAAACCAAGTTATTCCAAAGTGTCCACTATAAATTCTGATGCATGGTGTGTTAAACCATTCCTAGTATATTCTTGTTTTCATCTATCTTCCAATTAAAAATTATTTTGTTATGTGAAAACTTAGTGATTAAGGCTCTCACAAATTTGATAGCACACTTTATTTTATTGCCCCTAATAAACTTGAACCATTGTGTCATCTATGTTGTATATTGTCAACACCCAGACTTTTAATCACAGATGCCTGTTATGCCATACATCGCAATCCCAGGATTACCATTTTTGCGAGACATAACAGATTGGATATCATAGTACATCATCCATTACAAACCATACATAAGGTCTTACACAAATAAGGATCTCATGATCCAATTCTTAATACAATTTAAGCAGTGTAATAACATAATAGTAACAATAGCGTAGGCAAAGCTCCATCTTCAGGGTCACAGGCAATGCTGACAATGGGAGATGATCCTAGTTGTCGTAACCTTCCTGCGGTTCGTCATCCTGATACTCCTCTTCATATTATGGCCACGGGAATAGCCAGGGACAAAACCATGAGTACTCTTTAAGTACTCGCAAACTAATACTAACAAGTTAAGGGGGTTTTTGTAGTAGGATACTAAGCTCTAGGTTTTTTTTGCAAAAAGCCAGATTTACCTCTACTAAGTTCAGAAGTAAAGAAAACTAGCTGAAAGTTTTATAACACTTAAGTGGGAACTTGAATTTCATATCACTCACAACTCTGTTGTGGTCAAAGTCAAAGTCACAAATCATTTCACAAGTTGTTTTGAAAACATCTGACGGGGGAACAATATGGCCAATCCAACTGTCCATAACCGCGGACGCGGCTATTCGAATAGTTTGACACTCTGCAGAGATTGTACACTTTCACCACAACATTCGATACATCCGTCGGGAACAATCCAGAATTCACCATACTCAGTATGCAGATAATCAATCCTAACGTTTCAATTACACGCCCTAGTATAGGCACCTCTCCTGTGAGTTTGGCCTCCCAACCATGACCAACTGTCATCTTGGGTACTACACAGGTCGACAATCTTCACAAGGTAGCCTCATCTCAGACCTTGGCCGCAAGGGAACCCATACTAATGTATATAAATTTCCAGTCAAGCCCTACCCAATTTTCGGGTATTGTGGTTGTACGGTAAAATTGGAATGGTATCGCATCCAGACAACCATCAGTTTTGTAAAGGGCTAAGGCTCATGCCTTATCATTTTCATCATCAAAATCATTTGGTGTTTAGAAACACATGTCAAAACATTTTAGTAGAATGAATCATCATTCTAAGGTTTTCATAACCATTTTCACCAAGTATTCCCATCTAAAGTTGATCAAGTTTTATGCTTAGCACTAGCATCTATAAGTGGGGGTAAAGACTAATGAGGGGTGGTAAACAAGTGAGTATTAGCTAAGTTCAATCTCATGCCCTAGGATGACATCAAGATTATCTAACTTAGGCCAAATTTTATGCTCTTTATGCTACCTTCAAATATCTATTTAGAATCTATAAGTCACTAAGTAAACTCTAAGAGAAAGCTTTTATAAGGAAAATAAAGTATTAAGCTTGCAAGTAAAACTAGGATTGGGTATATAGTGGTGTAAGCTTTCTAAGTTAATAGCTTGCTAATTCATCTAGTAGTATTAGTCTTGCAAGTATTGGATTTCTAAGATATCAGTATAAGCTTGCCTTGTGCAGAGCAGTGGTTGAAGTTCTCCTCGGCTTCTTCCTCATAGTATCCTCCTTCCTCCTCATATCCTTGGTCGGTACTAGCGTCTATAGATAAATACAAGGTACACAATCACCAAACAATACTTAACTATTGCTAATCATCACACAAAGGCTCACACTAGGTGATCTAGCATCATCACTAACATTACAAGGATTAAAACACTTGTCCCATTTACTTTATTTTGAGAAAAGTAATTTCTACTCATTGAAAAACTACTTACGATTTAATATTATCCAACTCAAACATGGGATCATGTTGACACATGTCATCACCACATATTTCAGTACATGGGAATGTGATTTAAAGTGGTGTCACAATTTAATAAGGTTTAACCTTTTTATTTTATTTAATTAAAGTGACTAGAAATGCCTATGTGGCATTCTTTTATTACTTGAATATTATTTTTGTAAGTAAACCTATATATTTTTATATATTCTGAAATATATAGTTAAATGTGATTTTTGAGAGTTGGAATCAACTCAAAAGCTCTTATGGTTGAATTTTGAAAAATGTTTGAATGCAGAAAAGCTTCTGCCTTGTTATTTTTACCATGGGTGATATACAAATCTAAATGGTTTGAATCCAACGGGCTTAGATTAAGCTTTCCAGTACCTTCCTAACAAATGGTTTAGTGAATTGAGCTGGGTTGATTTTTGAATCTAGGTACAGAACTAGGTTTGAAATTAAATGAATAAAACTAAATTTGAATTGTTGGGTCGCGCGGGACGTTTAACTGGGCCGGCCCACTACGCACAGCGAACACGCGGGCTGGTTAAGTGGATGTACCCACGCGTTAGTGAGATAGTGAGGGGCGAAGCGGTACGGGGCAATGTGGACCGTGGGATCTAATTCTAATCGAACGGCTCAAGTTCATCATCCACGCCTGAACAGGACGCGACGAGCATGAACCCTAGCGCGGTCAGTGGGGGTCGTGGGAGGCTCACCGGGGCTCCGGCGATGGTCGGCGACGGGGCGAATGACGAAGTCGACAACGGGATCCTCCTGGTACCGGCAGCTTCTCCTGGGGCGGCTCCAATCGACGACGCCTATCCTCCTCTAAAGCGGCGAACTCCGGTGAAATTCCGGCCACCTGGTGCTCGCCTTGCTCCGGGAGTGAGTGGAAGTGATCAGTGAGAGGTGGGGAGTGAATTGGTGTGAAGAAAACAAGCGGGGGAGGCCTCCTTTTATAGTGCAGCGAGGGGACCGAAGGTTGCAGGCTCAGCTCGTCGTGGTCGACGGCACAGAGGGCTAATGGCATGGGAGACGATAGGGGGCGGTGTTGTGCTCCCTGGTGAAGCTGAACGACATGGTGGCGAGGCGTGGGGTGGTGCTGATCGGTCGGAACACGTCGACGCTCTGGGCGGGTCCGACAGCGATTTTAATGGTGCACAACGTGTGTGGTCCGCGCGGCCGCGAACGGGCATGTCTGCGGGGTTGCTGGGGCGGTGGTGATCGCGCACACAAGCGGTAAGGGCGACGCGCGGTCTGTGCGAGCATGTCGAGCGGGGCGCTCTAGCGCGCTCTCGGCATGGCCGCAGAGAAACTGGGCGCGTGCTTGGCGGGTGGTCCAGGGGATGGCTACGCTCGGGGCTAGGACAGGGAGTGGCGGTGGATGGTGCTGCGTCTGTGAGACAAGGTTGGCGAGGCTAGAGAGGCGTGTAGCTTGATGTCCACATTGGGGGTGGCAAAGAGGCTCGGCATGGTCACCATTAATGGCTATGCCAAGATCACAATGGTGCTAAGGCTTGTTAATTTGGCTAGTTCATCTACTGAGAGTATAGAGTTAGCTAGAGAGGGAACAAGGTTGGCCAAATTTACTGCACACTATAGTGTTTTGTGTTTGTTTGTTTGCTGTTTACAAGGTGTTTGATGAAATGGCTGAAAGAAATTCAAATTTGAATTTTGGATTCAAACATGGTGGGTTTGCTAGGCACATACAAGGGAGTCTCTGGTTAGTTGGATTGGTCAAGGGGCACTGGTTTGGTTAGGTTTTGAAAATGTGTGATCTTCACATATGATAAAGATTCAATTTTTACTTGTGATTTGAATGAGGTTGCCAATTGTTTCTGCAAGTTTTAAAGATGGGCTTTAATTCACTTTTACTTGGTCTATCAAGGGGTGAAAAGAATTGGAAAAGTTTATGTTTGAAATCTTGGACTACAAACACTCAAAGTGACCTAGTGAGCAAGATTGGCAAAAATGACCATTTGCTTTATTTGATTTGTTTTTGATTTTCTCTTGATTTGTTTCTGCATGGAATTGTTTTATATGATGTTATATTCATATTTAAACCATTTCTTGCTATTTAGGTAAATCACACAAGTTCATTCATGCATTTATCAAATCATCACATACACATGCATTCATATGATTTTAATTAATCAAAGTTTTTGTTAACCCTAATTTTAGTGATTAGAGTTTGATGATCATTGTTTTATATTTTTGGGATGTTACAAACCTTCCCCCCTTAAACAAAATCTCGTCCCGAGATTTGAAAAAGAAGAAAAAAGATTATCTAGGATTTAAAGAGATCGGGAAACTCTGTCCTGATGTGATCTTCTCGTTCCCAGGTAGCTTCTTCTTCGTTGTGGTTGCTCCACTGAATCTTGAGAAACTTGATGCTTCGGGTTCTGGTGGTTCTAAAAGCTTCTTCCAAAATACGGATGGGTACTTCGGGATAGATCAGGTCATCGTTGATCTCTATGGTCCGATGATCAATATTCTTGAAAACTTCAGTCTTCTCCGGAACTTCAAGGCATTTGCGAAGTAACGATATATGGAACACATTGTGCACTGCTGACATTTCCTCTGGCATTTCCAATTGATATGATACTTCTCCTCGACAATTCAGAATCTTGAAGGGTCCGATATATCTGGGGGCTAACATTCCTTTGAGATGGAAACGCTGCATTCCCTTCAAAGGAGACACTTTAAGATACACGAAATCTCCAATATTAAAAGCGAGGTCTCGATGTCTCTTGTAGGCGTAACTCTTCTGTCTTGACTGGGCAGTCTTAAGGTGCTCACGAATCTTCTGAACTTTCTCTTTGGCTTCTCTTAGGATGTCGGGTCCAAAAATCTGACTCTCTCTTACTTCCGACCAATTTAAAGGGGTGCGACACTTCCTTCGATACATAAACTCAAATGGGGTCATTTGCAGACTAGCTTGATAGCTGTTGTTGTATGAAAATTCTGCGAAAGGCAGACAGTCTTCCCATTTAGATCCATACTCTAGCACACATGCTCTCAACATATCTTCGAGTATTTGATTTACTCGCTCCGTTTGTCCATCAGTCTGAGGGTGATACACTGTGCTGAAATCCAGTCGGGTTCCTAAACCTTCTTGGACCTTCTTCCAGAATCTCAAGGTAAACTGGGTTCCTCGATCCGATACGATGTTCTTGGGGACTCCGTGCAAACTGATGATTCTAGCGATGTATAACTTCGCTAGCTTCGAACTCTGGTATGTGGTCTTGACTAGTAAGAAATGGGCTAGTTTGGACAACCTGTCAACTATGACCCAGATAGAGTCATTTCCCCTACTCGAAGTAGGCAATCCGGTGATAAAGTCCATTCCAACTGAATCCCATTTCCATTCCGGAATCTGTAGTGGTTGCAATAGTCCTACGGGTCTTTGATGTCCCGCCTTGACTCTCTAACATATATCACACTTGGTGATATAGCTTTCGATTTCTCTCTTCATCTTATGCCACCAAAATTGCTCCTTCAAATCCTGATACATCTTTGTTCCTCCGGGGTGGATAGAATAAAGAGTATCATGGGCCTCCTTCAAAATAACTTCTTTCAACTCTGAATCTGCTGGTACACAGAGACGTCCTTTGTACCACAAAACTCCTTCTTCATCTTCGCTGAATCTGGGTACTTTGCCTGTACCGATACGACATTTGATTCCATCGATACTAGCATTTCCTTTCTGCGCCTCTTTAATCCGATTGATCAAAGTGGGCTGAAGTTCTATGCTATCCAAAAATCCTTCACTCACTAATTCCATTCGGAAATCTTCCATCTCTTTGTGCAAACTTGGTTTCTCCTTCAAAATCATGGAGTTCAAGCGGCACGGCAATCTGCTAAGGGCATCTGCTACCACATTGGCTTTACCAGGGTGATAGTGAATGTCTAGATCATAGTCCTTGATTAACTCGATCCATCTTCCCTGCCTCATATTCATCTCCTTCTGAGTGAATATATACTTCAGGATCTTGTGATCCGAATAAATCTCACAACGGTTTCCCATCAGGTAATGCCTCCATGTCTTCAGGGCTAGAACTACGGCTGCTAGTTCAAGGTCATGGGTTGGATAATTTTGTTCATGATGTTTTAGTTGTCGGGATAGATAAGATATAACTTTGCCTTCTTGCATTAGCACACATCCGAGACCGATCTTGGATGCGTCACAATACACATCAAAGGGCTTCGTGATATCCGGCATGATCAATATTGGGGCTGAAATAAATCTCCTCTTGAGTTCTTGAAAACTTGCTTCACATTTGTCCGTCCATTCAAACATCTTGTCCTTCTTCAGCAATTGGGTCATGGGTCTGGCAATACTCGAGAATCCTTCTACAAACTTGCGGTAGTATCCCGCTAATCCGAGAAATGCACGAACTTGGGCTTGAGTGGTTGGGGCTTGCCAATCTTCGACATCCTTCACCTTCGCAGGGTCAACGGCAATTCCTCCGGCTGATACAATGTGTCCGAGAAATCCTACCTCCTGTAACCAGAATTCACATTTGCTAAACTTGTCATATACCTGATGCTTTCTAAGGGTTCCAAGAATGGTCCTTAGGTGTAGCTCATGTTCTTCTTATGATTTGGAATAAATTAGAATGTCGTCGATGAAAACAACGACAAACTTATCCAGGAAGTCCATAAAAATCTTATTCATGAGGTTCATGAAATAAGCGGGGGCATTGGTTAATCCAAAAGCCATGACAGTATACTCATATAATCCATATCTGGTGGTGAAGGCAGTCTTTGGAATATCCTCTGCGTGAATTTTGAGTTGATGATAGCCAGTTCTAAGATCAATCTTAGAAAACACTTTGGCACCAGTCAAACAGGTCTTCTATCTTCGACAACGGGTACTTGTTCTTGATGGTGACATCATTCAACTTCCGATAATCCGTGCACAGACGGTTACCTCCATGTTTCTTGTCCACAAACAAAACAGGTGATCTCCAAGGTGACACACTTGGTTGAATCAGTCCAATTTCCAGCATGGCATCCAGTTGCTTCTTCGGTTCTGCTAGTTCATACGGGTTCATACTATATGGTCTCTGGGCTATGGGTCCGGTTCCAGGGATTAGTTCAATGATAAACTCAATATCCCGATCTGGGGGCATACCGGGCAAAACATCTGGAAATACATCGGGGTATTCACAGACTATCCGGACTTGGTCAATGGTTGGCTGGGCTATACTCTTGTTGCACTTGAATTGACGGGGCAAGGTTTTAGATACATGCTCGACTGATATTTCGGCTTTACTGGTCATGGTTATGGCTTTCTTGGCACAGTCAATTAATCCCTTGTGTTTGGACATCCAATCCATTCCTAGTACTGCTTCCAAACCTTTAGTTCCGAGTACTATTAGATTAGCATAAAAATCTATGCCATGGATTCGGATAGGGACAGCTTGGCAAATTTGTCTAGCTTTGGTGGTTGAACCAGGTATTTGCACAATCATAACATGCTTCAATTTGGTTGGTTGAATCTTACTAGTGCATGCAAATTCTTCAGTAACAAATGAGTGCGATGCTCCAGAATCAAACAACACTCTTGCAAGTACTGAGTTAACAGAAAACATACCCAGCACGACATCTGGCGCTTCCTGGGCTTCTTCAGCATGCATGAGAAAGAGACGACCGTTGCGGTTGAGCGAGTTCCCTAGGGCAAACCTTCTTTCGGGCTGAACACGACGTTGTTGCTGAGCTGGGGCATTTGCATTGGGGGCTGTGGCAATCTTCTTGGGACACTCATTGGAATGTGACCCTTGGTTCCACATTCATGACAAGTCACTTGCGACTTGTCCTTCACTACAACAGGCACAACATTGCTTCCAGTCCTCGGGGCAGTGTTGGTGTTGGTGGCATCATTGTTGTTGTTGAACTTGGGTGATGCAAGGTTGAAATTGCTGGATTTGTCGGGGTTGTTGTGGTTTCCTGGTTGATGCATCATGTGACGCTTGCGGTTCTCATTAGCTTGGTTGATCTTTCCTTCCATCTGAATGGCAGAGTCAACTAAGGCTTCAATATCTGCAAAGGGGATATTGACTAATACTATCTGCATTTCATCATGCAGACCATTCAAGAATCTCTCTTTCTTCTTGGCTTCATTATCTATCTCATCCGGTGCATACCTAGCCAATGACAAGAATTTGTCACAGTATTCCACTACTGTCATCCTTCCTTGCTTCAGTTCCCTGAATTCATCTCTCAAATTCTTGATTAAACCCGGTGGCACATTGGTTCTGCTAAACTTGACTTTGAACTCTTCCCAGGTCATCAGCTGACCTCCTGTCATTGCGTGAACGTTGTTCCACCATGCCCTTGCATCTCTGGCTAGATAGTGGGTGGCAAACAGAACTTTCTCGTTAGCTTCCACTCCTGCAAATTCCAGATTGTTCTCCATGGTTTGCAACCAATCATCTGCATCTAGGGGCTCTTCTGACTTAGTGAAAACAGGTGGATTGGTGTTCTAGAAATTCTTGAGATTAGATCCATGGTTGTCCTAATTTCCAGTGCCTTGATTGTTGTTGGCCATCTGGGCGATGTGTTGAAGGGTGTCTAAGTTGGCTTGACATTCGGCTCTTTCAGCTTCGCGGTCAGAAACCAACATTTCCAAGATCTGCAACATCGGGTCCGGGGATGAACCGCTTCCTCCACGAGGCATCTGAAGATTGAGATAGATCATGAGAAAAGAGGGAAATTTGTAAGGTTCAGGGGTTTTGAAAAGTTTTTGAAGTTTGACTCAGATTTTTTCTAGCAACTTGCTTTTCATTCATTCATAGCACACGATACAAACACACACCGCAAAAAAGGAAAACGGATGGTTTTAAGAACCATTCTAGGAAACTATGATACAGTGGGGACTGAATACAACTCACTAACGCCAGTGCTCAAGTGCTACTAATCCTTGGAGTCGGTGTCCTCATCGTCCTCATCATCATCATCATCGATGAAGGCAAAGTCATCCTCATCAGTGAAGAAGTCCATAGCCTGATCCTCCAGAAAGTCATCATCATTGCTAAGATAGAAGTAGGGGTCTCCACGAAGGTATTCCCCTGCATTCTCCCTCTCCTCCAACTGCATGTCTCTCTCGTGGATGGTCTCCTCCAAATCCGTGATCCGGTGGCGAAGACGGGCAATGATGCGCTCCTTCTTGTCGATCTGAGGGCGACGAGACTTGCGATCCTTCACTAGCATGGCGAGGTTCTGATCCTTCTTCTTGGCGATGGCGTACTTGTGGTTGGCGTAGGAACGGGCATTGTCCAACTCCTTCTAACAGTCGTACATCATGAAGCTGAGGTGTTCCAACTGACTCTTCAGCTCGTGGTGGTATGGGGCCTTTAGTGGCTGTCCCATAACATCACGCCTTGGGTAGAACTCAAAATGGGTACCCTTTATTTGATTGATACTCTACCCACACAGACGGGCAAGAGCTTCCTGTATGGCCCTGGCAAGTCCATCAAGCCAGTTGTTCTCTCTTAAGGTGAACTGAATTCCCTCTGCAGTGGGAGGTTCAATCTTTCCTCGGATACTTGCAACAACTAGCCACTGCAAATCTTCTCCTTCCTGTTCATTGAGCTGAGCTCCGAAGAACTTGGGGTGTGGATGCTCCAGCATCTCCGACGGCTGGTCCAAGTCACGCTCAAAGATGAGATCTCCTCCATTCCCCAACTGATAAAACTTGTTGTACTTCATGTCCATCTATAAGAATATAGGATGAGTAGTTAGTAGAGTGATCAAGTGTGTCAAATTTTATGTAAGTTTGCAAGAGTTTTTGAGGAACATGAATTTTCATGAAAAAGTCTAACTGATAAGAATAAGAATAAGTTTTTGCAAATACTCACTTCTTCTGGTTTTGAAACTAAGTTTTTGATTAAAATGTCCATTCTAACTAGGGTCTCCTATGGTCAGGATGGCTCTGATACCAACTTGTCAACACCCGGATTTTTAATCATAGATGCCTGCTATGCCATACATAGAAATCCCAGGATTACCATTGTTGCGAGACATAACAGATTGGATATCATAGTACATCATCCATTACAAACCATACATAAGGTCTTACACAAATAAGGATCTCATGATCCAGTTCTTAATACAATTCAAGCAGCAGAATAACATAATATTAACAATAGCGTAGGCGAAGCTCCATCTTCAGGGTCACAGGCAATGCTGACGATGGGAGATGATCCTAGTTGTCGTAAACTTCCTGCGGTCCGTCATCCTGATACTCCTCTTCATAGTCTGGCCACGGGAATAGCCAGGGACAAAACCATGAGTACTCTTTAAGTACTCGCAAACTAATACTAACAAGTTAAGGGGGGTTTTGTAGTAGGATTCTAAGCTCTAGGGTTGTTTTGCAAAAATCCATATATACCTCTACTAAGTTCAGAAGCAAAGAAAACTAGTTGAAAGTTTTATAACACTTAAGTGGGAACTTAAATTTCATATCACAACTCTGTTGTGGTCAAAGTCAAAGTCACAAATCATTTCACAAGCTGTTTTGAAAACATCTGACGGGGGAACAGTATGGCCACTCCAACTGTCCATAACCGCGGCCGCGGCTATTCTAATAGTTTGACACTCTGCAGAGATTTTACACTTTCACCACAACATTCGATACATCTATCATGAACAATCCTGAATTCACCATACTCAGTATGTGGATAATCAATCCTAACCTTTCAATTACACGCCCTAGTATAGGAACCTCTCATGTGAGTTTGGCCTCCCAACCATGACCAACTATCATCTTGGGTAATGCACAGGTGGACAATCTTCACAAGGTAGCCTCAGCTCAGACCTTGGTCGCAAGGGAACCCATACTAAGGTATATAAATTTCTAGTAAAGCCCTACCCAATTTTCGGGTATTATGGTTGTACGATAAAATTGGAATGGTATCGCATCCAGACAACCATTATTTTTGTAAAGGGCTAAGGCTCATGCCTTATCATTTTGAGGTTTTTGCACCACAGATACATAAACTTGTCCAGGACGTGCAGTTTCATACAACAAGTATTAGGCTGTGTTACCGCGGTACAACAACTATACCAAATGGTGCACCGTTCATACAAGTCGCCTAGGAGCAGCCACGCGTCCGTTCCGTCGCTGATAGCAGTTAGGGGCTTATTTGCACAAACACCCCTGTGAGAAACACCTGCCTCGCCGCACCACTTGAGACCAGGACCGCGTCGTCGCCGCCGAAACTTCCCCTCTTCCCAACTCGCGCACGCTGGCGACGGAGAGATGGCGTCGGATGGATCCTTGGAGGGGCAAGCCCGTGCCCCCTGCCGCTCGATGTCAAACGTAGCGCGTGCGGGATGCGGTGGCGGCGGAGGCAGTGATGCTCTACTGCGTGCTCGCGACGGAGGAGGAGAGGGCGGCAATGGCCGAGCCCAATGGCTGGCGGCCAGAGCTTGACTCCGGCGTGAGCTTGGAGGACCACGTGCGCATCCTTCAGGCGCAGGTCTATGTCAGGTTCCCACCCCCACCACCACCGTCCCCCCACATGCACTCTGAAGCTCGAATCTGATGGTGTCGGGAGCATCTGGAAGGAGGGTGATCCCTGGGGGAGGGTGACAGCCGAATACTACTGGAAGGATGGCTTGGGGATGACGACGACACCAGGAGGATCTGCTACTGCTCTGCAGGTAGGTGTCTCTGCTCCCATGTCTCGATTCAGTTAAATTCGGTTAACTCTGAATTTGTGTAAAATATTCAGAAGGGGAATTGCATGATGACAAGGTAATGCTGCTGATGAAGATTGGTGACCTAGAGCAAGAGGTAAACAAATTGAAGACTGAGAAGAAGGAGTTGGTGAAGAAACATTTGGTGGAGATGAGATTGAGGGATATGAAGGACATTAGGGTTGTGATTATAGTGTGTACCTGTGTTTTGGTGTATGCATGTGTAGCTATGATCAGTAGGGTTATGATTTGATGTTTGTGTTTTCTCTTATTTGCTACATGTATGGATGTTGCCTGAATATGAATAAATAAATTATGTTGCTTCTATCAAATATTGTCTATGCCTTTCTTCTGTGTGCACTTGTAGTTGACAGCAATTTCAGCAATTTCAACATGGTAAAAACTGAGAATAAGAACATTATTAAAGCTAGGTTGTAATTTATGTTGTCCATTCAAAACAAAAAGAAGAACATGTTCAACATATTTTCCATTCAAATTTGAGTTGTCTGAAAAACAAGATCAGGAATAAAACTGAGAAGAAGAACATGTTCAATAAAGCTATGTTTTAATTTATGTCTGAGCAAAAATAATAATTTTTACAGCATAATTTACTAGCCAGATTACATAGCTATCACTCATTTAGGTCAGGAGCATTTTGTGTTATCTGAATTTCTTCTTCCCCTTCTGCATGCACTACTTCATTTAGATCAGGAATGACTGCTTGCCCATCACCAAACAAGAGGTGATGTGCTGATCCTGGCCTAGTGTTGTAGGTGTTATGCCTGTTCCTTACAGGTTGCTTGGGATCCAGTGTTGTAGGTGTTGAACCTTGTGCCTTTCTTTTTGCACTTGATCCCCTTCCTCTTGCTCTCTGTGATGAACTTGGTGCTGCATCTTCAGTTGGCTTCTTCCCAATTCCTATTCCCCTGCCTCTAGTTGCTACTGGTCCCTTCCCTCTTGACATTCTACCCCTACCCCTTGTCATGGTTGTGGTCACTCTAGCACCAGGGTCCTGTAGTGCTTCTCTTGCAGCTACCACAAAGGTGCTCTCATCAGGTAATGGTTCTTCTACCCTTGGCAGAGGGTGCAAAGTTGTAGCCTACAAAATAAAGAGAGACATTTATAAGAACATTTGAAAACTTGGAAAATATAAGAACATCTGGGCTAGGTGTTGAGAATTACCTCTTGTCCCATCTTGTAAACCATGCTTTGTCTCTGGAAACTTGGATCATTTCTAGGTTATGGATTAAGAGGCATTATGTGCTGCAACATAGAAGGATCATCATAGTTGTCTGGGTCAACTAGCTCATCCACTGGCACATTGTTCTTCTTTATTTTAGGACAAACTATCCCAGTCCATTTCTCACATTCCTTCTGTTTTCCAACATTCCTATGCATGATTTTGTAGAATATAGTCTCTAGCATAGATAACATTGGAAATTCTCTGGCTTCAAGAATGTAGCTGTTGAAAACTTCACAGTGGTTGTTGAGCAACATATCACATTTGGGAAAATCACTAAAAAGGCTTTAATCCATGTGTTTGGCTGTAGTTCCTCAACCCAAGCATGTGCTTCTGGACTGTCCACTTTCAATTTATCCATGTTCCTCTGCCAAGTTGGAACATTAGTTGATCTATCAATAGCCCATAGATCATTTTTTAGTGTCTCTCCTTTGTGTTTTTTGTGAAAATTTTGATACAGATGCCTAACACAGAATCTGTGAAAAGGTCATCATCACCATCCTCTACATCATAATCACTGTCATAAAATTCAGAATCAGTATCACTGTCCTCTCCATCATCTTCAGAACCAGAATCAGTGTGCTCACTCACAACCTCCTTCAATCTGCCTTTGCTTGAGAAAGGAATCTCCTCTGGCTGTTTTCCAATTTCAGGAATCTCCTTTGGTTGTTCTCCAATTTCAGGAATCTCCTCTGACTGTTCTCCTTGTATATCAGTTGCTACATCATGGTTTCTGTCTTGTACTCTGTATCTACTTCGAATCTGTATAATGACTTCTTCTCTCAGGCCTTTCAAGAAACCAGTGTGATTGACCATTAGGTGCAAGATCTTCTCTTCTTCAGCAGCTTTCATCATTGAAATAATGTCTACATCTATCTCAATCAAACATAGGCCATCAAACAATGTTTTACCAGGTAAACACCAATATACACTTGTCTTGTGTGTGACATCATTCCCTCCTTGCCTTATAAATTCCTCAATCCATAGCTTTGAGAAAGTATCAGTGTTGCAGTTGTCCCAATGATCAACAGTGCTGCTAACATAGTCCAGATTCTCCTTCAGTCCACAAAAAAACCCATTGTGCTCCAATACCACAGTGAATCTATATGGATCATCTGCACAACTCAAGCAACACACAAGGAAAAACAATCACTTGCAACATTCAAACTCTGAACTAACTGTCAAAAAGTTCAGAAAAGCGCAATTCTTCAGTTAACTATATATTCGAAACAGGACAACTTGCAAATCGAAATAAAGGTGCTTCTTTTTCTAAAATTTCTACTCGAAAACCTAGTACTAACATACCTTGTGTAATTCAAACACTAATCTAACACTAAAACATCCCAAATCGACGGAATTCATAACCTTTGCGGCATTAAAACCACCTCGAAACAGGACACGGCCAAAAAAACTAATTTCAGGTAGATGAACTGCGTGCAAGCGATGCATAATAACCCTAGTACAATCGTAGCATCATTTTAACACTTATTGTCACCCGAAACCTACCCGACGGCCCTAACCACCCCGACGGCATGAGATGAACGGAAACTGAAAGAAGTCGAGCTGCACGGGGGGAAACTGTGACTCACCATAGAACGGAGGATCTTCCCAGTAGTCGCGGTGGTGCGGATCTTCAGCCATCGGAGAGAATTGTTGCCTCCATCTTCGTCGCCTCCATCTTTGTCGCCTCCGTCCTCGGCCACGAAGGAAAGAACCTGAACTGCCTCCGTAACTGGCGCCAGGGGATTCTTCTGATATATCTGTGCTGCAAAAAGAACGGGGACCAAGTTGTGATTGTTATTTTGTAGAGGGCTTTTTCACAAAATCGAAAAACGGCGTCAACTGGACGCGTGGAAGCTCCTGGGCGACTTGTATGAACGGTGCACCATTTGGTATAGTTGTTGTACCGCGGTAACACAGCCTGATACTTGTTGTATGAAACTGCACGTCCTGAACAAGTTTATGTATCCATGGTGCAAAAACCTCTATCATTTTCATTATCAAAATCATCTGGTGTTCAGAAACACATGTCAAAACATTTCATTAGAATGACTCATCATTCTAAGGTTTTCATAACCATTTTCACCAAGTATTCCCATCTAAAGTTGATCAAGTTTTATGCTTAGCACTAGCATCTATAAATGGGGGTAAAGACTAATAAGGGGTGGTAAACAAGTGAGGATTAGCTAAGTTCAATCTCATGCCTTAGGATGACATCAAGATTATCTAACTTAGGCCAAATTTTATGCTCTTTATGCTACCTTCAAATATCTTCTTAGAATCTATAAGTCACTAAGTAAACTCTAAGAGAAAGCTTTGATAAGGAAAATAAAGTATTAAGCTTGCAAGTAAAACTAGGATTGGGTATCAAGTGGTGTAAGCTTGCTAATTCATTTAGTAGTATTAGGCTTGCAAGTATTGGCTTGCTAAGATATCAGTATAAGCTTGCCTTGTGCAGAGCAGTGGTTGAAGTTCTCCTCGGCTTCTTCCTCATAGTATCCTCCTTCCTCCTCGTATCCTTGGTCGGTACTAGCGTCTATAGATAAATACGAGGTACACAATCACCAAACAATACTTAACTATTGCTAATCATCACACAAAGGTTCACACTAGGTGATCTAGCATCATCACTAACATTACAAGGATTAAAACACTTGTCCCATTTATTTTATTTTGAGAAAAGTAATTTCTACTCATTGAAAAACTACTTAAGATTTAATATTCTCCAACTCAAACATGGGATCATGTTGACACATGTCATCACCACATATTTCAGTACATGGGAATGTGATTTAAAGTGGTGTCACAATTTAATAAGGTTTAACCTTTTTATTTTATTTTATTAAAGTGACTAGAAATGCCTATGTGGCATTCTTTTATTACTTGAATATTATTTTTGTAAGTAAACCTATATATTTTTATATTCGGAAAGATATAGTTAAATGTGATTTTTGAGAGTTGGAATCAACTCAAAAGCTCTTATGGTTGAATTTTGAAAAATGTTTGAATGCAGAAAAGCTTCTGCCTTGTTATTTTTACCATGGGTGATCTACAAATCTAAATGGTTTGAATCCAACAGGCTTGGATTAAGCTTTTCAGTACCTTCCTAACAAAATTGGTTTCATGCATTTTGGTTCAGTGAATCGAGCTAGGTTGATTTTTGAATCTAGGTACAGAACTGGGTTTGAAATTAAATGAATAAAACTAAATTTGAATTGTTGGGTCGCGCGGAACGTTTAACTGGCCGGCCCACTACGCACAGCGCACGCGTGGGCTGGTTAAGTGGTTGTCCCCACGCGTCAGTGAGACAGTAAGGGGCGAAGCGGTATGGGCAATGTGGACCATGGGATCTAATTCTAATCGAACGGCTCGAGTTCATCGTCCACGCCTGAACAGAACGCGACGAGCACGAACCCTAGCGCGGTTAGTGGGGGTCGTGGGAGGCTCACCGGGGCTCCGGTGATGGTTGGCGACGGGGGCGAATGACGAAGTCGATGACGGCGATCCTCCTGGTACCGGCAGCTTCTCTTGGGGCGGCTCCAATCGACAGCGCCTCTCCTCCTCTACAGCGGCGAACTCCGGTGAAATTTCGGCCACCTGGTGCTCGCCTTGCTCCGGGAGTGAGTGGGTGTGATCAGTGAGAGGTGGGGAGTGAACTGGTGTGAAGAAAATGATAGGGACTGAAGGTTGCGGGTTGAGCTCGTCGTGGTCGACGACACAGAGGGCTAATGGCATGGGCGACGATAGGGGCAGTGTTGTGCTCCCTGGCGAAGCTTGGCGAGGCATGCGGCGGTGCTGATCGGTTGGAACACGTCGACACTCTGGGCGGGTCCGACGGTGATTTTAATGGCGCACAGCATGCGTGGTCCGCGTGGCGGCGAACGGGCATGTATGCGGGGTTGCTAGGGCGGTGGTGATCGTGCACGCAAACAGCGAGGGCGGCGTGCAGTCTATGCGAGCGTGTCGAGCGGGGCGCTCTGGCGCGCTCTCGGCATGGCCACAGAGAAACTGGGCGAGTCCTTGGCGGGTGGTCCAGGGGCTGGCTGCGCTCGGGGCTGGGACAGGGAGTGGCGGTGGACGGTGCTGCGTCTATGAGACAAGGTTGGCGAGGCTAGAGAGGCGTGTTGCTTGATGTCCACATTGGGGGTGGCAAAGAGGCTCGGCATGGTCACCATTAATGGCTATGCCAAGATCACATTGGTGCTAAGGCTTGTTAATTTGGCTAGTTCATCTACTAAGAGTATAGAGTGACATAGAGAGGGAACAAGGTTGGCCAAAATTACTGCACACTATAGTGTTTTGTGTTTCTTTGTTTGATGTTTACAAGGTATTTGATGAAATGGCCGAAAGAAATTCAAATTTGAATTTTGTATTCAAACTTGGTGGGTTTGCTAGGCACATACTAGGGAGTCTCTGGTTAGTTGGATTGGTCAAGGGGCACTGGTTTGGTTGGGTTTTGAAAATGTCTGATCTTCACATATGATAAAGATTAAATTTTTACTTGTGATTTGAATGAGGTTTCCAATTGTTTCTGCAAGTTTGAAAGGTGGGATTTGATTCACTTTTACTTGGTCTAGCAAGGGGTGAAAAGAATTGGAAAAGTTTCTGTTTGAAATCTTGGACAAGAAACACTCAAAGTGACCTAGTGAGCAAGATTGGCAAAAATGACCATTTGCTTTATTTGATTTATTTTTGATTTTCTCTTGATTTGTTTCTGCATGGAATTGTTTTATATGATGTTATATTCATCTTTAAACCATTTCTTGCTATTTAGGTAAATCACAGAAGTTCATTCATGCATTTATCAAATCATCACATACACACATGCATTCATATGATTTTAATTAATCAAAGTTTTTGTGAACCCTAATTTTAGTGATTAGAGTTTGATGATTATTGTTTTATATTTTTGGGATGTTACATATATGCTTGCACTTATACGTTGGAATTAGCAGAACCGTGTTGTCACGGGGAACACTTTCAACATTGCACTTGTACTTTGTACACGGTTGATATCATGCTTTTTTGTCTATGGATGCCGCCGGTATGAAATAAAGAGGGAGCTTGTAAGTCCATGGAGTTATGTATGTGTGTTAGAGAAATTCCTGGGCCGCTAGCTTAAGCCATTCCTAATCATGGTGGAAAATTGCAGCATCACCATAATGACATCTATGAAGCTTTCTTCTTATAAAAAAAGAGACATACTGAAAAGAGGAAAGAGAGAAAAAAGCATCATATTCCCATGGTAAATAAGAAGATTGTTGAGATGCTCATTGTCTGCTTGCCTTGTCATTTTGATTATGGGATAGCTCCTATATCATGTGCAAGGGGTACCCCGTTGGCGGTTCTCTATGATACACATGTACTTACTATGACAAGAACTTATAGGTGACTAAAGTTGAGTAGCATGAGGTGCGGCCCTCGTATTCAAGGGACATGAGATTGCCAACTTATACTTGGTCAAGCATATACTCCATCTTTGTTCACTTTAACCTTAATCACTTCAAGATGCTTATGATAGGGGCAATGAGAGCCGAAAGCTAACAAGTACCATAATTTTGGGAATCTCTTTTTGAGACTTGAAATCCCTGCTTCCCTTAATGAATGGCCTTTCTTCCACCATTATATTGAGTCTCCACATTCTATACTTAGGCACCAGTTAAGAGAGCATAGTTGCCATTCTTAAGTTCTATGTGCATTATCCCAAAACTTATAGATTGATGCATATTGTTGATATTACTTGCTCTTTTGCTATTTGTATCTAGTTACTCTTATGAACTTTGAAGGAGTCCTGTGCATCTATTTGCTACTCCATGAGGGACAAGCTGAATGCCACTATGCCATGTTTTCTGTATGTGAAACAAACAGACGTTTTTCAATGCATGTTATTCATGATCTTTGTTTGTAGCCTTTCATGTTGCATGCATAGTTAATTTGTCTTACTGTTAGAACTACATCTTTCATGCTCATGTTTAGAGTTCTTTGATCCCAGCTTTCAATGCTTGCAAATGGTTTGATCTTGATTTTGATGGTGCATGTCACCTCAAAAATTATTCTTTTTATCACTTACCTACTCGAGGACGAGCAGGAGTTAAGCTTGGGGATGCTTGATATGTCGGAAACGTATCTAATTTTTTTGATGTTCCATGCTTGTTTAGTATCTACTTTGCATTGCTTTGTCTACACTTTGAGGTGTTTTTATATGTTTTCTGGTACTAACCTATTAACAAGATGCCACAGTTGTAGTTGCCTGTTTTCTTTTGTTTTTGGTTCCAGAAAGGCACAAATTCAATATTCTCGGAATTGGACGGGACAAAAGCCAAAGTCAATATTTTACCGTGGGAAACACGGAGCCAGAATACGAGACGGATGGGAAGCACCAGGGGCCACACCCCCTGGCGGCGCGGGCTAACCCTAGCCGCGACTAGGGAGGGTGTGACCACCCTGGCCGCCCCCTGCCTCGCCTCTTCGCCTATAAAGACCCCCCCCCCCCGATGCACAAACCCTAGGTACCCGATCAATATTCCGCGAAACCGTCTATAGATGCCGCCACCGTCGTCCCTAGATCGGGGGATCTGAAGCTCTTCCCAGCACCCTGCCATAGGGTAGATCATCCCGGAGGCCTTCTTCTTCATCATGCTAGCCTCCGGTATGAAGCGTGAGTAGTTCCACCTTAGACTACAGGTCCATGTAGTAGCTAGATGGTTGTATCTCATCCTTTGTGCTACCATGTTTAGATCTTGTGAGCTCTGTTCATGATCAAGATCATCTATTTGTAATCATGCATGTTGTGTTTGCGGGGATCCGATGGATATTGAGATTACTATGTCGGATTGATTAATGGTTTTATCTTATTGATTCTATCATGTTTGTGTTGTTTGTGATCTTGCATGCTCTCCGTTTCTAGTAGCTATCTTGGCCAAGTAGATGCTAGTGAAACCAAGAGGGGGTATTTATGCTAGATAGTGGGTTCATGCCTCTATTTAATCTAAGGGAAGTGACAGAAATCTCTAAGGTTGTAGATGTGTTGTTGCCACTAGGGAGAAAACAACGGTCTCTTGTTCATGGAACAAGTGGATTGTTTACCTTACACACTTTGCATAAAGCAGTTATCTGTTCCTTGCAACTTAATACTAGAGGGGGTTCGGATGATAACCTAAAGGTGGATTTCTAGTCAAAGATGCAGTTGGATGGTGGTCTATGTATCTTGTTGTATTGCCCAATCAAATCTCATAGGATCATGAATGTCTAGTATTGCATTGCTATGCCTTGCTCAGTCTTGTCAATTGCCCCGCTGTAATTTGTTTACCCAGCATGCCATGTTTGTTTATCATAAGGAGAACACCTCTAGTGAACTATGGACTCCGGTCCAATCTTTACCATTGATACATCTTCCGCTGTTACTGTTTACTTGTTGCAAACCACTATTACCTTCCACACCATATAGTTAATCCTTTATTGATACATACTTTACTGTAACTATGGACCCCGGATTGTTGTTGTTCTGATTCTGGTTCTGAATAAAGGTGGTCATCATCTGCATCCGTTGAGTTTGTGCTGTCATCAACTGTTGCATCTCGGGAGTGACATTGTTGTTGTTGTTTGGGTTGGGGTTGGCACGTCGAGGAGGCATCTGTGGTTTTCATAAGGATAATAATGAGATACCCATAGATGCTTATTATGCACAAACCATAACATAGTCAACCACAACAATCAAGCATCAAAATGACATAGAGTTTGAACGACAAAAACAACAAGTTTGAAAATGCAAACACACCATAGCAAGCCATCCACATGTTGGATGGTCATTGCGACTCAAATAATCAAAAGCACGGTAGATGAAAGTAAATCGAGTAGTCTACCGTACTCCTCCGCATCAACCTCCTCGTCAACAAGTGTAAGACCTGCACTCTCCATGGCGGTCTTGTACTCATCAACACTAGTAGTCAAGGCCTCTATCTTGGCCCTAAGAGCCCTCTTCTGTGAGCGAAGCCTCTCAATCACTCCCTGTTGATGCTCGAGCTCGAAGTCCTTGGCCTCTAGCTCTACATTCATCTCCCGGATCCTCTCTTTCCTGTCTTGGACTCTTTTCTCTTGGCTCTTGAACTTCCTGTCCTGGCTCTCAAACTTGGCCTCCATTTCCTTAACTATCTCGTCTTGCTCCGCGAAGAGCTTGTCCTTCTCACGAAGCTAAACCTAGAGCTCGTCATTGCTAAGCATGACTTTGGTCCTATCAGTATCTAGGTGCCTAATAAGAACCTCTAGATCCTGAAGATACAGATGAATTGGCTCCACCGTCTCTCTAGCAGCATCCTCGAACTCAATAGCCTCACCCTCCTCGTCGCGTCTCCCGAAGGGGTGAAAGTAAAGACCTCTAAGCTCTCTGGAGTGTCTCCCTACCAAGCGCCCAAGTAACTCCTGCATGACTACATCTAGGCCTTTCTCCTTGTCGTCATGCATCAGCTTGAAAGTGATGGTCTCCGTGATTGGCTCTGCCTAGCGTCCGAGCTGAGTAACTCTGAAGCCCCAAAGGTCCTTCCTCTCAAACTTGGTGAGGGGAAGCGTCATGATGCTAGGAAGTGGAAGGTTGAGAACGCTAGTGAGCTCAATGAGACGAGTGCCAAAACAAGTTCCCTTGAACTCCTCGGCCGTGTTGATAACAACGGTAGGCATCTATTTTTATAAGATAGAGAAAAGTTAGAATCAACATCAATAGAGAAAAATCACAAGACAAAATAACACAAGCATATCTTTTATAGCAAACACACAAGTCATGGCATACACAAATCCATTACAAGCATCAAAGGTTCAACATAACTTAGACAAATTTTTGGAAATAAAAACGATAAGTGTGGTGGTCCAACTAACGAAGTACATTACAACTCTCACTCACTAGACAAAATAGCTATCAAAGCATCCTTAGTAGCCATCTGTCTATCTTGCTCACAAGACTCCCAAATTAATTCTATGATGTCTCCCCTTAGTTGTTGGTTGGTAGTCTCTAACTCTTGGGTATGCTTCTTTTCTTCTCTAAGGTCATTTTGAGTGTTGAGCATTCTGCACTTGATTCTATCACCAAGTAACTTGATAGCATTCCATGCTGCATTTCTTACAGAGTCAAAGAATGTGGTGTGCATTTCTGAGTTGGTGACCATGCAGAATCCTGACTCCTTGTGGTTGTCTTCCTTGTTTTTGTACAAGTGAAGTTGCACCCACCAATACTCCTCTCCTTCATCCATCACAGGGAAACCTTTGTACACAGCTGCACCATGTATCCCCATGGTAACCATAATGTTTTTGAGGGCTTTGGGAAATTCAGTCTCACACTCCAAGGTGATGGTCATGAGTGGTCCCTTCCTTACGGCTTCATTGATGGAGTTCATCTACAAATAGAGATGTGAAAGAAGATTAGAAAAGTTTACGAGAAGAAAAAGACAAGTGTAGAAATTTTTCAAAGTGTTGAATTTTTTCCTTAGTGGTTTCTAATCCAATCCTAGGGTCATAATCCTACAGGCAACATAGTGCTCTGATACCATCTGTAAGATCCCACCTTTATAAAGGTAAAGATCCCTGTGATTGCAATGCTAGTCCCTGGATCAATTGCTAGCATCCACAGTTTAAGATGTAGTACACAGAAACAAAGGTCATTATTACATCGTCATTCTAGAGATAACATAGTCTTTTACAACTCCATAGCCATAGGCTAGTACAAGAGTTTAACTTAACAATATAAATAAAAGTCTTCATCTTCATGTGCCACAGGCAAGCATGTTGAGTGTAGACTCATAACCCCTAATCATCATCAGAGTAACCTGCAACAGCACAAGTTATAGCCACAGTGGGTCAATACATTGGAATAGTATTGGCAAGTGATACCTTAGTAGAATATTAGCATCTAGTTACTACATGAATTTGGCTAAGTGTAGCTTAGGTTTGCTTTGCTCAAAATATGTTTTACCTATCAGTTGAAAACACTAAGTTTTTCTTTGACAAAAACTTTCCCAAGGAACCACCAATAGAAATTGTTGAACCTTCACCCTTGTTCAACCACAAGTTTTAACTTAGAAAATTGGGATAAAGAGATTCTTGATAGCTTCCATGTCTTGATGCTCAAATTGTCCAATACCAGGGACATGGCTGAGTACTTAGTTTCTTCCATCTGCAGAGGTTGTGCACTTTCCCCACAAAACTTGATTTTCACCAAGACAAGACCTTTCAGAAGACTTCCCTTAGACCAAATGGACGCGTTCCAACCTATCATCCCACTACCACAAACTGTCCAAATGGCTAAGTTATTGCAACCTATATGATCCAGGCAGAGCCCATAATGCCATGTGGTTGCACTAGAAGCTTCTTAACATTTGGCATCTCAAATCCCTTTGTTCCTGGGTGGCAATCCACAAGTGAGATACACAAGGTAAACCATAGAAATGGGCCTTGTGTAACCACTCAACACAAACCATTCTTTCCATTCCACCAAGGTGTTTCATTCACTTAGTTGTTTTATTAAGCAAAACATAAGTCAAAGACTTAGAAATATTTCTCATAGCATGAATAATATAATCCACCCTTGGTTACTACTAGCTAGGCTAAGCATGGCAATAGTAAGTATATTAACTTAGAGGAAATTCTAACAATTCTACCACTACTAGGATTTCCCAAGCATAGCATATAGATACTTAGCAAAATTATTCATGCAAGCCCTATGCAAAATATTTATAATGCATAGTCAAAATATTGGGATAAAACATGAGGCACCACTTGCCTTGGTAGTTGGGGGAGTAGCAACAATCCTCACAATCACGGTCACCACTAGCACCAAGATCTACACATAAAATGATAGCACCAAATTCACATATCAAATTTAAACAAGCAAAAATATATGAAAGCATGCAAATGCTATGTGATGATTTTTCTAAATCAAACAAGACAAGTGGAGCAGTAGTGAATCATAAACAGAACAAAAACTCACTAAATAAACTTTATTTAGTCTTTAAAACATTTTTCAAATAGTTTCTATACTCAAAATAAGCCTACACATGTTTCTGCAAAAACCACAATTTTAACAAATGCAATTCATTAAACAAAGTGTATGGTTGGATAGAATTCTTTCTCCTGATTCCAATGATATAAAATTTGCAAAATTTGGACGTGTGGATCAAAAGTTATGAATTTTGCAAGTTTGAACAACTAATAGATCTAATTCTAGATTTTAAATTTAAAACACAGACACGCGGCATGTTCTGATTGGTTGATACCGATTTGCGCGGATCACGACGCACCAGATCTAAAGAAAACGATTCGATCAGATTCTAATCTGCACCCTACGATCTAGATCAAACGGCGCTCGCTTACTCGACCATAGTCTGGCGGCGCTGGCGGTGGCGATGCGGCAGCGACGCTCTGCCAGTGGTGTTCCGGTGATCTCAGAGGGGCCTGGGGTTGGCAGAGGCTCTTACCGGACTCGCGAGGACTCGAGGATGCTCAAGGTGTTGTCGGCGTGGGTGGGGGCGTGCTGTAGAGGTCGCTAGGGCTCGTCGGAGTTGCGGACGATGTCGGGTTCTTGCAGACGATGATGTTGCCGATGATATGGACCGCCCTAACACAAACCAAAGGCTTCAGTGTGTGCACAACGATCTGGCGATCATGATAGGGCAGGGAGAAGGCAAGGGATGGTCGAGTTTTACCTAAATTGTTCACCGGAGTTATGCGGCGGCTCTGTCGCTTACTGAGGTGGACGGCAGCGGCGACCTGGGTCATGCGCGGGCAAATCAGAGACATTAGAAGAAGCACAGACACATGTTGAACTCGACAGGGTCAAGCAGAAGGCGAGGGGTGCTCGGAACTCACCGGAATCAGTCGCCGGAGCTTCTTGGTGCTGCGGCGGTGCAAGCGAGAATTCGCGGAGCCTGGCGGCGCTTCTGGCTGGCTGTGTTGGGGGAAATGGCCGCGAGGGGGAGGGGATTAAGTAGCCGGAGCAGGGGCGAGGATTGCACACGAAATCAACGGCATTTAATCGACTTAAGACACGGCAGTGAAGGAGGAGGAAGAAACGGCGACGCCAGGTCGTGGGCGGGGTTTGGGGCCGACGATGACGGGGCAGGTGGGTCCGGGGCGTCAGTAAGAGGGGGTGGTCGCGTGGGTGAGAATCAGAGGGAGAGGGGACTGTCCCGGGTAGGCTGGTTCTATTGTTGGGCCGAAATGCTAGCGCCAGCCCATTTCTATTTCTTTAATCTTTTTCTATTTCTATTTTGATTTTCAAAAACCAAATTCAAATGAGTTTGAATTCAAACCACTTCTGGATTTTTGTAAAGTGAAACTAGTACACAATTGGCTACAGAACAATGTTGTACACTTGAAAATGCATTGGCACATTGGAAGTTTAAAATAAACTATGCCTTTATCAATTGCTTAGTAAAGACATAAAAATGGTTTTAAATTTATACTTTTGTTTTGAAATCATTGTCCAAGCCTTGGAAAACATCAATCAACCATAGGATCAAATATCTTTGGTTTAAAACAAATAATCTCATACTAGAGAGTAGCATTGGGCCAATGCCTTGCTTACATAAAATAATAGACTTTCAAATGCTTCTATTTTGAAATGACATTGAAAATTATCCTAAAATGATTATGAATGCATGGATGATATGCAAACTTTGAAATCATGAATTTTGGGATGTTACACTTACTAGGGACTCTTTTATGTTTACAAAACACACAAGTATTAATGTTTCCTGTTAATACAATAATAGCATGGGATGTAAACATTTATCATAAACACAAAAATATAATAATAACCACTTTATTATTGCCTCTTGGGCATATCTCCAACACCGCTCTCCCCTATCTCTTCATCATTGTTGCGGATGTCCTTCTACGCCTAATCTGCAATGCGTTCAACCTCGGGGGTATGTGTATGACACTCTTATTATCTACATAGCGGGGGTTGGGGCTGATTCCCACCTCAAGCTTGTGCTTGATGACTTCACGGCGACCACTGGGCTCACCATTAACTTTCATAAATCATGCTTTATTCCCATGAATGTCCTTCCCTCAAACTCGGCTCTTATGGTATCTTCTCTGGGATGCCTCATCTCCTCCTTCCCTCAGCCCTACCTCGGTATCCCACTATCTCCCACAAATCTCCCCATCTCCGCCTACGCCTCCATTATCCTCTCCTTCGACAGCCGCCTTTCGGGTGGCATGCTCTTCTCCTATCCTCGGGGGGGACGCCTCGTATTGTGCAATGCCATGCTGAACAATCTTGCTACCTACTATATGTGCTCGTATTTGCTTCCACAGGCTGTGATCGAAAGTATTGGCAAAAGGAGGCGCACTTTCTTCTAGACCGGTAAAGATTCTTGCTCGAGTGATCGTTGTCTAATCGCTTGGGATAAAGTTTTATTGGCTAAATAGGAGGGTGGTTTCGACGTTAAGGATCTCCACCGGCAGAACATGTGCCTCCTTCTAAACTTTGTCCATCGACTCCACCAGACTGACTCGCTTCCATGGAAAGATTGGTTCCAGCAACACTCAGGGTGTGACCTCGGCGATGTGGCCTCTTCTTGACCGGATCATGCAGGAGTGCCTCCCGCTATACCGTTACATCTCACGTGCCAGCGTCGTGAGTGGATCCACCACCTCCTTCTGGCTCGACGGGTGGCTCCCCGGCAGGCCGCTCGCGGAGTGGTATGATGCGCTCTTCTCGCATGTTACCAGGCCCAACGCGACAGTGGCCACTATGGTCGCATCGGGCCTCTCGCTTTAGCCTCGTCTCTCCTCCGTTTCTACGAGAGAGCTAGGCATCGTCCAGGGCTATGTTGACTCTATCGCCCTCATCGAAGGACAAGATCTCTGCTTCATCAACTCTCCTGCTGCTCCCCCGTTCAGCTCCCATGAGGCCTGTCAACACTCGGATTTTTAATACCAGATGCCTGTTATGCCATACATCGCAATCCCAGGATTACCATTTTTGCGAGACATAACATATTTGGATATCACAGTACATCATCCATTACAAACCATACATAAGGTCTTACACAAATAAGGATCTCATGATCCAGTTCTTAATACAACTCAAGCAGTGGAATAACGTAATAGTAACGATAGCGTAGGTGAAGCTCCATCTTCAGGGTCACAGTCAATGCTGACGATGGGAGATGATCCTAGTTGTTGTAACCTTCCTGTAGTCCGTCATCCTGACACTCCTCTTCATAGTCTGGCCACGGGAATAGCCAGGGACAAAGCCATGAGTACTCTTGAAGTACTCGCAAACTAATACTAACAAGTTAAGGGGGTTTTGTATTAGGATACTAAGCTCTAGGGTTGTTTTGCAAAAAGCCATATTTACCTCTACTAAGTTCAAAAGCAAAGAAAGCTAGTTGGAAGTTTTATAACACCTAAATGGGAACTTTCATTTCATGTCACAACTCTATTGTGGTCAAGTCAAAGTCACAATTCATTTCACAAGTTGTTTTGAAAACATCTGACGATAGAATAGTATGGCCACTCCAACTGTCCATAACCGCGGACGCGGCTATTCGAATAGTTTGACACTCTGCAGAGATTGTACACTTTCACCACAACATTCGATACATCCATCAGGAACAATCCTGAATTCACCATACTTAGTATGCAGATAATCAATCCTAACCTTTCAATTACACGCCCTAGTATAGGCACCTCTCCTGTGAGTTTGGCCTCCCAACCATGACCAGCGGTCATCTTGGGTACTGCACAGGTGGACAATCTTCAGAAGGTAGCCTCAGCTCACACCTTGGCCGCAAGGGAACCCATACTAAGGTATATAAATTTCCAGTCAAGCCCTACCCAATTTTGGGGTATTGTGGTTGTACGGTAAAATTGGAATGGTATCGCATCCAGACAACCATCAGTTTTATAAAGGGCTAAGGCTCATGCCTCAACATTTTCATCATCAAAATCATCTGATGTTCAAGAACACATGTCCAAAACATTTCAATAGAATGACTCATCATTCTAAGGTTTTCATAGCCATTTTCACTAAGTAGTCCCATCTAAAGTTGATCAAGTTTTATGCTTAGCACTAGCATCTACAAGTGGGGGTAAAGACTAATGAGGGGTAATAAATAGGTGTATCTGATCTAAGTAAATATCATTCCTCAGGATGACATCAAGATTATCCAACTTAGGCCAAATTTTATGCTCTTTACGCTAACTTCAAATATCTTCTTAGAATCTATAGGTCACTAAGTAAACTCTAAGAGAAAGCTTTCATAAAGAAAATAAAGTATTAAGCTTGCAAGTAAAACTAGGATTGCGTATCACAGGGTGTAAGCTTGCTAAGTTAATAGCTTGCTAAGTCAACTAGTAGTATTAGGCTTGCAATGTTGCAAGTATTGGCTTGCATAGATATCAGTATAAGCTTGCCTTGTGCAGAGCACTGGTTGAAGTTCTCCTCGGCTTCTTCCTCGTAGTATCCTCCTTCCTCCTCGTATCCTTGGTCGGTACTAGCGTCTATAAATAAATATGAGGTACACAATCACCAAACAAGACTTAACTATTTCCAATTATCACTCAAAGGTTCACACTAGGTGATCTAACATCATCACTAACATTACAAGATTAAAGCACTTGTCTTATTTATTTTAATTTGAGAAAAGTAATTTCTACTCATTGAAAAACTACTTAAGATTTAATATTCTCCAACTCAAACATGGGATCATGTTGACACATGTCATCACCACATATTTTAGTACATGGGAATGTGATTTAAAGTGGTGTCACAATTTAATAAAGTTTAACCTTTTTATTTTAATTAAATAGAGTGACTAGAAATGCCTATGTGGCATTCTTTTATTACTTGAACATTATTTCTGCAAGTAAACCCATATGTTTTTATATATTCTGAAAGGTATGATCAAATGTGATTTTTGAGAGTTGGAATCAACTCAAAAGCTCTTATGGTTGAATTTTGAAAAATGTTTGAATGCAGAAAAGCTTCTGCCTTGTTATTTTTACCATGGTTGATCTGTAAATCCAAATGGTTTGAATCCAACGGTCTTGGATTAAGCATTTCAGTACCTTTCTAAAAAAATAGTTTGATGCATTTTGGTTTAGTGAATCGAGCTGGGTTGATTTGTGAATATATGTACAGAACTGTGTTTGAATTTAAATGAATAAAACTAAATTTGAATTGTTGGGTCGCACGGGAGGTTTTACTGGGTCGGCACACTATGCACAGCGCACGCGAGGGATGGTTAACTGGCTGTACCCACACGTCAGTGAGACAGGGAGGGGTGAAGCGGTACGGGGCAATGTGAACCCTGGATCTAGTTCTAATCGAACGGCTCTGGTTCATCGTCCACGTCGGGCAGCGCCGGCGAGACAGAACCCTAGCGCGGCAGGTGGGGGTCATGGGAGGCTCACCGGGGCTCAAGCGAGGGTCGGCGACGGGGACGAATGACAAAGTCGACGACGGTGGTTCTCCTGGTACCGACAGCTTCTCCTGGGGCGGCTCCAATCGACGGCTCCCTTCTCCTCCATCAGCGGCGGTCTCCGGCCAAATTCCGGCGATGCGCTGCTCGCCTTGCTCTGGGAGTGAGGTGGGGTGGTTCTGAGGGAGAGGGGAGTGAACTAGTGTGAACAAAATGAGCGGTGGAGGCCTCTATTTATAGTGGCTAAAGGGGACCGACGGGTGCGGGCTGAGCTCATAGTGGTCGACGACACAGAGTGCTACTGGCATGGGCGACGATAGGGGCGGTGCTGTGCTCCCTGGCGAAGCTCAACGGCATGGTGGCGAGGCGTGCGGCGACGCTGATCGGTCGGAACGCGTCGATGCTCTAGGCGGGTCCGACGGCGATTTTAATGGCGCACAGCATGCGTGGTCCACGCGGCGACAAACAGGCATGTCTGCGGGGTTGCTGGGGTGGTGGTGATCACGCACGCACGCGGCGAGGGCGGCGCGCAGTCTGTGGGTGCTGGTCGAGGGTGGCGCACTAGCGCACTCTCGGCTCGCACACAGAGAGGTTTGGCATGGTCTTGTCGTGTGGTCCAGGGGCTGGCAGTGCTCGTGGCCAGGACAGGGAGTGGCGGTGGACGATGGGGTGCCTGCTAGACATGCTTGCTAGGCTTGGTGCTGCTCCTAGCTTGTTGTCGGCAATGGGGTGGCAAGGTGAGGCTCGGCATGTTTGCCATTAATGGCATTGTCTGGTTTACAGTGAGCTATAGGGGTTAAACAAGTTAGATGATCTACTGAGGGTGTAGAGTGAGCTAGAGAGGGAACAAGTTATGCCAATTTTACTGCACACTATAGTGTTTGATGTTTGTTTGATTTGTATCTGCAAGGTGTTTAATGAAATGGCCGCAAGAACTTTGAATTTGAATTTTGGACTAAAACTTGGTGGGTTTGCAAGGCACATACTAGGGAGTGTCTGGTTAGTTGGATTAGTCAAGGGGCAATGGTTTGGTTGGGTTTTGAAAATGGGTGATCTTCACATATGATAAAGATTCAATTTTGAATTGTGATTTGAATGAGGTTGCCAAATGTTTCTGTAAGTTTGAAAAGTGGGCTTTGATTCACTTTTACTTGTTCTAGCAAGGGGTGAAAAGAATTGAGAAAGTTTCTGTTTGAAATCTTGGACTAGAAACACTCAAAGTGACCTAGTGAGCAAGATTGGCAAAAATGACTATTTGCTTTATTTGATTTGTGTTGATTTTATCTTGATTTTTTTCTGCATGTAAATGTTTTATATGATGTTATTTTCCTCTTTAAACCATTTCTTGCTATTTAAGTTAATCATACAAGCTCATTCATGCATTTATCAAATCATCTCATTCACACATGCATTCATATGATTTTAATTAATTAAAGTTTTTGTTAACCCTAATTTTAGTGATTAGAGATTGAGGATCATTGTTTTATATTTTTGGGATGTTACAAACCTTCCCCCATTAAACAAAATCTCGTCCTGAGATTTGAAAAAGGAAGAAAAGGATTACCTAGGTTTTGAAGAGATCGGGAAACTCCGTCCTGATGTGATCTTCACGTTCCCAGGTAGCTTCTTCTTCAGTGTGGTTGCTCCACTGAATCTTGAGAAACTTGATGCTTCAAGTCCTGGTGGTTTGGAAAGCTTCTTCCGAAATATGGATGGGTACTTCGGGATAGGTCAGGTCATCGTTGATCTCTATGGTCCGGTGATCAATGTTCTTGAAAACTTCGGTCTTCTCTGGAACTTCAAGGCATTTGCGAAGTAACGATATATGGAACACATTGTGCACTGCGGACATTTCCTATGGCAGTTCCAATTGATATGATACTTCTACTCAACTATTCAGAATCTTGAAGGGTCCGATATATCTGGGGGCTAACTTTCCTTTGAGCTGGAAACGTTGCATTCCTTTCAAAGGCGACACTTTAAGATACACGAAATCTCCGATATTGAAAGCGAGGTCTCGACGTCTCTTGTCGGCATAAATCTTCTGTCTTCACTGGGCGGTCTTGAGGTGCTCACGAATCTTGTGGACTTTCTCTTCTGCTTCTCGCAGGATGTCGGGTCCGAAAATCTGACTCTCTCCTACTTCCGACCAATTCAAAGGGGTGCGACACTTCCTTCCGTACATGAATTCAAATGGGGCCATTTGCAAACTGGCTTGGTAACTGTTGTTGTATGAAAATTCTGCGAAAGGCAGACAGTCTTCCCATTTAGATCCATACTCCAGCACACATGCTCTCAACATATCTTCGAGTATTTGATTTACTCGCTTCGTTTGTCCATCGGTCTGAGGGTGATACGCGGTGCTGAAATCTAGTCGGGTTCCTAAACCTTCCTGGACTTTCTTCCAGAATCTCGAGGTAAACTGGGTTCCTTGATCCGATACAATGTTCTTGGGGACTCCGTGCAAACTGACGATTCTAGCGATGTATAACTCCGCTAGCTTCAAACTCTGGTGTGGGGTCTTGACTAGTAAGGAATGGGCGACTTTGGACAATCTGTCAACTAGGACCCAGATAGAGTCATTTCCCCTACTAGAAGTAGGCAATCCGGTGACAAATCCATTCCAACGGAATCCCATTTCCATTCTGGAATCTGTAGCGGTTACAACAGTCCTGCGGGTCTTTGATGTCCCGCCTTGACTCTCTGACAGATATCACACTTGGAGATATAGCTCCCGATTTCTCTCTTCATCTTATGCCACCAAAATTGTTCCTTCAAATCCTGATACATCTTCGTTCCTCCGGGGTGGATAGAATGAAGAGTATCATGGGCCTCTTTCAAAATCACTTCTTTCAATTCCGAATCTGCTGGTACACAAAGGCGTCCTTTGTACCACAGAACTCCTTCTTCGTCTTCCGTGAATCCGGGTACTTTGCCTGTACCAATACGACGTTTGATTCCGTCGATACTAGCATTTCCTTTCTGCGCCTCTTTGATCTGACTGAGCAAAGTGGGTTGAAGTTCTATGCTAGCCAAAAATCCTTCACTCGCTAACTCCATTCGGAAATCTTCCATCTATTTGTGCAAACTTGGTTGCTCCTTCAAAATCATGGAGTTCAAGCGGCACAACAATCTGCTAAGGGCATCTGCTACCACATTGGCTTTACCGGGTTGATAGTGAATGTCTAGATCATAATCCTTGATTAGCTCAAGCCATCTTCTCTGTCTAATATTCAGATCCTTCTGAGTGAATATATACTTCAAGCTCTTGTGATCCGACTAAATCTCACAACGGTTTCCCATCAGGTAATGCCTCCATGTCTTCAGGGCTATAACTACGGCTGCTAGTTCAAGGTCATGGGTTGGATAATTCTGTTCGTGCTATTTCAGTTGTCGGGATAGATAAGATATAACTTTGCCTTCTTGCATCAGCACACATCCGAGACCGGTCTTGGATGCGTCACAATACACATCAAAGGGCTTCGTGATATCCGGCATGATCAAGATTGGGGCTGAAATCAATCTCTTCTTGAGGTCTTGAAAACTCGCTTCACATTTGTTAGTCCATTCAAACTTCTTGTCCTTCTTTAGCAATTGGGTCATGGGTCTGGCAATACTCGAGATTCCTTCTACAAACTTGCGGTAGTATCCCGCTAATCCGAGAAATGCACGAACTTGGGTTTGAGTGGTTGGGGCTTGCCAATCTTCGACATCCTTCACCTTCGCAGGGTCAACGGCAATTCCTCCAGCTGATACAATATGTCCGAGGAATCCTACCTCCTGTAACCAGAATTCACATTTTCTAAACTTGGCATATAGCTGATGCTCTCTAAGGGTTCCAAGAATGGTCCTTAGGTGTAGCTCATGTTCTTCTTCTGATTTGGAATAAATCAGAATGTCATCAATGAAAACAACGACAAACTTATCCAGGAAGTCCATAAAAATCTTATTCATGAGGTTCATGAAATAAGCGGGGGCATTGGTTAATCCAAAAGACATGACAGTATACTCGTATAATCCATATCTGGTGGTAAAGACAGTCTTTGGAATATCCTCTGCGTGAATTTTGAGTTGATGATATCCAGTTCTAAGATCAATCTTAGAAAACACTTTGGCACCAGTCAACTGGTCAAACAAATCTTATACCTTCCGCAACGGGTACTTGTTCTTGATGGTGACATCATTCAACTTCCGATAATCCGTGCACAGACGGTTACCTCCATGTTTCTTGTCCACAAACAAAACAGGTGATCACCAAGGTGACGCACTTGGTTGAATCAGTCCAATTTCCAGCATGGCATCTAGTTGCTTCTTCAGTTCTGCTAGTTCAGACGGGTTCATACTATATGGTCTCTGGGCTATGGTCCGGTTCCAAGGATTAGTTCAATGATGAACTCGATATCCCGATCTGGGGGCATACCGGGCAAAACATCTGGAAATACATCGGGGTATTCACAGACTATCCGGACTTGGTCAATGGTTGGCTGGGCTATACTCTTGTTGCACTTGAATTGACGAGGCAAGGTTTCAGATACATGCTCGACTGATATTTCGGCTGTACTGGTCATGGTTATGGCTTTCTTGGCATAGTCAATTAATCCTTTGTGTTTGGGCATCCAATCCATTCCTAGTACTACTTCCAAGCCTTTAGTTCTGAGTAATATTAGATTAGCATAAAAATCTATGCCATGGATTCGGATAGGGATGGCTTTGCAAATTTGTCTAGCTTTGGTGGTTGAACCAGGTATTTAAACAATCATAACATGCTTCAGTTTGGTTGGTTGAATCTTACTAGTGCATGCAAATTCTTCAGTGACAAATGAGTGCGATGCTCCAGAATCAAACAACACTCTTGCAAGTACTGAGTTAACAGAAAACATACCCAGCACGACATCTGGCGCTTCTTGGGCTTCTTCAACATGCATGACAAAAGACGGCCGTTGCGGTTGAGCGAGTTTCCTGGGGCAAACCTTCTTCCGGGCTGAACACGACGCTGCTGCTGAGCTAGGGCATTTGCATTGGGAGCTGCGGCAATCTTCTTGGGGCACTCATTGGAATAGTGACCCTTGGTTCCACATTCATAACAAGTCGCTTGCGACTTATCCTTTGCTGCAACAGGCACAATATTGCTTCTAGTCCTTGGGGCAGTGTTGGTGTTGGTGGCGGCATTGTTGTTGTTGAACTTAGTTGGTGCACGACTGAAATTGCTGGAGTTGCCGGGATTGTTGTGGTTTCCTCCGGGCCTTGGGTTTCCACGGTTGGGATAGGTCGGACGGTTCATTGGGGGTTTGTTGGTTCTCGGGGCAAATCCTGTAGATGGGTTGGGGCGATACTTGGGTGTATGGTGGGTTCCTGGTTGATGCATCATGCGACTCTTGCGGTTCTCATTGGCTTGGTTGATCTTTCCTTCCATCTGAATGGCAGAATCAACTAAGGCTTCAATATTAGCAAAGGGATATTGACTAACATTGCCTGCATCTCATCGTGCAGACCATTCAAGAATCTCTCTTTCTTCTTGGCTTCAGTGTCGATCTCATTCGGTGCATACCTAGCCAATGACAAGAATTTGTCACGGTATTCCACTATGGTCATCCTTCCATGCTTCAGTTCCCTGAATTCATCTCTCATCCTCTTGATTAAACCTGGTGGCACATGGGTTCTGCTGAAGTTGACCTTGAATTCATCCCAAGTGATCATCTGAACTCTGGTCATTGCACGAACACTGTTCCACCATGCTCTTGCATCTCTGGCCAGATAGTGAGTGGCGAACAAAACTTTCTAGTTAGCTTCTACTCCTGCAACCTCCACATTGTTCTCCATGGTTTGCAGCCAATCATCTGCATCTAGGGGCTTTTCTGACTTAGTGAAAACAGGTGGATTGGTGTTCTGGAAATTCTTGAGCTTAGATCCATGGTTTTCCTGATTTCCATGGCCTTGATTGTTGTTGGCCATCTAGGAGATGTGCTGAAGGGTGGCTAAGTTGGCTTGACATTCGGCTCTTTCAGATTTGCGGTCAGAAACCAACATTTGCAAGATCTGCAACATCGGGTCTGGGGATGAACCTCTTCCTCCGCGGGGCATCTGAAGGTTGAGATAGATCATGAGAAAAGAGGGAAATTTCTAGGGTTCAGGGGTTGTTCAAAAGTTTTTGAAGTTTGACTCAGATTTTTCTAGAAACTTGTTTTTCATTCATTCATAGCACACAATACAAACACAAACCACAACAAAGAAAAACAGATGGTTTTAAGAACCATTCTGGGAAACTACGATACAGTGGGACCGACTACGGCTCACTAACGCTAGTGCTCAAGTGCTACTACTCCTCGGAGTCAGTGTCCTCATCATCCTCATCCTCATCATCATCGATGAAGGCGAAGTCATCCTCATCGATGAAGAAGTCCATGGCCTGATCCTCCATAAATTCATCATCATCGCTGAGATAGGAGTAGGGGTCTCCACGAAGGTCTTCCCCTGCATTCTCCCTCTCCTCCAACTGCATATCTCTCTCGTGGATGGTCTCCTCCAAATCCGTGATCCGGTGGCGAAGACGGGCGATGATGCGCTCCTTCTTGTCGAGCTGACGGTGATGAGACTTGCGATGCTTCACTAGCATGGCGAGGGTCTGATCCTTCTTCTTGGCGATGGCGTACTTGTGGTTGGCGTAGGAACGGGCATTGTCCAACTCCTTCTGACGGTCATACATCATGAAGCTGAGGTGGTCCAATTGACTCTTCAGCTCGGGGTGATATGGGGCCTCCAGTGGCTGTCCCATAACATCGCGCCTTGGGTATAACTCAAAACGGGTACCCTTGATCTGATTGATACTTTGCCCACACAGACGGGCAAGAGCTTCCTACATGGCCCTGGCAAGTCCATCGAGTCAGTTGTTATCTCTTATGGTGAACTGAATTCCCTCTGTGGTGGGAGGTTCAATCTATCCTCAGAGACTTGCCACAACTAGCCACTATAGATCTTCTTCTTCCTGATCATTGAGCTGAGCTCCGAAGAACTCAGGGTGTGGACGCTCCAGTATCTCTGACAACTGGTCCAAGTCACGCTCAAAGATGAGGTCTCCTCCATTCCCCAACTAATAAAACTTGATGTACTTCACGACCATCTATAAGAATATAGGATGAGTAAGTTAATAGAGTGATCAAGTGTGTCAAATTTTATGTATTTTGCAAGAATTTTTTAGGAACGTGAATTTTCATGAAAGAATCCAAGTGATAAGAATGAGAATAGGTTTTTGTAAATACTCACTTTCTTTGGTTTTGAAACTAAGTTTTTGATTCAAACGTCCATTCTAACTAGGGTCTCCTATGGTCAGGATGGCTCTGATACCAACTTGTCAACACCCGGATTTTTAACCCCAGATGCCTGTTATGCCATACATCGCAATCCCAGGATTACCATTTTTGCGAGACATAACAGATTTGGATATCACAGTACATCATCCATTACAAACCATACATAAGGTCTTACACAAATAAGGATCTCATGATCCAGTTCTTAATACAACTCAAGCAGCGGAATAACGTAATAGTAACGATAGCGTAGGCGAAGCTCCATCTTCAGGGTCACAGGCAATGCTGACGATGGGAGATGATCCTAGTTGTCGTAACCTTCCTGCGGTCCGTCATCCTGATACTCCTCTTCATAGTCTGGCCACGGGAATAGCCAGGGACAAAGCCATGAGTACTCTTTAAGTACTCACAAACTAATACTAACAAGTTAAGGGGGTTTTGTATTAGGATACTAAGCTCTACGGTTGTTTTGCAAAAAGCCAGATTTACCTCTACTAAGTTCAAAAGCAAAGAAAGCTAGTTGGAAGTTTTATAACACCTAAATGGGAACTTTCATTTCATGTCACAACTCTGTTGTGGTCAATGTCAAGGATATCGCTTATCGGTAATTTATCGGTCCACTGAAAATTGGCGATTTTTCAGTGTATCGGCCGATTTATCGGGCAATAAATCATAAAATCGGACGATAAATCAAAAAATCGGCATATCGGCCACCCTCGAGTAGCGATAAATCGGACGATTTTTGAACAGTGGTTGTGGTCAAGTCAAAGTCACAATTCATTTCACAAATTGTTTTGAGAACATCTGACGATAGAACAGTATGGTCACTCCAACTATCCATAACTGTGTACGCGGCTATTCGAATAGTTTGACACTCTGTAGAGATTGTACACTTTCACCACAACATTCGACACATCCGTCAGGAACAATCCTGAATTCACCATACTCAGTATGCGGATAATCAATCCTAACCTTTCAATTACATGCCCTAGTATAGGCACCTCTCCTATGAGTTTGGCCTCCCAACCATGACCAGCGGTCATCTTGGATACTGCACAGGTGGACAATCTTCACAAGGTAGCCTCAGCTTAGATCTTGGCCGCAAGGGAATTCATACTAAAGTATATAAATTTCCAGTCAAGCCCTACCCAATTTTCGGGTATTGTGGTTGTACGATAAAATTGGAATGGTATCGCATCCAGACAACCATCAGTTTTATAAAGGGCTAAGGCTCATGCCTCAACATTTTTCATCATCAAAATCATCTGATGTTCAAGAACACATGTGCAAAACATTTTAATAGAATGAATCATCATTCTAAGGTTTTAATAGCCATTTTCACCAAGTATTCCCATCTAAAGTTGATCAAGTTTTATGCTTAGCACTAGAATCTACAAGTGGGGGTAAGGACTAATAAGGGGTAGTAAATAGGTGTATCTTATCTAAGTAAATATAATTCCTCAAGATGACATCAAGATTATCCAACTTAGGGCAAATTTTATGCTCTTTATGCTACCTTCAAATATCTTCTTAGAATCTATAAGTCACTAAGTAAACTCTAAGAGAAATCTTTGATAAAGAAAATAAAGTATTAAGCTTGCAAGTAAAACTAGGATTGGGTATCATAGGGTGTAAGCTTGCTAAGTCAACTAGTAGTATTAGGCTTGCAAGGTTGCAAGTATTGGCTTGCATAGATATTAGTATAAGCTTGCCTTGTGCAGAGCAGTGGTTGAAGTTCTTCTCGGCTTCTTCCTCGTAGTATCCTCCTTCCTCCTCGTATCCTTGGTCGGTACTAGCGTCTATAAATAAATACGAGGTACACAATCACCAAACAAGACTTAACTATTTCCAATCATCACTCAAAGGTTCACACTAGGTGATCTAACATCATCACTAACATTACAAGATTAAAGCACTTGTCTTATTTATTTTAATTTGAGAAAAGTAATTTCTACTCATTGAAAAACTACTTAAGATTTAATATTCTCCAACTCAAACATGGGATCATGTTGACACATGTCATCACCACATATTTCAGTACATGGGAATGTGATTTAAAGTGGTGTCACAATTTAATAAGGTTTAACCTTTTTATTTTAATTAAATAGAGTGACTAGAAATGCCTATGTGGCATTCTTTTATTACTTGAACATCATTTTTGAAAGTAAACCCATATGTTTTTATATATTCTGAAAGGTATGATCAAATGTGATTTTTTGAGAGTTGGAATCAAGTCAAAAGCTCTTATGGTTGAATTTTGAAAAATGTTTGAATGCAGAGAAGATTCTGCCTTGTTATTTTTACCATGGTTGATCTGTGTATCCAAATGGTTTGAATCCAACGGGCTTGGATTAAGCATTTCAGTACCTTTCTAAAAAAATTGGTTTCATGCATTTTGGTTCAGTGAATCGAGCTGGGTTGATTTTTGAATCTATATACAGAACTATGTTTGAATTTAAATGAATAAAACTAAATTTGAATTGTTGGGTCACGCGGGAGGTTTTACTGGGACGGCCCACTACGCACAGCGCACGCGCGGGATGATTAAGTGGCTATCCCCACGCGTTAGTGAGATAGGGAGGGGCGAAGCGGTATGGGGCAATGTGAACCGTGGGATCTAGTTCTAATCGAACGGCTCTGGTTCAACGTCCACGTCGGGTAGAGCTGGCGAGACAGAACCCTATCACGGCAGGTGGGGGTCGTGGGAGGCTCACTAGGGCTCAGGCGAGGGTCGGCGACGGGGGCGAATGACAAAGTCGACGATGACGGTTCTCCTGGTACCATCAGCTTCTCCTGGGCGGCTCCAATCGACGGCTCCATTCTCCTCCAGCAGCGGCGGGCTCCGGCCAAATTCCGGTGATGCGCTGCTCGCCTTGCTTCGGGAGTGAGGTGGGGTGGTTTTGAGGGAGAGGGGAGTGAACTGGTGTGAAGAAAACAAGCGGTGGAGGCCTCTATTTATAGTGGCTGAAGGGGACTAACGGGCGTGGGCTGAGCTCGTCGTGGTCGACGGCACCGAGTGTACTGGCATGGGCGACGATAGGGGCGGTGCTGTGCTCCCTGGCGAAGCTCAACGGCGTGGTGACAAGGCGTGGGGTGGTGATGATCGGTCGGAACACGTCGATGCTTTGGGCGGGCCCGACGGCGATTTTAATGGCGCACAGCGTGCATGGTCCGCGCGGCAGCAAACGGGCATGTCTGCGGGGTTGCTGGGGCGGTGGTGATCACGCACGCACGCGGCAAGGGCGGCGCGCGGTATGTGGGTGCTGGTCGAGGGTGACGCACTTGCGCACTCTCGGCTCGCACGCAGAGAGGTTTGGCATGGTCTTGTCGTGTGGTCCAGGGGCTGGCAGTGCTCGTGGCTAGGATAGGGAGTGGCGGTGGACGGTGGGGTGCCTGCTAGACATGCTTGCTAGGCTTGGTGCTGCTCCTAGCTTGCTGTCGACAATGGGGTGGCAAGGTGAGGCTCGGCATGTTTGCCATTAATGGCATGGTATGGTTTACAGTGAGCTAGAGGGGTTAAAAAGTTAGATGATCTACTGAGGGTGTAGAGTGAGCTAGAGAGGGAACAAGTTAGGCCAATTTTACTACACACTATAGTGTTTGATGTTTGTTTGATTTGTATCTGCAAGGTGTTTGATGAAATGGCCGCAAGAACTTTGAATTTGAATTTTGGATTGAAACTTGGTAGGTTTGCTAGGCACATACTAGGGAGTGTATGGTTAGTTGGATTAGTCAAGGGGCACTGGTTTGGTTGGGTTTAGAAAATGGGTGATCTTCACATATGATAAAGATTCAATTTTGAATTGTGATTTGAATGAGGTTGCCAAATGTTTCTGTAAGTTTGAAAAGTGGGCTTTGATTCACTTTTACTTGTTCTAGCAAGGGGTGAAAAGAATTGGGAAAGTTTCTGTTTGAAATCTTGGACTAGAAACACTCAAAATGACCTAGTGAGCAAGATTGGCAAAAATGACTATTTGCTTTATTTGATTTGTGTTGATTTTCTCTTGATTTGTTTCTGCATGGAAATGTTTTATATGATGTTATTTTCCTCTTTAAACCATTTCTTGCTATTTAAGTTAATCACACAAGCTCATTCATGCATTTATCAAATCATCTCATTCACACATGCATTCATATGATTTTAATTAATCAAAGTTTTTGTTAACCCTAATTTTAGTGATTAGAGTTTGAGGATCATTGTTTTATATTTTTGGGATGTTACAAGGCCTACCACATGCTCGCCCCGCAACGTTCCCCTGACGTGTTTGCTTGCAAGGCGTGGGGCTTGAAGCCGCCGGCGAAGATCAACATCTTCGCGTGCCTCGCCGACATTGACAAGCTCAACACGAGGGCCAACCTTTTCTCCAAGAATTGCGCTCCCTCAGATTCCTGCGAGGCATGTGCCTCCACTGAGACTAGGAGGTGTTGGGAATATGCCCTAGAGGCAATCATGTATGATGAGATTTCCCATTGTATTCATAAAGATATAAAGTTGTCCTTGTATAAACATCTGATGTGTATCATTGAATATGTGATTCGGTTGTGGAACTATACATTCATGTTGTTTGTACTAAATATTCTTGGTCATTGAGGTTGTGCTGGACACACTACTTAGACCAATGTGAAGGTTGGCTTGATGGCTCGGTTCCACTTGTCATGGGCATGGAGATGCTATTCCAACTTACACAGATTCGTTTAAAGAGTTTAGCAGTCGGATTGACCCATATTGAGTTACAACAAACAATTTGTCATTTGTATATCTCAATCAATGTAATCCTTAGACCTGAGGTTATTGCATAGTCCGAGTTGAGGATCACCAACTTAGGTTCTGTCAAATGTTGATCTGTAACTAGGCAGTTATAAAGGCAGAGTTCGGGTCGACTGAGAATCAAGATGCGTGATGTGAATAACCAAGATGGGATTTTGCCGCTCCACTTGGAGAGATATTCTCTGGGCCCTCTCGTGAGATATGATTCGAAAAGCATGGCCATACACGACTCGGTTAAGTGTTAACCGAGGCGATCGACTAAGAGTTAGTCGGGTGAATCACTTATCTTAGATCGAGAAGAGAGTCGGACTATTTAAGGGATGACAAATATTCGCCTATAGTCTGACAAGGTATATCGTGAAGCAAAAGGGACTCGGACGTAAGTCGCATTGGAAAGGCAAGTCATCATGACTCATTGGTACTTGAGAGTCGGCATGTTCTGCTAGGAGCCGCTACTGACTGATCAATTGAGAGTCGGACTCCAATCGTGTCCAAGTAGCCATAAGCCTGCGGGGTCACACACTTAAGAGCGGGAGCAAGTTCGGATTGGATCTGAACTGGAAATCTGGTTGGGTTGGACCCGAGCCTGATTTGGACTGAGTCAGTGAGTCAGACTCACAGGGACTAATATTATATGGGCTTTAGTGAATGAGTCGCGCTAGCAGAGCCCACGTTCACTCCCTATATATTGTGGAGCACCGCAACCCAGAAGGATTAATCGTTGTTCCGTTAGGTCATTCCATGTGTTGGAACCCCTAGCTCCACAGCAGTCCTGCCGTCGTATCGAACCTAGCAGTTCGCCGCCGGTGCTCCTCCTTGCACGTGTGGATACCAGCAGAGGTGTTGTACGATCAGCACCAGGACGATCGAATCGCAAAGGACTGCACTACATCAACTGACGCGCTTCATCAGTAATCCGCAACTGCGCGTCTAGTGGTAAACCTCATGGCCTTCTACCTCAGCTAGATCTTGGGATCACCGTTAGAGGAAAAAGTTTTGTTTTATCTCTACGTGGCCCAACAGGAGGCATCTCTTCTTTGGCTGCACGCCGTCGCGGTTGAAGTCTAGGGCAGGCTTGGGGTGCCCATTCCTAGCGGTGTCTTCTCCATTTGGGAGCTCGCTTCTCCAACCGGCATGGATTCTACTACCTGGCTCGCCGGCGTTGCTACAATTCTGTGGTCGATCTGGAAGGCGAGGAACAACCTCGTTTTCAATGCCACTCCCTACAGGGCGAGTGACGAGCTTGCAATTTGGCCTTCGCGGTACAAGACTCAAGACCATGGCATATTAGACGGCGTTCGTACTTTTTTCTTTCTGCTAATGTTTAAGCTTGTATTCCTGCTCTAAATCCCCATTAATCTCCCCCCCCCCCCCCCCCCCCGCCCCCCTCAAAATCTCGTGTATACATGTTGTGTGCAATTGTGGGGATTTTCTCTCCCCCTCCCCCCTTAATTCTCGAAAAAAATGGAATTGGTTTGGAGACGTTCTTAGAGTTGTAGAATCAAAATGCGTCTGGATTTTCTCTCCCCCTCCCCCCTTTTCTTTTTGGACTGTTGACACAAGGACCCAAAAGGATCGATTAACTGACTTTTTTTAGGGGATTAGCTGACTTTTCGATATCCAAATAAAATAGACCATGGACTCGCCGGCTAGGCGCAGAGCGTAGTAGAGTCGTAGGCGTATGTTTTACACGAGATCCACGTGGACGTTGGAGTCCGGTGGAGGGAAGGATCTCCCGAATATAAATACCGTTCGTCCCAATTCTTCACCAGAAACACCTCCAATCAAATCCCTATACGTACTCCTAAAGTCGTCCCTGATAATTGTCGGAGAAGAAGTATTTTAAGAGAAGACCCGCACCGCACCAGATCTTAACCTCCAGCTATTTTATAAACGACGACGAGAAAAGATAGAGGAAGGATTCGTGCCCATCCGCTCTCCCCCTCTGAGTTTCACGGACGCACGCACGCACGCACAAGGGGAGAGAAAAAGGAAGAAAGAGATCACGAATTGGTGCCCTAGGAAGGCTGGGACGCCTCCCCTGCCCCCTGTAGCTGCTGCTGGATTCGGTGAGCGATTGGAACGTCTGGTGCCTCCGTCGCGACATTCTCTCCCCCGTCGTCCGGCCAAATTCCATCCCGTCCCTTCCAACCCACGTCCTCCTCCACCAAGGGGGACGAAGGCGCCTTTTCCAGATTCTTTCTTTTCTTTCTTTCTTTCCCCCGCGTTAACCACTCGGCCCAGCCAGCCAGCTTTAATCCGCGCCTTCCCACGTCGCTGCTGCTCCCCCTTCCACGTTCCTGGGCGCGGCGCGGGCGGCTTGGCCAGGCTCCTCCCTGTCCCTGCCGCGCGCTTCCGTTTAGATTCGTCTCTTTCTTCCAACCGGGTAAGCGGCCTTCTTGGTTTTCGATTAGGAGGAAGGGAGGGGCAACTCCGTTTCGATTTGGACACCGGTCGCGTCACGGGGTGCGGGGTTGAATGGGCTTCGGATTTCTGAATTTGCTTCCTGCCTCCTCCCCCTCTTTCCTTGCATGTGATTGTTCTTGCACGCCTCTGTCTTTTCTTTGGCCCCCTTTTTCTTTGCCTGCACGGTCCGTCGTTTGAATCCGATACATACATATATCCTTCTTCCGCTTTTCCAAAATCGTGGCGTCTTTGACCAATCCGCGGTTTGCTTCAGAATTCCGTATTGATTTCGAGTGTTTTTCGCTTTTGAATTTGTTTCAGGAGGCGGAGACGGTACATGGGACGTGGCCGGATTGCGCGTGAATTCGCCCGGAGCAGCCGAACAGGGCAGGAGGAGGAGGCCATATAAGAAGAAGAAGAGGAGAACAGGGCAGGGGGTTCCAAATGTGGCGCCTCTTCAACGAGCTGTGGGACGTTCTAGGATCCGGGTTTTTCTCATCGAGGTTCCTGTAACTTCAAGGCCATCAAATCAATCAATCAATTCCGCTGTCGCATCGGGATCTGGCCGCATTGCGGTAGGTAGGTAGGCAGATGGACGACGAGGATTTCTCGTGGGTGCGGCGGTCGAGGTTCTCCCACTCCGTCGTCCGCTCCAACTCCGGCAGGGAGCAGTTCGGCGCCTTCGTCGAACAGTTCAACCGCGGCGCCGCGCTCAGGCAGAGAGGGAGCAGAGGATGCCCCGATTCAGGGTTCAGGCCCCACGGCATGAACTTCGAGCCGACGGCGACCACCAGGACCAACTCGGCATCCACCAGCTCGGCGGCGAATGCCCCTATCGCGAGGACGGGGTCGCTGGACGCCAACCCGAAGACGGATTCCTCCTCCCAGGACAACAGCAAATCGATGCAGCAGCGCGACGATCATGGCGGCCACCACCCTTCGCAGACAGGCAAGCACGATGGCAGCAGCGCTGGGAACGGGGTGTTCAGAGGGGCCAACCTCTTCGTCGACGTCTGCTGCCAGCCCGAGGCTCCTCAGGCGCCCAAGGAGGATAGCCCTGGGCCTCTCGAGTTCTCCTTCCATCCCGACGAGCAGAGCATGAGGCTGCAAAGGGTGTGCTCGAGCCCGTCTCCTTTCCCGACCAAGGAAGTCCCGGCCTTCGACGCGGCGCCGTCGCAGCCCCCGACACGCAGTTCCTCGCTCACGGACCTCGGCGAGGCCCGCACGCCGATGCTGAGGGCGAGGTCCCCTCTCCCGAGCCGTCCCATACCCGAAGTGTTCACGGAGGCCAAGTCGGCCAGCAAGAGGTTCTCCACTCCGCCGCCGCCTCGCCGGAAATCTGTGTCTCCGACACGAGGAGCGCCTCCTCCGGCCGCCTCTGCGCCGTTGAAGGCGCCGGGCAAGGTGAAGCACAGCAAGGACCTCTGGGACAATGCGAAGGCCAAGGCTGCCGCGCTGAAGGTGCTCGACAGATGGACCGTGGATCGCTCGAAGCTGCTCATTGGGCCTAAGTTCGCCGCCGGGGCGCACAGCCGTTTGTTCAACGGAATCTACATGGAGGTGCCTGTTGCTGTCAAGTTCATCAGACAACCTGACGATGAGGAGGATGCAGAGTTGGCAGCGCAGCTCGAGAAGCAGTTCAACACGGAGATCGCCACCTTGTCCCGCCTCCAGCACCGTAACGTCATTAAGGTAACACATCTGAGATTCCTTTTCAGAAACGTGTAGGGTGTTGGCCCCTGAATTAGCACTCTTCTGTCCTGCAAGTTTGCATTCTGGTCAGTTTGCTTTTGCCACTTTGTGCTTAGATGGGTTCATTTATGGCCATTAGAGCAATCTTTCCTGCACTTTCAGTGTTGTTTTTCAGGTAGTCCTACGTCATGCCTAACATTCTAGTACTAGGTCTGTAGTCCTTCTGTATGACCATGCTAGTAACAACTCAGAGTCTTGCTTCTTTGGATCTTACATGGAGCATCTCTCTGTTTTATCACAGCAAACAAAATCTGTAACTGATTCCACATGCTTTTCTTTTGTTCGTAGCTGGTTGGAGCGTGCAGCAGTCCACCGGTCTTCTGCGTCATCACCGAGTTCCTTCCTGGTGGTTCGTTGAGATCATTCCTGCACAAGCAAGATCACAAATCCCTACCTCTAGAGAAGATCATTTCGGTTGGCCTGGACATCGCAAACGGTATGGGATACATCCACTCGCAGGGAGTTGTCCACCGTGACGTGAAACCGGAGAACATCATATTTGACGTGGACTGGTGTGCCAAGATCGTTGATTTCGGAATCGCTTGTGAAGAAGCCTACTGTGACCCTCTGGCCAATGATCCTGGGACCTTCAGATGGATGGCTCCCGAGATGATGAAGCACAAACCCTATGGTCGGAAAGTTGATGTCTACAGCTTTGGCCTCATCTTGTGGGAAATGCTTACCGGCTCGGTGCCATATGAAGACTTGACTCCGTTCCAAGCAGCATTCGCTGTTTTTGACAAGGTATGCACTTATCTGACAATTCCTATGCTGTTCCTGCCTAGTAATACCTTCCTTTTCTTGAGATCATCCGACAAGTTCAGTACAAAATGCAGAGACATTAGCCAGGGCATATTTCCTGTTTGTTGCACTTGCACTATATGGTTAACATTTCGAAGTAACGATATACATTCTGATCCCCGTGAAGAGGAAAATAACAAACATAATTTTCTGTTTTTCAGAATGTGAGGCCGGCTATTCCTAGTAGCTGCCCAGCAGCATTACGGGTTCTGATCGAACAATGTTGGGCCTTGCACGCAGATAAAAGGCCTGAATTCTGGCAAATAGTTCAATTATTGGAGAAATTTAAGATGGTTCTTGATAGAGATGGGACACTTGACAACATGCCAAGCTCAAACTGCCTGGAGCATCATGATCATAAGAAATGGCTAGCCCACTGGGTCCACAAGCTCAAGCATACCCATCATCACGATTTTTCTGGGCCTCCTCCACCAAAAATTCTGTAACTAATCTTCTCTCTTCCATGTCTGTTCTAGTAGTTCGGGTAGTTTCCAGAGTGTAATTATCAAAATATTCTTTTGGTATATAACAAAAGGTACCATTTGCTTGTCTTAGATATTTCATAGCATAGTGAGCACTTGTCTGGCTAGAACTTGATTTTTTTTCCTTTTATTTTGCCTCCGCATGTGCTATTTCCCTGAAAATGTATGTAATTCTCTGTTATGCGCTTGAACAATCCTGGATACCTAGTCCTGAATACTCCTCGCGGTAATTTGAGATTTATTAATTTATTATTTGATCGAGGAAGGTTTTTTGCTTTGAGCATATATTGAACTCACGAAGAGAAGTTTATTTATTTAGATTACAAATCACGGTTGGCTATTTAGGAACAGCCCCAACTAACACTTTCCCACATAACTCCCTCCTACCTACTTTGGCAAGTTCATGTGCTAGTTGACTACCAAATCTGTTTTTATGTCCTGGACAATGCCTGCATTTTGAAGTTAAATGTTATACAAAGAAGTCACCAAGAGACCGACTTTATTAAATTACTAAAGCCATGTAACATACAGGAAACGACTTACAAGTAGAATACGCAAAGCAAACAAAAGAAAAGAAAAAACAGAAACACACAACTTGGAGCGACGAAGCCCTGTGAACTGAAGCGATCGGTGATCAGAGTGAAGACGGAGCCATATTTGAGTGACAGAAGGCCAAATGTTGGAGGATCAAACACTCGTTTACTACTTCAAAGAAGGAAGATCTCACCGTGTACTCAAGTGTCTCCAGCGCTGAGTAGGACCCCTGCCCTCTCGCTAGGCTCGAAGGGCGTTGCATGACCTGTCGAAGAGAACCAAACGTACCAAGTCAGACTCCTCCAATGAGGTAACCGTGCAGTAGCGCCTCCGCCGCCTTGTGTGACGAGCTGGACTAAGGGTTTCCACCCAGGCACCGATGGAGATGAGCATGGCCCCTCTACGACGATTATCGGGAGGCAAACGACATCCATGAACATTGCCGTCACAAGCACCGACACCGTTTGGTAAGGTTTTTGCCCGAGCGCCATGACACATATCCAAAGGCCTAACAACTACACCACCATCAACACCATCAAGGGGGCAAGGTCATCAAAGGACAACGCACATGGCACCAATATCTGGAAGGGGGCAGCCACGGCCGATGACACCCTGAAAGTACATTTAGAAACCTGAAAGGGGTTAAATCCGAAAATCTCCAATCTCCACTTTGTTGTATCTCTGAACTCTAAAGCACTCTTGTCCTGGTACCTCCAAGAAAACCCTTTTCAGACATGTCTCTGCTTCTGTCGGTATAGTGAGTTGATACACTGCCGGAGGCCCGGAACCTCCAATCACTTCGGTGTTCCATGTCCAAGAAGTCTATTGCATAGGTCCGACACTTATGAGTGGACTTAGAAATTTCCAGTCCAACTCTTCCCAGAGGGTGTTTTGTTAGTTCTGGAACCTCTGAGCTCATCCTTTCTCATAACTACTGGGCATACACATTTCCAGGCTGGATAGTGTATCTCCCATTGACGCGAGAGATACTAATTCCATGCGTGGGACCTGAAGAAGTACATTCTTTCCCCACGATGGCTCCTCTCTCTTTCTTCCTCTCCGGGATAGATATGTTTATCAAATCAGAAATTTATTGTGTTAGAAAGGGAGGAAGAAAAAGAAAAAAAAGTGGCCGTTATGGTGACTAGAACCTCCAAGGGCTCCTTCCCAGTACCTCCAGGTTCTGTCCATTTTCAGAGGTTTTCTGGTCAAACCGGTAGGTAATGGTCGGATCATGCTTAGTCACATAAGACAGAAAAGGTAATTTCTCAGCCATATTGCTTCTTGAGATGTTGCCGTGCTTTTCAGCTTCCACCCATTCTATGGCGAAGTGAGGAAATTGAGAAGAGAGAAAACCCTTGCGTGAGCTCCGCATCTCCTCTCTTGCACCTAACTCGTATTCCTTCACTCAAATCCTTTTGATATTCATGGAACTTTGAGAATCTATCTTATGATTCCTTCATGGGAGCTTCAAGACCCAGGTGCTAGCCTAGTATTGTTACTTCTTGGAGGCTGCGTGCCCCCTAGAAGGCTAGAGAGTCACTTCGAAACGAACCAAGAGTTTGTAAAGGTCTACGGTGTGTGTCCTCTGGCTGAACCACTTGCGTAACTGACATATATGTTTGACGAGTCTGAAAAAGCCTTTGCCTGAATCCTGATGGTACTCGTGCCACTGTCTGGTATTTCATCCTTCTCGGAACAAGGTATAGTATGTGGCGAACCTTGCGCGATTCAACAATACTATTATGATCAGTTCAGCGACAGTTCAAGACCTTACTCGGTTTCTCACTGCTCAAGGAACGGATGGAAAGCGCCGTAACACCGATAGCTGCGCACGTTCTGCACCGAAACCAACTATGTTGAAAAGGCTAACAGGGTAAACAAGACCTGACAGTGTCTAAATCCTCTCACTTCTCGACCGGACCGACAGAGCCTCCGGCTTGAGTTGGGGAACGGTTCGCTCACAACGCGGTTGAAGGTCGCACGATGGGCTCTACACCTAAGCAAAAAACATCAGTGTGACCATGTTCGTCCCAAAGGAAAATGGGTTAACCATGTGATTACCAAATGGAGTACAGTACTAGGTACATGGATGTTTACATAAAAAAGCACGGCAATGTTTACCCTGGTTCTGTTCAAATAAAATACGAGCACAAGACTTGTACACTTGCATTCTGTTCAAATAAAATACGAGCGCAGCACTTTCAGTCAAACACAAATTGTGCAGCACGAGGTATTTCGGGGTAACGACTCGGATAAACCCACTCTGGGTCAGGCACGGGCCAACTGTGGATGAAAAACAATAGAGGTCAGAAGCTGAACAATTTGTGTGGGACTAAATGTACTGAGATGCGTCACAAGGATACATAGTTACCTAGGAAATTTAGACTCGTCTGGAGTCTCGCCAGCAACACCAGCAGTCCTATAGACAAACCAAATTGTAATTTTAGAATAATTGAATCGGAGATGCATGATGCTGTATTCTAATTGCTGGCTTATTCAGGGGAAAACAGCCACCGCGGCACTGCAAAACACAGCACATAATTTGAGACTACAAACCACTACATAAGCTGGCCTAAGCTTTAGCTTTAACAGCATCACTACGTAAGCTCTTGTCTGGCCTAAGCTTTAGCTTTGACAGCCTTGCAGCTAGAGTAAAGATGCCAAAGGACAATTGAGAAAAGACTACATCAATATAATTTATTTCCAAACAGGACGAGACCTATATAATATCAGTTCAAAAATGCATGATGATGTACGTTAACTGTAGCTTAATATGGCTTATCGAATTATCTAGGAAGGGAAACAAGACACCCCTAAGCAGCTGTGCCAAACCTAAAGAACTCCAGCAAATAATTTGAGGCTGGGAAACACTAGACTAAGCTCTATGGTGCATCAATATTGTCATTACTTCCCAACAAGATGAAACCTACAAAATAACAAATCATTTCAGAGAGTGCAAAATAAGACACATGACTTCCCCATTCAAACTGCAAAGACAGATTAACAACCTAACCCAAATTCTGTTATTGTCAATTCTACATTGTATCACCCAAAATTCAGTTACTGATGATCGAAAGGATCTTGCAACAACTGAATATTTTGTACTTCAGAAGCACTTTGAGCACTTGCACCGGACTAAAGAAAGCAATATATTACATGAAGATATGGGGCATACCATTCTGCATTAAAACGCCTCATGAGTTCCAGGATTCTAACCCTCGGTAGGTAAGGAGTTTGTGCCATGTCATAGAAGTTCATGCCGACAAAGTTCCCATCAAAATCAACAAGGGGCCCTCCAATCCCAGCCTATAACATATAACAAATGAAGTAGCAACAAAGGATTACATAAGTGGAAAATAGCCACTGATAGGACATACTCTGATGGACTATTTATCTCCAACAGGCGGAAAGAGATAAGAGAAGTCAACACAGTATATCTTGGTGATTTTACAAGTGGACATCTGAAGCTCTTCGCAATCAAATCTACTACGTTTGCCAGTCACAGTCCCATCTGTGGCCATTAACTTGCCTGATTCAAATCCACGCCCTAGAGCTACTACCTGAGCTCCGACCTCAGATTGAGACGTTTCATCGAGTTTTGCTGCACGATAGCTGCAGACACCCTCGAGCTAACAACAGCCACGTTATACTGTAAATTATAATGTTGCAATGTCCCATCCACACGTTCTTTACTTGGAAGGCACACTTCAATCTACAATAATCAAGTGAGACTTGCTAGTATCTTAAATGAACAAGTAAAACAAGCTAATAAAGGCTAGGAGCACCAACTTCCATTCAGGGTGAATGTTCTTTTCATCACTAGAACCTCTAACCAAACTTGCTGAAGTCAGAATTCTTGTAGTGGATTCATCGCATTCTATAAATACGCCTGTGCAAGCAAACCGTCTTGAAATTTTTTCTCTGCACAAAATGTATTTTTTAAACTTTCAACAAGTGAAAAAAAAATACGGAAACATAATTAGCTTACAACAGCACAATCACCCTTTTTATGTTCCCCAGAACCCTCAAATTCTACAATGAACGAGGCAAGTGCCACAACACTTTGAGACATCTCTGAAGCAACTCTCCCAGTGGGTTCAGCCCAAATATCGCTGCCAAATTCCTCTTCGAAGTCCCACTTCAAGTACATGCCATCTGGCAAAATAAGCATGGCACACCAGTTGAGGTGTCAGAACAAAGCTGTCAAAAATTGAAATAGCAGGGAATAGTATCACGATGGGTAGCAACTACTCACCATCAGCAAAACTTGGCAAGGGATAACCAGAAGCTATTAGCATCTTATTTACTCGATTTCTAAATCCTGGTGCAACAGGTTGAAGCGATTCATGACAATGTTTTAGTAATGATCATCATAGTCAAAACAAATGCTAGTGCAAAAAAGGTGAAGCAATACACCATGCAATGGTAATGATTGTAAAACTAGAAAACTACCCACTCACCATTAGGTTGCCAGGGAGCAAGTATACACCTAAGTTCATCATCAGTGCGTGCTGCTACAAGGTGAAGTAATTAGTGATCCGGTGATGATCAAAAAGCTTAGTAATAGTCATTGCTGGGAACATTAGGATTTGATAAATTGCATCATCATACAACTACAACCATTAATTTGAACTAGCCTTGCGCTAGAGGAAAGAAAATATGATTATTGGTAAGTAACATTAGAAAATGAACTATTGGCTAGTGCATATCATCTTAAGAGTGATTGTGCTTAAGTTACCTTTTGGACCGTTGCTATGACTATGAGGTGCAGAGATTTGTGCATCTTTTTTGTATGGCAACGATCTTGTTTACTTGCAGCCCTGAATGTAGTAATCGATGCAAAACTGAAGGGTCATTTTCAGGCATGTATGTCGATAACTAAAACAACTGAATGGCCATGTTCGAAAAAACAGAGTTTACAAGAAAATAAAAAATATAGAAAATAAGAAGCACGGTTCTACAACAAGAACAATAGCACAGTGTGATGTACTAGAATGGATGCAAGAAGAATTGATGTGGACATCACTTCTATTGATACAACCGTTGTACCTACAGCTACACACATACAAGGACCCATCACAAGATCTCGTGCCAAACAACTTAACTATCAGGTACTTTCGTTTCTTGGAACTATTCCTCACATACATGAGAATATGATGCTGCCTAAATCAAATATATTTCTTACTCTTAGGAATGATGGACCAAGCATGGATGAGAGGGACAAACATTGGAGCATGGCCATGCATGGAGATGACAGCGAGCATGTGATGATCCAAGAGAAGGCCACAGATGAAGATTTCAGAACTTTGAGGCCACCATAATGAAGAAAGAAGGCTTGGACGAAATATTCAAGATTAATACTTCACGAATTCGTCCATAGCTTAATATGGTGCTGCGACACCTTTATTTTGGGTCAGGCCCATGTAATTTTCGCAGGATTTTAAATAGCCACTTTTTAGAGTCCATATTTGAGGGGAAAAGGACTTCTAGGGTTGGATTCGGCCACCACTTCCATGCACTTCCATGGCTGGCCGAAACCCCACCTTTTCCTCCTTAAATACTCCCCATAGCCGTCACCCTAGACTCGGATTTTGTTTAGACATTAAGTTAGCCATCATAGCAACTTCGCCAAGGCTCGAGCGTCGCAGAGGCCTCTTGTACTTCGCACCTATATAGGATCCCACCTTTTTAATAAAGCTTTCCTCTTAATCCGCAATATCTTGATTGCAATATTGGTTCTTACTTGTTCTCGATTTCAGGTAGGAATTAAGACCCTCGCTGGTCAGGCTGATCGTGTTCCCGAAGGATCGGTAACCTCCAGGAGATTGGCCTAGCGATTGCATTGGCGCTCGTGCTCGCACGTGTAGTCGGATCGTCAAGCCCGAACTCCACCAAATCGATTATCTCCATCTCATCGAAAGATCGGACACCTTTGCCCTATCAAGTGGTATCAGAGTTCAGGTTGCTCGGTGAGATTTTACTGTTTTCGTAGATTAGATCTGTTTTTACCTATAACCCACGAAAAAGCCAAAAACACAGTTAGAGTTTAGATCCATCCCATCACCAATCTACGCCTCGCATTATCTTTTCAGTTTTTGCATTGTTGAATTTGTGTCTGCATCGTCGCGTCGAGTTGCTGGTCTTAGTGTCTCGTCCCGTAGAGTTTCGAGTTCTGATCATAGTAGTCACCGCCACCCTCGCAGATCACCCCCACCATATTCCGCCACCATATTCCGCCGCCATACACCCAGCCACCATAAACCCTAAAACTCCGCCTCCGCCTTCCTACCGCGACACAGATCCGATCAGTTTTCCTGCCGCGGTATGACTCCGAGTAGAGTTATTGTTTCCTAGTTATTTCTTTTTACTTTCCTTCTTTGTTGTTTCCATGTTAAGCTAAAGTCCGTGTCGAGCTCAGAGTTCGGTCGTAAGTCCAGAAGGAGAGCAAAAAAAAAGTTGGAATCGCCTCCGAATTTTTTTTCTGGCTATACTAGTTTTCGACTCTAGGGATCACTTTTCTCCATTGGCCGTTATAGCGATATTTTTTTGGGGCTAACCTATTTTTAGACCCCGTAGATCAGTTCTAGACACTCGTCATCATAGTGATTTTCAACATCTCGGTTCGCTTTTCAGGGTGCCATATCATCACACTCTGCTTGTTTTGTCGCGTCGTGACATCGTTGGTGATCTAGGCTCGCGTCTCTAGCACGGTCTAGCCTAGGACCAGCACAGTACCGTCGTTGAGCATTCTTTCAACTTTTGCATTGTTGTTTTGATAATTGCTAACCCCTTTGCTAAGCCTTCCCAGAGCTCCACAGATATTCTCCACGTGCGGTGTCTCGACCCCCGGTAATCGCTCGGTTCAATCTCTGGACTGATCCTCGCGGTTACACATCGCCTTTTCCTGCTGTTTGGTAAGAACTTGTAAGAGCTTCGTATATTGCTTGACGGATTACGCGTGCCTTCCACCATATTTCCGTAGTATATACCTGTGCTTTTTAAAGGACTAACCATGACAGATACTTCGCGGAACCCTGCCACAATGACGAACGAAGAACTACATGCCCACTTCTCCGAGCTCTTGGTCAGTCGCGCTGAAGACGTGGATACACGCCTAGGGGAGTTTGACACCAAGCTCACCAACGCCGTGGACAAGATCGATGGACTCGAGAAATCCTTTAACGCCAAGCTTGACGCTCGGTTCAAGGAGATTTTGAACAGATTGCCCGCACCCGCACCCACACATGGCGCACGGCGCATTCCGATCACGGGTCGGACTGCTGGTTCGGCTGCCGCCGCACCCCAGGCAGCTACCGCTGCAACTGACGCACCTCAGACTTCCGTCGCGGCGGCTGCTGCGACATTGGGGACAGACGACGGGTACTACTACGACCCCGACGATGACGATCTGTTTGACGACGAGGTTGAACAACCTCCACAGGTACCTGCTGGCCGTCCCCGACATTACTACCGCAACGCTCGACCACCGGTACGTGATGATGATCATGTTGCAAAGCTTAAATTAAATATTCCATCTTTTGAGGGTAAATATAATCCTGATGCATATCTTACATGGGAGATGGAAGTAGAACAACGTTTTGCAAGTTTAAAATATCCTGAGAATATGCGTGTTAGTGCTGCTACATGTGAATTTACTAAATTTGCTTCCCTTTGGTGGTCTGAGTATTGTCATTTAAATCCTACTACTATTCCTAGTACTTGGACTGCTTTAAAAACTGCTATGCGTGTTCGTTTTGTACCTCCCACTTATCAACGTGATTTACTAAAGAATCTGACACGTTTAGAGCAAGGAAAAAATTCTATAGAAGAGTATTATCAAGAATTGCAAACGGGGATGGTTCGGTGTGGTCTTGTTGAATCTACTGAACAAATGCTTGCACGTTTCTTTGGTGGATTAAACAAGGACATTCAACACATATTAGATTATAAGGAATATAATTCTATCACTCGTTTGTTTCATCTTGCTTGCAAAGCTGAACGTGAAGTGCAGGATCGCCAAACACCATGGAGGACTAATAATTCTGCAGGTCGCACATCCACTTGGACATCCCGACAATCAGCGCCTCCTTCTCGTGATTCGCCACCAGCTACTACCACATCCAAGGCCACCACAAGATTTCCAGCTGCTCCTCCACCGTCATCCAATGCTCCTGCTCGTAGTGCATCTTCTATGGCTTCCACGGGTAAGACAAAGGATATGCAATGCCGCACGTGCTGGGGTTTTGGTCATATTGAGAGACAGTGCACAACACAACGTGTGATGATGGTGCGGGATGATGGTCAATACGATTCAGCGAGTGACTTTGATGAAGATACATTAACCCTTATTTCTGCTCGAGATGGAGACAATTCTGATGCTGATGAAGAGATAGAGGTAATGGGAGCAAGATCAACGCCACAACCTGTTCCAAACACGTGGTGTTGTCAAGGAAAGAGCTATACGGATCATCATTGATGGAGGAAATTGTAATAATCTGGCTAGTGTTGACATGGTAGAGAAGCTTGCACTTCTAACAAGACAACGCACACATTCATATTACATCCAATGGTTTAAGAGTTCTCGCAAGATCAAGGTAACAAGAACGGTACGCGTGCATTTTACTATTGGTACATATTCTGATTTTGTTGATTGTGATGTTGTACCTATGCAAGCTTGTTCTTTGTTACTTGGTAGACCATGGCAATTTGATAGAGAATCTGTTCATAATGGCAAAACTAATCACTATTCTCTTATGCATGATGGAAAGAAAATTGGTCTAAAACCTATGACTCCCAAACAGATTTTAAAAGATGATCTTGCTAGAGCTAGTAGAGCTAAAACTGAGGAGAAAAATAAAAATGAGAATCAGATTGTTGCTGCAGATTTTGTACCACCAAAGAACACTAAATCTAATTCTACCCATGCTACTGAAATTCGTTTGAAGAGTCCATGTATGCTTGCCAATAAAATTGATATTGCTGAACTAGATGTAAACAATACTCAATGTTATGCAATTATTTGCAAAGAGGTTTTGTTTTCATTTGAGGATATGCCTCCTTCTTTGCCGCCCGCTATTGCTAACCTTTTGCAGGAATATGAGGACGTTTTTCCCGCTGACCTGCCACCAGGACTACCTCCTATTAGAGGAATTGAGCATCAAATTGATCTAATTCCTGGTGCTACATTGCCCAACCGCGCGCCATATAGAACCAATCCAGAGGAGACAAAGGAGATACAACGCCAAATTCAGGAACTACTCGACAGAGATCATATTCGTGAGTCCCTTAGCCCCTGTGCAGTTCCTATTATTTTGGTACCTAAGAAAGATGGTTCTTCGCGCATGTGTATTGATTGTAGAGCTATCAATAATATTACCATTCGATATCGTCATCCTATTCCACATTTAGATGACATGCTTGATGAATTGAGTGGCTCTACCATGTTTTCTAAAGTTGATTTGCGTAGTGGTTACCACCAGATTCGTATGAAATTGGGAGATGAATGGAAAACAGCATTTAAAATTAAGTTCGGTTTATATGAGTGGTTAGTGATACCGTTTGGTTTAACTAATGCACCCAGCACTTTCATGAGATTAATGAACGAAGTTTTACGTGCTTTCATTGGACGTTTTGTGGTAGTCTACTTTGATAATATTCTGATTTATAGCAAATCTTTAGAGGATCATTTGGACCATTTACGTGTTGTTTTCAATGCTTTATGTGATGCACGTTTGTTTGGTAATCTTAAGAAGTGCACCTTTTGCACCAATCGAGTTGCGTTTCTTGGCTCACAGGGTATTGAAGTGGATCCAGCCAAGATTGAAGCTATTGAGAATTGGCCGCAGCCCAAGACGGTCACACAAGTGAGGAGTTTTCTTGGCCTCGCTGGTTTTTATAGGCGCTTTGTCAAAGATTTTGGATCAATTGCCGCGCCGCTGAATGAGCTTACCAAGAAGGATGTGCCCTTTGTTTGGGGCGATGCACAACAACAGGCCTTCGTCATATTGAAAGATAAGCTAACACATGCTCCCTTACTCCAACTTCCTGATTTTACTAAGACTTTTGAGCTTGAATGTGATGCTAGTGAAATTGGTTTGGGAGGGGTGTTATTACAAGATGGAAAACCTGTTGCATATTTTAGTGAAAAATTGAGTGGGGCTAGTCTGAACTATTCTACTTATGATAAAGAATTATATGCGTTGGTTCGGACATTAGAAACTTGGCAACATTATCTATGGCCTAAAGAATTTGTTATTCATTCTGATCATGAATCTTTGAAGCATATTCGTAGTCAAGCTAAGTTGAATCGTCGTCATGCAAAGTGGGTTGAATTTATTGAGTTTTTTCCTTATGTTATCAAACACAAAAAGGGTAAAGATAATATTATTGCTGATGCTTTGTCGCGCCGTTATACTTTGTTATCTCAACTTGACTTTAAAATATTTAGATTAGAAACTATTAAGGAACAATATGTGCATGATGCTGAATTTAAAGATGTGTTGCAGAATTGTAGAGATGGTAGAACATGGAACAAGTTCGTCTTCAATGATGGATTTGTGTTCCGTGCTAACAAACTATGCATTTCGGATAGTTCTGTTCGTCTTTTATTGTTACAGGAGACGCATGGAGGAGGATTGATGGGACACTTTGGTGTCAAGAAAACGGAGGATGTTCTTGCTGCACACTTCTTTTGGCCACGTATGCGTCGAGATGTTGAGAGATTTGTGGCACGCTGCACTACTTGTCAAAAAGCTAAGTCTCGCCTTAATCCACATGGTTTATATATGCCTCTTCCTGTTCATAGTGTTCCTTGGGAGGATATTTCTATGGACTTTGTTTTGGGATTGCCACGAACACAGAAGGGGAGGGATAGTATTTTTGTTGTTGTGGATCGGTTTTCTAAGATGGCACACTTTATTCCTTGTCATAAAACGGATGATGTTGCGCATATTGCTGATTTGTTCTTTCGTGAAATTGTTCGTTTGCATGGTGTGCCAAATACTATTGTTTCTGATCGTGATACTAAATTTCTTAGTCACTTTTGGAGATGTTTATGGGCTAAGTTGGGGACTAAATTGCTGTTTAGTACTACATGTCATCCCCAAACTGATGGACAAACTAAAGTAGTAAATAGAACTTTGTCTACTATGTTGCGGGCTGTTTTAAAGAAGAACTTAAAATTGTGGAAAGAGTGTTTACCTCATATAGAATTTGCTTATAATCGTTCGCTGCATTCTACCACAAGGATGTGCCCGTTTGAGATCGTGTATGATTTTGTTCCTCGTGCACCTATTGATTTATTGCCTTTACCTACTTCGGTGCAAAATAATTTGGATGCTATACAACACGCTGAAATGATATTAAACTTGCATAAGACTACTAAAGATAACATAGAACACATGAATGCTAAGTATAAACTTGCTGGGGATAAAGGGAGAAAGCATGTTGTGTTTGATGTTGGAGATCTTGTTTGGTTACATTTGCGTAAAGATCGTTTTCCTGATTTACGCAAGTCTAAGTTAATGCCGCGTGCTGCTGGTCCCTTTAAGGTGTTAGAGAAAATAAATGATAATGCATATAAACTTGAGTTGCCTGCAGACTTTGGTACGGTTAGTCCTACGTTTAACATTGCAGATTTGAAGCCTTACTTTGGTGAGGAAGATGAGATTGCGTCGAGGACGACTTCACTTCAAGGGGAGCATGATGTGTACATCCCTTCTATTGATACAACCGTTGTACCTACAGCTACACACATACAAGGACCCATCACAAGATCTCGTGCCAAACAACTTAACTATCAGGTACTTTCGTTTCTTGGACCTATTCCTCACATACATGAGAATATGATGCTGCCTAAATCAAATGTATTTCTTACTCTTAGGAATGATGGACCAAGCATGGATTAGAGGGACAAGCATTGGAGCATGGCCATGCATGGAGATGGCAGCGAGCATGTGATGATCCAAGAGAAGGCCACGGATGAAGATTTCAGAACTTTGAGGCCACCATAATGAAGAAAGAAGGCTTGGACGAAATATTCAAGATTAATACTTCACGAATTCGTCCATAGCTTAATATGGTGCTGCGACACCTTTATTTTGGGCCAGGCCCGTGTAATTTTCGCAGGATTTTAAATAGCCACTTTTTAAAGTCCGTATTTGAGGGGAAAAGGACTTCTAGGGTTGGATTCTGCCACCACTTCCATGGCTGGCCGAAACCCCACCTTTTCCTCCTTAAATACTTCCCATAGCCGTCACCCTAGACTCGGATTTTGTTTAGACATTAAGTTAGCCATCATAGCAACTTCGCCAAGGCTCGAGCGTCGCAGAGGCCTCTTGTATTTCACACCTATACAGGATCCCACCTTTTCAATAAAGCTTTCCTCTTAATCCGCAATATCTTGATTGCAATATTGGTTCTTACTTGTTCTCGATTTCAGGTAGGAATTAAGACCCTCGCTGGTCAGGCTGATCGTGTTCCCGCAGGATCGGTAACCTCCAGGAGATTGGCCTAGCGATTGCATTGGCGCTCGTGCTCGCACGTGTAGTCGGATCGTCAAGCCCGAACTCCACCAAATCGATTATCTCCATCTCATCGAAAGGTCGGACACCTTTGCCCTATCAAGAATAGTAACATTGCAAGAAAATGAGCAACATTGTAGTTTTCTTTCATGCTTACAGGGATGGATGCAAGATTGCTTACATGGAAGTGTAGTGTACTTGGCCATTTAGGTACTTTTTAGTTGTGTTTGTTAAGAATATAATACACGCCTAGCCCTTTCCATCAGTTCGGAATTTTGGATTAATTGGCTAGGACAACGATTCAATATGGTATCAGAGCCAAGAGGTCTCAAGTTCAAGACCCTGCTCACGCAGTTGATAAAAAAAGATTCTACGGCCTGCACTGAACCCATGCTAAGGACTAAAATAGGCTAGACGTGAGGGAGTGTTAAGAATATAATACACGCCTAGCCCTTTCCATCAGTTCGTACTTTTGGATTAATTGGCTAGGACAAGAATTCAATAGTGTTCAAGTCACATTTTGCTTGCAACTGAATGCTTGGGTAGCAACTTGGACGTTCAAACAGACACAGAAATTGCCAGCGTTAGCAGCAGCTCAAGCATCAGTGATAGGATAAGCCCTCTGCTGGGCAAGTGGGCATGTAACCGTGACCAGGATCAGTCTAAGGAAATTTAAGAGGAAGACTTGGGATTACCTAAAACCATCTTGATGGTTATTCCTTTACTTCTTTGTACTGGTAGAGTGTTAAATTATGCATGCCATTGTCTACACAAATAATGGTTGTAGCTTTGTTAAATTGTATGTCATGTCATGTTAAAGTTACATTTTTACTCATTTTTGCATTGTTGATGGACAACAAGACGAAGATGCTAGTTTATGTGGCCGTGGCATATATATTTTTCCAATCGGGCTAGCCCCTTTTCCATTAATTGCATAAGTGAAAGGAATACACGATTCTAGTTATCTGTACAAACAGCAATTAAAGGAGGGAAAGAAAGCAATGGGATCACGAGTTGGGGCACCAATGGGAAACCCGCTGCGAGTGCTCGACTGCCATGGCATATATGACTAAGATGTTAAAGTTCAGTTTCTATTTTTCAAAATGTTATCTGGTTCATATTACTGAACTTATCATTGTGAACTTGTGAAACTTATATATCGCTGAAATCAAATGCAAAAAGGAGTAATCTCATCACCTCATGACATAAAGGAGTAATCTCATCACCCCATGAAAAAAAGGTCAGCAGAGCAACCTATAGTCCTCATCGTCCCTTCAAGCAAACAAAAAAGGGTTCATCCTACCCACCTCACAGCCTTCTACCCAGAAAAAACTGGCTCATCTCTCTCATCCAACCAAACGAAAAAAAGGATATACCCATCCATGTGGAAATGGATATCTCAACACATTCCTGCTTCACCTCAAACCAAACACACCGGAAGGGTTTCAAAGTTAAGAATGGGGTGGACTTCTTGCAAATTGCAACGCCCCCATCACCTTCATAACCATGACATTTGGTGTTCTCACTTCACTCAATATATATTTCAAGAATGAAGCACAACATAGAAATTCAAAGCTCCAACAGTTCTTGGTCCCACATAATGATAGGATCTCTAGATTTACTCTCATTGAAGAGAGGGGATGACACTAGGAGTTGGGGCAATTTTCTGGTTTTATTTCTCCACAAACTCACACACAAATGCCATGCCAACCACAGGGGTTGGGGATACATATTTATAGGCTGCTAGCCAGCCAAGAATATGCTAAATGCTAGTCCAAGATGCTAGTCTAAGATGCTGCCTAAAAGCAGTCAAGGATGCTTGGTCCTTTGCTGCTCCTAACTGATACTGCTAAAGCAGTCAAGGATGCTTGATCCTTGCTGCTCCTAACTGCCCGTCCTTGCTACAGCCCCACAAGGACCCACAAAGGACACAGCCCCACAAAGACCAACAGTACAGAGGCTTATTCATCATTCTCCCCCTAAGTCTTGTGCGTTGTCTTGTGGGAAGGCTGGACCATCCCAATCCTGGAGCAGAGTCCAAGGAACGTGATCCGCCCAAGAGGCTTGGTGAGTAGGTTTGCAAGCTGATCCTTGGTGTTGATGTAGCTCGCCGTGATGCTCCCTTCATCCAAACAGCGTCGGATGAAGTGGTACCTCACTCGGATGTGCTTGCTCCGTTCGTGGAATACGGGGTTCTTCGCCAGGGCCAGAGTGGACTTGCTGTCCACCATGAGCTGCACTGCGCTGGTGTCTCGACCGAGGAGATCACCAAGCAGTCGAGCAAGCCAGAGGGCCTGAGTGCAGGCAGTGGAGGCCGCTATGTACTCGGCCTCGCAGCTGGACATGGCCACCACCTGCTGCTTGACTGACTGAATGCCAGCTCACGAGGCACTTGTCGAGGAAGAAGAGGATCCCGCTTGTGCTCTTGCTGGTGTCGATGTCGCCGGCGTGGTCGCTGTCGCTGTACCCGACGAAGTGTGCCGCCCCAGGGCACCTAGGGTAGTAGAGGCCGTGGTCGAGAGTCCCCGCCACGTAGCGGACGATCCTCTTCACAGCCTGCTGGTGTTCCGTCGTCGGTCGCTGCATGAACCGACTAACGTAGCCGACGGAGAATGCCAAGTCCGGCCGTGTGTGGGCGAGGTAGCGAAGGCTCCCCACAAGACGCCGGTACTGTGTAGCGTCCACCTCCTCCGCCGTGCTGTCGCGGCTCAGTTTTAGCCTCTCCTCCATCGGGGTGAGAGCTGGGTTGCAATCGGTGAGCCCGGCGAGCTCAACGACGCGCTTGGCGTAGGCGGTCTGTCGAAGCGTGATCCCGGAGTGGTCCGGGTGCACCTCGATCCCCAGGTAGAAGGAGAGGAGCCCCAGATCACTCATCTGGAAGGCGGCCTTCATTTCTTCCTTGAACGCTGCCACCTCTGCATCCTTGGTGCCGGTGATGACCAAGTCGTCGACGTACACACCTACCAACAGGGCATTTCCTCCATTGCCCCGTCGGTAGACGGCCGTCTCGTGCGGGCTTTGCCCGAAGCCCATCGTCTTGAGCGTGGAGTCCAGCTTGGCGTTCCATGCCCTTGGTGCCTGCCGCAAACCATAGAGAGCCTTGCGTAGACGAAGTACCTTGCCCTCCTGGCCAGGAATCGCAAATCCCGGCGGTTGTTGCACGTAGACCTCCTCCTTCAAGTCGCCGTTGAGGAAGGCAGACTTGACATCCATGTGATGGACGCGCCAGCCCTCCTGAGCGGCTAGCGCAAGGAGGAGTCGCACGGACTCCATCCGTGCCACAGGAGCGAAGGCATCGTCGAAGTCGACCCCCTCCTGCTGCAAGAAACATCGGGCCACCAAGCGAGCCTTGTGCTTGACGATGGCGCCGGCTTCATCCCTCTTCAGCTTGAACACCCACTTAAGGGTGATCGCCCGGTGACCTCGAGGGAGGTTAGCGAGCTCCCAGGTGCGGTTCTTCTCGACCGCATCCATCTCCAACTGCATCGCGGCTCGCCATGCCGCGTCTTGCTCCGCTTCTGCAAAAGACCGAGGCTCACCGTCGTCACATGCAAGTTGCAGTTGCGCCTCCAGGTTGCGTGGCACCAGTCCCGGCACCGGCTGGTCGCCGAGAAGACCCTCCATCGTACGGTACCGCAACGGCTCGCCGTCGTAATACGCGTCGATGCGCTCCTCGTCGTGAGCGAGCGGGGAAGCGAACTCCACCGGGCTGCGCTCGACGCGAGCTGGTGCTGGTGTAGACGCGCCCGGAGGTGTGACTGCTGGTGCCGGAGTGGACGTGCCCGGAGGTGTGACTGCTGGTGCTGGAGCACGTGGCGTCGGTGGCGTCGGCAGCTGTGGTGCCGTCGGTGTGACAGCCACCGGGACAGATGGAGACTTGGGAACTGAGGTAGACGCGCTCGGCGAGGAGGAGCTGCCTGCTCCCCCGGCTCCCTCGAAGTGGACGTACTCGACAATGAAGTCGTCATACGTCGGAGTCGAGCCGTCGTCCACCGCCTTGTCCCACGTCCACCCTCGCCCTTCGTTGAACACAACATCTCGCGCCGTGCGCACACGCTGTGTCTTCGGGTCGAGGATGCGGTAGGCCTTCGAGCCCTCCGCGTAGCCGATGAACACTCCCGGAGTGCTCCTGTCGTCGAGCTTGCCGATGTGGCCGAGCTCCTTGGCGAACGCGAGGCAGCCGAAGACCCGTAAGTGGGAGACCGCCGGCTTGCGCCCATGCCAAGCCTCGTACGGCGTCTTGCCGTCAAGTGCCTTCGTAGGTGAGCGGTTGAGGATGTAGACGGTTGTCAGCACCGCCTCCCCCCAGAAGACAGCCGGCATCCCTCTCTGCTTGAGGAGGGCCCGGGCCATCCCCACAACCGTCTGGTTGCGCCGCTCGACGACGCCGTTCTGCTGCGGGCTGTAAGGGGCGGAGTAGTGGCGCTGAATGCCCTCATCAGCGCAGTACGACGCGAATTCAGTTGCTGTGAATTCGCCGCCGTTGTCGGTGCGCAGCACGCGCAGCTTGCAGCCGCACTCCGCCTCTGCAGCAACCTACGTACGCCTGATGGCGTCCGCTGCTTCTCCCTTGCTGCTGAGAAGCACCACCCGCATGTAGCGGGAGAAGTCATCGACGAGCAACAGGAAGTAGCGTCGTCCTCCCGGTGTGGCCGGAGTCACCGGTCCACACAAGTCCCCGTGCACGAGCTCGAGCTTCTCCTTAGCTCGGAAGCTCGCCTGCTGGGGGAAGGGGAGTCGCCTCTGCTTCGTCACCACGCAGACGTCGCAGAACTGCTCTACGTGTTCGAGGCACGGCATGCCTCGCACCATCTCCTTGCTGCTGAGCCGCTTCAGAGCCTCGAAGTGAAGGTGCCCGAAGCGCTCATGCCACTGCCACGCCTCGTCGTCCCGACGGGCGGCGAGGCAGAGGGGCTGTGCCACCTGCACATCAAGGACATAGAGCCGATTTGCGCCTCTAGTTACCTTGGCAAGAAGGCGACGATGGCGATCCCAGATGCGCAGGATCCCGTGCTCGATCAGCACGCGCGAGCCGTTCTCATCCAGCTGTCCCAGCCTGATGATGGAGTTTCTCAGCGCAGGGATGTAGTAGACACCGGTGAGCATCCGGTGCTCTCCGGTCTTGGCGGCGAAGATGACGGAGCCGACGCCCTGAATCTCCACGGCGGAGGCATCTCCAAACTTGACGGAGCCTCGCACGTCGGAGTCGAGCTCGGCGAAGAACTCCCGTCGACCAGTCATGTGGTGGGTGGCGCCGGTGTCAAGGCACCACCCGCCAGTCTTGTCGGTGCCGGAACCATCGCCGAGAAGGGCGTGTGCCTTTGGCTCGTCGAGGTGAAGGGGAGCCGCTGCAGTCGGTGCCGCAGGGCGTAGCTCGATGCTCGCATGAGCCATGAACAAAGCCGGCTCCTCCTCTCCTGCCTGTGCGACGTGGGCCTGGCCGCGTCGTGGCTGTCGACACTCCTTGGCCCAATGGCCAAGCCGGCCACAGTTGTGGCAGGCGTCATCTTGGGCCAACTGGGGCCTGCCGGCGGCGCCTCCCCGGGCACCTCCGCGGGCGCCACCTTGCACCCTGACCTGGCCGTCTTTGCGCCCCTTGCGCGGTTTGCCGCGCCTGCGGCCACCTGATGCGGAAGAGGACTCCCCCTTCTTCCTGTCACCGTGGCCGGCGTCCCACCGCTCCCGAGTGAGGAGCAGCTTCCCAGCAGTGGTGATGGACCCTGAGGGAAGCTCTGGCTCGTCGAAGTCGACGACCTTGAGGCGACCGATTGCCTCCTCGATCGACATCGTGCTGAGGTCCAGCAGGGATTCGATCGAGCGAGCTATCTGCCTGTACTTCGTGGGGACGCAGCGAAAAAGCTTCTCGACAGCTTTTTCCTCGTTGTAGGTGGCGTCGCCGAACCGCTCCATCTTCTGCAGCAAAGTGTTGAGACGGAGAGCAAAGTCGTCGATGTCCTCACCTGGCTTGAAAGCCAGGTCGTCCCACTCCTTGCGGAGTGCCTGCAGCGTGGCCTTGCGAGCACGGTCGCTGCCGATGCGCGACGCAGCGATGGCCTCCCAGGCCTCCTTGGCAGTCCGCTTGTTGGAAAGCGAGAACTGCATCTCGGGCGGGACAGCGGCGAGGAGGGCGTCCAGCGCCCGTCGATCGTCATGGTGGTCGACGTTGGCATCCTGGACTGCCTCCCACATGTGTCGCACCTGGAGCCGGACCTTCATGAACGCGGCCCACTCGACGTAGTTGGTTTTGGTGAGGGTAGGCCACCCAGCACCGGGACCAACGTCCCTGACCACAGCCCGGACCTCGTAGAGGCCACGGTCTTGGTCGTTTCGGCCGCCGCCGCCGTGCGCGCCTCCTCCTGGAGCGTCACCGCCGTGCGCGCTGCCTCCTGGAGCGCCACCGCCGTGTGCGCCTCCTCCTAGAGCGTCACCGCAGTGCTCACCTCCTCCTGGAGCGACACCGCCGTGTGCTTGGGCATGCTCGGCTGCCCACCGCGCCGTCCGCTCGTGGGCTGTGTCGACGCTGCTTCCGCCTGAAATGGAGCCGCTGATGCTGCCGCGCAGAGCCTAGGCCTCTGCCGCTGCTGTACGTGATGCCTCCACCGCTGCTGCTGCTTCTGCCTCCGCTCTGGCTGCTGCCAGTTCCGCCGCTGCCAGCCTTGACGCCCTGGCTGTCGCCACAACGGCTGCTGCTGCCGCCCGCTCACGCTCCTCTGCCGCGGCGAGCTTGGCCTCCTGCCGACGCCGCACGCTCGAGGTAGCCGAGTGCTGAGAGCGACCTTGGGACATGGCTGGCCGCTGGGGGGCTGTTGCGTGGAGGGAGAGCTGCTGCTAACGAGCTGCTGCTCGACTGGGCGGAAGGGGAGAGGCCACCAGCAACAACTTGAGCTGCTGCACTTGCTCGCTGGGGCTGCTGCACACCCGGTGAAGGGGATGAGCAGGAAACACTCAGCCTACAAGACAACCTAGCTCTGATACCACTTGATAGGATCTCTAGATTTACTCTCATTGAAGAGAGGGGATGACACTAGGAGTTGGGGCAATTTTCTGGTTTTATTTCTCCACAAACTCACACACAAATGCCATGCCAACCACAGAGGTTGAGGATACATATTTATAGGCTGCTAGCCAGCCAAGAATATGCTAAATGCTAGTCCAAGATGCTAGTCTAAGATGCTGCCTAAAAGCAGTCAAGGATGCTTGGTCCTTTGCTGCTCCTAACTGATACTGCTAAAGCAGTCAAGGATGCTTGATCCTTGCTGCTCCTAACTGCCCGTCCTTGCTACAGCCCCACAAGGACCCACAAAGGACACAGCCCCACAAAGACCAACAGTACAGAGGCTTATTCATCACATAATGCATATGGTATTTTCATCAATATGCTTTTGAATGAAAGTAACTATTAATCTAGCATATGCACACCATATTTCTAGCTCACTTGAATTTTCGGTTTTTGCTGGTTGGCGTTTTGAGGCCTCGGTCCTAAGTTTTTTTCCTCGTTGGCATGGATGCTTTGAACTATGTTTTGTTCCGTGTGGAAAAAAATGCATACTATATTTTCATGAGCACAATACTTTCGTTAGTTTGATTTATTCTACACATCTGCACTTCTGTCAAGAGACCTAGTGAAGAAATAAAGTCTTCTCAACCAATTTGCATACTGTCATACTGTGTTGAAGAAGTAAAATAGCAAAGGCAGTAATCCAACTGGAAAAGCTGTTCAACATAAATGCTAGAATTCAACCTTACCAGTATACAGCATGCCCCAAGCATTCTAAAATAAGATTACTTGGTAGGAATGGATTTATTTCCCCATCATAGTAGTTGATGCCAACAATATTCCCATCAGAATCAACAAGTGGTCCTCCACTGGCAGCCTAGCACAAACAATTAACTTACACTCAGACTGCCACACATACAGAAAATAATGTAATTTTGGGGCACAAAAAAGTTCAGTACCCATAAAATAATGATAAATAATATGACCCTAATATCGTGAATGCAATGTACAATTGTTGACTTCAGCCATGTAGAAAAATCAGAAGAGATATCAACAGCGCACCTCGATGATTTTACACGTGGACAATTTACGCCCTTCCTTATGAATTCCACCTGTCAGTGACCCTCTGGTGGACATTAATTTGCCTGAGTCAAAGCACCGCCTTACAGCTAATAACTCAGCAGACGACTCGACTTGCATGTCATTGCCAAGACATGCTACAAGAAGATCAAGGGAGGGCGGCAAGGAATGGGTGATGATAACAGCCAAACTGGAAGGACCCGAAGACCACTTCGTTATTTGGAAGGCGTACTTTGATCTGTAGTCATGTAGTGATACAGTAAAGCAAGACAAACGTTATGCGTAACTATTACCTATATCATAAATAAGAAGGCAAAGCACAGAAAAGTTGGCAGCACAAACCGTTAAATCGCGCCAGAGATCTTGGTATAATGATCTAAACAAACTTCCTGTCGTCAGAAAAGAGGCTGAAGACAGTTTTCTGTCAATAACCAAGCCTGTGCATTCAGAATGCAATGCCTCTCCTACACAACATCACAATTTCAGTCATTAAGTACTGATGGCTAAATGCAAACATGGGAGATGTGCATGTAGTAGTATAATCACCATCAAATGAAGCGAGGCAGACAATACTCAGGGACAACTTTGAAGCAAGTTCTTGATTGAGGTCACACCATGCGCCATCAGCCCCATGGTTAGGAAATGCACAAGGTTCCTGGTTCTTATTTTCACTTCCCTCACTTGAGCCATTTTGACTTGAGCTACTTATAATGGCATTTATACTTGAAGTACCTATAATGGACGCAAGACTGAATTGAGATGAACTGACTTCATATACGTATACTTCAGCACGACCTATGTCAGTATAATAATTACAAAGGGGTGATTATGCTTAGCTCACCTTTCGAACTGAAGTCACATGGTGTTGGAATATTGTCCAAATAGATCCTGCAGCAGAAGGCCGTAAACTATCATAATGCATAATATATTTATCAATAGTTGAGGATGTGTTTGTCTTGAGTCCCAGTTAACTAGCCGAACCAGAATTTTGGTATGATGACCAAAGCAAAGGCATGACCAATATTTTGCTATTTTGCTAAGTTGATGTTGTTTGGATTATAAACATTGTACCTGCCAAATTTTGGCAAATCTGATTGGCTTGCAGCCAACTTGCTTGGCAAATACTGAGTAATTGGTAACTTGGCTTGACTAGTGCTTGTTGGATTCCAATCCATTTTCATGATGACCCAATAAAAACTTGAAAGTTGTGAGCATGTAAAGAAATACAGATTTCCAGCGCATGTCAGTATGTCACCATTCAAAGTGAGACATAGTCTTCGCCAACTACAATCAATATGACTAACTAATCCAACTATAATCGAACTGGAACACCAACAATTTGTCACCAACTCATCATCCTTTGAACTCACTGCCTGCTGTTGGGCTGTGCTAGACATGATTAATAAGACGGACATGTGTACAGGAACGTTTGCTTAATCAACTGAAAAGTCCTACACTTCAAAAAACAATGGGATGTCCATGCGTTCAGATCAGCAGGTAAGACATGACGATTCGGCTTCTGTCAGCACATATTAAACCGGCTGATCAGCCACCACTGACCGCCAAAGGACACCCACAAAGAAGAACGGGAGAGCTGTGAAGCCAATTTTGGCTTTCCCACGCCCTCTTCTGCTCACCAGCAGCCAGATGAACTGGGCTCCAAGAGTGGGGTTGGGGTTGACTCATCAAACAGAGTGCATCAAAGTCATTAGATGGTGTAGGGAAGATCTGCACTAAAGTCACCCGCGCTAAGATGGCCACGGTTTGAAAATCGTAAGATGTGAATGTCCCAAGTAGAGACATATAGCCTGTTTAAATAAAGTGAAAAAAAACACGGGTGCTCCTAGGGCTATGAGAGCCAAAAAAAAATGCCAATAAAACAGGTGGGTGAGCCAACTTTTTTGATCTAGTAGCCAGCTTTGGTTGAAAGCAAACACACCCATGGACTTCATAACACGTTCCGTGTTTGTATTTTTCATCGGTACTATTAAAGCATAGGTGACATACCAGAACCCAAGATCACACATAGCTTCAACAATCCGCTTTGCTGGTACGAACGGGGTTATTCCCTCTTTCATACAGAGGTTCATCCCAACAACATTCCCATCAAAATCAACAAGAGGTCCACCGCTTCCAGTCTAGCACAAAATAAAATATGTGATGCCTCAAAAGAAAAGACAGCTAGAAAAATTAGAACAGAAATTGACAGAGCACCTCAGTGATCTTGCACGTGGACCACATGATTCCATGGTTCTCAACTCCAATCGGACTGTCAGTTAGCACCCCGGTTGTGACCAAAAATTTGTCTGAGGTGTGGCATAAACTTGCAGCAAATAACTGAATGGAAGGCTCAACTTGCATTTGTTTATCAATACATGCTGCTCGGAGATCAGGGGAGGACTTGGTGCCTACAACAAGCATGTTGCAAGCTACAATGCAGTCTTGCACCGATGCATCCACCACTCTCCCATTTGGTAGATGCACTTTTATCTGTAACAAGATAACAGGTATATGAATGATTATCAAATGATCACAGGCATCTTAACCAGCAAGCGAAGATACAATGCAATTAGATTATATCTAGGTGTTTTGCTAGTTCTCTTTTTGTCGATAGACCTCTTTGTTTCATTTTCTGTTTCTGTCATATTGGTGACAATGTACAGTTGAGCCTTCTTGGCTAGCTCATCTAATACAAAGATGCGTATGTTCATGTTCTTGAAAAATAAAATCTGCATGTAAGGAAGTTGCAGAAAAACTGGCAATACCAATCCTTAACGTTTCTATATAATGTGAATGTTTAGCTGTAACCATATCTCTAGGTGCAACCAAATCTCTAGATGTCACGAACGATGCACCTAGTTGATCATTACGGACGACTATGCCTGTGCGTTGCGAATAGAACTTTTTACCTACACAAGGACAGAACTTGAGTCATGATCCATGATTAAATACATAGATGGAGAAGTAATGTGCATATATAGTAGAATCACCATCAAATGAGACAAGCCAGACGACGCTTGGAGACAGCACTGCAGCAAGTTCTGGACTGAGTACACCGCCTTCAGGATCAATTAATCTACTGGATGCCTCGTTCAAATGCAGGTTTCCTGGTTGCAGAAGCATTATAGAGCATAGTTGTGAACGCTTTGGAAAAATCTGTACGGACAAGCGCAGGAGAAAAAACATGAGAAGATTGGCAACAATGACTCACTGGTCCTTCGGCCTCGTTTGCGTCTATGACCCGAGCTTGTTCCAGTGGGAACATCTCCTCTCTTGATTTTCCGCATATTTCAAACCCTTAAGAAAACAAAAAATCCAAACATTCAGCAATCATAAACAGTAGTACAGTATATATAATTGTTTTAAACAGCTACACAATCAAATACCGAAGGGCCGACATACATATGATTTCCCCAAATCGACCAGGATAAATTTAAAGCGAGAGCTGTGTTTTGGCAAAAATAAGGGGATGGAAATTTACTACACCCTCCAACCCATATTAGTTGACTCAAATTTGTCTAAATTTGAATGAATCTAGACACTATTTAGTATATAGGTTCATCTAAATTTTGACAAATCCAAGTCAACTAATATGGGTCGGAGGGAGTAATAATACCTTGGCACAGGGTGCAGAACAACGAAGAGATCCCAACGAACAAAAAAGGGAGGAAGAAAGATCCAAGATAGGGCAGCACACCAGAAGCGCAAAGCACTCTGGGACTAGAATCAGATCGCTGAAGAAAAGGCAAAGGGTTGAGAGGGGGGGAGGGGGGGGGGATATGGTACCAGCCGGGCGTGTTAGGAATATATAGATTTTTTCTAACCGCCATAGGCGGTTGCCGTCCGTACGCCTTCTCTCCGAACAGGCGCATTTACCTCTACTGTAGGACATGCCCAAAGAAGAACAGAGTTCGATCAGAGAAGAACAGAATAAGAGAAAAAATCCCCTCTGACTAATTTAGGACGTACTGTATATATAAAACGACGCCATGGAACTTGCCTTACAGGCTTCTACGGCTTCGGGTTTCCTTCGTCCGATTCCTTTTTTGGAAATGGGTTCGTCCGATTCCTAACCGGCGGCGAGGTGGCGAGCGGCAGCGACTACAATCCTCAAGCCTGGGCATTCTTCCTGGCGCCACTCCTTGCCGTATGGCGAAGGTCCTCGGCCCAGCCCTCAAACTCCCGACGACTCCTCCCCGGGAACCCGCGAAACACGGCGTGCCGGGCTGCATCGGTGGCACCACGACCTCCCTCTGGCGTCGCGACTCGGACGACCGGCGGCGCAGCTTCTCCAGCGCGCGTAACGCGCGGAGGCGGCGGCCCTTGGTCTCGTTGCCGCTGCTCCCGGTGGAGGAGACGCCCAGCGAGCGGCGGCCCTGGGTCCCGGCGACGGCGAGGTACTCGCCCTCGGGGCGGCTCTGTCAGTGTCAGCTATTCTGACCGAGACGCTGTGAAGCGTTTACTCATCTCTCTCCGTGTACTTCTATGATTATTTTAAGTTAAAGATTTTTAAATTTAATCAATTTTATTGTATAAGTGTACTTTTATGATTAACTGAAGTCAAATATTTTTAAATTTAACCAAATTTATTGTATATGGTAACAAAGACACAAATTTTTCTTTCTCACAATCAATATCATGATATATTTATAGTAGCATATAGTACGTGGTAGAGATACATAGATTATCTCCAATGATTACAAAACAAAGTCTAAAAAACTAGTAAAACACTAAGGTCTTCAAACTCTTTCTTCTTATAAGACACCATCTTGAATTTTTTTGAAGGCAACCAATAAGAACTGACAGATACCAAACTACAACCTATAAAACCAACGAGGGTTCTTCCATAATTTTAATTTGGACCGCAGTGCCAAGGCTGCGTGCACGCGCACAACCATTAGAGTAATCAATCAACATCGACAAAAGTACCAACACTAGTATTCCAGTCAAAAGTAACCGAACGGCCTGATCGACGTCGCTGGCGAATCGATGGTACGAATCACCATTGTCGAGGATGTAGCAGCCGTGACAAATATTGCGAGGGTAATCCTCGCGACAGCCATGAAAAAAACTTCAAAATCGACTTGGCGAAGTAAGATATGAAAGACCATACCTATGAACTGTAATCTTACAACACTGTCATTGATGCTGGAAAGAAGATCTTGTCGTCCAACAAAATGTTATAGATCACTTATTATAGACGATATCATCTTTATTGACGTAAAGATCAAAAAAGATGACTACTAAAACTTTAATATATTATCTTAAAACACTAATTTTACTGAAAACTCTACCCATAGATCGGGTTCTCCACCCCTCCTTACGCCGGCGAGGCAGGCCGGAGGAGGGGAAACGGATCTATGGAGGAGACGAAGGAGAGGCGGCGACTAGGTCAGGAGGAGGAGGTGGCTGAGAGGTTACGTAATGGGTTTGAGCCTGATATATGACACAAAATTGATATATTATAAAACTTCACTTCAAAACAGATGTAGTGATGCTATCTTGGTATCATAAATATGGTTGCATTTTTAAAAAAATAATTAGTTAAACTTTAAGAGTGTTAACTTAAGACAAAGGTAGAAGTACACTTATGTATGGACGGATGGAGGGAGTACTAGCAATAGACATAAATAATCTCTATACCGCAGAGTCTTTGGCACATGAATACCGGTGCTTCTTTCATTTTCAGATTTGTTTTTTAAATCACACGTTTCTATGTCTTCAAAAAGTTTGGTACTAAATATATAGATAGATATATACATGAGGAGTGTATGCAATGTATTTTGGAAAATACAGAAACTTAGATTTTGTAATATGATTGTGTTTGGAAATAATGGTCACAAACTCCAATTTGAAAACATGCTTATATAATGCTCACATATTATATTAGCTCATATATGTATTGGTTTTCTTGTTTCACATATGCTATGTGCTCTTATATGCTCACAAATTAGTTCTTATATGAGATGGTACTAAAACCGACACGTTAGTTCATAATATTGTTTTTCTATGTTGAAATGAAAATTTAACCTTCAATCTTGTATGTTTGCGGGTTCTTGGACCCATGTGACTGAGGTGTCACAAGGTCTCATCGAAGAAGATGTCCTACGATGAGCGGTACACTCCATAAATCCTAAACCCTCTCATTATTGATATACCCGGCGGCTAGGACATTTGGGATTAATTTCAATTGCTAGGATTTGTAAGATTTGGACATATCCCACCAAAATACAAGATTTAAATCGGCCAAAAACAAGGAAAACCGGGGGATAATATATTGAGGCACTTGGGGGTCAAAATCCACGTAGAGAACCTTCAATTTTAGGAAATTTGAAAAAGGGGTTTGGTAGAGGGAGAGCCATCGGCGCTGCTCTATGTTTAGTCGGGCGGGAAAAATGAGAGCCATGGTCGGGCTGGGTGCGGTTGCGCGCGGCAATGCTCTCAAAAGCGAGATAGTGCAGGATGAGGCGCCATTATGAAGGGCACTACACTTAATGGCTTGGCCCGTGCGGTCCCAGGCCTCCACGCTGGCAGCTAGTGTGGCCCCTTCCGAATGGCGTTGCACAGTATAGTGTGAGTTTGTGACAGGATTCGGCTAGCCAACTTTTCTGCATTTTTTTTTGAACAAAACGGGCAATTTGTCTCGTTTTTTTTAAAAAGTAGGAGAGAATTGACCAGTTTATTACGGGAACCGGCCAAAAACCGAAATAAATGCACCAATGTCGTCATGGAACACGACCACATTTGGCACAACCACTATCGGCTGACCTGGCCACCCACACGGAGCACACACACCACAAAGAAGAAAGGCCACCGTCGAGGTTGTCACCTAGCGTCATCGTCATCACTTCTCCACGAGGCAGCGACTCCGACTTCACCTTCGACGACCCAAACAAAGCCTCGCATCAAGCGACGCCAGAACCCATGTCGCCACATATCAACAGTCGGCCACACACACCAACGGCAGACAGCTCCGACTTTAACGACGAGACTCCCGAGAGAAATATGTTGGGTTTCAGCAACCGAGCCCTCTGCAAAGACCACTGGCTTCCAGTCATCGTCACCGCATGGACGCTCCACCACAGCTCCGACTCCACATCAACCCAACGAGCACAAAAAACCCATCGGACACGCCGGACAGACCGACTACCGAAGCCCGAACTGCGACCCAAGCTTAGCTTGACGCAACATCGTATGTTTGCATGCAAGAGGTGTATGTTATTTAAGATAACACAACCATCAAATTCCACGGAGAAGGCCGATCTCTGGGAGCTCATGGCTACTGGACTTCAGAGCCTGTACCTAATCCTGTGTATTGTTTGGTTCCAAACCACCTAAACTGTGAAACCAAACCGCACCGCACTGTACGAACGGTTTGGCTCGGTTTTTCCAGTTTGTGGGATTCAGCCCGCTGATGGATATAGATTAGCCGGGTTGAAACGGCTTGAACCTTGTAAAACCATTCAAAACCGTCCTGATGCGTCGAGATCAAAGTGGAGGCAAAAGGCGTCTTCAGAGAGTTGAGAATACGGAGGAGACGCAGCATTGAGGTGCAGACACGCCGGCAGTGTTACCCTGGACGCCGGCGACGACGGCTACGACGTACTTGTGCTGCTGACGGGTGGCCTGGGACGACTTACCGGCATCGATCTCACCAGCTGGCCGCCGCCGGCCAAAACTGATCAAGTGCTTTTAGCCGGTTGTCGCCTCGTCGGCGTCATTTGAGACTCCTTGTTTACCAGTCCGTGGTGTCCTCTAGTCTTATTCGTACGGTGCCAACCCGTGAAAACTGGGAAACCGCCCCAACCCAACCCGCCTGTACACTTACCACTAGCCCGTCATAACCAACCCGGACCGATCAAAACTAGAGAATATTTGACCGGGTTGAAAAAACCAGTGAAACCTGCTCAACCCGTATATGCACAGGCCTACCTGTACCGAAGTCTGACGGTCATGCTAAAAAATCACTTGCTAAGTTCCATTATTGCTCATTGTTGCCAAAACCCACGCCTCTGCTTCTGCTTGCAATGCTATCATGCAATCTGTTTGGTTTTCTCCACCTTTCTGTATATTTTTAGCCTCTGTTAAGATTTCAGATCGAGCTGAAAAATGGATTTCGTTTCTACTTTTATATCCTCTTCCGATCCAACGGATTTCTATTTCTCAGGAACAGATTAATGGCACTGCAGTTTCCAGACAACGTCCCCTGTACACACTCTACTAGCTACTACAGCTGCCGCAGCATGGGCATAAACAACATGGGTACATGTGACTACCGTGACTGGCTGTCACGCGACGACCACCGCGGCGGGCCGGCCGAAGTCGAAGCTGAGCATGGACGCCCTGAGCTTGGGCTGCTTCTCCGGCGACACCGACCCGGCCGTGACCGCGCCAAGCGCCGGCGCCGCGTCGCTGATCTGGGGCGTGCCGACCCACTTGGCCTGCATGTATTTCTGCTTCCTCCAGGGGCCCAGGTGCATGTTGTTCTCCTTCGCGCACTGCTTGGCGGCGGCGCACATGGCCTTCACCGCGGCGCGCAGCCTGTCGGCACGGCCGACGAACGCCTCCGGGAGCGCGGCCACCAGCGCGCGGTACTCGGCGCCGGCGCGCGCCATCTCGAACTCGGCGCGGAAGCTGGGCTCCACCACCACCCGCACCGCCTTGCCGCTCCGCGTCTGCACCGCCACCTCCACGTAGCTGTGCTCGCCTGTAACACGTTACATACAGGAGAAGAAAGAACACGTCAGCTTCGATCGATCGAGCTCGATGGATGCCGAAACTTTATGAAGCAGGCGCTCGTTTTGCCGGCGCATGTGACGTGCAGGTTTTGGAGTGTTTAGAGACAGCAATTAAACGTGGTGTAAATTGTAAGTACATGTGGTCTCGGGCAAGTTGTGACGATGTCGCCGGGCGCGTTAGGTCGGGACGACGACTGTTGCAGGTTCATGTCAGTCACAGGCGGTCGATCGGGAAATAATGGAGACGGTGACGACTGCCCGTCTGCCTGCCATTTTTTACTTAGCCAGTTAGCCTATAGGCGTTGGATGACCATCGTGTCCATGTGAGCCATGTTACGTTGTAGAATTGTCAGAAGAATATCGTTTGCTGCACTGAAAAGTGCGCTGTTGTTGGTGCCTTTTGGCTGTTAAACGTGTTTGTTATTTTGCGCTCGTGGTTTGGGCTCGGTGTTGTAATAGTAATATACTACGGAGTATGTTGTTACGACTTAGGATAGTTATTTTCTAGTGCTAGTATTCGAAGCGAATGTTGATAGTGCGTTTCATATGGTACTAAAAAAAATATGGTACTCACTACTAAAAAAATTCGTTGCTTTGAAAGAGGTTAAAGCCCGAGTGGAAAAATTGTTGCTACCCATTTGTATGTAAAATTCTACTGTAGTAGAGTAGTTTTTTTTTTAACAAGGAACGGTATTATGGTTACTAGGCGATTCTTCAGAAGGATCAAATCGTAAGTTCTTCACTGCCCAAGAGTACAACGCCCTCGAATTTGGCACACGGTTCAGGCCAGCCATGTATGCGCTTTTCTTTTGGAACTGACAGCTCTTTAATCTTAGTTAATCACGCCGTCTGAACTTTCCCGTAGAAGGAACCAACTACTGTGTCTCGAAAGCAACCAATTACCTGCAGGGATGTCCAGGGACCGCGTCCACTTGGACCTGCAGATAGCGCTGCTGTACCCGGCGTCGCGGAGCTGCTCGGCGACGTGCCGCAGCATGCAGCTCCGGCAGTCGCCGCACGCCTCACGCCTCGCGCAGGAGCAGACGGCGCGCGTCTTCTCCATGGCGTCCTCCGCGACCGCCCGTATCCTGCTCTCGGCCGTGCTCGTCTTGGCCAGAGCCTCCTGAACATACGACATCCCTCGATCAGAACAGGAGATGATGGAAAATTCACACAACTACTGAACCACTCTCGATCGAGGAACACTCGCGCAGCCAATTGGAGGAGAAGAGACTTACATGGAGCTCGGAGTGCTGTGCCTGCCAGAAGGCCCTGCTCTCGGCGGTGCTGCTGCCGCTGGACCCCTCCTCCTCGTCGTCGTCGTTGTTCTCCGGCCATCTCTCCGCCGTCTCTCCCTCCTCGAAGAAGCTCAGCACCATGTTCGACAGGCTCATGTCGCTATCCATCGCCTCTCCCATCACCATTCTGAATGTTTCTTGTGTGCTCTCGACTCTTGATCTCTTCGATCTTTGATCGCCACAGGGTGGGGTGGGGATGCGATCCTTTGTGTGCTGCTTGGCTGTGTTAGCTCAACGGTGCTGTGATCCGACTAGTTCAACCCAGGGTGGCTATAAATACTGGTCACCCGTCACCGGTGGAGGGACGTGGAGAATGGGCAGCGGCGAAGCTGGGTGGTATTGTGCGGTGGGGCCCGGCTGGTATTGTAGATGAGGCGAAGGCGACCGATCGATTGGAGACAGGGCAGTGGGGCCCGCATGTTGATTGGCGCACGGGAACAGCACGGATCCACGTCAGGTACCAAGCAGGATTCTATGCGCACGGCATGGAATTGCTTCCGTCTGTGCTTTTTTTTTGCGGTGAAAAGTAATATATTAAGCTATAACATGGTTACAATCGTTTTTTACAATCTCATTCAACACATCAGGGAATCCTCTAATTCAGAATTGGGTGAGTTTAGACTCCCTTCCCAGCTTTGCCATGGTATGCGCTGCATCATTCTGACATCTGTTTATTTTGCTGACTGTGACGTTTCTTTCAGTACAACCTTCCTTAATGCTGCGGGTCAGGTGGACAAGGGCAGATTGGTCCTTGCCCACAGTGAGCATATTAACAGCCGTGGCACAATCCATTTCTATATCAATCGGGGCTATTGACCAGTTGAGAGCAAGTTTCAGACCCTCGTCACATGCAGCCATCCCCGACTTCAATGCCGAAGCACAGTGCAACAACACTCTACAAGCTGCAAATATGACATCTCCCTGCTGATCTCTCAAGATCATTCCTGCACCTGCTTCTCATGTGTTCGGCATGAAACTTCCATCTAGGTTTAGCTTCAGTCGTCCTCGCGTTGGTTTTTCCGTCTGTGCTTAATTTGCCGATTGTTGTTTCCCACGGTTGATTTGGTCCCTTTTTTTCTAGGGAGCGTCTAATCTTAGATATCTGATTTTTAGTTATGTCTAAGTCATTAATGTTATTTTACTATTTTATACTAATTGCAACTCATAAAATTTGTATTAATTTTCAGTTATAACCTAGTTGCAACTCATTAAATTATCATTTACAACCTAGTTGCAACTTACTAGTATATGTAACTCTACATTACACGAATCACGAGGTATATTTAATGGTGAAAGAGGTGACTGAGACATAACTAAAAATTAGACGACTGATTTCTAGGAAAACCGTTTTTTCTAAAAAAAATGGGAAATAATTTCTTACAGAAATAGGTTGGTTTGTGTAAGTTAGCGGGTGCTAAAAAATGGTCCCCATAAAAGATTTTGAAACTATGTAACTTTATATTTGTACATTTTTAGAGGATCAATTCATATTTTTGAACTGGAGTCTAATGCTTGGTCGTAGCCAACAAAAGAAATTTATACTTCGTCGTGTTCCTTTATTAATGTTGGCAAACATATACCCACATCGTCATGGAGCAACAATGAAAATATGGGCATATTACACGAAAATTAATCAATTATAAGCTTCTATCTTAACTACGATGGATGATATCTTGTGTGGAATTATATGATCTAAATGACCTCAATTGCATCCCTTGCAAAATCTTCCATGCAAGTGAACATTCATGGACGAATATTGGAAAAGGTGATGTTTTGTGGCAATTATGCATTTGACATCCACATGCACACTCATAGTCCTTACACTATCACTTCATATTCATGTGCTTAGTGAATATTGCTCCCAACTTTTCAGCATAGATACATATTGGGAATTGGGAACAAGGAATGAGGGTAAGTAAAATTTCATTATTAACCTTCAACCATTTGCATGTTCATGTTTTACCTCCTGAAGACAATAAATAAATGTTCCATACAAGTAAATGCAAACCTCCACATGAGTAATTTAGTTTTGTCTTCATGAAGATCAAAATAAGATCACAATGACCTTATTAACTGAAAGTGCGGAAAACCAAGTATTTGAACAAAAACAAATAGTTTATAGAATACTTATTTGGAACAAGGGAGTACATAATCTTATATTTCTACTAACAGAACAAAATGTACACGAGCTTCCAATGGTTTTATATATGTTTTCTTCTCTCTGTTTTGCCAGGAATATTCATTTTGTTCATGGTGGGCATATCTCGCACTGCCATATTCACCTTTTATTACCCATGAGATGCAAGTCAAACATTAGTGGTCTACACAAAATGTTCTAAGAACATTGTTATTTCTCATCTACTTAATCATTTCACCTCTTCTTGCAAGAAATCACATTTTTTTGGGTCACCGATCCTGACCAGAAGCATTAGTTAAAAAGGTGTGGTGATATCTAGTATGGTGATATCTTCGCAATGCCACCTAGAAGGATTCTTGATGTTGAAGAGAGAGAAAGATAATGTGTACTTTCTTTTAGCTAATAGATTATCTCATCAACTAATAATCAAGAAAATGTTTATACAATATACCATCTTATCAATTTTAATTGTCATATATTTTTATATGCATGGAATAAATTATTAGATGTAAATTTAAGAAAAAAACCACTATTCTTTGTAAATGATGTGAAATGCATAAGAGAAGACCAACCATTGTAGGCCAAAAGTAATAAAGTTCTCATTTTCTTAAGAAACAAATACCGGCCATTGTAGATGTTAGCTAGAAGGAGAACAAAAGACATCCTAACCTTTTGTTTAGATTAAAAACATCTAATTATTTTCCTAAAGAATCAGTTTCCCTAATTCTCGTACGACTAAGAATTAAGTTGGACCTCAGTTAGGTCTATGATGATTGGATCTATTCCCTCTGTTTCAAAATATAAGATGTTTTACGTTTGCGAAGAAAAAATGAATCTATACTTTTTTTAGTGTGTAGATTCATCCTAAAGTTGAATGAACCTACATACCAAAAGAAGTCTAGGTTCATTTTCTTCACAAACCTAAAACGTCTTATATTTTAAAACGGAGGAAGTACATCGTGATTCATATATGTAACTTAAGTTGCAAGTGAGGTTACAACTGGGAATTTTTCAGTTCAAGTGGGGTTGTAACTCAGAATTTTTAGTTGCAAGTAAAGTTACAAATAAGATGTTTCTAGTTGCAACTAAGTTTATAACTACGATTGAGTGACCGGAAAATAAACTAATATTCAGTCGATCGCCAAGCGCCAAGACCAAAGAAAAACATACTAGCAGAACGCCACAGGGCGTTGCACAGAACCCAGCTAGAGGCGATCCAACACGGCTACACGCTCCTCGCCTCCGGTGTCGGGGGGGACTCCAATAATTCTATGACGAGGGCCCCGATCCACGCTGTCCTGATTAACTCGGTTTTGGTTCGCGTCGTCGTGTTGCGATCATCCGCGGCGACAGCGCCGCCGGGCCGCCGCAGCGGCGATCGGACGCTTCCTCATCATCATCAGCGGCTCGGTCCTTGCATTGATTTGTACTCCTACCTCCCGTGCCGCGCGCTTTACTCGATCACGGATATGCTTCGCACCGGCATATCCGTGTGGCATACTGGCATCTCCGCGTGCGGCTGCGGCGTCAGCGTGCGAGCATCGGGCTAATGCGGATCTCGACTGATCCAGTGTACTTTTTGTGTGTACCAGCATAATATTGCGCGAAGGTAGGAGTATATACCTACGAGGCACCAGCTGTTCGCTGGCCAACTTTTTTTGATTGAGTTTTTTTTTTTGAATTAACCGTATATTTTATGGGGAGCACTACGCCGGGATATTTGCCTCCGATCCTCCGAATCCTCGTGCTGACACGTTTCCACCTAAACCCGTTTTTGGTACACTCAAACCCGCTTTTGCCACATAGTGCCCCGCTTTTGCTACACTGTAGCAGAAAACGGTTCGGCCCAGAAATAGAAAAACAGATTGAACCTCGTCGGAGATTTCGCCGGAATCCTTGCCAGAGACCGTGTAGCAAAAAAGTTGGGCTAACGTAGCATATTCGACCTTGTCGGAGACTCGCCGGAGATCGTGTAGCAAAAACTCAACGCTATTGTAGCAAAAACGCAAAACAGTGGTAGCAAAAAAGTTGTGTTAATGTAGCAGATCCGATCTCGCCGGAGACTTAGACCTCGTCGAAGACGACCTCGCCGGAGATCGTGTAGCAAAAATTCAACGCTATTGTAGCAAAATCACAAAACGGATGTAGCAAAATGGTTTTTTTAATGTAGCAAATAGGACATCGCCGGAGACCATGTAGCAAAATCATATAGATCGATTGTAGCAAAAAAAAATCGCGGAAGTAGCAAAATAAATATGCGAAAGTAGCAAAAAAAATAGCCAGTGGTCGGCCTTCGCCGGCCACGCACTCTCCTCGACCTTAGCCACCTGCTACCCAACGAGAGGAAGGGATTGGTTCTGGGGCAGAACGGCGACCAGCTTTGCAGGGGAAGGCGGCGCTAGATACTGGCGATGCAAGCTGCAGGGCGGGCGACGCTCGGCGCGAGCTGCAGAGACGGGAGGTGCACGAGGTGAAGGGAATATGCCCTGACAGGCAATAATAAAATGTTTATTATGTGTATTCCAAGTATATGTTAGATGTTTATTTTGCATGCTATAATTATATTAATACAGAAACGTTAATACATGTGTGTTTAATAAACAAACAGAAAGTTTCTAGTTATGCCTCTCTCATAAACTAGTTCGTTGATTAACAAGATGATCACGGTTTCCTGATCATAGACATTGGATGTTGTTAATAACGAGATCACAACATTAGTGTAATGGTGTGATGAATATTCATCCGAAGTATAGCATTACGATCAAAGTCATTGAGTTTATATTGCTATAAAACAAACTACGAAGTAGTCCTAATCCTTAGACCATGAGATCATGCCAATCACTAATACCGGAAGAGTTTCTTGTTGACATCAAACGTCACTCCGTAACTGGGTGATTATAAAGATGGCTTCAAAGCTACTAAAGTGTTATGTTGAGAATCATGGATCAAGAGTGGAATTTGTTCATCCCGATGACGGATAGATATGCTCTGGGCCCTCTCGGTGATATCACATTGGTTAGCTTGCAAGCAAGTGATTTGATCACTAGAATGTTATATCACGAGAACGAGAAAAGAGTGCATGTCAGTAACGAGATCAAACTATGTATGGAGATATCGATGATCGAATCTCGGACATGTAATATATCGTGAAACAAAGGGATTAAGATACAAGCGTAAAAGGTTCCGACGATCACAGGAAAAGTCATCGTTGAATGTGTGGGAGTCAGTATGGATCTCCAGGTCCCACTACTGATTATTGATCGGAGAAGGGTCTCGATCATGTCCGCATTATTCGCGAACCGTAGGGTGACACACTTAAGGGACACTGGCATCCAGTTGGAGCAAATGTTTCATGCCGAAAGAATAAACAAGCGCAGGAATTTATTTCACTAGATACCGAAACAGGTTTTCGGGTGAAATTGCATAAAGTGGTTATGCATGTGAAATAGAATTCTAGCAAGGGGTTATTTGTGAATGTTTGTCATTAAAGTAATTGACAAAATTCTGAATAAAATAAAAGAGTTTTATTTAATGAGAGTTTGCATTAAATTTGGTGGAAATTTAATGGGAATTTGAGTGGACTTTTGAGTGGAGAAAATTGAAGGGACATTTTGTGAGTGGAGTGTCCACCCACATGAATGAAGGAGGGGAGGGGGCAGCCCCCATGGCCGGCGGCCACCCCCTTGGGTGCCCCCCTCCTCCTATAAAAGGAGCCCCTCCTCTCACTTGTCTCTCACACCTTCTCGTGAAGGATCTCTCTCCCCCTCTAGAATTTATCCCCCATGGTCTCGGACTAGCGAGATACATGTTTCCGGTGGCTATTCGGCAAGAAAGGGTTGTGCTTCCGCTGCATCGCTGGAGCAAGGAGGCGGAGGTTGCCCGGTGTCTTGTACGTGTGTGCGAGCACGGATGCGCTGCTGCTTTGCGGCGCTAGGACTTCCTCTCGATCTTGAGATCGGCAAGAGATCGTCTACATCAACCACGAGTTGAACTCGTTAAGCTTTGTCGGTCTTCAAGGGTATGTTCTCTACGGATATACACCCGCCCGTTGTTTGTATCTAGTAGATAGATCTTGGTACGTAGTTTTCATCGTAGGAAAATTTTTGTTTTCTATGCTGCGAACCCTACACGAGGCGCAAGCTACAGGGCGGGCGGCGCATGGCGCACGGCGCGGTATGCCAGCGGGGGCGGGCAGCGCGAGATGCCGGCGACAGGAGCCGCACTAGCGGCATGCGGCGCAAGCTGCGGGGGCGGGCAGCGCGCGCTGCAGGTGCGCGACGGTTCCATGGACGACGGTTTCGTGCAAGGCAGAAGAAAAGAAAAGGATAGAAAAAAGTTAAAGCTGTTTTGGCGGGGCCATCACCGACGCGCAGCGTGAGAGCAACCGAGGGATCGTAGCCCCCGGGGGTGTGGTATCATTTCCCATATTTTATTACTCCCTCCGTCCAAAAATAGATGTCTTAAATTTTTTAAATTTAAAATGAATCTATATGCTAAATAGTGTCTAGATTCATCTAAATTTTAACAAATTTGAGACATCTATTTTAGGATGGAGGAAGTAGATAATCAAAGAGATTACACATATGGTCAACACATGACATAAACATACTTTGTCAATCAACTTTGCACAAATAAGTAAAATTATAATTCTATTGTTGGAGAAACTTTTATCTCGCCGCCATCGTCCTCTGCCGTCACAATGGAAACATCGAAAAAAAGACGAACAACTGACATATCTAGATTTGAGAGAGCACTTTAGGAGAGCGCCATCACACGCGAGTATGCTTTTCAATCTGAGACTTTGTGGCACGTCGGCCGTGGATCTTCCTCGTGGTCGCCGAATCCTGGTGTTGTCATCTTCATCCGAGACAGTCGAAGAAGAGAAACATCTCCGCCTATCGTATACCACATGCATAAATGCAAGACACCAAACAGAAATGAAGCAACTGAAGTGACCGCCACCCGCGAGAGTACAAAACGCCGACCATCAGACATGAGTCTCACCGGATCTGGAGACCGGCGAGAAGACTGGGCCACCCGCCCCCATCCCCAATCCTCCAACACACACACACACACACACACACACACACACACAAATACAAACACACACCACCGATTAAAGCGACATCGAGATAGAGAAAGAGTAGGAACAAATTATTTCAACGCGACGGAGTCTCCTGCATCAAAGATTTGAGAATTATGAGTAAGAGCATCCCACTAGCATTCCCAAGAGGCCATTTCCAAGACGTTTTTTGGTCCGGATTTGCAAAAAACGCCCAGTAGCGTTCCCATGAGGGGTTCCCAGGCCGATTTTCATCTAAAATAGGTTCGGGCTTTCCAGACCGATCCCAGGAAGCCGGGAACGCCAGTACGAAGCCGACTCCACTCGCCCGCCGCCACATGTCCCACGACGCCCGAAATCCTTTTCCCCACCACGAACGCCTTGAGCTTGCCCTCTCCTCGATCCCTCTCGCCACCGCCGCCCGCCCATGGCGTCGCCAGGCACCACGGCCCCGCCTCTCCCTGCTGCGCGTCCTCCCTTCTCTTCGCTACCGCCCTCAAGCCCTGCGAGCCGCTGTTGCACGTGCTCTCCCGAGCTCGCCATCACCGGGTGCTCCCTCGATGTCCCAGGCGTTGTCGCCACCTCGCGCCACGTGCCCGCATCCCTCTGCTCGCCTTTGGCCGGCCTCGCGCCCCCTAGGTCGCTGCAGTGCGCCCACTTCGCCAAGTCATGTTGATGCCTTCTCTCTGCCCTGAGCACCGCCGGTTCCCGTGCCTCCTCTCCGGCACGCCTCCCTCTGGTCGCGTGCTCCGCCTCCTCCGCTTTCGGCCGCCAGCTGGCCCTCGTGGATCTCCCCTTGCGTCGTCGCGGGGCTGGTCGACGCCGTCGCGGGCGGCGTTGCAGACGTAGAGCGCCGTGGGCCAGCTTCTTCGCCTGCGGGCCGCCGCCACCGACGTGGTGCCGCACCTCTGGGCCACTAGCTCCGCGAGGGTTGCCGACCTAGGAACACGTCCCGTCCCCTAGCTCGATGATACGTCGTAAACATATCTATAATTTTTGATGTTCCATGCTTGTTTTATATCAACTTTCTTATAGTTTGTCTACACTTTGATGTATTTTTATACATTTTTTGATACTAACCTATTAACAAGATGCCGCGGTACCAGTTGTCTGTTTTCTGCTGTTTTTGGTTTCAGAAAAGCCAGAAAAGCAATATTCTCGGAATTGGACGGGATAAAAGCAAAAGTCAATATTTTACCGGAGCAAACACGGAGGCCGAAGGAGATACGAGGAGGTGCAATGAGGCGGCCACACCGGGGTGGCGCGGGTCACCCTTGGGCGCGCCAGCCCATGGTATGGGCCCCTCGAGGCTCCGCCAACGTTGCCCTTTCGCCTATATAAAGCCCCCGATATAGAAACCCTAAAACAATCGACCTCCATCTACGAAAAGTTCTGCAGATTCGCCACCATCGAAGGGGAGATTCAGGGGCAGAAGTCTCTGTTTCGGCACCCTGCCGGGACACCCCCGAAGCCATCTCCATCGATCTCCACCACCATCTCCATCGCCGTTGCTGATTCCCATGACGAGGAGGGAGTAGTTCTTCCTCGAGGCTAAGGGCTCTACCGGTAGCTATGTGTTCATCTTTCTCTCTTATGCGTGATCTTATTGTGAGCATGAGCTTTGTAATCAAGTAGATCTACTTTGTCACTCAAGTGTTTTAATTGTAATCTCCGGTTATCCCCACGTGTGTGAAGTTGATAGTGTGCACACCGTGTGACACTTAGGCTAAAGATTACATAAATATTTATCACGAATTATATTTTGAGTTGAATGTCTCTATAAAATTATGGTGTTTTTTGGAACCATCTAGCGCTCAAAGTGACAGGGTTGGGGTTACCTGGATAGGAAATGCGAACTTTAAGGAGACCTTTTGTAGCCCTACCGTGGATTAGAATTATCCAACCAAAGAATAGTTTAGAGTAGCATAATGAAGAGAAGATATTTATTAAGAGTGTCCACTAGTGAAAGTATGATCCCTAGGCCTTATTTCTAAGCATTAAAACACCGTTTACAATCAGTCTTGTTACATGTTTGCTTGCTGCTATCTTTATTTCAGATTGCAATTAGTACCTCCTTCACGGTTTGCAGGGCGCCTAATCAAATTTGGTTTTTTCCAAAACTGCAACGTTCCTACGCATATAAGAATTAATTGTTGATTAATGTGACACTTTTCCTCCCAACTTCCTATGCATGCAACAGTCTTCCACCAATGCATGTGCCTTAACCGCTCACTAATAAGCTTAATTTTCAGCAAATACGTTCACGCCTAGGTCCATGAGATTTTTGCAGGACGCCCTGCAAACCGTGAAGGAGGGAGTACCACTTATAATCATCCATATTACTTGTATTTCACTATCTCTTCGCCGAACTAGTGCACCTATACACCTGACAAGTATATTGGGTGTTGGATACACAAGAAAATTCTTGTATCTTGATTGCAGAGTTGTTTGAGAGGAATAACTTTGACCACTTCCTCCCTGAGTTCGATAAACCTTGGATGATCCACTTAAAAGAAACTTGCTGCTGTTTTACAAACCTCTGTACTTGGAGGCCCAACACTGTCTGTAATAATAAAAGCGTGCGTAGATATCACTCGGCGAGCGCGTCCTCGGCCTCTCCTCACGCTCTGGTCCGCTCGGCGCCGGGAATGCGGCTAGAAAGCCTTCCCAGGCCATTTCCAAGGCTAAAAGATCGATTCATCCGAACCTATTTTGCTTCAATCCAGACCTAATTTTGACCCTAGAAATCACAAACGAGTGGAGAAGCTCTAAGCGGACGAAAACGTCCATGAAAATGGTCTAGCGTACGCGCAGGATATGCTTTCATTAGTGTGCGAGCCTGATTTGCAGCCGTGCAGGTCAGCATGTCGATCTCGCTCGCTGATCCCCGCAGATCGGCCGATTAATTTCTTATTATTCTCCACATCGCTCTCGTAAAAACTGCGTCCCCCTCCGTGTTCCCAGCGACGATGACCTTTTATTAGCCACAAATATATTGTCATGTACTCCTTTCGTTTTAAAATATAAGTTATTTTAGGTTGGTGAAGAAAATGAATGTAGACTTGTTTTAATGTGTAGATTCATCCTAAAGTTAAGTAAATTATATACTAAAACAAGTCTAGATTTATTTTCTTCGCACACCTAAAACATCTTATATTTTGAAACGGAGGGAGTAGGTATCGTCGCCAGCCGTGTCTAGGAGATGCTTGACGTTACCTAACATTATCTTCCCTTCACCGTATATACGATCCGCGATGCGAATGAATAGTGTAACATGAAAGAGTAGATCGGTGGGAGAGTATTTCTTACGCCGGGGAGATATTTCGACTACTACTACGAGTCTACGACCAACCGCCCGTACGGCGTACGTGGGTTGGGGCCATTAGCTTTGCGATGGGCGAGTTGGTAGCCCGTCGTAGCACACAGAAACCCATCGTGTAGTGAGTACAAAATAGTGACGAATTATTATTCCCAGGACTAAACAATTTCGGCCAATGACACGACTGTTACATGCTCTGCCAGTGTCCCATGCTATATTAAGATAAGCGAGCTAGCAGAAGATCAGAAGATATACAACGCTCCCTGCATCTGCAGCACTGCAGGCATGGCGATGTTTTTTTTTTTTTTGAAACGAGGTAGGCATGGCAATGTTAGGAACATCATTTTATTCCTTTTACATCGTTCCTTCCGAAAACATTGTTTTCCCAAGAGTTGCACAGTTAGTACTACTAAGCTAAGCGTGGTGAAATTAACACCCTAACTCCTCTTGTTTCGAAAAAAAAGCACCATAACTCCAAACTATGCTGACTCTACCATATGAATCACACTATGAAAAACCATCTGGACAAACTATGTTTTCTATATTCATAAGTTCGAAATAGATCGTTGGACAATCATGGGTCTTACCGTTTCAGCTGTACTTTACGCCACACACGCCCACTTTGCAAGCATATGCCTGCTGCTTGTGCAGGTAAAAAACTTGAAAGGAACACATGCTTATGAAATATCTTAAATCCACTCTCGTGATAAGAATGGCTACCGTCACCCTCATAACTAGTTGTCTGACTTCTCACATGATTGTTAGAGGGGGCTGTACACAGCTTATAAGAGTGAGGGTGGACCCCCTATAATGTTAGTCTTTAAGGGGGAGTGATCCGACAAAACAATAAGGGCATCTTTAGCCGATCGCTCATTTGAGAGGAATAAACGGCCGAGTATCTTTAACATATTATAATTTGAGGAGTAAAAGGTGGTTGTTTCTAAATAAATGGCCGAGTATCTTTAACATCTTATAATTTGAGGAGTAAAAGGTGGTTGTTTCTAGCCGAATCGCTATATTTAATTCCTTTTTTTCTATTTGTTTTAGCATTTGGCCCGTACACTTCACACAATTGCATGGTATTTCATCAATTAAGCGAACGATTCAAATTAAATATACACCAAAAGTAAATCATAGAAATAGATATAGTTGATCCAATCGAACAATTCAAATTAAAACATGCATAGAATTTATCCAAAAGGCACCACATTAATCAAGTTCATCCAAAAAGAACCATATCGATCAAGTCTGATCCAAAAACACCACATTGAACAAAAGAAAAACAAGATCATCACTTGTGGCCATGGTCCTTGGTGCAAAAAGGAAAAGGGATTTTTTACCTCTCCGGCGTTGTATCGAGTAGCCATGATCCTCTCTGGCGGATGTGACTGCCGGACGCGTGGTACGACGAGGCATAAGGGTGGACGCAGATACGATATGAGCTATCGGACTAAGCCGTCGATCCTCTTCTTTTCGTTTGCCTCCTCCTTGGCGAGCGCCTTCTTCGTTGCTGTCGGCTTTCTCTCCCACCAAGCGATGGTCGTAGCAAGTGGAGGGCGAGCTGCCATCACCGGGACCGTTGCGGTCTAGCCAGAACCCTTGTCATAGCCCGCACCAAGTTGGTTGTCCCCAACCTCTTTCTTGCCGTGTGCAGGGCTACAATGGTTGATTACGGCGGCGGCGAGCTGGTTGGGGTGGCCGGCGGGGTTGTGGAAGCGAGTTCCAGTTCAATTCCATCCGGTGTCATAGAGGGAAGGCGGGAAGTGGAGGCGGCCGGGCGGGAATGGCCGAAATTGTTCTTTGTGGAGGCATTGGTTAAGTATATTTAGGAGAGTTGAACTCTCTTTTCGAGACTATTTTTTATAATTTTTACTCCTCTAACTGTTTTGAAGGCTGGCAAGGTCCGGGTTTCTTAAAAATATACTCGTCTAAAGCTTTTTTTAGGGATTGGCTAGAGATGTCTGTGTTCTATGCTTATGCTTGGACGATCATAGAAGGTTTTTCTTCTGTTTTTTTAGCTTGAATTGAAAGTACTGGGCATGCTCAAGGCACGGACGCACGGTGGGTGTCGTATGGAAGCAAGAGTCGTTGCTTCCGCTGACGAATCATCGTTTGGACTCGGGAGAAACAAAGTTCACGTTCAAAATTAACAAAATGTGGCCAATGGGACATGAGCTTATCGTTTGGACGCACGGTGGGTGATGTCAAGCTCTGTCTCTAGCATCCTCCGGATAACAGCGCCAACACTCTGTGATCGAGCTCTTTCGCTGCTCCTTCGGATTAGCTCGATCGCCTCGTCCTCGTCCTCGTACTCGTCCGGTGCATCGCCACCAAATTCTGGTAAAGTGATAAGCGCCGTCCTTAAACAATTCGAGTGAGCACGGCAATGATGAGCTGAGATCTGTAGATTATAGTGCACATATGTTCCTATATTACATATTCGTTAACACTTTCTTGATATTTAAATACAGGTTTTATGGATGTGCCAAAGCGTGATGGAAGTAGGGTCGGTTAAATAATTAATGATTTTGTTGGTACCTTGAAAGTAACATGGACCGACCGACGGTCAGCAAAACTAGCATCATGCGAGATAAGCTCCAGGTACCAGGTCACCAGGATATGTTTTAGAAGCACTTTCAGCCCTTTTACTGGTCGGAATGTTTAAATTATTCGACGCCTTGCGAAAGTTGGGAGAACTGCCGACAACCAGGATCCTGTGGCAAGCTATACGATGCCATTTCATGTTGTGCTCATCGTTGCAGCCTAGGCAAAGTCTAGATGAACATCGTCTTTGACTTTTGACCCTCGTGGCAAAATGATGTACACAGAGCTTTTAGCTCGTAAGCCGGTTTTATTGATAAACGTAACATGGATAACAAAGACCTTTGACAGCATCAAATGTCGTATCAAAAAATTCTGAAATTGCCATCTATGTTCCACTTTTTTTTTTATCTTGACAGTCCTCGGTGCCTTCGGCAAAAATTTACAGAAAATGAAACCTAAGAAACTTTAGTGGTCTCAATGGTCCAAATAGTTGTTTGTTTTATTGGAGCTATTTTTCTTGAGATAATGCGAAGATTCAAATAATGGCCAAAGCACAACTTTTGTATAGTCTGCTTTTCTGAACCCCTGTTTAGATGTAGATATGGAAGCTTGGAACTCAGAATTGGCAAAGCACAACTTTTGAATAGTCTGCTTTTCTTATCCCTGTTTACATGTAGATATTGAAGCTTGAATCAAGTTTCCTGAATTCGTCCGTTGGATGTAAAAGGGCAGAGCTGCGATGAGGCTAAAAGGGTAGACAAGGTCGGGGTGGAGAAGAATATGGGTCAATAATTCCATCAACTCCTATTTTCATGTACACCCTTTTTTTTAGGGTAGTTCCATGTACACCTAAACAACATATTTGGTATTACAGCCCATTTTCCAAAACTGGGCTGTTTTGGTATTGGCACCAATTCAATTCCAACAGTTTGATGCGTACAACCATAGGGATTTTGGACAGTCTGCTGCTTGTGTGCTGCACTACTTGTCCTACCTTAGTTTGGCCCGGCCCACCAAAACATCCAACGAACAAGAGGGTACGTGGGCTAGAGTTGAGAAGCGCCGTAGGTTGTCACAAGACGCGTCGTGGAAGCCCTCGGCCTATCACTTGTAGCCGACCGACTAGTTGCACATGCCTCTGGTCTTGTGGACCATGGATTATACTCGCATGAGCATTGCCGACGAAGGCCCGAGAAGCGAGCACCCGCACGAGCGGCCCACGCAACGCGAAGGGAGGATACGTCACGCCTCAGGAGATTCTCAAAATCAAAAGAAAAAAAAATACCGTCACGCCTCAAGAAAATAACCGCGTGATATTCTGAGAGAGAGAGAAAAACTAGTACACGCGCATGACGGGTCGACGACGCCACGGTCGCGCCACCGATCCGCCAATCGGTGCTCAAATCGAGGGCTGTCGGTGATGGACAGGAGGATGGGCCTAGCTCACCCTGTAGGTGGGCACGCTAGCGGCAGCCCACCAACTGCTCACCTTTGTCTATACAAGTTAAATGGGTTGTCGCTATCAGTTTGTGTAATACATTTATGTTAAACAGTTTTCTGTTTGCCCGATTAAACCCGCCAACATTCTACACGCAGAGAACAGGCAGCACCCAGAGCTCCCATATCACAGGCAGCACCCAGAACATACTCCATCAGCCAGCTCTCTATCCCAAATCAGAATAACACGTACGAATATGAATAGAACAGCTAGACCATTCACTTCCATACACAGGAAAATTACAAATTTAGATATACAATTGCTTGCTTGCTTCAATGAGGCTCCTGGAAAGTTTTGCTCCTGGAAAGTTTTGATCCATGAAAGTTTTAGACTGCTGTGGCTCCCCACGGGCATCGCCGGATTCCTGCATCTCACCACATAGTTTTAAATAAAGTAAGATCAAAATGTTCAACTAATATGGGTCGGAGGGAGAAATATATTAAGATACAGATGCAAAGCTATTAAATTTGAGCTACAAGTGCTATACTTCCCATCAAACTCCTACCATGAATATTATCATTCCTAAAAGTTCAGAAAGTATATTCATTCCTAAAATTTGAGCATCAATTTGGTTCACTGGGATGTTAAAACAGAGCATAATATTGATTTCCGAAGAAAGTTCAGAGTACAAAATAAGTAAAGTTCAGAGTTATGAGGAACTAAACTAGATGAAAACTTTGAAATCGGTACCTCAAGATAGCATGACGGGATCTAATCATTTAATCTATAGAACGACATGCGATGTGCTTACTTCCAAAGAACCTGCAATAACTACAAGTTAATATATACTTATTTATGCAACTACAACAAGCTGAATAGATACTTACTGCCTTGTTTAATCCAATCTCCAAGGCACATTAAAGCCTCAACTGTTTCAGGTGCTAAGCTACTCCTGTGATCTGTAATAACTCGGCCGCATGTGCTAAACGCAGATTCAGAGGCAACGGTCGATGCCGGAACAGCCAGAACATCACGAGCAATTCTGCCAAGCGTTGGATACCTTGCAGAGTTGACATCCCACCACTTTAGAATGTCAAAGTCAGCGGTAAGAGGATGGAAGTCCTCCTCTAGATATTGTTGTAGCTCACTGCGACTGTTAGCTTTCTTAAGCTTGACATGTTCAGCCCAATCTGAAAACACACTATCTGGCAAAACATCTCCCTCTTCATTCCTTTCTTGTGATGACAAGACAACATCATATCCCAATTCAGCAGCATATTCTGTAAATAGGGTATCCATAGCTGTGCTAACTTGTTTGATATGCTTAGGCGCATCAACTCCAAAATATGTCTTCAATCGAAACTCAACATACTCCATTTTAAATCTTGGATCGAGTATCACCGGTATGCAGTTTGTCAAGTATGACTCTATAAAGTACTTGTGAAATTTTTCCTTCATTTCTTTCACCATGATTCTGATTGTAGGATTCTTGCTACTTTCTTGTTTATCTAGGATTAGTTTCACACCCCAAATTTCAAAGAACCTTATGATTCTATGCCTAATTCTCCAATTACTGTCAATCCAATGACAAGTAATGCATAGGTACCCAAGTTTTTGATTAGATGTCCACATATCACCGGTTAAGGATACTCTATGATTGCAATTCATGAAGAAACTTTCATAGGCATTTCTATATGTATGGTAAGCCTCAATGCAATCATTTTGGACAGTAACTCTATTGACTGACTTGAACCAAGGATTCAACGCTGCACAAAAATTCCTAAAACCAGCATACTCGACAAATGAAAATGGCAGCCCATGCAAGACAATTAACTTGACAAGTTCAACCCTTGCTGCTTGCTGGTCAAATTTCCAGTCAGGGTCTATTTCATCAGAGGTTCTAATTTTCTGAATCACCCCATCCATTGAACATTTGACCTCACATACCTTCAAATGTCTAGCAAGTTGACTAGTACCGGAGACCTTAGAGGCTGGAAACACAGTGCTACAGTAGTTGCATCGACCTTGCGTTAGAAGTCCATCAATGTATATTGGCTCAGCATCCTTCCAAATGATGGAGGTTAACTTCCGTGGTCTGCGTTTAGATCCTACAATTATGAAAGTTATCAAATATTGGCATCTACATAGTAGTATTAGTGGTTTTATTTGAAAGCATGTGATAGAGATTACAACTTACCATTAGTAGCAGCAGGTGATAGATCATGCGAATTAGTCGGACTACTATGTGTAGGAGCAGGTGAGAGATCGTGCAAATTAGGAGACTTTGAAGTTCCAGCAGGATTTGAAAACCTTGCATGCAAATTAGGAGACCTTGCATGCAAATTAGGAGATTTTGAAGTTCCAGCAGGTGATTGTGCTTTTCTTCTTGCAATCATATTCATTATAGGAGACCTAGACACAATAGGAGACATTTTTCTTCTTGGAGTTTTGGAGTTCTTCAATCGTGTCATCTCAACCTGCATTTAGAACAAGCTGACTATATTATTACCATCTCATAGTCACTCTCTCTAATATACTATAACAAGAACATACCATGAACTTACTTTTGCATTAATGATTTTTACAGCTTTTCTTGCTCTTGAGCTTTCACTAGCATGAGATAGTGATCTTTTGCCACCTACGGTTTCAGAGATAGGGACCTTGCTACTGTCCCGATGATCCACATGGGTCTTGCTGGTAATTTTCTGCACAACACGTGCATCGTCGGACCGCTGCGTCTCTCCACAGGCCTTGCCGGACTCCTGCGGATAACAGACATGTAAACATTATAACTCCACAGTTACTTCAGTGCCATAATAGTGCACACTTAAAAACAGAGCATAGTGAAATAGTATATATTGTTATCAAACAGATATAAGTATGTCAAACCAACTAGTGGACACATTTATATTTTGCTGTAGACCAAATATATATGTCCAAATAACTGGATTAGTTATTAGACTAGCTGCTGGGCGAATATATAATCTTGATTCTTGAAATAGTGTCAAACCAAGCAGTTGGGGTGTTCAGTCTCATATGTCCTTCCTTTTATTAATTTCAGATGGGAGTTCATCAATGTACCTTACTGCACTTCAATCCTCCTACCAGAACACCAAATCTCACGACACTGGTACCACACACTTCACAGCCATTTAAACCAGAAATGTGGTAAAAAAAAACAATACTTGTGCTTTATATATCTACTGGTTAATAAGAAAAGGAAATTTATTCTAACATCTCGGATCAAATTCATAAGCTTTTTAACATAAAAATAGACTTGGTATTTTCAATGCGACCAAAAGTACTTGTAATTCTTTATTTCGTTCTAAGCTGACTATCAGAGCAGACATACAGCCATCGAAACCACATACATCCATCGAATGTGGCAAAATAACTATTTATTTTCAGAGTAGACATACAGCCATGGAAGCCACATACAGACGTACTTGTAATTCTTTATTTTCAATATACAACCACATACAGCCATCGAAGCAGAATATTGGCTTCGAGCAGGGCTAATTAGAAGCCACATACAACCATCAAATCAGGCAAGAGGGAGAACGATTTACCTTCTTCCTCTTCTTCTTGGAGGAAGGCCATGACGTCTCCTTGCCTACAGAGATGCCACCCACCGGATCCTGTCCCAAATCCCCGACCGCCTGGCCTCCTTGCTCTGTGGTGTTGGCCGTGCGGATGCGAGGGGAAGGAGGACGAGCAGGGTGAGGCAACGACGATGGGGAGGGGAAGGAGGACGAGCAGGGGGAGGCGTGTATGCGAGGGGAAGGAGGAGGAGCAGGGGGAGGCAACAGCGATGGGGAGGTGGTTCCCCCAGTCATGGCGCCCTCCTCCATCGCCAAGGAGGGGGTCTCGCGAGGCGGCGTGGCGGCGGTAGCGGACGAGCCGTGGGCAGTCTCTGGAAAAATATCAATTAATTATGGGCCTCGGCTATAGGGAAATAGGTGGGATGGGCTGGCGGCGCCGTGGGTAGCCCATTCCCACCTACAGGGTGAGGCCTAGCTCGTGTCACTCCTGAGATTGTGGGGAATAATAGACTCGTGAAGTCCGGAAGATGATGCATGGCACTGCACTTTGGTTTGGAGGTGAACGCGTATCCAGATAGTACGTATTCTAAACCGAGTTACCAGTGCTACCCGTTTAGAATACGCGATTCCCCGGTCTCTCCGTTGCATGTAAAATTCCTGGAGACTTTTCCACTCTTCCAGAAATGTAGTTACACTGAACTAACCCTTCGCCTTGGTGGCGCGACGGCCTGCACTCCTACAAAGACCCACTCTGTGAGGCCCGACGCTCCGACCTTCTTTCGACCTGGATTCTGCTCCAGTTCTACTGAGTTCTATACTACTCCTACGAAAATAACCAAAAAAATAACCCTTTTTGCAACGTCATAAGGGATGGCGCCGCACCTTGAAGAGCGGCGCCATTGCGCCTGGCGCCGCGAACCTGCCAGCGTGGAGCCCCGCGGGCCCGGTCCCAACAGTGCGGCGTCGTGTAGCCTGGCGCCGCACTTTAGGTCATGTACCAGCGCGGCGCCAGCCCTCCCCAGACCTGGTCCATTTCCTCTCAGACGCATAGGAGCTGCAGCGGCGGCGGCTCTTCTCCCCCCTCCACCTTCTCTCTCCTAGTGTCCAAATCGGAAGCCTCTCTCCGTGGAGTTCGGTCCCCCCAAGTGCCTTGAGGTATTCTTCCCCTTCATCTTTGATTTGACCCATTAATTTCTTGTTTTTGGTCCATATCTTGTAAACCCTAGTTTGTTTTGTAAGATGCATGGTAGAATGTTCTTGTATTGGCATATGGGTTGGTATTGTGTTCATGTTGTTAGCATGGGTATCTATTAAGTGTGTTGACCATGGTATTGTTGTTGTGATTATGTTAGGCATGGCAAGAATTGTTCATGTTCACCATGTAGACAAGGATGCTTTTTTGAGAGGTAACATAGAACCGGACCCGGACGAGCTCGATTTGGTGTTTGAGCGTACTCCAACATATGCCGAGGTCTTGGAGCAATTGAGGATTGAATTGAAATGGATGGACCCAAAGGATGATATTGAGTTGGAGGGAAGACATAATGTTGGCTTGGGAATGCATGTCCGTTGGAAGACCATGCGTATCTTCTTTGAGGCCCGTTGGCTTGCATACAAGGAGGTGGTGGTCGAATCACTAGACAAGGCTCTTGAGCTATTTGCCACCAAGAAAGTTGGTAGTTCATTGTCTTTGGACTTAAACCGTATGGCATCCCCATTGCGTACTATGAGTCCTCCACCCGTAGACCAAGAGCTAAGGCGTGAACCTCCCTTGACCCAAACATTGAGCCTGATTTCAAGACACCAAGATGATGATTGTGGGGGTGAAGATGAAGATGACAATGATGATGTTGAACTCCACGACAACAATGTTGGAGATTTAGAGAAATATATCACACAAGATGACATGGACCATGACCTCCCGTATTCTCTAGGCTATGCATCGGACTCGGATGATGATGGTCCCGAAGAAGAAGTTGACGAGGAGGGGTTCACGGCTAGAGAGGCCGAAATTCACCATACCGTATTGGGTCAGGACCATCGGGTGCCTTTGTTTCGTGATCTCAGTCTCGCGGATGAAGCCACGGTTGATGGTGGCAAAGGCATTGTGCTCGGACCAAGGACAAGTTCTTACCGGGATGGCAATGAAGTGAATAGTGGCTTTTGCAAAAGGATCAAGGTTCAGGACCTTGTTGGAATTTAAGCAATGGATAAAGGACTTCTCGGTGAAGCATCATCGTCCTTACACGGTCGTGCACTCGTACATCAAGAAGCGTTACACGGTGAAGTGCGAGGAGGAAGGATGTCCTTGGATAGTGCGTGCAAGACCATTCAAGGGAGGTCCTGAATGGCACATATCTAGTTGCGTATCAACTCACATGTGCCGAGGCCCGGTGTTGGATGGGAAGGATGCGAAGAACGAGCACCGGCAACTCACCTCCGAGTTCCTCGTTTATAGGCTTTCCAATGACATCGCGTCGTTTCCAATAATGACCATCAAGCAGGTTATAGAGTTTGTGAAAGCCCTCTTTCACTACGAGGTGAAGTACGGGAAGGCATGGAAGGCTAAGCAAGCCGCATTCAAGATGTTGTACGGTGATTGGGAGGAATCTTATAACCGAATCCCAAGGTTGTTGTTAGCGATGGCCAATGCTAACCCCGGCATGGTTCATGTGGTTGAACCTTATGGGAACAAGACAAGGGTTGTAAACAGGAAAACCGTGCGAGTATTTGGCCGTGCATTTTGGGGTTTTGAGCAATGTGTCCGGGCTTTTGAACATTGTAGACCGGTCATCTCTGTTGATGGCACCTTTATGACCGGACAATTCAAAGGCACTATCTTGATTGCAATAGCCAATGACGCGAACAACCGGTTGATTCCTTTGGCGTTTGCTTTGGTGGAGGCAGAAAGCAATGATAATTGGGAGTGGTTCTTCTATCTTTTGAGAACCAAGATATTAACCCCTCAAAGGGAGATATGTGTCATCTCTGACCGTCATCAAGGAATTCTCAATGCTGTGATGATTGATATTCCCGGCCATGCTCCATTGCACCATCGTTGGTGCATGAGACACTTTTGTTCAAACTTCTATAGGGCATGCAAGAGCAAGGATTTGTCTGATGATCTACAGGATTGTTGCCTCGCTTTTACGGAACGTCGTTTCTCTAACTTGTACAACAAATTGCTAGTCAACAAAGAACTCAATGCCGGTGGTCGCGAGTGGCTCAATAGGAACATTGAACATATGGGAAAGTGGGCACGAGCTTTTGATGACGGTGGCCGGAGGTATGGCCAAATGACAAGCAACATGGCAGAGGCATTTAACAAGTTGCTAAAAGGTGTTCGTGCATTGCCTGTCACGGCAATAATCCGATATACATTCGACATGATGAATGAGTATTTTCTGAAATACTCACATGAAACGGACCGACATATTGCGGGGGACAACAAGAAGAACTACAAATACAAGTTCCCTCCGAAGGTTGACGATTGGATGCAATTTCAGACAAGGAAAGCGGATTCCCAAGTTGTCACGGAATATGACAATGACGAGCTAATTTACCAAGTTACGGAGCCCGGAGGTACAACGGCTGATGGTGTTCAACACGGAGGCCGAGCTTTCAAGGTCTCGCTCAAGACCTGTGAGTGCACATGTGGAAGGCCATCATTGCTTCATCTTGCGTGCTCGCACTTGCTCGTGGCGTCTCGCAGACGACATTTGAATTACAATAATCCGCTCACGGTGCGAGAGGCTGAGTTCTCTATTGAGACTACTAAGAAGACATGGGCTCCTAGATTTCATCCATACCTGGACCAATCACAATGGCCGGAGTACCATGGAATTCAACTATGGCCCGATCCGAAATGGAAGGTTGTTGGACGTGGAAGACGCAAGACAAAGCGTTTTAGGAGCGACATGGACGGATGGGGACGTGGTGGTGGTCGGGAAACGGGCAACGACCAATTCCAAGAGCCTCATGAGAGAGCCCGGTGTGGAACATGCAATGGTGAAGGGCACAATGCAAGAAAGTGTTTTCAAAGGAAAAGAGCAAAAGGAAATCAAGGAAGTAGTAGCCAACAAGCTCCAAGTCATCCAAGTGGTAGCCAACCAAGTGGTAGCCAACCAAGGACTAGACAACCAAGTGGTAGCCAACCAAGTGGTAGCCAACCAAGGACTAGCCAACATGCTCCAAGCCAACCAAGGACTAGCCAACATGCTCCTAGACAACAAAGAGGTCGACAACTTGGGCTACGAAGAGGAAGAGGGCGTGGTGGATTTAATCCCGCTAGTATGATAGGTTACTTAGCTGGACCAAACCCGTATGCTCGTAGGTATGTTCACATTTATGCATATTTTACTATCATTCATGTTTATTGGGTTAAATGCATCCTTTACTAACTTGCCCCTTTTATTCTTATAATAGGTATGGCGACTCAACCCAACAAGGCCAATGATGGGGAAGGTGTGAACTACTCGAAGATCTGGGCGGATGCTATCGAGGTGGTGGCGAAGAGGAAGGAGGCTGAGGAAGAGAGGAAGAGGAAGGAGGCCGAGGAAGAGAGGAAGAGGAAGGAAGCTGAGGAAGAGAAGCGGAGGAAGGCATTCGAAGAGGTAGTTCAACTTGCTCGCCGCAAGATAGAGGAGGAAGAGAATCGCGGCGCTAAGGAGTCTCGGGATGCCGAGAGGGAAAGGCTGCGTCAAGCGGCATGGCGTTCCATGGAGGAAGAGGAAGAGAAGAAGAGGAAGGGCAAAGGGCCTATGTTCTAGACTTTGAGTATGTAACCGGGAGTCATGGACTTGTATGTGTCAAGATTTGCTCGAGAACCTTGTTATTTCATGAACTCGTGTTATTTCATGAACTTGTATGTTCTAGACTTTAAGGGCAAGAAACTCGTGTTATTTCGTATGTGTCAACAAACTTGTATTTTCCCTCGAAATAAAAAGCCTGAAACCTGGCTGTGGCACCATCTTGTATGTGCGGCGCCGCACATGCGCTCGAAAATAGACAGAAGCTTCTGTCTATTTTCGAGTGCATGTGCGGCGCCAGGCGCCGCACGTGCAACGCGTGGTCTGGTGGCGCCGCACCGTGCGGCGCCGTGACGTGTGGCGCCGCACATGCACTAGAAAATAGACAGAAGCGCCGCACAATGACTTAGACGTTTCCTGGGCTGTCTTGCACCATGTGCGGCGCCAGAGGTCATGGCGCAGCATATTCCTGACTCTTGTCTGTTTGTTCCTGTTGGTCTGTTTGAGTTGGTTTTCGAGCAGGTTTTTTCGAGCAGGTTTGTTCGATGTTGTTCGAGCATGTTTGTTCCAAAAAGACAGCAACCATTGAAGTTCACGACAACCATTCAAGTTCATGACAACAACATCCAAGTTCACGATAACAACATCCAAGTTCACGACAACCATTCACGACAACATCGAAGTTCACGACAACAACCATAAGTACTGAGTTCACGACTACAACCATAAGTACTGAGTTCACGACTACAACCATAAGTACTGAGTTCACGACTACAACCATTCAAGACAAAGTGCAACATCTACTCTACTTCCCACGGGTGGTCTTCGCCCCTCGGCCCCTTCTCGTGGGCATCTTCCTCCTCCTCGGTTCCTCTTCATCCTCCACCTCTAAGCGATATGGATTCTTGGGCTTCTTTGTCTTGGTCGTGGAAGGGTTGGGTGTGTAAGGCTTCTTGGGTTGCCTTGGCTTGAACATGTAGTCGGACCTCTCGTGTACCTTGTAGCGAGTGTAGTTGCCCAATGTCATCTCGTCGGGGACGCTTTCCTCATCTTGCGGCTGTCAACAAAAGAAGATTGGTAAGGACAAATTCAGGAGAAATGCAAGGGAGGGTGGGGGATGCAATGGTTGTACTACCTCGGGTGTGTTCGCCTCGTCCTCGGATGTGGAGTGATGATCGCCAGAATTGTCACCTTCGGGCGTGTTGGACCGTGACGCGGACGGTGTTGCCACCTCAGGGTCACGGCAACCTAGCAAGTTCGACAGCCTCCTTAACCATTGGCCCTGCTTCTTAATGAACTCACGAAACAGACCCTCTCCCTTCTCTCCGCGAGGGTATGTGTCCAAAGCGTCCTCGCATGCATCGGCGGACTTCCTTACATGATCGCACTGTCATAGACAAGAAACTAGTAAGTTATCCATGCAAGGTGTGAGAAGGATGGAAAAAATATTATTCGACACACTTTACCACAAAGTTGACCAAGGGAGCAAACTCGGTTTGTCGCCCTTCTCTGACCATGATGTTGTATTGTTCGGTTGAAAGCTCATCAAACACCAATGGCTCCTCCAAGATCGAATCCCGAAATGCCCGTGGGTATATCTCCACCCGCGCGTTCTCAATGAACCATGCGATGTAGTTGTTGAAAGCATCCCGATTGAAGGGCCTATCCTGTGCTCCTTTTGCTTTCCTAGCCTCGGTCACACACCTCCTGAATTTCTCAAGGTGCTTCCTATGAAGCTTGGGCCAATCATTCTCCTTCCTCTGCTTCTTCCTGTCCAAGCTGCACACAACAACAACAAGTCAAAAAGCGTTATTTGGCGAATGATAAGCACAACACATGGTAAGGCAGTTAGTAGCTTACCTATGGAGCCCTATGTCCGTGTCCTTCCACTCAGGCGGTACAATCTGAAATAACCCAAACTGGGTCATGACACGGTGAGGCTGGTGATACTCAACAACCCACATGCACACCATGGGGCAACGCATTAGCCACAGACGAGATTCTCTGAGGCAAATAGGGTTAAGGCGATAGTCCTCCGGAACACCAAAGCGGTCCCCTCGACCGTATGGCTCCCACGTCACCTGCATCATACCACAGTCATGTCAGGGTCAGAGATTACAAGTTCAAGACATATAATTGACCGCCGTCGCTGAAATTACCTGATCCATGGTGATCGTGTCAAACTCGTTCGTGTACCTCTTGTACGCCTCCAGTGGGTCCGTTGGCGGTTCGGAGACCACATCCCACTTGTAAGCCCACGTGGGGAGAAGGTAGTTGTTGCCGTTATCAATGTAAGGATTGAATGACAACAATCTCGGCCGTCCAATGGAGAAGCGTTCCCAGCTCCACACCGAAAGAAGGAGCAAACAACCACCAATCCCTGAATCGGCGGAGCTCCTAAGGCAAGCGTCATCCAGCTGCAGATGAAGTGAACAACCATTTGGTAAGAACAATTTTTTTTTGAGATAGTGCAAAAATATACAACAACATTTGTAAATAACTCATTACCTGACGGTACAACCAGGCCAACGCCGCAGAACCCCAACTGAAGGTAGAGTCGAAAAAACCCAGCAACTTGAGCCAATGCCACTGAGCACGATCCCCACTGCTGTCAGGAAACAGAGTCCTCGTGATAATGTACCACACATACACACGAGTGTATGTCTTGATCGTCTCCTCATCGGCATCCTCGGGGCAAATCTTGAAATTCTGGATGATCCAAGTAAAAGTAGCCCCGGCAGCAACCCTCAGTTTTCCCCCCTTCTTGTTTATAGCCTCGGGTGGATCCTTCCCTATAAGGGAGACCATCTCCTCACGCCACCCGTCTGAATCTGAGGACATGCACACACGGTTTCCCTCGATTGGGAGTGCCAGGATCATGCTCATGTCCTGCAAGGTGATCGTAGTCTCACCGGTCCTAAGGTGAAATGTGTGCGTCTCCGACCTCCATCGGTCCACAAGCGCGGTGATCGCAGCAGGGTTGAAGGCCGGTGTGGACCGAGTGACCATGTGGATAAAGGGGAGGAGTCCTAGCTGCTGGATGTACGGAGTGTACCGCGCATCATAACGCATCTTGCCGGACGAGACCTCGTGGTACCTACGTCGAAGGGGTTGAAGCTCCTGCAAACATATAATGGCAAAATGTTAGATTTCCATCTAAACAAACATGGCATCTTGCTCGACTTGCATTGAAGTTTTTAGTACCTGTCTCTTCTCCGACATCTTGTAGGCACGATGTTGAACATCATAGTGAGCATTGTTTAGAAGGGGGTTTAGAGCCATCCTACATATTCAAAACAATAGAGAGAATAAGAACAATTACAAAATGTCCATCTTATAGTTCTAGCATCTAGAATTGCAAGCTAAATCAACCATCTTATAGTTCTAGCATATAGTTCTAGCTTTTGTCCATCTTATAGAGACATCCTACATATTCATCCTACTCTACCTATAGTTCTAGCATCTAGAATTGCAAGCTAAATCAACCAACTAGACTTCTACCATATAATTGTAAGATAAATCAAAACACCAACTAGAGTTCTACCATATCTCCATCTTACTCTAGCCATATGGAATTGCTAATATGAAAAAGCACCTAACATATACTTCAAAGATAAATAGTCCAACTAGAGTTGTACCAAAGAGTACTATGCCATATCTAAACCTAAATATCAAATAAGCATTGCAATGGTTCATCTCAATCTCTACATCTAATTGAACCTAGGGTTTCACCGAAATTTGAACAAAAGGGGAAATTAGCAAGAAATTTTTGGACAAATAGCAAGGGATTTGAGAGGAGATACCTGGGGAAGGGATTGGGAGCAAGATCCTTGGACAAATCCAGCAAATCTTGGGTTTTTGGAGAGGGGAATCACCGGGGCCGAGAAAACCTAGCCGCCATGCGCTCCTGTGCGTCTGAGAGGAATGGGCTGGGTCTGGGGAGGGCTGGCGCGCCGCGCTGGTACAAGACCTAAAGTGCGGCGCCAGGCGCAACGGCGCCGCACTACACAGTGCGGCGCCACGCTACAAGGCGCCGCACTTTCGGGACCGGGCCCGCGGGGCTCCACGCTGGCAGGTGCGCGGCGCCAGGCGCAATGGCGCCGCTCTTCAAGGTGCGGCGCCACCCCTTATGGCGTTGCAAAAAGGGTTAGTCCCGTGAATTTCTTCTGGCCGGAGTTCATTTCGTGAAATCGTTATTTTCTTGGGTTATTTTCGTCCATTCTGCCCCTCCCGGAGAGTTGAAATTTTTATGTCTTCGATGAATCGTTGACCTGCCTACTGCTGCTACCTAGGCAGTGTAGCTTCAACTCTTGGTTACCGAATCCGGTTACCTAGGGAAGTCGTTAATCAGTTGTTAGAGCATCTTCACTCGTTCGGCAAATCCAGGCCGAAATTCGGACCAAATTTTGGCCGGACGAAACAAGTTTTCGGTCTGAGTACGCCAAGTTTTTCACTCTCGTTCCCAGGCCGAGTTGTTACGTTCGGCTAAATTTCAGTCGAGTTTAGCAAATTTAGACATATTTCATTAAAGATGGGCGAATATAGACGGATTATATCAAATTTAAACTAAAGTATTGATAATAAACTAAAAAAACATTAAAAAGACCGCCGTCATGGCCTTCGCCGATGCCCTCGCCGTTCTAGATGTCGAAATTGTTGTAGAACGCCGTGTAGCCGGGATCGGCCCTGCCATCATCCTCGCCGCCGTCGTGGCACGGCAATTTGGTGACGCGTGGCCGACGCGACGGACTGTTAATGTCCGGCGGTCACCGCGTGGTTCCGAGGATGACGACGACTCGGCTTCCGTCGCTGACTCGGCGGGTTCACGCGTCGCTTCGTTTTTTTCCGCCGATTCCGCTGCGTCTGGCGTTCCCAAGGTGTACCCGGGAACCTAGGTTCGGCATGGATAGTTCGGACCAAAGTTGGCCCAAATTCGAACGAAAATAGGTTCCTGATATGCAACTGGGCGATTTTCGGTATCCAAAACCTAAATGACGTCCGGATCAACGTCTTGAATAACCGAGTAGAGATGCGCTTAACTTAGATCTTCTGCGCCAATGCATACATAAACTTCCTGCTCAAAACCATGGCAGGGGCGTAAACTGAGAAATCAGAGGGCCCCCAGCTTTCTGCTCGGAGTAATTAATGAGTTGAGTAGTATTTGGCAACCGACAATCCTAGAGCATCTTCACTTGTTGGATGAACTCAGACAGAAATACGGACCAAATGGCAAGACGGAACTTGATTTCGTTCTGGAAACGTCGAGTTTCCCACTCGCGTTCCCATGTTAAGTTCCCGCGTTCGGCTAGATTTCAGCCGAGTTTGGCAATTCAGGCGGATTTCATTAAATCTGGGCAAATATAGACGGATTACATTGAATTTAAACTAAAGTACTAAATAATAAACTAAAAAACATTAAAAAGGCCTTCGCCGTCGCCTTCACCGATGTCGTCGCCGCTTCTACATGCCGAAGTTGCTGTAGAAGGCTGTGTAGCCAGGATCGACCCTGCCATCATCCTCACAGCCGCCGTCGTCGTCGCTCGGCGGCCGTGGCGGGCGGGAGCTCCCCTGGTCGGCGTCGCCGCACCTCCACGACTGGTAGGAGGGGTCGGCTTCGTCGTCGTCGTCGAGGACGACGAGCGCTGCGCCCTGGTAGGCGAGGACGCGGCCAGGCCAGGCCTGGTGTTCGGCCGCCTGCTGCTGGCGGTGGACGCGCCACCGCTCCGTCTCCTCCGGTGCATCCTGGACCATTCCAGGATGTCCGGCGAGGACGGCTCCATCGGCGGCTGCGGCGCCGCCTCCCGGAGGGACTCCTCCATCGCCATCTTGACGGCAAACGCGTCCTCATCGACCGGCACCTTTCGCCCATGGTTTGCTGGAAAGGAGAACTCGGAGTTCGCCGGAGTTGGGGAGCTATGGAGGGGAAGTGGAGGAGCGTCGGAGGTGAGTGAAATGAGCCGGTGATGATGCCTGATTATATAGGCCGAGAGGGGCGGCGAGGGCGGGAGGGGTGTAGCGGCAAGGACGGGAAAAGGAGAAACAACGGGAAGTTAGTGCCCACCGGTTCGTCGCGTGAGCCGAGGCGGCGGCGATGGCACGGCAGTTCGGCGGCGCGTGGCCGAAGCGATGGACAGTTATTGTCCGGCGATCGCCACGTGGTTCCGAGGATGACGATGACTCGGCTTCCGTCGCTGACTCGGCGTGTCCACACGTCGTTTCGTTTTTTTTCGCCGATTTCGCTACGTCCGACGTCCCCAGGGCGTACTCAGAATCCTGGGAATTGCCTGGGAGTCCGGACCAAAGTTGGTCTAAATCCGGACGAAAACAGATTCCTCGATATGCGACTAGACGTTGGACCTAAATTCGACGTTAGGATCGGCGTGCTGGGTAGGCGAGTGGAGATGTCTTAAACACCTAATCTGAAACAAAAGCTCAAATAGAAGATTCAGCAGAAGATATCACAAGCATTTTAGCTCCTAGTACTATCTGTGTAGCAACTTCCATCCATACCCTAACATGGACGCCTACATATATTTTCTTAAACCGCAGCTTCTTGATCTCAACGAGGAGAGTTTGTTAGCTTGTGTTTTTTTAAACCGCAGCTTCTTGATCTCAACGAGGAGAGTTTGTTAGCTTGTGCACCGTGTACCTGCACTGCACATGTCAGAATACCAGTAAAGATGCCAAAGCTGTACTTCCCCAAGCAATTAATGGTACCGAACACGTACACCCAGAAGTTCGGTGTCCACAGGGCATAGAAAAGAAAAGCTCAGAGCAGAGTAACCACGCACCGAATCGTGAAAAAAAAACCTTACTAGTACTCCACGTAGTCACGGCCTCACGGGACATCTCTCGCTCCTTGATTGTCTCGGGACAGACATCGCAACAAGTCAAAGCATCGCATGTTGGCGAGAACCGTATGGTCCGGGACAGGGAGTAGCCAAATTCGGGCTACATTCAATAGTACTCTCTCCGTTCAAAAATATAAGATGTTTTAGCACTCAGGTTTAAAATAAATTTATGCACTGAAACAAGTTTTAATTTTTTTTTCAAAAATATAAAACATCTTATATTTTAAAACCCTGATTTCGCTCTCAATTAGAATAACTCGGCGATTTGTTTATGAAGGCATGACGCGATTAGAGGCATGATATCTCCATACTCTCTGAGATCTCTCTACGTGTCTCTCCACCACTCAATTGCTTTCCATCAACTCTATACTCTACCCCTTTTTGTATGGAGATGGTCTGAGGGGGATCTGGGGGCAAGGACCATTATTTCTGGTTGAGTGTTGTTGAAGTGGCTCAGCAGGTCAGAGCAACGTGGGCTCTGCGTCGTTTTTACCCGACTTTGGGGCATGTGTAATGAGATCCAATGACCATGTGCCCTCGGACTAGAGCTGTCGCTATTTCCTCTTCCTCCCTCATGGTCATGGACGGGCTTTGTCTTTACTCCAGGCCCTTTACTTTTCATTTTCCTTCTCCAACCCCTCATTATATGGATATTTACATTCTTATTACACGAATAAGAACTTCGCATAATCTGGAATTTGCAGTTTTCACAAATAAGATATTATCGTGCATGATTCCTATGGCCTAACACAGAACTACTGGTAACAACCCTTACACTGATTAAATAGTGACAACCATTTCATATCATACCTATTTAGATTGTTAACATCCAAAAATATAGCTTACTGTTTAGTATGTGTTTATGAGATGATAATAGGTTGTTCGGCGACCAAGATACAAAAGACTATTCAAAATTTGTGCATCAATTGTTGATACCATCCACCCGCAAATGCAAAACAAAAAAAATACTATTAATACCCGCCACTAGCATCGCTTGTGTGGATACAACATCATCACAATAGCTTACCATGAAATTTATTTAATTATTTATTAAAGAATTATAAAATCCAAAACTTCTCGGAACAACAAACATTCAAGTTCTTATTTGGCTTCCTATTTTTAGAAACTCATCATGCTAGAAAGGAAATTTGTTCTTTATTAGCATTTTTTTATGGAACATAAACTCTTTCCTTTGTTTTACAGAAGTTAATGAAAGGGCTGGCATATGATGCGATGTGGCGAGATGTGGCTAAATATAAACGCCTACCTATTTGATGTCCGTTTTAATAATTCGATATAATATACGAGCACATAAGAGCAAGAGGCTAACTAGGAGTTAATTGGATAAAACTATCACAATTCGGACTCTGACTACGAGTCAGTACCAATATTGATAATTTCGATAAGTTAGTACCAACTTTTAGGTAACAGCGTCGCGAATCGGACTAATTTATAAAATTGATAATTTCATAACATACAAGCATAATAGAGTAAGAAGCCAACTGGACAAGACTCTCCTCCCTCTCCCTCTCTACTGTAGCTGAGTGTTCTCCCTCACTTCTCTGGCCGAGCCAAAGCCCTCTTCGGCGGCGCTGCCGCTGGAGAGCGGCGGCGGCGAGGCCCTCTCCATAGTTTAGGTTGTTGGCTTCTCGCCGTAGGTGTCGTAGGTCTAGGTTTAGGGTTCTGTGTGTTTGCCCATGTGGCGATTGGCGAGATGCCGTCTGGTCTGTACCCGCCGGCGTTCCTGCACGACGCCGGTCGGCCGTCTCCGCGGTGGTTCCGCGAACTCCAATGGTTGGAGCGAGCGGCTACTACTGCCGTGGGCGGAGGCCAACTTAATAAGTGCTGCTGCCCCCAGATCTGGCAGCCTCGAGCTGTTCTTCTCTCCCTGGCCGGCCATGGTGGCGAGGGGTGGGAGAAGGTCGTGCTGGTGGTTGCTGTTTCTGGGAGGTGGTCTGGGTGCTCGACTTGCGGCTGGTCTGGCCACAGCTGCCGTCTTCTGGCGTGGGTCTTCTCCGCCGCCGTGCTCCCTTGGTCGGAGCCAGCCGATGTGGAGGTTTCCGACGCTGGAGGCCCCCCCATAAGGTCAGCTTGCTTGCTCTGCGATGGTCTGCTCCGTGCTTCTGCTGTTCTTCTCTGGCCGGCCGTGGTGGCGAGGAGAGTAAGGACGGCGTGCTCTGGAGTGGATCTTCTGCATCATCAAGCCTGTAGCACCTGGATGCTGCGGTTCGTGAAGTTGCGTTCCCAGATCTTCCTCAACGCCGGCGAGATTGCGTCGCCGTTATCTGTGGCCAGGGGCCACTTCTTTGCTCGGATGAAGCCGAGCTCCTTCTTCCGCGTGTGGCGGAAGCCTGTTGTCGCCCTGCGTGAGTGCTCCATAGTCTGCATCGTCCCAAGTGGCAAGTTCCCCGGCGACGATGTGGGCTCCAGGGCGTCGACGATGATCGGATGCGGTGGAGAAGGGCAAGGACCTGATTGCTTTTTCTTCTATCCTTTTAGGGTCCTTTCTGCTTATGTGCTGTCCTTATCTTTTTTTCACCCGTTGTTTTCGGGTGTCTCTGTAATTGTACCCACCGACGGTTTTAATTAAGCAGCTTCTGGGGCTTTCTGGCCCTTTACTGTTAAAAAAAAAAAACTGGACAAGTTTCCCAAGGAAGAAATCACAATTGCGACTTTTGTAAGGTCCTACTAGCAAAGTACTAGTACATCATTAGCATTCAACTCCATCATTTCCTCGCAGAATAACTGTTTACCTCGGCAACCACCGACGCAGCCAGTACTACTGTACAGTCCCCTCCCGTAGCTTTAATTCACACTTCACGGCCCACTCCACTCCCATCTTCTAGAAGTAGAGCTCCATTCCCCCCAGATGGCGTTCCTCTAGTAGCAACCCAGAGCTCTCCAGGAACACCCCGCCGGCGACAATGGCGGCATGCAACAGCATGTTCGTGTACAACATCCTGGGGCTGGCCTCCCTCGGGGCAGTGTTCTACTTCTCCCTCCTCGGCGAAGTGGACCTCCGCTTCCCGGGCCTCATCCCGTCCTCCGGCAGCTCCTCCCAGCCCCAGCCCCACGACGCGTCCCTCCCCTTCGTGGAGCGGCGCGGCGTTCAGCTGTTCCTGGAGGGCCGGCCATTCTACATCAACGGGTGGAACTCGTACTGGCTGATGGACCAGTCCGTGGAGCCGTCGAGCGGCCACCGCGTGACCCGCATGTTCCGCTCCGCCGTCGGGATGGGGCTGACGGTGTGCCGCACCTGGGCCTTCAACGACGGCGACTACAACGCGCTGCAGGTGACCCCGGGGCACTTCGACGAGCGCGTGTTCGAGGCGCTGGACCGGGTGGTGGTGGAGGCCCGGCAGCACGGCGTGCGGCTCATCCTGAGCCTGGCCAACAACCTGGAGGCGTTCGGCGGGAAGACGCAGTACGTGAAGTGGGCGTGGGACGAAGGCGTCGGCCTCACCTCCTCCAACGACTCCTTCTTCTTCGACCCCGCCATCCGCGACTACTTCAAAGTCTACCTCAAGGTAAAATTGGTTGCAGTTGCAGGCACTCATCAAGGGAACCCAGATAGAGCTAGACGAAACGAATCTGTTAGTAGAAAAAAAGTGTCGGTGGCAATTTAACAGTAGTAGTTAAAGTTGGGTTAATTGTTTGCCCTTTCGGCGCAGGCATTGCTCACAAGGACGAACCACTTGACGGGGGTGCAGTACAAGGACGACCCTACCATCCTGGCATGGGAGCTGATGAACGAGCCCAGATGCATCACAGATCCGTCTGGTAACACTCTGCAGGTGAGTCCAATTCTTTGTAGGAATTTGGTCTGTGAATTTTGATTGTTTGCCTGGTTATGGTTTGGTGGATTGTGCACACAATGCTCTGAACTGAAGTTGTGATTTGGGGGACAGCGTTGGATCGAGGAGATGGCGGCGTACGTGAAGTCGATCGACAGGAGGCATCTGCTGACCGTCGGCACGGAGGGGTTCTACGGCCCGACGAGCGCCCCCGACAAGCTGAGCGTCAACCCGGGGCACTGGTTCAACAACTACGGCCTGGACTTCATCCGCAACTCCAAGATCTCCGACATCGACTTCGCCTCCGTCCATCTCTACCCCGACAACTGGTACTTAACCATCACCCGCTCATTTCCCCTCTCTCTCAAGTGTCAAGCAGAAGCGCTCTGGATTAACAGATCCAAAATTGCAGGCTGCACAGCGCCACTCTCGAAGAGAAGCTCAAGTTCGTGACGCAGTGGGTGCGCTCCCACTTCGAGGACGGGGACAAGGAGCTGCACAAGCCGGTCCTGCTGGCGGAGTTCGGGCTGTCGCACCTGGTCAAGGGCTTCGACCAGTCCCACCGCGACGCCTTCTACAAGGCGGTGTACGACATCGCGCACGAGTCGGCCAAGAAGGGCCGCGCGGGCGCCGGCGCCATGGTGTGGCAGCTCGCCGCCGAGGGCATGGAGGAGTACATGGACGCCTTCGCCATCGTGCCCAGCGAGCGGCCGTCGATGCAGAGGCTGCTCAGGGAGCAGTCGTGCCGGCTGGCCGCGCTGAGGTACGGGGAGGCGGATGCCAGGAGGACGCTCAGGACGGTGTGCGCCTGAACGGAATCTCTCTGACGCAGGTTGTGTGTGTGTGTGTGTGTGTGTGTGTGTGTGTGTGTGTGTGTGTGTGTGTGCTCCGAATGGAATCGGCACGAAACGGATCGAAGAGAGATCCGTCGTCTCGTGCATGTGCCGGCCCGTGACACGAATCGGCGCCGACGTCGGCAGATCTGCCAACCGAACCACCCGCTGTTTCCGTAGTTTTTTTTTTTTTGCTGTGCTGTACTTTGTATGTGTGCCCTTGACCTTTGATATTGAAGTCATTGTCGAGTGGCAGAAGAGGCCAATTATATAGTATAGTCCTCAAATAGTGTTTTTTTCCCTGCACCAAGAGATATTTATGTGTATGTAAGCGTAAGATAAGAAATGGGGCATGTTCCTGCGTGGAAATGGAACACCTTCAGATCTTTCGCCATTTTCATTGTGCATCTGCATCTGCTTTGTATTGACCGGTCAGGATGTGTAATCGCTTTACTCAATTGCTCACACCCAGGAGAATGTAACGATCCTAGCTAGTGGTGACACCAAATAGCTAGTGGTAACGATACCGGCGATACAAGGAATTGGAGTTTTGGGAGAGAGAGGAAGAAGCAACAGATAGAGAGAAAGTTGTGTTTTACACACTAATGGTCTTTGGTAGCCAGCCATTACACTTTTCCGCCACATATGGTGAAGCCTCTGTCTGGCCGGTGCCACCCACCCAACTCATAGCTAGGCTCAATCCATTTAGGACTTTAGCTAGGTCACGTCTTGGGCGGTGGTCGTGACATTCCCCTCTCCATGATATTCGGCTTGACCCCAAGCCAGAGCAAGAGGAAACTCTTGCATCAGCCGACGCTTGGTCTCCCAGGTTAGCCACGGATTCGGCAATCCAGTCCACTGAATCTGCACAAGAGTAATGGTATTGTGTCCTGCAATAATATGCTTGGTATATATTACCTAGAACGGAATCGGAGTAGCATCCAAGGTAGCACATTGAGAAGGAAGATCTTGATGAGCAATGGTGTTGATTGGAAGTGCATTCTTCAACAACGAAACATGAACCACTAGGTTTATATGATTGCCCGCTGGTAATTGTAACTTGTAAGCCATACCACCTACTTGCTAAAGAATAACATATGGTCCAAAGAACTTGTAGCTCAACTTCTGATTAGTGCGGCGAGCTACATACATATGTACATATGGCTGCAATTTGAGATAAACCTGACCACCAACCTCAAACTGTCTTTTAATCCTCTTCTTATCTGCATGAATTTTTATCCTCTACTTTGCCCGCAACAGGTTTTGTTGTATAAGTCTCTGCATGTCATCTCTATCTTTCAACCATGTTACCAAATCAGGGAAATATTAGAAGGTGTATCTTGAATGCCAAAATGTTCTTGTTTATGTCCATACAACACCTCAAATGGAAACTTGTTCAGGGCTGAATGAAAGGTGGTATTATACCAAAACTCAACTAAGGACAACCATTTGGGCCACTTAATTGGACAAGCTTGTGTCATGCACCTCAAATAAGTTTCCATGCATTGATTCAACCATTTCTATTTGGCCCTCAGCCTGTGGATGGTAACTTAAACTCATGTTTAATGTTGTATAATTGTTGCCAAAATGCACTAGTGAACACTTCATCTCTATCCAAATCAAGACTGAAGGTAACCCGGGTAGCTTGTAAATTTTTTCCACATATATCCGAGCTATAGATGATGCAATATATGGATGGGACTAGGGAATGAAATGTCCATATTTGGTGAACTTATCAATGATCACCAAATTTTTGTCATAGATACCTTCAACAAAATCCAAACTGGTAATTTCCCAGGCGTTGATTGGAATTTATAAGGAGTGCAATATGCCCGGAGTGCCTACATGTTCTAACTTGGCTTGTTGACAAACTCCACAATGTGCTATGATACGTCGTAAACGTATCTATAATTTTTTATGCTCCATATTTGTTTTGTATTAATTATCTTATGTTTTGTCTATACTTTGAGGCATTTTTATACATTTTCTAGAATTAACCTATTAACAAGATGCCATAGTGTCAGTTCTTGTTTTCTGCTGTTTTTGGTTTCAGAAAAGCTAGTAAAAAAATATTCTCGGAATTGTACGAAACAAAAGCCGAAGTCAATATTTTACTGTAACGAAGACGGAGTCTAGAGGGGGGACGAAGAGGCGCCACAGAGCGGCCAGACCACCCCATGGCGCGACCAAGGGTAGGCCCACGCCAGGGCATGGTGTGGGCCTCCTGGTCCTCAACCAACCTTGCCCCTTCGACTATATAAACACCCCGAGGAGAATACCCTAAGGATCCGATCAGAAATCCACGAAAAAGTCCGTAGCCGCCACCACCATCGTCCCTAGAACGGGATGGATCTGAAGCTCTTCTCGGCACCCTGCCGGAGAGGGGAGATCATCCTGGAGGCCTTCTTCATCACCATGCCAGCCTCTAGAGTGATGAGTGAGTAGTTCATCCTTGTACTATGGGTCCATAGCAGTAGCTAGATGGTCGTTTCTCCTCTCTATGCTATCATGTTTAGATCTTGTGAGCTCCCTATCATGATCAAGATCATCTATTTGTAATCCTACATGTGTTTGTTGGGATCTGATGGATATTGAGTACTATGTCAAGATTGATTATTGATTCTATCATGTCTATGTTATTTGTGATCTTGCATGCTCTCCGTTGCTAGTAGCTACTCTGGCCACTTATTTGCTTGTGACCCCAAGAGGGAGTATTTATGCTGGATAGTAGGTTCACGTCTCTAGTAATCTGGGGGAGTAACAGAAACCTCTAAGGTTGTATATGTGTTGTTGCTACTAGGGAGAAAACAAAAATCCTTTGTCCAAGGGCAATTGTATTGTTTACTTTACACACTTTGCTTAATGCAATTATCTGTTGCTTGCAACTTAATACTGGAGGGAGTTCGGATGATAACCTGAAGGTGGATTATTATTCATAGATGCAGTTGGATTACGGTCTATGTATTATGTTGTAATGCCCAAACGAATCTCATAGAAATCATCATGACATGTACAAGCATTGTTATGCATTCTCAACTTGTCAATTGCCCAACTGTAATTTGTTCACCCAGCATGTTATTTATCTTATGGAGAAACACCTCTAGTGAACTGTGGACCCCGGTCCATTCCTTCCCACTGATATTCAATCTACTACTAGTGTTTAGTTTTTGCAATTACTACAAGCAATTACTTTCTTCCACACTATACGTTTAATCCCTTGTTTTCAGCAAACCGATGAGCTTGACAACCTCACTGTAAGTTAGGGAAAAGTATTATGGTTGTGTTGTGCAGGTTCCACGTTGCTAGCAACGCCTTGGGAGTTGTTTCCTTTCTCCCACTGGTTAAATAACCTTGGTTTCACAACTGAGGTAAAACTTGCTGCTGTGCTCATCACACCTTTCTCTTGGGGTTTCCCAACAGGCTCTACAGTAACCGAGCCGCATCAAGATTTTCTGGCGCCGTTGCCGGGGAGATACAAGACAACTTCAATCTCTTCCTCCTCGTCAAAAATCCTTTCTGGGAGTAAGAAGATTTCTGCAAGGGGAGTCTCTCGCAACCAATCTCTTTACTTTGTTTTTGTTTTGCTTAGTTTATTTTGCTTTGTTTGGTTTACTTCTTTTTATCAAAAACACAAAAAAATTAGTTCCTTCTTTAGTTGTTATTTTGTTACCTTGTTCTTAGCTCATCATGTTGATCTCTAAGTTCACCCTGAAAGACCTTTGAATAGGTAGTGTATCTATAATTGGAAAGATAATATTGAATAATTCTTTAATCATGTAAGCATAAGGATATTAAGGATAGATCCTTAGCAGAACATGCTCCAAATTATGAAACTGCTGCACCTTCTTTAGTTCACATGTTGGAGGCTAGGTTTGTTAACCTTAACCCCATGATGCAGGTAATGTTTTTAAACTTAATGATATTTAGGACACTAAAAAGAGAGATTTTATCCTGGAAACTTTGCTTAAAGAATTTAATGATATTGCTATAGAAGCTAGAAAGGTCTTTGATCGTTTTAATATGCTAGGCTCATGTGTAGATGTTATTGGTACACTATAAAAGTTGGACAAAACCAAACCCAAAAATGGGGAGGAAATTAAAATACCAGTACCTTTTAAACTTGTAGGAATGCATGAAGCCTTGGAAAAGAATTTTGATTAGATTGTTCCTGAAAACCCATTTGATGAAAATAGTGAACCCAAGTGTATTGAGAGAGGATCCTCTGGAAATTATTTGGATAAGATACCTTGCCTTGTTGAGGATATTTCTGGTATTGATCTTAATGCTTCTTCATTTTAAAATACTTGATTTTTTGCTTTCTATGCCTAGCTGAAAGGCGTTAAAGAAAAGCACTCTTGGGAGATAACCCAAATTTTATTTCAGTAAGTTTTTCTTTTGTTAAGTCTTGGAAGTTATTGCCTCTGCAATAACTTCTCCTTATCCTTTTTGTTTGGTTTTTGTGCCAAGAATAGCCTCTAATGAGAGGGAAGTAAGATATGGGGAAGTTGCTGTCCCAAAATAGATTTCTGTGCTTCACTGTAAAAAATCGTGAAAAATCCCAGTGAGCTAAAAAAATTTGTGTGCATGCCCCTGGTATTTACCCAACTTTAATTAGTTTTGCACTTTTCTATTTGAGCAACAGAAGATTTTCAAAAAAAATCAGTCTTTACCTGCTGGTCCGTTTTGACAGATTTCTACCATTATTTGCATTTGCTTCTTAATTGGTTTCTTTTTGAGTTATCTTTGATCACTTGAGCTTTTTAAAAGGAGTTGATACATCACCTTATGTTTTAATGGGTGCTTTAATTGAATTGAAACTGAACTCAAAGGCTTATTATCTTGAATACACAAATGTTGCTAATGAAGATTGTGTGAAGTTTTGTATGAAGGAAATTTTCAAGTGTAGGGAGAGAATGGTATGATGAGATGAAGTATGGACAAAAGCTCAAGCTTGGGGATTACACCCATGTCACCCCAAGAAATATGCAAGAGGTATAAGCGTCAAAGCTTGGGGATGCCCAAGGCATCCCCTTCTTCATCAATAAAAATCTCAGGTCTTCTTTCAAGACACTTTATTTTTATTGCTTCATGCACTATATGTTGTTCTTGGAGCGTCTTTGTTTTTGTTTTAGTTTTCTTTTGTTTTGTTTGCTGCAATAAGTTGGTCGGACCCCAAAACACCTATTTTGAATAAGTCACACCTAGTTCTTCATTGCCTAGAACACTCTAGTTTTCACTCCTATTGTTCTATGAGTGTTCACTTTTGCTAGCACTGCGTTTAGCTTTAGTTTTCTTATGCTTTTTGCTTAGAGCTTTTTAGTTATTCTTTGTAGTTACGTGAAACAAGCTCTCTGATCTTTATTGATTATTATCTTTGTGAGTTGTTTCAAATAAGTCGATTGGTGTTGGAAAAGAGTAGAAAGTTTCATGCTTATAGTGGTACAAAAGGAAGCTTGTTTTGACTGTGACTTAGACTTTATCATGTCATGTAGATGTTGATTTGACCATAAGCTTAGTGATTATTGTTGTAGCATGACTTGTTTCAAACAATTGAGATTGCTTAATGTGCCATGAAAGAATCATGCGTTGTTTTAGCATACAAAAGCATAATATTGTGGTATTCTCCTTTGATGCTTTATTTGGGTTGACTTGGCACATGCTTACACCATGTTATGACTATGAACCAGTCACCTTAGCCTCTATGATCATTTAGTTTTTGACTTGTGATACCACTTTATGCTTTGATTAACAATGTTTTGTTGCTCTGCATGATTATGGCCATTATTGCTCTCTTAGTTGGTCGCTCCTAGTCTTTTGCTAGCCTCCACCTGTACTGTGTATGAGCTCTACTCGTGCAACCAACTCCCAAGAAACCAAGTTATTCTAAAGAGTCCGCTATAAATTCCTATGCATTGTGTGTTACACCATTCCAAGTATATCCATGTGTTTGTCTATCTTCCAAATTAAACTTTTGTTATGTGAAAATTAGTGATTAAAGCTCTCACGAATTTGATGGCACACTTTATTTTCTTGCACTTAATAAACTTTAACCATTGTGCCTATCTATGTTGCTTATATGATTGCAAATTATAAGTTGGGAGTTAGCAGAACCATGTTTTCATGGGGAACGCTTTCGACGTTGCACTTATTCTATTTAGTTGATATCATATTCTTTTGTTTATGGATATCGGTGGTGTGAAATAAAAGGGGAGCTTGTAAGCTCATGGATTTTGTATATGTGTTAGAGAAACGCCTGGGCGGCTAGCCTAAGCCATGCCTAATCATGGTGGAAACTTGCAGCATAACCATAGTGGCATTGTATGAAGCATCTTCAATAAAAACCTATGCAAATAGCAAGTAAAAAGATCGCCGAGATGCTCACTGTCTGTTGCCTTGTCATTTGATATGGGATAGCTCCTGTGTCAAGGGGCAAGGGGTACCCCGTTGGTGGTTCGCTATGATACACATATATTTACAATGACAAGAACTTGCTTGTGACCAAAGTTGAGTAGCATGAGGTTCGATACTCGTACGCAAGGGGCATGAGATTTTCAACTTGTGATATGTCAAGCATATACTCATATTTGTGTCACTTTAACCTTAATCACTTCAAGATGCTTATGATAGGGGCAATGAGAGGTCAAAGATAGTAAGTACCATAATTTTTGGAAGCTCTTTATGAAACTTGAAATCCCTACTTCCTTTGTGAAGGGCCTTTGTTTTTTACTTTTTGCTGAGTCTCCATATTCTATCTTTATGCACCAATTAAGAGAGCATAGTTTTCATTCTTAGTTCAATGTGCATTGTCCCAAAACTTGTTGATTGATTCATAATTATGGTCTTGCTTGTTCTTAAATTATTTGTATCTAGTCACCCTTATGAACTTTGAACGTGTCCTATGCATTTATGTTTTGCTATTCCATGAAGGACAAGATGATTGCCACTCTTACTATGTTTTCTATATGTGAAACAAACAAATGTCTTTCAATGCATTGTTATTCATGATCTTTTGTTTGTGAAAACTTTCATGTTGCAACATAGTTGCTATGTCTTATTGTTAGAACTATATCTTTCATGCTTATGTTAAAGTACTTTGATTCCAGCTATCAATGCTTTACAATACCTTGATCAAGATTGTGATGGTGCATGTCAGCTCAAAAATTATTACTTTTATCACTTACCTACTCGAGGACGATCAGGAGTTAAGCTTGGGGATGCTTGATACGTCATAAACGTACCTATAATTGATGCTACATGCTTGTTTTGTACCAACTATCTTATGTTTTGTCTACACTTTGAGGCATTTTTATACCTTTTATGAAACTAACCTATTAACAAGATGCCAGAGTGCCAGTTCCTATTTTCTGCTATTTTTGGTTTCAGAAAATCTAAGAAATATTATCGGAATTGGATGAAACAAATGCCGAAGTTAATATTTTACCGTAACGAAGACGGAGTCCAGAGAGGGGACAAAGAGGCGCCACAGGGCGACCAGACCACCCCATGGTGCGGCCAAGGGTGGGCCCACGCCAGGGCATGGTGTGGCCCCCCTGGTCCTCAACCGACCTTGCCCCTTCGCCTATATAAACACCCCGAGGAGAATACCCTAAGGAACCGATCAGAAATCCACAAAAAAGTCCATAGCCACCGCCACCATCGTACCTAGATCGGGAGGGATCTGAAGCTCTTCCCAGCACCCTGTCGAAAAGGGGAGATCACACTGGAGGCCTTATTCATCACCATGCCAGCCTCCAGAGTGATCCGTGAGTAGTTCATCCTTGGACTATGGGTCCATTCCAGTAGCTAGATGGTCGTTTATCCTCTTTGTGCTATCATGTTTAGTTCTTGTGAGCTGCCTATCATGATCAAGATCATCTATTTGTAATCCTACATGTTGTGTTTGTTTGTATCCGATGGATATTGAGTACTATGTCAATATTGATTATTGATTCTATCATGTCTATGTTATTTGTGATCTTGCATGCTCTCCGTTGCTAGTAGCTACTCTGGCCAAGTATTTGCTTGTGACTCCAAGAGGGAGTATTTATGTTGGATAGTAGGTTCATGCCTCTAGTATTCTAGGGGAGTGACAGAAACCTCTAAGGTTGTAGATGTGCTGTTGCTACTAGGGAGAAAACAACAATCCTTTATCCATGGGCAATTGTATTGTTTACTTTACACACTTTGCTTAATGCAATTATCTATTGCTTGCAACTTAATACTGAAAGGGGTTCGGATGATAACTTGAAGGTGGATTATTAGTCATAGATGCAGTTGGATTATGGTCTATGTATTATATTGTAATGCCCAAACGAATCTCAAAGAAATCATCATGACATGTACATGCATTGTTATGCATTCTCAATCTGTCAATTGCCCAACTGTAATTTCTTCACCCAGCATGCTATTTATCTTATGCACCTCTAGTGAACTGTGTACCCGGTCCATTCCTTCCCACTGATATTCAATCTACTGCCTATCGTTTACTTTCTGCAATTACTACAAGCAATAACTTTCTTCCACACTATACGTTTAATCCCTTGTTTTCAGTAAACCGGTGAGCTTGACAACCTCACTGTAAGTTGGGACAAAGTATTGTGGTTGTGTTGTACAGGTTCCACGTTGCTAGCAACACCTTGGGAGATGTTTCCTTTTTCCTTCTGGTTCGATAACCTTGGTTTCACAACTGAGGGAAAACTTGTTGCTGTGCTCATCACACCTTGCTCTTGGGGTTTCCCAACAGGATCTATAGTAACCGAGCCGCATCATGCTACATAATCCTTACATTTTTCTTGAGACTAGGGAAATTAAAGAGTGATTTGATTTTATGATAGGTAGCTGTGAATCCATTATGTCCCCCAATACCACTATCACGTAAAGCCAAAAGAATATCATGTTTAGCATGAGTATGACTACCTAACTAAATCTTGCCATGATGTTTAATGATACCATCATGAACGGAATATCGTTATGCATCTAGCCTGACAATGATCAGTTGTGTTAGCAATTATTTTACTTGTGGGTCAGACAAGTAACTTACAGTTAATATAACTAACCATCTAGGTTTGATGACGGATAAAGCTTCAATTCATCATGAACTTGTACCCTGGAGAAGGTATCAATTGTTGTATTAGTAACACCTAACTTGTAGATATTGTAACCCCAATAACTTGAAAAATAATTTCTGTTGAATTGAATTGGTGAGTAACCGAGACTCCAAATGAATCAAGATTTTATGATCTATGAAAATAGTGAACTACCTATGTTGTGAGTACTACTTCCATTTCTCCACAACCATAATTACTGCCAAACACTCTTTCTCATAAGTTGACAATAATTGGGATCTAGGACAGAGTGCTTTGCTTAGATAAATAATTGGGTGTCCTTTTTGAGATAACAATGCTCCAATCCCTACACCAGAAGCCTTTGTATGAATACCAAATGCATGCTGAAAATCTGGCAATGCCAGCACTTCAGCATTAGCCAAAGCTGCTTTGAGAGCCAAAAAATTCTTTCTCGGTACCAGTTATCCAAACGAAATGAACATTTTTCTTCAACAATTCAGTGAGTAGGTTACCGATAGAACCATATGTGAAATAAACTTACGGTAGTACCTAGCTAGTCCCAAAAAAGGCTCTCACATGCTTAATAGTAACAAGGACATGCCAAGAATCAATTGCCTTAATCTTGGCAGTATCAATGGCCACACCTTAAGCACTAATCATGTGTCCTAAGTATTCTAATTGTAATTGGGTAAAGAAGCACTTGAATTTCTTGATAAAAATCGATGTTCTGATAAAACCCTAGACACTTGTCGAAGCAATGCTTGGTGTTGAGCTAGTGTAGTAGTATATAAAAGGATATCATCCATAAAAATGAGAACACCTTTTCTTAGAAGATGTGTGAAGATCACATTCATTGCTGAATGAAAGGATGCTGATGCATTAGTGAGGAAAAATGGGACAACTTTAAATTTCCAGTGTCCATGATGAGTTTTGAATTTAGTTTTAAATTCTTCCTCTTTTGCTAATCTAATTTGGTGATATCCACGTCTTACTAGATCTAGTTTAGGTAAATACTTGGCACCAGCCAGCTCATCTACCACAGGAAGAGGACATTTATTATTCACTATTAAGGTATTTAAATACTTGTAACCCACACATTCTCTAGCGTCCATCTTTGTTCTTAACTAGAATGACTCGAGGGCATAAGGGCTATTGCTAGGTTGGATGGCTGATGGCGCCTTGTTGACGCCTCGTTGGGAAACCCCAAGAGCAAGGTGTGATGAGCACAACATCAAGTCTTCCCTCAGTAAGAAACCGAGGTTATCGAACTAGTAGGAGGAAGGAAACGTCTCAAAGGTGTTGCAAGCAACTTGGAAACCTGCACAACACAAACTCAAGACTTTGCCGCAACGAATAGTGAGGTTGTCAATCTCACTGGTTGCTGTAACAAAGGATTAACTGTATGGTGTGGAAGGTAATGGTGGTTTGCAGAAAGTAACAGTAATAGTGGAAGATGTATCAATGGTAAAGATTGGACCGGGGTCCATAGTTCACTAGAGGTGTTCTCCTTAGATAAACAAACATGGCATGCTGGGTAAACAAATTACAGCAGGGCAATTGACAGGACTGAGCAAGGCATAACAATGCAATACTAGACATTCATGATCCTATGAGATTAGATTGGGCAATACAACAAGATACATAGACCACCATCCAACTGCATCTATGACTAGAAATCCACCTTTAGGTTATCATCCAAACCCCCTCCAGTATTAAGTTGCAAGCAACAGATAACTGCTTTAAGCAAAGTGTGTAAGGTAAACAATCTACACTTTCCATGAACAAGAGACCGTTATTTTCTCCCTAGTGGCAACAACACATCTACAACCTTAGAGATTTCTGTCACTTCCCTTAGATTAAATAGAGGCAGGAACCCACTATCTAGCATAAATACCCCCTCTTGGAGTCACTAGCATCTACTCGGCCAAGATAGCTACTAGAAACAGAGAGCATGCAAGATCACAAACAACACAGACATGATAGAATCAATAATACAAAACCATTAATCAATCCGACATAGTAATCTCAATATCCATCGGATCCCCACAAACACAACATGCATGATTACAAATAGATGATATCTTGATCATGAACGGAGCTCACAAGATCTAAACATGATAGCACAAAGGAGGAGATACAACCATCTAGATACTACATCGACCCGTAGTCCAAGGTGGAACTACTCACGCTTCATACCGGAGGCTGACATGATGAAGAAAAAGGCCTCCGGGATGATCTCCCCTCCGGCAGGGTGTCGGAAAGAGCTTCAGATCCCCTCGACCTAGGGACGATGGTGGCGGCGGCTACAAACGGTTTCATGGAATATTGATCGGGTACTTAGGGTTTAGGCCTCAGGGGTGTTTATAGGCGAAGAGGCGAGGCAGGAGGGCCGCCAGGGCGGCTGCACCCCCCAGGCATGGGGTGGGACCACCCTTGCGGTCAGGGGGTGTGGCCCCCTGGTGGGTCTCCTCTGTCTCGTATTCAGGCTTCGTGTTCCCCACGGTAAAATATTGACTTCGGCTTTTGTCCCGTCCAATTCCGAGAATATTGATTTTCTGCCTTTCTGGAACCAAAAATAGAAGAAAATAGGCAACTGGCACTGCGGCATCTTGTTAATAGGTTAGTACCAGAAAACATATAAAAACACCTCAAAGTGTAGACAAAGCAAAGCAAAGTAGATACTAAACACGCATGGAACATCAAAAATTATAGATACGTTTCTAACGTATCAGGCTTCATTGACTTTATCGAAGAACTTGAGCTGTTGATGACGATTCCCTTGAGCATAAGTTGATGTAGGCGTTGTCTATATTGGCTTCAGAATCTAGCAAGGGTTAATAAGATATGTTGAGTACGAGCGTACTCATCAAGTTCACTAAAAAGGATTGTTTGATGCACTAACTACAGCCACAAACCATAGATCATAGGCCATGCAGGTTTTTGTAAACATTTCTTCAAAGGTTGCTTTTATTCTGAAAAGCTATGTCCATCAGCCTTCATAGGTTTACCAGAACTTTCATCGAGTTCCTTTACTGCCGCGTTCGTAGCTCCTTCCCGGAACAGGGAGTAACGAGTTATAGTTCTTACACTCTGCAGAGGTGCGTTACTTTTCCCATGAGAGATCTTAAGATTTATTGCACATCCGGGAGTATGTCCCCATTCAAAGTTCCATGGTTTGAGGCCCAACCTAAGATCCAAGCTAATCACTGCCCTTCTCCGTGACCCCACATAGAACACGACCCCACAAGCAGAACGACCTTTGTTAATCCGCATAGTAGATTACTATGGTTGACTCCTTATGGACTCCAGTGAGCAGACAAGAACCTGGTCGCCCCCATCAATATGAGGGCATACCTACGATGGTCTCTCAGGGATAGTCTAGACACCAATATCATGGGGAACTAAGGGGTCCCACCCATGCCGAGCCTCATAAGGTACACAACGTCACGAGATGGTCATCCATTCATGTGAAAGGAAGAAGATCACGGTTAACGCGTAATATACGATGCAAGAATCACTGGCGATATTGGTTGTTAAATCCTAGATAATATGTTCCTTTACCACCGGAACTTTCATAGTAGGTTATTACCTCATGTAAATAACCTATAATCATATTATTATGAAAATAGTGTTTTCTGACCTTTTTGAAATGCAGGTGATGAAAACACTTGATTTGCAAAATACTTTACAGAAAATAATCAAAGGACATGAGCAAGTGTGAACTTGCCTTTTGTGATTGCAAGATTATGCACTCACGGTCTTCGAGATAATATAAGATCCAATATCTGAAATCAACATCATTTGTCCGATAAGGAATAATGTTTAAAGAAGCAAGATGCTATTATTCATAGTAATGTAATGCAATTTGATAAACTCGAATCCCCAGAATAAACGTTGTCCTAGGTTTTGGATACTGGAAATGGTTTCTTTGTAACGTTTTGCTCTTTTAGATAAGTTTCACACTTGTGCTTCTTATTAAGGCTTGTGAGTGTGTGAAACAACATGTAATTATAATATCATACAACAATAAGATATAAAAATGTGGAATGCTACTCAAAGACTGCTATATAAGAATTGTTTTAACTTCAAATTTTACTTTACAAGTAATGGCATTTATATAGAACTTAAGTGTTAACAATCCTAAATATACAAGTAAAGTATAAAGCAATGTGATTATGATTAATTTTCATCCGTTGACTATGATAAAAGGCATTGAGTTTAGTTGTTAAGAGTTAGAGATATTATTACAAAATTTGTTGTTTGAAGTGGCAAAAAGGATAACCTTCAAAGAAAAGGTTTCTTTTCTAAGGTTTAAACAATATTTATGGTTAATAGAATATGGCCGATGTCTTTTGGTGTTTACTCGGTTAGTTTGGTCTTGAGATGCATTAAGTCTTAATCAGACCAAAGTAAACTATAAAATACATAATAAAACCTTTAACATGGTGTTTATAGTCTTGTAGACTAAAGTTTAACTTTAAGGACATAGATGGACTTAAGGTGTAATGCTTATGATATTTGTACTTTGTTCACTTCATAATGTTTCCTTAGAGTTACTTAAGAATGGTGTTACTTCTATTTGAGTAGTGGTTTCTTAATATTATAATGGAATAGAATCATTTATCTCCTTATAAACGTGTGGTTATGGTTTGTGAGTAAGTAAATAATATTACTTAACTACTCATGAATTTTCTTTGGATTTATAATATGTTCATAATTTTGTGGTTGAAGTAATGGTAAAAGATTTTATTAAGCCAAAATAATAATCTTGAGAATTTAAAATTTGATTACTTCTTTTGGAAAATAGTATATACTTATTGTTAAATAATAATTCAACAAAATTATACTTTAAAATGTGTTAAACTTATTTTGACTTCACATTATCAAAACATAGGCCTAATATTATTTTTATACCTCAAAGGAATAATTTTTAGTAATATTAGTAATTTTTATTTATGCTTATATGAATTATCAATTGAGGAAATAGTTTTAAATTCAAGTTATTACAGTATTAGATTTTTACTTACTTCAAAAGTGGAATGTTATATTTTTAACATGTAGATTTTTTGTGTGATCATTTTGGTATATTACATTTATTTTTGTGATTTATAAATAATAAGATATGATTTTTATAAGATTTATTACTTTATAAACACTTAATAAATAATATATATTTAATTAAGTGAAATAATAATACATGATTATAGTATTAAATTATAGTTCTTATTTTTCTAAGAATTTTGGTATATTATTTATATTTTTATCATTTACCATTATTAAAATATGAATTATCAAAGTATTATTACTTATAAAACCTTTATTAAATAATAATTGTTTAAATGATTAACATAATAATATTTGATAATAAAATTAAGTTATAGATTTTATTTTTCTAAACATTTTTATATATAATATATATTTTTCTGAATTATAAAATAAAAGATATGAAATTTATAAGATTTAATCATTTTCTAATTAAATTCTAAATGGTAAATACTTTTTACACCGATACTACAGCTAGACCCAGTCACTGACTGGTGGACCAGTGGCCACATCACATGCCCAGATTAGTGAATACATTTGTTACTAAACCTATTTCTACTCACAGTCAATGACAAATGGGACCAGGGCCACGTCACATGCCACATGGGCAAGGACTGGTCAAACGATGGACCAGGTCAACCTCGACGTATGCATGACGTCGCTGTGACGTCAGCACTGGATGATCTTCTCAGATCGGTGATCAATCCATCGATTGGGGAAATGCGGGCTCGCGAGGATGGTCGTGTTCGAAAGAGGGTCTCAAGGCGAACCTATTGGTGGCGGCGTCGCTTAGTTTTGGTCACCGGAGCTACTCCGGCGACCCTCAACTTCGGTGGTCGGTGTCTATACACGGCGAAACGATGATACACGGCGAGAGGGAGAGATTATAGAGCATGGGGAGATGCATACACTCACCCAGATGTCGTTGTGGTAGTCGAAGAGGATGGTGGCGCCCCGATACAAGCTATTTGTCACGAATTACGACGATCACCAACGAAAGGGAATGGCTCGGCTGCATCAATTTGGAGCTCCCCTGACTCGATTAAGTATCCTAAGATGAAGAGGGTGACGCGGAAATTCTCCTCGACCATGCCAAGAACTCCAGAACGACCTCCACTAGAGACGACGAGCGATTCAGTGAGCTAGGGTTTCGGCCCCGAGAGAAAACAGAGAGGAAGATATTGGGCGAGTGGGAGAGGATGAGGATGAGAAAGAGAATGAGCGTCGCGGTGGCGTTCTTATCCTCCAGAGTGACGTCGACGACTGCACGAATCGCGGAGCATCGACGGCGTACGGCGGAGCACTCGCCAGCGAGCTGCTTTCAGTCGACGAGGAAGACGATGATGTTTTGTGGAAAACCCCCTAGAAGTTCTACTAATTCAATCTGCAGTCCCTCCTTGGTCCCACTAGTCAGCCATAGAGAAAGATAGGTCGGGCCGGTTGTTGGGCTGCTACTGGGCCGACGCGAAGTGAGCGTGGAGAGGAAAGGTGCGATGCTGAGCGGCGGTTAAGAAGGTGAGGAAGTGGACCGCAGGCCAATTTCTGGACTGAGTCCTTTTCTTTTTCTTTAGTCTTTTCTGTTTTCTATTTTAACAATTTGTTTTCAATTCAAGTTTCCTCAATGATTTAAATACCATAAATTCTATACAGTATTTTAAATATTCCAAAGGTAATTATACTAGTTGTTTGCCCTAATTATGTTGGTATTTTCAACACTCATAATTACATTAGAAATTATTTATTAAGTATAAGAATTAATAACTAGGGTTTTAGGGTTTTTATAATTTTGTTTAAGATCTGAAAAATTCTCTATAACATTGTTTTCACTTTATTTAGAGTAATGTAGTTTTAAAATTTTAAAAGATAGCTACAGGTTTAATTTATATATATTTCATCATGTGGTAAGACATAGGGTGGTTTATAATTATTGTATCCCCACTTATTCCAAGCTCATATGGAATGAGTGGTTAGAGAAATGGATCAAAGAATGGGCCTCATTAATATAGATAGAATATTTATGAGATGTTGATGAGAAAACTCATTAATAAGTTTAGGGTTTTGAATTATAAGCATTTCCCATAAGTTTTAGATAATTTAATATACTTAATATATTTTTATTGATATGAATAAAGATTAATGGTTAAAACATATTGTCTTTATGTTTGTGATCATGAATGATATCACCTTTTAAAATAGTAAGGTTATTCTCTGGAATGATTTATGAGATAGAATTGATAATTATAGTTTCTAGGCACATATGATTTTAATGTTTTGAGGTGGCAAGATATGCTTAAGTGATTTGCTATAGGAAAATATTACTATAAGCCATTGTGGAAATAATATGATTTATCAAACATATGAGATGGATATTATGTTTGGTTAGAGAATTAAGTTTGACTGTTTACCAAGAATTCCTATCTTCCATACTTTATAATTATTGTTTCTTACTTGAGGAATTCCTTTCCTAGATATACTACTCCTTCATAACCATCATCCTGTGTTAACATGATGAGCTTTACTTCACAAGAATAATCTTCTCAATACTTCCTCCTTCTAAATCCATTTGAAGTCCAATGATCTTGACACTAAAGCTATACATGATTTGCTCATAGAGATAATTCTCATCTCTAGGATATTTCTAATGAATCCAATTCCACTGGGATGATTACTTTCTTACTTCACAATTACTTTATAATTCCACTTATAAATCTCAGAAGCTTGTCACTGAAGCTCTTCATAATCTTTTCATATCTATACTTGGTTATAAGTAGTTACTTTTAACTCCATTCATACACTTCCTTTATCATCCATCACTAATATTACTCCAATAGATTTATATATCCAATTCTACTTTCCTCAAAAGCTTACTATCCTTTAAAAGGAATAACACTACTTCAATAACTCCATGCTACTCTAGCTTCAGCTTAGTCATACTATCTTATCCTTTACTTGCCTCAGTAACTCATACTCCAACTTCACATTATAGTGACTTGTCATGACTAACCTAGGATAACATATCTGTCGTGGTATTGCCGACGAGTACGCCATGGAGGGGTACTCACAGTGCGTGTTTAGAGACGTGGGGTAAGGTGGACGGTTGACGGGTACGAGGTAACACATCTTACCCAGGTTCAGATCCCACAATGGTGGCGGAATCCTACTCCTGCTATAAATCACTATAATGGCAATACGTCGAGTACATGGATCGGTTCGCTGTGCGATTTATGAGTTGTATCGTTCTGACTTGTGCCCTAAAGGCTCCCATAGGTCCGGATTATATAGTCCCAGATCCTAGGGTTACAGGGAAAGTCCTAGTCGGACAGGTTATAGAGTCCTACATAGTATACAATTAGTCTAACGTGTCTTGCACTCCAAGGCTCTGGGTACGTCGGTGACTCCTCCGTAGCCTTCCTTTATTCGGCATGAGCCTCCCTTCTGGATCCATCTAACTAGGCCGCCCAGCAGGCCATGGGCCATGCTACCAACTGTGGGCCACCCGGGTTATCCGGATAGGAGACATGCTATGAGGATACCCATATAGCATATCCCCAACAGTAGCCCCTAGAGAACTCCGAAATATTGCGTCGTCTTGCCCCTTCAAGGTGAATGATCTGTCTAGATGGATGTCGGCAAATTGTCAAGCAATATCTTGTAGTCCTCCCGAGAACCCTGCAATGCTCTCCTCCTTCAACTTGTAAGTCAGAGAAATGCTTGAATCTTCCATCGTACTCTTCTCGTAGCCGGACTAGATCCGTCCATGATGGAATATTCCGATGTGATGGTTCACCTGCTCGTGTCAGCTAGAGCAACATAGACCATAGGTCATCGGCGCCTTGTAACTCAAACATGTAGAGAACACAATCATGTTCGTTTTTCCCGCGCGAAGGATACGAACCGTTGGCTACGGCGGTTGGGAACATGGCGAAATTTCCACGCACACGCACACACGCGCTGTCCATGCAGCAACCATTCGATCGCTTTGCACGAATCTTGACGCTGGGGGTTATAAATTACAACTACGGTGGATTATTACTTTTCACCTCATTCTCCTCCTGCGTCATCGTCTTCCTCCTGCGAGCATCTCCTCGAGCCCTCCGCGCGCATGTGAAAAACCCTAATCTTCCCAATCTCCCAGTCACCACTCTCCCCTTCCAATGGCGAGCAGCAACTCTAACCCATCCATGGAGGCAGCGGCTGACGCCGCGGCGAAGCCGGCGAGCACCGTCCACGTGCCCCCAGAGGGTCTGGTGCTACCAAAGTCCGCGGTGGTGGAATCCACCGGCGGCGACCATAACCCAGCGGCACTGGAGCTGCTGGAGGAAGAGGGTGACTCCCATAAGGGGGATTGGCGCGGCTCTGATATCACCAACAACGATATCAAAGAGCTGCTCGTCAAAGGCTACCTCCCTGCGACGGAGGGACTTGTCTGGCGGGCGGCGCCGGCCGGCGAGGTCACCCCTTCTCCCCAAGCCGGAGAGAAGGTGTACCTCAAAGCTCAATTGGTATGCGACGTTTACCTCCCCATCTCCGACTTCTTCCTTGCTGTCCTCAAGCAATACCGGGTTCAACCTCAAAACCTTCCCCCAATAGCATCCTCGCGCTTAGCAGTTACGTGGCATTTTGTGAGGGTTACCTAGGGATTAGGCCTAGGTTCGACTTGTTCATATACTTCTTTACCATTAAGAGGGAAGCCGGAGCGAGCAAGGACGAGCTCCGGAATTGCGGAACGATTAGTTTTAAGATCCGGCCTGGCTGGCGGTTCCCCGACATCGTCGTCCATGAATCTTGCAAGAACTGGCAGCGGTCATAGTTTTACGGCCCAGATATCCCTCTGGCTGATCAAGAAGATACGTACCCGGACTTCGTCGATGGGGCCGCCACGGAAGCCCCGACATGGAGATCCCAGGCCGCCCTTCCCTCTAACAACGATGCTTCCCGCGCCATAAGGCAGATAGAGTGGTTCGTAGAGATGGGTCTGACCGGGTTGGACCTAGCCATGTACTGGTTCATCAGGCAGATCCAGCCTCTGCAACACCGCACGAAGCTGATGCATGAATATACCAAGGATAGGAAGGATAGCCTTCGCATCTCCATGGACAACTTCTCGAGTTACTCCATCAAGCTCTGCCTCAAGGACATCATCAAGGTGAAGGACAGGAAGCACGGCTTCACCATCACCTTCGACATGTTCGAGTAGGGCAAGTGCCCAGAGGTACCTGTTTATTTTCCGTGTATGACATATACTCCAGTTCTTATGTCTCACCCTTATCATCTCATCTAACACTTTGGGATTTCACTTAACAACTCAAAAGTCTAGAGGAGGATAGCATGGCTGTCCAAATCTATGACCCCAAGATGAAGGAAGTCACCGTCGTGTCCGACGACGATGTCCCGTTGGCGCAAAAGCGGAAGAGCTCCACCTCTGACGCTTCCGACAGAGGCAAGAAGAAGAAGAAGACGGAGGGTGGAGCCTCCAAGAATACTACCGCCACCCTGGAGGCGGAGAAGAGAAAGATTACCCGAATCCCTTTTACCAAAGCACCCACTGTCGTGTAATCTTCTCATCCTCCGACATTGTCCATTGCTCATCTTATTCCTGTACTTATACTTTTGCATGTTTCAGGAAGAAGGCCAGTATCAGTTTGAAGAAGACCTCCAAAACATCGGGGGCTTCTAAAAATATTAGAGTCATGCTACACCATGATGTGTCTCACCAAGCATCTCCCGCCATCGACCCTACCACTCCTAGCATCCAGCCTACCGCCGCTCTGACAAGCTCTCCAGGCAAGGATGCATCTGGCCCTTCCGCCATGGAAGTGGACCCAGGTGTCTCGGCGGATCTTGTCCTTGTCGACGAGCAGGTGACAAAAGAAAGTACTGCTTCCAAAATGGCTAAATCTCTAGCTAAGGATGCCATCGGTAGCAGTAAGCGATGGTGGTAGGCGGAACATCTGTCAAAGGCGGCGCTTCTGCACCCACAATATCCATAGAGCTTCCGAAGATAGTCTACCCGGCGCTTACGCCGAGTAGCTCAACTCTGGCTCCTGGTGTGAATCCAACATCTCCGACTTGTGGTCTTGAGGAGCTTCTCCGGCAAGCAGATATCTTGCGAGGAAATAGCCTTTACTTCAGCAAGTTATTTGTCGAGAGCGATACCAATCTCAAGGTCATCGGTCTTGTAAGTTTTATTTGCCTTTTATATTTCATATGAGTATCCCACTGTAGCCCCCGAGGATTTAGACAGAAAACCATAGGTCTTTGCATCTGAATGCTCTAAGAGTGACTAAGATAGGAAACTTCTCACTGTAGCCCCCAAGTATGTAGTTTGAATGAATTATTCCGGCTAGATACTTTTAGAGTAGCATACGCAGTGTTTGTAAAATTCAATACTGTAGCCCCCAAGCCTCTATTTGAAACTGAACTAGTTCCGACTAGATGCTTAAAGAAAGACTAAGCATGTTGCTGAGTTAAAAACTCTTACTGTAGCCCCCAAGCTTCTAGGTGGATATGTATCCGGCTAGATGCTCCAAGTAGACTAAGTGACTTTAATCTTATTTCCACAGAATGAGAATGCTCGGAGAGGCGTCGCCGACGAGAAGTTCCACAAGATGCGCGCAGAGCTAGAAGCCCAAAAGGGTAAAACTGCCTTGAAGGAACAAATCATCAAGAGCAAGAGTCTGTTTTTCCTTTCGTTTTCGTACTCAAACTTGGTCTTGTGCCATCATTCTCCGACTAATCAACGTGTGTTGTAATTTCTCCGACTTGTAGACACCATCGCCAAGGCCAAGGACATTCTTGAGCAATCCAAGCACATTGAGTTGCTGGATAGCAAAAACAAGATCCTTAAGCAGGAGAGGACTGATACCCTGAAGATGCATGAAGCGTCCATGGCGGACTTGCAGGAGTCTGCCTACACAGAGATAAACCACTTGAAGGAGGAGATTGCGATGCTTAAGGAGCAAAAGAGAGCCGCCGATGAATAAAATCAGTGCAATATTGATGCATACAAGATCCTCCGACAAGAACGAGACTCTATGGCGGAGACGCTCCAGCAAGCCGAGGCGAGCATCTTTGGTAAGTGATTCTCCGTCTTGTGCTTCTGTAAGGCAGGTACTTTGAACTTTGTGTCACTGAACTCATCTGCTCCTTTGTCGAAAATGCAGCTCCTATTGGTTTAACCAAGTCGCCTCCTCCACCAAAGGAATGCATGGTCCTCGCCGGCAACTTCATCAGCACCGCCATCAAGCAAGCCAAGGAGATCGCCAAGCCCCTCAATATCAATATCAAGGGAGTGGACTCCGTGATGAAGTACTCGAAGATCTTGCGTCAAGCCATCGAGCGTATCGTAAGCTGGAAAGCTTCATGTACTCGGGATGGCGCAAGGATGTCTCTGGCGATGGTCAAGGCGCACTATGAAAACGCCGACCTCGACACAGTGACCTCAGGTCTTCCCGACGTAGACGATGAAGGCCAGGAGATTGAGCATAAGGCTATCTAGGCATCGCTCGTGGATTATGACACCAGAGTTGCCGAGTTGGTCGATCACAACGTCTTCGTGTCGCTCGAGATCATTGATGGCGATCACCAGAACTCCTCCGAGTCCCTCAGGACCACCGACTTCGAAGATGATGGCTCTCCTGCTGTTGACGATGCTGCCTTGAAGTCTCCTGCGCTAGAGTAATAAAAAACACTTTGTAATATTTGTTTCCTCTGGTATGGTGTATGCAGAAAAACTACTATGTTAACTCAAGGCGGAAAAACAATAGTTGTAATTTCCTGCTACTCAAGTACTGGTTCCAGCATGTAAATATTTTTTAAGCAAGTGCTGGCTTATCCATTACTCTGGTTCTTATGCTTGACCTTTCATGAGTCGGAAGACTCGTAGTCGGAACCATGCGCTCAGGTGATGATGCCCAATGGCACCGTCAAAAACCTAAGCACAAAGACAACAAGTGCCAAAAGTCACTACTCCAGAATCCACATAAAAACAACAAAGAACCTGTAGACCAGAAAACTTAAGCTAACGCCCGTAGGCGGAATTTTCACAAGTGCAAATGCAAAGCTTGTGCATCTGGTGCTCCGACTTAAGCAGAAGAAGTCACATAAATTATCCACGCCATGGGAAGGACCATTCATCATAAGCAAGGCACTGCTCAATGGGTCTTACTACCTCGTTGACAATCGTGAACTTGAGGATAGACCCAGCGAAGATCATAAGCGTAAGCGACGTGACCCGGATGATGACTACCCGGAGCTCGATCGGCCATGGAACATAGCACAACTACGTCCTTTTTACACTTAGCATATTGTTTATCTACTGTGTACCTCCAAAAATGAACACTAAAGGAGGTAAAAGACTCAGGAATATGAGTGAACCAGAGAGATTTATTTCATTGATCATATAAGAGGTACACAGTAGATAAAAAATATGCTAAGTGTAAAAAGGATGTAGCTGTGCTATGTTCCATGGCCAATCTAGCTCTGGGTAGTCATCATCCGGGTCACGTCGCTTACGCTTATGATCTTCGCTGGGTCTATCCTCAAGTTCACGATTGTCAACGAGGTAGTAAGACCCATTGAGCAGCGCCTTGCTTATGATGAACGGTCCTTCCCATGGCGGGGATAATTTGTGTGACTTCTTCTGCTTAAGTCGGAGCACCAGATCCCCTTGTTTAAATGAGCCATGCCGAGCGCGGCGACTATGGTAGCTGCGTAGCTTCTGCTGGTAGATGGCGGATCTTTGGCATGCCAAAACGCCCTATTCCTCGAGAAGGTCCACATCTAGGCGTCTGGATTCTTCAGTGTCATCTTCGTCGTAGGCAGCAACTCTTGGTGAATCGTGAAGGATGTCGAAAGGTAGGATGGCTTCTGCTCCATATACCATGAAATAAGGGGTGTAGCCGGTAGATCTGTTGGGTGTAGTTTGTAAACTCCATAGTACAGATGGTAATTCCTCCGCCCAAGATCCAACTGCTCTATGTAGCGGTGCTTCAAGACGTGGCTTGATTCCCTGTAGAATTAATCCATTGGCCCGCTCAACTTGGCCATTGGACTGTGGATGCGCCACAGATGCTAGGTCAAGTCGCATGCCTTTCTCCCAACAATAAGCTTCCACTTCTCTGAGTGATAAGTTGCTGCCATTGTCGGTGATAATGCTATGTGGGAGACCAAAGCTCACCACTAGATCTCGGACAAACCTAAGCGCAGTTGCCCCATCAAGTTTTCTAATGGGTTTAGCTTCTATCCATTTGGTGAATTTGTCAATTGCTACTAGCAGATGCGTAAACCCACATGGTGTTGTCTGTAATGGACCAACCATGTCTAGCCCCCAGACTGCAAACGGCCAAGTTATTGGTATTGTTCGCAATTCTTCAGCTGGAACATGGGGTTGTCGGGCTTAGTATTGGCATCCCATACATGTCTCAACCAGCTTGTCAGCGTCCGCCTTCGCGGTTAGCCAGTAGAATCATTGCTGGAAGGCTTTGGAGACCAACGATCGAGGAGCGGCGTGATGCCCGCAATCTCCGAGATGGATCTCACGAAGGATGTCAATACCTTCTTGCTGGGAAACACACTTAAGGTATACACCCGTGGTGCTTATTTTGTAGAGTTGTCCATTGATTATGGTATAGCCCTTTGCTCGACGTACTATTTGCCGAATTTCTACCTCGTCGATGGGCAAAGTTCCATGTACGAGATATTCCATGAACAATTTTGTCCAAGCCAGAGGGATCTTTGTCACTGTGTGAACAAAAGAGTCAACTTTATCCGGGTTCTCGGTATCCGCTTCCTTCACGGATGGTGTCCGTAGATATTCCAGAAAAACGCCAGGTGGAATTCGTTTGCGCCCTGATCAAAGCTTAGACAATAGACCAGCCGCCTCGTTTTGCTCCCTAGGTACATACTTGACTTCGTAGCCCAAGAAGCTCTTGGCTATCTCATCCACTTCATCTCAATATGCCGCCATCATAGGGTTCCGCGCGTTCCAGGTGCCAGCCACCTGCTGGGCAACCAAGTCGGAATCTCCACAGCAAACTATGCGCTTGATGCCAATATACTTGGCTACGCGTAGTCCGTGAATGAGTGCTTCATACTCCTCCATGTTGTTCGTAGCCTCGAAGTGGATCTGCAGAACATAGTGGAGCTTCTCCCCCATTGGTGACTGTAGCAGTACACCAGCCCCCGAGCCATTGAGTAGTTTTGATCCATCAAAGTGCATTACCCAGTATTCTGGCTCCGGCATAGGGGTAGCATCTGGCATCTCCATCCAATCTGCAATAAAATCCGCCAAGATCTGTGATTTGATAACATCGTGATACGTCCAAAACGTATCTACTTTCTCGAACACTTTTGCTATTGTTTCTCCTCTAAACTTGTGTGATTTGGATACAACTAACACAGACTGATGTTGTTTTCAGCAGAATTACCTTGGTGTCTTATTTTTGTGCAGAAAATCAACTATCAGGAAAAATACCAGAAAATATGCCAAAAAATATATTTCACAAGAAGACCCACGGAGCCAGAAGACGAGACGGAGAAGGGGCCTGGGGGGCCACACCCCTGCCAGGCGCGGGCCCACCTCTGGTCGCGCCTAGGGGGTGCAACCACCCCAGGAACCCCCTCGGCCTCCCTCTGCGCCTATAAGTTGCCTTTTGACCTAAAAATCAAGGGGGGTTCGATAGTTTTTCAGAAAGAGTTCCGCTCCGCCACCGCCACCAGAAACCAAGATTCGGATCCAGAAACTCTGTTCTGGCACCCTGACGGGACGGGGAATTTGGAGAGGATCATCACCATCGTCATCACCAACGCATCTCCATCAACCACCGATGTTTCCCTCATCCATGAGTGAGTAATCCCCCGCTGTAGGCTTGGGGATGGTATGGATTGGATGAGTTCTATCATGTAATCGAATAAGATCTATTAGGGCATAGTGCCTAGTATCTCTATTAGTGCTATTTGACTTTGTTGCAACTTGTTGTGATTAATGCTTGTCACTAGGGCCTGAGTGCCATGATCTTAGATCTAAACTTATTATTGAATCATTATGATAGTATTGTTTGTGATCTTATCTGCAAGTTGTGTACATATATCATTGTCCGGATCCAAAGGCCCCAAAGTGACAATAATTGGGACAACCGGAGGGGATGGCTGTGGTGTGAGGATCACATGTGTTCATGGAGTGTTAATGCTTTGCTCCAGTGCTCTATTAAAAGGAGCACCTTAATTGCCAGTAGTTTCCTAGAGGCCCCGCTGCCACAGGCTGGCTGGACAGAAGATGTTATGCAAGTTCTCATTGCGAGCACGTATGACTATATTTGGAGCACATGCCTTGGATTGTTTAGTACTTAGATGCTTGTTGTTATTTATCTGCAATGCCCTAGATCTTGAAGTTACATGTTTATACTCGTCCATGCAACGCCCGACCATCCATCCCTATGCCTACTGCACTCGAATCCCACTGTTACCGTTACTGTTACTATTGCTCCTATTTTGCTACTGCTGTTGCTTTGCTGTTACTGCTACAAACTGTTGCTACTGATAAACTTCTGTGAGAAAGAACTATTTCCAGGTGCAGCTGAACTGACTACTCAGTTTTTAAGGCTTGCAAGTATTCTCTGGCTCCCCTTGTGTCGAATCAATAAATTGGGTAATACTACCCGCGAAGACTGTTGCGATCCCCTACACTTGTGGGTCATCAAGACTATTTTCTGGCGCCATTGTCGGGGAGCATAGCTTTATTTGTAAGTTCACTTGGATCTATTATTGTTCACTGCTACTCCTTTCATCACGGGGAAGTATCGTGATGGAAATTTCCCTATTTTACCATCCACTACAAGAAGAGGTACAGTCCTAAACACCTTTGTTGCTCTTGATTCACCGTCTGTTATAAGTAAGCTTGTCACAGCACCACCACATACTCATGCTACACACACTACTACTGCTGCTGAATCTAAAACTACTTTTGATGCTCATGATGTTACTTCTACTATGCTTGATGCGAGTGGTTCACTAGGTCCTTCTCTAGATGCTATTATGGCTAGTCTAGGAAATACCAAAAGTCCTAGTGAAGACACTATTACACCTGTTAGCTCACCTGAGTCTGGAGAGAGTTATGATATTAATGATGGTTACATTGAGTTCACTAATGAATTTGTTGAAGAGTTCCGAAACACACATGGTACTAGTGCTATTAAGAGTCTCCTTGCTAGATGTACCATTATGCCTAAGCTGTCCTCTGATCCTAAGTTCGCCACCTCTCCCATAGATATTAAAGATAAACATTATGATTTCTCTCTTGATTTATCTTATTTAGATATTGTTGAGAAAGAACCTTTTTGTGGGACTGAAAATGAGAGTGCTGTGGCTCATATGAATGAGCTTTCTACTATGAGTTCTTTGTTCTCTGATGATTTTAAGATGCGCAAGTACTTTTTTACTAAGATCTTCCCTTTTTCACTAAAAGGAGAATCTAGGGCTTGGTTTAATAGATTACCTCCTGGTTCCATTGATAGCCCTGATTGCTTGATTTGTTATTTCTTTCAGAAATATTTTCCTCCCAGTGCTAGACATGCTGCTTTGTAGAGACTTTTTGATTTTAAATAGGGAGAACAAGAGAAATTGCATGAGTCATGGACAAGGTTCTGTGCCTTGATTCATGCACATCCTGGATGTCCATTGCCTAAGAATGAGGTTCTTGATATTTATTATAATGGACTAACTGATGATTCTAGGACATACCTAGATAGCTTTGCTGATTGTGTTTTCAGTAAAAGAACTCCTATAGATGCTGAAGAATTAATGGCTAAGATATGCAAGAATTATGATGATTGGACTTCAACTGAGCTTAATACACCTGAGCCTATTACTACTGAACCAATTGTGCCTGAACCAGTTCCAACACCAACACCAAAGAAGAGGGGAATTATTGCATTAAATGATGAAGTGATGAAGGAAGCTAAGAAGTGTCTAAAGGAGAAAGGCATTAGAGCTGAAGATGTGAAGAATCTACCTCCTATAGAATAATTATGTAAGCCAATTCCCCACTCATCTACTATTGAGGTACACTCTCTCCACTTTAATGAAGGTGATATTCCTTATGGTAAGCATCCTGGTCAATGCTTAGAGGAACTTGACACATTTATTGTTAAACAAGGTAATTTTAATAAACAAGTTCAGAATCATTTATTGGAAAAATCTAGAGCTATCCATGAGTTGAAAGATATTGTGGAAAGAACTTCTAATGATATTAAAATGCTTTGTAAACACTTTCAAATGGTTCAAACCCAACTTGATCAACTTGCTAAGGTACAAAAGGATATGCTAGTTAATGCCTCAGGAAATAAACATGCTTATGGAATTAGAACTAGGAGTGGTATAGCTACTCAAGATCCTTTATATCCTGAAGGACACCCTAAAAGAATTGAGCAGGACTCTCAGCAAGTGAGAGTAGTGGTAGTCCTCGTAAGAGAAAGAAAAAGAAACATAAAATAGTTGAGGAATCACTTGAACCTGTTGTAGATCCTAATAGTATATCTGTCTCTGATGCTGAAACTAAGAGTGGTAATAATAATGATGCTCCTGATAAGGAGGAAGTTGATGAAGAACCTAAGAAGCACACTAAAAACACTAGGTACACTAAGGAAGATTTTATTGCTAATAAACATGGTAGTGAGGGAGAACCTTGGGTGCAGAAACCTATGCCTTTTCTAGGTAAGAAACATAAGTCAAAGGAGGAAGAACACTACAACAAGTTTTGTGAGTGGATGAAACCTTTATTTTTGCAAATTCCTTTGACTGATGCTATTAAATTGCCTCCTTATTCAAAGCATATGAAGGATATTGTCTCTAATAAAAGGAAGATTCCTAATGAGGAGTTTTATACTTTGCTTGCTAATTATTCCTTCAATGGTAAGGTTCCAAAGAAACTTGGTGATCCAGGTATACCAACTATTCCTTGCTCTATTAAGAATAATTATGTTAGAACTGCTTTATGTGATTTGGGAGCTGGAGTTAGTGTTATGCCTTTTTCTCTCTACAAGAGACTCCAGCTAGAAAAGTTGATACCAACTGATATATATTTGTGGCTGATAAGTCAACTACTATTCCTGTTGGTATATGTGAGGATGTTCCTGTTCAAGTGGCTCATAATTTCTTGGTTTTGACTGATTTTGTTGTGCTTGAAATGCCTGAAGATGATAATATGTCTATTATTCTTGGGAGACCTTTTCTTAATATTGCAGGTGCTGTCATTAATTGTAATCAAGTAAAAGTAACATTCAATATTGATGACAAAGAGCATACTGTTTATTTCCCCAAGAAGGTTTTTAGAAGCTATTGCCTGAATTCTATTGAAAATATTGAGAGCATCAAGGTTGGAGAAATATATTGTCCCATTCCACAAGAAAATTTTGAAACTATTATGATTGGGACCATTGCTATCAAGTATGAGGTAACATAATCATCTTGTGGATTACAAAGTTTTGTTTCATATAATATTTTTTTTATAACAAGACTTGATCAACCTTGTTAAACAAAAGGATTTTTATGAACAAAATAATGTTTTCACTGTGGTTATTCTTGCTTTCTTTTACTTTTCTCCTCATACTCTTTGCCATTCTTTTGCTAGGTTTGGTTTCGCCAGTTGTTGGCTTGTTAGAGTGTCTTAGAACTTCTGTAGTTTGGATTTTCGTTTGCTTTTGCTTCTTCTAAAAAACTGTTTCTGTGAGAAAATCAATTTTCTTACCTTGAAAATTGGCCAAAAATAAAGTTTCCCGAAAAATTCCAGAAAATTCAAAATAAAATTTTCATTGAAAAAAGGGGCAGAGAGGCACCTTAAGTGACCCAGGGGGCCACCCCAGGACACCACACCCATGGTAGGCGCGGCCTACCAGGTGGCGGCGCCTGGGGGGGTCTGGCCCACCTGGGCCCCTCTAGGCTGCCTCCTCAAAGCCATCTTCTTTCTCTCTCCCAAAAATCACCGAAAAACTTGCTCAAGCTCGATTTCTTGCTGTTCTTTCTCGTGATTTTTTATCTCCTTGCTCAGCCCATCTTTGTTGCTAATTTTTGGAGAGATTGTTCCTTGGTATGTGCCTCCTCCACTTGTCCAATTAGATTTGTGATTGATAGATTGTATCTTGAGTATTTTGCTGCTATAGGTGACAAGTTGTTTGAGCTTGCGTGCTTGTTCTATGCTTAGAAACTTTATTTTGATGCATGTGTAGTCCTCTAGCAAGTTCCTATAGTAGTTGCTCATCATTTATCAACTTGGAAATCACTTGGTTTGATGGTTGTCTAAATTTTTTAGAATAGAGTGGTCATGGATAACCACACATTTGGAGAGATATTTGAGGGTGATGCACCTAGAAGGGCAAGGCTTCCAAGATCATCCACCAGTGTCAGGCTCTCATACAATGAGGATCTCATCACTCCGCAATTTGGTGACGAGGGGGATGTGCATCCCTCCGCCTTTCCTTGCCAAACTTTCTTGCAGGCTGCTGGGATTCTTAATGATTTTATGACCTTGGTTAGGAGGGCTGGTCTAACAAGTCTTATGTAGGATGAGAGCGTGCAATATGCTACGCTCACCAAAACCTTTGTGGAGAGTTTCTCCTTTACTAACAGTGTGTTCCATCCAGATTTTTCTTTCAAAGTTTATGGCAGGTCTTACCATATGACATTGAAGAAATTTTTTGGGGCTCTTGGACTTGGTACAACTGGGTCAGCAAAGAAGATCCCAGCTCAACCCGCTTATTTGTTGGAGCTTTATCGCGGAATAACCAACGATGATAACCGTAGAGCTCAACAGGGAAATATAAGAAACATTCAACTTCCAGCCATCAGGTACTTCGCTTACTATCTTGCCACTAGTGTTCTTGGTAGGGAGAACACTAGTAATATTTCCAGTTATCATTTGGCCTTCCTAGATGTTGCGCTCAACAATGAGACCAAGTATAATCTTGGTTCTCTCATTGCTCGTCGCTTGATAGCTAAGGGACCCATTTATTGTGGAGTTATTTCTATGCGTGTTGTTGCTTCCTTGGACATTGCTGTTGACCCAAATGATACAATTTTTGCTCCTCAGAGGCTTGATCTTGCTGCCATGAAGGCGCACCATTTTGTCACTAATGGCTCTACCCTTGAGAACTTGGTCTATAAAATGTTGTCTATTGATGGGGAAGAGAGAGAGAGAGATCCCTCTCCCCCAAACCACTTTGTTCAGTATTTCTCAGGGACCTTTGTCACGCTCCAAGGAGGATATGGATGAGTTGCTGCGCTCCCTTAACTTCCATGGGCACTATCAGGAGGAAGCGCCCTTGACCCCGCGGTACACTACACATGGGAGGCCTCGAGCTCGTACCGTTGACGAGGGAGCCTCCTCGTCATACTACGGAGGTGCACCTACTTGGGCACCATGGGATTGAGCCCCACTTAGGCCAAAAGCCTAAGCTTGGGGGGAGGTATAGCGACATCACACTCATCGATATATTTTGTTCGGTCGGTCCTTTGTATATCCATTGTTTCGCTTTCCTTTTGGTTCTTGTTGCTTCTTTCTCAAAAACACAAAAATACCAAAAATATTTTCATTGTTTCTCTTGGTTTGTTTCTTTGTTTCTTTGCTTTGGTTTGCCTTAAAAGAAAAATCCAAAAAGATTTTGCTTTGCTTGGTTTGTTTTTGCTTAGCTTGTTTTTGCTTTGTTGGCTTCTTTAAAAAATCGAAAACACCAAAAATATTTGTTCTTCTTCTATGGTTTTGTGAGTTCTTTGTAGGGTTCAGCCGTCCTTAGTGGATTTTGGGTTTCATGTTATTATTCAAGTCACACAAGTGAAGGGCAACAATGAATATTAAGACAACTTGAGGAGTGGTAAGTGGCTGGTAATGAACTATATTTGTTTCATTTTTGTACATATACTCATCATTGTGAGCATGCTTAGTCGGTTCATGGTAAGGAGTGTGTTACTAATGGATGCTTAGTAGTTCTTGCTTGTCTATGATTAGCTCCAGCTTGCTAATAGTTGTAGCATGTCATATGAATGTTTGCTTGCATTGGTTTATTCATATTTTGGTATGAAATTGTGGTATCCTCCTCTGGAAGTTTCATGTGAATCGATTTGGCACATGCTCACGCATGCATATGACTAAACAATAGTCAGTAAGCCTCAATGATTTATTTTGCCTCAGAGTTCTTGTATCACTTTCATGCCATAATTAGTCCTGTTTTGTTGCAAGCATGATTATGACAGTTATTTCTCTCTCGTTTGTTGCTCCCTCTCTATTGCTAGCCTTCACTTGCACTGAGTATGAGCTCTACCTTTGTTTCCAACTCCCCAAAACCAATATTGCCAGTTGTGTCCACCATACCTACCTATTAGCATCGTTTGCTATTTCAGTGCATATTCAATATGCCTTGTTTTCTTCTAAATAAAATGTTTTATCTGTTTTGAGGAAGTTAGTTAGTAAAGCTCTCACGAACTTGATAGCACACTTTATTCCTTGCGCTTAATAATCCTGAACCATTGTGACTTGTCCATGAAAGTTATATGCTTGCAAATTATATGCTAAGAGTCAACAGAACCGTGCTGCCACGGGGAACGATTTCAACACTTTTTGGATAATCTTATCCAGTTTATACTTTTCTATTTTGTTTACGGATGTCGACGATGTGAAATAAAAGGGGATCTTGTGATTTCATGGAGTCTATACATTGTGTTAGAGAAACGCCTGGGCCGCTAGCCTAAGCCATGCCTAATCATGGTGGAAACTTGCAGCATCACCGTAATGAGCATCTATGAAGCATCCTCAATAAAAAGCTATGCATATGGTAAATAAAAATATTGTTGAGATGCTCATTATCTGTTTGCCTTGTCATTTTGGTTATGGGAAAACTCCTGTACCATGTGCAAGGGGTACCCCACTGGCGGTTCTCTATGATATGCATGCATTTACAATGACAAGAACTTACAAGTAACCAAAGTTGAGTAGCATGCAAAGCGTCCCTCGTACTCAAGGGACTTGGGATTTTCAGCCTATGGTCTGTCAAGCATATGATTCAGAGTGGACCTCACTTTCACCTTAACCACATGAAGATGCCTATGATAGGGGCAATGAGAGCTCAAAGCTAATGAGTACCTTCCTTTAAGCATTAGGAAGCCTTTCAAACTTTCCAAAACCTTTTTCACAACTTTGTGGAGTCACCACTTATTCTATGAGCACCTTCTTGAGAGCATAGTTGTCATTCTTGTGTTTGTTCCAAAACTTGGTTAATTATGTCATGACTTTGATGCTTGTATCTCTGATATTTTTACCTCTAGTCTTCACTTGAACTTCAGAGGTGCCTTGGCATTTATACTGTGCTCTTCAAACAAAGGAAAGCGAGATACCACTCTATCATACCTTACTATGAGCATTGCAATGTTTCTTATGTTTATGTTCCATGCTACTTATTATTATTGAGTTGGTTTCTCTTCATAGATTGCAATGATTATTGAGAAGACGTGGTTGCATACTTCTTATTATGAATGGTTTAAGCATCTACTCCTGTGTTGAGAATATATACATCATATGAAGCAAATGTGTTCGTGAAAGTTCTTTTACCGCACTTAGTTTTCAACTAAATTGCTTGAGGACAAGCAACAAGCTAAGCTTGGGGGGAGATGATACGTCCAAAATGTATCCACTTTCTTGAACACTTTTGCTATTGTTTCTCCTCTAAACTTGTGTGATTTGGATACAACTAACATGGACTGACGTTGTTTTTAGCAGAATTACCTTGGTGTCTTGTTTTTGTGCAGAAAATCAACTATCATGAAAAATCCCGGAAAATATACCAAAAATTATATTTCACCAGAAGACCCACGGAGCCAGAAGACGAGACGGAGAAGGGGCCTGGGGGGCCCACACCCCTGCCAGGCACGGGCCCACCTCAGGCCGCACCTAGGGGGGTGCAGCCACCCCAGGCACCCCCTAGACCTCCCTCTGCGCCTATAAGTTGCCTTTCGACCTAAAAACCGAGGGGGGGTCGATAGTTTTCCAGAAAGAGTTCCGCTCCACCGCCGCCACCAGAAACCAAGATTCGGATCCAGAAACTCCGTTCTGGCACCCTGCCGGGACGGGGAGTTTGGATAGGATCATCGCCATCGTTATCACCAACGCATCTCCATCAACCACCGATGTTTCCCTCATCCATGAGTGAGTAATCCCCCGCTGTAGGCTTGGGGATGGTAGGGATTGGATGAGTTCTATCATGTAATCGAATAAGATATGTTAGGGCATAGTGCCTAGTATCTCTATTAGTGCTATTTGACTTTTTTGCAACTTGTGCTTAATGCTTGTCACTAGGGCCCGAGTGCCATGATCTTAGATCTAAACTTATTATTGAATCATTATGATAGTATTGTTTGTGATCTTATCTGCAAGTTGTGTACACATATCATTGTCCGGATCCAAAGGCCCCAAAGTGACAATAATTGGGATAACCGGAGGGGATGGCTGTGGTGTGAGGATCACATGTGTTCATGGAGTGTTAATGCTTTGCTCTGGTGCTCTATTAAAAGGAGCACCTTAATTGCCAGTAGTTTCCTAGAGGCCCCGCTGCCACAGGCTGGCTGGACAGAAGATGTTGTGCAAGTTCTCATTGGGAGCACGTATGGCTATATTTGGAGCACATGCCTAGGATTGTTTAGTACTTGGATGCTTGTTATTATTTATCTGTAATGCCCTAGATCTTGAAGTTACATGTTTAGAATCGTCCATGCAACGCCCGACCATCCATCCCTATGCCTACCGCACTCGAATCCCCCTGTTACTGTTACTGTTACTATTGCTCCTATTTTGCTGCTGCTGTTGCTTTGCTGTTACTGCTACAAAATGTTGCTACTGATAAACTCAGTTGTTAAGGCTTGCAAGTATTCTTTGGCTCCCCTTGTGTCGAATCAATAAATTGGGTAATACTAGCCGCGAAGACTGTTGCGATCCCCTACAATTGTGGGTCATCACGTCGCATCCCTTATAGGTGATCTTGAAGGCGGAAAGTTCAATGCCCCACTTCGCGACCCTTCCTGTAGCGTCGCTGTTTTTGATGATGTCGGACAGTGAAGCTTTGCTCACTACTGTGATAGTGTGCTCCTGGAAGTAGTGTCTTAGCTTCCGAGAAGCAAGGAATACTCCATAAGCAAGCTTTTGGTAGTGCGGGTAATGCTGCTTGGACTCCGTTAAGACCTCGCTTACATAGTAAACTGGTCGTTGAACTCTGTACTCATAGCCTGGTTCCTTCCGCTCTACCACGGCGACGATGCTGATTACCCGGTTGGTGGCCGCCATGTAAATTAATATAGGCTCCATAGGCTCGGGTGCTGCAAGGATAGGCACCGAGGAGAGTATCTCCTTTATATGCTTCAATGCTGCATCTGCCTCGTACGTCCACGTAAACTTGTCCGCCTTCTTCAGCAACTTGTATAGTGGCAGAGCCTTCTCTCCAAGTCGGCTGACGAACCGACTAACCGCTGCAACGCAGCCTGTCAGTCGTTGTATGTCCTTCAAGCATGTCGGGTGCCTTCTCCGGGTTGACCTCGATTCCACGCTGGGAAATGATGAAGCCCAAAAATTTGCCGGCTGGAACCCCGAAGACGCACTTCTTAGGGTTAAGCATCATGTTGTATTTTCGGAGATTATCAAAGGTTTCTTTTAAGTCGGAGATTAGGTCATTTGACTTTTTAGACATCACCGCTATGTCGTCCACATAGGCGTGAATGTTCTGACCAATTTGATCGTGTAGGCAATGCTGCATTGTCCGCTGGTACGTAGCACCCGTGTTTTTCAGCCCAAAGGGCATCGTGACATAGCAAAACATGTCGTAAGGTGTGGTGAACGAAGTGGACAATTGGTCCGACTTCCTCATCTTAATTTGGTGGTATCCTGAGTATGCATCGAGAAAACACAAAAGCTCTAAGCCAGCCGTCGAGTCAATGACTTGGTCAATGCGAGGAAAAGCAAACGGATCTTTGGGACACACTTTTTTCAAGCCAGTGTAATCAACGCACATTCTTAATTCTTTGGTTCCCTTTTTGGGGACAAGTACAGGATTGGCCACCCATCGGGTGTGAAGGACTTCTCGGATAAAACTATCCTTAAGTAACCTAGCTATCTCCTTGCCTATGGCACGTCTCTTCTCGTCTCGGAAGCATCGTAGAGGTTGTTTCACCGGTTTGCATTTTGGATCAATATTCAAGCTGTGCTCGGCAAGTTCCTAGGTACACCCTTCATGTCGACAGGTTGCTAGGCGAAGATGTCCCTATTCTCACGGAGGAACTCGATGAGCGCGCTTTCCTATTTAGGATCCAGGTTCGTCCCAATGGCGGTGATCTTGGAGGCATCGCCTACCACAAGTTCCACTGGCTTGGTTTTGATGGCGGCCTTGAATGCTAGGCGGAGTCGGAAATCTGCTTCTTCGACGCCGGCATCTCCGTGGCATCGACCTTGCTCTAGATCTCCTTGAATTCTTCGTTGTAGAGGACAACTTCTGCAAAGGCTGCTTCTCCAATCTTGCAGTCCCTTGCCTTAGTAAAACTTCCAGATATAGTGATGACACCGTTTGGTCTGGGTATCTTGAGCTTGTTGTAGACGAAGTATGGCTTGGTCATGAAGGCGTGGAAGATGTCGCGTCTGAATATGACGTGGTACATGCTCTTGAAGAGGACTTCCTCGAAGGTCATGCGTTCTTGGCGGTAATTATTAACATCGCCAAAAGCGACCTGAAGTGTGATGCACCCAAGGGACCGAGCCTCCCGACCAGGAACTATGCCATAGAAGATGGTGCTGGTCCGCCTTAGGTTGGCCTACGTCAAATTCATCTTGTACAGTGTATCCAGGTACATGATGTTGATGCTGCTTCCACTATCCACCATACATTTGGTGAACTCGTTGCCGTCAATCAGGGGGGTTGATGACCATGGCGTACTGGTTCTCCGTAGGGATGAGGTCTGGGTGATCCTTCCTGTCCCAAGTAATTGGAATCTCCGACCAGCGCAGGTACCGGGGAACTAGGGGTAGAGTGGTCATCAGTATCCTCATAGAGGTTTTCTGTTGTCAGACGGTGGGGGTGCCAAGGAAAGTGTGTAAGACAGCCTTCTTCTTCTCGAAGGGGTTCTTGCCCTTGCCATCGCCCTTGGTGGCGTGCTTGGGGTCAACATCCTCGTCCATTTCACTTGAATCCTTGGACTCCTCGTCCTTCTTCTTCCCCTTGCCCTTGCCTCGTAGTCTGTTCTTTTGACTTCACTTGTAGACGGACTCCAGGTCCTCTTTGAGATCGTTGACGAACTTGCAATGGCGATTGGTGTGAGTGGCTTTGCCGTTGGCATCGAGGTGTACAAGGCATGGCATGTCACGGTACTCCGCGTATGTTTGGGGACCACGGAGCGCTGCCGGGGTAGTTTCACTACCGCACTGATGCCCATGACCAGCTCCCGTCCTCGGCCATGCTGTCCACCATCACCGCGTCTTTCAAATGTCATGGCGACCATGTCGGAGGTTTGATTTTCTTCTGGCAGGATTTTCCACTTTGTGCTGCTGTTCCTCCTATCTTGAGCCACAAGCATCGTCGTCGGCAGCCGCGAACTCACTAGACAGCTAGATCATCTGATTGAGATCTAGCCGGTGATTTCCCGCAAGCGCTTCAACTTATGTCGGAGCTGTAGGGGTTCGTAGCATGGAAAACAAAAAATTCTACCACATGAACACACAATCAAGAACTAATCTATGATCAAGCCAAGATCTATCTACTAGATCGGTGCAACAAGTTGATAGAGTACTAACCCTCGAAGATCCAAAGCAGTTAACGAGAGCAGATTCTCGTGGGTGATGTAGTCGTTCACTTGCCGATCTCAAGATCGCGTAGATGATCCTTCCGGCGGCGTGTTCTGGCAGCGCTCCCGCAGTCGGTCACACATACTGCAGCGGAGGTTGTAGCTCTCTCCTCGCGATTCCGACGGCATGACGGCGTGGTGTCGGAAGTAGAGGGGAGATCCCGTAGGGCTTCGCCTAAGCCGGAGAGGGTATGGTGGAGTAGAGGGAGCCCCGGCGATCTAGGGTTTAGAGGCCGAGGTTTAGAGGTAGCTAGCAACTAGGGTTTAGCTAATTGCTAGTGGTTTAGAGGAGATCTAGATTGGCTGCAACTAGAGAGGGGGGCGGCGGCCAACCTAGGGTTTCTTGTATGCATAGGGCAAGGGGGATACCTTGGGGTGCGCCCCCACCCCTCCTTATATAGGTGGGGCGTCCAAGGGTGTTCCCAACCCAGGTGGAAACCCTCCCTAACTTAGAAACCATGTTGGGATTTGACTTTTTCAAACTGCCTTTTTGACTTTCAAATTAGAGTTTGATTTCTCTCTTTCAAGTGTCCAGCCAAGTGACCTAGTACATGATGCAACCATTACACTTTGTCATGACACATCCATGTACCCTTCCCCTTCCGGATCGGTGAACCTTCTAGACCCTTCTATAACATTCCGGTGAAAACACCGAAATCATTCCCGAACTCCGAAATTGGACTTTCCTTATATGAATCTTATTATTCGAACCATTCCGGATCTCCTCATGATATCCCGGATCCCATACGAGACTCCGAACAACATTCGGTCTCTTTACTAACATTCCATATTTACTAAACAACATCGAATCCTTAAGTGTGTCTCCCTACGGTTTGTGAATTATGCAGACATGATCGAGACTTCTTCTCCAATCAATAACCAATAGAGGAATCTGGAAATTCATATGGCTCCCACATATTTCTATGATTACTTTGCGATCGAATGAACCATTTACATACGGAACCAATTTCCCTTTGTCTCACGATATTTTACTTATCCGAGGTCTGATCGTCAGTATCTCTGCATACCTAGTTCAACCTCGTTACCGATAAGTATTCTTTTCTTGTTCCCGTGATATGTGATCCCTTGTGAGCCATTTACATGCTTGCAAAGCTAATTGGATGACATTCCACCGAGAGGGCCTAGAATATATCTATCCGTCATATTGATGGACAAATCCCACTCTTGATCCATGTGCCTCAACACATACTTTCCGAACACTCAATGCCACCTTTATAGCCACCCAGTTACAGTGTGGTGTTTGATGTCAACAAAGAATCCTTTCGGTGATGGTGATTAGCATGATCTCATGGTCGAAGAAATTAGGTTACTATGTATCAGAAAGCTTATAACAAGTGAACTATTTGAATGACTTAATCTTATGCTACGCTTAACTATAGGAGTATGTCCATCACATCATTTCCTAATGATATGACCTTATTGTTAATAACATCTCAATGTTCATGATCAGGAAACCATGATCATATATTAACCAACAAGCTAATTTAATAAGAGGCTTTACTAGGGACTCTTTTATGTTTACAAACCACACAAGTATTAATGTTTTCAGTTAATACAATTATAGCATGGTATGTAAACATTTATCATACGTATGAAGATATGATAATAACCACTTTATTATTGCCTCTTGGGCATATCTCCAACAGTCTCCCACTTGCACTAGAGACAATAATCTAGTTTCAAAACTTTGTGTATTCAATACCTATGGCTTTCCGGTGTTGTATTTACATGATTGCTAGTGATCAACTAATCTTAGGATCCGACTCTTTCAGGTCCGTGTGTAATTGCATGTATTTGCGTCTCTATGCATCACTCATTCTCTAATGAGATGGCTTTTGTATAAATTTGGTCCTTTGGTGAGACCTTTGGTTCCTTGGGGCTAAAACATGTTGATAATATTGTTGTACAATATATCTTTATGGTACTATCCCGCTGTGAACCACACCTAGTTTGATAACAAACTACTTAACACAAATGCCCATCTTTTGATGCTATAATAGCAGTCATATACTTAGCCTTTTGTTGTAGTATCTGTCACAATGTCTTAACTTTGGAACTCATCCAAATCCATTATGGAACTTACTTTCCATTATATTGTGCCACCCTTAGTTTATATTAAGATAAACTTAATTTGTACTTTGTGACAAAACTAGTAACAATGTAGTACTTTTACAATTAACTAATCATCTATTTGTCACATCTACAAAAATAATATATTCTTAGTTCTTCCAAAAGATCATAAGAGTATCTTTACTATCGTCCAATGATCATGAATCATTCTGGTATATGCTCATAACATTTAGAGCATAGGACATATATGTATTTGTACATATCATAGTATGATTGACATAAATACTCTTTGTGATTTCATACATCAAGTATCAATCTATACTTGAATATTTGTTTCACTTACCAAGTGACGATACACTTGAATTTTGATTTAATCCTTTTTGTGTGGCAAGAACCTTTCTTGTCATTTCCATATTGAACTCATTCAATATCTCATCTATGTACATTTGGCACAACCATATTAGCATATCAATCTATCTATATAGATATTGATGCCAAATATTCGAGTTTTGCCTAAGTCTTTCATCGAGATGAAATTCTTAACATGTGTTAATAAAAGATACATCATTTCCAATCAACAATATGTCTTACACATAATGTATTAGAAATATGTCTTAGCGCTCCCACTTAATTTCTTTCAAATGCAAGCATCTTCATCGTCTCTGATGAATTTAAACTCTTTCAAACTGTTTCATCATGGTGAAGATTCCAACTCCGCGATGCTCACTTCAACCATTGTAGTTTGCATACACTTTTAACATCCTTTGAATTAACAAAACCCTATGGACCGTGTTATGCACACGTCCTAGGTAACAATTCTATCAGAAGAACTTGTTTTTTTTATTCAACTACCACATACCAAAATTATATGGAGTGGTTGCTACATTAATCCGTCTAGACTAAACATCGCTATGAAAGATCAAATCTTGTCATAGTCAACCTTTGAACATTGTTGTGAACTCTTTTCCAACATGTCGACTATTTCATAGATGTGAAACATACATGTATATTTCTTTATAGATCAAAACACGACTGTAAGGTTTTACACCTTTCCAGAGGGTCTTTCAAGTTCAAAGCTTGATTTCTCGTGTATGGAACTATCACAGATTTTATGGCTCCAAGCCATTTGACGGAGTCAGGGCCCATTATCGCTTCTTTTCATGTAGTCGGTTCATTACTGTCAAATAATGATTCAACCCTCAAATCTTGGTATTTGATTGTTTATCCGACCTACTTGGTTCAATAGGAACTTAGACTTCCGTGACCACAACCTTTGAGGCACGTGAGCCATGAGCATTGTTGCTGCCTCCGGAACACTTTTCGGTGCTGCGCAACTTTGCACATATAGCTAAGGTTCTTTTAACCTTATCAAAGTTCTATTGTCCTCCCACTTAACTTTTCACGGAAAATTCCTTTCTCAAAGAAACTTGATGTTCTAAGCAACAAACATTTTTGTCTTTGGTGTTATGGAGGAATACTCAACGATTATTCAAAATAACATACAAAGATATGTTCATCCGATTTTGGTTGCAAACATCTTTCTTATGCATAGCATACCAATGTTTAAGAAAGGACAACTTGGGTTTTATCCCAAACCATAATTTTATATGGTGTCATTTCAACGGATTATGATGGAGTTCTTTTTAGTGGAAAAAGGTAGTCTCTAAAGCTTTAAACTTTAAAATATAATGGCAGTTTTATAAATTACACCTTTGATCTTACCATGTCAAACAAGGTTTCATTACATATCTCGAACACTCCATACTCTTATGGTGTTTCGGGAAATGCAAATCCACGGAACGATTCCTCAAATCTTATGCTAAATTTGTAACTCAAATATCTTCCTTTATGATCCTATCATAAATTCTTTTTTTTCTTGTTACATTGATTTTGCACTTCATCTTGAAAGTTTTTGAACTTTTCAAATGTTTCACACTTCATCCTCATTAAGTAAATATTCGTATATTCACGCAAATTTTCGAAGAAAGCATATGGAGTTGAAATCCATCGCTCTTGTCTACACATAATGGACTTCATACAACAATATGTACAAGTTCCAATAAGCTAGTCATTCGTTCCCTTTGTCCTATGAACGGAGTTTTAATTATCTCTAGGAAACCTACACAAGCGTCATTTGATCAAAAATCAAAAGACTCCAAAATTAGATCCACATGGATTTTCTTCATGTTTTCTTTCCAATATAATTTAAACGGCGATGTCACTTCCTAAGTGATCTTTCTTATCAATTGTCTTTCGACATTTTTAGCAATAGTTTTATGGATGTGATTTATCCAACGAGATTTGTAAATCATCCATCTTTTAAGGATTACGGCAATTATTTGAACGATCCTTTTGTTCTCATAATACCTGATAAAACAAATCTTGTGGGCAAGCTTTGATGTTAATGAGCAACACAACAACCCTTTATTTGTTCTCGATGAACATCATCACATATTCTTTTGCTAGTTACTTAGGCCATTGTAGTTCATGAATTGTGTTGTTTCGTATGACGATTCACACCAAAAAATTCAGTATCCAATACTTAAGAACCACATTGTTTAATAAGCAAAGAATATAGCCATAACATGTATATCCTCTATATACCTAAGCTGAACAATTCTAGTCTTTTCTTTTCTGCCATATATTTCTCAGATTCTCTTTCAGTATTTCCTTTTCTGTTTGAAAGAATCTATCAACATCAATAGTGGAGCCATACACATGACACATCGTCCAAAGCATGTATAGTTAAATACCAATGTCTTTGGACTTGCACTTTGACGTAAATCACCATCATCAAATATTTGGTGTTCTTTCAAATTTCATTCTTTAGTAATCATTTAGTGTAGTAAAAAATTTTACCTACATCAAATATTCATCCTTATCATGGAACTATTCATGATCAAGCTGCTTTAGCTTATAACGGTGAATCACGAGTATAATGTTGTTCTCCAAAACCTTTTGGAGGATTAGGACGACTAGCGTCTCCAACCTTTTGAAAATTCCCATCAAATATGAGAACATAAACTTTGACATATTATACTCTATCATGTTGTAATCAAAAACATCGTTTCAGATATCGCAATATCTTCCACATATGATGTTTCTCGATATTAAAACAATCTTTTGAATATCAAGAATCAGGCAGATAAACATGATACTTATATACTAACATTGGAATTGTTACTCTTGATTTAATACCAATTATTAAACTTCACGGAGTAACCGGAACTTACTGAAAGTTTGCAATAGGACTTTTAAACTTTAGATTAACACTTCAAAACAATACGATACCAGTTTGTAAAGTAATTAACCAGAATTCTATAGTTTTATTATCTCAATTATAACTAAACGCAAGGTGGTAAACGGATGCCAATGACTATAACAACTATGCAAATTCACTTTGATTTAATTTATGATAAATAGTGTTCAACTTTCAATCATATTGCTGTTGAACTCCTACTCAAAACAATATCCCTCACATTGTTTTAGTGATCACACGAACCAAATTCACTACACCAAGTTCGATCATCACGTGACATGATGTAGTTTAAAAGGCAAACAATCATCATGTTCATCATATCATCTATATGACTCATGCTTTACCTTTCGATATTCCATGTTACGATACCATGTCTGTACATGCTAGGATCATCAAGATCAAACCTTAGCTTCCGCATGAGTAAATCTGGCGTTTTCCCATTGTATACACTCGCAGAATCTAACACATCCGATCATCACGTGGTGCTTCGAAACAATGAGCTTTGGCAAAGGTGCCTACTAAGGATGAACACTTTATAACTTGATATTTTGTGAGAGGGATCATCTTATAATGCTACCGTCATGATCTAAGCAATACAAGATGCATAAAAGGATTAACATCACATGCAATTCATAATATGTGATATGATATGGCCTTTCTTCTTGTGCTTCCGATCTCCATCTTCAAGCACGAACATGATCTCCATCATCACCGGCGTGGCGTCAAGGTCAATGGCATCGCTCCATGGTTGTCGTCCGCTAGCATCAACTATTACAACTACTTTGAATAATAGACACGCGGGTCTTAACTAAATTAAAATATAACCATAAGGCTCCTGCCGGTTGCCGACTTACAATAAGGAACATTGCATACATCATATATAATCACAATCATGGCCATATCACATCACAGCACACCCCTGCAAAACAAAGTTAGACGCCTCGAATTTTCTTTGCATGTTTTACGTGGTTTGGGGCTTTCATCAAGTGTCGTTCTAACTTACGAACAAGAACCACAATGTTGATACTAGTATTGTAAATCACCCATTGTAAATTGAATCTTCACTATGTTGGGAGAAACAGGCACCCGCAAAGCCACTTATGCAATACAAGTTGCATGTCAAGCGTGGAGCAAGTCTCATGAACGATGTCATGTAAGGTTAGCCCGGGCCGCTTCATCCCACCATCCCGCAAGATGCAAAGTACACAAGAAGAAATAAAGAACAAAAGCATCAACGCCCACAATGACCATTGTGGTCTACTCGTGCAATAGATCGACATATAGACACGACTCTGATACCACTGTAGGGGTTTGTAGCATGGAAAACAAAAAAATTCTACCGCATGAACACACAATCAAGAACTAATCTATGATCAAGCCAAGATCTATCTACTAGATCGGTGCAACAAGTTGATAGAGTACTAGCCCTCGAAGATCCAAAGCGGTTAACGAGAGCAGATTCTCGTGGGTGATGTAGTTGTTCACTTGCCGATCTCAAGATCGCGTAGACGATCCTTCCGGCGCCGCATTCCGGCAGCGCTCCCCCAGTCGGTCACATGTACGGTACTCGATGAAGACCTTCCTCTCCCTTGTTCCAGCAAGCAGCGGAGGTTGTAGCTCTCTCCTCGCGATTCCGGCAGCACGACGGCGTGGTGTCGGAAGTAGAGGGGATATCCCGCAGGGCTTCGCCTAAGCCAGAGCGGGTATGGTGGAGTAGAGGGAGCCCCGGTGATCTAGGGTTTAGAGGCCGAGGTTTAGAGGTAGCTAGCAACTAGGGTTTAGCTAATTGGTAGCGGTTTAGAGGAGATCTAGATTGGCCGCAACTAGAGAGGGGGCGGCGGCCAACCTAGGGTTTCTTGTGTGCCTAGGGCAAGGGGGATACCTTGGGGTGCGCCCCCACCCCTCCTTATATAGGTGGGGGGCGTCCAAGGGTGTTCCCAACCCAGGTGGAAACCCTCCCTAACTTAGAAACCCTCCCTAACTCGGAAACCATGTTGGGATTTGACTTTTTCAAATTGCCTTTTTGACTTTCAAATTAGAGTTTGATTTCTCTCTTCCAAGTGTCCAGCCAAGTGACCTAGGACATGATGCAACCATTACACTTTTTCATGACACATCCAAGTACCCTTCCCCTTCAGGATCGGTGAACCTTCTAGACCCTTCTAGAACATTCCGGTGAAAACACCGGAATCATTCCTGAACTCCGAAATTGGACTTTACTTATATGAATATTATTCTTCGGACCATTACGGATCTCCTCGTGATATACCGGATCCCATCCGAGACTCCGAACAACCTTCGGTCTCTTTACTCACATTCCATATCTACTAAACAACATCGAATCCTTAAGTGTGTCTCCCTACGGTTCGTGAATTATGCAGACATGATTGATACTTCTTCTCCGATCAATAACTAATAGAGGAATCTAGAAATTCATATGGCTCCCACATATTTCTACGATTACTTTACGATCTAATGAACCATTTACATACGAAACCAATTTCCCTTTGTCTCGCGATATTTTACTTATCCGAGGTCTGATCGTTGGTATCTCTGCATACCTAGTTCAACCTCGTTACTGATAAGTATTCTTTTCTCGTTCCCGTGATATGTGATCCCTTGTGATCCATTCACATGCTTGCAAGATAATTGGATGACATTCCACCGAGAGGGCCCAGGATATATCTATCCGTCATATGGATGGACAAATACCACTATTGATCCAAGTGCCTGAAGACATACTTTCCGAACACTCAATGCCACCTTTATAGCCACCCAGTTACAGTGTGGTGTTTGATGTCATCAAAGAATCCTTCCAGTGATGGTGATTAGCATGATCTCATGGTCGAAAGAATTAGGCTACTATGTATCAGAAAGCTTATAGAAAGTGAACTATTTGAATGACTTGATCTTACGCTATGCTTAACTATAGGAGTATGTACATCACATCATTCTCCTAATGATATGACCTTATTGTTAATAACATCTCAATGTTCATGATCAGGAAACCATGGTCATATATTAACCAACAAGCTAGTTTAACAAGAGGCTTTACTAGGGACTCTTTTATGTTTACAAACCACACAAGTATTAATGTTTCTAGTTAATACAATTATATCATGATATGTAAACATTTATCATAAGTACGAAGATATGATAATAACCACTTTATTGTTGCCTCTTGGGCATATCTCCAACAGGAGCAATGTACCTTTCTCTAACCCATCGATGAAGGCGGCCATGGCGGTCTGAGCGTGCACTCCTGCGCAGGAATTCTTCATATCCAGCCAGCGAGAGAGATAGGCGCGAGATGACTCGTCTTCCTCCTGCATGCACCACTGTAGATCACCAATTGTACATGGACGCTTATACGTACCCTCGAAGTTCTTGGTGAACGCTTCTTGCATGTCCAACCAGTTGCAGATGGATTTCTCTGGCAAGTCATCAATCCATTGTCGGGTCGTGCCCGCCAGCATCAGGGAGAGGTACTTGACGGTGACGTTGGGGTTACCCCCGGCGATCTCCACTGTGTTGTCGTAATCCCGCAACCACGTAGCTGGTTTGGCGGTTCTGTCATAGGGCTTGATGGTCTTGTCAATCTGGAAACCCTTGGGGTAAGTTGCGGTCCGTATTATAGGTCCAAAGCAACGTGGTCCCAAGTATTGCCCTTCCTGGGCCTCGTGAATCTTTTCCAGGCATGAACGTGCATCGTATGGCTCCGTGCTTGATTTCTTCTTCTTGCCACCAGGAGACGGGCTGTGTGATCGACGCGGGCCTCCTCCTCCATGGTGGCTGCTAGGCGGCGATGGAGGCGGAGGTGGCGGTGGGTTAGCCTTTTTTCTGTTACCCTCCCGACGCTTCATGCTTGTTGCGGTTGCTTTTTGGACGCGGAGGGTCATGGCGCGACCTGCTCTTGTGTCCTTGGTTGCTCTCTCCATCATGACGGGTCTGATCCGTGTTGTCGTGGATGACGATGCCACTCTGCCTTGGCAGAGGAATATCTGTGCGATGGTGAGCCTTGGGGTCTTCGCGATGTCAGGGAGATCAGGGCGGTGGAGATGGGAGATGAGGATGAGCCTTACCCCCATGGTCAGAGGATATGGGGATAGCGTCCTTCCTGTTGCGTGCATCCCTCCGTCTTTGTTCTGATGAACCCGTCTAGGACCCAACATCATGAGGAGATCGGTCCCTTGGCGGATTGTGCTGGCTAGACTGGCAATACGCTGGGTCAGACTCGAGCCTCTGAGAGGTGGCCTTTTCCTACTGTTTCACCGCCTTGGCCACGAGGTCATAGACCTGCACCACATCTGTGGGTGATCTATCCTGCTCTAGAAGGGTCTTGGCGACGACGAGGTTGACAATAGGAGTGGGCATCACCTGCCTGCCCTCGCTGTCAATGTATGGCTTGGCTTGTGCCGTCTTCGAGGGAGCCCATCCTAGGTTTTGCCATACACCAGGATCGTTGATGATGCGGGTCAGAGATTTCTTAGCCTTCTGCTGCTTGAGCAAAGTCTTGTACTCGGCTCCATTGCTCTAGCTTTCTCTATTGACTTCTGTGCGTTGGCCAGATCTCGATCTAGCTGTGCGCCTTGCTCTGTGATGTCCTGCGCTTCCTCCAGCATCTGCTGGCGCTTCTCGTCAAGCTGTACTATGTTCTGTATATGGTCCACGGTCATGGGCTCGACGAGCAAGTTGCCGTACATCACTCTATCAGCTGGAGTAATTTGGGCAGCAACAGACGTAGATGTCGGAGCAGGCAGGTTTGCGGTGTTGTTGTTACTCGGAACGGTGTTGAGTTCCTGCGGCTGCTGCGCTGGGTTAGGCGGAGGGGGCATGACCTTTGCACGATCATTGTCGGCATTAACAAGTGATCCTTTCCCTCTGTCTAGCGCTTTAGGTGGAGCTTGTCCGGGTTAATCTTCATCCATCGCGGTCCCAATGGCGACGAACACCTCTCAGGACGTGACGGCGTTGTTGGCCTGCTCGTCACGTTGAAAATCCTCCTCCATCTCCTGCATAGCAGAGTCTAGCTCCTCCGGGCTGAAATATATCTCCTCCGAGTCAGCGCTGATGTCGGCGTAGAGCGTGTCAAGCACGGAGTCGGAGGGTGTTGGGGATTCATCGATGATGGGCGGTGGTGGTGCAACAGCAACAACGATGACTAGAGGTGGTGGTACAGCTGCAGCGACGACGACTGGAGGCGGTCGTGGTAGTGGCTGAGGCGGAGGGGCGCCATCAAGGAGCACGAGCGCTGTCTGAGATGCCTCCTCGGCCTCCGCATATTTGTTGATGGTGTTCACCATGCTTTCGAAAGTGAGGCGTCCTGAAGCCTGCTACCGCCTTAGTGTATGTCAGAGAAGCGTACCTTGATCCAGTCCTTCCACAAAGTGATACATGGCATCATCATTGGGGTAATGTGCCAGGTCGTCCCGTATGCGGAGCCACCTGACAAGGTAATCGTGGGGGTTTTCACCCTCTCTCTGCACACAACGCGCCAGATCGAAGATGGTTACCACTCCGAAGAACTTGGATATCTGTTGTCTAGACGCACGGGCGAAGCCGGCGGAGTTGCAACGATCTTCCACCATTATATCCTGCATAGGGGCGGTTTGGGTGGGCCTTGAATTTTCTGATCTTTGTCGGCAAACTCCGAAGAGAGATCCGACTTCCGCGAACATATCCTTCCCGTAGGCGGTCCGTGTGGGTCTTGACGCTCCTCCGACTTCCAGGGAATTAGTGCCCAAGTTGGTTTCGCCAATGAAGAGGTGGATGTCTCCGATGGGGACGATCGAGCATCGGGTAGGGTTCGTATTTGCCGAGATCTAGAACTCATTGGAAGGGACGATTGGAACGTTGCCGGAGAAGAGAACACGACCGATGGCTACAGTTTTGCCGATTCCCGCGAAGAGCTTGGACCTCGCCCGCTGTAGAGCCTGAAGCGCCTCTTGCCCCACGGTGGGCACTAACTGTCATGGTATTGCCGATGAGTACGCCATGGAGAGGTCCTCACAGTGCGTTTTTAGAGACGTGGGGTAAGGCGGACGGTTGACGGGTACGAGGTAACACAGCTTACCCAGGTTCAGATCCCACAATGATGGCGGAATCCTACTCCTGCTATAAATCACTATAATGGCAATACACCGAGTACACAGATCGGTTCGCTGTGCGAGGTATGAGTTGTATCGTTCTTACTTGTGCCCTAAAGTCTCTCATCGGTGTAGCACCCCGGGTAAAACAACTATCGGAAAATCATCTGTTGTTTATACTTTGTGCATCATCATAACATCATGCATATATTTTGCATAAAACTATTTTTGTAAAAGCCTATGTTGGTTTCTAAATATCCCTCTCCTTTAATCTCAAACTAAAACCTCGGTCTGTTCAGATCTTTTATTTATCTAAAAAGTACTTACCAAAAATATTTTAAAAATAAAACAAGTAATAAAATATTTTGTCCGAGGAGACCGCCACCGGCTAGGCCCAAGGGCCCAGCTGGCAGCAGCCTACTACCCGGCCCAAACTAGACAAACTCTAGTCCACCCCAAACCCTAACCTACCCTTCACACAAACCCTAACTCTATCTGCCCAAGCACCCTACCGCCGCCACCCATCCACCGTGGCACAGCACACACCACGCATGACCAAGTCCCCGCAGTGCACCCAACGCGCTGCCACTCGCGGCCCACCCTCCTCGCAGCGATTCTCGCATCCACCCCGTAACCCCCGGTCCCATTTGGTCCCACGTGGCCCCGCTCCTGGCCCACATCGACGTGCCCCCGTCCTCTCTCTTGCTCGCGCCCGTCCCCCTCGTCTTCGCTCTCACCAACCACCACCACCAGGCGCTTCCATCGCCCGCCGCCAGGGACCCCTCCCCCTCGAGATCGCCACCGCCTCGGCGCCCCTCCTCTCGCGACCACCCCTGTGAGCCCGCCCTTCTGCGACCTCTCCCGAGATCAGCAAGGCCCTCCTCCTCCTCACCGACCTGCTCCGTGGGATCCGCCGCCTCTCTCTTGCCAGGGACGCCGCGACCCCCTCCTCTCCTCTCCGCCTTGCCGCTCGCCTGCCTCGGCCTCCAGCGCCTTCCCCGTGACCTCCCTCGTCGCGCTGCCGCCCCATCGGCCCTGCTCTCCGTGCCCCTACGAGCCCTGCCTCCATTGCCAGAAGTCGCGCGCCTGCGACTCTACCTCGCCTGCGCCACCGTCGGCCTCTCCTGCGTCTCCTCCTCCTCGAGCCGCGCCATGCCGCCTCCTTCCTCTCGCGAGTGCCGGCTCCTGCAAAAGTGTTCACCGTCCCGGTAAACCGCCGTCCTTCCTCGAGCCCCGTGCGTGACGCCTCTGCTTCCCCTGTAGCGCCGGTCGCCTGCTCGTCTGTGCCGCCAGGATCGACCGTGTTTCTGCAGTAATCGTTCCCATCGGGAACCTGCTTTCCTTTGTATGTGCGGTTCTGTTGATCCTATCGTGTGGCTCTTTTCAGTTTTGGCTCAGTTTGACTGCGTGAACTGTAGGCTAGATTGGTAGCAAGATCTCCTATCAGACAAGTTCGACCAAAACGATAAGTTGTTCTTGGATCCAAAGCCGCAACCCTGAAGACCCGATCCCGTCGGAACTCGATTCCTCGGATACGCGAAGATCTCCTGGCCGGATCAAAGACCGATCCCCCGTGGAACCCTGAAGAACGATCCGGAAGAACCCTCGGTATCGCCAAGATCTTCTTCCCGAAATTCGAAGCCTTGATCCTGAGGATCCAAAGACCAACCCGAACCCCTCCAAACACCAAGATCTTCGATCCAATGTGTGATCCCCTTTCCGAGCCCCTATTTTATTAAATGATTTATATCTTGTTGCATAACTAAATTGTGAGGCTTGCATACATATAATGTGGTTTGGGGGCCTTATATCGATTCATCTCATAATTAAATATGGGGACCATATGTGGGCTTTTCTAGTCTAATATTAGTCCCACTTAAAATTATGTAGCGAACCGGTGATATATTTTGCCATGTTAAGACAACATTTAAATTGCGGGGTATCTAAACAACATGAACCTATTAATTAATTTTCGGGACCCTAGTTCCGCTTAATATGGCCTAATTGCATCGCACTTTGCCATGTCATACATCATACATGCATCATGTCGGATCTTCTGCCGTAGTATTAAATAGTGCATCTGGTGTTTTTTCTAGTGCTTTGCTTCTTCACGGATTAGGCCGATGAGTTGATGCGAGTGTCGCCCCGATCTTCGGATGAACCTTCGGCAATGTTTCCAGGCGAGCATTATCCCTCTTTCTACCTATTTTATATTTATAGTCTTTATTTCCTCATATTGATCTATTGCTATCTGTGTTGCGATGCTCTAGTTTTTGTACCCGAGATATCCCTTGCAGTCATTATATTGTCTTGGACACCTCCTATTACCTGTTGTTTGGTAGATAGTCGGCCTTGTGAGTCGTAGTTGCTTGCTCAGGTGCTGCTTCGTGTTGTTGATGTTCCACCATTGTTGGGTGGTTGGCACATGCTTAATGGTGGAGATGATCATGGATTTAATTACTATTTAATAACTAAAATTGAAAGTAGGTAAATAATGCAGAGGCACCGGTGGGTAATAGACAATATTTGGTTTTTAACCGCTCACTGGTGTTCCGTAGGACCCCGAGTTCTTGACACATGTTCCGAGATCGAGCGCGCTAACCACAGGTGGGGTGTGTGGGCACCCCCATCGATTAGTACCTGATTACAAAGTACTGTACCGGGGGCCACAAAGTAGTTTGGAGCTTTATTACTATCCTGTACTTATGCCATGCTTTACTGCTTTATTTACGATTGCGCGTGGAGCGCCTGTACTGGTTTGGAACCAATGTGGAATGTTTTCGCGGTATCGACAAGCCCAGTCACACTTTTGGGTTCCCAGTCGTTTACAGCCATTGTCACAAACCTCTGGGTCCGTCTCGAAGACCGGCCGACTTCGTTGCGGGTAGCTTAGTGGGGTGGCCCCCATGTGCTTGCTTTGGGTCTGGGAAACGTCGTGTCCGAAACCCCGTCGACATACTGTTGGGTGTATGTTTTGTGATCTTGTACCTACCTGATCTCACAACAAGGGTGTAGGTGCGTGTGGAAACTTTGGTGCACCCCTGCAGGGTTAAATCTTTTCGAGAAGCCGTGTCCGCGGTTATGGACGACTTGGAGAACAATTCTCGATCATAGACAACTATAACTAAAGTTTACTGTTATAATTTGACTTGTATCCGATATAACTAGTAATCAGCTTCACTATAACGGAATGGCTAAATAAAAGTACCAACAACTGCTGGGTTTGGGATATCCCATGCTAATTGTATCTGACTAGTAAGTGTTGCAACTACAACGGAATGGTTAACTAAAAGTGCCCACTGCTTATTATATCAGGATGACTATCTATACCTGACTAGTAATTGCTGCAACGGTAACTGAATAAATAAAACTGCCAATTGTGTGAGTTCCTCGGTTGACTTCCTCGCTTGGTCTCGAGGGGGAAATACCAGGATGGGTACGTTTGGTGGTAGTATCAGGTTGGTTTCGAATAGGTCTTTCTTATCCCTCTCTAATTACCGATAGTTATATCGAGTATCTATAGGTTGTTTAGTGCATGCTGCGCTGTCGCTTCAGTCCACCATACCTATGTAGGCGAGGACCGCCGAATTCTAGTCTCGCCGTGTACTGGCCTCGGTACTGACCGCTCTCTTTTTTCCTTTGCCCTTTGTTGGCACCCCTTTTGTTTTTAGCAGGTTTTGAGATCGACGTCGTTAGCAGGGTTACCCTTCCGGCTTGGCCTGGGCAGGGTTATGGACGCCATTGGTTATTCTTCAGGGCTCTTAGCTCAAATTGCATCTTGTCCGTACTCGGACGTTGTATCGTTTTCAAGGTGATTTAAATCTTTGTAATGTATATCTGTATTCTTGACTAATTGAGTCGCTGTTGTATATATGTTTTGTGGGTTCCATCAAGGACTATTGTGTAATGATATTACTTCGTTTTCCACCCGCACGCAAGTGCCTGGTGGGCACATTAGAATCATTTCTATGCGGGTTTGGTGGGAAGCGCTAAAACTTGCATAGGGCCGATCCGAGGGTGTTACAATAGGTCTGGCTTATATAGTCACCAGATCCTAGGGTTATAGGGAAAGTCCTAGCCAGATAGGTTACAGAGTCCTACACGGTATACAATTAGTCTAACGTGTCTTGCACTCCAAGGCTCTGGATACGTCGGTGACTCCTCCATAGCATTCCTTTATCCGGCATGGGCCTCCCTTCTAGATCCATCTAATTGGGCCTCCCAGCAAGCCATGGGCCATGCTACCAACTGTGGGCCACCCGGGTTATCCGGATAGGATACATGCTATGAGGATACCCATATAGCATATCCCCAACAATATCTATGCTAGGGTTTAATCATATTCTATCCACCAATGTCACTTATACATGATATACTCAGTTACTCTTAGTGACTTGAGCATGATCATTACAATCCTTTGATAATTTATGGCTTAGGTTACTAGTTGGCTAATCAAGGCCTTTATCAATACAACATTACAGTTGTATATAATTATCTTCTAAATATCTCTATTGGACTAAGAGATATAATTCATTGACTATGCCTACTTTATCCAATAGAATTACTCCTTGGTAACTATATTTAGAATTCATCCTTGCAATCTTATTTATCACCATATAAATATATATTCTAGATAACTCTTCTATCCATTCAGGAGTAAGTTAACTCCACCAACTATCATATTGATTTGACTCCCTTCAATCACTCCCATCCTATAGATGATATCTAAAACTAGCATTACCACTTACCTCTTCTTACTTCTTTCTCTAAAGGACTTAAGTGAATGCTATGATAAGGACAAGAGTTAAAAGATCAAGAATTGATAGGTTAAGAATTGGTGAATCAATAGTTGATTACTCAACATTGATGAACAACAGATATTAGAGTATGGTTCAATAGAGATGATAAGGATTGATATGGAAAGAAAGATATGTGGTGAATGATCTTGACTTGATTTCCTTCCTACTCAAAAAGTGATAAGGAATTAGTGTTAAATAACTACCATGATGCTCATGGTAGGAATGGATAAGAATAAGACAGGTCAAGGTTTAGTTATTACATTCTTGTTACTTGAATTATATTCATAGTTTGGTACTCATGGGTTATTGTAATGAATACTATGGAATGATCACTTAAGGATCAGATATTAATCATTAAGCAATGTATTATGGTTGAATTTTATTACATTTGATCTACCCTTAGATCAAATCTTCTTTACCCACAATTAGGTTTTAGCAAAGGTCATATTAAAATTTATTGCAGTCAACTTGATGATCTACTTCAATTCCATCAAGTTGAGAGAAGCTTCAATCACTTTGACAAGTTTTGTTCAAAAGCGCGAAAATTATTTGGATTTTCTATGCATGAATGCAATGCACACATCTGAGTTCAGCTTATTTCTAAGCTCTAATGCTGGGATTTTATAGACTCTCCCCCTTAAAATAAACTTCGTCCTCGAAGTTCATACACTCTTTCATTTCAGAACGAGGAATTGACTTGTATTGGTCGCGACAATTTTCAAATCCATAGTAATCTCAAATGGGAATAATTGTAGTATCCCATATCCAGATCTTTTCCTTGAATTTTTCCTTATACTTGGCAATCTACAACTTGTTGTCTCCAATATCCCAAAGTTCCTTTTACTTTACTCCCTTAGGGATATGTCCTTATTATAAACTCCTTAAATTGGGGTCTCTTCTTTAGTTGATTTCCCTGATTAGGTATCCTAATCCAATTCCTTTACTTGATCATAGAACTTCCTTATTATACTATGTATGGTCTAGGAAGTCTTACTAAAATAGTTTTTTAAAATTCTATTAGACAATAGTTGTGGCCAAAAGACTAAATTTTTGGTTTGTCATTGAATGGTTTATACTGATATTCCTTCTAAAGATTGGTTTTGAACACAATTAGTTCATACCCATCAGAATTTCTTATTCCTCTATACATGACCAATTAGATGCGCTGTATTACCTCTTATGGATCACTTAAGAGTTGTCTCTTTTAGAATTAATCTATTAGGATTATTCTATTTTATCACCTTAAGTACTTCTTCATCTTCCATTTATTAATTGCCTTAAGGTTTGAGTACTACTACCTTGAAGTAAACTTCGATCTTACATCCAGACATAGTTCTAAAAGTACTTTTATAATGATGTGTTCTTTTAACCTTATGAAAATAAGACTTAATGTTGTTATAGTTTAGTACTTCTTCTCCAACCTTTACTTGGAAAGTCAGATACAATACTTCCATTTCTATTATTTACTCTCCCACTTAGGGTTTCCTAATGGTCTCTAAACTACACATATAATAACCATTGGCTTTATGGTCTCCCCCATACGAATCACGGAGCATCGACGGCGTACGGCAGAGCACTTGCCAGTGAGCTGCTTCCAGTCGACGAGGAAGACGACGATGGCGTTTTGTGGAAAAACCCCTGATAGTTCTTCGGATTCAATCCGCAGTCCCTCCTCGGTCCCACTAGTCAGCCAGAGAGAAAGACAGTTAGGGCCGGTTGTTGGGCTGCTACTGGGCCGACGCGAAGTGAGCGTGGAGAGGAAAGGTGCGGCGCTGAGCGACGGTTAAGAAGGTGATGAAGTGGGCCGCGGGCCAATTTCTGGACTGAGTCCTTTTCTTTTTCTTTATTCTTTTCTGTTTTTTGTTTTAACAATTTGTTTTCAATTCAAATTTCCTCAATGATTTAAATACCATAAATTCTATACAGTATTTTAAATATTCCAAAGGTAATTATACTAGTTATTTGCCCTAATTATGTTGGTATTTTCAACACTCATAATTACATTAGAAATTATTTATTAAGTAGAATAATTAAGAACTAGGGTTTTAGGGTTTTTAGAATTTTGTTCAAGATCTTAAAAATTCTCTATAACATTGTTTTCACTTTATTTAGAGTAATGTAGTTTTAAAATTTTAAAAGATAGATACAGGTTTAATTTATATATATTTCATCATGTGGTAAGACATAGGGTGGTTTATAATTCCACTAGGATGATTACTTTCTTACTTCACAATTACTTTATAATTTCACTTATAAATCTCAGAAGCTTGTCACTAAAGCTTGTCACAAAGAGTTTAGTTTATAGGATGTTGTTTACTGACAGAGATGAGAGGGAAATTCCCTTGCCACAACCTACTTTGTTCGGTATTTGCAGGAGGCCGTGGTCGCGGTCCAAGGAGGAGCTGGACGAGAAGCTCCACTTGCTTGGTTTCCACAGGCAGCACCAGAAGGGGGATGCGCCCGCTTATGACTATGTTGCGCACTACGCCGGGGCGTCCTCAAGTTCATATCAAGACGAAGGTACTTCTTCGTCATATTATGGAGGTGCCACTTCTTGGCCAGCTTGGGATTTATCTCCACTTAGGCCAAAAGCCTAAGCTTGGGGAGAGGTATACCGACATCACACTCATCTACATATCATATTCTGTCGGTACTTTCTATATCCATGTTTCGCTTTCTTTCTTTTTCGTTTTTGTTCTTGTTTTGTTTCTGCTTTCCAGAACACAAAAACACCAAAAATATCTTTGTTGTTTCTCTTTGTTTGCTTCTTTTGCTTTTAGCTTTAGTTTCCTTACCCTTTTTAGCTTTGTTTTGTTATTTAGAAAACCCAAAAATATTTTGCTTTATTTGCTTTTTTTCCTTTAGTTCTTGTTTTAAAAAAAATGAAAACCCAAAAATATTTGTTGTTCTTCTCTGGTTTGTAAAGTTCATTGCAGGGTTCAGCAATCCTTAGTGACTCCTTTGGAGTTAGGTTTCCATATTATTATTCAAGCCACATAAGTGAAAGGCAATAATGATGATTTATGACAATTCGAGATGTGGTAAGAGGCTGGTATGAACTGTATTTGTTTTCATTTTTGTACATATACTCATCCATGTGGGCATGCTTAGTCTGTTCATGTAGGATTTATGTTATTTAATGGATGCTTAGTAGTTCTTTCTCTCTTATGATTAGTTCCAATTTGCTAATAGTTTGTAGCATGTCATATAAATGTTTGCTTGCATTGTTCTACTCATAACATGGTATGACATTGTTGTATCCTCCTCTGAATGTTTTATTTGAATCGACTTGGCACATGCTCACACATGCATATGACTAAACAAAAAGTCAGTTAAGCCTCGATGATTTATTTTGCCTCAGAGTTCTTGTGTCACTTTTATGCCACAGTTAATTTTATTTTGTCGCAAGCATGATTATGATAGTTACCGCTCTCTCGATTGTCGCTCCCTTCTATTGCTAGCCTTCACTTGTACTGAGTATAAGCTCTACTCGTGCATCCAACTCTCCAAATCCAAAGTTGTCAAAAAGTGTCCACCATATCTACCTATTAGCATCTTTGATATTCCTTGCATACTTATTATGCTTTGTTTTCTTCCAAATAAAAATGTTTGCTTGTTATGAGAAAATTAGTTAGTAAAGCTCTCACAAACTTGATGGCACATTTTATTTCTTGCACTTAATAATCCTGAACCATTGTGACTATCTATGTAGTTATATTCTTGCAAATTATAAGTTGAAGTTAGCAAAACCATGCAGTCATGGGGCACGCTTTCAACATTGCACTTATTCTATTTAGTTGATATCATGTTCTTTTGTTTATGGATGTCGTCGGTGTGAAATAATATGAGAGCTTGCAGGTCCATGGAGTTTGTATATGTGTTAGAGAAACGACTGGGCGGCTAGCCTAAGCCATGCCTAATAATGGTGGAAACTTGCAGAAAAACCATAGTGGCATTCTATGAAGCATCCTCAATAAAACACTATGCAAATAGCAAATAAAAAGATCGCTGAGATGCTCACTGTCTGTTGCCTTGTCATTTTGATATGGGATAGCTCCTGTGTCATGGGGCAAGGGGTACCCATTGGCGGTTCTCTATGATACACATATACTTACAATGATAAGAACTTGCCTGGGACCAAAGTTGAGTAGCATGAGGTCTCTATACTCGTACTCAAGGGGCATGAGATTTTCAACTTGTGATTTGTCAAGCATATAACTCATATTTGCCCTCACTTTAACCTTAACCATTTAAAGATGCTTATGATAGGGGCAATGAGAGTTCAAAGCTAATGAGTACCATACTTTCAAGCATTTGAAAGCCTTTCAAACTTTTTAATCTTTTCTTTCACTTTTATGTCAAGTTACCATATTTTCTATGAGCACCTTCCCGAGAGCATAGCTGTCAATCTTAGTGTGATGTGCTTGTCCCAGAACACGGTTAATTGTGACATAACTTTGACGCTTGTATCTTTGATATTTTTACTTCTAGTCTTCACTTGAACTTCAGAGGTGCCTTGGCATTTATGCCTTGCTCCAAAAAGAAAGGCAAGTGAGATAACACTTTATCACATCTTCTTATGAGCATTACAATCTTGCATATGCTTATGTTTCATGTTGCTTATTATTATTGTGTTGGAATCTCTTCATAGCTTGCATGAATATTGGTAGACTTATTTGCATACTCCTTATTATGAATTTCCTAAGTACTTGATCATATGCTGAGAATATTTACATCTTATGAAGAAAATGTGTTCGTGAAAGTTTCTTTTATCGCACTCAGTTTTCAACTGAATTGCTTGAGGACAAGCAATAAGCTAAGCTTGGGCAGAGTTGATACATCCAAAACTTATCTACTTTCCCAAACACTTTTGCTTTTGTTTCCCCTCTAATTTGTGTGATTTGGATATAACTAACACGGACTAACGTTGTTTTCAGCAGAATTGCTCCGATGTATCGTTTTTGTGTAGAAAATCAACTTTCAGGAAAAATCCGAGAAAATATGCCAAAAATCCTATTTTTCTAGAAGACCCATGGAGCTAGAAGACGCAGGGGAGAAAAGACCCGAGGGGCCCACACCACCCCTAGGCGCGGGCTAGGCCTGGCCGCGCCTGGGCATGGTGTGGCCACCCCGGACTCCGCCTTGACCTCTCCTTTCGCCTACATATACCCTCTGACCTAAAAACACAGGGGGTCGCCTTTTTCCAGATAGAGTTCCGTTGCGCTGCCACCACTAGAAACCGCGATTCAGAACCAGAAATTCCGTTCTGGCACCCTGTCGGGACGGGGAATTGGAGAAGATCATCGCCATCATCATCACCGACGCCTCTCCATCCACCATCCATGATTCTCCCATCCATGTGTGAGTAATCCCCGCAGTAGGTTATGGGGATGGTAGGGATTGGATGAGATCACTCATGTAATTGCATAAGATTGTTAGGGCATGGTGCCTAGTATCTATTGTTAGTGCTTTTGACATTGTTGCAACTTGTTGTGCTTAATGCTTGTCACTAGGGCCCGAGTTCCATGATCTCAGATCTGAACATGTTATTGATTCATGATGATATTATTGTTTGTGATCTTACCTACAAGTTGTGTACACATAGCGTTGTCCGGAACCCGAGACCCCAAAGTGACAGCAATTGGGATAACCGGAGGGAATGGCTGTGATGTGACGATCACGTGTGTTCACAGAGTGTTAATGCTTTGGTCCGGTGCTCTATTAAAAGGAGCACCTTAATTGCCAGTAGATTCCCTTGAGGCCCCGCTGCAAACGGGCTGCCAGGACAAAATATGTTGTGCAAGTTTCTCATTGCGAGCACGCACGACTATATACGGAACACATGCCTATGGTTATTTAGTACTTGGATGCTTTATCTTTATTATCTGCAATGCCTTTGTCTTGATTATTACATGAATTATCTTGTACATGTAACACCCGTCCATCCATCCATATGCCCACTGTATTTTAATCCTGCTATTTATTACAATTGCTACCACTTCCTTATTTTACTGCTGCTATAAAACTGTTGCTACTCATAAATTATTGCGAGCAAGACTGTTTCCAGGTGAAGCTGAATTGACAACTCATCTGTTAAGGCTTATAAATATTCTTTGGCTTCCCCTTGTGTCGAATCAATAAATTTAGGCTTTACTTCTCTCGAACACTGTTGCCATCCTCTATACTTGTGGGTCATCAGTGTGCTAGAGCGGTGGCTCTAGAAATGGTGGATGCGGCGGTGGCTCGGTGCCTGGCGCTGGACAGTTTATATCAGACCGTGTGGGCCGTGAGGTTACCGGCGTCGGTCGGTTGTGGCCGGGAATTTGTCCAGTCCAGATCTAGGTACCTCGCCTATCCCTTCCACATGGACAGTGGCCATGTTACCTAGCTAAAAGCCTTGCTCGACGATCGTTTGTGGCGACGACAACTACGTCTTCCGTACATGTCACTTTGTCCTCGGGTTTCGGGCGAAAGGTTTGGTCCATCTCTGGACCAGACGGCGACGACGCTCTTGAGCCGCTCCCTCCTTGGAGGCGCCACCTTAGGAACCCATAGTCTACTGCCTAACATAGTGTGGTTGGTTGGCGGCTTGGCAGTACTTTCTCGTTGTGGACATGGCTTCTGTTGGGAGGACATGCTCTTTTTCTCCAATAATGGCTTGTCTTGTCGTCTCCCCATTTGTTCTCATGGGTGAGCTTCTCCAACTTCCGATGGTATGGCGCTCTTCGAGCCAGAGCGAGGGGACAAGGGGTCCTCTTCCGAAGTGGCAGCAGGTGGTGTACAGGGCCGGCCCATAGGGCGGGGCAGAGAGGCACTCGCCCCGAGGCCCATGGTCTAGGGGCCTCGGTCCATGACTTGTTTGTTATCCGTTTACTACTTTTGGCGTTCAACAATGTAAAATAATTATAGAGAATATAAACGGTTGTCTAAAAAAATCTAGATGGTTTAGGCTATACCTAACATGACTCTTCTCTTCTAAAAAATACGCTTTAACATTTTCGAATATTTTTTTTCCAATATCACAATTTCTCTAGCCTCTCCAAATGTCCAGAATAACGCTGGTCCTCATGTGCTTTATAAGATTATGAGTATTTATTAGTAGACACTAAGGATGCAATCACATAACTATACAATTCTGCAAACAACTCTTCTCCGGTTCCCAGGTATTCTACATGTCTTTATCATACATGTTTCAAAGACTATTCCATCTTTTTATTAATTTAGTGTCTAATATATTTACTCGTCTCCTTAATTGTTTGCACAGACCTATATATACAAGCAACAATTGATAAAATAAGTATCATGATATATAATTCTCTTGATCAATAGAGATAAGTGGTTTCGAATGTCTTTACTGCAATTTAAGGGATCATGGATCTATTAAATATACAGACTATGCAATTTTTCCATTGCATTACATTAATACTTATTTACGGAAGACTAATATTTTTTAGTATTTTCTGCGTAAATAATTGGCGGAGCTTGACATGCATAGTTGAGACGTTAAAAAACGCTAATCGTATATAAATTTTTACTAATATTTAAATTTTTTAGCATAAATATTAAATATATATCTAATATGTTTTCTGAAGTAAGGGGGGCCATTGCCCCCCTTGACCCAACGGACCCTTAATTTCATGTTGCCTAGGATCCCTAAAATCTTTGAACCGACCCTGGTGGTGTAGCGATGGCGGGAAGCCTTTCTTGCAGGAGAGGAGGACATGACTTTTCCAACGGCTCGTCTTCTTCAACATAAAGATCTTGGACCTATCGCGCGTTGTAGTTGATGGGAGTTTAGGGTAGCTTCAAGAGGTGCTTCTTGTTTATTTTATGTTTGCTTGTTTTTGCTCTTTCTTGTATTTTGATTTCCTAGGCACTTTATATCATCTCTGGCCATTTGGGTTTTATTAATTTATATAAAGCTGGGCCTTCTTCTGTTTAAAAAGACAGGATTCAGAGATACCTGGTGCGTGGAAGCTATACCGGGGTTTCACAAAGCTGTAACATGGGCCGAATTGTCAGTAGAGTTCAATTGTCCAGCCTGGTAATGAATTTTACTTACAACCATCAGTACTGTAGTTCGGATCGCTGGTAGGGCCCATTTATAGATGGGCAACAATATTACATACGAAGAAGCCCGCTTATTGGCATCGGCAAAGCAGCCAGGTCGGTGCTCTGCCAGGCATCTTTGCCGGGCCTGTTAGTAGATATACTCATTGATTCTTAAAAAAAAAGTAGATATACTCAGTGTGATAAATCGTGACAAACGTGGTACTACTACCATTTATCACACTTTTGAGCTAAACTCTAAGTTTAGGCAATTATTAGCATCACTCTTTGTTCACAAAAAAAAAAAGCATCACACTTTGGCACACTTCAGAGATCTTGTAAAAAATTCTGAGTTATTGACATATATATTACAAAAAATGAATATTAAATTAAACCTTTCTTTCAAATGAATGTGAAAGCTCACTTCAAACCTTTATAAACCACATTCAAACCCACACAAATCTCACTTGAACCTCAATGGAACCTCGGTGAAGCTTCATTCCTTCACTAACTGCGGAGAGTGAAGTAGATAAAGTGTTGATTTTAATAAAGTGTATTGTTGTAAATGTAAAATATGTGTAGCATCCATTGAATCCAAATGGATGAGCGAGAATGAGCGAGAGAACAAGCCAAAGTGAAAATACGAATTTCCAAGACTATTGTATGGAATCCAACCTGGCACAAACCAACATACATGTAGTATGGTTGACCATGTGGCAGCCGTGGTAAGCAATTTCAAATCAATATAAAAAGGAGATATGCAGCCTAAGTGTTCTTACAATTCTTAGAATTCTCTAGAAAACATCTTTTAAGTACTCCCTCCGGCCTATATTAATTGACTTGGATTTATCAAATTTTGAACGAACCTATATACTAAATAGTGTCTAGATTCATCCAAATTTTGATAAATCCAAGTCAATTAATATGGGTCGGAAGGAGTATAAAACATTCAGGTGCAATGACAATACTCTGAAGTCCATCCTTGGGAGCACTGGATATGGCTAAAATACTCCAATTATTCCCTACTTTGAAAGCTCCACTCTAAAAGTTATTGTCACTTTTTTTCTGAAAATATGTGATATGGATACAAGATGTAACTTTCATGTCATAAAATTTCGATTCAGAATTGAGAACACAAATCTGTATTCAGGACAAACAAACATATTGCAGATAGTGTTAATAGCTAAGTCAAATTTAAGGCCCAATTTGAACTTGGTAATATTTGAAGACGGGTTTTACGTTTGCATTACTTGAGCTACAAGTGGAATGTTGTTATGAAAATTGTGGCACATTAGATAAGTTTAACTGTTATGACCATTCAGAAGTTCTTTTTATTTTTGAAAGATCCAGCAACGCTGGCTTTTCATTGATTAGTAGGTAGAGTATTTACATATTTGCCGAGAGGCAAGGAATAACAGGAAAGAAATTCAGAGAAAGTAGAGCTGAAAACCAGAGCACTGAAACCACACCGGCCGCTCAAGGCGGCTCCCACATCAGCTTCCTCAGCTTCTTAGCTTGAACGAAAGCCCATTCCCTTGCTTCGTCCCAGATGGCTTGCGTGATCTGGTGCACTGGCTGTCGCTGACCCCTGAAGATCCTATTGTTGCATGTTGCGTTCCCTCCAGATTGCCGAACACACCAGGATAGTGAGCGGTCGAGTCCCTGACCGGGGCTCGGGAGGAGCGGCGTCGGCCATAGCAGTCCAAGCAGCTGAGATGGAGTCCATATTTTGCCAAACACCTGGAGCCAAGGCATTGCAACGAGGCCAGGACGCGATAGCAGCCCAAATCTCCTTCGTGATAGGACATTCCATGAACAGATATGATGGTGCGCTGTCTCAAGATTCCTAACGCACAGCGGGCAGAAATACTCATTGGGCCACTCTCAGCCGCATTAGCCTGTCAGCGCAGCAGAGCTTGTTTTGCAGAAGAAGCCAAGCAAAAAATTTGCAGCTAGCGGGAGCCCGTGGACGCCACAACATGATCGGAATGGCACTGGGGATGGAGCCCTCAAATTGCATCCTGTAAGCTGATCTTGCAAAGTAGCAGCTGTTTTCAGTCAAAATCCAAGTAATTTGATCCGGGAGAACCTCTTGTAGAGTTGACGGTCCAAATCTCGCGCCAAAGGAGGATGAAGTCACTGATGATCGCGTGATTCAGATCATGGCGGAGGTCGCTGACCCAGTTGTTGGCCTCGAGAGCTTCGGCCACTGCTCGCCGCTTCCGCCGTCCCCTATCCGCTGATTTAGATCATGGCGTGTAACGATGTTTTCTGGTGGCGAGACACTGCTGTGTGTGTCATAAAAGAAAAGTCCCCTAGCTCTGTTGTTTCATTTTCTGATATGTTTTGGGCTCCTTATGGCAATTTCAGTGTCATCTATGCCAATGAAATTTTTATGTCTAACGGAAAATCAAAAAAATGCTTCAATCAAGAACAAAGATCTGGCACGAGCAAAACAGAACCTTGGACTGGATATACGCAAAGTATTCCTCTCTTTCCATGCCTAGTCTGCTAGACTGTCATTCTACAGAATCCAAGGTCCCAAGCGCTAACCAGAGCAGCATATGCTGTCAAAAGGGAAATAATCTCCGGACCGCAGGGCTGCTTAACGTCACGACGGTCGGCCATTGCTGCCATACCATACCTTCGTGCACATATGGGCGAAATTCTTACTACACTGCTCTTCGTCACACGCTCACTCAGTACCAGTCCAAGACGCACTAGCTATGCTAGAGGCGCAGCATAATTGAACCGCCACTCACGTTTGAACCGCAAACATGCGCTTTTTTTCTTTCTTTCACCATTACGCCTTCCATGCTTTTTCTGTGGGAGCACAGTGCACGTTTCTTCGTACCTGCAAGAGACCAGGAGGAAGAAGGGTAGTGTAGTGGGGGTTGCACTCGTGGTACAATGCCAAATTGGGCAGATTCTCCCTCGACACAAGCGTACGCGCACTGTCCACCGTTTCCCACCGTTGGGTGATGAGGGTATCTCCCCGCACGATATTCCGAGTCAAAGCCACTGGACCGGAGAATCTAATGAACGGTAGCGTGACCTGCACCCACTGCTTGGTCGAAAAGAGCTCTCTGCCTTATGGTAATCTTCTCTGTGCGTGCTTGCTTTACCGTCGATCCTAAGTACTCCATGATATCCAGTGACATCACTAAAAGAGTTCAAGTTGTGAGCGGGTGTGTCAACTTAGCTGCTACCGAAGATTGACGACAGAGACGGTCACGAACTTGGTTTATGGCCGGGGACCGGTTTCCTATATTCTCCGGAAGTCATCGTCACTGCTTACAAGTTACTATCCTACAGATGCGTGCGCAGTGTCACCACCGTCCACCACCATGTAGTACATGATGCAGGGATATGACATAAGCAACTCATCTTCAGCGATCAACCGCAACTCATCTTCAGCGGCACGATCCATTTAAGACATTTCAATTGTCTCTTTTGGTCTATTTGGATCGCTCCTCGGACAGGAAACGGGTCACGGTCCGGTCGTCCAGGTCAGGCTAGTGCGCCCAGTGAGACGACCCATTCGGTTTGCGATGGCCGGTTTGATCAGGGCTGACCAGTCATTTTGGCATACATATTTCAACTATATATTACAAGAAAATGAGAGCAATAAAGCAATACATAAATATAAATAGTACACAATCACATAGTTTCTTACAAACAACCAAACATAATTCATAAATTTTATTAAACAGACTTGAGGATTATGCCTAGTGATGTTGGTTTTCCACATGGGTCCACATATGCTCAATCAATCCACTTGAAGATGGTCATGAATACCCCGATAACGGATCAAATGATGCACGTGCAATAACTCTTCCCAAGATGCTGCCACGGGTTGAGGATCAACCAAGGTACCCTCGAATTTCCATCCTTGTTCATGGATGTTTTCATCACACTCGTCCTCAACGATTATGTTGTGCATGATCACACCAGCCGTCATCACCTCCCACATCCTCTCAGTACTCTAAGTTCGAGCGGGGTGACAAATAATAGCCAAGTGAGATTGGAGCACACCAGATGCTTGCTACATAACCTTTCTACAAGTTTCTTGTTCTTTCGCAAACCTCTTATATTTCTCTTCTTCAGAGTGAAGGATTGTCTTGACAAATGTTAAACAAAAAGGATAGATGCCATCACCTAGATAATGCCCCTTGTCGTAAGTATTACCATTGATCACATAGTTAACCTCAGAAGCATTGCCTTCTGCGAGCCTAGCGAATACTGGTGAGCGCTGAAGCACATTGATATCATTGTTAGATTCCACCATATCGAAAAAGGAGTGAAACAATCATAGATCCAGTGAGGCAACAACCTCACCCATCGACATGCCCTTTAAACTGTCCTTGCCAACCAAAATGGCAGTTCTTCCACTCCCAATGCATACATTCTATGTTGCACAGCATGCCAGGAGACCCCCTTTTCTCATTGATGCATAAAAGGTGGGCAATGTCTTTGGTGTTTGCTCTCTTAGTTAAACTTTGCCGAACATCACAACAACTTCGGTGCAAACCTGTAAATGGCTTCGAGGCATGTGGACTCACTTATGCGCATGTACTCATCAACGAGATCACCTGCTACTTCATATACAAACATGTGAATGGTAGCGGAACATTTTTGGTATGATGAGAAGTCAACCTTCCCGGTACAATTGAGCTTGGATACGAAGTAGCCATCGTAATCCCTCATGCCATCAAGAATCTCTAGGAACGATTCTTGACATCTGATAGTGGCGACAGAATGTCGTCTCATCATACACCAGATTAGTGAGGTCGAAGTAATCCTTGTAAAGGCGCTCGTGACCACCATCTCAATCATGATCCACGTTGGGATTGTGTTTCTTCAATGAGCCTATCCTACGCACATGCATTAGGTAGTGGTCGTGCATCATGCTTGCAGCAACCAAAATATTTCGGTGTCATCACCGGACTCGTCCAACGACAATTCGATAACATTATTGTAGAAAAACTCAATTGCCCTACTATCCATCTACAAACACAAAAGCCAATGGTTCATTGCAGGCAATGTCAATGTCCATGCCTATTGATGTGCAAGAAAAATGGGTGAGAAACATACCTTAGATGTGGCCGGTAAATTGGACGAGCATGTCATGGACGCTCGGCCTAGCGACCAGAGTGTGTAGCCTGCGAAGTATAGACATAGTGTCGGGTCTAGGGGTGAAGCTGCAGAAGCCTGTCAGCTCTAGCAACGCGCACGTGCTACATCGGTGCTGCTAGTGGGGTAAATACAAGCGGCGATGGCTGATGACAGCAAAAGCCAACGATCTTGGGCTAGAGACAACAAGTTGTTACAGGATGGAAGCAAAAGACTGTGGCTTCCGTCTAGCAAGCGCTCGAAAGTGGCAAGGGAAACGACGACGCACATGACAGACATGCGACATCCATGCGCAGTGGAGGAGATGGTGGGCGAGGGATTGGGCAGAGACTGGCTTGTGTGTGTGCCTTGTGTGCCACTAGAGAGAGGTCCCGGGGTGGCCTGAAGAAGGACACGCTGTCCGGCCCGACGCATCCATGGCCCAAATTTCGTGAGGGGATAGGCCGGTCCGTTTGGGTCGCACTTCTGGGCCATGGTTTCGCTGCCCTCCTATCCGCACAGATGGGTTCGCACCGAACATGGCCATTTGGGTCATGCCGCTGGAGATACTCTTAGCAGTCCCACCCCCAATCAAACAAATCATAGCTACAAAGGAGAGATCAATGCATATTAAAATAAGGGATTTGCAATTTATATAAAATGGAAACACCGAAATGACTCTTACAATTACTTCCTCTCTCATAATAATTACAAACATTAGATGCAAACTCGACAATATAATTACCACTAGAATCACCGCAAAAGGACTTACCATCTAAGGAGCAAAATGCGCCATATGTAGCATTAATATCCTTCTCTAAAATAGTTTTATTGATGTATCATAAGAATCAACATAGAAATAGTTCACATCAAAAGACTCATGAAGCATAGGTTCATTATCATAAATATCAACATAACTCGTAATCATATAGGAGGGAACACATTGGACTCTGAGAGCTACTATTGTTGGGAGGTAAGGATGAGTAGCTACTTCATTCTTTCTCCACTTGTATTCATTTTTCTCCTCCATTTGTTCTTTCTTTTTGACTTTCCAAGCAATTTTCTTCCATCAAATAATTTTTTCATTAAAAGCATCAGTGGCACCAATGGAGACATCACACGCATCCTCGTTATTAAGATATGTAATCCTCATAGCCGTAGCCTAAGTTTTTATGGTATTTTAAATTATGATTTGCATGGTATTCCCTTCTATATGTTATATGAAACTAAGTTTGTAACCAAAATTAAAAATAACAAAAAACTGCAAACAAAAATAGAGGTTTAGTGTTATGCTCCCTGGCTATGACGTTCTAAAAGTGTTTGATGACCACCAAGTGCAATGGATAGTCAGAACACCTTTCAATAAGTATTAAGTGTAGAACCATGAGGAGTTAAAGGTAAATATATATTCACCAAATCCCTATAACCCACTTATATATTCTGTAAATATATACCAAGTTTTGAGAGTGTATGCCAACTTAGCTACTGATGAATATCAACGAGAGAGACGTTCACAAACTTGGTTTATGGTCGGGACCGAGCCCACTGATTTGCTAGGAGGCCGAGCCCACCGATTCCTATGATCAAGACTAAAATGATCTATATTGATTTACAAAATACAAATCTATGGGATAGATCTACAGTCACTATATGCAAGAAAAATTATGGTGTAATAAAATAAATTTTAATCTTTATGCCTATAGTAATTACCAACAGTAAATAACCTTATTAACAGTCTATGACTTTTCTTCTTCATTTTACACTAGTCAAGAACTGTAGCAGGCTGAGTTTCCTCCTCTACATTAGAGGATCTGGTTCATGTTGGGAGGTGATGATGAATAGCTACTCCATTCTTCCTCCACTTGTCCTTCATTTTCCTCTTCCATTTGTTCTTCCTTTTCATTTTCCAAGCATTTTCCTTACACCACTTTTTTTATTTAAAGCATCAATGGTACAAAAGATACATCACAGACATCCTCATCATTAAGATATTGTAATCCTAGATCTAAAAAAATATATAATCCCTTATAGTTATCGCCAAAGTTTTTATGGTACTTTATATTATAATTTGTATGTTATTATTTTTATATGTTAGAAAAAACTAAGTTTGCAACTGAAATTAAAACTAAGAAAAAAGGGCAAACAAAAATAGAAGCTTAGTGCTATGCTCCCTGGCTACGATGCCCTAAAACTATTTGATGACCACTGAGTTAAGTGCAATGGATAGTTGGGTAGAACCATGAGGAGCTTAAGGTATATATATTATTTAAAGACGCGTTTGGTAGCCTGCATGAGGTCTGGATAGACCAGCTGGCACAGTTTTTGGCCCGATTAGTTGCCTGCATGAGGCCTGCATTGCGGCCAGCATAATTCATAAAGCAGCCTAGAGCCAGACCGGTGACAATCCTTGAATCAGCCGTTTTCAGCGGGCCTGACTTAGGGGAGTGCACCGGTGCAGGAGCGCGTGCAACATGACCTTGTCTCTCATCTGTTCATCTCCCCTCTAAACAAGCTTAATCTTGACGTCTTGCAATTAGCACAATATACCCCGATTTAGAACACACTATACATGAAAAAGATGTGCATCGGTGATGGGGTTCCATTCTGACCATCGATTTCGAGGTTTGTGGACTGTATCTTCTCGGATTCATGGTCAAAGTTGGAGTTTTATGGGCGAATTTCTTCAGATTTATCGCACACAATCAAACGTTCGGAATTTCCTTTGAGGAGTAGCTAGATCTGGCTATTCCCCATAATTTTCATGTTGCAAGTTTTGATGCAGGTATAGGAATTCCTCTATAGCTTCTCAACTTGTAGGTACATGAGCTTAAAGATGGGGTTGAAGATGAGGTTGAGGAGCAAGTCATCGTCGTCCAGTCTGCCATCACGCTCTCCATCTCGTCGGTTGTTGCGCCAGTAAGTGCAGTGCCCATCCGACTGTTGAGTGGTTCTTGATTGATGCTACTATGGCTGACCGTGTTTGCCTTCTCCGGCGCCGTCCTTCGTCATCGGCGCAGTCGCAGCAGGTGCCTGCCGCCCTCCATCATCGGCGCAGTTCTCCATCGTCAATGCTGCCGCTGTGGGTAAGGACCTCGACACAGCGAGCAAGATCGAGCAATTCCTACTCCATCCTGTCGTCATGCTCTCCACCTCACCGACTGTTGCGTCGGTAAGTGCAGTGCCTCGACGACCATGTTTGCGTTCTCCGGCACCATCCTCTGTCGTCGGCACAGCCACATCACGTGCCGCGCCGCCTTCCATCGCTGACGCAGCCCTTCATCATCGACGCAACCACATGAGGTGCCCCGCCGCCCTCTATGGCTAGCAGCCACAACAGGACGAACAAGATCACCGCTAATGAGTGTTTAGTTAGTTAGTGTGTGTATCAATGTGATAGTGAAACAAATGCAGGCAACCAAACAACGGAGTTCCGTATCTGGTCTGATGCAAAAAATCTCTGTCACGACCCGGGATCAGGGCTAGACAAATACCAGATCCTCATCCGATATAAGCCTAACCTAAATTCCGAAACGCACAGGGAAGATCGGTAACATTACAGAACATACAAACCATACGCTAATAAGGTAAACTCTTAAGAGAGTTACAAACCAGTCATACAAGACATGGGTCACAGACCCATCATTACATCAAACAACGGAAGAAAACAAGTTGTTCTAAATAAAAAACTTGGAAAAGGGCCTAAGAGGCCTTAAACAAAAGTAGCGACCCTTCCATAGATCCTAGGCTGCTTCCCGGGAACCCCAACTACTCGTCGACTTCGACATAGAAACCACCTTCAGTTGGAGTAGCATCATCTGTAGAAAACATCAACGAAGCAAGGCTGAGTACAGGGTGTACTCCGCAAGACTTATGGCCAGTGGAGTTATTTTGCATAAAGCCATCTTTTATTTTCAAAACAAGAGAGATAAGAAACTCGTCTAGTTAGATCCTTTTCAAAAGGGGATAAGAAGACTACAACTCTAGCTCTTAAATTCATCTTTGATATCCACCAAGAACCACCATCAACTAAACCACTCTTCCCGGACTACCCCCTCAACAACCTCGGGGAAGTATTCCGGATCTCTCTTTAGTGACAAGTTTTAACATTCGGTTATAGTTCTCTATGATCTTCACGTCCGTTCCCAAGTCGTCCATAACCGTGGACACGGCTTTTTGAAAAGATTAATAACCCTGCATGGGTGCACAACTTTACCCACACGTACCAACCGATTCTTAATGCCAATATATTAGCCCTCTTCCTTGGAAGGCCGACAGAGAGTGGTTGACCACGACCTTTACCTTGCTTTCGCCGAGACCATGAGTCACGCACTAAGGAGATACCGCCGTAACGGGTCGAGTCCCGAAGTCGGTCCCTAGAGATGTGAATAGGGTTTGAGATTACGGATGTCGGGCATCTCCCATTCCCTGCCACGCTTACCTACCTGTATGAATGCACCTCCTTCACCTCCATTCAATAACAACCAATATGCTTATGTCAAATGGAAAGCCCAAACTATGTGACTCATGGATTCTACTAGGCAAGTTAGTTGGTCGAGGGGGTTTCCAGGCCCCCGTGTGGTTGTACGCTCGTCTTGGTTCAAGAGGCAAGAACAGCGGGTCCTAGGGGTGGCAAGTATGGAACTACAAAAACCACAACCCACGTGGCCTCCCATACAAGCCTTAGCATGTTTATCATCCACTTCTGATCATATCACCACATCTTATCATACTAGATTCGTTCGCATCTCCGGTGCATCACTTGAATGATCAGCATCAAAACACTAAGCATGGCTAAGCTTGACCGAACTTGTGGCACTAGCGACGCTCATAAGCCAAACCCTAGTTATACTAGGAGCGGTGGATCAGGTAATATAGTTCACAAAGGATAACATACATCAGATAGGATTACTCTGTCTACTGACAAAAGACTATTTGAACCGAATGCATATGACGAGAATGAAATACTTTGTAATCATAGGATTCATATGTATGAGTGGGGCTTCGCTTGCCTTGTCCGTTGTTGGACTGGTACTGCTCTTCGGTGACGTTGACTTCATCTTCGGGTTCGGTTCCTATTCGCGAGAACCAATCACCGGAAAAAAGAAAGCAACACTCAACACATGGCATGTGCAATGCTCATACAATATGGACGATATGACAAGTTAAACGGTGAACATGCTTGATCACTTTAGAGGGGGTTCCGAGGATCCAAACCCTAAAACAGGGGAATCATCGGAATCACCTATGGGGTTCATTTGGTTCTTCTAATTAAACTTGATATCAAAGTTGATTAACAATGTATGATTATAGCTTAGTTAGATAGGTTTCATTTTTCTGAACATTTTGGTATATTATTTGTATTTTTCTGATTTAAAATGAATTAGTTATGAATTTCCCAAATTTTAATTCATTTTAAACATTTTTGGAATATTTAAATTAATTTCCAAACTTGGGCCCACATGTGAGACTTTTATTATTTTTAGAAAATATTTATAGAAATGATTAAAACCCTGACAGGCAGGGCCCACCTGTCATATATTTTCTATTTACAGAAATAATTACAGAAAGCATTAAAAGAATTAAAAAGAAATATGACATCATGATGATGTCATGCTGACATCATCAACGCCATTGCTTGCAGATTGAGCTCGGACTCGGCGCTAGGGGCGATGCGGGGCTGAGGGAGCGGGTGCGTTGGACAGAGGGAAGCGAGACGAGCAGAATAGTGGCGGCGCCGCCCAAGATTGGTCACCGGAGACGGTGGCGCAACGACGAGCAGCGGCGGCGGCGGCATCGGGCTCACGCGAGGAGGGGGATATAGAGGGAGAGGGAGCAAACGGAGGGGTGCTGGAGCACCACAAGCTCACCGCGAGCACGATAGGGGTGGTGGCGAAGCTTGGGGAGGCCGGACAGCGACGAATCAACGATGTGAACGGCGGTGGCCGTCGGTGCTTCGAGTTTGATTCCGGGGAGAAGAGGGCGTCCCGGCTCGCGTGCTTCGGGGAGGAGGACGAGGACGGCGAGGCGATGCTCCTGGTCACCTCGGCTGGGCGAGGGGTGCTCGGAGACGGCGGGGGCGAGGAGGACCTGGCGAGCTTGGGTTCGGCTATGGCGCTGCCGCGAGGGAGAGGAAGAGAGAAGGGGTGAAATGGGTACTGGGAGATAGAGCGTGGCGCGACGGTTCTTATCCGCGGCTCTAGGGGCGGCGGCGGACATCGCAGCGCGCAGGAGATCGACGGCGAGCGCGCTGCCAGGCAGCTGCTTGCCGGCGTCAGGAAAGAAGAGAGGGAAAGGGGTACGGGCCTGCTGGGCTGCCCTTGGGCCCCGGGTGGGCTGGCTGCGGGCGCTGCTGGCGGCAGGGAGAGAGAGAGGAGAGATGGGCTCGGCCCAGTAGCTAGGTTAGATACATTTTATTTCCAGAAATGTTTTTCTATTTCAATTTCTGATTTCCCCTTTTGTAATTTGAATTTCAAATCTGTTTTGAATATTTTCAACTTACAGGAACTTTTATAAATATATGAAATAGTGTGAGACCCTTTTATACACTTTGGCTCAACTCATGTAGTTAGTTGTTTGAATATAAAACTCATTTGAATGGTTTTCAAATAGAGGGGGAAAATTAGGGTTTAAGGTTTAATTTGTTCTTTATTGATTAAACCAAAGTGCAAGTGTAATGCATGCAATGCTCAAACATGTCTTTATTTATATTACACAGAAGGGTGGTATGTTACAATCTCCGTGCAAGCTACCAAAAGAATGCGAAAGGTGGCTCATCGCTTGCACGTGTGACACTGTTGGCCGTGGACATGCCCAGCCGATTCCCAAATTCCATACATGCTACCAAACACCCCCTAAATTCCTATAACCCATTTACATATGTTATTTAAATGTATATACCGTATCAAGTTTTGAGAGCGTATGTCAACTCGGACATTATCGACGAGAGAGACTGTCACGAACTTGGTTTATGGCCGGGGACCGAGCCCACTGATCTGCCAGGAAGCCGAGCCCACCGATTTGTCTGATTTCTACTACCTAGCTCTGTCTGTGTCGCCATCATCCTCCCACAGAAATATCAGCGCCTCCAGGTCGGACACACACCTGAGGGTATGCCAGTGGCAGACTGCGGGCAGGCAGCGGGGCGAGGCGACAAGGGCGGGTGTAGGAATCGAGGAGCGCACACTGGACTGACATGTACCCGGCCCAGTGCGCCGGTGCCGGTCGCCAGCCGCATGTATTCCTTTGTCGCGCCCGCGCGCGCGTACCGACAATACACCCCCGTTGTCCTTCTCTCTGTCCCCCTCGGTACTGGCTTGATGTGGTTGAGTTGCCAAATTGATACTCCTCTGTCTCTACTCCGTGACCTGACCGCGATAGCTTGTCAACATGCATCATCGATCGATCGCGAAACTAATGGCCACCCCATGATCAGTACAGTACGATTAGTATATACTCCTTCCACTATAGCTCTGCTCTACTACTAGGTAGGCTTGCGTATGCATGCTGGTATATTCCGCCCAAATGCCGCACGAAACTCCCTCCGCCACTTCCAAATTAAACGCGTCGTTTTTCTTTCTTGGATGGTTCTGCGAGGTTGACACTACACCCTCAAAGCTCAGTTTAGGAACATATTTCATATATTTTCTTTTATACTCCGAACATGTAGGGCATATTTTCGCAACCTAGGTACGTGGGACACACTTTAAACACCTAAGTTTCCAAAAGATATAAAAAAATCACGCACTTAAAGAATAGATACAAACCATTCAAAAAAAAAAGAATAGGTACAAGTATATGCATGCAAGTACTCGCCTTTTATTGGTGCAACAACCCTCTCATGATTGAGCTGAATAGATACAAGTATTTTGCAGCATCGCAAAAAAGCAAGGTTGTGCCAAAATAAATATTATACATAATTCAAATCATGTTAGAGCATCCTCACTCGTTGTGCCATTTTCAGGCCAAAAATTGGTCCGGATGGAGCAAATTTCGTGCCTGGGAATGGGCTTTTTCTAGCCACGTTCCCAGCTCGACGCCATGCCCTTGCCGCCCGATGTTGCGCCCAAGCCGTCCGACGCCGTGCCCAATGCCGCGCCCGTGCCGCCCGACGCCACCCTGACCCCAAGACCGGAAAAGCGGCGGAGGAGGACGCCATGGCGCCGGAGTGCGCCGTCTGCCCCGCGGAGACGGCCTCGTCCAGAGAACGCACACCGCTGGCGCCTTGCCGTGCAGCGGCCAGGTGGAGAGAGCGGCGTGAACCCGGGCGAGTGGGTCACGACGGCGTGGACTCGCTCGGGCTAGTCCCTGGTGCTGCGTCGCCGACCGCGCCCACGCCGGTGTTGCGCCGCCGGCCACACCCCACGCCGCGCCGGCCACCCCGCGTTGCGCCCCGCCCCTGCTTCGGCCCGCCGCTCTGCTTTGACCGCTGCCGTGACCTCCTCGTACGCGTTCACCAGGGACCGACCGTGGCGCCCCAGCTCGGCCGCCAGACGTGGCGCCCTCTTCCTCGATGCCAAATCCGATGCCGACGAGCGCGGAAAGCTTGAAGCCGAGGCGAGCGTCGTCCTTCGTCAAGCATGAAGCCGAGGCGAGCGCGGGGAGGTTGACACGAACATGTCGGCGTGGCTGCCTCAACGGACGGGAAGGGGAGAAAGATGGGGGAGAGACAGGGGAGAGAGAGGGGACACACGTCGGCGAGTGGTAGGCTAATTATTCGATCCGGCGTTCCTAGGGCATTCCCAGGAACCCGGGATCGGCCTGGGAACCCCGGACGTATTTGGGGCAAAAGGTGGCATGGGAATGCCTCCTGGGAACACTACTGAGCCGTTTTTTATAAATCCGGACCAAAAAACGTTCTGGGAATAGCTCTTGGAAATGCTAGTGGAGATGCTTTTAGACTATCAAATTCTAGGCTTGGATCCCAACAATACTGCATATGGGTGGACGGTTAGATATTGAATGCACCTTTGCACAATCTCGAGCTCGAAAAAGCTCTCCCTTAGTGCAGCTTTGCTATTCCCTTCAATTCATAATAATTGTCGCTGATTTAGCAAAATAGTTTATCTCCAAGTCAACCCTAAGAATCACCCGTTCTAACTAACTATTACTGAGTCTATGCCGTGTCATGACTATATACTGAAATTTCCAACACATATAAAGAGAGAAACAAATCTTCCGTTGGCGGGCTATGAATATGGACTAATAAGAAATAACTATTATAGCCACTATTTCTGACTAATTTTTTTATTTTTCTCAGCCTGAGCATTACCATTTCTTACCAAATTTCACATATATGTTTTTTATAAGTTTCCAAAACTGTCGACATTCTTTCACCAAGTTAAGCTACCATGATTATATGGCACAAGGATGTTAATGTACATGCTAAATGGTGGCTAAAAATTAAAGAAACACGTGTCTCTCTAGTCAGATGAAACATACAGATGACTATTTATTTGCCGAGTGTGTGATTAGCTAGTAACATAAGATGAGCCGGTTGGACCAGACAGCGTTTTACGAATATAACTATGTTCGCCAAGTCAATATATGTGTTGGCAAACAGCGACAACTAGGAATATAAACAACTAGGCACAGCTCTGCCACATAAATTGACAGGGCCTAGTACTATAGATGGATGGATGTGTACTATTAACAATACTACTAGCTAGTTAGTACTACCTCTGTTTGAAATTATAAGCGTGAGAGATTTTTTATTTTGTTTAAGATTATAAGGGCTATCTTATTTATTAGCATTCCTCGTTTGTATGTTCTTCTTTTTCTCCCAGTTCTATCATATAGTATGTAAAACTATTGGTGCATGTATAGATTAATGAAAAAAGTTATGGAGTGTCTTGATTTTATCAACTTGGCCCTTAAGATTAATAATCTTAAACAGAGGTAGTACTCCGTAGTTAATACATTTGTGCAAGGAAATACTAGCACGTAAAGTTTACTCTTGTCGCGGAGTAGATCCCAGATCAAGTCCTCGAAAGATGCTATACTTGATCGAGACCTGATTGGTAAACTACAATTTCGCGTTCGCGCTGGGTTTTGCTACTTACTAGTTCTAGCTAAGTTAAGTGCGTATGAGCGATCTAGACGTGTTGTTATATATACTTGCAAGCACGAAGGCAGCACACCTTGTGCACGCATTTGCAATTCCTTTTAATTACTTTCCCCTCCACGGACGTTTTCACAGTTATTCTGAAGGAACACCAGTGATGAAATTAAATTATCTCCACACATTTTTTTGAGTTGTTTATCTTCTTCATATTGCTGCAATTATGTGCCGTATGTTGTGCGCAGATCGTTGAGCCAGCTCTGGAATAGCTGTTAGCGTCTTCCACCGTCAAATGGAGGATGACACCATCTTCTACTTAGTAGGCATGAAACGTTCCAATAGTCACCCTACTACGGAGTACAGTGAAGAAGAAAACGACCGAGAGCCAAGTTTTTACACTGCACAAGATACTTTTTGCGGTCACTTTTCGCGCATCCTTCGATCTGCCAAAGATCGAGTGACCAATAATAGAGCAATATTCTATGGGCTCTTCTCCCCTTGGATTCCGATCCAGGCGCAGAACAAAATAGAATGATACTGTACTTCGCATCATCAGTGGCAGTGGCAGGAGAAAAGTGTCGATCGAGAGATCGGGGAATCCATTTCGCGATCGATCTGGCCGGCCGGCGAGCTGGATGAAACAGCATGATTTCGGTGGATGAAACCATGCAAAAGTGGCCTCGCTTTTCCCCGCCTATTTGGGGGCTTGTAGCTTAGCTTTGCTCCGGCCACTTTGGGCGGTAGAGAATCCAATATGCGCCGGTAGATCCCGTCCTCAGCTACAGCTGCGATGTGATTCTATTAGTAGACCAAATGGAAGCGTCAATGACGCTGTGCCACAACAGTCGTAGCAGTGTCGATGCCCATGTACATATGTGCCTTTTCTTGATCTGAAATGGCACTGGTATATGGTATCCACCGACAAGCGCTTTGAGAGAAATGCGATCTGTCGATTTTTGTCACCGGTGGAAAGGTATGTTCTCGGTCCACCATAATGACCCGTTCAAATGTAATTACTGCCATGAGGGTGAAACAAATAAGTTTTACATCCATACGTGTCCATGTGTGGATTGGACAGAAGACTTACCATGGATCTACAGTCCTCCACGGGTTTACTATATGGTCCCAACTAATCTGTATATTAATTCTATCAACACTCCATGTTCTAGAACACTGGCGTATGCATGCAAGGACCACACTGAAAAAGATTGGCGGGCAAAAGAAACAGCATGACATGTATTCCTTGTCTTCACTAACGTTCATAGATCGGTCGTACATGTACATCTGTCCACCCTATAGCATTGCAAGTGCTGCTAGTGTACAGTTAATGTACCATAAATTGTTGGGCTTGGTTGGAAAAAACACATCAACTAATTGAGATCTCCAACTTTGCACATATGGCAAATGATGCCAATTCAGCATCTAGTGTCAACGCAGAGGGTAGAATCATGGTATAATGACATCTTCAACTACGTGATGTCAACCTACTCTTAGAGCTGCCGCGTAGGATTTTTGTCTAAGTTATGGTGGTCAGAAAGTAAGAAAAACAAGGCAGTGTTCTCCTTGTGAGGAAATGGTATCTTAATGTCTAAGGGGTGTGCAAGCTAGTCTTTTCTCCATTACACAAGATGTATCTCCTTCTCCGTGCGTGCTTCTTTATATTATGTCCAATAATATAGATATTTCTTTCTCCCGCAACCACTGTTTTATTCGCAAGACGGTAAAGACTTGGTGTATATGCGGTTGGCTTTTCATGTTATTAGAGATTATTGCACACATTAATGTGTTATGGTTAAAATTAAATTCAAAAACACGTAATGAAGAAAAGATACTTGTCCAATAGTAGAGATATTTCTTTCTCCTGCACCCACTGTTTTATTGCAAGACGGTAAATACTTGGTGTATAAGCGGTTGGCTTTTCATGTTACTAGCGATTATTGCACACATTAACGTGTTATGGTTGAAATTAAATACGAAAACATGTAATGAAGAAATGATATCTCATATAATTATAAAGTAGAGGACATGTGCCACAAAGAGAAAGGGCGTCCTCTCTCTCTCACCAAATCATAGGTGCCACCTCTAAGAGATGGAGATGTCAAACTACTAGACATGCCCTTATTTAATTCAAATCAAAAACTTATTATGAAGATTAAATGTAAGAGAATAAGTCAAAGGATAAGGAATAACACTTGTGGAAAACATGCCTTTAGTCCCGGTTTCGCACCCGCGATTACGAATTTGGGACTAAAGGCATGTATCTCTAGTCCCGGTTTGCTACGAACCGGAACTAGAGGCCACCACGTGGCCGCTTTCCAGAGCGGACAGACAGATGACCTTTAGAGCATCTCCACTCACGTTCCCAGAACGTCGATCCCAGGGTGAAGTTTAGGCCCGGACGCCGAAAATTGGCCCAGTCGGGTTCCCAGGACCCCGTTTTCGTCTGGATTTAGGCCAACTTTTGTCCGGACTTCTCAGGTCATTCCCAAGATCCCGGGAACCCCCTAGGAACGCCGAACGAAGCGAATTCGACGAAAAGAAATACAGACGGCGAGTGGACCCGCCCAGTCAGCGACATAAGCCGAGTCGTCGTCATCCTTCCGCCTCGAAACCCCGCGGAGGACCGCCGGCCAATAACTTCCCGTCGTTTCCCCTTTTCCCGCCCTCTCCGCTGCACCCCTCCCGCCCTTGCCGTCCTCCTCGGCCTATAAAAGTCGTACCCCTCTCCGTCTCCCTTCACACTCCCTCACAGCGCTCGCAACTCCGACGAACTCCAAATGCTCACACATTTCCACTTCCGCAACTCCGGCAAAAAGCCATGGCCGAGAGATTCCCTGGCGACACCGCGGCGGCGAACGGCTTCGGCCGCCGCACGCTGCAGCCGTGGGAAGCCTAGATGATCCACGACACGGGCTATATGGCGTCGTCGGACGTTCATCCCCTTCTCGGATAGAATCTCAGCATCGGCGGAATCCCGATTCTTCCGGTGCCGATAGACGAGGACATCGTCGACGAGATCTAGGCGCCTATCACCGCCATGGAAGACCCGGATCTCGCCGAGGATCCGGGCAACCTGGTCTTCTGGGAGCAGTTCTTCGCCGACATGCGGCTCTAGGAGCTCGCCCACCACGAGGGGTCGGGCTCTTCGCCGAAGCCCAACAATGCGCCGCCACGCCGCCGCTGGTGGAGCGCTACCGGGCGAACGCTCGTCTCCGTGCTAGAGCACATCCACGCTGGCAACAACCCCCGCCTCAGCATGTAGAAGCGGCGTCTTGCATCGGCATCAGCGTCAGCCATGGCGGCGGCCTTTTTATATTTTCCTAGTTTAAATTCGATGTAATATATATGTCCTCGCCATAATTAATGAAATCCACCTATATTCGCCTAAATTTCGCCGTGTTTAACTGAATTTTAGCCGAACGCGGAAACTCGGCCTAGGAACACGAGTGAGAAACTCGGCATTCCTAGGTCGAAAACGAGTTTCGTCCGGCCCAAATTAGGTCCAGATTTCGGTCTGGGAACACCCAACAAGTGGGGATGCTCTTAGTACCGGGTCGTAATACAGTCCGAGACTAGAGATTTTTTTTCATTTTTTTTGAATTTTTCTTTGAACTTTTGAATTTTTTGACTTGTTAATCCTATCACTTGAAACATTTTTAACACTAACTATATTTAATCTTAAGTCAAATTACACTCATGGACAAACTTCTTGGTCAGTCACCCATCCTAGTAGTACTCCACCCTAGCACGCTTAACTTCACTATTCCATCAGGATGTCCTTACGCGAAGGTTATTGTACATTGTTGCGAAGACTAACATATCAATCCTATTAGCTCATATCAATATGTTACACATCTTTATTTTTAGAAACTACAAACAACTATTTAAGTAAACAAAAATAAATAAGTAATAACAAATATTTTATTCCAATGAAAATAAAAACTAATTAAAATAATATTTTATTCATTTTTTGCCATTTATTCATTTAATATGGCATAAATAATATCTTCAAATCTGTAAATCAAAATTTGACAAATAATATATCCATTATTATCACAACAATGTGAGGAATCCAAATATGGCATAATTTTTTAAATAATTTTTTCCTTTTCGAATTTTAAAAATATAAAAGAATCCAAAACGTCCTAAGGCCGTTGAAATCGAACTCGAAATTTTTTCTGCACATTTTGATAGGTTGTAGTTTTTTTCCGACATTGTATGCAGGAGTTATAGCCATTTGAATTTTTTATGACAATTTTTGGAAAAATATGTCAAAATTCATGTTTGTTAATTTTCGTAACAACTAAATTACTTAATATAAATATAGTTTGAAGGATTTTATTTTGGAATTGTTTATAATTTTGTGGCATGCTTTTTGAAACTAGAAAAGGTGATCTCGGGGGGAGGAGGGTTGTGGTGGACAGAAATCTCCTGCAGTGGCATGGTTCTTGTCCGTTTTCCTGAAGTGTCAAAACCCGCCAAAAAAATTGCTAAATTTTTTAGTCCCGAATGATGTCACAAACCCGGACTAAAGGGTGTTGCTTGAGTGCCGGTTGAAGACTCCAACCAGAACTGAAGGGTGTTGCTCGCGCCCACACCCCTTTAGTCTCGGCCCGTATCAGGAACCGAAACTAAAATATCCGAAACGAGCCGGGACTAGAGCTTTCCTAGCCTCCTAGCCGCTGAAAACGGGCCGAACCAAGCACTAGTCCCAGACCAAGACACACCCGGCACTAGAGAAAGAATTGGATGGGAACCAAAGCCCTTTTTTCTACTAGTGTAAGTTGTTATTATTTCTCTAGATGGTGTATATCCCAAGATAAATCAGCTTCCCTTATATTAGAGATGCTCTAACTATGTCGCTACAAAAGTACTTAGAATTAATAAGAGCGTCATTCATAAGGGCATACATGACTTCCAAGAAAGCGTACAATCAAACATTTCTATTAGTTATAAAAAATATAGAAGCATATCTTATTTATTGTGGCAAAAATATCTTAATTGATAATACCAAAATAGTATACTAGATATATAATAATATTTTTCATTATTTTCAGTCCGCCTGATTGGGCCATAGATAGTGAGTACAACCTTTAAGGAATTTTACATTATTACACCATATTTAAGTACCAAAATGTTCTCATTTTAACCAAAAAAATGTTTTAGGTTAAATTTAGAATTCATAAATAGTATAATTCAACAACTTATTTCTTAGATGGAACATATCTTATTCTTTTTTATCAAGAAGAATAGTCTAGAACTTAACTTAATTTCAGTATAGAAGCATTTATAAATTATATTATCCACTAAAATTAAAATATTGAGCTCAAGAAAAGGAAAACAAAAATTAAAGGTGGAATACAATTATAGGAATTTCATTGTGGAGAAATGATCAGATTTGAAGTTAATTGCTATTTAATGGATATTTGTATAATTTGGCATAGGCAATCTAGCGCAAATATACCCCTAAACCAGTTACTTAATTTGCCAGCCAAGTATTCTTTCTCCGTACCCGTTTGTACCCATGACTTGATAACTCCGACAACTTCTCTGTGGTAATGCCACTAATGTATGTCTTAGTCTATTGCACCGGGTCCATGTTCATTATCCCAGCTGAGTATTTTCTCTCTATCACCCATTGTACCCATGACTTTATAATTCTCGTGACTTTTTATAGGGGTTCGCAGCAGAAAACAATATTTTTTCTAACTAGCGACACAAACTGCCAAGATCTATCTAGGAGCAATGCTATGATGGAAAGGTCTCGGTGACATACCCTTATAGATCGAAAGAGTTTAACATTGACAGTTAACATGGATGATATAGTCGAATGGCATAGCCGACCTCAAGGTCATGTTGATCCTTGCATGATGACCATGTGGGACAACTAGCTGCACCGTCGTGGTTTCGCACATGTACGATGCTCAACAACAACTCTCGGTTCTTCGATCCAGTCGTGATTGTGGAAGTAGATCTTTTGAATCAGGAATCCAGTAGCGCGACGGTGTGCATATTGTGAAGTCATCTACCACGTGTGCAGTTCTTCTTGGAACTGTGAGCCTGAACGCCAACGAGGGAGAGAACCTCTGGGCTTGGGGATTGTGTGCCTCCTCTCCCCATGTCCCCATCCTTGTATAGGGGGAGGGGTGCATCCTGGGGGAGAGGCAGTGACCAAGGAGGTGGAGGAGGCGGCGGCCAGGGATGGCCCCACCCCGTGCCGCCCAAACCCTAGGGCCAATCGGCCCCTCTTTTCCTCTTAGGCGGCGACCCCTTCATGGGCCTCCCCTCCGGGAGGGGCCCACTTAGTAGGTTGTCACTAAAATCAAATATTTAATTCCCTATGCTTTGAAACACCTTTCGGATCACTTTGAACACCCTTTGGATTCTCATGGAACACTTCCGGTTCTCTCTTATCTTTCTTCTGGTGATCACGATGATTCCAAAACTATCTCTAAGCGTCATCGAACCCTTAAGTATGTTACCCACCGTTTCGGAAACACTGCAGACATGATCAAGACGCTTCTCTAACCAATGATCATCAGCGGGACCTAAATGCCCATAATGACCCCCTACGCATTCGACGAATATATGTCGTTTGAACCATAAACATCGATTCCAATTCTCTTTGTTAATTTGATACTTGAATCGTTCGAGATAAAATTTTCGGTATCATCATACCTAGTTCAATCTAGTTATTACCGAAGAGCGCTACTTAAATTGTTCCCATGATATTCCATCCTCATGACCTAGTCATACTTTGCACAGCTTCATGGATGTAATGTCACCGAGTGGGCCATGCGTATCTTCCCTTCACATGGGAGAACAAATCCTGTTCTTTATACATCCACCTCAACCTATCTCTTCCAAATACCTAAGATACACCTTTATAATCACCCTGTTACGATGTGACGGTTGATAGTTTTGATCAACCTATCTCTCTCTACACACACATAACCAAATCTTAGGTGCCACCTCTAAGAGACGGGGATGTCAAACTATTGGACATGCCCTTATTTAATTATAATCATTTAATTCTAATCAAAAACTTATTACGAAGATTAAATGTAAGAGAATAAGTCAAAGAGTAAACCATTTTATCAGGAATAAGTTCTTATTGTTTCTCTAGATGGTGTATATCCCAAGATAAATCAGCTTCTCTTCTATAATAGATGCTCTAACTATCTCGCTACAAAAGTAATTAGAATTAATAAGAGCATCATTCATAAGGGCATACATGACTTCCAAGAATGTGTACAATCAAACATTTCTATCAGTCATAAAAAATATAGAAGCATATGTTTTTTTTGTGGGAAAAATATCTTAATTGATAATACTGAAGCATTCGTGCTTAAAAAAGATTTTACTCTCATAAAAGAGGGGCGCTGAAAAGAATTGATTCGCAAGCCTAACCAAATTTTTGTCAGTCTCTTTTGAGTTTAAGAATTATTAGCTAGCAAGTTATATGCGGTTAGAAAGCGAACTTAAGTGCAATTGTTCAGATATGTTATGCTCATGTTTAAGGTTGTAGGACTTGTGACGATGGAATATGATACAACCTTGAACTTGTGAGTTTCTCGCTTGATTTAATTTCTCTCTATTATTCTTTATAGATTTATCACTCGAGGACGAGTAACATCAAAGCTCGGGGAAGTTGATAGCTCCAAATATTGACATTTTTTATCAATAATTTTCCTTTGGTTTTTGCCAGGTTTCGATTGGTTTTGACCTTTCAACTAATGTTAACATCACAAATTAGTGAAACCTTGGTGTCTTCAGCTGGTTTTCAGGTAATGAACACTTTTGAAAAATCCGAGAGCATTTATGGGCTAATTACATCTGAAGAAACAAATCCCCAATTGAAGCCCCTCTCATTAGAGGCGTCTAGGGGCCATAACAACCACTGGTATGATCGGAGGATACCCGTACGGTCCACCCATACCACCTTAATTCGCCTCCGTTATATCAATACAAGAAACTTTCATGAAGGAGGGGGACGAAAAAACAAACACAACCGCTGCAAACAGTTCTAGAAGAGAGAAGATCAGATCTGAAGAAGGAGAAGAACACCATCTCATACTTCGATGATCTACACCCTCCCAATCATTCACTCCATCATTATCCCCGCTTGTATTGATAGAGAGAGAGATTCACACTTGTAATATTAGGGTTTGAAACTTTGATCTACCTTTGTTTGTATTTGATTTGATCCTTAAACGGTATTGTGCCTTGCTACGGTAAAGTTGGGATGATTTCCATTTCCAATATTATTATGCCTTTGATATATTTTTCTCTCATGCTTGAGTAAATAACCATAGGTGTGGGAGATGTAGGGGATTGATAAGATGTGTTGTGCATCCTTTGTTTCCATCCATTTCTGATTGTTGTCGTGATTATTATATTATAAGAATGAATATATATGTTTGCCTAATGCTTGTTATCTACTTTAAGGGCCTAGATAGCATGATCCTGAGACCTCATAGGTATGAACTTGTTTACTAGCGAATCAGCGACCCCCGAGTGACACGACAAATATCAAGGAGGAGCTAGTATTACTCGAGGATAACAAGGAACCACCAAGCTTAAATCTTGATCTAGTCGAAAGACCTTAATTAATGTGATAACCATTACTCTGGTAATAAACAGATGGATCATTGGGATTGGGAAGAATCTACCAAGAGGACTCCTAGTCGGTATATGAGTTGCTTGTCTACTCACATATGAATAATAAGTATCACAATCACTTATCCCATTTCATTCACCTGGCACATTAACTATTACCATGAATCGTTTCTCTCTGCGCCTAACTTCTCATCTGTAGGAATCCCGAATACTTTTCTTGCTCTTTACTTTTATGTTATTTACTTCAAACATATTTCTTTACTCAAGTTTCCTCTATTATTCACTTACCCCCATCCACTCTCAATGCTTGTAGTCAATTCATTCAAGACAACATGTCGGGGGGATGACCCCCGGTAGGGTTAAGCAATGTTATAAAGATAAGGTTGACCAGGACTAAGGTTGGCTGACATAGGGCGGCCGACATATGCCGACACACCCAAGCCGACATTGGCTGGCATATGCAAGCCGACATATAGTATATGTTGGTCTAATCAATGTTGTTTCTTATATGCAGTTTCACTAAGGACGAGTTATATTGGCTAGGGTCGATTTATGGGGTTGACATATGGTCACAGACTATATGTCGGCCTCAAGGTTAATGCTCCTGCCTGCTCCCAGGAAATCCAGGAGAGATAAGCACGTCTCTGGCAAGCATGCCCCTAAATCCTGGAGGCAAGGTCCCATTGAGGTTTTACAGGAGGGGATAGTGTCATAGAGACTATTAGCGGTCATGGGCGTGTCAAGTCCCATCGCTGAAAAGAATGGAATCTGGACATAGCCAATGACTTTTGCTACAGCATATTCCTGCCAGGTCATCCCTAACTTGTAACCTGGGCACCCCTTTATAAGGTGCACCAGGGCATCCTAGAAGAGGGAAGATTGATTGTTACTTCATTTTCCCCTTGAGCACAGAGAGGGAGAGCACTTCATCTTCATCCTCTCGCATACAGCTCGAGGAGCCACTATAGCCACTGTGTTGATCAAAATATAAGATCTAGCATGCAGGAGTAGGGGTCTTATCTCACTAGGAGAGTCCTGAACTTAGGTATATTGTGTGTGCTTATGATTGTTTGTTCTTGTTCGTGTGTAGTTACCACTACGCTCTTCCTCCTAGGATTCCTCTTGCGTTCATCTGGCCCCGATCTCAAGCCTACCCATGGCATATGCGGTGACACCACCACGATAGTTGGCGTCCATCGTGGGGCCAGCAGTGGCGCTTGCTGGAGTGTTCATCCAGACGGGAAACATTGTTGTTGATTCTGTTGAGCTAGTCCTCTCTGGCCTCATCCAGAGGTTCGGCTTGCTAAGCATCGTCAACGACAACGCTGGCTGCTTCAGCAGCAAGCCGCTCTCTAGGGGCGGTCACTTCATCAACTTCGGCGAGCATCAATTCTATGTCGTGCTCCACACTATTCGTGCATATCCCGAACGGGTGGTGGTAGAAGCTAATCCACCTTCTGTTTGTGTGGCTCGCGGCCGGCACACCGAGTACTCCGCTAGCTGTGTAGAGGTCTCCTATAGCTCCTATTTTAAATGAGATAGTAGATGATGGGGAAACCTCCCCAAGGCCACAAGGTCTACATGTCCACCGCTAGAGAGGCCATAGAACATTGCTAGCAGTAGTAGAGCAGAATTGCTGCAAGAGGTTATTGAGAAACTGGTGGTGCCAGTTGCACCAGTAGCAGATCCAGCTCAGGCATTGGCCGAGTTAGAGGAGACTAGTCGAAAAATGCCTAAGGGAGCCAGGGACGTATCCCATGCCCAACAAGACCTAGATATCACCATTCGTGAGTACATCAAGGCTTATGGGTTTACTACAATTAACCCCAATAGGATAGAGGGTGTGTGTAACAGAGGTAGAAACCTCAATGATGAGATACCCATAGCTTGGTGTTCCCCTTCTTGTTCCAGAAAATGAGTCATCGGTTCTGGTATAGATACGCAGTCCTAGAGTTTTTTTGCAAGAGAAGTTTTCTCGGCTGCACCGAGATAGAAAATTAGGTAGAAGTGGGATGAGAAATGTACAAGTCAAACTATAGAAGAGGGTGTACCTTCAGTAGCAAAAATTTTCTTATGCAGCTCCTCAACCACTGCTTGAGCATCAGCTGTAAAACAAGACAAAAAAAATAAGTCGACAAGCAAGCGACAACATTCGAGAAATAAGCATCAAGGCTATACCTTTTCCCTTAACCTCGGCCAGCATTTCCCTATGCTCAGTAGAAAGATGCCTATGTTTATAGAGAATCTTCTAGAACAACTTGGCCTTAGCATTATAGAAAACCTGAAAAAGATGCAAAGTTAGAAAATTAGTTTTTCAGTTTCAAACCGAGTAAACTCGACTGAAACCTCGAAAAATGGAGGATAAATTTTCAGATACAGGCTGAGTAAAACTCGGGCAGTATCTCGAAAAATGGAGGATCGATTTTAAGATCTAGACAAAGTAAAACTCGATCAGTATCTCAGAAAATGGAGGATCGATTTTAAGATCCATGCCGAGTAAAAATTGACATGTATCTCAGAAAAGGGAGGATCAATTTTAAGATCCAGGCCGAGTAAAACTCAACCAGTATCTCAAAAAATGGAGGATGAATTTTAAGATCCAGGTCGACTAAAACTCAACCTGGATCTCGGAAAATGGAGGATCAATTTTAAAATCCAGGTAGAGTAAAAACTCAGTCCGTATCTCAGAAAATGGAGGACAATTTTAAGAATCAAGTCAAGTAAACTCTACCTGAATCTCAGAAAATAGGAATTGATTCCAAAGGCTAAACCATGTGATATGTTAACAAGCTAATAATATGATCTACGTGAATCTCAGAAAATATGATCCATGAGATTCTGACCGAATAAATACTTTATTTGGTTGGAACCTCGGGGATTAGGAAGTATATATGTCTAGCATGAATAGAGTTAAGAAATGTGTGTACCTCCAAGATCATGTCAGCCTTGACCAAAGCAGTTCTAGCATGATACATCTTCTGAGCGATGGTATTTGTGCCGAGTTCTGTTTACTGATTGGGGTTGTTGGAGATATGCCCAAGAGGCAATAATAAAATGGTTATTATTATATCTTTGTGTTTATGATAAATATTTACATCCAATGCTATAATTGTATTAACCGGAAACATTAATACTTGTTTGTTTTGTAAACATAAAAGAGTTCCTAGTAAGTCTCTTGTTAAACTAGCTTGTTGATTAATAGATGATCATGGTTTCCTCATCATGGACATTAGATGTTATTAATAACAAGAACATGACATTAGGAGAATGATGTGATGGACCCACTCCTATAGTTAGCATAGCATAAGATCAAGTCATTTACAGTTTGTTCGCTATAAGCTTTCAAATACATAGTAACCTAATCCTTCGACCATGAGATCATATTAATCACCATCACCGGATGGATACTTTGATGACATCAAACACCACTTCCGTAACTGGGTGGTTATAAAGGTGGCATTAGGTATTCTGAAAGTATGTGTTGAAGCACATGAATCAAGAGTGAGATTTGTCCATCCATATGACGGATAGATATACTCTGGGCCCTCTCGGTGGAATTTCATCCAATTGGCTTGCAAGCATGTGACTAGGTCAAAAGGGATGTCATATCATGGAACGAGTAAAGAGTACTTATCGTAACGAGGTTGAACTAGGTATAGAGATACCGACGATCAAACCTCGGATACGTAAAGTATCACGTGACAAAAGGAATCAATATAATATGTAAATGGTTCATTCAATCATGAAGTCATCGTAGAAATATGTGGGAGCCTTATGGATTTCCAGATCCCTCTATTGATTATTCATCGGAGAGGTGTCTCGATCATGTCTGCATAGTTCACGAACCGTAGGGAGACACACTTAAGGTTTCGATGTTGTTTGAGTAGATATGGAATGTGAGTTGGAGACCGAATGTTGTTTGTAGTCTCCGATTGGATCCAGGACATTACGTGGAGATCCAGAATGGTCCGGAGAATAAGATTCATATAAGGAAAGTCAATTTCTAGGGTTCGTAAATATTTTCGGTGTTTTGACCGGAAGCTTCGAGAATATTCTGGGGACAAACCCTAGTTTTTCAAACCCTAAACAACTAAAGGGGGAAGTTTCCCACCTCTTCCCTTGGCCGAGTTGGGGAAGGAGTGGTTCAAGGGTAGAAACCTTGGCCGCACTCCCCTCCATATAAGGAGGGGTGGGGGCGCACCACCCATTATCCCTTGCCCTTGGCTCTAAACCCTAGACGTCACCTCTTTCTGATACGCCCAATTTGCATCACCTTTCTATATCATAATTTACCTCTATTCATTGATATTTGTCTTATTATGAGGTATTACTTATGGCTTTTCATCTGTTTATGCATGTTGGATGATTCCTGGAAGATGGACTGCCGGAGTCTGGATTCTGATGGAAAAGAAGGCGTTTCGGTGCAATTTCGCGAAGATCAAAAAAATACCAGAAAAATATGGAAACATATTATTTCACCGAAGGATAACTGGATCCAGAAGGAGGAGCGTAGGGGGGCCTCAGGGGGCCCACACACCCCTAGGCGCGGGCCCACCTGACCCCGCGCCTAGGGTGGGTTTGGCCCACCTGTTCGGCCTCCGACTCCGCCCCTTCACCTATATCTTTCCTACAGAACTCTAACACCAGGGGCGACCACAGATAGATTTCCGCCGCCTCTGGGAGGCAGAAAACACCGAGAGAGAAAGATCTCTCTGGCAGACAGATTTCTGTCGGGGAATTCCTTCCCGGAGAGGGGAGACTATCGCCATCAACACCGTCATCAAGCTAGGCTTCATCGGGATCATCATCATCATCCACACCATCATCACCACTCCGTCCCACTGTAACAATTGTGTTGGATATTGCTTTAGTTCTTAGGGGAAACTTTCCCAGTGTTAATTACTATTGTAGTTGATGCGTGTGAGTGGAACAATTGGATTATTGTTTATATTCAGATTGTTATCCATTATCATATCATCTTTGATTTTGATCCATATGATGTCTTGTGAGTAGTTCGTTTAGTTCTTGAGGACATGGGAGAAGTCATGTTGTTAGTAGTGAATCTGTGATGAGTTATTATTCAATGGTTTAGTATTTAAGTTGTGGTGCTATTCTTCTAGTGGTGTCATGTGAACGTAGACTACATGACACTTCACCATTTATGGGCCTAGGGGAATGCATTGTGTATTTGGCTACTAATTGTGGGGTTGCCGGAGTGACAGAAACCTGAACCCCCGTTAGGACACCTTTGCACAAGGGAGTGTAGGATCTCAGAGTTTAAGGCCGTGGTTAGATTTATATCTTAATTACTTTCCTGTAGTTACGGATGTTTGTAGGGGGTTTAATCACAAGTATGTATTAGTCCTAGGAAGGGCAGTATGTTAGCACAGGTTTACCCACACAACACCTACAACACCAGAGAAGAGTACTCGGCTATTTGAAGCGAATGCACTTGACAGAATTCCCATGTGTCCTCGAGAACGTTTGGTCCTTATAAGTATTTCCACCGGCTTGTCCTTTGCTAAGAAAGGATTGGGCCACTTGCTCTGTTTGTTTGTTACTTCTATTACTTGCTCTTTGTTATGTTGCTTTGTTAGAAAACACTAAAAATCTGTTTGCTAAGTATTCACAGGGATTTCCTGCTCCATACCACTGTTCAGCACCTTCTTATCCTCATTGGGATCGACACTCCTATTTACCGAAAGTACTAAGATACACCCCCTATACTTGTGGGTCATCACTCTCCCTCCTCCGTCTTCCTTCTCCGGCTTAGGCGAAGCCCTACAGGGATTCTCCACCACCACCACGCCGTCGTGCAGCTGGGATATTGAGGGGATCTACTACCTCCGCTGCCCGCTGGAATAGGAAGAGGAAGGTCTTCATCGACTCCGTACGTGTGACCGAGTGCGGAATCGCTGCTGGGACGTGGCGCCGAAAGGATCGTCTACACGATCTTGAGATCGTTCAGTGATCGACTACATCAACTATGAGAATCTGATCTCATTAAATTCTTTGGATCTACGAGGGTTAGTTCTCTTCCAGAACATTCTAGAAGCTTCCGATCAAAATACCGAAAACATTTCCGAACCCCAGAAAATGACTTTCCTTATATGAATCTTATTCTCTGGATCATTGCAGATCTCCTCGTGATGTCCTGGATCCAATACGAGACTCCGAACTACATTCAATCTCCAAATCATATTCCATATCTACTTAAACAACATCGAACCTTAAGTGTGTCACCCTACGGTTCGTGAACTATGAATACATGATCGAGACACCTCTCCGGTTAATAAACATTAGCGGGATCTGGAGATCCATAATGGATCCCTAATAGATATGATATTCGACACATTTTTTATGGTTTATATCGATGGTTTTTGTTTGGATTTGATGGTTTTCTAGCTTTACCTAACGCTAATACTTCGGTAGCGAAGAAAACTTGGTTTTTAATGTGTGTTTTAGGTTCTGAACATCAACAGAGGGATTTAACAGCAAAAACACAATATTTAGATGAAAACAAGCAAGTCTCTTTTTGTAAGCAATCGAGAGGAGTTCACTGAAGCTTTAACAAGCAACTATACAGCGGGAAAATTTCTCCGGCTGTATAGTTCCCGCCGTATAGGTGCCATCTCCTTCGTCTTATTAAAAGGGACAACTTTCTTGAAGAGGCCGAGGACGAAAATAGAACACACGATCCACCATCCCATCCAGAAGGGAGAAAGAAGGGATTCAGAGAAGAAGGGGAAGACGTTCTTCATATCGCTCCACGATCTTCGATCTCCTAGCCACCACACCTCCATAGCCATTACTTGTACCCGAGAGAGAGAGAGAGAGAGAGAGAGAGAGAGAGAGAGAGAGAGAGATCCACCTTGCAATACTAGGGTCTGAGATTGTTCTTACCATCTTGAATTGTGTTGGATTTATTTCTATTTCTTATTGTGGATCTCCATGGTAATATAAAAAAAACCTTCTTTATTTAATTATATCGATGATGCTTTCTTCTCTCATGTGTGAGTAAGTTCCCTTGGGCGTGGGAGATGTAGGGGATTGGTGAGATGTGATATGCCTATATAATTTCCATTAAGTTTGTGGTTGATTTTAATTACTATATTATGTGTGCTTGACTATCTGTGGGATGCTTAATTCATGTTGTCCAATTAAGGGCCCAGACAACATGATGATTTGTTCTACATAGATAGAATCTTGTTTGCTAGAAGACCGGCGACCCTCGAGTGACATGGGGATATCAATGGGAAACTAGTTTGACTCGAGGATAACAAGGAGCCACCGAGCTTATTGCATTAGTCCGATCCAAGGAGCTTAATTTCTAAGCAACCTGAAGGATCTTAATCGTCTAGTGACTGACCATGGTTGTGGTAAACAGGCTAGTAGTATTATTGAAGTTGGGATGAAACCTACAAAGAGGAGTTCCAGATAATTATGAGTTGCTCTCCTACACACATACTTACAATATTATAATTGTTACGCTTATCATTCATCCACCTGACACATTCACTATCACCATGAACTGAAACTCCCCGCGCCTACTTTGTCATCTACATAAAACAACAAAAAAATTGTTCTTTACTTTTATGCTTTTTATTTCTGAAGTTTTACATTTTAGTTTTATTTAAATACAATCCTTTAATCCAAAATCCATTCTTATTTCAACGCTTGCAGTCAATTCACTCGAAGACCTCTGACAACTTCGGGTGTGACAGAGACTTCACCAATAAACACTTACCTTTGGGCTCCCTGTGGGATCGACATCTTAACTTCAGAACTAGCTACAAATGATCTATGCACTTGCAGCCATCACTCCCATATATGCAACGATGACTTCGTGATCGAATGAACCATTCACATACAATACTGATTCCCTTTGTCGTGCGATACTTTACTTATCCGAGGTTCGATCATTAGTATCTCCATACTTAGTTCAACCTCGTTACCGATAAGTACTCTTCACTCATTCCATGATATGACATCCCTTGTGACCTAGTCACATGCTTGCAAGCCAATTGGATAACATTCCACCGAGAGGGCCCAGAGTATATCTATCCATCATATGGATGGATAAATCCCACTCTTGATCCATGTGCTTCAACACATACATTCAGAATACCTAATGCCACCTTTATAACCACCCAGTTATGGAAGTGGCATTTGATCTCATCAAAGTACTCATCCGGTGATGGTGATTAACATGATCTCATGGTCGAAGGATTAGGTTACTATGTATCTAAAAGCTTGTAGCAAAACGAACTTAATGACTTGATCTTATGCTACGCTTACTATCGGTGTGTGTCCATCACATCATTCTCCTAATGATATGATCTTGTTATTAATAACATCCAATGTCCATGATCAGGAAACATGATCATCTATTAATCAACAACCTAGTTTAACAATAGGCTTACTAGGGACTCTATTATGTTTACAAAACACACAAGTATTAATGTTTCCTATTAATACAATTATAGCATGTGATGTAAAATTTATCATAAACACAAAGATATAATAATAACCACTTTAGTATTGCCTCTTGGGCATATCTACAATAAAGGTCGCCTATGCGGCCTCGATCAAGACCACCGAACTCGTTCAACGCCATGTCTATTTCGTCAGCACGATGCTCCAGGACACTCGCGAGCGATACCTCATGCAGCAGAAGTTCCTCTGCGCGCTCCTTGTGGCATTTCTCAAGCTGCACCACTACATCTAGGGCCACCCCATCAGGGCGATCACCAAGTTTCCCCTGGAAACGATCCTACGTAACCCCAACACCACAGGTCGAGTGGGCCATCGAGCTGCAGTCTTTTGAGCTGACGTTTCACACCACACCCACCGTCCATGGAAGGGCCCTGACAGAGCTTGTGGTAGAATGGACTGATCCAGGAGGAAACGAAGCTCCGGAGGAATGACCCAACTCCCCAGGAAACTGGCCCCATGTCGCTAGGTCATGAACAACGATGGAGCGTTCAACGGCGACGGAGCAAGAGCGGCCGCCATGCTCACATCCCAGATTGGTGACAAACTCTTCTACATTGTGCAGCTATTCTTCAGGGACAAATTCAAACGCTCCCAAAACATCACCGAATACGAGGGCCTCATCGCTGGCCTCAAGGCGGCAATCTCTCTCGGCATCAAGCGCATCACAGTCTAGGGGGACTCTCTGCTTCTCATTAACTTTTCCAACAAAAGTTGCAGTCCCAAGGACAAGCATATGGCAGCATATCTCGAGGAGGTGTGGAGGCTCGAGAAACATTTCCTGGGCATGGACCTGCTCCACATCCCTCTGGGGGACAACCACAAGGTAGCTGATACCACGAAGTGTGCATCCCTGCGAGAGCCCCAATAGCCAGGAGTCTTTGAAGAAAGGTTGTTTGACCCCTCGGCCGCCCCATCAAGTGAAAAAAAATCTAACCCCGAGGAGCTTCCACCCCTGCCCCCGTCAGGTGCCCCTGATCGTGGTCCACCCTCAGGCAACATGCTTGTCTTGGCAGCCACTACCCAGGAGTCAGATTGGATCATTTATCTCAAGAGCTACTTGCAAGACGGCATCTGATACTTGCATTTTGCATCATCATTTCCGGGACCTTTATGCACCATTTAGAATCATATTTACCTTGATCCATCATTATTTATGCATATTTAGAGGATTTATGGTACTTTCCTACAAAGTCCCTTTCATTGGTGTTTAATATCTAGGAGGTAGAAAACCTCCTTTTTCATGTTTTTTATTTCCGGACCTTCTCGATGTCAATAAATCCAAGGAAAAATACCTGATCAGTTTTTCACCAGGAGAATCAACTTGGGCCCAAGAATGAAGTGAGGGGAGCCACGAGGCCCAAAAGAGCATAGGTGGCGCACCCACCACCTGGGCGCACCCTTAGGCATCGTCTCGGCCTCTCCTTTGGTGTACCCCCTTATCTACCCAGAAAACCTAGTTCCCTATAAGTAGGGATTTTTTGGTGAAACAGAGCGCCGCCAAAGCCACGATCTTCGTTTCGGGGATCAGATTGGTCCTGCTCTCCACCCCGAGGAGTGGGATTTCGAGGTCTTCTCCACCACGACCATCATCAACATCATCACCAATGACCATGAATTCATCCCTGGTCATCATGTGTGAGTAATTCCCTATGGGCATGTGAGGTGGATGGGGATTGGATGAGATCCATCATGTAATCATCCATATGTATCGAGATTTGAGGTGTTTATCTTGTAGACATTCTTGTATGAGTGTTAGTACACTTCTGCTATGTTTAATGGTTGTTGCTAGGGCCCGAGTGACATGATTTCAGTACTGAACTTTTATTGCCCAATCATATATTTGAGTTTGATATGTATTTGCAAAGTGTATATGTTGAACCTGCAAACCCTAAGGTGCCAGTTAGGGAAAACAATGGGAATATATGATAGTTTTGAGGACATTTTATGTTCATGAAGTGTTAATGCTTTGTTCCGGTCTATTTTAAAGGTAGATATTAATTTCATGTAGTACCAAGTTGTCCCCGGTGTAATAGGCAGGCAGGACAAAAGATATTATACAAACTTACATAGATGATTATGTTTGGAGCACACACCTACACACAAATGAATTAGAGATAAATGCCATGGTAATAGGGTAGATTATACGATGGATATCATTCATACAACACCCCACTATCACCTCATGTCTGTGTTTTAGCCACTGAAAGTTTCACAACATTACTTTCGGTGAAAACTGGAAATCTGCTGCTTTGTTTTACTGCTTTGAATCAACTGCCATAAATCACCACTTTCTTTGAAATTTTATTGATATACATGTGTGATTTAGAGTGACGTCTCAATTTCTAAAGTCTTATTGTTATTCTTGTGTTCCCCTTGAGTCGAACTATAAATTTGGGTAATACTTCCCATGGAAGATTTCAGCGATCCCCTATACTTGAGGGCATCAAAACATTTTCTAGCGCCATTGCCGGAGAACCTAGCTTTATTGGTAAGACCACTTTGTTATCATTTACTTGTTCTACTTACTTGTCGCTCATCATGGGAAAGAGTAAGGATGTTGCTAAGAAGGATATTATGCCTTCTACTACAATAAGAGGTAAGGATTTGCCAGCCCTCTAGGCCAAACTTTTCACCTAATGCTATTACTACTCCTGCTATTAAACAGAAAACTACTATCCTAGCAAGTTCACCATTGTCTAAGATGTCTACTAGTATTGTAAAAGATTTGTTGGATTAGGTCCAAGATAAAGAGGGGACGCCTGATTTATCTAAGTCTATGTCCAATGACGATATTGAATCTGAATATGATAAAGATGAACATGTTAATAAAAATATAATGCCACTAGTTCTAAAAAGACACCTAGTGAAGAGGATATTGCTTTCACAAAAGCTTTTATGAGTCTTGATCTATATGACTTGGATAAATTTGAAGAAACTCTGAGTACTTTTTCTCTAGGAAAACTATTTCCTATTGCTAGTAAATGCAAATAACCTGCAATATTCATTAAAGATAAGGATTATGATTTTGAAATTGACCCTGAAAATAATAGAAAGAGTGGAAACATCTAAGTTCTATGGTAAATAATATGAATTTCCCTATGAGCATTTAATGAATTTAGAAGATACTGCTTGCCTATTTGGAAAAACTGAGATACAACAACGCTATTATTTCTTAAAACTGACCCCCATTTCTTTTGGAGGAGATGCAAAAACTTGGTACCAATCATTAGCTCATAAGTCCATTACTAGTAAGGAAGCATGCTTGTATGTTTTTTCCATAAGTATATTTCTGATAGTAAAATACATGCCATGAGAGTTGAAATTAGTAACTTCACACAAAACAAAGAAGAAAGTATTCGTCAAGCTTGGGGGAGATTTTGTGCGATTGGAAGGAGATGTCCTGCACATGGTTTTAAGGATAATAAATTTCTTGATACATTTTATAGTGGACTAACTAAAACTTTTAGAACCTATCTAGACAGTGTTGCGGGAAATATTTTCAGGGAGATGAATATTGAGGAAGCTAAGCAATTATTGAATACTATTACTCACAATTATCATGATTGGCATATTGAAGAAGAAGAGAAAAGTGAGAAGACTCATAACAAGGGAGGTGTTCTCATATTATCTAATGAAGATATGGAAGAATCTCATAAATCTATGAAGGAAAGGGGCATTAAATCCTCTCATTTAAAGGAACTTTCTAATAAGGGTTTTAAATTCCCTATTGATAAACCATGTTTCCCTAGTCAAGTTCATGTTATATGTTCTTCTGAAAGCAATGGAAAGGTATCACCTCCTACTAAAATTTCTTATGTTGATCATTCTAGCAATTTTGTTCCTAATCGAGAAATATATGATCACAATATTGAAGGGAAATAATAGAGACCTCTCATAAGATAAATGTTCTCCATGAGAGAGTAGGCTCTTGTGTTGACTCTCCTAATGTTACTATTAAGCATTGCAAAATGATGAACAATCAAGTTGAACAAATGATTTATCTTCAAAATAAGTTATATGAAAAGCTTCTTAATGAGAAGAAGCAAATTTGTGGAGTTAATACAAGGGGAGGCTCTAGAACTCAGGATCCTGATTATCCTGATGGACATCCAAAAAGAAAGATCAAGAGGCTTTTAAGAAGAAGTCAATTGCAGGAAAATATCCCAATGAAAATGAAGATAATGGGAATTATGAAGATCAAGAAAATGATGTATGTCTCTCTGATGTTGAAGCTGAGGATAATAATAATGAAGAAGATGATGTGGAAATGTCCCAACCAAATGAAGAATCGCAAGAAGACGAGAATAATGAAGAATTTGAGCCCATTGTAAGTGAGGACCCTCAATCATCAAGGGATAAAAATAAGAAGAAGAAGCCTCCACCACAACCAAAAGGTAAAGAAAGGGATCCATAGGTACAAGACCCATACCATATCCCCAAGAGGTAATGAAAACTTTGGATGATGCATGGTTTTAGAAGTTTATTGAATTAGTATAAATTTTATACTTGCAATTCCATTAGTTACTGCTATTAAAGTACCTCCATATTCCAAATATATGGAAGATATTGTCACTAATAAAAGAAAGATACCAAATGAAGCTATTACTACCATGCTTGTTGACTATTCTTTTAAGGGAAGACTACCTGAAAAGAGAAGAGATCCAGGTATTCCAACTATTCCAACTATTCCCCGCACCATTAAAAATACTCGTGTAAAATATGCCTTATGTGATCTTGGAGCTGGAGTAAGTGTCATGCCTTTCTCTCTTTATAAGAAACTTAACCTAAATAAATTAGTACCTACTAAAGTTTCACTTCAAATGGCTAACAAATCTACTGCTATTCCTATTAGTATATATGATGATGTTCCTATTATGATTTCTAATGTGCATATTCCCACAGACTTTGTCATATTAGATATCCCTGAAGATGATAATTTATCTATTATTCCGGGTAGACCTTTTCTAAATACTCCAGGGGTTGTGATTAAATGTACTCAAATCATGGTAACATTTAATGTAAAAGGGAAGGAGCACACTATATATTTCCCAAAGAATAATTCTATTTAGTTACCTAAGAGGAGTGTTAATGCCATTGAACCAAGAGTTCTTATATTGGAAGTTTTGAAATTCCTATTCCTCCTCCCAAGCCTAAGTATGAAATAATAATTGTTCGAACTATTCCAATCCATTATGAGGTACCTTGAATTTCTTCTTCTTAAAAACAATAAAGTGAACCATTGTTCCTATCCTTATCATAGTATTAATGAGACTTGAACAACCTCATCTTTAACATGATAATGATGAGATTATGATTTCCATTAAAATTATTTCTGCAATAGTGTTATAGTTTACTTGAATTCCTTTATTTAAAATTACTTAATTTAATTATTTTACGTCTATTTTTGACAATTTTTGATTTCAGGAAAGTTACCTTCAAGGTGCCAGGGTCCATTAGTTGTACAGGAGGTGTACCACTCTGGAGCCATTTGTCTTGATGGAGACTTCAACGGTAAAGCTCATGTCGTTAATGGACAATGACTTAATCATTATATTGCAAGCCAAACATTTGATGGAAGGGTTGAAGTAATGGATCTCAAAATTCCGGAGGCCATAATTGCAAAAATTTATCCCCTTTCTAGATACCACAAATCACTAAAGGTTAAAAAGAGGTGTGTATCAATCTCGGAATATCTTCATATTTTAGGAAAGTCATTATTTTGGAAAATTAATGCATCTTGTGAAATAATTGGACAAAACGGAGTCCCGAGGAGGGAAAGAGACCAGGTGGAATGCCCACCCCCAGGCACGCCACTCGAGGAATTTCCCTCTTCATAAGTCTGTTTCACCTCCGTTTCTTCCTCAACACTGTGTCTTACCCTAAAAATCATCAGTATATACTCCTCTTTGTCGATCTAATCTCGCATCGAGTCTTTTTGAATCAAACCTTACTTTTGCCCCTGTTTTTAGAGCTCTCTCTACACCAACACCTTCACCATATCTTCCGGAGAATAAGTAAAAACATACCACAACAACCCAAGCTTGGGGGAGTTCCACCATACTTTTTTGCTTTTTAGTTATCATATTTGTATCTATTTCATAATCATTAGGAGGTTTTTGCTTGCATCCATTAGGTGTCGATTTTTCCTAAAGTTTGAAGAGCTCTCAAAGCGTTATCATGTATCCTTGGTTGAGTTGTTTTGAATAAAATATAAAGTATGGTGTCATCCATTATTCTCTTGTTCGGGGATTTATGGGTAACACTCATGCAGATGTGCGCACCATATGTAGAAATTTCACTTACATCTTGCATTAAACTAAATTAACTTGAGCATGTTGGACAAGCATAGAATTACTCAACAAGCTGAACTTGCAAATAAGGAAATATCCATGCAAGGGAAGCAACACTTATTAAAAAAGTAACATTGTGAATTTATGGTGAGATAAGGAGTCTTATAAAATAAATAGTTGGAAAGAGGAGGATTACTAGGGTATATGAGATACTCTTTTTCTACTTAGTAGTCAAACGAGTAAACTGAATGGTTGTCATGGGTATTTCAATACATATATGGAAAAGTGTTTGAAAGGTAGGCACTCGAGAATTTCGCTAGCCATGGAAAGTGAAAGACAAAGGTTTTTTAGAGAATATGACATGATTTAAAGACCCATGAATAAGGTTTATACTAGTTACTAAGAGAGCAAGTCCGTTAACTGATTCCATGTAAAAAAGTGGTGAAATTTCTTGACATAAGTCAAAATAGTCATGTCTATCAGGTTGTTTTAACAATTCTATTTTCCAATATTTGTTTTATGAGAAACTTATATTTATTGCAAAGGCTTATTCATAGGTTAAATTAAAAGCTGGTAAAAATCCATGCAAAGCTATAAAAAATGGCGAAGTGTATTATAAATTTGAAACTTGTTCATTTGTCCAACATGTAATGGTTAGTTTTTGTTAAAAAGTAACGGGTAAGTGATAATGTCTATCAATGTAGCCCACATTTGCATGGTAGTTAGTTCATATTTATTATGTACAAGTGAATATGCATAAGTTGATGATGCCATGCTCGTATTTTCTTGTCAACCAAGCTCATTGATGCATGATCATGATCTATCCGCTTATTTTCTCGAGGGCGAGCAAAGGTTTAAGCTTGGGGGAGTTGATACTTGCATTTTGCATCATAATTTTTAGGAAATTTATGCACTATTTAGAATCATATTTACCTTGATCCATCATTATTTATGCATATTTAGAGGATTTAAGGGACTTCCTACAAAGTCCCTTTCATTGGTATTTAATTTCTGGGAGGCAGAAAACCTGATCTTTCATGTTTTTGATGTTTCGGGACCTTCTGGACATCAATAAATTGAAGGAAAAAATACCTGATCAATTTTCACCAGGAGAATAAACTTGGGCCAAAGAATGAAGCGAGCGGAGCCACAAGGCCCGAAAGAGCATAGGAGGCGTACCCCCTGGGCGCGCCACCAAGCCTTTTTCGGCCCTCGAGTGTCGTCTCGACTCTCCTTTGGCATACCCCCTTATATACCTAGAAAACCTAGTTCCCAAGAAGAAGGGAATTTTTGGAAAAATAGAGTGCCACCAGAGCCACGATCTTCGTTTCGGGGGTCAGATTGGTCCTGCTCTCCACCCCAGGGAGTGGGATTTCGAGGTCTTCTCCACCACCATCGTCATCAACATCATAACCAACAACCATGAGTTCATCCAACATCATCATGTGTGATTAATTCTCTGTGGGCATGTGAGGTGGATGGGGATTGGATGAGATCCATCATGTAATCATCTATATGTATCAATATTTGAGGTGTTTATCTTGTAGACATTCTTGTATGGGTGTTGGTACACTTTTGCTATGTTTAATTGTTGTTTCTAGGGCCCGAGTGACATGATTTCAATACTGAACTTTTATTGCCCAATCATATATTTGAGTTTGGTATGTATTTGCAAAGTGTATTACCTAGTATTATATTGAACCTACGAACCCTAAGGTGACAGTTAGGGAAAACAATGGGAATATATGATAGTTTGAGGATATTGTGTGTTCATGAAGTGTTAATTCTTTATTCTGGTCTATTTGAAAGGTAGATCTTAATTGCATGTAGTACCAAGTTGGCCCCGGTGAAATGGGCAGGCAGGACAAACGATATTATGCAAACTTACATGCATGATTATGTTTGGATCACACACCTACACACAACTGAATTAGAAATAAATGGCATGGTAATAGGACACATTATATGATGGACATCATTCGTACAACACCCCGCTATCACGTCATGCCTGCGTTTTAGCCACAAAAGTTTCACAACATTACTTTTGGTGAAAACTGGAAATCTGTTGCTTTATTTACTGCTTTGTTTAACTGCATTGAATCAACTGCCATAAATCACCACTTTATTTGCAAGTTTATCGATGTACAGGTGTGGTTGAGAGTGACATATCAATTTCTAAATTCTTATTGGTATTCATGTGTTCCCCTTGAGTCGAACTATAAATTTTGGTAATACTTCCCATCAAAGATTTTAGCGATCCTCTATACTTGTGGGATCAGCTTCCTCCCAGATAACAAAGACATGGCGGAAAGCCACCTCCACCGTGCAAAGAAGTACTGCATGGTGGATGGGTATCTCTATTGTCGCCATCCCAACGGTGTCGCCCTGTGGTGCATTTGCAACAACGAGGGGCGCGAGCTGCTGTCGACATCCATGCTTGGGAATGCATCCACCACGCCTCGGTGCGCACCCTCGCTGGGAAGGCTTTTTGTAGTGGTTTTTACTGGCTCACCGCGCTCATCGACACCATAAAGCCGGTGAGGTTTTGCAAGGCATGCCAATTCCATGCCAAGCAGATACACCAGCCGGCCCAGCAGTTGCAGACCATCCCGCTCTCATGGCCCTTCGTGGTCTAGGGGCTGGACATCTTTGGGCCTTTCCAACGAGCACCCGGGGCTACCGGTACCTATACGTTCCTATCGACAAATTCAGCAAGTGGGCAGAGGTGGAGCCGGTCAGGACCATCCCGGCAAGGTCGATGATCAAATTCGTGCAAGGCCTGGTGTGCTGGTTCGGTGTTCCTAACCGCATCATCACCAATAATGACAGCCAGTTCACCAACGGTCAGGACCATTTCTCGCAAGGGTCTACACAAGCTCTCTCCAATGTGGGACGGACCCTTTCGGGTCATGCACGTCACAAGACTAGGCGCGGTCCGACTGGAAACAGAGGAAAGAGTCCCGATCCCAAACGCCTGGAACATCTAGCACCTTCTCAAGTTCTACCCATGAGCTTCGCTCACGGCGGTGGAAGTAACAAACCACTTTTCTCTCGGACCATGCAAAACTCAACAAAGATTTCTCGTTTTCCAATGGCTTTCTCGATTGCATCTTCCTTTCTTTGTGGTATTTCTCCCTTTCACGCACCGCGTGAGCGGGGTCTAGGAACAGTGTATATCACTTGAGTCACCCTCGGTCAAAAGTGGGGCCTAAAGTGTCAAGCTCTGATCTTGCGGACTAGCTCCAGCGATAAGTCACCTCACCCACAGTTCCCGGTGCTTGATAATCCTCACATAGTACGCGAATGGAAAGCATTCACCATGCGTAACCTATGGTTACCTCCCTAATAAATTATACAGGGAAAGTACGCGTACTACAATCACCTCCTCGAGGGGCTTATGGGATGGAATTGAACATATAGATCCTATAGTGGACTCTCTAGGGAACCTACAAGACAAGTATAAGCCTCGCGGCCCTCTCACCAAGAGGTAAGCAAGGCAGCCCATGAGGGGTCAACGCAAAGGTCTAAGACCACCTGCTCGAGGGGTCAACAGGCTAGTGTGCGGTCACTCCCCCGGAGGGCCGAAAATTAAAGAAAAAATAGGCAGATAAGGCCCCGTCGCGGGGAAAGTACCCTTACAGTCCTAACAGAATAATAACAGGTTTCAAAGCGCCCCACGGACATTAAACAGATCAAACCGGTGCTCGCCTCGTCAAGGCTGACTTCTTCAGCAAAGGAGTCACCCGAATCATCGAGGCCATCATCCTCCAGCATGTCAACGAGTGGGGCGACCCTCGTCTCAAGGGCCGGCATAGCCTCTAATTGTTGCATGACCCGGGCATATTCAAGTTTAGGCGACAGCTGCAGAAGATTGGTGAAGAGGGCCCTTCCTACCGTGACCAGCATCACCTGGCACTCCCTGGTGATGAAGTCATCTTGGTCATGCGCCACCACACCCAAGGGATCCAGGATCCTGCGTGTGAGCTCAAGAGATGCCTCAGCCTCATGGCTGGTGTGGAGCTCCAGAGCAGCGAAGCCCTCGACCCCCTGACTAGGGAGGATAGCGGCACCTTGCTCAATGAGGGAGGAGAAGGACTTACTCTGGGCTTCCAGCACCTCGCGACCCTGTCGCTCGCTCTCCTCGCAAGCTTGGTCAGCAGCAGCGGCCTCCTTTGGGGTCTTGATCTCGCCTTAGAGGCCCTTGACCTCATGAAGCAAGATGTTCTACAGTTTCTCCGCGTCTCAAGAGCCTAGCAGAGCCACGAGCACTCATTCTGCTCTCTGGCAAGGGGCCCCTGGACTTCCAGCAGATTTGCGCCTACTTTGTGATACTGAGCCTCGAGTTCTCCCTTTCCTTTTTCCACGGTCGTGTCCTGAGAGGAGATGCCCTCCTCGCGAGCAGATAGGGCTGCCTTGCGCAGGTAAGCCCGGGCCTCGACATCAGCGATGATCTTCACCACCCGTACCGAGGCGCTCTGGAGCATGTCTGTTGTATGAAGGCAGACCTTCTGCTTCTCCGGCACCGCCACCTTCAGAGCCTCGTCAAGACGCCCCAGTCTAGTACCAGCTGACGGTCCTCTTGGATAGAGGCTAGGAACCGGTCAAGCTTGGTGCGGATTCTGGAGACAAGTCTACCCAGGAGCTCAGCTCTGGGGGAGTATGTTGGCTCCGGTGCGAACATGACCAGTGCCCGAGACTCGCCGAACCCCTCGCCTGAAGGGGCCTTCTCAGGAGTTCCTGTCAAGCGAGCAGGGGTCACGGGGGCTGGCTCAGGGGCCTCGCTTCCTTTAGGATTGTTTCCTACAGACACCCCAGGGTCATCCGTGCACGGGTCCGCAGCCGGCCTCGCACCGGCAGGGATCACGCTTCTCAGCGACCCCGAGGAAGCAACCACTTCCTCCGTGGGTGCGGTGTCCCGGACCTCTCCCTTGGCAGGAAGAGTAGCCTCGTGATATATCGGAAACGTATCTACAATTTTTTATGCTCCATGCTTGTTTAGTATCTACTTTGGTTTGCTTTGTCTACACTTTGAGGTTCTTTTTACATGTTTTCTGGTACTAACCTATTAACAAGTTGCCACAGTGCCAGTTGCCTGTTTTTTGCTGCTTTTGGTTCCAGAAAAGCTAGTAAGGAAATATTCTCGGAATTGGACGGGACAAACATCAAAGTCAATAACTTTCCATGGGGAACAAGAAATCCAGAGGGGAGACGGAGAAGCGGGCCAGGGCGCCCAGACCCCCCTAGGCGCGGGTGGGCGCTGCTCCGCGCCTAGGCAGGGTGTGGGGCCCCTAGCCGCCTCCTCGGCCTCCCCCTTCGCCAATAAGAAGCCCCCGATGCAGAAACCCTAAGCAACCCAATCAAATCTCCACGAAGCCTTCTATAGCCATCGCCACCATCGTCCCTAGGTCAGGGGGATCTGAAGTTCTTCCTGGCACCCTGCCGGAGGGGAGATAATCCCGGAGGCCTTCTATCCGGTATGATGCGTGAGTAGTTCCACCTTGGACTATGGGTCCATGTAGTAGCTAGATGGTTATATCTTCTCCTTTGTGCTTTCATGTATAGATCTTGTGAGCTCCGTTCATGATCAAGATCTAATCTATTTGTAATCATGAATGTTGTATTTGTGGGGATCCGATGGATATTGAGATTATTATGTTGGTTTGATTAATGGTTTTGTATTTATGATTCTATCATGTCTGTGTTGTTTTTGATCTTGCATGCTCTCTGTTGTTAGTATCTATCTTGGCCGAGTAGTTGCTAGTGACTCCAAGAGGGGGTATTTATGCTCGATAGTGGGTTCATGCCTCTAGTTTCCAAGGGAAGTGACATAAATCTCTTCGGTTGTAGATGTGTTGTTGCCACTAGGGAGAAAACAACGGTCTCTTGTTCATGGAACATGTGGACTGTTTACCTTACATACTTTGCTTAAATCAGTTGTCCGTTGCTTGCAACTTAATACTAGAGGGGGTTCAGATGATAACCTGAAGGTGGACTTCTAGTCATAGATGCAGTTGGATGGCGGTCTATGTATCTTGTTGTATTGCTCAATCGAATCTCATAGGATCTTTCTGACTAGTAATTGCATTGTTATGCCTTGCTCAGTTCCTGTCAATTGCCCTGCTGTAATTTGTTTACCCTTCATGCCATGTTGTTTATCTAAGGAGAGCACCTCTAGTAAACTATGGACCCCGGTCCAATCTTTACCATTGATACATCTTCCACTGTTACTTGTTTACTTGCTGCAAACCATTACCTTCCACACCATACGTTTAATCCTTTGTTACAGCAAACCAGTGAGCTTGACAACCTCACTGTTCTTTGGGACAAAGTCTTGGGTTTGTGTTGTGCAGATCTCCGCGTTGCTTGCAACACCTATGTGGCGTTTCCTTCCTCCTTCTGGTTCGATACCCTCGGTCTCTACTGAGGGAAGACTTGCTGCTGTGCTCATCACACCTTGCTCTTGGGGTTTCCAACAAAGTGCTCCACGTCAAGCACCAACAAGTTTTCTGGCGCCGTTGCCGGGAGGACAAGGACGTCTTCACTAGGGGAGTCCTTCACTTCCTTTCTCTTTACTATGTTTTTAGTTTGCTTTGTTTCTTTTGCTTGGTTTTGTTTGCCTCTTTTCAAAAAAACCAAAAATATTAGTCTAGTTTGGTTTGCTTTCTTTATTTAAAAACACACAAAAATAGTTCCTGCTCTAGTTGCCACCTTGCTCCAGCTCACCATGTTACTCCCCAAGTTCACCTGAAAGATCTTGCAATAGGTAGTGGCTCCATAATTGGGAAAGATAATATTGAAGAATTCTTTAATCATGTTAGCAAGCATGAGGACATTGAGGATAAATCTATAGTAGAACTTGCTCATAATTATGAGATTGCTGCAGCTTCTTTAGTTCATATGTTGGAGGCTAGGTTTGTTAGCCTTAACCCCTTCATACAATTTCTGTTCCTAAAACTAAAAGAACAAAAGAATACTGAAAAGAGGGAATTCATCCTTGAAACTTTACTAAGAGAATTCCATGATGTTGCTAGGGAAGCCAAAAAGGTCTTTGAGTGTTTCAATATTCTAGGGTCAAGTGTAGATGTTGTGGGTACTTCTGATAAGACTAAGCCTAGAGAGGAATTTAAGATACCCATACCCATTAAGCTTGTTGGAATGCATGAAGCCTTTGAAAATAATTTTGATTGGATTGCTCTTGAAAATATTTTTGATGAAAGTGGTTGACCGAAGAGAGATGATAAGGGATCCTCCAAAACCCATTTGTATGAGATACCTTTCATAGTTGAAGACTTTGCAAGTATTTATGTTAATGCTTCCTCGTTTAAAAATACTTGATTCTTCTTGCTTCTTGTGCCTAACTTAAAGGCGTTAAAGAAAAGTACTTGTTGGGAGATAAACCAAGAGTTTTCTTGAGTCTTAGAAGTTATTACTTCAGTAATGACCTCTCGTTATCCTTTTTGTTTGCTTTTTGTGCCAAGAATGACCTCTAATGAGAGGGAAGTAAGATTTGGGGAGTTGCTGTCCCGAAACAGATTTTTGTCCTTCACCATAAAAATTCGTGAGGAGTCTCTGTAACTCGGATTGAGCTCAAAATTTACGAATAAATCCCCCAGTATGTTAGCTAACTTACATTAGTTCAAAACCTTTTGATTTGAGCAACAGAAGATGTTCGAAAAAATCGGTTTCTACCTTCTGATCTGTTTTGACAGATTTCGGCCATTATTTGCATTTGCTTCTTATTGATTCCGTTTTGAGTTCTCTTTTGGGGAATTGATCTTATTGAAGGAGTTTCTACAGTAGCTTGTGTTTTTAGTGAAAATCATTGTTGTTCTAAAGCTTTGCCAGAGGTCTAATACATTTTGAATAAACTAATGTTGCTAATGAAGATTGTGTGAAGTTTTGTATGAAGGAAAAATTTCAGGTGTAGAGAAAGAATGATGCAATGAGATGAAGAATGGATAAAAGCTCAAGCTTGGGGATGCCACCATGGTGTCACCCCAAGAAATATCCAAGAGGTACAAGTGTCAAAGCTTGGGGATGCCCAAGGCATCCCCTTCTTCATCAATAAAAAGATCAGGTCTGTTTAGACACTTTGATTTTATTGTTTCATGCACAGTTGTGTTGGGGAGGTAACCCCGGATAGGGTAAAGACGGGGAAAGACGAGAGTATAACCCCCGTATGGTTTCCGAGTTACAGTCTAAGTCGGCTGAATCCTGTAGAACTCGGCCGGGATATGAAGGGGAGAGACCCATATATTTATGCTAAGACATTACCCGGCCGAGATATTGCGTAAGTCGGCCGGGTTAGCCTGAGTGATCTTGATGCAGGTGAAGGACGATCCGAGTTATGCGAGGAAGGACCGAATGATATGAAGCTTGCAGGAGAAGGAGAAGCCTAAGGTCAAACCCTAGCAGCAAGCTAGGGAGAATCTGAGCGGAGCCAAGCGCTAGGGACAAAGGCGCAGAGCGACAAAGAGGCAGAAGGAGGTCACGGAGGTGACAGTCCAGAAGCCCGAGGCGCACAGGAGGGGCCCTCTGGAACCTTGCCGTCATTAGGGGAGCGACAGGGAAAGGGGGCACCGAACTACTATATTAGGACAAGCATATTCCTCGAATATGCTTGCCACGTCAGCCCTAGAGGAACCCAAGGCTCTCCTTTATAAGGAGAGGCTTGGACTCTGAAGCAAGCATCGACTGAGTTAGAGCCGTTAGGCTGGTAAAGTTCTTCTCTTCTCTCTGTATACAGCTCAAGGAGCACTTGTAGCCCAAGGAAGAAGAAATAAAGATCTTTGCCTTAGTCTTTTGTGTGTAGAATCAACTACATCTTCCCTCCCCAGATCCCTCTAGCATCCATTGGCCCCATACTTTAGCCTACCCATGGCATCTGCCGTGCCACCACCACGACAGTTGTCGCCCACCGTGGGGCCAGCAGCGGTGCTAGCTGGAGTTATGATCCGGGCGGGAAACTTCATCAACACAGGCGAGCGCGTTGTTTCTGGCTTGGTCCAGAGATTTGGTCTCTGTGACTACGTCAGTGACAATGCGGGCAGCTTCAGGGGAAAAACTCCCCCGCGTAATGGTGTCTTCCTCAGCATGGGCGGGCACAAGGTCTACGTCAGCGTCGATATCTCCGGCGTTTATCCTCACCAAGTTGTTGTTGCAGGAGAGCCACCTCTTAACACTATGAGCCGTCCGCCCGGAGCACATCCTGCAGGCAGCGTCGAGGTGATGGTCGCGGCCGGAGTGCAAACTGGAGTAGCAGCTGCCGGGTCAACCAGAGAACCCGACACCGGTGTACAGGGCGCACCCAGGCAGACGGCACCACTACCCACCGAGGTAATCCCGCCAGCGACCAACCCGACCGAGGTGCAGGACACCACCCCAAAGGCACCAAGAGTAAGAGGGCCACCTCTGGAAAGGCCAGAGAACATTCTTCAGGCGACCATAGAAAACTTGACTACGCCTGTAGCGCCGATACTTGATCCGGCGAATGCTCAGGCAGAGTTAGAGGAAACCAGGCAAAAGGTGCTGGTAGAAGCCAAAAAGGTGTCGGCCTTGCGGGAGTCCTTAAACAGGACCCTGCGAGAATATGCCAAAGCTAATAAGCTTGACGTCGCCCCTGAACGGGTGGACGAATTAAGATTGAGAGGGAAAAACCTCATAGATGATATCAACAAAGAGCATGATGCTCATAAAGCAGAATCAGTGGATTTGGGCTTGCCGAGGTACAGCACCCCGGCAAAAAACCTAAGAGCGGCAAATGCCGCAGCATTAGAATTAGAGGGGTTGACCTGCGAAGCCCAGCAGAAACAGCAAGAAAGAGTGAACGAGCTGGTGCGCATCGCGAACCAGCAAAACGAAGAAATGCTCAGGGCAGATCCGGCGAGGCCGAGGGCCTCGCGAATGGTTCACTCGGCAGGAGCAGCACCTGCCTTGTCCGTGGCAGCAGCATCTTCACCCGGAAATAATGCACGAAGGGACAAAGCAGTAACCTCAGGAAAGAGAAACAAGCAAATTGTTCCATATGATCCGGCAATGGCCGGAAAGGCAAATGAGAACAGAGGCAATGCAAGCCGAGGTAACAGTGGGGAGAGGAACCCCGGCCGTATTGAGAAAGACGGCGGAAGCCGAGGCAATGGAGAGCTCGGCAGAAGAGAACCCGGAAGAGGCAATCATGAGAACAATACCTCGGTCGAAATAAGGAGAGAACTGCCACTCAACCCGCAACCGAGGCATGAACCCCGGCAGGAAAGAGAAACGAGGCTAGCTCACCATAATCAAATTAATGAAAGATACAATGATGGTTATTCCGAGATGGAATATGCAATCCATGGCGGAAACAACCTCTATGGAATACAAGATAGAATTCTGTACAGAGATTTGCCATCAAATGATGCGAGAGTGAAGCTGGACCGGCTATACCGGTCCGAGCTGTTGGAAGAACAGGGCCCGCCAGGGCCGACATGCTTTGGACCCCGGATCATGGGCGAACCACCTGTGCCGAACTTTCAGCTAGCAAGGGGCACGAAAACATATAATGGGAGTACCAAACCACAAGACTGGTTGATTGACTATGCCACTGCTGTGAAAATAGCGGGTGGAAACTTACGATGGGCAGTACGGTATGTCCCACAAATGCTGGAAGGACCAGCTAGGGTATGGTTGAATAATCTACCAGCGGGCAGTATCAACTATTGGCTGGATTTTGAGGAAATGTTTGTCAGCAACTTTACCAGCACATACAAGAGGCCAAACAGGCCACAACAGTTAGCCATGGGCAAGCAGAGGCCGAATGAAACAGATAGAGAGTTTTTAACTCGGTGGTGCAACCTGAGAAACTCATGTGAAGGAGTTATAGAATCGCAAGCAATAGCTTGGTTCGCACAAGGATGCCGTTATGGCAGCGTATTGTGGCAACGTCTGTAAAGAGATATGCCGACCACACTGGCAGAAACTATCAGAATAGCGGACTCCTACGCATTAGGAGACCCAACACAACGAGAATTAATGTCGGCGGATCATCGCGAGCAACAGGATCATTATGCAAGAGATTTGGCCGGGTCATCCAGGCGCGGTGATTTCAGAGGAAGAAGAAGAGAGGAAAGGCCGGATTATAGATATAATTCGGCCCAAGTGGCGGCGGTAGCGCAAGATCCGCCGAGTCACGGAGCAACTCAACGGCAAAAGAATGGTCCTCAACAGTGGACACCAAGGAATGAAGGAAAAAGGCAGTGGACCCCAGAACAAAAGAAATAGTGGCAGGAGAGGCCGAAGTACACGTTCGAGTCTATGTTAGATCAGCCGTGCAAATTTCACACGTCAAATCCATCCAGGCCAGCCAACCATACAACCCGCCAATGTGCATGGATGAAAAATGCAATGGGGAACCCCGCAGGAATTCAGGCACCCCATCAAGTACATCAGCAGCATCAACCACAGTTGACTGGAGCAAATGCACAGCAACTGATGTTACCGCCCCCTCCCCCGAGGTACGATAACTCGGATCGGAGAGAAGTGGTACATCAAGTGATGAACCAAGTCCAGGATGGAAGGACAAATCCGGCGAATACTGGACGCAATGATTACAGAGAACATCATCAGTCTTATTGTGTGTTCACAACCGAACAACAAGACAAGCAGAGTGTGCAGCGCCGGCATATGGAAGTAAATGCAGTTATGCCGGCAGTACCAAGATATGTGCCTTGGTCGGATCAGGAGGTAACTTGGAGCATAAAGGATCATCCCAAGATAATGCCGAATCCCGGATCATATGCACTCGTGTTGGATCCGACATTTGTTGGACCGAGCATCAATGTGAAATTCTCAAAGGTACTCATTGACAATGGAAGCAGTATCAACATCATGTACAAAGATACCATGCATAAACTCGGAATATCGCAGAACATGTTGCAGTCCACGAGGACCACTTTCCATGGGATAGTGCCAGGGCTTTCATGTGAACCCATTGGTAAGGTCCGAGTGGATGTGTTATTCGGCACAAGAGATAACTGCAGAGTAGAAAATTTAGAGTTTGAGGTGGTGGATCTAGAGAGTTGTTATCATGCTCTACTCGGACGGCCAGCGTTGGCCAAATTCATGGGCAGCTGTCATATAAGTTATCTGAAAATGAAGCTACCCGGACCACAAGGAGTGATAACAATAGCAGGGGATTACAAGAAGTCAATGGAGTGTGCTTCAGCCGGGTCAAATTTGGCCGACTCATTGGTTATAGCAAGAGAAAAAAGAAGGATTCAGGAGGTAGCAGCCCTCGCTCAGTCGGCACAGCTGAACATGCCGGCATTAGCCAACCCACATGGCAGTGTCTCTTTTCATCCGACTAAAGAAACGAAGAAGTTTCAGATAGATGAGCAATTCCCGGAGCGTACTGTTACTATTGCTGCAGGCCTGGACGCTAAATAGGAAAGCGAGCTCACCAACTTCCTCCGTGAGAATCGGGACATATTTGCATGGTCAACTCAGGATCTGCAAGGTGTTCCGAGGGAGTTGGCTGAGCACTCTTTGAATGTAAGGCCAGGAGCAAGGCCGGTGAAGCAACCTCTCCGCCGCTTCGCCGAAGACAGGAGAAAAATAATAGGGGATGAAATAGCTCGGCTCCTCGCAGCCGGGTTCATCATGGAGGTGCTGTATCCGGATTGGTTGTCGAATCCGGTGCTAGTAAAAAAGAAGAAAGATGATCCCAATGTAGCCATTGTATGGCGAATGTGTATCGGTTACACGAACCTGAACAAGGCGTGTCCAAAAGATCCTTTTCCATTACCTAGAATAGACCAAGTCATTGATTCGACCGCTGGTTGTGAGTTATTGTCATTTGTAGACGCGTATTCTGGTTTCCACCAAATACCGTTAAATCCGGCCGATCAAATAAAGACTGCGTTTATTACCCCGTACGGGGCTTATTGCTATCGCACAATGCCATTCGGCCTGCGAAACGCAGGAGCAACATATCAGAGATGCATGCAAAAATGTCTACACGATCAGATAGGAAAAAATGTACAAGTATATGTAGATGACGTGGTCATCAAAACCAAGGAAAGCAAAACATTGCTGGAAGATATACGGCAGACTTTCGCGAACCTGAGAAGGTTCCGAATGAAGCTTAATCTGGAAAAATGCACGTTTGGTGTGCCAGCAGGAAAATTACTCGGTTTTCTTGTATCTAGCCGAGGTATAGAGGCCAACCCAACAAAAATAAAGGCAGTAGAAAGAATGGAATTGCCAAGATGCTTAAATGATGTACAAAAATTCACGGGTTGTCTAGCTTCGCTCAGCCGGTTTGTATGTCGGCTGGGAGAGAAGGCGCTACCACTATATGAACTGATGAAGAAATCAGATAAATTCATTTGGACTCCACAAGCGGACAGCGCATTTCATGAGTTGAAAAAGATGTTGGTCACAACACCTATTTTGGCTTCTCCATTATCAAAAGAGCCTATGTTACTCTATATAGCGGCTACCAATAGAGTAGTGAGTGCTGTAGTTGTAGTAGAACGACTTGAAGATGATAAGTCCGTACAGAGGCCGGCGTATTATTTAAGTGAGGTGTTATCCACTTCAAAGCAGAATTACCCACATTATCAGAAGATAGCTTATGGAGTGTATATGTCGGCAAAAAAGCTTAAACATTACTTCGAAGAGCATCCCATCAAAGTGATCTGTGAAGCGCCCATAGCCGACATATTGAGCAACAAAGATGCAAGTGGCCGAATAGCAAAATGGGCAATCGAGTTGTCACCATACGCTCCACAATTTGATAGGAGAGATGCAATCAAATCTCAAGTGGTCGCCGACTTCTTCGTAGACTGGGCCGAAGTGCAGTATGAGCCACCATTACCAGACCCGAATTATTGGACGATGCATTTTGATGGTTCCAAACTAAGAAATGGTTTGGGGGTAGGGATAGTGTTAACCTCGCCTAAAAGAGATCAGTTGAAATATGTGCTACAAATACATTTTGCCGCATCCAACAACGTAGCCGAATATGAAGCACTGGTCCATGGATTGAAAGTAGCAAAAGAGATTGGCATACGCCGAATCTTATGCAATGGGGACTCGGATCTAGTAGTACAGCAAGTCTCAGGCAATTGGGATGCATTAGATGCTAATATGGCTTTATACAGATTTCATGTGCAAAAGATCAGTGGATACTTTGAAGGATGTGAATTTCACCACATACCTCGGGCAGAAAATGATGCCGCAGACACGCTGTCAAAACTCGGATCAACCCGGCAGTCAATTCCCCCGGGTATTGCCCTGGAACACCTCAGGAAACCATCAATAATCCCATCACCAGAATCCGAATCTATCTTTATTCCGGCAAATTCAGCAGAAGATAATGCGCCGATGGAAGTAGACCGGCAATATGACTCGGAACCCCCCAAGAGGAGGACAGCAGAAGTAAGCACGATTATGGAGAAGGACGAGGTAGATATGTCGGCAGAAAACATGGAAATAGACAGTGAGACCACACCAGAAAAAGTCACACCGCTATGGGCGCAACCCATATTCTCTTATCTTAAAGACGCGATGTTGCCGAGCAATGAAGTATTAGCAAGACAAACTGTAAGGAGAGCAAAAGCTTATACGATCATAAACAATGAGCTATATAAAAGAAGCGTAACAAGCGTATTGCAGAAGTGTGTGAGTTCGGCAGAAGGCCAGGAGATCCTCCTAGATATACATCAAGGAGAATGTGGACACCATGCCTCATCTCGTGCCTTGGTAGCCAAAGCATTCAGGCATGGATTTTATTGGCCGACGGCGTTGAAAGAAGCCAAAGAGTTGGTTGAAAAATGCAATGGTTGTCAGAGATATGCAACCAAAATACATATGCCATCGGCCGAGTTAAAAACAATACCCATCACTTGGCCATTTTCTGTGTGGTGCTTAGATATGGTGGGACCATTTAAGCCGGCCCGAGGGGGAATGACCCACATATTGGTTATGGTGGACAAGTTCACAAAATGGATTGAAGTGAAACCAATAAAAAAATGCGATGGGCCCATGGCAGTGAAATTCCTCAAAGATATTATTTTAAGATATGGGTATCCGCACAGTGTTATTACAGATAACGGCACAAACTTTGCAGAAGGAGCCTTCGCTAGGTTTTGCAGAGAGAAACACATAAGATTAGATGTTGCCTCTGTGGCTCACCCAGCATCTAATGGGCAAGTGGAAAGTTCTAATGGACTAGTATTGTCAGGAATAAAACCACAACTTGTTGAACCACTGCAAAGGTCAGCAGGATGTTGGATTGAGGAACTCCCAGCCGTATTATGGAGCCTCAGGACTACTCCGAATAGATCAACAGGTTATACACCATTCTTTCTGGTATATGGAGCAAAGGCCGTACTTCCAGCCGACATAATACATGACTCGCCAAGGGTTACTCAGTATACAACCTCAGAGGTAAACGAAATAGCTCGGCAAGATGTTGTCGACTTGCTAGAAGAAGCTAGAGAGCTGGCGCTATCAAGATCAGCTATCTATCAGCAGAACTTGCGACGCTATCACAGCAAAAAAGTAAATCCAAGAGTATTCAGAGAAGGGGATTTAGTTCTCCGACTGGTGCAACGTACGGCCGGCATGCACAAGCTATCACCTTCGTGGGAAGGACCATTCATCGTGAGCAAAGCATTGCACAATGATGCCTATTACCTAGTCGATGCTCAGTCCCCTGGAAAGAACAAAGCAGACAAAGCTGGCGAAGAAACGAAAAGGCCATGGAATGTAGCTTTACTTCGTCCGTTTTACTCGTAGTATGTTATCTCAAAATCAAGCATCAGTTATGTATTAAACCTCGGCATCCAGAGCAGTGACTCGGGGACTGCCATATGTTATTTCAATTTCATGTTATGTATTAAACCTCGGCATCCAGAGCAGTGACTCGGGGACTGCCATATGTTATTTCAATTTCATGTTATGTATCAAACCTCGGCATCCAGAGCAGTGACTCGGGGACTGCCATATGTTCTTTCAATTTTATCTTGTGTTAAAACTCGGCATCCAGAGCAGTGACTCGGGGACTGCCATATATTATTTCAATTTCATCTTGTGTATTAAACCTCGGCATCCAGAGCAATAACTCGGGGACTGCCATATGATATTACAATTTCTGTGCACTAAACCTCGACACCTTGAGCAGCGACTGGCCAACCATTTTATGTTATTTCCGCAGTATACGCTGGACTTCGGCGCCATAGGCACTAACTCGGGAACTGCTATATTTTGTTCCGAAGTCCTAGTTAGCCTTTGATACAAAGAAAGTATCGAACTTCGACATTGAAAGTAAGAACAGTCCAAACTAGTATGATATACGAAGCTCACACCTGGATTAAGTGGGAGAACCACGCATACAAAGATAAAGACACATCCCAAAATTAAGAAATCGCAGCCCAACACAGCAAAAGATTCGGACAAACAAGACCACTTAGACAAAGTGATAACAATTACAAACATGTGTCTCAGCAGCACACGGCAAAAGAAATTCATTCCATACAGAGGACAGACGAATGTTTCACCTACATCGTACGCCCGACATACCAGGGATAAGAGATGGTTTAAACGTTTTTAGCTGGAGAGGCGGCAACTTGGTCAGGGGCTGGGGACTCCGAGGTAGGAGGAACTTCGGCCGATGTTACCTCGCCCTCCGCAGACCTAGGTGCAACCTCGGCAGAAGCCCAAGGCTGCTGAGGAGCATCAGTTTGCGCAGTGGAATGCCCGGTACCCTTAGAGGAGGATCGCGCGTCGCCGTTGCCATCCAAGCTCGAACTGGAGTCACCAGAAGTGGCCGAGTCATCTTCATCTCCCCCTTGCTCAGCTGAAGCGTCATCTGATGCATCCTCGACCACAACCTCCTCGTCCGGGTTTGGAAGGAAACTCGGCCCCTCATTCCAGGTGTGCACGTCGACATACTCGACGAGTTGGAAGGCACGAGCTTGCCGAAGAGCGACGAAAGTAGGGTCCTCAACCCAACGGGAACCAGTGCGCATATTTCTCAGGATATCAAGAGAAATGTCTTCGTACCATGACATAATAACAGTGAGAGCCATATCAGCGCCAGCTTGTCCGGCTGATTCCCTCCAAAGACTTAATTGCTTCTCAGATGCCATCAATCTTTTCACCAGCAATTCGACCTCATTGATATCAGGAGTCCTAGAGGTATTCGGCCAAAGAACATGATAAGCCCGGATAGCTGCCTGCACCAAATCCCTGCCCATAATCTTCATTGGGCCTACTGCAGCGCCGACAGCAACAAGGAAATCTTCCATCGAATACACCGAGTCCGCGTCAACAGGGACACCTCGGCGCACTCGAGCAGGGAGAACCGCTTTAGAACTCACGGGTTTAGCTTCTGGAAAGTGATCTGCGCAAAACATGAAGGCATCAGGAGGCAGCAGGAACAAAGAGAAAAAGATAATTCGGCCGTGTTCAGAAGCTTACGATGAATATAGCTCATCATTATCTGAAGGTCTTTAGCCCAGTCAATCTTGCTCTTCTCAAAGCGAGCGATCTCCTTGCTCATTCCCCGAGTCTTAAGTTCGGCAGCCTCGAGGAGCTCCTTATTCTTCTGCAGTTGCAGAGCTAGACGATTTTTCTCTTCGGAGAATTCCTGATCGACTTTTTCTAACTCGAATTTCTGAGAGAGCTTAAGGGTCTCCACCTCAGCCCGCAGGCGAGCTATTTCATCATCTTTTTCTTGTAGCTGTGCCGAATGAGTAGCGCTTTGTTCTAAAAAATGCAACATCACGTCAGGCATGGGCGTGCAATCTTGGTGAGACGCTGCAAAGGTTGGCAACTCGGCTTTACCAAAGCCAAACGAAATAAAAAAGTTTAGCGCATATTTTAAAGGGCGAAAAGGTGTAGGGTAAAAGGGAAACTAACCTTCCAAGCTCTTGACTTTCTTCTCAAGACGAATGTTGAGATTATTGATATTACCTGTTCACCAAAAAAGTGAGCCGACACCTCGCGGACAAAACAATAAGAATGTCGAAGATGACGAAAAGGAACTATCAACTTACCAGCCTTTTTTACCACAAGAAGGACTTTCTCGTATTTCTCTTCCAGTTTGCGGTGCGAAAAAAGCAACCTTTGAAATTCGGCACTCCGCCGGTCATGTGCAACCTGAACAATGGAGCAAAACGATGAATGAATATTCGAAGCTAAACCAGATCCGAGTCAAGCAAAACTTAACCCGGATCTAGGTGGCTGTATATTCGAAGCTAAACCAGATCCGAGTCAAGCAAGATTTAACTCGGATCTAGGTGGCTGGATATTCGAAGCAAGGCCAGATCCGAGTCAAGCAAAACTTAACCCAGATCTAGGTGGCTGGATATTCGAAGCTAAACCAGATCCGAGTCAAGCAAAACTTAACTCGGATCTAGGTGGCTAGATATTCGAAGCTAAACCAGATCCGAGTCAAGCAAGATTTAACTCGGATCTAGGTGGCTGGATATTCGAAGCTAAACCAGATCCGAGCCAAGCAAAACTTAACTCGGATCTAGGTGGCTGGATATTCGAAGCTAAAACAGATCCGAATCAAGTGAGACTAAAACCAAATATAGGTGGCTAAATATTTCAAGGTCGACTTAAACGAAAGTCAAGCAAACTTCAAGACAAATCTAGTCGGATATATATTCGAAGCCTACAAATAAAATTAGATTAAGTGAAGCATTATTAAACTTCCAAGCATATAACAAGTTATTTCCTTGCAAGTTTCAGGGACTAGAGCGTATAGTAGCATCTGGAGAACTAATCTAACTCCGCAAAACAGCAATTACCTCATTCATCTTGTTAGTGTCGAGGATGAACTTGGCAGCTTGATCGAAACGGCCGCTGATGTCGGAAAGCTGAAAGGGCTGACTGATTGGATTACCCTCAAACTGATCAGCCGCATTCCAATTATTGGCATACTCCACCAGCGAGCCGAGGCTGTTCCCACTAGCCGTCCGAGTTAAGACTTTACCCCGGACATGTTGTGTAACCACTGCGGCCGCAGGGCTTTTATGAAGAGCAAGCTGGGTGCTGGCAGCCAAGATAACGGAGGCTTTGGTAGGCACAGTTCCTTTGCGCAGCACGTCGGCAATACTCGGCTGAGAAGAGCCGACAAGACCTTTCTGGGAAGAGGAGGCCTTGGTGGCAACAGCTTTTCTTGCTTTAGAAGAGGCATCAGCAGGAGTCGATACCTCGGTAATGGGAACGATATCTTTAGGAGCAGCAGGAGTCACGATCGCAGAAGGCGCCGAGATAATGACCTCTTCGGCCGGGGCTGGAGTTGCTGTAGAGACTGCTGGGGCAGATAGAGGCTCAGTAGAGGCGCTCGGATCCACAGAGGGGGCAACGGGTTCGACAGAAATCTCGGAGGGCCGAGTGGAATCGATGTCAACAAAAGGAGTTTTAGGCACGTCGCGACGAGGGGGCGACTGATTCGGAGCTGAAGGAGAGGCAACACGAGCAGGACTGGGAATCCTAGTATCTTCAACGGGCGGAGGAGACGGCTGCCGAATCGGGCGGCTAGTCATGCTAGGACCGCCGGGCTTAACGGAAAGCGGAGCACTGCAAAAATAAGAAAGAAAAAAGGGTGTCAGGATGGAAAACAGAAAGAGAGAAACAAGAAATACGAGCAAAAGGAACTTACCCTGCGACCCCAGGCATGGTCTTGCGCCTGGGAGGATTCGGAGCAGATTTCTTCATTCGTTTCTTGGGAGCCGCCTCTGAGGCACTAGCAGGAGCCCCGCGTTTCCCCGAGGTAACAGGGGGTCGGGAAGCAATAGGCTCGGCGTCGTGAACCTGACCGGCCGGATTAGCTGGGAAAGTAGAAGCCGGAAATGCATAAGAAATAGGCATCGCAGCAACTACCTCAAGAACTTGGACCTCGTCCGAATCACCTTCCTCCTCGTGCGCCGAGGTCTTGCCACGAGCTCAAGCCGGGGCAGGATCCGACTTAGGGACGAACTCTTCCGAGTCCGGCTCACCAGTATCCGGGGTGCTCCGGTCCGCAGGCCACGGAAGCAACAAAACTTCGACATCCTCATTCTTCTGCTCTGCAAACCACTGCAAGACAAGAAAAAAGAAAATTAGCGAAAACCGTTACGAAAGCAATTGGATAGCAGAGCGTTATTGGTTAAGCTTACTTCGGGAGGCGGACGATCGCGGGTGAACGGTTTCAATCCCCAAGCCCAACCCTCAGGCATCTCCGTCTTGAAGATAGCTCGGACACGCTTATAGATAAGATAGTTGTCCAGCTCCACGGTCGAGACTCGGTTAGGGTCAAGAGGACCGCTCATGTAGCACAGTTTGTGAGTCCGCTTCTGGAATGGGCAGATTCGGCTACTGATAAAGGTAGCCATCAGATCTTCACCGCATAACCCGGCACGGATCAGATCTTTGAGCCGAATCTCAAAGGCCTCGGCCAAGGCGTGACTTTTTCTCGGGTTATAAGTCCAATTCACCTTAGAAGGCGGACCAATGGAGAAGGCAGGGAGCCGAATCTTGTCCTCCGTCCCTCTGTTCTTGACGTAAAAGAAGGATTTGTGCCACTTCTTGCACGACTCTAACCCGGTGACACGAGGAAATACGGACTTCCTCCGAGGTGTAATGGACGCAACCCCACATTGAGTAAGCAGTTTCTCGGAAGGGTGCAGAGACTTATCAAGAACTACGTTAGAGCGAATCTGGAAGAACTTCGACCAGACGTGCACGGACGGCCATAGGCCGAAGTATCCCTCCGAGGCGGAGATAAAAGCAGAAAGAGAAGCGATGGCATTTGCAGGAAGATGATGCGGCTGAAGGCCGAAGTAGTCAAGAAACTCTCTAGCAAAATCGCTAAGAGGGAGGCCAAAGCCGCGCGAGAAATGTGACATAAAAACTACATACTCGCCCTCCCTAATATCCGGAGAGGACTCGCTGCCGGGTAAGCGACAGGAGACCTCGGCGGGAATCCTACGAGTTCGGATAAGCCACTCGATCTCGCGGCGTGTAACGGAGGAGCCTTGCCACGAGCCTCGCTCGGGCCTAGAGCCAGCGTCGTCATCCTCTACCAGGGCACCACTAAAGGAGCTAGACATGGGTTCGCCGGAAAGATCGACGGAGGAAGAGCTGGTGGCAGAGGAAAGTTTAGAGCTACGAGGCCCCGTCGTGATTTTGCACAGGAACGGCGGCGGAGGAGCAGAGGAACCGCCGCACGAATACAAGATTGAAACAGAGAAATCTAGGATAAAACCTAGGCAACGCGGCCGGAAAGAGCTCACCGGCGACGACGCCGAAGCTGGCGAACGCAGACGAGGCGGACAGAACAACGCGGCGGAGTCCTCGCCGTCAGAAGTTCTGATGAGCACGCGGCGGCGGAGCTGCGAGAGGGCGCGGATGCGAGAGGAAGAAGAAGGGTGCAGGCAAACGAAAAGGGGAAAAGTGAATTCCCAGACGCCGCGCCCCTCTTTATAATCGAGCCACAAGCGAGGTAGTGGGATCGTGGGTGCGGCGGTTGACCGTGTAGATCGTGGGTGCGGCACCAACGCACGTCATTAAGTGGAACCGCACCAAGGGCCACACAGTAGTGAAGAAGGTCGCGATCCCCAAGGGAAGCGGCACACGAGGCGTCGCAGCGCCGGCGCGACAGGCACAGTGTTAACTGTAGCCTGTCAGTAAGTACTGTAGAGGAACAAAAAACTAGAGGAACAATGATGGGGGTGACACGTAGGACGAGGCGTACGAGAGAAGGAACGTGGGTACCTCGAACGAGAGAGAGATAACTCGGAAACAATACTGATAGAATGTGATGAAACTGATATGGCCCGGCCGAGGTTATCGGCGGGGCCACACCACCTTCGGGGACTAATGTTGGGGAGGTAACCCCGGATAGGGTAAAGACGGGGAAAGATGAGAGTATAACCCCCGTCTGGTTTCCGAGTTACAGTCTAAGTCAGCTGAATCCTGTAGAACTCGGCCGAGATATGAAGGGGAGAGACCCATATATTTATGCTAAGACATTACCCAGCCGAGATATTGCGTAAGTCGGCCGGGTTAGCCTGAGTGATCTTGATGCAGGTGAAGGACGATCCGAGTTATGCGAGGAAGGACCGAATGATATGAAGCTTGCAGGAGAAGGAGAAGCCTAAGGTCAAACCCTAGCAGCAAGCTAGGGAGAATCTGAGCGGAGCCAAGCGCTAGGGACAAAGGCGCAGAGCGACAAAGAGGCAGAAGGAGGTCACGGAGGTGACAGTCCAGAAGCCCGAGGCGCACAGGAGGGGCCCTCTGGAACCTTGCCGTCATTAGGGGAGCGACAGGGAAAGGGGGGCACCGAACTACTATATTAGGACAAGCATATTCCTCGAATATGCTTGCCACGTCAGCCCTAGAGGAACCCAAGGCTCTCCTTTATAAGGAGAGGCTTGGACTCTGAAGCAAGCATCGACTGAATTAGAGCCGTTAGGCTGGTAAAGTTCTTCTCTTCTCTCTGTATACAGCTCAAGGAGCACTTGTAGCCCAAGGAAGAAGAAATAAAGATCTTTGCCTTAGTCTTCTGTGTGTAGAATCAACTACATCTTCCCTCCCCAGATCCCTCTAGCATCCATTGGCCCCATACTTTAGCCTACCCATGGCATCTGCCGTGCCACCACCACGACAAGTTGTGTTGTTCTTGGAGCATCTTAGTTTTTGTTTGATTTGCTTAGGTTGTTTAGTTTTCTTGAATAAAGTAGTTTGGACCCTTGTTCTCGCTGTGTTGTTTTGCAAATAAGTTTTCTTCGTGTTGGAAAGGAGTAGTAAGTTCTTGCTTGTAACTGCAAGAGGAGCTTGCATTGACTGTGACTTAGACTTTAGCATGACCTGCTAGGTGTTGTTTTAACCTTATTCTTAGTGATTATTGCTGTAGCATGTCTTGTTCCAAACAATTGGGATTGCTTAGTGTGTCTTGAAGAAAGTATGCGTTGTTTTAGCATGCAAAAGCATAGTATTGTGGTATTCTCCTTTGATGCTTTGTCTGGGTTGAGTTGGCACATGCTCACACCATGTTATGACTATGACAAGTCACCATAGCCTCTATGATCATTTAGTACTTGACTTGTAGTACCACTCTATGCTTTGATTAGTAATGTTTTGTCGCTCTGCATGATTATGGCCATTATGCTCTCTTAGTTTGTTGCTCCCAGTATTTTTCTAGCCTCCACTTGTATGAGTAAGCTCTACTCATGCTTCCAACTCCCAAGAAACCAAGTTATTCAAAATTGTCCACTATAAACTCCTATGCATGGTGTGTTACACCATTCCAAGTATATTCTTGTTTTTATCTATCTTCCAATTAAAACTATTTTGTTATGTGAAAACTTAGTGATTAAAGCCCTCACAAATTTGATGGCACACTTTATATTATTTGCCCCTAATATACTTGAATCATTGTGATGTCTATGTTGTATATTCTTTCACTTATATGTTGGAATTAGCAGAACTGTGATGTCACGGGGAACGTTTTCAACATTGCACTTATACTTTGTACTCAGTTGATATCATGCTCTTTTGTCTATGGATGCCACCGGTGTGAAATAAAGAGGAAGCTTGTAAGTCCATGGAGTTTGTATTCTGTGTTAGAGAAACGCCTGGGCCGCTAGCCTAAGCCATGCCTAATCATAGTGGAAACTTGCAGCATCACCATAGTGAGCTATCTATGAAGCATCCTCAATAGAAAAGTTATGCATATAGTAAATAAAAAGATGGCTGAGATGCTCATTGTCTGCTTGCCTTGTCATTTTGGTTATAGGATAGCTCATGTACCATGTGCAAGGGGTACCCCATTGGCGGTTCTCTATGATATGCAAATACTTACAATGACAAGAACTTACATGTGACTGGAGTTGAGTAGCATGAGGTCTGTCCCTCGTATTCAAGAGACTTGAGATTGCCAACTTATACTTCGTCAAGCATATACTCCATAGTTTGTTCACTTTAACCTTAATCACTTCAAGATGCTTATGATAGGGGCAATGAGGGCTGAAATCTAACAAGTACCATAACTTTTGGAAGCTCTTTTTAAAACTTGAAATCCCTGCTTCCTTTACAAAAAGTCCTTTCTTCCACCATGTTGAGTCTCCACCTTCTACCTTTAGGCACCATTAAGAGAGCATAGCTGTCATTCTGCGTGCAGTGTCCCAAAGCTTATTGATTGATGCATATTATGATACTACTTGTTCTTGTGCTACTTGTTTCTAGTCACCCTTGTGAACTTTGAAGGTGTCTTATGCATCTATTTGCTACTCTATGAGGGACAAGCTGATTGCCACTATGCCATGTTTTCTGTATGTGAAACAAACAAACGTTTTTCAATGCATGTTATTCATGATCTTTTTTTGTAGCCTTTCATGTTGCATGCATAGTTACCATGTCCTATTGTTATAACTCCATCTTTCATGAACATGTTTAGAGTTCTTTGATCCCAGCTTTCAATGTTTGCAAATGGTTAGATCTTTATTGTGAGGGTGCATGTCACCTCAAAAATTATACTTTTATCACTTACCTACTCAAGGACGAGCAGGAGTTAAGCTTGGGGTGCTTGATACGTCGGAAACGTATCTATAATTTTTTATGCCCCATGCTTGTTTAGTATCTACTTTGCTTTGCTTTGTCTACACTTTGAGGTGCTTTTTACATGTTTTCTGGTACTAACCTATTAACAAGTTGTCACAGTGCCAGTTGCCTGTTTTCTGCTGTTTTTGGTTCTAGAAAAGCTAGTAAGGAAATATTCTCAGAATTGGACAGGACAAACGTCAAAGTCAATAACTTTACGTGGGGAACAAGAAGTCCAGAGGGGAGACGGAGAAGCGGGCTAGGGCGCCCAACCCCCCTAGGCGTGGGTGGGCCTTGCCCCACGCCTAGGCAGTGTGTGGGGCCCCTGGCCGCCTCCTCAGCCTCCCCCTTCGCCTATAAGAATCCCCCGATGCAGAAACCCTAAGCAACCCGATCAAATCTCCACGAAACCTTCTGTATCCGCCGCCACCGTCGTCCCTAAATCGGGGGGATGTGAAGTTCTTCCCGGCACCCTGCCCGGGGGGAGATCATCCCGGAGGCCTTCTCTCCGGTATGATGAGTGAGTAGTTCCACCTTGGACTATGGGTCCATGTAGTAGCTAGATGGTTGTATCTCCTCCTTTTTGCTTTCATGTATAGATCTTGTGAGCTCTGTTCATGATCAAGATCTAATCTATTTGTAATCATGCATGTTGTGTTCGCGGGGATCCGACGGATATTGAGATTATTATGTTGTTTTGGTTAATGGTTTTGTCTTTATGATCCTATTATGTATGTGTTGTTTGTGATCTTGCATGCTCTCCGTTGTTAGTAGCTATCTTGGCCGAGTAGTTGCTAGTGACTCTAAGAGGGTGTATTTATGCTCGATAGTGGGTTCATGCCTATAGTTTCCAAGGGAAGTGACAGAAATCTCTTCGGTTGTAGATGTGATGTTGCCACTAGGGAGAAAACAACGGTCTCTTGTTCATGGAACATGTGGACTGTTTACCTTACACACTTTGCTTAAAGAAGTTGTCTGTTGCTTCCAACTTAATACTGGAGGGGATTCGGATGATAACCTGAAGGTGGACTTCTAGTCATATATGCAGTTGGATGGATGTATATGTATCTTGTTGTACTGCCCAATCGAATCTCATAGAATCTTTCTGACTAGTAATTGCATTGTTATGCCTTGCTCAGTTCCTGTCAATTGCCCAGCTGTAATTTGTTTACCTTTCATGCCATGTTGTTTATCTAAGGAGAGCACCTCTAGTGAACTATGGACCCCGGTCCAATCTTTACCATTGATACATCTTCCACTGTTACTTGTTTACTTGGTGCAAACCATTACCTTCCACACCATACGTTTAATCCTTTGTTACAGTAAACCGGTGAGCTTGACAACCTCACTGTTCGTTGGGACAAAGTCTTGGGTTTGTGTTGGGCAGGTCTCTGCGTTGCTTGCAACACCTGTGTGACATTTCCTTCCTCCTTCTGGTTCGATAAACCTCGGTCTCTACTGAGGGAAGACTTGCTGCTGTGCTCATCACACCTTGCTCTTGGGGTTTCCAACAAAGTGCTCCACGTCAAGCACCACCTCGGGAGGGCTCATCAGATTAGGACCTCCCCCCAGTTCACCCCCTTTTTTGGCTGCAGGCGGTGGAGAAGTCAGAGTGGAGGTCGGACACACTGGAGCCACCACCGTTTTTTCCCTAGACGCGGCTAGTACGGCCTATGAATCCTCGGACTAGTTCGAAGGATGGATCATCGGGCGAGCCTTCTTTGAGGAGGTTCGCTTCAGCCACTGCTGCTTCCATGGGAGGTCCTCGCTGCAAAGCCTCGACGAGTGAGACAAAATACAAGAATTCAAGTGAAGGAGAGAGGCACGATAACGCCTTACCTGGAAGCACCCGCATACAGGGGCAGCACGCCCTAGTTTCCCTGGTTTGCGCCGGGAGTAAAGAAGGGTATCATGAGGCGCGGTCCACCGCTCCTAGATGTGGCTCCCTCAAGAGGGGAACTCTCCTCCCCACTAAGACCCCTCGAGGCCGGCGCACGAGCACGCTTCTTTCGGGACGCCTCCCAAGGGTCAGCCTCGCTGGTAGAACTTCTCGCCTCCATGGCCTCCCCAAGGATGGCCTCCGGAGGGCCCTCAGCCAGGGCCACGGAACGAGAGTCCATGCTTAGGGGATTCGGGTGCTTCCCCATGTGGCCGGGAGGGAGTATCCCCCACTCGTCGAACTGGGGAAGCGAAGAACGGATTTCTGCCTTCCGTGGGTCGAGGCAGAGGGGCAGGACCTTCACTAGAATCACGTATGCGGTGGTAGTGTGGAGTTCATGGACGAACTTCGCCACTATAGAGTCTTCGGTGATGCTGTCTCCTAGGGTCAACTGATCCTGCTTGCCCAGATCCCATAAATCCCTGCTATGCTTCTATAGCGGGGCGATGCGGCGGCGGAGGAACTCCATGGCCACCAGAGGCCCAGTCAGACCGGCGGAGTTGGGCAGATCGATGCATGTGTTTAGGGTGCCGACCTTGTCTCCCTACAGGTTCACCGTGTACCACCGGTTGCTAACCTTCATGGTCTAAGAGGTGGGAAGCTGAAGGCGAGGGCAATCCTCCCGAACATCAATCAGGAGCCAGCGCTTCCGGAAATCCTCCACAGGCTTTGTCTAGCCAATATGGAGCCTGAACGACCCCTCCTTCATGAAGGAGACACAACCGATGCTGTGGGAAGTAGAGGTCGATCAAAGGGCATACATCTTGCGGAGCAGCGCCATGGAGGGTTTCACCCCGACAAACATCTCGCACCAGAAGGCGAAGATAGAGAGGGTGGTGATGGAGTTGGGCTAGAGTTACAACTCGGAGATCTGGTAGTGCACTAGAACCGCCATAAAGAAAGGCGAGAACAGGGGTATTAGCCTCGCTATCATAGTGTGGTAAAAGAAGGGGTGCACAGGGCCGTCAAGGCTCGTCAAATTCACAGACCCGGGACATACCGGGTCTCCCCACACTCATTCCAGCTGGAGGCGAGTTCCGACAGACATCAGTCGAGTCCTGGGTCAGCTCGGATCATGGAAGGGATCAGAACCTCTCCAGTCTCCTCCTCCACAACCCAGAAGGGACCGATAGAGGACGACTTCCCCTTTTCCATGACCGGGTATCCCCGGCAAGACACCGCATGTAGCAAGGGCTTGCAGTTGACGAGCAGGGAAAGTATGTGAGGAAGGAACTTGGGAAGACAAGGATGATAAGAATGAATCTCCACATGCAAAGGTACTCCCTTTCTTATAAGACGAGATCAGATCTAGGTCGACGCGTCTATGCCGATGAGGAGCCTCGGGAACACTGAGCGACACGTATGCGTCCTCCCCGGCGCCAGTCATTAGTGTGGTTGCCTGACCCTTCGTCCCGGCAAGCAGACCGTGCAGGCCAGACACCTAGGGGCTACTGTCGGACATATGGTACTGGGGGTCCCTCGGTCCCTCGACAACTGGAATACCCGTCAAGACCGTGGCACGCCTCACAAGGGGACGGAGGATTCTCCCCCAAGGGTCGTCTCGCGGAACCATCGAGGCGCCCTCCAGAGGAGAGTGTCCTCCTAGGATGCCTCTCTCATGAGGGTTCAGGCGGAGGATATTTCATCAATAAGGGGAGGTGCGCAGATGCGTATATCATGGGAAGATAACAAGATCAACGGCGGCATCGGATGCCACCCCGATATGATCCTAAGGCCCGTGCTTTAGTCAAAAGTGGGGCTGGCAGCATTCCGACTGGCAGGGCCGTGTCCCTCCTTTTTGGTGCAAGAGGCCAAAGGAAGGCGCTCCCCAGTGCAATATGTTAGCAGTGACCGAAGCCGCGACGAGGACCGATGCTTTCGAGAGGCCTATACCCATTCCACACAAATCAACCCTGTAGACCGAGACTTCGAAGGGTGGCAGTGGTGACCTTTATAGCCCTAGAATGGGGGAAGAGGCCTAACACCTCTATATAAGGAGACCTTCTCCTACCTTAGAACGGGTCGATCCCTGAGATATGAAACCCTAAGCATACCACCACCATTGTACCCTTGTGACGCAATAAAAAAAGCAGGAGTAGGGGCTTACCTCCTCACGAGGTTCCCAAACCTAGGTAAAAAAACCGTGTCCTCTCTCTGTCATGCTCTTGCTCCGCCATCGCTGTCGTCGTTGAGACTCCTTGGAAATGCGTGGTCGCCCACTCTCAAACCAAGGGCTCGCTAGACCCTAGTTCCTTCGCGGTACGCAATCTCCGATAGCACTGGTGGTTGTTGTTGTTGCTGCTCCTGACGCTACGGTTGCGGCTGAGTTGAGTTGGCTCGGGTGTTGCAGGAGTTTTAATATTCACTCTCTCGGCACCAATATTTCCAACGCCAGAGTTCTCTTCTCTCTCGAGGGCCAAGGTTTCATCCCTCGGCTGGTGCATTGACTCATCCTCTGGGGCACCACTCCCTCCTCCAATGTTGGATCTTTCCTCCGGTCAGGATACATTGGCATCCGATATAGGAGGAATGTTTTCCCTCGCCGGACTCGGAACTCGAGTGTTGGATAGAGGTGGAGAAGAGGGAGGAGGAATCTCAGAGGCAATGCAAGAAGCACTTTGCAAAGCATCTATTGAGGCTATGCAAAAAATATCAAGGTATCTATAATATGTACAGAATAAAGAAAGAGAGAAACAAAAAATACAGAGTTGTAAAGGTATGTCAGCAAAAGAAAAGGTTACAAGATCATTGTTGGTCTTGGGCGATACACTCTCCTGCTCACTTTGCATTTCTTAGTGGGATGGGTTGGCTCGACCGCGGATGCACCATGTTTCTTGACAGTGGCTTGACCTCCCACGACAAGAGGAGGTTCTTCGTGCACCTGCCTAGCTACATCATATGGTGTAGAGTGCAGCGGATATGTGAATGATATTGGTATAGGATCACGTACCTCTAAAAGTTTACAATCATCATCATCATCATCATGGTCCGTATAATCCCTTAATGGTTCGTGAGTAGGAGTCTTACCCAGAGATGGGTCGGCACCTATGTCAGGAATCGGCATGTAATCCTCGGAATCCAGGTCTTCCGAATCTGAGGTGTTGCGATCTTCGGCCCATGTGTTAGGGGGATACTCATTATCATCGGCAACTTGCCAAATAAACTTCTGCATAAGAATCAAAGGATAGAACAAAATAGGCTAAGGTAAAAAACTGGCATAGAGGGTATGACAGGAAGTATATGTCGGCACATATCCGTGGAGCAGCGTTTTCTCGGTCGTGAGGAGGTTTGCCCCACTCCTAGACTTTTACCATCCTTGTCTTAAAGATATATTTGTCCCGTTTCCAAACCTGGAGATTATCCAGTTCGAAGGTAGAGGTAAGATTCGGGTCAAATCAGCCACTCATATGGCAAATCATGTGGGTGCGAAGTTGGAGGGGGCTGACTCAGAGGTTGATGAATGTTCTCATGAGGTCATCAACCATCATTCCCTTATTCCTTGGATTAAGACTCCAATTAAGATTCTCGAGAACATTGATGGCAAATGTTGACAACCGGATCAGATCTTTCCTGGATAGATTCTTCACGTTAAAGAAAGAGTGTTGGCATTTATTGTACAAGTCTAACCCCTGAACCCAGGGGAATATAGATTTCTTCCGGGGCACAATAGTACTAGCCCACCCCGGTCAGAGGTTTCTTGCCTATGGGTTTATCCGGATCTAGCACTATCTGGGTCCAAAATTAAAATACTTGTCCCACATATTGAATGAGGTCCAAAGGCCGAGATATCCTTTATAGCATGAGATGAATGTGCTAAGGGATGATATGGCGTTGGAAGGTAGACGATGGGGTTCAAGGACAAAGGTTTGAAAGAACTTTTTGGAGAAATTGCTAAGAGGGAGAGCAGATCCATGCTTGAAATGGGAGATGAAAACGACGAACTCACTATGTGAGCCTCGGGCATAACCTCGCCGCTAGGGAGGAGGCACTCCAGTTACAGAGAGATTCGTCGGGTTCGGTGGAGCCACTCGATCTCCTCGTCGATGACATCCAAACCCTCCCAAGATCTACTCAGAGCTTTCATATTTTTCTTCCTCTTCGGCGGCAACAATTTCTTGTGTGTCCATTTCCTCGTCATAGTAGGGCATGGAATGACACGGTCCCATGGCGGCGGAGAAGCGCGCGATGGTCGAATCGACGACGAGCATAGAAGAATCTTGGCAGTGGCATGAAGAAAGGAGAAGCAACGCTATGGCGCATGAGCGAGAAGCAGAGAACAACACCGGCGCTAGGAGGAAGGTGAGCATAGGAAAGTAAATATGAAACAAGGGTTTCCACTGCTCCCCATTATAAAGGACCCATTGTGCCAAAGGTAGTGGGATCAATTGTGCTCAAAGGCCACATCATGGGAGTGTATTTGATGGAACTGCCCCTCAGATTGTGCCACGCAGAAAGTAACGGCGTGCGTTTCCACAACCGGATCCAACGGTTACCGCGGGAAACGAGGCACCACGTGGCGATAATATTGGTGGAAGTGATAACTGACGGACATGACGCCAGAACAGTGCATTGTGTCGTGTCTGGTGCAAAAAATTAGGCAAAGCATGATAATTACCTGGCACATGAAATAAAGAAATAGAAAATAAGGGTAGCCCAATGAAGCTAAGAAGCTCACAGGGGTAGTGAGCTGATACGTCGGAAACGTATCTATAATTTTTTATGCTCCATGCTTGTTTTGTATCTACTTTGCTTTACTTTGTTTATACTTTGAGGTCTTTTTATATCTTCTGGAACTAACCTATTAACAAGATGCCACAGTGCCAGTTGCCTGTTTTCTTCTGTTTTTGGTTCCAGAAAGGCAGAAAATCAATATTCTCGGAATTGGACGGGACAAAAGCCAAAGTTATTATTTTTCCTGGAGCAACACGGAACCACGAAGCAGAGCCAAAGGGGGGCCACAGGGTGGCCGCACCCCCTAGGCGCGGGCAAGCCCTAGGGGCGTCCATAGGGGGTGTGGGCCCCCTGTACCCCCACCGACCTTGATTCCTGCGCCTATAAGAGCCCCCGATGAGAAAACCCTAGATAATCTAGAAGAAATCCACGAAAACCTTTGTAGCGCCGCCGCCACCGAAGGGGAGATTCGGGGGACATCTCCATCATCATCTTCATCACCGTTGCTGATTCCCATGATGAGGAGGGAGTAGTTCTTCCTCGAGGCTAAGGGCTCTACTGGTAGCTATGCGTTCATCTCTCTCTCTATGCATGATCTTGTGGTCATGAGCTTTGTAATCAAGTAGATCTACCTTGGTACTCAAGTGCTTCATTAGATCTCTGCTCTCCCCATGTGTGTGAAAGTGACAGCATGCATGACATGGTGGCACTTAGGCTTGAGTATACATAAATACTCTTTGTGCTTTAATAGATCTATGCTTCTCCCCACGTGTGTGAAAGTGACAGCGTGCATACCGTGTGTGGCACTTTGGCTAGATTGAATATTTGTTATGAGTTATATTTGGAGTTGGATGTCTCTATGAAATTGTGGTGTTTGTTGGAACCATCTAGCGCTTAAGGTGACAATGTGGGGTTATCTAGAATGGGGAAGGCAGACTTTGAGGTATGATGGTATAGCCCTACCAATGATTAGAGTGTTCAACCGGAGAGTAGTTAAGAGTAGTATCCTGAAGAGAGGATATTTATATGAGAGAGTGTTCACTAGTGAAAGTATGATCCCTAGGCCTTGTTTCTAAGCATTGAAACACCGTTTGCTACTAGATCTGTTGCATGTTTGCTTGCTTCCATCTTTGTTCCGTTTGTCGGGGAGGTTTTGGGATTTTACCTTTCCTCCATGCCATCAGCTCTTTTCTGGCACCGTTACCACTTATATTTTACTATATCTTCGCCAAACTAGTGCACCTATATTGGGTGTGTTGGGGACACAAGAGACTTCTTGTATCTTGATTGCAGGGTTGCTTGAGAGGGGATACCTTTGACCACTTCCTCCCTGAGTTCGATAAACCTTGGGTGATCCACTTAAGGGAAACTTGATGCTGTTCTACAAACCTCTGCACTTGGAGGCCCAACAACTGTCTACAAGAATAGAAGTGCGTAGATATCAAGCTCTTTTCTGGCGCCGTCATTGGGGAGCAAAGGTAAAAGGCACTCACACACATTACCCCATGGCAACAGCAAGCCAGAAAGCTCTTTTCTGGCGCCGTTGGTGGGGAGGTAAGGTAAAAGGTACTCACATACTCTTGGTGTGCGAGTGCTCGAAGTTATTTCCTTTAGATTCTGCAATTTTGTCTTTTTGTTTCTTGTTTTCACTAGTTAGGCTTAATGGAAAACAACAACAAAATTAGAGAGCTTTATAGTGTTTATCTTAAGTTAGGACATGAAGTGTTTGAAGAGAAAATTAAAAAAACTATGGAACTTTATTTGCATGCTAATATTAGTGTTATTAGTATGAATTATTTGGACACCATTATTGCTAATGCTATGGAAAAGTCTAAGCTTGGGGAAACAAGTTTTGATGAAAAATATCTTTTTAGTCCCCCAAGCATAGAGGAGAAAATTTTCTTTGATGATAGTTTACCTCCAATTTATGATGATTACAATGATGAATATGATATTTTCAGTCCATGTACTATTGAGGAGAAAATTGTTTGTGATTACAATATGCCTCCTATATTTGATGATTATGGTGATGAGAATAATAATGATAGCTATTTTGTTGAATTTGCTCCCACTACAATTAATAAGAGTGACTATGCTTATGTGGAGAGTAATAATCATTTTATGCATGTGGCTCATGATAAGAATGTTTTATGTGATAGTTATATTGTTAATTTTGTTCATGTTGCTACTGAAATTTATTATGAGAGAGGGAAACACGGTTTTATGCATCTAAAAACATTAAGTTTCCCCTCTATGTGCTGAAAGTTTTGAAGTTGCACTTGTTTTGCTTTCCTATGCTTGTTGCTTTGTGCTTTCATGACTTAAATGTGTTTTGAATATGCTTCTTGATGCTCTCTTTTACTTCAATTGATATTTCTTATGTGAGCATCTTCTCAAACTATCAAGCCTAACTTAAAGGCGTTAAAGAAAAGTACTTGTTGGGAGATAACCCAAGAGTTTTCTTGAGTCTTGGAAGTTATTATTTCAGTAATGACCTCTCATTATCCTTTTTGTTTGCTTTTTGTGCCAAGAATGACCTCTAATGAGAGGGAAGTAAGATTTGGGGAGTTGTTGTCCCGAAATAGATTTCTGTCCTCCACAATAAAAATTCGTGAGGAGTATCTGTAAGTCAGATTGAGCTGAAAATTTACGAATAAAAACCCAGTATGTTAGCTAACTTTCGCTAGTTCAACACTTTGTGATTTGAGCAACATAAGATCTTCGGAAAAATTGGTTTCTACCTGCTGGTCTGTTTTGACAGATTTCTGCCATTATTTGCATTTGCTTCTTATTTATTCCTTTTTGAGTTCTCTTTTGGGGAATTGAGATTTTTTAAGGAGTTGCTACAGTAGCTTGTGTTTTTAGTGAAAAGTTTTGTTGTTCCAAAGCTTTGCCTAAGGGTCTAATATCTTTTGAATACACTAATGTTGCTAATGAAGATTGTGTGAAGTTTTGTATGAAGGAAAAATTTCAGGTGTAGAGAGAGAATGATGTAATGAGATGAAGAATGGACAAAAGCTCAAGCTTGGGGATGCCACCCCGGTGTCACCCCAAGAAATATCCAAGAGGTACAAGCATCAAAGCTTGGGGATGCCTAAGGCATCCCCTTCTTCATCAATAAAAATCTCAGGTCTTTCTAGACACTTCGTTTTTATTGTTTCATGCATTGTTGTGTTCTTATTGGAGCATCTTAGTTTTCATTTTTAGCTTTCGTTTGCTTAGTTTGCTTGAGTAAGTTGGTTGGTTACTTCTTTTGGAGAGAGACACACTCTGTTTTCATTGCCTAGAACACTCTAGTTTTCATTCTTATTGTCTTGTGAGTGTTCGCTTTTGCTAGCACTGTGTTTAGCCTTAGTTTTCTTGTGCTTTCAGCTTAGAACTTTTTAGTTCTTCTTTGTGGATTCGTGAGACAATCTCACTGATCTTTATTGATTAATATCTTTGTGAGTTGTTTCAATTAAGTTGCTTGGTGTTGGAAAGGAGTAGTAAGTTCTTGCTTGTAAGTGCAAGAGGAGCTTGCATTGACTGTGACTTAGGCTTTAGCATGACATGCCAGGTGTTGTTTTTACCTTATGCTTAGTGACTATTGTTGTATCATGTCTTGTTCCAAACAATTGGGATTGCTTAGTGTGCCTTGAAAGAATCATGCGTTGTTTTAGCATACAAAAGCATAGTATTGCGGTATTCTCCTTTGATGCTTTGCTTGGGTTGACTTGGCACATGCTTACACCATGTTATGACTATGACAAGTCACCATTAGCCTCTATAATCATTTAGTCCTTGACTTGTAGTACCACTCTTTGCTTTGATTAGTTTGCTTTGTTGCATTGCATGTGTTTGGCCATTATTGCTCTCTTAGTTGGTTGCTCCTAGTCTTTTGCTAGCCTCCACTTGTATGAGTAAGTTCTACTCATGCCTCCAACTCCCAAGAAACCAAGTTATTCCAAAGTGTCCACTATAAACTCCTATGCATGGTGTGTTACACCATTCCAGGTATTCTTGTTTTCAACTATTTCCAATTAAAAACTATTTTGTTATGTGAAAACTTAGTGATTAAAGCCCTCACGAACTTGATGGCGCACTTTATTCTTTGATCCTAATAAACTTGAACCATTGTGACAACTTTGTTGTATATGCTTGCACTTATAAGTTGGAATTAGCAGAATCGTGCTGTCACAGGGAACGTTTTCAACATTGCACTTGTACCTTGTTGTACTCAGTTGATATCATGTTATTTTGTCTATGGATGTCACCGGTGTGAAATAAAGAGGGAACTTGTAAGTCCATGGAGTTTGTATTATGTGTTAGAGAAACGCCTGGGCCGCTAGCCTAAGCCATGCCTAATCATGGTGGAAACTTGTAGCATCACCATAATGAGCTATCTATGAAGCATCCTCAATAAAAATATATGCATATGGTAAATAAAAAGATCGCTGAGATGCTCATTGTCTGCTTGCCTTGTCATTTTGGTTATGGGAAAGCTCATGTACCATGTGCAAGGGGTACCCTGTTGGCGGTTCTCAATGATATGCAAATACTTACAGTGACAAGAACTTACCTGGACCCAAATTTGAGTATGCATGAGGTGTGGCCCTCGTATTCAAGGGGCATGAGATTGCCAACTTATACTTCGTCAAGCATATACTCCAACTTTGCCACTTTAACCTTAACCACTTCAAGATGCTTATGATAGGGGCAATGAGGGCTAAAATCTAACAAGTACCATAATTTTTGGAAGCTCTTTTTGGAACTTGTAATCCATGCTTCCTTTACAAAAAGGCCTTTCTTCCACCACTATTGAGTTTCCACCTTCTACCTTTAGGCACCATTAAGAGAGCATAGTTGTCATTCTGTGTGCAGTGTTCCAAAGCTTATTAATTGATGCATATTGTGTTATTACTTGCTCTTGTGCTACTTGTTTCTAGTCACCCTTGTGAACTTTGAAGGTGTCCTATGCATATATATTGCTACTCTATGAGGGACAAGCTGATTGCCACTATGCTATGTTTTTTGTATGTGAAACAAACAAACGTTTTTCAATGCATGTTATTCATGATATTTATTTGTATCCTTTCATGTTGCATGCATAGTTACTATGTCCTATTATCAGAACTCCATCTTTCATGCACATGTTTAGAGTTCTTTGATCCTAGCTTTCAATGCTTGCAAATGGTTTGATCTTCATTATGATGGTGCATGTCACCTCAAAAATTATTATTTTTATCACTTACCTACTCGAGGACAAGCAGGAGTTAAGCTTGGGGATGCTTGATACGTCAGAAACGTATCTATAATTTTTGATGCTCCATGCTTGTTTTGTATCTACTTTGCTTTACTTTGTCTATACTTTGAGGTGTTTTTATATATTTTCTGGAACTAACCTATTGACAAGATGCCACAGTGCCAGTTGCCTGGTTTCTTCTGTTTTTGGTTCCAGAAAGGCAGAAACTCAATATTCTCAGAATTGGACGGGACAAAAGCCAAAGTTATTATTTTTCCTGGAGCAACACAGAACCACGAAGTAGAGCCGGAGGGGGGGGGCACAGGGTGGCCGCACCCCCTAGGCGCGGGCAAGCCCTGGGGGCGCCCACAGGGGGTGTGGGCCCCCTGGACCCCCGCCGACCTTGATTCCTACGCCTATAAGAGCCCCCCGATGAGAAAACCCTAGATAATCTAGAAGAAATCCACGAAAACCTTTGTAGCACTGCCGCCACCGAAGGGGAGATTCAGGGAACAGAAAGTCTCTATTCCGGCACCCTGCCGGGACAGGGAAGTGCCCCCGGAGCCATCTCCATCGATCTCCATCATCATCTTCATCACCGTTGCTGATTCCCATGATGAGGAGGGAGTAGTTCTTCCTCGAGGCTAAGGGCTCTACCGGTAGATATGTGTTCATCTCTCTCTCTATGCATGATATTTTGGTCATGATCTTTGTAATCAAGTATATTTACCTTGCTACTCAAGTGCTTCATTAGATCTCTGCTCTCCCTATGTGTGTGAAAGTGACAGCGTGCATGCCATGGTGGCACTTAGGCTTGAGTCTACATAAATACTCTTTGTGCTTTAATAGATCTATGCTTTTCCCCACGTGTGTGAAAGTGACAGCATGCATACCGTGTGTGGCACTTTGGCTAGATTGAATATTTGTTATGAGTTATATTTGGAGTTGGATGTCTCTATGAAATTGTGGTGTTTGTTGGAACCATCTAGCGCTCAAGGTGACAGTGTGGGGTTATCTAGATTGGGGAAGGCGGACTTTGAGGTGTGCTGGTATAGCCCTACCAATGATTAGAGTGTTCAACAGGAGAGTAGTTAAGAGTAGTATCATGAAGAGAGGATATTTATATGAGAGAGTGTTCACTAGTGAAAGTATGATCCCTAGGCCTTGTTTCTAAGCATTGAAACACCGTTTGCTACTAGATCTGTTGAATGTTTGCTTGCTTCAATCTTTGTTCCATTTGCCAGGGAGGTTTTGGGCTTTTACCTTTCCTCCATGCCATCAGCTTTTTTCTGGCACCATTACCACTTGTATTTTACTATCTCTTCGCCGAACTAGTGCACCTATATTGGGTGTGTTGGGGACACAGGAGACTTCTTGTATCTTGATTGCAGGGTTGCTTGAGAGGGGATACCTTTGACCACTTCCTCCCTGAGTTCGATAAACCTTGCGCGATCCACTTAAGGGAAACTTGTTGCTGTTCTACAAACCTCTACACTTGGAGGCCCAACAACTGTCTACAAGAATAGAAGTGCGTAGACATCATGAGCTAAGTGTGAAAAGGGAGACTTGGGATCCGAGATATCAATCGGCCCCGCGAACAAAGTCGACTTTGGCGAAGGATCACGAATAATAATTAAGTGTCGAGTTAGAAGCAAGTTCATCCGACGAGATATGTCAGCCGGGATTTTTTTCATATAAGTTAAAGGAACATGCCGAGGCCTATCAACTAACACTGCTAGACCTCGAAAGTTTCAGGGACTAATGTCAGGGGGATGACCCCCGGTAGGGTCAAGCAATGGTATAAAGATAAGGTTTGCCATGACTAAGGTTGACCGACATAGGCGGCCGACATACCCAAGCCGACACTGGCCGGCATATGCAAGCCAACATATAATATATATTGGTATAATCAATGTTTTTTCTTATATGTAGGTTCACTAAGGCAAAGTTATATTGGCTAGTGTATACATATGGGGTTCGCATATGGTCACAAACTATATGCAGGCCTCAAGGTCAATGCTCTTGCCCACTCCCAGGAAATCCAGGAGAGATAAGCATGTCTCTGGCAGGCGTGCCCCTAAATCCCAGAGGAAAGGTCCCATCGAGTGTTTCCAAGATGGGACAGTGTCAGAGAGACCATTAGCGATCATGGGAGCGTCAAGTACCTTCGTTGACAAGAACGGCATTTGGGCCCAGCCAAGGACTTTTGCTACAACATATTCCTGTCATATTCCTTCTAGGTCATCCCTAATTTTTAACCTAGGCACCACTTTATAAGGTGCACCAAGGCCTCCTAGAAGAAGGACGATCGATTATTACCTCATTTCCCCCTTGAGCACAGAGAGGGAGCCATTGTAGCCACTATGTTGATCAAAATATAATATCTAGCATGCATGAGTAAGGGTCTTATCTCACTAGGATAGCCCTGAATCTGGGTATATTGGGTGTTCTTGTAATTGTTTGTTCTTGTTCGTGTGCAGTTACCACTGCGCTCTCCCTCCCGGGATTCCTCTTGCGTCCATTCGGCCCCAAACTCAAGCCAACCCATGGAATTTGCAGTAACACCACCACGACACAATGTGACACCTTGGGTGCAATAGGAACACCGCATAAAGACACTTCCCTAAGCTCCTTATTGGGATCAATATAAAAACTGGAATTAATACTTCCACAAAAACATGCTCTGACGAACCTGTGCTCTTGCAGGCCATCAGTGGGCATTGACCGCTTAGTTGTTGTCCTCTCACGTGTTCCTGTTTATATCGCGGCACTATGAGATCAAGCGTCCTAGAGCGACTTTACGTGTAATCCTATGCGAGACTGGTTCCACACTTGACATACGGCTTGTACCGTATAAGTGGCCAGTGGGTGTCTATCTCTCTCACAATAGTTGATATGGCATTAACAACGGAGGGCCCCGAAAGGGGCGGAGTAGAGACAACTACTTCATTAATGTTGTGGTTAAAGTTCGTAGGTATGGAGTGTTCTATCTCGATAACCCCCCAATAGCGACATAAAATTTGCAAGTAACAAATTAGAAGCGTCTAACTTTATGTTGCATAAAGGGGTATGTGATGTGATGTGGTCAATTGCATGAATACACTTTATCGGTGCATGATGGAGATCAAGGCACAAGAGACCATGTCATATAACACAGTACAAATTGCATGTGATGTTATTTTATGTGTATCTTGCTTGTGCTTAGATGCATTAGATATGCGACAGTAGCATAACTAATATAATCCCTAAATAATACCAATACCAGTGTTCTCCCTAAAGTGTGCACAACCAAGAAAGTTTGAAGTTATGAAGTAGGTCGTGACGACCGGGTGCTACACATCTCTGTGCTCACATACGGTGGGTGCAAGCCATGTATGCACTGTGAATACACTTAGGTTGGATTGGCGAGCCTAGCATGTACAGACATGGCCTCGAAACATGGAGATCGAACGATCAATAATGAGTCACATGAACGATATGATCGATGGATGTAGTCCACCCTGGCATCTATGTCAAAGGTTGTGATGACCGGGGATGACATGGTGTAAAGGGATCGTGTAATCAATAAAACTATCTTAGGGATAATAGTTTTAGTGGGAGTTCCTACTATAATATGATTATACGCTAGAATTCATGTTGTGAACTTAGTCTTATGTCTTGCAAATGTGTTTGTAGATCATGTCAGTACATACAACATATAAGATGCGTTGAACAATGAAACTAGAGGACAAGCTTGAATTATATGGGTCCAACTCATAACTTGGTATCTATGCCTAAGAGAAATCCTCATCCATAGTGACCTACTATTCACCATTTCGAAACCTTTTAGAGAGCCTCTGGATGATGATGCAACTTAGAATGCAGAAAACGAATTCTGCGGTCATCGTGACTTGTACGTCTACATCTCAAACACCATAAGATGGGCCTTGGTACCTGAGCTACAAGCACACTTCCCACAGACTGAGCCTTTTGATATGATCATTGGACTAAAGGCAATGTTCGTGGAACAAGTCAGACTTTTGAAGTTTGATTTGTTGGATAAGTTTCTTTCCGAGAAGATGAAATAAAATATGTTCCTGGTTAGCCACTTTGGGATCATGCATGAAATTCACGCACATCTGGTGTACGGAGTTGACTACTGGATGGAAGACGAATTTGCGATAGAAGGGGTGTTGCATTCGCTGCCCCCAGTTACAAAGAGGTCGTCCATGGCTATGTGATGAGAGGTGAGTCACTCAACTTTCATCGGTTTCTATCAAAGTTGAGAACTGTGAAGGTAGATCCCATTGCTAGTGAGATCATCAACGAAGCAGGTATATGTGATATACAATTATGAATGTGTTTCTTGCAAAACACTTATTATAGTTTCATCAAGTATGCCGATAGTTGTTCTTGTTTTATGAAAACATGACCGTCTGCTTAAGCCTTGCAAGAAGGAATAGAAAGACATGGCGCGTTGGAAGCATACTGGATGTTGAAGGACCACACTACTTCCTCTTCTACATTTATCTGCTAGACTAATTAGAATTAGAACTATTTGCAATCTATTTAAAGATTAAGGACCTTTTAGTTTGTCTTGCATCCGGCGAGACGGTTATTCATACATATATATAATATGTAACAAATCAGTTGTTCTATTAATATGAATGATCTCTATTATGGTCACATTTTCGGTTATAAATGAGTTTTTCTTATGACTGAAGTATGTGTACATTTATAATACACAAGAAGCCAAAATAAATATCCAACTTAATGATAATTCATTAGTATGTATGACACCAATGGTTTAAGTCATGAAATGACATAAGCATACAATGCATTCATACTGATGAAAAATTGGAAACTGTTAGATAACTGATCTACTAACATATGCTAAAGGCAAATACGACTAAAACAGAAATATATTCTGGTAAAACATAATATACATTGTTGAAATACCATACATATGATGTATCACAATTCAACGATATGAATCATTATCATATAAGTATAAATTGTGGACCTAAAGTAAATAAGAGTATTTACAAATGGACACATGACTCTGAGACTATTTGAAAACGTTCTAAGACCGTCAGAAAAGAGTGGATATGAAATTAAGAAATGGTAACAACTACTCTTGATTTGATCAAGACATTGTATAAAAAAGTTAACTATTTGGCCTTTACAAAAGGATGGTTATCGACAAGAAGGATAGAGTTATAGAGTCAAAACAACTAACACTTACGAAATAGGGAATCATCATGATTCTTGGAAACAATACCATAAGGTTTATGGCATGTTCGAGTTTCTAAAGACTTTGATAAAGTCGTTAAGAATACAAGTATTTGTAGAATATTCATAGACAACTAAGAATATGTTCTTTCATAACCAAGGAAAAACTGGTTGTTATCAAGGGGCATACTTGTTAAAGAAAAGGTTCTTGATAAAATGTTGATGGAAGAAAGTATAAGTTCAAAATCAATATATTCGATCTACCCCAAACGTTGAGTTAGCGCAACGGAAGATGTTTCGTGAAAATGAAACTCGACAAAAGGAGGTGAAACCAATTATTATGATCATAATGTTTCGGGTAAGAACTTAAATTAAGAAACTAGGATTGAATAGTGAATTTTCACCTGGTGGAAATCCATTGTTTGCTTATAATATTAGATATGATATACCTATGAACTACATGGATGTGATGGAGGACCTAAATACGAGGAATGACACACAACAGAAGGAGTATGACAAGTTTGGTTAGTAAAGTTCAACTTTAAATAAGTGTGTTCCTAGTATATATGACAACTGCGAAAGTTCTCGTGACTGATCAACAGTCATATAATACTAAGAAAAAAGTCTCACTTAGTCACCAAACAAAATACTATAAACACCTTATAAGCTAGTGGTATGAGTGTCATGATAAATGACACTGGTAATTTGCAAAGAGACATGTGAATCTGATAAAACAGATTGAAAGACAAGATGTCATTCCACGAGAAATCATGATCTAAAACACTTATATTTGTGATCAGTAAAATGTGAATAGATTATTTGTACTCTAGTGCAAGTGCGAGACTGAAGGAGATATACCCTAGAGGAAAATAATAAATAGGTTTATTATCATATATCAAACAAGTCCATGATAAGTTTCATACTATGCTATAAATATATCAAGAGGAAACACTAATACATGTGTAGTATGCAAACAAACCTGGTCCCTTGTAGCGTCTATTAAAATAGTTCATTGGCCAACCGATGATCAAGGTTTGTTGATCATGGTGCATTAATGCCAGTTGACAATGAAGTCGTTTCATTAGAGAATGATATGATGGTCATTACCACATAAGTATTTCAACTTGATCTAGTCACATGGTTCATCATTGTAATAATTAGAAACAAAGTGACCTTCTCCTTAGACCGTGAGATCATAGTAATCACTGTCTCTAGAGGAATGTTTTGATCTCACTAACCGTCATGTCCGTAAAAGGGTGACCATAAAAGTGTGTATTGGGTATTCCAAAGGAACAATTGAGGCCTATGTATCAAGATCAAGATTTTTCCACCTGCGTGACGGGAAGGTACACTAGGCCCACTCGATGATATTGCACCGAACAAGTTGCAGCATATGACTAGGTCATGGGGATACAATATCACGATAATGAGTTAAGTAGACCTTTCAGTAACGAGATTAGTATGGCGATACTAAAGATCAATTCTTGGAAAAGTCATGTATCAAAGAGACAAAGGGAATATGACACAGAGTTTACGGTTCGAACACGACAGAGTCTCGTGGAATGCATAGGGGTCATTATGGACATCCGGATCCCGCCAATGATCATTGATTAGAGAGAGATCTCAATCATGTTTGTGCCATTCCCGAACCATATGTAAACACACTTAAGGGTCTAACAATGTTCTGAGATCGATATGGAAGGAAGAGATCACCAATGAGAAAGATGGATCAGAAAAAGTTCCGAAGAGAAAGAATTATCGGAATAGTTCCAAAGAGGGTCGAAAGATGTTTGGAAGAAGGAATAGACCGAAAGGTGTTTAGGAATAAATAGAAATTTGTAAATACATATTTGTATATATTATTTATGAATTAATATATTCAATAAATATTTTAAATTAAAATTTATAGGACAACTTCCTGCATTGGGCCGAATCCATGGAGGGAACCAGCCCAAGAGGAAGCCATCCAAAAGGGAAGCAAACAGCCACCGCGGGCTGAGCCCATGCTGCCACGTGGGAGGGCGGGCGCTAGCTGGCACGTGGGCAGGAGTTAGGCACTGCCACCACTAGCAGGCCCTGGCCATAGCCCACGAGCGCGAGCATGCACGTTGGCGGGCTACCAGCGGCCCACCCAGCCGACGCTGCTTCTCCAGGCCATCGCCTTGCCAGGCCATGCAGGCGCGCGTGTGGGGCAGGTCAGCCCACCCCGGGCCACCACCTATGCCGCCAAACACCAGGCAGGCCAGACCGTGCGGGGCCCACCCAGCCAGCTGCTCCTTCTTTGCTTGTTTTCCTTTCGTCCCACATAGGGACTTAAGGGAAGGGTGTACCCCTTTTCTCCTATATAATAAGTCCTATGGTGAGAGAAAAAATACACACCCAAATAAAAGGGGAATTTCCTAAGGCTATTTTTCTTAGAGGATTTCCACCCTCTTTGTCAGTTGATTCTCTACTAGTGCGTTTCCACGAAATTACTGTGCACGAGAGAGTTAACACCATCGGCACGTTGTCACGCTGCTGGATCCCGGTTCGAGAGGATCTGCTTCCGCATCCTGGCTAGATCAAGGAGAATGAGAGTCGTCGCTAGACACCGTATGTGTTTGAGTCCGCGGATAGTGCTACCATTTGCGATGCCAGGGTTGTCGTGGAAGGATCAGGAGGATACGTGCGAGGATATTCACAGCTTTGAGGTCGGCTATGATCGTCTACTTCAAACGTTCTCCTCAGGACGTTAACCGTGTTGTGATCTACAAGGTATGTAATCGTGACCCCTTACGTTACTGCATTAACTAATAGATAGATCTTGGGCTTCCGGGCATTCTAGCTAGAAAATTTGTGTTTTCTTTTACGAACCCCTTCAATTTGTCCATCATATCATTCACCTAATTACATGAACTTATTGTCAATTGACACGACTGTCCATGATCAAGAAACCTTGATCATCAATTGATCAATGAACTAGTTGAATAGAGGCTCGCTAGGGACTTGTTTTGTTTACAAACCACACATGTACTAATGTTTCTTATTGATAACCTATTTTGAACTAATGAGATATGATAATAAACATACTTTATTTTTTGCCTCTAGGGCATATCTCCAACAGTCTCGCACCTGCACTAGATTATAAATAATCTATTTGCATTTGTTATTAATCATAATGTCATATCATATATGCTGCTATTGATCATTTTTGCTCGTGGAAAAAGGTTCTGTCAATGGTATGTGTCTTCCAGATCCGTATATTCTTTGCAAATTGTAAATGTCACTTTATTTGACATTATTATATCATCATATGATAGTGTTGAAGTATATGTTTGGCGGTAGACTGAGACTTTGTTTCCATATGTAAACAATGACATCTGTTCGGTCAAGTGTACTTTCACATAGTCATGTATAGTAGAAACACACTCAGTTGAAATTCGAACTTCCTAAACCAAATATCATACTTTCTATTTCTAAAGTAGTCACATACTTCTATATAAATGTTGATCCTTATATCTCCCTAGACACCGAGGATAAGCTTAATTCTTGTTTAGTGTTTTACATAGGAATCACTTTAAAACATGTTATTGTGACTAAGAACCTAGGTCACATTATGTCGAGTATATAACATGGTTTTATATGATAGAACCTATGATCAAGGCATAGGGGAAGTAACACATCCTTTTATTTCTTTTAACCATTGTCGCTACACCGAGATTAACTCAATGTTTTACCTAGTTATACAAGTAAGAACTCCTTTTTTGGCTTGTTCCATTCTAAACTTCTTTAGAATCTAATCTAGAACATTCTTAAATTCTTCAGAATAATCTAGGAAAATATCTCGACTTAATGTTATTAAGTATCGATCTATCTCAATAGATTTTAATGTTTTAATGCATGTTCAACTTCATCTATAGAATATTTACTAACTTACATAATCATTACCCCCTAACCAAGGGATCCCAGCGCCCCTCCCACCATGAGATGAGATATTTGCCTTCCCTAAACCCATCATTCCAAATAAGTATTAACCTCTACACCATTCATAATATGTCATCTACATGTAAGAAATATTTTAAGCTCCTACTCAAATATATCATCCACATATAATATTAGGATACTCACTTAGCTCACTGAGAAATATGTCATCTACATATAAGATTAGTACACGTTTGGGGATTTTTTACCCTTTTTATTTTCAATGAAAAATGGTTCAGCAATTTGCCATATTATATTGTGTGGTGGGAGGGCAAAACTTCAAAAATATGGTGGACCAAACATACCACAGACCATACCTCTAGCAATTTAGTAATAAAGATTAAAGTGGTCACTTTTTTTGAAAATGTCAACCGATCAATTGATATTCATCCGTAGTACTAGAGAGAACTCAAAAGTAATAAAATAATAAATAGGTTCCACCATGTATTCAAGACCCTAAATCATCGCTTCTCTATCACTACTAGGAAAACCCTTATTTGTGGCGCATGGATTTTTATATTCTATGGCGCATATGGAAATGCGCCACTGATACCGCGCCACTAAATTGTAATTCTGTGGCGCATAACACCAATATCCGCCACAAATTTCTCTTTTCGAATTTCAAAAAAAGGCGGGCCAAATCTCAAATTTCTGTGGCGCATATTGCCAATATGCGCCACAGATTTGTTTTTCCAATTTCAAAAAAGCGAGGCAAATATGGCCAGACATGGTGGTGATCGGAGGAGGGGTTCGCCGGAGATGGTGGTGGCCGAAGGAGGGGGTCGACGGAGGAGGGCTAGGCCAAAGGTGGGTGGAGGAGGGAGGCCGCAGGAGGAGGTCGCCGGAGGATGTGGATGAGGAGGTCACCGGAGGAGGAGAAGGAGGTGGTGGAGGAGGAGGAGAGGAGAGAAGAAGAGGGAGAGAGAGAGGAGAAGGGGACACGAGGAGAAGAGGAGAAGAGGAGAGGAGAAGTGGAGAAGGAGGAGGGAGAAGGGGGAAAGGGGAGGAGAAAGAGAGCATAAGTGGATGGAGAAGAAGTGTGGAGGAGAAAAGAGAGGGAGAAGGGACGCCTAAATTTCGAATCTCGCCCAACAATTATGTGGCGCATATTGAGGATATGCGCTACAGAATTTTCTCCCCCTTTTTATTTTTTGTATGAAAAAACTTCTTTTTGCCATAGCTTTTTACTCTTTTCGAATTTGGGGAATATGTAAAATCCAGAACGGCCTTGGCCGTTGAATTTGAGTAGAAAAAGACTCGTTTTGATAGGTAAATTTTTTTTCTAATATCGTATGCAAAAGTTATGGCTGTTTTACGTGCTATGACCTTTTTTATAAAATACATCGAAATTCATGGTTTTCAATTTACCCTACAACTATACCGTAAAATATAACTACATCTTAAAGAAATTATTTTTTAAAAGTTTTTATCATTTTCATTTATGTTTTATAAAAGTTAAAGTGGGATCCAATGGGGGGTGGGATGGGATCTGTTTTTTCACAGAAATATCACTTTCTGTTGCGCATATAAACATATGCGCCACAAAACGTTGGTCAACTGAATTCTGTGGTGGGATCCTCTTTACTTTCTGGGCGCATATGTTCAAATGTGCCACAGAAAGTTGCTCGCCTAGGCCTGGTGGCGGGTCCCACATTATTTGTATGGCGCATGGTTTTAGTATGCGCCGCAGAATTCCGAATTTTCTGTGGTGACTTGGCCTTGCATGCGCTACTGGACTTTAACTATGGCGCATGGCATGAAATATGGGTCACACAAATCCTTTCTATCTATAGCTGTTTTTCTAGTAGTGTGTCCTACGTGGTACATATATTAGTCGTAACTTGGGCTTAAATAATTCATGCACTACAAATTAAGAGCATTTGAGCAATCTCCTTGTGCATTATATATAGGGCAGTTCGCGAGACGTGAAAACATGATCTCTTCTATTTATATTGCAACCTTGTGGCCTGAGCTTTCTTGTCCAACACAGCAAAAAATAATAAAAACTATAAATAGGTTTTTAGACCACCTAATGATGATCATGGATACTACAGCGAGCCGAAGAAATGTTGCCATCCTCACTCCTCTATTATTGGAGCCGGATAAAACTTGTCTTAGTAGAGCTTTTTATAGTGTACAAACAGGAAGTCGCCGTGCAAGGGTAACATAGTACCACGCACCGGAGCAACAACTAAGATAAGACTAGTAAATCGAAAGAGTCAGACCTGAAGTAACACCAACGAACATGCAAAATGAATAGATCGCAAAAGATCCTCCGAACACACAACTCCATACTCCCTCCGCCGACGGTAGATGCACCACTTGAGTGAGGGTGGGCCAAAAAGAACCTTATTTCGACTTCAGGATTTAGCCATTGCCGCCGCACCATCCCGAAGAAGACACCGAAAAACAAGCTAAAGAAACAACGGGAGCCCTTCCACCGACGCGGGGATGTGGTCCGCGCGCCTCCAAGGCCAAAAAATCCACCAGAGACGAAGCGGACCAACAGCGTCAAGGGGGATGGAACCCTACATGGGTTTTACGATCGCCTCTCTCTCTCTCCTACGTGGTCACATATTATAGTCGTAAGTTAGGCTTAAAGAATTCATGCACTACTACAAATTTTAAGAGCATTTGAGCAATCTCCTTGTGCATTAATTATAGGGCAGTTCGGGAGACGTGAAAACATGATCTCTTCTTATTTATATATTGCGACCTTGTGGCCCGAGACTTCTTGTTCAACATAACAAAACGTTAACCTATTTTAGTGTTTGGTTGCTTCATTTCTGGCCATTTCTATACAGTAGCTAATTTTCAACGGTATTATATAAAACACACACCGCGAATCAAAAATCTCAAACCGAGTCTCGTACAGAATAGACATTTTCCCACAACACGAGCTTCGTCCTTGGAGTGACAGGAACCATTCTTTTTGTCCGCATCGTATGGTTGAAACTGATAGTGAGAGCCTTAGTTACGTATGCACATGCGTACCTATTGGCTCGGCACACAGAGAGTCGTATGCATCCTTGGCCTTGCAAACGCTCCACGACCTGCTGCAAACGCTCCACGTACACACACGCGCGCGGAGGGACGACGTACACTGCTACCAACTTACTTATCCTGATCAGTCGCGCTAGCTGTGTAGTATACCCTTGCACGACAAGGTGGATCGGTCCCACGTACGTCGTGCACACCTGGTCGCTACTCGCTGGACCAACCGGAGCAAGGCCGAGCTGCAACGTGCCAAGGGGGTGCAGACAAGGGCTCCGATGTTTTTGCGCCCAGGAATTTCGACCGGGCGAGATGCCGAATTCGCCGATTCGCAATCGCAACATCGATCTCATTACGTCCGCATCCACCCATGACCCACCCGGCACACAACACTGCCTCGGCCGCGCCTCGTGCGCTAGCAGCCGATCGCGCGGGCGCGCGGGCTATATATACGTGCCTCAACCTGCTGGGTACCTGCAGAGACGATCATCATCCCATTCCAGACTACTAAATCCAAGCAGTGCCTAGTTAGCTAGCTAGCTCTGTGCACGGCACGGCACTCGCTTGATCCTGCTAGCTACACCATGGCCATGTCGCCCACGATGTCATCATCGCTCTGCACGTTCGCCGCGCTGGCCGGCGCCGGCGGCCGCCCGGGCCGCCAGGCCAGCCAGAAGGCGGGCAAGAAGCGGGCGGTGGCGCAGCCTCTCGCGGCTGGTGCCGTCACGGAGGCGGCGCCGCCCGCGGTCATAGCCCCCGCGCCGGCTCGCCCTGTCGTCAGTACCCCACGACGCCGTGAGGGGAACGCTGGCACCGACCAGCTCGTGGCGTGGAAGAGTGTCCGGCAGGAGAGGTGGGAGGGGGTGCTCGAAGTGGAGGGAGAGCTGCCTCTCTGGCTGGTGGGTGATCTCTTCTGCTAATTACCTCTCATATAACTACTTGCACAGATCTCCCTATCCCTCCATTTTCTGCTCTTTTTCCGAAAGATTCCTCCCCTTCTTCAAACTGCCGTTCTAACCTCAAACATTTTATACCATCTGCCAGTGGTCCAAGCTAAGGCCAGCCGTGCATTTTCCCTTCAAAGAATATGAATCTTTTTCTAGTTACTTCTATATTAAAAACATCTCCACACTCCATCCGACTGCATCTATCTAAAAAATGCTATTACTAGTACTTTAACTCTACGAAAGCATCCATATCTTCCTCTTCCTCCAAAAACTGTAAAAGGTAATGGAAAAGAGGGAATAAGGCATATGCATGGCACAGTACCGTTAGACCAGGCAACACATTCTTTTGATTAACCTAACCGCTTTCATCAAGGTGTCGGCAACGCTAAGCATCTACACTCACAAAAGGTAAACTAAAAGCGCACATATGATATGTACTCATATGTGCAATTGACCAAAAGTTTGGGCCAGCGTTGGACACGTAGCGTATCTAGTATCTATAAAGGACCATTACAGTTACATACGGAAACTTCTGTTTGTTCCTTCACACTATTTTTTTTTACTGTAACGGCACTTGGGTAAGCAGTTCAAGCGCATCTTAGGTCGTGATCGACAAACAAGAGGGCGACACTAATTTACTCTATGGCTAGCTAGCTAGCGATAAGGAAATGGCATCTCGATCGGCACTCACGATGCATGCTCGCGGGGAAGACAACAACATGTATACCGAAGATTCTCTGCTCACACCTCACGACGGCGACAATGGTGTCGCTGTCTCATGATGATTGTTTTGTTGTTGCTCCCTTGCAACCTTTTCTCTCTTCACAAACTTGCTATAGGTAGCTCCCAACAAATTCGAGAAAACTTTCTTGTCCCCGGCCGGATTCAAAGTGATGCATGATGAGCTCACTGTTCTTGCCAATTACTTTCAAAATATGACCACTATATGTGTGGGTGCGAATATATATTAGACTGTGCGCGTGGCATTTCGATGGGGACTTGGACGAATCTGCAGATGTACGCGAGTACAATATGGTTAGTATACGTACATACTGACGTATTTGCACGGCTGGTGACTAAGCTATGACTCTAATCGCCCAGCTAATCACCTACGGCAAGCTCGTGATTAGAGATCATTAGCTTAGCTTATCTGTAAACTAATAGTATTGGAAGGACCTGTTTGTTCTTGGCGCACACCACAATAATAATTGTTCGATCGATCGAGTATTGATTATGTATATGTGCAATGGATCTGTGTTGCAGGATGGCACGTACTTGAGGAACGGCCCAGGCCTGTGGGATGTGGGCGACTACGGCTTCCGGCACCTGTTCGACGGCTACGCGACGCTGGTGCGCGTGTCGTTCCGCGACGGGCACGCCGTGGGCGCGCACCGGCAGATCGAGTCTGAGGCGTACAAGGCGGCGCAGGAGCACGGCAAGGTGTGCTACCGCGAGTTCTCGGAGGTGCCCAAGCCGGACAGCTTCGTGTCGTTCGTGGGGCAGATGGCGAGCCTCTTCTCCGGGTCCTCCCTCACCGACAACGCCAACACCGGCGTGGTGAGGCTGGGCGACGGCCGCGTGGTGTGCCTGACGGAGACCATCAAGGGGTCCATCGTGGTGGACCCGGACACGCTGGACACGGTGAGCAAGTTCGAGTACGAGGACAAGCTGGGCGGGCTCATCCACTCGGCGCACCCCATCGTCACGGACACCGAGTTCTGGACGCTCATCCCGGACCTGATCCGGCCCGGGTACGTGGTGGCCAGGATGGACGCCGGGAGCAACGAGAGGAAGTTCGTCGGCAGGGTGGACTGCCGCGGCGGGCCGGCGCCAGGGTGGGTGCACTCGTTCCCGGTGACCGACAACTACGTGGTGGTGCCGGAGATGCCGCTCCGGTACTGCGCCGGGAACCTCCTCCGCGCCGAGCCCACGCCGCTCTACAAGTTCCAGTGGCACCCCGAGTCCGGGAGCTACATGCACGTCATGTGCAAGGCCAGCGGCAAAGTGGTAAGTTATTTTGCTGTCAGGATACCGCCGAGCGAGCTAGCTAGCTATTTTAAGTTTCTGATCTTGAGTTGGAACTTGGAACACGTACAAAAGGTGGCGAGCGTGGAGGTTCCCCCGTTCGTGACGTTCCACTACATCAACGCGTACGAGGAGAAGGACGAGGAGGGGCGGGTGACGGCGATCGTCGCCGACTGCTGCGAGCACAACGCCGACACCTCCATCCTCGACAAGCTCCGTCTCAACAACCTCCGGAGCTTCACCGGCGAGGACGTCCTCACCGACGCCAGGGTGGGGCGGTTCAGGATTCCGCTGGACGGCAGCCCGATCGGCGAGCTGGAGGCGGCGCTGGACCCGGAGGAGCACGGGCGCGGCATGGACATGTGCAGCATCAACCCGGCCCACCTCGGCAAGGAGTACCGCTACGCCTACGCCTGCGGGGCGGAGAGGCCGTGCAACTTCCCCAACACGCTCACCAAGATCGACCTGGTGGAGAAGACGGCCAAGAACTGGTACGAGGAGGGCGCCGTGCCGTCCGAGCCCTACTTCGTGCCGCGCCCCGGCGCCGTCGACGAAGACGACGGTTAGTTTTCCTTTCATTCATTATTTGTCGCTAGTATTTTGTCGGAACCGATCGTGTCTGACTTTGGATTGCGGGTCTCTGACGACGATGCAGGCGTGGCGATATCGATGGTGAGCGCCAAGGACGGGTCGGGCTACGCGCTGGTGCTGGACGCCAAGACGTTCGAGGAGGTCGCGCGGGCCAAGTTCCCCTACGGCCTGCCCTACGGCTTGCACTGCTGCTGGGTGCCCAGGGACAAGTAACTCATCGGGATCACCTGAACATGCACACACCGCCGGAAAATCAATAGCATCGGTCGATGCAATTGTACGTCTCTGCTGCTTGCATCGTGGGTCAGCGTGTCCAGTTGGCACTCGCATACGTGTGGATGTTTGTGTAGCTACTACAAAGATAGCTAGCAGTTTGCTAGTAGTAGGTTTCTGTAAAAAGAAAGGGAGAAAAAAAAAGGAGTATACATGTAGATCTGTAGACAAATGTGAGATGTCTTATACGTGGAAGTGAAACTACAGGGGAACCTCAAAAAAGAACCGCAGGCTCGTAGGCTGTCAGGGTTGTAGTAATGCGCATGCAGCTGTAATGTAAATATGTTTCTGTTCTCGGGTTTATTCATAGTGTTGTTCAGTGTAACATCGAACTTGTGTGTACGTACTAGGCCAAGTCCGATTCTCTTTGCTGTAGTGTGTGTACATATCTATCCGGCCGTTCTCAGGTTCATTTAGTGTTGGTTCAGTATTGGTATATATGTACTTCCAAAATACAGTAAGAAAATATCTCGTTTCTGTCTGTTTTCGCAAGGACCGGCGGACTTATAAGTTAACATGTCATGGAGATATGTCTTGTACCTCTCTTTTGGCATTTACCTGCGGAATGACACTCTCAAAGCTAACCTGCATCAACTCTGATATATAGCTATATAACTCGTCTCTGTTTGGGAACTAAGAGATCGAGAGGAACCATGTGTAGTTTATTCATGCAAGATCTAGGTATTTATACCTCTAACGCTCTCTTTTTTTCGAGAACACGAAGGAGGTCTGCGAGTCAGCGCTCTCTTTTCTCTCATCCACTTCTTCTCCTCCCACCCCCTTGAGAGTCGTTGTTGCCGCCTTGGCTCCCCTCCCCCTTATGCCGGTGGCTTTGCCGGCCAGAGTGGGTGGGGGAGAGGAGGCCGGCCTAAGGCGGAGCTACCAGGTATGCCGGGTGGGCCTTGGCATACCCTGGAGCAAGCGATGCACTAGTACTACTATGGAAAAAACTGTTGCTGATCGATCATGTAAAACAGGCCAGCTGAGTCCCATACGATGTAGAAAAAAACAAAGACGTGATCCATAGCAACAAGTCAACAACTGCACGGGCTAATCTATCGGTGCCTAGAATACGCCGCCACCGTGCGTCCGCCTATCGCCGCCCGGCGCCAGGTCAGGGGTATTGATCAGATTAGGTCAGCGATCGATCTGCGGCGGCGGGCTACAGATTTTCTCCAACACGCCACGCCCGGCATTATTTCTGGACACCGGCGTGACCGCTCTCTTTGGTCTTGCTTCGCCCCAACGCGTCTCGAGATTTCCCAGAGTCAGGTTCCAGCGAGTTGCATCTGTGCATCGGTAATCATTTAAGTACGCTCTCCAACCGTTGACTCAAATTTGTCTAGATACGGTTATATCTAGCACTAAAATTTGACTAGATAATTTACATCTTGATGAATCTAAGTCAACTAATATGGGTCAGAGGGAGTAGCTAATTCTCTAAAGGATCAACATTCATATGTATATAGTATCTTCAAATTAAATAGTTCAGTATAAATAAATCGTGAATATCTATTTTATGATTGTTCTTGTTCTTTTTGCAAAGAGACTAGGAACTATGATTCTAGCGTCCCATATGTTTTTTGTTACACACATTGTATATAGCCAATTTATGGTACTTATAATGTTTCCTTTTTAATTATTCAGATATGAAGAAGAGAGGAGGAGACATTATATCATGTTTCAAACGTGTAGCAAAGAAGGCTGCCGCTGCTTCAAATCCTTCGCCGGCTGAGACTATGGTGGAAGAGCACCCTCAAGCTCACGAGCAAGATACGAGAAGTGAAGAAGTTGTGAATCGTATGCCACCATCACCGCCACCGCCACCACCACCACCGGTTTATGACATGAACAACCTTCCATATGATCCAGGTGAAAGGCAGCCCATTCAAAGTTATCCCGTCAACGATCAAGATGCAACTCGAAGAGCATATATTCTCAAAGGTCCATTCAAACCTTATACACATGTTTTTCCAAAAAGAAAGATTGGAAAAAGAGACCGTCAATTCAATATGATATGGCTTTATAATCATGACTGGCTTGAATATAGTATCAAGAAGGATTCTGTGTTTTGTTTTGTATGTTACTTGTTCAAGAAAGGTACTGGATCAGACACATTTATTAATGATGGCTGGAGAAATTGGAATATAGGAGAGAAAGCACTTCTGAAACATATGGGTTCTAAGGCACATAATGCAGCTCAAGAGAGATACACTTGCTTCAGGAATTCAAATATAGCAATTGATTATCACATTGACAAGTGGACTGATGAGGATCTTCGTCTTTACAAGATAAGGTTGACATATTCACTTAGATGTATCAAGTTTCTTTTGCATCAAGGATTGGCATTTCGTGGCCATGATGAAAGTGAAGATTCTAGCAACAGAGGGAACTTTCTAGAACTTTTGGAGTTTCTTGCTGGAAATAGTGAAGAGGTGCACAAGTATATTTTGAATAATGCTCCAGGTAATTGCATCTTAACTAGCCCAGAGATACAAAAGCAGATTATTGAATGTTGCTCCATAGAAACTAGAAAGAAAATAATTGAAGAACTTGGCGATGAGCCTTATGCAATTTTAGCTCATGAGTCTAGTGATATATCACATAAAGAACAACTATCTATATGCTTGCGTTACGTTGATCAATCTGGTCGCCCATGTGAGCACTTTATTGGGGTTGTTCAGGTAGATGATACTACCTCTTTATCACTTAAGGGTGCAATTGAAGCTTTACTTGCTAGTCAGGGCTTGATTATGACTCAAATCCGTGGTCAAGGTTATGATGGGGCTAGCAACATGAAAGGGGATATTAAAGGACTAAAAACACTGATCATGCAAGAGTCACCTTCTGCGTATTATATTCATTGTTTTGCACATCAACTCCAACTAGTCCTGATTGCTGTTGCTAAGGGCAATACTGATTGTGTCAGTTTTTTGATCAAGTATCTCTTGTTGAATATTGTTGGAATTTCGTGTAAGCCTCATGGCATGCTTCGAAATGCTAGGCTTGAGAGTATCAAGAAAGCACTTGATTGTGGTGAACTTGAAACTGGTAGTGGATTAAATCAAGAGATGGGTTTGCCTAGGCCTGGTGACACTCGGTGGGGTTCTCATTTCAAAACTGTAAACAACATCTTTGTTATGTTTTCCACAATTCATGATGTACTCATCGAGCTTGGGGATGATATTTCACATAAGGATGATTGGACAAGAATACATTATGTGCTTGGAGCATTTGAGACCTTTGAGTTTGTTTTCTTTGCACACTTAATGGTTCTAATTCTTGGATATACAAATGAATTATCTGAGTGTTTGCAAAGAAGGGAGCAAGATATTCTTAATGCAATCAGACTTGTTAATGGGGCAAAGAACAGAATGCTACAATTGTGGTCTAATGGTTGGGTTAAATTTCTTGAGAAGGTCACTTTGTTTTGTGAGAAACATGGTGTTGAAGTTCCTTCTATGGATGGTAATTATGTGCCTTACAGAAAATCAGCAAGGTATGCTCGTGCTCGAAACCAAACAAATGATAACTACTTCAGAAGAGAAGTATATATTGGTGCCATCGATAAAATTAGTCAAGAGCTTGATAATTGGTTTGATCAGGTTAATATGGAGTTATTGTCTTGTATGTCAGCCTTCAATCCTTCAAACTCATTTGCTTCTTTTGATGCACAAAAGGTACGCAAACTAGCTGAGTTTTACCCAAACGATATCCCAGGCAATTATTTGCTAAAGCTTGAATTGCAACTTGATAGTTACATTGATGACATGAGACGAGATGAGAACTTTCAAGGCCTAGATAATCTTGTTGACCTCTCAGTTAAGTTTGTTGAAACAAAGAGGCATAAAGTGTATGATATGGTTTACTTACTTCTCAAATTAGTATTGGTCTTACTGTTGTGTTGAAAGAGTGTTTTCTGCAATGACTTTAGTAAAAACAAAGTTAAGAAATGAGATGGGTGACAGTCTCTTGGATGATTCTCTAGTCACATACATTGAGCGAGATATTTTTTCTCAAGTGGATGAAGATGATATAGTGGAGACGTTCATGTCATTAAGGAGGCGCAGGCCACACAAGTCAAACAAGTAGTATTGTAAGTTTCTTTTATTAATATTTTAGATTGATAGTATGGTGATTAGACTATTAGTATGGTTACTTATGAATTTTCCATCTTTAATCATCAATTACATATTGTTTACTTATTCTATATCCTATTACATGCAAATTTATAATTTTGTATATAACTATCAAATAGATTTTATCTAGATGGTCGTTAAAATTTTGGTGTGGCATACCCATTAATAAAATCCTAGATCCGCCACTGCTGGCCTTCTCCTCTCTTTTATGTCCATATTCCTCTCTTAGATCTAGGTTTAGGTTAGGGTTTATCCATGTGGCGTCTTGGATCTATGCCATGGAGGTGGTTCTTATCAACGTCGGTGGCCGGCACGAGGTCCTGTGAGGCGCTGGCAGAGCTCGCTGGCCAGCTGCCATGGTGGTGGTTTGCTGGATTGGGCAAATCTGGTGGTGCTTTCTTCAATAATCATAGTGAATTTGTGGATGTCGCTACTCCTCTCTGTGTTGGTTTTCGAGGTGACGATGGGTGGGACGAGGTGCAGGGCTCGGGAGCTCCACGAGAAGATCAAGATGCTGCAATATACGGAGTTCATCAACGGCGACGAGCTCGAGCCACCGTTATCCATAGCCAAAATGGCCACTCCGTGTTGATTATATCTTTTATTAAAGGTATAAGATTATCTTCATTTAATAAGGAGATATCATATTTTGCAAATAAGGAAGGAAATGATCTATAAGGAGAATATGATATCGCATTAAATGGGGAGATCAAGACCTGCCCTATGGGAGAGGGAGGTGCCATCCTGGTCGCCGGCCTCTGGGGAGGCACCTGGCTCTCCCCCTCCTCCTATATACACAATCCCATGGTGGCAGATCTCTCTCTCTCTCTCTCTCTCTCTCTTGGAGCTTCTCCACAATACGCATGCCATGAGGTTGTGAAATTATCACTGTTGGCGCAAAGTTCTGGATGGCGGAATACTGGACAGATTGGGAGGCTGAATGCATGCAACCTGTGAAGGGATCGTACCTTCGATCCTCCATCGAGTGGAGCTTCTCCTTGCGGCTGGGAGGGATACACCTAGCTACGGGGATCAACATGATCGTCATCAACAAACTACACCGAAAATATTTCGTTGCATTTGTCACTGAATTTATCTATATTTATCTCCCGTGTTTTTGCATAGCTCGATCTTCGTGTGCTCGTAGTACCAGAATTTTTTTAATTCCCTATGCAAAACTCAATAAATCTAGCCTCACAAGTGCAACCACGTTATCCCTACATGGGAAAGGGCTTAACTCGTAGTTTCTTACCTTAGTATGAGACACCTCATCACTCTATAAGGGATTCAAGAGTCTCTCTCGAAGTTGGGTCCTTCCCTCAGATAAAAGGGACGATACACTATAGCCCCTATGGATGAGCGATTACTATGAGACACGCATGGATGGTTGAGTCATTATCCCAAGAGGTTAATGAGCTTGCATGCAGGTTATGAGATGCCTTCATAGGGTAGATCATTGTACAAGGTAGACAAGTGAAAGGTTTTATTTGATCATCCGAACCCGTATACTTTTTATGATGATTTGTGGTCCCTCGCGATGGATGTGTCGAATCTTGTGGTTAATGTGTACCACCTCTACAAAGTGTCAAAGTATTAAGACCACAATGAACTTAGAAAAAAGGTTTTGGAAGTGTGATGATAATGAGAAGTGATATTGGTGAATCATATGATAAGATTGGTGGGCTAAATCTTAAACCTAGTAGTTGGTTAACTTGGTAAAATATTTTATGCTATATCTAGAAGAGAAACTAGGTTTTGCCTAAAAAAACCTATCATGAAGGCTTCTTATTTACTTAATTATGCATAATAAATTTCTTCTTATCTTAAGATGGTTTGCGAGAATATCTAAAAATACTCACCTAGCATGTCCCTAGCTATTAACTTGGACATATATGGAGGAGCATAAGATGGAAGAAGGATTCACGGCTACTATGCGTAGGGCGTTTTCCCGGTCATAGAGTTAAGGCATGGCTTGGGCTTGCTATTCTTTTAAAGTTATGCCGCTGACAGTTTGATGTTTAGGCTGACGTGGCTTATGTAAGACTTAGCCATTATAGCTTTATTGTAAGGACTTTTGGGGTATTGTATGGATGTAAACTTGTGTACCATGTCGATTATGATCCATGACACATTGATCATAGGATCATGGTTAAAAGCATAAAGGAATTTTGGGCATCCACAGACTTGATATCAAAGTGATCATGATTGTAAGAGACCTTAGTTAGAATAGAAGTTAAATAGAACCAAAAAATATTTTCTATAAACTATAAAGAAGTGAATATATGAAAAAACATTTTTTACATCTCTTCCTCTATATTTTATAAAAGCTTACATTACAAGAGCTTTTACATACTTAAAATTTGCACACTTAAGAACCTCACTGACTACAACCTTAAAATTTGTAGATGACAGATCAATTCGTCGAGGTTTGGGCCTCGCCGTACACGCATATCAATCTCCAAGGGTCATTATCCCTCTCAATAATAACTGCATCTAAGTGATACTGAGAATATGACAAAATCTCAATATTTATTTCTTCATTCCAAAACATTGCAAGACCTCCGCTAAGCCCTGAACAACTAATAGAGAAATTATGATTATAACCTAGCCTTCTAGCTAGTCTATCAACATGTGACTTCTATAATTGCATCTTCACGACACACAGCACGGAAGGTTTAAACCGTTCCACTAGATCATGGCAGGGGAGGAAGGACAGGGTGTGCATACCCAAAGAGTTGTGGGGCTTGGCATGTGATTTCTAGCTAGTCTGTCAACATGTGACTTCTATAATTGCATCTTCACAACACACAGCACGGAAGGTTTAAGCCACCATAGTGGCGTGGGACAGGGTGTGCATACCCAAAGAATTGGGGGGCTTGGCATCCCCAACCCGTGTCTCATGAACATTGCGTTGAGGGCTAGATGGTTGTGGCTGAAGCGTGTGGAGGTGGACAAGCCATGGCATGACCTTGACATCCGTGTCCCGAAGCTCTCAAGGCAACTCTTCGACGCGGCGACTACTTCGGTGCTTGGGGACGGAGAAACTACCTTCTTCTGGACGGACAAGTGGCTTCCATATTGGCGGCTCTGCGACGTTGCACCTAGCCTCTTCGTGGCGGTCCCACCGAGTCTAGCCTCCATGCGCCGTGTGCGCGAAGGACTAGCAGGGGGTTGGTTGCATGACGTCCCCCCTGATCTCAACGCAACAGCCATCAGGGAGCTCCTCAAAGTGGCGGATCGAGTGGAAGAAATCACCCTCATGGAGGAGACACAAGATGTCCTCAAGTGGAATTGGGACCCGAGCAACTGCTACACAGGCCAATCTTGCTATCGGGACCTTTTTGTCGGACGAACTTCTATGGCAGGTGCTCTCGAGATCTGGCGGTCCCGAGCCCCTGCCAGCTGCAAGGTAACATTTTGGTTAGCCGTGAAGAACAGATGTTGGACCATCAATAGGCTAAGCCGGCATGGCTTTCAACATCCGATGGCCTGCCCCTTCTGCAACTAGTGTGGAGAGACCATCGATCATCTTTTCATGGGATGCGTCATGGCCCGCGAGGTTTGGGCTGCCTGCCTGGACTGGTGGAACAAGAGGCATTGTCGGAGCATGATACCAAATTTGTTGCTTGGCTACAGGATAGGCGGGGTGGCAAGGGCGCGAGCGCGACCTCTAGACATGGATCTTTTTGGTTTGTTGAACGCTATGGCGTCATCAGAACGATGTGGTCTTCGATGGGGCTGCTCCTTCCGAAGAGGTCATCCAGAGAATCGTCGCGGAGGCGGATCTCTGGAGGACTGCGGGGCTTTTTCACGACTGTCTAGGGCAGGTGGATAGGTGAAAATGCCACGAGTAGTTGTTGTAGTTGCTTAGGATGTGTGTGCGTTGTCTTGAGACGACGTGGAGTTGCACCATTGGTGCCTAGGCCACTGTGCGTTGTAAATCTTGGCCTCTTAACCCTCCTTTCAATACTTCTTCCAGGACATATCTTTGAAAAGATTTAGAGATAACAAGAATTTCAGAGCAGAACTAGGTAACTAAAGCACACAAGCGTCGACAATTTTGTTTTCATTTCATCCCATTTCGCCGTACAGACTTATGGAACCATCTAAGAATAGGAAATTTGCACTGTTCCACAAGAAACAGTTCGGACAGACGAACAGTAAGCCTACTATACTTGAAACTAGAGAAAGAGATTAATGGTTGTGGTTACTACTCTTCTTCCATGTCATCCACGTCTCCACCGTCCTGCTCCTGCGTGATCTTCGTCCTTTTCACGGCGTGCGCCGCCTCGTTCCCGACAGCTCCATTCGGCACCTGGATCAGGATATCAGATTTCTGGCCCGTCCGCGCGTTCACCACTCCTCCGTTCTTGTCGACCCTGTAGGTCAGCTCTTCCTTGCCAGGAGCAGCATCCACGTACACCGTGGAGTTCTCATCGATCTCTTCACGGATCAACATCTTGGAGAGCTCGGTCACTATCCTCTTCTCGATCCATCTCCTGATTGGCCTAGCGCCGTAGACCTGTTGAGCCACAAAAGACATGGCGCCGAGTTAGAACGAACCCACAGACCAGAAAATTAAGACTGAATGACATTTGAAACTTGCACATACCGGGTCATAAGACAGTGACAGGATGACATCCAGGGCAGCGTCAGTCACGGCCAAAGCAACGCCCCTTTCTGCAAGACGGACTGCCACATCTCTCATCTGAAGCCTGGCCACCTTCCGCAGCTGCTCGTGCGACAGAGGGTCGAAGATCACAATCTCATCCAGACGATTCAGTAGCTCCGGACGGAAATGCCGCCTCACCTACATACAGGTAACAAGACGAACAGTACCGTCAGTAACGTAGTACGAATACTATATGAAAACAGAAGGGGTTGTAATTGCAGCGCATACCTCCTGCATGACCAGATCACGAGCAACCTTCATCGAGTTGCCCACCATTCCCGCGAGGAGGTGCTCCGCGCCGAGGTTTGAGGTCATGATGATCACGGTGTTCCTGAAGTCAACCGTCCTGCCTTGCCCGTCAGTTAACCTCCCATCATCAAGAACCTGGAGCAGAGTGTTGAATACTGCGACATGAGCCTTCTCAACCTCGTCGAAGAGGATGACACTGTATGGCCTCCTCCTCACTTGTTCTGTCAGTTGCCCTCCTTCCTCATGACCAACATAACTGCCAAATTCGCCAGAAGTTCAGAAACTAGAATGCAAACATGATGCACAGTCAGTAGTAGTGACCTTATAAAAGTAGGCAAGTACTTACCCAGGTGGCGCTCCGATTAGCCGGGCAACTGAATGCTGCTCCATGTATTCAGACATGTCAACGCGGACAAGCAGATTCTCATCATCAAACAGTTGCTCAGCAAGAGCCTTGGCGAGCTCAGTTTTGCCGACACCGGTCGGTCCAAGGAACAGGAATGAACCAGTAGGCTGCTGTGGCCGTCCAAGACCAGCCCTTCACCTCAAAACGGCCTCTCCAACTGCGTTGACAGCCTCATACTGTCCAACCACCCTCTGGTGCAGTCTATCAGACAGCCCAATCAGCCTCGCCTTCTCGTTTTGCCCGAGCCTTGTAACAGGAATGCCCGTCCAGCGGCTCACGACCTGTATGCAACATTGTCTCAGTACTACAATATTATCGTGCCAAGATTGTAGAAAATCATGAAAATGTTTCTAAGAAACATACCTCAGCAATCTGCTCGGGGCCGACCGTCTCTGTTAACATCAAGTTCTCACCAGTCTCACCCTCCAGCTTAGCAATGGCAGCGTCAACCTCTTGCAGAGCACCATATCTGAGGTCAGCCACACGGGCCAAATCCATTCGGCGCTCGGCCTCTTGCAGGGTGAACTGCAGCTCTTCACGACGCTGCTTCAGCGTCCTGATCTCATCGATTCTCTCTTTCTCCTTGCGATACTTCATCTGCAGGGGTTGCAGCTTGTCCCTCAGATCGTCCAGCTCTTTCCTGACCTGAAACGGTTCCAGTTTTTTGCACATGTCAGAACAAAGCAACCAAATCAGAGATATCAATCAAGACAACCAAATTAATTCACCAGTCACTCACCTCGACTAGCCGGGCTTTGCTAGCTTTGTCCTTCTCCTTCTCGAGGGCATGAAGCTCGACTTCCAGCTGGATCCTCTTCCTCTCGAGGTTGTCAATCTCTTCAGGCTGGCTGTCAAGCTGAACCCTCACATTTGCGCAGGCCTCGTCAACTAAATCGATTGCTTTATCAGGCAGATGGCGACCTGTAGAAAACAGTAAGTGAAATTGTCGATTTAGAACCGGTGATCAACGCAGAAACCTGCAAATTAAACCGCGCAGAAGTCACAAATTGCCTTGGTAAGAACAGAACACTTCTTACCCATGATGTATCTCGACGAGAGCTGTGCGGCGACAACGAGAGCGCGATCCTGAATTCTCACACCATGGTGCCCCTCGTACTTCTCCTTGAGTCCTCTCAGAATACTGACGGTGTCAGGGACACTGGGCTCTGCCACAAAGACTTGCTGGAACCGCCTCTCGAACGCCGCGTCCTTCTCGACGTACTTCCTGTACTCCTCCAGGGTTGTCGCGCCAATGCACCTGAGCTGCCCTCTCGCGAGCATTGGCTTGAACAGGTTGGCCGCGTCCATGGAACCCTCCGTCCTCCCGGCGCCCAGCACGAGGTGAATCTCGTCGATGAACAAAATCACCTTCCCCTCGGCCTCCTCCACCTCCTTAAGCACGGCCTTGAGCCGCTCCTCGAATTCGCCGCGGTACTTGGCCCCGGCGACGAGCGCACCCATGTCCAGCGCCACCAGGCGCACGTCCAGGAGGTTGCTCGGGACGTCGCCACGAACGATGCGCTGCGCGAGCCCCTCCACGACGGCGGTCTTGCCGACGCCGGGCTCGCCGATGAGGACGGGGTTGTTCTTCGTGCGCCGCGACAGGATCCGCACCACGCGGCGGATCTCCTCGTCGCGCCCGATGACCGGGTCCAGCTTGCCCGCCACCTCCACGAGGTCGCGGCCGTAGGTCTTGAGGGCCTGGAAGTTCGTGTCCCCCGACGCGGATTCGACGCGCCGGCTGTCGCCTCCCCGGAGCTTCTCGACCTCGGCCTTCACCCGCGCGGCGGACACGCCGGCCTCCTTCAGCGCGTCAGAGATCTGGGAGTCCTCCAGGAGGCCGATGAGAAGCTGGTCGACGGCGAGGTGCGAGTCGCCGCGCGACTTCTGCGCGGACTGCGCGCGGCGGACGGCCTTGATCAGCGAGGTGGACGCCGGGATGGTTTCCGGCGGCGGGGACTGCGACGGAAGCCTCTTGAGAGCGGCGGCGACGACGCGCTCGAACGATTCGGCCGCGGCGTCGTTGCCGCCGGAGCCGTGGGCGATTGCCTGCCGGAGGATGCCGGACCTGTCCGCCGCTAGCGCCGCGGCGAGGTGCAGCGGCGTGAGCTGCGCGTGGCCGGCCTCCGACGCCATCTCGTGCGCCGCCACGAGCGCCTCATTGGTCTTGTGCGTGAATTTCTCGGGATTCATGGCTTTCGCTTCTGCAAGCTACAGATTAAGGTTGCGATCGGGAAATTCGTAAGGTTGATTGCTGTTTGTGTTTCTCGTCAGAAGTTGTTGTGGGAGATTGGCAATGGGATGGGTAATAAGAGGTAGGAGGAGATAGTTCGCCGGAAGTCTAGAAGGGCGTCGAAGCGGCAGGAAGACGATGAGTTTGGGGATTTTAGGGGGACAAGAATGTCCGAGAACCTTCTACAATAGTGTGCACTCGTTCGTTTGCAAAACTGAAATCGTGCCCGTTACTGTATCGCACGAGACAACATCCTGACCGTTGGTTTCGACTTTTTTTTTATAGGATAGGCTATTTCGAATCATGCCATCTCCCAAAAATCATTCCTCCAAAAGAAAGATATGCTGAAATTAGTACTCCCTACTACGTAATACTTGTTAGTATATTGATATATCTAAACATGTTTTAGTGTTAAATATATTTAATTTAGTGATAATTAATATGGATTGGAAAAAGTACTAATATAAAATACTTCCAATTTCAAGAACCAACAGTGGTTGGATGGTTAGAAGGGCATGGGCATCCAGCCCACCAAAGTTTAAACTTCAGATTTGACGCTTTGGTGTCTTATAAAGATGGAATATTTTTTTAGTGGGAGACGACGTTTCCGTCGATAGCGAGGCGTCTACGGTGACTTCGTCAATCTCAAGATCCATCGGCTCAGTCTCTCGGAGGTGAAAATATGTTTTAAAAGCTCGTTTGGCTTCCATCATTTCATTTCATTTGGTAGAAATGAAATAAAATGACATTATTGTTATCATTTCATTTGGCAAATTCCACGAAAATGACAGGGAACAAAATGTATTTAAGGTTAGGCATAAAAAAGAAAACATTGGAATTTGCAAATGAATATTGTAACCAATTTTATGATAACCAAGCAGGTTAATTCTTGAAATCACAAAAAAATTATTTGATTCCAGCCCCAAATGATGGGAGCCAAATAAGTCGTAAATGTTTCTGTAGGGAAAGCCTACGTTTTATTCATTAGCCAACAACGTTACATCATTTAGTTCATGCGGTAAGACAAACTTAGGCGGGACACCGTCCCAAATAATTATAGACTTTGTGATGTACTCCACTGTGTTTGATTAGCTAAGTAATGCGCCACTGTGTTTGCTTCTCAGGAACAATGGTTGAACTCAATCGGATCAAAAGAATGTGCTTTGAAGAAGCAATCTGCCAGAATTGCCGAGAAGGGACTCCCTACTTCCATCTCCGAGTTGCAGACTTGAATCAGAATTAGAGAATCAAACTCTATGCTGATGGACGACACTCCCAGTATTTCCAGGAACTCTAGACCATTAGATGGAGCTAATGCCTCCGCTGAAGCTGTATCCAGTGCATGATCAATGGAACAAGCGTATCCAGCAACATCCCCCGCATGATCATTCTGAAGAACTACTCCCACAGCTCATGTTCCATCTTAGAGGTCGTTTAGCACCCAGTCATGCATTTCATTTAGTAGAAATGAAATAAATACATGCATTCGTTTCATTTATATTACAATTCTAAAAATACCCACATGTTTGGCTGCCATCGAAATTTGGAAATACCGGGTCTAAAATAGGAATCAGGTTTACACATGGAGATATTTTAATGGATTTGCCAAATAAAATTACGGTAATTCTGTGCCAACCAAACAGCACAGGGATGGAATTACAAAATGAATTCTAGGATTCCAGGCTCAAATGATGGATACCGAACGATCTCTTAGTAGAATGCAGCATCATTGTTTAGTTTATAACACCCAATGTCTGGCTTCGTCCAACCCATCTCTCGAACTACTGTATACCCAGGTTATGTAGCTATATAGTTGGAAGTGATAGCATTAATAGCAAAAGATGTCCGAGGAGGATCAGCTACCTTCTCACCTTTGAAAAAAAAGAAACAAATAAAACTTGAAAAAAGAGGAAATGCTCTACATAGTTCCTATTGGGCCTTGTGCTCTTATAAGCTACCTTATTTTTACAATCCAATATACCGCAAGCTTATCCGAAATTTTCAGCGAAACTGTTTGTTTTTCCTTTTGCCATAGACCTTATTTAATAAATCTCGGTGTCGTCATTGTTATGTGATTGTTTGGTCTTGATAGATCAATTGTGCGCTTACAACGTAACAATTGAATTTCTCCTCTAAAACTACCCAATATTGGCTAAAAAATGTCCCGTACTAGTAAGAAGAAGCACGCGAATGTTCTCCTCATAAACACTTTATTTGCATATTGAAGACTTTTATATATATTGAATATGCAATTATACATAACCATACATTGGATTATCGTTGTTAAGATATTTATTAGACCCTGCGCTTTAGAGGTCCACAGATATTTAAAGATATCAAAATGCTAAAAAGAAATAAATAAGTATGCATTATAATTTACACAATTAGTAAATTATCTTTTGGAGGCATACAATTTTGCACTTTTTATCTTCTCTCATTTAAGGGGATCCGTTTAATTTTTAATTTACCCAGACAAGTGCATATTTAATGGTAAATTTTACACTTGTGTACAAAATAACAATATAACAAATATTGTAATAACATTTTATGTGATTAAATAAGTCAAACAAGTAACCAATAAATAATTAAAAGTATAAAAGTTTAGTATAAATGGCATTTCATTTAGAAGTATATAAAAGTGTGCACAAATTGAAGCATAAATGTGAGTGTTCTAAATAATATAGGAGAGCTCCCCCATAAATAGTGCATTATATAGGATTTTCCTTTTGAATGCAAAATGCACACAAACGGGATCATCACTAGTACCTACAATAAATAAAACACAAAAGGATACCAATAAAAATAAAAGGATCCAAAAGTAGCAAGGAAAACATGGGAGCACACAATACATTTACTTGGCCAAAGATAGGACAAGATTTAAGCAAGGGCCAAATTGAATATGATCAATAAATTCTACCATAAATTTAGTACTAATTGTCCAATGACAAGAAGTATTGAGAATAATCTTCCCTAGGTAGTTCATTCGGATATCCAAGATCATATTCACGCAAAGAAGCATATAACAAAGTATAAGAATTAAGTTTGATGCTCCGAACAAGATTCTTGATAGCTTCCAATTGCCACACAATCACTAGTGATTAGAGTAACTTGAAGCAAATGGTTTTCATGCGGATATATATATCTAAATATGAGGAAACACATACCAAGAATCACTCTCACAAACAAGATCCAAAATATGAGCAATAAGGGCATTCAAGAAAATTGGAACTTGTATGAGCAAGTGTGTCACTTAGGAACTAGATAATTATCAATATCAATTTTAAGTGACACAACCTCGAATTTTCATATTTTCTAGGATTGTAATAAGCACTAAGCATATGACTCCCCCATAATGTGATACTACCATAAAACCATCGTGAGGCAAAATAATACAAATAGAGATAATTAATGGACATTATAAAACTTAAATTTCTCATGAGAATTATACCACATAGAGACTAGACAATAATCCAATATAAATACTAGGTGGTATTCCTCATGTACACACAATTTTAGGATTGTGGAATGCCCAAGCATAACACTCCCCCAAAATGGGATAATCCATTAATTTCTCACAAGAGCCAAATAAGATAACAAATATAACCAATCAAGGCTCAAACATAATAAACACACATACATGGTGTGCCACCTAATCATACACAAATATGCTTGATACCTCAAGATAATTAAGTGGATAGCACAACATGTACAAAAGCATGGAAGATACAAAACCAACACATGCACAAGGGGGCGAGTAACTTTCAATGTAAAGAGTTTAGCATATGTTACCGCAAGGAGGAACATTGGAAATATAATATAATCATGACAATCCAAATGGCTTGGCTTGACAAAAATAATTGATGAAGATCCCTCAATTCTTCATAATGTAGCCAAGCCTCCAATGCCCTCCAAAACACACATATTGATCAAGTTTTGGCTTGTTGGTCCCCAACCAAGTTGGGTCCTAAGAAGTTAGTCACAATAGGCTTGGCAACCCAAATGGTTCTTTTCTTGACACCACATTGGGCACCAACAAATTTGGCAAACACATTGCCAACCTCATCCTTACGAAATGAATAAGCATCATCAATCAAGATAGGATGGGAAGAGGAGATACCAATAGTGCATGAGGAAGAAATGTGCCCCTTTTCACGGCATATGTAGCAAGTTCTACTCTTGACATCTTTCTTCTTAGGTGAAGCCACAACTCGAGGAAGAGCTCGAGTAGTCCTCTTAGGAAGAGGCCCATTAATGACTTGAGGTGGAGTTTGAGGCCGCTTCCCTTGTTGCTTCATACTAAGAGGCTTTTTCTTCAATGGGCAAGATCTAACATGGTGCCCTTCTTCCTTGCACTTGAAGCAAACAATGTTGGCCGGATTCTTGACTTGATCTTGGCCATTCTTCTTGTTGTCCTTGTGCTTCAACTTGATAGTGGACTTGTTCTTGACATTGGAGTTGAATCCAAGCCCACTCTTGTCATTGGGGGATTTTTGCACACTCAAGATTTTGTTGAGTGCGACCTTCCCTTGATGACCCTTTTTCAAGTCATTCTTCAAAAAAGTGACTTGAGCCTTGAGCTCTTTGATTTCCTCTACATGGTTAGTTTGAACAAAAGTACTAGAGGAAGTAGATGCTACATTATTAGAGCAACAAGGCAAGGAATGTAATTCATCACGAGATATAGCATGGTTATGAGGGGATGAATTACAAGGACTAGCACATGGCAATATAACATTTGGAGTAGATATAGTGCTAATGTCCACATGAGGCCCACTAGATATTACCTTTGACACGATGGCCTCATGAGCTAACTTTAGCCTACCATGGGAGACTAGAAGATCCTCATGCGAGCTCGAGAGCTTAACATGACTTTCTTATAATTTCCCATAGTTGCTAGTTAGCAAAGCAAGTTGAGCCTTTAGCTCAACATTCTCCTTCAAAATAGATGCTTCACAAGAAATATAGTTAGTAGCACAAGCATCATTATTATTAGCAAGAGGTGAGGGCAACTTGTCAAGCTCTTTTAAATATGAAGCTTTAAGTTGCTCATGTGACTCGGTGAGTTTGATGAGCTCCCTCTTAACGACCTGAGAGCCATTTTCGAGGTGCTTAAAATCCTCAACAAGTTTAGCATAAGCAACTTCAAGTTCAGCATTTTTAATCTTGAAGGAGTTAGCCACCGCAAGTTCTCTATCATGGTATTCCTTTACTCTAGATAATTCTAGAGTAAAAGTCTCCTCAAGAGATTCTTTGGTGGTTTGTTCTTCTTCAAGGGAGTCCTTTAGTTGTGCAACTTCATTAGCATACTCACGCTCAAGTGCAAATTTTTCATCAATTAAGTTTTCTTGCTCCTCAATAAGATCATTGCCTTCTATGGCACAATTCAAGATTTCAAGAAAGTTGGAGGAAGCAATTTTATTTTTGAAGAGAGCGCTATAGACAACCTCTCCCATTTTCTTAATAGAGGTAATATCATACTTACCTCTATAATCATCATTATCATTCTCAACCTCATCATCATCATCATGAGATACAATGGGATTCAAAGAGGTTACCTTTGTTCCCTTAGCCATAAGGCACATGTGAGAACCGGAGGAAGGTGATGATGAGATTGCACTTGTAGCTCTCTTCAAGACCTTGTCTTGGCCCATAGAATCTTCATTTTCCTCTACATGGTTAGCAACACAAGCACTAGATGAAATAGAAGCATTTTTATCATGGCAACAAGACAACATGAGCATATCATCATGAGATTTATTCAAGTCATTTCTACATGATATGCAAGGACTATTAACACAAGCATGTAAGAAGTTTGTAGTGCTATAAGTGTTAGGGTCCAAACATAGATCATTGCAACTAGATAGAGATGAAGGATTACAAATAGTAAGCACACTATCCAAATTGAAATTTCTATCACCACTCACCATATCATTACCTTGTGAAAAGTCACATGTTGGTGAAGTGGTAGAGGATGAGAACTCATCTCGACCGAAAGTGGAAGAAACACAATCATCCTCAAAAATGTTGGACTTGCTATATTTATCTTAAAGCTTGGTACATATCTCACGAGCGCTTGAATAAGGCATGATAGAAGAAAGAACTACATTGCTCACAAAATGCAAAAGAATTTTAGTAGCTAGAGCATCTATATGAGAGTTCAACTTCTCCTCTAAAGATTCGTTTTGGGTATCCATAGGAGAAGAGAGACCCACATATAGATATCCCTCGATAACTGGGTGAATTTCCCAAAATAAATTAAGCATGCGAATTTTCCAAACATCATAATTTGTGCCATCGAATGTGAGCGTGTCCTTGTGCACTAATCCCCTAGCCGACATCTTTACTCTCAAAGCGGTGAAGCCTAAAATGAGAGACCGTGCTCTGATACCAATTGAAAGGATATGGATGTCGCCTAGAAGGGGGGTGAATAGGCGATTAAAACTTTTCCTAGAGTGGCTCAACAAAGGCGAAATAAAACTAGTGTTTACTTTGTTAAGCACAACCTAGAACAACTAAGGTTCACCTATGTGCACCAACAACTTATGCTAAGCAATACAAGCAACAAAGTGATAGCAAGATATATATTACTTCAAGCACGATGGCTATCCCAATGTAAAGTGCATAAGTAAAGAGCTCGGGTATAGAGATAACCGAGGCACGCGGGGACACCGATATTTTACCGAGTTCCTCCCAACATGGAGTATGTCTCATTTGGAGAGGGGGTGGTATCAAACCACCAACGCCACAAAAGGCCTCCCTTATTCTCCGGTGAATCTCACCCCAACGGGATCGATCCACGCTTCCACTATCGGTGCACTTGTCGGTGGCAACCGGAACCTCTCATAAGGTTGGGGCACTTCTCCACAACTTAATTGGAGGCTCCCAACAATTGCCACAAAAGGCCTCAACAAATGCCACCAAGGCCACAATGCCACCAAGGCCACAAAACCGTCTAGGGTTCTAAGAACCCAAGAGGGACAAGCTCCAATGAGCAACTCAAACCAAATCCTCTGAGGAGAACTCAAACCGATGCACCAAATGCAAATGGCAAGAACACCACAAAGGTGTTCAAATCCTTCTCTCCCAAATTCCACCAAAGCTACAAAAGCTTATGGGGGAATAAGAGAGGAAGAACAATGGAGGAAATCCACAAAAGACTCCAAGATCTAGATCCCAATATGTTCCCCTCACTTAGAGGAGAGATTGATTGGTGGAATTGTAGATCTAGATCTTGATGCAGCCCGACCTACGGTCGTTACCACATCATGGTCTCCAACTTACGCCAAGTCGTCATCGACTCCAAAGGTGAATCCGTTCCTCTATGCGATCCCACTTCCTACCCTATTGAATGGTATGCTACTTCATACTCCGTCACATATGCATGATATGTTCACACCGACAAGTACGGAGGCAAGGGAGGAAGCCCGGAACATCAAGCCCGACAAGGCGGAGTCTTGGAAGAGGAGGCGGAAGAAGCCACGGCTGGGCCACCGGAGTCTCCGGCCTACACCGGAGTCTCCGGTCCTGCTACACCGGAGTCACCGGTCCTGCGCACCGGAGTCTCCGGACCGACCTCCGGACCGACCCCGGCAACCGAACCGGGGACAGTCAGTACGCCACTCCGGAGACGACACCGGAGTCTTCGGCCTACACCGGAGTTTCCGTCCCACAAGATGGGCCTGCGCACCGCCAGCTAGGCCTTCGGCCCATGTACCCCTCTAGCTCATCCAAACCCTAGTTTTATCCCCAAACTACCCCTGTTTATGTGGCTGGCCTATAAATAGATCCCCCACCCCTTCATGTATCCCTTAGGCATAGATGATAGACTAAAGACAACCCCCATTGTGGAATCTCTAGTTTTTCCTCATCCCCTTTACTAAGGGGACCTACTATCGTCACCAACCTCGATTGGACTTTGCATCACGCATCCATTGTTGAACAAGGCCTTGGAGTTCGATGTCTCGTCTCCAAGTTGTCAAGACCCTCCCCAAGGTGTTCTTCCCTCTCCGATGTGGATTTGAGGGAGCACGTTGACCGATCTTTCCTTGTGAGGATTCTATCGGACCGATGGCCGCCATTCGAGAGCAATCGGCCTTGTATCGTGTGAGTTTTGCGTGTGTTCATCGTGTTCTTCGCGAGGTGTGTGTTCGCTTCCGCTACCTTCTCCCTTTCCGCTCGCTTTCCCATCGATTTGACCACGAGATCCGTGAAGATCGGGCCACCCAAGAGGTTAACCCCTCCATCATCTGGTATCAGCAGCTTTTGGTTGCCACAGATTTCTCATCGATTTGGTCTTTTCCCCATAAATTCGAAAATTCCACCAAAAACAGACCCAATTCGTGTTTTGGATCGATCTGTGATTTGAGCGAGTTTTGGTAGGTTTTGATCCGTGGATTACTTGTTAAACTAGTTGATCTACCTTCCCCTGCGTTCCCATGGCCTAATTCCTTGATTTCCCCCATCAATTTGAGGTTTTGGTTCGAGTTTTTCCGCCCAAATCGCGTCCCGTTCGAGTTCTGGACGCTCTGGAATCTCCCGGACCGGAGTCTCCGGCCTAGACCGTAGTCTCCGGACTTTTTGAGCTCCAGACCGGAGTCTCCGTCCCTCCCTACAGACAGAAAAACTGCAGCACGGTTTTGAGCATAACTTTTGCATTTCAACTCGGATTTTGGTGTTCTTTAGCTCGTTTCGAAGAGGAGAAGGAGCACTACATAATCATCCACATTGTTCATGCTATCTACTACTTCCAAATTCCGTGAGCAAGGCGGAATCCAACAATAAAGGGTGAAGATCGTCGATGAAAGGTATAAACATTCCGCGACTTTTCCCCATTTGCATTCCTTTGTGAACCCCACTATCTTTGCGAGCAACAAACACCTATTGAGACTAGTTCCTCTTATGATTGCTTGGGCTATGCACATTTGATACCTTGTAGAATTCCGAGCAAACGTGTGAGCGCTATCTCATATAGTTATCTTGTATAGTTGTTGGTACAAGAAGAGGCAAGTGAAAAAGAAAAAAGAAAAAGAAAAAACTAGAAAAAAGAAAAAGATAAAAAAAAGAAAAAATATATACATGTGCCACATAGAATAGGAAGCGCAAGCTCGATGAACATCATATAGGTGGTACTTATTGTGCATATCTTGTAGCCCACCAATTTTGTGCAATCGAACTAGCGTCTCTCCTTATACTTGTGTGACACGAGCTTATAGTCTTCGCTAGGTAATATTTTGGTTCTTAGCTCACTTTCTCCGTCGCACAAGTCCCATTTATCCCACCGTGTGTGTTTCCTTGTACATATTTCCTATCTTTTGGATTGACTTGTTTTGCTTTGTGATCATTGTGGTTCTTTACTTGCCATTACAACATCTTGATTTCGGATTGGTTCTTGACATGCCACTTTCCATACCTATCCACCATAGGCCTTGTGTGTGTGTGTGTTTTGGTTAGTAGTTGGTTTTGGTGTTCCGCGTGAACTTCACTTTTGCTTGGTTTATTGCTCTCAAGTGTGGCCACTTGCACGATACGATCTTCCAAGGTAAAGTAAGGTTCGACGTTGTATCCCTAACACCCTCTACCACTTCCATATACAACACTTGGTCTTGTGAAGCATGTCTAGGGACCCCGGGACCGAGAATGATATCTATGAAGAATCCATGATGAGCCACCATGACTACGACTCCATAAGTATAGAGGACATGATGGAGCACAACACCGACAATGGCTCTGCATGCTTTGAGGACCCGGAGCACTACACCGACAACGGCTCCACATGCATGGAAGACTTGGAGCTCTACATCGATAATGGCTCCTCATGCATGGAGAATATGGAGCACTACACCAACAATCGCTCTACATGCTTGGGTGATATGGAGTACTACACCAACAATTACTCCCCAAGCATGGACGACTTCGAGTGTGACATCGACGATGCGTCGCCAAGCATGGAGGACACGGAGGCCTTCATCGACTTTGATGGCTCCTCCATGAGCCATGAAGAATTCATCCACCGTGTGGAGATGGAAGCCTACTACGCCAAGCAAGAGGAGGCGCATCATCAAGAATCCATGACCTTCAAGGCCAAGCGTGCCACACCAAAGGGCACCACCTACTTCGATGATCCACCTCCAAGGCGACAAGCGCCACCATCGACAAGGCATCAAGTGCCACCACCTAGATAGCGTCAAGCTCCACCATCTCCAAGGCGCCAAGCTACATCACCTCCAAGGCGCCAAGCTCCACCTCCTATCCAAACAAGAGTGGCCTCCAAACATCATATGCATCAAGAGGCGCCAAGAAACAAGACTCTTCATCGACAAACATCCTCTCATGAGCATCGCCACCATAAAGAGGATGCAAGACATCGTCAAAGGCATCTTCGCCATAAAGACGAAGAATTCATGATGAGCACGAACCATAATGCTCAAGCAAGCTCAAGAAGGCACCACAATCACAAGAAGAGTGCCAAGGCAAATGATCACCGCCGTGAGCGTCATGTGGATGACCAAGTGCTTCACCAACATAAACCATCGGCAAGGCACGCCAATGACCTCCGTCGACACCATCATAGGGCACCTTCAACTACTCGTGCCACCACCACAATGGCACCACGAGCAAGCCTTCCACGCCATCAAGCTTCAATGCCTACGCTTGACTTCCACGACCTCGCCAACGAGGAAAATGTAGACCTCTACTTCGCCAAGTTGGATAGCATGAGCCTACCTCCACCACTACTACGAGATGGCCACAAAACAGTCGAGCATGGGATTTTCCCTTCGACCATGGAGGAGAGTGATGATGCCCATTTTATGGAATCCAACCTTGAAGGCGACAAGGTCAAGAATGGTGAGCATGGGATTTTCCCTTCACCAAAGGAGGCACATGGAGTTGAGGAACCCGAGCCTAACCCTATATGCTTGAGTGATGATGTGGTACCAATCCCAAGTGAGTATGAGAGCCACTTAGCCCACTTGAGTGAGAACAAGGGTGAGATGAGTGACTCCACCTTATGTGAGATTGAGTGCTTCCACTTTGATGGCATGAGTGATACACCTAGTGAGTTGAGAGTGGTAGTTGATAGGTCAAGTGAGACCATTTCGATATCTAACAACTTACCCTCTACCTCTAGTGTGTTCTCTTGTGTTGTTCTAGGTTCCATGGTTGATGACGCGCCAAGCCATGAAGCAATGATGCCTCGAATGGAGAAGATGTACATGGTGCACGAAGATGATGCTACGCCATGGCTACATCAAGAAGACGAAGTCGTCCACAAGGAGACCACTACTTCCACAACACCCACTTCATATGAGAGGTATGAACAAGGTAACAATAAGGGTGTTGATGATGCCATGATCCCACTAGTGGACATGATGAATTGTGAGGATATGCATGCTATGGATGATACTTGTGACATTACATATGCTTCATCCACATTCCCATGTGATGCTTTGCCTTTGCATAATATTGATCATGTGGAATTGTTTGATTGCGATATCATTGCCATAAACATGCCATGCTATGCATCTTGTGTGTATCCTCCAATTTCTTCGGACTTGTCTTGTCATGCTAGTCATTCAATTTCTCATTTTGCTTGCGATAAGATGAATGCTTGCTATTTCACTTGTTTTGCTTGCAACAATATTGATCATACGCGTTATAATGAAATGGCCCCCATAGATTTCTTAATTTTTGGAGATTTTGATGATTGCCATGATAAGCATGTTCCCCACTTGCATACTCACCATGCATCTATTTCATACTTGATTGACATTATTGGTGATGTGCAAAAGAAGAGATATGTCATGATGGATGATGTGTATCTCTACCATGCACACACGTTCTTCCTTTTGTGTATGATGTGTGTAGGTACCCGCACTATCATGTCAACCTCGGTTGAGCACGAGTTGAAAAAAAGAGCTCTTGAGAGCATCCCACAAGTGAGTTCAAGATCGAACACAGCTCTGATACCTTTTGCATGCTTTGCATCTTTCATGTTGGCAAATTGCTCTTTCCTATGGTTTGATTGCAAGCATGTTGATGGTATTATCTCACCTTGTGACATTCATGTTTCTTCGCTTTTGGATAATGATGCTTTGTGTGTTGCAACAAAAATGTTGAACATTTTCTCTTTCCGATGTTTTGTGTGCAACCACAATTCCATTGAGAGAATGTATTGTCATGAGAGCTTCCAAGAATCTCGTCTTGTTGTTGCAACAAACATAAGGACCACTTGCTCTTTCATTTGGTTTGTTTGCAAACATGTCGTTTTTGCTTCCACTTGGGATACCCATACTCCCATGAAATTTGCTTTTGATGATTTGTGTGTGACATCCAACATGTTGAACAATTTCTCTTTCCAATGGTTGGTTTGCACACATAATGATGTTTCTTTGGACATTATTCCTTGTGTGTTTTTGCCAAATTCTCCTATTCTTGCATCAAAGATGTTGTTTGAAATTTGGATCCAATGCTTTGAATGCCCCACTACTACGTTATATGGAGTTTTTGAGTTTCCACATTTGGATGATGTTCAAACGATTTCCATGCACTTTGACCTTGCATATGTATTGTGCTAATAGTGTTGTGAACAAGAATGGACATGCCACATTTGACATGCTCCTCTATCACGCACAAAAATATTTTGCTTGGTCTTTGTTGTGTGAAGGCACAAATGCATACACGTCAACCTCTATGGACTATATGTTGACAAGAAGAACTGAAGAGAGTTACCTATGGCTACCCTTCATCGAGCTATCTCTACAAGCTAAGGTGACTTACTTCTACTTGAGGACTCATGTTATAATGTTCATGAATTGGCTATGCTTTGAGTGTTGCTTCGCTTTTGTCATGAGCTTTGTAGGCTTCATGGAGGGTGAAGGAACATTGAAGTGTTGTCAAGTCAATCTTCCCGAGGACGACTATATGGTGAACCCCAGGATCAAGGATGTCCTTCGACCTCTTCTACTTCGTGATGAACATGGAGAGTCGAGGACGACTCTTTTTGAAGGGGGGGAGATGATGCAGCCTGACCTACGGTCGTTACCACATCATGGTATCCAACTTACGCCAAGTCGTCATGGACTCCAAAGGTGAATCTGTTCCTCTATGCGAGCCCAATTCCTACCCTATTGAATGGTATGCTACTTCATACTCCGTCACATATGCATGATAGGTTCACACCGACAAGTACGGAGGCAAGGAAGGAAGCCCGGAACATCAAGCCCGACAAGACGGAGGCTTGGAAGAGGAGGCGGAAGAAGCCACGGCTGAGCCACCGGAGTCTCCGGCCTACACCGGAGTCTCCGGTCCTGCTACACCGGAGTCTTCGGTCCTGCGCACCGGAGTCTCCGGACCGACCCCAGCAACCGACCCGGGGACAGTCAGTACACCACTCCGGAGACGACACCGGAGTCTCCGGCCTACACCGAAGTCTCCGGACCCTACACCGGAGTCTCCGGCCCACAAGATGGGCCTGCGCGCCGCCAGCTGGGCCTTTGGCCCATGTACCCCTCTAGCTCGTCCAAACCCTAGTTTATCCCCAAACTACCCCTGTTTATGTGGCTGGCCTATAAATAGAGCCCCCACCCCTTCATGTATCCCTTAGGCATAGATGATAGACTAAAGACAACCCCCATTGTGGAATCTCTAGTTTTGCCTCATCCCCTTTACCAAGGGGACCGACTATCGTCACCAACCTCGATTGGACTTTGCATCACGCATCCATCATTGAACAAGGCCTTGGAGTTCGATGTCTCGTCTCCAAGTTGTCAAGACCATCCCCAAGGTGTTCTTCCCTCTTCGATGTGGATTTGAGGGAGCATGTTGACCGATCTTTCTTTGCGAGGATTCTATCGGACCGGTGGCCGCCGTTCGGGAGCAATCGGCCTTGTATCGTGTGAGTTTTGCGTGTGTTCATCGTGTTCTTTGAGAGGTGTGTGTTCTCTTCCGCTACCTTCTCCCTTTCCCCTCGCTTTCCCATCGATTTGACCACGAGATCCGTGAAGATCGGGCCACCCAAGAGGTTAACCCCTCCATCAGTTCTCTTCTTTCAAATCCCTCAAGAATATGCAATAATCATCGGAGGGATTGAGAGAAAGCAAGATCAAGAAGGTCAACAATGGAGGGGAAAACTTGAAGAATGGTTGAGAAACCATTGGGGAAGAAGGCCCCTTATATAGGTCCCTCCAAAATCCAACCGTTGCAGCCCAAAAACGCGATTCCCGGTACTACCGGACTTTTTCCCGGTACTACCGGACTTTCCCGGCACTACCGGACATTTCCTGGGGTTCCTGGGGCTCCAAACGCATTTTTCTATGCGCTCCCCGGTACCAAAATGCGGTACAACCGGATCCCGGTACTACCGGATCCTGGTCCGGTACTACCGGTCATCACAGAATGAAAACAGCCATAACTTTTGCATCCGGACTCCGATTTCGATGATCTTGGGCTCGTTTCGAAGAGGACAACAACCTCTACAATATCATGCAAAGAAACATCATAGTCCATCAAGGGAGGATAGATCCAAATGACGAAGTAAAAAACCTTCTGCCGCGCTAGGTACTAAAATGCGGTACTACCGCTTTTTGGTACCTAGCCCGGCAGTGGATTTTGGCAACTTTTCAAAACCTTCTGCCTTGCTAGGTACTACCGTATTTTGGTACCTAGGAGACCAGCAGATATTCAAACGGCTATAACTTTTGATTGGTAACTCCGATCGACCCGATTCCAATTGCGTTGGAAAGAGGACGACATGAGCTTCCCTATGAAAGGTGAAAATATTGGTTATCACCAAGTGAGAATGTATCAAGTATAATAATGTGAGATACCTCACTTGGTGAGAAACCGAAAAACCGCATAGATCAAAATCGCAATAAGATATAAAAGAGGGCTTCGATTTTGATGAACAAGAGCTTGTTATGGAGATTACCACAAGCTCTATATCCTCACATGGATAAGACCAAATAACAACCAAATACGATGATGCAAGTATGCAAAGGTTTGAGCTCTCTCCGAACGATGTGATCGAGTTACTCATTCGAGAGCCCCTCTTGATAGTACGGTTATCTATCCTAAACCCGGTCTTCCACTAACAATATAAGACCGGCAAAAGGGAAAACCTATCAAGATTATACCTTTGCCTTGAGCATTCCACTTGAGCTCGATGTAGACGATCTTTACCTTCTCAAGATGGAACGCCAATCTTGATTCCTCATCATCGATCCATGATCACCGAGGATGGCAAGCATCAAACATGAGATCTTCTAAAGATTGCGCATTTTGAGCTTGCACAACATATCTTCTTCTCATTTCATCGACCTTGAAGCCGACACAAGCTCCAAGCGATGCCAATGGACAATTCCTACAAGTATAACTTAATACACACATTAGTCCATAAAGATTGTCATTAATTACCAAAACCACACATGGGGGCCCACATGTTCTTTCAATCTCCCCCATTTTGGTAATTGATGACAATCCCTTTAAGAGGGTTTATATAAGGAATTTTAATGAATAAGATGGTAATACCAATATCAAATACTACAAAAGTATGTGATATTGATACCACCACCATATATAGAGCACCCCCCACACACACAATCTATGCATGTGTGATGAACTTGAATTTCATTGCATATATTGCCAATCATTATCATTGGTGGAGTTTCCTCTATATATAACACATGCTAAGCAACAATAAAGATGTAAGAGCATGAAAGGCAAATGCTTAAGAACAAACTCAATGCATCAACCAACTTCCCTTAAACCCTCTAAAACTTCTCCCCTATTAGCATCGATTGCCGAAATGGGTGACAAGTTCTAGAAGGCAAATATAGTAATAATTCCTCCAAAGGTGTGCCTTCGCACATATCCAATGATGAATACTTGGGAGGGAGTAGGACTATATCGAGGACCCGAAGATTGCCAAAATAAAGCCAAATGATGCAAGCAATTACAAGGTCCGACAACCAATTGAAAACAACAAATGAGTCCAAATGGAAACAACAAGATGTTATGATATGAGCAAAAGAGTGTTTGAAATAGAAAATAGAGAAGCTCCACAAGATTTGTGCATACTTTAAAATCGGTATATTTCAATACAAAAAATGCACAAATATGGAATCCTCACTCCTCCATAAACATTTAAAACACATCAAATGAAAGATCAAATAAATGCTTAAATAAAATAGAGAAGTTCCCCAAGATTTGTGCACACTTTAGAATCGTTGTATTTCAATACAAAAATGCACAAATATGGAATCCTCACTTCTCCATAAACATTTAAGGCACAATAAATGATAAATAAGACAAATGAGCATTATTAAATTAATTAGATGAGCTCCCCAAAGATAATGCACCAATTATGATAATTGTATTTGGGAACAAGGTGCATAATCATGGAATCCTCACTCATCCAAGTTTATTTAACAATGCAAGGCATGAGAGAACAAATATGAGTGCCCAAATATGCAAACAAGAGGAACTAACACTCATAGGAAATTAAATTTGGAAGCCACTAAAGAATCAAAAGGAATAGAAAGGTGGTCTCCAAGGATTAAAAATCAACTAAAATTATCTTCTCATATGTGTATATGTCTATAAGTGGAAAACATCACAGATACATATGCCAACAAAGAAATATGCACACATAAATAAGATATACAAGAAGGCATATGAAAAGCAAAAATGAAGTCATAATATATACCAATAAGATTTTTGCTTCAAAGCATGGCCAAAGGCTCAAATCTATCTTATTGTACATTAATGAACTTCAAACACCAACACACTACATATATTACAACTATCACCAAGGGAAAAAAATGAGAAAGTTGGAATATATGGAGAAAGGCAACAAGTATCACTAAAACTAGCAAAATCTCAGTATTGCACATGAGAGAAGTTGAGGAAAAGATAGGCAATAAAATTGCTAGATTGACATATTTGGGATTGATGGCTCATATGCATGATTTTGTATAGTCCCAATTATATGCACTCATCTCCACTTATACACATTTACAATAGTGAGTCCTCTTAAAACCATGGCTAGAATTACAACAATTACAAATACATTAATTCATGCTAGAAGGCAACCGACAAACGGTTGGAATCAAGATATGTGAGCATGATAAAGAGATACTTGTTACCAAGATATAATTGGTAGGATGTAGAGGATATGAATTCTTTGATCATACTATAGCTTGCCTCAAATTTTCTTCTAAGCATCACTTCTTCAAAATTGAGAGACAAACGTCCAATATATCTCCAATGTACCTAAAACACATTTAAGTATAAAATGGTCCCCAAACTAATTGGGTTCAATGTAGTTAGTACAACTACAATACATAGGAGAGACTCTACATAAATATGTGCATATTGATATGAAATTGAATTTCATGCACAACTTAGCCGATGGGATTTGGTGGATTTTCCCCTATATATTGGATCAAAGAAAGCAAGCATGCCATAATATAAACATATAGTAAATATGCATGCATAAAGCTTTCAAGAACCAAAAATAAGATACAATGTGAACAAAAACACCAAGTAAATCGAGATTGCACACACAAGGGTGTGACTCAACAAACGATGTCCAAATTATATCCAAGAACCAATTCAACACATGAAAGATCACAAATTCAACAAATGAACTAGGCTAAAACCAAAGGAGCAAAAGATAGATAGAAATAAAAATGCTCAAGGATTTATCTCATTCTAAAATGGTCAAATCATGAAAAACAAGTGAGACAAAACCAACTCCCAAAAAGAGCAAGGTTCCAACAAGAAACCAAACTCCCCAAACTTCTCATGATGGCACAAATACCAAAACGAAAAGATTGAGGTTCCAAGCACATAAAACCCGATATGGATCAAACAAAGAAGCATAAATGTGAGTGTTCTAAATAATATAGGAGAGCTCCCCCATATATAGTGCATTATATAGAATTTTCCTTTTGAATGCAAAATGCACATAAATGGGATCATCACTAGTACCTACAATAAATAAAACACAAAAGGATACCAATAAAAATAAAAGGATCCAAAAGTAGCAAGGAAAACATGGGAGCACACAATACATTAACTTGGCCAAAGATAGGACAAGATTTAAGCAAGGGCCAAAGTGAATATGATCAATAAATTCTACCATAAATTTAGTACTAATTGTCCAATGACAAGAAGTATTGAGAATAATCTTCCCTAGGTAGTTCATTCGGATATCCAAGATCATATTCACACAAATAAGCATATAACAAAGTATAAGAATTAAGTTTGATGCTCCGAACAAGATTCTTGGTAGCTTCCAATTGTCACACAATCACTAGTGATTAGAGTAACTTGAAGCAAATAGTTTCCATGCGGATATATATATATATCTAAATATGAGGAAACACATACCAAGAAGCACTCTCACAAACAATATCCAAAATATGAGCAATAAGGGCATTCAAGCAAATTGGAACTTGTATGAGCACGTGTGTCACTTAGGAGCTAGATAATTATCAATATCAATTTTAAGTGACACAACCTCGAATTTTCACATTTTCTAGGATTGTAATAAGCACTAAGCATATGACTCCCCCATAATGTGATACTACCATAAAACCATCGTGAGGCAAAATAATACAAATAGAGATAATTAATGGACATTATAAAACTTAAATTTGTCATGAGAATTATACCACATAGAGACTAGACAATAATCCAATATAAATACTAGGTGGTATTCCTCATGTACACACAATTTTAGGATTGTGGAATGCCCAAGCATAACACTCCCCCAAAATGGGATAATCCATTAATTTCTCACAAGAGCCAAATAAGATACCAAATATAACCAATCAAGGCTCAAACATAATAAACACACATACATGGTGTGCCACCTAATCATACACAAATATGCTTGATACCTCAAGATAATTAAGTGGATAGCACAACATGTACAAAAGCATGGAAGATACAAAACCAACACATGCACAAGGGGGCGAGTAACTTTCAATGTAAAGAGTTTAGAATATGTTACCGCAAGGAGGAACATTGGAAATATAATATAATCATGACAATACAAATGGCTTGGCTTGACAAAAATAATTGATGAAGATCCCTCAATTCTTCATAATGTAGCCAAGCCTCCAATGCCCTCCAAAACACACCTATTGATCAAGTTTTGGCTTGTTGATCCCCAACCAAGTTGGGTCCTAAGAAGTTAGTCACAATAGGCTTGGCAACCCAAATGGTTCTTTTCTTGACACCACATTGGGCACCAACAAATTTGGCAAACACATTGCCAACCTCATCCTTACGAAATGAATAAGAATCATCAATCAAGATAGGATGGGAAGAGGAGATACCAATAGTGCATGAGGAAGAAATGTGCCCCTTTTCACGACATATGTAGCAAGTTCTACTCTTGACATCTTTCTTCTTAGGTGAAGCCACAACTCGAGGAAGAGCTCGAGTAGTCCTCTTAGGAAGAGGCCCATTAATGACTTGAGGTGGAGCTTGAGGCCGCTTCCCTTGTTGCTTCACACTAAGAAGCTTTTTCTTCAATGGGCAAGATCTAACATGGTGCCCTTCTTCCTTGCACTTGAAGCAAACAATGTTGGCCGGATTCTTGACTTGATATTGGCCATTCTTCTTGTTGTCCTTGTGCTTCAACTTGATAGTGGACTTGTTCTTGACATTGGAGTTGAATCCAAGCCCACTCTTGTCATTGGGGGATTTTTGCACACTCAAGATTTTGTTGAGTGCGACCTTCCCTTGATGACCCTTTTTCAAGTCATTCTTCAAAGAAGTGACTTGAGCCTTGAGCTCTTTGATTTCCTCTACATGGTTAGTTTGAACAAAAGTACTAGAGGAAGTAGATGCTACGATATTAGAGCAACAAGGCAAGGAATGTAATTCATCACGAGATATAGCATGGTTATGAGGGGATGAATTACAAGGACTAGCACATGGCAATATAACATTTGGAGTAGATATAGTGCTAATGCCCACATGAGGCCCACTAGATGTTACCTTTGACACGATGGCCTCATGAGCTAACTTTAGCCTATCATGGGAGACTAGAAGATCCTCATGCGAGCTCGAGAGCTTAACATGACTTTCTTCTAATTTCCCATAGTTGCTAGTTAGCAAAGCAAGTTGAGCCTTTAGCTCAACATTCTCCTTAAAAATAGATGCTTCACAAGAAATAGAGTTAGTAGCACAAGCATCATTATTATTAGCAAGAGGTGAGGGCAACTTGTCAAGCTCTTTTAAATATGAAGCTTTAAGTTGCTCATGTGACTCGGTGAGTTTGATGAGCTCCCTCTTAACGACCCGAGAGCCATTTTCGAGGTGCTTAAAATCCTCAACAAGTTTAGCATAAGCAACTTCAAGTTCAGCATTTTTAATCTTGAAGGAGTTAGCCACCGCAAGTTCTCTATCATGGTATTCCTTTACTCTAGATAATTCTAGAGTAAAAGTCTCCTCAAGAGATTCTTTGGTGGTTTGTTCTTCTTCAAGGGAGTCCTTTAGTTGTGCAACTTCATTAGCATACTCACGCTCAAGTGCAAACTTTTCATCAATTAAGTTTTCTTGCTCCTCAATAAGATCATTGCCTTCTATGGCACAATTCAAGATTTCAAGAAAGTTGGAGGAAGCAATATTATTTTTCAAGAGAGTGCTATAGACAACCTCTCCCATTTTCTTAATAGAGGTAATATCATACTTACCTCTATAATCATCATTATCATTCTCAACCTCATCATCATCATCATGAGATACAATGGGATTCAAAGAGGTTACCTTTGTTCCCTTAGCCATAAGGCACATGTGAGAACCGGAGGAAGGTGATGATGAGATTGCACTTGTATCTCTCTTCAAGACCTTGTCTTGGCACATAGAATCTTCATTTTCCTCTACATGGTTAGCAACACAAGCACTAGAGGAAATAGAAGCATTTTTATCATGGCAACAAGACAACATGAGCATATCATCATGAGATTTATTCAAGTCATTTCTACATGATATGCAAGGACTATTAACACAAGCATGTAAGAAGTTTGTAGTGCTATAAGTGTTAGGGTCCAAACATAGATCATTGCAACTAGATAGAGATGAAGGATTACAAATAGTAAGCACACTATCCAAATTGAAATTTCTATCACCACTCACCATATCATTACCTTGTGAAAAGTCACATGTTGGTGAAGTGGTAGAGGATGAGAACTCATCTCGACCGAAAGTGGAAGAAACACAATCATCCTCAAAAATGTTGGACTTGCTATATTTATCTTAAAGCTTGGTACATATCTCACGAGCGCTTGAATAAGGCATGATAGAAGAAAGAACTACATTGCTCACAAAATGCAAAAGAATTTTAGTAGCTAGAGCATCTATATGAGAGTTCAACTTCTCCTCTAAAGATTCGTTTTGGGTATCCATAGGAGAAGAGAGACCCACATATAGATATCCCTCGATAACTGGGTGAATTTCCCAAAATAAATTAAGCATGCGAATTTTCCAAACATCATAATTTGTGCCATCGAATGTGAGCGTGTCCTTGTGCACTAATCCCCTAGCGGACATCTTTACTCTCAAGGCGGTGAAGCCTAAAATGAGAGACCGTGCTCTGATACCAATTGAAAGGATACGGATGTCGCCTAGAGGGGTGTGAATAGGCGATTAAAACTTTTCCTAGAGTGGCTCAACAAAGGCGGAATAAAACTAGTGTTTACTTTGTTAAGCACAACCTAGAACAATTATGGTTCACCTATGTGCACCAACAACTTATGCTAAGCAATACAAGCAACAAAGTGATAGCAAGATATATATTACTTCAAGCACGAAGGCTATCACAATGTAAAGTGCATAAGTAAAGAGCTCGGGTATAGAGATAACTGAGGCACGCGGGGACACTGATATTTTACCGAGTTCCTCCCAACATGGAGTATGTCTCGTTTGGAGAGGGGGTGGTATCAAACCACCAACGCCACAAAAGGCCTCCCTTATTCTCCGGTGAATCTCACCCCAACGGGATCGATCCACGCTTCCACTATCGGTGCACTTGTCGGTGGCAACCGGAACCTCTCACAAGGTTGGGGCACTTCTCCACAACTTAATTGGAGGCTCCCAACAAATGCCACAAAAGGCCTCAACAAATTCCATCAAGGCCACAATGCCACCATGGCCACAAAACCGTCTAGGGTTCCAAGAACCCAAGAGGGACAAGCTCCAATGAGCAACTCAAACCAAATCCTCTAAGGAGAACTCAAACCGATGCACCAAATGCAAATGGCAAGAACACCACAAAGGTGTTCAAATCCTTCTCTCCCAAATTCCACCAAAGCTACAAAAGCTTATGGGGGAATAAGAGAGGAAGAACAATGGAGGAAATCCACAAAAGACTCCAAGATCTAGATCCTAATATGTTCCCCTCACTTAGAGGAGAGATTGATTGGTGGAATTGTAGATCTAGATCTCCTCTTTCAAATCCCTCAAGAATATGCAAGAATCATCGGAGGGATTGAGAGAAAGCAAGCTCAAGAAGGTAAACAATGGAGGGGAAAACTTGCAAGAATGGTTGAAAAACCATTGGGGAAGAAGGCCCCTTATATAGGTCCCTCCAAAATCCAACCGTTGCAGCCCAAAAACGCGATTCCCGGTACTACCGGACTTTTCCGGCACTACCGGACATTTCCTGGGGCTCCAAACGCATTTTTTCTCTGCGCTCCTCGGTACCAAAATGCGGTACAACCGGATCCTGGTCTGGTACTACCGGTCATCACAGAATGAAAACAGCCATAACTTTTGCATCCGGACTCCGATTTCGATGATCTTGGGCTCATTTCGAAGAGGACAACAACCTCTACAATATCATGCAAAGAAACATCATAGTCCATCAAGGGAGGATAGATCCAAATGACGAAGTAAAAAACCTTCTGCCGCGCTAGGTACTAAAATGCGGTACTACCGCTTTTTGGTACCTAGCCCGGCAGTGGATTTTGGCAACTTTTCAAAACCTTCTGCCTTGCTAGGTACTACCGTATTTTGGTACCTAGGAGACCAGCAGATATTCAAACGGCTATAACTTTTGATTGGTAACTCCGATCGACCCGATTCCAATTGCGTTGGAAAGAGGACGACATGAGCTTCCCTATGAAAGGTGAAAATATTGGTTATCACCAAGTGAGAATGTATCAAGTATAATAATGTGAGATACCTCACTTGGTGAGAAACCGAAAAACCGCATAGATCAAAATCGCAATAAGATATAAAAGAGGGCTTCGATTTTGATGAACAAGAGCTTGTTATGGAGATTACCACAAGCTCTATATCCTCACATGGATAAGACCAAATAACAACCAAATACGATGATGCAAGTATGCAAAGGTTTGAGCTCTCTCCGAACGATGTGATCGAGTTACTCATTCGAGAGCCCCTCTTGATAGTACGGTTATCTATCCTAAACCCGGTCTTCCACTAACAATATAAGACCGGCAAAAGGGAAAACCTATCAAGATTATACCTTTGCCTTGAGCATTCCACTTGAGCTCGATGTAGACGATCTTTACCTTCTCAAGATGGAACGCCAATCTTGATTCCTCATCATCGATCCATGATCACCGAGGATGGCAAGCATCAAACATGAGATCTTCTAAAGATTGCGCATTTTGAGCTTGCACAACATATCTTCTTCTCATTTCATCGACCTTGAAGCCGACACAAGCTCCAAGCGATGCCAATGGACAATTCCTACAAGTATAACTAATACACACATTAGTCCATAAAGATTGTCATTATTACCAAAACCACACATGGGGCCCACATGTTCTTTCACACGGTTGATTATTTGTACAAGATAAAAATAAGCATTGGTGTTTAAGAAAAAAACAGATTTATTGTAATTATCACTCTAAGCACTCACCTAGTGTACATGACATTAATGGTACTCACCGCCGCCATGGAGCCATCTGTGGACCTTGATGGATGCACACGATAATATGATATTGTCACCAACTTGCACTACTGAAAATATAGGTTCGTACACATTTATTTAAATTTGAATGACTTGCCTTAAATGTTGGAAGTGAGAGATCTACGAATTTACCATTTTTGAATGATGTGTGGGCAGTTTTGCTATGCTACAAGCGCATGTGTGGTATGTTTCATAAAATGCAATATGCTCCCGGTGACTTTGGACACTTGCAAGATTTTCTTTTCCATGTTGCAAATGAGCTTTTTGCAATGTTGGGAGCACTATATCTGAATGTTGCTTACAATGATATTTAACAATGTACATTGTGCGACTCTTTTTCAAGGGTTTTTGCAACAAAAGGGGATTGTAACCTAATATTTTTTTATGCATGAATGCATGGGCCTGTTTGAATGTTATCATTTTTTTCTTACTTTTTCTATAGACCATGGGAGAAAATGTTGCAATGACGTCACATATATTAAATAAAACAATGTTGGCGTTGGCGTTGGATACATTATCCCTTTTTCTACATGTGTTGTAACGACGGGACCATCCAGATAACAGAGCCTGGCGTTGGCCTTTTTCTTGAATATGGATGAGCTTCGTTCTAAGTTTCATATCGTCCTATCATTAGTTTTATGAAAAAAAAGAGTTTGTTGCATGTTACACTAATGGTTTCACTGGACTATAATAGAGGTTACAGGCTACTAAGGAGTACATTTTCGTTCCACAATAACAACGAAACTGTCGGATGCAGAACTAACGGCAAAACTCTACCGTTACAGGGTTACAGCATGTCAAAATGATTCAAGGACAACCCACTGTTGTACTGGTACAGTAATCAACTGGACGCTGCAGAAAATACTCGTAGAAACAGGGATAGTATATCCATAAGTTGCGTAAGAGTTAGTATTTCATTCGATCCCAGCTGCATTTTCTGGATCAGCACTTTACCATTCTCGCCGTATGCTCTAAAATTCACAGTAATATTTTGCTAAAATTGTACACTTTGTATCGCAATTTGTAATTTTTTTTTTGAGGCAAGTGGGAATAAACAAACAGGATTACAAGAGCTAAAGACCAGCAATAGAAGAGATCATCCACTACCCAGCTGGAACAAACGCAACATGCCCGTCTTAACATTCCAGAACATAACAGCGCTTAATCAATTTCCAGTACGGGGTATCACGATTCACAAGTTGCTCGTCTAGTAATTTAGATTACGAGTCGCAATACATCCGTTCACATCAACATCTTATGAAATGATACTAAGATGTCGACACAAGCAAGTCTGATGCGTACTGACATTTCAGCGAAATGAAAGTTGGAGTTCAGTCTTCAGTTGGCGTGTACACAGCTTCGACTTCGGAGATTGTGCTCTCAGCCTCTCCAATCTCGGTGCCTTGTTCATTTGACTCCTTCAACTCAGCCTGCAACAAGATTATAAAACTTCTGTTCCAGTAGCTTAAGACAAGGATGCAAACAATTTCAAATACAGCTAGGAATTTCGGCACAATACCAGAGTTGCTTTCAAGTCTGTCAGTGCAGCTTCAAGTCGCTTATGGCAGTCTGGGACCATCATCCTCGACTCAGCCAAGACATTCTCCTGCACATTTAGAAGGCGCCTAATTAAGATGCAGTTCCAAGGTCTTAACACTGAATTGCAACTTGGAAGAGAAGCAGGGACACCAATAATTAGCACTTGCGTCTTCAAAACAGACTACAAAATCTCGACGTAGGTATGAGGTCAATCAATGCGAGCAACTATGCTCTCCAGTCACATCACTTCAAAAACAATATTGTAACTCCTCAAATGTATATATCTTTATATGCCCCATAATACTAATATAACTATATGTAAAACCCCGAAGAATGTGAATATAGGTGGACATATGCCAGTTCATTTCATTAAGAATTATAAGGTTTATATGGTGCCCTACATCTAGTATACATCTGAAAACTGTAATTTACTTTTTTAACACAACAATTTTGTTTGGCTGATCGAAAAATACATTCTCTTAAATCAAGCAATCCACATGGACTGAATGCAAAGAGAAACACATGTTTGGACGCAAAAAGGAGGGTAATCACATGAACAGAGCCACACGAGGTAAGATAGATTGTAAAAACTTTAATGTCAGACATTCAGGTTAGTTATCAGAAATATAACTGGGATGGTCTAGAAGCGGAGATGAACTTCTAGCCAATGGAAAACCATTACATAGGCTGTTATTAAAAATATCACAAGTAGCCAGCCGTAAACAATGCACAGACCACTATGTCGCAACACCACTGCAGAACAAATGATAAAACATGTATGCAAAATGCAAAAATATCAAACACCAAAATGTCACTCGTGCCAACTAATCCTCAAGGCTTCACAGGGTAGATCCTTCTACTTAATCCACAACAAATTCGATGTTATGGCATTCTGTTCTAATAGAAAAATTGTTCAGGGAAAACGATAAAAATGTTTGATTAATTTGTCCATTTTATCAAGAAAAGCTTACAAGTGGCCATATGACATAATTACCCAGAAAGCTGGTAGTAACAAGATTATCATCCATAGCCTAATGAGAACTGCTACAAGCAAGCATTTTAAGGAGAACATATGATCCAAAAAATACCAGTAACTTCTATATTTGGTACAGGCATTACCAGTACTGGGCAGAGAGATGAGAAACTGCATCGAAAATTAAACAAGCACTATAAGCAGGGAATCTTCAGTCACCTGCTGCTTGAGATCGTAGGGATCGGCGCCTTTCTCCTTCATGTCAGCAGTCTTGGCCGCCTCCTTCTCCACCTCCTTCTCGTAGGAGCGCAGCTCCTTCACGATCCTCTTGCACGTCGACGTCTTGATCTTTAGGTTCCTCAGCGTCGCCATCCTAAGATGCGACCAGGGGCAGATCTAGGTTAGCGGACCGGCACACCAAAAGTTTGTGGGTGTTAGTTTGGGTTTAAGTAAGTAATCACTGGATGAATGAAAAGCTCGTACCTCGAGATCCAATGAACAAGATCGCAGACGGGGTGGAGTCACGGCAGGGACGAAATATGGGTAGGTTGCAGCGAGGTAGGACGGGATCGGCGACGGCGGAGACGCGCGTGAGCGGCGAGGTGGGGTACAGGCCTGGAGTTGGGGACGCGGTCAGATTGGAGTCGCGTAGGTCAGAAAACGTTGAGGAAAGGTACCAGTCGGTGGTGGGGAAAAGTTTCTCCGGAGGTGGCCAGGTGGGTTTCGACTTTCGAGTGCCGAATGAATATCTTGCCCTCTGACGGCCTGGGCCCACACAGGCACACACAATGACGAAATCACCTCGTCCTTGTGCCTCTTCGATTTGGAGGACGGGCTCATGTAGCCCACTTTCTAAATGTTTTTGAATCAACATTTCGAAGTTTCAAATAATTCTGAGAAAAAAATCTTAGAAGCAGATAACGATGACTTCTAACTGTGTGAACAAAAAACAGTGCTGAATATTTTGTATTCTGGTTTGTGTAAACATGACAATTTTTCGGATAGATGGTGGACAGTGCAAAATTATAAAATCATCAGATTTGCCAGTATTTGTCATTTTTGTATTGAATACAAACTATTTTGTGCTGAGATTTTGCAGGACTGTAGAATGCGTCATTTGCAATCTAGGATTCTTTTGGGATTTTTTTTTTGAAACTTCAAAATGTCGATTTAGAAGGAAAAAAAAAGGACTCCATGGAACCTGTCCTCCAAAGCCATTTATCGTACTCGCTCCCCATTTCTATTTTCTTCTCCCACAGCGGTGAAGGCCCCGTCTCAAAAGAAATAGAAGAAATAAGAAAAGTGATTCGTTTGTGTCCAATATAAGTCAGTTCTATAAGTTACCAGCTATGTCTAAATCAATCGTGAAACTCATAAGTTAGGCTAATATAGTCCTTCGTCTTCCTCTTGATTGTTCATCTACAGTATGTTCCCAACTACAGTAGATTACTTGGCGACGAAACAGATCCACCGGAGTCCGGAGGCCTCGGAGAACTTTCTCACAATCGCATTGTACTCTATCTCCCACGGATGAGCTGACGCCTGGTCAAACTCCATCTCCCTGAATATGAACGCCTTTGAATGCACGCGATTTCAAATGCAATTTGCGTAATACTTTTAGCTCATTTTGCATCACAATATTGTTGCATGCAAATCTGTATAATGTAATGATAGTCAACACAGGCAGCAATAACAGATCTCATCACTGGTTTGCAACTAACCACGTTAGATTACGGTATACTTGACTGGTCAATCAAACTCTAAGATTCAAAAATACTGTAAACTGAAATACATATGGAGCTAGTAACATGCACTAGTAGTAAACTTGCAGTACATAAATACAGTATGTGGCAAGTTGTTCAACTTGTTTCAACGATTCAACCATTGACACCATTCTAAATTTCTATTGTTCATGCGGTTCTCACTCAATTGCTACACAGAAAATGGAATATCCGAAAGCAGGGACAAAGCTCTCGTCCTTGCACTACGGAACCTATAAAAAAGTTCATCAACACACCCCAAGGTTCCAGCAACGCATTAGAGGAGGTGTAAGAGAACCGTGCGGAGCACAGCGAAGCATCTCTCTTCTAAATTCTAATAATCCTAGCTAGGAATTAACAAATAACACAACAATATGGGGCATCTCTAATCTAGTTCTTCTTTCGAGTTTGGGCAAGTCGAATTGTGAGTTTGTGTGTGTTTTCAAGCGTAAGAGTAAAGATCTCTATTGGATTATTGCCATGGGTTCTTCTTTCCAGCCCCTTTGCGCACTGAACTTGCTTTTGAACTCTGCAGTTGAGAAGGAAAACATGCTTATAAGATTCAAAAGTACATGATTGCAGGCACGCTGTAGTGTTGTCTGACTTACGGATTTCAGTTTCAACTTTCCTCGGACCCTGTTCTTTTGCGGTTTCAGTTTGTAAATCCTAACCATCCAGTGGTGGGTTGTAAAAACCTGCATTAAGAAATATGGTACATGAACACACTGTGGCTTGCAGTCATGTGAAGGGGATAATTCCTTCCAAATGATTGGTGGGAAGTGTAACATCACTGTACCTCCTCAAAATGGGTCAGCTTAAACTGCTTCCTCCCTATTTCATATCTTCTCGCTCTATCAAATCCCTTACCATCAGTCTCAACAAATCTAGAAAAAAAGGAGAATGAATGTCAAAAAAAAAGAATTCATAATTGTGTTACTTGAACGTGGTATCCTAACTTCTTTTGCATTGACAGACCTGTAATAGCAAAGCTTGTACATGAGGCAATTCAGCATCGTTGGAGTGCCCTGGGCATCAACACGGTAGTTGCCATCCCTCTGTAGTAATAATATAGCATAATAATTCATAAGAAGTATGAAATTTCACATAGTTGACCGTGCTTTTCTTCCACAAGTAACTAGAATTCAAATAATGTTTCTGAGTTTGCTACCAAATGATATGCACGATCAGTTGCAAAAGGCAAGTTCACAACTCACAAGGTAATCCTGCTCCTTAATGTGAGGGAATTCACCACCTCCGATTCGAACCATCCAGAGGAACTTATTAATATCATCACTTGGGTAGCCAATAAGCCCTGAAAATGAAATCATCAGATTAAGGAGTCTGCATTCAGAAAGGACCTGTTTAAGATATCGTTATCTCTACAAATCCAAAATGCTATCAACCTCCAAAGACAACAAGCACATATTTGACATCTAAGGAATTGAAGATCTCCCATGCTGCTTTTTCTGGGGATGACATTGCTGTCCCAACTGTCGCTATGTGCGTATTATTCCAGGTATTATTGTCTACAATCACAGTCCTGTTGGCCATTGCAGTTGTCTGATAACCATAGTCCCACCATGATGCAACCTACAGTTGTCATTACCATCTTACTATCAGAATGATGCAATTCAAATGATAAGGATAGGTTTGAAGGAATTACTTTATCGTCTACTTCTGTGTTATGTCGCAGCCATGCATAAGCTTCACGGAAATCATCAAAAACATGTAACCCGTCTTGTGAACGAGATGTCAGCACAATTGAGGGTGCAGAGTATGCTTCTGCAGCTGCCCATACACAATGGACCTGCAAAATGGCATTGCTGACAGTCTTGCTCTAATGAGAATGCTGCTTCAATGGAGAACAGATTCCTTACCACATAAAGTCCACAAAGTATGATCAGAAACAGTATACCCATGGCAGATGCTTCGGAAGGCAGTACACAAAGCTTCTCCTCCTTTTCATGCCTAACAGAACTTCCTACCAATTCTTTATCCTTCCGTTTCTTCTCCGATGGTCTTTCCTTTGAAACATTTTCTGTTTTTACTTTTGTTATGTTCCCATTTTTCTTTGAATTTGTGACAGTGGCTGCAGTACTGGAACTCCCTGGAGCACTCTCCCCTGCCTTAAATTTGACAACATGCCAATACATCAGTAAACCTGCAGAACTAAATTTGGATAAGAAAAATAAATGAAGAAATAATCATACAGTAGGAAGGCCGTCATTTGATCGTGGGCGCTGAAATTTCATTGACCGTGTGAGGACGTTAAAAGCTTCTGATAGAGCAATCCCAGACAAAATGCATGCAGCAGGGGCGAGCACGAGCATAAGTCGTACCTAACGTTGCACTAATATCAATATCAACTGAGAAATAAACCAGTACAGTACTATAAATGTCTTTCTCAATGAAGACTTACCATTACCCCGGAGAAGTATACTGAAGTTACCAAGTACAGGACCAAAAATGAGCTTGCATCAGATAAAGGTAAGAAGCATGACTGCAAATTGTGTTGCAAAAAAATAATTATAACCATGCTAGAAACTAACTGAACTCCAGTTTTCAAAAACACATGAATGCTTACTATGATCCCAGCAGGAACTAAGAAGGCTAGCACATTGATATCCATAAAGTAAGAAGGCCAGGTAGGAGGTTGATGTTCGCTCACACTAGCAATAATAGGGATGTACTTGCTTGCATAGGTTCTGTCGGAAAGGAACAAAACAGAACAATTCAAGGTCATCTTATACAGAAACGGAAGAAGCATGAACTCATCATAACAGGAACTAGAATTATGTCCGCCCTGTTGCTAGTCGGTAATAGAAACCAGTTCTTTTGTACCAATGTAGAAACCTAGAGCAGTACATCTCTTAAGCAACCTTAAATACAGAGGAAAGGTGGTTCTAATTTAAAATTTGTTGACAAGAGACAGGGCTTAGTTATTAATGAAACAAAACAAAAAAAACAAGCGTAGCACCAAAAAAAATTGATGAGAACTTACGGGTCAAGTAGACTCAAACTGCGCCCACTCCAACCTTTTGTTGGGCTAGATGCCACCAATGCAACAAGTATAGCTACTACAGCGAAACAAAGGGCTCTGCACGAATCCTTGGTATCAGAATGGGTACCAAAAACCTGCTTTGTTTTAACTTATGAGAAATAAATGGTTCTTCAGAAACTTACAAACCAACTGTTAGTACAAATGTCATGGCTACTTTGAACAGCCGAGGAGATAAAAGTCCTTTGATGTAATAGACGAGAGCAACCACATGGAGGATTATAAACACCTGGAATTCAAATATCACTTTCAGATATGAAGAGGAAGCGAATATCCATTTTCAACAGTCATGCAAAAAATTGGGTGAATTTAAGGGGAAAAATGAACACTTGTGTAGATAATTAGTTAGTGTACCAGAAACGATGCAAAATGCTCTGATGTCAATACTGCATTAAAACCAACCACAGGTACCAATGCTGCCAGAAGTGTTCCCAATACGACCTGCATGGTGCTGATTCTTATAACCAGAATTTGTGCTATTCATTTGTGCATAATCAATTGGTAAGGCACTAGACATATGGACTTACAAGGGGAGAATAAGCTATGTAAAGTCGTGAAGAGTAATGACCAGTTACAATACACAAGAGAACATGCATTGGGATAAGGTTGACGATGAATGTGTAGCCTCCCCATGAACAGACCTGAAAAGCATAAATGCACTGAAATTTGAAGAATTTGCTGTATCTTGTAGCTATTCCAAGATTGTCGAAGAAAAAGTTACCATGTAAAAGTAGGAGAGAGCATTGAGCGTCGCATAAAAGAGTGATCCCGTGTTTAGCGTCTGCATAGTCATTTTAAATTATCTTCTGAATGTATAAAGAGAAGGGAAAAAGAACCAGGACTAAAATGCTAAGGACACTTTGAGAGCCTAACCTTCACATATAGATAAAATGTGAATATTAAAGCAAATATGGCTACAGCTTCGTTATCGTAGCTGCCTGCGACAGATCTTGAAATGTATGAGGGGACCTGTGTAGTGGGAGGAAATCATGAAAAGATAAATAGGTTTTCGATCAAGTGCTATTCACAAGGTAGGATATAAGGAAGTAATAGTAGTAGTAGGTAGGCATATATAAATAGATAGAAAGACAGTCTCATGTGGCAGATCTCAATTAAATGAGAGAAACCCAGCCTCTACCACATTGGCCCATACAAGCAATTACCATTAGTTCATACTAGCATTTTCTTTGTTTTCCTGTTTTTTGTGAGAAATAGTGGGATTTTCAGTGAGGGAAACTTCAACCGCCATAATTCAGAAGGACTCCAGTTCCCAGCTTTGGGCTCCACAGTCCCTATTTTTCAGATTTCACCAGCGCATTTTAAGACCTTGACTTTTTGACAGGGACGTTTTGGTTACTTGGCTCTGAGTTTTAGTTCCATAATGGTTCTTTTGATTCAACAACTGCAAGATCTATCTGACTTTTCAAGTTTTTTACTAGCACATAAAAATGGGCTGGAGCGCAAATCAGAGGACTAAAATATGCCTCCTTTGTTTGGAAACGCCAAACTCAACTCCTAAACATTGACCAGTCGAGAAGTGATTTGAAAGTGTTTTTGAACAGAGGTTATTGAGGATAACCTACCAAAGAACGAGTTGGGATTGAAACAAGTTACTCGTGTAGGAAGAATGAAAAACACTCATGCAAAAGCTTTAGCAGATACAGCTGGAGATATGGAAGCATTTTTTTACAAAGCTAACAGAAATACATCCCATCGAATTATCCACATTATCTGTTTTCATTTTACGCAGAAATGAATGTAAGACCGGTCTTTACCTATATTTTCCCATTTGAATTCACAGCAAAGTATCAATATGCAATAATTAACAACAAGGTACGAAATCAGAAATATAAACCAGGTAAGCATATTGAGGAACTTAATTTTCTCATAGCCAAACTGAGTAGTCCATCCATGATAGAAAATACAAAAAGAAACGGATCATACCATTGCTAAGATAGTTGCTGCCATTAAACCAGCCCCATGACCCTTGGCTTCCTGGAAGGGAAATTACATAGTTACTAAAGAATAGCTGTGGTTGCAGAACTGGTGCAAGCACATGAGATTCTATATCAAGGAAACAACCTTTGTCAACAGATAAGTTGCCCAGGAAGCATATGCCGAAAAGATTGGAGCAGTGAACACGCAGACGGTCTCCACCGACAATGGGATGTTGATGGAGTTTAGCAACCTATACCAACCAAGCACTTCAGTTTTTCAAAGCTATCCAACAACACATTCCTCCATGTTATGTTATGAAGTGTTTTACATACCACCATATAGTGCCAGCCGTCAGTGTCAAACCAGGATAGACAGTGCCACCAATAACACGTCCAAGAGGGTACCTGATACAAATATAACATTAAGAGAACAGCGCACAAACATAACAGATTCTGAACGATTTCTGTGTCCATTGACCGTACCATGTTCGGTCGTCAAACCAGTTCCAGAACTCGTAGATTCCCCTCTCTGACAAATACTGAGACAAGGCAGGGAAACATAATAATGGATTAAAATATATAATGGGCAGCCATACTGCTTTGGAAAAAACATGTCAGGTACTACTAGTATGAAAATCTAAACAGCAAGTTACACACAAGAAAATATGACACATCTCAAGTCCCAATTTATCTATCCACCTTCCTAGAGGCGTAATTTCCAGAACTCTGTTTGTTTGCCTCTAATCCCAAGACACTCCGAACAGCATAGCAATGCAACCTCTTACGCTGTGAGCTCAACTGCACATGCTTTATTTGCTTTCGCGATGAACAGTGAGCAGCAACCGTGAGGCGCTGCAGAAACGAACCTGGGTGACGCGGTAGTTGAAGTAGGGATCGAACTCGTGGATCACGCTCTCGTACTTGATCACCTGAGGCACGCCACCAAGGGAATATGTGAGGCAGGCGCAGCGTTCGGAAATGTTGATCCGCGGTAGGATCTAGAGGAATGCTTGAACGGATCTTACGGAGAAGAGACGGATCGAGAAGGCGAGGACGCCGATAAGGAGGAGCGTGAAAGCACACAGCAAGCCGCCGGAGGCCTTCCGGAGTCGGTCGCCGTCGCTGGTCGCCGTGGAGGCCTCGAGCTCCGCCATTGCGGCTCAGCAGAGCAGTGGAGTGGAGTTGGGGCCTTGGGGGCGGATGAAGTATTTGCTTTGCTGTATATGTACCCTGCCCTGACTGAACTGAAGCAGTGAAGTTCAGGATTTGGAGCGATTCATTTACACTGGTTATTTTTAGAAACGCCGACCAAAATATGGATTCCATGTTGACTACAGAACGTCGGTCAGACGCCACCAAGAACTTCCACTGAAGCATAGACGGATCCACCGTACCTATAGCCCGGACGGCCGCCCGGGCTTGCCGGCCGCGTCATGCCTTGTATTCTATGTTTTTTACATAATTTTGTTGAAAAAATTAGGGTCATATACATGTCTGTCCAGGCTTTAAGAAATTTTCGCGTCTGCCATTGCACTGAAGCATAGGATGTCTAGTGACTCTAGTCTAGTCTCTTTCAGTCCAGTGACATAGTAACTCATGAGTTTTTTTTTCAATAATAGGCACAAAGTGCCCGGCCTAGAGGTTCACCAACATAGTCAATACAACATGCTGCGGCATTTTAGCCAAAGAAATCCTACATTATGAGTTCACGGGCGACAAACTACGGGGTTGGCCTTCTCCAAAACAGACTGAATAGATAGCAGAGAAAGGTCAAGCTTTAACATTAGGCGCCATTTCTAGAGCATCTCCACTCGTCGGAGGGTCTAGGCTAAAATTTGGCGAATTTTTTCGTTGGATTGGACGAACGTTTGGCCACCGGAAGGGGTGGAGGGCGCCAACTCCCAGCCACAACCTCGGCTGCACGCCTCTGTGATCGGCGATTTCGGCAAAATTTGACTAAATTCGACACAAATTAACCCAATTTTCATGCAAGATACAACTCGGCAAATTTATACACAAGATTTTCACATTTCGGCAAAAAATTTAAGCACAAGAATAATTCGGCCAAATTTGACACAAATTAACCCAATTTTCATGCAAGACACAACTCAGCCAATTTACACACAAGATTTTCACAGTTCGGCCAAATTTTCAAACACAAGAACAATTCAGCCAATTTATCACATAGTTCGGCGCACAAAATAAGTTCGGCACACACATAGTAAATAATTTAACAAGTTTTTGAACACAAGAATACCTCAAACTAGGTTTTGCCTTTGAGCATCCACAAGTGCTCCACTAGATCATCCTGCAGTTATTGATGCGCATGCGGGTTTCGGATCTCTTGACGCATAGCAACAAATTCAGCTCATGATGATGGCTCTTTGATTAGGCTCTGCAAGAGGACCCTGCCTAAAACCAGGTTGCGCCGGATCACTGTCATCATCAAGCACTGGCTCATCCCTCTCGTTCTATCATGTTGTGCAAGATCACACAGGCATTCATCACCTTCCACATTTTCTCTTGCGACCAGGTCAGAGCGGGAAACCGGACAACTGCAAATTGAGTTTGGAGCACACTAAATGCCCGCTCGACATCCTTCCTACAAGCTTCTTGTTCCTTGACAAAGTTGGCTTGTTTGTCGATCAGAGGGTTTGAGAGAGTCTTCACAAATATTGACCATATTGGGTAGATCCCATCTGCCAAGTAGTATCCCTTATTGTAGTGGTGGCCATGGATCACATAGTCCATCGGAGGCATGGCCATCAACAAGCTTGGAGAAGACAGGAGAGCACTGCAGGATATTGATGTCGTCGTTGGATCCTGCCATGATAAAGAGTGTCAAATCCAGAGATCTTGTGTAGCCACTGCCTCAAGTGCCACACTACAACCTCTTTTATGGCCTTTGTACATTCTCTGCCAAGCAAACGGACAGTGCTTGCAGTCGATACTTCCAAGCATCCCAGGGAATCCTCTTGCTTCATTGATTACAAGGATTCGAGCAGTGTCTTCAACATTGAGTGATCTCAGATATTTTGGCCCAAACACTATAATTACTGTCCTGCAAAACCTGTACAAAACAATCAATGGCAGTGGACTTGGCCATGCGGAGATAATCATCTTGTCTGTCACCGGGAGCTCCGTATGCCAGTATTCTCATGGCCACCATGCACTTCTGTAGCAAGGAAAATCCCACCATGCCGGTGTCATTGTTCTTGCATCTGAAATTGTTGACGAAGTCCTGGAGGGCATACACAATCTTGAGGAAGAGGTCCCGGCCCATCCTGAATCGGCACCGAAACGCTGCTGATACGCCCAATTTGCATCACCTTTCTATATCATAATTTACCTTTATTCATTGATATTTGTCTTATTATGAGGTATTACTTATGGCTTTTCATATGTTTATGCAGGTTAGATGATTCTTGAAGGATGGACTGTTGGAGTCTGGATTCTGATGAAAAAGAAGGCGTTTCGGTGCAATTTCGCGAAGATCAGAAAAATACCAGAAAAATATGGAAACATATTATTTCTCCAGAAGACGAAGGAACCCAGAAGGAGGGACGAAGATGGGCCTTAGGGGGCCCACACCCCCTGACCCCGCGCCTAGGGCAGGTGTGGCCCACCTGCCCGGCCTCCGACTCCGCCCCTTTGCCTATATCTTCCCTACGGAACCCTAACACCAGGGGAGAGACCGCAGATAGATTTCCATCGCCTCTAGGGGGCGGAAAACACCGAGAGAGAAAGATCTCTCCGATAGACAGATTTCTGCCGGGGGAATTCCTTCCCGGAGAGGGGAGACCGTCGTCATCAACACCGTCACCAAGCTAGGCTTCATCGGGATCATCATCATCATCCACACCATCATATCCACCAGCACCATCACCACCACTCCGTCCCGCTATAACAATTGTGTTGGATATTACTTTAGTTCTTAGGGGAAACTTTCCCGGTGTTGATTACTATTGTAGTTGATGCTTGTGAGTGAAACCATTGGATTATTGTTTATGTTCAGATTATTATCCATTACCATATCATCTTTGATCTTGATCCATATGATGTCTTGTGAGTAGTTCGTTTAGTTCTTGAGGACACGGGAGAAGTCATGTTGTTAGTAATGAATCTGTGATGAGTTATTATTCAATGGTTTAGTATTTAAGTTGTGGTGCTATTCTTCTAGTGGTGTCATGTGAACGTTGACTACATGATACTTCACCATTTATGGGCCTAGAGGAATGCATTGTGTATTTGGCTACTAATTATGGGGTTGCTAGAGTGACAGAAACCTGAACCCCCGTTAGGACACCTTTGCACAAGGGAGTGTAGGATCTCAGATTTTAAGGTTGTGGTTAGATTTATATCTTAATTACTTTCCTGTAGTTACGGATGTTTGCAGGGGGTTTAATCACAAGTATGTATTAGTCCTAGGAAGGGCGATATGTTAGCACATGTTCACCCACACAACACTTACAAACACCAAAGAAGAGTACTCAGCTATTTGAAGCGAAAGCACTTGACAGAATTCCCATGTGTCCTCGAGAACGTTTGGTCCTTATAAGTATTTCCACCGGCTTGTCCTTTGCTAAGAAAGGATTGGGCCACTTGCTCCGTTTGTTAGTTACTTCTGTTACTTGCTCTTTGCTTTGTTGCCTTGTCAAAAAACCGCTAAAAATCTGTTTGCTAAGTATTCACAGGGATTTCCTGCTCCATACCACTATTCAGCACCTTCTGCTCCTCGTTGGGATCGACACTCCTATTTATAGAAAGTACTACGATACACCCCTTATACTTGTGGGTCGTCAAGACTATTTTCTGGCGCCGTTTCTGGGGAGCGAAGCTCTATTGAAGAGTGGAACTGGTAAGGGAAACTTTTACTATGAGTATTGCTTTTGTTACTGCTTGTTACTTTGTTTCCAATATGGATAACCCACTTGGTTTTCTATTTGGGAAAGTACTACCACTGCTATGGTAGTAGATGAACCACCTCCTGTTGAGATAGATCCTTTTAAGATACCTACAAGTATTGTTAATCATGTTATGGATAATTATTATTTTGGGGATGGAACTCTCCATCCTGGTGATCACTTGCTTTTTATCCATGAATTATGCGGGTTGTTTAAGTGTGCAGGTATCACAACTGAACAGGTGAAAAAGAAGAAGTTATTCTCCATATCCTTGAAAGGAAGAGCTGAAGCATGGTATAAGCTGCTGAAGAATGGACAATCCATGAAATAGGAGGAGATGGCATCTCTCTTTTACTCTAAATTTTATTCTCCCAGTGAAATCCATAAGGATAGAAGTCTTATATATAACTTTTGTCCTCTTGATGGAGAGAGTACAACTCAAGCTTGGGGGAGACTGAAGTTACTAATGCTTAAATGTCCTATTCATGAACTCCCTAACAATATTATTCTCAATAACTTTTATGCTAGGCTTTCTCTTCATGATAAAGATTTACTAGATGCTTCTTGTGCTGGATCATTCACACGTATGAAGGAAGAAGCTAAATGGGATCTTCTAGACCGTATTCAAGAGAACACTGAAGATTGGGAGAATGACAAAGTAAGAAAGTTAGGTATAAACTATGATTATGAATGCATTAAATCTTTTATGGGAACTGATAACTTCCGTGATATTCGCAATGAGTTTGGTCTTGATTCCCAAAGTATTGCCAAATGTTTTAAGGCCGTTGCCTCTTACATAGAAATCCCCAAGAAGAAGTGGAATAAGTACCATGCTCCATATAAAGATGTTATTCATGTTCCAGTTAGAAGTACTCAAGATTGTACTACTAATCATATTGTGCATGAACCTCATGTTGCGAAAATGCCTTTCCCAGCTAAGTTAAAGGAGTATTCTATGATTATTAGTGCAAATAACAAAGGTACAATGAAAACTGTGGAGCCTGGTAAGCAATTGGATATTGAACCTATGGTAGCTATTGTGAAAGACACTGTCACAAGAAATATAGAGTATGAGCACATTGTCTTTTGTGAAGATGCCTCTAATATTATCTCTCATCCTGGTAAGGCTATAAAAGCTAGTGTTCCTGTGCTTTCTGTTAAAATTGGTGATCATTGCTACTATGGTTTATGTGATATTGGTGCTAGTTCTAGTACTATTCCTTATGAGCTTTACAGGGAAATTATGCATGAGATTGGTCCTTGTGAGCTAGAGGACATTGATGTGGTTATCCATCTTGCTAATAAGGAAACCATTTTCCCCATTGGCATTGTAAGAGATGTGGAGGTTCTCTGTGGTAAGATCAAACATCCTGCTAATTTTCTAGTGCTTAATTCAGCAGCTAGCAAAACTTGTCCTATCATTTTTTGTAGACCTTTCTTGAACACTTATGGAGCTATTATTGATTGTAAGAAGGAAAAAGTTTTAACTAAATTTGATGGAGATTCTTATGAGTTTAACTTTTCCAAATTTGCTAAATCTCCTTGTGAAAATAGCTTGCCTGATAAAGATTTTAGGATGGAACAACTTGCTTCTATTGATCCAGTCTATGACCTTGGACCTCTTTTTGGTGACAGTAAGTATGCTTACTCAGATGATAAAGTTGTTGCCAGTGACAGTTATATTGTCAACTTTATTCAAAGTGCTACTGAAAGTTATTTTGAGAGAGGGAAACATGGTTTTATGCATCTCAATGATGTTAAGTTTCCCCGTTTTATGTTGAAAGCTTTGAAGTTGCATCTGTTTTGTCTTCCTATGCTTGTGGCTTTTTGTTTCAACAATTCTTTTTCTCATGATACCCCCATGCATAGGAAGTGGGTTAGACTCAAGTGTGTTGGTTATTTGCGTCTTGATGCTCTCTTTCATTTCAGATATATATATATATATATCCTATGTGAGCATCTTTGGAAGTTTCAAGCCTAACTTAAAGGCATTAAAGAAAAGTACTTGTTGGGAGATAACCCAAGAGTTTTGTCGAGTCTTGGAAGTTATTACTTCGGTAATAACGGCTCCTTATCCTTTTTGTTTTGGTTTTTGTGTCAAGTTCAACTACTTTTGTGAAGTAGAGGAGTTGTGAAAAGTGGTTATCCTGGGACAAATTTTGGTGCTGTATTGTAAAAATTAGTGAGTACTTCGGATGGAGCTGCATTTTTCTGAGATTGTTCTCCAAGTTGTTACCCAACTTTCATCAGTTCTGCACTTTTTGATTTGAGCAACAGAAGGTCTTTGAAAAAATCAATCTTTACCCGCTGGTCTATTTTGACAGATTTTTGCCTTCATTTGCATTTGCCTCTTACAGAAGCTTTTGTTTTTATGGGTTTTAAGTTCAAGTGTGTACCCAAAGGGTTATTGTTTTTTCTTACACTAATGTTGTCATTGAGTTTGTGCAGGGGTTTTGTATGAAGGAAATTTTCAGGAGAAAGAGAAAAGGAATCTGCAGAGTTTGTCTTTGATTAGGTAAAAGTGGTGAAAACAGAAGGTTCGTGAAACCCCAACATTTTTATATTTTTGATGTTTTTAATACATAAGGAATACTACGAGACGGAACTGAAGAGGAAACAGAGTCCGGGGTGGACAGACCCACCCCAGGCACGGGCCCAGCCTGGCCGCGCCTGGAGGGGGTGTGCCACCCTCGAACTCCGTCTCCGCATCGTTTCCATGTCAAAACCTCCCTTATACATTGAAACTTCATAATATATACCCCCCGGGTTCCCCGAGGTTCTTGCGTCGTGTTCTCGTCGTGTTTTCGTTTCGATCTGTTTTTAGCAGGAAAGTTCTCAGATTTGGAACCTCATTGTCTTCCTCTGGATCACCCACGAAAGATTCCTCTACGGAAGTCCTCAAACCGTACATGTATGAGTTGAGGATTCATCCCAAAGAGTTGATTCTCAAGGAGGGGAAGGTACAGATGAAAGAAGTTCAAGGGCCTAAAGGAGAAGGCAGACTGGAAGATAGGATGGAAGCGTTGGAATAAGAAGTTTTCAGATACAAGAAGATGGCGGAACACAAAGTGGATATTATTCACAAGATAAGTTCAGAACTCATCACCAAGCACGAGGGGGAAGTTACTAAGCTTCGAGAAGATATCTTCTCACTTCATCAGACCACCAATCAATTGCAAGCACAACTCTACGACATACAGAATCAAAACTGTATGAGGCTAGATTTGATTGCATAAGCTCTGTTGCTAGTTTCAGGATTGCAGAGACAAGGACATCCTTTTTGGATGGGGAACCATTGCCTTGGAAGTTTTATGATGACAAGAGAACACCACCACCACCGAGGGAGTAATTCGTCATCAGGTTTGGCATCCCCTTGGCTTGTTCAAAGCTTGGGGGAGTGTCACGGTATCACCATCATTATCTTTTATCTTTTACCTTTTTAGTGGATTCATATCTATGGTAGAGGGGTTATCTTATAGTTCGGTTTGCATGTGGAAGTATCTCTCCTTTAGTTGATTACCTATGTATCCCTTGGTGTGAGTGCCTTTATTGGATTATTAATGAGAAGTCTCATATTTTACTTTTTGCACTTCTTATTTTTAGTTTACAATCTCTACTATATGATGGATCTTGTTGATCAGTATTGGCACAACTTTGGGATCATCAAGTGGATCTAAATTGGTTTTGGCAAACCGAGTTCTGGTCAGTAGCATTACTATGAAAGAGAAAAAGAAAGAAAGAGCTTACAGGTATTTGGTATCATTTATTTTCTGTCTTGTTGGTTCATAAGCTTAGTATTCTTTATTTAAGATTCTTTTGTGTCTTCGAGGAAGATTGCATGTTTGGCTTTATTACTTGTATGTTTGCTTGTTTCTTTCAACTCTCTTGCTTGCTGAAAGAGCATTCTTCTATCCCTCTGATTTTGATGATTGATAACAATACACTTATCGTTTTAACCATGTACTAAGTTTTTCACAGGATTGATAAAAGAAGGCACAAGTCATGGCACAACATTTCCCCTTGCAAAATACTTCAGTATCAACCGGTGGTACCGGACCTGCAAGCGGTACTACCGCTTGACACCGGTACTACCGGTTCCAGTACCGCTTGGCACTGATCAAAAGAGAGTAGGGTGCATGCTGGTCAGTACCCACCGGTACCAGGGAGCGGCACTACCGCTCCAACCGGTAGTACCGCTTGGTACAAGCGGTACTACCGCTTAGGGCAGTCATACCGCTCGTCAGTACCGGTGCATACTGACTAGCACCCACCCCTCCCCGTTTTGGTCAGTACCAAACGGTACTTGGGACCGGTACTACCGCTTGAACCGGTAGTACCGCTTCGCATTTCCGGTACTACCGCTTGGGGGTAGTACCGCAAGGGAGTACCGCCCAAAGACTGAAGAACAGAGGCTCCTCCGGTACCTGGTCCGGTACTGGACCGGTAGTACCGCTTGCAAGCGGTACTACCGCTTGTAGTACTGGTACTACCGGTCATTTATTGCTCCAACGGCCATGTATTTCGTGGAGGGGTATAAATACCCCTCCACCTACCTTGGGACAAATTGCTCAGCACATTAAAGTCCTTGCCCACCATTGGAGTCCATTGGAGCCACTCAAATCTCAAGATCTCCTCATCCAACCACTCAAAGTCCTTGATCTTTGGAGAATCGAAGGAGGAGACCCCGATCTACTACTTCACCAAAAGAGATCTTCATTTCCCCCTCATTTCATTGAGGGCCCTTTGCTCTAGTGTTTTGTTGGAAACCCTAGCTCTTGTTTTTGTTCTTACAAGCTTGTCTTTGATTGCTTTGACAGCTTGCTTGTATTTGGGAGCCTCCAATTGAGTTGTGGATGTGTGCCCCAAACCTGTAACGGTGCCGGCTTCCACCTTGAAGGTTGCCGATATAGTGGAAGGTGAATCGATCCCGTTGGGGTGAGATTCATCGGAGAACAAGGGAGGCCTCTTGTGGCGTTGGTGGTTTGAAACCACCCCCTCTCCAAACGTAGACGTACTTCCCCTCAAAAGGAAGGAACTAAGGGAAACATATCCTTGTGTCTCCGCGTCCACTTTTCGGTTACTTCTATCCTTTACCGCACCTTACTTACTTGCTTCTACTTTGTGTTGTGTTAGCTCGTGCTTGTTTGTCATATAGGCAAATTCACCTTAGTTGCATTATCTAGAGAATTTACCTTATTGTCAAACCTTAATTTGAAAAACAAGAAAATTTGAAGTAGCACCTATTCACCCCCCCCCCCTCTAGGTGCCCATATGATCCTTTCACTTGCTATCCAGCCTTGCTAGCCAAAAACTTGTTTTGAGAAGGCATACTTCTCATGTTTCCAAAATCGTTTGAACCCAAAACTCTTGCCACTAGTTTCCACCATATCTACCTAGTAGTTTTTGATATTCCTAGCAAATTCTCAAGCTTCATCTACCTTTTAAATTAAAAAGTATTTTGTTATGTGAAAACTAGTTAGTAAAGCTCTCACGAACTTGATGTCACACTTTATTTACTTGCCCCTAATAGACTTGAACCATTGTGAACATCAAAGTTGTATATGCTTACATCTATACATTGGGATTAGCAGAACCGTGCTGTCACGGGGAACGTTTTCAACATTGCACTTGTACTCTGTACACAGTTGATATCATGCTCTTTTGTCTATGGATGTCAACGGTGTGAAATAAAGAGGGAACTTGTAAGTCCGTGGAGTTTGTATTTTGTGTTAGAGAAACGCCTGGGCCTCTAGCCTAAGCCATACTTAATCATGGTGGAAACTTGCAGCATCACCATAGTGAGTCATCTATGAAGCATCCTCAATAAAAAGCTATACACATAGTAAATAAAAAGATCGCTGAGATGTTTATTGTGCTTGCCTTGTTATTTTGGTTATAGGAAAGCTCTTGTACCATGTGCAAGGGGTACCCCGTTGGCGGTTCTCAATGATATGCAAATACTTACAATGACAAGAACTTACCTAGGCCCAAAGTTGAGTATGCATGAGGAGTGGCCCTCATATTCAACGAACATGAGATTGCCAACTTATATTTTGTTAAGAATATACTCCATCTTTGTTCACTTTAACCTTAATCATCTCAAGATGCTTATGATAGGGGTAATAAGGGCTCAAAGCTAGTAAGTACCATAATCTTTTGGAAGCTCTTTATGACTTGTAATCCCTGCTACCCTCTAAGAAGGGACCTTTAGTGGAAGGTGAATCGATCCCGTTGGGGTGAGATTCATCGGAGAACAAGGGAGGCCTCTCGTGGCGTTGGTGGTTTGAAACCACCCCCTCTCCAAACGTAGACGTACTTCCCCTCAAAAGGAAGGAACTACGGGAAACATATCCTTGTGTCTCCGCGTCCACTTTTCGGTTACTTCTATCCTTTACCGCACCTTACTTACTTGCTTCTACTTTGTGTTGTGTTAGCTCGTGCTTGTTTGTCATATAGGCAAATTCACCTTAGTTGCATTATCTAGAGAATTTACCTTATTGTCAAACCTTAATTTTAAAAAGAAGAAAATTTGAAGTAGCACCTATTCACCCCCCCCTCTAGGTGCCCATACGATCCTTTCAATTGGTATCAGAGCCTCGGCTCTTTATTCGGGCTTTACCGCCTAAGAGAATATGGGTAGCCAAGATGGGGATGGTGGTAGTGAGTCAACCCCGGTGACCATGGAAGATCTCAGAAACTTGGAAACAATATTGAGCTCTTCCTTGGTCAACGAAGTCAAGAAGATGCTTGAGCAACTTCTTAAAGACAAAGATGGCTCATCACCCCCATCTCCTCTAGAGGAACTACCATCCATACCTAAAGGGAATACTCCGGTATCCCCCGAAGGTATGGTGGTAGGGGATAAACTAGACAATGCTAATTCCTCCACACGACTTGATGGGGGGGAAAGGCGAGAACCGTGATTCTTGGTACTCTCCCGATCCTCCCATCCCTCACCCTCATGTGTACAATAGAGGTGACCCACCTAAGCTAGAAGAGTCTGCTACTTTTGCTCAATGGCAATCACTAATGAGAACTCATATGCGCAGCTCATGCATTAAACTATGGAACATCATCGAGCATGGACTCTTTATTGGGGATCCAAACAACTTGACAAGAAGAGAGGTTGTCAATAGTCAACTCAATGCCACTGCTTTGCATATGATTCAACAAGGATTGGGAACAAAGGATTATCCACACATTGAGCACTTTAGCATTGCCAAGGAAGCTTGGGATGCTCTCACTGTGTTGTTTGTTGGAAATGAGAGTATGAGGAGGAACATATATGATGCTCTAAGCAATGAAGCCGAAGGTTTCTACATGAAAGAAGGTGAAGATCACGAAGACATGTATCGAAGGCTCAAGACCACCGCCACCGCTTTTAGAAATGTGGGTGCCTCACATGTGGATGATGCATGGATAAAAAGGAAATATGTGAGTGCACTCATGCCTTTTGAGCCCACCGACTTGAAGAGCTTACAAGGTAGACACAACTATCATCTCATGACCTCAAATGAAGTTATGCATGAGATGGCCGCTTTCAAGGTCGCCGCCAAGAATGCCAAAGATGCCCGTGCTCGTGCCCTCGGTATGAGCAATGTGGTAAATGTTGCTTTGAAGGCCAAAGTTGTGGACTTTGAAGAAGAAGATGATAGTGATGAAGGCCTCCCCTTGGACCATCTCGATGACGTCAAGATTGCTCATAGTCAATACATGGCTTTCTATGCAAAGAACTTTTGGAAGAACCCCGCCAAGGCCAAGATGGAAATGCAACGAAGAAGCAATCCAAATGGGAAAAGAGAGAATACCACTAGGTTGAGAACTTTCTTTAACTGTGGTGACCGCTATCACTTTGTGGCAAGCTGTCCCTATGAGAAGAGAGAGGATTATGGTGGTAAGCTAGTGTTGAAGAAGACCCTCAAGGAACCTGACAAGAAACCCTTCATCAAGAAGAATCCCGTCAACAAGAAGTCGGGAGAAATTGTTTTGATCACTCATGAAGAATACTCCTCCGACAATGAAGATGATGAAGATGAGGAAGATGAAACTTCGCATGGTGTGGCTGCTCTAGCCACCACCTCTACTCCGACACTCTCACTCTTCGATTCTCCAAATGAGAACTCTTCCTCCAAGAACGTCACTTGCCTTATGGCAAGAGGAACGGAGGTATCATCATCATCCCACTCTACTCAATTAGATAATGATGAATGTGATGATGAAATGTCTCTTGATGTTAAAAAGGAATTAATTGCCTTTGATGAGTTCATGACTAACCTAGAAGGTGATGCTAAGCTACATTTTGGGAACATCTTAGATCAACTCTCCCATACTCAAGAGCTTCTAGATGTTAGATGTAAACTTGGGCATGAACACATGATTGAACTAGAGGCTTTGAGCAATGCTCTAGAAGAAGAACAAGAGACTAGGTTGTCTCTTGAGTCAAAGCTTGAAGGGCTTGATGAGGCCAATGACATCATTGTTAACAAACTCATCAAAGAGCGTGATCATGCTATTGCTAAATACAAACGTGCTAAAAAGGACAAGATTGAGTTTGGTGTGGTTCATGAAAAACTTGCCGAGGATTTTAGCTTGCTCAACAAGGCCCACAAGGTCTTGGAGAGTGAACTCTTGTCACTCACAAAGTCCCATGAAACACTTCAAACTCAATTGGCCAATATTCCTTCACCTAGTAACTTCATTCCATCTAGTAGCATAACCATCCTTGAAGAGAATGCTAGGTTGAAGGGGTAGCTTGCGAAGGCCACATTTCCACAAGGCAATAAGTCTATTGATGATCTATTGAGCAAGCAAAGGCGTAGTGGTGATAAAGGGGGCATTGGTTTTGTCTCCAAAACAAAGAAGAAGAACAACAAGAAGAAGTACATATCCGCACAAGTGACCAATAAGACCCTTGTGGAGTGTAAGACCACAAGTGGTAAAACCATGTCCCATGATGACTTTGCGGGTAGTGCTAACCCTCACTATGTTCTAATGCGTGATTACTATGGTGATGTGTATGCACAATATGTTGGTCCTTATGATGGTTATATTGCTTGGTCTATTTGGGTTCCCAAGACCCTTGTTGCTAACAAAAGAGGACCCATTGAAAAATGGGTACCTAAAAATTAGCTTGATCTTTTGTAGACCTATGCTTCCGGAGGTTCAAAATGGGTGATCGATAGTGGTTGCACTAGTCATATGACCGAAAGCTCGTCTATTGTCAAGGACTTGGTGCCAAATGAAGATCAAATCACCGTCACATATGCCGACAAGTCAAAATCTACGGTAATGGGTTTCGGCAAGGTTGTGGTGGCTCACGACATTACACTCGTGAACGTCATGCTTGTTGAAACCCTTGGATACAACTTACTTTCTGTCCGTGCTCTTGGAAAGATGGGTTTTGCCGTCTTTATTGATAATGATATTGTGGTCCTCATGTGGAGCAAGTCTCTCAAGGTCGCTTTCGTTGGGTACGTCGAAAATGACTTGTATGTGGTGGACTTTTCGGGGCAAGCCACTGCAGGTCCGATGTGCCTATAGAAAGGCCGATGTGGGTTGGCTATGGCACCGCCGACTAGCCCATGTCAATATGAGAACTTTGCAAAGTCTTCATAAAGAGGGCCATATTGTTGGACTAAAAGAAAATGTTTCCTTTGCCAAAGATCGTGTTTGCAGGGCATGTGTTCTAGGGAAGATGCATGACGCTCCTCATAAGCCCACAAACCAAATCAAGTCTAACAAGATCTTGGAACTCCTTCATGTGGACCTATTTGGTCCTCCATCTCATGCAAGTCTTGGTGGGAAGAAATAATGTTTGGTGATTGTTGACGATTTCTCAAGATACTCTTGGGTTTATTTCTTCAATTTGAAGAGTGAGACTCAAGAGACTTTTATCGACTTCATCAACTTGGTTCAACGGCAATACAATGTTCCCGTGTTGATTATAAGAAGTGACAACGGCACCGAGTTCAAGAACTACACCTTGAATGACTTTCTTAGTGATGAGGGGATTAAACATCAATATTCCGCAGCATACACCCCTCAACAAAATGGTGTGGCTGAAAGGAAGAACCGGACTCTTATTGAGATGGCTAGGACCATGTTGGCGGAGTTTAAATCTCCATACAACTTCTGGGCCGAAGCCGTCTCCACCGCTTGCCATGCTTCGAACCGGCTCTACCTCCGCAAGAAAATCAACAAGACTCCATATGAGATACTTACCGGTAACAAACCCAACATATCTTATTTCCGGGTGTTCGGTTGTAAGTGTTTCTATCTCATCAAAGGTGTTCGTTTGTCTAAATTCGAATCTAAAGCATTAGAGGGTATTTTTGTTGGCTATGGTCTCGAATCTCACACTTATAGAATCTATGACAAGCTCTCCGGAGTCGTCATAGAATCTTGTAGTGTGACCTTTGAAGAATATGATGGCCCCCAAGGGGGGCGTGTTGATGCTTGTGATGCAGATGATGAAATGCCTCAGGATGCCATAGGAAGAATGGGTGTGGGTTATATCCGCCCCATTGAGGAACCCCTTATGGTGGATCGAGAAGAACTATGCTCCACTCAAGTGGAGCCCTCATCTTCACAACCTCAACATGCTCCATCTACCGCGGAGGACATTGACTCAAGCCAAAGACAAGATGTGGACCCTCAACATAGTGATCAATGTGTGAACTCTAGTCAAAGGGTGCTTGGTCCATTCGATGGGTTGTCAAGTGGTGCCAAGTCAATTTGTCAAGGAAGATCCATCCAAACTGTTTTGAGACGAGCTCAAATTGAGGCTAGAAGAGCACTTGATCAAGACCAAGGTCAATCCGTGCCTCCCAATGCAGAGGAAGACTCCAATGATGATCAAGGTCAAGTTGATGGTCAAGACGAGGATCAAAATGATGAAGAGGTTCCCCCAAGAAACAATGAGGAGATCCACGCTCGTCGCGAGGCTAGAAAAGAAAGAATGTTGGAATTAAGAGACCACACCCTCCAAAATGTTGTTGGAGATCTAAGGAAAGGAATTTCCACAAGAGCACAATTGAAGAGGTTCAGTGAACATCAAGCACACATCTCCATGATTGAACCAAAGAAAGTGTGGGAAGCTCTTGAAGATTCGGATTGGGTAGAAGCTATGCACAAAGAGCTCAACAATTTTGAGAGAAACAAAGTTTGGAAGTTAGTTGAGAAGCCAAAGGATTGCCGCAATGTTATTGGTACAAAGTGGATATTCAAGAACAAGCAAGATGAGCATGGAATTATAGTAAGGAACAAGGCAAGATTGGTTGCACAAGGGTATTCTCAAATTGAAGGCATTGATTATGGAGAGACTTATGCGCCAGTGGCTCGCCTTGAGTCCATCCGTATCCTTCTTGCTTATGCGGCACATCATAACTTTAAGTTGCAACAAATGGATGTAGAAAGTGCATTCCTTTATGGTCCTTTAAATGAATTGGTATATGTTAAGCAACCCCCGGGATTTGAGGACCCCAACTTCCCAAACCATGTCTACAAACTTGATAAGGCGCTCTATGGGCTCAAGCAAGCCCCACGCACGTGGTATGAGCACCTTAGAGAGTTATTGTTTGACCGTGGTTTTGAGGTTGGGAAAATCGATCCCACTCTTTTTACTAAGAGGGTCAATGGGGAGCTTTTTGTATGCCAAATCTATGTTGATGATATTATCTTTGGCTCTTCTAACAAGGCTTTTAATGATGAATTCTCAAAGCTTATGACTAGTAGGTTCCGGATGTCCTTGATGGGGGAGTTGAAAGTATTCCTTGGCTTTGAGATCAAGCAAGTAAGAGGAGGAACATTCTTCAATCAAGCCAAGTATACTCAAGATATGCTCAAGAGATTCAAAATTCAAGATTTGAATGGAGCCCCAACTCCCATGGCAACAAAGACTCATCTTGAACAAAATCCAAATGGTAAAGATGTGGATCAAAAGGTATACCGGTCTATGATTGGTTCTTTGCTTTACCTTTGTGCATCTAGACCCGATATTGTGTTGAGTGTAGGTGTGTGTGCAAGATATCAAGCGGCCCCTAAGGAAAGCCATTTAATGGTGGTCAAGAGAATCTTTCGATATTTAGTTCATACCCCATTTTATGGTCTTTGGTACCCTCAAGGCTCAACATTCGCTCTTTGTGGATACACGGACTCAGATTGGGCGGGAGACAAGGATGATAGAAAATCAACATCCGGGGCTTGCCAATTCCTTGGTAGGTCATTGGTATGTTGGTCTTCTAAGAAGCAAAATTGTATATCTCTCTCTACCGCCGAAGCCGAGTATGTTGCTGCTGCTAGTGCTTGCACCCAATTGCTATGGATGAGGCAAACTTTAAAGGAATACGGTGTCCAATGTGACAAAGTGCCTCTTCTATGTGACAATGAAAGTGCCATCAAGATTGCATACAACCCCGTGGATCACACAAGGACAAAGCACATTGAGATTCGACATCACTTTATTAGAGATCATGTTGCTAGAGGTGATATTGATCTATCCTATGTATCAACCAAAGATCAACTTGCCGATATCTTCACGAAGCCACTTGATGAAGCAAGGTTTTGCTACTTGAGGAATGAACTAAATATCGTAGATTCAAGGAGCTTGACTTGATTATCTTGCATTCTCACCTAATACTCGACCCATGTTTGGTTTAGGTGTAGGCATGGACATAGGGGGAGTGCGGTCCTAATTGATTGGACTATCCCTCCCCCCATTATGCGCAAATTAAACAAAAATCGTTCCTCTTAATATCATTTTGTGATATGTGAGCTCAATGATGAGTTTCGGTAATGGACCCAAGATACATCTTCGTGGTGCCAAGACGAGTTTACTCAAACATGGTGGCCTAGGCCACCGCCCCTCTCAATCGAGAGGTTGATGTGCGTACTCGTGTTTGTCACCTAGTTGATTTGGTCTTCACTCTTGGTTGTCATCTTTTTGCAGTGTCTTCATCGTTCTTAGTCTCATGCACTCTAGTTTGGTATTTATTTGTTTCTTCCATTGTTTTAGAGTGCATGTGCTTATCAGCTCACTTGTCTTAACCCAAGCCTCCGTACTCACTCGCGAAAACCCTTTCTCTTTCCGCACAAGAATCATCCTTGATCCCTGGCTTTGGACTCAGATGGGACCGGTACTACCGGATGTGCAAGCGGTACTACCGGACCTGGGAAGTTCCCAGGTCGTCTCCTGGCAAAACTGCTCCAGGAACGGTACTACCGCCTGCATGTCCGGTCCTACCGGTCACCGGTACTACCGGTCGTGGAACCGGTACTACCGCTTACAAGCGGTAGTACCGCTCCAACAACCGGTACTACCGGTTGACGGTTCCAGGTATATAATGGACGCGTGGGGAGAGGCACCCCTCAGTGCCTCATTATTTCCCACGTCTCCCACTCGAACATGCGCCACCACCGAAGTTCCTGAAGCCCCCGGAGCCTTGCCGCGCCCTCCTCCCTCCGGATTCTCCTTGGATTCGGCCTCTGGGCGGGCTCCCACTCCTTTCCACCGCCATGGATCCCGGTACAACCGCCTCTTCTCTTCTTGTTTGATTTCCCCATTAGATCTAGGTTTTGCCTTAGATTTGTGGAGAAATTGACTACTTGCAAGGTTGTACTGCCATATTATTCCTTGTTACCGCATAGAATCTTCAATTGAGCAGTTTATATCATCGATTTGGGCCGTTCCCATTAGATCTGACAACCTGTGTGCCGCTCAACCGGTAGTACCGGAACTTTTTGCGGTACTACCGCTTGCAAGCGGTACTACCGGTCGTCAGGTCCGGTAGTACCGGTCCACTCTGACCACTTTGTTCTGCTCAACTTGTAGATTCTCTCGGTTTTGCCTTTGTTTTGATTCTTGTGCCCTTATCTCCATGATGTCCTCCCTCATGCTTTCACAGGTGCAGGTGGTTCTCGGGGTGCACGCAAGCGCTCCAAGTCTGATCGTGAGATTGTTGAGGAAGAGACTGAGTCTGAGGAAGAAGTTATGCCACAGCCAAGACAGCGTTCGATGTTGCCTACCAATCGAGGTGGTCGTGGGGGTCGTGAAGGGGTCACCAAGCGCTCAGCTGGGCGTGGCAGAGCCCCTCCCTCTCACCCCCCTTCCACTGGGCGTACCAAGAGTCTCAGCTCTGGGCCATCTGGGCCAAATAAACTTTCAGACATCTCTGAGGCAGACTTTAGGGCTCTCCGGGTGGACAATGCATATGCCCGCAACAGGAGCGAGTCAAGGGCAGACAGTCTTTTCTATGATGACTTCCAAGAGCGTGTGTATCATGAGGTTCTTTTGACCAATACCCAGCTGGTGGTGCCTCAGCAGTGGCTTGACATGGGACACATTGACAAGAATTCTGAATACTTTGCTGAAGCTAAGGAAATCTGCTCCAACCTTGGCATGTTCCCTATCATGGAGTTTCAGCATGACTATGATCCCCTTCTCATCTGCCAGTTTTATGCCACTGCACACTTCCACAATGGCCGCAATCGGAAGATTACCTGGATGACTCAAGGTGTTGTCAAGGAAGCCACGCTTGCGGAGTTTGCTGCCATCTTAGGGTATGAGGACCGCGGCCGGGACGTTCCTTGTGGTTTCCGCTGTCACATGCGGGAGCATCCCTCCAAAAAGGATGTTCTCAGACCCTTGTATATTCGAGGCCGTGGGATTGCTGGAAAGATCAAGGACCTCCTCCCAACATATGACATTCTTCATCGCATTTTCCGTGAGATGGTTGCTCCTCGTGCGGGCAACAAGGACGAGATACATGGGTTCTCCGTTGACTTGCTGTTCAACACCTTCCTCAACAGAGAATCCGGCCAACCTCTTGATGTGATAGACTACATTTGGAATGAAATGGTTGCTGCCGCTCACACTCGGAGGGTTCCACCATTTGCTCCTTACATTATGGCTCTCATTGTGTCCAAGTGCCCCGTCATTGCTAGGTCGCTCTCCACTCGCTCTCTTGTTGTGCACAAGCCAAAGGCCCTCAAGATCAAGGTACATGCTAAACCTCGCGCTCCTCCAGGTGAGGAGGATGAGGATGAGGATGAGCATGCTGATAGTGGTCATGACACTGACTTTGTTGTCTCTCGCCGCAAGAACGCCAAGCCCTCTTGGGCCAAAAGGATGGAGGTCAAGCTCAAGAAGATCTTCTGCTTCCAGGTTGACAATCAGAAGCGTATGTATGAGGCGCACGTGTATGCAAAGAAAGCCTGTGCTCGTCAGAAGGAACTCATGTTTGCTCAAGGGTTGACCATCTCCGAGGGATCCGAGAACAACATCACTCCAGAAGATCAGTGGATTTCTCAGCACAGCCGTTGGGACGATGATGTCTCTTCTTCGCACCGCGCCCCACCTACGTATGAGGATGAGGAGGACCTTGAGGATGAGGAGGAGGAGGAGGAGTATGATGATTGACCTTTGGGGGGGTAGCTCTGCACTTGTCCCTTTTTGGCGTCTTGATGCCAAAGGGGGAGAAGTTGCACTTTAGGCACGGGTGTTGCAAGGGGGAAGTCACAAGCTCGTTCTTTTCTTTGACACTTTTATTGCTTGTGAACTTCGCTTTCTCTCTATTTTATGTGTGAGACTACTATGTGTTTATGTTGTGTGAGACTTTGTGGTTTATGTCGTGTTGAAACTATGTGGTTGGATCCATCTTATGCGACTATGTGGTTTATTTCTTTGGATCCATCTTGTGATGTTATGCAATATCTATTGTCTATATATTCCTCATCACATTTCTTGTGCAAAGGTATGTCTTCAATGCTAGTATCCATACTTGTGTACCCTTGTTGGGTTTGTAAAATAGAGGGGGAGATTTGTCTCTATACATCTAGCGGGAGTCTCTTCTCTATTTTACAAATCTCATTTGCCTATTGCTAAAATCATCCTGCAAAAGTGTATTGTCATCAAACACCAAAAAGGGGGAGATTGAAAGAGCATTCTTCTATCCCTCTAATTTTGATGATTGATAACAATACACTTATCGTTTTAACCATGTACTAAGTTTTTCACAGGATTGATAAAAGAAGGCACAAGTCATGGCACAACATTTCCCCTTGCAAAATACTTCAGTATCAACCGGTAGTACCGGACCTGCAAGCGGTACTACCGCTTGACACCGGTACTACCGGTTCCAGTACCGCTTGGCACTGATCAAAAGAGAGTAGGGTGGGTGCTAGTCAGTACCCACCGGTACCAGGGAGCGGCACTACCGCTCCAACCGGTAGTACCGCTTGGTACAAGCGGTACTACCGCTTAGGGCGGTCGTACCGCTCGTCAGTACCGGTGCATACTGACTAGCACCCACCCCTCCCCATTTTGGTCAGTACCAAATGGTACTTGGGACCGGTACTACCGCTTGAACCGGTAGTACCGCTTCGCATTTCCGGTACTACCGCTTGGGGGTAGTACCGCAAGGGAGTACCACCCAAAGACTGAAGAACAGAGGCTCCTCCGGTACCTGGTCCGGTAGTACCGGTACTACCGGTCATTTATTGCTCCAACGGCCATGTATTTCGTGGAGGGGTATAAATACCCCTCCACCTACCTTGGGACAAATTGCTCAGCACATTAAAGTCCTTGCCCACCATTGGAGTCCATTGGAGCCACTCAAATCTCAAGATCTCCTCATCCAACCACTCAAAGTCCTTGATCTTTGGAGAATCGAAGGAGGAGACCCCGATCTACTACTTCACCAAAAGAGATCTTCATTTCCCCCTCATTTCATTGAGGGCCCTTTGCTCTAGTGTTTTGTTGGAAACCCTAGCTCTTGTTTTTGTTCTTACAAGCTTGTCTTTGATTGCTTTGACAGCTTGCTTGTATTTGGGAGCCTCCAATTGAGTTGTGGATGTGTGCCCCAAACCTGTAACGGTGCCGGCTTCCACCTTGAAGGTTGCCGATATAGTGGAAGGTGAATCGATCCCGTTGGGGTGAGATTCATCGGAGAACAAGGGAGGCCTCTCGTGGCGTTGGTGGTTTGAAACCACCCCCTCTCCAAACGTAGACGTACTTCCCCTCAAAAGGAAGGAACTAAGGGAAACATATCCTTGTGTCTCCGCGTCCACTTTTCGGTTACTTCTATCCTTTACCGCACCTTACTTACTTGCTTCTACTTTGTGTTGTGTTAGCTCGTGCTTGTTTGTCATATAGGCAAATTCACCTTAGTTGCATTATCTAGAGAATTTACCTTATTGTCAAACCTTAATTTGAAAAACAAGAAAATTTGAAGTAGCACCTATTCACCCCCCCCCTCTAGGTGCCCATATGATCCTTTCACTTGCTATCCAGCCTTGCTAGCCAAAAACTTGTTTTGAGAAGGCATACTTCTCATGTTTCCAAAATCGTTTGAACCCAAAACTCTTGCCACTAGTTTCCACCATATCTACCTAGTAGTTTTTGATATTCCTAGCAAATTCTCAAGCTTCATCTACCTTTTAAATTAAAAAGTATTTTGTTACGTGAAAACTAGTTAGTAAAGCTCTCACGAACTTGATGTCACACTTTATTTACTTGCCCCTAATAGACTTGAACCATTGTGAACATCAAAGTTGTATATGCTTACATCTATACATTGGGATTAGCAGAACCGTGCTGTCACGGGGAACGTTTTCAACATTGCACTTGTACTCTGTACACAGTTGATATCATGCTCTTTTGTCTATGGATGTCAACGGTGTGAAATAAAGAGGGAACTTGTAAGTCCGTGGAGTTTGTATTTTGTGTTAGAGAAACGCCTGGGCCTCTAGCCTAAGCCATACTTAATCATGGTGGAAACTTGCAGCATCACCATAGTGAGTCATCTATGAAGCATCCTCAATAAAAAGCTATACACATAGTAAATAAAAAGATCGCTGAGATGTTTATTGTGCTTGCCTTGTTATTTTGGTTATAGGAAAGCTCTTGTACCATGTGCAAGGGGTACCCCGTTGGCGGTTCTCAATGATATGCAAATACTTACAATGACAAGAACTTACCTAGGCCCAAAGTTGAGTATGCATGAGGAGTGGCCCTCATATTCAACGAACATGAGATTGCCAACTTATATTTTGTTAAGAATATACTCCATCTTTGTTCACTTTAACCTTAATCATCTCAAGATGCTTATGATAGGGGTAATAAGGGCTCAAAGCTAGTAAGTACCATAATCTTTTGGAAGCTCTTTATGACTTGTAATCCCTGCTACCCTCTAAGAAGGGACCTTTCTCCTAGCTACCAGTTTGAGTCAGTAAACCTACTTCCTCTCTTTCTCCAGCAAGCTTTTGAGTTGGTGTGTTTCAAGCATTCATATGGTGATTTATTCAATCATGTTCTTCATCTTCATTGTTTGCACAAAACTCTTATCTATTGAGTATTACTTTGAAAGCCTTCACTTGTGAAAAACCTTTTTGAGCAAAGAGTGTTCCTATTTTGAAACTTCTACAAAAAGCTTTTGTGAAACTATTTGCGAGGTGTTCTCTGACCAAGAACAAGTTTGCCAATTCCAATTATGGTTTATCTTTATGCATCTCTATTGTGACTGTTGTACTTGGTTGCAAGCTGAGTTATATAATGGTGAGTTGCTTTCTTCTATGAGTTGTGCAATGGTAAGTGTGATGCTTCTTGTTCGTATTCTTTTATCGACACTTCACTCCATAAACCTGTGGACATGTTTACTGAGCTCGGTATTTGCTTGGGAACAAGCGAAGTCTAAGCTTGGGGGAGTTGATACGCCCAATTTGCATCACCTTTCTATATCATAATTTACCTCTATTCATTGATATTTGTCTTATTATGAGGTATTACTTATGGATTTTCATCTGTTTATGCAGGTTGGATGATTCTTGAAGGATGGACTGCCGGAGTATGGATTCTGATGGAAAATAAGGCGTTTCGGTGCAATTTCGCGAAGATCAGAAAAATACTAGAAAATATGAGAACATATTATTTTACCGGAAGACGAAGGAAGCCACAAGGAGGAGCGAAGGGGGGCCACAGGGGGCCCACACCCCCCTATGTGCGGGCCCACCTGACCCCGCGCCTAGGGCAGTTGTGGCCCACCTGCCCGGCCTCCGACTCCGCCCCTTCGCCTATATCTTCCCTACGGAACCCTAACACCAGGGGAGCGACCACAGATAGATTTCTGCCGCCTCTGGGGGCAGAAAACACCGAGAGAGAAAGATCTCTCCGGCAGACAGATTTCTGCCAGGGAAATTCCTTCCCGGAGAGGGGAGACCGTCGCCATCAACATCGTCACCAAGCTAGGCTTCATCGGTATCATCATCATCATCCACACCATCATATCCACCAGCACCATCACCACCACTCTGTCCCGCCGTAACAATTGTGTTGGATATTGCTTTAGTTCTTAGGGGAAACTTTCCCGGTGTTGATTACTATTGTAGTTGATGCTTGTGAGTGGAAACATTGGATTATTGTTTATGTTCAGATTGTTATCCATTACCATATCATCTTTGATCTTGATCCATATGATGTCTTGTGAGTAGTTCGTTTAGTTCTTGAGGACACGGGAGAAGTCATGTTGTTAGTAGTGAATCTGTGATGAGTTATTATTCAATGGTTTAGTATTTAAGCTGTGGTGCTATTCTTCTAGTGGTGTCATATGAACGTTGACTACATGATACTTCACCATTTATGGGCTTAGGGGAATGCATTGTGTATTTGGCTACTAATTGTGGGGTTGCCGGAGTGACAGAAACCCGAACCCCCTTTAGGACACCTTTGCACAAGGGAGTGTAGGATCTCAGAGTTTAAGGCTGTGGTTAGATTTATATCTTAATTACTTTCTTGTAGTTACAGATGTTTGCAGGGGGTTTAATCACAAGTATGTATTAGTCCTAGGAAGGGCGGTAATGTTAGCACAGGTTCACCCACACAACACTTACAAACACCAAAGAAGAGTACTCAGCTATTTGAAGCGAAAGCACTTGACAGAATTCTCATGTGTCCTCGAGAATGTTTGGTCCTTATAAGTATTTTCACCGGCTTGTCCTTTGCTAAGAAAGGACTGGGCCACTTGCTCTGTTTGTTAGTTACTTCTGTTACTTGCTCTTTTCTTTGTTGTCTTGTCAGAAAATCACTAAAAATCCGTTTGCTAAGTATTCACAGGGATTTCCTGCTCCATACCACTGTTCAGCACCTTCTGCTCCTCGTTGGGATCGACACTCCTATTTATCGAAAGTACTACGATACACCCCCTATACTTGTGGGTCATCAACTGCCTCATCGTGCAATAGATTATCGGCGAAGTAATCGGCGTATAGCATGCGATATCCCTCAATCCGTTGCCTTGGCTTTCCCTTCTGGCGTCCTGGCACCGAACCGTCGCGCTGCGGCTTCACTTTCTAGGTGTATAGACCGACCAGACAAGCGAGGATCATCATGTGCTCTCCATCATCGGTGGCGACGGCCATCTCTTCCTCCATCAGCGCGGCGAACATCAGCTCGTTGTCGTCGGAGTCCATGCTGGCAAATAAGCCGAACACCTACTGGGCATGGTTGGCGCGCAACGGTCCGCGAAACAGCTGGAGGGAGCTAAACTCCGGTGAGGAGGGAGGGAGACTCAGCGGTGACATGGTTATACCCTACGGGTACGTGACTTCAGTATACCTGGTCCAGCCCAAGGAAGGCCCACGACAGATGTACGCTGGCCCATGAAGATTTTCGGGTGGCCAAGGCCCATGACGCCTTCGAGTCCTTGGAGAACAAGACTAGTGCAGATAGGAAATTCAAAGGGGTAAAACCCTAGAACCTGTAACCGACTAGGACTATGCCCGGGACCTGCCTAAGTCTATATAAAGGCCAGGAGGGCACGTCCTAGATCTCTCAACTCATACTTTCGCACACGCACCTCCACGCCAGATCGAATCTGCGCACTTGTAACCTTCGGTTCCGCCGTAATCAAGAGCAGACAAGCAGGAGTAGGGTTTTCCCTCCGGGGGCCTGAACCTGGGTAAATCTCGTGTCCCTTGGTTGCTTGTCTGTTAACCGTTCCACGATCTCCAGCATCCCCATCTTCTCCAAAATCCAAGTCCATAACAATGGGCATTGACGAGTCGAAACCTCGTCAATTGGCGCCGTCTGTGGGAATCGGGGCTACTGATTGTGCGATCGTGACGGTTTCGACCCAATCGATCTACAACTCTGTGGCAACGGAGAATCACCTCCTCTTTGGCGCTTTCGACTTCACCGCCCACTCGCCGGCCACCATGAAAGATTTCGAGCCCGTAGGCGACGGACTCGAGATCCTATTCGGGAGCCTCTGCTTCCAAGTGGGTCAAACTGGCACCCTCCGCCTCCCTGAGCGGGTGCCCCTACCATCCATCAGGCCCGCCTCGTGGGCTCCACACCCTGTGCTACGCACATCACCATCAACAGATGAGTTTTATGACAGCAACAGCTGTAACTCCGATCCGTGTGATCCACCTTCGGATGAGGGGACCTACGGTTCCGGATCTGAAAGCTGCGGCAGCAGCCGACCAATCTGCGAGCGCTATTTATGCGCCGCAGTCATCCAGGGCGACGAGGAAACACCTAACCCGCCGCCCAACTGAAATGGCGGAAACGGCGAAAACAGAAGAAGCCAGTCCCCCCCCCACCCAACAGGGAAAACAACGGCCACGTCATCCAACTTAGCAAAGAAGGATGGGTCCAAGCACGCCGTGCCGTCGCAGGCGACATAGTCCTACCTGCGGACGCCTCACGTGAATTACTGATGGCATACCACTACCTCCTCATCGAGGAGCACAAGAAGCAAGTCAAGATTCCGGAGACGCTCGACAAACGCAAGCAAGCAGCTTCCGAGTCCAGCGCGCGACGAGCTGCGCTCTCCGCCATGGCACCCGACTCTAGCACAAACGGAAACCAGGGAAACAAGAATCGCTCTCGAGTGGAGAACATGGATCCCAGGGAGCGCCGTGACGTGACCCGAACTCTCCACATCGTTCATGGATATGGATGCCGACGGCAACATCATCCCGAAGACACCGCAAGCTGCGGTCATGGCAGCCACTGCATATCTAGCGGCCCACCCACCTCCGGAGGGGGACCCGAAAAGAGCCATGCATAAGTCCGCACTCACCAGACTCGGACTCGTCGGAGCTGCGCTCCACGAAGACGCTCCTGCGGAGCCAAAGAAGAAAGCTCCGGCCAGGCGCGACCGGAGTCCCACACCTTCATCCGAAGAAGAAGAGGAGCATGACCTTCCTCGAAGGAAGAAGAGCTCGCGTCATCATAAACGCGACTACGACGCCAGAGACAAGCTTACACAACACAAAATCGACAAAGCACGAGCCAAACGTGCATGCTCGTCTGAATCCGAGATGGACGAAGATGAAGGAGAACTCTGCGGAGCCCGATGTTTCAGCAGATCTGTTCGAGGAACACAGATGCCACGCAATTTCAAGCTTCCTTCGGATACTCCGAAGTTCAACGGCACGCAAGATCCAAAATCATGGCTCAGCGACCATCTGTCATCCGTCAAGCTTCACGGAGGCAACAAAGAAACCGCCATGCAGTGCCTTCAGCTACACCTGACAGGCGCGGCGCGAGTCTGGCTCAGCAGCCTATCATCAGGATCCATCCGAAGCTGAGAGGAGCTCGCTTACAGCTTCATCCGAAATTTCAAGGGCACTAGAAAGAGGCCCGCCTCAATCGAAGAATTGTGAGCCTGCACTCAGAGAACGGGTGAATCTATTCGCTCGTACATACTATGCTGGTCTACAACCAAGAACTCCGCAGCACACATCTCCAAAGAGAGGGCCATCGATGCCTTCAGGGATGGCGTAAAACGACAAAATTTCAAGGAGGAACTTGGGCGCGTCAAGCCCAAGACACTCGATCACCTCATGGAAATTGCCAACAGTTGGGCAGACGGCGAGGATTGCATCCAGCGAGCGCAATCGGATGAAGAGGACGACTACGGCCGAAGACGCGAACGCCGCAGCAAGAGGAGATCGCGCGTCTACGAGGACCGCGACAGACCTGGCATGGTCGCGGCCGGCTACGCTGACCGCCGCAACGACAACAACCGCAATAGCGAAGGATACCGCGGCGGAAACACCCGCGACAACGGACGCCCAGCGCAGTCGTGGCAACGCCGCGACCGCGACAATGGACCCTCAGCATACGACAAACTTTCGGGTCCATGCACCATCCACTTCTACATCAACAAACAGGATGGCAAAAAGAAAGCCAGCCACATGCTCAAGGACTGTCGCGAGTTCCATAAACTCAGCGAAAGCATGGTGCAGATGAGGCAACAAGCTCCAATCCCTGCGTTTGGAAACGCACCCGTGCAAGGAGAAATAGCACTCGGAGCTCCTCCACCGCCACCTATTGGAGGCCCAAACCAACCAGTCGCACCAGCGAAAAACAACGGCGGGGTCGGGTACCCCCCACCAAAGGGAGCATTAAATATGATCCAGAAGGGACGCCCCACCAACAGGGTGCAGAAGAAAATCACCCGACAAATCAACTTGTCCGTGGCAACTCCACCTGCAATCCCTGAGTACCTCAGCGGATCGGAGTCCTGCATCACATTCACTCGCGCGGATCACCCTTGCCAGATCCCTCGCCCAGGTCATGCTGCCCTGGTGCTGGAGGCGCAGATCGGAGGCTTCGAGATGAGTCGCGTCTTCATGGACGGCGGCAGTGGCATCAATCTAATGTTCGCAAGCACTCTAGCAGCAATGCGGATCCCACAATGCAGTCTGGAACAGTCAGACACAACGTTCCACGGCATCGTCCCAGGGAAGGGTATATTCCCCCTGGGCAAAATAGGACTCGACGTCATCTTCGGGAAGCCGGACAACTTTAGGCAGGAACGACTAGAATTCGAAGTGGTGGACTGGCCGTCGCAATACCAGGCCATCCTGGGGCGTGTAGCATTCGCAAGATTCCTGGCCGTCCCACACTACGCATACCTACTACTCAAGATGCCAGGACCAAGGGGCGTCATCACAGTCCACGGGAGCTTCACCCGATCGGACCAATGCGACAGGGATTTCAACAAAATCTCCCAGTCCTTCGGTATGCAAGACAAGCTTGTAAGGCTCCGCGAGGTGACGGACAAAGGGGCACCCCCAGTCACAAGGCAGAACGCACCTGACATGTCCTTCGACTCCACCGTCAACACCAAGAAAGTGCAGGTCCATCCGACGGATGCCTCCAAGACGGCGCTGATCGCCAACGACCTCAGTCCCGCATAGGAAGGCGCGCTCGTCGAATTCCTCCGTGAGCGCTGGGAAATCTTCGCCTGGTGTCCTGCGGACATGCCAGGAGTTCCCAGGGAATTCGCCGAGCACGCACTCAATGTCTTTCCAGACACCAAGCCAATCAAACAGTCCATCCGGAGACTGTCCGAACCACGAGCCGAAGCCATCGGCAAGGAAATCAATAGATTACTCGCAGCAGACTTCATCCGGGAAATCAAAGAAAGCGAGTGGCTGGCAAACACAGTCATGGTCCCCAAGAAGGACACGGACATCCTGCGGATGTGCGTGGATTTTACGTCACTAAACAAGCATTACCCAAAGGACCACTTCCCTCTTCCTCGGATCGATCAGATCATCGATTCGACTGCAGGTTGTGAGAAACTCTCCTTCCTCGACGCCTACTCAGTCTATAACCAGATTCGACTCAAGGTCGAAGATCAAGAGAAAACGGCGTTTATCACACCGTTCGGAGTATTCTGCTACAATACAATGCCCTTCGGGCTAAAGAACGCAGGTGCCACGTACTAGCGATGCATGCAGGCCTGCCTTAAGGACCAGATTGGTCGGAACGTCCAAGTCTATGTCGACGACATAGTAATAAAAACCAAGGAGGCAAGGACACTTATCGACGATCTCCACGAGACGTTCGACAATCTTGATCGCTACAGGATCAAGCTCAACCCCGAAAAATGCGCCTTTGGCATCCCATCAGGTCAGCTGCTCGGGTACTTCATCTCTCAACGAGGGATCGAGGCGAACCCGAAGAAAATCAAAGCCATCATGACGATGGAGAAGCCGAAAAACCTCAAGGGCGTCCAGCAGCTCGCAGGACGAGTAGCGGCGCTAAGCAGGTTCATCAGCCGCATGGGCGAGAAGGCCCTACCGTTCTACCAACTGCTGCGCAAAGCAAACAAGTTCGAGTGGACACCAGAAGCCAACGACGCATTCGAAAGCCTCAAGCGGCTCCTCTCCACCTCGCCCGTTTTGGTCACGCCAAAGGAGCGCGAGCCCCTGCTGCTGTACATAGCAGCCACACATCAGGTGGTCAGCACCGTACTCGTGGTCGAACGACCCGAAGAAGGCAAGACCCACGGGTCCAGCGCCCAATTTACTACCTTAGCGAGGTACTGACACCAACAAAGCAGAGGTACCCTCACTACCAAAAGCTAGCCTACGGCGTGTTCATGACGGCTCGACGATTGAGCCATTACTTCTAGGAGCATCAGGTGATGGTCGTCAATGAAGCACCCCTGAACAGCATCCTGAATAATCCAGAGGCCACAGGACGGGTGGCCCTGTGGGGCATCGAACTGTCACCCTTGGACATCATCTACGAGAAGCGACACGCAATTAAATCGCAAGTCCTTCCGGACTTCTTGGTACATTGGATGGAGCTGCAGCTGCCAGACACCCCAGACATGTCGCAGTCATGGACAATGCACTTCGACGGCTCCAAGCGCGAAGCCGGAGCAGGGGCAGGGGTCATACTGACCTCCCCGCAAGGCGACAAGATGAAGTACGTTCTTCGGATGAAATTCAGAGCCTCCAACAACGAGGCCGAATACGAAGCCCTCATCCATGGCATGAGGATGGCAAAGATATGCGGCGCAACACGCCTGGTCATCTACGGTGACTCCAACCTCGTCGTCCAACAGACGATGAATGAGTGCGACGCACACGCCGAAAACATGATCGCGTACCACGCACTCTACAACGCACTCGAAGGAGAGTTTGACGGCTGCGAGCTTCGACACGTCGGAAGAGAAAGCAACGAGGAAGCCGACAGACTCGCCAACATCGGCTCCACTTGCGCAAAGATGCCACCAGGTGTGTTCCTCGAACAGATCTGCGTGCCGTCCATCAAGCGGAAATTCCCCAAGGGATCACCCGAAGAAGCAGAACACTCGGGGGCTACGCTACCCGAAGGTCATGAAGGACCCAAAAAATTGGACATCGAGGTAGCCATGGTCAACCTAATGCAGGTCATGGCAGTCGAAGAAACCTGGACGCGCCCATACCTCCAGTTCCTGTTAAATGGAGAACTGCCTGACAACCCGACAGATGCTCGGCGCATATCTCGTCGGTCAAAGGCCTTCACCACTATCAATGGCGAGCTGTACAAGCGCAGTATCACGGGTGTACTACAACGGTGCGTCACCATCGACGATGGCAAAACCATCCTCCAAGACATCCACGAGGGCATCTGCGGCCACCACGCAGGCAGTCACTCCCTTGTCGCCAAAGCTCTACGAGCAGGATTCTACTGGCCAACGGCCATGAGCAACGCAAAGGACATCGTCCGAAGATGCAACGGGTGCCAACGGTTCGCCGACAAACCGCACGCACCCGGGTCCGAGCTTAGACCCATACCCATAGCTTGGCCTTTTGCTCAATGGGGCCTCGACATGATCGGCAAACTGCCAAAATCCTCGAAAGGGGGACACGTCTTCCTCCTGGTCGCAGTCGACAAATTCACCAAGTGGATCGAGGCCATGTCGGTCACCAACCAGAAAGGCAAAACTGCCGTCAAGTTCTTCGAGTCCATTGTCTACAGGTTCGGCGTACCGCACAGCATCATCACCGACAACAGGTCGAACTTCATCTCTGAAGAATTCCAGGACTTCTGCGAAGGCCTTGGGATCAACATCACGTATGCCTCAGTGGCACACCCGCAAACGAACGGGCAAGTGGAAAAGGCCAACGGCCTAATCGGCGCCGGCATCAAGAAACGCCTCATGAGCTCCCTCGAACACAAAGCTGGAAACTGGACGAAAGAGCTACCATCCGTCCTGTGGAGCTTACGGACTACGCCAAATAGCGCCACCGGCTACACACCGTTCTTCATGGTACACGGAGCCGAAGCCGTGCTACCAGCCGAAGTACGCCACCAGGCCCCACGGGTCGTCGCTTACAGTGAAGCCGAATCCACGGCTGCACTCGAAGATGCCGTCGATACACTCGACGAAGCAAGAGACATAGCAGCAGCTCGATCAGTGGTGTACCAGCAGAGTCTCCGCAACTACCACAGCCGCCGGCTGCGACCAAGGTCCTTCGAAGGAGACCTCGTCTTACGACTCAAGCAAAAGCGACCGAATAAATTCGAGTCACCATGGGAAGGACCCTATGTCATCACCGAAGTCATCCCAGGTGGCGCCTATCGCCTCAAGCACGTGGAGTTTGGAGTCGCATACTCCAACCCATGGAACATCGCGCACCTGCGACGATTCTATCCGTAGCAACCTACCCTTTTACTTTCAATAAGGCTTTCAGCCAAGGCTACTCAGCCGAACAATGTACCTCCTCCATTACGATATAAATAAAGCTAAGTGTCTCGCCCCAAAACTTCGGTTAACTATTTCCTGCAACTTTACTACATGCTACAAACGCACTCGGGGGCTCCCCCCACCTCACGATTTCATCGAATGAGGACCAAACGCACTCGGGGGATCCCCCCACCTCACGATTTCATCGACTGAGGACCAAACGTGTACACCTGAGTAGCTGACAACGTCAGGCAAACGAAAAGGACACGCACTCGATCAAAGCACTGCGTGCTCACAAACAAACAAACCTTTACAACAAAGGGCACAACGTGTCCAGCCGAAATATACAAATTTTACATCTCTCTCTTTTTACAGGTACTACCTATGTTGAAGAATAACCTGGGCACGCTGCTCAAACAAATCTACAATCTGTTCGGCATATTGCCTTACAGCGGTGTAATGCGGACGCATGTCCCACTCACCACCATCCGGTCGAAGAGGTGGCCCAGTGGCCGCAGCAGCCAAATCCACGTCAGGCCGGTGCAGCCTCACAAGAGACAACGCAGCCTTCACTCCCGCGACAAGCTGCTGCCGCACCAACTCCTTGACATTGCTTACGTTCCGAAATTTCGACAGAAGACCCGCAAGGCTTGTCGGCACAGCATCCAAAAGAAACATGACGTGCAGCACCGAGGCAAGTGATGTTTGCACTTGGCGGAGCACCCGCGAAACTTGATGAACACGATCATGCACCGTCGCCAAGGCTATGGCGCGATCACGATCCATCCAGAAGAAGCCGACGGCCTCCATGTCCTGTTGAGTCAAGCAATTGACCCGAACAGTGACACGCTCCTTTTCTTTCCTCGGAGCAAGATTCGCACCTGCAACAATCGGACAAAATAAGAGTAAGGCCAGCAGGCTCATCCGAAGAACCGAGCTACAGCTCGAACCAAAGAACAACTTACATTGCAGCTGCTCGGACAGCCAAACCAGCTCCGCCATCAAGTACTCCTCTCTGGCTGCACCACGATCTGCCTTGGACTTCCAAACATCGGCATGGCCGCGTAACCCGAGCAACTCCCTCTCCAGACTACGCACACGATCTCGAAGAAAAGCGAGCTGCGAAGAATCATCCCAAGATGGTCGCATTGGCATTGCGGACGAGGTGCCAACAGGGTCAGCACCCGAAGGAACCTAGAGCAGCAGAAAAAGAAAGGGACACAAACATTCAGACAAGAGCAGAGCACAACTCAGAAGAATTCATTAAAGGCCACTACATGGCACAAGGATGGTGTTCTTTCAAAATATTTACAGCAAAAGCAAACTACAAACTATTCTATGTCTACAAAGCCTACGATGCGGCACCCTGAGTCGCCTCGGAGCCAGACTGCCTAGCGTTGGCCCCGCCCTGCTTCCGCAGTGCGTACTCAGACAGCAAATCAATGAGCTTGGGCCCATATCGTTTGCAGCGAGCGGAGTAGGTAGCGAAGGCTACCTCGGATCCATCTGCAGTCCTCGGCATCCGAGAGGTGATCTGGGGCAGGTCCAGCTCCGCTCCAGCCGCCAAGGCCATCGCCAGCCCGACGGACGCGTCGATGCCCTTCTGCTTGCGCTTGTACTCCGCAGGCGCTTCGGCTGATAAAGCCTCCGCCAGGGCATCCACATCATCGAGGGCCACACCCTTAGGGAAAAGCTCCCTGTAGAAGCGGCCAAGGACTTCCTTCGCCTTGGCTAGGGAGCCGACGACGGTGCTGCAACGGTCTTCGACCGCCACAGTAGCATCATCTAGAGCACTTCCGTGCTCCAGAGCACCGCGGTCAAACTCGATGCCTGCGGCATCTGAGACAAAAAGAAGAAAAGCATGAAGAAAAGCAGCATAGAAGAAGACCCGAAGACAAAGAAACAAGTATAAAACTAGCACTCACCCGAGATAGCCTTGGCAGCAGCCATGAGCTTCACCGCCACCTCTTTTTCACGAGCAGCCGCAACGGTGGCCAGCTGCTCCTCACGATCTGCGGCCTCCTGCTGCAGACGCTCCTTCGCTTCGGCTGCCTTAGTCAGCTCTAGCTCGAGGCGCTCTTTCGCGCCAACGGCGGCTTCGGTCTTCTGCTCCGATTGACCAAGGCTCTTTTTAAGAGCGCCGACCTCACGAAGGGAGTCGTTATGCTCCTCTGCATTTAAGACAAGCAAGTGTCAAAGAGCAGGACCAGGACAAATAAGAGAGGTATTAAAAGGCAGATGGATACCTTGAAGCTGCCGAAGTTTCGCCTCCAGCGTCAGGCGCTCATGCACTAGCCGCTTGGCCTCCTGCACAAAAGGCTGAAGAAGAGAAATAGCAGTAAGAAAAGGGCTTGGGGGCTATGCCCAGCACAAAGGAGTAAAAACCAAATCAGCATATGAAGACACTCGGGGGCTCCCCCCATGACATGAACAAGAAAACTTACATGCTCCGATGGCGACTCCGAAGACCCGCCTGCGAAATTCTGAGGCGCAACCACCTGCACCTCCTGCACAGGAGGATCCGGAGCGACGCCACCCGAAGTCGCCACCGTCTGAGGAGGAGGAGACTCAATGTTCGACTCCCCCATCATCTCCCGCGCACCATCACTGGAATCATGGGAGGAGTGCCTGCATACGAACCAATCAGCACAAGTGCAACAATCATAAAGGAAAAAGGAAAATAGCACAACAAGAAACTTACGAGCCGAGCGAGCTCAGGTCGAAGACAGGAGGAGCCTTTCGGGCTCTCTTCTCCTCTTTCTTCTCTTCCTTCTTCTCCTCATTCTTTTCTTCCTTCTTCCGCTTCGCTGGCGGGTGTGGCGCTACAGCCCGCACAGGAATGGCAGGAATGGGAGAAGAAGAATCCCCATGACCGTCACTATGACGCTCAAGGCCCAGAGGGTCTCTGGGAGTCGGAGGAGTCGAAGCATCCGAAGATTCGCTAGAGCTCCGTGCTCGCTTGCGAGTACAGTCCTCACTTGACTCGTCGGCATCTTCCGCCGGAGATCGCGCCGATGGCAGCTCAGACATGGACTCAACCACTTCATTATCTAGGGCATTCGGATAATTTTCGGGTAAAGGAGGTACCATGCCCGGAACTTTGAAGCTCTACAAAACCAGGAAAAAACTTTGTTAGCAAACAAAGGAAATAAATACACAGCCGACAAAAAGCACTACGTGCACAAATCTACACCTGCGGTACGGCCAACGTCGAAGAAAATGGAGGAGTAAGCGACTTCCCCGCGATTTCTTCTCCGGCCTTGAACTTCAGCAGCGCGCGAAGGTCCTTGTCAAGATCCCCCTTGGAGATTTTCTCAGAAACCCTAGTCGGATCACGGCGCCCAGAATAAAGAAACATCGGGTGCGCCCTCGCTTGGAGAGGCTGCACCCGACGCTCAAGAAATGTCCGGATGATGTCCACGCCGTTCACCTCCTTATCCGGAATCAGCTGGAGATCCTCCACCCGACGGTAAAGGGCCTCTATCTCCTCCTTCTCACCGTCCAGGATTTGGTTTTTCCAAGACCTTTTCGGCTCAATCTTTTGGGAAGGGTCAAAGGGAACAAGACCAAAATCTTGTCCGGGCACTACGGAGTCGCGATATAAAACCATCGCCTCCGCCAGTACTGGACAGATTCGGACTTGGAAAAAGAAAAGAACAGAAGATTGGGACTAAGGGAGATGATGCAACCACCAATGGGGTACACACCATCCGAACCAGACTGCCTCTTCACGGAATAGAGCTTCCGGAAGAGGCCAAAATGCGGCTCAATGCCAAGCCAGCACTCGCAAACAGTGATAAAACAAGCAATATGGAGAAGAGAATTGGGAGACAGATGATGAAGCTGAATCCCATAGAAGAAGAGCAGTCCACGGAGGAAGTTGTGGATTGGAAAAGAAAGCCCGCGCATAACGAAGGCGAGAAACATAACCCGATACCCAGGAGGGGGACGGGGGATTACCTCATTGCCGGGGAGTTTGACGGCCTCCCTATCCTGCGGGATCAGGCCCCGCTCACGAAGCTTGCGGAGATCGCTCTCCCGCGTCTCTGATCGCCGCCAGACACCATCGGTGACGCGAGGAGCGGTGGCGCCTTTCTGACCTCCGGCGGTGCTGGTCCCAACGGCGGACGAGGACTTCTTGGATTTCCCCATTGCGCTACGACGGCACCGGTGGTGAAAATGCAGAAGACAACGACGGAAGTGTGAAGGAAATCCTAGCGTGCAGCAAGAATCGCTAGAGCACAAGGAGGCAGTGAAAACAAGAACTGACGCGGTGAAAACAAACCGCGACTTTCCCCAATGATTATAACAGCGAAGACGACGCACCACAGCCGTCCATCCAGAAGACCTAACGCCAACGGCAGATCTGACAGTACACGTGTCAACATCTTAACGAACCGTCGCTACCACGCCGTCCACTACGCGCGGAAATCGAGGAGACGCCATAATTATCTCCACGCCGCGCGTGACCGGTCAATTCAAAGTCAGCAAATGGGACCCACGTTCGTCCAGTCAAGTCATCTCTGGCGCAGCAGACGCTTGAGGTCATCAATCGTCAGCACTGACGTCATCAAAAGCTATACTAGCACAACTTACAATTCTTCGGCTCCATAGCTAAGAGTACTCACTCGAATCTTCGATTCGACTAAATACTCGGGGGCTACTCCTATCAGGAGCGCTGGCCGCGCACCCGAAAAACGAATAAAGACAAAGTACTTCTCTGAGTCCTACGTCGAGTCTACGACTCCACTACGGACTCAGGGGCTACTCCCATAGGGAGGATGGATTTAAGCATCCGAAAATTTTCGAGTCCTACGGACTTAACAACTGAACAATGCTAGAACTAAAGTCTCCGCTCGAGTCTACGACTCGAACAGACACTTGGGGGCTACTCCCGTAGGGAGCGCTGGTCGCGCACCCTATGAAATCTTCGACTGCGATCTTTCGGATCAGCACGCAAAAACTTTTCGGCAACTCTGCCCCAACAAAATGCTGAGTGGGCGACAATCTCCTTGGCCACCCGAAACACCTCCGTGGTGACAAATGTTCAGATGCTGCGTCTGCGACGCAAAGATAAGATCTACAGATATCATCTGATGGCCTGGCAACGCACCTGACTGCGCTCTGCTAGTATAAATCCATGCCAACAGGCGTGATGAAAAATCCCGACGGACGCGTTGGGTACATCAATTAAAAACACTGGAATTTCACTCATATAAGTCCTCCGCGGCCTGAGTCGAATTACGCCAGCATATGTTCCGGGTTCAAGTTAAGGGACTCGAACATGATGAAGATCATGTTGTTTCGTCCTAAGACAGTTAACTGACCCTGATCTGTCGGGTGAGTCAGGCACATGTATCAACAATCCCTACACACATATGCTTTTACTACCCAGTTGCACCTGAAGGATTGAAGAGTCCTCAGCCGAATCTACGATTCGACTGATCACTCGGGGGCTACTGACATGGTTATACCCTACGGGTACGTGACCTCAGTATACCTGGTCCAGCCCAAGGAAGGCCCACGGCAGATGTACGCCGGCCCATGAAGATTTTCGGGTGGCCAAGGCCCATGACGCCTTCGAGTCCTTGGAGAACAAGACTAGTGCAGATAGGAAATTTAAAGGGGTAAAACCCTAGAACCTGTAACCGACTAGGACTATGCCCGGGACCTGCCTAAGTCTATATAAAGGCCAGGAGGGCACGTCCTAGATCTCTCAACTCATACTTTCGCACACGCACCTCCACGCCAGATCGAATCTGCGCACTTGTAACCTTCGGTTCCGCCGTAATCAAGAGCAGACAAGCAGGAGTAGGGTTTTCCCTCCGGGGGCCTGAACCTGGGTAAATCTCGTGTCCCCTGGTTGCTTGTCTGTTAACCGTTCCACGATCTCCAGTATCCCCATCTTCTCCAAAACCCAAGTCCATAACAATGGGCATTGACGAGTCGAAACCTCGTCAAGCGGAGTTCGGTTGGTTTCGTGGATGCGTGAGGGTGGCGAAGCAGAGAGGGGTGGTGCCAACGGCGAGAAGGACGGTAGGTGGATGGGGGAAGGGAACTAGGCGACTGTTTTGCACGGAAATCGGCTTCCCTCGCTGATAGCCTAGACCCGCTCGCCTTTTTACTCCATCCGGCGAACCCTAGGACGCTGAATTCGACGCCCCAGACCTATTTACGGCTCTGGACGGTGAAAATTCCCCTAACACGCCCCAAGAAGCTCGAAATTCAGTTGGATTGGGCCTAAACCACGCCTCAAGAAGCTCGAAATTCAGTTGGATTGGGCCTAAAATCCATCTGGTGAATTCGGCCGTCCAGAGCCATAAATAGGCCTGGGGCGTCCGTAGGGAGCCAAGTGGAGATTGTACGTTTGCCATTCACGCAAGTGCAAGGCTACCCGTGAGTAGTGAGAGTACACAAGTGCATAAGATGATTAATGACTTGGAACTGAAGCCCAACAATACGGAGTACATACAAAAACAAGCAACTCAACTGATACGAAATGGAACATAGGAACACAAACAGCTGATTCGTACACAAAAACAAATCGACTTGCATATCCTTTTACGGAAGGGTAACATTTTATGGAGAGTACATTCTCCCAGTTAAAAAGGGGTCAGGGTCCTGCAGATCTCCTTTTCTTTCCAAGTTCACTATAGGATTCGAGCAACGCCATGACAGTTCTTTTCCCCCAGTATACAGTTACAACCATCATCATATCATAAAAAAAGCGACAGCTGATCACTAGCTATAAACCAATGTATGTATTGCACATCTGTGGCACAATCGCTCTGATGCGAGTTCAAGCTTTTCTCAACAACAGAATACAGAGCCTACCGCTGAGCTACGCCAGCATTCAGAACCTCCAACAAACTGGAGCTGATACTCTACGAAATACAACCAGAATTCAAGGTTCTTCAAGAATGGCGCGGGCAAGGTTTGATGCCAGAGCCAATCTGACGGAGCTCAGTGCATGGCTTGGTAGCTGATTACTGCAGAAGTCAGGGCGTAGCTTCGCCATCGACAGTTCTTGTAGCTTGTTGAGCAACAAGGTCGTCTCAGCAACATTCAACAAAGGGCAGGGCTTACAGTTAAGTAGCCTCACCTGCAGAAAAGATGGCGACAAAAATGGAATCAGAACTCCCAACATCCTAAAGGTCAATTCGTATTAAAATACGATTGAGAAATATGAGTTAGCTAAGCTACTTTGCTGAATGAAGATCCTAACTACTAATCAAGCCAGCTGACAGCTTACTGAGTCATGTAGAAGGGGTAGCCAGAAACGTTGTGGTGTGGAAGGATTTCTCATTAGCTGCAGAAATATTACATGTATATAAGCAAATAAATAATGCCAGAGGTCATAAACCTGGAGACAACATAGACCACTGGTGTCCTTTTGACACATCTTCTAGTGGTATTGAACTGCAGGAACTTAGCTGCTGTGTACATTTTACCTGTATAAGAAACTCCACGGTCTGCCGAGCAGCCTCACCAGTCCTTCCTTCTACTGCCTGTTGAAGGGACCTCTTGAAATCCCGGTACCTTTGCAAAAGCATATGTTAAGCTAATGTGTGACACTGTTGTGGAGAGAGAAAAAAATGATGAAAAAGAAAAGTTACCTGTGAAGGAATTCAAGACCACCCGCACTACCAATGTCAGAACCTAGTAACTCGAGCAATCCTTCCCATTGCTGACGATGCAAAATCACTATTAGATACTATCACGAATAATATCATTGCTAAATTATCTGCATATTATGATCAATTTTACTTGGCTAATACTGAACATAGAACTAATTGTAGGGGAGAAACAATGATAATTTGGCACCTCAAAATTGTCATCTGCGACTGACTTCCCAATGCGTTCAAATAACTGTTGAGCAATTCTATCAAGTCGTACTTTATCATGAGCTTGCTGGAACCAGTAAACCCCGGTTCCTTTTCTACCATGCTTCCAATGATAAATACCTGCAATCTAAAAGAGAAGAAAATATTACAGCAGTTAAAAACATAATTCCAGAGTCATGTTCAAATATTTGCATAGAGGCTAAGCCATGTTTAAAACCCAAGATGGTCATGAACGTTTCTAAAATATTAAAAAGAAAGTTCTGTGTCTATTACAAACCACATTTACCTTCATGATGTTTGTACTAACATTCTCCAGTTCATACAAACGACAAAGTTCCAAAGTCTGCTCACAGAAACAAGTTTTAGGTGACCAATAAAAGATACAGAAACACTGCAAGGAAATACCGAGTCGAATAAACATACCTTCAGCACTTGACGGTTGTCTTGTATGGGTTGCTTCAGAAGTAGAATCTCCAAGAGCCCTAGGCCTTGGTTTAGACACGAGGACAGATAAGTCGGTGCAATCTGAGTACCAAAGATGCAAGATGGCCATTACCAACAATAAAAAAATAAAAAAATGGCCTATCATAAATCATTAATACACAACAGCGATTGTGCAGAAGATATTATAGAGCAAACTGGACAATTTATCATATCATTTTAGATTGCATAAAAGAGGAACTGAATATCTAAACTTGATACAGCAAAATAAATGATACAGCGCACATACACTAGAGTATCCAAACCACATACACCAGAGTATCTAAACCCATGTACCCTAGATTATTTAAGAAAGAAATCCATTTTAAACCCTGACTATGGTTGCCAGGCCCCATTTGAGCCCTGAACTACGAAACCGTCCATATTAAACCCAGAACTTTTTTGAACAGTTTAACTTCAGCCCTAGCCCGGTTTTAGGTATGGTTTAAAATCTTGATGTTCTCAAAAAATGTGGAACAATTCATACATGTAGAATACGCTAGAAATTTATGACCTTCCAAATCCCATATAAAGTGTCATGTGAAAAATAATAAGATAAATAGACTTCTGTTGTCATTTCTCTTTGCAGAAGATAATGTTTCATATTTTGGGTTGAATGTTTGCAGGTTTCCAATTCGCAGCAATCCCAGTGGTCAGGATAGTTTTCAACTTCTCTAAAACTTCAATGCAAAGCCACCCTAAATAACTAGGTAAAGGATTGGAGTAAGGCTGCCGTTGGGGAGGGTTTGGGTTTTACCTGTGTCCATACCCATCGGAGTTTATACTGCCCATACCCAGAAGCAATGAGTGTTGTCGATAAGATTGTACAAAGAGGAAGAAGCACAGTACGGTACGAAACAAACAGGCATCACTAGCCGATCGATAAGGCACATCACCCACGCTGTGCCGTCGATTTAAAGCAGCAATTGATACGACGGCATGGTGAGAAGCAAAGCAGCTGGGAAGCAGCAGGGGTGTGGCTTCACGGTGGAGTAACTACGTGTTGCGGCGGCACACCGGCTCTATGATAGATCAACGCTCTAAATCGAGCTGCTAACCAGCATCCAGGAGCAGCGCTGCAAATCGGCGCCACACCATCAGCACTGAGCAGCTTCCTCTGGCCTCCGCTGATATGCAGAAGGGGACTAGGGGAAAAACTCTTGTGTGGAGGCAGAGGGCATTGTGGCGTGCGAAGTTATAAGCAAGAGGATAAGGCATCTTCGTATATATATTTATGGGTATGGATAAGTTGAGGGTAATTGGATAAATACCCTCCCCATGCTCAAAACAGAATGAGAAACTTTTATCAACCCATACCCTATCCAAGTGACGTGGGTATGGATTTGGATGTGGACAATGGTTATCCAGCGGCAGGTTTAGTTTGGAAGATGATTCCTTATTCCATGGTCCTAAAAAATTCAAAATATCAAAAAAAAATCACGGGTATGGATAATGCTATAAAGAATCAGGGGAAAATAATCAGCCTGATCATCAACATTTGATAACAAAAACGTCTTGCTAGATGGGTATTATCTGAAAGCGTCTATTTTAGCCAACTCTGCCCGGTGACTGAATCCGTTCTTCAAAGCCCGCAACAGTGTCCTTCTAGTGAGCTTTGGACCCTTTCTCGGTTTCGCAATGGTTTGCACCGTCAGGCCTTTTTTGTGTTTACTCTGAAACTAGGATGTGTAGGAATGTAGGCTACTCCCTCCGTTTCAAAATATAAGATGGTTTAGGTTTGTGAATAAAATGTATATAGACTTCTTTTAGTGTGTAGATTCACTCTAAACCTGAGTGAACCTACATACTAAAAGAAGTCTAGATACATTTGCTTCACAAAGCTAAACATCTTATATTTTGAAACGGAGGGAGTATAATTGTTAGGGTCTAAATCAAAACCCTTTGATCAGAGGGCAGGAGTCCTGGCTAGATTTGACGCCCCTGCTCCTCAGACATGACCAGCAGAAGCGCAAACAGCAAAGCCCCAGCCTCTATGTCTCGTGATCTGGAGCCATCAAATTTATCTTCAGGGCTCAACACAGATCCCTTGTTAATTTCTAAATGGTAAATATAATGTAACACTAAAAAATGTCACCTGGGATGGGAGAGCTGTATATAAGCGTTCAAATGCATCATCTTGATGCACTGAAAAATATCCTTATTGAGCAGATAATATTTCCTTACATCTGAACTGAGTCACGTTGGTAGCATGGACCTTCCAGATCCATTAACACGAAAGATAAATATTTTTTTCTTGACATTTTGAACATGACATAAGTAGCCATACTTTTTATGATTTTTTTAGAGGGTTAATAGCATTTCCACATTCATTATTATTTTTATATATCAACACTAATACAAAGCCACTTTTCAAAACCAGACAAGGGTCTATTTTCAACGGTTTTAAAAATTTCAGGCTTTATAGACAGTTTCACAGTTAGGGTTCAAGTCGCACCAACTGCAATATTCCAGGGTTCAAAATGGACTCTTCCCAATATTCAAACATGAACCAAATCATATAACAAAACATAACCTGGTATAGTTGTATAGTAGTGCATTAAGTTTCATAAAACTTACCTGCCAAGTTAAAGAATGAGAACTCAAAACTTGAGCGTAGACTAGCCGGTGCAGTTCCTCTATGCTTAAGCCACCAAAGTTAGGCCGCTCTTCATGCAACATAATATCTGCATATTCATTATCAGCTGCCAACAGCTCCATGGAGTGTGTTACCATCCTGGAGTTACAGATGGCAAATTATATTAGGTCACAGTGTTTCAAAGTTGATGGTAGGTAGAAAATATAATAAATAATTGTGCATACCAAGGCCCAAATTTTTTTGTGCATTCCGCCAAGACTACCTAACCATGAAAAAAAAATGTTACATCACCCATAAAGGGAAGTCAAGGATCATGCGGAGTCTGCAAGGACAATGTTGCATGCGAACCTCTGGATTTTCTGAAAGGATGCCATTAAGAAGACCTGTTAATCCACCATTGTCAAAAGATGGCTTAAGCTGTATGCATTTCTGTGCTAAGTGATGCATCCCTTCAAAACCCTGAAACAATGCAGATTTAGAAGAAAATAACATGATGTTTCGATCGATTAAGTATACTTGATGAGATTGTTCGCATGCATATATTAAAATATAACTGCTGCGTCATACAAGAGATAAAAGGTTTCAGGAAATTCAGTCAGGGTAAATATTTGGCCATCTTAAGAGCAAAAATTATTGCACAAGGCAATTTAAAATGAATGACCGTAACAAAAGAATGATACTGAGGGGTGTTACGACATCCCACAGCTTTTCATTACAAAGGTCTCAGCATAGTTGTCTAGGTGCAACTGTTGTGCCCTATCCTATGACCGTGAGAGCTCTTAATAACCATTATAGCTCGCTATTGTTTAGAAGAGGTGCCGGCATTCATACAATGAATCCTGAGGTCATGTAACAGATCAGAGCACACCTAATATTATAAACAAATGATCTTGTGGGCAAGGGATTGCTATAACAGCAAATGTGAATGGAAATTCGCAGAGCAAAAAGCATGTGAAACTTGGTAATAGGAAAAGTAGTATCTGCCACATCTTTACACAAGCATTGGGCATCAAGTAATGCATGGAGTATTTAGAAAATTTGCAATAAACCTTGGTCGAGCAAATGAACCACACAGCATTAGTACTAACAAATTAACAATGTGAGAGTGCATGGATATGAGACTAACCACTGTACATGGCCTTATATACAGAAAATGAGAAGTGAATAGCTCTAGCCAATGGGAAGTAGCAGCAGTGAGGTCCTTTATGTTCCCCATCATGATGTGAAGCAGATTCTTCAACCCATCACGAGTTTTTTGGTGACCGCACTGAATCCAAAATGCACTGCACTCCAGTTTACTTACTTGACCTCGCCATTTTTCCCATGCCTGAAAGTAGCCAAGTACAAATAGCTCAGCAATTTTTTCTGCTAACTTCAACAGATCCAGTTGGTACTTTTTCAATACATAAATTTGATGCTTTATGAAGGCGGAAAGAATGACTATGGAAGATTGGTAACAATCTCGCCAGGCCCAACCAGAATGTTACCCAGTTTAACAGATGAGTAACAATGCGAAGCCATTTGATTAAAAACGGCAGATTTTTACATATTTTGATTTGAACCCATGTGCCATCTTACCATGAACAGACAGGGATCACAAACAGATACACTAATTCGGTTTGGTCAAGATTTGCATCTCATGGCACCAAAAGTAGGCATGAAATTCACCATAAGTGCTACATTAAAAATTGTGCCCTGACCAATCAGCATGGCCGCCAGAAAATGCAATGACTAACAATTAGAGTTGGTCCGAATAAACTCTCCTTGATATTGAGTCTAAAGCAGCAATCAATTCACCCAAAAGTTCAAGCTGGACATGAAAAGTAGGAAATATATTCATACTTGATACTTTGACACTCCGCCCTCACATCTAGGACCCCTCAGACCTACGACATGGACTCAAATTGTGTGGAATTTCTTATATTCGGTTCTTGAACTTTAGTTTTCTGAATACATAAACTTTCATGCACAAACCAGTTTGCCAGATGTTTAGCTGTCGATGAGAGGTACCAATGCACTTCATAGTTCAACAGTGGGCAGAAAGCAGGCTGCAGCCCAAGGATGCAGCGGCAAGCAACAAAGAGAGAGCGAAAAGCAGCAGCGCTCAACCGCTCATTTGGAAACAGTAGATGGAATCAGAAAGTGCAAAATTAATTCAGCCGTAGCAAATAAAGATGGTGCTGCATAACAGTACAAGCAGCACATGTCATAATGAAGCATGAGAAGGCAGAAGTACAATATTGTGGTATGAAGGCGGTGCCATTAGCAGTAACAGTCATTATGGTGGTCATGCAAGGCATAGCTTGCACTGCGCAGGTGTAGGGCTAAAGTAGCAATGAGGGTAAAAACAGGCCAACTGAACATTGTCATAGTTTTGCAAATATAAGGCAGAAAAGATCTATCCTCAATGGCTTCTTATCCAAATTTAAGAGGGGCGCAGAAGAAACAGTTCTTGCTTGGTAAGATACCAACAGTTTGGAAAGCATACCTTGATAAAGTCAGGTCTTGTTTTACAGCACTGGCCTAATTTACCCGTTGGCAAATCCGGTCTCATGCGTGGCATGGTTGAGACAAGAACTGCAACAGCCTCAACCAACCCATTTTCTGTCTGATGGACCAAAGGAAGAAATCCGTTATTGTTAGGATTAGTTTTTTTTTTTGAAGAACTACAGCAGGAGAGGCTCCTACTGCTCTATTGTTAGGATTAGTTGTACATTAAACATACTGGCAGCATATAAAATAATACCATATGGTCAAAGCTACAAGGAAATATAGGTCCCATATATAAACAACTTGCAAAGTCAAAAATAAATACTATGTTCAAGTTGTAACTACACAAGAAAATGATATTAGAACCAAAACATATCAGAGTAATTTTTCAGTGTCTTATTTGTGAAACAAAAGTATTAATATGGAGATAATCAGATAAGTCAAATCCCAAAACAGACCAGAGAAATTATAAGTCCTTTCATTACAGGTCACTCTTCCCGCTATTAACAAAAGCGTGCATTACATTAGGTCCATTCAACATTGTCACCTATACTATATGTTCCCTTCACAATAGGTGTACACAATTAAGATCAATAGGAGGGAAGGGGCACTATCTATAGGCTACAGTTCCTACATTTTAAATAGCTTAAACGTCTAGAAGCATTAAATAAATATAACATGTATATAACTGCAACTGTTGTAATAGCTGAACCACATGAACTTCACAGCAAAATAACAAATGGGGCAAACTGAGTATGCACTTGTGGTTATAGTTCTGCATTTAAAATTTTGGGTAGTCTCACATTCCAATACTTGGGGAAATCATCAATTATCTAGGCCCTTTTATTTGTGAGATTAACATCACTGTCAAAGAAATGACGAATGGCCTCAAAGTACACAACAACCTAGGTACCTCACGGTTGTCCATCTGATCCAATTGGTATGATCCATGGAAACGTAGCATATTCACCTGCAAGAGAAACAACTTCAGATGGCAAACTACCACCAATAGTATAAATAAACCTATAAAAATGTGCAAGAACATAGATGTACCACAACATCAAGCCATCCAACTGAAAGTGCTGCTGATAATCCATTCCAGTAATCAGGATCATTTTCAACGACCTATAAAATGACCTCTTGCTATCAATTTACTCTGACCAACATTAAGGCAAATATGGAAGTGATAATACAAAATAATAGAAGTAAATGGATAAAAATAAAGCAGAGCATCAACTCCAAAGCATAGTCAGTTATTAAAGTTTCTATAGAGAAATAGCTTTACGTGATTGGAAAATACCAGTGTAACCTATATACTACTCCCTCCGACCCAAATTAGTTGACTTAGATTTGTCCAGATTCGATTGTATCTAGACATGATTTAGTATTACATACATCGTATCTTGATAAATTTGAGTCAACTAATTTGGGTCGGAGGGAGTATTATGAAATATAGAAGCCTCAAACCTGCAGGTTGATGAGCTTTTTCTGGAAATTGCTGATCTTGTAATAGACCGTGCCATCCGTCTTGGTCAAGAGGCTGTCGTAATCCTAAAGCCAAAAGAGGAAGATAAGAGGGACAATCACAGGAATTCTAACAATGGAAAGGACTTTACAAAGTGGAAAAAGTAAATTGTCGATAGAAAGAGCATTACGGCTAACCAATCAACAAGCCGCTCAGGGAGCCAGCTGTGCAACTCTTTATCAACATAGAATATCTCCAACAATTCCCAGGCAGCCTTTAAACTAGTAGGCTTCTCTCTAACCTGTAAAGTGAAATATAGTAGTTACTCTTTATTGGGAAACGATAAAAACATATATGAACTTTAATGGTTGGATATCATTTTTGAGCACCAGAGATAATCAAGAAATGCTGTAATACATAGGGATGGTTAACCTTAAGAACGGCCCTCGGATCTTCAATCATGGGAGCAGGAAGACAATCTGGGTTCCCAAGGAGTTTACTGATAGTTTTGCTGTATTGGAGCACATATTGCCACCTAATGAAACAAGATGAAGTCAAAAGCACGCTCATCTAGAAAACCACATACCATACACCAAGTTAAAGATTATGAATGGATGTGTCTGCCCATTTCCCACATAAGCATAACTTGTGAAATAAACTTAAGCAATTTGGACATCTGAATAGTAAGAAAGTGAAACAGAGCTCATTGTTAAAATTGGTAGTCGAATCAATCCCTAATCGAAACCTAATCGCATTTAGCAGAGCACACATAAAAAAGAAAAGGCTCACCATTCTGCGTGCTCTGAGACTGGGTGCATGTGCTGCATAGCAGCAGTATCTGCGAGGGCGTTCTTCCTGCTCTGAAGCAGCGCGAAGGCCGGTACTGAACCATACTCTATCCGCCGCATCTCTGCATCATCGATCTCCTCCTCGACCCCCGCGCTGCCATTGGCGGCAAGGTTCACTTCCACCACGCTCCCGGCGACCTCCTCCGCGCCACGGCAACCGCCTTCCTCCGGACTCGGCGGTCGGAGGCAGGCGACCTGCAGGAGGTTGCCGCTTGACCAGGAGACGAAGACGCGGAAGATGGGCGGGGACACGCCGTGGCGGATGGGCCGCACGGGTGGTGCCCGCGCCACATGGTTTGGCTCCCCTGAGAACGGGATGATGGCGCCGCCGCTGTCAGCCGGCATGCCCGGCATCCTCGACGGGGAGGAGCTAGGGTTTTGGAAGCGAGGGACGGCGGGGAGGATTTGGGGCGGTTGTGGGGGAAAGGTTTTACGAGTTCGAAATCGAAGGATCAGCTAAGTGAGAGAACTCACAGGCAGCTCCACGCGGCCTGTTAGTGTTACGCAGGTAGACCCGAAAATGTTCAGGAAAAAATGCTAGTACTAACATAAAAAAAAAAGACGGGCGCTACGCGTCCCCCGGGGGATATTTGCCCCCGATCCCCCGGGTCCGGAGTCGTCCGATCAAAACTTTTAAACCGTCTGATAAAACCGTCAAGTGAAGCCATTGCCCGCTTTTGCTACGTCGCAGCAAAAACCATTTCAGAGTAGCAAAACAGAGGCTGACCAGCTGGGAGTCGCGCGTGCGGCGCCCGCAAGGACGACGGAGGAGCCTGCACTATCGATCTCCTTCACCGGCCGCCGGAGATGAGCCATATTCGAGGGACCATACTCTACCCCCCTCCCGGTCAGCCTCACCACCTTATCCCGCCGCCAATCGTAGCTTCTAGTGGGGGATCAAATTCTCTCACCCGGCGACGCTCCGATTCGGCCAACGGCGATGTCTCCAATCGAGCGCAGCAACCTAATCTAGCCAAGCACACAAATCCTCCAGTGTTTTTCAATCAAAATCCTGAGGAAGAACCTCCAGCACCATCGGTAAGCTCTAGATTAGGTTTCCACCATTGTTGTCCCTCTGTTTTGCTACAAATCGTTTTCTAGGCCAATCTGTTTGACATGAGTAGCAAAACACAGAGTAGCAAGTAGCAAAACACAGAGTACTAGTCATGTTTGTGCTACATGGTAGCAGGAAATACTTACATATGTAGCAAAATAGGGTGCTACTAGGCAGATGGCAGGAAAACAACATGCTTTGCTGCATTGATTAGGGTGCTACATTTGTAGCAACATGCTAGGCAGATGGCAGGAAAACCTCAAAATAGATTAGGGTGCTACATTGTAGCACAGTGCAGAAAAAGCTTGGGCACATGTGGTGCTACATTGTAGCAAATTATGGTGATCTAGCACATTAATATAGCAAATTAGGATAATACTACATGCAGTACATTTATGTAGCACATTATGCTTCGACCTAAACTTTTTTCTTTTAAATTGCAGGGGTTTGTTGCTGACAGTATACTGGGAGGATTCGACCTCAACCAGCCTGCTGATGAATACGGTCCTGAAGGATATGCTGCTCCACCACAATCTTCTTACGAGATTGCTCCACCACAATCTCCTGCAGGAACCTTTGGACAAAAATTTGCTACAAGAGCAGAAAGTGCAGCTAGTAGCAATGCTTCATTTGTTGATGAAGAAGGTGGTGAAGAGATTTGCTCGTAGCCTCTTGTACCATATGTTGGAATGACATTTGATAACCTTGAAGTTGCGAAGCAAGTATACAATGACTATGCTTTCAAACTCGGGTTTGGTACACGGATTGGTAACACCAAGTATAGCACAGCAAGAGGTGCCCCAAAAGATGCAATTCTTAGTAGGGTTTTTGAGTGTGCTCATGCCGGAAAACCAGTAGATGAAGCAAAAAATGCTACTAAGGATAGTTCTGGAGAAAGAGGTCCAATAGACATGAGCAATTTCAGTGCACAGAAATCACGTAGCAAACAAGCTGGACTCAAAATGGACGTAGCAGACTTGAGGCAGAAGAATAGGGTGCTGCGGCATGATTGTAAAGCTAGAATGCTCGTTGGAAAGAGAAATAGAATATGGACTGTAACGGTATTTCAAGGAGAGCACACACACCAGTTGCTGAAGCAAATTGGGAGAAGACGGTACTACCGGTCTCATATGAAGGTTACTGAGGAGGACTTTCAGTTCATCCAAACTTTACACAACCAAAACATTACCACAGCTCAGATAATGGGATGCCTCGGAAGTGTGCACGGAGGCGACCCGAGGTGCCTTGGTTTTGTGAAGCGTGATGTGTCCAACATAAGGACTATGCTACGTGAGGAAGTTTCGCTGCGAGACATGTCAATGACTATTGAGTATTTTGAAAGGAGACAAACAGAAAGCCCTACATTCTTCTTTGATAAGCAAGTGGATGAAAACAATGTTGTGAGAGCTCTCTTTTGGGTGGATGGCAGGACAAGGGCCTTGTACCCCAAGTACAAGGACTCGGTGTTTTTCGACACTATATTTTATACCAACAAGTACAACATGCCTTTTGCTCCACTTGTGGGCATCAACAACCACACACATACAATTGTGTTGGGCTGTGCTTTGCTACCTAATGAAACATCAGAAACATTCAGCTGGGTATTCACCAAACTTAAGGAAGCAATGAACGGTTTGGCGCCAGACCATATCATGACAGACCAAGACCAAGCAATGGCTGCAGCAATTTCAAACATATATCCTGATTCGGTCCACATATGCTGCATCTTCCATGTGCTACGATTAGCAAGAACAAAGCTTGGACCTCACTTGAGAGAAGGTAGCCCTTTTGCTGCAGCATTCTACTCATGCATCTATAACACGGACACCGTAGCAGAATTTGAGATATGCTGGCAGCATATGTTGGAAACTTTTGCTATGGCTGAGAACACTCATTTGCAGAACATGTGGAAGAGCAGAAAAATGTGGGCACCTGTGTACTTCAGACAAAGTTTCTTTCCCTTCACAAGCACAACAGGAAGATCTGAAGGCCTCAACTCGTACTTTAAAACTTTAGTTCGCCCAAGTGGCTCAGTTTGGAACTTCGTGCAGCAATACGAGTTGTGCCAAAACCTGATGCTAGACAGAGAAGACAATGCAGCATTCACAATGGATACAACAACAACACCACTATGGGGAAGGTGAGATTTTCTCTTTACAGACAGATTTTCCCAAGTAGCATTTTTTTATATCTGTGGTAGCAGATTTTTTAAACTGTTGTAGCATAATGTAACACCTGATGTAGCACCAACCTGACAGTCAGCAAAAACAAACCTTATTTTGCAGCTACAACATTGAAAAGCAGGGGCTGGAGTTCTACACAAGGGAGATCTTCACAAGATTCCAAAAGATGATTGAGAAATCTACCAAGTTTTATCCAATGCAGGTTGAGGGTGAAGGCATGTGCTTTGATCTCATTCCAAACCCTGGTTATGGTGTCAAAACCTACCAGGTGCAAGTCAAGTTAGATGATGAGTGCTACAAGTGCGGATGCAACACATTTGAGATGTGTGGCCTTATATGCCCGCACATAGTGAGGGTGATGGTGCACTTGAATGTCCAGTAAATTCCAGAGAGATACATGCTACGAAGATGGTCTGCTGCAGCAACAATGCCTGCACCTGATCCCGGGACAAATACCATCAGATTTGGGATCCCAGGAACCAATACTCTCAAGTACAATGCATTGTGCAGAAAGATGAATGAACTCGCTTCGGATGCTTGCTTCACTGATGAAACATATGTTGTTGTTTCCAAGATGATTGATGATGCGAAGCGTCTTGTAGCAAATATGAGGAACACACAACATGCTACACGGGAGCAAGAAGTAGAGCAGCAAGGAGGAGGGCCAGAAATTTTGCTACAAGAGCAAAGTATTCCTCCACAGCATGGTGTAAACAATCAACGACAAGAAGAAGAACGTAATGATGCTCCGAGTAGCACGCTCAAGAACCCTGCGAGGGTAAAGCCAAAAGGAAGACCAACCGAGAAGTCGAAGCGTAACAAACCATTGGTTGAGCTTCGTGATGAAGCAAATGCCAAGAGAAGGAAAAAAGCTCAAGAGACAAAGAAGAAGCAAACTGATGCAACGCCGAAGAAGAAGAAGCCAAGAAAGCAAAAATGCCCATACTGCAATGAAGAAGGTCACACCGTCAAACAATGTGTATCCATGGAAGCACTGATTGCGGGGAATGCTGCGAAAATAGAGTTGAAACTATAGAGTTGAAACTACATGTACTACCAGAGAGTAGCATTTTTGTCATTACTATGTAGCATACATACAGTATAGATGTAGCATCATCTTGATGCAAGATATGAATTTTGTGATATGACAGAATATTACTGGTAGCAAAAATATTTCCACTTTGGAGCATACAGCCTGCATTTTGTATATAAAATTGCTACCATAGACAAAACTTGTTCTTATGAATGAATGTCATAGGTATATTTGCTACATTAAATCTAGTAGCAAATCTTGTACACCTGGGTAGCACACCATTTCTATGCATGTAGCAATATGGCTACACAGATGTAGCAAATTAACACCTGGGGTGGCCAAAAAAAATTGACAGCATGTCTAGGTAAATACTCATTTTTAGCATTTATGCAGCATGTATGTAGCATGTACAGAACTTATCAAAGCAATCACACTATTTGAAGCTTCAGAAGACAATAATCAACATTCCAAACTTCAAAAGCTTCCGTTCCAAACATGTAGCACTTATCCATCCAACATAACCTATCCACAAAAGATAATCCATAGATGCTGCAGCAACGAACACATCCACGATTACATCAGTTTGAACCATTACAAATTGCAAAATAAGATCACAAGGACGACATCAGTTTCAACGATTACATTAGTTTCAACCTAACTACGCTTCTGTAACTCTTCTTCCATCAGATGTAGCAATGATCCTTTGTTTTGCCTTGCCTCAATCAGATCATATGCAAGAAGTTTCCTTAGAAGTGGTATAGCATTGTTGTCGAACTCCGCCATGACCTTGCCGGTGAAGCTATCCATGAAGAGCATGCTGAAGAATCCACAATCAAATCTGTCAAAAAACAAACAGATAGATTAGTAAAAAACAAGCAGAAACTGATGTAGCAAGTGTAGGAAGCTAAAGTAGCAAGAGTTGTAAACTTAGGTAGCAATTAAAAAACAATAATGTAGCAAAAGTTGAAACTAGTGATCAGGAAAAGGATTGAAAAAAGGTGAGCAAAATCTTACATGGTAGTTTGCTGTGGGTGATCAGGATTGTCTGCTAGTTTTGATTGCTTCACAAGAATTGCAAAGTTTGCGAACTGGAAAACAAAGCAAACACACTGCATGGTTAATGATATGCAGCAAAAAAAGGCCCAACTATAAATGTAGCAAACACAATGAACAAGTATAGCTGGATTACTAACCAGATTACGTGCACAATCATCCATCACGTTAGCATTTTTGGACCCTTTCATTGAATCAAAAATATGCATCTTGTAACAATGGTTGAACTTCACAATAGGAAAGTATAGCTACATTCAAACATGAATTAATATTTAGCATCTTGTAACAGAAAGCAAACATGAACAAGATAGGAAGCAAGGATGTTATCTCACAAGGTCACACTTGAAAATCTTGAACTTTGCATTCTGCTCTTTCAACTCATCCATACATGCTTTAGCATTGAATGCTTTTGGATCAACAATAAGCTTCTCCTGTTTTGTGTTGAGGATAAAAACTAGTATGAGGCAACAGCAAAAGCAAGTAAAATTTGCTACTATCTGTATTGGTTCAGCAAGCACACAAAAGGTAGCAAAATGCTAGCAGAGTACCTGTCATATGCATATTGAGCAAGTAAAAGATCAAGAAAAGTGCTACTTACCACAAAGTGCTGCGTGAAAGCGTACTTCCTCTTCTGCCGTGCACTTTTCTTGCAAACAATGTCCGACTCATGGTTAAATTTCTCAATCCAAACATTCATCAACTCACTATCTAGATTTTGGCGCGGCCGAAGCGATGTTTGGAAAGTTCTGTAGCAACAATAATATCGCCCAATCTCCACAAAAACTAGCCTGCACAAAGGAATGCACATGTAGCAGATAGTTATACATAAAGTAGCAAACAGTTCAATGTAAAGTAGCAAAAACAATAAACTAAAGTAGCAAATAGTTCAATCTAAAGTAGCAAAACCTGTAAACTAAAGTAGCAAAAAGTTCAATGTAAAGTAGCAAAAACAATAAACTAAAGTAGCAAACAGTTCAATGTACAGTAGCAAAAACTATGCACTAAAGTAGCAAACAGTTCAATGTACAGTAGCAAAATGAATGAACTAAGGTAGCAGGTAGTAAAAACTATGAACTAAAGTAGCAAACAGTTCAATGTAAAGTAGCAAAAAAAAATGAAATAAGGTAGCAGGTAGTTCAAGCTGTAGAAGATTAAATGGAAAACTGTATCCTACAAGTGAAAAAAGTAAGTAGCAAAACACATTGACACATGTAACAATCAGCTAGATGTAAGGTAGCAAAAACATTACTTCAGAGTAGCAAAAAACATAAACTTACGGTGCCCTATCCTTCGGATGGCCCTTGAATTTCCGACCATTCATCACAAATGTGGAGTATTTTTGTTCTACATCTTCAGAGACCTTCATCTTTTTCAACTTTGGAGGTGTGAGCTCCTCCTTGGCAGCCCTCTTAAACCTTGTCTTCTTCTCATGTGTCAACAAACCTGAGCTACCATCTCCTTTAACACTTGACTCAATGTTAACAACAACTGCAAAAACAGAAAACAATTGTGTCTTAAGCAAACAAGCGGAAGCATATCTAAGAAGCAAACAAGCGGAAGCATATCTAAGAAACTACAATAAAATGTTCATACCAGGTGCAATGGGAACAGTAGGTGTCGCAGGCTCAGTAGAGCCGAAAGGAGCAAGATCCACTGGTGATGCTGTAATACTCTCAGAGGCATTAGAGGCAGTGGTCACGGCACCGGTTGGGGCATCACAGGAAGGTGGGAGAGACTGTGAAATGCAAAACTCTGCATACTCATCGGTCCCAGGCTCGAAAAGATCAAACGGGGGTTTGTCCGGAGCATTGGCCCAAGCTTCATCAGAAATATCCTTCCTGGGGATGTGAATTGGAGACCTGTCAGGGCTAACAACATCCGGCTGCTCAGTAGCATCAGCTCCCTTACTCATAGAATCAATGATTATTGCTGCTTGAGGAACATCGGCATGTTTTGTTACAGGACCACCTTGCTCCATAGAAGCATCTGCAGCACCACCTTTCTCCACAACATCATCTGCATCACCATCAGTATCCTTAGCAGCAGCTGCAGCAACACCATGGTCCTTGGGCTCCGATGTAGCATAAAGCTTCTCATCATCCTCAGTTTCTGAACCATCATCATCCTGCAGCTGATCATCATCATCTGTTGTACTTTTGGTTGGAAAAACAACACTTGGTCTAGCTTCTTCTTCTTTACTTGATGATTCAACATCAACCAAAAGGGCAGCCATGCGTTGAGCATGCGTGCGCTTCAGTCCAGCAGAAAGGTTCTTCATTGTCACATCAACATCTGCTTCAAAAATAGCCTTGTGCTTCTCATACAATGTTTTGAAACGAGCGGGAACCTGTTAGCAAACATTAGAAGCAAGTTAGAAAACCAGAAACAAGATAAATGATGAAATTCTAAGCATAGCGGCTCGGATTCGTCACCCGTCGCCGCTATCGTGGCGTACGGGCGACGAATCCTCGAAAAATATGGTGTAATAAAATTCTATTAAGCTTCTTTTGCATAGGGGTAGATAATTTGGGGTAACTTATCCACCACCCCCACCCTAAGTCGTCAACATACATAAAGCGTAAACTCTAGTCCAGCGGCTCGGTTTCGTCGCCCGTCGACGCTACCGCGTCGTACCGGCGACGAAACCTCGAAGGGTGTTAGGGTACCGAGGCATCGTCGCCCGTCGCCGCTATCGCGTCGACGGCGACTCCGCCTCGGTACCCTAACACCGAGGCTAACGCATAAGGAGTAGCAAATTCACAAAGCTAATGTAGCAAAACCTATACACTAAAGTAGCAAAACCTGTAAACTAAAGTAGCAAAACCAAAACACTAAAGTAGCAAAACCTATAAACTAAAGTAGCAAAACCTGTAAACTAAAGTAGCAAAACCTGTAAACTAAAGTAGCAAAACCTATACACTAAAGTAGCAAAACCTGTAAACTGAAGTAGCAAAACCTGTAAACTAAAGTAGCAGAACCTATACACTAAAGTAGCAAAACCTATAATACATGTTCACTGATTGCAAAAAGAGGTAGCAGAGCAATGTAGCTAAGTAGCAAAATCAAATGCACTGAAGTAGCAATCAAAAAACAGTTCAGTAGCAATTTCATACCTGCAAATCCTGGCTGCTAGGGAAATTTAGCCATTCATTCAATGAAGCAGAAGGATTAACATCAACATCTTCCACTGGAGCAGGTTTGTTGAAATCATCATAACCAGGAGCAGTACCATAAGGTGTTGTAGACAATGGGAGGAACTACACACAATAAAAAGTAATGTTAACATTAAGAGGATTAACAAAAGAATAGAATGTTTGTGGTGCTGGAAAGAACATTACATCTCGCTTGCCGAAAACAGTTTTGTTCGATAAAATCTTCCTATCTGAGTCATGTTGTACAACAAAAGTGAAGTCACTGGTCTTGACAGAGCATACTCTAGGCAATGACTTGTCAAAAGTGTGATCGCAGGGTGGGAAATCCAAATGATCCATATAAGCAATCTACAAAAAGAGGCCAATTAAAGTTAGTAGTAGCAAAACAAACGCTGTAAACCGCTATAAACAAATATAAAAGATGGGAGATAACTTACACCAAGAAGAATGAATGGGCCAGTTATCCAAAACTCAAATTTGCTACAGTCCTTTGGAAGAACATGTGCTTGCTTCTTCTTCTTCTTCTGAATATTGCTCACAGTTTGCATCAACAAACCCAACAAATGCTCATCCCAAGCATACTCATCTGTTTTGGTTGGGTCAGCCATGAGACCAACATATTCCAAGTTAACATGGTTCGAGCTTTTTGGAGCAACAACAGTGGCCAGGGAAACAAGATCCCAAGTGCGAATGATGGTTTCCTCATCTGTATCAGCACAATTCTTCAAGATATTGATAGCAGTTGCTAACTCTGTCCTCTTCTTCCCACCATGGTAGAGGGCTCGAATATCATCAAGTTCTGCACCTCCAGTAATAGAAAGATCAATAGGCTTGCTCCCGCAGCGGATTCCAAACACTTTCCTCACCATATCCGTGGTAAACACCATCTGGTTCTTCCGAAGCTTGTACTCACGGAGACGAGCAGAAGTATGTGCAGCAACAAAATCCGTAAGCTCATTAGGAATCCTAAACTATGCAACATTCAACAATGCTCGAAATGCACTCTTTGACTGAATAATCTGCTTCTTGGCTGGAGAAAGGTTGTCCGCAAGGATACTCAAACGCTTGGCACCGAAACGGTCCTTCGACATCCAAATATCCTCCTTGACATTACTTGCTCCCTCGCCAACTTTCTTGCGGTTCACAACAACCTTTTTGCCCTTTTGGCTCTTATCAACAGCAGCAACCTGCAACAAAAGGAAAATAGAAACATGTATGGTTATGGTGTGACCTCAACCTCCACATGTAGCAACCAACCAAAAATGCAACTACTAAAGTAGCAAAAATGCTACTACTAAAACTTGCTACTACTAAAAATTGCTAGCATAACTGGTAGCAAAAATGCAACTGGTAGCATAACTGGTAGCAAAAATGCAACTGGAAGCATAACTGGTAGCTACATATAGCAAAATCCAACTACTAAATTAGCAAAATGCTACTACTAAAGTAGCAAAAATGCTACTACTAAAAATTGCTACCATAACTGCTAGCAAAATGCTACTACCAAAAGAACAACTAAATTAGCAAAATGATACAACTAGAGTAGCACAATTCTACTACTAAATTAGCAAAATGATACAACTAGAGTAGCACAATTCTACTACATAATTAGCAAAATGATACAACTAGAGTAGCACAATTCTACTACATAATTAGCAAAATGATACAACTAGATTAGCACAATTCTACTACATAATTAGCAAATTTCTACTACCAAATTAGCATAATCATGCTACAACAAGAGTACATTTCATAAACAAGAGAACACAACATGGCACAAAGCAACAACTACTACTAGTTAGCACATCAATTCAACACATCAATTCCCCACATCACACACCAAATTCCCTCGGGGCAACAATTGCAAGCACAAAATCCTCGAAAAATCCCTCGGTACGGCAACAATTGCAAGCACAAAAGGCAATACCTGAACATTGTCGCCGCCGGAGGTGCTCCCTCCTGTCGCCACGGTCGTCGCCGGCGGTCTCATCGCCTAGGGTTTCTATGGCACGGGAGGTTAGAGAGGGGAGAGGGTCAGAGAGATGAGAGAGGGGAGAGGGTTTGTATGGCACGGGAGGTTAGAGAGGGGAGAGGGTCACACCTAGGAGTCGGCGGCGCTCGGCCGCGGTCGCCGGCGGTCGACGACGAAGGAGTAGGCGGCGCCTGCGGGAATAAGGGATCCGGCGCCTGCGGGAAGAAGAAGTCAAATCAGAGGAGAGGGGCAGTTGAGGGGAGGTTACAGAGGGCGGCTGCGGGAGAATACTCACCAACGAAGAAGGGTCCGTCGGCGGAGGCGCTTCGGCGGTCGAGGACGAAGGGGGTGGGCGGCGGCGCGGGCGTCGCCTCGCTCAACTGCGGGAGTCGCGCGTGCGAATAGGAACTGCAAGCAAGCAAGCCAGGAAGAGGGCCGACCCGGGGGACATGCGAACGTGTAGCAACCGCAAGGAAGAGGGCACGTGGCGCGAAAATGACGGCCAGATCAAAACCGATCGAACGGCTCCCGACCCGGGGGACGCGACGACGGGATCCCCCGGGGAATCATATCATTTTCCAAAAAAAAGACAAAACCTGGAAATAATAACCACTGTTTTACTCTATTTTATAAGTTCTACGGATGTTCATACCACATCTCCCATAATGACCCCGCTCATAAATTTTCATGGTAAACTCTAAATCCAGCCCGGCATACCCATATCTTAGCCACACGTCAATTTTCTAGCCTACCCCGATAAAACATAGAAGTTGAACTCGGAATACACAATCTCCACCCCCATCCCCTGGCATGTCGTGTCATTCCCACCCATCCCAGATCTTGTGTCGCCACATATTGTTCCCTCGTGAGCCCTTCCAAGCGCCCGCCATAAATAACATGTATTTATGATTTTGGATCCTTGTTTACGGACCGATTTATCCAATCTAACATAAGAGGATTTTCACAAGATAAACGTCCCATGTCCCACTAATCGGAGTTATGTTCTGCAGAAACGATGACGACAAGAATGACGACCACTATGCATGATCTAAGTACAACCCTAAGTCATAGCTAGCCATCCCATGATCTAACCCAAGAAGATTTTCACAAGATAAACATCCCATATCCCACTAATGTTATCCTAGGTGGTTGTGTATTAAAAGTGATGACTACTGCTATGCATCGTATCTTAGTCTTGTATCTAAATGAGTTTACATACCATGTATGCATCTCAGCGTTGTGTTCAAGATGTGGCTAAACTATCATGATGTATTTTTTTCACATGTACATGAATAAATTTATGACTTGAGGGTTTGATATTAGTGTTATAGGAAGTACTTATATATTGTCATAGGAAATATATCAAAATGTATTTCGTGGTGCATGAATCAACTTGAGAGCACATATTAGTTGGTTCAAATTTTTCCCATATTTGTAATCTTCGATACATGTTGGCAAAGTATTCAATTGGTCAATAAAGATTTGTATCATTCAATTCTTATTTTTAATATTTTTGTAATAATTGTTCATAGTGGGTTTGAATTGTTATTGATGCATAATATATGTTTTTTTGAAACTCTGGTTTCAAAAGTTTGAACTTCAATTATATGGTCATGTTATTATGCTTTATGCACTTGGTTATTGATTCAATATTTTAATTTTGCTCAAAATTCAAAAAATTAGTAGTGGCATGTCTGGTTTTATAGTTGTGATCTAAACAAGAATTCGTCTATTCGAAAGAAGTATTGACAACTTCTACTTACTAAACAAAAGTTTTTTATTTCCCCAACTTTTCAGATGCATGAAATGCCACTATGCTTCAACATCCCTAAAAAAATTATCATGCTCTAATAAACTACGAGTCTTTACAATGTGGCGACCTAACACGTGGGTTGGGCACATGATGGGATTCCATTCATGGATACCCGGCTGGTATGTGGGGTTTACACGCCATCATGCCATTGTTTTTTCCCATGTGACATGTGCCAAACTCAATAGATGGCCCAAGCTCCTACTAGGATACTAAGATGAAACAATTAAGTATTTTGTCGTATGAGAGAATTTTCTTCTTTTATGTATCACGCGGTTGAAGTATTATCGTGGTGAGGTTTCTGTGTATTGCCCATATACATATGATATGTTGTTGTTGGAATATAGTTGTAATGTTGTTGAAATATTATGGTAATTTTGAAATATTGCTATAGTGGTGTTGTAATGTTGAAATGTTGATGTATATAGTATGTAGCTCCATGGATATACATGGATACCCGGGTACCTTGTGGGTATGGATATAGATCATGGATGCCTTCGTGACCAGACCATAGGGTAGGTTGTTGGACATGAATATGGATGTGGATCTTGTTTACCCGGCTAGACCTGCTCGTGGGCTAGGATGTCACCCCCCACTTAGAAGTATTGTCGGTGTGAGCAGGGCCGGCTCTATACTTTCGAGGGCCCTAGGGCGAACTAAAAAATAAGGCCCGTAATGCCAATAACTAGATATATATAGGCCTCAAGGTCTAATGTTTATTAGTTATCCAAAGATTTTTATTGGCCTCAAGGTCTGTATTTGAATTACGCTTATCATCTTGTCCTGGGTCATATTCTTCCATTTGGTTATTATTGTTGACATCAACACTACTGTTGTTGGAAAATACTTATTTAGAGCACATCTCTGTGATTCAATAAACCGATTCTCACGCTTTCTTTTCCTCTTTTTCACAGTACATGACAATTGTTTCGATATTGTAACAACTATATTGATTAATGGTGAAGGAATTTATATGAAATTATAAGTTAAAAATCTAAATGAGGGATTAGATCATGGATTAGATGCGGATTGGAGGAGGGGCCAGTTTAGACTTACAGAGCAGGAGAGCAGGAGGCGTGAAGTCCTGAGTCTTGCCCGACACAGGCGAGGTGAGCAGCCGTTGCAGCAGATCGGCAGGACAGGAGTCGCCGCCTATGAGGATGAGGGAAAACAGATGAGGCCTAAATCATGGCAGACGAACAGAGACGAAGTCAATCATATTAGACTACCGAACTGCCGACAGACCGATTGTTTATATTATTTTTAGGAAAAAAACTGATCGTTGTGTGCGTGTGTATTTTTCTACGTACTAAAAAACTGACCATTGTGTGCGTGTGTATTTTCCTACGTACTTCTCTCCATCTCCCAATTGTTGGGCTCGTGATCTTTTCTTCAGCTTATCAAATAAAGAAAAGAATAAAGGGATGACTGGTTGAGCATGTGTATAGGACATGATTTAATCATGAGCCCCTTTAGATCCTAGGCCCCTGGCCGTCGCACAACCTTGCCATGGGTTAGAGACGGGCCTGGGTGTGAGATTTCTATGTATTTCCCATATAGTCATATGATATACTGCTAATGTTTATATATAGTTGTAATGTTGCTAAATACCTGTTGTAATGTTGAAATGTTGATAATAATGGTGTTGCAATGCTAAAATGTAGCTAGAATAATGATGTTTATAGTGCATAGCTTCATAGATATCCATCAATACCCAAGTATTCGCCGGGTATGGATATGGATCAACATGCATGTCCATAGATGCCTTCATGGCCTGGCCATAGGTGGGCTGATGGACATGGATATGGATGTGAATCTAGCCTACCTAGCTAGACCAGTCCCATTGCCATCCTAAGCCATGGGCCAGGATGTCACGTCTCCTTTAGAATATCGATGTCCTCGTCAATCAACACACCAAATCCAAAAACATCCCCTCCAGGCACACATTCATGTCTCCAGTTCTAACACATGTCCCATATGTTTGCGCACCTCTAGTGTTGGCACATGCCTCACATGTTTGCACCCCTGACCCACACATGCCCGTGTTACCGTGGTCATCTCCGATACCAATTCTAACACCCTAGGGACGACACTTATTAATCCTGACAACTCTCTGAGTTTTTTATATTAGCCCCACAGACCAAAACTAGTCTTTCATACGCACTTTATCCTCGCTCATGCAACTAGGAACAACTTTTCCGCCGGTCACCCATTCTTAAATTACTCTGAGGCAAGCACATTCACCCTGGAGTTCTTTGGGGGTGATCTTCCGAAAAGGAAGATGCATCCTATTAATCATTTTATCACTGTCATGGGTCTAGATGTCACGTCTAGTATCACTTGGATTTTTAAGCCCTTGCGAAGATTGCATAAAGAATTTAGCTTCAAAGACACCTTAGATATCTCAATAGTAGAGTTGAGGTTCTAGGTGTGTGAGAGGTAGATAAATGGATAGTAGGTGATCACCGACACCCGCCCCCCTCCCCCCAAAAAAAAAATCTTAGCTCATTCACAAATCACCATCAACATTTCCAAGTGACATTCTAGCTGGATATAGGAGTCACACACCCTCCAAGAAGTAACAACACGAGGCTGTACACTTGGATCTTGAAGCCCCAAAAGATTGCGCAAACACGATGGCTTTCAATGTACCTTAGATCTCTCCAGAATGGAGTTCAGGTTTAGATCTACGTGTATGAGAGGTAGAGCAAAGGGTATGGTCAATAATAGCTAGTTGTATCTTCTCTATAAAAACACTCCAAATAGTCCTACTTATACATTGGGGATGGGAGGCTATTTCGAGGCAATGGAAGAAATGTGGACATTACAAGAAGAATGAAGTAGCCAAGTAGTACAAAATGATGAAACCGGCGGTATCGGAGATGTACAAAATTTGAGTTCCTCTGACGAGAAAACTAGATGTCGTAGGTACCGCGTCAAAAGCTCGTTGGCACCGACTCAGAGAGAACACCTCAAAACTAGTATTCACGCGGAAGTGAAGATACAAAAGTTCGAAGGTTTAGGTTCTAATAACATATAGTTCTCGTCCAAATTTTGGACGCTTGGAGGCACCAAGCGAGAATCACCTAGCCCGAAGGCAACATGTCAAACAGAACACCCTCATATTTGAGTCTCGATAGAAAACTGCTAAGTCCTTGGTCGAAGGTACCCGATGGATTTGACTTGTAAGTACTGGCCCTATACAAACAGTTTTCCTAGATAAATTCATGAATGGTCGGTGATTCCGGCACATTTGACTCGGCAGTACCAACATAAACAAATACACGTAAGAAATCGGCATGTGCCAGTTTCTCAAACTCACATGGACGGAGGTACTAGGATGAAAGCAACCGGGAGTACCTAGTATTTGTGAAAAGGATTGGGTTTGGGTATTTTGTTTGGATTTGAAGAAAAACTTTGCGGGGATACTTTTTTCCTTATGCTTTGCCAAGTTCTCCGTGTGATAGAAAGACATGCATATGACTCAAGAAATAAAACTACGTTTTGTTGGAGTCTATATATTTTTCTAACATTTTGAAGGGTCACCAAGCGTTGATCCACCTTTTGCAATTCCGTGATCAATACAAAGTTGACATGATTAACTTACCATGCCATGATCATTGTGAACTACTTCCTCCGTTCCAACATAGTTAAAGTTATGGGTTTGTCCTAAGTCAAATTTTACTAAATTTGATCTGATTTAAGAAAATAGTTGATATTTAGAATGTCAAAACTATATAGTATGAAGAGGAGTTTGATCAAGTAAAGTTCTAGATAATGTATCCTATCATATCCTGAATTGTTTTCTTTGTCTTTCCTGAATGCTAAGGAAGATGATTCAGTGACGTCCTGATATTTCAGGAGTCCTCGTGTGAGGAATCACAAAAGATATTTTTTGAACAAAAAATGTGAATTAAGAAGAATTGGCCAACTAAATATGAATATATAAGAGGCTTAACCTTGATATACCTGAGAACAACATACCCTTGTTACCACCAGATGTATAGGCGGCTATGGAACATTTGGTTGGAATGAAAATTGGACAAATGATAACAAGTCACAAGCATCCGGACATGCTAATTTCATTTTAAAATCTAATATGCACCCGACACTAACGTAGACGACAATAGTGTACTCAAGAAACCTCGAGATTTCTTCAGGCAGCAAAAGCTAGTTTCGTTGGACCGGAGTAGATGTTATTTCTTGGAACAAGAAGAAACATAAAGATGTGACGAAACTAACAGCTAGTTTAGGATAAAGTTAGCCAATACATGGCGTGTCATTGCCATCCTCATGTGGCAAGAACATGCGTGCGAGCATTGCTCAGCACGTATTCGCTATGCACGGTGCGTCACCAAAACAGACAGGCGCCATGTGCAACAGCACCGATACGTGCGCGGCGTGGAGGCATCCGAAATGCTTGGATATTTATAGGTCATACACGTATGAGCAGCTATTCAAGGTAGTAGGGTAGGCACACTACTGCAGTGTGCATTGCCCGCCAGCTTAGCGCTACGTAGCGCTATGCGAACGTCGCAAAACAAAATACTCTCTCTCTCTCTCCCCCTCTCTCTCTCTCTCTGGGAATGAGTGATTTAAATTTGGCTAGATTCTCATGTATAATACAAGAAATTTAAACAAATTTAAGTCACTTATTTTTCACACAGAGTGAGTACTAGTCAACTCGTCGATCGCCAGTTCGCTTTGGTTAGTATATTACTCATTTTGGAGTAGCTTGTTTTTTCAGGTTCATGCTATATATAGTGCCATCTATATCGGTGGTGCCCGTGAGATCGATTACGCATTTTTACGCATTTGTGATGTGTGCATCACACATATTTTCATGAAGTTCTTTTCGGTTCGAGAGTATTTTTCATGAAATTCTGAACAGGCAAGTTGCAGGATGTGTTTCTTTATGTAAGATGATGAGACCAAACAAGAGAAGTATAGCAATCCCTCAAAATTGAAATCAGCAATGCGGCGTTAAGGGCAAGAGAATCGAAGTCTCGTGGCTAGAGTTTTAATGCATGCAAACAAATGTTCTCGTCGCAGGATCCTTTTCGTTCGATCAGACGATCCCTGCCAGACCCGACGAGTCTCTAAGGGCACCTTCATCAGGTCTATTCAAACGGTCTGAGCGTGTTTTAATGGGTTCGTGTGTGGCATTATAGCGGCACGATTATCCGGACTAATTAGGCCGAACCGACATTCTTGATCAGATTTGATGCGTAGACGGGTCTGTCTGAACAGACGCGGACATAGATTGGCCCTGATGCAGACACACCCGGGTCTTTTTCTTTTGAGCTAGTCTATCCGTTTTTATCCACGCGTTGTTGTACGCGGCTGACCGGACGGACCGAATTATAACCCAAAAGCACAGATAAGTGTTTAAGTCTCCCCGGTGAAGATGCCCTAACCCATCCATCATCTTCCATGCACGGTTCACCATTGTGGGAGAAGAAACGAAGAATCAACACGGAAAGGCGTGCAGGCAGTCAAAAGACGCTCTGGAAGTAGAATCAATTGACCACCGGCGTAACCCACGTAGGGCCTGCTCGTGCGACTCGCGTCACATGACGTTCTGACATAAAACCCCGCTGGGTTGCGGCCATACAACTTGCTGGTGCGTGCCGAGTTTTTCTTTTTTGAACCAGGATAGGCCCCGAAGGACCTAGATACTGCGATTAGTCAAAGTTGTGGGTATAATTTACAGAAAGGACCAGAAAAGAAAAGACAATACAACAAGGTCCCTCAACTTTGCACATAGCACCCTGCAGGAAAGCGCCCAAACGCGATCGAGTCCTGCACACCGCATCAATCTCGCCTCCAGCCACGGCCGCCGTCGTTGGAACCGGGGACGAACCACCTGGGCCGACGTCGACGCATGATGCCGCGAGGAGGGAGAGAAAAGGCCGCCGATGGCGGTTATAGAAGCTCAGGCACAGAGGCCGTTCGAGCTCGGCGTGGCCATCTTCTTGGCCAAGGATAGCGGGTGGCATAATGCTTCCGCTTGGGGAACGCCGGAGAAGTCGCAGCATCGCCGCCTGAGAACACCAGGCAACCCCATCCTTCTCCAGCATCAACAGCTTCAGGCCCTCCTCCCTTCTTTCCCTCGCCACCACGGCAGGCCGAGATCTGGAAGGGGAGCTTGTCGTCGTCAACGCCTCGAAGCTCTCGAACTTTATGGCCGAGCCACCAAGATTGCTCCACCCTCTAGTGAATGCATCCACTGCAGCCACACGGAGGGGGGAGCTTGGCGACCTCCTGGCGCCGCTCGAAAACGCCAGAGAGTAGCTCGAAGACGCGGTGATTCGCAGCCGCCGCCCAAAACCAGGCCATCTCCCCCCGCCACCACGGCCGGCCAGAGAGGACCTCAGATCTGGGCGCTTCTGCTCAACACCAGCATCCAACGCAGCTTTATTGAGGAGAGCGGTGGTCGTCGCCGTCGCCATCCATCCACCATGGACAAAGAGGAGAACGACAAGCAACCCTAAGATGCTAAGGATCTGGCTGCACAGAGCCCTAGCACCGCCTCCGACTACGGGCATCCAGCCCAAGACCGGCACAAGGCCAGACCACCTACAACTACTGCTATACAACGGCCAGCATCGCCCACCCCATCCACTCTAGCCAGAGCCGGAGGAGAGGGGGAGGGGAGCCGGCGACGCTGAAGCGACTCTTAAGGAAGAAGACGAAGAGGAGAGGAGAGGGAGAGAGGAGGTGACAGGAAGGCCGGTCTGGTGCGTGCCGAGTGGACCTACCCATAAGTCCATAACGGTGCGGAGAGGACAGGAGCATGGGTCGATCATAATTTTTTGGTCCATCTTTGTTGACACCATATATTTGCACGGCTTAAATACATTATTAGTCCTTGTACACTCGTATGACTTGATTTAGTTTTTGTACTTAGAATATGTAGAATTTTAGCAGCCTACTTGTTAATTAAACTTGATTTAGTCTTAAACTAGATTTGTCGTTGAAACTAAGCTGATGTAGACGACACGTTAATGTTCGTCCCACTTGCATGAGATTAGTTGTTCTGAAAATTTGCACTTAGCACTTTCCATGGGACTTCATTACCGTAAACTGAATTGCAAGTGAATTTGTGCACTGAATTTATTCTCATATTTTTCATATTTTTCATTGCTAAAAACGCCGGCTTAATCAAGGCGCCACGAGCAGGACACCGGATGGCCGCCGTGTCATTTGGGACCAACTTTGGAGGTGCCCTGCCCCCCTAAAGGTACGTATATTTGGCTGGAAATTGGCTACAAACTCCTTACCTACATGGGAAAATAAATGGAGAAGGAACATGGAAATAACTATTATTTGCACAATTTGTGGTTTGGAATGTGAGAACACATACCACACCTTCTGCAGATGCCCAAGAGCTCGCGCACTTTGGGAGGAAATGCAGACCGTGTGGAATTTGCCATCCATGGCGACGGTGGACGGAGCTAACGATGAATGGGTGTTGCATTTGCACCTCCTTGAGGGCCAGTCGGAGATTATTCGCATGCAAATTTAATGACACTGTGGCGGATCTGGCATGTGCGGAATGAAGTCATACATGATAAACCTCCGCCTCCAGTGGAGAGCTCCAGGATCTTCCTCTGCGTATATGTTGATTCTTTGGTGACAGTTAAATATTGCCCCAATGTTGACGATCTCAAAGGGAAGCAACCAGCAGCCGGGGAACTTGTGGCATCCGCGACTGGCCGGGTGAAGCTGAAGAAGAAGGATATCAGAGCCACTACGTGGGTCAGACCGGCACCTGGATCAATCAAGCTAAATGTCGATGGCTCGTTTCAAACATCGACAGGTGATAGGGGTACGGGCATAGTGCTGCGTGATGAGGAAGGAAAACCAATTGTTTCGGCATGCAGATACCTACAGCAATGTGTGTCATCTTTGGAGGCGGAGCTTTTGGCATGTCGTGAAGGCGTTGAAATGGTACGAAACTGGTCGGATAAACCATGTTTGGTGGAGCTAGACTCAAAAGAGGCGGTCAACATGATTATGTCGATGGAGACTGATAGATCAAGCCATGCTTTGTTAGTGTATGAAATTAGAAGCCTTTTACGTCAAGGAGGAAGTTTTAATTTAAATGTAATAGATAGGAATAAAAATCAGGTTAGTCACCATTTAGCTAACCTTGGCGTCGTGGTATTGTGGAGGGGTCCTCACAGTGCGTGTTTAGAGACGTGGGGTAAGGCGGACGGTTGACGGGTACGAGATAACACAGCTTATCCAGGTTCAGATCCCACGACGGTGGCAAAATCCTACTCCTGCTATAAATCACTATAATAGCAATACGCCGAGTTACAGAGATAGGTTCGCTGTGCGAGGTGTGTGTAAAACGATGCCTAAAGGCTCCCATAGGTCTGACTTATATAGTCGTCAGATCCTAGGGTTACAGGGGAAAGTCCTAGCCGGACAGGTTACAGAGTCCTACACCGTCTATCACTAGTCTTGTGTATCTTGCACTCCAAGGCTCCGGGTACGTAGGTGACTCCACCGTAGCCTTCCTTTATCCGGCATGGGCCTCCCTTCTGGATCCATCTAACTGGGCCGCCCAGCAGGCCATATGCCATGCTACCGACTATGGGCCACCCGGGTTAGTCGGATAAGAGACATGCTATGAGGATACCCAGATAGCATATCCCCAACAGTAGCCCCCGGAGAACTCCGAGATCTTGCACCGTCTTGCCGCTTCACATGGAATGCTCCGTCTGGATGGATGTCGGCAAATCGTCAGGCAACATCTTGTAGTCCTCCCAAAGAACCCTGCAAAGTTTTCTCCGTCTTCGATTTGTAAGTCGGAGAAATGCTGAATCTTCCATCGTACTCTTCCGCTAGTCGGATTAAATCCGTCCATGCCGGAATCTTCGATGTGACGGCTCATCTACCATGTCAGTTATGACGACGTAGCCTTAGGTCAGCGATGCCTCGTAACTCACACATGCAGAGAGCGTAATCATAGCCGATTTTCCCGCGCGAGCAACACGAACCGTTGGCGGCAGTAGTTGGAGACGTGCCAAAATTACCGTGCACGTTCTCGACCAAGTCGTCTACGCGGCAACCGTCCGATTAGCTGCACGAATCTTGACGCAGAGTAAGATAAATAGTAACCGTGGGACACTTGCCACTTTTTCACCTCATTCTCTCGCGTCAGCTTCTTCTTCCTCCAGCCGCACGCCTCCTCGAGCTCTCCGCGGAAAACCTCGAAGAAACCCTAGCCTCTTCTCGCACCAGTCGCACTCTCCCATTCCTCCATGGCCAGCAGCAGTTCATCCCCGTCGATGGCGGCGGCGAGCGAAGCCACGGCGAAGCCGGCGAGCTCCATCGTCGTGCCCCCAGAGGGCCTGGTCATCCCTGCGTCGGCGGTCATCGAATCCACCGGCGGCGACCATAATCTGGCGGCGCTAGAGCCTCTGGAAGAGGAGCCAGACTCGCACAAAGGCGACTGGCGCGGCTCGGACATCACCGCCCGCGACATCCAGGAGATAGTCGCTGAAGGCTACCTCCCCGCGGCGGAGGGGCTCGCCTGGCGGGCGGCACCGGCCGGCGAGGTGACTCCTTCTCCCCAAGCCGGAGAGAAGGTGTACCTCAAGTCCCAATTGGTACGCGGCGTTTCTCTGCCCATCTCCCACTTCTTTCTGTCCGCCTTGAATCACTTCAAGGTCCAACCCCATAACCTCTCCCCCAATAGCATCTTAGTGCTTAGCAACTTCACGACACTTTATGAGGGTTACCTAGGGATTAGGCCTAGGTTAGACTTGTTTGTGTACTTCTTCATCGTCAAACGTGAAGCCAGACACAGTAGGGAGGAGCTTAGGAACTGCGACACCATAAGCTTCAAGATCTGACCTGGTCGGCGGTTCCCCGACATCGTCGGCCACGAGTCATGCAAAAACTGGCAGCGGACGTACTTCTATGGCCCCGACATTCCTTTGTCGGGCCGAGAAGTAACGTACCCGGACTTCGTGGATGGAGCCGCCGCCGAAGTTTCCACATGGAGATCCCATGCCTCCCTTTCCTCCGACCTCGACGCTTCTCGCGCAATAAGGCGGATCGAGTGGTTCGTAGAGACGGGTCTGACCGGCTTGGACCTAGCCATGTGTTGGTTCATCAGACGGATCCAACCTCTGCAGCACCGCACGAAGTTCATGCACGAGTACACCGGCTACCGAAGGGATACCCTCCGGATCTCTGAGGACAACTTCTCGAGTGACTCCATGAAGTTCCGCCTTAAGGACATCGTCAAGGTGAAGGATAAGAAGCGCGGCTTCACCCTCACCTACGACATGTTCGTAGACGGCAAGTGCCCAAAGGTAGACATTTATTCTTCGTGTATGACATTGCTCCAGTTTTTCCGTCTTGCCAATACCATCTTGTCTAATACGATGACTTCTCACTTTAACAGCTTAGCAATCTAGATGAGGGCAACCTAGCCACCCAAATCTACGATCCAAAGATGAAGGACGTCATGGTCGTGTCTGACGATGATGTCCCATTGTCACGTAAGCGGAAGAGCTCCACCTCTGACGCTGCCGACGGAGGCAAGAAGAAGAAGACGAAGGGTGGAGCCTCCAAGAAGACTACCGCCGCCCTGGAGGCGGAAAAGAGAAAAGCCACTGGGATGTTTGCCAAAGCGCCCCCCCTAGTGTAAGCCTCTCATTCTCCGACATTGTCTATTTATCTGTCTTGCTCCTGTACTTATGAATTTTGCACGTTTCAGGAAGAAAGCCACAACCAGCCTCAAGAAATCCTCCAAGACTCTTGGGGATTCTAGAAATATTAAAGAGATGCTGCATCGCGACTCCTCCCCCGCCATCGCCCCTGCCACTCCTGCCGTCAAGCCTTCCTCGGCTCCAACAAGCTCTCAAGTCCAGGAGGCACTAGGCCCTTCCGCCATGGAAGTGGATTCTAGCGCCTCTACCGAGCTCACTGTTGTCGGCGAGCAGGCGACGTAGGAGAACGCTGCTCTTCAAATGGCTGAAGCTCCGGCTAAGGATGCCATCGGTAGCGGCAAGGCGGTGGTGGAAGCTAGTACCTCTGCCGAAGGCGGCGCCCCTACTCCCTAGAAACCCTTCGAGTTCCCAAAGATAGTTTACCCGGCGCTTCTGCCGAGTAACACTACTATGGTTGCTGGAGGAGTGCCATCATATCCAACGTGCGGTCTCGAGGAGCTACTCCGACAAGCGGATATCTTGCGAGGAAATAGCATTTCCTTCGGCAAGCTGCTGGCCGAGAGTGCTACAAACCTCAAGATCATTGCACTTGTAAGTTTTTACTTTGCCTTCTATATTTTATATGAGTATCCTACTATAGCCCCCGAGGATGTAGACGGAAAACCATAGGTTTTGCATCTATATGCTCTAAGAGTGACTAAGTTAAAAATTCTCGTTGTAGCCCCCGAGTATCTAGGTGGAAAATCTCCGACTAGAAGCTCCAAGCAGACCAAACAACGATTTAACTTTGTATTTGCTTCCTCAGAATGAGAATGCTCGGAGGGGCATGGCCAACGACAAGTATCAGAAGATGCGCGTGGACCTTGAAGCTGAAAAGGGTAAAACCGCCATCTTGAAGGAACAGATCATCAAAAACAAGAGTCTGTTTTCTTATTACGCATTTCCGTCTTATTTTTGTGCCCACAATCTCCGAGTACTCACTATGTACTGTGTTTTCTCTGACTTGCAGAACATGTCGCCAAGGCCAAGGTTATTGTCGAGCAGTCCAAGCATATCCAGCAGCTGGACATCGAGAACAAGATCCTGAAGGAGGAGAGGAATGAGATGCTGAAGATGCACGAGGACTCCATGAAAGCCTTGCAGGATTCCGCCTCCGCGGAGATCAATCGCTTGAAGGAGGAGCTTGCAATCCTAAAGGATCAGAAGCAAGCTGCCGATGAGCAAAACCTTCGCCATAGCGAGGCGTTTAAGCTCCTCCAACAAGAGAAGGAATCCTTGGCGGAGATCCTTTGGCAAGCCAAGGCTAGCATCTTCAGTAAGTTTCCCCCGCCTTGAACTTCTGTAAGTCTGGATACTTAGGATTTATCAAACTCATATGCTCCTTGTCGGAATTTGCAGCTCCTATGGGTTTAACCCGCTCGCCTCCTTCGGACAAGGAATGCATGGTTCTTGCCGGTAATTTTATCAACACCACCAATACCCAAGCCAAGGAGATTGCCAAGCCCCTCCAAATATATATCAAGGCATCATACTCCGTGACGAAGTACTCGGAGATCCTGCGCCGAGCCCCCGAGCGTGTCGCGAGCTAGAAAGCTTCTTGTGTGCGGGCTGGCGCAAGGATGGCGCTGTCAATGGTGAAGGCACACTATGAAGATGCCGACATCGACACGGTAACCTCAGGTATCCCTGACGTGGATGATGACGGCAAAGAGATCGATCACGAAGCCATCCTGTCATCACTCGCGGGGTATGATACCAGGGTTGCCGAGTTGGTGGATGTGGACGTCTTCGTGCCCAGAAACTTCATCGACAACGTCGACCAGGATTCCTCCGAGTCTCATCACAGTGCTAATGCCGAGGGTGTTTCTCCGGCTGGTGATGATGCGGCTTCCAAGTCCCCTGCGCCCAAAGAGTGAAAAACACTTTGTAATTCTTGTTTCACCTTTGATGTGTGCATGGAAAAAACTTGGTGATGTAATCTTAAGGCGGAAAACAATGATTGTCGTATCCCGCTACTTAAGAATTAATTTCCAGTATGTATATATTTTTTAAGCAAGTGCTGGTTTATCCATTACTTTGGTTTTTATGCTTGAATTTTCGTGAGTCGGAAGACTCGTTGTCGGAACCATGCGCTTAGGTGATGATGCCCAATGGCACCGTCAATAACCTGAGCACAAAATCGCCGACAATAAGTGCCGAAAGTCACTACTCCAGAATCCACATAAAAACAACAAAGAACGTGTAGACCAGAAAACTTAAGCTAACGCCCGTAGGCAGAATTTTCACAAGTGCAATCGCAAGACTTGTGCATAGAAGTTTTACATGATCCAAAAATGAACACTAAAGGAGGTAAAAGACTCAGCAATATGAGTGAACCAAAGAGCTTTATTTCATTGATCATATTAGAGGTACACAATTAGATAAAAAATGCTAAGTGTAGAAGGGACGTAGCTGTGCTATGTTCCATGGCCGATCAAGCTCCGGGTAGTCATCATCCGGGTCACATCGCTTACGCTTATGATCCTCGTTGGGTCTATCCTTGAGTTCACGATTGTCGACAAGGTAGTAGGACCCATTGATCAGCGCCTTGCTTATGATGAACGGTCCTTCCCATGATGGGGATAACTTGTGTGACTTCTTCTGCTTAAGTCGGAGCACCAAATCCCCCTCTTTAAACGAGCGATGCCGTACGCGGCGACTATGGTAGCTGTGTAGCTTCTGCTGGTAGATGGCGGATCTTTGGCATGCCAAAACGCGCTCCTCCTTGAGAAGGTCCACATCTAGGCGTCTGGATTCTTCAGCGTCATCTTCGTCGTAGGCGGCAACTCTTGGTGCATCGTGGAGGATGTCGGAAGGTAGGATGGCTTCTGCTCCATATACCATGAAGTAAGGGGTGTAGCCGGTGGATCTTTTGGGTGTAGTTCGTAAACTCCACAGCACATATGGCAATTCTTCCGCCCAGGCTCCAGCTGCTCTATGTAGCGGTGCCTCAAGACGTGGCTTGATTCCCTGCAGAATTAATCCATTGGCTCGCTCAACCTGACCATTGGATTGTGGGTGTGCCACAGATGCAAGGTCAAGTCGGATGCCTTTGTCCCAGCAATAGGCCTCCACTTCTCCGAGTGATAAGTTGCTTCCATTGTCGGTGATGATGCTATGTGGGAGACCAAATCTCACCACTAGATCTCGGACAAACCTAAGGGCAGTTGCCCCATCAAGCTTTCTAATGGGTTTAGCTTCTATCCATTTGGTGAATTTGTCAACTGCTACGAGCAGATGCGTAAATACATATGGTGTCGTCTGTAACGGCCCCACCATGTCTAGCCCCCAGACTGCAAACGGCCAAGTTATTGGTATTGTTCGCAATTCTTCAGCAGGAACATGTGGTTGTCGGGCATAATACTGACATCCTGTGCATGTCTCAACCAGCTTGTCGGCGTCCGCCTTCGCGGTCAGCCAATAGAATCCTTGCCGGAAGGCTTTCGCGACCAAAGATCGAGGAGCGGCGTGATGCCCGCAATCTCCGAGATGGATTTCGCATAGGATTTCCATACCTTCTAGCTGGGAAACGCACTTTAGGTATACACCAGTAGTGCTCCTCTTGTAGAGTTGCCCATTGATTATGGTATAACCCTTTGCTCGTCGTACTATTTGCCGTCTTTCGACTTTGTCGTCGGGTAAAGTTCCGTGTTCGAGATACTCCATGAACGGTTTTGTCCAAGCCGGAGGGATCTTTGTCACCATGTTGACGAAAGAGTCAGCTCTATCCGGGTTGTCGATGTCGGCGCCCTTTACGGATGGTGTGCGTAGATGCTCTAGGAAAACTCCTAGCGGAATTCGCTTTCGGCCTGATCCCAGTTTAGACAACAGATCAGCCGCCTCGTTTTGCTCCCTAGGCACGTACTTGACTTCGTAGCCCAAGAAGCTCTTGGCTATCTCGTCCACTTCGTCTCGATATGCCGCCATCACAGGGTTCCGCGCATTCCAGGTGCCAGCCACCTGCTGGGCAACCAAGTCGGAATCTCCATAGCAAACTATGCGCTTGATGCCAATATCCTTGGCTACACGTAGTTCGTGAATGAGTGCTTCATACTCCGCCATGTTGTTTGTAGCCTCGAAGTGGATCTGCAGAACGTAGTGTAGCTTGTATCCTTTTGGTGACTGTAGCAATACACCAGCCCCCGAGCCGTTGAGGAACTTTGATCCGTCAAAGTGCATCACCCAGTACTCTGGTTCTGGCAATGGAGTAGCATCTGGTATCTCCGTCCAATCTACAATAAAATCCGCCAAGGCTTGTGACTTGATAGCGTCGCGTCTCTTGTAGGTGATCTCGAAGGCGACAAGCTCAATGCCCCACTTTGCGACCCTTCCTGTAGCGTCGCTGTTATTGATAATGTCGGACAGTGGAGTCTTTCTCACCACTGTGATTGGGTGCTCCTGAAAGTAATGCCTCAGCTTCTGTGAAGTAAGGAATACTCCATAAGCTATCTTTTGGTAGTTCGGGTAACGCTGCTTGGACTCCGTCAAGACCTCGCTTACATAGTAAACTGGTCGTTGTACTCCGTACTCATAGCCTGGTTCCTTCCGCTCTACGACAACGACGATGCTGATAACCCGGTTGGTTGCCGCCATGTAAATTAACAGGGGCTCACCAGGCTCGGGTGCTGCAAGGATGGGTGCTGAGGAAAGAATATCCTTGAGCTGCTTCAATGCTGCATCTGCTTCGTCCGTCCACGTGAATTTGTCCGCCTTCTTCAGCAACTTGTACAGTGGCAAAGCCTTCTCTCCAAGTCGGCTGACAAACCGACTAACTGCTACAACACAACATGTTAGTCGTTGAATGTCCTTTAGGCATGTCGGACGGTTTATGTTTAAGATGGCCTTGATTTTCTCCGGGTTGACCTCGATTCCACGCTGGGAAATGATGAAGCCCAACAATTTTCCGTATGGAACCCCGAAGACGCACTTCCTAGGGTTGAGCATCATGTTGTATTTACGGAGATTATCAAAGTTTTCTTTCAAGTCGGAGATTAAGTCGTTTGATTTTTTAGACATCACCGCGATATCGTCCACATAGGCGTGAACGTTCCGACCAATTTGGTCATGAAGGCAACATTGCATTGTCCGCTGGTAGGTAGCGCCTGCGTTTTTTATCCCAAAAGGCATCGTGACGTAGCAAAACGTGCCGTATGGGGTAGTGAACGAAGTGGCCAATTGGTCCGACTTCCTCATCTTGATCTGGTGGTATCCTGAGTATGCATCGAAAAAACACAAAAGTTCTGAGCCAGCCGTCGAGTCAATAACTTGGTCAATGCGAGGCAAAGCAAACGGATCTTTGGGGCATGCTTTGTTCAAGCCGGTGTAATCAACGCACATTCTTAATTCATTGGTTCCCTTTTTGGGGACAAGTATAGGATTGGCCACCCATCGGGTGTGAAGGACTTCTCGGATAAACCCAGCCTTAAGTAACCTAGCTATATCTTTGCCAATGGCGCGTCTCTTCTCATCTCTGAAGCGTCGTAGAGGTATTTTCACTGGTTTATATTTTGGATCTATGTTTAAGCTGTGCTCGACAAGTTCCCTAGGTACACCTTTCATGTCGGCAGGTTGCCAGGCAAAGATGTCCCTATTCTCACGGAGGAACTCGACGAGCGCACTTTCCTATTTGGGATCCAGGTTCGTCCCAATGGCGACGGTCTTGGAGGCATCGCCTACCACAAGTTCCACCGGCTTGGTCTCGATGGCAGCCTTGAACGCAGGAGCGGAGTTGGAGATCTGCTTCTTCGACGCGGGCATCTCTGAGTCATCGACCTTGCTCTGGATCTCCTTGAATTCTTCGCTGTAGAGGACAGCTTCTGCAACGGCTGCTTCGTTGATCTCACAGTCCCTTGCCTTGGTAAAGCTTCCGGATATGGTGATGACACCGTTTGGTACGGGTATCTTGAGTTTGTTGTAGACGAAGCATGGCTTGGCCATGAACGTGTGGAATATGTCGCGGCTGAATATGAAGTGGTACACGCTCTTGAAAGGGACTACCTCAAAGGTCATGCACTCTTGGCGGTAATTATTAACGTCGCCAAAGGCTACCTGAAGTGTGATGCACCCAAGGGACCGAGCCTCCCGACCAGGAACTATGCCATGGAAAACGGTGTTGGTCCGTCTTAGGTTTGCCTCCGTCAAGTTCATCTTCTGCAATGTATCCAGGTACATGATGTTTATGCTGCTTCCACTATCCACCATGCACTTGGTGAACTCCACGCCGTCAATCAATGAGTTGATGACCATGGCGTACTGGTTCTCCGTGGGTACAAGGTCTGGGTGGTCCGTCCTGTCCCAAGTTATTGGAACCTCCGACCAGCACAGGTACTGGGGAACTGGGGGAAGAGTGTCCATCAGGATCCTTAGAGAAGTCTTCTGTTGTCGGACGGTGGGGGTGCCAAGGAAAGTGTGGTAGACTGGGGCCTTCTTTGCGAAGGGGTTCTTGCCCTTGTCATCGCTCTTGGCGGCGTGTTTGGGGTCAACGTCTTCGTCTATGTCACTTGAATCCTTGGAATCCTCCTCCTTCTTCTTCGCCTTGCCCTTGCCTCGCGGTCTGTTCTTCCGACTTCGCTTGTAGCCGGACTCCGGGTCTTCCTTGAGGTCGTTGACGAACTTGCAGTGTCGATTGGTATGGGTGGTCTTGCCGTTGGCGTCGAGGTGTACGAGGCACGGCATATCGCGGTACTCTTCGTAGGTTTGGGGAACACGGAGCAGCGCCGAGTTGGTTTCACTCCCTCGTTGCTTCCCGCGGCCTGCTCCCTTCCTCGGCCATGTTGTCCGCCTTCTCCTTGTCCTGCAAAAGTCATAGCGACCATGTCGGTAGATTGCTTTTCTTCTGGAGGCGTTTTTCGCTTTGTACTGCTGTTCCTCCGAGCTTGAATTGGAACGGCCGTTGCCGGCAAAGAGCCACGAGCATCATCGTCGGCAGCTACGAACTCACTAGCTAACTGAATCATCTGATTCAAGTCAAGCTGATGATTGCCTGCAAGCGCTTCAGCTTATGTCGGAGCAACGTGCCCCTTTCCAACCCATCGATGAAAGCGGCCATGGCGGTCTGAGCGTGCACTCCTGCGCAGGAATTCTTCATATCTAGCCAACGGGAGAGGTAGGCGCGAGATGTCTCGTATTTTTCTTGCATGCACCGCTGTAGATCGCTCACAGTGCAGGGACGCTTGTATGTACCCTCAAAGTTTTTGGTGAACGCTTCTTGCATATCCAGCCAGTTGTAGATAGATTTCTCCAGCAAGTCATCGATCCATTGACGGTCCGTGCCCGCCAACATTAACGGGAGGTACTTGACGGTGACGTTGGGGTTGCCTCCGGCAATCTCCACCGCGGTACCGTAGTCCTGCAACCATGTGGCAGGTTTGGCTGTGCCGTCATAGGGCTTGATGGTCATGTCAATTCGGAAACCTTTGGGGTAAGTTGCGGACCGTATTGCAGGTCCAAAGCAACGCGGTCCCAGGTATGGTCCTTCTCGAGCCTCGTGGATCTTATCGATCCGCGAACGTGTGTGGTATGGCTCCGGGTTCTTCTTCTTGTTGTCGACAGGGATGGGCTGCATGAACGACGCGGGCCTCTTCCGCCATGGTGACTGCTTGGCAGCGACGAAGGCGGAGGTGGCGGTGGGTTAGCCTTCTTGCTGTTACCCTCCTGCGACGCCTCACGCCTGTCGCGGTTGCTTGTCGGACGCGGAAGATCATGGTGTGACCTGCTCTTGTGTCCTTGGTGGCGCTCTTCATCATGACGGGTGTGTGCCGCATTGTCGCGGATGACGATGCCGCACTGCTTTGGAGGGGGCATATCCGTACGATGGTGAGCCTTGTAGTCTTCCTGACATCGGGGGGATCGGGGCGGTGGAGATGGGCGACGAGGTCGGGCTTTTTCTCTGTGGTTGGAGGATATGGGGATAGCATCCTTCCTGTTGCGCGCATCCCTCCATCTTCGTTCTGATGAACCCATCTGTGATCCGACATCCTGAGGAGATCTGTCCCTTGGCGGTTTGTACTGGCTAGATCGGCAAAGCGCTGGGTCAGACTCAAGCCTCTGAGAGGTGGCCTTTTCCTGCTGCTTTACCGCCTTGGCCACTAGGTCATAGACCTGTTCTACTGCCTCAGGCGATCTATCCTTCTCTAGAAGGGTCTTGGCGACAGCGAGGTTAAGGAGTGGGGTGGGCATCACCTACTTGCCTTCACTATCAATGTATGGCTTGGCCTGTGCCAGCTTCGAGGGAGCCCATCCTAGGTTGCGCCGTACACCGGGATCGTTGATGACGCGAGCCGGGGCTTTCTTAGCCTTCTGCTGCTGTAGCAGGGTCTTGTACTCGGCCTCCATTGCTCTAGCTTTCTCTATGGACTTCTGCGCGTTGACCAGATCTCGATCTAGTTTAGCGCCTTGCTCCGCGATGGCTTGCGCCTCCTCCAGCAGCTGCTGGCGCTTCTCGTCAAGCTGAGTCACGTTCCGGATATGAGCAACGGTTAGTGGTTCGACGAGGAGATTGAAGGGAATATGCCCGAGAGGCAATAATAAAGTGGTTATTATCGTATTCCTTCTTTATGATAAATGTTTATTTTACATGCTATAATTGTATTAATACGGAAACATTAATACATGTGTGTTTAATAAACAAACAGAAAGTTCCTAGTTATGCCTCTCTCATAAACTAGCTCGTTGATTAACAAGATGATCAAGGTTTCCTGATCATGGACATTGGATGTTGTTAATAATGGGATCACAACATTAGTGTAATGGTGTGATGAACATTCATCCGAAGTATAGCATTACGATCAAAGTCATTGAGTTTATATTGCTATAACAACTTACGAAGTAATCCTAATCCTTAGACCATGAGATCATGTTAATCACTAACACCGGAAGAGTTTCTTGATAACATCAAACGTCACACCGTAACAGGGTGATTATAAAGGTGGATTCAGAACTAATAAAGTGTTATGTTGAGGCCCATGGATCGAGAGTGGAATTTGTTCATCCCGATGACAGATAGATATACTCTGGGCCCTCTCGGTGATATCACATTGGTTAGCTTGCAAGCAAGTGATTTGATCACTAGAATGTTATATCACGGGAACGAGAAAAGAGTGCATGTCAGTAACGAGATCAAAATAGGTATGGAGATACTGATGATCGAATCTCGCACATGTAATATATCGCGAAACAAAGGGATTAAGATACTAGCGTAAAAGGTTCCGACGATCACAAGAAAGTCATCGTTGAATGTGTGGGAGTCAGTATGGGTCTCCAGATCCCGCTTCTGATTATTGATTCGAGAGGGGTCTCGATCATGTCTGCATTATTCACGAACCGTAGGGTGACACACTTAAGAGACACCAACATCCATTTGGAGCAAAAGTTTCATGCCGAAAAGAATAACAAGCGCAGGAATTTATTTCACTAGATACCGAAACAGGTTTTCGGGTGAAATTGCATAAAGTGGTTATGCATGTGAAATAGAATTCTAGCAAGGGGTTATTTGTGAATGTTTGTCATTAAATTAATTGACAAAATTCTGAATAAAATAAAAGAGTTTTATTTAATGAGAGTTTGCATTAAATTTGGTGGAAATTTAATGGGAATTTGAGTGGGTTTTTGAGTGGAGGGAATTGAAAGGCATTTGAGTGAGTGGAGTGTCCACCCACATGAATGTGGAAGAGGTGGGGGCAGCCCCATGGCTGGGCGCATGGCCCCTTGGGTGCCCCCCTCTCCCTATAAAAGGAGCCCCCTCCCTCTCTCTCACACACACCTCCTCATGAAGGATCTCTCTCCCCCTCTAGAATTTATCCCCCATGGTCTCGGACTAGCGAGATACATGTTCCCGGTGGCTATTCGGCAAGAAAGAGTTGTGCTTCCGCTGCATCGCTGGAGCGAGGAGGCGGAGGTTGCTTGTTGCCTCGAACGTGTGTGCGAGCACGGATGCGCTGCTGTTTTGCGGCGCTAGGACTTCCTCTCGATCTTGAGATCGGCAAGAGATCGTCTACATCAACCACGAGTTTGGACTCGTTAATCTTTGTCGGTCTTCAAGGGTATGTTCTCTACGGATATACATCTGCCCGTTGTTTGTATCTAGTAGATAGATCTTGGTACATAGTTGTTCCCATCGTAGGAATTTTTTTGTTTTCTATGCTGCGAACCCTACAGAGATTGCCGTACATCACTCTATCAGCTGGAGTAACATGGGCTGCTGCCGACGTGGATGCTGGAGGCGGCAAGTTTGAGGTGTTGTTGTTGCTCGGACCGGTGCCGAGTTCCTGCGGCTGCTGCCCTGGGTTAGGCGGAGGGGGCATGACCTTTGCGTGATCATCGTCGGCTGCAATAAGTGGCACCTTCCCCTTTTCCAGCGCCGTAGGCGGAGCTTGCCCGGGTTGATCTTCATCCATCGTTGTCCCAATGGTGACAAACACCCCTCGAGACATGACGGTGTTGTTAGCTTGTTCGTCGCGCGAGTACTCCTCCTCCATCTTCCGCATAGCGGAGTCTAGCTCTTCTGGACTTAAGTCTATGTCCTCTGAATCTGCACTGAAATCAGCATAAAGTGCGTCAATGTCAGAGTCGGAGGGTGCCAAGACTTCCTCGATGACGGGTGGTGGAGGTGCAACGGCCTCGACGATGACTGGAGGTGGTGGTGCTGCTACGACGATGGCGGCCGGAGGCGGTGGTGGTGGCTGAATCGGAGGGGCTCCATCAATGAGCGCAAGCGCTGTCTGAGCTGCCGCTTCGGCCTCCGTGTAGTTGTTGACGGTATTCACCATGCCTTCGAAGGTAAGGCGTCCTGACGCCTGCTGCCACCTTAGAGAATGTCGGAGAAGCGTTCCATGGTTCAGTCCTTCCACAAAGTGATAGATGGCATCATCATTGGGGTAGTTGGCCAGGTCGGCCCGTGTACGGAGCCACCTGGCGAGGTAGTCGCGGGGGTTTTCGCCCTCTCTCTGAACGCAGCGCGCCAGATCGAAGATGGTAACCACACCGACGAACTTGGATCTCTGCTGTCTAGACGCGCGGACCAAGCCGGCAGATTTGCAGTGATCTTCCACCTTTATATCGTGCACAAGGGCGGTTTGGGTGGGTCTTGAATTTTTCTGATCTTTGCCGGCAAACTCCGAAGAAAGATCCGACATCGATCCTTCCGCGAACGTATCCTGCCCATAGGCGGTCCGTGCGGGTCTTGATGATCCTCCGACTCCCAGGGAACTAGTGCCCGAGTCGGTTTCGCCGATGAAGAGGTGGATGTCTCTGATAGGAACGATCGAACACCGCGTAGGGTTCGTCTTCGCCGGGATCCAGAACTCGTCAGGGGGGATGATCGGAACGTTGCCGGAGAAGAGAACATGGCCGATGGCTACGGTTTTGCCGATTCCTGCGAAGATCTTGGTCCTCGCCCGCTGAAGAGCCTGAAGCGCCTCTTGCCCCACGGTGGGCGCCAACTGTCGTGGTATTGCCGACGAGTACGCCATGGAGGGGTCCTCACAGTGCGTGTTTAGAGACGTGGGGTAAGGCAGACGGTTGACGGGTACGAGGTAACACAGCTTACCCAGGTTCAGATCCCACGATGGTGGCGGAATCCTACTCCTGCTATAAATCACTATAATGGCAATACGCCGAGTTACAGAGATATGTTCACTGTGCGAGGTGTGTGTAAAACGATGCCCTAAAGGCTCCCATATGTCCAACTTATATAGTCGTCAGATCCTAGGGTTACAGGGAAAAGTCCTAGCCGGACAGGTTACAGAGTCCTACACCGTCTATCACTAGTCTTGTGTATCTTGCACTCCAAGGATCGGGTACGTAGGTGACTCCTTCGTAGCCTTCCTTTATCCGGCATGGGCCTCCCTTCTGGATCCATCTAACTGGGCCGCCCAGCAAGCCATATGCCATGCTACCGACTATGGGGCACCCGGGTTAGTCGGATAAGAGACATGCTATGAGGATACCCATATAGCAAATCCCAACACTTGGTAGACTTAAACGTCGTACTATAACTTGACTTGGGTCTGTGCCGGAGGACGTGTCCTCGCGGTGTGCACGGGAGCTCTCTCCTGATTCTTAATATATTGTCCAATTCGCAAAAAAAAAGTTGATTAGTACAAACCATTGGTACTCCCTCGGTTTTAAAATATAAGATGTTTTAGCCTTTTTCTAACATGCATGTATTTAGACGTATTTTTATATATAACTAGGAGTGTGGCCCTCGCAAATGCGAGGGAAACCTCTTCATTATATTAGTATTTCCAATAGATTTATTTGGAAAAGTACTATATAGAAAATCTATAATATTAATCTTTTTCATAATAACATATTTATATAGTCTGTCTGAAGTTTAGATAAGATCAATAAAACTGATGTGCAATCTGTAGTCTTCCTAGATTAGGTGTTGCATGTTTGGTACTGTAGGTATGTAGCTCCATATGCCTCTCCGTTTATTTTTGTTCAAGGCTGAGCAATCCATGTAAAATTCTGCTTGCAAAACTACAAGTATGCTTGCACAGAGATATTCACTTTTATACATTGGATCAATCTCTTATACAAATATTTTTAACAAATCAGTACCAGCTTTGCATCAAGACCGTTGTTGTTATTTATCTATATTATTTACAAATACCTACCATTTATGATATGTTTAGGTGCATTTATTAAGATCTAAAAATGGGTTTACATGGACATTTGTTCAAATATGCAATTCTCAAATGTTAAACCAAGTTGAGATCTAACATTGGGTTGTATTCATAATGTGGTTCCATGAAGTGCAACTATAACGTTAACTATTCAACAAATTAACATATACCTTTTGTGTTTTGGCGAGAATACTTGATTACAACATAGATTAATAGTTATTAACCATAAAGGAACAAAAAATAGGAATACGAGGAAATAATAACTTATCTATATTTTTTTCATGGTTATATCTAGAATAGACACTACTAGGAAAAACGCTACCAGTGGCGCACCAAATTAGAATTCTGTGGCGCATATGGGTGTGGCCACTAAATTCTCGCCACTAAAATTTAAATTCTGTGGCGCATATGGCATATGCGCCACAAAATTCTCAACATTCTGTGGCCCATATGCCATATGCACCACAGAATTCTGTCCTAGATTCTGTGGCGCATATGGCATATGCGCCACAGAATTATGTCCCAGACTCTGTGGCGCATATGCCATATGCTCCATAGAATCCTTTTTTTCAGAATTTTGAAATTTTCACAATTCAGTACAAATACATGTATATTACAAGAAATACACTTAAATTTGACAGAAATACACAGAAAAGTTGCACATAGCAGTACAAATGTTCCAGTTCACATATAATACATCAACAAGCACAAATGTTCACAAGTGTTCATCAATCACATATTGGACACATATTAGAACTGAATAAGTGTGTACATTTCACAAGTGTTCATCTCACTCACATAACTTAATTACAACCGCGTGATGTTGTCACCACCTACTACCTTAAAACAGAATATATAGTACACCGTAACCGCGATGCCGATGAGGAGGAGCGACATCAAGATCTTCGTCCGGTTCATCTTCCATACGTGTCTCCTCCATTTGGCCACCGCCTCCTCTCTAGTCGCGTATCCCTTGTAGCTATTGCCGCTGAACTTTTCCACTTGTTGGTGGCAGTCCACCCACTCCTCGTACACACCTGGAACCCGACCCTTGTACACAACGTACGTCGGCATCTCTATTGATAAGGCATATTAGTACATCATGCAAATATATATGTTGACAAATATTAGAGCAACGCATTCATAAACTTAAAATAATGCATCGATGACAATGAAAGAAACAGGACAGCATGTCCGACACAATAACAACGACCATGGTTATTACATGACACAATAACAACGACGGTTTCAAGCTAGGCAAGATAAGTTACGTTTTTCGACACACACACTACATGTGTCCACCGATACACACACTCTCTCGATCAAGTAGCCTTCTCCTCAGAGGACGCCGGGAATGGCTTGTACATGTCTTTCGTCGTCCACGTCCTGAAGTCACCCTGCGCCTTGAGGCGAGCTTCGATCTCCCTCTTGGTGAACTGCCTGGGCTGGTGAAAGAGCCCACCAGTTGTGTTGACTTGTTCCACGATGATATGTGATAGCTTCACCTGCGTATCATGGAAGTCTTCCATGAGATCGGAGTCATTGATCCCATGCAACTTTTGTGCCCATCCTCGGAGAGAAGATGGCAGCATTAGCATCTCGCTATCCCAGACAAACCGTTTGAGGTGATGGCAAACGTAGAAGGCCTCCTTCACGCTGCTAGACGACTGCTTGACACAGGGGAACTCGCACACGTGCTTGAACTTGTGTAAGCCATTGTCCTTGTAAGCCTCCCCCTTATAGTCGAAGGGGCCTCCCTGTTTGGCATAGCCCTCGATAGCATCATCCAAAATGCTCTTTACTCTGACGTAGTTCTTCCTCCTCGCACTCCCCGAGTCGAAGTAGGTGGCAAGCGAATACCTCGTGGAGAGGATGATGAGCGTGCAGTACTTGTCTCTGCAGGCAACACACAATGTGAAACGGGATGTTGGAAAAGAGCAATGGAAAGAAATACTTATGTGTTATGACGGCGGTAGGAGGATGTGTACACTTACTCGGGAAAGAAAGGCACAAGGATGTTGTCCTTCCTCTTGCTTTCCATCAATAGCTTCTGAAGGTAGGACTTTGCCCAGGCCCGGGTCCTTGTTCCTTCTTCCAGCTGGCTATACCGCATGTAGTAGGGATCCGCTATCACGACGAACGAGGTTTTCTCTCTCTTGACCTTCATCGCCATATTGAGCGCGAATAGGCGAACCAAGTTATAGTCCAGCCGTCTCGAGTGGAATAGCTTGAAGATGTCCACGTAGGCTATGAAGAACACATCCGCGGGGGCATCAGTGATGAAGCCCATGTCCTCCGGCACCTTGATGGTGAACACCGGGTGATTCGGGTTATTGTCCTTGAGAAGGAGTCCCTCCAGTGTCCGGATACCTTCATTCAAACTCATCATAGCTCCCGGAGCCAGGTGGCGCAGTTCCAGAGGCAGTATGGGCTGACCAGCTTCGTGCACTCTAGTCAAGCCATCCTGGCGTGGTGGTACAACATCGTCCCGGTAACGGATTGAAGTGGGCTGGCTCGCAGCCTTGTTCTTGTTCCTGTTCGGCCTCTTCCTCACCCTCTTCCTCTTCTCATCAGCAGTGTCCTCCACTGGCGATGCTATCCCCTCACCTGCCATCATGTGGAGTGTGTCAGGGCTGAAAATGATTCTGGCCGGTGGAGGTTGTGTCTCGGCGGCCGGAGGCGTCTCCTGAGAAAACCCACGGAAGACCAGGCGCTTCTTGGGATGGGTAGATTGATCGCGGAATGGTGGTTCTTCATCGAGAGGAGGCATGAACGGTCCTTTGCTGGCGCCGGTGTTGACGAAGGCATTGACGTCAATCGGTTCATCATCATCATCCACCTCGATGTTGGCGTCGAAGGCCGCCATGTCCACGTCGTCCTGGGGTGGTGGCGATGGCGGTTGCGGTGCCACGGCCTTGCCTTTAGGCGGGGGCGATGGGGGTCGAGGAGCAACCATGCCCTTGGCTTCTTGTGGCGCCGGTGCAGACGCTCCCAATAAGAGTCTCTGGTGATGGCTTGTGGTGGCGGCGATGACGACCGGTGCAGCGGGAGGCTTCGTCCTTGGCGGCCGAACGACCGAGGTGGCGCCGGTGGAGCGAGACCCAATACGAATCTGGGTCTTTGGCCAAATCATGGGATAGCGATGACAACCTTCCAGGGTCAGGTGCTCGTCGGCTCCCGGAGGTTGCATGGGAGGTTCCATGTCTTTATAGCCCCCAACACCCGACCCAACTCGACGCGCATCACGGCATCATCCATGGGCTTACAGTGCATCGTGCGGTTCGCCGGTTGTATTAGCTTGCTGGGCACCTTATGCAAGAGCACGCACGGAGTGTCCTGAGGCATATAGATATGCATCATGATATGGCAGCCAATCAAAGGCATTAAGTAGAGCACGCTGACTAACTACTTATTTTACCTTGGTAAGGGCGCCGAGCTCGGCTAATGTTGAGATACGGGCGGACGGCGGCTGATCCTTGTTCTTCTCCGGCTCAGGTGCATTAGGAAGCACCGCCAACTGCTACGCCTTGGTAGTCTCGGCAGGAGGGGGAAGCTCCGGCGCATCCAACTCCATCGGCTGCGCCGCGGGGATGGAGGGCGGTGGGGTAACCATGTCCGTTGACACTTGGTGGCTCGAGGTGCTGCCGCTGGTGCTGGGCACTTGTATCGACCCCATCTGACCGTTTGCATTCCATTTTGCTATCCCCTACATCAGCCGAGGGGGTAGCATCTCGAGGAGCTTCTGCTGCACTATAGTGTTCACCTCATCCTGGCCCACCTTACTGGCCTCCAGATACGCGATCTTCCGCTTTAGCTCTTCCTTCTCGGCTTGATCCTGAGCCGCCGACTGGGTCTGCCTCTCCTTTCTCTTCTTGGCTTCCTCGTTGTAGTACTCGCGGAACTTTGTGCTCGTACCAAAGCCAGGGATACAGCCAGCTGACGTGGGCGGGTCGGACTTCTGCCTCCCCTTGTAGGCGTTGGTTGCCCTGTTGAAAACCGTGTCCCATGGCTCCGTCGAGCCCTGGGACGACGGGTCCAGCGCCTCATGCGCAGCCTTGATTTCAGCGTCCTGCAGACAAGGAAAGGTGAACCCACATTTAGGAACTTGCCTTCATTATTCAAAATGAAAGCAAATGGCCCGTGGGTAAATTGCTTACCAGCTTCTCCTCAAACTTCCTCACATCGTCATCGTCGGTGACGAATTCCATGGTATCCTTGTCCAGATAGTAGCGGGCCCAGACAAAGTTCCGGGTCTGCTCGTCCGTGATTTTTAAAAATGGGTTTTCTTTCCCGAGACGCTCAACCTCGGCGTCCTCCCATGCCCATATGGCCTTCTTTCCCCTATAACCGCCGCTTCCACATCGGTGGTTACCTATGTTCTATTCCCGCATTTGCCGACCCCACTCCGTCCATTCCTTGGAATCGTTAGTCTCGATCTCCTCCTTGAATATCTTGAACTCATCTTCGTCGATCATGGGCTCACCCTTCTTGATCTTCTCCTAGCTTTCCTTTTTTGCGATCTTGTTCCTCACCCGGGTTCTCCAGCTGCTCAAGGCATTGGCCATCTTTGTGATGGCTAACCTGTTCACCTTATTGGACGGGTCCAGTTTGTCGGTGTACGGGGCCGGGAACTTGTACCGTCGGTGAAGCTTCTTAATGCAGTTTGTGAAGGGGTTCGTAGCATGGAAAACAAAAAATTTCTACCGCATGCAAACAAACAAGCCAAGATCTATCTACTAGATTGTAGCAACGAGTCGATGGAATACTAACCCTCGAAGATCCAAAGCGGTTAACGAGAGCGGATTCTCGTGGGTGATGTAGTCGTACTCTTCCCGATCTCAAGATTGTGTAGACGATCCTTCCGGCGCCGCGTTCTGGCAGCGCTCCCGCAGTCGGTCACACGTTCGGTACTCGATGAAGACCTTCCTCTCCCTTGTTCCAGAAGGCAGCGGAGGTTGTAGCACTCTCCTCGCGATTCCGGCAGCACGACGGCGTGGTACCGGAAGTAGAGGGGAGATATCGCAGGGCTTCGCCTTAAGCCGGAGCGAGTATGGTGGACTATGAGAGGGCCTTGGCGATCTAAGGAATAGAGGGCACCAAGGGATTTAGAGCAACCAACAGCTAGGGTTTAGCTAGACGGCGGTTTAGAAGAGATCTAGGGCAGCCGCATCTAGAAGGGGGGCGGCGGCTGGCCTAGGGTTTAGAGGGGCGCCGGCTAAGGGGCAAGGTGTAGTGAGAGGGGGCGCCCCTCCCTTTCTTTTATAGGTGGGAGGGGCGACTAGGGATAGCCGAGTCCTTCCCCAACTCCTTTGCTGGCCGGCGGTTTGGAGGAGAGAAGGGAAACCTTCTCTTCCCAGGTTTCCTTCTCTCCCTCCACTTCACAAAATAGCCGTTTGACTTTTCAAATTGGCGTTTGACTTTTCAAACTAGGATTTGATTAAACCCTTTATTTTGTTCAGCGATGACACCTAGTACATGATGCAACCATTCCAACTTGTAATGACACATTCATGTACCCTTCCCCTCCGAAGTGCCGGACATTCCGGAACCTTCTAGAACATTCCTGATGAAAACACCGGAACCATTCTCCAACCCTGAAACAGGACTTTCCTTATATGAATCTTATTCTCCGGACCATTCCGGATCTCCTCGTGATATCCCGGATCCCATCCGAGACTCCGAACAACATTCGGTCTCTTACTCACCATTCCATAACTACTCAACAACATCGAATCCTTAAGTGTGTCTCCCTACGGTTCGTGAATTATGCGGACATGATCGAGACACTTCTCCGATCAATAACCAATAGAGGAATCTAGAAATTCATATGGCTCCCACATATTTCTACGATTACTTTGCGATCGAATGAAGCACTTACATACGATACCAATTTCCCTTTGTCTCATGATAGTTTACTTATCCGAGGTTTTGATCGTCGGTATCTCTGCATACCTAGTTCAACCTAGTTACCGATAAGTACTCTTTTCTCGTTCCCGTGATATGTGATCCCTTGTGAACCAGTCACATGCTTGCAAGCTAATTGGATGACATTCCACCGAGAGGGCCCAGAGTATATCTATCCGTCATATGGATGGACAAATCCCACTCTTGATCCATGTGTCTCAACCCATACTTTCCAAACACTCAATGCCACCTTTATAGCCACCCAGTTACGGTGTGGTGTTTGATGTCATCAAAGCATCCTTACGGTGATGGTGATAAGCATGATCTCATGGTCGAAGGAATCAGGTTACTATGTATCAGAAAGCTTATAGCAAATGAACTATATTAAATGACTTGATCTTTATGCTATGCTTAACTATAGGAGTATGTCCATCACATCATTCCCCTAATGATATGACCCTGTTGTTAATAACATCTCTATGTTCATGATCAGGAAACCATGACCATATATTAACCAACAAGCTAGTTTAACAAGAGGCTTTACTAGAGACTCTTTTATGTTTACAAATCACACAAGTATTAATGTTTCCGGTTAATACAATTATAGCATGGTATGTAAACATTTATCATAAGTATGAAGATATGATAATAACCACTTTATTATTTCCTCTTGGGCATATCTCCAACAGTCTCCCACTTGCACTAGAGTCAATAATCTAGTTTCAAACCTTTGTGTATTCAACACCTATGGCTTTCTGGTGTCGTATGTACACGATTGCTAGTGGTCAACTGATCTCCGGATCTGACACTTCCAGGTCCGTGTGTAATTGCATATCTTTGCGTCTCTACGCATCACTCATTCTCTAATGAGATGGCTTCGTACAAATTTGGTCCTTTGGTGTGACCTTTAGTTCTTTGGGGTTAAAACACGTTGATAATATTGTCGTACAATATATCTTCATAGTACTATCCCACTGTGAACTACACCTAGTTTGATAACAAACTACTTGACACAAATGCCCTCTTTTGCTGCTATAATAGCAGTTATATACTTAGCCCTTTTGTTGTAGTATCTGTCACAATGTATTAACTTTGGAACTCATCCAAATCCATTATGGAACTTACTTTCCATCACATTGTGCCACCCTTAGTTTAGATTGAGATAAACTTAATTTGTACTTTGTGACAAAACTAGTATCAATGTAATTCATTTACAATGAACTAACCATCTATTTGTCACTTCTACAAAATAATATATTCTTATTTCTTTTACAAGATCACAAGAATATCTTTACTATTGTCCAATAATCATCTTATGAATCATTCTGGTATACGCTCATAACATTTAGAGCATAGGACATATCTGGATTTGTACACATCACAGCATGATTGATAAAATACTCTTTGTGATTTTATACATCAAGTATCAATCTATTCTTGAATCTTTGTTTCACTTACCAAGTGTCAATACACATGAATATATCATCAACATTGAACTCATTCAATCCTTTCTGTGCAACAAGAACCTTTCTTGTAGTTTCTATATTGAACTCATTCAATACATCATTTATGTACTTTCGGCACAACCATATTAGCGTCTATTGATGCCAAATATTTGGGTTTTGCCTAAGTATTTCATCAGGATGAAATTCTTAATATGTGTTAATAAAAGATACATCATTTCCAATTAACAATATGTCTTCCACATAATGTATTAGAAACATGTCTTAGCGCTCCCACTTAATTTCTTGCAAATGCAAGCATCTTCATTGTCTCTGATGAAATTAAACTATTTTAACAGTTTCATCATAGTGAAGATTCCAACTCTGCGATGCTTACTTCAACCATCGAAGTTTGCATATGTTTTTTTAGCATCCTTTGAATTAAAAAAACCCTTTGGACCGTGTCATGCACACGTCCTTGGTAACCATTCTATTAGAAGAACTTGTTTTGTTTATTCAACACATAACAAAATTATATGTCGTGGTTGCTACATTAATCCGTCTAGACTAAATATTGTTATGAAAGATCAGATCTTTTCATAGTCAACCTTTGAACATTGTTGTGAACTCTTTCCCAACATGTCGACTATTTCATAGATGTGAAACATCCATGTCTATTTCTTTATAGATCCAAATACAACTGTAAGGTCTTGTACCTTTCAGAGGGTCTTTCAAGTTCAAAGCTTGATCTCTCGTATATGGAACTATCACGGATTTTATGGCTTCAAGCCATTTGACGGGGTCAGGGCCCATCATCGCTTCTTTGCATGTAGTCGGATCATTATTATCAAATAATGATTTAACTCTCAAATCTTGGTATTTGATTGTTTACCCGACCTACTTGTTTCAATAGGAACTTAGTCCTCCGTGACCACAACCTTTGAGGCACGTGAGCCATGAACATTGTTGCTGCCTCCGGAACACTTTTCGGCGCTGCGCAACTCTGTACATATAGCTAAGGTTCTTTTAACCTTATCAAAGTTCTATTGTCCTCCCACTTAACTTTTCATGAAAAATTCCTTCTTAAAGAAACTTGACGTTCTAAGCGACAAACATTTTTGTCTACGATGTTATGGAGGAACAGTTATTCGAAATAACATACAAAGATAGGTTCATCCGACTTTGGTTGCAAATATCTTTATTATGCGTAGCATACCAATGTTTAAGAAAGGACAACTTGGGTTTTATCCCAAACCATAACTTTATATGGTGTCAATTCAACGGATTATGATGGAGCTCTTTTCAGTGGAAAAACGGTAGTCTCTAAAGCTTTTAATCTTTAAAATATGATGATAGTTTTATAAATTACACCTTTGATCTTACCATGTCAAACAAGGTTTAATTACATATCTCGAACACTCCATACTCTTATGGTGTTTCGGAAAATGCAAATCCATGGAACGATTCCTTTAAATCTTAGGTATTATGCTAAACTCGTAACTCAAATATCTTCCTTTATGATCTTACCATAAACTATTTATATTCTTGTTACAATGATTTTGCACTTCATCTTGAAAATCTTTGAACATTTCAATTGTTTCATACTTCATCCTTATTAAGTAAATATTCATATATTCACTCAAATTTTCAGAGGAAGCATATGAAGTTGAAATCCATCGCTCTTGACTACACATAATGGACTGCATACAACAATATGTACAAGTTCCAATAAGCTAGTCATTCGTTCCCTTTTGGCCTATGAACGAAGTTTTAATTATCTCTAGGAAAGTTTCACAAGCGTCATTTGATCAAAAATCAAAAGACTCCAAAATTCCATCCATATGGAGTTTCTTCATGTTTTCTTTCCAATATAATTTAAACAGCGATGTCACTTCATAAGTGATCTTTCAATCAATTTGTCTTTCGACATTTTTAGCACTAGTTTTATGGATGTGATTTCTCCAACGAGATTTGTGAATCATCCATATTTTATGGATTACGGCAATTAATTGAACAACCCTTTTGTTCTCATAATACCTGATAAAACAAATCTTAAAGGCAAGCTTTTAACGAGCAACACAATAAACCTTTATTTGTTCTCGATGAACATCATCACATATTCTTTTGCTAGTTGCTTAGGCCATTGTATTCATGAATTCTGTTGTTTCGTATGACGATTCATACCAACAAATTCAGCATCAAATACTTAAGAACCACATTGTTTAACAATCAAAGAATATAGCCATAACACATATATCCTTTATATACCTAAACTGAACAATTCTAGTCTTTTCTTTTCTGCCATATATTTATGAGATTCTCTTTCAGTATTTCTTTTCTGTTTGAAAGAATCTATCAATAGTGGATCCATATACATGACACATAGTCCAAAGCATGTATAGTAAAATACTAATGTCTTTGGACTTGCACTTTGAAGTAGTTCACCATCATCAAATGTTTGGTGTTCTTTCAAATTCCTTTCTTTAGTAATCTCTTGATGTAGTAAACATTTTACCTACATCAAATATTCACCCTTACCATGGAAACATCCATGATCAAGCTACTTTTAGCTTATAACGGTGAATCACGAGTATAATGTTGCTCTCCAAAACCTTTTGGAGGTTTAGGACAACTAGTGTCTCCAACCTTTTGCAAATTCTCATCAAATATGAGAACATGACTTTTGCCATATTATACTCTATCATGTTGCAACCAAAACTTTGTTTCAGATATCAAAATATCTTCCAGACATCATGGTTTCTGAAACAACTCTTCCAGATCCTAGATAACCTTGATATTAAGACAATTCTTTGAATATCAAGAATCATGGAGACAAACATGATACTCATATACTAACACTTGGAATTGTCACTCTTACTTTAATACCAATTATTAAACTTCATGGAGTAACCAGAACTTTCTGAAAGTTTGCAATAGGACTTTTAAACTTTAGATTAACACTTCAAAACAATACGATACCAGTTCGTAAAGTAACTAACCAAAATTCTATAGTTCTATCATCTCAATTATAACTAAGCGCAAGGTGGTAAACGGATGCCAATGACTACAACAACTATGCAAATTCACTTTGATTTAATTTATGATAAATAGTGTTCAACTTTTAATCATATTACCGTTGAACTCCGACTCAAAACAATATCCCTCACATTGTTTTAGTGATCACACGAACCAAATCCACCACATCAAAACGGATCATCACGAGAGTTGATGTAGCTTCAATGGTGAACAATCGACATGTTCATCATATCTACTATATGACTCATGCTTTACCTTTCGGTGATCCGTGTTCTGAGACCATGTCTGTACATGCTAGGCTCGTCAAGATCAAACCTTAGCTTCCGCATGAGCAAATCTGGCTTGCTCACGTTGTATACACTTGCGGAATCTAACACACCCGATCATCACGTGGTGCTTCGAAACAACAAGCTTTAGCAACGGTGCTTACTAAGGGTGAACACTTTAGGACTTGAAATTCATGTGCATGAGGGATCATCTTATAATGCTACCGTCGTTAACTAAGCAATACAAGATGCATAAAGGATTAACATCACATGCAATTCATAATATGTGATATGATATGGCCTTTCTTCTTTGTGCTTCCGATCTCCATCTTCAAGCACGAACATGATCTCCATCATCACCGGCATTGCATCAAGGTCAATGACGCTGCTCCATGGTTGTCGCCCACCAGCTTCAACTATTACAACTACTTTGAATAGACACGCGGGTCTTAACAGAATTTAAAGACAACCATATGGCTCCTGCCGGTTGCCAAATTACAATAAGGAACATTGCATACATCAAATATAATCACAATCATGGCCATATCACATCACAGCACACCCCTGCAAAACAAAGTTAGACGCCTCTAATTTTCTTTGCATGTTTTACGTGGTTTGGGGCTTTCAATAAGGGTCGTTCTAACTTACGAACAAGAACCACAACATTGATACTAGTATTGTCAATCACCCGTTGTAAATTGAATCTTAACTATGTTGGGAGAAACAGGCACCCGCAAAGCCACTTATGCAATACAAGTTGCATGTCAAGCGTGGAGCAAGTCTCATGAACGATGTCATGTAAGGTTAGCCCGGGCCGCTTCATCCCACCATCCCGCAAGATGCAAAGTACAAAAGAAGCAATCGACAACAAAAGCATCAACGCCCACAATGACCATTGTGTTCTACTCGTGCAACAGATCTACATATAGACATGGCTCTGATACCACTGAAGGGGTTCGTAGCATGGAAAACAAAAAATTTCTACCGCATGCAAACAAACAAGCCAAGATCTATCTACTAGATTGTAGCAACGAGTCGATGGAATACTAACCCTCAAAGATCCAAAGCGGTTAACGAGAGCGGATTCTCGTGGGTGATGTAGTCGTACTCTTCCCGATCTCAAGATCGTGTATACGATCCTTCCGGCGCCGCGTTCCGACAGTGCTCCCGCAGTCAGTCACACGTTCGGTACTCGATGAAGACCTTCCTCTCCCTTGTTCCAGCAGGCAGTGGAGGTTGTAGCACTCTCCTCGCGATTCCGGCAGCACGATGGCGTGGTACCGGAAGTAGAGGGGAGATATCGCAGGGCTTCGCCTTAAGCCGGAGCGAGTATGGTGGACTATGAGAGGGCCTTGGCGATCTACGGAATAGAGGGAACCAAGGGATTTAGAGCAACCAGCAGCTAGGGTTTAGCTAGACGGCGGTTTAGAAGAGATCTAGGGCAGCCGCATCTAGAAGGGGGGCGGCGGCTGGCCTAGGGTTTAGAGGGGCGCCGGCTAAGGGGCAAGGTGTAGTGAGAGGGGGCGCCCCCTCCCTTTCTTTTATAGGTGGGAGGGGCGGCTAGGGCTAGCCGAGTCCTCCCCCAACTCCTTTGCTGGCCGGCGGTTTGGAGGAGAGAAGGGAAACCTTCTCTTCCGAGGTTTCCTTCTCTCCCTCCACTTCACAAAATAGCCGTTTGACTTTTCAAATTGGCGTTTGACTTTTCAAACTAGGATTTGATTAAACCCTTTATTTTGTTCAGCGATGACACCTAGTACATGATGCAACCATTCCAACTTGTAATGACACATTCATGTACCCTTCCCCTCCGGAGTGCCGGACATTCCGGAACCTTCTAGAACATTCCTGATGAAAACACCGGAACCATTCTCCAACCCTGAAACAGGACTTTCCTTATATGAATCTTATTCTCCGGACCATTCCGGATCTCCTCGTGATATCCCGGATCCCATCCGAGACTCCGAACAACATTCGGTCTCTTACTCATCATTCCATAACTACTCAACAACATCGAATCCTTAAGTGTGTCTCCCTACGGTTCGTGAATTATGCGGACATGATCGAGACACTTCTCCGATTAATAACCAATAGAGGAATCTGGAAATTCATATGGCTCCCACATATTTCTACGATTACTTTGCGATCGAATGAACCACTTACATATGATACCAATTTCCCTTTGTCTCACGATAGTTTACTTATCCGAGGTTTTGATCGTCGGTATCTCTGCATACCTAGTTCAACCTCGTTACCGATAAGTACTCTTTTCTCGTTCCCGTGGTATGTGATCCCTTGTGAACCAGTCACATGCTTGCAAGCTAATTGGATGACATTCCACCGAGAGGGCCTAGAGTATATCTATCCGTCATATGGATGGACAAATCCCACTCTTGATCCATGTGTCTCAACCCATACTTTCCAAACACTCAATGCCACCTTTATAGCCACCCAGTTACGGTGTGGTGTTTGATGTCATCAAAGTATCCTTCCGGTGATGGTGATAAGCATGATCTCATGGTCGAAGGAATCAGGTTACTATGTATCAGAAAGCTTATAGCAAATGAACTATATTAAATGACTTGATCTTTATGCTATGCTTAACTATAGGAGTATGTCCATCACATCATTCCCCTAATGATATGACCCTGTTGTTAATAACATCTCTATGTTCATGATCAGGAAACCATGATCATATATTAACCAACAAGCTAGTTTAACAAGAGGCTTTACTAGGGACTCTTTTATGTTTACAAATCACACAAGTATTAATGTTTTCGGTTAATACAATTATAGCATGGTATGTAAACATTTATCATAAGTATGAAGATATGATAATAACCACTTTATTATTGCCTCTTGGGCATATCTCCAACAGTTTGCCACCAACCTCTCATTCACTTCACTTCTCTAGTGCTTCGTGTTGATCGACATGCTTTCCCGGACGATGCACCCGATTTGCATGGCGTACCCGGCGGCAACATCCGGAGGCTCCTACGGTTGGCCACTTTCCGAGACCAGAGTGATCTCGTCGGTGGTGTCGGCGAGCTTTTGCGGCTTCTGGTCCTTCCTCGGCTTCTTCTTCATAAGAGAAGGGTTGCTGCTACCGCCATCCGTCATGCGGTCCCCGCCATCGGTTGTGCAGCCTCCACCATCGGAGGTGGTCGCATCCTCCTCGGCTCCATCTATCCGGTAGTCCTCGTCCCCTCTTGCTCATCATCCCCATCATGGCCCGCAGAAGCTGCCATGTCCTCATGCAGAGACTCCGCCGCCTCGTACTGCGACGCCACCTCCCAGAAAGTGAGGTTCCCCGCTCTAGCTTGGTCTTCGACGCTCATGGCGGCCTTAGAAGTGCCGGTCCCATCGGCGACCGACATGTTTGCACACTTCTAAACAAATTAAACTAAGTTAGTATTAATTAGTGTCGATTCACTTCCACTTCGGTCGAGAAATGGGGCTCATATGTCAAAAAATTACGAAGCGTCCGACCGAAAATTTCGGCATGACCTTTGCTATTTTCTTTGACATATGAGCCCCATTCTTCGACCGAAATGGATCGAAATCAACATTTCAGGAGAAATGGGCAGCTCGGGTGATTACCCTGCGAACATTCCACATACAAAAAAGCACAAATAGTGCTCCACAACCACATATAGTGCTCCAGGTTTCATCTCTAGCAACCTGATCTCTTTACAACCTGATCTCTTTAGCTAACTTAATAAAAGCTTCAGATTTCACTGGAGAGCAATACTGTAAACACTACAGTTATATGTAAACTACGTCACAACAGCTGCTGGCATATAAGAACAACAGTTATAATGTAAATTCACCAAGATCATACTCTTAGCAACATGTTATCCATTTTCTGGAATTGCAAAAACAAAAGGCAAGTGACACAAACCAAAAGATACACCTGATGACTAAAGTTTCTAACACTGGAGAATGTCATCTATTTCTATGTTAATAATTATGGTCAATGGTAGAAAACAGTTGACTGAACCTTCCTAAAACAGAATACAGCATTCTAGGAAGAACAAGAATAAAAAAGAGTGTCTTCGAGCAAGTATAACACACAGATCGAAACTTTGGATCATGTGCATATCTCACGATAAATTGGAGTATTGAAACTACTCTTGACTCTTGTGCTAAATAAATAAATGAGAATACTCTTACATAGGCAGATATTGTGTGTAAATAAATTGGAGTATTGGAACATTTAGATAGCTAAAATAGCTTGCTAAAAAGGCTTATATTATGGGACGGAGTAGTATTTGGTAGTCATGCAGATGTTGTTGCTGACTTGTGGTATTCTGAGGCTCACAACCATCACCAGCCTGCAGTTCAGACTTCAGACTCCATGACCATGAGCACATAAAACCAAAGAAAATCTCGGCTAAGCTAAGCATCTAAACTCTGAAGAATGTAACATTCATTTGCAATATGGAGTGGTTTAGATTCATAATTTCCCAGATTCTGGTCTTTGAAGGTATCACCAGAAGTTAAGAGGCTGTGGAGAAAGCAAACAGTGACATCAAATACAATGAAAAATTTGCCATCTGAAACATCCAAAGGGTGACAAAAGGGAACATCATGGACCTCTTCAAACAACTTTGGATTTAGCCACTAAGAGATGATCATGCTTTTGTCAAAAAGGAAAAAGAAAAGGGAGAGATAAAGTGGTTTCTACTCGGTTACTCCTACCTGATTCCCAGTTTCGTACAACAGTTTCAGTTAAAGTATCTCTTGCAGTGGACCAGCATAAACAGTAATAAAAGTCTGAATCCTTTAATGTGGTATTTCTGCTAGTATGTAAGATGTTATTGTCCTTACCGATCAAATTTTACAGGACAAAACTATGAAAAATAGCAAAACAAACGTCAACAATTCCTAGAAATTGCCTACTCTCAACCATACTCTGAATCCTAATCAGAATGGATGCAGCGAGAGGGGAGAGAGGGAGAGAGGGGGAGAGGGGAGAGGGGAGAGGGGAGAGGGCGACGCTCACCTCCGAGACAAGGACGACGACGAGCGTGCAGACGATGATGGCCTTCTCCTTCACAGACTACGCGGTGGCCTCCTCCTCCTCGAACATGCGGCGGTCTCCTCCTCCTCCACAGCCTCCTCCTCCTCAAACGTGCGGCGGTCTCCTCCTCCTCCACCTACGCGGGGTCACAGCGAGGTCAGCGTGGACAGAGGGCAGCAGGGAAGAAGGAGGGGAGGGACGGGGGTCACCTCCGGAGTGGTTGTGGTGATGGTGGACGGCGGGCGTGGCACGACGGCACAGCGGGGCAAGCGCAGCACGGCGGCGAGATCGGCGGCGCGACGGCGAGATCGAGCGCGGCGGCACGACTTCTAGTAGCTAGGGTTTGGGGGGAAGTGAAGAGGAAAGAAGCGCCGCGCGGCTCAAAACGGCCAAGTCACAGAATTCTGTGGCGCATCTGTTAGATATGTGCCACAATTTTTTTACCAAAACGGCTAAGTCACAGAATTCTGTGGCGCATCTGTTAGATATGCGCCACAGAATTTTTACCAAAACAGCCTCGTCACAGAATTCTGTGGCGCATCTGTTAGATATGCGCCACAATTTTTTTTATTGATGGTACAAACAACGCTCTTTGCACGTATGGGCATCAAACACAACTCACTGCATTGGTTCAGCGCTTGCTCCACCACACTGATGCCCCAGGTTCGATTCCTGGCGGCCCCAATTTTTTTTAAAATATTTTAAGGATTGTAAATATATATATTTAAGGCAAGAACTAATATATTTTACTATTAAATACAAGAATTAATATATTTGCCTATTAAGGATGGTAATAATATATTATATATGCTTGTCACACACACCCACACCAATATATCCGCATGCATTAATTAGTACAAAAAAAGGTGTCAAAAACCGCTAAGTCGGCTCCGAGGTAGCGCTAGTGTCTCTTCACAACAACTTTCTTGCCCTTCTTCTTTGCAGTAGAATACTTTAGGCCGGCCACCTTGAGATTTCTTCTCGTGTACGGGCAACCTTTAGCCGGTAGGGTGGTCTTCCTTCTTACTTTAGCATAAGTAGTAGGCTTGTCGAAGTACTTGTCGAATTCCTCTTCGATCTTTGGATCACCGTTCTTGTCGATGTATTGCTTGTTGGCAGGTCCTTCGATTCTGATGATGCTCCTCTTGCCCCTCCTTACTACACCACGGCTTGGCTTTGCCGGGTCGGTAATGAAGAAGCATTGATCAACTTGGCTAGCGAGCACCCATGTCTCATTTTTTGTGGAGGCGTTCTTCGATTTTGCACCGGGTATAACCATGGTGGTGAAAAAATAGCCATCTTTTTCGACACTCTTGGCCCATCTGACACGAAACATCGGCACCGTCACTCCGCAGTAGTCGAGTTCCCATATCTCCTCGATCGTTCCATAGAATCTTTCCTTGACATCAGTCTCGTCATCGGCGTATGATAGCATAGTTACTCCTGAGTTTTGGTATTCGCTATTCTTGTCCTTCTCCTCGGTGTAGAATCTGTAGCCATTGATGTCGTATGTCTGATAGGTCCTAACGTTGTGCCCGGGGCCCTGTGAGAGTGAGAATATGAGTTTCTGATCTTCAGTATAAGGCGTCGGCATGGGAGTTTCCAGTAGCCTTTTCTTGAACCATTCCGTGAAGTTGGCGTTGTGCTCTCTGGTTACGTCTCCCTTCTTCATTGTCTTGCCCAGGTTATTAGCGAGCTTCTGCTCGATTAATGTTTTGTGCTCATCCACCTAGGGGCCGACCAACTCTATGTGTTGTAGCGCGACTCGGTTTGCCCTATCAAAGTCAGCGCGTTCGAGTTCGATGCCGACGTGGAGTGCGCGGTAGCCCTCGCGGTGACCAAATCCAGTGAGCCTCCCTAGGTGCTTCCTGGTGGGCAGACCGACATCCTGGTTCTCGATGCTTAGGTAGTTCTGGCAGAAGGATATACACTCGTAGGTCAGAAAGCCCTTGGCTATGCTTCCATCTGGATGGGACCTATTGTGAACGAATCCTTTGATGACACTGTTCAACCTTTCGAACAGCATCATGTTGTGCAAGAACGCCGGCCCGAGATGGATGATGTCATCCACGACATGGACAAGCAGATGCACCATGATGTCGAAGAACGCGGGAGGGAAGTAAATCTCGAGCTCACATAGTATCTCGACGATCTCTTCCTGTAGCTTGCCGAGCTGCTTCATGCCGATAGACTTCCTAGAGATGACGTCGAAGAAGTTGCAGAGGCCAAACAACGTCTCACGGACATGCTCGTCCATTATCCCTCGGATTGCAACGGAGAGTATTTGCGTCATCAACAAGTGACAGTCGTGAGACTTCATCCCGCTGAACCTCTTCTTCGCTACGTCCAGATATCTGCTTATCTTCCCAGAGTAGCCGTGCGGAACCTTGACTCCTATGAGGCAACTAAAAAACCTATGGAGCTCATCCTCGCTCAGAGTAAAGCATGTAGCTTTAAGCACCACCCCATTCTTCTTAGCCCTTTTGCGGCGACCCTGGGTCCCTTCCGTCTGTTCATCGTCATCGCCGGCATCATCACTATCGGGGTACTGAAGTTCCTTCTTAATGCCAAGCAATTTCAGATTGCTTCTTGATTTCAGCCCATCCTTGGTCCTATCCGGCATGTTCATCAGAGTGCCGAGCAGGATCTCGGTAACGTTCTTCGTGATGTGCATCATATCGAGGCTATGGGGCGTGTGGAGGACCTTCCAGTAAGGCAGGTCCCAGAAAACAGACCTCGCCTTCCATACTCCATGCAACGGTGGCGGCTGTTCCCTCGGACGCTTCTTTCCCGGCGCAGGGCACTCTTCCCAATTGTCTAGAAGCTCCTTGATTTCTTCGCCGCTCAAAGTCATGGGGCATTATCAAGCTCGTCTTTGCCATTGAACAAGTCTCCGCGTTTTTTCCACGGGTGATCCTTGCGGAGCCACATTCGAGTCCTCTGGAACACGGTTTTCAAAGACCCGGGATCCCTCGACAGCTATAGATGCGGGGTCTTGTCCATGCACCTAATACATGCATAGAATCCATGGTTCACCTGGCACGCTACATATCCGTAACCAGGATAGTCATGCACCGTTGTGAGCAACGCGGCTCTCAGGTCAAAATAATCTCCAGTGTAGGCGTCCCACGTACGTGCTAGCGTCTCCCACAACGTCGCTAACTCCTCTTTCAGGAGCCCGAGATATAGATGCATGTCGACACCTGGTTGTTTCGGCCCCTGGATAAGGATACTCATGTGTACGTACTGCTGCTTCGTGCACAGCCAGGGGGAGGTTGTATGGCCATACAAACACGGGCCAGGTGCTATGCGTGCTACTCTGGTTGCCAAAGGGATTGAGTCCGTTGGTGCTCATGCCCAGCCTGATGTTCCTTGGATCGAGCCCGAACTCATCATGGAATTCGATGTCTAGCGCATTCCACTGGCTAGCGTCCGCGGGGTGTGTTAGGATCTTGCCCTTCTCCGGATCATCTTCCGGCTTCTCCCTCTTCGCATGCCATTGCATGAGCTCTGCTTCCTTAGGGTCTACGAAATACCGCTGCAGACGAGAAGTGATAGGAAAGTACCACACCACTTTTCGGGAAACTTTCTTGTTTCCTCTCTTGTATCGTCCCTGGCCGCACACTGGGCATGGGGTTTTATCCTTGTACTCGTTCCGATAAAGTGCACAGTCGTTGATGCATGCGTGGTACTTCACGTACGGCATGTCTAGTGGGCAAACTACTTTCCTCGCCTCCTAGATACTTGTTGGCAGTGTGTTGTCCTTGGGAAGATGAGCGTGCCAGAATTTCATGTGAGCGTTGAAGCTAGTGTCGGTCCATTTGTGCTCTGCCTTCATCTCCAAAGCCTTCAGCGTTACACTCAAGCATGTATCCTCGGGCCGGCACCCAAGATACAATGGAGTCCTCCCGTCTACCTCCATCTGTGCCAGCTTGGCTTTCTCTCTGGCTGCAGCTTTCGTGTTGGTCGTCTGCTTGAGGAGAATTTCTTGAAGATGAGGGCCCCGCAAGGCTGAAGTTAGCGTCGTGTCCGTGCTCCCTTCTTATCCGCCACCACCACCATCTTCTCTGGCATCATCTCCTTCATGATGATCGTGTCCGTCGGCATCTACTTCTTCATGATGATCATCATGTTATCGTTCGTCATGATGACCATGTCCGGGAGACCCTTCGTCTTCTCCCATGCCCCCGGCCTCTTCTTCATCATGGCCACCGCCATCTGCCGGCGACTCATTCACTAAGAAGCCGGGCATGAAACCACGTGTGAAAAGGTGAGACTCCAGTTGTCCGGAATCAGGGTTGATCCACTTACGGTGTTTGCACGTTCGGCACAGACATCTTATCTTCGTCATGATGTTCTGAACCATATCGGCCACCGCGTCAACCTTGTACCTAACCACCCAGCGTTCGCTCATATGGATGACCATGGTCGCCTGCGCGTGAACATAGACCAAATTAAAGAGAGAGTGTTAGAACCATGCACACACACATGAAGCGCACACATATATGCATGATCGCCGGAAAATTTCGGCATGACCTACCCTAAAAGTAGGACGTATGGCTAGTATAGAAATTTGCCGAAATGGACGTGTATCAACATTTCGGCAAACGTCCATGCACCCGGCGCCAGCAACATGCATTCAAGCACAACACAAAGCTCCTCGAGAAGCAAGCATGCATGCATTCAACAAACACAACACAAAGCAAACGAACATCATCTCGCCATCGCACACCGCCCGCGGGACCAATCTTCACCTACAAAACATCCATATATATACATGCATGCTCCGAGACCCGCCGGCCACACAAAACATGCATCACACACAAGTACCCATGCACACCTCACAAATCCGCAACCATAGGCATAGCGGTGGAGAAGCAAAGTATGGGTAGGCGTAGTACCTTTACAAAGTAGGAGTAGCTTCCCTCACAAGTACATAAACCAAAGTAGGTCTAGCTATCAACAATGGAGGTGAGTATGAGCAAAATGGAGTGGGAGGGAGGACAGGGACGAGCTAGTTGGAGGAGGGAAGAAGGGAAAGGGTGGTGGTAGGTAGGAGGGGATGCCACCTTTTTTTAGATCTATTTCGCACATTCTGTGGCGCATATGGCTATATGCGCCACAGAAAGTGCTAATTCTGTGGTGCATATGCTGTATGCGCCACAGAAAGTAAGAGTTCTGTGGCGCATATAGCAATGCAATTCTATGGCGCATATGACTATATGCGCCACAGAAAGTGAGGATTCTGTGGCGCATATGCTGTATGCGCCACAGAATTCTGGCATGCCCATGTGCTGGTCCAGGCCCACATGGGGCCCACAGAAATTCTGTGGCACATATGGCTATATGCGCCACAGAATTGCATGAATTCTGTGGAGCATTTCTTATATGCACCACATAATTAATTTTAGTGGAGCATTTTCCCTATATGCGCCACAGGATTAAAATCTACCTATAATCGTTTTCCTAGTAGTAAGATATGTCTTGAATCTTATGTTGATCTTTGAAACTAAATGACAATTCATGCTATTGTTGGAGATATGCCCTAGAGGCAGTAATAAATATAGTTATTATTATATCTTTGTGTTTATGATAAATGTTTACATTCATGCTATAACAGTATTAACAAGGAAATATTAATACTTGTGTGATTTGTAAACTAATTTAGAGTCCCTAGTAAAGCCTCTTCATAATACTAGCTTGTTGGTTAATCGATGATTGTGGTTTCCCTATCATGAACATTGAGATGTTATTAACAACAAGATCATATCATTAGGAGAATGGTATGATGGACATACTCCTATAGATAAGCATAGCATAAAGATCAAGTCATTTAAATAGTTCAATTGCTATATGCTTTCTGATACATAGTAACCTAATTCCTTCGACCATGAGATCATGCTTATCACCATAACCGGAAGGATGCTTTGATGACATCAAACACCACACCGTAACTGGGTGGCTATAAAGGTGGCATTGAGTGTTTGGAAAGTATGGGTTGAGACGCATGAATCAAGAGTGGGATTTGTCCATCCATATGACAGATAGATATACTCTGGGCCCTCTCGGTGGAATGTCATCCAATTAGCTTACAAGCATGTGACTGGCTCACAAGGGATCACATACCACGGGAACGAGAAAAGAGTAATTATGGGTAACGAGGTTGAACTGGGTATGCAGAGATACCGACGATCAAAACCCCGGATAAGTAAACTATCATGAGACAAAGGGAAATTGGTATCGTATGTAAGTGGTTCATTCGATCGCAAAGTAATTGTAGAAATATGTGGGAGCCATATGAATTTCTAGATTCCTCTATTGGTTATTGATCGGAGAAGTGTCTCGATCATGTCCGCATAATTCACGAACCGTAGGGAGACACACTTAAGGATTCGATGTTGTTGAGTAGTTATGGAATGATGAGTAAGAGACCGAATGTTGTTCGGAGTCTCGGATGGGATCCGGGATATCATGAGGAGATCCGGAATGGTCCGGAGAATAAGATTCATATAAGGAAAGTCCTGTTTCGGGGTTGGAGAATGGTTCCGGTGTTTTCATCGGGAATGTTCTAGAAGGTTCCGGAATGTCCGGCACTCTGGAGGGGAAGGGTACATGAATGTGTCATAACAAGTTGGAATGGTCGCATCATGTACTAGGTGTCATCGCTGAGCAAAATAAAGGGATAAATCAAATCCTAGTTTGAAAAGTCAAACGCCAATTTGAAAAGTCAAACGGCAAGTTTGCTTGGTGGAGGGAGAGTAGGAAACCTACTTGGGGAGGAAGTCCCTCTCCCTCCACCGCTGGCCCTTGGAAGACGAGTTGGGGAGGGACTCCCCTCCCCTTGGTCGGCCCCCTCCACCTATATAAGGAGGGGCAGGGCTGCCCCTCCAAGCACACAACTCCTCCACCCAAAACCCTAACCCTAACCCTAAGCCGCCGGCGCCACCACCACCAAGTCGCCGCCGCCACCTAGGGTTTGCCCAAGCCGCTGACTTGGGGCAATCCCCTTTCCCTAGCCGCCGGCCTAGCTCCCTCTAATTGGTGCCTCTAAACCCTAGATCACCAAGCCTCTCTCATAGTCCACCATACTCGCTCCGGCTTAAGGCGAAGCCCTGCGAGATCTCCCCTCTACTTCCGGCACCACGCCGTCGTGCTGCCGGAATCACGAGGAGAGTGCTACAACCTCTGCTGCCTGCTGGAACAAGGGAGAGGAAGGTCTTCATCGAGTATCGAACGTGTGACCGACTGCGGGAGTGCTGCCGGAACGCGGGGCCGGAAGGATCGTCTACACGATCTTGAGATCGGGAAGAGTACGACTACATCACCCACGAGAATCCGCTCTCGTTAACCACTTTGGAATCTTCGAGGGTGAGTTTCACTATCGACTCGTTGCTACAATCTAGTAGATAGATCTTGGCTTGTTTGTTTGCATGCGGTAGAATTTTTTTGTTTTCCATGCTACGAACCCCTACAGTGGTATCAGAGCCGTGTCTATATGTAGATCTGTTGCACGAGTAGAACACAATGGTCATTGTGGGCGGTGGTGCTTTTATTATCAATTGCTTCTTGTGTACTTTGCATCTTGCGGTATGATTGGATGAAGCGGCCCGGGCTAACCTTACATGACATCGTTCATGAGACTTGCTCCACGCTAAACATGCAACTTGTATTGCATAAGTGGCTTTGCTGGTGTCTGTCTCTCGCATTATAGTAAGATCCAATTTACAACGGGCACTTGATAGTTCTAGCATCAACGTTGTGGTTCTTGTTCGTAAGTTAGAGCGACACTTATTGAAAGCCCCAAACCACGTAAAATATGCAAAGAAAATTAGAGGCGTCTAACTTTGTTTTGCAGGGGTGTGCTGTGATGTGATATGGCCATGATTGTGATTATATTTGATGTATGCGATGTTCCTTATTGTAAGTTGGCAACCGGCAGGAGCCATATGGTTGTCTTTAAATTCTGTTAAGACCCGCGTGTCTATTCAAAGTAGTTGTAATAGTTGAAGCTGGTGGACGACAACCATGGAGCGGCGTCATTGACCTTGATGCAATGCCGGTGATGATGGAGATCATGTTCGTGCTTGAAGATGGAGATCAGAAGCACAAAGAAGAAAGGCCATATCATATCACATATTATGAATTGCATGTGATGTTAATCCTTTATGCATCTTGTATTACTTAGTTAACAATGATAGCATTATAAGATGATCCCTCAAGCACACAAATTTCAAGTTTTAAAGTGTTCATCCTTACTTAGCACCGTTGCTAAAGCTTGTTGTTTCGAAGCGCCACGTGATGATCGGGTGTGTTAGATTCTGCAAGTGTATACAACGTGAGCAAGCCAGTTTTGCTCATGCAGAAACTAAGGTTTGATCTTGACGAGCCTAGCATGTACAGACATGGTCTCGGAACACGGATCACCGAAAGGTAAAGCATGAATCATATAGTAGATATGATGAACATGTCGATTGTTCGCCATTGAAGCTACATCAACTCTTGTGATGATCGGTTTTGATGTGGTGGATTTGGTTCGTGTGATCATTAAAACAATGTGAGGGATATTGTTTTGAGTGGGAGTTCACCTAGATTAATTTAACTAATAATTAGAACTCAATTTGTCATAAACTTAGTCTAAACTATTGCAAATATGTTGTAGATCAATGGCGGCCCCTACCATCAATTTTAATGCGTTCCTAGAGAAAGAAAAGTTGAAAAACAATGGAAGCAACTTCGCGGATTGGTTCTGCAATTTGAGGATTGTCCTCAATGCTGGTAATTTGACCTATGTGCTGGATGCACCGCTGGGTGACCCGCCTGCAGCTACTGCTACCGATGAAGTAAAGAATGTTTACCTCACTTGGAAGAATCAGTACTCCACAGTTCAGTGTGCTATCTTGTATGGTTTGGAATCGGAGCTTCAGAAAAGGTTTGAGAATTCAGACCCACATGATATTGTCCGTGAACTCAAAATGATATTTGAGGCTCACGCGGCAGTTGAGAGTTATGAGGCTTCTGAAAAGTTCTTTAACTGCAAGATGGAAGAGGGCAGCTCCGTCAGTGAGCACGTGCTTAAGATGTCTGGGCACGCAAACAAACTCCAAAGTTTGGGTATAGTGATTCCTAATTCTTTGGGGATACATCGTGTCCTCCAATCACTACCACCAAGTTACAAGAACTTTGTGATGAACTACAATATGCAAAACATGGACAAGATGTTGCCAGAACTCTTTCCATGTTGAAATCTGCAGAAGTGGAGATCAAGGAAGAGCACCAAGTGTTGTTGGTCAATAAGACCACCAAATTCAAGAAAGGCAAGTCTAAGCAAAAGGGAAACTTCAAGAAGGGCGGTAAGAAAGTTGTCGCACCGGCGAAGAAGACCAGGGCTGGACCTAAGCCTGATACTGAGTGCTTTTACTGCAAGCAAGAGGGTCACTGGAAGCGGAATTGCTCAAAGTACTTGGCGGATTTGAAGAACAACAACATCAAGAAGAAAGGTATATCCGATATACATGTTATTGATGTGTATCTCACTAGTACTCGTAGTAGTGCCTGGGTATTTGATACTGGTTCGGTTGCTCATATTTGTAACTCAAAACAGGTGCTGCAGAATAAATGGAAGCTAGCGAAGAACGAGGTGACGATGCGCGTTGGAAATGGATCAAAGGTTGATGTGATCACGGTCGGCACGCTACCTCTTCATCTACCATCGGGATTAGTTTTATACTTAAATAATTGTTATTTGGTGCCTGCGTTGAGCATGAACGTTATATCGGGATCTTGTTTATTGCGAGACGGTTACTTGTTTAAGTCCGAGAATAATGGTTGTTTGATTTATATGAGTAATATGTTTTATGCACATGCACCTTTGATAGATGGTCTATTCTTATTGAATCTCTATAGTGGAAATACACATATTAATAACATTGAGGCTAAACGTTTGAAATTGAGCGATAACTCGACCTATATGTGGCACTGTCGTCTTGGTCATATCGGAGTGAAGCGTATGAAGAAACTCCATTCCGATGGACTTCTTGAATCACTTGAAAGATGTGAAGCATGTCTGATGGGTAAAATGACTAAGACTCCATTTTCTGGTATGATGGAGCGAGCTACAGACTTATTGGAAATCATACATACCGATGTGTGTGGACCAATGAGTGTAGCATCGTGCGGTGGTTATCGTTATGTTCTTACCTTCACGGATGACTTGAGTAGATATGGGTATATCTATTTCATGAAACATAAGTCCGAAACTTTCGAGAAGTTTAAGGAATTTCAAAGTGAGGTAGAGAATCAACGTAACAAGAAGATTAAATTTCTACGTTTTGATCGTGGAGGTGAATATCTAAGTTACGAGTTTGGCGAGCATTTGAAGAAATGTGGAATACTTTCACAATTGACACCGCCAGGAACACCACAGCGTAATGGTGTGTCCGAACGTCGTAATCGAACTCTCTTAGATATGGTTCGTTCTATGATGTCACTTACAGATTTACCGCTATCGTTTTGGGGTTATGCATTAGAAACAGCCGCATTCACTTTAAATAGGGCACCATCTAAATCCGTTTAAACGACACCGTATGAATTATGGTTTGGGAAGAAACCTAAATTGTCGTTCCTTAAAGTTTGGGGTTGCGAAGCCTATGTAAAGAAGTTATAGCCGGACAAGCTTGAACCCAAAGCGGAAAAATGCGTCTTCATAGGATACCCAAAGGAAACTATTGGGTATAACTTCTATCATAGATCCGAAGGCAAAATCTTCGTTGCCAAGAATGGATCCTTTCTAGAGAAGGAATTTATCTCGAAAGAAGTGACTGGAAGGAAAGTAGAACTCGACGAGGTTGTTGAACCTTCTCTCGAACTTGCGAGTAGCGCAGCACCGGAAGAAGTTCCTGTGGTGCATACACCAATAAGAGAGGAAGCTAATGATGATGATCATGAAACTTCGGTTGAGTTGCTACAGAGCCTCGCAGGTCAACGAGAACTCGTACCACTCCTGATTGGTATGATCCTGTTAGGAGTGTCATGTTGGTGGATAACACCGATGACCCTGAGACATATGAGGAAGCGATGATGAACCTAGATTCCAATAAATGGCAAGAAGCCATGAAATCCGAGATTGGATCCATGTACGAAAACCAAGTATGGACTTTGGTGGACTTACCGGATGGCCGGAAGGCTGTCGAGAACAAATGGATTTTCAAGAAGAAAACAAATGCTGATGGTAATGTAACTGTCTATAAAGCTCGACTTGTCACAAAAGGGTTTCGACAAATTCAAGGAGTTGACTACGATGAGACTTTCTCACCAGTAGCGAAGCTAAAGTCTGTGAGGATTATGTTAGCAATCGCTGCATATTACGATTATGAAATATGGCAGATGGATGTCAAAACAACGTTCCTCAATGGAGACATTGATGAAGAGTTGTATATGATGCAACCCAAAGGTTTTGTCAATCCTAAAGATGCTAACAAGGTGTGCAAACTTCAAAGGTCCATATATGGATTGAAGCAAGCATCCCGAAGTTGGAATCAACGTTTTGATAAGGTAATCAAAAGTTTTGGTTTTATACAAACTTATGGAGAAGCTTGTATTTACAAGAAAGTGAGTGGGAGCTCTGTAGCATTCTTAATACTATATGTAGATGACATATTGTTGATTGGGAATGATGTAGACCTTCTTAATAGTGTCAAGTAATATTTGAATAGTAGTTTTTTAATGAAAGATCTTGGCGAAGCAGCTTACATATTAGGCATAAAGATTTATAGAGATAGATCGAGATGCCTAATATCATTGTCACAAAGTACATATTTGGACAAAGTTCTAAAGAGGTTTGGAATGGAAGATAGCAAGAAAGGGTTCTTGCCCATGTTGCCCAATACGACCTTGAGTAAAACTCAAAGTCCAGCAACGGTAGAAGATAGAGAAAGGATGAGTAAGACTCCCTATGCCTCAGCCATAGGATCTCTAATGTATGCCATGCTATGTACTAGACCCGACATTGCATATGCTGTTAGTTTAACTAGCAGATATCAAAGTGATCCAGGAGTGGATCATTGGACAGCGGTCAAAAACATCCTTAAGTACTTGAGAAGAACTAAGGATATGGTTCTTTCTTATGGAGGTGATGAACAGCTTGTTGTTAATGGTTACACCGATGCTAGTTGGAACACCGATCCGCATGATTCTAAATCACAATCTAGATACGTATTTATTTTGAATGGTGCAGCAGTTAGCTGGAGGAGTGCAAAGCAAAGCGTTGTGGCGAGATCTTCAACTGAATCGGAATACATAGCTGCTTCGGAGGCTTCACAAGAAGCGATATGGATGAAGGAGTTCATTACAGAGCTCGGTGTGGTTCCAAGTGCGCTGGACCCAATGTCTATCTACTGTGATAACATGGGTGCCATAGCCAATGCGCAAGAACCAAGGTCACACAAGAAGCTGAAGCACATCAAGCTACGTTTTCACGCTATTCGAGAACATGTCCAAGATGGAGACATAAAGATTTGCAAAGTACACACAGATCTGAATGTGGCGGATCCATTGACTAAACCTCTCCCGAGGGCAAAACATGACCAACACCAAACTGCCATGGATGTTCGATATATTACCATGTAATCTAGATTATTTGACTCTAGTGCAAGTGGGAGACTGTTGGAGATATGCCCTAGAGGCAGTAATAAATATAGTTATTATTATATCTTTGTGTTTATGATAAATGTTTACATTCATGCTATAACAGTATTAACAAGGAAACATTAATACTTGTGTGATTTGTAAACTAATTTAGAGTCCCTAGTAAAGCCTCTTCATAATACTAGCTTGTTGGTTAATAGATGATTGTGGTTTCCCTATCATGAACATTGAGATGTTATTAACAACAAGATCATATCATTAGGAGAATGGTATGATGGACATACTCCTATAGATAAGCGTAGTATAAAGATCAAGTCATTTTAAATAGTTCAATTGCTATATGCTTTCTGATACATAGTAACCTAATTCCTTCGACCATGAGATCATGCTTATCACCATCACCGGAAGGATGCTTTGATGACATCAAACACCACACCGTAACTGGGTGGCTATAAAGGTGGCATTGAGTGTTTGGAAAGTATGGGTTGAGACGCATGAATCAAGAGTGGGATTTATCCATCCATATGACGGATATATATACTTTGGGCCCTCTCGGTGGAATGTCATCCAATTAGCTTGCAAGCATGTGACTGGCTCACAAGGGATCACATATCACGGGAACGAGAAAAGAGTACTTATCGGTAACGAGGTTGAACTAGGTATGTAGAGATACCGACGATCAAAACCCCGGATAAGTAAACTATCGTGAGACAAAGGGAAATTGGTATCGTATGTAAGTGGTTCATTCGATCGCAAAGTAATCGTAGAAATATGTGGGAGCCATATGAATTTCCAGATTCCTCTATTGGTTATTGATCGGAGAAGTGTCTCGATCATGTCCGCATAATTCACGAACCGTAGGGAGACACACTTAAGGATTCGATGTTGTTGAGTAGTTATGGAATGATGAGTAAGAGACCGAATGTTATTCGGAGTCTCGGATGGGATCCGGGATATCACGAGGAGATCCGGAATGGTCTGGAGAATAAGATTCATATAAGGAAAGTCATGTTTCGGGGTTGGAGAATGGTTCCGGTGTTTTCATCGGGAATGTTCTAGAAGGTTCCGGAATGTCCGGCACTCCGGAGGGGAAGGGTACATGAATGTGTCATAACAAGTTGGAATGGTTGCATCATGTACTAGGTGTCATTGCTAAGCAAAATAAAGGGATAAATCAAATCCTAGTTTGAAAAGTCAAACGCCAATTTGAAAAGTTAAACGACAAGTTTGCTTGGTGGAGGGAGAGTAGGAAACCTACTTGGGGAGGAAGTCCCTCTCCCTCCACCGCCGGCCCTTGGAAGATGAGTTGGGGAGGGACTCCCCTCCCCTTGGCCGGCCCCCTCCACCTATATAAGGAGGGGCAGGGCTGCCCCTCCAAGCACACAACTCCTCCACCCGAAACCCTAATCCTAAGCCGCCGGCGCCACCACCACCAAGTCGCCGCCGCCACCTAGGGTTTTCCCAAGCCACCGACTTGGGGCAATCCCCTTGCCCTAGCCGCCGGCCTAGCTCCCTCTACTTGGTGCCTCTAAACCCTAGATCACCAAGCCTCTCTCATAGTCCACCATACTCGCTCCGGCTTAAGGCGAAGCCCTGCGAGATCTCCCCTCTACTTCCGGTACCACGCCGTCGTGCTGCCGGAATTGCAAGGAGAGTGCTACAACCTCCGCTGCCTGCTGGAACAAGGGAGAGGAAGGTCTTCATCGAGTACCGAACGTGTGACCGACTGCGGGAGTGCTGCCGGAATACGGCGCCGGAAGGATCGTCTACACGATCTTGAGATCGGGAAGAGTACGACTACATCACCCACGAGATTCCGCTCTCGTTAACCGCTTTGGAATCTTCGAGGGTGAGTTTCACTATCGACTCGTTGCTACAATCTAGTAGATAGATCTTGGCTTGTTTGTTTGCATGCGGTAGAATTTTTTTGTTTTCCATGCTACGAACCCCTACAGCTATATCTATGTATTGAAATTAACAATACCGCACATACCAAACTTTTGACCGTCCATCTCTCTTTTTATTTTCATTTTTTCATTTTATTTGTCTCATCCTTGTTATTAGTTTTTAATATTTTATTTGTAATTTATGTGTTATATACTTCATACCATTTGTTAGTTGGCATGGTACATGCAACTGTAGACCACTACACTAACTCATAATATGCGATATTGATGACCAATACCCTTTACTACAATGCAGGTTTCTTGTCTCTAGTTAGTGAGGTAATGTCCAAAAGTATCTTGACATCAAATGTAACCAAGAAATTTTCATTGCTATCCCACTTCCTATTTTGATGTTATAACTCTTTTTTTAGATCTTGATGACCTTATATGATATCTTCTATCTAGTGAGTGTACACTTAACTCTTCACTAATTGACCGAGTAAGAGAGCAAATAATGTCGTGAAGGTTAGTAGAGGATAGATGACATAACAATGTTGTACTTGATTTTGAGTTAAGTAAAAAATAAATAACATATGAATTTCCGCATTTTTCTTAGAAACCACATAATATATGTTACTTTACGCCATATTTGTGTAGACATAATAGCATGCTGTTGAGGGCTAGAAGACCAAGATGACGACCATATCATACCTACCAATGTATGCCATCTTCAACTGCATGCATCCCGTTGACATCGACCATGGATGTCCCATTGATCTTCCGTGCACCTAACTCTTGTAGAGTTTGGATCAAGCACATTTACCTTAATGTCTCACTTGGTCACTCAAATAGTCAATGTCTGCCATCAGGGCACCACCCTTATATAGCCATGCCATGCAGTCCATGTTCCTCCTTTTATTCCTTTCCGTCACCATATCTTCATCCTTGTGGCCTGTAGAGCCCTTCGCCGTGTAGCGGGACATGTCGGCATCCCTCTACCAGTACCTCAGCTTCAGCCATAACTCCACAGAAATCTTTGCATGACATCTAATGGCATGTGGCGCTTTGTTTGTGGGCCCTTCTTGCGCATGCTCCCTACGCTTGTTTGAAGGAGAGTAGAGATTGCGCTAGCCGGCGGTGAGTCCCGATCGATTCCACACTGCTGTCTTAGACAGATAATGAGGGCTCAAAAGGAATGACATGTCTCGTTGGTCTCGTCAAACCCCTGGGAAAACATTCGAGTTTTATGTCAAATCTTAACCGTTGACCCACGAAATTTATGGACAGATGTTTGGATCGTACTATCTCACCGAAGGAACTGTGTGATACGTCTGTACAATGAACTAATTGATGTACGAGATTGGACTTAATTTTCTAATTTTACGTACCTGATTTGATGTACTAATCAGCAAATTGTATCACGTCGCCCAGCAAGATGGTGTAACGTGTTGGAACGGTGTGTCCATTTTTATAGAAGTTTTGTATGTGAATCCAGAAATATTTTTTTCAAATGGGTATGTGAATCTATTTTTTTAAAGGTTACGTGAAATAGTATGTGAATCCAGATTTTTTAAAGGGTACATGAACCTGTGACATGGATCGATGCCGTTGGGATATCTCAGAGTACAAAGTTAGATACTTGCCCGGAAAAAACGCTAGCTGCTAGTAGATGGAATCGATCAATGACTATAGTTTGGATAGACTCCTCGAATTAAACATGTGACAAACATGCGACCTGACATGTTGATACGTTAGATATATATAATATGTGTTACGTAACTCTAGTTATTCTATTAAATCCTAACCGCAAATCATAAATCTAAGCGTTTAAATAATTTTAATAATGTGGATCAACCTAATGCCTCGAAACACAACCTTATATTGTTTTTAGTATATAATAATAGATTCAGAGCAAAATAAGTGAATCCATGCACTAAAAAGTGTCTAAATACATGTGATTTAGAGAAATACTATAACATATTATATTTTAAAACGGAGGAAGTAGAAACATTACCAACTACAAGCACAAGGCCTAACTTCAATTCTCCTAAGATATCCTTGTAGGGGTTCGTAGCATGGAAAACAAAAATTTTCTATCGCATACAAACAAACAAGCCAAGATCTATCTACTAGATTGTAGCAACGAGTCGATGGAATAACTCACCCTCGAAGATTCCAAAGTGTTTAACGAGAGCAGATTCTCGTGGGTGATGTAGTCGTACTCTTTCCGATCTCAAGATCGTGTAGACGATCCTTCCGGCGCCACGTTCCAGCAGCGCCCCCGCAGTCGGTCACACGTTCGGTACTCGACGAAGACCTTCCTCTCCCTTGTTCCAGCAGGCAGCGGAGGTTGTAGCACTCTCCTCGCGATTCCGGCAGCACAACGGCGTGGTACCGGAAGTAGAGGGGAGATCCCGCAGGGCTTCGCCTTAAGCCGGTGCGAGTATGGTGGAGCTTATGAGAGAGGCTATTAGTGGTCTAGTAATTAGACACACCAATTAGAGGGCTCTAAACCAATTAGAAGGCTCTAAACCAAAATAGCTCTAAACCGGGGTTTTAGATCTAGGGTTTAGTTTAGAGGGTAGGAACTAGTAGTGTTGTGTAGAGAGGGGAGCCCTGCCCCTCCCTTTATAGGTGGGAGGGCCGGCGGCCAAGGGGAGGAGTTCCTCCCCAACTCGGCCTTGGGAGGTGCGCCGGCCAAGGGGAGGAACCCTCCTCCAACTCGGCCTCCACCTCTCCTCCTCTTTCTCCTCTTTCCGAAAACTGGCAGTTTGACCGAAAACTGGCAGTTTGACTTTTTCAATTAGGATTTGAATTAACCCTTTATTTCGGACAGCGAGAACACTTAGTACATGATGCAATCATTCCAACATGCAATGACACATTCATGTACCCCTTCCCTCCCGGAGTGCCGGACATTCCGGGACCTTCTAGAATGTTCCCGATGAAAACACCGGAATCATTCCCGAACTCCGAAACGGGACTTTCCTTATATGAATCTTATTCTCCGGACCATTCCGGATCACCTCGTGATATCCCGGATCCCATCCGAGACTCCGAACAACATTCGGTCTCTTTCTCATAATACCATAACTACTCAAACAACGTCGAATCCTTAAGTGTGTCTCCCTACGGTTCGTGAATTATGCAGACATGATCGAGACACTTCTCCGAACAATAACCAATAGAGGAATCTGGAAATTCATATGGCTCCCACATATTTCTACGATTACTTTGCGATCGAATGAACCACTTACATACGATACCAATTTCCCTTTGTCTCACGATATGTTACTTATCCGAGGTTATGATCTTCGGTATCTCTGCATACCTAGTTCAACCTCGTTACTGATAAGTACTCTTTTCTCGTTCCCGTGATATGTGATCCCTTGTGACCCAGTCACATGCTTGCAAGCTAATTGGATGACATTTCACCGAGAGGGCCCAGAGAATATCTATCCGTCATGTGGATGGACAAATCCCACTCTTGATCCATGTGTTTCAACCAATACTTTCCGAACACTCAATACCACCTTTATAGCCACCCTGTTACGGTGTGGTGTTTGATGACATCAAAGCATCCATCCAGTAAAGGTGATATGCATGATCTCATGGTCGAAGGAATTAGGTTACTATGTATCAGAAAGCATATAGCAATTGAACTATTGAAATGACTTGATCTTTATGCTACGCTTATCTATAGGAGTATGTCCACCATATCATTCTCCTAACGATATGATCTTGTTGTTGATAACATCTCAATGTTCATGACAAAGAAACCACATCATCAATCAACCAACAAGCTAGTGAAGTATAGAGGCTATACTAGGGACTTCAAATTAAGTTTACAATTCACACAAGTATTAATGGTTTCCTTGTTAATACTATTATAGCATGAATGCAAACATTTATCATAAACACAAAGATATAATAATAACTATATTTATTATTGCCTCTAGGGCATATCTCCAACAGTCTCCCACTTGCACTAGAGTCATCTAATCTAGATTACATGGTAATATACCGAACACCCATGGCAGTTTGGTGTTGGTCATGTTTTGCCCTCGGGAGAGGTTTAGTCAACGGATCCGCCACATTCAGATCTGTGTGTACTTTGCAAATCTTTATATCCCCATCCTGGATATGTTCTCGAATAGCGTGAAAACGTAGCTTGATATGCTTCAGCTTCTTGTGTGACCTTGGTTCTTGCGCATTGGCTATGGCGCCCATGTTATCACAGTAGATAGACATTGGGTCCAGCGCACTAGGAACCACACCCAGCTCTGTAATGAACTCTTTCATCCATATCGCTTCTTGTGAAGCCTCCGAAGCAGCCATGTATTCCGATTCAGTTGAAGATCTCGCCACAACGCTTTGCTTTGCACTCCTCCAGCTAACTGCTGCACCATTCAAAATAAATACGTATCCAGATTGTGATTTAGAATCATCCGGATCAGTGTTCCAACTAGCATCGGTGTAACCATTAACAACGAGCTGTTCATCACCTCCATAAGAAAGAACCATATCCTTAGTTCTTCTCAAGTACTTAAGGATGTTTTTGACCGCTGTCCAATGATCCACTCCTGGATCACTTTGATATCTGCTAGTTAAACTAACAGCATATGCAATGTCGGGTCTAGTACATAGCATGGCATACATTAGAGATCCTATGGCTGAGGCATAGGGAGTCTTACTCATCCTTTCTCTATCTTCTGCCGATGTCGGACTTTGAGTTTTACTCAAGGTCGTATTGGGCAACATGGGCAAGAACCCTTTCTTGCTATCTTCCATTCCAAACCTCTTTAGAACTTTGTCCAAATATGTACTTTGTGACAATGATATTTGGCGTTTCGATCTATCTCTATAAATCTTTATGCCTAATATGTAAGCTGCTTCGCCAAGATCCTTCATTGAAAAACTATTATTCAAATATTCCTTGACACTATTAAGAAGGTCTACATCATTCCCAATCAACAATATGTCATCCACATACAGTATTAAGAATGCTACAGAGCTCCCACTCACTTTCTTGTAAATACAAGCTTCTCCATAAGTTTGTATAAAACCAAAACTTTTGATTACCTTATCAAAACGTTGATTCCAACTTCGGGATGCTTGCTTCAATCCATAGATGGACCGTTGAAGCTTGCATACCTTGTTAGCATCTTTAGGATCGACAAAACCTTTGGGTTGCATCATATACAACTCTTCATCAATGTCTCCATTGAGGAATGCTGTTTTGACATCCATCTGCCATATCTCATAATCATAATATGCAGCGATTGCTAACATAATCCTCACAGACTTTAGCTTCGCTACTGGTGAGAAAGTCTCATCGTAGTCAACTCCTTGAATTTGTCGAAACCCTTTTGCGACAAGTCGAGCTTTATAGACAGTAACATTACCATCAGCATCTGTTTTCTTCTTGAAAATCCATTTGTTCTCGACAGCCTTCCGGCCATCCGGTAAGTCCACCAAAGTCCATACTTGGTTTTCGTACATGGATCCAATCTCGGATTTCATGGCTTCTTGCCATTTATTGGAATCTGGGCTCATCATCGCTTCCTCATATGTCTCGGGGTCATCGGTGTTGTCCACCAACATGACATTCATAACGGAATCATACCAATCTGGAGTGGTACGAGTTCTCGTTGACCTCCGAGGCTCTGTAGCAACTTCAACCGAAGTTTCATGATCATCATCATTAGCTTCCTCTCTTATTGGTGCAGGCACCACAGGAACTTCTTCCGGTGCTGCGCTACTCGCAATTTCGAGAGAAGGTTCGACAACCTCGTCGAGTTCTACTTTCCTTCCAGTCACTTCTTTCGAGAGAAATTCCTTCTCTAGAAAGGATCCATTCTTGGCAACGAAGATTTTGCCTTCGGATCTATGATAGAAGGTATACCCAATAGTTTCCTTTGGGTATCCTATGAAGACGTATTTTTCCGCTTTGGGTTCAAGCTTGTCCGGCTGTAACTTCTTTACATAGGCTTCGCATCCCCAAACTTTAAGGAACGACAATTTAGGTTTCTTCCCAAACCATAATTCATACGGTGTCGTTTCAACGGATTTAGATGGTGCCCTATTTAAAGTGAATGCGGCTGTTTCTAATGCATAACCCCAAAATGATAGCGGTAAATCTGTAAGTGACATCATAGAACGAACCATATCTAAGAGAGTTCGATTACGACGTTCGGACACACCATTACGCTGTGGTGTTCCCGGCGGTGTCAATTGTGAAAGTATTCCGCACTTCTTTAAATGCTCGCCAAACTCGTAACTTAGATATTCACCTCCACGATCAGAACGTAGAAATTTAATCTTCTTGTTACGTTGATTCTCTACCTCACTTTGAAACTCCTTAAACTTCTCGAAAGTTTCGGACTTATGTTTCATGAAATAGATATACCCATATCTACTCAAATCATCCGTGAAGGTAAGAACATAACGATAACCACCGCGCGATGCTACACTCATTGGACCACACACATCGGTATGTATGATTTCCAATAAGTCCGTAGCTCGCTCCATTATACCAGAAAATGGAGTCTTAGTCATTTTACCCATCAGACATGCTTCGCATCTTTCAAGTGATTCAAAATCAAGTGATTCAAGAAGTCCATCGGAATGGAGTTTCTTCATACGTTTCACTCCAATGTGACCAAGACGACAGTGCCACATATAGGTCGAATTATCGCTTGATTTCAAACGTTTAGCTTCAATGTTATTAAGATGTGTATTTCTACTATCGAGATTCAATAAGAATAGACCATCTATCAAAGGTGCATGTGCGTAAAACATATTACTCATATAAATCGAACAACCATTATTCTCTGATTTAAACAAGTAACCGTCTCGCAATAAACAAGATCCCGATATAATGTTCATGCTCAACGCAGGCACCAAATAACAATTATTTAAGTATAAAACTAATCCCGATGGTAGATGAAGAGGTAGCGTGCCGACCGCGATCACATCAACCTTTGATCCGTTTCCCACACGCATCGACACCTCGTTCTTCGCTAGCTTCCGTTTATTCTGCAGCTCCTGTTTCGAGTTACAAATATGAGCAACCGAACCAGTATCAAATACCCAGGCACTACTACGAATACTAGTGAGATACACATCAATAACATGTATATCAAATATACCTTTCTTCTTGATGTTGCCGTTCTTCAAATCCGCCAAGTACTTTGGGCAATTCCGCTTCCAGTGACCTTCTCCCTTGCAGTAAAAGCACTCAGTTTCAGGCTTAGGTCCAGCCTTGGTCTTCTTCGTTGGCATGGTAACTTTCTTACCACCCTTCTTGAAGTGTCCCTTTTGCTTAGACTTGCCTTTCTTGAATTTGGTGGTCTTATTGACCATCAACACTTGGTGCTCTTTCTTGATCTCCACTTCTGCAGATTTTAACATAGCAAATAGTTCTGGCAACTCTTTGTTCATGTTCTGCATGTTGTAGTTCATCACAAAGTTCTTGTAACTTGGTGGTAGTGATTGGAGGATGCGGTAAACTCCCAAAGTATTAGGAATCACTATACCCAAACTTTGAAGTTTATTTGCGTGCCCAGACATCTTAAGCACATGCTCACTGACGGAGCTACCCTCTTCCATCTTGCAGTTAAAGAACTTTTCAGAAGCTTCATAACTTTCAATTGCCGCATGAGTCTCAAAAATTAATTTGAGATCCTCGACAATATCATATGGATCTGACTCTTCAAACCTTTTCTGAAGCTCCGATTCTAAACCATACAAGATAGCACACTGAACTATGGAGTACTGATTCTTCCGAGCGAGGTAAACATTCTTTACTTCATCGGTAGCATCAGCTGCAGGTGGGTCACCTAGCGGTGCATCCAGCACATAGGTCAAATTACCAGCTGTGAGGACAATCCTCAAATTGCGGAACCAATCCGCGAAGTTGCTTCCATTGTTTTTCAACTTTTCTTTCTCTAGGAACGCATTAAAATTGATGGTAGGGGCTGCCATTGATCTACAACATATTTGCAATAGTTTAGACTAAGTTTATGACAAATTGAGCTCAAATTAATTAATGAAATTAAACTAGGTGAACTCCCACTCAAAACAACATCCCTCACATTGTTTTAGTGATCACACGAACCAAAACTACTATATCAACACCGATCATCACGAGAGCCGATATAGTTTTAATGGCGAACAATCATCATGTTCATCATATCTACTATATGATTCATGCTTTGCCTTTCGGCGATCCGTGTTCCTGAGGCCATGTCTGTACATGCTAGGCTCGTCAAGATCAAACCTTAGTTACCGCATAAGCAAATCTGGCTTGCTTACGTTGTATTCACCCGCGGAATCAAAGACACCCGATCATCACGTGGTGCTTCGAAGCAACAAGCTTTGGCAACGGTGCATACTAAGGGTGAACACTTCAGAACTTGAAATTTATGTGCATGAGGGATCATCTTATAATGCTACCGTCGTCTACTAAGCAATACAAGATGCATAAAGGATTAACATCACATGCAATTCATAATATGTGATATGATATGGCCTTTCTTCTTTGTGCTTCCGATCTCCATCTTCAAGCACGAATATGATCTCCATCATCACCGGCATAGCATCAAGGTCAATGACGCTTCTTCATGGTTGTCGTCCACCAGCTTCAACTATTACAACTATTTTGAATAGACACGCAGGTCTTAACAGAAATTAAAGACAACCATATGGCTCCTGCCGGTTGCCAACTTACAATAAGGAACATTGCATACATCAAATATAATCACAATCATGGCCATATCACATCACTGCACACCCCTGCAAAACAAAGTTAGACGCTTCTACTTTCTTTGCATATTTTACGTGGTTTGGGGCTTTCCATAAGTGTCGTTCTAACCTACGAACAAGAACCACAACATTGATACTAGCATTGTTGATTACCCGTTGTAAATTGGATCTTTACTATGCTAGGAGAAACAGGCACCCGCAAAGCCACTTATGCAATACAAGTTGCATGTTAAGCGTGGAGCAAGTCTCATGAACGATGTCATGTAAGGTTAGCCCGGGCCGCTTCATCCCAACATACCGCAAGATGCAAAGTACACAAAAAGCAATCTACAATAAAAGCATCAACGCCCACAATGACCATTGTGTTCTACTCGTGCAACAGATCTACATATAGACACGGCTCTGATACCACTGTAGGGGTTCGTAGCATGGAAAACAAAAATTTTCTATCGCATACAAACAAACAAGCCAAGATCTATCTACTAGATTGTAGCAACGAGTCGATGGAATAACTCACCCTCGAAGATTCCAAAGTGTTTAACGAGAGCAGATTCTCGTGGGTGATGTAGTCGTACTCTTTCCGATCTCAAGATCGTGTAGACGATCCTTCCGGCGCCACGTTCCAGCAGCGCCCCCGCAGTCGGTCACACGTTCGGTACTCGACGAAGACCTTCCTCTCCCTTGTTCCAGCAGGCAGCGGAGGTTGTAGCACTCTCCTCGCGATTCCGGCAGCACAACGGCGTGGTACCGGAAGTAGAGGGGAGATCCCGCAGGGCTTCGCCTTAAGCCGGTGCGAGTATGGTGGAGCTTATGAGAGAGGCTATTAGTGGTCTAGTAATTAGACACACCAATTAGAGGGCTCTAAACCAATTAGAAGGCTCTAAACCAAAATAGCTCTAAACCGGGGTTTTAGATCTAGGGTTTAGTTTAGAGGGTAGGAACTAGTAGTGTTGTGTAGAGAGGGGAGCCCTGCCCCTCCCTTTATAGGTGGGAGGGCCGGCGGCCAAGGGGAGGAGTTCCTCCCCAACTCGGCCTTGGGAGGTGCGCCGGCCAAGGGGAGGAACCCTCCTCCAACTCGGCCTCCACCTCTCCTCCTCTTTCTCCTCTTTCCGAAAACTGGCAGTTTGACCGAAAACTGGCAGTTTGACTTTTTCAATTAGGATTTGAATTAACCCTTTATTTCGGACAGCGAGAACACTTAGTACATGATGCAATCATTCCAACATGCAATGACACATTCATGTACCCCTTCCCTCCCGGAGTGCCGGACATTCCGGGACCTTCTAGAATGTTCCCGATGAAAACACCGGAATCATTCCCGAACTCCGAAACGGGACTTTCCTTATATGAATCTTATTCTCCGGACCATTCCGGATCACCTCGTGATATCCCGGATCCCATCCGAGACTCCGAACAACATTCGGTCTCTTTCTCATAATACCATAACTACTCAAACAACGTCGAATCCTTAAGTGTGTCTCCCTACGGTTCGTGAATTATGCAGACATGATCGAGACACTTCTCCGAACAATAACCAATAGAGGAATCTGGAAATTCATATGGCTCCCACATATTTCTACGATTACTTTGCGATCGAATGAACCACTTACATACGATACCAATTTCCCTTTGTCTCACGATATGTTACTTATCCGAGGTTATGATCTTCGGTATCTCTGCATACCTAGTTCAACCTCGTTACTGATAAGTACTCTTTTCTCGTTCCCGTGATATGTGATCCCTTGTGACCCAGTCACATGCTTGCAAGCTAATTGGATGACATTTCACCGAGAGGGCCCAGAGAATATCTATCCGTCATGTGGATGGACAAATCCCACTCTTGATCCATGTGTTTCAACCAATACTTTCCGAACACTCAATACCACCTTTATAGCCACCCTGTTACGGTGTGGTGTTTGATGACATCAAAGCATCCATCCAGTAAAGGTGATATGCATGATCTCATGGTCGAAGGAATTAGGTTACTATGTATCAGAAAGCATATAGCAATTGAACTATTGAAATGACTTGATCTTTATGCTACGCTTATCTATAGGAGTATGTCCACCATATCATTCTCCTAACGATATGATCTTGTTGTTGATAACATCTCAATGTTCATGACAAAGAAACCACATCATCAATCAACCAACAAGCTAGTGAAGTATAGAGGCTATACTAGGGACTTCAAATTAAGTTTACAATTCACACAAGTATTAATGGTTTCCTTGTTAATACTATTATAGCATGAATGCAAACATTTATCATAAACACAAAGATATAATAATAACTATATTTATTATTGCCTCTAGGGCATATCTCCAACAATCCTTCCCATATCAAACAAAGCCACCGTAAGCATAGTAATCTTCTTTGCATTTGATTTTTTGTTGAATTGACATTTCAATTAAGTACACGAATTCACTTGTTATTCAGTGTACCATAACCGTCTCACGAGATAGGCTAAGTGCAAATTTCGAGGGCAGATGCTCTCTTGCGAGCAACGTTCATGTTTTGTCCACGCCAGCTCAATTTCGATGGTAAAACTAGTTTAGGACTAAGTCGAGTTTAATTTACAAGTACACAACTAAAATTCTACAAATTTAAGTATGAGGATTAAATCGGGCCATGCGCACAATTACAAGAAGTGCTACTGTATTTAACTCTATTTGCACACACCAAAAAATCTAACAATACTCCATACATGTTTAAAGGAAAAATATTGCATAAAAGAAATGAACATACCGAGTCAATCTCGGCCTAACAGATCCGAGATCTCGCTATTTCTGGAACCACCGGCCAAGCCACCTCAATCCCCGACGAATCGCTGGGTCCCTCATCCTCTGCCGGCCGCTCCGGCGGCTGGAGGGCGGGGGAGACTCGTTTCTCTTCATTTTGTTGTGTAGGTTTGTGCAGGTACCAGCCGGCGGCGTCGGGAAGATGGCGGCACGGCCGAGGTGGAGTTTTGGGGCGGCGGCCTTCGTCTTCGGTGGTGATGTTCCGCGGGGCATCCTCGACGGCCGCGCGCTCGTCTCTCGGCCGCAGATCCTCGGAGTTGTGGTGCGAGTTTCCCCGAGCTGGATGACGAGTAGCGGCGGATCTAGCGTAGTTGAAGAATCGAGCTGATGTTGTTTGCTGCTTCGATGCTGGCGATGGCGCAAGGTGGAGGATCTTCGGATCTGAGGAGCGTCGACTTCCCTCCATACGAGGGAGCCTCCTGTTCCAAGGCCAGAGGGGAGGTGGTGCGGCGGCGCGCCGACGCAGCGTCTTGTTCGTCGTCCATGGCGTCGAGGTCCAGAAGGACTTTCTTGTAATTTGCATCTTTGTTCTGGACTGGTCTGTAAGATCTGCAGTTAATACAAATCAGTTTCTCGCAAAAAAAAAACATAGAAGAGAGAGTGTGAGAAATATTCTGCTACATGTCTGGTAAAGCAAAGGAAACAATAGCTTCAGCTCCGTTGCCCATATCGCCAAGTTTCCCTCCTTCGAGGCTCCTTTCCTTTTAGCAGAAGCAAAATCTGGCCAAAGTTCGAAAGCTGAGCTGCTATCATAATAGTTTGGGGAAAGCAAATATGGTGCCTTGATGTTCGTGTATGGGCAATCAAAACTGTTCTTTTTTCTTGTAGGCGCTCGTGCAAGTCCTACCGATCATTTTTTGAATGTTGACCGCGTAGCTATATATCATGATAATTTTCTTTGAACTAGTCATGGTGACGAGTAAAATAGGATAGTGTTAGGCATACGATTACTAGTGTTGAAATAATTAACAGTTTTCGCATTAATTTAATTCGAGTATACATTATGACAGAACAATTTTCAAGATTAACTAGCATACTTATAGTAGACATGCACAGACAAGTGAAAACTTAGCACATGTACGTATACTGCAATACTAGTAATCAACATAGGAAATATCAGGAGGGCAAAGAATACGTACGAGTTCGTCGATGGTATGACCATCGGCGTAACAGAAGTGGATCCGTCACTGGCGACAGCAGCAGAAACGACATCAGCAGCCTTCTTGGCAGCGTCGTCTGACATGACGATGGAGTCGAGGAAGCCAGACGTAGAGGACGGAGAAGAACTTGAGCAGTCGCGCCTAGACGCTCCCAAAAAACCTTATCGCCTCTCTCCCGATGCAGGATCAGAGAGAGACGGGGTTCCGGAGGCCTGCTCTCCCGGACGGCCGTGCACGCAGCCGGTGGCAAGGTTCGATCTCGTCAATGTCCATTATTATGGACTTGGGTTTTGGAGAAGATGGGATGCTGGAAGTCGCATAACGGTTGACAGACAAGCAACACAGGGACACGAGATTTACCCAGGTTCATGTCTCCGGAGGGAAAACCCTACTCCTGCTTGCCTGCTCTTGATTACGCGGAACCGAAGATTATAGGGGTGCGCAGATGCAATCTGGCGTGGAGGTGTGTATGCGGTGAGTTGTGAGATCCTCCTCTCCGTATCCTCCTAGCCTTTATATAGATAGGCAGGTCTCGGGATAGGTCGAGTCGGTTACAAATTAGGGTTGATACCCTTTGAAATTCTATCTAAACTAGACTTGTCCTCCAAGGAGTCGAAACCGTCACGGGCTTGGCCACCCGAAGTCTTTATGGGCTGTGTGTCCTGACATGGGCCTTCCTTAGGCTGGACCGGGTATACCAAAGTCGTGCACCCGTAGGGTATATCCATGTCAGTATCCCCCGAGTGTTTAGTCGAATCGTAGATTCGGCTGTAGACTCTTCAACCTTTCGGTGCTTTTTGTAGTTGAAGACATATTTCTAATACATTATGTGGAGGACATATTGTTGATTAGAAATGATGTATCTTTTATTAACACATATTAAGAATTTCATCCTGATGAAAGACTTAGGCAAAACCCAAATATTTGGCATCAATAGATGCTAATATGGTTGTGCCAGAAGTACATAAACGAGATATTGAATGAGTTCAATATAGAAACTACAAGAAAAGGTTCTTGTCGCACAGAAAGGATTGAAAGAGTTCAATGTTGATGATATATTCAAGTGTATTGACATTTGGTAAGTGAAACAAAGATTCAAGTATAGATTGATACTTGATGTATGAAATCACAAAGAGTGTTTATATCAATCATACTGTGGTATGTACAAATCCAGATATGTCCTATGCTCTAAAAGTTATGAGCATATACCAGAATGATTCATAAGATGATCATTGGACGATAGTAAGGATATTCTTATGATCTTTTGGAAGAACTAAGAGTATATTATTTGTAGAAGTGACAAATAGATGGTTAGTTCATTGTAAAAGTACTACATTGATACTAGTTTTGTCACAAAGTACAAATTAAGTTTATCTCAATCTAAATTAAGGGTGGCACAGTATAATGGAAAGTGAGTTCCATAATGGATTTGGATGAGTTCCAAAGTTAAGACATTGTGACAGATACTACAACAAAAGGCTAAGTATATGACTGCTATTATAGCAGCAAAAGAGGGCATTTGTGTCAAGAAGTTTGTTATCAAACTAGGTGTAGTTCACAGTGGGATAATACTATGAAGATATATTGTGCGACAATATTATCAAAATGTTTTAACCCCAAAGAGCTAAAGGTCACACCGAAAGACCAAATTTATACAAAGCCATCTCATTAGAGAATGAGTGATGCGTAGAGACGCAAAGACATGCAATTACACACGGACCTGGAAGTGTCAGATCCGGAGATCAGTTGACCACTAGCAATCGTGTACATACAACACCGGAAAGCCATAGGTGTTGAATACACAAAGATTTGAAACTAGATTATTGACTCTAGTGCAAGTGGGAGACTGTTGGAGATATGCCCAAGAGGCAATAATAAAGTGGTTATTATCATATCTTCACACTTATGATAAATGTTTACATACCATGCTATAATTGTATTAACCGGAAACATTAATACTTGTGTGATTTGTAAACTAAAATAAGAGTCCCTAGTAAAGCCTCTTGTTAAACTAGCTTGTTGGTTAATATATGATCATGGTTTCCTGATCATGAACATAGAGATGTTATTAACAACAGGATCATATCATTAGGAGAATGATATGGTGGACATACTCCTATAGATAAGCGTAGCATAAAGATCAAGTCATTTCAATAGTTCAATTGCTATATGCTTTCTGATACATAGTAACCTAATTCCTTCGACCATGAGATCATGCATATCACCTTTACTGGATGGATGCTTTGATGTCATCAAACACCACACCGTAACAGGGTGGCTATAAAAGTGGCATTGAGTGTTCGGAAAGTATTGGTTGAAACACATGGATCAAGAGTGGGATTTGTCCATCCACATGACGGATAGATATTCTCTGGGCCCTCTCGGTGAAATGTCATCCAATTAGCTTGCAAGCATGTGACTTGGTCACAAGGGATCACATATCACGGGAACGAGAAAAGAGTACTTATCAGTAACGAGGTTGAACTAGGTATGCAGAGATACCGACGATCATAACCTTGGATAAGTAACATATCGTGAGACAAAGGGAAATTGGTATCGTATGTAAGTGGTTCATTCGATCGCAAAGTAATCGTAGAAATATGTGGGAGCCATATGAATTTCCAGATTCCTCTATTGGTTATTGTTCGGAGAAGTGTCTCGATCATGTCCGCATAATTCACGAACCGTAGGGAGACACACTTAAGGATTCGACGTTGTTTGAGTAGTTATGGTATTATGAGAAAGAGACCGAATGTTGTTCGGAGTCTCGGATGGGATCCGGGATATCACGAGGAGATCCGGAAAGGTCCGGAGAATAAGATTCATATAAGGAAAGTCCCGTTTCAGAGTTGGGGAATGGTTCCGGTGTTTTCATCGGGAACATTCTAGAAGGTCCCGGAATGTCCGGCACTCCGGAAGGGGGAAGAGTACATGAATGTGTCATTGTAAGTTGGAATGATTGCATCATGTACTAGGTGTCTTCGCTGCCCAAAATAAAGGATTTATTTAAATCCTAAATTGAAAAGTCAAACGGCCAGTTTGAAAGTCAAACGGCAATTTTGGGAAGTGGGAGGAGAGGAGGAAACCGAGTTGGGGAGGGAGTCCTCCTCCCCAAGCCGGCGCCCCACCAAGCCGAGTTGGGGAGGGACTCCCCTCCCTCCCCTTGGCCGGCCAGCCCCTCCCACCTATATAAGGAGGGGCAGGGCTCCCTCCTAGCACACACTAGTTCCTATCCTCTAAACTAAACCCTAGACCTAAACCCCGGTTTAGAGCTATTTCGGTTTAGAGCCTTCTAATTGGTTTAGAGCTTTCTAATTGGTGTGTCTAATTACTAGACCACTAATAGCCTCTCTCATACTCCACCATACTCGCACCGGCTTAAGGCGAAGCCCTGCGGGATTTCCCCTCTACCTCCGGTACCACGCCGTTGTGCTGCCGGAATCACGAGGAGAGTGCTACAACCTCCGCTGCCTGCTGGAACAAGGGAGAGGAAGGTCTTCGTCGAGTACCGAACGTGTGACCGACTGCGGGAGCGCTGCGGGAACGCGGCGCCGGAAGGATCGTCTACGCGATCTTGAGATCGGAAAGAGTACGACTACATCACCCACGAGAATCTGCTCTCGTTAACCGCTTTGGAATCTTCGAGGGTGAGTTCCTCTATCGACTCGTTGCTACAATCTAGTAGATAGATCTTGGCTTGTTTGTTTGTATGCGATAGAAAAATTTTGTTTTCCATGCTACGAACCCCTACAGTGGTATCAGAGCCGTGTCTATATGTAGATCTGTTGCACGAGTAGAACACAATGGTCATTGTGGGCGTTGATGCTTTTATTGTAGATTGCTTTGCGTGTACTTTGCATCTTGCGGTATGTTGGGATGAAGCGGCCCGGGCTAACCTTACATGACATCGTTCATGAGACTTGCTCCACGCTTGACATGCAACTTGTATTGCATAAGTGGCTTTGCGGGTGCCTGTTTCTCCTAGCATAGTAAAGATCCAATTTACAACGGGTAATCAACAATGCTAGTATCAATGTTGTGGTTCTTGTTCGTAGGTTAGAACGACACTTATGGAAAGCCCCAAACCACGTAAAATATGCAAAGAAAGTAGAAGCGTCTAACTTTGTTTTGCAGGGGTGTGCAGTGATGTGATATGGCCATGATTGTGATTATATTTGATGTATGCAATGTTCCTTATTGTAAGTTGGCAACCGGCAGGAGCCATATGGTTGTCTTTAATTTCTGTTAAGACCTGCGTGTCTATTCAAAATAGTTGTAATAGTTGAAGCTGGTGGACGACAACCATGAAGAAGCGTCATTGACCTTGATGCTATGCCGATGATGATGGAGATCATGTTCGTGCTTGAAGATGGAGATCGGAAGCACAAAGAAGAAAGGCCATATCATATCACATATTATGAATTGCATGTGATGTTAATCCTTTATGCATCTTGTATTGCTTAGTAGACGACGGTAGCATTATAAGATGATCCCTCATGCACATAAATTTCAAGTTCTAAAGTGTTCACCCTTAGTATGCACCGTTGCCAAAGCTTGTTGCTTCGAAGCACCACGTGATGATCGGGTGTCTTTGATTCCGCGGGTGAATACAACGTAAGCAAGCCAGATTTGCTTATGCGGTAGCTAAGGTTTGATCTTGACGAGCCTAGCATGTACAGACATGGCCTCAGGAACACGGATCGCCGAAAGGTAAAGCATGAATCATATAGCAGATATGATGAACATGTCGATTGTTCGCCATTGAAACTATATCAACTCTCGTGATGATCGGAGTTGATGTAGTGGATTTGGTTCATGTGATCACTAAAACAATGTGAGGGATGTTGTTTTGAGTGGGAGTTCACCTAGATTAATTTAATTATTAATTAGAACTCAATTTATCATAAACTAAATCAAAGTGAATTTGCATAGTTGTTGTAGTCATTGGCATCCGTTTACCACCTTGCGCTTAGTTATAATTGAGATGATAGAACTATAGAATTCTGGTTAGTTACTTTACGAACTGGTATCGTATTGTTTTGAAGTGTTAATCTAAAGTTTAAAAGTCCTATTGCAAACTTTCAGTAAGTTCCGGTTACTCCATAAAGTTTAATAATTGGTATTAAATCAAGAGTAACAATTCCAAGTGTTAGTATATAAAGTATCATGTTTGTCTCCATGATTCTTGATATTCAAAGGATTGTCTTAATATCAAGGTTATCTAGGATCTGAAAGAGTTGTTTCAGAAACCATGATATGTGGAAGATATTGTGATATCTGAAACAAAGTTTTGGTTACAACATGATAGAGTATAATATGGCAAAAGTCATGTTCTCATATTTGATGAAAATTTGCAAAAGGTTGGAGACACTAGTTGTCCTAATCTTCCAAAAGGTTTTGGAGAGCAACATTATACTCGCGATTCACCGTTATAAGCTAAAAGTAGCTTGGTCATGGACGATTCCATGATGAAGGTGAATATTTGATGTAGGTAAAATGTTTACTACACCAATAGATTACTAAAGAAAGGAATTTGAAAGAACACCAAACATTTGATGATGGTGATCTACTTCAAAGTGCAAATCCAAAGACATTGGTATTTAATTATACACGCTTTGGACTGTGTGTCATATGTATGACTCCACTATTAATGTTGATAGATTCTTTCAAACAGAAAAGGAAATACTGAAAGAGAATCTCAGAAATATATGGCAGAAAAGAAAAGACTAGAATTGTTCAGTTTAAGTATATAGATGATATACATGTTATGGCTATATTCTTTGCTCATTAAACAATGTGGTTCTTAAGTATTTTATACTGAATTTGTTGGTATGAATCGTCATACGAAACAACACAATTCATGAACTACAATGGCCTAAGTAACTAGCAAAAGAATATGTGATGATGTTCATCGAGAACAAATAAAGGGTTATTGTGTTGCTCGTTAAAACATCAAAGCTTGCCTTCAAGATTTGTTTTATCAGGTATTATGAGAACAAAAGGGTTGTTCAAATAATTGCCGTAATCCATAAAAGATGGATGATTCACAAATCTCGTTGGAGAAATCACATCCATAAAACAAGTGCTAAAAATGTCGAAAGACAAATTGATTGAAAGATCACTTAGGAAGTGACATCGCCGTTTAAATTATATTGGAAAGAAAACATGAAGAAACTCCATGTGGATGGAATTTTGGAGTCTTTTGATTTTTGATCAAATGACGTTTGTGAAACTTTCCTAGAGAATAATTAAAACTTCGTTCATAGGCCAAAAGGGAACAAAAGACTAGCTTATTGGAACTTGTGCATATTGTTGTACGAACTCCATTATGTGTAGTCAAGAGCGATGGATTTCAACTTCATACGCTTTCTCCAAAAAATTTGAGTGAATATATGAATATTTACTTAATAAGGATGAAGTATGAAATATTTGAAAAGTTCAAAGATTTCAAGATGAAGTGCAAAATCATTGTAACAAGAATATAAATAGTTTATGATAAGATCATAAAGGAAGATATTTGAGTTACAAGTTTAGCATAATACCTAAGATTTAAGGAATCGTTCCGTGAATTTGCATTTCCCGAAACACCATAAGAGTATGGAGCGTTCGAGATATGTAATTAAAACCTTGTTTGACATGGTAAGATCAAAGGTGTAAAATATAGAACTGCCATTATATTTTAAAGATTAAAAGCTTTAGAGACTACCGTTTTTCCACTAAAAAGAGCTCCATCATAATCCGCTGAAATGACACCATATAAAGTTATGGTTTGGGATAAAACCCAAGTAGTCCTTTCTTAAAACATTGGTATGCTATGCATAAGAAAGATGTGTGCAACCAAAGTCGGATAAACCTGTCTTTGTATAAATATTAAGTATTCCTCCACAAACACCGGAGACAAAAGTGTTTGTCGCTTAGAACGTCAAGTTTCTTTGAGAAGGAATTTTTCGTGAAAAGTTAAAGTGGGAGGACAATAGAACTTTGATAAGGTTAAAAGAATCTTAGCTATATGTGCAGAGTTGCGCAGCACCGAAAAGTGTTCCGGAGGCAGCAATAATGCTCATGGCTCACGTGCCTCAAAGGTTGTGGTCACGGAGGTCTAAGTTTCTATTGAACCAAGTAGGTCGAGTAAACAATCAAATACCAAGATTTGAGGGTTGAATCATTATTTGAGAATAATGAACGGACTACATGCAAAGAAGCGATGATGGGCCCTGACTCCGTCAAATGGCTTGAAGCCATAAAATCCGTGATAGTTCCATACACGAGAAATCAAGTTTTGAACTTGAAGGACCCTCGAGAAAGGTGTAAGACCTTACAGTTGTGTTTGGATCTATAAAGAAATAGACATGGATGTTTCACATCTATAGTCGACATGTTGGGAGAGAGTTCACAACAATGTTCAAGGATTGACTATGACAAGATTTGATCTTTCATAGCGATATTTAGTCTATACGGATTAATATAGCAACCACTACATATAATTTTGTTATGTGGTAGTTGAATAAACAAAACAAGTTCTTCTAATAGAATTGTTACCTAGGACGTGTGCATGACATGGTCCAAAGGGTTTTGTTAATTCAAAGGATGCTGAATGCATATGCAAACTTCAATGGTTGAAGTAAGCATAGCGGAGTTGGAATCTTCACTATGATGAAACTGTTAAAAGAGTTTAATTTCATCGGAGACAATGAAGATGCTTGCATTTGCAAGAAATTAAGTGGGAGCGCTAAAGACATATTTCTAATACATTATGTGGAGGACATATTGTTGATTAGAAATGATGTATCTTTTATTAACACATATTAAGAATTTCATCCTGATGAAAGACTTAGGCAAAACCCAAATATTTGGCATCAATAGATGCTAATATGGTTGTGCCAGAAGTACATAAACGAGATATTGAATGAGTTCAATATAGAAACTACAAGAAAAGGTTCTTGTCGCACAGAAAGGATTGAAAGAGTTCAATGTTGATGATATATTCAAGTGTATTGACATTTGGTAAGTGAAACAAAGATTCAAGTATAGATTGATACTTGATGTATGAAATCACAAAGAGTGTTTATATCAATCATACTGTGGTATGTACAAATCCAGATATGTCCTATGCTCTAAAAGTTATGAGCATATACCAGAATGATTCATAAGATGATCATTGGACGATAGTAAGGATATTCTTATGATCTTTTGGAAGAACTAAGAGTATATTATTTGTAGAAGTGACAAATAGATGGTTAGTTCATTGTAAAAGTACTACATTGATACTAGTTTTGTCACAAAGTACAAATTAAGTTTATCTCAATCTAAATTAAGGGTGGCACAGTATAATGGAAAGTGAGTTCCATAATGGATTTGGATGAGTTCCAAAGTTAAGACATTGTGACAGATACTACAACAAAAGGCTAAGTATATGACTGCTATTATAGCAGCAAAAGAGGGCATTTGTGTCAAGAAGTTTGTTATCAAACTAGGTGTAGTTCACAGTGGGATAATACTATGAAGATATATTGTGCGACAATATTATCAAAATGTTTTAACCCCAAAGAGCTAAAGGTCACACCGAAAGACCAAATTTATACAAAGCCATCTCATTAGAGAATGAGTGATGCGTAGAGACGCAAAGACATGCAATTACACACGGACCTGGAAGTGTCAGATCCGGAGATCAGTTGACCACTAGCAATCGTGTACATACAACACCGGAAAGCCATAGGTGTTGAATACACAAAGATTTGAAACTAGATTATTGACTCTAGTGCAAGTGGGAGACTGTTGGAGATATGCCCAAGAGGCAATAATAAAGTGGTTATTATCATATCTTCACACTTATGATAAATGTTTACATACCATGCTATAATTGTATTAACCGGAAACATTAATACTTGTGTGATTTGTAAACTAAAATAAGAGTCCCTAGTAAAGCCTCTTGTTAAACTAGCTTGTTGGTTAATATATGATCATGGTTTCCTGATCATGAACATAGAGATGTTATTAACAACAGGATCATATCATTAGGAGAATGATATGGTGGACATACTCCTATAGATAAGCGTAGCATAAAGATCAAGTCATTTCAATAGTTCAATTGCTATATGCTTTCTGATACATAGTAACCTAATTCCTTCGACCATGAGATCATGCATATCACCTTTACTGGATGGATGCTTTGATGTCATCAAACACCACACCGTAACAGGGTGGCTATAAAAGTGGCATTGAGTGTTCGGAAAGTATTGGTTGAAACACATGGATCAAGAGTGGGATTTGTCCATCCACATGACGGATAGATATTCTCTGGGCCCTCTCGGTGAAATGTCATCCAATTAGCTTGCAAGCATGTGACTTGGTCACAAGGGATCACATATCACGGGAACGAGAAAAGAGTACTTATCAGTAACGAGGTTGAACTAGGTATGCAGAGATACCGACGATCATAACCTTGGATAAGTAACATATCGTGAGACAAAGGGAAATTGGTATCGTATGTAAGTGGTTCATTCGATCGCAAAGTAATCGTAGAAATATGTGGGAGCCATATGAATTTCCAGATTCCTCTATTGGTTATTGTTCGGAGAAGTGTCTCGATCATGTCCGCATAATTCACGAACCGTAGGGAGACACACTTAAGGATTCGACGTTGTTTGAGTAGTTATGGTATTATGAGAAAGAGACCGAATGTTGTTCGGAGTCTCGGATGGGATCCGGGATATCACGAGGAGATCCGGAAAGGTCCGGAGAATAAGATTCATATAAGGAAAGTCCCGTTTCAGAGTTGGGGAATGGTTCCGGTGTTTTCATCGGGAACATTCTAGAAGGTCCCGGAATGTCCGGCACTCCGGAAGGGGGAAGAGTACATGAATGTGTCATTGTAAGTTGGAATGATTGCATCATGTACTAGGTGTCTTCGCTGCCCAAAATAAAGGATTTATTTAAATCCTAAATTGAAAAGTCAAACGGCCAGTTTGAAAGTCAAACGGCAATTTTGGGAAGTGGGAGGAGAGGAGGAAACCGAGTTGGGGAGGGAGTCCTCCTCCCCAAGCCGGCGCCCCACCAAGCCGAGTTGGGGAGGGACTCCCCTCCCTCCCCTTGGCCGGCCAGCCCCTCCCACCTATATAAGGAGGGGCAGGGCTCCCTCCTAGCACACACTAGTTCCTATCCTCTAAACTAAACCCTAGACCTAAACCCCGGTTTAGAGCTATTTCGGTTTAGAGCCTTCTAATTGGTTTAGAGCTTTCTAATTGGTGTGTCTAATTACTAGACCACTAATAGCCTCTCTCATACTCCACCATACTCGCACCGGCTTAAGGCGAAGCCCTGCGGGATTTCCCCTCTACCTCCGGTACCACGCCGTTGTGCTGCCGGAATCACGAGGAGAGTGCTACAACCTCCGCTGCCTGCTGGAACAAGGGAGAGGAAGGTCTTCGTCGAGTACCGAACGTGTGACCGACTGCGGGAGCGCTGCGGGAACGCGGCGCCGGAAGGATCGTCTACGCGATCTTGAGATCGGAAAGAGTACGACTACATCACCCACGAGAATCTGCTCTCGTTAACCGCTTTGGAATCTTCGAGGGTGAGTTCCTCTATCGACTCGTTGCTACAATCTAGTAGATAGATCTTGGCTTGTTTGTTTGTATGCGATAGAAAAATTTTGTTTTCCATGCTACGAACCCCTACACAGGGCCAGTTAACTGTCATAGGACAAAACAACACGATATCCATCAAACTCGAGTCCCCGGACTCGAATTTGGAACGATTGCTGGTGTGATTCGAATCAGGCCGTCATGGTCTTACAGGAGTCGAATCCCAGTGATTTTCAAGTGATGTACCCAACGCGTCCGTCGGGATTTTTCATCGTGCCTATTGACACGGGAGCTTTACTGGCAGAGCGCAGACAGGTGCGTTACCAGATCATAAGATGATATCTGTAGGTCTTATCTTTGCGTTATAAACATAGTAGCCGATTTTTTTTCACCGCGAGGTGTTTCGGGTGGCCAAGGAGACTGATTCTCACTTAGCGTTGATTTGGGCAAAGTTGCTAAAAAGATTTTGGCGTATTTAATCCGAAGGATCGCAGTCGAATAATTCATAAGGTGCGTGGCCAACGCTCCCTATTGTTTGGAACAAGACATGCTATAGAAAATAATCACTAAGCATAAGGTTAAAACAACACCTAACATATCATGCTAAAGTCTAAGTCACAAGCAATGCAAGCTCCTCTTGCACTTCCAAGCAAGAACTTACTATTTTTTTCCAACACCAAGCAACTTATTTGCAAAACAACACAACGAGAACGGGGATCCAAACTACTAAACAAACTAAGCAAAACAAACGAAAACTAAGACGCTCCAAGAACAACACAACAGTGCATGAAACAATAAAAACGAAGTGTCTAGACAGACCTGAGCTTTTTATTGATGAAGAAGGGGATGCCTTGGGCATCTCCAAGCTTTGACGCTTGTACCTCTTGGATATTTCTTGGGGTGGCACCATGGTGGCATCCCCAAGCTTGAGGTTTTGTCTATTTTTCATCTCATTGCATCATTCTCTCTCTACACCTGAAATTTTTCCTTTATACAAAATTTCACACAATCTTTATTAGCAACATTAGTGTATTCAAAAGATATTAGACCTCTGGCAAGCTTTGGAACAACAAGACTTTTCACTAAAAACACAAGCTACTGTAGTAACTCCTTCAAAAAGCTTAATTCACCTAAAGAGAACTCAAAAGGAATCAATAACAAGCAAATGCAAATAATGGCAGAAATCTATCAAAACAGACCAGCATGTATAAAATGATTTTTTCAAAAATCTTCTGTTGCTCAAATAAAAAATTGTTTAACTAACAAAAGTTAGATAACATACTGGAGGATTTATTCGTAAATTGTGAGCTCAATCCGAGTTACAGAGACTCCTCTTGAATTTTTTTGGTGGAGGACAGAAATATTTTTCGGGACAACAACTTCCCAAATCTTACTTCCCTCTCATTAGAGGTCATTCTTGGCATAAAAAGCAAACAAAAAGGATAAGGAGAGATTATTACTGAAGTAATAACTTCCAAGACTCAAGGAAACTCTTGGGTTATCTTCCAACAAGTAATTTTCTTTAACGCGTTTAAGTTAGGCACAAGAAGCAAGAAGAATCAAATATTTTCAAATGAAGAAGTATCCCTCTTGTTCTTTCCTTTCTTACCTTTCTTCTTCTCTTTAGAGAAGATATGATTGCTTACCGGAGGAGCAAAATGCATAATGCCTTTCCTCACATCTATTACTGCTCCAAGATGTTTCAGTAGGGATCTTCCAAGTGTGATATGTCCTTTGCCTACACATTCAATAACAAGATAATCAGTAGACACCATTTTCCCTGAGATTTTTGTAAACACACCTTTAGCTAGTCCAATGGTCAATAAGATGGCATTATTAGTAAGATAGATTTCCTCTCCTCCTTCAGAAAGCCCCCAAAGACACAAAGAATCATAAATATCTTTAGGCATGAGACAAAATTCAGACATGATATCACAGCGAGCATCAAAAAGTGTAGTATTTATAGAGACTTTGATTGTGGGAAACTACTTTGAAGGCTCATAATTTATGGGAACATAATCATGGTAATCTCTAAGCGTGTGATAGCAACTATTCATAGCAGCAATGCTAGTCTCAAGGGTGTTCAACCTAGCGAAAATATTTGTGAAAGAGGAATCAGACTTGCTAGGTGTATCATAAATTGCAATCAACTTCTTTATGGCATCAAAAGCTTCATCCTCAGTACACTGAAAAATATATTTTTCAGCCACATCATCCAAAGCATATCTATAACGAAGAGCAATACTGTGGTAGAAACTATTGATAACCATGCTAAGACTCATCTTAGGCTCGGTTTCCCTCTGTAAAGCGAAGATTCTAGACCAAGCTTTTTTAGAACTCTCTTCACTTTTTTGCTTAAAAGTGGAGATCTCTTCCATAGGTGAAATAAATATTGGTCCAAAACCAGACATGGTGGCAACTAGGGTAGGAACTAATTTTTTAGTGTTTTTGAATAAAGAAAGCAAACCAAACTAGACTATTTTTTGGGGATTTTTGAAAAGAGGCAAACAAAACCAAGCAAAAGAAACAAAGCAAACTAAAAACAAAGTAAAGAGAAAGGAAGTGAAGGACTCCCCTAGTGAAGACGTCCTTAGCCTCCCCGGCAATGGCGCCAGAAAGACTTGATGGTGCTCGATGTGCCACTTTGTTGGTAACCCCAAGCGCATGGTATGAAGAGCACAACGGCAAGTTTTCCCCCAGTTGAGACCGAGGTTATCGAACTAGAAGGAGGAAGGAAATGTCACACGGGTGTTGCAAACAACGTGGAGACCTGCACAACAGAAACTCAAGACTTTACCCCCAACGAACAGTGAGGTTGTCAAGCTCCCCGGTTTGCTATAACAAAGGATTAAACGTATGGTGTGGAAGGTAATGGTTTGCAGCAAGTAAACAAGTAACAGTGGAAGATGTATCAATGGTAAAGATTGGACCGGGGTCCATACTTCACTAGAGGTGCTCTCCTTAGATAAACAACATGGCATGAAGGATAAACAAATTACAGCGGGGCAATTGACAGGAATTGAGCAAGGCATAACAATGCAATTACTAGTCAGAAAGATCCTATGAGATTCGATTGGGCAATACAACAAGATACATAGACCGCCATCCAACTGCATCTATGACTAGAAGTCCACCTTCAGGTTATCATCTGAACCCCCTCCAGTATTAAGTTGCAAGCAACAGATAACTGCTTTAAGCAAAGTGTGTAAGGTAAACAGTCCACATGTTCCATGAACAAGAGACCGTTGTTTTCTCCCTAGTAGCAACAACACATATACAACCGAAGAGATTTCTGTCACTTCCCTTGGAAACTAGAGGCATGAACTCACTATCGAGCATAAATACCCCCTCTTGGAGTCACTAGCAACTACTTGGCCAAGATAGCTACTAACAACGGAGAGCATGCAAGATCACAAACAACACAGACATGATAGAATCATAAAGACAAAACCATTAATCAAACCAACATAATAATCTCAATATCCATCGGATCCCCGCAAACACAACATGCATGACCACAAATAGATTAGATATTGATCATGAATGGAGCTCACAAGATCTATACATAAAAGCACAAAGGAGGAGATACAACCATCTAGCTACTACATGGACCTATAGTACAAGGTTGAACTACTCACGCATCATACCGGAGAGAAGGCCTCCGGGATGATCTCCCCTCCAGCAGGGTGCTGGGAAGAACTTCAGATCCCCCCCGATCTAGGGATGATGGTGGCAGCGGCTACAGAAGGTTTCATGGAATATTGATTGGCTTCTTAGGGTTTAGGCATCGGGGGCTTCTTATAGTCGAAGGGGGAGGCCGAGGAGGCGGCCAGAGGCCCTACACCCTGCCTAGGCAGGGTCTGGCCGCCCTGGCCCGCTTATCCGTCTCCCCTCTGTACTTCTTGTTCCCCACATGAAGTTATTGACTTTGACGTTTGTCCTGTCCAATTCCGAGAATATTTCCTTACTAGCTTTTCTGGAACTAAAAACTGTAGGGGTTCGTAGCATGGAAAACAAAAATTTTCTATCGCATACAAACAAACAAGCCAAGATCTATCTACTAGATTGTAGCAACGAGTCGATGGAATAACTCACCCTCGAAGATTCCAAAGTGTTTAACGAGAGCAGATTCTCGTGGGTGATGTAGTCGTACTCTTTCCGATCTCAAGATCGTGTAGACGATCCTTCCGGCGCCACGTTCCAGCAGCGCCCCCGCAGTCGGTCACACGTTCGGTACTCGACGAAGACCTTCCTCTCCCTTGTTCCAGCAGGCAGCGGAGGTTGTAGCACTCTCCTCGCGATTCCGGCAGCACAACGGCGTGGTACCGGAAGTAGAGGGGAGATCCCGCAGGGCTTCGCCTTAAGCCGGTGCGAGTATGGTGGAGCTTATGAGAGAGGCTATTAGTGGTCTAGTAATTAGACACACCAATTAGAGGGCTCTAAACCAATTAGAAGGCTCTAAACCAAAATAGCTCTAAACCGGGGTTTAGATCTAGGGTTTAGTTTAGAGGGTAGGAACTAGTAGTGTGTAGAGAGGGGAGCCCTGCCCCTCCCTTTATAGGTGGGAGGGCCGGCGGCCAAGGGGAGGAGTTCCTCCCCAACTCGGCCTTGGGAGGTGCGCCGGCCAAGGGGAGGAACCCTCCTCCAACTCGGCCTCCACCTCTCCTCCTCTTTCTCCTCTTTCCGAAAACTGGCAGTTTGACCGAAAACTGGCAGTTTGACTTTTCAATTAGGATTTGAATTAACCCTTTATTTCGGACAGCGAGAACACTTAGTACATGATGCAATCATTCCAACATGCAATGACACATTCATGTACCCCTTCCCCCCCGGAGTGCCGGACATTCCGGGACCTTCTAGAATGTTCCCGATGAAAACACCGGAATCATTCCCGAACTCCGAAACGGGACTTTCCTTATATGAATCTTATTCTCCGGACCATTCCGGATCACCTCGTGATATCCCGGATCCCATCCGAGACTCCGAACAACATTCGGTCTCTTTCTCATAATACCATAACTACTCAAACAACGTCGAATCCTTAAGTGTGTCTCCCTACGGTTCGTGAATTATGCAGACATGATCGAGACACTTCTCCGAACAATAACCAATAGAGGAATCTGGAAATTCATATGGCTCCCACATATTTCTACGATTACTTTGCGATCGAATGAACCACTTACATACGATACCAATTTCCCTTTGTCTCACGATATGTTACTTATCCGAGGTTATGATCTTCGGTATCTCTGCATACCTAGTTCAACCTCGTTACTGATAAGTACTCTTTTCTCGTTCCCGTGATATGTGATCCCTTGTGACCCAGTCACATGCTTGCAAGCTAATTGGATGACATTTCACCGAGAGGGCCCAGAGAATATCTATCCGTCATGTGGATGGACAAATCCCACTCTTGATCCATGTGTTTCAACCAATACTTTCCGAACACTCAATACCACCTTTATAGCCACCCTGTTACGGTGTGGTGTTTGATGACATCAAAGCATCCATCCAGTAAAGGTGATATGCATGATCTCATGGTCGAAGGAATTAGGTTACTATGTATCAGAAAGCATATAGCAATTGAACTATTGAAATGACTTGATCTTTATGCTACGCTTATCTATAGGAGTATGTCCACCATATCATTCTCCTAACGATATGATCTTGTTGTTGATAACATCTCAATGTTCATGACAAAGAAACCACATCATCAATCAACCAACAAGCTAGTGAAGTATAGAGGCTATACTAGGGACTTCAAATTAAGTTTACAATTCACACAAGTATTAATGGTTTCCTTGTTAATACTATTATAGCATGAATGCAAACATTTATCATAAACACAAAGATATAATAATAACTATATTTATTATTGCCTCTAGGGCATATCTCCAACAGTCTCCCACTTGCACTAGAGTCATCTAATCTAGATTACATGGTAATATACCGAACACCCATGGCAGTTTGGTGTTGGTCATGTTTTGCCCTCGGGAGAGGTTTAGTCAACGGATCCGCCACATTCAGATCTGTGTGTACTTTGCAAATCTTTATATCCCCATCCTGGATATGTTCTCGAATAGCGTGAAAACGTAGCTTGATATGCTTCAGCTTCTTGTGTGACCTTGGTTCTTGCGCATTGGCTATGGCGCCCATGTTATCACAGTAGATAGACATTGGGTCCAGCGCACTAGGAACCACACCCAGCTCTGTAATGAACTCTTTCATCCATATCGCTTCTTGTGAAGCCTCCGAAGCAGCCATGTATTCCGATTCAGTTGAAGATCTCGCCACAACGCTTTGCTTTGCACTCCTCCAGCTAACTGCTGCACCATTCAAAATAAATACGTATCCAGATTGTGATTTAGAATCATCCGGATCAGTGTTCCAACTAGCATCGGTGTAACCATTAACAACGAGCTGTTCATCACCTCCATAAGAAAGAACCATATCCTTAGTTCTTCTCAAGTACTTAAGGATGTTTTTGACCGCTGTCCAATGATCCACTCCTGGATCACTTTGATATCTGCTAGTTAAACTAACAGCATATGCAATGTCGGGTCTAGTACATAGCATGGCATACATTAGAGATCCTATGGCTGAGGCATAGGGAGTCTTACTCATCCTTTCTCTATCTTCTGCCGATGTCGGACTTTGAGTTTTACTCAAGGTCGTATTGGGCAACATGGGCAAGAACCCTTTCTTGCTATCTTCCATTCCAAACCTCTTTAGAACTTTGTCCAAATATGTACTTTGTGACAATGATATTTGGCGTTTCGATCTATCTCTATAAATCTTTATGCCTAATATGTAAGCTGCTTCGCCAAGATCCTTCATTGAAAAACTATTATTCAAATATTCCTTGACACTATTAAGAAGGTCTACATCATTCCCAATCAACAATATGTCATCCACATACAGTATTAAGAATGCTACAGAGCTCCCACTCACTTTCTTGTAAATACAAGCTTCTCCATAAGTTTGTATAAAACCAAAACTTTTGATTACCTTATCAAAACGTTGATTCCAACTTCGGGATGCTTGCTTCAATCCATAGATGGACCGTTGAAGCTTGCATACCTTGTTAGCATCTTTAGGATCGACAAAACCTTTGGGTTGCATCATATACAACTCTTCATCAATGTCTCCATTGAGGAATGCTGTTTTGACATCCATCTGCCATATCTCATAATCATAATATGCAGCGATTGCTAACATAATCCTCACAGACTTTAGCTTCGCTACTGGTGAGAAAGTCTCATCGTAGTCAACTCCTTGAATTTGTCGAAATCCTTTTGCGACAAGTCGAGCTTTATAGACAGTAACATTACCATCAGCATCTGTTTTCTTCTTGAAAATCCATTTGTTCTCGACAGCCTTCCGGCCATCCGGTAAGTCCACCAAAGTCCATACTTGGTTTTCGTACATGGATCCAATCTCGGATTTCATGGCTTCTTGCCATTTATTGGAATCTGGGCTCATCATCGCTTCCTCATATGTCTCGGGGTCATCGGTGTTGTCCACCAACATGACATTCATAACGGAATCATACCAATCTGGAGTGGTACGAGTTCTCGTTGACCTCCGAGGCTCTGTAGCAACTTCAACCGAAGTTTCATGATCACTATCATTAGCTTCCTCTCTTATTGGTGCAGGCACCACAGGAACTTCTTCCGGTGCTGCGCTACTCGCAATTTCGAGAGAAGGTTCGACAACCTCGTCGAGTTCTACTTTCCTTCCAGTCACTTCTTTCGAGAGAAATTCCTTCTCTAGAAAGGATCCATTCTTGGCAACGAAGATTTTGCCTTCGGATCTATGATAGAAGGTATACCCAATAGTTTCCTTTGGGTATCCTATGAAGACGCATTTTTCCGCTTTGGGTTCAAGCTTGTCCGGCTGTAACTTCTTTACATAGGCTTCGCATCCCCAAACTTTAAGGAACGACAATTTAGGTTTCTTCCCAAACCATAATTCATACGGTGTCGTTTCAACGGATTTAGATGGTGCCCTATTTAAAGTGAATGCGGCTGTTTCTAATGCATAACCCCAAAATGATAGCGGTAAATCTGTAAGTGACATCATAGAACGAACCATATCTAAGAGAGTTCGATTACGACGTTCGGACACACCATTACGCTGTGGTGTTCCCGGCGGTGTCAATTGTGAAAGTATTCCGCACTTCTTTAAATGCTCGCCAAACTCGTAACTTAGATATTCACCTCCACGATCAGAACGTAGAAATTTAATCTTCTTGTTACGTTGATTCTCTACCTCACTTTGAAACTCCTTAAACTTCTCGAAAGTTTCGGACTTATGTTTCATGAAATAGATATACCCATATCTACTCAAATCATCCGTGAAGGTAAGAACATAACGATAACCACCGCGCGATGCTACACTCATTGGACCACACACATCGGTATGTATGATTTCCAATAAGTCCGTAGCTCGCTCCATTATACCAGAAAATGGAGTCTTAGTCATTTTACCCATCAGACATGCTTCGCATCTTTCAAGTGATTCAAAATCAAGTGATTCAAGAAGTCCATCGGAATGGAGTTTCTTCATACGTTTCACTCCAATGTGACCAAGACGACAGTGCCACATATAGGTCGAATTATCGCTTGATTTCAAACGTTTAGCTTCAATGTTATTAAGATGTGTATTTCTACTATCGAGATTCAATAAGAATAGACCATCTATCAAAGGTGCATGTGCGTAAAACATATTACTCATATAAATCGAACAACCATTATTCTCTGATTTAAACAAGTAACCGTCTCGCAATAAACAAGATCCCGATATAATGTTCATGCTCAACGCAGGCACCAAATAACAATTATTTAAGTATAAAACTAATCCCGATGGTAGATGAAGAGGTAGCGTGCCGACCGCGATCACATCAACCTTTGATCCGTTTCCCACACGCATCGACACCTCGTTCTTCGCTAGCTTCCGTTTATTCTGCAGCTCCTGTTTCGAGTTACAAATATGAGCAACCGAACCAGTATCAAATACCCAGGCACTACTACGAATACTAGTGAGATACACATCAATAACATGTATATCAAATATACCTTTCTTCTTGATGTTGCCGTTCTTCAAATCCGCCAAGTACTTTGGGCAATTCCGCTTCCAGTGACCTTCTCCCTTGCAGTAAAAGCACTCAGTTTCAGGCTTAGGTCCAGCCTTGGTCTTCTTCGTTGGCATGGTAACTTTCTTACCACCCTTCTTGAAGTGTCCCTTTTGCTTAGACTTGCCTTTCTTGAATTTGGTGGTCTTATTGACCATCAACACTTGGTGCTCTTTCTTGATCTCCACTTCTGCAGATTTTAACATAGCAAATAGTTCTGGCAACTCTTTGTTCATGTTCTGCATGTTGTAGTTCATCACAAAGTTCTTGTAACTTGGTGGTAGTGATTGGAGGATGCGGTAAACTCCCAAAGTATTAGGAATCACTATACCCAAACTTTGAAGTTTATTTGCGTGCCCAGACATCTTAAGCACATGCTCACTGACGGAGCTACCCTCTTCCATCTTGCAGTTAAAGAACTTTTCAGAAGCTTCATAACTTTCAATTGCCGCATGAGTCTCAAAAATTAATTTGAGATCCTCGACAATATCATATGGATCTGACTCTTCAAACCTTTTCTGAAGCTCCGATTCTAAACCATACAAGATAGCACACTGAACTATGGAGTACTGATTCTTCCGAGCGAGGTAAACATTCTTTACTTCATCGGTAGCATCAGCTGCAGGTGGGTCACCTAGCGGTGCATCCAGCACATAGGTCAAATTACCAGCTGTGAGGACAATCCTCAAATTGCGGAACCAATCCGCGAAGTTGCTTCCATTGTTTTTCAACTTTTCTTTCTCTAGGAACGCATTAAAATTGATGGTAGGGGCTGCCATTGATCTACAACATATTTGCAATAGTTTAGACTAAGTTTATGACAAATTGAGTTCAAATTAATTAATGAAATTAAACTAGGTGAACTCCCACTCAAAACAACATCCCTCACATTGTTTTAGTGATCACACGAACCAAAACTACTATATCAACACCGATCATCACGAGAGCCGATATAGTTTTAATGGCGAACAATCATCATGTTCATCATATCTACTATATGATTCATGCTTTGCCTTTCGGCGATCCGTGTTCCTGAGGCCATGTCTGTACATGCTAGGCTCGTCAAGATCAAACCTTAGTTACCGCATAAGCAAATCTGGCTTGCTTACGTTGTATTCACCCGCGGAATCAAAGACACCCGATCATCACGTGGTGCTTCGAAGCAACAAGCTTTGGCAACGGTGCATACTAAGGGTGAACACTTCAGAACTTGAAATTTATGTGCATGAGGGATCATCTTATAATGCTACCGTCGTCTACTAAGCAATACAAGATGCATAAAGGATTAACATCACATGCAATTCATAATATGTGATATGATATGGCCTTTCTTCTTTGTGCTTCCGATCTCCATCTTCAAGCACGAATATGATCTCCATCATCACCGGCATAGCATCAAGGTCAATGACGCTTCTTCATGGTTGTCGTCCACCAGCTTCAACTATTACAACTATTTTGAATAGACACGCAGGTCTTAACAGAAATTAAAGACAACCATATGGCTCCTGCCGGTTGCCAACTTACAATAAGGAACATTGCATACATCAAATATAATCACAATCATGGCCATATCACATCACTGCACACCCCTGCAAAACAAAGTTAGACGCTTCTACTTTCTTTGCATATTTTACGTGGTTTGGGGCTTTCCATAAGTGTCGTTCTAACCTACGAACAAGAACCACAACATTGATACTAGCATTGTTGATTACCCGTTGTAAATTGGATCTTTACTATGCTAGGAGAAACAGGCACCCGCAAAGCCACTTATGCAATACAAGTTGCATGTTAAGCGTGGAGCAAGTCTCATGAACGATGTCATGTAAGGTTAGCCCGGGCCGCTTCATCCCAACATACCGCAAGATGCAAAGTACACAAAAAGCAATCTACAATAAAAGCATCAACGCCCACAATGACCATTGTGTTCTACTCGTGCAACAGATCTACATATAGACACGGCTCTGATACCACTGTAGGGGTTCGTAGCATGGAAAACAAAAATTTTCTATCGCATACAAACAAACAAGCCAAGATCTATCTACTAGATTGTAGCAACGAGTCGATGGAATAACTCACCCTCGAAGATTCCAAAGTGTTTAACGAGAGCAGATTCTCGTGGGTGATGTAGTCGTACTCTTTCCGATCTCAAGATCGTGTAGACGATCCTTCCGGCGCCACGTTCCAGCAGCGCCCCCGCAGTCGGTCACACGTTCGGTACTCGACGAAGACCTTCCTCTCCCTTGTTCCAGCAGGCAGCGGAGGTTGTAGCACTCTCCTCGCGATTCCGGCAGCACAACGGCGTGGTACCGGAAGTAGAGGGGAGATCCCGCAGGGCTTCGCCTTAAGCCGGTGCGAGTATGGTGGAGCTTATGAGAGAGGCTATTAGTGGTCTAGTAATTAGACACACCAATTAGAGGGCTCTAAACCAATTAGAAGGCTCTAAACCAAAATAGCTCTAAACCGGGGTTTAGATCTAGGGTTTAGTTTAGAGGGTAGGAACTAGTAGTGTGTAGAGAGGGGAGCCCTGCCCCTCCCTTTATAGGTGGGAGGGCCGGCGGCCAAGGGGAGGAGTTCCTCCCCAACTCGGCCTTGGGAGGTGCGCCGGCCAAGGGGAGGAACCCTCCTCCAACTCGGCCTCCACCTCTCCTCCTCTTTCTCCTCTTTCCGAAAACTGGCAGTTTGACCGAAAACTGGCAGTTTGACTTTTCAATTAGGATTTGAATTAACCCTTTATTTCGGACAGCGAGAACACTTAGTACATGATGCAATCATTCCAACATGCAATGACACATTCATGTACCCCTTCCCCCCGGAGTGCCGGACATTCCGGGACCTTCTAGAATGTTCCCGATGAAAACACCGGAATCATTCCCGAACTCCGAAACGGGACTTTCCTTATATGAATCTTATTCTCCGGACCATTCCGGATCACCTCGTGATATCCCGGATCCCATCCGAGACTCCGAACAACATTCGGTCTCTTTCTCATAATACCATAACTACTCAAACAACGTCGAATCCTTAAGTGTGTCTCCCTACGGTTCGTGAATTATGCAGACATGATCGAGACACTTCTCCGAACAATAACCAATAGAGGAATCTGGAAATTCATATGGCTCCCACATATTTCTACGATTACTTTGCGATCGAATGAACCACTTACATACGATACCAATTTCCCTTTGTCTCACGATATGTTACTTATCCGAGGTTATGATCTTCGGTATCTCTGCATACCTAGTTCAACCTCGTTACTGATAAGTACTCTTTTCTCGTTCCCGTGATATGTGATCCCTTGTGACCCAGTCACATGCTTGCAAGCTAATTGGATGACATTTCACCGAGAGGGCCCAGAGAATATCTATCCGTCATGTGGATGGACAAATCCCACTCTTGATCCATGTGTTTCAACCAATACTTTCCGAACACTCAATACCACCTTTATAGCCACCCTGTTACGGTGTGGTGTTTGATGACATCAAAGCATCCATCCAGTAAAGGTGATATGCATGATCTCATGGTCGAAGGAATTAGGTTACTATGTATCAGAAAGCATATAGCAATTGAACTATTGAAATGACTTGATCTTTATGCTACGCTTATCTATAGGAGTATGTCCACCATATCATTCTCCTAACGATATGATCTTGTTGTTGATAACATCTCAATGTTCATGACAAAGAAACCACATCATCAATCAACCAACAAGCTAGTGAAGTATAGAGGCTATACTAGGGACTTCAAATTAAGTTTACAATTCACACAAGTATTAATGGTTTCCTTGTTAATACTATTATAGCATGAATGCAAACATTTATCATAAACACAAAGATATAATAATAACTATATTTATTATTGCCTCTAGGGCATATCTCCAACAAAAACAGCAGAAAACAGGCAACTGGCGATGTGGCAACTTGTTTATAGGTTAGTACCAGAAAACGTGTAAAAAAGCACCTCAAAGTGTAGACAAAGCAAAGCAAAGTAGATACTAACCAAGCATGGAACATCGAAAATTATAGATACGTTTCCAACGTATCAGTCATTTGCTCATATCCATTGTCTCCATTTTCCCGAGCTTTTCTGTCCTCCGTTGTGCATTGGACATTCTCCACACATTTACTTCCGCGTTCTTGCGCTCACACCGCCGCACTCTCCGTGTCAAGATGGGCAAATTGAAGAAGGCGGCAACTGCTAGAGATAGATCGAGCGCCGCCGGCACCGGCAAGAAGGTCGCCGCTACGGCCCGTGCCACTAACGGCGGATGGAGGCGCACTGATATGCGCGATGCGGATCTGCGCAAGCTACGCGATGCTGGATTGATCTCCAAGGACAAGGAGTACGCCATCCTTCCGAGCCAAGAGGTAATTCCTCGCCCACCCGAAGGTTTTCGGGTAATGTTCTATGCCTTCATTATTCGAGGCCTTTCTCTTCCCGTCCACGAATTCCTTCGTGGACTCCTTTTTTCTACGGGATTCAGCTGCATCATTTATCTCCCAATTCTCTTATTCACATTGCTTGCTTCATCACTCTTTGCGAGTGCTGGCTCGGTATCGAGCTGCACTTTGGCCTTTTCCGGAAGCTCTATTCCGTGAAGAGGCATTCCAGCACCAGCGGTGTTTATCCGCTGGGCAGCTGCATCATCTATGTTCGCTCTTCTGTCCAATTCTTCTCCTTCTCCATGTGCGAGTCCGTCCAATACTGGCGGAAAAAGTGGTTCTATATCCGCAACGTCAAGTTGGACGGGCAGCATTTTGCTCTTGCCCCTTTCGACTCTGCCCAGAAGATCATCCCAAAGAGGTCGTGGAAAAACGACATCCTAGTCGAACCGCCTTCAACTCCTCTTCTCTATTCGTTGCTTCCATCTTCCCCTTCCTATGTTTTAATATCTCTACATGTACATCGCTTGGACATAGGTGAGAATATGTCCAAGCAAAATAAATATGCCCCACTATTTAGACAGCGTCTAAACGAGATGATTTGTGGGACTCACTAAACTGAAGACGCTAACTTCTGCTGTTCTGCATAGGAGTGTTATAGCTTAGTCATACACTGCCAAGTGGGCCCATCATTTGCTTTTTTCCTTAAGGCATCCATAATGTGTAAAAAAGCACATCTTAAGACATATAGTAGTACATTGTGAAGAAAATAAAGTTACCTCAATCTTGCTGGTTTCCCATAGAGATTAGAAACATCATTTCCCCTTGCATGGAGCAATATGACAAGCTATGTGGGTCCTACTGTCGTGGGAATGGTCACGGCAGACGCTGCAATCGGCAACGAGTAGTAGAACAAGGGGCAAGGGCGGCCATCCATCTACGGTGCGAGATGAGAGCGGAGACACAGGGTTTTACCCAGGTTCGGCCCCCCGGAGGGTAAAGACCTACTCCTGCTAGATTGTATTATGAAGGTGGTACAATGGGCGAGCTCGACGGCTAGGCGGCGAGTCGCTTGGGTGTATGATGGAACGTCTCTCTACACGCCCCGCAGGGAGGTTTATATAGGCTCACCTCCCCTAGGGTTTACATATCCCAACCGAATCAGTTAAGGCTTCGGTGCTTGTTTAACCTAATCCGACTGGGCCTATCTACTCGCCTGGGCCTTCAGCTTCCAGTCGCTTGGATCCACGCCGGGCTTTGATCCAGTCGCCGTCTTGCAGGCCCACTCGCCAGTTCTTTGGGCCAGTCGGAAACGTCCTGCTGGGTATACCCCGGTAGGTACATCCCCATCATTAGTCCCCGAGGCCGTCGTCGATTGGGCGTAGGTGTCTGCCGGCAGTCGGAGTATGCGGCTTCAGAGTAGGCATCCAGTCGAATCGTCGGTGGGCTCCTGTATAAAGGAAAAACTTGTCATTCTGTTCGCAGCTTTGGCGAGTCGAGTCGGCGAATCGCTGTCGCAGCGAGTAGGTCGGTGAGCCGAATGGTTGAAGTTGGACCGTTAAGCGTGGTCAAACTAGCCGTTGCGGTAATCCAACGGTAACTTTTGGCGTAATCACCGTGTAGTAACGACCTCCTGATTTGGCGGGTAACAACCGCTATATAAGGGGAATGGCAGGCGATCAGAGAGCTATCTTCTCGCCATTCTCTTCGACTGCACGCATTCTCACTTTCCTTCGCTTCACGATCCAGCTGACCTGAAATCCTCCGACCCCCCGCAAAGTCCTTCGCCATGGCCCTCTCCACCGAACCCTGGGGGAGGTCCAAATGTACGAGGGCACAACTGGCGTCCTTCGAGGAGGCCAGAATCCTGCACGCCGGCTGCTGGCGTATCCCCGCGGCCGGAGAGGTGACCCCGAGCCTGCGCGAGGGGGAATTCATCAGCTTCACCAGTCACCTGGAGCGGGGACTGGGATTCCCCACGTCCTTGTTCTTCCGGCGATTCTGCGCCTACTACGGGATCCAGCCGTCGGATCTGGGTCCCCACAGCATCGAGCAGCTCGCCATCTTCGTGGCGTTCTGCGAGTGCTACTTGGGCTGCCGGCCCTACTTCCCTCTTTGGCAAGATCTGTTCCACGGACGGATCAGCCGCGAGGAGGCGGGCGGCCCAATGCTCTCCGCGGGTGGCCTAACTTTCCAGCTGAAGTCGAAGGCCTCATTCTTCGACCTGATGCTGCCCGCCAAGGCAGCGAGCGACTGGAAGAAGTCGTGGTTCTACGTCTCCGAGGCGACCCCGGAGGGCGAGACGGCGATCCCGCGGTACTCCGCCAACCGGTCCGAACTGCGCCGTCTTCAAGTCGACAAGCTCCCCAGCGACCAGCGGATGGTTGTGGACGAGATGCTCCAAACCATCCGCGACTTGAAGAAAAAGGGCCTCCAAACAATCAATTTATACAACTGCTGGATCGGACGGCGGCTCGTCCCTCTGGCCCGGCGCGACCATTATATGTACCAATACATGGGCCGGGAGGACCCGATGAAGGCTAGCCTAGCCGAGTGGAGGCTCGAGGACTACACTGCGGCCCTGAAGAAAATCACCCAGGCGGTGTACCTAGACGCTCAAGCTGGGGTCGCCCCCTACACCGCGAAGCGTTCAGCCCCAACGGTAATCACCTTGTATCATTCGCAGTCGCAGTTTATTTGCAGTCGCGGTCATTCTAATTTCATCTTGCCTTCATTGTAGCTGTTCCAAGTGGTGGAGGGATGGCTCCCGCCTTCGGACGATGAGAATTCGAGCTCGTCCGTCCAGGACATGGGCGAGTCGCCTCTCACCAAGGGCGATGCCAGGAGCGACGAGAGCGACAGCGACGACGAGTCCGAGGAAGAGGTTGCCCTGCTGGCCCGCAAAACCCGTGGGCAACATCAACGCGAGCTCGAGGCGAGCAAGAGCCTCGAGCGCCATGATGACGAAGGAGAGCTTCCAGAGACCACCTCGTGCCGCCAGGCTACTCCGTCGAAGAAGAAGAAGGAGAAGGAGGCGAAGGCCCCTCCAAGGAGGAGGGCGAAGCCGATGAGGCCGGCCTCGCCACCGCACTCGGCAAGCAGTTCTGACGCCCCCAGCCCCGCCAAGGACGAAGCGCCACCGACGACAGCCGCGTTGGACACGGTCACTGTTGAGGTGCCACTGGCTTCAATGCCCCCGCCATTCGCCCCAGTCTCTGGGCTGGGGAATGCTCCGGCTGCAGCAGTCTCGCCTCGCAGGGAAGCTCCTGCCGAAGAAGTTCCAGGAGCCCCCGTTGCGGCCTCGACGACGAAGAAGCCGTCCGTGTCTTGGGCACGTGACGTCCTAGAGATGGGGCTCAGCCGCCGACTGGGCCCTGAGCTGGAGAAGCCGGCTGGCCTCCGCACGGGGCTGCGCTTCATTCCAGTCGCCAAGTGAGTTCACTCACTTATCTTTGTCTTCCATAGTAACTTGAACTATCTTGCTTACGCGATTGATTTACAGGACCGGAGTGAAGAAGATGGGCCACCCGACCATGGCTAAGGTGCCATCCGTCGTCGACGAGGAGGATCCTTCCCGTAAGCGGAAGGCGGACGAGGTCGTCGTCCCTACGGATGGTGGCAAGAAGGCCAAGGGCGATGATGTCGTCACGATCTCCGACGACACGGCAGTTGCGCCGACCGAACCCGCACCAGAGGCGGCTGCATCCACGAAGGAGGGCGCTCCCCTACCTAGTGCGGCCGAGCCGACCTCCTTTGGTGCGGGTGCTTCCATCGCGACATTCCCGCGCTTCATGGCCAAAGCGGCCACAGCGAGTGGGACTTCGCCATCGAGCCGTGCTCCTAGGGTCGCCGACGTGGAAGTCGAGCAGCTTCGCGGGTACACGCCAACTCTCCTCCCGTCCGTGGACGCGATGCAGCTTCACGGCATGCTTGGCGCAGCCATCCAGGTATGTCCAGTCCCCGAGGATCAGGTCGGTGTGTTGCAGCGGTCTGATCCTTTTAGTGTATAGCCGTTATTTTTCGCATCCAGTCCCCGAGTGCGCGCTCGCTGAATTTCAGCGGGTGGACACTTAGGAGTTTTTGATTGCCAGTCCCCGAGTGCGCACTCGCTGAATTTCAGCGGGTGGGCACTTAGGATGTTCTGTGACTAACTGTTTGAATAATGTGCAGGGTCTGCAACGTGAATCGGCTGACCGGTTGGCCGCGAAGCGCCACGCGGAGAAGGAGCTAGCCACCGTCCAGGAGGCGAACAAGGGGCTTCAGGCGATTGCCGCGAAGGCGGAGGAAGCCCGCCAGGGGCTTGTCCCAGCGGGTGAGTTGGCGGCAGCTCAATCAGCATTGGGTTCGGCTGAAAAGCGAATCACCGAACTTGAGCGCAAGCTGAAGCAGGCGAAGGAGGAAGCGACCTCGGCGGACGGGCGAGCCAAGGCCGCTATTACCGCCGCCGCAGAGGATCGTAAAGTGTCCGACGCCCTTGTTGCTGGGCTTCAGGACGACTATACGGCGCTTCAATGCTTCATCACGGATCTCTCCCGCCCCTTGATTGGTGAGTGTATCTACCTCTGCCAATAATGTGTGTACTGTTGTGGTACCCCATGTACTCATTGTTTTCTTCCATTCGCAGGTCGCATCCTTGATAGCGCGGAAGAGGCGAACTCGTTCGACGCGCGGCAATGTGTGTCCATGCTTGTGGACTCGGCGACGTTGTCGGCGACGTGTATCCGAGCCTACCTCCAGGAGATATCTCCCACGGAAGTAATTCCCAGCGACCTCGTCGAGGTGTGGAAGTACTTGGAGAAGGCGCCCGCGGTCGTTGAATTCATGACGCGATCGGCGTTTCGGCGTGGAGCGGCGACGGCGCTTAGCCTTGGACTTGCTCACTTTCCGGAAGATTTCGACATCGACGATGTGACGAGTGGCTATCCGTCGTCGACCAGCGCAGTGGAGCTATCCGAGGTGCTCAAGTTGACGGACCGCGTTGCGAAGTACTCCGAGCGTGTCTGGGCAATGGGCGACCTTCTTCCGTACCAGGAGACGGTCGTCGTGCCCAACGACCCCGAGCCGCAGCATCGGGACTTCAAGGTCGAGCAGCCCTTCCGTGCGGCGATGGCGGGTGAACTGACGACGTATCCGTCGGACCCTTACACGCCGTTCATCCGCAATCGCCAGGGTGCTGGCGAGTCGTCGTCGAAGCCTGCAGAATAGAATAGTTTGCCCTGGGGCATTAGTAGCAAGTCCGCCGTTTAGGCGTATTTTGTAATTCGAGACAACGCTACGAACTAATGAATGAGATGTCGTGTCTGTTTTGGGATTTGATATGTGTTTTATGATTGAGGTTTTGAACAAGTCCCCGAGCGCGTCCGCCCTTTTGTGGGGTTTACCTCATGTGTGATCTGTTTGTGGTTTTTGAATGTTTTATTATTGTGGTCGACTCACCCGGACTCGAAGAGCCAGTCGCCAGGCGACTCCCTTGAGCGCTCTGTACTTCACCGTTTTCCCTTGCGCGAACGAGGTCGGGTGGCCGAGTCCCCGATCGTGGTACTTGGTTGTTCTAGGCGCGACTCGAGGGTGGGTGAGGACTTGGCGCGTTGGTTTGAGCGCATCACTCCTGCCTGGCCCGTGGGGTCAGTCGCATGGCGAGTCCTGGGCATGCTCTCATACTTGGCGTTTTCCCAAGCCGCTCGTGCTGAACTGGTCGTCAGTCCCCGAGCGTGGTACGTGGCCGTTCGAGTCGCTATGTCGAGGATGCGGAGGATCATGGTCGCTGTGAGAAGCGAAGGCAGTTGTCTTGGCTCGTAGAGCCAGTCGGGCTAGGCGACTCCAATGGGGCTCCGGGTAGGCGTTTTTCATGGACGATGCAAAACCTGAGGTAACTCAGTGCTTTCGCATCGCACTACTTGGCCGTGCCGATCGCTTTACCAAAGGTTGACTTCTGTGGTTAGCTTGATGCTGTTGTTACGAGTGCGAGTGGCACAAGACACGGAGAGTAAACGTAATTTGCGGTAACCAATTCTTTTTATTTCATAGCGACTGGAGAGTACATATGTGGCGTTCTAGGAATAGAACTTCCGTAGGAGGTTTACATTCCATGGTCGCTTGACGTCGAGTTTGCCGTCCCCGCGGACGTCGGTGAGGTAGTAGGCGTCGTTGCCGAGTACACGGCCGATGGCGAATGGTCCCTCCCATGGAGGGAAAGCTTATGCATGCCCTTCTTGTCCTGGATGAGGCGCAACACCAGGTCGCCTTCTTGGAAGGTGCGAGTTTTCACCCGCCGGCTGTGATAGCGGCGGAGTCCTTGTTGGTAGATGGCGGTGCGCGAACGGGCTAGGTCGCGTGCCTCGTCGAGTTGGTCGACTCCATCCTGTCGTGCGAGTTCGTTCGCAGCCTCCGTGTAGTGGACGACCCTCGGCGAGTCGTGCTCAAGGTCGGTGGGCATGACTGCCTCGGCGCCGTACACCATGAAGAAGGGGGTGAATCCTGTCGACCTGTTGACCGAGGTGCGGATGCCCCAGATGACGGAGGGTAGCTCCTCGACCCAGCACCCGGCGGTGCGCTCGAGTGGTACTTGGAGTCGCGGCTTCAGGCCGTGGAGGATGCTCTGATTGGCTCGTTCAGCTTGTCTGTTGGACTCCGGGTGGGCGACTGACGCCAGGTCGAGCCGGATGTGGTGTTCCTCGCAGAACTCGGTCATGGCTCCTTTGGAAAAGTTGGTGCCGTTGTCCGTGATGATGCTGTTGGGGAACCCGTAGCGATATATGAGCTCGCGTAGGAATTTCGTGGCGGTCTTCCCGTCGCATTTTTGGACTGGCTTGGCCTCCACCCACTTTGTGAATTTGTCGACTGCGACCAGGAGGTGGGTGTAGCCGGAGGGAGCCTTCTTGAAGGGGCCCACCATGTCCATGCCCCATACGGCGAATGGCCAGGTGATGGGGATTGTCTTCAGCGCCGAGCTCGACACGTGCGTCTGATTGGCGTATTTTTGGCACCCGGCGCACCGTTGGACGATGTCGACGGCGTCGGCGTGGGCGGTGGGCCAGTAAAAGCCGTGCCGCATAGCCTTGGCGACCAGGGAGCGAGCACCGGCGTGGTGGCCGCAGCCGCCGGAGTGGACGTCGTGGAGGATCTTGCGTCCTTCGGCCGGTTGGACGCAGCGTTGGAACACACCGGTGACGCTTCGCTTGTGGAGCTCGCCGTCGATGATGGTGAAGGATTTACATCGGCGTGCGATCATCCGGGCGTCCGTCTCGTCTGCTGGCAAGGTGCCAGCCTCCAGGTAGTCGATGTAGGGCTTGGTCCAGTCGTCCGGCTCGATGACGAGTGCGACCAGGGTTGCCTCTGGCTGCAGCGGGACTCCGATGTCGATCTCCCTTGGGGGAGAGACTGATGGTTTGGTGATTGTGTCGAGGAAGACGTCGGCGGGTGGTGCGAGTCGAGCCGACCCGATGCGAGAGAGTGCGTCGGCCTCCTCGTTCTTCCGCCTATCGATCCACTCGACGGAGTAGCCTGCGAAGTGTCCACCCAGTTTGTCCACTGCTTGGCGGTACGCCGCCATGGTGGGGGATACTGCGTCGTAGGTGCCGGCGACTTGCCCGGCCACGAGGTCGGAGTCTCCGTAGCAGCGTAGGCGGTTGATGTTCATCTCCCTGGCAGCTCGCATGCCGTGGAGTAAGGCCTCGTATTCGGCCATGTTGTTGGTGCAGGGTGTGAAGTCGAGGCAGAGGACGTAGCGGAGCTTGTCGCCCTTCGGTGAAGTTAGCACGATCCCTGCGCTTGCGCCGTCCGCGTTCTTGGAGCCGTCGAAGTGCAGGCTCCAGTAGTGGAGGTACGGCAGCTTCTCTGGCTGCTGGGCCTCTTCCCAGTCGACGATGAAGTCCGCTAGGGCTTGCGATTTGATCGCTCTTCTTGGTTCGTATTTGATGTTGTGGACGCCGATCTCGACGGCCCACTTGGCGACTCGCCCGGTCACCTCACGGTTGCGGATGATGTCCTGCAACGGTGCTGAGGAGACGACCGTGATCGGGTGCTCCTGGAAGTAGTGCGGCAGGCGTCCCTGTGCCCTGAAGACCGCGTATACCAGCTTTTGGTACTGCGGGTACCGCTGGCGCGACTCGGTGAGGACCTCGCTGATGTAGTACACCGGTCGCTGTACTGGGCGCTCCTTTCCTTCCTCCGGTCGCTTGACGACCATGACAGCGCTGACGACGCACTCGGAAGCCGCGACGTAAACCAGCATGGGTTCTTTGTCGGTGGGCGCCACTGTCGTGGGAATGGTCACGACAGACGCTGCAATCGGCAGCGAGTAGTAGAACAAGGGGCAAGGGCGGCCAGCCATCTGCGGTGCGAGATGAGAGCGGAGATACAGGGTTTTACCCAGGTTCGGCCCCCCGGAGGGTAAAGACCTACTCCTGCTAGATTGTATTATGAAGGTGGTACAATGGGCGAGCTCGACGGCTAGGCGGCGAGTCGCTTGGGTGTATGATGGAACGTCTCTCTACACGCCCCGCAGGGAGGTTTATATAGGCTCACCTCCCCTAGGGTTTACATATCCCAACCGAATCAGTTAAGGCTTTGGTGCTTGTTTAACCTAATCCGACTGGGCCTATCTACTCGCCTGGGCCTTCAGCTTCCAGTCGCTTGGATCCACGCTGGGCTTTGATCCAGTCGTCGTCTTGCAGGCCCACTCGCCAGTTCTTTGGGCCAGTCGGAAATGTCCTGCTGGGTATACCCCGGTAGGTACATCCCCATCACCTACCTTGTGGCAAATGCTGACCTTATACAATGTGGTAATTTCTGTAAGTCAGGTGGGTCCTACATTACGGATTCCCTTTAGACACGCGTGCCTTGTACTCCCGTCTCCTTCACGCTAGGCTCTATTTCTTATTTGGCGAAATTCAATTAACTATTGTAGTTAGATAGCACGCATGATCCACTATATGTATGAAAACTCCCACGGTTAAATGCTTAATACCGCATGATGCACCCATCTAGTATGGAAACTCTATCATGTTGTAAACTATGATGTCGATTGATATGGACTTGATGACCTTGGTCATTCCGTTCGAGTTGAAACCCAATAATGTCCATACACGGTAAGACAATACTGCGAAGCTATTTTTTCCAGAAAACTAGGTATCATGCACATGTAGATCAAATTGATCTAAAAACTAAGGTTGTGGCCATATCCAGATTATAGTTTATGATAATTTTCCCACATTAGGTAGATAGGCGCACCTAGGTAAAGAGATAATCTCATTTTTTCCAAGTGACATGAAGGTTTTTTATGTAAAGCAAGCATTCCCTCTATCCCAAAATAGGATGCATGAAGTTTTTGCTCAAAGTCACTTTTTAAAATTTGGCTAACTACATAGAAAAATGTGTTTAAGTTTATAATCCCTAATCAGTATTGTTAGAACTATTATGAAATATACATTCATATGGTGCACATTAGAGATTGTAGACGTTGGTAATTTTCTCTATATATTTGATCAAATTTTGGATTTGTTGACTTTGACAGATAATTACTACTCCCTCCATATGGGTTTATTGGACTAACACGAAGCCCAAGAAATATGTTCGACTACAAATTTGACCAACAAAATATGAATCATATGTCACAAAAAATATATCATTGGAAAGTGCTTTTAAATATCAATCCAATGGTATATTTTTTATGACATATAACTCATGTTTTATTGATAAATTTTATGGTCAAATTTTTTCCTTGAACTCCATATTAGCCCAATAAACCCGTATGGAGTTAGTATATGCGTTCTAGTTTGGGAAATATAGAGAGAATAGTACTACAACGAAGAATATATCTCGAAGTGGAGGGGGTAAACCGAAGAGCAAGAGGGCAGCAATGAGGAGGAGTTGAAAGCGGTGCGATGTCAGAGCACTCCATGATGATGGGTTTCTGACATGAGGTACTAGTAGTACTACAACTTTTACAGCGTACACACTCGACTACTAGAAGGAGTAATAAATTTCGCACACAAAACAAATTTGTTTTTTCTCTCTCATTTGCTGCCTCTCTCACCATCCATCTATCCTTGGCGACCCCGCGTGCACCGGCCGGTTGATCTCTCCCTCATCCACAACCAGGCGCTGCGCTGCGCACGTGTGCCTTGGTACGACGACACTGTGACTCTGGCATGCTCGTCATCTGCATTATTGTACACAGGAAGGAACGACTTGGGCCCTAGAGGCAAATATCAGTAGAATTCAAACTTTTCTGGTCTCGTCTGAAATCCATGAATGTTCATACATCGTACATCACAATAGCTAATTTTGTCCCTGAATTTTCCAAAAAGGGGCCAAATTTTGACTACAATAGGCTTTCAGATCGAGATGTTGAATTTTGCAAAACAGGAAGCTTAAAATGGTTTAAAACGCACGTTACCTAGCTATAACACACTTGTAGTTCCACTTTTGAGATACTTTGAGAAAATTGCCGTAAAGCCAAATTATTGCACGGATATATAGCTACAAATCTTGAAAATTTATGAAACTGGTAATATCAATGAAATAGGCTACACTGGTGGCATTTTAGCCACATACTACCTTATAGTTGCTTCACACAAAAACATTGTTGTCACTTTCATTAAATTACGCTAACGCCATTCCATTCCACGAATATAAGCGTAAAGCTTGAACATTATTGAAATTGCCCTAAAACCTAAACGTTAAACCCCTAAAACCTGAACCCTCACCAAGCATGTATCATGCAATTCTAGATCAAAATTTGAGATTGGTACTTTCATTAAATTGCGCTAACGCCATTCTTTTTCACGAATATATCCATTCAACTCGAACATTAATGAAAATTCCCTAAACCCTGACCCCCTAAACCCTAAGCCCTATACCCCTAAACCCTAGAAACCCTAAACCTGACCAAGCACGTATATACCATGCACTTATAGATCAAAAATTGAGTTATAATTTTATTAAATTATTGCTAAGTCATTCTATACCACGAATATAAGCATAAAGCTCGAACTTCATTGAAAATTCATAAAACCCTAAACCCCTAGCCCTAAAACCAGAAACACTAAACCCATAAACCCTAAACCCTAAAACCTTAAACACTAAACTACTAAGCCCTAAAAAATTAAGCAGTTATCATGCACACTTATATATCAAAGTTTGAGATACGTTTATTAAATTGGGCAATGACATTCTATTCGACGAATATAACCATGAAGCCTGATCATTGTTGAAAATTCCCTAAACCCTAAATAACACCTAAAACCTAAACCCTAAACCCCTAAATACTAAAACACTAAACCCTTAACCCCTCAAACCATAATTAAACCCTAACCAAGCAGGTTTATCCTACAATTATTTATATATATATATATCCAAATTTGAGATACTTTCATTACATTGCGGTAACACCATTCTCTTCCACGAATATAACCATAAAGTTTGAACATTATTGAAAAGTCTCTAAACCTTAAACCCCTAAACCCATAATTAAACCCTAACCAAGTAGGTATCATGCACTTATAGATCCCAATTTGAAATACTTTCATTAAATTGCGGTAACGCCGTTATGTTCCACACATATAAGCTTAAAGCTTGAACATTATTGAAAATTCTGTAAACCCTAAACCCCTAAATGACCCTGACTAAGTAATAGGTATAGCATCCACTTATAGATCAACATTTGAGATATACTTTTATTAAATTACGCTAACGCCATTCCATTCCACGAATCTAAGCATAAAGCTTGGACATTATTGAAAATGCCCTAAAACCTAAACCTTTAACTATATAACCCTAAACCCTGACCAAGCAGGTATCATGCACTTATAGATCAAATTTTGAGATACTTTCATTAAATTGCACTAACGTCATTCTAATTCACGAAAGCTCGAATATTATTGAAAATATCCTAAAGTACCCTAATCGCCTAATAAAGCCTAAACCCTAATCCCCCTATATATACCCCTAAAAACCCTAAACCCTCAACCCCTAACCCTAAGCTCGGACATATTATTGAAAAATTCCTAAACCCGAAACTACCCCTAAAAACCAAAACCCTAAACCCTCAATACTATAAAACCATAATAAACCCTAAAACCTACAACACTAAACTCCTACACCCTAAAACCCAAAACACTAAACCCCTAAACCTTGACCGAGCAGCTATCATGCACACTTACAGATCAAATTAATTTTCAGATACTTTTATTATTTAGGTTAACACCATTCTATTCGACGAATATAGGCATAAAGCTTGAACATTATTAAAAATTCCCTAAACCCTCGACCCCTAAAACTTAAACCCTAAACCCATAAATAATACTAAAACCCTCAACCCACATACACCCTAACCAAGCATGTATCATGCACTTATAGATCAAAATTTGAGATGCTTTCATTAAATTGCGGTAGTGCTATTATATTCCATGAATATAAGCATAAAGCTTGAACATTACTATTGAAAATTCCCTAAACCCTAAACCCCTCAACCCATAAATAAACCCTAACCAAGCAGGTATCATGCACTTATGGATTCAAATTTGAGATACTTTCATTAAATTACGGTAATGCCATTGTATTCCATGATTAAAAGCATAAAACATCTTGAACATTATTGAAAATTCTCGAAACCATAAAACCCTAAACACTAAACCCTAAACCCCGACCAAACAAGTATCATGCCCTTTTAGATCAAATTTGAGATACTTGCATTAAATTGGGCAACATCGTTATATTCGCGAATACAAGCATAAAGTTTGAACAATGTTGAACATTACCTAAACCCTAACAAATAAACCCTAAAACCATAAATACTAAAACCCTAAACCCTTCAACCCATAATTAAACCCTAACCAAGCAGGGTATCATGCACTTATAGATTCAAATTTGAGATACTTTTATTAAATTGCGGTAATGCCATTCTATTCCACGATTAAAAGCATAAAGCAGCTTGAACATTATTGAAAATTCCAGAAAGCATAAAACCCTAAACACTAAACCCCTAAAACCCGACCAAACAAGTATCATGCACTTTTAGATCAAATTTGAGATACTTGCATTAAATTGGGGAACCCCCATTATATTTGACGAATATAAGCATAAAGTTGAACATTATTGAAAACTACCTAAACCCTAAACCCTAATAAATAAACCCTAAACTCCTAAATACTAAAACCCTAAACCCTTCAACCTGTAATTAAACCCTAACCAAGAAGGGTATCATGCACTTATAGATCCAAATTTGAGATACTTTCATTAAATTGAGGTAACGCCATTATACTGCACAATTATAAGCATAAAGCTTGAACATTATTGAAAATTCCCTAAACCCCTAAACGACCCTGACCAGGCATGGGTATCATCCACTTGTAGTGGTATGGTATTTTAAGAGATAAGACAAGATAAGAATTACTATCGTGAATGGCTGATCTTTTGAATAACCTTCCCTCCTGATGTTTGGTAAGCAAGTGAAAATTCCGAAACCAGAAAATTTTGATTTTTTTTGTCGCCAAGGACCAAAGTGGTTTACTTCCTATGTAGTACTACTCCTACTCCAATGAGAATGCTCGGAGGGGTGTCGCCAGCGACAAGTACCAGAAGATGCGCGCGAACTTGGAAGCTGAAAAGGGTAAAACTGCCTTCTTGAAGGAATAGATCATCAAGAGCAAGCGTCTGTTTTTCCTTTCTTTTTCGTATTCCGACTTGGTCTTGTGTATTCTTCGAGTACTCACTGTGTACTTTTCTTTCTCCGACTTGCAGAAACCATTTCCAAGGCTAAGGATATTGTCGAGCAATCCAAGCACATTCAGTAGCTGGATAGCGAAAACAAGATCCTTAAGCAGGAGAGGAAGGACATGCTGAAGATGCATGAAGATTCAATGAAATCCCTGCAAGACTCCGCCAGCGAGGAGATGAACCGCTTGAAAGAGTAAATCGCTATCCTGAAAGAGCAAAAGAAAGTCGCTGATGAACAAAATCAGCGCCATCTTGAAGTGTACAGGATCCTCCGACAAGAACGGGACTCCATGGCGGATACTCTTCAATAGGCTGAGACTAGCATCTTCAGTAAGTGATTTTCCGTCTTGGACTTCTGTAAGCTGAATACTCTGAACTTTTGAACTCATGCGCTCCATTGTTGGAAATTCGCAGCTCCTATGGGTTTAACCCGGTCGCCTCCTCCGCCAAAGGAATGCATGGTCCTTGCCAGCAACTTTATCAACACCGCCATCAAGCAAGCCAAGGAGATATCCAAGCCCCTCCAGATTAGCATCAAGGCATCGGACTCTGTGGCAAAGTTCTTGGAGATTCTGCACCAAGCCCCTGAGCGTATCGCAAGCTGGAAAGCTTCATGTGCACGGGCCGGTGCAAGGATGGCACTGTCCATGGTCAAGGCACATTACGAGAATGCCGACATCGACACGGTAACCTCCGGTATCCCCGACGTAAATGACGAAGGCCAAAAGATAAACCACGAATCTATCTTGGCGTCACTCGTGGGTTATGACACCAGAGCCGCCGAGTTGGTCGACGTTAACGTCTTTGTTCCTATGAAAACCATCGATGGCGGCAACCAAAGCTCCTCTGAGTCCCTCAACACTGCTGACTTCGAGGAAGGTGACTTTCCTGCTGCCGGCGATGCTGCTTCCAAATCGCCTGCGCCAGAGGAATAAAAAACAATTTGTAATATTTGTTTCCTCTGTAATGTTTATGCGGAAAAACTATGTGTTTACTTAAGGCGGAAAACAATGGATGTTAATTCCTGCTACTCAAGAACTTATTTCAGCATGTATATATTTTTTAAGAAAGTGCTGGCTTATCCATTACTTTGGTTTTTATGCTTGACTTTTCGTGAGTCAGAAGACTCGTTGTCGGAACCATGCGCTCAGGCGATGATGCCCAATGGCACCATCAATAACCTAAGCACAAAATCACCGAAAATAAGTGCCGAAAGTCACTACTCCAGAATCCACATAAAAACGACAAAGAACGTGTAGACCAGAAAACTTAAGCTAACGCCCGTAGGTGGAATTTTCATAAGCGCAATCGCAAAGCTTGTGCATAAAGGTTTTATATAATCCAAAAATGAACACTAAAGGAGGTAAAAGACTCAGAAATATGAGTAAACCGGAGAGCTTTATTTCATTGATCATATACGAGATACACAATAGATAAAAAATGCTAAGTGTAGAAAGGACGTAGCTGTGCTATGTTTCATGGCCGATCAAGCTCCGGGTAGTCATCATCCGGGTCACGTCGCTTACGCTTATGATCCTTGTTGGGTATATCCTTCAGTTCACGATTGTCAACGAGGTAGTAAGACCCATTGAGTAGCGCCTTGATTATGATGAACAGTCCTTCCCATGGCGGGGATAATTTGTGTGACTTCTTCTGCTTAAGTAGGAGCACCAGATCCCCCTCTTTAAACGAGCGATGTCGGACGTGGCGACTATGGTAGCTGTGTAGCTTCTGCTGGTAGATGGCGGATCTTTGTCATGCCAAAACGCGCTCCTCCTAGAGAAGGTCCACACCTAGGCGTCTGGATTCTTCAGCGTCATCTTCGTCGTAGGCCGCAACTCTTGGTGCATCGTGAAGGATGTCGGAAGGCAGGATGGCTTCTGCTCCATATACCATGAAGTAAGGGGTGTAGTCGGTGGATCTATTGGGTGTAGTTCGTAAACTCCACAACACATATGGCAATTCTTCCGCCCAGGCTCCAGCTGCTCGACGCAGTGGTGCCTCAAGACGTGGCTTTATTCCCTGTAAAATTAATCCATTGGCTCGCTCAACCTGACCATTGGATTATGGGTGTGCCATAGATGCAAGGTCAAGTCGGATGCCCTTCTCCCAACAATAATCCTCTACTTCTCCGAGTGACAAGTTGCTGTCGTTGTCGGTGATAATGCTATGTGGGAGACCAAATCTCACCACTAGATCCCGGACAAACCTAAGGGCAGTTGCCCCATCGAGCTTTCTAATAGGTTTAGCTTCTATCCATTTGTTGAATTTATCAACTGCTACTAGCAGATGTGTAAACCCACATGGTGCCGCCTGCAACGGACCAACCATGTCCAGCCCCCAGACTGTAAACGACCAAGTTATTGGTATTGTTCGCAATTCTTCAGCAAGAACATGTGGTCGTCGGGCATAATACTGGCATCCCATGCATGTCTCAACCAGCTTGTCGGCGTCCGCCTTCGCGGTCAGCCAGTAGAATACTTGCCAAAAAGCTTTCGCGACCAACGATCGAGGAGCGGCATGATGCCCACAATCTCCGAGATGGATTTCGTGTAGGATTTCAAAACCTTCTTGTTGGGAAACATACTTAAGGTATACACCAGTAGTGCTTCTTTTGTAGAGCTGTCCATTGATTATGGTATAGCCCTTTGCTCGACGTACTATTTGTCGTCTTTCAACTTTGTCGTCGGGCAAAGTTCCGTGTTCGAGATACTCCATGAACGATTTTGTCCAAGCCGGAGGGACCTTTGCCACCATGTGGACGAAAGAGTCTACTCTGCCCGGGTGTCGATGTTTGCTCCCTTCACGGATGGTGTTCGTAGATGCTCTAGAAAAACTCCTGGCAGAATTCACTTGCGCCCTGATCCAAGCTTAGACAGCAGATCAGCCGCCTCATTTTGCTCCCTAGGTACATACTTGACCTCGTATCCCAAGAAGCTCTTGGCTATCTCGTCCACTTCGTCTCGATATGCCGCCATCATAGGGTTCCGCGCATTCCAGGTGCCAGCCGCCTGCTGGGCAACCAAGTCAGAATCTCCACAGCAAACTATACGCTTGATGCCAATATCCTTGGCTACGCGTAATCCGTGAATGAGTGCTTCGTACTCCGCCATGTTGTTCGTACCCTCGAAGTGGATTTGCAGAACGTAGTGTAGCTTGTCTCCAGTTGGTGACTGTAGCAATACACCAGCCCCCGAGCCGTTGAGCAGCTTTGATCCGTCAAAGTGCATCACCCAGTATTCTGGTTCCGGCAATGGGGTAGCATCTGACATCTCCGTCCAATCTGCGATAAAATCTGCCAAGGCTTGTGATTTGATAGCGTCGCGTCTCTTGTAGGTGATCTCGAAGGCGGCAAGTTCAATGCCCCACTTCGTGACCCTTCCTATAGCATTGCTGTTGTTGATGATGTCGGACAATGGAGTTTTGCTCACCACTGTGATGGGGTGCTCCTGGAAATAGTGCCTCAGCTTCCGAGAAGCAAGGAATACTCCATAAGCTATCTTCTGGTAGTGCGGGTAACGCTGCTTGGAATTCGTTAATACATCGCTTACATAGTAAACTGGTCATTGAAATCCATGCTCATAGCCTGGTTGCTTCCGCTCTACCACGATGACGATGCTGATTACCCGGTTGGTGGCCGCCATGTAAATTAACATGGGCTCACTAGGCTCGGGTGCTGCAAGGATAGGTGCTGAGGAAAGAATCTCCTTGAGCTGCTTCAATGCTGCATCTGCCTCGTCCGTCCATGTGAATTTGTCCGCCTTCTTCAGCAACTTGTATAGCGGCAGAGCCTTCTCTCCAAGTCGGCTGACGAACCGACTAACTGCTGCAACACAACCTGTTAGTCGTTGAATGTCCTTTAGGCATGTCGAACGGTTTATGTTTAAGATGGCCTTGATTTTCTCCAGGTTGACCTTGATTCCACGCTGGGAAATGATGAAGCCCAACAAATTGCCGGCTGGAACCCCGAAGACGCACTTCTTAGGGTTAAGCATCATGTTGTATTTTCAGAGATTATCAAAGGTTTCTTTTAAGTCGGAGATTAAGTCATTTGACTTTTTAGATATCATCGATATATCGTCCACATAGGCGTGAATGTTCTGACCAATCTGATAGTGTAGGAAACGTTGCATTGTCCGCTGATACGTAGCACCTGCGTTTTTCAGCCCAAAGGGCATCGTAACATAGCAAAATGTGCCGTAGGGGGTAGTGAACGAAGTGGCCAATTGGTCCGACTTCCTCATCTTGATCTGGTGTATCCTGAGTATGCATCAAGAAAACACAAAAGTTCCGAGTCAGTCGTCGAGTCAATGACTTGGTCAATGCGAGGCAAAGCAAACAGATCTTTGGGACATGCTTTGTTCAAGCCGGTGTAATCAACGCACATTCTTAATTCTTTGGTTCCCTTTTTGGGGACAAGTACATGATTGGCCACCCATTGGGTGTGAAGGACTTCTCGGATAAAACTAGCCTTCAGTAACCTAGCTATCTCTTTGCCTATGGCGCGTCTCTTCTCATCTCTAAAGCGTCGTAGAGGTTGCTTCACTGGTTTGCATTTTGGATCAATGTGTAAGATGTGCTCGGCAAGTTCCCTAGGTACACCTTTCATGTCGGCGGGTTTCCAGGCAAAGATGTCCCTGTTCTCACAGAGGAACTCGACAAGCGCGCTTTCCTATTTGGGATCCAGGTTCGTCCCAATGGCGGTGGTCTTGGAGGCATCGCCTACCACAAGTTCCACCGGCTTGGTCTCGATGGCAGACTTGAATGCTGGAGCGGAGTCGGAAATCTGTTTCTTCGACGCGGGCATCTTCGAGGCATCGACCTTGCTCTGGATATCTTTGAATTCTTCGCTGTAGAGGACAGCTTCCGCGTAGGCTACTTCTCCAATCTCGCAGTCCCTAGCTTTGGCAAAGCTTTCGGATACGGTGATGACACCATTTGGTCCGGGTATCTTGAGTTTGTTGTAGACGAAGCATGGCTTGTCCATGAAGGTGTGGAATATGTCGCGGCCGAATATGACGTGGTACACACTCTTGAAGGGGACCACCTCAAAGGTCATGCGCTCTTGGCGGTAATTATTAACATCGCCAAAGGCTACCTGAAGTGTGATGCACCCAAGGGACCGAGCCTCCCGATCAGGAACCACACCGTGGAAGATGGTGTTGGTCCGCCTTAGGTTTGCCTCTGCCAAGTTCATCTTATGCAGTCTATCTGGGTACATGATGTTGATGCTGCTTCCACTATCCACCATACATTTGGTGAACTCATTGTCGTTAATCAAAGGGTTGATGACCATGGCGTATTGGTTCTCCGTAGGGATGAGGTATGGGTGATCCTTCCTATCCCAATTAATTGGAATATCCGACCAGCGCAGGAACTGGGGAACTGGGGGTAGAGTAGCCATCAGTATCCTCATATAGGTCTTCTGTTGTCGGACGGTGGGGGTGCCAAGGAAAGTATGGAAAACTTCCGCCTTCTTCTTGAAGGGGTTCTTGCCTTTGCCGTCGCTCTTGGCGGCATGCTTGGGGTCAATGTCCTCGTCCATGTCACTTGAATCCTTGGACTCCTCCTCCTTCTTCTTCCCCTTCCCCTTGCCTCGCAGTCTGTTCTTCCGACTTTGCTTGTAGCCAGACTCCGGGTCCTCCTTGAGGTTATTGACGAACTTGCAGTGCCGATTGGTATGGGTGTCCTTGCCGTTGACATCGAGGTGTACGAGGCACGGCATATCGCGGTACTCTTTGTAGCTTTGGGGAACGTGGAGCGCTACCGAGGTAGTTTCACTTCCTCGCTGCTGCCCACGACCAGCTCCCCGTCCTCGGCCACGTTGCCCGCCATCACCTCATTCTGCGAAGGTCATAGCGACCATGTCGGGAGTTTGCTTTTCTTCTGGAGAGGTTTTCCGCTTTGTGTTGCTGTTCCTCCGAGCTTGAGTTGGAACAGCCGTTGCCGGCAGAGAGCCGCGAGCATCATATCGGCAGCTGCGAACTCACTGGCCAACTGAATCATCTGATTCAAGTCTAGCTGGTGACTGTCCTGCAAGCGCTTCAGCTTATGTCGGAGCAACATGCCCCTTTCCAACCCATTGATGAAGGCGCCCATGGCGGTCTGAGCGTGCACTCCTGCGCAGGAATTTTTCATATCCAGCCAGCAGGAGAGGTAGGCGCGAGATGTCTCGTCTTTCTCTTGCACGCACCGCTGTAGATCGCCAACAGTGCAGGGACGTTTGTACGTACCCTCGAAGTTCTTGGTGAACGCTTCTTGCATGTCCAACCAATTGTAGATGGATTTCTCCGGCAAGTCATCAATCCATTGATGGGTCATGCCCGCCAACATCAATGGGAGGTACTTGACGGCAACGTTGGGGTTACCCCTGGCGATCTCCACCGCGTTGCCATAGTCCTGCAACCATGTAGCTGGCTTAGCGGTGCCGTCATAGGGCTTGATGGTCTTGTCAATCCGGAAACCTATGGGGTAAGTTACGGACCGTATCGCAGGTCCAAAGCAACGTGGTCCCAAGTATGGTCCTTCACGGGCCTTGTGGATCTTGTCTATCCGCGAACGTGCGTCGTATGGCTCCGGGCTTCTTTTCTTCTTGTCAACAGGGGATGGGCTGCGTGAACGACACGGGCCTCCGCCGCCATGGTTACTGCTAGGTGGCAACAGAGGCGGAGGTGGCGTTGGGTTATCCTTCTTGCTATTACCCTCCTGCGACACCTCATGCTTGTCACGATTGCTTGTCGGACGCGGAGGTTCATGGCGCGACCTGCTCTTGTGTCCCTGGTTGCGTTCTCCATCATGACGGGTCTGCTCCGTGTTATCGCGGATGACGATGCCGCCCTGCCTTGGCGGGGGCATATCCGTACGACGGTGAGCCTTGTGTCTTCGCGATGTCGGGGTGAGCGTGGCGGTGGCGATGGACGACGAGGTTGGGCCTTACCTCTGTGGTCAGAGGATATGGGGATGGCATCCTTCCTGTTGTGCGCATCCCTCCGTCTTGGTTCTGATGAACCTGTCTAAGACCCGACGTCAAGAGGAGATCTGTCCCTTGGCGGCTTATACTGGCTAGACTGGCAAAGCGCTGGGTCAGACTCAAGCCTATGAGAGGTGGCCTTTTCCTACTGGTTTACCGCATTGGCCACTAGGTCATAGACCTGGTCCACTGCCTCAGGCGATCTATCCTGCTCCAGAAGGGTCTTGGTGACGACGAGGTTGAGGAGAGGATTGGGCATCACCTGCTTGCCTTCACTATCAATGTATGGCTTGGCTTGTGCCGGCTTCGGGGGAGCCCATCCTAGGTTTCGCCACACACCAGGATCGTTGATGACACAAGCCGGAGCTTTCTCGGCCTTCTGCTGCTGCAGCAGAGTCTTGTACTCGGCCTCCATTTCTCTAGCTTTCTCTATGAATTTCTGCGCGTTGACCAAATCTCAATCTAGTTTTGTGCCTTGCTCCGCGATGGCCTGCGCTTCCTCCAGCAGCTGCTGGCGCTTCTCGTCAAGCTGGGTCACGTTCCGGATATGAGCTCGTTTCAGTGGCTCGACGAGGAGATTTCCGTACATCACTCTATCAGCTGGAGTAACTTAGGCAACAGCAGACATAGATGCTGGAGGCAGCAAGTTTGTGGTGGTGTTGTTGCTCGGGCCGGTGCCGAGTTCCTGCGGCTGTTGCACTGGGTTAGGCGGACGGGGCATGACCTTTGCGCGATCATTGTCGGGAGCAACAGGTGGTCCCTTCCCTTTGTCCAGAGCTATAGGCGGAGCTCGTCCAGGCTGATCTTCATCCATCGTCGTCCCAATGCATGGCAGCATTGTTGGCTTGATCGTCGCGCATGTACTCCTCCTCCATCTCCTGCATGGCGGAGTCTAGCTCCTCTGGACTGAAATCTATCTCCTCCGAATCTGCACTGAAGTCGGCGTAGAGCGCGTCAATCACAGAGTCAGAGGGTGCCAGGGCTTCCTTCATGACAGGGGGTGGAGGTGCGATAGCGGCGACGATGACTGGAGGTGGTGGTGCAACTGCGACGATGGCGGCCGGAGGCGGTGGTGGCGGTTGCTGAGGATACGGCGCTCCGCCAATGAGCGCAAGATCCGCCTGAGCTGCCCCCTCGGCCTCCGTGTACATTTTGACGGTGTTCACCATGCTTTCGAAGGTGAGGCGTCCTGAAGCTTGCTGTCGCCTTAGAGAATGCCGGAGAAGCGTTCCCTAGTCCAGCCCTCCCACAAAGTGATAGATAGCATAATCATTGGGGTAGTGGGCCAGATCGGCTCGTATACGGAGCCACCTGGCTAGGTAATCGCGGGGGTTTTCACCCTCTCTTTGGACGCAATGCGCCAGATCAAAGATGGTAACCACGCCAACGAACTTGGATCTCTGCTGTCCCGACGCACGGACAAAGCCGGCAGACTTGCAATGATCTTTCACCGTTATATCCTGCACAGGGGTGGTTTGGGTGGGCCTTGAATTTTCCCGATCTTTGCCGGCAAACTCCAAAGAGAGATCCAACATCGATCCTTCCGCGAACATATCCTGCCCGTAGGCGGTCCGCGCGAGTCTTGATGCTCCTCCAACTGCCAGGGAACTAGTGCTCGAGTCGGTTTCGCCAATGAAGAGGTGGATGTGTCTGATAGGAACGATCGAAAACCGCATAGGGTTCGTCTTTGCTGGGATCCAGAACTCGTCGGGAGGGATGATCGGAATGTTGCTGGAGAAGAGAACGCGACCGATGGCTACGGTTTTGCTGATTCCCATGAATATCTTGGTCCTCGCCCGCTGAAGAGCCTAAAGCGCCTCTTGCCCCACGGTGGTCTCCAACTGTCGTGGTATTGCCGACGAGTACGCCATGGAGGGGGTCCTCACAGTGCGTGTTTAGAGACATGGGGGAAGTCGGACGGTTGACGAGTACGATGTAACACAGCTTACCCAGGTTCAGATCCCACAACAATGGCGAAATCCTACTCCTGCTATAAATCACTATAATAGCAATACGCCGAGTTACAGAGATAGGTTCGCTGTGCGAGGTTATGTGTAGTTGTTCCCTAAAGTCTCCCATAGGCCCGACTTATATAGTCGTCAGGTCCCAGGGTTACAGGGAAAAGTCCTAGCCGGACAGGTTACAGAGTCCTACACGGTCTATTACTAGTCTAGCGTGTCTTGTACTCCAAGGCTCCGGGTACGTCGGTGACTCTTTTATCTGGCATGGGCCTCCCTTCTGAATCCATCTAACTGGGCCGCCCAGTAGGCCATGTGCCATCCTACCAACTGTGGGCCACCCAGGTTATCCAGATAAGAGACATGCTATGAGGATACCCATATAGCATATCCCCAACAGTTGTAGGCTTGGGGATGGTAGGGATTGGATGAGTTCTATCATGTAATCAATAAGATCTGTTAGGGAATAGTGCCTAGTATCTCTATTAGTGCTATTTGACTTTGTTGCAACTTGTTGTGCTTAATGCTTGTCACTAGGGCCCGAGTGCCATGACCTCAGATCTGAACTTACTATTGAATCATTATGATAGTATTGTTTGTGATCTTATCTTCAAGTTGTGTACACATATCATCATCCGGATCCAAAGGCCCCAAAGTGACAATAATTGGGACAACCGGAGGGGATGACTGTGGTGTGAGGATCACATGTGTTCACGGAGTGTTAATGCTTTGCTCCGGTGCTTTATTAAAAGGAGCACCTTAATTGCCAGTAGTTCCCTAGAGGCGTCGCTGCCACGGGCTGGCTGGACAGAAGATGTTATGCAAGTTCTCATTGCGAGCACGTATTACTATATATGGAGCACATGTATAGGATTGTTTAGTACTTCGATGCTTGTTATTATTTATCTGCAATGCCCTAGATCTTGCAGTTACATGTTTAGACTCGTCCATGCAACGCCCGTCCATCCATCCCTATGCCTACCGCACTCAAATCCCACTATTATTGTTACTGTTACTATTGCTCCTGTTTTGCTATTGCAGTTGCTTTGTTGTTGCTACTACCAAAATGTTGCTACTGATAAACTTCTGTGAGCAAGAACTATTTCCAAGTGCAGCTGAATTGACAACTCAGTTGTTAGGGCTTGCAAGTATTCTTTGGCTCTCCTTGTGTCGAATCAATAAATTGGGTAGTACTACCTGCAAAGACTGTTGCGATCTCCTATACTTGTGGGTCATCAAGACTATTCTCTGGCGCCATTGCTGGGGAGCATAGCTTTATTTGTAAGTTCACTTGGATATATTATTGTTCACTGCTACTCCTTTCATCATGGGGAATTCTCGTGATGGAAAGTTTCCTATTTTACCATCCACTACAAGAAGAGGTACTGTCCTAAACACCTTTGCTGCTCTTGATTCACCGCCTGTTATAAGTAAGCTTGTCACACCACGACCACATACTCATTCTACACACACTGCTACTACTGCTGAATCTGAAACTGCTTTTGATGATCATGATGTTACTTCTACTGTGCTTGATGTGAGTGGTTCGTTAGGTCCTTTCCTAGATGCTACTATGGCTAGTCTAGGAAATACCGAAACTCCTAGTGAAGACACTGTTACACCTGTTAGCTCACCTGAGTCTAGAGAGAGAGTTATGATATTAATGATGGTTACATTGAGTTCACTGATGAATTTGTTGAAGAGTGCCGAAACACACATCGTACTAGTGCTATTAAGAGTCTCCTTGCTAGACGTACTATTATGCCTAAACTATCCTCTGATCCTAAGTTTGCCACCTCTCCCATAGATATTAAAGATGAAGATTATGAGAAAGAACCTTTTTGTGGGACTGAAAATGAGAGTGTTCTGGCTCATATGAATGAGCTTTCTACTATGATTGCTTTATTCTCTGATGATTTTAAGATGCACAGGTACTTTGTTACTAAGATCTTCCCTCACTAAAAGGAGAAGCTAGGTCTTGGTTTAATAGATTACCTCCTGGTTCCATTGATAGCCCTAATTGCTTGATTGCTTCTTTCTTCCAGAAATATTTTCCTCCCAGTGCTAGACATGCTGCTTTGCAGAAACTTTTTGATTTGAACAGGGAGAAGAAGAGAAATTGCCTGAGTCATGGACAAGGTTATGTGCCTTGATTCATGCACATCCTGGATGTCCATTACCTAAGAATGAGCTTCTTGATATTTATTATAATGGACTAACTTATGATTCTAGGACCTACCTAGATAGCTTTCCTGATTGTGTTTTCAGAAAAAGAACTCCTACAGATGCTAAAGAATTAATGGCTAAGATAAGAAAGAATTATGATGATTAGACTTCAACTGAGCTAAATACACCTGAGCCTATTACTCCTGAACCAGTTGTGCCTGAACTAGTTCCAACACCAACACCAAAGAAAAGGGGAGTTATTGCATTAAATGATGAAGTGATGAAGGAAGCTAAGAAATGTCTAAAGGAGAGAGGTATTAGAGCTGAAGATGTGAAGAATCTACCTCCTATAGAAGAATTATGTAAGCCAATTACCCATTCATCTACTATTGAGGTACACTCTCTCCAACACTTTGTTGAAGGTGATATTCCTTATGTTAAGCCTCCCGATCAATGTTTAGAGAAACTTGACACATTTATTGTTAAACAAGGGTATTTTAATAAACAAGTTCAGAGTCATTTATTGGAAAACTCTAGAGCTATCCATGAGTTGAAAGATATTGTGGAAAGAACTTATAATGATATTAAAATGCTTTGTAAACACTTTCAAATGGTCCAAACCCAACTTGACCAACTTGCTAAGGTACAAAAGGATATGCTAGTTAATGCCTCAGGAAATAAACATGCTTATGGAATTAGAACTAGGAGTGGTATAGCTACACAAGATCCTTTATATCCTGAAGGACACCCTAAAAGAATTGAGCAGGATTCTCAACAAGATGAGAGTACTGGTAGTCCTCGTAAGATAAAGAAAAAGAAACACAAGATAGTTGAGGAACCACTTGAACCTGTTGTAGATCCTAATAGTATATCTGTTTCTGATGCTGAAACTGAGAGTGAGAATGATAAAAATGATGCTCCTGATAAGGAGGAAGTTGAGGAAGAACCTGAGAAGCACACTAAGAACACTAGGTACACAAAGGAAGATTTTATTGCCAACAAACATGGCAAAGAGAGAGAACCTTGGGTGCAGAAACCTATGCCTTTTACAGGTAAGAAACACAAGTCAAAGGAGGAAGAACACTACAACAAGTTTTGTGAGTGGATGAAACCTTTATTTTTGCAAATTCCTTTGACCGATGCTATTAAATTGCCTCCTTATTCAAAGTATATGAAGGATATTGTCTCTAATAAAAGGAAGATTCCTAATAAGGAGATTTGTACTGTGCCTGCTAATTACTCCTTCAATGGTAAGGTTCCAAAGAAACTTGGTGACCCAGATATACCAACTATTCCTTGCTCTATTAATAATAATTATGTTAGAACTGCTTTATGTGATTTGGGAGCTGGAGTTAGTGTTATGCCTTTTTCTCTCTACAAGAGATTCCAGCTAGAAAAGTTGATACCAACTGATATATCATTGCAAATGGTTGATAAGTCAACTACTATTCATGTTGGTATATGTGAGGATGTTCCTATTCAAGTGGCTCATAATTGCTTGGTTTTAACTGATTTTGTTGTGCTTGAAATGCCGGAAGATGATAATATGTCTATTATTCTTGGGAGACCTTTTCTTAATAATGTAGGTGCTGTCATTAATTGTAATCAAGGAAAAGTAACATTCAATACTAATGCCAAAGAGCATATTATTTATTTCCCCAAGAAGGTTGGTAAGAGATATTGCCTGAATTCCATTGAAAATATTGAGAGCATCAAGTTTGGAGAAATATATTGTCCCATTCCACGAGAAAACTTTGAAACTATTATGATTGAGACCATTGCTATCAAGTATGAGGTGACATAATCACCTTGTGGAATGCAAAGTTTTGTTTCATATAAGATTGTTTTGGTAACAAGACTTGATCAACCTTGTTAACAAAAGGATTTTTATGAACAAAATAATGTTTTCACCGTGATTATACTTGCTTTCTTTTACTTTTCTCCTTCCTAGTCTTTGCCTTTCTTTTGCTAGCTTTGGTTTTGATAGTTGTTTGCTTGTTAGTTTGTCTTAGAGCTCTTGTAGTTTGGCTTTTGGTTTGCTTTTGCTTCTTCTGAAAAAACTGTTTCTGCGAGAAAGTCAATTTTCATACCCTAAAAATTTGCCAAAAATAAAGTTTCTCGAAAAATCCCAAAAAATTCAAAATAAATTTTCCTCGAAAAAGGGGCAGAGAGACACCTGAAGTGACCCAGGGGGCCACCCCAGGCCACCAAACCCATGGTAGGAGCGACCTACCAGTGGGCGGCGCCTAGGGGAGGGGGGGTCTGGCCCACCTGGGCCCCTCCAGGCTGCCTCCTCAAAGCCATCTTATTTCTCTCTCCTAAAAACACTGGAAAACTTGCTCAAGTTCGAGTTCTTGCTGTTCTTGCTCACGATTTTCGATCTCCTTGCTCAGCCCCTCTTTGCTGCTGATTTTTGGAGAGATTGTTCCTTGGTATGTGCCTCCTCCACTTGTCCAATTAGATTTGTCATTGGTAGATTGTATCATGAGTATTTTGCTGCTATAGGTGACAGGTTGTTTGAGCTTGCATGCTTGTTCTATGCTTAGAAATTTCATTTTGATGCATGTGTAGTCCTCTAGCAAGCTCCTATAGTAGTTACTCATCATTTATCAACTTAGAAATCACTTGGTTTGATGCTTGTCTAAAATTTCAGAAAAGGGAAGCCATGGACCACCACGCATTTGGTGAAATATTTGAAGGTGATGCACCTAGAAGGGCAAGGCTTCCAAGATCATCCACCACTTTCAGGCCCTCATACAAGACGAGGGAGATGAGGGGGATGCGCACCCCTCCGCCTTTCCTTGCCAAACTTTCTTGTAGGATGCTAGAATTCTTAATGATTTTATGACCTTGGTTCGGAGAGCTGGTCTAACGAGTCTTATGCAGGATGAGAACGCGCAATATGCTACGCTCACCAAAACATTTGTGGAGAGTTTCTCCTTTACTAACAGTGTGTTCCATCTAGATGTTTCTTTCAAAGTTTATGGCAGGTCTTACCATATGACATTGAAGAAATTTTGTGGGGATCTTGGACTTGGTACAGCTGGGTCAGCAAAGAAGATTCCAGCTCAACCCGCTGATTTGTTGGAGCTTTACCGAGGAATAACCAATGATGATAGCCGTAGAGCTCAATGGGGAAAGATAAGAAACATTTAGCTTCCAGCCATCAGGTACTTCGCTTACTATCTTGCCACTAGTGTTCTTGGTAGGGAGAACGCTAGTAATATTTCCAGCTATCATTTGGCTTTCTTAGCTGCTGCTCTCAACAATGATACCAAGTACAATCTTGGTTCTATCATTGCTCGTCGCTTAACAGCTAAGGGACCCATTTATGGGGGAATTATTGCTACCATGTTGCTGCTGCCTTAAACATTGTTGTTGATCCAAATGATACAATCTTGGCTCCTGAGAGGCTTGATCTTGCTGCCATGAAGGCGCATCACTTTGTTACCACTAGCTCTACCCTTGAGAAGTTGGTTTATAGAATGATGTTTATTAACGGGGAAGAGAGAGATCCCTCTCCCCCAAACCACTTTGTTCAGTATTTCTCAGGGACCTTTGTCACGCTCCAAGGAGGAGATGGATGAGTTGGTATTCTCCCTTAACTTCCATGGGCACTATTAGGAGGAAGCGCCCTCATATGACCCCGTGGTACACTACACAGGGGAGTCCTCGATCTCGTACCAGGACGAGGGAGCCTCCTCGTCATACTACGGAGGTGCATCTACCTGGGCACCTTGGGATTGAGCCCCACTTAGGCCAAAAGCCTAAGCTTGGGGGGAGGTATACCGATGTCACACTCATATATATATCATGTTCGGTCGGTTCTTTGTATATCCATTGTTTCGCTTTCTTTTTGGTTCTTGTTGCTTCTTTCTCAAAAACACAAAAATACCAAAAATATTTTCGTTGTTTCTCTTGGTTTGTTTCTCTGTTTCTTTGCTTTGGTTTGCCTTAAAAGAAAAATCCAAAAAGATTTTTCTTTGTTTGGTTTGCTTTTTCTTTGTTTGGTTTTTCTTTGTTTGCTTGTTTCTAAAAATCGAAAACACCAAAAATATTTGTCGTTCTTCTTTGGTTTTGTGAGTTCTTTGCAGGATTCAGCCATCCTCAGTGGATTTTGGTTTCATGTTATTATTCAAGTCACACAAGTGAAGGGCAATAATGAAGATTAAGACAACTCGAGGTGTGGTAAGAGGCTGGTAACGAACTCTATTTGTTTCATTTTTGTACATATACTCATAATTGTGAGCATGCTTAGCCTATTTGTGTAAGGTGTATGTCATTATGGATGCTTTGTAGTTCTTGCTTGTCTATGATTAGCTCCAGCTTGCTGATAGTTTGTAGCATGTCATATGAATGTTTGCTTGCATTGTTTTATTCATATTTTGGTATGATATTGTGGTATCCTCCTCTGACTGTTCAAGTGAATTGACTTGGCACATGCTCATGCATGCATATGACTAATCAATAGTCAGTAAGCCTCGATGATTTATTTTGCCTCGGAGTTCTTGTATCACTTTCATGCCATAATTAGTCCCGTTTTGTTGCAAGCATGATTATGACAATTATTGCTCTCTTGTTTGTCGCCCCCTCTCTTTTGCTAGCCTTCACTTGCACTGAGAGCTCTACCTGTGCTTCCAACTCCCCAAAACCAATATTGCCAACTGTGTCCACCATACCTACCTATTAGCATCATTTGCTATTTCAGTGCATATTCAATATGCCTTGTTTTCTTCCAAATAAAATGTTTGTCTGTTTTGAGAAAGTTAGTTAGTAAAGCTCTCACGAACTTGATGGCACACTTTATTCCTTGCACCTAATAATCATGAACCATCATGACTTGTCCATGAAAGTTATATGCTTGCAAATTATATGCTGGGAGTTAGCAGAACCGTGCTGCCATGGGGAACGCTTTCAACACTTTTTGGATATCTCATCCAGTTGATACTTTGCTCTTTTATTTACGAATGTCGATGATGTGAAATAAAAGGGGAGCTTGTGACTTCATGGAGTTTATAAATTGTGTTAGAGAAACGGCTGGGCCGCTAGCCTAAGCCATGCCTAATCATGGTGGAAACTTGCAGCATCACCATAATGAGCATCTATGAAGCATCCTCAATAAAAAAGCTATGCATATGGTAAATAAAAAGATTGCTGAGATGCTCATTGTCTGCTTGCCTTGTCATTTTGGTTATGGAAAAGCTCCTGTACCATGTGCAAGGGGTACCCCGTTGGCGGTTCTCTATGATATGCATGTATTTACAATGACAAGAACTTACAGGTAACCAAAGTTGAGTAGCATGCGGAGCGGCCCTCGTACTCAAGGGACATGGGATTTCCAGTCTATGGTCTGTCAAGCATATGATTCAGAGTGGACCTCACTTTCATCTTAACCATATGAAGATGCATATGATAGGGGCAATGAGAGCTCAAAGCTAATGAGTACCTTCCTTTCAGCATTAGGAAGCCTTTCAAACTTTTCAAAACCGTTTTCACAACCTTGTTGAGTCACCAGTTATTCTATGAGCACCTTCTTGAGAGCATAGTTGTCATTCTTGTGTTTGTTCCAAAACTTGGTTAATTATGTCATGATTTTGATGCTTGTATCTCTGACATCTTTATCTCTAGTCTTCACTTGAACTTCAGAGGTGCCTTGGCATTTATATTGTGCTCTACAAACAAAGGCAAGCGAGATACCACTCTATCATACCTTACTATGAGCATTGCAATGTTGCTTATGTTTATGTTTCATGCTACTTATTATTATTGAGTCGGTTTCTCTTCATAGCTTGCAATTACTATTGAGTAGACTTAGTTGCATACTTCTTATTATGAATGGTTTAAGCATCTACTCCTATGCTGAGAATATATACATCATATGAAGCAAATGTGTTCGTGAAAGTTCTTTTATCGCACTCAATTTTCAACTGAATTGCTTGAGGACAAGCAATAAGCTAAGCTTGGGGGAGTTGATACGTCCAAAACGTATCTACTTTCCCGAACACTTTTTCTATTGTTTCTCCACTAAACTTGTGTGATTTGGATACAACTAACATGAACTGACGCTGTTTTCAGCAGAATTACCTTGGTGTCTAGTTTTTGTGCAGAAAATGAACTATCAGGAAAAATCCCGAAAAATATGCCAAAAATTATATTTCACCAGAAGACCCACGGAGCCAGAAGACGAGACAGAGAAGGGGCCTGGGGGGCCCACACCCCTGCCAGGCACGGGTGGGCCCTGCCCGCGCCTAGGGGTGCAGCCACCCCAGGCACCCCCTCGGCCTCCCTCTGCGCCTATAAGTTGCCTTTCGACCTAAAAACCGAGGGGGGTTGATAGTTTTCCAGAAAGAGTTCCGCTCCGCCGTCGCCACCAGAAACCAAGATTCGGATCCAGAAACTCCGTTCTGGCACCCTGCCGGGATGAGGAATTTGGAGAGGATCATCACCATCGTCATCACCAACGCATCTCCATCAACCACCGATGTTTCCCTAATCCATGAGTGAGTAATCCCCCGCTATAGGCTTGGGGATGGTAGGGATTGGATGAGTTTTATCATGTAATCGAATAAGATCTGTTAGGGCATAGTGCCTAGTATCTCTATTAGTGCTATTTGACTTTGTTAAAACTTGATATGCTTAATGCTTGTCACTAGGGCCCGAGTGCCATGATCTCAGATCTGAACTTATTATTGAATCATTATGATAGTATTGTTTGTGATCTTATATGCAAGTTGTGTACACATATCATCGTCCGGATCCAAAGGCCCCAAAGTGACAATAATTAGGACAACCGGAGGGGATGGTTGTGGTGTGAGGATCACATGTGTTCATGGAGTGTTAATGCTTTGCTCTGGTGCTCTATTAAAAGGAGAACCTTAATTGCCAGTAGTTCCCTAGAGACCCCGCTGCCATGGGCTGGCTGGACAGAAGATGTTGTGAAAGTTCTCATTGCGAGCACGTATGACTATATATGGAGCACATGCCTATGATTGTTTAGTACTTGGATGCTTATTATTATTTATCTGCAATGCCCTAGATCTTGAAGTTACATGTTTAGACTCGTCCATGCAATGCCCGCCCATCCATCCCTATGCCTACCGCACTCGAATCCCACTGTTACCGTTACTGTTACTATTGCTCATGTTTTGTTGTTGTTGTTGCTTTGTTGTTGCTACTACCAAACTGTTGCTACTGATAAAATTCTGTGAGCAAGAACTATTTCCAGGTGCAGCTGAATTGACAACTCAGTTGTTAAGTCTTGCAAGTATTCTTTGGCTCCCCTTGTGTCGAATCAATAAATTGGGTAATACTACCCGCGAAGACTGTTGCGATACCCTATACTTGTGGGTCATCCGTATCAATCAATAAGTTTTGGGTCAGTGCACACAGAATGACAACTATGCTCTCTTAATGGTGCCTAAAGGTAGAAGGTGGAGACTCAAATAATAGTGGAAGAAAGGCCCTTCATAAAGGAAGCGGGGATTTCAAGTTTCAAAAAGAGCTTCCAAAAATTATGGTACTTATTAGCTTTCAGCCCTCATTGCCCCTATCATAAGCATCTTGAAGTGATTAAGGTTAAAGTGAACAAAATATAGAGTATATGCTTGACAAAGTATAAGTTGGCAATCTCGAGTCCCTTGAATATGAGGGCCACACCTCATTCTACTCAACTTCAGTCACCTGTAAGTTCTTGTCATAGTAAGTACATGCGTATCATAGAGAACCGCCAACAGGGTACCGCTTGCACATGGTACAGGAGCTATCCCATAACCAAAATGACAAGGCAAGGAGACAATGAGCATCTCAGCGATCTTTTTATTTATTATGTGCATAGCTTTTTATTGAGGATGCTTCACAGATAGCTCATTATGATGATGCTGCAAGTTTCCACCATGATTAGACATGGCTTAGGCTAGCGGCCCAGACGTTTCTCTAACACAAAATACATAACTCCATGGACTTACAGGTTCCCTCTTTATTTCACACCGGTGACATCCATAGACAAAAGAGCATGATATCAACTGTGTACAAAGTACAAGTGCAATGTTGAAAACATTCCCCGTGACAGCACGGTTCTGCTAATTCCAACGTATAGGTGCAAGCATATACAACATAGACGTCACAATGGTTCAAGTTTATTAGGGGCAAAGAATATAAAGTGTGACCTCAAGTTTGTGAGGGCTTTAATCACTAAGTTTTCACATAACAAAATACTTTTAATTGGAAGATAGCCGAAAACAAGAATATACTTGGAATGGTGTAACACACCATGAATAGGAGTTTATAGTGGACACTTTGGAATAACTTGGTTTCTTGGGAGTTGGAAGCATGAGTAGAACTTACTCATACAAGTGGAGGCTAGCAAAAGACTGGGAGCAACCAACTAAGAGAGCAATAATGGCCATAATCATGAAGAGCAACAGAACATTACTAATCAAAGCATAGAGTGGCACTACAAGTCAAGGACTAAATGATCATAGAGGATATGGTGACTTGTTCATAGTCATAACATGGTGTGAGCATGTGCAAAGTCAACCCAGACAAAGCATCAAAGGAGAATACCACGATACTATGCTTTTGTAAGCATAGTATAATTCTTTCAAGGCACACTAAGTAATCCCAATTGTTTGTAACAAAACATGATATAGCAATAATCACTAAGAATAAGGTCAAAACAACACCTAGCATGTCATGCTAAAGTCTAAGTCACAGTCAATGCAAGCTCCTCTTACACTTTCAAGCAGGAACTTCCTACTCCTTTCCAACACCAAGCAACTTATTTGAAAACAACACAGTGAGAACGGGGTCCAAACTACTTTATTAAAGCAAACTAAACAAATTAAGCAAACCAAACAAAAACTAAGACGCTCCAAGAACAACACAACAGTGCATGAAACAATAAAACGAAGTGTGTAGACAGACCTGAGCTTTTTATTGATGAAGAAGGGGATGCCTTGGACATCTCCAAGCTTTGACGCGTGGTGACCTCTTGGATATTTCTTGGGGTGACACCGGGTTGGCATCCCCAAGCTTGAGCTTTTGTCCATTCTTCATCTTATCACAACATTCTTTCTTTACACCTGAATTTTTTCCTTCATACAAAACTTGACACGATCTTCATTAGCAACTTAGTTTAGTCAAAAGATAATAGACCCTTGGGTTTAGCTTTGGAATAGCAAAAAATTTCACTAAAAACACAAGCTACTGTAGCAACTCCTTCAAAAAGCTCAATTCCCCAAAAGAGAACTCAAAAAGGAATCAATAATAAGCAAATGCAAATAATGGCAGAAATCTGTCAAAACAGACCAGCAGATATAAACCGATTTTTTCAAAAATCTTCTGTTGCTCAAATAAAAAATTGTTTAACGAAAGTTAGATAACATACTAGGGGATTTATTCGTAAATTTTCAGCTCAATGCGACTTATAGAGACTCCTCACGATTTTTTATGGTGGAGGACAGAAATCTGTTTCGGGACAAAAACTCCCCAAATCTTACTTCCCTCTCATTAGAGGTCATTCTTGGCACAAAAAAGCAAACAAAAATGATAAGAAGAGGTCATTACAGAAGTAATAACTTCCAAGACTCAAGAAAACTCTTGGGTTATCTCCCAACAAGTACTTTTATTTAATGCCTTTAAGTTAGGCATGATAATTTGAGAAGATGCTCACATAAGAAATATGAATTGAAGTAAAAGAGCGCATCAAGAAGAAAATTCAAAACACATTTAAGTCTAACCCTCTTCCTATGCATCAGAATCATGTACACAAATAAATTCACAAAGAACAAAGTGACAAGCATAGGAAGATAAAACAAGAGTAACTTCAAAACTTTCAGCACATAGAGAGGTGTTTCAGTACCATGAAAAATTCTACAACCATACTTTCCTCTCTCATAATAATTTTCAGTAGCACCATGAATAAACTCAACAATATATCTATCACATAAAGCATTCTTTTCATGATCTACAAACACATAATCTCTATCAAGCTCAAAAATAGTGGGATTAAAACCTTCACAGGTTTTACCCAAAGTAGAAATTTCAAAAGGATCCACGGGAACATAACATCCATCCTCCTTTGGTAAGCATGGGGGACAATCAAATAATATTAGAGGTAAAGAGTTACTCTCATTAGAAGGTAGGCATGGGTACATCCATTCTTCTTCCTTTTGTTCATCACTCTCCTCCTCTTTTTCATCTAATGAGCTTCCAGTTTCAACAATTTCTTCTTCCATAGGCTCCTGCAAGGCATTAGTCTCTTCCATTTGTGGAAAGCATCTATTAAAATATTCAAGAATATAGCCATTTTCTTTCTTGTAATTATCAAAGAAAAATTCAAGTATCTCATAAACCTCATATTCGTAAGGTGCATCATCAGTATTTTCAAGAAAGCTGGCAAGTTCAATTGCACCCTTGAAGGCAATAAATGCTTCAATTTGCTCCACATCATAAAATTCATAATTTCCTTTAACATAATAGGATATGGTAGCATTATCATTATACTCACATTGAAAAGGGGGTGTTTATACCTCCTACAACAACAAGCTTTATCAAAGCAATAAGTAACATTATAAGTAGAGCACACATGTTTAGCAATAGTATTCAACTTATCAATTTGTTCCCATAAGTGTTTCCCTTTTTGTGACAAACGGTGTTCCTTATAATAATACCTTTCTTCTTCCGTGAACCCACCTTGCCAATAAGAACTAGTTTCAAAGAAACCATCCATTGATACAAAGCATGACCAAGCAAGGCAATAACAGACCAGCAACTAGAGTAGGAACTATTTTTTTGTGTTTTTGATAAGAGAAAGAAAACCAAACTAAACTAATTTTTTTGAGTTTTTGATAAAAAGAGGCAAACAAAACCAAGCAAAAGAAACTAAGAAAATGAAAAACAAATTAAAGAGAAAGGTTGAGGAGGACTCCCCTTGTGAAGACGTCCTTAGCCTCCCCGGCAACGGCGCCAGAAAAGCTTGATGACGGCGCCCAGTACTGTCGTGGGACGCTTCGTTGGAAACCCCAAGAGCAAGGTGTGATGAGCACAGTAGCAAGTTTTACCTCAGTAAGAAACCGAGGTTATCGAACCAGTAGGAGGAAGGAAACGTCTCAAAGGTGTTGCAAGCAACGTGGAAACCTGCACAACACAAACTCAAGACTTTGTCCCAACGAATCAGTGAGGTTTTCAAGCTCACCGGTTTGTTGTAACAAAGGATTAAACATATCGTGTGGAAGGTGATGGTTTGCAGCAAGTAAACAAGTAACAGTAGAAGATGTATCAATGGTAAAGATTGGACCGGGGTCCATAGTTCACTAGAGGTGCTGTCCTTAGATAAACAACATGGCATGAAGGGTAAATAAATTACAGCATGGCAATTGACAGGAACTAAGCAAGGCATAACAATGCAATACTAGACAAAAATATCCTATGAGATTCGATTGGGCAATACAACAATATACATAGACCGCCATCCAACTACATCTATGACTAGAAGTCCACCTTCAGGTTATCATCCGAACCCCCTTCAGTATTAAGTTGCAAGCAACAGATAACTGCTTTAAGCAAAGTGTGTAAGGTAAACAATACACTTGTTCCATGAACAAGAGACCGTTGTTTTCTCCCTAGTGGCAACAACACATCTACAACCGAAGATATTTTTGTCACTTCCCTTGGAAACTAGAGGCATGAACCCACTATCGAGCATAAATACCACCTCTTGGAGTCACTAGCAACTACTTGGCCAAGATAGCTACTAACAACGGAGAGCATTCAAGATCACAAACAACATAGACATGATAGAATCAAATAGACAAAACAATTAATCAATCTTACATAGTAATCTCAATATCCATCGGATCCCCGCAAACACAACATGCATGATTACAAATAGATTAGATCTTGATCATGAACGGAGCTCACAAGATCTATACATGAAATCACAAGGAGGAGATACAACCATCTAGCTACTACATGGACCCGTAGTCCAAGGTGGAACTAATCACGCTTCATACCGGAGAAGAAGGCCTCCGGGATGATCTCCCTTCCAGCAGGGTGCCAGGAAGAACTTCAGATCCCCCCGATCTAGGGATGATGGTGGCGGCGGCTACAGAAGGTTTCGTGGAGTTTTGATCAGATGCCTAGGGTTTCTGCATCGGGGGCTTCTTATAGGCGAAGAGGCGAGCCGGGAGGGCCACCAGGGGGTCCTCACCCTACCCAGGCGCGGGATGGGCCCACCCGCGCCTAGGGGGTTTGGCCACCCTGTGCCGCCTCTCCATCTCGTCTTCTGGCTTCATGTCACCCACAGTAAAATATTAACTTTGGCTTTTGTTCCGTCCAATTCTGAGAATATTGATTTTCTGCCTTCCTGGAACCAAAAAACAGAAGAAAACAGGCAACTGGCACTGTGGCAACTTGTTAATAGGTTAGTTCCAAAAAAAGATATAAAACACCTCAAAGTGTAGACAAAGCAATGCAAAGTAGATACTAAACAAACATGGAGCATCAAAAATTATAGATACGTTTCCGATGTATCAATGGGACTGTCACGATCACACAATCAGCGTCCCCAGTTCCCGCAGACGGCGCCAATTGACGAGGTTCGATCTCGTCAATGCCCATTGTTATGGACTTGGGTTTTGGAGAAGATGGGGATGCTGGAGATCGCAGAACGGTTAACAGACAAGCAACATAAGGACACGAGGTTTACCCAGGTTTAGGCCCCCGGAGGGAAAACCCTACTCCTGCTTGCCTGCTCTTGATTACGGCGGAACCGAAGGTTACAGGGGTGCGCAGATGCAATCTAGCGTGAGGTGCGTATGAGGTGAGTTGAGATCCTCCTCGTCGTGCCCTCCTAGCCTTTATATAGATAGGCAGGTCTCGGGCGCAGGTCGAGTCGGTTGCATATTAGGGTTTGTCCCTTTGAAATTCTATCTATTCTAGTCTTGTTCTCCAATGATCCAAAGACATCATGGGTTTGGGCCACCCGAAATCCTCCACAGGACATGTATCTTGTCGTGGGCCTTTCCTTGGGCTGGACCAGGTATGCTAACGTTGTGTACCCATGGGGTATAACCATGTCAGCCGCCGTCACCATCATCCCTAGATCGGGGGGATCTGAATATCTTCCGGGCACCCTGCCGGAGGGGAGATATCATCCCGGAGGCCTTTTTCATCACCATGCCAGCCTCCGGTATGATGCGTGAGTAGTTCACCTTTGGACTATGGGCCCATAAAGTAGCTAGATGGTTGTTTCTCCTCCTTTGTGCTATCATGTTTAGATCTTGTGAGCTCCATTCATGATCAAGATCATCTATTTGTAATCATACATGTTGTGTTTGCGGGGATCCGATGGATATTGAGACACTATGTCAGAATTATTATTGATTCTATCATGTCATATTGATTATTGATTCTATCATGTCTGTGTTGTTTGTGATCTTGCATACTCTCCGTTGCTAGTAGCTATCTTGGCCAAGTAGATGCTTGTGACACCAAGAGGGAGTATTTATACTCGATAGTAGGTTCATGCCTCTAGTAATCTGGGGAAGTGACAGAAATCTCTAAGGTTGTAGATGTGCTGTTGGTACTAGGGAGAACACAACAATCTTTTGTTCATGGAACATTTGTATTGTTTACTTTACACACATTGCTTAATGCAATTATCCGTTTCTTGTAACTTAATACTGGAAGGGGTTCGGATGATAACCTGAAGGTGGATTATTAGTCATAGATGCAGTTGGATTACAGTCTGTGTATATTGTTGTAATGCCCAATCAAATCTCATAGGAATCATGATGTCTAGTATTTGCATTGTTATGCTTGCTCAATATGCCAATTGCCCCACTGTAATTTGTTCACCCAACATCTTACCTATCTTAAGAAGAACACCTCTAGTGAATTGTGGACCCCGGTCCAATCTTTATCATTGATACATCATCTATTTTTACCGTTTACTTTCTACAAGCAACTATTACCTTCCACACTATTAGTTTAATGCTTTGTTTTCAGCAAACCAGTGAGATTGACAACCTCACTGTAAGTTGGGGAAAAGTCTTGAGTTTGTGTTGTGTAGGATTCCAAGTTGTTAGCAACACCTTGGAGTTGTTTCCTTGCTCCTACTGGTTCTATAACCTTGGTTTCATAACTGAGGGAATACTTGCTGTTGTGCTCATCACAGCTTGCTCTTGGAGCCTCCCAACGAAGCTCTACAATTGACTGAGCCACCGTCACTACAATACTAAATAGAGGTTGCAAAGAGATTATAATACTTACCCTAAGCACAGTTAAGCATCTTATTCCTGGTCTAAGTAGTGACCTTAGCAGGTCAATATTTTATATAGTTCTTTGCAAACTACTTTTGGATGAAAAAAGGAAACCACCAGACTCCAAGAGTATAATGACATGCTTAGAAAGCAAACACATGTATTAGATACTAACATCTCTAAAATACGCCAACTGCGTGAAAATATCTTGTCAATATCTAACTGCCATCCACTTGATACACTTCTGGCGAACGAAGGTCCTGAAGCATAACTTCTACGATTCGACTTAACTCTGATCCATGTGTATCGCTGCACTTTATTCCATGTAATTTTTTGAGCTATGTAATAATTTAAATTCTTTGTAGCTCATGTTATTGTTCTTTTAACTCCCTTTCGTTACTTATATCTGATTGGCAAACATAATAGACTAAAAAATTAGGCGTCCAGTTAACACAACAGACCAGGATTATGTTTAATAGTCCTTGAATGAGATATATTTGACCAAAACAGTAACGGGCAAGAACAATTTCATGTTCTTCAAAATGTTTCTGTTGGAGGTATTGTGCCCAATTTCTGCGCAATTATGCTCATGGATGTGACAATCGGCCTTGAATTCCTGGACAGTTAGCATACGGTTTACTACATTTTTTCTATAATAGTAGATGAACGGTAGCCAAATTCGAAATCTCAAATCGAGCGGCAAAATCATCCACCGACCTTAAAGATTTTCCCGCCCCACCGTTTCAAAAAATTTGAGGCAAAATCTCCCACTGGGAGTACCATTTTTCTATCTATAAAGAGATGAAGGCTAGCCAAATTCATAATCCTAATCGACAGGTAAAATCATCACCGCCCCAAAAGCATTTTAGCCTCTCTGTTTCAAACATTTTGGGGAAAAATATTCAACCGACGGCAACCATTTTTCTATTATTACTTGGACGGTAGGAAAATTTAAAATCTCAGTCAAGCAGCAAAATTTACCGCCTACGATGTGTGAATCGAACGCATCTGATTTTGTTTGCAAAAATACTCAATGTTTATGGATGAATTGATGTGACGCTCAACCTTGAATTCCTGGATAGATAGCTTAGAGTCTACTATCTTTTTTATTAGTAGATGAACGCTAGCCAAATTCAAAATCTCAAATGAGCGGCAAAATAACCTGCTGACCTTAAAGCGTTTACCGCCCCACCGATTAAAAAAAGTTGAGCCAAAATTTCGCGCCGCGTAGTATCATTTTTATATTATTATTATATGGATGCTAGACGAATTCAAATCTCAATCGAGCGAAAATATCACAAACCATCCTTGAAGCATTTCGCGCCCCTCCGTTTCAAAAAAAATTGATATTAAAATTCTTGTTCTACCCTTTGTTAAGACGACAAATGGGAATTGCTAAAGTCGGCCGCTTGGAGGCACGATCATAATTATGTTTTTGTTCACCTCTATGGTCCCTAATCACGCAGTTTTTCCCGTTGGCCCTTCCAAAAATCCCAAGCTCCTCCGTCCCCTCCACGACCACCGTGTGCACCGGCCGGCAGCAAATCGACATCGGCCTGAGCCGCATGAGCTGTGGTCTCGTGTACCACCACAGAGCCGCATCACCGACACCCACCCTACCAGATCTAGTTCACCCGGCTTCTGTGCCACGGTAGCAGAGCTGCGGTCTCGTTCACCATGTTAATGGCGTCATCGACCGCCCAAGCTCTAACCCCCACCACCGAATGCTACCCAACCGTACTGGAGCCGCCTCACTGGTGTCCACTAGATGGGATCTAGTTCAACAATTTCCATGTCCACCACTCCAGACCAGCTGCGCAGGCGTTGCTGTTCACGGGACCAGATATGCCTCAGCGATGCTCTCGTCCACCGCGCTCAATCCTGCATCGACCGTCCAAGATCTGCTTCCCCAACCGCCCAAGATCTGCTTCCTCGATCGCCCAAGATCTATTTAGCTACAACCGCAGCATCCTAGGTGACCTGCACGTCACCCACACGGTACCAATGATGTTTAGACGCCTCTCCGACCGAGGTAAACTAATCTCCAACCCCTTTTTGTTTTCTCGGCAATATAGCAGGTTAAAGCCTGTTGCAGTGAACTTCAATTTTGTAATCATGCTAGTACATACAAGTCATTGGACATGTCTGTTCTTTGTGCTACATACAAGGTCATTGGACATGTTTGTTTGCATTCACTGTTCTAAACATTTCAAGTAATGCACATGTTTGTTATTTTGTCATGCACATGTTTTAAGCTAATCCCTACAACAGTAATTGTCTACTATTGTGTAGTTTTTGCAAAATGTGAAGTCAGTGAAAAATATTAGTGTGGATTCCCTGCTCCACAGTTACTGAATCTATCTGGTTCGTCCCGAGCTAAGTTTCTGCTATTATTTCCTCCCTGGCATCGTTCTGTTATCCTGTAGTACCCGTTTAAACTTATCGTACTAGTTTGATTATAACTTTGTTGTTGCTATCTGGATCTTTAAAAGATGCAACACTAACTTTGTTTTTTCTTTGCATAGATCTCAAAAGGGAACACTGAACATGTTGGTTTGCACAACCTCTTCTACCTTTTCACAAGCATGATGTCATTGTTTCCTTATTTGGTGTTGCTTCATCCTAAGCAACGACATAACTATCCTCTACTGTATAGTTCATTCGTGGTTTGTGTTCCCACTCTCTAAGTTCTCGCATGATGCCATTATAATTTATGTCTCGTTCATTCTTAGCTAAAAAAGTGACTGCATGCCATTGTGTAGCTCACCGCGAATTCTGAGTCAGTCACCCAATGTCTCTTGCATTCCAGGATATACTACTGCTTCCATTTTTTTTAAATGACCTGTCTAGTTTATATTTGTTGAAATTCTAGGAAACACACTGTTCGATTGCTCAATTCATTTGTGGTCACACTTTTGTAATGCTTTCTTGTCCTGTTCTAAAGGTTCACAAGCAATGTCATTATATTTCATATCTAATGGTTCCTCCTAAGCAGCTACATAGCTATCATCTACTATATATATAGTTTATTCGTAGTTTGCATTCTTGCTCTACAAGATCTCTTATGATGCCTTTATAATTTCTATGCGGTTCCTATCTATGACAGTAACTGCATGTCCATTGTGTAGTTCACCATAAATTCTGGGTCACCCAACATCTCTTGTATTCCAGGATAAACCACTGCTTCCATATGTATTTGTAGAAACACTTTGACTGATTGCTCATTTCATTATAGGCACACTTGTCTAATGCTTGCTTATCCTCTTCTACAGGTTCGCAAGAGACGACATTATATTTCTAATCTGGTGCTAGTTCGTCCTAAGCAACGATATAACTATCCTCTATTGTGTAGTTCATTCGTGGTTTGCGTTCCTGCTCTGCAAGTTCTGGTATGATGCCATTGTAATTTCTATCTGGTTTATTCTTAGGTATAATAGTAACTGCATGCCATTATGTAGCTTACCGCAAGTTCTGAGTCAACCAATGTCTCTTGCTTTTCAGGATATACAACTGCTTCCATATATATATATTTGTTGAAATAACCTGGCTAGTTTATATTTGCTAAAATTATAAGTAACACTTTCTTTGATTGCTCATTTTATTGTAGGCACACTTGTCGAATGCTTGTTTGTCTTGTTCTATAGGTTCACAAGCGACGCCATTATATTTCATATCTGGTTCTGGTTCGTCCTAAGCAATGACATAACTATCCTTTACTGTATAGTTTATTTGTGGTTTGCATTCCTGCTCTACAAGTTCTCGCAGGATGTTGTTATAATTTCTGTCTTGTTCATTCTTAGCTACGACAGTAACTTCATGACATTGTCTAGTTTATTCCTCTATATATTTTTTGTTGAAATGACCTGGATCATTTATGTTTGATGAAATTCTAAGCCACAAACATTGTTATATTTCTCGTTTCACAGTAGGCCCACTTTCTTAATTCTTGCTTGTCTTGTTTGTTTGTTTGACGTGATGGTCAATATATTTGAACCATTGACCAGTAGTAAACTCCAGTTCATAGCTCTTGTCGTATCAGTTAAATGAGTAGTTTGCCCTGTTTGATGTATTAACTTGTTATTACTTAGTTTCAGACTGCAATTATTGCTATCGTCACCAAAGAGGAGGCTGCAAGATCATCTCTTAAGGTTATTTTTCAATGTAGATGTCATACTCAAAAGGGAGATGCATGTGATAGATGGAGAAAGCAAATTAAGGACTGCTATCAACTCGATCGTCAACTGAAATACCGAATTTTCTTTCCCATGAGTCGATAATATGTAATAATTTTAAATAGTTTGCATTTGATATAATATTTAGATAAATCGCATAGCCTGTGTAGGCATTTAGTTGATGCCACCCACACATAGAGGTACGCAGTTCTATACTTGCGCTAGCCAGGTCGATTAGGGTACAATATCGTGCTCTGTATTGGCATGTCTTGTATTAGGTCGACGATAAACAGTAAAAATTCTCACAAGTTGTACACCTTTTATAATATCGGAATGGGATCCAGAAATGCAAAAACTATAAAAGACCGTAAAAGTAACGGACTCGACCCACATGCGTGCTAAGTAATAGTAAATGGCCGAAACGGTAACATGCCGAATCAGCATCCGAAAAACAGCAACAGGCTGAAACAGTAAAGACCCAAACAGTAATAATCCAAACTAGTAACCGACCAAAACAGTAACAGGCCAAAACGATAACATACCTAGAACAGTAATGGACTTGAACAGTAAAAGGGCAAAAGATTAAATAGCCAAAATAGTAACGGGCCAAGCCAGAAAAAGACCATGATCGTAGTAGGCCAAAACAGTAACAAGACGAAATGCACCATGAAGGAACAATAACAGGCTGAGAAACCTACCAGGCTAAAACAGTAACATGCCAGAATATGCGCAGGGCGTTTATGGGCCTAAACAATAATGAGCCCAAAAGTTTATATGCCACAGCAGATTGCATAAATGGGTCGCTCTGAACAGTACAGAACTGTACAGTAACAGGCCCGAATGGCTACGAGACAAAGCAGGTTGGCCAAACAGGCCCAATTCAAACAGTACAGGGCAGAACAGTAACATGCCCAACTTTTTACGGGCCTTACCAATGGGCCAAATTCAAACAGTGTTTGTTGACCAGTAAAGTACCCAAAAATTTACGGGCCGCCACGGGCTGCACCAGTGGGTCCATTTGTAATAGTGCATGATGAAACAGTAATGGACCATGATACTGTTGGGCTCTCTTAATGGGCCGGCCCACTTAATATTTACTAGGCCTTAGCTGGGTCTGGCTTCCACCACGATATCATTGACAGTTAATGGCGGTAACTGGTTGTTAACGGCATTCGCCATGTGGCAGTTTGCATGATGTCAGCAGTCAACGGGGCTGGCAAACAGATCTACGACAGAACAACTTTTAGTGGCTGAAGGGTGCAATCTGTCACAGCCAAAAAAACCGTGGTAGAATCATTTGTGACGGGGCTTCTACCACGATGGTTATCCGTCGTAGAAGGGTTTTCAACCATGAAAATGGACCTTCAACCACGAAAATCATCCGTTGTAAAAGGACATTTTTCTTGTAGTATAGTCCCTAGACCGAATCGCTAGCACACACAGTTCAAGATGTAGTATCACGAAACAAAGGTCATAATTTTATTACATATGATCCAGAATGTAGCATAGTATAAAACAAGTGGCATAGCATGAGGGCTAACTCCTCATAAACAAAGTTTAATAGTAGAATACTAATAATAGGTCAGGATCTCCATCATAAATGCCACAGGCGAAGCATGCTAAGTGGAAACTTGCAACACTAACCTCGTACTTCAACCATCTTCAAGGGAACCTGCAACATGAAACGTTGCAGCCATGAAGGGTAAATTCTTTGATTGTATTGGCAAGTGTCACTAAAATGGGGATATAATAATCCAATCAGGCAAAATCAACCAGCTCTTCTTAATATATTGGTTCGTGCGTCAATCCAAATCCTTCTTCCAAATCATCATTCACTCCAAATTCAAAGTCTTGTTCCAAATCATCCTTTGATCCACTACTCCTTAAGAGCCAAGCTCAACATGTCAGTAGTCAGACTGCGTCCCTACACCATGCTAATTGTCCAACCCCTACTATTATCAGGACTACGTACAACATGTCAGAAAGTCAGATTGTAGCCCTTTCATGCCACACAATCGACCCTACTATCAGGACTCATCTCAACATGTCAGAAAGTCAGGCCATATCCCTTCCATGCCACGCAATTTATAAAGTCTCCTCATCCATTCTTCCAAATCCAATCACTCACTATGTCAATACAATCTCACTGTCTCACTAAGTCAAAGTCTATTCCTGGGTTTTCAATCTACATCTATAAGTTAGTATAGCGAACCTTTTCCCAACACAAACATTGGTCACATAGCAAACAATTTTAGAATCCATATGGCTATCATATCCGGGTTTTATACAGTATCATCATACAAACAAAGTTTAGTTCTTCTCACATAGTAAGCAAAAACATAGATAAAGGGAAAGTTCCACTTGTGAAGTCTATGGTACATATCAACTTGCAAGGTAAACATGACTTGGGCAATGGTATAGATCCACTTGACTTATTGGTGATGGAAGTTTACACACTTCTTACAATCATAGGGCTTGTGCACCTCACAATCTATAAGACAAAATAATTCCAATCAATAACCATTCACACCACAAACATCATGCACAAGTAAGACATGCATGATCTTCATACAAAACAATTTATGTGTATTTGAAAATCATGAATAAGGTTTTATAAAAGTTAAAACATGAATGATGCAAAAATATTTTATTTATAAATCATTTTTATTATCAAAGTTATGTTTAAAACGGGCAATCAAAGGGCATTGTTTCATATTTTAACAAATTGGTTGTAAACATAGTTTTAGATTTTTATCCTCTGATCCTATTGGACATGGGACTAAATTATAAGCATTTAGCAAAAGGAATCAATCTAAAAGCATTTTTAGAATTAAATTTATGCCCAAAATATCCTAATGTAAATCCTGTAATATTGTTCAATTTAAAATATTAAAATTTGAAATCTAACAGTGGGATCACATTTTTGTTTCAAGGATTCCAAAAAAATATCATTTGCAAGGATTTATAGTATTATTTTTATAATAAAAATAGTAAAACTTAGAGTTTAAATTTTATAAACTCTTAGGTTTCTCAAATCTCAAACTTTATTTCATAATATTGTTGTACACAATTTTATGAATCCACACATATATTATATGCATTTTTGTGAATAACAGAGCATTTCATATGCATTTTACCAGATTAAATCCGTTTCTACCTATTTAAAATAAAACATGAATTCTTGTGGATAAGGCTACACACGCGGCAGCACGCGATTGGCTAGCGGCGATGACTGGGCCGCTTACACGACACGCTGACGGGGAAGTTACACGACGCGATCTAACTGGCCGACATCCCTTCATTACACGATCTATTCTTTGTTGTTGGTTCTAGATTGGGCGGCCGGGAATAAAGGAGAATGGGATCACCTGCTGGGGATCCCCGGAGAGGGTAGGCACAGTATTTAGGCTCTGTATAGGTCTATGGGGTGCTCAGCAGCGTTGATTGCTTCTTGAGATGGCGACGACAAACGACCAGAGCAACGACGACTTCAGTTCCTGTCGCTAGCGTCGTCAGGCTACACACTCGAAGGGAATACAATGATCAGAGTGTGCGCCAGAGGGAAGGAGATGAATGCGCAGGAAAATGAGGCAGGGGACCTCCTGTAACGACCGAAATTGGAGAAGGTGCAGCGGCGGACGACGGGGCTCCGGTGGTGAAATCCGGTAGCCTGGCGGCACAATAGAGAGGGAGGTGTGGGGGTAAAGGTAGAGGGTATCGAGGGGATTTAAGGGGTCACATAGGGATGATCTGGCAAGGCGCATGGCGTGCGGGAGGTGTGCGACGACCACAACTGTCGTGCAGGAGGTGGGCGAGCGCGAGGTTGGGGGCAACAGGGCGATACGTCGTAAACGTATCTATAATTAAACGTATCTATAATTGATGCTCCATGCTTGTTTAGTATCAACTTTGTTATGTTTTGTCTACACTTTGAGGTATTTTTATACATTTTCTGGGACTAACCTATTAACAAGATGCCGCAGTGTCAGTTGCCTTTTTTTGCTGTTTTTGGTTTCAGAAAATCTAGTAAAAAAATATTCTCGGAATTGGACGGGACAAAAGCCAAAGTCAATATTTTATCAGAGAGAACACGGAGTCCGAAGGGTAGCCGAAGGGGGGCCACGAGGTGGCCACACCCTAGGGCCGTGTGGCCCAGGGGGGCACCGCCACCAGGTGTGACCCCCTCGGGCGCCCATCGACCTTGCCCTTTCGCCTATAAAGTCAACCCGATACATAAACCGTAAGCACCCGATCAAATATCCATGAAACAGTCCATAGCCGTTGCCACCATCGTCCCTAGATCAGGGGGGTCTGAAGCTCTTCCCGACACCCTGCCGGAGGGGAGAGATCATCTCGGAGGCCTTCTTCATCACCGTGTCAGCCTCCGGTATGATGCGTGAGTAGTTCACCCTTGGACTATGGGTCCATACATTAGCTAGATGGTTGTTTCTCCTTCTTTGTGCTATCATGTTTAGATCTTGTGAGCTCCGTTCATGATCAAGATCATCTATTTGTAATCATACATATTGTGTTTACGGGTATCCGATGGATATTGAGATACTATATCAGATTGATTATTGATTCTATCATGTATGTGTTATTTGTGATCTTGCATGCTCTCCGTTGCTAGTAGCTATCTTGGCCAAGTAGATGCTTGTGAATCCAAGAAGGGGTATTTATGCTCGATAGTAGGTTCATGCCTCTAGTAATCTAGGGAAGTGACAGAAATATCTAAGGTTGTAGATGTGTTGTTGCTACTAGAGAGAAAACAACAATCTTTTGTTGACTGAGCCCATCACGGGGCGGGGTCCATGTGGCAACGGGCAGAGGGGAAGGCAGCCGGTGGTGGGCTGCTGCGTGTTGCTGGGCATCGCTCGTGCGGGTGGGCGCGTGGTAGATAGAGGCGGGAAAGGTATGATCCGGCCCAGTTGGGTCGGTTCAGTAGGTTTAGGTATATTTGTTTGTTTCAAAATCTTTTCTAGTTTTACTGTTTCTTTTATAGAATTAGTTTTAGAAGTCTAAATGAAGTAAAACCAATTTCTATTTTTTTGTAAAATCAAAACACATTTCATAAACTTATAAAAGCTGGTTTTGAACACGATTAAAATATCTAAAACACCATTTGCACTACAATTACCAAATGGCCAACTTTAGGAACTTGGGTTTGGGTTTTTAAAATAAGAGGGGAAATTCAAAAACTGTTCCCTCCACTGAAAGCGGAACTTCAGAACACCGATATGAAGGCGGAACTTCAGAACACCAATATGCTGCGACATTATTCCCTCCACTGAAAGCCACCTCTATAGATAAATCTTTATCACCTAATGTCCGATGATCTACTCCAAACTTCAATTCGTCAACACTCTTTCGAGAAAAACAACAATTTGGTGCGAGTCAGGACCTGTATTCTCATCGCCGCTGATGCCCCTACGTCGAAGGCAAAAAAATTAAAGATCCCATGCGGATCGGTCATCCGGTCCGAGGTTCCCTCACCCTATGGCCGCAGTAGCGGTCGGCGGAGGGCAAGGGAACCAGCGGCGGACGTCACCGGCGGCCGAGTGCAAGAGAAATTCAGGAGCCCTAGTTAGGAAAAACATTTCCATCATAGTTGGATTGAATAATATTATAGATGGAAATATTTTGAAGTATAGATGTTGATCTTTTATTTGTGCGTATACGTGATTTAAGCATGCTAGTTGTCACCACAAACACCAATGCTAATATGGTGCAATAAATAGACGGTTGGAAACTTCTTTTAGAAAAAAATCATAAAATTATACGGCTCGAAACTTGTTCTAAATATGAATTGAATATTATACTTTTTGTGGTATATAAACACTAATATTTTATCTTTTAAATCGATGGTTAAACTTGGCCTGAGAATTCGACGGTGCCTCGCAAACTTGAATGGAGAGAGTATGCAGGGATCTATATCAATATATATCTATATTTAATAATAAAAGAAGGAAAGTTTTTTTTGTCGTTCCTACACTTTTTAGGACCGTATTATCCTCCCACCAAATTACATAGTTCAACCGATACCACCAGTAAGTTAGAAAATAAACAGGACGCTCGATGAAAAAACAAAACAAGTGGAGGTCGATCCTTTCCTAGCTCATACACGCAGGTTCCTCCATATATACGTGAGATGAGGAGACAAGATCGACTACGATGAATACCAATATACTTATATACCTGCCCTAAGCCCCTAACCCATGGCCATCGATCGCATTCGCATCTGCTCCATCATCCAGACCTCTTGGACGGCGAGACCTGGAGGGACGGAGCCGGCCAGCGCACGGAGTCGCCCGGCCATGATCTTTCGATGCGTTTCGTGCTTCAGTTTCTATCTATCTGAACCAGCCACGATCTCTTGATTCTTTATGTGCTAGCATGAGGCACACATAGTCGGAACATCTAGCGACTTCGGCGTATCCATGCCGGACTCCTCTGCATCGGCTGCGGGCGCAACCTCTGATGGTGGCGGCAGAATAGTTCTTCCCTCGCTCGGAGCCGATCGATCTTGGATCGGAGCGCCGACCACTCCTCGATCAACAAGTCTTTCTCAGTCTGAGCCGACAGAGTCTAGAGAGGTGGTCATATACTCATATAGATAGGACGGAGACGATCGAATTGAGAAGGCTACACAAGCACTGTTCCTGGAGCTCATCGTCGATGACGTGTGCCGCAGTCATATCGAGCGCCGTGATCAACACGATTTTTTCCTTCCTCGAGGTACTTGCCGTCAGGCCGACAGGGTGCAGGCACTGATCAACACGATTTTATCCTTCCTCGAGGTACTTGTCGTTAGGCCGATGGGGTGCAGACTACTGTGAGGCCAGGTCCAATGATGGGGAGGCCATCAAGCGCTAGACAGAGGACAATTAGGTGGAGGCGCTATTGCAAGTTATGAAACTATTCTAGGACCTGAGGTGGATACGTTCTCGCAAACAATGAAACTATGAAACCAAATACTAAGAAAACACTACAATGATGATCAGAGCCGGCCAGCCACGACCTCTTTAGGTAGTAACTGCTATACCCTTATCACTGAGTATCTGGGCAATAGCCACGCTAACCAAGCTACTCATATTGTGGTTCTCAGTATAGCCCATGATGTGGTTCCTATAGAAGAAGATGACGATTGTGGGCAGTGCGGACAAGAGGAGCAAGGTGAGTATGATTTGAATATGTCCAAGCTGTGTGGATGAAGCTGAAGAAATCTTGAGATAAATATAGCTTCTCTACTGATTACTCGTGATTTCGGAGTATAAAAACTGTGTTTTATGGTTAGTTTTTAGTGCAACGGGACAACATTGGATGTGAAAAACTGCTAATGCATTCTCCTATCAGTGCCTTCACTCTACCATAGCAAAACTTATAATCGGGAAACCATAATGTCACATACATTTCAACAAACATATTTTCCAAAGGGAGTTCTTTAGGTTTTCAATTGACAAAATACATGACAATTTTTTTTATCTTTACTCCAAGAAATATAGTGTAATTTTTCTTCTCAAAATTCAAAGCAAGTAAAATATATATTGCTTAGTGTTTCATACAAAAATATCTTTCTCGTCCCTCCGGTGCAACGCAGGGGCTGTTTCCTAGTCCAGCATATAACAACCTTTCACCTGAATCCATTCATAACAGCTCCTAACCAAGTTTTTTTTTTGTTAATCCCCTACTTTGTCTTGCTCAGTGCCGTTTGTAAAAAATTCCGGCTATTTTGCAAAGAAAAACTGCCGCTGGTATCCTGGAGCAGTTTGAGATGCGAATATCCTAAGGTGCTAACGTAGTTTTGTGTGAGTAAAAAGAAGGAAGCTTCTTCGCAGGTTCTAAATTAACGGCGTAAAACGAAGCGGCCGGGCGTAATCCCGATCAACCCGTGAACGAAATTACCGCCACGTGACGGAACCCCACATAATCCACCTGCCTCGCCGGAACCGAACGGGTTTATACGTAGTACACGTTAGGAAGACAGCAAGAATCGAGTGTACTTGGCGGAGACGAGCATAATAAACCGTAAGTAAATATTTTGGGATTAAAAGATACTGTACTAAGCTAAGTTATACTAAGTAATAAGTCATGAAAAGTTTTACTGCCGCTAGCTGGCCGTGTGTTTGAGGAGAAAGTACTCCCTCTGTTTCAAATTACTCCGCGCGCACTCTTATCTAGGTGGGTTAGTTCTTCCTTATTTCTTATCCAAAAAAATCCTAAAATTTTTGAACTAGATAGTATGAAATGTGTACTAGCTATTTCAAAAATTTCGAGAATTTTTTAAACGAAAAATAAGAGAATACTAGCCTACCTAGATAAGCGTGCGTGCGGAGTAATTTGAAACAGAGGGAGTAGTTTGTACTAGTGTAGTAGTACGAGGGACTGGGGGGTGACCGAGACCGAACTGACGACGGATGGCTCAGTGGCTCTCGCAGCTCCTTTGCTTTATTTACTCCTTAAGAATCGTTCCCTCCAGCTGACCTCCCTCCTCCTCTTCCGTCTCTCCGTTCTCCAGCTCCACGCCAATTAAACCCTACTCCCTTTTGCGTTATCTGCGCTTCCCTCTCCTCCTCGCCTGCGCACACGTAGAAAACGAAACAAAAAAGCGCCGAGTAACGCACAGCCGCAGATACAATTTGTATCTACCGCTCTCCTCTCGCCTCGCGGCGGACGGACGGACCCACCCATGGAGGCGACGGCGGCCTCCGACCACGCCTACTACGGAGGAGGAGGAGGAGGCGCGCCCGACGACAAGAAGGACCTCTTCGTCGTCGACGACCTGCTCGCCCTGCCCTGCGACGACGACGACGAAGGGGACGCCCACCACCTCGGCGCCGCCGCCGCCGCCGCCACCGCCACCGTCAAGGAAGAACAGGGCGGTTTCGGGAACGCGTCCGCCGACTCCTCCACCGTCACGGCCCTCGACAGCTGCAGCAACTCCTTCTCCGGCCTAGCCGACGGCGACTTCTCCGGCGGCCTCTGCGAGCCGGTAAATTCTCAATTCCTACGGACCGTTAATCAATTCCTTCCTCGTATACCCTCATTTTCCTTCATTGTTCCTTTCTTTTTCGTCTCAATGAATCCTTCGGCTTTTGTTACGGAAACTACTAATTACGGGCCATTATCCTCTCTCCCCTGTTCACGACCTTCCCCAAATCTGGGACGATAGGCACCCCCCCCCCCCCCCCCCCCTCTCTTCTCCGCCGGCCGCCGGCGTCTTGGACCTTCCCTTGTACAGTTTTAGGTAGGTTTTGGCCTAGGTGCCGGTGTTTTGCCTCTTATGGCAGTTTCGCGTTATGCCGGGAGGAAGGCGCTGGTTTCTTCGGGGCGGAACTCAGGTGGGGCGACTGTGGGCTTCTTCTTCTTCGCTGGCAGGGGGGAGCAGTGTGCCGAGGCTGCTAATAACAACTCCAGGCAGTCGCGGGGAAGTTCTGAGCTGCACTTTGGAGATCACCAAACGCTGCCACTGTTATCTTCCTCTAGTCCGGAGGCCATTTGATGGATTCTCCTCGGCGTTCAGCCTCCTCGCTGTACCAAGTGGTTCTGGGGTGTCTCCGGAGGCGGCGAGGACGGCCGGCGGTGGAATCCTCCTCGTTCTGCTTGTGGAGGAGAAGAACCTGATCGATTTTCTTGTAATATGTTTGGGGTCCTTTTCGCATACTTCGAGTACTGCCCTTCAGGGCCATCCCCTTGTGTTAAAAAAAAGCAGTGATGTTAATTACGAGATTCCATAGTAATATATTCCATTAAACCACTCCAGAATTCCCTCCCTCCCCCAGAATTATGCAACTCCAGTTCAGTTTTTCCTCTCGCAACAAGTAACCGATATAGGAAAACAGCTGCCCCGCGTGAACAATACTACCAAAAATAGAAGCGCTTTCAAGTTCAGCGCTAGCTGGACACTTGGTATACGTACACACAAGAATTCTTCTGTGCTAAAAAACGAAATTCTGTTTTCTTCTTTCCAAAGTTTTTTTGTTTTACTTATTAGCTCATTGTAGAATTCTCAAACGCATGATCAGTTGCTAAACTTGCTGTGTGAATTATGTGCGCAGTACGATCAACTGGCGGAGCTGGAATGGCTATCCAATTACATGGGCGAGGGCGACGAGAGCTTCGCCACCGAGGACCTCCAGAAGCTGCAGCTCATCTCGGGCATCCCCTCCGGTGGCTTCTCCTCGGCCAAGTATGGACCACCTGCTCCGGCGCCCGCCTCGATAGCGCAGCCCGGCATGTTCCTGCCGGAGGCCCCCGTCCCTGCCAAGGCGCGTAGCAAGCGTTCCCGCGTTGCACCAGGCGACTGGTCGTCCCGCCTGCTCGTTCTCCCGCCGGCCCCGGCCTCCCCGCCGTCTCCGGCGTCCATGGCCATCTCGCCGGCGGAGTCTGGCGTCTCGGTCCAGGCATTCCGTGTCAAGAGGCCATCGAAGCCGGCCAAGAAGAAGGAGGTGCCACCGCACGCTCAGCCGGTGAGCGTGGCTGCCGCGCCCTCGGGCGTCACGGCCGCGGCCAACGAAGGGAGGCGGTGCCTGCACTGCGAGACGGACAAGACGCCGCAGTGGAGGACGGGGCCCATGGGCCCCAAGACGCTGTGCAACGCGTGCGGGGTGCGGTACAAGTCCGGGCGGCTGGTGCCCGAGTACCGGCCGGCGGCGAGCCCCACCTTCTCCATGTCCAGGCACTCCAACTCCCACCGAAAGGTGCTAGAGCTGCGTCGCCAGAGGGAGATGCACCCGCAGCAGCAGCAGCAGCACCAGCACCACCATGCTGTCGCTGGCGGCCCAGCCGGCGTGGGAAGCCTAATGCACATGCAGAACTCCCTGCTGTTCGACGGGCCGTCGCCGCCGCCCATCGTCCCCGGTGACGACTTCTTGATCCACCACCACCACCACCTAGGGACAGACTACAGGCAGCAGCTCATGTAGACGTGTGTCGATCGTGTGCTAGAACTGATCAATTAGTCCAGGAATAATTAAAGCAGCTAAACCCCCAAGAACCAGAGAAATCGGAAGAACTGCAGACCTTTTTTTTTTCTTAGGAGTTATTACTTTTCCCAGTTTTTTTTTCTCTCTCTTCCGCTTGCTTAGACCGGCCGTGTGCTTTCTGTTCAGCTCGAAATTTTCATGTCAATTTTGTTTATGATCCTGTCCTGTTTCCCCGCACTATTAGTTCCTTCCTTCCTCCACAGTTAGTGCCCCTCAGAAGAAGAAACTAATTCTAGGGAGTTGATTTGTTTTTTGTTTCTTTGCATTTTGTAATCCTACATTATTATCCTTTTAGTTCTTTTTCTGGGCCTACAATATGATGAAAACAAGCTTATTTTCTTTTCGGCCAATTCTTGAGATAACCCCCACTGATTCATGCCATGTCCACAATTAGCCGTGATCAAGGATGAATCTCCGCAGCCATGTATGTATGGCATTGGCATGCGCTTGCGCCAGCCGCGCATGCGTGCACCGGCCATGTCACATCTGTCGTGTGCGCAACCGAACGAGCAAAGTTACCCCCGAGGAGGCGAGAGTGCCATTGCCCACCCACCCTCCGTCGGAACCCGCACGTGATCGTTAGAATCTCGCGTGAAAGAAAAAGGAAAAAAAAAAGGACGCCCAGCCTCTCAGACTGTTGGATCCAATAATCAGAGACGTTCCCCGCTGCTGTAAAAAAAGATGAGTTGGTTGATAAACTTGGGTTCATCATTGCCCTGGACCTCGCGGGGGCGCCAATCCTGCACTCACCCTGCTGCCTGCCTGCCTGCCTGCATCTATCTGCTGCCGTTGCCCCTCGCCAAGTGGAAGTGCGCAAGTGAAGCTTCGACGTTTTACCTTGGAGGTGACATCGTAACTAAACCTGACAGTCAGAGGGGCGCAGCACAGAGCAGGCCACCGTACGTCCGCAAGCCACACTTGTGCACTCGTTTGTCTGTAGTATAGCGTAGTACTACTAAACTCGACCGGTGACGTAGGGTACTACTACTACCGTTGCAGAGAAACGGGAAGTTACCGCGTGCGTGCGTTTTACCCGACTCGCACGCATGTCTGCCGGCGGTGGTGGTGGAGTGGAGTGGGGAGTCCGGTGAGGTGAGGGGCGGTGGGTGCCAAGTGGACGCGTATAAAAATGGGGATGGCGCCGTGCTCGATCGGGGCGGCAGGGCGCCCGGCGACGCGCGGAGGCGCTCCGTCGCTCACATGGGGGGTGGCAATAGAGAAACCCGAGATATGAGGGGGGGCTCTGAATTCTGACGGGAGCTGCTGCTGCTGCTGCATACAATATTGCGTCGGTCCGGGGGTCCTCCTCGCGATCCCAGACGCGCAGGCGCACAGGCAGGAGTTGGCGATCCAGATGGAACGAACGCTATTATACTCACTGCCATCGGGTGCTGTGATTATTACGCTTCTAGTTTACCACCGCTACGTACGTACCGCGTCTCTTCTGTCAATAGTCCGGGTTGACAAGATTTTACTACTGCCACCACCGCTGAACATGCTCCTGGCGCCGGAGCATCAGAGCATGTATGCGCCCCCGGCCTCGGTACCGCGAACCCCTGCGCCTCCGGCCACCGGCAGGACGTGCGTGTGTTGGTGCGCGCGGTAATTTTGCTAGCGAACCAGCCTTGCGTTGCGCAATGTCGATCACTGTCTGCTGGTGGTGAAGATCGCAGGGATGGAGTCGAGCTGGACTCACGCGCGCATCCTGTGCACGCACTGACGTACGCGCTGGCCGTTTGCGGGAGCATGATCGCATATACGGTCAATGCCACCGCGCCTCTACATTGTATAATACCCGATCGATCGATCGATCGAGGTGGATGGATCAAGGGCGCGCACAGATTCGCTGCGAGTTAATTTAAGCGGGAGGGGGGCGTGCAACCCGGGCGAGCGTAGTGGGGGGTGTCGAGTCGAGCTCACATGCGTGCGTGATGCATGCGCCGTGGCTGGGCGGCCGGCCGGGGTAGCGCTGCCGTGGGCTTTTGCTGGGGGGTAACGTGCTGGCCCCCTCTACGTACGTGCCGCTTGCTCTTGCTCTTGCTCTTGCCTTGGTCGCCGGCGAGCGAGGTGAACAGTGTGCGCCTCACGACTCCCCCCGGGGCGGGGCACGTGAGCCCACGTGCGCGTGCGTGAGAGCACCCACCATGCATGCATGCGCCCTCCCGGCCCGGCTTTTGAGTGGGGCCGCGGCGGTGGGAGGGAAGGCAGATGCGCTTGCCCTGCCCCACACCGGCACCGCAGGCAAAGCGGTCAGTGTCTCACTCATACATGTACAACTTGAATAAATATGGCGGCGACCGTATTAAGAGACTGAGCTCAAAACTAATTGTTACGACAGTACTGTCTGTCTACAGTGTATGATACATTTAGCCAGGTGGTACAGCTAGAACCCTTGCTCTATCTTTCTTTAAAGCAAAAAATAGCTAGCGTCAGTACTGCTGCAAGGAACAGCTAGTTCGAATGATTCCCTTTTTCCTTGAAAAAAAGAACACCGTAGAATAGGAGACAACTCTACACACAGGATAGCTGAGGAAACAACACGTACACTCGCTTTTTCCCTGAAAAAAAACACTACACTCGCTTTGCTTCGGAGAAGAAAAGGCTCTGTAACTGTAAGCATCACGCGTAGGGCAACACACACACACACACACTTCTCCTGGTTTCCACCAAGGCCCGCGACGTGCTTCCATGCTTTCCGTTTCAGAGGAACCGTTGCTGCGATCCTCAGCTGGTGGACAGTTACTTATATTAAGGAGGACCCGCGCAAGACCGCGAGGGGACGTGGGTAGCTAGCGTTAAAAAGGTGCGATCGAGCATCGTACTCGACGTACAGTTTCCCTTTATGTTCCACTACCACAAGGATTCACCGTGTCACATGAAGTTGTATGAATCACACGAAGTGTATGTAATCGAAGAAGGCCATGATCATGATCGTGCTTGCTTCATGTCACTCAACACACAGCATCATCCACCATGGCACCACGGAGAGATTACCACCACCTCACAAGTCGTGTGATTGCCCCGCATGTAAAAGCTCCACGTATATACGAGTTCACCACTACATAAAAGTTGAAAATATAAGCACACATATATACACGGATCACTACTAGGAAAAAAAGCTACCCGTGTCACACCAAAAATGGCGCACAATCGACATGGTTTTCCAAGCATTTTTTTATGTGGCTATTTCTCATTGTTGAACACACAGTTTCATATTTGTGTATCGTTTGTATTTGTCACGCTACATATAATGTACATGTTGGTAGTCCTAGTCTAGCGCCTCTTGATATATTGGATCATATGCGCTACGTGCGCGCCACCTCTGCAATCTTTTATATATTCTATAGCTTAAGCGTGAACACGACCCAGCCAAATGAGGCCACTCCCGATAGATTTGTTCAGAGCCGTTGGATCTTAGATGACAACCATCTAAACCGTTGATTAGAGATGGTAAACTGGACCTTTTCGTACCGTGGGCGTGTACTCTTCCGACTAACGACTGGGCCCTATCCGCGACCCTGGCCTGCGACGCAGCGACCAATACTAACCATATACCGGAAAATATGACTATGGTCAATTTTGCTCTCCCCTCCCGACGGACCCTCCCCACTCCCGTACTCTCTCTCTCTCTCTCTCTCTCTCTCTCTCTCTCTCTCTCTCTCTCTCTCTCTCTCTCTCTCTCTGAGCGCGCCGCCGCACAAAATCAGGCGAGCAGCAGCCACCCCACCTCGATTCGCACCACATGAGTGCAGTCCTCCGCCTACCACACCGGTAGCCGACCCAAATCGACCGATTCTTGCGCGTACATCCCGCCATGGACGGGGTCGTGTCGGGCCCACCGGCATGGGGACGGAGGAACAACTAGGTTTGGCGCAATCTTCGCGGCGGCTACCCCTCCCATGGAGAAGTGACTACGACAGTCAGGCGTTGTCGTTCGGCTCCGACGGCCCGGATGCGAGGCTGATAGGGGAGGCCGAGGTGGACCTCGGCTCTGTACGGCTCGAGTGCCCTCTGGTCCTCCCGTGCATCTCCAGTGACTAGGGGAGCACTAGGAGCCTCGTGTAAACTGTTCTCATGAGTTAATGCAATATGTTACTCATTCCAATTCTACTTGGTATCAGAGCCTTCCATGGCTATCTCCTCTTCTCCTCCTACTCTGGCCACCATGGCGACCTCGAGCAGCACCTCCACCCCTGCCATCAACCCTCTAGATTCTGATCCCCAAACCCCCCTTCCTCAACGCTCCACCATGCCCCGCGCTCACCTCACCCCTAGCTCCTCCGATCCTCTCAATTTTGGTGGATTTTCTGAGTCACTATCGATCATCACCATCGTCGGCGCATCGCCAAACATTGTGCCCACCTGACCTCTCCCTATGGCCTTCTCTCATCCAATTCTGGCAGTCCACATCATCGAATATATCAAATTCCAAGTCAACACTGCTGGGGCAAATTTCCAAAAGTGGAAGCAGATCTTCCTCTATCTCCTGACCATGTATCAGGTCATGGATCATGTGACCGAGGGCGCCGCCCCTACTTTTCCTGGCGCTGATTGGCAGGTTGTCGACATACACATCTCCCTTTGGTTCATGGCCACCCTCTTCGACGATCTGCAATGTCTGGCAAAGACGGGCGGGCGTGCTCCACCTGGACTTGCATCATGCGGTTCTTCCTCGACAACCAGGCCCCCTGCTACATCTTTCTCAGAACGGTGTTCCGCACCTCTCCCCGCGGCGACTTTTCCATCTCCGCCTATGCTAGCAAGTTACAAGGGCTCGCCGATGACCTTGCGGCGATCGGGCGGCCCGTCGACGACCATGATCTCTAAGTACAAGCTCTAGGGTGAGATCCTCAAGAACGTCGTACCCACTGGTAGGAAAATGCTTATCTACAAGGTCGTTATCAATGGAGCACATGTAAATGGTTCCCCACGGATAGTTATCCGTGGCGCACAGGCGAAACCATGCGCCAATGACCTTCACTTACCTGCGGCGCACACCTAGAACGGTGCACCACTGTTACGTGGGCCCTAGCGCTGGCGGTCGACCCCGTCCATGGGAGGAATATCTGTGGCGCACGAAATAGGTGTGCGCCACGGATAAGTACCACATCAATGGCGCATAAAGTTTCGGCGTGCGCCACTAGCGATTTTTTAGATTTTCAAAATTTGAAAAGAGTAAAAAGTTATGGTCAAAAGATCGTTTTTTCCTACAGAAAAAATATAGGCCACTTACCAATGGTGCACCACCACTTAGTGCGCCACGGATAAGCTTGGGCGGGATTCAAATTTGAGTCCCGCTGGCCTCTCCTCCTCTCTTCTTCATCCTTATCCTCTCTGCATCCTCCTCCTCTCTTCTTCCTCCTTATCATCTCCTCTTATTCCTCGTCCTCTCTTCTTCCTCTTCCTCCTCCTCCTCCTCCTCCTCCTCCTCCTCTCTTCTTCCTCCTTCCCCTCTCCCCCTCCTCTCTTTCTCATCCTTCGACTCCACTCTTCTTCCTCCTCCTCCTTCTCTCTTGTTCCTTCTCCTCTCCTCCTCCTATCATGTTCCTTTTCCTCCTCCTCTCATGTTCTTTCTCCTCTCCTCCTCCTCTCTTTCTCCTCCTCTGCCTACTCTCCTCCTCCCCTCCTTCCTCGTTCTCCTCCTCCAGCTCGGCCACGGCCTCCCTCATCTACCTGTAGGGGTAGGCTGTGGCCGCAGCAACGCGACACAACATGACGACGAGGAGGCGACAACTGGAGGAGACACCGGCGGTGAAAGATCTAGATTCAACTTTTTTTTGAAATTTGAAAATTTTATCTGTGGCGCACCATGCCTACATGCGCCATGGATAATTTTTCACATCCCGCCTTTTTTAAATTTGAAATCGCTATCAGTGGCGCGCCATACCCCCATGCGCCACGGATAAGTGGGTTTATCCATGGCGGTCTAGGTGCGCCACGGATAAAAAATACCAGTTGCGTAATATCAGTGGCGCACGAGACATGCAGCACTGACCCCATTTTAGATGCACCACAGATAGGACTTTTCCTACTAGTGACCCCTGCCCTCCTTTGTGGACGCCTTCTCCTGCCTTCGGCTCGCGGAGATCTCCACGGGTTCTACTAGTGCACGTTCTCGCTGTCCATGGCGATCGGGGACAGGGTAGTGGCGGTGGTGGTGGTGGCCAGCAGCGTCCACCCGAACGTGGTGGGCAAGGAGGCTCATCCCAAACGTCGTGGATGGGGTACTTTGCCCCTATCGGGGCGCCGTTCCCGCCCACTCGCGCACCATGGGTTCCTCCCAATGTCGCTGGCATCCTCGGAGCTTGCCCCGGCTCTCAGCACACCATGTCTACCCTATCATGTACTCTAGTGGGCTGCCTCCATCCTAGCCGATCTTTGCTCCACCACCACCGGCAACGCTCTACACCCTACAACCGTACTCCTTCGACAACAACGCTGTCAACACCCAGATTTTTAATCCCAGATGCCTGTTATGACATACATCGCAATCCCAGGATTACCATTTTTGCGAGACATAACAGATTGGATATCACAATACATCATCCATTATAAACCATACATAAGGTCTTACACAAATAAAAGATCTCATTATCCAGTCTTAATATAAATCAAGCAGCGGAATAACGTGATAGTAACGATAGCATAGGTGAAGCTCCATCTTCATGGTCACAGGCAATGCTGACGATGGGAGATGATCCTAGTTGTCATAACCTTCCTACGGTCCGTCCTCTTGATAGTCCTCTTCATAGTCTGGCCACGGGAATAGCCAGGGACAAAGCTACGAGTACTCTTTAAGTACTCGCAAACTAATACTAACAAGTGAATTGATTTTGAGTAGGAATACTAAGCTCTAGCTTGTTTTGCAAAAAGCCAGATTTATCTCTACTGAGTTCAGAAGCAAAGAAAGCTAATTGAAAGTTTTATAACACCTAAGTGGGAACTTGAATTTCATATCACAACCCTATTGTGGTCAAGTCAAGTCATGAATCATTTCATAAGTAATTTTGAAAACATCTGACGATGGAACAGTATGGCCACTCCAACTGTCCATAACCGCGGACGCGGCTATTCGAATAGTTTGACACTCTGTAGAGGTGGTACACTTTCACCATAATATTCGATACATTCGTCAGGAACAATCCTGAATTCACCATACTTATTATATGGATAATCAATCCTAACCTTTCAATTACACGCCCTAGCATAGGCACCTATCCTGTGAGTTTGGCCTCCCAACCACGACCAACTGTCATCTTGGGTACTGCACAGGTGGACAATCTTCACAAGGTAGCCTCAGCTCAAACCTTGGCCGCAAGGGAACCCATACTAAGGTATATAAATTTCCAGTCAAGCCCTACCCAAATTTCGGGTATTGTGGTTATACGGTAAAAATTGGAATGGTATCGCATCCAGACAACCATCAGTTTTATAAAGGGCTCAGGCTCATGCCTTAACATTTTCATCATAAAAAATCATCTGGTGTTCAAGAACAGATGTCAAAACATTTTAGTAGAATGACTCATCATTCTAAGGTTTTCATAACCATTTTCACCAAGTATTCCCATCTAAAGTTGATCAAGTTTTATGCTTAGCACTAGCATCTAAAAATTGGGGGTAAATACTAATGAGGAGTGGTAAACAAGTGTATCTTATCTGAGTTCATTCTCATGCCTCAGGATGACATCAAGGTTATCTAACTTAGGCCAAGTTTTATGCTTGTTATGCTACCTTTAAATAATCTTTCTAAAATCTACAAGTCACTAAGTAAACCAAACTAAAGAGCTTTGATAAAGAAATAAAATAACTAAGCTTGCAAATAAAACTAGGATTTGGTAAAATCAAAGGGGTATAATCACATATGCTTAAGGCATCTAGTTTGCATAGTTATCATGCAAGTTTTTGCTTGCTCAGTTAATAGCTTGCCTTGTGCAGAGCAGTGGTTGATGTTCTCCTCGGCTTCTTCCTCGTAGTATTTGTTGGAATTATGCCCTAGAGGCAATAATAAAGATGTTATTATTATAATTCTTGTTCATGATAAAGTTTATATTCCATGCTAGAATTGTATTAAGCGGAAACTTTAATACTTGTGTGGTTTGTGAACAACGTCGTGTCCCTAGTACGCCTCTATGGACTAGCTCATTGATTAATGATGGTTAAGGTTTCCTAACCATAGACATGAGTTGTCGATTAATAATGAGATCATATCATTGGGAGAATGATATGATGGACATACCCAAATTAAGCAGAGCAATTAGATCGTGTCATCATGTTCGTCTTTGCGAAGCTTTTCTTATGTCAAATATTGTATTCCTTAGACCATGAGATAATGCAACTCCCTGGTATCAGAAGAAAGCTTTGAGGTCATCAAACGTCATCCTATGAGAGGGTGATCATAAAGGTGTCTCTCAGGTGATCGGAAAGTGCCTGTTTGGTTGTATGTATCAAGATGGGATTTGTTCCTCCCAAGTCGGAGAGATATAATTTGGGCCCACTCAGTAATCGATATCAACACCGCTTGCAAGCACGTGGTTAAGAGTTAATCACAAAGTGATATCGGATTACGGAACGAGTAAAGTACTTGTTGTGAACGAGATTGAACTAGGTAAGCCGGTACCGACGATCGATTCTCGGGCAAGTAAAATATCACGCGACAAAGGGAATATATATATGGGATTGATTGAATCCTGGCATCGTGGTTCATCCGATATGATCATCGATGAATGTGTGGGAGTCAATATGGGTTTCCAAACCCCGCTGTTGATTATTGATAGAAGATCATGTCTGCATGTTCTCGAACCCGAAGGGTCACACACTTAACGTGTCTCGACGCTAGAATAGAATGGATAATTGGTTTATGAGTTTTTGTTTGGAGTCTCGGATGAGATCCAGGATGTCACGAGAGGTTCCGTAATGGTCCGGAGAATAAGATTCATATAAGGCAAAGCAGTTTTTGGAGTTCGGAATTGTTTCAGATTGTTCGGTATTATACCGGAAGCTTCTAGAACCTTCTAGAGTGGGACCAACGTGGCCCCACTTGTCGGGAGGGGGCGTGGGCCTACGAGGGAGTGCCCTGGCCGCATTGGGCCAGGGGCACAAGGCCCCATAGGCCCAGCAGGCCAAGCCCTAGGGGAAACCCTAGGGAGAGCTTCTAGAAGGGGGGGGGAACTTGCCCCCCACTCCTTCCCCTTGGCCGCCGGCCCTAGGCTTGGAGGAGGGGCAAGGGGCAGCCTCCCACCCCTCTATATAAAGAGGGCTGGGGGGCACCCTCCCTACACACCTCCTCAAGCCCTAGCCGCCCTGCTGCCCTCCTCTCTCTCTCCCTCCCGACTGGACGTAGGCGAAGCCCTGCCGCAGAAACTCTCCACCGTTTGCACCACGCCGTCGTGTTGTAGATCCAACCTATCTCTCCACCCCACTTGCTAGACCGAGGAAGGAGGAGACGTCAAGGTGCCGCGCGTGTGCATCTCTCGGAGGCATCGCCACTTGTGGTGTTGGATCGGATCGGATCGCGAGGAGGAGAAGCTAGTACGACTACATCAACCACGTTCCGTTGAACGTTCCGCTGTGTGAGTCTTCAAGGGTATGAAGATCTCATCTATCCCCCCTCGTTGTTTGCATCTCCTAGATTAGATCTTGGCCTTTCCCGTTCGCATCCGTAGAAAATTTTGATTTACTATGCTGCGAAACCCTTCAGTGGTATCAGAGCTTGATCTATGCATAGATGTGTTTCACGAGTAGAACACAACATGCTTGTTGCGGGCGTTGATGTTTTCTGTTGCAAGACTCTTGTTTGTGTAATTCTTATGACGCGGGATAGTGAGATCGAAGTGGTCCAGGCCAACTTTACGCGACCTCGTTCGCGAGACCGGCTCCGCACTTGACGTGTGGCTTGTTCCACACATGCGGCTGGTGGATACCAGTTTCTCTCACTATAGTTGTCATGGGATTTACACCGGAGTTTGGCAACCATAATATCACCGTTGTGGCTTTCCGTAGGTAAGAATCGTTCTTAGCTTGTTACTCTCATAAGCCACGTAAAACATGCAACAACAAAGTAGAGGCGTCTAACTTGTTTTTGCAGGGAGTGTTTCTGTGATATGGTATGGCCCAAGATGTGATGTGTATGTTGTATGCAATGATCATGTTTTGTAATGTTTCACGACTTACATGTCGATGAGTACACAACCGGCAGGAGCCATATGGTTGTCTTTATAATTGTGTATGACCTGTGTGTCAACTTCTTATACGCCATGTAATAGCTTTGCTTTATCGCTATGTAGTTAGCAATAGTTGTAGTTGCTATTCGTGGTGGAGGCAATCGTGATGGAATGATGGAGATCATGCTAGCATGCACAAGATGGAGATCATTGCGCGGAGATTGGCTATACCATGTCACATAAATTTATATGCATGTGATGTTTATCCTTTTATGTATCTTATTATGCTTAGATCGCGATGGTAGCATTGTAAGATGATTCCTCACTTAAAGATCAATATAAAAACTGTGTTCTCCCCATGTATGCACCGTTGCGAAAGTTCGTCGTGTTCAAGCATCACGTGATGATCGGGTGCTATAAACTCTACGTTCACATACAACGGGTGCAAGCCAGTTTTGCACACACGGAAATACTTGGGTTTGACTTGACGAGCCTAGCATGTACAGACATGGCCTCATAACACATGAACCGAAAGGTTAAGCATGAGTCATATGAATGATATGATCGACACTTCGTTGTCCACCATTGAAACCACATCTCTTCTCGTGAAGATCGGATTAGGTGTGGTGAATTTGGATCATGTTCACTAAACAACTTGAGGGATGTTGAATTTAGTGGGAGTTCATCTAGTAATTTTATTAAGTTGAACTAGTTGTCATGAACTGTTGGGGAGGTGACCCCGGATAGGGTCATGATGGGGAAAGACGGAAGGAGTTTCCCCTGTCGTATTCCGAGTTACTGTCTATATCGGCCGAATCATGTAAAGATCGGCCGAGGTAAGCATGAGCATGACACCTATGAGAAGGGTTGTACGTTACTCGGCCGACGTATGGGTTAAGTCGGCCGAGTAAGTCTAAATAACCTAAATGCAGGTGAAGGCCGAGCCAAGTTCAGCGAGACAGGGCCTATAGTCAAACCCTAGTCACAGGCTAGGAAGAATCTAAATAGAGCCAAGCGCAAAGGACAAGGCGCAGAGCAGCAGAAGGGCAGAAGAAGGTCACAGAGGTGACAGTCCTGGAGCCCGAGGCGTGTAGGTGGGGTTCTCTGGAACCTTGCCATCATTAGAAGGGGGACACGGAAAGGAGGCCGCCGAGTTACTATATTGGGACAATCATATTCTTTGAATATGCTTGCCACGTCAGCCCTAGAGGAGCCAAGGCACCCCTTTATAAGGAGAGGCTTGGATCCTGAGAAAGGGATCGGCTCGTTTTGGTACCGTTAGGCTGGTTGAAGTTCATCTTCTCTTCCTGTATACAGCTCAAGGAGCACTTGTATCCCAAGAGAGGAGAAATAAAGATCTGTATGTTAGTCATTTGTGTGTAGAATCAACTACATCTTCCCTCCCCAGATCCCTCTAGCATCCATTGGCCCCATACTTTAGCCTACCCATGGCATCTGCCGTGCCACCACCACGACATGAACATAGTATAAATTGTACTTGCAAATTTTGTAGATCAAATGGCTAAGTCCAACTTCAACTTCACGTTTTTGATGAGAAAGAAAAGCTTAAGAACAACAGGTCTAACTTCACCAACTGGTTCCACAATCTGAGAATCATTCTCGCTGGCGGACAAAAGGACTATGTCCTTGAGAAAGCGCTAGGTGACGCCCCTGCTGTAGATGCACCGGCTGATGAGAAAGCTGTTTATCAGTCATGCAAAGATGATTATGGTGTGATTAAGAGCACCATGTTGTTTGCTATGGAATCGGACCTTCAAAATTGTTTTGAGGATTTCCCCGGGCCCTTTGAGATTCTTGAGGAACTGAAAACTATGTTTCAGACTCAGGCCCGTTCTGAGAGATATGAGATCTCTGAGAAATTCTTTAACTGCAAGATGGAGGAAGGGAGTTCCGTTAGTGAGCACGCCATTAAGATGTCGGGATACACTCAACGCCTTGAGCAACTGGACTGCAAGATTCTAGTGGAGCTCAAGATTGACAGAGTTCTGCAATCACTCCCTCCTAGCTACAAAGGTTTTGTAGTTACTCATAATCAGATTGGTTCCACTGATATGATCACTGAGCTCTTCGCTAAGCTGAAAGCTGCGGAGGTGGACATCAAGAAGGATAATCATGTGTTGATGGTCAACAAGCCCCCAGCTTTAAGAAAGGTAAGGGTGCAAAGAAGCCCTTCAAGAAAGGCAGCGGCAAGCGCGTTGCCCCTGCTGAGAAGAAGCTCAAGTCTGGACCTAAGCCGGACACTGAGTGCTTCTATTGCAAGGACAAGGGTCACTGGAAGTGCAACTATCCGAAGTACTTAGCAGACAAGAAGGCTGGCACCATCAAAGGTATATTTGATATACATGTTATTGATGTTTTCCTTACTAGCCCTCGTTGTAGTGCCTGGGTATTTGATACTGGTTCAGTTGCTAATATTTGTAACTCGAAATAGGAGCTACGGAATAAACGGCGGCTAGCGAGGGATGAGGTGACGATGCACGTTGGCAACGGATCAAGAGTTGATGTGATGGCCGTCAGCACGCTCTCCTTAGTTTTTACCTTCGGGATTAGTTTTAAACCTCAATAAATTTTATTATGTGCCTGCGTTGAGCATGAACATCATATCTGGATCGTGTTTATTGCAAGACGGTTATTCATTTAAATCGGAGAATAATGGTTGTTCTATTTATATGAGTAACATCTTTTATGGTCATGCACCTTCTATGAATGGTTTATTTCTTCCGAATCTCGAAAGGGATGAAACACACATCCATAACATTGAGGCTAAGAGATGCAAGGTAGATAGTGATAATACTACTTATTTGTGGCACTGCCGTCTAGGTCATATTGGTGTAAAACGCATGAAGAAACTCCATTCTGATGGACTTTTGGAGTCTCTTGATTTTGAATCATTTGACACGTGTGAACCGTGCCTCATGGGCAAGATGATCAAAACCCCGTTCTTCGGAATGATGGAGCGAGCAACGGACTTGTTGGAAATCACATACCGATGTATGCATACCGATGAGTGTTTCGACACGCGGTGGATATCGCTATTTTCTCACTTTTACCAATGACTTAAGTAGATATGGGTATATCTATTTGATGAAACATAAATCTGAAACATTTGAAAAGTTCAAGGAATTTCAGAATGAAGTGGAAAATCATTGTAACAGAAAAATTAAATTTCTACGATCCGATCGTGGATGTGAATATTTGAGTTATGATTTTCTCACGCATCTTAAAGCAAGCGGAATTGTTTCGCAACTCACGCCACCCGGAACACCACAACGTAATGGTGTGTCTGAATGCCGGAATCGAACTCTATTAGATATGGTGCGATCAATGATGTCTCTTACAGATTTGCCGTTATCATTTTGGGGTTATGCATTAGAAACCGATGCATTCACTTTAAATAGGGCACCATCTAAAACCGTTGAGACGACACCGTATGAACTGTGGTTTGGTGCTAAACCTAAGTTGTCGTTTCTTAAAGTTTGGGGATGCGAAGCTTACGTCAAGAAGTTGATGCCGGACAAGCTCGAACCCAAAGCGGAGAAATGCGTCTTCATAGGATACCCTAAGGAAACGATTGGGTATACCTTCTATCACAGATCCAAAGGCAAAGTGTTTGTCACAAAGAACAGATCCTTTCTTGAGAAGGAGTTTCTCTCGAAAGAAGTGAGTGGGAGGAAAGTAGAGCTAGACGAGGTTACTGAACCTTCTCTTGAGTTGGAGAGTAGCGCAGCACCTGAAATTGTTCCAGTGTCGTCTGCACCAACAATAGAGGAAGCAAATGACAAGGATCATGAAGCTTCGAACGATGCTACTACTGAACGTCGCAGGTCGACAAGGTCACGTGCCCCTCCTGAGTGGTACGGCAACCCTGTCTTAACTGTCTTGTTAGTAGACGACAGTGAACCTGCGAACTATGAGGAAGCGATGATGAGCCCAGACTCTGAGAAATGGCTAGAGGCCATGAAATCCGAATTGGGATCCATGAGCGAAAACCAAGTATGGACTTTGGTGGACCCTCCTAGCGACCGAAAGGCCGTTGAGTGCAAATGGATTTTCAAAAGGAAACGGACACAGATGGTAATGTTACTGTCTATAAAGCACGGCTTGTCGCGAAAGGTTTTCGACAAGTTCAAGGTGTTGACTACGATGAGACTTTCTCTCCCGTAGCGATGTTTAAGTCCATTCGGATTTTATTAGCAATTGCTGCGTTTCATGATTATGAAATATGGTAGATGGATGTCAAGACTGCGTTCCTCAATGGAAACATTGATGAAGAGTTGTATATGATGCAACCCGAAGGTTTTGTCGATCCTAAGGATGCTGATAAAGTGTGCAAACTTCAGCGTTCCATTTATGGACTGAAGCAAGCATCTCGGAGTTGGAACCTTCGTTTTGATCAAGTGATCAAGAGCTTTGGAGTTGTTCCAAATTGCTACGAAGCTTGTATCTACAAGAAAGTGAGTGGGAGCTCAGTGATATTTTTGGTACTATATGTGGATGACATATTGATTATTGGAAATGACATTGATATGCTTAACGATGTGAAGAGTTATTTGAACAAATGTTTTTCAATGAAATACCTAGGGGAAGATGCTTATATATTAGGCATCAAAATCTATAGAGATAGACAAAGACGCCTAATAGCTTTAAGCCAGAGTACATACCTAGACAAAGTTCTGAAAAGGTTCAGAATGGATAAGGCAAAGAAAGATTCAGTGCCTATGTTGTCAGGTAAGATATTGAGCAAGGCTCAGTGTCCAGCTACGGTAAATGATAGAGAAACTATGAGCAAAGTGCCTTATGCCTCGGCCATAGGTTCTATCATGTATGCCATGTTGTGTACTAGACCGGATGTGTCCAATGCTCTTAGTTTGACGAGCAGATACCAAAATGATCCAGGAGTGGAACACTGGACAGCCATGAAGAACATCCTAAAGTATTTAAATAGGACTAAAGAAATGTTCTTAGTCTATGGAGGTGATGAACAACTCGTCGTAAAGGGTTACGTCGACGCTAGTTTCAACACCGACAAGGATGATTCTAAATCTCAGACAGGATACGTTTATATTTTGAATGGAGGAGCTGTGAGCTGGAGAAGCTGCAAGCAAAGCGTGATCGCGGGATCTATAGTAGAAGCGGAATACATGGCTGCTGCAGAAGCGTCAAGTGAAGGAGTTTGGATCAGGAACTTCATCACTGAGCTTGGTGTGGTTCCAAGTGCCTTGGACCCACTGGAGATATTGTGTGACAACGCTGGCGCCATAGCACTAGCTAAGGAACCAAGATATCATCCAAAGACCAAGCATATCAACCGCAAGTTTCATATAATCCGAGATTATATAACAAATGGAGATTTGAGGATTAGCAAAGTACATACAGATCTGAATGTCGCAGATCCATTGACTAAACCTCTTCCACGAGCAAATCATGATCAGCACCTTAGTGCCATGGGTGTTAGATTGTTGCCAGATGTAAACTAGATTATTGACTCTAGTGCAAGTGGGAGACTGTTGGAATTATGCCCTAGAGGCAATAATAAAGATGTTATTACTATAATTCTTGTTCATGATAAAGTTTATATTCCATGCTAGAATGGTATTAAGCGGAAAATTTAATACTTGTGTGGTTTGTGAACAACGCCGTGTCCCTAGTACGCCTCTATGGACTAGCTCATTGATTAATGATGGTTAAGGTTTCCTAACCATAGACATGAATTGTCGATTAATAATGAGATCATATCATTGGGAGAATGATATGATGGACAGACCCAAATTAAGCAGAGCAATTAGATCGTGTCATCGTGGTCGTCTTTGCGAAGCTTTTCTTATGTCAAATATTGTATTCCTTAGACCATGAGATAATGCAACTCCCTGGTATCGGAAGAAAGCTTTGAGGTCATCAAACGTCATCCTATGAGAGGGTGATCATAAAGGTGTCTCTCAGGTGATCGGAAAGTGCCTATTGGGTTGTATGTATCGAGATGGGATTTGTCCCTCCCAAGTCGGAGAGATATACTTTGGGCCCACTCGGTAATCGATATCAACACCGCTTGCAAGTACGTGGTTAAGGAGTTAATCACAAAGTGATATCGGATTACGGAACGAGTAAAGTACTTGCTGTGAACGAGATTGAACTAGGTAAGCCAGTACCGACGATCGAATCTCGGGCAAGTAAAATATCGCGCGACGAAGGGAATATATATGGGATTGATTGAATCCTGGCATCGTGGTTCATCTGATATGATCATCGATGAATGTGTGGGACTCAATATGGGTTTCCGTACCCCGCTATTGATTATTGATAGAAGATCATGTATGCATGTTCTCGAACCCGAAGGGTCACACACTTAACGTGTCTCGACGCTAGGATAGAATGGATAATTGGTTTATGAGTTTTTGTTAGGAGTCTCGGATGAGATCCAGGACGTCACGAGAGGTTCCGGAATGGTCCGGAGAATAAGATTCATATAAGGCAAAGCAGTTTTTGGAGTTCGGAATTGTTTGGTATTGTACCGGAAGCTTCTAGAACCTTCCGAAGTGGGAACAACGTGGCCCCACTTGTCGGGAGGGGGCGTGGGCCTACGAGGGAGTGCCCTGGCCGCATTGGACCAGGGGCACAAGGCCCCATAGGCCCAGCAGGCCCAGCCCTAGGGGAAACCCTAGGGAGAGCTTCTAGAAGGGGGGAACTTGCCCCCCACTCCTTCCCCTTGGCCGCCGGCCCTAGGCTTGGAGGAGGGGAAAGGGGCAGCCTCCCACCCCTCTATATAAATAGGGCTGGGGGCGCACCCTCCCTACACACCTCCTCAAGCCCTAGCCGCCCTGCTGCCCTCCTCTCTCTCTCCCTCCCGACTGCGCGTAGGCGAAGCCCTGCCGCAGAAACTCTCCACCGTTTGCACCACACCGTCATGTTGTAGATCCAACCTATCTCTCCACCCCACTTGCTGGACCGAGGAAGGAGGAGACGTCAAGGTGCCGCGCGTGTGCATCTCTCGGAGGCATCGCCACTTGTGGTGTTGGATCAGATCGGATCGCGAGGAGGAGAAGCTAGTACGACTACATCAACCATGTTCCGTTGAACGTTCCGCTGTGTGAATCTTCAAGGGTATGAAGATCTCATCTATCCCCCCTCGTTGTTTGCATCTCCTAGATTAGATATTGGCCTTTCCCGTTCGCATCCGTAGATTTACTATGCTGCGAAACCCTTCAGTATTCTCCTTCCTCCTCGTATCCTTGGTCGCTACTAGCATCTATAAATAAATACGAGGTATAGAATCACCAAACAATACTTAACTACTTTTATTTATCACACCAAGGTTTTCACTAGATGATCTAGGATCATCACAAACATCATAAATATTAAGGCAATAGTTTTATTATTTTAGTTTAGAAAAGTAATTTCTACTCATTAAAAACTACTTAAGTTTTAATATTATCCAACTAAAACATGGGATCATGTTGACACATGTCATCACCACATATTTAATTACTTGGGAATGTGATTTAAAGTGGTGTCACAATTTAATAAGGTTTAACCTTTTATTTTAATTAAATAAAGTGGCTAGAAATGCCTATGGGCATTCTTTTATTACTTGTCCAATATTTCTGCAAGTAAACCTAGATATTTTTATATATTCAGAAAGGTCTAGTTAAATGTGATTTTTGAGAGTTGGAATCAACTCAAAATCTTTTGTGGTTAAATTTTAAAAAATGTTTGAATGCAGAAAAGCTTTTGCCTTGTTATTTTTACTATAGGTGATCTACAGTTCCAAATGAATTGAATCAAATGGGCTTGGATTAAGAATTCTAGTACCTTTCTAAAAAAATTGGTTTCATGCAATTTGGTTTAGTGAATCGATCTGAGTTGATTTTTGAATCTAGGTACAAAACTAGTTTTGAAACTAAATTGGAAAATATAAATTCAAACTAACTGGGTTGCGCGGGATGTTAAATGAGCCGGCCCACGGTGCATAGTGCATGCACGAGGGAGGTTAAGTGGATGACCCCACCAGTCAGCGAGACGGGGGGTGCGAAGCGGTACGGGGTGATCTAGATCGCACGATCAAAATCTAATCCAACGGTTGTGACCTATCGTCTTCGTCGGGCATCGCCGGCGAGATAGAACCCTAGCACGGCCCGTGGGGGTCGACGGGGCCTTACCGGGGCTCAGGCGAGGGTTGACGATGGGGGCGAACGACAAAGTCGACGATGGCGAACCTCCTGGTACCGGCGGCTTCTCCTGAGGCGGCTCCAATGCTGGCTCCTCTTCTCCTCCTCCGCGGCAGACTCCGGCAAAATTCCGGCGAACTGCTGCTCGCCTTGCTCCGGGGATGAGGTGGGGTGGTTCTGAGAGAGAGAGGGGAGTTAGATGGTGTGCTGAGTTTTAACGGGGGTGGACTCTATTTATAGTGCAACGAGGGGACCAAAGGGCGCGTGATGAGCTCGTCAGTGTCGTCGGCACAATGAGCTAAAGGCATGGGCGACGGTAGGGGGCGATGTTGTGTTCCCTAGCAAAGCTCAACGGCGTGGTTACACGGCGTGGGGCGGTGCGAGACGGTCGGAACGTTGCGGTGCTTTGGGCGGGTTCAACGGGCATTTTAATGGCACACCGCGGCTACGGGGCGCGCGGCGGCGAATGGGGTTGTCTGGCGGTCTCCTGGGATGATGGTGATCACGCTTGCACGCGGCGAGGGCGGCGCATGGTCTGTGGGCGCATGTCGAGGGTGGCGCTCTGGCACGCTCTCGGCATGCTCGCAGAGACATTGGGCGCGAGTGTTCCGTGTGGTCCAGTGGCTGGCAGGGCTCGAGCGCTGGACAGGGGGTGGCAGTGGATGGTGGCGTGCGTCCGTGACATGGTGGCTAGGATTGGTGCTTGCTCTAGCTAGCTAGCCATGGTCGGCTGGCAAGGGTTCCTTCGGGTTGGCATGGCATGGTGCAATGGGTAGGGGCTAGGGGTGGTCAAGGCACTGGTTGGCACTGGGGGAGACAAGTGTGATCAATGGTGAACAATGCTTAGCCAAATTACTACTCAAAACAGTGAAGTTTGGCCAGTTTGATTTTTTGTCTCCGAGTGTTTGATGAAATGGCCACAAGAAATTCAAATTTGAATTTTTGGTTCAAACTTGGTGGGTGTATTAGTTACATACTAGGGAGTATCTGGTTAGTTGGAAAGGTCAAGGGGTACTGGTTTGGTTGGTTTTTGGAAATAGGTGATCTTCCCATATATTAAAGATTCAATTTTAAATTGTCATTTGAATCAAGTTGCCAAATGTTTCTGCAAGTTTGAAAGGTGGGATTGGGTTCACTTTTACCTGGTATAGCAATAGGTGAAAAGAAATGGAATTGTTTCTGTTTGAAATCTTGGACTAGAAACACTCAAAGTGGCCTAGTGAGCAAGATTGGCAAAAATGACCATTTGTTTTATTTGGTTTGTTTTTTATTTTCTCTAGATTTGTTTCTGCTTGGAAATGTTTTAGATGATGTTGTTTTCATCTTTAAACCATTCCTTGCTATTTAGATCAATCACACAAGTCCATTCATGCATTCATACAATCATCACATACACACATGCATTCATATGGTGTTAATTAACAAAAGTTTTTGTTAACCCTAATTTTGGTGATTGGAATTGGATAATCATGATCAATATTTTTGGAATGTTACAAACCTTCCCTCCTTAAACAAAATCTCATCCCGAGATTTGAGAAAGAATAAATAAGAAAACTAGGATTTAAAAAGATTGGGAAACTCCGTCTTGATGTAGTCTTCTCGTTCCCAGGTAGCTTCTTCTTCGGTGTGGTTACTCCACTAAATATTGAGAAACTTGATGCTTCGGGTCCTGGTGGTTCTGAATGCTTCTTCCAAAATACGGATGGGTACTTCAGGATACGTCAGGTCATCGTTGATCTCTATGGTACAGTGATTAATGTTCTTGAAAACTTCAGTCTTCTCCGGGACTTCAAGGCATTTGCGAAGCAACAATATATGGAACACATTGTGCACTACTGACATCTCCTCTGGCAGTTCCATTTGATATGACACTTCTCCTTGAAGATTCAGAATCTTGGAAGGTCCGATATATCTGGGGGCTAACTTTCCTTTGAGTTGGAAATGCTGCATTCCTTTCAAAGGTGACACTTTGATATACACAAAATCTCCGATATTGAAAGCGAGGCATCGACGTATCTTGTCGGCATAACTCTTCTATCTGGACTGGGCGGTCTTGAGATGCTCACAGATCTTGTGCACTTTCTCTTCTGCTTCTCGTAGGATGTCGGGTCCAAAAATCTGACTCTCTCCTACTTCCGACCAGTTCAAAGGGGTACGACACTTCCTTCCATACATGAATTCAAATGGGGCCATTTGAAAACTAGCTTGATAACTATTGTTGTAAGAAAATTCTATGAAAGGCAGATAGTCTTCCCATTTAGATCCATACTCTAGCACACAGGCTATCAACATATCTTCGAGTATTTGATTTACTCGCTCCGTTTGTCCATCTGTCTAAGGGTGATAAGCTGTGATGAAATCTAGTCTTGTTCCCAATCCTTCTTGGACTTTCTTCCAGAATCTCGAGGTAAACTGAGTTCCTCGATTCGACACAATGTTCTTGGGGACTCCGTGCAAACTGACGATTCTAGCGATGTATAACTCCGCTAGCTCCAAGCTCTGGTAAGTGGTCTTGACTGGTAAGAAATGGGATACTTTGTACAATCTATCAACTATGACCCAAATAGAGTCATTTCCCCTACTAGAAGTAGGCAATCCGGTGATAAAGTCCTTTCCAACTGAATCTCATTTCTATTCTGGAATCTTCCATCTCCTTGTGCAAACTTGGTTGATCCTTCAGAATCATGGAGTTCAAGCGGCACGGCAATCTGCTAAGGGCATCTGCTACCACATTGGCTTTATCGGGGTGATAGTGAATGTCCAGATCATAGTCCTTGATTAACTCTATCCATCTCCTCTGCCTCATATTCAGCTCCTTCTGAGTGAATATATACTTCAGGCTCTTGTGATTCGAATAAATCTCACAACGGTTTCCCATCAGGTAATGCCTCCATGTTTTCAGGGCTAGAACTACAGCTGCTAGTTCAAGGTCATGAGTAGTATAATTCTGTTCATGTTGCTTCAGTTGTCGGGATAGATAAGATATAACTTTTCCTTCCTGCATCAACACACATCCAAGACCGATCTTGGATGCGTCACAATACACATCAAAAGGCTTTGTGATATCCGGTATGATCAAGATTGGGGCTGAAATTAATGTCCTCTTGAGTTCCTGAAAGCTCGCTTCACATTTGTCCGTCCATTCAAACTTCTTATCCTTCTTCAACAATTGGGTCATGGGTCTGGCGATACTCGAGAATCCTTCTACAAACTTTCGGTAGTATCCCGCCAATCCGAGAAATGCACGAACTTGGGTTTGAGTGGTTGGGGCTTGACAATCTTCAACATCCTTCACCTTTGCAGGGTCAACGGCAATTCCTCCGGATGATACGATATGTCCGAGGAATCCTACCTCCTGTAACCAGAATTCACATTTGCTAAACTTGGCATACAACTGATGCTCCCTAAGGGTTACAAGGATGGTCCTTAGGTGTAGCTCATGTTCTTCTTCTGATTTGGAATAGATCAGAATGTCATCGATGAAAACAATGACAGACTTATCCAGGAAGTCCATAAAAATATTATTCATGAGGTTCATGAAATAAGCGGGGGCATTGGTTAGTCCAAAAGACACGACAGTGTAGTCGTATAATCCGTATCTAGTGGTAAAGGCAGTCTTTGGAATATCCTTTGCATGAATCTTGAGTTGATGATAACCAGTTCTAAGATCAATCTTAGAAAACACTTTGGCACCGGTCAATTGATCAAACAGGTCTTCTATCTTTGGTAGTGGGTACTTGTTCTTGATGGTGACATCATTCAACTTCCGATAATCCGTACACAAACGGTTACCTCCATCTTTCTTGTCCACAAACAACACAGGTGATCTCCATGGCGATGCACTTGGTTGGATCAATCCTATCTCTAGCATAGCATCCAGTTGCTTCTTCAGTTCCACTAGTTCAGACGGGTTCATACTATAAGGTCTCTAGGCTATGGGTCCAGTTCTAGGGATTAGTTTAATGATAAACTCGATATCCCGAACTGGGGGCATACCGGGCAAAACATCTGGAAATATATCGGGGTATTCACAGACTATTCTGACTTGTTCAATGGTTGGTTGGGCTAGACTCTTGTTGCACTTGAATTGATGGGGCAAGGTTTCCGATACATGCTCTACTGATACTCCGGTTGTACTGGTCATGGTTATGGCTTTCTTGGCACAGTCGATTAATCCTTTATGTTTCGACATCCAATCCATTCCTAGTACTACTTCCAAACCTTTAGTTCCAAGTACTATTAGATTAGCATAAAAATCTATGCCATGGATTCAGATAGGCACGTCCTTGCAAATTTGTCTAGCTTTGGTGGTTGAACCAAGTATTTGAACTATCATAACATGCTTCAATTTGGTGGGTTGAATCTTACTAGCGCATGCAAATTCTTCGGTAACAAATGAGTGCGATGCTCCAGAATCAAACAACACTCTTGCAAGTACTGAGTTAACAGAAAACATACCTAGAACGACATCTGGCGCTTCTTGGGCTTCTTCAGCATGCATGAGAAAGAGACAGCCGTTGCGGTTGAGCGAATTCCCTGGGGCAAACCTTCTTCCGGGCTGAACACGACGATGTTGCTGAGCTGGGGCATTTGCATTGGGGGCTTTGGCAATCTTCTTGGGACACTCATTGCAATAGTGGCCCTTGGATCCACATTCATAACAAGTCACCTGAGACTTGTCCTTTGCTGCAAGAGGCAGAACAATGCTTCCAGTTCTTGGGGAAGTGTTGGTGTTGGTGGCAACATTGTTGTTGTTGTTGTTGAACTTAGGTGGTGCACGGTTGAAATTGCTAGGGTTACCGGGGTTGTTGTTGTGATTTCCTCCGGGCCTTGGGTTTCCTCCTCCACGGTTGGGGTAGGTTGGACGGTTCATCGGGGGTCTGTTTGTTCTTGGGGCAAATCCTGGGGATGGATTGGGGCGATACTTTGGGGTATGATGGGTTCCTGGTTGATGCATCATTCTACGCTTGTGATTCTCATTGGCTTGGTTGATCTTGCCTTCCATCTGAATGGCAGAATCCACTAAGGCTTCAATATCAGCAAATGGGATATTGACTAACAATGTTTGCATTTCATCGTGCAAACCATTCAGGAATCTCTCCTTCTTCTTGGCTTCGGTATCTATCTCATCCGGTGCATACCTAGCCAATGACAAAAATTTGTCACGGTACTCAACTACGGTCATCCTTCCCTGCTTCAGTTCTCTGAATTCATCTCTCATCCTCTTGATCAAACCTGGTGGAACATGGGTTCTGCTAAACTTGATTTTGAATTACTCCCAAGTCATCATCTGTCCTCCATTCATGGCGCGAATGCTATTCCACCATGCTCTTGCATCTCCAGCCAGATAGTGGATGGCAAACAAAACTTTCTCGTTGTCTTCCACTCCTGCAACTTCTAAGTTGTTCTCCATTGTTTGCAGCCAATCTTCGGCATCGAGGGGCTCTTCAGACTTAGTGAAAATGGGTGGATTGGTGTTCTGGAAGTTCTTGAGCTTGGATCCATGGTTGTCCTGATTTCCATGGCCTTGATTATTGTTGGCCATCTGAGCGATGTGCTGAAGGGTGGCTAAGTTGTCTTGACGTTCGGCTCTTTCAGCTTCACGGTCATAAACCAACATTTGCAAGATCTGCAACATCAGGTCCGGGGATGAACTTCTTCCTCCGCGAGACATCTGAAGATTAAGGTAGATCATGAGAAAAGAGGGAAATTTCTAAGGTTTAGGGGTTTTGAAAAGTTTTCAAGTTTGACTCAGATTTTTCTAGCAACTTGCTTTTCATTCATTCATTCATAGCACACGATACAAACACACACCACAACAAAGGAAAAATAGATGGTTTTAGGAACCATTCTGTGAAACTACGATACAATGGGACCGGATACAACTCACTAACGCTAGTGCTCAAGTGCTACTACTCCTCGGAGTTGATGTCCTCATCATCATCATCAATGAAGGCGAAGTCATCCTCATCGGTGAAGAAGTCCATGGCTTGATCCTCCAGAAAGTCATCATCATCACTGAGATAGGAGTAGGGGTCTCCACGAAGGTCTTCCCCTGCATTCTCCCTCTCCTCGAGCTGCATATCCCTCTCGTGGATGGTCTCCTCCAAATATGTGATCCTGTGGCGAATACGGGCAATGATGCGCTCCTTCTTGTCGAGTTGACGGCGACGAGACTGGCGATCCTTCACTAGCATGGCGATGGTCTGATTCTTCTGGGCGGCGATGGCGGACTTGTGGTTGGCATAGGAATGGGCATTGTCCAACTCCTTCTGCCGGTCATACATCATGAAGCTGAGGTGGTCCACTTGGTTCTTCAGCTCGGGGTGATATGGTGCCTCCAGTGGCTGTCCCATAGCATCACGCCTTGGGCAGAACTCAAAGCAGGTACCCTTGATCTGGTTGATACTCTGCCCACACATATGGGCAAGAGCTTCATGCATGGCCCTGGCAAGTCCATCGAGCCAGTTGTTCTCTCTGATGGTGAACTGAATTCCCTCTGAGGTGGGGGCTTCAATCTTTCCTTGAAGACTTGCAACAATCAGCCATTGCAATTCTTCTCCTTCCTGATCATTGAGTTGAGCTCTGAAGAACTCGGGATGCGGACGCTCCAGAAGTTCCGAAAGCTGGTCCAAGTCACGCTCAAATATGAGTTCTCCTCCATTCCCCAACTGACAGAACGTGCTATACTTCACGTCAATCTATAAAAATATAGGATGAGTAAGTTAGTAGAGTGATCAAGTGTGTCAAATTTTATGTAAGTTTGCAAGAATTTTTGAGGAACATGAATTTTCATGAAAGAGTCTAAGTGATAAGAATGAGAATAAGTTTTCATAAATACTCACTTCCTTAGTTTTGAAACTAAGTTTTTGATTCAAACGTCCATTCTAAACTAGGGTCTCCTATGGTCAGGATGGCTCTCATACCAACTTGTCAACACCCAGATTTTTAATCCCAGATGCCTGTTATGCCATACATCGCAATCCCAGGACTACCATTTTTGCGAGACATAACAGATTGGATATCACAGTACATCATCCATTACAAACCATACATAAGGTCTTACACAAATAAAAGATCTCATGATCCAGTCTTAATACAAATCAAGCAGCGGAATAACGTAATAGTAACGATAGCATAGACGAAGCTCCATCTTCATGGTCACAGGCAATGCTGACGATGGGAGATGATCCTAGTTGTCATAACCTTCCCGTGGTCCGTCCTCCTGATAGTCCTCTTCATAGTCTGGCCATAGGAATAGCCAGGGACAAATCCATGAGTACTCTTTAAGTACTCGCAAACTAATACTAACAAGTGAATTGGTTTTGAGTAGGAATACTAAGCTCTAGGTTGTTTTGCAAAAATCCAGATTTATCTCTACTGAGTTCAGAAGCAAAGAAAGCTAGTTGAAAGTTTTATAACACCTAAGTGGGAACTTGAATTTCATATCACAACCCTATTTTGGTCAAGTCATGAATCATTTCATAAGTCATTTTGAAAACATATGACGACAGAACAGTATGGCCACTCAAACTGTCCATAACCGCGGACGCGGCTATTTGAATAGTTTGACACTCTGCAGAGGTGGTACACTTTCACCACAATATTCGATACATCCGTTAGGAACAATCCTAAATTCACCATACTCAGTATACGGATAATCAATCCTAACCTTTCAATTACATGCCCTAGTATAGGCACCTCTCCTGTGAGTTTGGTCTCCCAACCATGACCAACTGTCATCTTGGGTACTGCATAGGTGGACAATCTTCACAAGGTAGTCTCAACTGAAACCTTGGCCGCAAGGGAACCCATACTAAGGTATATAAATTTCCAGTCAAGCCCTACCCAAATTTCGGGTATTGTGGTTGTACGGTAAAAATTGGAATGGTGTCGCATCCAGACAACCATCAGTTTTATAAAGGGCTAAGGCTCATGCCTTAACATTTTCATCATCAAAATCATCTGGTGTTCAAGAACACATGTCAAAACATTTCAGTAGAATGACTCATCATTCTAAGGTTTTCATAACCATTTTCACCAAGTATTCCTATCTAAAGTTGATCAAGTTTTATGCTTAGCACTAGCATCTAAAAATTGGGGGTAAATACTAATGAGGGGTGGTAAACAAGTGTATCTTATCTGAGTTTAATCTCATGTCTCAGGATGACATCAAGGTTATCTAACTTATGCCAAGTTTTATGCTTTTTATGCTACCTTTAAATAATCTTTCTAAAATCTACAAGTCACTAAGTAAACCAAACTAAAGAGCTTTGATAAAGAAATAAAATAACTAAGCTTGCAAATAAAACTAGGATTTGGTAAAATCAAAGGGGTATAATCACATATGCTTAAGGCATCTAGTTTGCATAGTTATCATGCAAGTTTTTGCTTGCTCAGTTAATAGCTTGCCTTGTATAGAGCAATGGTTGAAGTTCTCCTCGGCTTATTCCTCGTAGTATTCTCCTTCCTCCTCGTATCCTTGGTCGGTACTAGCGTCTATAAATAAATACGAGGTATACAATCACCAAATAATACTTAACTACTTTTATTTATCACACCAATATTTTCTCTAGATGATCTAGGATCATCACAAACATCACAAAGATTAAGGCAATAGTTTTATTATTTTTGTTTAGAAAAGTAATTTCTACTCATTGAAAAACTACTTAAGTTTTAATATTCTCCAACTAAAACATGGGATCATGTTGACACATGTCATCACCACATATTTCAGTACTTGGGAATGTGATTTAAAGTGGTGTCACAATTTAATAAGGTTTAACCTTTTTATTTTAATTAAATAAAGTGACTAGAAATGCCTATGGGAATTCTTTTATTGCTTGTCCAATATTTCTACAAGTAAACCTAGATGTTTTTATATATTCAGAAATTTCTAGTAAAATGTGATTTTTGAGAGTTGGAATCAACTCAAAAGCTTATGCCTTGTTATTTTTACTATAGGTGATCTACAATTCCCAATGAATTGAATCAAATGGGCTTGGATTAAGAATTCCAGTACCTTTCTAACAAAATTGGTTTCATGCAATTTGGTTTAGTGAATCGACCTGGGTTTGATTTTTGAATCTAGGTACAGAACTAGGTTTGAAACTAAATTGGAAAATATAAATTCAAACTAACTGGGTTGCGCGGGATGTTAACTGGGCCGGCCCACGGTTCACAGCGCACACACGAGGGAGTTTAAGTGGATGACCCCACCAATCAGCGAGACAGGGGGTGCGAAGCGGTATAGGGTGATCTAGACCGCACGATCAAACTCTAATCCAACGACTGTGACCTATCGTCTCCGTTGGGCATCGCCAGCGAGACAGAACCCTCGTGCGGCCAGTGGGGGTCGACGGGGGCTCATCGGGGCTCAGGCGAGGGTTGGCGACGGGGGAGAATGACAAAGTCGACGATGGCGAACCTCCTGGTACCAGCGGCTTCTCCTCGGGTGGATCCAATCGCTGGCTCCTCTTCTCCTCCTCCTCCATGGCAGACTCCGGCAAAATTCCGGCGACCTGCTGCTCGCCATGCTCCGGGGATGAGGTGGGGTGGTTCTTAGAGAGAGGGAAGTGAGATGGTGTGCTGAGTTCGAACGGGGGTGGCCTCTTGAAAGAGCATCTCGGACCCCATGTGTGGTTTTGGTAATTAATGATAATCTCTATGGACTAATGCTTGTATCAAGTTGTACTTATAGGAATTGTCCATAGGAAATGCTTGAACCATATGTTGGATTCACGGTTGGAGAAGAAGATCAAGTGTTGACCAAGGTGTTCAAGGAGTGATCCAAAGATTGGTCATGTGAGGGTTGAGCCTACAACAAGTGTGTCTTGAAGAATATATGGAGTGATACCTCTTGTGTACCTTCAAGACACCAACATAATAAAGAAAGACGAAATGAAGGAGAAGAATAAAGAAAAGAAGATTAAGGGTGTCTTGAAGAAAAAGATAGAGTTCCTCATGTGTATCTTCAAGACATCATCCAAATGGAGTTAGAAGAAATGTCGTGCAAGCTAAAGATGTTCCATATCTAGAAGATCTCATGCTTGAAGCTTGCCATCCTCAGTGATCATGGATCGATGAAGACAAGGTCAAATTAAAGGTTTCCCCATGTTGTATGGGAAGCAACTTGCAAGTCTTCATCAAGCGAGTGCATGCAAGAGCAATCAAGAAAGGTGTTCCATCTTGAGAAGGACAAGATCGTCTACATCAAGATCAAGTGGAATATGCGCAAGGAAAAGGTATGATCTTGATAGATTTTCTTTCTTACCGGTCTCGTGGTGTTAGTTGGGGAGACCGGTTTATAGGATAGATAACCGTACTATCAAGAGGGGCTCTCAAGTGAGTAACTCGATCATATCTTTCGAAGAGAGCTCAAACCTTTGCATACTTAGCATCATTCTTTCTTGGTTGTTATTTGGATCTGGTCCATGTGAGGTTCTAGAGCTTGTGGTAATATTCATAAAAAGCTCTAGTGCATCAAAAACAGATTTCGCTTTTATATCTTATTGTGTTTTTGATATTGGAGATTTTACCGGTTTGTCTTTTAGAGATAGGTAAAACCTTCCATTATTTGGTTCTTACTCATGTGAGGATTTAGATCTTGTTTTAATCTCCATGACAAGATCTAGTTCATCGAAAACAGATTTCATATGCATTCTCTACTATGTTTTCGATGTTGGAGGTTTTACCGGTTTGTCTTTTTGAGAGAGGTTAAACCTTTTTTCATTTGGTTCTATCCTCCCTTTCTGTAATATGATGTTTTTCTGTATTATCTTCTAGAGCTTATTGTCCTCTTTAAAATGAGCCCAAGATCATCAAAATCGGAGTCCAGATGCAAAAGTTATGGTTGTTTTCGTATTGGTCTTTCTGCCAGTTTTTTAAGACCGGAGACTCCGGACTAAATCTCCGGTCTATCTCCGGACCACGTCTAGTACGTCCTCCAAATTGTCCCCGTTTGGCCTGGGTGTTGGAGATATGCCCTAGAGGCAATAATAAATGTAGTTATTATTATATCTTTGTGTTTATGATAAATGTTTACATTCATGCTATAATAGTATTAACAAGGAAACATTAATACTTGTGTGATTTGTAAACTAAAATAGAGTCCCTAGTAAAGCCTCTTTATAATACTAGCTTGTTGTTTAATAAATTATTGTGGTTTCCCTATCATGAACATTGAGATGTTATTAACAACAAGATCATATCGTTAGGAGAATGATATGGTGGACATACTCCTATAGATAAGCGTAGCATAAAGATCAAGTCATTTTAATAGTTCAATTGCTATATGCTTTCTGATACATAGTAACCTAATTCCTTCGACCATGAGATCATGCATATCACCTTCACCGGAAGGATGCTTTGATGACATCAAACACCACACCGTAACTGGGTGGCTATAAAGGTGGCATTGAGTGTTCAGAAAGTATTGGTTGAGACACATGGATCAAGAGTGGGATTTGTCCATCCATATGACGGATAGATATACTCTGGGCCCTCTCGGTGGAATGTCATCCAATTATCTTGCAAGTTGGGGACTGGATCACAACGGATCACATATCACGGGAACGAGAAAAGAGTACTTATCAGTAACAAGGTTGAACTAGGTATGCAGAGATACCGACGATCATAACCTCGGATAAGTAAACTATCGTGAGACAAAGGGAAATTGGTATCGTATGTAAGTGGTTCATTCGATCGCAAAGTAATCATAGAAATATGTGGGAGCCATATGAATTTCCAGATTCCTCTATTGGTTATTGTTCGGAGAAGTGTCTCGATCATGTCCGCATAATTCACGAACCGTAGGGAGACACACTTAAGGATTCGACGTTGTTTGAGTAGTTATGGAATGATGAGTAAGAGACCGAATGTTGTTCGGAGTCTCGGATGGGATCCGGGATATCACGAGGAGATCCGGAATGGTCCGGAGAATAAGATTCATATAAGGAAAGTCCTGTTTCGGGGTTGGAGAATGGTTCCGGTGTTTTCATCGGGAATGTTCTAGAAGGTTCCGGAATGTCCGGCACTCCGGAGGGGAAGGGTACATGAGTGTGTCATATCAAGTTGGAATGATTGCATCATGTACTAGGTGTCATCGCTGAACAAAATAAAGGGTTTAATCAAATCCTAGTTTGAAAAGTCAAACGCCAATTTGAAAAGTCAAACGGCTATTTTGGGAAGTGGAGGGGAAGGTGGAAACCGAGTTTGGGAGGAGTTCCTCCCCTCCACCGCCGGCCCCCTTGGGAAACCGAGTTGGGGAGGGACTCCCCTCCCCTGGCGCGCCCCCTCCACCTATATAAGGAGGGGCAGGGCTGCCCCTCCTAGCACCCAACACCTCCACCCAAAACCCTAGCTCCAAGCCGCCGCCGCCCTCCATAGCCGCCGCCGGCCCTAGGGCAAACCGCCGCCGCTGCCTAGCTAACCCTAGTCGCCGGCCAAGCCTCCTCCTTGGTGAGTCTAAACCCTAGATCGCCGAGGAGCTCTCTCATAGTCCACCATACTCGATGTGGCTTAAGGCGAAGCCCTGCGAGATCTCCCCTCTACTTCCGGTACCACGCCGTTGTGCTGCCGGAATCACGAGGAGAGTGCTACAACCTCCGCTGCCTGCTGGAACAAGGGAGAGGAAGGTCTTCGTCGAGTACCGAACGTGTGACCGACTGCGGGAGCGCTGCCAGAACGCAGCGCCGGAAGGATCGTCTACGCGATCTTGAGATCGGGAAGAGTACGACTACATCACCCACGAGAATCCGCTCTCGTTAAACACTTTGGAATCTTCGAGGGTGAGTTATTCCATCGACTCGTTGCTACAATCTAGTAGATAGATCTTGGCTTGTTTGTTTGTATGCGGTAGAATTTTTTTGTTTTCCATGCTACGAAACCCTACAGTGGTATCAGAGCCGTGTCTATATGTAGATCTGTTGCACGAGTAGAACACAATGGTCATTGTGGGCGTTGATGCTTTTATTGTCGATTGCTTCTTGTGTACTTTGCATCTTGTGGGATGGTGTGATGAAGCGGCCCGGGCTAACCTTACATGACATCGTTCATGAGACTTGCTCCACGCTTGACATGCAACTTGTATTGCATAAGTGGCTTTGCGGGTGCCTGTTTCTCCCAACATAGTTAAGATTCAATTTACAACGGGTGATTAACAATGCTAGTATCAATGTTGTGGTTCTTGTTCATAAGTTAGAACGACACTTATTGAAAGCCCCAAACCACGTAAAACATGCAAAGAAAGTAGAGGCGTCTAACTTTGTTTTGCAGGGGTGTGCTGTGATGTGATATGGCCATGATTATGATTATATTTGATGTATGCAATGTTCCTTATTGTAAGTTGGCAACCGGTAGGAGCCATATGGTTGTCTTTAATTTATGTTAAGACCCGCGTGTCTATTCAAAGTAGTTGTAATAGTTGAAGCTGGTGGACGACAACCATGAAGCGGCGTCATTAACCTTGGTGCAATGCCGGTGATGATGGAGATCATGTTCGTGCTTGAAGATGGAGATCGGAAGCACAAAGAAGAAAGGCCATATCATATCACATATTATGAATTGCATGTGATGTTAATCCTTTATGCATCTTGTATTGCTTAGTTAACGACGGTAGCATTATAAGATGATCCCTCATGCACATGAATTTCAAGTCCTAAAGTGTTCACCCTTAGTAAGCACCGTTGCTAAAGCTTGTTGTTTCGACACACCACGTGATGATCGGGTGTGTTAGATTCCGCAAGTGTATACAACGTGAGCAAGCCAGATTTGCTCATGCGGAAGCTAAGGTTTGATATTGACGAGCCTAGCATGTACAGACATGGTCTCGGAACACAGATCACCGAAAGGTAAAGCATGAGTCATATAGTAGATATGATGAACATGTCGATTGTTTGCCATTGAAGCTACATCAACTCTCGTGATGATCGGTTTTGATGTGGTGGATTTGGTTCGTGTGATCACTAAAACAATGTGAGGGATGTTGTTTTGAGTGGGAGTTCACCTAGATTAATTTAACTATTAATTAGAACTCAATTTGTCATAAACTTAGTCTAAAACTATTGCAAATATGTTGTAGATCAATGGCGGCCCCTACCATCAATTTTAATGCGTTCCTAGAGAAAGAAAAGTTGAAAAACAATGGAAGCAACTTCGCAGATTGGTTCCGCAATTTGAGGATTGTCCTCACAGCTGGTAATTTGACCTATGTGCTGGATGCACCGCTAGGTGAACCACCTGCAGCTACGGCTACCGATGGAGTAAAGAATGTTTACCTCACTCGGAATACTCAGTACTCCACAGTTCAGTGTGCTATCTTGTATGGTTTAGAATCGGAGCTTCAAAAAAGGCTTGAGAATTCAGATCCACATGATATTGTCCGTGATCTCAAATTGATCTTTGAGACTCACGCGGCGATTGAGAGCTATGAGGCTTCTGAAAAGTTCTTTAACTGCAAGATGGAAGAGGGCAGCTCCGTCAGTGAGCATGTGCTTAAGATGTCTGGGCACGCAAACAAACTTCAAAGCTTGGGTATAGTGATTCCTAATGCTTTGGGGATTTACTGTGTCCTCCAATCACTACCACCAATTTACAAGAACTTTGTGATGAACTACAACATGCAAAACATGAACAAGACGTTGCCAGAACTCTTCGCAATGTTGAAATCTGTAGAAGTGGAGATCAAGAAAGAGCACCAAGTGTTGTTGGTCAATAAGACCACCAAATTCAAGAAAGGCAAGTCTAAGCAAAAGGGACACTTCAAGAAGGGTGGTAAGAAAGTTACCGCACCGACGAAGAAGACCAAGGCTGGACCTAAGCCTGATACTGAGTGCTTTTACTGCAAGGGAGAAGGTCACTGGAAGCGGAATTGCCCAAAGTACTTGGCGGATTTGAAGAACGGCAACATCAAGAAGAAAGGTATATCCGATATACATGTTATTGATGTGTATCTCACTAGTACTCGTAGTAGTGCCTGGGTATTTGATACTAGTTCGATTGCTCATATTTGTAACTCGAAACAGGTGCTGCAGAATAAACGGAAGCTAGCGAAGAACGAGGTGACGATGCGCGTTGGAAACGGATCAAAGGTTGATGTGATCGCGGTCGGCACGCTACCCCTTCATCTACCATCGGGATTAGTTTTATACTTAAATAATTGTTATTTGGTGCCTGCGTTAAGCATGAACATTATATCGGGATCTTGTTTATTGCGAGACGGTTACTTGTTTAAGTCCGAGAATAATGGTTGTTCGATTTATATGAGTAATATGTTTTATGCACATGCACCTTTGATAGATGGTCTATTCTTATTGAATCTCCATAGTGCAAATACACATATTAATAACATTGAGGCTAAACGTTTGAAATCGAGCGACAACTCGACCTATATGTGGCACTGTCGTCTTGGTCACATTGGAGTGAAGCGTATGAAGAAACTCCATTCCGATGGGCTTCTTGAATCACTTGATTTCGAATCACTTGAGAGATGCGAAGCATGTCTGATGGGAAAAATGACTAAGACTCCATTTTCTGGTATGATGGAGCGAGCTACGGACTTATTGGAAATCATACATACCGATGTGTGTGGTCCAATGAGTGTAGCATCGCGCGGTGGTTATCGTTATGTTCTTACCTTCACGGATGACTTGAGTAGATATGGGTATATCTATTTCTTGAAACATAAGTCCGAAACTTTCGAGAAGTTTAAGGAATTTCAAAGTGAGGTAGAGAATCAGCGTATTAAGAAGATTAAATTTCTATGTTCTGATCGTGGAGGTGAATATCTAAGTTACGAGTTTGGCGAGCATTTGAAGAAATGCGGAATACTTTCACAATTGACACCGTCGGGAACACCACAGCGTAATGGTGTGTCCGAACGTCGTAATCGAACTCTCTTAGATATGGTTCGTTCTATGATGTCACTTACAGATTTACCGCTATCATTTTGGGGTTATGCATTAGAAACAGTCGCATTCACTTTAAATAGGGCACCATCTAAATCCGTTGAAACGACAACGTATGAATTATGGTTTGGGAAGAAACCAAAATTGTCGTTCCTTAAAGTTTGGGGTTGCGAAGCCTATGTAAAGAAGTTACAGCCGGACAAGCTTGACCCCAAAGCGGAAAAATGCGTCTTCATAGGATACCCGAAGGAAACTATCGGGTATACCTTCTATCATAGATCCGAGGGCAAAATCTTTGTTGCCAAGAATGGATCCTTTCTAGAGAAGGAATTTCTCTCAAAAGAAGTGACTGGAAGGAAAGTAGAACTCGACGAGGTTGTCGAACCTTCTCTTGAACTTGCGAGTAGCGCAACACCGGAAGAAGTTCCTGTGGTGCCTGCACCAATGAGAGAGGAAGCTAATGATGACGAACATGAAACTTCGGTTGTAGTTGCTACAGAGCCTCGTAGGTCAACGAGAACTCGTACCACTCCTGATTGGTATGATCCCGTTATGAGTGTCATGTTGGTGGACAACACCGATGACCCTGCGACGTATGAGGAAGCGATGATCAGCCCAGATTCCAATAAATGGCAAGAAGCCATGAAATTCGAGATTGGATCCATGTACGAAAACCAAGTATGGACTTTGGTGGACTTACCGGATGGCCAGAAGGCTGTCGAGAACAAATGGATTTTCAAGAAGAAAACAGATGCTGATGGTAATGTTACTGTCTATAAAGCTCGACTTGTCGCAAAAGGGTTTTGACAAATTCAAGGAGTTGACTACGATGAGACTTTCTCACCGGTAGCGAAGCTAAAGTCTGTGAGGATTATGTTAGCAATCGCTGCATATTATGATTATGAGATATGGCAGATGGATGTCAAAACAGCATTCCTCAATGGAGATATTGATGAAGAGTTGTATATGATGGAGCCCAAAGGTTTTGTCGATCCTAAAGATGCTAACAAGGTGTGCAAACTTCAAAGGTCCATTTATGGATTGAAGCAAGCATCCCGAAGTTGGAATCAACATTTTGATAAGGTAATCAAAAGTTTTGGTTTTATACAAACTTATGGAGAAGCTTGTATTTACAAGAAAGTGAGTGGGAGCTTTGTAGCATTCTTAATACTATATGTAGATGACATATTGTTGATTGGGAATGATGTAGACCTTCTTAATAGTGTCAAGGAATATTTGAATAATAGTTTTTCAATGAAAGATCTTGGCGAAGCAGCTTACATATTAGGCATAAAGATTTATAGAGATAGATCGAGACGCCTAATATCATTGTCACAAAGTACATATTTGGACAAAGTTCTAAAGAGGTTTGGAATGGAAGATATCAAGAAAGGGTTTTTGCCCATGTTGCCCAATACGATGTTGAGTAAAACTCAAAGTCCGACAACGGCAGAAGATAGAGAAAGGATGAGTAAGACTCCCTATGCCTCAGCCATAGGATCTCTAATGTATGCCATGCTATGTACTAGACCCGACATTGCATATGCTGTTAGTTTAACTAGCAGATATCAAAGTGATCTAGGAGTGGATCATTGGACAGCGGTCAAAAACATCCTTAAGTACTTGAGAAGAACTAAGGATATGGTTCTTTCTTATGGAGGTGATGAATAGCTCGTTGTTAATGGTTACACCGATGCTAGTTGGAACACCGATCCAGATGATTCTAAATCACAATCTGGATACGTATTTACTTTGAATGGTGCAGCAGTTAGCTGGAGGAGTGCAAAGCAAAGCGTTGTGGCGAGATCTTCAACTGAATCGGAATACATGGCTGCTTTTCTGGCTCGGTTATTCCATCTAGCCGAGCCATTCATTCCTTTTTATGAAAGAAAGATAAGGGACAGAATAAAGAAAAAAAAATTAAAGAAACAAACATATTCAATAAGCAAAAGGAGAGAGAGGGATTCGAACCCTCGATAGTTCCTAGAACTATACCGGTTTTCAAGACCGGAGCTATCAACCACTCAGCCATCTCTCCACAACCTAATCCCTATGTTGGGTGTGGTTCCAAGTGCGCTGGACCCAATGTCTATCTACTATGATAACATGGGCGCCATAGCCAATGCGCAGGAACCAAGGTCACACAAGAAGCTGAAGCACATCAAGCTACGTTTTCACGCTATTCGAGAACATGTCCAAGATGGGGACATAAAGATTTGCAAAGTACACACGGATCTAAATGTGGCGGATCCGTTGACTAAACCTCTCCCAAGGGCAAAACATGACCACCACCAAACCGCCATGGGTGTTCGGTATATTACCATGTAATCTAGATTAGTTGACTCTAGTGCAAGTGGGAGACTGTTGGACATATGCCCTAGAGGCAATAATAAAAGTGTCTATTATTATATCTTTGTGTTTATGATAAATATTTACATTCATGCTATAATAGTATTAACCGGAAACATTAATACTTGTGTGATTTGTAAACTAAATTAGTGTCTCTCGTAAAAGCCTCTTTGTAATACTAGCTTGTTGGTTGATAGATGATGGTGGTTTCCCAATCATGAACATTGAGAGGATATTAACAACAAGATCATATCATTAGGAGAATGGTGTGATGGACATACTCCTATAGATAAGCGTAGCATAAAGATCAAGTCATTTTAATAGTTCAATTGCTATATGCTTTCTGATACATAGATGACTCTAGTGCAAGTGGGAGACTATTGGAGATATGCCCTAGAGGCAATAATAAATGTAGTTATTATTATATCTTTGTGTTTATGATAAATGTTTACATTCATGCTATAATAGTATTAACAAGGAAACATGAATACTTGTGTAATTTGTAAACTAAAATAGAGTCCCTAGTAAAGCCTCTTTATAATACTAGCTTGTTGGTTAATAAATGATTGTGGTTTCCCTATCATGAACATTGATATGTTATTAACAACAAGATCATATCGTTAGGAGAATGATATGGTGGACATACTCCTATAGATAAGCATAGCATAAAGATCAAGTCATTTTAATAGTTCAATTGCTATATGCTTTCTGATACATAGTAACCTAATTCCTTCGACCATGAGATCATGCATATCACCTTCACCGGAAGGATGCTTTGATGACATCAAACACCACACCGTAACTGGGTGGCTATAAAGGTGGCATTGAGTGTTCAGAAAGTATTGGTTGAGACACATGGATCAAGAGTGGGATTTGTCCATCCATATGACGGATAGATATACTCTGGGCCCTCTCGGTGGAATGTCATCCAATTAGCTTGCAAGCATGTGACTGGCTCACAAGGGATCACATATCACGGGAACGAGAAAAGAGTACTTATCAGTAACGAGGTTGAACTAGGTATGCAGAGATACCGACGATCATAACCTCGGATAAGTAAACTATCGTGAGACAAAGGGAAATTGGTATCGTATGTAAGTGGTTCATTCGATCGCAAAGTAATCGTAGAAATATGTGGGAGCCATATGAATTTCCAGATTCCTCTATTGGTTATTGTTCGGAGAAGTGTCTCGATCATGTCCGCATAATTCACGAACCGTAGGGAGACACACTTAAGGATTTGACGTTGTTTGAGTAGTTATGGAATGATGAGTAAGAGACCGAATGTTGTTCGGAGTCTCGGATGGGATCCGAGATATCACGAGGAGATCCGGAATGATCCGGAGAATAAGATTCATATAAGGAAAGTCCTGTTTCGGGGTTGGAGAATGGTTCCGGTGTTTTCATCGTGAATGTTCTAGAAGGTTCCGGAATGTCCGACACTCCGGAGGGGAAGGGTACATGAGTGTGTCATATCAAGTTGGAATGATTGCATCATGTACTAGGTGTCATCGCTGAACAAAATAAAGGGTTTAATCAAATCCTAGTTTGAAAAGTCAAACGCCAATTTGAAAAGTCAAACGGCTATTTTGGGAAGTGGAGGGGAAGGTGGAAACCGAGTTTGGGAGGAGTTCCTCCCCTCCACCGCCGGCCCCCTTGGGAAACCGAGTTGGGGAGGGACTCCCCTCCCCTGGCGCGCCCCCTCCACCTATATAAGGAGGGGCAGGGCTGCCCCTCCTAGCACCCAACACCTCCACCCAAAACCCTAGCTCCAAGCCGCCGCCGGCCCTAGGGCAAACCGCCGCCGCTGCCTAGCTAACCCTAGTCGCCGGCCAAGCCTCCTCCTTGGTGAGTCTAAACCCTAGATCGCCGAGGAGCTCTCTCATAGTCCACCATACTCGCTCCGGCTTAAGGCGAAGCCCTGCGAGATCTCCCCTCTACTTCCGGTACCACGCCGTTGTGCTGCCGGAATCACGAGGAGAGTGCTACAACCTCCACAGCCTGCTAGAACAAGGGAGAGGAAGGTCTTCGTCGAGTACCGAACGTGTGACTGACTGCGGGAGCACTGCCAGAACGCAGCGCCAGAAGGATCGTCTACACGATCTTGAGATCGGGAAGAGTACGACTACATCACCCACGAGAATCCGCTCTCATTAAACACTTTGGAATCTTTGAGGGTGAGTTATTCCATCGACTCGTTGCTACAATCTAGTAGATAGATCTTGGCTTGTTTGTTTGTATGCGGTAGAAATTTTTTGTTTTCCATGCTACGAAACCCTACACTGGGTACACCGGAGACTCCGGACCGGGCGATTCCTGGGCCTAACGGTTGGATTTGTAGGGACCTATTTAAGGGGCCCTTCTTCCCCAATGGTTCCCTATCTCTCTTGCAAGTTTTCCCCCACCATTGTTGACCTTTTGAATCTTGTTATCTCTCAATCCCTCCAATGATTCTTGCATCTTCTTGAGGGAAAAGAGAGAGGGGATCTAGATCTACAACTCCACCAATCAATCTCTCATCTAAGTGAGGGGAATATCTTGGGATCTAGATCTTGGAGTCTTTTGTGGATTTCCTCCATTGTTCTTCCTCTCTTATTCCCCCACAAGCTTTTGTAGCTTTGGTGGAATTTGGGATAGAAGGATTTGAGCACTTCTTGTGTTCTTCCTCTGTGGTTCCATTGAGGATTCGTTTGAGTGAAAGGTGAGAAGCTTTTTACTCTTGGGTTCTTGGAACCCTAGACGGTTTGGTGGTTTTGCAGGTTCTTGGATTACTTGGGGCTTCCAATTAAGTCCTGAAGCATTCCCCAAGCTTGTTTGTTGGGAGCCTCCAATTGAGTTGTGGAGAAGTGCCCCAACCTTGTGAGAGGTTCCGGATTGGCACCGACAAGTGCACCGATAGTGGAAGCATGGATTGATCCCGTTGGGGTGAGATTCATAGGAGAATAAGGGAGTCCTGTTGTGGCACTGGTGGTTTGATACCACCCCTCTCCAAACGAGACGTACTCCATGTTGGGAGGAACTCGGTAAAATATCGACGTCCCCACGTGCCTCGGTTATATCTATACCTGTAACATCCCAGAATTAGCACCTTGAAATAGACATGACACATGTTTGTGCATTGCATTCATGCATTAGAAAATCTGGAGAATTTTTGCGCAAAACTAAAGAAGCTATAGAGGGATCGAGATATCTCTTGTTCTGATGGAAACATTAGGACATGTGCGATAGATTTTGACATGACCTCTATTGTACTTTTGTGTTTTAGGGGAAGATAATTCAAATTTTAGTATTTAATTGATAGATCTGAATACTATAAGAATTTGAAATAGAGTAATAATTCGAAATTAAATTGTAATAAGAAACAAGAGGTGAGCTCTTATTTCTAAAAATATACACTAATGATAAATCTCAATTAATAAAACACAAAATTGAAAGAAATGAATTATAATAATAAATAAGAATGTTATTCTTATTTATAAGTAAGATATAAATATTTATTTGGTTCCAAGAAAAATGGAACAATTTATTATATAATACAATGTTACATTGTTGCTACAATAAAAGAATCAAAGTATATTTCTATAAAACAAATAAATATAAAAAGGAATTACATAAATGAAATAACTAAAAGACTTCTTTATTGTGAGCAGATACATATATTACAAAGTCTTACATTTATTCAAATAGAAAGGAATATGGCAATATGAATAATACTTAAGGAATAGACATAGACCTTATGTCTAAAAAGTATAAACATACATATGACAGTGCTGTAAAGAATTGATTCATATTTTTAATCAAGATATAAATTACAAGATATAATATTACAAAGAGAAAGAAAATTTAACTTTATTATTGTACCATATTACACTGACTATTCCAATATTCAAAGTAAAAAAACATTACAAGAATAATAGATAGAATCCTAAACTAAATCTTCATGTCCTGAGGATTTCCTTCTTGATCTTGTATATCTGCAAAGCAATTTAAAGAAACACAAAACAAAAGTAAAATAATAAGGGGGTTAGAGTGAATATTGAGCTCTCAGAATGAACAGTGTAATGCACTGTAATCATTTCATCACTGAGCTAATCTTAAGAGGGGCAAGTTTCACCAAATCATTGTATATGTCCTTAATCAGATAAGTTGCCTCAACACAGCATCATTGGCTAGGGGCAAATTTCACCAGAGAGAAGGGTAGAATAGTAACATTAAATTCACAGGAATCCTTTGATCTGATCCATTTGAGTGAGGCATGCACAGAGGCAGCTCACTCATCTGCATGCACCAGTGTGCTATCAAGCCAACAGAGATGCAATCAAGGTAGAAAAGGAAGCCACGACTACACAGGGGTTTTTCCCTGTACACACATCTTATCTCTCTTTTCTCAGAGCATCATAAGATATCACTGGTCATCACCAGATTCACGACAAATCCATCCCACCAATTTACACAAATCAGCCAACAGATCAACCTGGTAACCTGAGCAAGCTCAAGCAGCACAAGGAGAAGCATGGCAGGTGTGCAACAAGGAGGACAGTAGCAGATCAACACCACAAGGAGGAGAAGGAAATTGTTTCCAGAAGCTTACCAGCAATAAAAAAAATGGAACCTGATCAAGATCCACCACAAGAATCACTACAAGCACATATTCCCCAAGCCACTGTTCTACTTAACACCAGTAGGTTGGTTTCTTAGATCATTATAGCATTTGTTCTTATCTTTTTATTTCTGAGCATGGAGTTGTGTGGGAGAAAGAGCTCTCAGACTGGGTAGTAGTGCTACTCCAAAATCATCCTAGAGCTAACAAAAGGGCAACAAGAGTATCTGTTCATGTGCAATAAAAGTAATGCCTCAGTTCATACATCATTGGCTTACTTAAGTAAATCCATCATTTGGTTATAGAAAGGATTCCTGCTGGCAACTAAAACTTGAGATAGTTAGCTACAACACCAGATCTGGCTAGTCAATGTTTATAAAATAATTGTGTATCCTTAATTGAGGTGTCACAACTTTAACACCATCAACAACCATATGGTAATTGTGTAACCAAATTCAAGTAAAAGCTACCTAGCAACAAATCCAATCCATACCATCAGTTTTTATAACTATGAAGCATTTCAACATGTACTGTCCTGTGGAAAGTATCCACATAGTATCACATTTCCACTTAAAAATGAAAATCAATTTAATTCATATCATTTTCCTAGAAGCCACAGTTAGGAATCATGTAGTCAATTACTGTCATGTTGACAGCATACATACATAACCACCCAATCTCACTTGCAAATGAATTCAAATCATTTTCCTAGCTAATGGGCCAGGAATCATTTAGTATACTGCTATTATCACTAGCAGAGGAGTGCATATCCTAGCACACTCAGAGCTGGTTGTCATATATCATCCACCATCCAACTATTAAGCATCACAGTAAGCTGCCAAGGTCACTACTGTGCACACTCTAGGGTGGAGGCACCACAGTAGTAACTCCTAAAGAAAGGACAGCCAAAAATCACAATCTTCATTTCATAGGATCATCCAGAATTCAAAAGCTACCCTCTCATATAAGTTTAGAAGAATTCAAATCATCTTCCTAGTCACATCAACTAGGAATCATTCATTAAACTAATCACACCTGCAAGCCATCCCAAGTAAAGCAAGCCACTAGACTGAACCACAACCAATAAATAGATATCCCATAAGCTAGTAATTTTACTGAAGCTCATTAATCATGGACAAGATCAAAGACCATGTATAAGGGACAATACCAGAATTCACTAATCCTAACTCAATTGAACCACAGGTCCCAAGTAATTTCATCAAGCAGATGAACCATAGAACATGGGATTAGCCCCAATTAAGGATTGTCCAAGTAGCAATAAGGAATTGAAAGGGAGAGACGGAACAAGGGGGAGGCGAATCAGACTTACCCGAGGTCCTCTCTTAAACTCGAGAAGAGGAAGCAGACCAACAACGACACCAAGCATGGCGGCACGGAGAGCACCAACAATGCTTAATCCACACCAAGCCACGTTAGCATCATCACCAAAACAGAGGTGATGGCGTCAGACGGTCACCCCACCACTAGATCAACCACACAGCCACGATGGATCACGGGACAAAGAAAGGCCGAAACATTCGAACCCTGGCCGCTAGTCCAGTGCTCAACGCGGCTAGGAAAGATAACGGATTTCAAATCGAATTGGACACCGCGGATGAGCAACCTAAATCACCTCGAAGGCCAGTAGGGCAACGACGGGGATGATCAGATCTCGTCGGAATCAGGGAAAAACTAAGCGGTGTCATAGCATGGCTGGGGGGGCGTCGAATGGGAAAAGGAGAAGAAGCTCGAGGAGAGGAGTGGAACCAAATGGGTCGGCCTGTTCGGCTTGAACCCAACCCGGTTGGGTCTACCAGACCAACTAGGTCCATTGGACTAAATATTTGGCTAGGCTGGCCCAAAATCTTGGCCCACCAAATAAAAGAAAAATAAAAATAAAAATAAATATTAAAGCTACTAAAATCCTAAGTAAATTTTCATAAAATATGGAAGAATCCTAAAAAATGAATAAAAATCATTTTTGTGTATAAAAATAAATCTACTATTTTTATAAAAAATACTATCTTAACTCTTTTATAAATACAATTTGAAGTAAATATTTAAATACATTTAATCCTTTATGGAATTTTATAAATATAAGATTAATACTTGAAATTATATAAAAAATCATTTTTAAGATCTTGAATAAATATATTACACTAGAAAAATATTAAAAATACTATCAGAAAGGTTTTTAATATTTTAAGTAATAAATCCTTGTTTATTACCTATTTTGAAAATTCATATTTTAATATTGGTATATGTTAAAAATATAAATAAAATACCAAAAATCTTAGAAAAATAAGAACTATAATTTAAAACTATAATCATGCATTATTATCTCACTTACTTAAATATTTATTGTTATTTAAGAATTTATAAAGTAGTAAATATTATAAAAATCATATCTTATTATTTATAAATCACAAAAATAAATGTAATATACCAAAATGATCACAAAAATAATACCTACATGTTAAAAATATAATATTACACTTTTTTGGTAAATAATTTTTTTTAACCCTTTTTATAACCTGAATTTAAACATATTTCCTGAGTTGTTAATTCATATAAGGGTAAATAAAATTTGTTAATATTTCTAAAATTAACCAATTGAGTCTCATAAATAGTATTAGACTTAAATACTAATAATATGAAGTCAAAATGGTTCAACACATTTTAAATGCAATTTATTGAATTATCATTCAACCATAAGAGTAGATTATTTTCTAAAAAGATTCTTGTCCAACATAAAATCTTCAAGAATAAATTGTGATTAAATAAAATCTTTTCCATTACTCCAAACACAAGTTTATAAACAAATCAAAACACTATAGTGAGTCCATAAATAGTTAAGTAATGTTACTTCCTTGATTACAAATCATAACCACACCCTTATAAAAAGATTAATAATTCTATTCCATTATACAATTAAGAAACCACTACTCCAATAGAAGTAATGCCATTCTTAAGTAACTTTAAAGAATAATAGAAAGTAAACAAGATACAAATATTATAAGCATTACACCTGAAGCCCATCTATATTTTTAAAAGTTAACTTTAGTCTCAAGGCTTATAAACATTATGTCTAATAAACCACTTATGTTTTTATAGTTAACTTTGGTCTATTCCAATTAAGACATAAAGCATCTCAAGTCCAAACTAATCAATCACACACCAAAAGACATTGAACATATCCTATTAACAATAAAGATTGTTTAAACCTTAGAAAAGAAATCTTTTCTTCAAATGTTATTCTTTTTGCCACTTCAAACAACAACTCTTATATAAGCAATATTGAGTAGCATTTCACATTTGTGTGTGTCTCATTGTTTTATGATATTGTAATTACATGTTGTTTCACACACACTCACAAGCCTTAATAAGAAGCACAAGTATGAAACTTATCTAAAAGGGACAACACATTCTAAAGTAACCATTTCCAGTATCCAAACCCTAGAACAACGTTAACCCCAGGATTCGAGTTTACGAAATTGCATTACATTACTTATGCATAATAGCATCTTGCTTATTTAAACATTGGTCCTTACCGGACCAATGATGCTGATTTCAGATATTGGATCTTATATTGTCTTGAAGACCGTGAGTGCATAATCTTGCAATCACAAAAGGCAAGTTCACACTTGCTCATGTCCTTTGATTATTTTCTGTAAAGTATTTTACAAATCCAGTATTGTCATCACCTGCATTTGAAAAAGGACAGAAAACACTATTTTCATAATAATGTGATTATAGGTTATTTACCATGAGGTAATAACGTACTATAAGAGTTCCGGTGGTAAAGGAACATATTACCTAGGACCTAACAACCAATATCGCCAGTGATTATTGCGCCGTATATTACGCGTTGACCATGAGATTTGGAATGGGGCGGAGAAGTCAGTTGTATCTTTTCCCTCTGAGGGATGTAATACTAGTGAATGGTGTTTCATTGGTGTTATGTCAACGACTATAGTGTACTACATCATGCAGTGGTAAGCTGGGTCACCGTAATACCCGAGATCTTTACTTATGCACTTTACATTGTGATAGCCTTCGTGCTTGAAGTAATCTATATCTTGCTATCACATAGTTGTTTGTCTTGCTTAGCATAAGTTGTTGGTAAACATAGGTGAACCCTAGTTGTTCTAGGTTGTGCTTGACAAAGTAAATGCTAGTTTATTTCCGCCTTTGTCGAGCCACTCTTGGAAAAGTTTTAACCGCCTATTCACCCCCCTCTAGGCGGCATCGGTATCATTTCACCTCTATTTATAGTGTAACGAGGGGACCGAAGGGCGCGAGCTGAGCTCGTCGGTGTCGTCGGCACAACAAGCTAAAGGCATGGGCTATGGTAGGGGCGGTGTTGTGTTCCCTGAGAAGTTCAACGGCGTGGTTACGCGGCGTGGGGCGGTGCGAGACGGTCGGAATGCTGCGGTGCTCTGGGCAGGTCCGACGGGCGTTTTAATGGTGCAACGCGGCTACGGGCGCGCGGCGGCGAACAAGGTTGTCTGGCGATCTCCTGGGATGGTGGCGATCACGCTTGCACGCGGCGAGGGCGGCGCGCGGTCTGTGGGCGCGTGTCGAGGGTGGCGCTCTGGCGCGCTCTCGGCATGCTCACAGACATTGAGCGCGAGCGTTCCGTGTGGTACAGTGGCTGGCAGGGCTCGAGCGCTGGACAGAGGGTGGCAGTGGATAGTGGCGTGCGTCCCAGACATGGTGGCTAGGCTTGGTGTTTGCTCTGGCTAGCTAGCCATGGTCGGCTGGCAAGGGTGCCTTCCGGTTGGCATGGAATGGTGCAATGGGTAGGGGCTAGGGGTGGTCAAGGCACTGGTTGGCACTGGGGGAGACAAGTGTGATCAATGGTGAACAATGCTTAGCCAAATTACTGCTCGAAACAGTGAAGTTTGGCCAGTTTGATTTTCTGTCTCCGAGTATTTGATGAAATGGCCTCAAAAAATTCAAATTTGAATTTTTGGTTCAAACTTGGTGGGTGTATTAGTTACATACTAGGGAGTCTCTGGTTAGTTGGAAAGGTCAAGGGGTACTGGTTTGGTTAGTTTTTGAAAATAGGTGATCTTCCCATATGTTAAAGATTCAATTTTAAATTGTCATTTGTATCAAGTTGCCAAATGTTTCTGCAAGTTTGAAAGGTGGGCTTGGGTTCACTTTTACTTGGTCTAGCAAGGGGTGAAAAGAAATGGAATCGTTTCTATTTGAAATCTTGGACTAGAAACACTCAAAGTGGCCTAGTGAGCAAGATTGGCAAAAATGACCATTTGCTTTATTTGGTTTGTTTTTTATTTTCTCTTGATTTGTTTCTACTTGGAAATGTTTTAGATGATGTTGTTTTCATATTTAAACCATTCCTTGCTATTTAGATCAATCACACAAGTCTATTTATGCATTCATACAATCATCACATACATACATGCATTCATATGGTGTTAATTAACAAAAGTTTTTGTTAACCCTAATTTTGGTGATTGGAATTGGATAATCATGATCAATATTTTTGGGATGTTACAAATGCCATGATCAATGTTGCTGCAAGCAACACGCCATACCCAACTCTTGAATGGATCATGGACTCCGGGGCATCGTCGCACGTCACCTGTAAGACGAGTAACTTGACCTCCTCTCATACCGATCATAATTCTCAACATATTGTTGTAGTTGATGGATCTAGGCTTCCAATTCTTGCCATAGGATCCGTTCAAATTTCCTCTCTACAACTTTATTTGGAAAATTATCTTGTTTCTCCACATATAGTTAAAAATTTAATTTCGGTCTAATAATTTACCCGTGACAATTATGTCTTATTGAATTTGATCCTTTTGGTTTTTCCATGAAGGACCTAGCCACCAAGACACTTCTTCGCTCCAATAATGACGGTGATCTCTACCCTCTCTCTGGCTCCAAGGCATCTTCATCTTCGGTTCTCTCTACCACCACGGGTGGTCTATGGCATCAACGTCTTGGACACCCAAGCACCGGCTCTTTGTCTCATTTACCGTTAGATTTTATCGAACCTTGTAATAATGATGCTGCCACTCATCGTTGTCCGCTATGCAAGGCGTGCCAACTTGGGCGTCAACCTCGTCTCCCCTTTCCCACCTCCATCTCACAAAATTCCGCTTCCTTCCAACTCATTCATTGCGACTTGTGGACATCCCCCTTTCTAGTTTTTTGGGTTATGAATATTATTTGGTTGTCTTAGACGATTTTACTCACTAGTCATGGACCTTTCCCTTGAAAAATAAATCCTATACATGTGTCACTATTCATCGCTTCTTCCAATATATGCTTACTCAATTTCATGTTACCATTCAATGCTTGCAATGTGATAATGGTGGTGAATTTCTCTCTAGTGCATTTCATGATTTTTTGCTAGTTGTGATGTCTCTTTTTGCTTATCATGCCCACACACTTCCCCTCAAAATGGCAAGGAAGAATGCGTAATACGCACCACCAATGACATTATCCACACTCTCCTCATCCAAGCTAAGTTACCACCTCCGTTTTGGGTCGAGGCTCTCCACACTTCCACTCACCTCCTGAACCTTCGAACCTCGCGTGTCATCCACTTTCACATGCCTCACTATCTCCTTTATGGTGTTCATACCTCCTACGATCACTTACGTGTGTCCATCTGCCTTTGTTACCCAAATCTCTACGCCACAGCCAACCACAAACTCGCTCCGTGGTCTACACGGTGTGTCTTCCTCGGTTATCCTCGTGAACACAAAGGCTTTCGGTGTTTGGACTTAGATTCTCGTCGTGTAATAATCTCTAGGCATGTGATATGTGATGAGAGCACATTCCCTTATTCTTCTGGTGATTGCAGCTCAAAAACAGGCAAAACCTCGTGTACTACACCGTCTGGTGATACGATCTCCATAGGGATTCGTGCCCCTTCTACCTCGTACGAACATGTGCCACCTGCAGGCAACCCCATCGCTCCGCCTCCCCCTTCCCACGCGCATACATGGTCTTCCTCGCCCGTTGCGCTCCCCGGTATCCCCACGATCGAACCACCCTGACCCCCACTACCACGCCGCTTCCCACCCCACACCAATTAGCGCCTTGCCACGAGTCCGGGTATCAACCCGTACCCCCTCGTCTTCTGCTCACAGTGGGCCCCACATGGTATCTTTCTCTCCTGACGCCCGCACCTGGTCCCAACATGTTACTGCCTCGCCTACTGCGCCTCTTTCTCACACACCTGACCAACATTTGCCCCCATCTTGCATGCAACACGTCTAGCTCTGCCACCGAAAGCCATCGAACCACCCCATAATCCACACAACATGATGACCCGAGGAAAATCTGGTTATTTTATGCCTAAGCAACACTTTTCCCTTCATGCTTCCAACACCTCTATTCCCCTATTCCTTCCATATATTGATCATACTTAAAAGACCCTAATTGGCACAGTGCCATGCTTGATGAATTTAATGTTCTAATGCAGAATGACGTGTGGTCTTTAGTTGCTCGTCCTGTAGGTGTTAATGTGGTGAACGGCAAGTAGATTTTTCGCCACAAGTTCAATCCAGATGGCTCACTTTCTTGCTACAAGACTCGTTGGGTGGTCTGTGGTTTCACTCAAAAACATGGTGTGGATTATGATGAGACTTTTAGCCCTATCGTGAAGCCGGAAACCATTCGCCTTGTCCTCAGCATTGCCACCATTCATTCATGGCCCATTCATCAAATGGATGTAAAAATGCCTTTCTTCATGGTGATCTCCAAGAGACGGTATATTGTGAGCACCCTCCGGCTTTCTTGACTCCTCCCATCCCACTCATGTATGTCGCTTGCATAAATCACTCTATGGTCTGAAACAAGCTCCTCACACTTGGTTTCATCGTTTTACCAATTTCATTGTTTCCATTGTTTTTTCTCCCTCCAAGAGTGACTCTTCCTTATTCATCCTCAAACATGGTTCTTCCATTTCATACTTACTTTTATATGTGTATGATATCATACTCATGGCCAATACCACCGCACTCTTCCACTCCATCATACACTCCCTAGACCGTGAGTTCTCCATGAGTGACCTTGGTGACATACATCATTTTCTAGGCATGAATGTGCATCGCACAACTAAGGGCATTTTTCTTTCTCAACACAATATTTCTTAGAAACTATAGACCGCGGCAAAATGATGAGTTTCAACCCCATTCCTACTCCGATAGACACAAGCTCCAAAATTTCCGCCTAAGCAGGTGCTCGGGTTAGTGACCCGACGCTTTATCGGAGTCTTGCCAGTGCTCTCCAATATCTCACACTTACATGTCTGGATATATCATATGCCGTTCAACAGGTGTGTTTATTTATGCATGACCCAAGGGAGTCTCATTTCCAACTTGTCAAATGCATCTTGAGGTATCTTAAAGGCACATCCCACTTTGGCTTGCGGATTCATCGAGCCTCCTTGCTTGATCTCATTGCATATTCTGATGATGATTGGGCCGGGTGTCCTGATACACGCAAGTCCCCTTCGGGTTTATGCGTGTTCCTTGGTGACAACTTGGTCTCATGGTCCTCTAAGTGGCAACAAACTGTTTCAAGATCAAGTGCTGAAGCTGAATATAGAGCGGTCACAAATTGCATTGCCTGAGTCCTATTGGTTGCAGCAACTTCTTGAGGAACTTCGTCATCCTCCCTCTAGAGCCACCGTGGTCTATTGTGACAATATAAGAACCATGTACATGTCCTCTAACCCGGTTCAACACCAAAGGACCAAATATGGGGAAATTGATCTTCACTTTGTTTGGGATCGTGTGGCGCTTGGAGAAGCTCGTGTCCTTCATGTTCCAACGAGCTCACCGTTTGCTGATATCTTCACCAAAGGATTACCTACTATTGTGTTCGAAGACTTTCGGTCCAGCCTAAACATTGCTTCTAGCGTCGTTCCGACTGCGGGGGGTGTTGAACAGGGTGTTGAACACACAGTTTCATATTTGTGTACCATTTGTATTTGTCACGCTACATCTTCTATACACGTTGGTAGTCCTAGTCTAGTGCCTCCTGATATATCGGATCATATGCACTACGTGTGCCACCTCTGTAATCCTCTATGTAAACTGTTCCCATGAGTTAATGCAATCTGTTAGACTCTTTCTAATTCTGCTCTCATACAACCGAGAAATAATGGTAAATCGATGTATGATCTAAACAATGAGATTCGCTGGGTACATGAGGATGATAATTTATTCATGCAATCTTATGAAAATCAAATAAGCATAGTCACTCAAAAAATTGGTTAGTCTTCATTTACTTGAGGGCCCGAAACAAGTATTGTACGCATGGAACCTATTTAGCTTTGGCAGTAGGGTACAACAGAAGGCACACTGAAAGTACGTAATCTTGAAATCCATGCAAAGGATGATACTAATATATTCATTTAAAAATAGTATTCCCTCTAATCTATAATAAGTATCATTAATTTTGTATCAAGCTAGTATAAACTTTGAACTAGACGAGCGACACTTAGTATGGATCGGAGGGAGTAAGAAACATCCACTCAAAATCTTAATCGTAGAACTAATCCAAGATTTTAGTAGTATACACTTATGTCAGGACCCAAAGAAAATATTGTTTGCACATAGCCTGTTTGATCTTAGACGTAATAAGATAGAACTATCCGTTCAAACCATGCGATTGTTTACACTAGCTAAGTACCCACGATGTTGCTATGGAATAACGAAAAAACCATACAAACTACAAATTGTCAAGTTTTCCCTTTATCATCGCGGAGGAATAAATCGAATACTTAGCTTTAAAATCTTTTAGATTTTTACAAACTGCAATCCATATTCAACAATATAGGCCGATTTGCCTATTAAATGTTAGCTTTAAGTAGCGACGAATCGCATCTCGGTGATAGCTCACAAAGTGGTTCAACCAACTCAAACTGCTATAAGTATCGCTAATTTTATACCAAGCTAGTATAAACTTTGAACTAGACGAGCGACACTTAGTATGGATCGGAGGGAGTAAGAAACATCCACTCAAAATCTTAATCGTAGAACTAATCCAAGATTTTAGTAGTATGCACTTATGTCAGGACCCAAAGAAAATATTGTTTGCACATAGCCTGTTTGATCTTAGACGTAATAAGATAGAACTATCCGTTCAAACCATGCGATTGTTTACACTAGCTAAGTACCCACGATGTTGCTATGGAATAACGAAAAAAACATACAAACTACAAATTGTCAAGTTTTCCCTTTATCATCGCGGAGGAATAAATCGAATACTTAGCTTTAAAATCTTTTAGATTTTTACAAACTGCAATCCAGATTCAACATTATAGGCCGATTTGCCTATTAAATGTTAGCTTTAAAATCTTTACTAAAGTAGCGACGAATCGCATCTCGGTGATAGCTCGTAAAGTGATTCAACCAACTCAAACTGCTTTTATGCCGGGTAGGCATATTTTAGAAGGGGTGATTATTTTACATGAAACAATCCATGAACTTTATTCTAAAAAATTGGACGGTGTACTTTTCAAAATTGATTTTAAAAAGGCATATGATAAGGTAAAATGGCCGTTCTTACAGCAAGCGCTCCGTTTGAAGGGTTTCGATCCTTTATGGTGTAAGTGGATTGCAAATTTTATTCAAGGCGGGAGTGTTGGGATTCGAGTGAATGATGATATTGGACATTTTTTCCAAACAAAAAAAGGGGTACGATAGGGGAATCCGTTGTCACCTATGTTATTTAACATTGTTGCTGATATGCTGGCTATCCTTATAGCAAGAGCTAAGGAAGAAGGTCAGATTGGTGGTCTTATACCTCATCTTGTTGATGGGGGGATATTCATACTTCAGTATGCTGATGACACAATCCTGTTTATGGAACATGACCTTATGAAGGTGGTAAACATGAAATTGATTTTATGCATTTTCGAGCAACTGTCGGGACTCAAAATTAACTTTCACAAAAGTGAATTTTTTTGCTTTGGTAAGGCAAATGATCATGAGCATGAATATAGGGATACATTCGGATGCGAGTCAGGATCCTTGCCTTTCGGTACCTAGGGGTGCCTATCCATCACAGAAAACTCAGAAACTCTAAGTGGAACCCAGTCGAGGATCGTTTTCAAGGAAAGTTAGGATGTTGGCAAGGAAAATTGTTATCTTATGGAGATAGATTAGTGCTAATCAACTCTGTGCTAACAAGCATGCCTATGTTCATGCTATCTTTCTTGGAAATCCCAAAGGGGGTTATGAAAAGATTAGACTTTTATCGTTTAAGATTCTTTTGGCAAAGTGATGAACATAAGAAGAAATATAGGCTAATGAAATGGAATATTATTTGCAGACCCAAGGATCAGGGGGTTTGGGAATTGAAGTGTTGGAAATAAAAAATAAATGTCTACTGAGCAAATGGTTGTATAAATTAATGTCCGAGCAAGGGGTATGGCAGGAACTTCTTCATAATAAGTTTTTGAAAACCAAAACGTTGGCAGAAGTACAAGCTAAGCCGATGGATTCCCCTTTTTGGAAAGGCCTAATGCAGGTAAAAGATAGTTTTTTCTCCGGAAGGGTTTTTAAAGTGGGGAATGGGGTTATAACTCGCTTTTGGGAAGATGTTTGGTTAGGGGATGTGCCTCTTGCCCAGCAATATCCTACTCTCTATAATATTGTGCATAGAAAGAATGTCTCTGTACATGATGTACTTTCTCATAACCTCTTAATATTGGTTTTAGAAGGAATTTGCATGGGACAAAATGGGATGCATGGCTGCATTTATGTCAAAGATTGATGCAAGTTACTTTAACTAATGAACCAGATGTGTTTTGGTGGAATTTGACCACAAATGGGGTGTTCACAGTTAAATCTATGTATGAGGATTTGATGAATGATCATAAAAATCCTCCTAAGAAATACCTTTGGAAACTTAAAATACCTCTAAAAATTAAGATATTTATGTGGTTTCTGCGGGAAAAGGTTTTATTAACAAAAGATAATTTATCAAGAAGAAATTGGAATGGCTGCAAGAAATGTTGTTTTTTGATGGAGATGAGACAATTGAACACCTGTTTATTTCGTGCCCCTTTGCTAAAATTATCTGGCGTATTGTTTTCTTTACTTATAATCTTCTACCTCCGACCAATATTACTAATATGTTTGGGAATTGGTTAAATGAAATGGATAAGACTAATAAAGCTAGTATACGTATAGGGGTATCGGCTTTATGTTGGGCTATATGGAATGTCGCAATAATGTTATTTTAACAAGGTTCGAGTTCCATCTTTTTTGCAGGTTATTATCTCGGCATCACAATGGATCCAGCTCTGGGCTTTTTTGCTTCCAGAGCAGTTACGCCCCACGATGGTTTCTGGATACAACCGTCTGGTGATGGTCGCTCAGGATATTTACTACCAGGCTATGTGGCGTCATGCTAGTAGATTGACAGATGTTTAGCTTTTGCCATGCTGTCCTTTTTTAGCTTTTCTTGATTGTTCTGAGGGTTGGTTGTTTCAACCTTCTTGATTATCCACTTGTAACTTTAGTATTTTAAACTCTAAAGTAATAAAAATGGTTGTGTGTATCCTTTGGATGCAGAGGCCGGGGCACACCCCCATTTCGAAAGAAAAAAATCGAATACTTAGCTTGAGCATCTTTGCTCCGTGTAGCGAATGCAAATTTCCTTGGTTTTACTGACGACTAGTTTGCATTTTATTATTGTTTTTATAAGGTTTCATTATTTAAAAAAATATTTTTATTATATCAAGGTCTAAACCCACCAAACCAGGCTAACGTGTCTCCGTCTTCTACTCTGGCTATATACTCCCTCCGTCCCAAAATAGATGTCTCAAATTGGTTAAAATTTAGATGAATTTAGACACTATTTAGTATATAGATTCATCTAAAATTTAAAAAATCTAAGACATCTATTCTTTGACGGAGGGAGTACAAAATTTCCTGCCCATCTCGAATTTTTTGCCTAGCCCAACCAGTCCCTTTACACTGTTTTGGCCTAGAAAGTAATACTCGCCCAAGCATTCGGAGCGGAAAGAATGCAGTGAGGGCGATGCCACGATCGAGTGGCTTAAACGAACATGTTTATTTTTTGAGGGGTTAGGAGAGATTAGTCTAGCATGGATTTGATGATGGTGCCGGGTCAACCCAATCCAAGCCTGTATATTGGTTCTACGTCTGGTTTAATTCCACACAGAACGAACAAGGCTTTACTCTTTTGTTTTCTTTCCATCCTTATCGAATTTATTGAATAGGCAGTCACGATGTATCCATCAAGGGTTTGGAAGGTTTTAAAAAGAAGGAGGGGTTTGGAAGGCGCCATTTCGATTTCGCCCCTAAATCAGGGGCCGGATGGCTAGCATGGCCCAAAGAGAAAGTATTTTCTTATTATTTGGATTTAAATAAAAAAACGAGAAGACCTCTGTCATCAATCGGATTGTCCTTTGGCCCAATAGCCACCCGAACCAGCCCAAACAACCGTATATCACTTTTTCTTTCCTTTTTTCTGCCCGGTTAAATTTTACCGCACATGTCAGATACAATTATACAATAACCCTTATTTCATACCTTTTAATTTGGAAGTGATCTATAATCTCCGGAAGTGATCTACAATCTCCGATCCACCGGTCCCAAGAACTATACATTAATACTCTTTTCGTTCAGAAATAACTGACTTAAATTTATCTAGATTCGAATATATCTATACATTAAAACGCGTCTAGATATATTTGAATCTAGACAAAACCAAGTCAGTTATTTTTGGACTGAAAGAGTAATAGATTAGTCTTATTTTAGAGACGACAGTTTACTTGGTTTGTAAGGAGGATTAAGAGGGATAAGGTTTAGTATGATTGACTAACGTAGAAGTTGCCTTATTTTTCTCTTTTGATAAAATCAAATCCCACTCAGTCTAAAATTAGAATAGAGAAATGGTAGCGGGATCTCACTAATACCATTTGTCTCAAATAATGCGGAAAATGAGCCGTGAAAATGGAGACCACGAACTTAGGAGATTACCCAACCTTACATGGACAAAATACGTCGCGCACAACATTGTGCACAATTGTGTGTTACTTTTATACTTTCTAATAACCTCTTGTTAGCTTTTGCAAGAGCAATATGCTTCTCTCGGGTACCATTACCAAAATGTCTAGGATTTTTAGTTCCCCGATCAAGTATGACACCCGCAGATCATATTATCACAACAAAGATTAGAAACAAAGTAGCAAAAATAGCAATGTAGTCATCGGAGATCATCTTGCTTTTCGAGCAAGTAATAATCTCAGAGCAGGGCTACGTTGTTGTTTCCGGAGAAGGCATCCATTCCGTGAGTAGTTGATTGCTTGCACAAGTTTCCATACCAACTGGTTAATTTCTGGTCTATTTTCCAAGTTACAACTATCAGGAGCACATCATCAACACAATAAAGGATGAAAGCAACACAGACACTAGCAAACTGAATTTGCTTATCCTGAGAACTATTACCTCAGTCTTAACAGAGCCCATTCTTTAGTTGAGGTAGCTACCATCTAGTATCCCTTGCAACTAAAATGCATCACGATCAGTAAGTTGTTGCCAAAAATTTCATAATAAATCAACGAGAGGACTTGAAGATAAGGAAAAAAAACCTTGTGAAGGATTGAAGTTGTCACAACTTGATATCACGAGAAATGAAATACCCTCCTAAGTCATTTATTCACACCATACCAAGTTTCCATATCTAATATCCATCAGCTATCATTATCATTAGAAGGATTAGTGTGCGCTTAGTTGTGCCGGTGGTTACCAGAGTGATCCTCGACTTACAACATGTTCAATGGAACTTCCGACATGGTGAGAAAAAACGTAATAAAAAGTCCCATTTTAGAAATTATACTACAACAATAACTCATGACCTCCAAAACCAGTACTTACTGTCAACTTGTCTTTATAGTGTAACTCATTGCTCAATATATTCCCTAAAAACAACACCAAGCCCTTCTTTTAACATTACATGCTGTGTTCAAGTCAGTTCAGAGAATTTCAACAGTTAGCACCCTTTGACCAGATTTTAATAAGTACTAGCAAAATACCCGCACGTTATAGCGGAAAGAAAACAATATGCTTATATACCTTTTCTCTAAGTAAACATATATTTATTAACTTATATACCTTTTCTCTGAGTAAACACATATTTATTATGGCCAAAGAGACCTAAAAATATGCGGAAGATCGATCTCGAACAGCCTCTTAATAACCTTTAGATCACCATTGCTATCCCATGGCCGCTCCAGTTGCGTTAGGAGTAAAAATATACAAACAAATAACCAAAATATAAAATTAAAAAGCTATGACGGATTTCTTAAAAATAGAGTTGGCCGATGCCTCGGTCACCGCCAAGGAGCCATGTACTACCTCCCAAATTCATCACGAATCCACCCCAAAAATCATAAGAAAGTTTGTAGCCCTCCTAGCCTTTCCATATACATGTACTCTGTTGCCATACCGCCCCCATCTTCCTCGCCGCCCCGAGCATGTACCTTTGGTATCAGCGGCGGGCCCAGGATTACTAGAGTGTGTATTCAAAATTTAAAAGGGCACAAAAAATTGTTTGATAGTCTGAAGCCTAGTTTTTGGCGTGTATACTATGACTATAGAATCATACAGTTCTAACTAAATAATAAGCGTATCCTTCAAAAAAAACTATGTAATACAAAGAATTTATGAAACAAGTTGGGGCCAATATCACATATTTATAGAATAATCGAATAGATCACCACAAACTAAAGATTTGAAGCCGGCCCATAAACATGTGTACACTGTATATGAAATCTGGTGTTAAACTGTTTGTACTAACGCCTAGCAATTTTGCATTTCTAGGCAGTAAAATGGGACATAACATGAAATTTATCGACGTATATTAGTTCCAACTGTTTAATATAACAAAAGAAAAAAATCTGGAATATATAAAGGACAGAAAATATTAAAATGAATAGAAAGCTTACAAGTTATAGGGTAACTTTCGGATTATTTTAATCAGATTTAAGAACTAAAGGTGCTCTAAATTATTAGTGTATCTCAACGACTGAACAAAAATATCAGAGAAGACTAGAGCAGCATGTGTATGTGTGGAGTCTGAATTACAACTTACAAACCTAGTTCTCGTAGCTGCTGATTGCCAAATCCAGAGGCGAACGAGGTCCTGGGCGGCTGGGCCCCTGGCTTCCCACGATCGAGGACGCCAGCAGGCTGGGCCAAAATTAGCTGGGCCACAAAGAGAGAGATGGGCTTCTGTGTCTATTTGATGTGAATACTTTGCCCTGTGTCTTAATTTCGGGTTTTTTCATACATATACCTCTCATGTGCTATATATATATGTAGTTTTTAGCCAAAAAATTTGGGTATGCATCTGAATACCTTTGACTTCAAGTGGGCCCGCCCCTGTTTGGTATGAATCAGATGGGATTTGGAGGGATATTTTTTTGCCAACGAGAAGAAAAACCTTGATCCACTGTCGATGCTCCTTGATTTGATTATATTGCCCACATCGTTGCTAGGAGAAACAACAGCGATTGGTTTTTACGTACATGCATGCATGAAGCGGTGAGTTGCTGACACACATAGGTAGACACGTTGTGTTTTAGTATTTGGAAATCACGAGGGGAAAGAAAGTGAGCTGGATAAATCGGTTCCTTAATTTGAAATCGGTTCCTTTGCTCTGGATTTGGTACCGTTGCCTACGTGCTAGTTTTTTCTTTTTTTTCAGAAAAAAAAGAAACGAAGAGTTTTCTTTTGACTTACCGGTGGTATAGCAGTAATAGGTGTTTTTTTTTTCACTTACCGGTGACATTGGTGGGTAATTTATTTTTTAGTCAAAGGTTAAAGTCGTCCAAAAAAATGTAGGTACTACAAGAAACACTCATTCCTTTATTATTAGGTAGGTATAGATAGATATAGATATAGATATAAAGTATTTCTGAACTGCAAGTGTACAACATATAACCAAATTCGCTTGCTGCAATGCTGCATCATGAAAAGCAACAAATGATGCGAGCCCCTTTCATCAACAACAATTTTTTAGCACCTGAAAGCTTCAGGAACAGTGCGCCTCCTCACACAGCAAACCGTGCAGTTCACAACGCAAAACAGTGAAGGACGATGGCCATGTCACCTACCGGCGGCAGTGCTACCGGGAGTTGCGCGGAAAGGTAGGAAGAGATCAGGGCGGCATGGCTTCCGAAACCTTCGCGGGCAATTGTGTCGGCGGTCGGCGAGCTAGTCGTTGCAGAGCACGGGCACGCAGATCTTGGGAAAGGAGGGCCAGAAGGCGAGGAGTTGGGCATCTCCCGATCCGGCGTGCCACTATAGACTGAAGAGGCGGATGGGCGCTAGGAAAACGACGTGGGGTGCCAGGTGGTTCATGTTTCCTCGGTTCTGGCGGACAAACGGGGACGGAGGCGCGCAGGTTGCGGGGTCGGGGCTCGCGGCGCAGGGGCCTGCTCGCCGGAGGCTCAGCCGGTTGCGAAAAGGTCGGCACTATCGAAAGGGAGGGGAAACGGTTTAGGGGTCGCAGTGAAGGAACCGCGGCCGAATCCATGCCGGCGCGTGGCCGTGAACGCCGTTGACCAGGAAATAGAATGGCAACGACCTCAAAAATTCCCGTTGTCGACGAACTCCAGCTCGAGCAACGGCGCACAACACTCGACATTGTCCCGACGGCCCTGAGCCACGATCGACCATGGGCTGGGTCAATGCACGTTCGTGCATGGTCCAAATCTGGGCCGACCTTTCATGGTAGGCTACATAAGGCATCGGACACTGGGCCGGCACTAGCACAAAAAAGACAGCCTTGTCAGGAAAAACAAAAAGGGAGGATCGTGGCTAGTCGTGTCTTGAGGAGGAAAAAAAAACTATGGCATGATCCGATACAATCGTAATACGGTTTGTGAAACGTATACGGTTTCTCTCTGTGCGTGTGGTGGTCGACCGCAACCGCATTGTGTACACAAAAGAAGCCCGAATCCGAGTGATGCTATCACTAACGTCGCCGTGTCTTGCTCATATATTCAGACACACGCCCGTGCGGTGGTACACTAGTACTCGATCAAGAACAAGACGTTTTGACTTTTGAACAAGCCCGACGCACGAGAGATATGGCAGGAGGGATCAGAGGAGGACGGAAGTGCGGGTTTCCGGTCCGCGATCGAGGCAGACGGAGCCTCCACATCGCCGATCGCCACGGCGTGTACTCCTTGGCGCACCGCTGTTACATCCTCAAGACGCGGTACCACCGCTACCGCTCTCTGACCGCGGAGCTCGCCCCGGTCGTCAGAGCCTACCGCTCGCTGCAGAAGCTCGGGATGAAGAAGTGGGCGGAGCACGACGAGGACACGGCGAGGGAGATAGAGTTCTGCAAGCACAGGCTCATGGACGTTTACTTGGACGTCGCGTCCGACGAGCGCAGGGCGAGCGCCGTGGAGCACTACCTGAGGGTGCGGTACAAGCACCGGATGCTCTACCCTTTCCTCTCGTTCGACGTTCCCGTCTTGTTCATCAGAGCCGTGCAGATACTGCAGGGGAAGTCCGCGCCCACCTGGAGCCTGCTGGCCTACGTCTTGGCGATATGGGGTCTGATAGCACTGGCGGAGAAACTGGTCACCTATAGGTGGATCGTCGCCCGCCCAGAAATCCATAGCGTTTTAGAATTTGAGTTGACGAATTGATTCCACGAACATTGCGTCTTAGTTTCGTTACGAACAAGGTGGCCATTTATTCTTTATTCTGAGTCTGTAATATATTTTCATCCCGGGTCCCTAGCCGTACGAACGATGGTCAGATTTGATAGTCCTGTTTTTGCTACATATAGAATATGCTCCGGTCCAGAAAAAGAATAGACAGAGTAGACCTTGTTGGAGAGTTCGTCGGAGACCTTGTAGCAAATGTCTAATGTAGTAAAACCGACTTCGCCGGAGATATTACCGGAGACTCTCGGCAGAAGAACATCGACGGAGACCTCGTAGCAAAAAAAATTACACCCATTCTAGGAAAACCACAAAATGATTATAGCAAAATCAATGTAGCAAAGGGAACACCGCTGGGACTCCCGCGGGAGACCTCGCAGCAAAACCATAGAGATTGGTAGTAGCAAAAATATTGTGCGAACATAGCAAAAAATATGTGAATACATAGAAAAAAATTATGCTAAGGTAACAAAATTTTGTTCATGTTGTGCAAGTCCACAAAACATATGTAGCAAAACATAAGTTTTCTTTGTCGCAAATCTACAGAATCATTGTAGCGAAAGATCTATAGAGTCATTGTAGAAACAATTTCTTCCAGGTCGTAAATCTATAGAAGCATTGTAGCAAAAAAATCTATGTCGAAAAAACACATAGACCATCATTGGTCGCACATAGCAAAACTCGACGCCATACATAGCAGAACTCGACGCCAGACATAGCAAAAACCGCCGCCGCTCGTAGCCCAGTCGGTGCTCCTACATAGCAAAAACACAACTGGTCGCAGGTAGCAAACCTCGACCTCGCACGTAACACCACCACCAGAACGTAACATCGCCAACAAGGGCGGCGCTCCAGCGATGTGTACGGAGGCGTTGCTCTGGCTAGGTGCAGGCAGGGTACATGAAGGCAGGGCTACGCCTAGGGGGGGGGGGAGAGGTGGCGTGACATCGGAGAAGAAAAAGTGTGGAGGTAGGCGCTCCGTCCGAGCGGCGAGTGGAGGCGCTCGAGGATTTTTCCAATTAGTTCTGCGGTGGAGAAGACGAGAAGATAACGCCAAGGGTAGGGTCCATAGCGAGAACGTCATGTGACCAGGAAAAAGGCGTGCGGGACGGACCCGGGGGATGGAAAGGTTCCATTCCCCGGGTGATGTGTATCATTTTTATAAATAGTGCCGTTAGGAGAAGAAAAATGGAGAGAAATTTTCTAGCACGCGTGTCAATGCAAAGTTTGATGGTGAAAGTGCAATGGACGTCACCTATAGGGGGTGAATATGCTTTTAAAATTATTATGGTTTAGACTCTAATAAATACGGAATAAAGACTAACGTTTAATTTATTAAGCACAAAACCTAACCACTAGGTTTACCTAACTGCACCAACAACCTATGCTAAGCAATACAAGCAACAATGTGATAGCAAGATGAAATACTTCAAGCACGAAGGCTATCACAGTATAAAATGCATAAGTAAAGGGTTCGGTTGAGAGATCAGCGATGGATGCGAGACGGAGATTTTTATCTCGAAGTTCACTTCCAAAGAAGCTGTGTCTCCGTTGGAGAGGTGTGATGGCGCAGTTGTATCCGGCCACAAGTGGCTTACCTCGGGGTGTGGTGGCTCAATGCTCACCCAATGCCACACAAGGCCTCACCCCGGATACGAAGGCATGCAACACACCGAGGCCACAATAGGCTCACCCCTATTATCCCGTGAGATCGCCACAAGGGCCTACTCACGATCCACTAAGGCACACTTGAGGGCGGTCACGAAACCCCTATAAGGTTAGGGCTATCTCCATAACTCAATTGGAGGCTCCTAACAAACAAAGCCACAAAATGCTACAAGACCCCAAAAGGCCACGAGAAGTCAACACGGCAACCACACAACCGTCTAGGGTTCCAAAAAACTAAGAGTAATAAGCCCACAAAAGGCCATGATAAGTCAACACACCAACCACACAACCGTCTAGGATTCCAAGAACCCAAGAGTAACAAGCCCACAAGCTTGTACTTGCCGAATCTCTATGGAGAACTCAAACCTATGAACCAAAATGCAAGAGGTACTTCACTATCAAATTACACCAAAGCTACAAAATATATTGTAGGAATAAGGATGAAGAACACAATAGGATAACACAAAACTCTCCAAGATCTAGATCCCAAGGATTCCTTCACAAAGAAGGGATTTGATTAGGTGGGGTTGTAGATCTAGATCTCCTCTCTCAAATCCCTCAAAGAGATGCAAGAATCATGGGAGGGGGAAGGGGAGAGGGCAAGCTTTTGAAGGTCAACAATGGAGGAGAGAGAGTGGAATAGCTAGCAAAAATGGCCTTAAAAGTTAGGGAAACATTAGGGAAAGGGGTCACTTAAATAGGGCAAGAGAAATCTACCCATTGGGTCAGTTCTGAGCACCCCCTGAACTTCCAGTGAACCACCGGAACTTCCGGTAAATAGAAACAAAGTTACTGAACCTGACCGGAACTTGGGTCAGAATTTGGGCCGAAACTTCCTGTAACATCTGAGTTTTAGTTAATAGTACTTAGGGTTTGTTTGTGCATTTCATGAGCATCATATTTAAAAATGCATGCAAGAAAAGAAAAAAATACCAAAACCCTAACCCTAATTCCCCTCTCTCCCTTGAAGATTACTCAAAATGGTTTTGAATATTTTGAAAAAACCGAAAACAATGGAGCCCAAATGGACTAAAAAGGCCCCCTGAGTATTTCACATATTATTACAAAGTTCTGGTATTTTAAAATATATCGAAACTGGTTTAAATTTGTAAATACAAATGGAAATCATAAAACAGAAATTGGAAAAAGATTTCAGAAAGAAAAAACCTATAGCTAACCTAATTGGGCTGAAGCCCAGCTACCTCCCGCGCCTACCTACCTCCCTGCGCAGAAAACCGCAGCTCAGCTATAGCCCACCACGGCCAATCTCTAGCCCATACCCCTTCGCTCCCTCTCCTTGTAATCTTGCTCCTTCTAGGCGCACAGCTCATTGTCATCGGCGTCGCCATCGATTCCTGCCGCCTGCTCCTCCTCGTCCATCGAGCTCCAGGAAAAGGATAAGACCCGCCCTAAGGCCCCCTTCCGTCCTTATCCTCTCTCGCTCTCCCTAGAGACCTCCCTCTCTCGTTCTTATCTATGGCCGAAACCCTAGCTCCGGCATGTTGGGCCACACGAAGATAAAACAAACCTTTTTTCTCTAACATGGTGATCCTAAGATCTAGCTGAGGTAGAAGGCCACGAGGATTATCACTAGACGCGCAGTTGCGGATTACTGATGAAGCACGTCAGTTGAATGCAGTGTAGTCCTCAAGATCCGATCCGATCACGATCGTTCTGGTGCTAATCGTACATCACCTCTGCTGGTATCCACATGTACAAGGAGGAGCACCAGCGGCGAACTGCTAGGTTCGATACGACGACTGGACTACTGTGGAGCTGGGGTTTTCAACGCATGGAATGACCTAACCGATCAACCCTCCTAGGTTTCTATGCCCCACTATATATAGGGAGTGAACGCGGGATCCACTCTCTCATGGCCCATTCAAAAAAGCCCATATTAGTCACTATGAGTCTGACTCACTGACTCAGTCCAAATCTGGCTCGGGTCCAACCCAACCAGATTTCCGGTTCAGATCTAATCCGAACTTGCTCCTGTTCTTAAGTGTGTTACCCCGCAGGATCATGGCTACTTGGACACGATTGGAGTCCGACTCTCAATCTATCTATCGGTAGCGGCTCCTAGCAGAACGTGCTAACTCCCAAGTACCAAAGAGTCTTGACGACATGCCTTTCTAATGCGACTTGCGTTCGAGTCCCTTTTGCCTCATGATATACCTTGTCAAACTATAGGCGAATAATTGTCATCCCTTAAATAGTCGGACTCTCTTCTCGATCTGTGATAAGTGATTCACCCGACTAACTCTTAGTCGATCGCCTCGTTTAACACTTAACCGAGTCGTGTATGACCATGCTTTCCGAATCATATCATCCGAGAGGGCACAGAGAATATCTCTCCAACTGGAGGGGCAAAATCCCATCTTGATTATCCACATCACGCAGCTTGATTCTCAATCGATCCGAACTCTGCCTTTTAACTGCACAACTACGGATCAGCGTTTGACAGAACCTAAGTCGGTGATCCTCAACTCGTACTATGCAACAACCTCAGGTCTAAGGATTACATTGATTAAGATATAGAAATGAAAACTTGTTCGTTGTACCTCAATATGGGTTAATCCGACTCGCTAAACTCTTTAGCCGAATCTGTGTAAGTCGGAATAGCATCTCCATGCCGATGAAAAGTGGAACCGAGTCATCAGCCGACTTCATATTGGTCTAACTTGTGTGTCCAGCATAACCTCGATGACCAAGGATATTTACAAACAACATGAATGTATAGTTTTACAACCGAATCACATATTCAATGATATACATCAGATGTTTATACATGGACAACTTAATATCTTTATAAATACAATGGGAAATATCCTCATAGATGATTGCCTCTAGGGCATATTCCCAACACGGCCGCCACGTCGCCGTAACGCCCCGGTTTTAGTAAAATATTAATTAGGGTTGTTTTTGCATTCATGAGCATCATATACCTTAATAAGATAAAATTTGCAACAACAAATAAAGCAAAACCATAGTTTTCCCCTCTATTTGCAAACCTATTCAAATGGTTTTGAATTTTTGAAATGATAAAAATAATGGAGCCCAAATTGAATATAAGGGCTCTTGAGTATTTTATATACTTTACAAATCCTCTGGTATTTTTGAAATATCCCAAAACAAGTTTGAATTTGAAAATACAAACATAAAATGGAAAACAAAAATGGAAAAATAGTTTTTACAGAAAAATGAGCAAACCCAGCTAACTAGGCCCAGCCCAGCCTGCCACACTTCCTCTCCCTTCTTTCCCTGCCGCCCGCGTGCAGCGCCCTGCAGCCCACGTGCGGCCCATCCGGCCCATACCCTTTCACCCTCCCTGTTCGTCGTCTTCCTCGTCGCCTCCAAGTAGCTGCGTGGCCCCACGGATGCCGCCCGACACCGTCGCGATGCTCACCGCCGCCGTTCCGCATCTGCAAGAGGATAAGAAGGCCACCGAGTCCCTCTCTCCCCCGTATGATCTTATCCTCTCCCCTTTCCCCTAGAGCTCTCCTCCTTCCTCTCTGCGCACGTGCCTAAAACCCTAGCTCTGGCCAGAGCCGCAACTCGCCGTCGTTCCCGACTGCCCCAGTCCGAGCCGTGGCCACCGTTGAGATCATCGTGGTGGTATTGTTCTTCCTGCCAAGCAGAGCAAGCCGAAGTGGACCCAGACGCTCCAATCGCTACCTCCTTCCCCAACTCTGGCAGCCGCTCCCCACCGTCGATTCACGTGACCCCGGCCTCCTCCGTCTTTGATGACCCTCCTGACACATCGAGGGTAAGATCTCGAGCCTTCTGGACCTTCTCCTCATCTCGCTTATGCCCTGTATACCCCTATCTCCATTGCTCTGCAAGTTCCGTCGCCGCTCGCCGTCACATCCTATGCTCCGGAGACCACCTCGCAGCGGCGCCGCCACTTTGAGGTCGCCCGCAACAAGGAGAGTCGAGCGCGCCCCTCCGCGCAGTTCTGCGGGTCCTCTGCCACCGCCGCCGGAGACCACCTGGTGGTGGCCGCTGTCGCTGACGTGTCGTCGACCAACCTTTGCTAGCGTGGACGATGATGTGGCCTCGGTCCCACTCGTCAGCCTCAGTGGCTAGTCCACGCTGCGGTGTAAAAAGGGTTAATGCTTGTGATGACATCAGCCTGAGATCAATATGATGTAATAAACCCTTCAATCTTTTCCAGAAATTGCAAAAAATGATTAAATTCAATATCTAATTATTTATGTCAGAAAAATATGTATAATATATCAAAATGTTCAGAAAAATAAGAACTACCTATCTAATCTATAATCATGCATTGTTTAATAACTTTCATAGCAAGTTTAATTAGAACAACCTAGTAACCCCTCATAGGTGATTCCGAAGTTTCCCGAGTTAGGGTTTGCACCCCTCGGCATCCTGTTTAAATGGTCGAGCATGCCTTAGGGTTAAATTTTAGTACAATTTAACTTGTTATATCAGCATCCTTGCTTGAGCATTGCATCGATGCCATTGTTGATTGTTTCCCTTTCTTTCCGGTGTTTGGTTCTTCTCGTTAGAATACGATATCGAGATCGATAACGAAACCTGAGGTAAACACCATCAAAGATTGAAGGTCGACAAACAATACTTGAACAACTGTAACCAAGTCAAGTACAAGGATTCCAAAGCTCTGCTTCCTGGTTATCAATAGGCAAAGGCAAGCATAGCCCCACCATTATACAATCCTATGATTTTGAAAGCATTTCATTTCCTGCCATGATGCATACGATTCCACTATGGTCTTTTATCGATAGATAGAGTATCCTATCTGTTGCATTACTCCCTTTGGGCTTATATTATCTGATCCACTCATCCTAGCATAACTAGGTTTGGCTTGTGTGCACTGCTAGAGCTTATATCTGTATCCTTCTTAGCCATGCATAGATATTGAGTCTGGTCCATCCAGATGATGTATCAGATGCAGAGAATCTAGTATGATAGGAGAATGTGATGAGATGATATCAGAGGTGATATGAGATTAAACATGCTAAGGCTTGTATGGGAGGCCACGGTGGGATGTGGTTTTTCTAGTCCCATGCTCGCCACCACTAGGAACCGAGTTCTTGCCTTTGGAACCAAGACGAGCGTACAACCACACGGGGCCTGGAAAACCCCACGAGTGACTAATTTGCCTAGTACATTCCATGAGTCACATAGTTCGGGAGTTCCATTCGACATACGCATTGAAAACCTTTTGAAAGATTTGGCGGGTGAAGGTGCATCATAACAGGTAGGTAAGCGTGTCCAGGGTTGCTTGGGGTGGATGGAGCCCCTGGTAAATGAACCTCGCCTCACATATCTAGGGGACGACTTCGGGATTTGACCCATTACGGTGGAACCATCCTTAGGGCGTGACTCATGGTCTCAACAAAAGCAAGGTAAAGGTCGTGTCTAACCACCCTCTGCCGGCCTTCCAAGGAAGAGGGCTAATCATGTGGCATTAAGAGAAGGTTAGCACATATGGGTAAATTTGTACACCCCTATAGGGTTACATCTTTTCGAAAAGTCGTGTTCACGGTTATGAACGCTTGGTGACCGAATTCTAAGATCATAGAGAACTATAACCTAATCGTAAAACTTGGTAGATCAACGTGTGCTTAAGGATGCTTCCTCATGGGTATGAGGGGGTGATCCTAGTTAGGGTTCAACTAATGATGACTTGGTGGATATCAATGATGATGATCAAATCTTTGGAGATGTCGCTCTCTTATCCCCTTTTAAAATACTCTGATTAGACGAGCTTCTTCTCCCTCTTGTTTTATAAACAAAAATGGCTTTATGCAAAACATCTCCACCAGCCATAAGTCTTGCGGAGTACACTCCGTACTCACCCTTGCTTTGTTGATACTTTTGGCAGAGTTAGTGTTCCATGAAGATTAGTTTGGTACTACATCGACAACAACGAGTAGCTTGGAGTTCCCGGTCGACAGCCTAGAATCCATGGGCTGGGACGTCATCATTATGCTTCAGGCCTCTTAGGCCATTTGTTAAGTTTGCTATACTTAATAGCATAATTTTCCTTCTGTTGTATGATGTTTGTGGTCAGTGACCTCTACTTGTAATAATTTGGTACTCTGCTCAGTTATGAGCTTGATGTAATATTTTTTGTGTCGTAGGGTCACTGTTGTGTTATCGATTTTTCACTGGATATCCTCGAGCTCAAGGTTAAGCTTATGTCAGACAGAGGTATGGGATTTGTTTAGCTCTGATCCTGGGGGTGTCACAGGTTTTGGTATCAGAGCCGTACCAACCGTAGGAAATCCTTGCTATTGGTCGATGTTGAGTCTAGTGTTTGTGAAAACTATTTTAAAAAGCTGAAAAGTATTTGTGAAAACTCTAGTATGTTTTTTTCTCCTTATCCAGTTTCGCTCTAACTCCGGGCTCTTCTTATCTGGTGTTGATTTTGGAAAAGTTTTGATATCTCTTCTAGTCTTTCAAATCTTAGGTGCCTTCCGGCATGTCGTTTCTAAGCCATTTGACCTAGTGTTGAGTTCTTTAGAGTATGGTGTGTGTGAAATCCTCATTCCCTTGCTCTTGTTCACATGAGAGATTCCTTTCCATCATGATCTCTCTGTTTTATGGATCCTACAATATATTGATCCACATTGTTCTATTCTAGGCCTCGAGGTTTCCTTTCGCCTTGCGTGCCTCCTTTTTATTTGTTCGGGTACTTTAGAAGTCATTTCTTCTCTTGGAAGCTACCTCGTGATTACTACCTTGTAGTGTACGTTGTGTCACTCAAGTAGTAGTTAATCCTTTCTTTGGGTTTTAACCCTTGGACTTGAACCTAAGATCCCTGATTGTGCTAGATTCTGGTGTTGTGAATCTTGTACATGAAGCTGACCTTTAACCAAATATCCATTTCTTTTACCCCTATCGTAAATTTTCACACATTACCTCAGGATGGCTGGTATTACCATTCTATCCTTCAAGCTTGTGGTTATTTTCGCGATTAAATTGTGACAACTAAGGACTTCCCCTACCACATGCTATGGAAGATGTTCTTTAATGGAACCAAATAGAACATGACAAGAGTACTCCTCGAGAGTATCACATATATATTCGTGACTCTGCCACACCTTACCCCTTCTCTTTGCATTGGTTTTCGGAAGATTATTAATCTATGCATCCACATCTCGGGAATTATATCCTAAGTATGTTCCTTTGTCCTTGTTGCTTTCCGACCTTTGTCTACTAGTTGGTAGCCAAGTAGTAAATATGCATTGGTGTCTTCCGATGTAAGATACTCTTGTGGTCCGTCATGACAAACCATTTTGGGATGTAAGGAAAAACAAACTCCAGTACCTTCTCATTTCTAGGTCCAGGTCAAAGTTTTGTAATCCGCAGATCAAGAGGCATTGATTGTCTCCCATCTGTTCTATCTTAAAGTATCACACCCTTTTATACTAAGAGGTCATGCTAAGTTTCATGAACCCTTAATGAAGTGATGCTTCTACACATCTTTATCCACCCTTCCTCGAGCTTTCGTGCTCGTGAGTGATGCGCGTGCATAATAATGTGGCCATCTGAGTTTCTTAGAAATTCTTATTGTTTTGAACTCTAGGGACATTTGTGTCATTTTTAGTGTGATTGGTTAACCCTATCACGAAGCAAAGTTTGACTGTGATACCAAGTTCGCTATTCTGGTGCACTCTCTTTGGTCAAAGAGTTAGGCTCATGCCAAAACTTTGAGACTGTGTCTGCTTGCCCTACAAAGCAAGTTTCCTCTCGAACTAAGTGACATATCGGTGGTTCATGATATTCTAGATGTCTACTAGAAGTATCGACATGTTGCTACATGACCGTGTTGTTAAGTTCTTGAGAAAGTTAGTTCTTTGAATTGCTCTTTTCTCCAAGGATCTGTACTGGATATCCCTGAACTAGTTGGTCGAGCTTAAACAACAACTTGGAGAGTTGTAAGAAAAAAGTTCTATCCGACTCAGTTCCTCCTTAAAGGGATGTCTAGTGTTGTAAGTGCCGAAGAAAGATAGTATCTCCTTTTTGGATATGTTATCTTACCCCGGCTTTGATTTGATTTGGGTTATCATCAAATCAAACTCAGTTCCAAGGACTATCTTGATGGTGTTTCTACTTGTGATGTTTCACTTGAGTACATCCTCATGTCCTTTGGTCTGACCAGTATTTTTACCTTGCGCATACATCATGTGAGCCATCTTAATGGATTGTTTTGATAAGTTTATTGTTGAGCCCATCAATGACATCCTTATCTCATCCATGCTAGATCAGATTCATATGGAACATTTGGCAATGATGTTGGAAACTTTCGAGAACCATCCTCGACTCATCTCGAAGAATGTGTTCTAGATGCTAGAAGTGACCTTCTACAATTCACGTGCAATTGCTGAAAGATGTCGTCGTGGATTCGAGAAGAGTTATCTCCCTTTCTTTAAGGACACATGTGCTTTTTATTGTTAGTACTTTATATGTATGCAGTTTTCTTTCGACAAGATGCTAATACATGGTTATATCAATCTAGCTCAGTCTTTTGGAGCTTAGCATTGTACTCCATATCTTGAGAATCTAGTGACTTTATCTTTGCGGTAAATGTTGCAAACTTTCTATTCAGACATGCTGAGTCTAAAGTATCATTTCGCCTAACCAAATCTGAATCTCAAGCAGCAATGATGGTTGGTGCTTCTCAAGGTTTTGACATAGGTTTCTTTGTAATTCTGGCAAGGTTGATGTAATGGTTTACACACTTAGCCGGAAAAACCTCTTATCATATTCTCTTAATTCAGCAATAATAACCACTCTTCATAAGGCATCTTCTATGATTTATTATAGGAGTTGTTCTTATGGTTTCCTTGTATCCGAAGTCTAACCTTTACTTGATGTATGATTTCGCAAACATCAAGGATAACATTTAAAGTAGTGTTGCTAAATGTCTCTCGGATGATCCTCTAGACCATTTTATGTTGGCAAGCACTTTGGTATGCCAAGTAATAGAAGTCTAAGAATGAAGTTTCTTTTTCTCGTGTCATAAGGAATATTCTTACCTATTCATCCTAGTGGTGTAAAGTGATATCATAATCTTTGACAAAGATTCTGGTAGTCCTGGATGAATAAAGAGTTTCCTTTGTTTTCTCAGCCATGTTTTAAGAGTGACTATGATTTTTGGTAATCAATAGTCTCCCTTTCTACATGTTTCTTGTGACTCTTATGAGTCCTCTCCACAAAACACCCATCTGTTTTGGCCTTCTGTTGAATAAAAGAGTGATCCTTCCGTTTCAAAAGTATTTCATGTAGGGGTTCGTAGCATGGAAAACAAAAAAAATTCTACCGCATGCACACAAACAAGCCAAGATCTATCTACTAGATTGTAGCAACGAGTCGATTAGAGTACTCACCCTCGAAGATTCCAAAGTGTTTAACGAGAGCAGATTCTCGTGGGTGATGTAATCGTACACTTACCGATCTTGAGATCGCGTAGACGATCCGTCCGGCGCTGCGTTCCGGCAGCACTTCCGCAGTCGGTCACACGTTCGGTACTCGATGAAGACCTTCCTCTCCCTTGTTCTAGCAGGAAGCAGAGGTTGTAGTTCTCCCCTCGCTATTCCGGCAGCACGACGACGTGGTGTCGGAAGTAGAGGGAAAATCCTATAGGGCTTCGCCTAAGACGGAGCAGGTTATGGTGGATCTAGGGTTTCCGACGATCTAGGTTTAGAGGGCCGGAGAGGAGGATGCGTGGCCGGCGGTGGCTAGAGCGATGACGGCGAGCTGGCGGCGGCGCGAGGTGGCAACACAGGGCAGCGACACTACGAGGCGAGGCGTCGCGGCTTGGTGGGGAGGGCTGGTTGTGTCGCCTTGGGGCACCCCTCCCCTCTATTTATGATAGGGAGGGCAGCTTGGGAGAGGGCAGTTTGAATCCTTCCCCAACTCGCTCTCCTAGTTGGCTTGTGGTAGAGGGAAAGAAGGATTCTTTCCTTCCTCCACTAGGATGCATTGTCCCAGTTTGACTTTTCAAACTTGCCTTTTGACTTTCAGTTTGGAGCTTTATTTCTTTTTTGCAAACGCCCAACCAAGTGACCTAGGACATGATCCAATCATTCCACTTATCCATGACACATTCATGTACCCTTCCCCTTTCGGTCCGGTGGAACTTCTAGACCCTTCTAGAACTTCTCCGATGAAAACATCGGAATCATTCCTGAACTCCGGAATTGGACTTTCCTTATATAAATATTATTCTCCGAACCATTATGGATCTCCTCGTGATATCCTGGATCCTATCTGAGACTCTGAAAAACATTCGGTCTCCCTACTTACATTCCATATCTACTAAACAACATTGAATCCTTAAGTGTGTCTCCCTACGGTTCGTGAATTACGCGGACATGACCGAGACACTTCTCCAATCAATAACCAATAGAGGAATCTGGTAATTCATATGGATCCCACATATTTCTACGATTAATTTGCGATCGAATGAACCACTTACATACGATACCAATTTCCCCTTGTCTCGCGATAGTTTACTTATCCGAGGTTTGATCGTCAGTGTCTCTGCATACCTAGTTCAACCTCGTTACCGATAAGTACTCTTTTCTCGTTCCCGTGATATGTGATCCCTTGTGAGCCAGTCACATGCTTGCAAGCTATTTGGATGACATTCCACTGAGAGGGCCCAGAGTATATCTATCTGTCATATGGATGGACAAATCCCACTCTTGATCTATGTGCCTCAACACATACTTTCCGAACACTCAATGCCACCTTTATAGCCACCCAATTACGGTGTGGTGTTTGATGTCATCAAAGTATCCTTCCGGTGATGGTGATTAGCATGATCTCATGGTCGAAGGAATCAGGTTACTATGTATTAGAAACCTTATAGCAAACGAACTATTGAAATGACTTGATCTTTATGCTACGCTTATCTATAGGAGTATGTCCATCACACCATTCTCCTAATGATATGATCTTGTTGTTAATATCCTCTCAATATTCATGATCGGGAAACCACCATCATCTATCAACCAACAAGCTAGTATTACAAAGAGGCTTTTACCAGGGACACTAATTTGGTTTACAAATCACACAAGTATTAATGTTTCCGGTTAATACTATTATAGCATGAATGTAAATATTTATCATAAACACAAAGATATAATAATATCCACTTTTATTATTGCCTCTAGGGCATATGTCCAACAGTCTCCCACTTGCACTAGAGTCAACTAATCTAGATTACATGGTAATATACCGAACACCCATGGCTGTTTGGTGGTGGTCATGTTTTGCCTTTGGGAGAGATTTAGTCAACGGATCCGCCACATTTAGATATGTTTGTACTTTGCAAATATTTATGTCACCATCTTGGACATGCTCTCGAATAGCATGAAAACGCAGCTTGATATGCTTCAGCTTCTTGTGTGACCTTGGTTCTTGCGCATTGGCTATGGCGCCCATGTTATCATAATAGATAGACATTGGATCCAGCGCATTGTGAACCACACCAAGCTCTGTAATGAACTCCTTCATCCATATCGCCTCTTGTGAAGCCTCCGAAGCAGCTATGTATTCCGATTCAGTTGAAGATCTTGCCACAACACTTTGCTTTGCATTCCTTCAGCTAACTGCTGCACCATTCAAAGTAAATATGTATCCAGATTGAGATTTAGAATCATCTGGATCGGTGTTCCAACTTGCATTGGTGTAACCATTAACAACGAGTTGTTCATCACCTCCATATAAGAAAGAACCATATCCTTAGTTCTTCTCAAGTACTTAAGGATGTTTTTGACTGCTGTCCAATGATCCACTCCTGGATCACTTTGATATCTTCTAGTCAAACTAACAGCATATGCAATGTCGGGTCTAGTACATAGCATGGAATACATGATAGATCCTATGGCTGAGGCATAGGGAGTCTTACTCATCCTTTCTCTATCTTCTGCCGTAGCAGGACTTTGAGTTTTACTCAAGGTCGTATTGGGCAACATGGGCAAGAACCCTTTCTTGCTATCTTCCATTCCAAGCCTCTTTAGAACTTTGTCCAAATATGTACTCTGTGACAATGATATTAGGCATATTGATCTATCTCTATAAATATTTATGCCTAATATGTAAGTTGTTTCGCCAAGATCTTTCATTGAAAAACTATTATTCAAATAGTCCTTGACACTATTAAGAAGGTCTACATCATTCCCAATCAACAATATGTCATCCACATATAGTACTAGGAATGCTACAGAGCTCCCACTCACTTTCTTGTAAATACAAGCTTCTCCATAAGTTTGTATAAAACCAAAACTTTTGATTACTTTATCAAAACGTTGATTCCAACTCCGGGATGCTTGCTTCAATCCATAAATGGACCGTTGAAGTTTGCATACCTTGTTAGCATCTATAGGATCGACAAAACCTTTGGGTTGTACCATATACAACTCTTCATCAATGTCTCCATTGAGGAACGCCATTTTGACATCCATCTGCCATATCTCATAATCATAATATGCAGTGATTGCTAACAAAATCCTCACAGACTTTAGTTTCGCTACCGATGAGAAAGTCTCATCGTAGTCAACTATTTGAATTTTTCAAAACCCTTTTGTGACAAGTCGAGCTTTATAGACAATAACATTACCATCAACATCTGTTTTCTTCTTGAAAATCCATTTGTTCTTGACAGCCTTCCGGCCATCCGGTAAGTCCACCAAATTCCATACTTGGTTTTCGTACATGGATCCAATCTCGGATTTCATGGCTTCTTGCCATTTATTGGAATATGGGCTCATCATCGCTTCCTCATATGTCGCAGGGTCATCGGTGTTGTCCACCAACATGACACTCATAACGGGATCATACCAATCAGGAGTGGTACTAGTTCTTGTTGACCTGCGAGGTTTCATAGTAACTTAGACCAAACTTTCATGATCAACATCATTAGCTTCCTCTCTTATTGGTGTAGGTGCCATAGGAACCACTTCCGATGATGCGCTACTCTCAAGTCCGAGAGAAGTTTCAACAACCTCATCAAGTTCTACTTTCCTTCCAGTCACTTCTTTTGAGATAAACTCCTTCTCTAGAAAGTATCCATTCTTGGCAACGAAGATTTTGCCCTCGGATCTATAATAGAAGGTATACCCAATAGTTTCCTTCGGGTATCCTATGAATACGCATTTTTCCACTTTGGGTTCAAGCTTGTCGGGCTGTAACTTCTTTACATAAGCTTCACAACCCCAAACTTTAAGGAACAACAATTTAGGTTTCTTCCCAAACCATAATTCATATGGTGTCGTTTCAACGGATTTAGATGGTGCCCTATTTAAAGTGAATGCATCTGTTCCTAATGCATAACCCCAAAACGATAGCGGTAAATCTGTAAGTGACATCATAGAACGAACCATATCTAAGAGAGTCTGATTACGATGTTCGGACACACCATTACGTTGTGGTGTTCCCAGCGGTGTCAATTGTGAAAGTTTTCCGCATTTCTTTAAATGCTTGCCAAACTCATAACTTAGATATTCACCTCCACGATCAGATCATAGAAATTTAATCTTCTTGTTATGTTGATTCTCTATTTCACTTTGAAATTCCTTAAACTTCTCGAAAGTTTCGGACTTATGTTTCATGAAATAGATATACCCATATCTACTGAAGTCATCCATGAAAGTAAGAACATAACGATAACCACCACGCGATTCTACACTCATTGGGCCACACACATCGGTATGTATGATTTCCAATAAGTCCGTAGCTCGCTCCATCATACTAGAAAATGGAGTCTTGGTCATTTTACCCATCAAACATGCTTCACATCTTTCAAGTGATTCAAAATCAAGTGATTCAAGAAGTCCATCGGAATGGAGTTTCTTCATACGCTTCACTCCAATGTGACCAAGACGACAGTGCCACATATAGGTCGAGTTATCGCTTAATTTCAAACGTTTAGCTTCAATGTTATTAATATGTGTATTACTACAATCGAGATTCAATAAGAATAGACCATCTATCAAAGGTGCATGTGCATAAAACATATTACTCATATAAATCGAACAACCAATATTCTCAGACTTTAAACAAGTAACCGTCTCGCAATAAACATGATCCGGATATAATGTTCATGCTCAACGCAGGCACCAAATAACAATTATTTAAGTATAAAACTAATCCCGATGGTAGATGAAGAGGTAGAATGCCGACCGCGATCACATCAACCTTTGATCCATTGCCAACACACATCATCACCTCGTTCTTCGCTAGTTTCTATCTATTCTGCAGCACTTGTTTTGAGTTACAAATATGAGCAACCAAACCAGTATCAAATACCTAGGAACTACTATGACTACTAGTAAGATACACATCAATAACATGTATATCGGATATACCTTTCTTCTTAATGTTGCCGTTCTTCAAATCTGCCAAGTACTTAGGGAAATTCCACTTCCAGTGACCTTCTCCCTTGCAGTAAAAGCACTCAGTATCAAGCTTAGACCCAGCCTTGGTCTTTTTCGCTGGCGCGGTAACTTTCTTACCACCCTTCTTGAAGTTTCCATTTTTCTTAGAATTGCCTTGCTTCTTGAATTTGGTGGTCTTATTGACCATCAACACTTGGTGCTCTTTCTTGATCTCCACTCCTGCAGACTTTAACATGGAGAAGAGTTCGGGCAACGACTTGTCCATGTTTTGCATATTGTAGTTCATCATAAAGTTCTTGTAACTTGTGGTAGTGATTGGAGGACATGGTGAATCCCCAAAGCATTAGGAATCACTATTCCCAAGCTTTGGAGCTTACTTGCGTGCCTAGACATCTTAAGCACGTGCTCACTGGCGGAGCTATCCTCTTCCATCTTGCAGTTAAAGAACTTTTCAGAAGCCTCATAACTCTCAACTGCTGCGTGAGCCTCAAATATCATTTTGAGTTCACGGACAATATCATGTGGGTCATGGTTCTCAAACCTTTTCTGAAGCTCCGCTTCCAAACCATACAAGATAGCACACTGAACTATGGAGTACTGATTCTTCAGAGCGAGGAAAACATTCTTTACCTCATCGGTAGCATCAGCTGCAGGTGGGTCACCCAGCGGTGCATCCAACACATAGGTCAAATTACCAGCATTGAGGACAATCCTCAATTTGCGGAACTGTGAAGTTGCTTCCATTGTTTTTCAACTTTTCTTTCTCTAGGAACGCATTAAAATTGATGGTAGGGGCCGCCATTGATCTAAAACATATTTGCAATAGTTTAGACTAAGTTTATGAAAAATTGAGTTCTAATTAATAGTTAAATTAATATAGGTGAACTCCCACTCAAAACAATATCCATCACATTGTTTCAGTGATCACATGAACCAAATCGACCACATCAAAACTGATCATCACGAGAGATGATGTAGCTTCAATGGCGAATAATTAACATGTTCATCATATCTACTATATGACTCCTGCTTTACCTTTCGGTGATCCGTGTTCCGAGACCATGTCTGTTGATACGCCCAATTTGCATCACCATTATATATCATAATTTATCTCTATTCATTGATATTTGTCTTATTATGAGGTATTACTTATGACTTTTCATCTGTTTATGCATGTTGGATGATTCCTGGAGGATGGACTGCCGGAGTCTGGATTCTGATGGAAAAGAAGGCATTTCGGAGCAATTTCGTGAAGATCAGAAAAATACCAGAAAAATATGGAAACATATTATTTTACCAGAAGACGAAGGGAGCCAGAAGGAGGGACGAAGTGGGGCCTCAGGGGGTCCACACACCCTAGGCGTGGGCACACCTGACCCCGCGCCTAGGGCAGGTGTGGCCCACCTGCCTGACCTCTGACTCCGCCCCTTCGCCTATATCTTCCCTACGAAAACACCGAGAGAGAAAGATCTCTCCGGCAGACAGATTTCTACCGGGGGAATGTCAACACCTGGATTTTTAATCACAGATGCCTGTTATGCCATACATTGCAATCCCAGGATAACCATTTTTGTGAGACATAATAGATTTGATATCACAGTACATCATCCATTACAAACCATACATAAGGTCTTACACAAATAAGGATCTCATGATCTAGTTTTTAATACAATTCAAGCAGCGGAATAACGTAATAATAACGATAGCGTGGGCGAAGCTCCATCTTCATGGTCATAGGCAATGCTGACGATGGGAGATGATCCTAGTTGTTGTAACCTTCCTGTTGTCCATCTTCCTGATATTCCTCCTCATAGTCTAGCCACGGGAATAACCAGGGACAAAGCCATGAGTACTCTTTAAGTACTCGCAAACTACTACTAACGAGTCAAGTGGGTTTGAATAAGATATACTAAGCTCTAGGGTTGTTTTGCAAAAAACCAGATTTACCCCTACTAAGTTTCGAAGCAAAGAAAGCTAGTTGAAAGTTTTATAACACCTAAGTGGGAACTTGAATTTCATGTCACAACTCTGTTGTGGTCAAGTCAAAGTCACAAATCATTTCATAAGTCATTTTGAAAACATCTGACGACGGAACAGTATGGCCACTCCAACTGTCCATAACCGTGAACGCGGCTATTCGAATAGTTTGACACTCTGCAGAGATTATACACTTTCACCACAACATTCGATACATCCGTTAGGAACAATCCTAAATTCACCATACCCAGTATGCGGATAATCAATCCTAACCTTTCAATTACACGCCCTAGTATAGTCACCTCTCCTGTGAGTTTGGCCTCCCAACCATGACCAACTGTCATCTTGGGTACTTCACAGGTGGACAATCTTCATAAGGTAGCCTCAGCTCAGACCTTGGCCGCAAGGGAACCCACACTAAGGTATATAAATTTCCAGTTAAGCCCTACCCAAATTTTGGGTATTGTGGTTGTATGGTAAAATTGGAATGGTATCGCATCTAGACAACCATAAGTTTTGTAAAGGGCTAAGGCTCATGCCTTACATTTTCATCATCAAAATCATCTAGTGTTCGAGAACACATGTCAAAACATTTCAGTAGAATGACTCATCATTCTAAGGTTTTCATAACCATTTTCACCAAGTATTCCCATATAAAGTTGATCAAGTTTTATGCTTAGCACTAGCATCTACAGGTGAGGGTAAATACTAATGATGGGTAATAAACAAGTGGTAATTAGCCAAGTTCAATCTCATGCCTCAGGATAATATCAAGATTATCTAACCTAGGTCAAGTTTTATGCTCTTTATGCTACCTTCAAATATATTTCTAATATCTACAAGTCACTAAATAAACTTTTGATTGGGTATCAAGTAAAACTAGGATTGGGTATCAAGTGGTGTAAGCTTGCAAGTAAAACTTGCATGGTTTAGCTTGCTAAGATAGTAGTATAAGCTTGCAAAGTTGCAAGTGTTAGGTTGCTCAGTTAATAGCTTGCCTTGTGCAGAGTAGTGGTTGAAGTTCTCCTTGGTTTCTTCCTCGTAGTATCCTCCTTCCTCCACGTATCCTTGGTTGGTACTAGCGTCTATAAATAAATACGAGGTACACAATCACCACACAATACTTAGTTACTTCTATTTATCACACAAAGGTTCACACTAGATGATCTAGCGTCATCACTATTATCACAAAGATTAAAGCACTTATCTTACTTATTTTATTTTAGAAAAGTAATTTCTACTCATTGAAAAACTACTTAAGATTTAATATTCTCCAACTAAAACATGGGATCATGTTGACAATGTCATCACCACATATTTCAGTACTTGGGAATGTGATTTAAAGTGGTGTCACAATTTAGTAAGGTTTAACCTTTTTCTTTTAATTAATTAAATGACTAGAAATGCCTATGAGGCATTCTTTTATTACTTGATCATTATTTCTGCAAGTAACCCTACATATTTTTATATATTCTGAAAGGTAGGATTAAATGTGATTTTTGAGAGTTGGAATCAACTCAAAAGCTTTTATGGTTGGATTTTAAAAAATGTTTGAATGCAGAAAAGCTTCTGCCTTGTTATTTTTACCATGGGTGATCTACAATTCTAAATGGTTTGAATCCAACGAGCTTGTATTAAGCACTCCAGTACCTTTCTAACAAAATTGGTTTCATGCATTATGGTTCAGTGAATCGAGCTGGGTTGATTTTTGAATCTAGGTACAAAACTGAGTTTGAAATTAAATGAATAAACCTAATTTTGAATTAATGGGTCATGCGGGATGTTTAACTGGGCTGGCCCACTATGCACAGCACGCGCGGGGGATGGTTAAGTGAGCGACCCCACTCGTCAGTGAGACAACGAGTGGCGAAGTGGTACGGGGCGATTAGGGCCGCACGATCTAACTCTAATCCAACAGCTACGGTTCATCGTCTACGTCGGGCAGCGCCGGCGAGACAAAACCCTAGCACGGCCAGAGGGGGTCAGTGGGGGATCACCGGGGCTATGGCGATGGTCGGCGATGGGGGCGAACGACGAAGTCGATGACGGCGATCCTCCTGGTACCGGCAGCTCCTCTTGGGGCGGCTCAAATCGACGACACCTCTTCTCCTCTACAGCGGCGAACTCTGGTGAAATTCCGGCCACATGGTGCTCGCCTTGCTTCGGGAGTGAGTGGGTGTGATCAGTGAGAGGTGGGGAGTGAGATGGTGTGCTCAAATCGAGCGGGGGTGGCCTCCTTTTACAGTGGCTGAAGGGGACCGAATGGCGCGGGTGGAGCTCGTCGTGGTCATCGGCACATCATGCTATTGGCATGGGAAAATGTTGGGGGCGGTGCTATGCTCCCTGGTGAAGCTCATCGGCACGGTCACATGGTGTGGGGCGGTGCTGAACAGTCGGAACGTCGCAGCGCTCTGGGCGGGTCCGACGGGGATTTTAATGGCGCACAGCGTCTATGGTCCGCGCGGCGGCAAACGAGGTTTTCTGGCGGGTTACTGGGATGCTGGCGATCACGTACGCAAGCGGCGAGGGCGGCGTGCGGTCTGTGGGATCGTGTCGCATGCGGCGCACTGGCACGCTCTCGGCTCGCACGCAGAGAGACTTAGCGCGTGCTTGGCGGGTGGTCCAGGGGCTAGAAATGCTCGGGGCTGGGACAGAGGTTGGTGGTGGACGGTGGTCAGTGCTCCAGACAAGGTTGGCGAGGCTAGTGCTTCCTCTAGCTCGCTGGCGACATGGGGGTGGCAAGTTTGCTCTCGGCATGGTTACCATTGATGGCTAGGCTTGCTCACAGTGGTGCTAAGATTGTTAAAGAGGCTAGATGATCTACTAAGAGCTTGTTGCAACCAGAGAGGGAACAAGGTTGGCCAAATTCACTGCTGCAAATAGTGTTTAATGTTTTGTTGTTTGCTGATCACAAGGTGTTTGATGAAATGGCCAAAAGAAATTCAAATTTGAATTTTGGATTCAAACTTGGTGGGTTTGCTAGGAACATACTAGGGAGTATCTGGTTAGTTGGATTGGTCAAGGGGCACTGGTTTGGTTGGGTTTTGAAAAGGTGTGATCTTCACATATGTTAAAGATTCAATTTTGAATTGTGATTTGAATGAGGTTGCCAAATGTTTCTATAAGTTTGAAAGGTGGGATTTGATTCACTTTTACTTGGTCTTGCAAGGGGTGAAAATAATTGGAAAAGTTTCTGTTTGAAAACTTGGACTAGAAACACTCAAAGTGACCTAGTGAGCAAGATTGGCAAAAATGACCATTTGCCTTATTTGATTTGTTTTTGATTTTCTCTTGATTTGTTTCTGCTTGGAAATGTTTTAGATGATGTTGTTTTCATCCTTAAACCATTCCTTGCTATTTAAGTTAATCACACAAGTCCATTCATGCATTCATTCAATCATCACATACACACATGCATTCATTTGGTTTTTATTTAATCAAAGTTTTTGTTAACCCTAGTTTTAGTGATTAGAGTTTGATAAGCATTGTTCAATATTTTTGGGATGTTACAAACCTTCCCTCCTTAAACAAAATCTCGTACCGAGATTCGAAAAGGAAGAAAAAATATTACCTAGGATTTAAAGAGATCGGGAAACTCCGTCCTGATGTGATCTTCTCGCTCCCAGGTAGATTCTTCTTCAGTGTGGTTGCTATACTGAATCTTGAGAAACTTGATGCTTCGGGTTCTGGTGGTTCTGAAAGCTTCCTCCAAAATATGGATGGGTACTTTGGGATACGTCAGGTCATCGTTGATCTCTATGGTCTGGTGATCGATGTTCTTGAAAACTTCAGTCTTCTCCGGAACTTCAAGGCATTTGCGAAGTAACGATATATGGAACACATTGTGCACTGCTGACATCTCCTCTGGCAGTTCCAACTGATACGATACTTCTCCTCGATGATTCAGAACCTTGAAAGGTCTGATATATCTGGGGGCTAACTTAATACAATTCAAGCAGTGGAATAACATAATAATAACGATAGCATGGGTGAAGGTCCATCTTCATGGTCACAGGCAATGCTGACGATGGGAGATGATCCTAGTTGTCGTAACCTTCTTGCTATCCATCTTCCTGATATTCCTCCTCATAGTCTGGCCACGGGAATAGCCAGGTACAAAGCCATGAGTACTCTTTAAGTACTCGCAAACTAATACTAACAAGTGAAGTGGGTTTGAATAGGATATACTAAGCTCTAGGGTTGTTTTGCAAAAAGCCAGATTTACCTCTACTAAGTTCCGAAGAAAAGAAAGCTAGTTGAAAGTTTTATAACACCTAAGTGGGAGCTTGAATTTCATGTCACAACTCTGTTGTGGTCAAGTCAAAGTCACAAATCATTTTGAAAACATCTGACGACGGAACAATATGGCCACTACAACTGTCCATAACCGCGGACGCGGCTATTCGAATAGTTTGACACTCTGCAGAGATTGTACACTTTCACCACAACATTCTATACATCCGTCAGGAACAATCCTGAATTCACCATACTCAGTATGCGGATAATCAATCCTGTCATGGGAATGGCCATGGCAGATGCTGCAATTGGCAGCGAGTAGTAGAACGAAGGGCAAGGGCGGCCGGCCATCTGCGGTGTGAGATGAGGGTGGAGACACAAGGATTTACCCAGGTTCGGCCCGCCGGAGGGTAAAGACCTACTCCTGCTAGATTGTATTATGGAGAGAGTACAAGGGCGAGCTCGACGACTAGACGGCGAGTCGCTAGGGTGTATGATGGAACGTGTCCTCTATGGTTTATATAGGCTCACCTCGCTAGGGTTTACAGATCATCAACCGACTTAGTTAAGGACTCGGAAGGTACTTGACCTAATCCGACTGGGCCTAGCTACACTTCTGGGCCTCCAGCTTCTAGTCGCCTGGCTCTTTGTCAAGCCTCGATCTAGTCGCCATCCTGCAGGCCCACTCGCTAGCAGTCTGGGCCAGTAGGAAATATCCTGCTGGGTATACCCCGGTAGGCATATCCCCATCAGTAGTCCCCGAGGCCGTCGTTGATTCGTCGCAGGTGTTCGTTGGCTGTCAGAGCATGCGGTTCCAATTTGGGCGCCCAATCGAATCGGCGGTGGACTCCCTGAATAAAGGAAAGAACTGGTTATTTTAGTCGCAATAACAGCGACTTAGTCAAATCGCAGCTTGGCGAATAGGTCAGCGAATAAACAAGTCACTGTTATAGTGAATAGGTTGGCGAATCATCGAGTCGCTGAAGATAGCGAGCCGAGTGGATGAAGTTGGACTGTCAACGCTGGTCAAAGTAGCCGTTGGGTAACCCAACGGTAATATCGGCGTAATTACCGCTCAATAACGGCTCCCCGAAAATGGCGGGTAGCAACCGCTATTTAAGGAGAGTGACGGGCGAGGGGAAAACACTTCCCACACTTCCTCCGATCTTGTGCATTCTGAATCCTCCATTCCACACAGCAAGCAGAGCGACCCAGAGCGACTCGTAACCCTAGATCCCTCAACCAATGGCCCCTCGAGTGGAACCGTGGGCAGATCCAAGTGCACGAAAGTGCTGTTGAAGTCGTTCGAGGATGCAGGGATCCTCCGCGCCGGGAGGTGGCGCATCCCCACGGCCGGGAAGGTGACCCCGACTCCGCGCGAGGGAGAATTCATCTGATTCACCACCCATCTAGAGCAGGGGCTCGGATTCCCCACTTCCCTCTTCTTTCGTCGCTTCTGCGCCGACTACGACATCCAACCGTCGGATCTAGGGCCGCATAGCATCGAGGAGCTTGCCATTTTTGTGGCGTTCTGCGAGTGTTATCTTGGCTGCCGACCATATTTCCCCCTACGGCAAGATCTGTTCCACGGGAGAATTAGCCGTGAGGAGGCAGGCGGCCCGATGCTAGCCACGGGCGGTCTGACCTTTCAGCTGAAGTTGAAGGCGTCGTTTTTTGATCTGATGCTTCCTGCTAAAGCAGCGAACGAGTGGAAGAAGAACTGGTTTTACGTGACCGAGTCGCCGCCGAGCGACGAGGTGGTGCTTCCGACGTACTCCGCCAATCGGCCCGAGCCGCGTCGGCTCCAAGTCACCAAACTTCCGCTAGACCAGCGGATGGTCGTCGATGAGATGTTGTAAACCATCCGCAACCTAAAGAAGAAGAGCCTCCAACCCATCAACCTTTACAATTGCTGGCTCGGGCGACGGATCGTGCCTCTGGCTAGTCACGCCCACTATATGTACGAGTACACGGGCAAAGACGACCCAACAAAGTCCTGCCACGACGAGTGGAAATTCAATGATTACACCCTATCCCTGAAGAAGATCACCTTGGCAGTGTATCTCGATGCAAAGGCCAGGGTCGCTCCTTACACCGCCAAGCGCCAAGTTCCAACGGTGAGTCATTCTATTTGTTGTGCACTCGCAGTCGCAGATTTGCATTCGCGGTCATGCAAACTTGTTTTGTTGTTGCAGTTGTTCCAGGTGGTGGAAGATTGGCTCCCGCCCGCGGACGACAAGAACTCGACCTCGTCCGCTAAAGGCGATAGTGATTCTTTACCCGACCAGGGCAGCGTTAGAAGTGACGGGGGTGACGACGGCGATGACGATGACAATGGCGACGAGGCCGTGGAAGTCGCCGCACCTTCGATCTGCAAGACCCGTGGGCAACACGAACGCGAACTCGAGGCCAGGAAAAGCCTCGAGGCCCACGATGACGACGATGATGAGATCCCCGAGCACACGTCACGGCGCGGCGCTACACCGTCAAAGAAGAAGGCACCGCCACCAAAGAAGAAGAAGAAACTAGTTAAGCTGGTATCACCGCCTCGGACTACGAGTAGCTCTGATGCTACCAGCGCAGCCGAGGAAGCTACAGCCGACGCACCGGTGCATGCGGCCACAACGGACGATGCGGCCATGGCGGAACACGAGATGCCGCTGGCGTCGCTGCCGCCGCCCTTCGTCCCAATCCTTGGGCTTGTGGCCGCACCAGCCGCTGGGAGCTCGCCGCCGAGGGGAGTTCCCACAAAAATCACGACTGAAGCTCCTACAGCGGCTTCTTCCTCGAAGAAACCGTCGGTGTCTTGGGCGCAGAGTGTGTTCGAGATGGGCCTCAGTCGGAAACTGGGGCCAGAGTTGGAGAAGCCGGCCAGCATTTGCACTGGCCTGCGTTTCCTCCAAGTCACCAAGTGAGTGTTTTTCATTATTTGCATTTTTCTGCTTTATCTATGTCCGACTGGCGAGTTTACTAAGAGAGTTGTTCTGTAGGACTGGAGTGCAGAAGATAGGTCACCCTTTGGTGGCCAAGGTTCCATCGGGTGCCGCTGAGGCACTATTCAACCCTTCAAAGAAGAGGAAGGGTAACGAGGTCGAGGCGCCTGCTGAAGGCGCGAGGAGAGCAAAGGGCGACGTGGTCGTCACGATTTCGGACGAGCCGGCGGTCGCCCCGAGCGAGGCTCCAATTACGGTGGACACAGCCCCGAGGGCCATAGTGGACACGGAGTCGCAGCAGGCGAAGTCCGTGGCCTCGGATGGGGCGACAGGCCCACCTTCGAGTGGTGCGGGAGCTGCGGTGGTGATGTTCCCTCGCTTTGTAGCAAGGGCCTCCGTGGCGAGTGCATCGGTGCCGTCGAGCCAATTGCCCGAGGCCGCTGGCACGGAGGTCGAGCAGCGTCGCGGGCGTACTCCTTTCGTGCTCCCATCTATGGACACAATGGATCTTCACGGCATGCTCGGCGCCGCCCTCCAGGTATGTCCAGTCCCCGAGGATCGGGCCACTGAATTTCAGTGGTCGGATTCTTATTGCTTTTAGAGTCCAGTCCCCGAGTGGCTAGTCGCTGAATTTCAGCGGCTAGACACTTAGGAAAAAAATTTCACTGTCCAGTCCCCGAGTGGCTAGTCGCTGAATTTCAGCGGCTAGGCACTTAGGAATTTTTTCGCTATCCAGTCCCCGGGTGGCTAGTCGCTGAATTTCAGCGGCTAGGCACTTAGGAATTTTTTCGCTGTCTAGTCCCTGAGTGGCTAGTCGCTGAATTTCAGCGGCTAGGCACTTAGGAACTTTTTTGCTGTCTGGTCCCCGAGTGGCTAGTTGCTGAATTTTAGCGGCTAGGCACTTAGGAACTTTTTTTGCTGCTGAGACTTCTATTGTTTCGCAGGGGCTGCAGCGCGAGTCGGCGGAGCAACTTGCCGCGAAGGACCGTCTGGAGGGGGAGCTCCTTGTTGTCCGTGAGATGAACGAGTAGCTTCGAGCGACTGCGGATGAGTGGTTGTCAGGTGTGATGCTGGTCGTAAACCTTGTGATTCTTGCATTAATAACTTTGTTGATGCAGATGACAATGCGGCCGCGGTGGAAAAGGCGCGTCAAGGCCTGGTCCCGATGAGTGAGCTGACGGCTGAGCAGTCGTCCTTGAGCGCCGTGGACAAGCGGACCGCTGACCTGGAATGGGAACTCAAGGAGGCGAGGGCGGAGGCGAGGGCGGAGGTGACCTTGGCGGATGGTAGAGCCAAGGCGGCCGTTGCTTCCGCTACTGAGGAATGGAAGTTGTCAGATGCGCTCGTAGCCCGGCTGCAGAATGACATGTCTAGTCTTCAGGATTTCATCACGGAGCGTTGTTGGCCGTTGATTGGTGAGTTCTCTGTCTTCTAGTGAGTCCCCGAGCATGCGGGTCGCTTTTTTTGCTTGAGCGTTACTTACTCTTTGTTTTGTGTGCTTGCAGGCAGAATTACTGATGGTGCTGAAGAGGCGTAGTCGTATGATGCGCGGGAATGTGTCACCACACTGGTTGACTCCGCCGCCTTATCTAGGACCTGCATTTGGGCGTGCCTCCGGGAGATTTCGCAAAAGGAGGTGATTCCGAGCGACCTCGTCGAAGTCTGGCGCTACCTGGAGAAGGCCCCTATTGTGGTTGACTTCATGGCACGGTCGGCGTTTCATCATGGTGCTGCGACTGTGCTGAGCCTTGGGCTCACGCACTTCCCCCACGACTTCGATCTCGACGATGTCACGAGCAGATACCCTTCGTCGACTGGCAAGGTCGAGATTGATGAAGTGCTGAAGCTGACCGAGTGGGCTGCAGTATTCTCTGAGCGGGTGTGGGCGATGGGTGACCTTCTCCCGTACCAGGAGTCGATGGTCGCCCCAAACGACCCCGAGCCGGCGCACCGCAACTTCAAGGTGGAGCAACCTTTTCGAGCGGCCATGGTGGGTGAGCTTACGACGTACCCATCGAACCCATGGGTTCCTTTTATCCGCCGTCGCTGGAGTGATGGTGCCTCATCGTTGAAGCCTGCGGAATAAACTAATTTGCCGATCAGCGTTAGGTGGAATAAGTATGTAACTGCCCTTGTAAGCGAACAAATTTTGCTGCTTGAAGGAATATAAGGATGCTTTTGTCAATATACTTGATTTAATTTTTGTTGTGCGAGCCCCTGAGCGCGTCCATCCTTTTATGGGGTTTACCTCATTGTTATGTGTATGTATGTTGTTGAAACTGCTATTGAATTAAGGTCGACTCGGTGGCTTGGAAAGCTAGTCGCATGGCAACTACAAGGGGTGTTCTGTACTTAGCCATTTTCCTGGGCGCGAACGGGGTCAGGTGGCCAAGTCCCCGAGCGTGGTACTTGGCTGTTATAGTCACATGCCCGAGGTAGGAGAGGACGGGGCGTGTTGTTTTGGCGCGTCACTCCACCTGATCCGTAGGACCAGTCGCGTGGCGAGTCCAGGTCGCGCTCTCATACTTGGCGTCTTCCCTCGTCGCTCGTGATTGGACTGGCAGCAGTCACCGAGCGTGGTACTTAGCCGTTCAAGTCGATGCGCCAAGGATGTGGAGGACTGGGTCGCTGTGGGAAGCGAGTGCGGTTGTCTTGGCTCGGAAAGCCAGTCGAGCGAGGCAACTCCGATGGCGCTCCGGGTTGGCTCTTTTCGTGGACAATGCGAGGCCCGAAATTTTCGATGCCCTCGTACCGCACTACTTGGCCGTGCCGGTCACATAACCAAGGGTTGACTTCCGCGAGTAGCATAGTGATGTTGTTATGAGTGCGAGTGGCACAAGATACGGAGAGTGGAGACAAATTTTGCGAATTGGTCTTCTTTATTTCATAGCAGGTAGGAGGTACATGTCTAGAGTTCTAAGAGTAGAACTTCCATAATAGGTTTACATTCCATGGCCGCTTGACGTCGAGTTTTTCGTCGCCTCAGACGTTGGTAAGGTAGTAGGAATCGTTGCCTAGGACGCGCCCGATGACGAATGGTCCCTCCCACGGGGAGAGAGCTTGTGCATGCCTTTCTTGTCCTGGATCAGGCGTAGTACCAGGTCGCCTTCTTGGAAGGTGCGGGTCCATCCTCGCCGGCTGTGGTAGCGGCGAAGCCCTTGCTGGTAAATGGCGGTGCGGGCGCGAGCTAGGTTGCGTGCTTCGTCAAGCTAGTCGACTCCGTCCAGGCGCGCGAGCTCGCTGTCGGCCTCCGCGTAGTTGACCACCCGAGGAGAGTCGTGCTCGAGGTCGGTTGGCATGACGGCCTCGGCACCGTACACCATGAAGAAGGGGGTGAATCCTGTCGACCTGTTGACGGAGGTGCGAATTCCCCAAATGACGAAGGGGAGCTCTTCAACCCAGCACCCAGGAGTTCGCTCGAGTGGAACTTGCAGTCGCGGCTTTAGGCCGTGAAGGATGCTCTAGTTAGCGCGTTCCGCCTGACCGTTGGATTCCGGGTGGGCGACTGAGGCGAGGTCGAGCCGTATGTTGTGCTCCTCGTAGAATTTAGCCATGGATCCCTTGGCGAAGTTGGTGCCGTTGTCCGTGATGATGCTGTGCGGGAACCCGTAGCGATATATGAGCTCACGTAGGAATTTTGTTGTTGTCTTATCGTTGCACTTACAGACTGGTTTGGCCTCCACCCACTTTGTGAATTTGTCGACTGCGACTAGGAGGTGGGTGAACCCGAAGGGGGCCTTCTTGAAGGGGCCTACCATGTCCATGCCCCACACGGTGAATGGCCATGTGATAGGGATGGTCTTCAGCGCCAAGCTCGGCACGTGGGTCTGCTTGGCATACTTCTGGCACCCGACGCAGTGCTGGACAATGTCGACTGCGTCGGCGTGTGCGGTGAGCAAGTAAAAGCCATGTCGCATGGACTTGGCAACTAGGAAGCGAGCGCCAACGTGGTGGCCGTAGTCGCCAGCGTGGATGTCCTGGAGGATCTTGCGTCCTTCTACGGGTTGGACACAGTGTTGGAACACGCCGGTCACGCTGCGCTTGTGGAGCTCGCCATTGATGATGACGAAGGATTTGCAGCGGCATGCTATCATCCGGGCCTCCGTCTCGTCAGCAAGTAGGGTGCCTCCTTCCAGGTAGGCGACGTATGGCACCGTCCAGTCGCTTGGCTCGGCGACCATTGCGACCAGGGCCACATCTGGTTGCAGCGGAATGCCGATGTCGATCTTCCTTGGGGAGAGACGGAAGGTTTGGTGATGGTGTCAAGGAAGACGCCTGCGGGTGGTGCGAGCCAGGCCGAACCAATGCGGGAGAGCGCATCGGCTTCTTCGTTCTTCTGCCTGTCAATCCACTCGACGGAGTAGCCCGCAAAGTGGCCTCCCAGCTGGTCCACTACTTGGCGGTATGCCACCATGGTGGGGGAGACTGCATCGCAGGTGCCGGCGACTTGCCTGGCGACGAGGTCGGAATTGCCGTAGCAGCGCAGACGATTGATGTTGATCTCCTTGGCTGCTTGCATGCCGTGGAGTAGCGCCTCGTAGTCGGCCATGTTGTTGGTGCAGGGGGTGAAGTCGAGGTACAGGACGTAGCGTAGCTTGTCGCCGTTTGGAGATGTGAGGACGATCCCTGCCCCTGCACCGTCTGCATTCTTGGAGTCGTCGAAGTGTAGGCTCCAGTAATGGAGGTACGGAAGTTTCTCTGGCTTCTGGGCCTCCTCCCAGTCGGCGAGGAAGTCTGCGAGAGCCTGCGACTTGATTGTCTTACGCGGCTCGTACCTGATGTTGTGGACTCCGATCTCGACGGCCCACTTGGCGACTCGCCCGGTCGCCTCACGGTTGCGGATGATGTCCTACAACCGTGCTAAGGAAACGACCATTATTGGGTGTTCCTGGAAGTAGTGCGGCAGTCGCCGCGGGGCTATGAAAACCGCATATACCAATTTTTGGTACTGCAGGTAGCGCTGGCGCGACTCGTGAGGACTTTGCTGATGTAGTATACAGGTCGCCTCACTAGGCGTTCCTTGCCTTCCTCTGGTCATTCGACGACCATGACGGCGCTGACGACTCGCTCGGAAGCCACGACGTAGATGAGCATGGGCTCCTTGTCGACGGGAGCGGCGAGTAGCAGTGTCGCTAGTAGCACCTTCTTGAGAGATGGGAGCGCGTCGTCTGCCTCCTTGTCCCACTAGAAAGTGGGGTTCTTGCGCATTAGGCGGTAGAGGGGCATTGCCTTCTCGCCTAGCCAGGGGATGAAGCGACTGAGAGCCGCGACTCGTCCGGCCAGCTTCTGGACGTCGTGCAGGCACTCGGGTTTGCCGATCTGGGTGATCGTGTTGATCTTGGTGGGGTTCGCCTCGATCCCGCGCTTGGAGACAACGTACCCCAGTAACTGTCCAGTGGGTACACCAAAGGTGCACTTCCCTGGGTTCAGCTTTATCTTGTACCTCCACAGGTTTGTGAAGGTTTCCGCCAGGTCGGCGAGTAGGTCGCCCTGGCGAGTGGACTTCACCACCACATCGTCGATGTAGACGTGGATATTGCGGCCAATTTGGCTCGCAAGGCACTCTTGCATGCACCTCTGGTAGGTCGCCCCGACGTTCTTGAGGCCGAAGGTCATGGCGGTGTAGCAGAAGGCTCTGAATGGCATGATGAACGATGTCTTCTCCTCGTCCTTGACTGCCATTTTGATCTGATTGTAACCAGAGTAGGCGTCAAGGAAGCATAGCGACTCTGAGCCCACGGTCAAGTCGATGATCTGGTCGATCCGCGGGAGGACGAATTGCTCCTTTGGTCAGGCGCTGTTGAGGTTTGTGTAGTCGATACGCATTCTCCATGTCCCGTTTTTCTTCTTGATTAGGACTGGGTTTGCCAGCCACTTGGAGTATTTGATTGGCCGAATGAAGATTGCAGCGAGTAGACGCTGCACCTCCTCGACGATTGCTCGGCGGCACTCTTCATTGAAGGGCCGCAGGGACTGCTTGACGGGTCGCACTTTGGGGTCGGCATTGAGTTTGTGCTCAGTGAGTTCCCTCGGGACACCCGGCATGTCGGAGGGTTTCCATGCGAAGAAGTCGCGATTCTCATGGAGGAATTCGATGAGCGCGCCTTCCTATGCTGTGCTCATGCCCGTTCCGATCGTCACCGTCTGGCTGGAGTCGCCTGGGACCAGCTCGACGGAGCGAGTGTGCGTCATTGGCTCGAAGGCGGTGGAGCCACCGTCCTCCAAGTTGGGCTTCTTGAGTATGGTGGGGTCGTCGTTGTTGACTCCGCTCGTGTACTTGGCGAGTTCCTCCGCGTGGTTCGCCTCTACGGCTATGACGGCGTCAGTGAACTCGGCGCCCTTGGCCTTGCATTCTGCGGCCATGTCGGGGTCGCCGTGGACAGTGATGATGCCGCATGGGTCGGGGAGCTTCATTGCATTATACACATAGTGGGGCGCTGCCATGAATTTGGCGAACGCCTGCCGCCCTAGGACGCAGTGGTAGGGGCTTCTGAAAGGCACCAGCTCGAAGAAGATCCGCTTGGTGCGGAAGTTCGCTAGTGTGCCGAAGGTTACTGGTAGCGTCACCTTACCGATCGGGTACGCCTTCCGACCGGGGACGATGCCGTGGAAGGTGGTGTAGGTCGTCTCGGTCATCGACTGCGGGAGCCGCAGTCACCTGAACATATCCAGGTACAGGATGTTGATGGAGCTGCCGCCGTCCATCAGTGTCTTGGGGAGCTAGTAGTCTCGTACCTTGGGATTGACCACCAAGGCGACTCGACCCGGATATTCGATCCGTGGCGAGTGGTCCTCGCGGCTCCAGGTAATTCGTTGCTCGGACCAGTTGAGGAACTGGGAGATGTCGACCTGGGACACCGCGTTGACGGCGACAGCACAGGCGATGACCTTCTTCTCACGCTTTGTGTTGAAGCCGGTGAAGGTGTGGAGCGAGCCGTCGACGCTGCCGAATTTTCCGTCATTTGGCGGGTGGTTGTCGGGGTCTTCCCGTGCGCGTCGTGCCTTCTCTATCTCCTTCAGGGAGTGGCAGTCGGCGGTCATGTGCGTGGCGGGCTTCCCTTCCCTGCTATGGAACACACAGGGTTGGTTGAGGAGAGTCGTGGGGTCGAACCTTGGCTTTGCCTTGTAGTTGCTGCCGTCACGGTGCTGGCCTCCGTCATGGCGGAAGCTCATGGGTTCGCGCGGCACGTATCTGGCATTGGCGACGAAATCGACTCGCCCATCACCGCGGCGCTTTCCGGTGAGGCGAGTGTTGCTGTAGCGTAGCTCGGGTCGTCTCCCGTTGTCATTGCCGCTCGTGCGGCGATTGCCTCCCAACTCGTCGTTGGTTTCTTGGTTTGGGTCCTCCTCTGCGTACCGCTTGGCAATCTCGAGGAGGTCCGGTATGTTGTCGAGTGTTTTGTACACCCGCTTGAGCTTGGTGACCAGGGGCTCGTAGCGGCACGAGGTCTTGAAGCAGTGGATCATGGTGTCCGGGTGGATTCCGGCCGCGTTGTACCACAGGTCTTGCCACCATTGGACCCAGCTGCGGGTCGATTCGCGGGGTCCCTGGACACATCGCTCCAGGTCCTTGATGGTGGTGGCACGGGTGTAGGAGCCCTCGAAGTGCCTGAAGAAGGCGTCGCGCATTTCCTCCTAGGATTCGATGCTGTCTGCGGGGAGGGTGTTGATCCATTGTCGGCATGCTCCCTCCATCATCAGGGGGAGGTAGCACGCGGCGAGTAGGTCGGTGTGGCCAACGATTCCCATCACCATGAGGCATGTGTCCAGCCACACGGAGGGGTCATACTTCTCGATCTCCTTCGGCGCCTTGAAGTTCGCCGGGTATGTTTCGCCTTGGATCATTGGTCCGAAGCACTGGGGTCCGACTCGGCTCAGCGATCCCCATGGTTCGCCGTCGTGGCGGTTGTTGAGGGTATACCTCAAGTCGTCAGGCTGGCATGCGCGCCAGCTCTGGTTGTTGATGATGTGGGTTCGCGCGCCGACTAGCTGCCCGTTGGCAGCGACGAAGTTGTTTGTCGGTCGCGGGTCGTTGGTGGAGAGTTCCGCGTGTGCGGGTCGGTGTTGGAGCTGCGGGGGCTCGGGTGGTGGGCAGTTGATGGTGTTTTCCACCACTGGACGGCCGCTCGAGGCCACTCTGCTGCCTGATGATTGTGAGTACATGTGACCCTGCGAGTCGGCCCTCGCGTTTTGCTGCTCGATGGCCTTGGCGAGTAAGGCCTTGGCGTATTGAATCTGCAGGGCGCCCTCCCCGGTCACGTTTATGTTGTCAACCGCTGCTCGGCTCACGATGACATTGTCCATCGGAGTGGAAAATAGCGGGAGGACGTTCGCGTCTCGCTCCCACGAGGAAACCACGACTCTTGGTTGGTCCCGGGGGCGCACGGCTGGGTGGTGGTGGGGTGCCGTTGGCCATCGCGCCTGGTGGTGGCCGGGAGCTCCCTCCTGGCGGCGTGTTCTCGTAGATCGCGCGCTCGGCTGCATGGTTCAGGTCATTTTCATTGTCGAAGTTCAGGGCGCGTCCCTGAATGGTGGAGTTCAGGCGCGACCTGATGCGGAATTGGTGGTAGCGCGAGAGTTCCTGCGCCATCACCTGCTCGAGGCGAAATTTTTCACGCTTGGCTTGTTCCTTGCAGACCGCCTCCTCCAGTCACAGGACGAGTTCCTTGACCTCTGTTGCCATTGCGGTTGGCGGGATCGGCGTGGAGAAGGGGTCTGGCTGGGGGTTGGTGCCATTCGTCATGTAGGCCGTGATGTTGCGACCAGATCCTACGTGGAGGTCGCCGGAGTTCTCCGACCTGGAGTCAAAGTCGAAGATCACAAGAATGGAGGGGTCCTCGAAGTCTCCCACGTTGGAGACCTGGGTGATGGAGCCCGCGGTTGACGCGGTGACGATGGATCCGGCGGCCGATGCCGGGGTCGCCGGGTCGGCGTCGTCGTTGAGGGCCGCATCGTTCGCGACCACGGTGGTTTCGGCCACGTTGTTGTTGGCCGAGTCATACTCGGAGGCGAGGCGGTGGATGGTGCAGACCTGACTCTTAGAGAGCCGGTCGCGCGGTGGCGACTCGCGGATGCGAGCCGAGTCCTCCGAGGCGATGACGTCAGTGAAGCCGACGAAGAGGCTGATCGTGCCGACCGGCATGATCACGCTGTGTGTGACGGGGAGAGCCACCGGGACGTAGCTGCTCGGCAAGATCTGAAGGATCTCGCCGATCGCAATCATGCGGCCGGTGGCGATCGTCTCGTTGATGGGCAGATTGGATCTCGCCGTAGAACACCGGCCTGACCGGCCAGGCCCCATGGTGGGCGCCACTATCGTGGGAATGGCCACGGCAGATGTTGTAATCGGCAGCGAGTAGTAGAACGAAGGGCAAGGGCAGCTAGCCATCTGCGGTGCGAGATGAGGGCAGAGACACAAGGATTTACCCAGTTTCTGGCCCCGGAGGGTAAAGACCTACTCCTTCTAGATTGTATTATGGAGAGAGTACAAGGGCGAGCTCGACGACTAGACGACGAGTCGCTAGGGTGTATGATGGAACGTGTCCTCTATGCGTACCCTAGGGAGGTTTATATAGGCTCACCTCGCTAGGGTTTACATATTGTCAACCGACTTAGTTAAGGACTCGGAAGGTACTTGACCTAATCCAACTGGGCCTAGCTGCGCTTCTAGGCCTCCAGCTTCCAGTCGCCTGGCTCTTTGTCAAGCCTCGATCCAGTCGCCATCCTGCAGGCCCACTCGCTGGCAGCCTGGGCCAGTAGGAAACGTCCTGCTGGGTATACCCCAGTAGGCATATCCCCATCAAATCCTAACCTTTCAATTACACTCCCTAGTATAGGCACCTCTCCTATGAGTTTGGCCTCCCAACCATGACCAACTGTCATCCTAGGTATTTCACAGGTGGACAATCTTCACAAGGTAGCCTCAGCTCAGACCTTGGCCGCAAGGGAACCCACACTAAGGTATATAAATTTCCAGTCAAGCCCTACCCAAATTTTGGGTATTGTGGTTGTACGGTAAAATTGGAATGGTATCGCATCCAGACAACCATTAGTTTTATAAAGGGCTAAGGCTCATGCCTTACATTTTCATCATCAAAATCATCTGGTGTTTGAGAACACATGTCAAAACATTTCAGTAGAATGACTCATCATTCTAAGGTTTTCATAACCATTTTCACCAAGTATTCCCATCTAAAGTTGATCAATTTTGATGCTTAGCACTAGCATCTATAGGTGGGGGTAAATACTAATGATGGGTAATAAACAAGTGGGAATTAGCTAAGTTCAATCTCATGCCTCAAGATGACATCAAGATTATCTAACCTAGGTCAAGTTTTATGCTCTTTATGCTACCTTCAAATATCTTTCTAATATCTAGAAGTCACTAAATAAACTTTTGATAGACAACTTTGATAACGAAATAAAAGAATTACGCTTGCAAGTAAAACTAGGATTGGGTATCAAGTGGTGTAAGCTTGCAAGTAAAACTTGCATGGTTTAGCTTGCTAAGATAGTAGTATAATCTTGCTAAGTTGCAAGTGTTAGCTTGCTCAGTTAATAGCTTGCCTTGTGCAGAGCAGTGGTTGATGTTCTCCTCGGTTTCTTCCTCGTAGTATCCTCCTTCCTCCTCGTATCCTTGGTCGATACTAGCGTCTATAAATAAATACGAGGTACACAATGACCACACAATACTTAATTACTTCTATTTATCACACAAAGGTTCACACTAGATGATCTAGCATCATCACTATTATCACAAAGATTAAAGCACTTATCTTACTTATTTTATTTTAAAAAAGTAATTTCTACTCATTGAAAAACTACTTAAGATTTAATATTCTCCAAATAAAACATGGGATCATGTTGACACATGTCATCACCACATATTTCAGTACTTGGGAATGTGATTTAAAGTGGTGTCACAATTTAGTAAGGTTTAACCTTTTTCTTTTAATTAATTAAAGTGACTAGAAATGCCTATCAGACATTCTTTTATTACTTGATCAATATTTATGCAAGTAACCCTATATATTTTTTTATATTCTGAAAGATAGGGTTAAATGTGATTTTTGAGAGTTGGAATCAACTCAAAAGCTTTTATGGTTGATTTTTAAAAAATGTTTGAATGCGGAAAAGCTTCTGACTTGTTATTTTTACCATGGTTGATCCACAATTCTAAATGGTTTGAATCCAACGGGCTTGGATTAAGCACTCCAGTACCATTCTAACAAAATTAGTTTCATGCATTATGGTTCAGTGAAACGATCTGGGTTGATTTTTGAATCTAGGTACATAACTGAGTTTGAAATTAAATGAATAAACCTAATTTTAAATTAATGGGTCGTGCGAGATGTTTAACTGGGCCAGCCCACTATGCATAGCGTGCGCGGGGGCTGGTTAAGTGAGCGACCCCACTCGTCAGTGAGACAGCGAGTGGCGAAGCGGTACGGGGTGATTAGGGCCGCACGATCTAACTCTAATCCAACGGCTACGGTTCATCATCCATGCCGGGCAGCGCAGGCGAGACAGAATCCTAGCGCAGCCAGAGGGGGTCAGTGGGGGCTCACCGGGGCTCTGGTGATGGGGGCGAATGACGAAGTCGATGACGGCGATCCTCCTGGTACCGGCAGCTCCTCTTGGGGTGGCTCCAATCAACGGCGCCTCTCCTCCTCTGAAGTGGAGAACTCCAGTGAAATTCCAGCCACCTGGTGCTCGCCTTGCTTCGGGAGTGAGTGGGTGTGATCAGTTAGAGGTGGGGAGTGAGATGGTGTGCTCAAATCGAGCGGGGGTGGCCTCCTTTTAGAGTGGCTGAAGGGGACCGAATGGCGTGGGTGGAGCTCATTATGGACGTCGGCACAACGTGCTATTGGCATGGGCAAAGGTAGGGGGAGGTGTTGTGCTCCCTGGAAAATCTCATCGGCATAGTGACGTGGCGTGGGGCAGTGCTGAACGGTCGAAACGTCGCGGCGCTATGGGCGGGTCCGATGGGGATTTTAATGGCGCATAGCGTCTATGGTCCACGCGGCGGCGAACGAGGTTGTCTGGCGGGTTACTGGGATGCTGGCGATCACGTACACAAGCGACGAGGGCGGCGCGCGGTCTATGGGCTCGTGTGACGATCGGCGCACTGGCGCGCTCTCGGCTCGCACGCAGAGAGACTAGGCGCGTGCTTGGCGGGTGGTCCAGGGGCTGGCAATGCTCGGGGCTGGGACAGAGGGTGGCGGTGGACGGTGGTCTGTGCTCCAGACAAGGTTGGCGAGGATAGTGCTTCCTCTAGATCGCTGGCGACATGGGGGTGGCAAGTTTGCTCTCGGCATGGTCACCATTGATGGCTAGGCTTGATCACAGTGGTGCTAAGGATTGTTAAAGATGCTAGATGATCTACTAAGAGCTTGTTGCAACCAGAGAGGAAACAAGGTTGGCCAAATTCACTGCTGCAAATAGTGTTTAATGTTTTGTTATTTGCTGATCACAAGGTGTTTCATGAAATGGCCGAAAGAAATTCAAATTTGAATTTTGGATTCAAACTTGGTGGGTTTGCTAGGCACATACTAGGGAGTATCTGGTTAGTTCGATTGGTCAAGGGGCACTGGTTTGGTTGGGTTTTGAAAAGGTGTGATCTTCACATATGTTAAAGATTCAATTTTGAATTGTGATTTGAATGAGGTTGCCAAATGTTTATGTAAGTTTGAAAGGTGGGCTTTGATTCACTTTTACTTGGTCTTGCAAGGGGTGAAAAGAATTGGAAAATTTTCTGTTTGAAATCTTGGACTAGAAACACTGAAAGTGACCTAGTGAGCAAGATTGGCAAAAATGACCATTTGCCTTATTTAATTTGTTTTTTATTTTCTCTTGATTTTTTCTGCTTGGAAATGTTTTAGATGATGTTCTTTTCATCCTTAAACCATTCCTTGCTATTTAGGTTAATCACACAAGTCCATTCATGCATTCATTCAATCATCACATACACACATGCATTCATTTGGTTTTTATTTAATCAAAGTTTTTGTTAACCCTAATTTTAGTGATTAGAGTTTGATGCATTGTTCAATATTTTTGGGATGTTACAGGGAATTCCTTCCCGAAGAGGGGAGACCATCGCCATCAACACTGTCATCAAGCTAGGCTTCATCGGGATCATCACCATCATCATCCACACCATCATCTCCACCAGCACCATCATCACCACTCCGTCCCGCTGTAACAATTGTGTTGGATATTGCTTTAGTTCTTAGGGGAAACTTTCCCGGTGTTAATTACTATTGTAGTTGATGCGATGCTTGTGAGTGGAACCATTGGATTATTGTTTATGTTCAGATTGTTATCCATTATCATATCATCGTTGATCTTGATCCATATGATGTCTTGTGAGTAGTTCGTTTAGTTCTTGAGGACATGGGAGAAGTCATGTTGTTAGTAGTGAATCTGTGATGAGTTATTATTCAATGGTTTAGTATTTAAGTTGTGGTGGTATTATTCTAGTGGTGTCATGTGAACATCGACTACATGATACTTCACCATTTATGGGCCTAGGGTAATGCATTGTGTATTTGGCTAATAATTGTGGGGTTGCCAGAGTGATAGAAACCTGAACCCCTATTAGGACACTTTTGCACAAGGGAGCGTAGGATCTCAGAGTTTAATGTTGTGGTTAGATTTATATCTTAATTACTTTCCTATAGTTACAGATGTTTGCAGGGGGTTTAATCACAAGTATGTATTAGTCCCAGGAAGGGCGGTATGTTAGCACAGGTTCACCCACACAATACTTACAACACCAGAGAAGAGCACTCAGCTATTTGAAGCGAAAGTACTTGATAGAATTCCCATGTGTCCTCGAGAATGTTTGGTCCTTATAAGTATTTCCACCAGCTTGTCCTTTGCTAAGAAAGGATTGGGCCAATTGCTCTGTTTGTTCATTGTCTTTACTACTTGCTCCTTGTTTTGTTGCTTTGTCAAAAAACCACTCAAAATCCGTTTGCTAAGTATTCACACGGATTTCATGCTCCATACCACTGTTCAGCACCTTCTACTCCTCGTTGGGATCGACACTCCTATTTATCGGAAGTACTACGATACACCCCCTATACTTGTGGGTCATCAAGACTATTTTCTGGCGCCGTTGTCGGGAGTGAAGCGCAATTGAAGAGTGGAACTGGTAAAGGAAACTTTTACTGTGAGTATTGCTTTTGTTACTGCTTACTTTGTTTCCAATATGGATAACCCACTTGGTTTTCTGTTTGGGAAAACTACTACCACTTCTAGGGTAGTAGATGAACCACCTCCTGTTGAGATAGATCCTTTTAAGATACCTACAAGTATTGTTAAGCGTGTTATGGATAATTATTATTTTGGGGATGGAACTGTCCATCCCAGTGATCACTTGCTTTTTATCCATGAATTATGCGGGTTGTTTAAGTGTGCAGGTATCACAACTAAATAGGTGAAGAAGAAGTTACTCTCCATATCCTTGAAAGGGAGAGCTGAAGAATGGTATAAGCTACTGAAGAATGGACAATCCATGGAATGGGAGGAGATGACATCTCTCTTTTACTATAAATTTTATCCTCCCAGTGAGATTCATAAGGATAGAAATATTATATATAACTTTTGGCCTCTTGATGGAGAGAGTACAACTCAAGCTTGGGGGAGATTGAAGTTACTAATGCTTAAATGTCCTATTCATGAACTTCCTAACAATATTATTCTCAATAACTTTTATGCTAGGCTTTCTCTTCTGATAAAGATTTACTAGATGCTTCTTGTGCTGGATCATTCACACGTATGAAGGAAGAAGCTAAATGGGATCTTCTAGACTATTGGGCCACGCGGAGATAAAACAAAAAAATTCCTCTAACGTGGTGATCCCAATATCCAGCTGAGGTAGAAGGCCACGAGGTTTATCACTAGACCCGTAGTTGCGGATTACTGATGAAGCGCGTCAGTTGATGCAGTGCAGTCCTTTGCGATCCGATCATCCTGGTGCTGATCGTACAGCACCTCTATTGGTATCCACACGTGCAAGGAGGAGCACCGGCGGCGAACTGCTAGGTTCGGTACGACGGCAGGACTGTTATGGAGCTAGGGTTTCCAACACATGGAATGACCTAACCAATCAACGATTAACATTTCTGGGTTACGGTGCTCCACTATATATAGGGAGTGAACGTGGGCTCTACTCGTGCGGCCCATTCACTAAAGCCCATATAATGTTAGTCCTTGTGAGTCCGACTCACTGACTCAGTCCAAATCAGGCTCGGGTCCAACCCAACCAAATTTCCAGTTTAGATCCAATCCAAACTTGCTCCCGCTCTTAAGTGTGTGACCCCGCAGGCTCATGGCTACTTGGACATGATTAGAGTCCGACTCTAAATCAATCAGTCGGTAGCGGCTCCTAGCAGAACATGCCGACTCCCAAGTACCAAAGAGTCATGACGACTTGCCTTTCCAATGTGACTTGCGTCCGAGTCCCTTTTGCCTCACGATATACCTTGTCAGACTATAGGCGAATATATGTCATCCCTTAAATAGTCCGACTCTCTTCTCGATCCGAGATAAGTGATTCACCCGACTAACTCTTAGTCGATCGCCTCGGTTAACACTTAACCGAGTCATGCATGGCCATGCTTTCCGAATCATATCATCCGAGAGGGCCCAGAGAATATCTCTCCAAGTGGAGGGGCAAAATCCCATCTTGGTTATTCACATCATGTAGCTTGATTCTCAGTCGACCCGAACTCTGCCTTTATAACTGCCTAGTTACGGATCAGTGTTTGACAGAACCTAAGTCGGTGATCCTTAACTCGGACTATGCAATAACCTCAGGTCTAAGGATTACATTGATTGAGATATACAAATGACAACTTGTTCGTTGTACCTCAATATGGGTCAATCCGACTCGCTAAACTCTTTAGCCGAATCTGTGTAAGTTGGAATAGCATATCCATGCCCATGACAAGTGGAACCGAGTCATCAAGCCAACTTTCACATTGGTCTAAGTTGTGTGTCCAGCACAACCTCAATGACCAAGGACATTTAGTACAAACAACATGAATGCATAGTTCCATAACCGAATCACATATTCAATGATACACATCAGATGTTTATACAAGGACAACTTTATATCTTTATGAATACAATGGGAAATCTCATCATACATGATTGCCTCTAGGGCATATTCCCAACATAGACCGTATTCAAGAGAACACTGAAGCTTGGGAGAATGATAAAGGAAGAAAGTCAGGTATAAACTATGATTATGAATGCATTAAATCCTTTATGGGAACTGATGACTTCCGTGATATTAGCAATGAGTTTGGTCTTGATTCACAAAGTATTGCCAACTGTTTTAAGGCTTTTTCCTCTTACATAGAAATTCCCAAAAAGAAGTGGAATAAGTACCATGCTCCGTATAAAGATGTTGTTAGTCATGTTCCTGGTAGAAGTACTCAAGTTTGTACTACTAATCATATTGTGCCTGAACCTCATGTTGAGAAAATGCCTTTCCCAGCTAGGGTAAAGGAGTATTCTATGATTATTAGTGCAAATAACAAAGGTACAATGAAAACTGTGGAGCTGGTAAGCATTTGAGTGATGAACATGTGGTAGCTATTGTGAAAGACACTGTCACTAGAAATATAGAGGATGAGCACATTGTCTTCTGTGAAGACGCTTCTAATATTATCTCTCATCCTAGTAAGGCTAGAAAAGCTAGTGTTCCTGTGCTTTCTGTTAAAATTGGTGATCATTGCTACTATGGTTTATGTGATATTGGTGCTAGTTCTAGTGCTATTCCTTATGAGCTTTACAGGGAAATTATGCATGAGATTGGTCCTTGTGAGCTAGAGGACATTGATGTGGTTACTCACCTTGCTAACAAGGAGACTATTTGACCCATTGGCATTGTAAGAGATGTGGAGGTTCTCTGTGGTAAGATTAAATATCCTGCTGATTTCCTAGTGCTTAATTCAGCAGCTAGCAAAACTTGTCCCATAATTTTTGGTAGACCTTTCTTGAACACTTGTGGAGATATTATTGATTGTAAGAAGGAAAAAGTTTTAACCAAGTTTGATGGAGATTCTTATGAGTTTAACTTTTCCAAATTTGCTAAAGCTCCTTGTGAAAATAGCTTGCCCAATAAAGATTTCAGGATGGAACAACTTGCTTCTACTGATCCGGTTTATGACCTTGGACCTCTTTTTGATGACTGTAAGTATGCTTATTCTGATGATAAAGTTGTTTCCAGTGATAGTTATATTGTCAACTTTATTCAAAGTGATACTGAAAGTTATTTTGAGAGGGAAACATGGTTTTATGCATCTCAACGATGTTAAGTTTCCCCATTTTATGTTGAAAGCTTTAAAGTTGCATCTGTTTTGTCTTCCTATGCTTGTGGCCTTTTGTTTCAACAATTCATTCTCTCATGATACACCCATGCATATAAAGTGGGTTAGACTCAATTGTGTTGGTTATTGAGTCTTGGAAGTTATTACCTCTGTAATGGCTGCTCCTTATCCTTTTTGTTTTGGTTTTTGTGTCAAGTTCAACTACTTTTGTGAAGTAGAGGAGTTGTGAAAAGTGGCTATCCTGGGACAGATTTTTGTGTTGCATTGTAAAAATTCGTGAGGAAGCTCAGTACGTCGGATGGAGCTGAATTTTTCTGATCTTGTTCTCCAAGTTGTTACCCAACTTTCATTAGTTCCGCACTTTTTGATTTGAGCAACAAAAGGTCTTCGAAAAAAATCAATCTTTACGTGATGGTCTGTTTTGACAGATTTCTGCCATCATTTGCATTTGCCTCTTACAGAAGCTTTTGTTTTGATGGGTTTTCGGTTGAAGTGTTTACCAAAGGTTTATTGTTTTTGCTTACACTAATGTTGTCATTGAGTTTGTGCAAAAGCTTTGTATGAAGGAAATTCCCAGTAGAAAGAGAGAAGGAATCTGCAGAGTTCGTCTTTGAATAGGTAAAAGTGGTGAAAACAGAAGGTTCATGAAACCCCAATATTTTTATATTTTTTATGTTTTTAATACATAAGGGAAGTTACGAGACGAAACTAAAGAGGAAACGGAGCCCGGGGTGGACAAACCCACCCCAGGTGCGGGCCCAGCCTGGTCGCGCCTGAGGGGGGTGTTCCCCCCTCGAACTCCGTCTCCGCCTCGTTTCCGTGTCAAAACCTTCCTTATGCATTGAAACTTCATAATATATAACCCTAGGATCCCCCGAGGTTCGTGCATCGTGTTATCATCGTGTTTTCGTTTCGATCTGTTTCTGTCAGGAAATCTTCTCAAGTTTAGAGCACCATGGCCTCCGCCAACGACAAAGGCAAGAAGCCCGTGGAGATAGAGTTGGAAGAACAAACCGTCGCAGGGACAAGGGGAAGGAAACCTACTTTTGTAGGAGAAATTAACACTGCAGATACTTTTATCATCACATACAGGGAATCATAGCCTTCGGTCCAGAACTCATATACTGCCCTGAGGCAGCGAAAGCCCTTCGAACCACCAACGCGTTTTGTGATAAGTACCATTCTTTGAGGATGAAGGTGGATATGCTTCAAGAGGAAAATAACAGGCTTCGTAAGATGCTGGAAGATTTCCTAACCCATGACAAGAGAACACCACCACCACCGAAGGAGTAATTCGTCATCAGGATTGGCATCCCCTTGGCTTGTTCCAAGCTTGGGGGAGTGTCGCGGTATCACCACCATTATATTTATCTTTTACCTTTTTAGTGGATTCATATCTATGGTAGAGAGGTTATATTATAGTTTGGTTTGCATGTGGAAGTATCTCTCATTTAGTTAATTATCTATGTATCCCTTGGTGTGAGTAACTTTTATGAATATTAATGAGAAGTCTCATCTTTTACTTTTTGCACTTCTTATTTTTAGTTTGCAATCTCTATTATATGATGGATCTTGTTGATCAGTATTGGCACCACTTTGGGATCATCAAGTGGATCTAAATTGGTTTTGGCAAACCGAGTTCTGGTCAGTGGCTTTAGTTTGAAAGAAAAAGAAAGAAAGAAAAAGCTTACATGTATTTGGTATCATTTGTTTTCTTTCTTGTTGGCTCATAAGCTTAGTATTCTTTATTTAAGATTCTTTTGTGTCTTCAAGGAAGATTGCATGTTTGGCTTTATTACTTGTATGTTTGCTTGTTTCTTTCAACTCTCTTACTTGCTACCCAGCCTTGCTAGCCAAAAACCTGTTTTGAGAAGGCATACTTCTCATGTTTCCAAAATCCTTTGAACCCAAAACTTTTGCCACTTGTGTCCACCATATCTACCTAGTAGCTTTTGCTATTCCAAGAAAATTCTCAAGTTTCATCTACCTTTCGAATTAAAAAGTATTTTTTATGTGAAAACTAGTTAGTAAAGCTCTCACGAACTTGATGGCACACCTTATTTACTTGCCCCTAATAGACTTGAACCATTGTGAACATCGAAGTTGTATATGCTTGCATCTATACGTTGGAATTAGCAGAACCGTGCTGTCACGGGGAACATTTTCAACATTGCACTTGTACTCTGTACACAATTGATATCATGCTCTTTTGTCTATGGATATCAACAATGTGAAATAAAGAGGGAACTTGTAAGTCCATGGAGTTTGTATCATGTATTATAGAAATGCCTGGACCGCTAGCCTAAGCCATGCTTAATCATGGTGGAAACTTGCAGCATCACCATAGTGAGTCATATATGAAGCATACTCAATAAAAAAGCTATGCATATGGTAAATAAAAAGATCGCTGAGATGCTCATTGTCTGCTTGCCTTGTCATTTTGGTTATGGGAAAGCTCATGTACCATGTGCAAGGGGTACCCCGTTGGCGGTTCTCAATGATATGCAAATACTTATAATGACAAGAACTTACCTGGACCCAAAGTTGAGTATGCATGAGGACTGGCCCTCATATTCAAGGGACATGACATTGCCAACTTATATTTCATCAAGCATATACTCCATCTTTGTTCACTTTAACCTTAATAATCTCAAGATGCTTATGATAGGGGAAATGAGGGCTCAAAGCTAGTAAGTACCATAATCTTTTGGAAGCTCTTTATGACTTGTAATCCCTGCTACCCTCTAAGAAGGGACCTTTCTCCCACTTCCAAGTTGAGTCAGTAAACCTACTTCCTCTCTATCTCCAGCAAGCTTTTGAGTTGTTATGTTTCAAGCATTCATATGGTGATTTATTAAATCATGTTCTTAATCTTCCTTGTTTGCACAAAACTCTTATCTATTGAGTATTACTTTGAAAACCTTCACTTTTGAAAAACCTTTTTGAGCAAAGAGTGTTCCTGTTTTGAAACTTCTACAAAAAGCTTCTGGGAAACTGTTTGCCAGGTGCTCTCTGACCAAGAACAAGTTTGCCAATTCCAATTATAATTTATCTTTATGCATCTCTATTGTGACTGTTGGGGATGTGATATATGGGTATCCTCATAGCATGTCTCCTATCTGGCTAACCCGGGTGGCCCACAGTTGGTAGCATGGCCCTTGGCCTGCTGGGCGGCCCAGCTAGATGGATCCAGAAGGGAGGACTGTGCAGGATAAAGGAAGGCTATGGAGGAGTCACCGACGTACCCGGAGCCTTGGAGTACAAGACACGTTAGACTAGTTGTAAGCAGTGTAGGACTCTGTAACCTGTCCGGATAGGAATTTGCCTGTAACCCTAGGACCTGACGACTATATAAGTCGGGCCTATGGGAGCCTTTAGGGAACGATAACTTTGGCTCTCTAGTCATACCTCGCACAGCAAACCGATCTCTGTAACTCAGCGTATTGCCATTATAGTGATTTATAGCAGGAGTAGGATTCTGCCACCGTTGTGGGATCTGAACCAGGGTAAGCTGTGTTACCTCGTACCTATCAACCGTCCGCCTTCCCCCACATCTCTAAACACGCATTGTGAGGAACCCTCCATGGTGTACTCGTCGGCAATACCATGATCGAGGCGGCCGATCTGCTGTCTAAGCTTGGATCAGGGCGCAAACAAATTCCGCCTGGTGTTTTTCTAGAGCATCTACGGACACCATCCATGAAGGGCGCAGATATAGACAACCCGGACAGGGTTGACTCTTTCGTTCATACGGTGACAAAGATCCCTTCGGCTTGGACAAAACCATTCATGGAATATCTCGTACACGGAACTTTGCCCGACGACGAAGTCAAAAGATGGCAAATAGTACGTCGAGCAAAGGGCTATACCATAATCAATGGACAACTCTACAAGAGAAGCACCACTGGTGTATACCTCAAGTGTGTTTCCCAACAAGAAGGTATTGAACTCCTCCGTGAAATCCATCTCGCAGATTGCGGGCATCACGCCGCTCCCCAATCGTTGGTAGCTAAAGCTTTCCGGCAAGGATTCTACTGGCTGACCGCGAAGGCGGACGCCGACAAACTGGTTGAGACATGCATGGGATGCTAGTATTATGCCCGACAGCCACATGTTCCAGCCGAAGAATTGCGAACAATACCAATAACTTGGTCGTTCGCAATCTGGGGGCTGGACATGGTTGGTCCGTTGCAGACGGCACCATGTGGGTTTACGCATCTGCTAGTAGCAGTGGATAAATTCACCAAATGGATAGAAGCTACACCCATTAGAAAGCTTGACAGGGCAACTGCCCTTAGGTTTGTCTGAGATCTAGTGGTGCTATTTGGCCTCCCACACAGCATTATCACCGACAACGGCAACAACCTATCACTCGGATAAGTGGAAGCTTATTGTTGGGAGAAGGGCATCCGACTTGATCTTGCTTCTGTGGCACACCCACAGTCTAATGGTCAGGTTGAGCGAGCCAATAGATTAATTCTGCAAGGGATCAAGCCACGTCTTGAGGCACCGCTGCATAGAGCAGCTGGAGCCTGGGTGGAGGAATTACCATCTGTGCTGTGGAGTTTATGAACTACACCCAACAGATCCACCGGCTATACCCTTTACTTCATGGTATATGGAGCAGAAGCCGTCCCGCCTTCCGACATCCTTCACGATTCACCAAGAGTTGCCGCCTACGATGAAGATGACGCTGAAGAATCCAGACGCCTAGATGTGGACCTTCTCAAGGAGAAGCGCGTATTGGCATGCCAAAGATCTGCCATCTACCAGCAGAAGCTATACAGCTACCATAGTCGCGGCATTCGGCATCTCTCGTTTAAAGAGGGGGACCTGGTGCTCCGACTTAAGCAGAAGAAGTCACATAAATTATCCCCGCCATGGGAAGGACCGTTCATCATAAGCAAGGCGCTGCTCAATGGGTCTTACTACCTCGTTGATAATCGTGAACTTGAGGTTAGACCCAGTGATAATCATAAGCGTAAGCGATGTGACCCGGATAACGACTACCCGGAGCTTGATCGGCCATGGAACATAGCACAGGTACGTCCTTTCTACACTTAGCATTTTTATCTATTGTGTACCTCTTATATGATCAATGAAATAAAGCTCTCTGGTTCACTCATATTTCTGAGTCTTTTACCTCCTTTAGTGTTCATTTTTGGATCGTATAAAACCTTTATGCACAAGCTTTTGATTGCACTTGTGAAAATTCCGCCTACGGGCGTTAGCTTAAGTTTTTTGGTCTACACGTTCCTTGTTGTCTTTATGTGGATTCTGGAGTAGTGACTTTTGGCACTTATTGTCGGTGATTTTGTGCTTAGGTTTTTGATGGTGGCACACGACATCATCGCCTAAGCGCATAGTTCCGACAACGAGTATTACGAATCACGAAAAGTTAAGCATAAAAACCAAAGTAATGGATAAGCCAGCACTTGCTTAAAAAAATATATACATGTTGGAACCAGTTCTTGAGTAGCAGGACATAACAACCATTGTTTTCTGCCTTAAGTTAACACATAGTTTTTTCCGCATACAAATTCCAGAGGAAACAAATATTACATATTGTTTTTTATTCCTCTGGTGCAGGCGACTTGGACGTAGCATCATCAATAGCAGGAGAGCCATCCTCCTCGAAGTCGGCGGTATTGAGGGGCTCGGAGGAGCTTTGGCTGCCACCGTCAATAGTTTTCATGGGCACAAAGACGTTTAGGTCGACCAACTCGGCGACTCTGGTGTCAAAACCCGCGAGTGACGCTAAGATAGGATCATGATCTATCTTTTGGCCATCGTCATCCACGCCGGGGATACCAGAGGTCACCGCGTCGATGTTGGCATTTTCGTAATGCGCCTTTACCATTGACAGCGCCATCCTCGCTCCAGCCTGGGTACATGAAGCTTTCCAGCTTACAATACGCTCGGGGGCTCGGCGCAAGATCTCCGAGAACTTCGCCACTGAATCCACCGCCTTGATGTTAATATGGAGGTGCTTGGCTATCTCTTTGGCCTACATGATGGCAGTCTTGATAAAGTTGCCGGCAAGAACCATGCATTATTTTGGTGGAGGAGGCGACTGGGTCAAACCAATAGGATCTGCCAATTTCCGACAATAGAACGCATGAGTTCAATCAAACAAAAAATTCAGAGTATCCAACTTACAGAAGTACAAGACAGAGAATCACTTACTGAAGATGCTGATTTCAGCCTACTGGAGCGTTTCCGCCATAGAATCCCGTTCTTGTCGGAGGATCTTGTATGCTTCAAGATTGCGTTCATTTTGCTCATCGACAGCTTTCTTCTGCTCTTTTAGCATCTCGATCTCCTCCTTCAAGCGGTTCATCTCTTCGTTGGCGGAATCCTGTAGGACTTTCATGGAGTCCTCATGCATCGTCAGCATATCCTTCCTCTCCTGCTTAAGGATCTTATTTTCGCTATCCAGCTGATCAATATGCTTGGATTGCTCAACAATATCCTTAGCCTTGGCAATGGTTTCTGCAAGTCGGATAAATAACAAGTACACAGTGAGTACTCGGAGAATGTTGGCACAAGACCAAGCCGGAGTATAAAATTTAAAGAAAAAACAGACCCTTGCTCTTGGTGATCTGTTCCTTCAAGAAGACAGTTTTACCCTTTTCAGCTTCCAAGTCCGTGCGCATCTTCTGGTACTTCTCGTTGGCCACTCCTCTCCGAGCATTCTCATTCTATGGAAAGAAAATTTAGCGTTGTTTAGTCTACTTGGAGCATCTAGCCGGATAAATATCCACCTAGAGGCTTGGGGGCTACAGTGAGAGTTTTTAACTTGGCAATATGCTTGGTCTTTCTTTAAGTATCTAGTCGGAACTGATTCAGTTTTCCACCAGAAGCTTTGGGGCTACAGTATAAAGTTTTTAACTCAGTCATATGCTTAGTCTTTCTTTAAGCATCTAGTCAGAACTAATTCAGTTTTCAACTAGAAGCTTGGGGGCTACAGTATCGAAATTTACAAACACTGCGTATGCTACTCTGAAAGCATCTAGTCGGAATAATTCATTCAAACTATATGCTTGGGGGCTACAGTGAGAAGTTTTCTAGCTTAGTCACTGTTAGAGCATTTAGATGCAAAGACCTATGGTTTTCCGTCTAAATCCCCGGGGGCTACAGTGGGATACTCATATGAAATGCAAAAGGCATATAAAACTTACAAGTGCGATGATCTTGAGGTTGGTAGTGCTTTCAGCAAGCAACTTGCCGAAGGAAAGGCTGTTTCCCCGCAAGATATCTGCTTGGCGGAGAAGCTCCTCAAGACCGCATGTTGGAGATGTCGGCGCTACACTAGGAGCCAAAGCAGAGCTACTCGGCGTAAGTGTCGGGTAGACTATCTTCGGGAACTCTATGGTTGTCTTGGGTGCGGAGGCTCCGCCTTCAGCAGAAGTACCACCTTCCACCGCTGCCTTACCGCTATCGATGGCATCCTTAGCCGGAGCTTCAGCCATATAAGTTGCGGCACTCTCCTGTGTTGCCTGTTCGCCGATAATAACATGCTATGTGGAGGCACCTGAGTCCACTTCCATGGCGGAAGGGCCAGATGCATCTTTGGCCTGTGAGCTTGTCGGAGCCGGCATGGGCTGGACATTGGGAGTGACAAGGGCGATGGCAGGAGATCCATGGTGGGACACGTCACGATGCAGCATATCTTTGATATTTCTAGAAGCCCCCAAAGGTTTGGAGGTCTTCTTCAAACTGGTGGCGGCCTTCTTCCTAAAACGTGCAAAAAGAATAGGTACAGGAACGATACAAGAAATGGGCAATGTCGGAGAGAAAGAAGCTTACACAACAGGGGGTGCTTTGGCAAAGGGGATCCCGGTAATCTTTCTTTTCTCTGCCTCCAGGGCGGCAGTGGACTTCTTGGAGGCTCCACCCTCCGTCTTCTTCTTCTTGCCTCCATCGACAGCGTTAGAGGTGGAGCTCTTTCGCTTTCGCGCTAGCGGGACATCGTCGTCGGACACGACGGTGACTTCCTTCATCTTTGGGTCATAGATTTGCACAGCCATGTTATCCTCCTCTAGATTGCTAAGATGTTAAGTGAAATCCCACGAGTGTTAGATGAAGATGGTAATGGTTAGACGGAAGAACTGGAGTATATGTCATACATGGAAAATAAACACGTACCTTTGGGCACTTGCCCTCCTCGAACATGTCGTAGGTGATGGTGAAGCCACGCTTCCTATCCTTCACCTTGACGATGTCCTTGAGGCGGAGCTTGACAGAGTCGCTGGAGAAGTTGTCCTCAGAGATACGAAGGCTATCCTTCCTCTCCTTGGTATACTCATGCATCAACTTCGAGCGGTGCTGCAGAGGCTAGATCTGCCTGATGAACCAGCACATGGCCAGGTCCAATCCAGTTAGACCCGTCTCTACGAACCACTCTATCCGCCTTATAGCGCGGGAAGCATGAATGTCGGAGGGAAGGGAGGCCTGGGATATCCATGTAGAGGCTTCGGCGGTAGCTCCATTGACAAAGTCCGGGTACGTGGCTTCTCGGCCAGCCAGATGGATATCTGGGCCGTAGAAGTACGTCTGTTGCCAGTTTTTACATGACTCATGGCCGACGATGTCGGGGAACCGCCAGCCAGGCCGGATCTTAAAACTAATAGTGCCACAGTTCCTGAGCTCGTACTTGCCGGCTCCGGCTTCCCGCTTGACGGTGAAAAAGTAGATAAAGAGATCTAGCCTAGGCCTAATCCCTAAGTAACTCTCGCAAAGCGTCGTGTAGTTGCTAAGTGCGAGGATGCTATTGGGGGAGAGGTTCTGAGGCTGTACTCGGTAATGGTTGAGAACAGCTAGGAAGAAATTGGAGATGGGCAGGGAGATGCCGCATACCAGTTGTGCTTTGAGGTACACCTTATCTCCGGCTTGGGGAGAAGGCGTGACTTCGCCGGCCGGCACTGCCCGCCAGATGAGCCCCTCCATCGCAGGGAGGTAGCCCTTGGTGAGTAGTTCCTTGATATCGTGGTTCGTGATATCCGAACCGCACCAGTCCCCCTTATGGGAGTCATTTTCCTCCTCCAACAGCTCCAGCGCTGCTGGATTGTGGTCGCCGCCGGTGGTTTTGACCACTGCGGATTTGGGGATCACCGGACCTTCTGGGGGCACAATGATGGTGCTCGCGGGCTTCGCCACGGCATCGCCGGACGCTGCCATAGAGGGAGCGGAGCTGTTGCTGGCCATTGGGGAGATTGGGGTGTGACTGGGAGGATTGAGGAGCTAGGGTTTTATGCGAAACAGGCGGAGAGCTCGAGGAGGCGCTCGCTAGAGGAAGAATATGACGCAGGAGGAGAATGAGGTGAAAAGTAAAAATTCCACCGCAGTTACAATTTATAATCTTCGGCATCAAGATTCGTGCAAGACGATCGAATGGTTGACGCGTGGGCGACGTGTGTGGGCGCGTGCACGGAAATTTCGCCATGTTTCCAACCGTTGCCGCCAACGGTTTGTATTGCTCGTGCGGGAAAAATGGACATGATTGCGTTCTCTGCATGTGTGAGTTATGAGGCGTTGCTGACCTACGTCTACGCCGCCCTAGCTGTCACTGGCAGGTGAACCATCACATCGGAATATTCCAACATAGATGGATCCCGTCTGGCTACGAGAAGAGTACGATGAAAGATTCAGCAGTTCTTCGGCTTACAAGTCAAAGACGGAGAAACCTTGCGGGGTTCTTGGGAGGACTACAAGATATTGCTTGAAGATTTGCCGACATCCATCTAGACGGAGCATTCAACCTGAAGAGGAAAGACGGTGCAAGATCTCGGAGTTCTCCGGGGGCTACTGTTGGGGATATGCTATATGGGTATCCTCATAGCATGTCTCCTATCCGGCTAACCCGGGTGGCCCACAGTTGGTAGCATGGCCCTTCGCCTGCTGGGCGGCCCAGTTAGATGGATCCAGAAGGGAGGCCTATGTCGGATAAAGGAAGGCTTCGGAGGAGTCACCGACATACCCGGTGCCTTGGAGTACAAGACACGTTAGACTAGTTGTAAGCAGTGTAGGACTCTGTAACCTGTCCAGCTAGGACTTTGCCTGTAACCCTAGGACCTGACGACTATATAAGTCGGGCCTATGGGAGCCTTTAGGGCACGATAACTTTGGCTCTCTAGTCATACCTCGCACAGCGAACCGATCTCTATAACTCGGCATATTGCCATTATAGTGATTTATAGCAGGAGTAGGATTCCGCCATCGTTGTGCGATCTGAACGTAGGTAAGCTGTGTTACCTCGTACCCATCAACCGTCCGCCTTCCCCCACGTCTCTAAACACGCACTGTGAGGACCCCTCCATGGCGTACTCGTCGGCAATACCACGACAGTGACTGTTGTACTTGGTTGCAAGCTAAGTTATATAATGGTGAGTTGCTTTCTTCTATGAGTTGTGCAATGGTAAGTGTGATGCTTCTTGTTCGTATTATTTTATCGACACTTCACTCCATAAACCTGTGGACATGTTTACTGAGCTCAGTATTAGCTTGGGGACAAGCGAAGTCTAAGCTTGGTGGAGTTTATACGCCCAATTTGCATCACCATTCTATATCATAATTTACCTCTATTCATTGATATTTGTCTTATTATGAGGTATTACTTATGGATTTTCATCTGTTTATGCATGTTGGAAGATTCCTGGAGGATGGACAACCGGAGTCTGGATTCTTATGGAAAAGAAGGCGTTTCGGTGCAATTTTGCGAAGATCAGAAAAATACCAGAAAAATATGGAAACATATTATTTTACCAGAAGACGAAGGAAGCCAGAAGGTGGGACGAAGTGGGGCCTCAGGGGCCCCCCACCGCCTAGGCGCGGGCCCACCTGACCCCGCGCCTAGGGCAGGTGTGGCCCACCTGCCCGGCCTCCGACTCCGCCCCTTCGCCTATATCTTCCCTTCAAAACCCTAAGGCTCGGGGAGTGACCACAGATAGATTTCCGCCGCCTCTGGGGGCGGAAAACACCAAGAGAGAAAGATTTCTCCGGCAGATAGATTTCTGCTGGGGGAATTCCTTCCTAGAGAGGGGAGACCGTCGCCATCAACACCGTCATCAAGCTAGGTGTAACATCCCTAAAATCATGTTTTCAAAGATTGCATATCATTCATGCATTCATATCATTTAGAGATCAATTTCAAACTCATTTCAAGAAAACAGAAGCACTGGGTGCTATTATTTTATGTGAGCAAGCATTGATCTAATGCCACTCTCAAGTGAGATAATATTTGTTTTAAACCAAGTTTAGTTTGCTCTTAAGATGGTTTGGTTGTGTGCCAAGGCTTGGACAAAAATTTACAAAACAAATATGGTTTTAAACCATTTTCAAAACCTATTCAAATCATGTGCTAAGGCACTATTTATTTTGATTTTTCAAAAAGGACCTAGGAAGTATAAAGAGACAGCATGGTTTTATGCCCAAAAGTATGAAGGTTACACTTTACAAAAATCCAGAAAAAGATTGGAATTCAAATGCTTTGATTTCATTTCAAAATGATTCCTGAAAATCAAATTAGAAAAAGAAAAGAGTTTAGAAATCTGTACTGGGCCTAGCGCCATGTTTTCGGCCCAGCAAGCAAAGCAGCCCACCCGGGCCACCCCTCTCTATGCCTTTCCTCACCGTGCTCGTGCACACCCCCTCGCTGACCACTAGGACCCGCAGCCACGTCACCTCGTCGTCCCCAAATCACGCCTGCGACCAGCGCTGCCGCGGTCGTTTCCTCCCGACGCAAATGCTCTTCAATCCCATTGATGCCGTGCATAATTCTCGCCTCTGCTCCGCCTACATAACCTCCACCCCTCTGCGACCATTTCCCCCCACTCAGCGCCCCCACTCCTCCACCAGGCTGCCCACACCATCGTTTGCACCGCCGCAGTACCGAGCCACTCTGGCGTGCGATTCCGGTAAGCACCGTCCGCCCCTGTCTCTGATTCGTACGAGCGTGATCAGCGTGTCCTTGCGCATCTTCTCATGCCTTCCTTTTTCTCTGTATCGTCCTAGAGCGTCGTCATCGTCCACCTCTGGAAGCAACCGAAGCTCAACGCAACTCCGGCGACCCCTCCTGGTAGTTCCCGACCACCCCTTCCTATCTTCTGGATACTCACTTATTCGCCAGGCTTGTGCGCATCTAACAACGTCTCTGGTTTGTCTTAGCGCACACCAAAACCTCACCCCCGACGACGCCAGAGCTTGCCCGACGACATGCTCCACTCCGACGAGCAATAGCAGCCAACTCCGAGCGCCCTTGTCCCTCCCTCGACCACCTTGAGCTTCACTGCAGTCCCGCAAACACGGTAACCACCTCCACTCCTCCCCGTGCGATCTGAATTGCCGGCAACATCTCTGTCAGAGCCGCGCCGCCGCATCGCCGCCGCTAGCGCCGCCCGTCTGTGGTCGTTTGATCCGTGGCCGTAGGATCTAGATCCAGCGATTAGAAATAGATCTATAGCGAAGCGGTACGAGCAGATCTGGGCCGTGCGTGTTAAGTTAGATCTAACGGCCTGTGAGTGTGATCCGATGCGAATCGGTATCAGCCAATCAGGGAGCGCCGCGTGGCTGGTTCTTTGTTTTTTAAAACAGAATTTATATCTAATTGTGTTTCAAACTTGCAAAATTCATAACTTTTGATCCACACGTTCAAATTTTGCAAATTTTATATCATTGGAATCAGGGGAGAAAATACTATCTGTTTATGCAATGTGTTTAATGTTTTGCCTCTGTAAAAATGGTTGTTTTTACAGAAACATTTGTAGACTTAATTTGTGTATAGTAATTATTTGAAAAATGTTTTGTTGTTCAAATAAAGTTTATTTGGTAGGTTTTGGACTTGTTTATGATTCAGTACTGTATACTTGTCTTGTTTGGTGTAGGAAATAATCACATGGCATTTTGCATGCATTCATATATTTTTGTTTGTATATATTTTGTATGTGATTTTGGTGCCATTATTTTATGTGTAGATTTTGGTGCAAATAGTGATTGTGATTGTGAAGATTGTTGCTACTCCCCAAACTACCAAGGCAAGTGGTGCTTCATGATTTTATTCCTATATTTTTCACCTATGCACTAGAAATATTTTGTATAGGATTTGCATGGATATTTTGATAAGTAACTATATGCTATACTTGGGAAATCCTAGTAGTTGTAGAATTGTTAGAAATTTCTCTAAGTTAAGATGCTTACCATTGCCATGCTTAGCCTAGCTAGTAGCAACCAAGGGTGGTTTTATATTCATGCTATGTGAAATATTTCTAAGTCTTGGACTTGTGTTTTTGCTTAATAAAACAATTAAGTGAATGAAACACCTGGGTGGAATGGAAAGAATGGTTTGTGTTGAGTGGTTACACAAGGCCCATTTCTATGGTTTACCTTGTGTATCTCACTTGTGGAAATCCACCCAGGAACAAAGGGATTTGAGATGACCAAATGTTAAGAAGCTTCTAGTAGAGCCACATGGCAATATGGGCTCTGCCTGGATCACATAGGTTGCAATAACTTAGCCATTTGGACAGTTGGTGGTAGTGGGATGATAGGTTTGGAACGCGTCCATTTGGTCTAAGGGAAGGCTTCTGAAAGGTCCTGTCTTGGTGAAAATCAAGTCTTGTGGGGAAAGTGCACAACCTCTGCAGATAGAAGAATCTAAGTACTTAGCCATGTCCCTGGTATTGGACAACTTGAGCATCAAGACATGGAAGCTATCAATAATCTCCTCATCCCAATTTCTAAGTTAAAACTTGTGGTTGAACAAGGGTGAAGGTTCACCAATGTCTATTGGTGATTCCTTGGGAAAGTTTTGTCAAAGAAAAACTTAGTATTTTCAACTAATAGGAAAAACCTATTTTGAGCAAAGCAAGCCTAAGCTACACTTAGCCAAATGCATGTAGTATCTAGATGCTAATATTCTACTAAGGTATCACTTGCCAATACTATTCCAAAAGTATTGACCCACTATGGCTGTAACTTGTGATGTTGCAGGTTATTCTGATGATGATTAGGGGTTATGAGTCTACACTCAACATGCTTGCCTATGGCACATGAAGATGAAGACTTGTTTATCTTATTTACTATTTGAACTCTTGTATTAGGCCTGTGGCCATGGAGTTATAAAAGACTATGTTTGTCTCTGGAATGATGTGTAATAATGACCTTTGTTTCTGTGTACTTCATCTTAAACTGTGGATGCTAGCATTGATCCAGGGACTAGCATTGCAATCACAGGGATCTTTACCTTTATAAAGGTGGGATCTTACAGATGGTATCAGAGCACTGTGTTGCCTGTAGGATAATGACCCTAGGATTGGATTAGAAACCACTAAGGAAAAAATTTCAACAATTTCCACACTTGTCTTTCTCTTCTCGTAAACTTTTCTAATTCTTCTTTCTCATCTCTATTTGTAGATGAACTCCATCAACGAAGCTATGAGGAAGGGACCACTCATGACCATGACCCTAGAGTGTGAGACTGAGTTTCCAAAGGCCCTCAAGAACCTTATGGTTACCATGGGGATAGATGGTGCAGCAGTGTACAAAGGATTCCCCGTGATGGATGAAGGAGTAGAGTTCTGGTGGGTGCAACTTCACTTGTACAAAAACAAGGAAGACGACCACAAAGAATCAGGATTCTGCATGGTCACCAACTCAGTGATGCACACCACATTCTTTGATTATGCAAGGGATGCAAGTTGGAAGGCCATCAAAGAGCTTGGTGATAGACTCAAGTGCAGAATGCTTAACACCCAGAATGATCTCAAGGAAGAAAAGAAGCATACCCAAGAGTTAGAGGCTACCAACCAATGTTTAAGAGAGGACATCATAGACTTAGCAATGGATTCATGTGATCAAGATCGACAGATTACTTCTAGGGATGCCCCGTTAGCCAACTTGGCAAGTGAGATGGGATTGTAAAGTACTTCATTAGTTGGACCACCACACTTATCATTTTATTTCCACAAATTATGTCTAAGTTATGTTGAACCTTGGATGCTTGTAATGGATTTAAGTATGCCATGAATTGTGTGTTTGGTTTGCAATTGATATGTTTGTGCTACCTTGTCTTGTGTATTTCTGTTGATGTTGTTTCTAACTTTTCTCTCTTATAAAATAGATGCCCAATGTTACTATAAGCACGGCTGAAGAGTTCAAGGGAACTCGTTTTGGCACTCATCTTATTGAGCTCACTAGTGTGCTCAATCTTCCGCTTCCTAGCATCATGATGCTTCCCCTCACCAAGTTCGAGAGGAAGGACCTTTGGGGCTTCAAGGTTACTCAGCCAGGACGCCAGACTGAGCCAGCCATGGAGGCCATCACCTTCAAGCTTATGCATGATGACAAGGAGACAGGCATAGAGGTAGTCATGCAGGATTTGCTTGGACGCTTGATAGGGAGACACTCTCGGGAGGTTAGAGGTACTCACTTCCACGCCTTCGGTAGACGTGACGAGGATGGTGAGGCTATTGAGTTCGAGGATACCGCTAGAGAGACGGCAGAGCCGATCCGTCTGTACCTCCAGGACTTAGAGGTTCTTCTTAGGCACCTAGACACTGATAGGACAAACATCATGCTTAGCAATGACGAACTCCATGTGCAGCTTCGTGAGAAGGACAAGCTCTTCGCGGAGCAAGATGAGATAGTCAAGGAAATGGAGGCCAAGTTTGAGAGTCAAGATAGAAAGTTCAAGAGTCAATAGAAAAGAGTCCAAGATAAGAACAAGAGGATTCGAGACATGACTGCAGAACTAGAGGCCAAGGACTTCGAGCTCGAGCATCAGCAGGGTGTGATTGAGAGGCTTCATGCACAGAAGAGGGATCTCAAAGCCAAAGTAGAGGCCTTTACTACCAATGTCGAGGAATACAAGACCGCTATGGAGAATGCAGGTCTTACACTTGTTGATGAGGAGGTTGATGCAGAGGAGTAGTGATGACTACTCATTTACCTTTCATTTACCATGCTTTTGATTATTGAGTCGCAATGACCATCCAACATGTGGATGGCTTGCTATTTGTGTGTTTACTTTTCAAAACTTGTTGTCTATGTTGTTTAAACTTTTGTTATTTTGATGCTTGTTTATGATTGTTTGTGTGATGTATTGTGCATGTTAAGCATCTATGGGTATCTCATCCTTATCCTTATTGAAAACCACAGATGCCTCCCCGACATGCCAATCCCAATCCGAACAACAACAATGTCACCCCAGAGATGCAACAGCTGATGACGGCTCAAACGCAGCTGATGCAGATGAGGACCACTTTCATCCAGAATCAGAACAACAACAATAACAACAATAACAACAACAACAACAACAATCAGAACAATCCACCAGGTTTTGACATGCTTACCAGATTCTTAAGACTGAGGCCAGCAAAGCTCTCAGGAACTACTGATCCCATGGTGGCCAATGATTGGCTACGCTTAGTGAACAAGGACTTGGTAACTGTTGGCTGTACTGATGAGGAGAAAGTCAGGTTTGCAGCACACTTGTTGGAAGGACCAGCAGCTACATGGTGGGCTAACTTCTAGATCACCTCTCCCATTGAGGATGTGACATGGGATATCTTTGAAGATGGGTTCCGTACAGCTCACATCTCATCCGGAGTGATGAGTTTGAAGAAGAAGGAATTTCATAACTTGAAGCAGCGCCACCGCAGCGTGGCAGAGTATATTGAGGAGTTCAACAGTCTGGCACATTATGCACCGGATGAAGTTGACACTGATGCTAAGAGGAAAGAGAAGTTCCTCGAAGGACTGAACGATGAACTGAACCTGCAGCTATTTGTGGCCTATGTCCCCACCTATCAATCTCTTTTGACAAGGCTGCCATCTTGGAGAGCAAGATGAAACAGGTTGAAAGCAGGAAGAGGAAACACAACTCTGATAAACACAACTCGGGATCGTCTCACAAGCGCTCCCATTATGATGATAGTGGGAATTCTGGATCCCACAAGCATGGAAAGTATAACAGCCACCACAACCATAACCGTCATCATGACAACAAGCATCACCGTAGTCATGACAATGACAAATACAATAATCACAAGAGTGGATATAAGATCCACCACGATGGAAGTGGAAGTGGTAGTGGAAGCCAGCCTGTCAAGAAGGATCTTAGTCAGGTTGAATGTTTCAAGTGCAAGAAGATGGGGCATTATGCAAATGAATGCCCAGAAAAGAAAGTTGAAGGACCCAACTAGCCTAACCCTTTCCAAAAGGGGCAAGTGAACCACATCAATGTGGAAGAAATCTATGAGGAACCTGATGATGTTACTGGTAAGTTCACACTCAATTCTATTCCAGCATTTGTTTTCTTTGATACTGGTGCATCTCATTCATTCATATCAAGAGCATTTGTTGAAAGAAATGAACTACCGGTAGAAACTATTGGGTGTCCTATAAAAGTAAGTTCTCCTGGCGGAGAGATGATAGTGAACACAGGATGTCATGATCTAGACATAGAGTTTGGGAAGTATAAGTTTCCCGTTAATCTGATAATCCTAAATTCCCAAGGATTGGATGTCATATTGGGGATGGACTGGATGACCAAGCACAAAGGAGTGCTAGATTGTGCCAACCATACTGTCACACTCACAACTCCAGAGAACAAAAGTATTAGATTCAAGACTAACTTTGAATCAAAAGGAGGTAAGCTAAATTCCCTTAAGGGGGTTAGCATAGACAGTATGCCAATTGTGAGTGAATATCTGGATGTGTTTCCGGAAGAATTACCAGGAATGCCACCAGATAGAGATGTGGAGTTTCTGATTGATTTGCTACCAGGATCTGGACCAATAGCAAAGAGACCGTACAAGATGTCAGTTGATGAGTTGAAAGAACTCAAGAAACAACTTGGAGAACAGTTGCAGAAAGGATTTATTCAACCAAGTTCTTCATCTTGGGGAGCACCAGTTTTGTTTGTAGAAAAGAAGGATAGAAGTCAAAGGTTATGCATAGATTACCGTTCACTCAATGAGGTGACTATCAAGAACAAATACCCTTTGCCTAGAATCATTGACTTGTTTGATCAGTTAGAAGGAGCCTGTGTGTTCTCAAAGATTGATCTCCGGTTAGGTTATTTTCAGCTCAAGATAAGAGAACAAGACATACCTAAGACAACTTTCACCACTAGGTATGGATTGTATGAGTATACCGTGATGCCATTTGGTTTGACCAATGCACCAGCATACTTCATGAATATGATGAACAAGGTGTTCATGGAGTTCCTTGACAAGTTTTTTGTCATTTTCATTGATGACATTTTGATCTACTCCAAGAGAAAAGAAGATCATGAGGGAGATTTGCGTTTGATACTTGAGAAGCTTAGAGAGCATAAGATGTATGCCAAATTCAGCAAGTGTGAATTCTGGTTGAATGAAGTTGGATTTCTTGGACACATTGTGTCAGCAGATGGTGCAGCAGTTGATCCTGCTAAAGTGTCAACTGTAACTGACTGGGAATCTCCTAAGTCAGTAAAATAAGTTCGCAGTTTCCTTGGCTTGGCAGGATACTACCGAAGATTTATTGAGAATTTCTCCAAGGTAGCTAAACCAATGACAGAGTTACTAAAGAAAGACAAGAAATTTGCTTGGTCTGAAGGGTGTGAACTCAGTTTCCAAGAATTGAAGAAGAGACTAGTGACAACACCAGTCTTATGCCTGCCAGATTTGGAGAAGGATTTCCATGTATATTGTGATGCATCTCATCTTGGATTAGGTGCAGTGCTAATGCAAGAAGGGAAAGTTGTGGCTTATGCCTCGAGACAACTCAAAACTCATGAGGTAAATTACCCAACTCATGATTTAGAGTTAGCCTTTGTTGTCCATGCACTCAAAACATGGAGACATTATATTTTGGGAAAGCGATGTGAAGTGTTCACAGATCACAAAAGTTTGAAGTATATCTTCACCCAGAAAGAAATTAACATGAGACAACGAAGATGGCTAGAACTCATCAAGGACTATGACTTGAGTTTGCAATACCACCCCGGTAAAGCAAATGTGGTAGCAGATGCTCTAAGCCGTAAGGTTTTTGTGAATGGCCTTACTAAGGGAGAGTTGCCGGATGATCTGTGTGCCCAATTTAGAGATCTCAGATTGGAGATTGTGCCTGAAGGACATCTCATGTCATTGGACGTTCAACCCACTTTATTGGACAAAATCAAAGAAGCCCAAAAGACAGACAAAGAAATTGAAGAGATCAAGGAAAAAATTGGCAAAGGAAAAGCCAAAGGATTTCATGAAGACGAACATGGTACTTTATGGTATGGAAAACGTATCTGTGTTCCACACGATCCGGAGCTTCAAAAACTAATTTTACAAGAAGCACACAACTCACCGTATTCCATTCATCTGGGTAACACCAAAATGTACATGGATATGAAGGAAAGATTTTGGTGGAATGATCTCAAGAAGGACATCGCCGAACATATTGCTTTGTGTGATGTATGTAGCAGAGTGAAAGCGGAACATCAGAAACCAGCAGGGTTGCTACAACTACTACCTATTCCTGATTGGAAGTGGGACAAGATTGGCATGGATTTCATCACCGGATTGCCAAGGACCAGGTTAGGATATGATTCTATTTGGGTAGTAGTGGATCGCCTAACTAAAGTGGCTCATTTTATACCCGTGAAGACAACCTATACAAGTGCGAAGTTAGCCAAGATCTACATGAGTAGAATTGTATGTCTGCATGGAGTACCCAAGAGTATTGTGTCTGATAGGGGAACCCAATTCACTTCTCATTTTTGGAGGCAGCTACACGAGTCATTAGGAACGATGTTGGAATTCAGCACTGCTTTTCATCCTCAGACTGATGGTCAGACAGAAAGAACCAACCAGATTCTTGAAGATATGTTGAGAGCTTGTGCTCTAGAGTATGGAGCTAGTTGGGATGAAAGTCTACCTTACGCAGAATTCTCTTACAATAACAGCTAGCAAGCCAGTATTGAGATGGCACAATTTGAGTTTCTCTATGGGAGAAAGTGTACCACCCCATTACTATGGAATGGTGTGGGAGAAAGAAGTTTATTCGGACCAGAACTAATCAAAGAGGCTGAAGAAAAAGTCAAACTAGTTAAGGACAGATTAAAGATAGCACAGTCCCGATAGAAAAGCTACGCAGATCCTAAGGGTAGAGAGGTCACCTATGAAGTAGGTGATAGAGCCTATCTTAGAGTGTCACCACTTCGTGGAGTGAAGAGATTTGGAGTAAAAGGAAAATTGGACCCAAGATATGTTGGACCATTCAAGATTCTCAGTCATAAAGGAGAAGTAGCCTATGAGATTGAATTGCCAGAGTCATTGTCTGCTGTTCACAATGTGTTTCATGTGAGTCAGCTAAAGAAATGCCATCCAGAAATGGAAGAGACTTCTTTGAAGGATACTATACCTTTGGAGGAGGTCCAATTGGAAAGTGATCTCACTTACGAGGAGAAACCTATCAACATTCTTGAGACTACAGAAAGAGTTACTCGGACTAAGACTATCAAATTCTGCAAAGTTCAATGGAACCATCATTCTGAAGAAGAAGCAACATGGGAAAGAGAAGACGATCTTTGGAAAGACCACACTCACCTATTTGCTAGCCAACCTGAATCTCGAGGGCAAGATTCACCTTAAGGGGGTTAGATTTGTAACATTCCTAAAATCATGTTTTCAAAGATTGCATATCATTCATGCATGCATATCATTTAGAGATCAATTTCAAACCCATTTCAAGAAAACAGAAGCACTGGGTGCTATTATTTTATGTGAGCAAGCATTGATCTAATGCCACTATCAAGTGAGAGAATATTTGTTTTAAACCAAGTTTAGTTTGCTCTTAAGATGGTTTGGTTGTGTGCCAAGGCTTGGACAAAAATTTACAAAACAAACATGGTTTTAAACCATTTTCAAAACCTATTCAAAACATGTGCTAAGGCACTATTTATTTTGATTTTTCAAAAAGGACCTAGCAAGTATAAAGAGACAACATGGTTTTATGCCCAAAAGTATGAAAGTTACACTTTACAAAAATCCAGAAAAATATTGGAATTCAAATGCTTTGATTTTATTTGAAAATGATTCCTGAAAATCAAATTAGAAAAAGAAAAGAGTTTAGAAATATGTATTGGGCCTGGCGCCACGTTTTCGGCCTAGCAAGCAAAGCAGCCCACCCAGGCCACCTCTCTCTGCCTTTCCTCACTGCACTCGCGCACACCCCCTCGCTGACCACTGGGCCCCGCGGCCACGTCACCTCGTCGTCCCCAAATCACGCCTGCGACCAGCACTGCCGTGGCCGTTTCCTCCCAACGCAAATGCTCTTCAATCCAATTGATGCCATGCGTAATTCTCGCCCCTGCTCCGCCTACATAACCCCCACCCGTCTGCGACCATTTCCCCCCACTCCGCCACCAGGCTGCCCACACTCTCGTTTGCACCGCCGCAGTACCGAGCCACTCTGGCGTGCGATTCCGGTAAGCACCGACCGCCCCCTGTCTTTGATTCATACGAGCATGATCAGCGTGTCCTTGCGCATCTTCTCATGCCTTCCTTTTTCTCTGTATCGTCCTAGAGAGTCGTCATCGTCCACCTCTGGAAGCAACCGAAGCTCAACGCAACTCCGGCGACCCCTCCTGGTAGTTCCCGACCACCCCTTCCTCTCTTCTGGATACTCACTTGTTCGCCAGGCTTGTGCGCATCTAACAACGTCTCTGGTTTGTCTTAGCGCGCATCAGAACCTCGCCCCCGATGACGCCAGAGCTTGCCCGACGACAGGCTCCACTCCGACGAGCAATAGAAGCCAACTCTGAGCGCCCCTGTCCCTCCCTCGACCACCTTGAGCTTCACTGCAGTCCCGCAAACACGGTAACCACCTCCACTCCTCCCCGCGCAATCTGAATCGCCGGCAACATCTCTGACAGAGCCGCGCCGCCGCATCGCCGCCGCTAGCGTCGCCCGTCTGTGGTCGTTTGATCCGTGGCCGTAGGATCTAGATCCAGCGATTAGAAATAGATCTGTAGCGAAGCGGTATGAGCAGATCTGGGTCGTGCGTGTTAAGTTAGATCTAACGGCCTGTGAGTGTAATCCGATGCGAATCGGTATCAGCCAATCAGGGAGCGCCGCGTGGCTGGTTCTTTGTTTTTAGAACAGAATTTAGATCTAATTGTGTTTCAAACTTGCAAAATTCATAACTTTTGATCCACACGTTCAAATTTTGCAAATTTTATATCATTGGAATCAGGGGAGAAAATACTATTTGTTTATGCAATGTGTTTAATGTTTTGCCTCTTAAAAAATGGTTGTTTTTACAGAAACATTTGTAGACTTAATTTGTGTATAGTAATTATTTGAAAAATGTTTTGTTGTTCAAATAAAGTTTATTTGGTAGGTTTTGGACTTGTTTATGATTAAGTATTGTATACTTGTCTTGTTTGGTATAGGAAATCATCACATGACATTTTGCATGCATTCATATATTTTTGTTTGTATATATTTTGTATGTGATTTTGGTGCCATTATTTTATGTGTAGATTTTGGTGCAAATAGTGATTGTGATTGTGAAGATTGTTGCTACTCCCCAAACTACCAAGGCAAGTGGTGCTTCATGATTTTATTCCTATATTTTTCACCTATGCACTAGAAATATTTTGTATAGGATTTGCATGGATATTTTGATAAGTAACTATATGCTATACTTGGGAAATCCTAGTAGTTGTAGAATTGTTAGAAATTTCTCTAAGGGGTCGTTTGGATCCCATCATTTGAGGCAAAAATCGTGGAATTCATTTGGCAATTCCATGGTATACATGTTTGGCTAAACCGGAATTGCACGTTTGAATTCATTTATCAATTCCAGCGAAAAACCCCTATGCGTTACCCAAATCCAGCCCATCCACCCGTCATTTGCCTGGAAACCAAAGCGCACCTCACGTCCTCACCCCGACGCACTCTTCTTCCTCCCCTCGCCCACCACCACCTCGCCGCCACGATTCTCGGCCGTCGGAAGACACCGACGACCTCTCTCCCCACCTCTGAAACCCACATCTCCCAGGCCTACTACTCTCCCCCACATCCTCTCCACGCCCTGACTCCTTCCCACCAAGATCCTACCGCCGCCGCTGACCTCTGGCTGGGAGTGTCCCTCCTCCGGTGAGCCGTCGTCGAACACATCTCACCCACCCTCGCAGGTATGGCTCCTCCGCACCTCTCCTCTTTTGCCCTCTCTACCACATGTCCTTTCCCTCTGAACTCTAACCCTAGCCTCCTGGATCTGCAGTTTTGGAGCACAACCTCACCGGATCAAGAACCTAGTGAGCAGCCAGTTATTTACGAACCTCACCGGATCAAGAACCCAGCCAGTTTTGGATCTGCAGTTTCGTCCCCATGATCTGCTTAAGAAAGAACGGTATGCTACCCTTCTCTCTACCTCTCTCCCCTCTATCTTGTGTGTGTCACTGTAATCTCCCTTCTCCGAAACTATGATCTACCTCACAGCTGCCAGTTATTTACGCATACGAATAAACTAACCTGTATTTCTGAGTGTGTGGAGAACAATTTGTCATATACTGACATGTGCTGCCAAATATTTGAGAATGCTGGACCCTAGGATTGTTTCATCAAGAGGACCCACTTATTTTTATTTTCTAAAGTCCATAAGGAATGTATGATACGTTGTCTTGCAGACAACTGCTAGCTCTTTCTTAGCCAGTAATAAACTGTTTAAGTTTTTCAAGATTTCAGGAGTGTGGTATCTGATAGTCTTTTTGGTGCTATTTACTTTGATCCAATTTGAAGGCACCCTTCTATCTACTGGTAGCTGCAGGTACAAATAGGAAAAATTAAAACAGTTTGAAACAAATTTTGAGTTGGGAATACAAATTCTTAGTCATGAAGCTGTACACTAGTTTGAAACAAAAACAGTTCATTTGTGTGTTCTCACATTCTTGGTCATGCAGCTTTGGCAATTGCATTTAAAACACACGGTCCAATATGGCCATGTAAATCCTATAGGTGGACCCCAATCTTATTATTGGATTAGATATTTTCTAAATTCTTAAATGATTAATTGTCTCCTAACAGCTTGCTCTGTCGTTATTGGTCTGTTTATCTATCTCTAATTTCTGGTAGGATGATTGGAGTGATTTAGCTTTGTGCTACAGGCATATGTATATGCATTGAATTCAGCAACAACATGTTCCTCTGTTTCTGCATGCCAAGGCAGCCGGACCAACTTTGGATCACTTTAAAAACATGGGATTTGGGTTTCAACAATTTTTCACATTCTTGGGCATACAACTTTGGCAGTTGCATTTTGTAGAACTATCTATGTAAATACATTGTTCAGATGGCCTATACGTTCTCTACGTGAACTTTGTCGACAGGGACGGTATTGAATACATTGTTCAGATAGCTAGCAGGCAAACCGTGCAGCTCGCTTACTGCTGTTAGTTTCAGATTATTTGGATGACGAGAAGGCTGAATCTACGACTTGCCGCTTCTTTAATTCGTACTTGGCCGCATAACCATTACTGAGCTCATTACTATTACTGGGGGAGGAAAAGAACTGAATTAGCATATGCATAGTAGTAGTTTCCTGCTTTGATCCTAACTTTTCTGAATTCCAAAATAGCTGGGAGGACCCTCTAATTCTTTCTTTTAGAAACTAATCTGCCCTACATTTGTTTGGACTGGTTGTGAAGCTGGGTTTCAGTATCACACTTGTAAACCCGATTGGTATCTTTGGGTTTCAGTCTCACACTTGAGGACCCTCTAACTAGGCTTTTTCTTCTATGTTTCATGTGTTTCTTATCTATTAACTAGCATTTATATTTGAACTATATACAAACTGCAATCTTGATTTGAGAATTTATTACTGTACTTAGTTTCCCTTATTATATGTATTGTAGATGGCAGATCAACCACTAGAGTTATACCATGAGAGGAGGAAGAAAAGGAAGAGGGGAGCAGCTGGTTTCTTTGTTAGCGTAGTAGCCGTAGCTCAACATATCTACTGTAGGAGAAGGATTGTAGAACTTGGGGATTTCAGTGAGGAAGAGGCTGAGACTAGAATTAGGAAACATATGCTTAGGAACATTTATATGGGTCCAAATCAATATTGCTATGATACTCTAAGGTTTACCAAAAGATCCTTTTTTGATCTCTGTGATATCTTACGTTCAAAGGGCCGGACTGAAAGACACTTTCTACATGACAGTTGAAGAAGCCGTAACCATCTTCTTGCTTGTTCTTAGCCATAGCATGAAGTTCAGGTTAATCCGTAGCACCTATAGATGGACGCTTGAGCCAATCTGCAGACACTTCAATGAGGTGTTAGGAGCTGTCCTATCTTTATCGCATGAGTTCATCAAATTACCAAACCCTGCAAATGAACTACCCGAGGATAACCGTTGGAAGTGGTTTCCGGATGGGCTTGGAGCTTTAGATGGCACACACGTCGATGTTCGTGTTTCACTACGCAAGCAAGGAAGATATAGGAACAGGAAACACGAGATAACTACAAATGTGTTGGGTGTTTGTGACCGTAGCATGAAGTTTGTGTATGTGTTGGCGGGCTGGGAAGGTTCTGCATCAGATTCACGAGTGCTACGAGATGCAATGTTTAGAGAAGATGCTTTCACAGTTCCAAGTGGTAACTTCTTTATCTTAGTATTATACAACTTTGGACTAGATATTTGAAGTTCTGAATTGAAATCTAATATGGGATTTTTCATAAACTTTAGGAAAATACTACCTTGTAGATGCCGGATACACAAATGGTCCGGGCTTCCTTGCTCCATTCAGGAATACACGGTATCACTTGAAAGAGTGGGCTGCCAATGAAAATAATCCACAAACTCCAAAAGAGCTCTATAACTTGCGGCATGCATCTGCTAGGAATATAGTTGAGAGGATATTTACTTTCATAAAGATGAGATGGGCTATTCTCAGGACTAGTTCCTTTTTTGGGATTAAAAATCAGGTATAATTTATGTTAATTGCATCCTACTAGGTTCTTTTGGATTTGTGTATTAACATGCGATATTAACTTAATGCCAGATTCGAGTCATCAACGCGTGTTGCATCTTGCATAACTTTCTAGTTGATAGACAAAGAGAGATGGACAACTTAATGTTACATGAAGTGGATAATCAGCTAAAAAATGCTGCTATTGAAGTCCAAGAGGAACATGATATGATTAGGCACGTTCAGACGACTAATGAGTGGAACAACAAGAGAATGACTCTAGCTAATTAGATGTGGGCAGATTATCAAGCTAGGCGCGGACACGCAAATGCTTGACTTTGCTTGAATGTTGTACAGTATTTGTGTATATATATAGTTGCTATTTGGTACGTTTCATATCTACAAGTTAGTTACTCCCTCTCATACACACACTTTCCACCAACTCATGCTATTGTTGTTGATCTAGGCATGGCCTCCATGAAAAAAGGTAGAAGCTACTTGACTTGGACAGATGAAATGGACAAAGCTATGTTGGATGTCTTTGTCGATCATTATAACAAGGGAGATCAGGCTCAAAATGGGTGGAAACCCCATGTATACACTGTCACTGTGAAGAATGTGAGAGAGAAGTGTGAGAAAGAAATTACAAAAGACAACATCATATCCAGGAGTAAGACTTTTGACAAGCATTATACTATTGTCAACAAGATGCTTTCTCGGAGTGGATTTGGCTGGGATGATGATAGCCATATGATCTCTGTTGATAGTGATGATGTGTGGAACAATTACGTGAAGGTAAATCTTACCTCCTATACTACAAGGTTCATTTTTTCTGTTCAAGTTGTGGCTCAAGTTGTAACATGTTCCAGTTTCTATCATTTGCAGGCAAACAAAGATGCAACTTCATATAGATACAAGGTTATCAAGTATTGGGACATGATTAGCACACTCTACTCAAGGGACTGTGCTACTGGAGCAGGAGCACGGACTGCAGCTGAGAGCGGGGCAGAAATGGCGGAGGAGAATGCTAACAACAACAAAGACAATGATGATGAATCATCTACGCAAACTGGCGAAGAACGCAAAAAGAAAAGGCATAGGTCAGATGACTCGGTTGCTTCCATGCTTGGAGAGAAGCTGGACAACTTCACTGCTGCCTTTCGAGCGGATGTGTGCGAGGCTCCTCCGAAACCGGCATCTCCTGAAGAGATACTTGCTGCACTTAATGCAATAGGACTAGAAGAAGATGATCTTCTTGCAGCCTATGACATTCTTATCTCTAACGACCGCAAGTTTAAGTCACTTCAAGCCTTGCTGATGGGAATGCAGAAGAAATGGGTCATGAAGCAAATCAAGACTTGATCTTCCCTGTTGAAATTAAGCACTCAATTTTCGATGAAACTTGGTTGTTCTTGAACCTGTCATAATGTGCAACTGTGATCACAAGATGTTGTTTTTTTCCCTTCTAGAACTATTGCTATAAGCCACATCATATTGTGTTATAACCTGTTTGTGAACCTGGACATGTATTTGTGTTATAACCTGTTTGTGAACCTGGACATATATTTGTGTTATGAGGTACATTTGAACCTGGGCATGCATCTTTATCCTGAATATTGACATATGTTTAATTATGGTATGTCTGAAGTTGAACGTTTATTCTACTATATATTAATTATGAGTTATAATATCAAGGTCATATACTTTGGAAAAATGGCAGCAAAACAAGTTTAGAAAATGATTTCGCAATTCCATGTGGTTGCCAAACATGAATTTTGGAATTGGAATTTCAGTTTTTCCAAATGAAATGATCTCATGAGTTCATTTCATTTCATTTGTACCAAATGAAATGAAATGAGGAGATCCAAATGACCCCTAGCTAGTAGCAACCAAGGGTGGTTTTATATTCATGCTATGTGAAATATTTCTAAGTCTTGGACTTGTGTTTTTGCTTAATAAAACAACTAAGTGAATGAAACACCTGGGTGGAATGGAAATAATGGTTTGTGTTGAGTGGTTACACAAGGCCCATTTCTATGGTTTACCTTGTGTATCTCACTTGTGGAAAGCCACCCAAGAACAAAGGGATTTGAGATGCCAAAATGTTAAAAAGCTTCTAGTGCAGCCACATGGCAATATGGGCTCTGCCTGGATCACATAGGTTGCAATAACTTAGCCATTTGGACAGTTGGTGGTAGTGGTATGATAGGTTTGGAACGCGTCCATTTGGTCTAAGGGAAGGCTTCTAAAAGGTCCTGTCTTGGTGAAAATCAAGTCTTGTGGGGAAAGTGCACAACCTCTGCAGATGGAAGAATCTAAGTACTTAGCCATGTCCCTGGTATTGGACAACTTGAGCATCAAGACATGGAAGCTATCAAGAATCTCCTCATCCCAATTTCTAAGTTAAAACTTGTGGTTGAACAAGGGTGAAGGTTCACCAATGTCTATTGGTGATTCCTTGGGAAAGTTTTGTCAAAGGAAAACTTAGTATTTTCAACTAATAGGAAAAACCTATTTTGAGCAAAGCAAGCCTAAGCTACACTTAGCCAAATGCATGTAGTATCTAGATGCTAATATTATACTAAGGTATCACTTGCCAATATATTCCAAAAGTATTGACCCACTGTAGCTGTAACTTGTGATGTTGCAGGTTATTCTGATGATGATTAGGGGTTATGAGTCTACACTCAACATGCTTGCCTGTGGCACATGAAGATGAAGACTTGTTTATCTTATTTACTATTGGAACTCTTGTATTAGGCATGTGGCCATGGAGTTGTAAAAGACTATGTTTGTCTCTGGAATGATGTGTAATAATGACCTTTGTTTCTGTGTACTTCATCTTAAACTGTGGATGCTAGCATTGATCCAGGGACTAGCATTGCAATCACATGGATCTTTACCTTCATAAAGGTGGGATCTTACACTAGGCTTCATCAGGATCATCATCATCACCATCCACACCATATTATCCACCAGCACCATCATCACCACTTTGTCCCGCTGTAACAATTGTGTTGGATATTGTTTTAGTTCTTAGGGGAAACTTTCCCGGTGTTAATTACTATTGTAGTTGATGCGATGCTTGTGAGTGGAACCATTGGATTATTGTTTATGTTCATATTGTTATCCATTATCATATCATCGTTGATCTTGATCCATATGATGTCTTGTGAGTAGTTCGTTTAGTTCTTGAGGACATGGGAGAAGTCATGTTGTTAGTAGTGAATCTGTGATGAGTTATTATTCAATGGTTTAGTATTTAAGTTGTGGTGCTATTATTCTAGTGGTGTCATGTGAACGTCGACTACATGATACTTCACCTTTTATGGGCCTTGGGGAATGCATTGTGTATTTGGCTACTAATTGTGGGGTTGCCGGAGTGACAGAAACCTGAACCCCCGTTAGGACACCTTTGCACAAGGGAGCGTAGGATCTCAGAGTTTAAGGTTGTGGTTAGAATTATATCTTAATTACTTTCCTGTAGTTACGGATGTTTGCAGGGGGTTTAATCACAAGTATGTATTAGTCCTAGGAAGGGCGGTATGTTAGCACAGGTTCACACACACAACACTTACAACACCATAGAAGAGCACTCAGCTATTTGAAGCGAAAGCACTTGACAGAATTCCCATGTGTCCTCGAGAACGTTTGGTCCTTATAAGTATTTCCACCGGCTTGTCCTTTGCTAAGAAAGGATTGAGCCACTTGCTCGTTTTGTTCGTTGTCTTTACTACTTTCTCCTTGTTTTGTTGCTTTGTCAGAAAACCACTAAAAATCCGTTTGCTAAGTATTCACAGGGATTTCCTGCTCCATACCACTGTTCAGCACCTTCTGCTCCTCGTTGGGATCGACACTCCTATTTATAAAAAGTACTACGATACACCCCCTATACTTGTGGGTCATCATCTGTACATGCTAGGCTCATCAAGATCAAACCTTAGCTTCCGCATGAGAAAATCTGGCTTGCTCCCATTGTATACACTCGCAAAATCTAACACACCCAATCATCATGTGGTGCTTTGAAACAACGAGCTTTAGCAACGATGCATACTAAGTATGAACAGTTTATAACTTGATATTTTGTGAGAGGTATCATCTTATAATGCTACCGTCGTGAACTAAGCAATACAAGATGCATAAAAGGATCAACATCACATGCAATTCAAAATATGTGATATGATATGGCCTTTCTTCTTGTGCTTCCGATCTCCATCTTCAAGCACGAACATGATCTCCATCATCACCGGCGTGGCGTCAAGGTCAATGGCATCGCTCCATGGTTGTCGTCCACCAGCATCAACTATTACAACTACTTTGAATAATAGACACGCAGGTCTTTAACAAAATTAAAAGACAACCATATGGCTCCTGTCGGTTGCCGACTTACAATAAGGAACATTTCATACATCATATATAATCACAATCATGGCCATATCACATCACAGCACACCCCTGCAAAACAAAGTTAAATGCCTCTAATTTTCTTTGCATATTTTACGTGGTTTGGGGCTTTCAATAAGTGTCGTTCTAACTTACGAACAAGAACCACAACGTTGATGCTTGAACTATCAAGTGCCCATTGTAAATTGAATCTATACTATGATGGGAGAGGTAGACACCCGCAAAGCCACTTATGCAATACAAGTTGCATGTTAAGCATGGAGCAAGTCTCATGAACAATGTCATGTAAGGTTAGCCCGAGCCGCTTCATCCCATCATACCGCAAGATGCAAAGTACACAAAAATCAATTGATAATAAAAGCACCACCGCCCATAATAACCATTGTGTTCTACTCGTGCAACAGATCTACATATAGACACGGCTCTGATACCACTGTAGGGGTTCGTAGCATGGAAAACAAAAAAATCCTACCGCATGCACACAAACAAGCCAAGATCTATCTACTAGATTGTAGCAACGAGTCGATTAGAGTACTCACCCTCGAAGATTCCAAAGCGGTTAACGAGAGCAGATTCACGTGGGTGATGTAGTCGTACACTTGCCGATCTCAAGATAGCATAGACGATCCTTCTGGCGCTGCGTTCCGGCCGCGCTTCCGCAGTCAGTCACATGTTCGGTACTCGATGAATACCTTCATCTCCCTTGTTCCAGCAGGCAGCGGAGGTTGTAGTTCTCCCCTCGCGATTCCGGTAGCACGACAGCGTGGTGTTGGAAGTAGAGGGAAAATCATCCAGGGCTTCGCTTAAGCTGGAGCAGGTTATGATGGATCTAGGTTTTCCGGCGATCTAGGTTTAGAGGGCCAGAGAGGAGGAGGTGTGGCCGGCGGTGGCTAGAACGGCGATGGCGAGCCGGCGGCAGCGTGGCGGCGGCGGCGAGCGGCGGCGCGACTTGGTGGGGAGGGCTGGTTGTGTCGCCTTGGGGCACCCCCTCCCTCTATTTATGAGAGGGAGGGCAGCTTGGGAGAGGGGAGTTTGAATCCTTCCCCAACTCCCTCTCCTAGTTGGCTTGTGGTGGAGGGAAAGAAGGATTCTTTACTCCCTCTACTATAATACATTGTCCCAGTTTGACTTTTCAAACTTGCCTTTTGACTTTCAATTTGGAGCTTTATTTCTTTCTTACAAATGCCCAACCAAGTTACCTAGGACATGATCCAATCATTCCACTTATCTATGACACATTCATGTACCCTTCCCCTTCCGGTCTGGTGAAACTTCTAGACCCTTCTAGAACCTCTCCGATGAAAACATCGGAATCATTCCCGAACTCCAGAATTGGACTTTCCTTATATGAATCTTATTCTCCAGAACATTCCGGATCTCCTCGTGATATCCCGGAGCCCATCTGACACTCTGAACAACATTCGGTCTCCCTACTTACATTCCATATCTTCTAAACAACATCGAATCCTTAAGTGTGTCTCCCTACGGTTTGTGAATTATGTGGACATGTGTAACACCCCACTTTTAGTTAAGTTTATATTAGGGTTTGTTTTGCATCATAAGCAGCATACCTTAAAAATGCATGCATTAAGAATTAAATCAAACCCTAAAACCCTAGCTTTCCCCTCTCAAATCAATTCAAAAGATTTTGAATTATGTAAACTACCAAAAATTATGGAGCCCAAATGGACTAAAAGGGCCCCTGAGTATTTTATATACTTTATAAAACCCTCTAGTATTTTTGAAACATCCCAAACAGTTTTGAATTTGAAATTACAAAGAGAAAATGCAAAGAAGAAAAGAAAAAGAGTTTCACTGAAAAAAACAGAAGCCAGCAAGCCAACAGGCCAAGCAGCCCAGGAAGGCCTAGCTCTCCCTTTACTTTCTGCCGCTCGCAGCAGTCGCAGCTGGCCTAGCTTGGCCCATCTGGCCCGTACCGTTTCACTCCTTTCCTCCTGTCGTCTTCCCTAGGCAGGCACACACCTGCGTGTCGCCGGTGCCGCTGTCGGACGACGGTGCAGAGATTCGTGCTCGCCGCCGCCCTAGGAGATGGGATAAGACCATCGCGATGCCCTGCTTCCCCTTATCTCCTCCCTTTCCCCCTGGAGCTCTCCCTCTCGCGTTCCTTCTCTCTGCCTGGGAACCCTAGCCACGAGCTTGCCGTAGCCCCACCATCTCCGGCCTCCCCTCTTTCATCCAAGGACGCCTCGAGCTTCGCCTCCTTGTGCCGGTATTCCCCTCCAACGGAATCGACGAAGGGCGCCCGTAACCACCGCAATCGGGAGCTCCTCCCCGAAGTCCGACCACCGCTCTTCTCGACGATTCCGGCCACGTCCGAGCTTGCTTGGTCCAGCTGACCCCTCCACCGTCTCCGTGGTGAGCCCCTCCACCTCACAGTCCTCTCCGTTCTTCCTCTTTCTCTTTGTATCACTGCTGCACCGTGTACCTGAAGCCACCGCCGTCGGCCGCCGTCGTGCTTCTTGTTCCGGCGACCAATCCAGAGCGGCGCCGCCACTAAACGGCTCAGTACGCTAGCCCGCACCCATCGCACCCGCTCCCGCTTGTCCGCCCATGATCCAGCGCCCTCCATGTTGACGATCCGGGGTTGATCCCCGGTGCATGACGTCACGCTGACGTCCTGGTGACATCAGCGGGCGGGGTCAGCACGGTCAAACATGAGTAGGTCCTGCTTGCTTGCGTGGAGGCTGAGTTGGCACTGGGGCCCTTCTGTCAGTCTCACTGGCTAGGGGTCGCCCCGGTGTAAAAACTATTTGCCTTTTTGTTTTTAATTCTAGAAAATGATTTAATATTGTAAAATCAATAACTTATTATTTATAAGTCAGAAAAATACAAATAATATATCAAATTGTTCAGAAAAATGAAACCTATCTATTTAACCTATAATCATGCATTGTTCAACAACTTAAATGACAAGTATAATTAGAATAACAAATGCACCCTTCTCATATGTTCTGGAGTTTCCCTGAGTTAGGGTTTTCACCCCTCGGAACCCCGATTAATTTTTTGAGCATGTTTTAGGGTTTCAATTCAATACAATTCAACTTGTCATATCATCATTCTTGTTTGAGAATTGCATCAATGCCATGTGTTGATTGTTTTCTCTTTCTTTCCGGTATTTGGTTCTTTCTCGTAGAATACGATATCGAGATTGAGATCGAGATCGAAGACCGAGATCAAGACCATCGAAGATCGACAAAAAATACTTGACCAACTCTAACCAAGTCAAGTTCAAGGCTTCCGGAGATCTATTTATCTGCTATCAACTGGCAAAGACTAGCATAGCCCCACCCTGATATAATCCTATGATTTCGAAAGCATTTCAATTCTGCCATGTTGCATACGATTCTACTGTGGTATTTTATCGAGAGATAGAGTATCCTATCTATTGCATTACTCCCTTTGAGCTTATATTACCTGATCCATTGCTCCTAGCATAACTAGGTTTGGCTTGTGTACACTGCTAGAGCTTATATCTGTGTCTGCTTAGCCATGCATAGCTGTCAGTTCTGGTCCATCCAGATGATGTATCAGATGCAGAGAATCTAGTATGACAGGAGAACATGATGAGATGAGATCAGTGATATGAGATTAAACATGTTAAGGCTTGTATGGGAGGCCACGGTGGGATGTGGTTTTTCTAGTCCCATGCTCGCCACCACTAGGACCTGAGTTCTTGCCTTTGGAACCGAGATGAGCATACAGCCACACGGGGCTTAGGAACCCCTCGCCTGATTAACTTGCCTAGTAGATTCCATGAGTCACATAGTTCGGGCGTTCCATTCAACATATGCATAGAAAATCTTTTGAAAGATTTGTCGGGTGAAGTTGGTGCATTCATAAAAGGTAGGTAAGCATGGACCGGGTTGCTTGGGGTCGATGGAGCCCTTGTTAACCAACCTCGCCTCACATCTTTAAGTACCGGCTTCGGGATTTGACCCGTTATGGCGGAACCATACTTATTGCGTGACTCATGGTCTCAGCGAAAGCAAGGTAAAGGTCGTGGCCAACCACCCTCTGCCAGTCTTCTAAGGAAGAGGGCTAATAGCTTGGCATTAAGAGTCGGTTGGTACGTGTGGGTAAAGTTGTACACCCCTGCAGGGTGAAATCTTTTCGAAAATCCGTGTTCACGGTTATGAACGCTTGGTGACCAGATTCTAAGATCATAGAGAACTTGAACCTAATCGTAAAACTTGGCAGATCAACGTGTGCTTAAGGATGCTTCCTCATGGGTACGAGGGGGTGATACTAGTTGGTAGATGATGATGACTTGGTGGATATCAAAAGATGATCATCAATATTTCGGAGATGTCGCTCTCTTATCCCCTTTTAAGATACTCTGACTAGACGAGTTTCTTCTCCCTCTTGTTTTATAAACAAAAGATGGCTTTATGCAAAACAACTCCACCAGCCATAAGTCTTGCGGAGTACACCCTGTACTCACACTTGCTTTGTTGATACTTTTGGCAGAGTAAGTGTTCACCTACAGACGAGTTCTGTACTACATCGACATCGACGAGTAGCTTGGGGTTCCCGGTCGGCAACCTGGAATCTATGGGATGGGACGTCATCGTTATGCTTTAGGCCTCTCAGGCCATTTGTTAAGTTTGCTATACTTAATAGCATAATTTGCCTTCCGTTGTTTGATGTTTGCGGTCATTGACCTCTGCTTGTAATAATTTGGTTCTCTACTCAGTTATGAGCTTGCTGTAATAAAATTTTGTATCGTAGGGTCACTGCTGTGTTACCGATTCTTCACTGGATATTCTCGAGCTCAAGGTTAAGCTTATATCAGACGGAGGTCTGGGATTTGTTTAGCCCTGATCCCGGGGGTGTCATAGTTCTTGGTATCAGAGCAGTAACGACCATAGGAAAACCTTGCTATTGGTCGATGTTGAGTCTAGTGTTTGTGAAAACTATTTTAAAAGTTGAAAAGTATTTGCGAAAACTCTAGTATGCTTTTTTTTACTCCTTATCCAGTTTCGCTCTAACTCTGGGTTATCTTATCTGGTGTTGATTTGGAAAAGTTTTGATATCTCTTCTAGTCTTTCAAAACTTAGGTGCCTTCTTGGCTTGTCGTTTCTAAGCCAGTTGACCTAGTGTTGAGTTCTCTAGAGTTGTGTGTGTTGTGAATTCCTTGTTGCCCTTTTCTCTTGTTCATATGAGAGATTCTTTTCTACCATGATCTCTCTGTCTTTTGGACCCACAATATTATATTGTTGGTTCCACAGTGTTTTGTTCCAGGCTTAGAGGTTTCCTTTCGCCTCGTGTGCCTCCTTTTCATTTGCTGGGTACTTCAGAAGTCGTTTCTTCTCTTCGAAGCTACCTTGTGGTTACTACCTTGAAGTGTACGCTACATCACTCAAGCAGTAGTTACTCTTTTCTCGGGTTTTAACCCTTGGACTTAAACTTAAGATCCCTAATTGTGCTGGATTCTGGTGTTGTGAATCTTGTACATGAAGCTAACCTTTAACCCAAGATCCATCTTTTTGATCCTTGTCGTTAATGTTCACACATTACCTCGGATTGGACGGTACTACAATTCTAGCCTTCAAGCTTATGGTTATTGTCGCGATTAAATTGTGAAAGCTAAGGACTTCCCCTACCACATGCCATGGCAGATGTTCTTTAATGGAACCAAATAGATCACGACAAGAGTACTCCTCGAGAGTATCGCATCTATACTTGTGACTCTGCCACACCTTTCCTTCTCTGCATTGGTTTTTGGAAGGTTGTTAACTTATGCATCCACATCTCGGGATTCTATCCTGAGCATGTTCTTTTCCCCTTGTTGTTTTCCGACCTTTGTCTACCATTTGGTAGCCAAGTAGTAACGTGCATCGGTGTCTTCTGATGTAAGATACTCTTGTGGTCCGTCAAGACAAACCATTTCGGGATTTCAGGAGAAACAAACTCCAGTACCTCGTCATATCTAGGACCAGGTCAAAGTGTTGTAATCCGCAGATCTAGAGGTAATGATTAGCTTCTACCTGCTCTACCTTAAAGTATCACACTCTTTTATACTAAGAGGTCGTGCCGAGTTTCATGACCCCTTAATAAAGTGATGCTCCTACACATATTTACCCACCCTCCCTCGAGCTTTCGCGCTCGTGAGTGATGCGTGTGCGTAATAATGTGGCCATCTGAGATTCTTAGCAATTTTTATTGTTTTGAACTCAAAGGACATTCTCGTCATTCTTAGTGTGATTGGTTAACCCTATCACTAAGAAAAGTTTGATTGTGCTACCAAGTCTGTTATCCAGGTGCACTCTCTTTAGTCAAAGAGTTATGCTTGTGCTGAAACTCTAAGACTATGTTCTCTTGCCTTACCAAGCAAGTTTCCTCTCGAACTAAGTGACATATCAGTGGTTCGTGATATGCTAGACGTCTTTCTAGAAGTATCTCCATGTTGCCACATGACCGTGTTGTCAAGTTCTTGATCAAGTAAGTTCTCTGAACTGCTCTTTTCTCCAAGGATCCGTACTTGATACCCCTGAATTAGTTGGTTGAGCTTAAACAACAACTTGGAGAGTTGTAAGACAAAAGTTCTATCCAACCTTGTTCTTTCTAAAAGGGATGTCTAGTTTTGTCCGTGTTGAAGAATGATAACATTTCCTTGGTGGATATGTTATCTTTTCCTCCTTTGATTTGAATTGGGTTATCGTCAAATCAAACTCAGATCCAAGGATTATCTTGATAATGTTTCTTCTTGTGATGTTTCATTGGGATACATCTTCATGTCCTTTGGTCTGACCAGTATTTTTGTCTTGTTCACGCAACATATGAGTCCATCTTCTTGGAGTGTCTCGGTAAGTTTGTTGTTGAGCCCATCAATGACATTCTTATTTTCCCCATGTTAGATTGGATTCATGTGGAACCTTGGGCATTAATGTTGGAAACTTTCGAGAACCATCTTTGAGTCATATCGAAGTAAGTGTTCTGTATGTTAGAAGTAACCTTCTCTGGTTCATGTGCAGTTGTTGAAAGATGCCGTCATGGATTCGAGAAGAGTTATCTCCTTTTCTCTAAGGACACATTGTGTTTTATTGTTAGTACTTTATATGTATGCAGTTGTCTTTTGACAAGATGCTAAATACATGGGTCCAGCAATATAGCTCAATCGTTTGGAGATTTACCCTGTAGTCCATATCTTGAGAATCTAGTAACTTTACCTTTGTGGTAAATGTTGCAAACTTTCTACTCGGACATGCTGAGTCTGAAATATCATTTCACTTAACCAAAGCTGAATCTCAAGCAGCAGTGATGGTTGGTGTTCCTCAAGGTTTTGACATAGGTCTCTTGTAAATCTGGCAAGATTGATGTAATGGTTGACACAAACTTAGCCGAAAAGACCTCTTGTCATATTCTCCTGAATCAGCAATATCAACCACTCTTCATGAGGCATCTTCTATGAATTATTATAGGAGTTGTGCTTATGGTTCCTTGTATCCGAAGTCTGACCTTTACTTGATGCCCCGTTTCTCGAACATCAAGGAGAACATTTAAAGTAGTGTTGTTGAATGTCTCTCGGTCGATCCTCCGGACCCTTCTATGTTGGCAAGTGTAAGGTTCCCAACCTTTAATAAGGTAGAGATCCCTGTGTTTACAATGCTAGTCCCTGGATCAATAGCTAGCATCCACAGTTAAGATGTAATATCAAGAAACAAAGGTCATAATACAACTTTATAACCAGGAATAAAATAATTCATTACATCTTACATAGCTCATTTGGCTATCACATTACAATGCAGCAAAATATCTATATAGCATGGAGTCCTTCATCTTCAAAGTGCCACAGGCAATCATGTTGGTTGTAGACTTGTAATCCTATTCAACACACTTCACTAACATCAAACAAACCCGCAACATAATAAGTTACAGCCACAAGGGTTAATACATTTGAATTGTATTGGCAAGTTTCACTACTATGTAGAAATAAGTGGATCCTATCATTACATGCATATTTGGCTAAGTAGGGTTTAGGCTCTTTTGCAGAAAGCAATATAGTTTTATCCTAACTTTTCAAAATAGTTTTTGATCTTTTGTCAAATCTTTCTGAACTCCTTGGAAAACTCCAAGTGCTTCTAATCCCTTGTTGTCACCATCTAGTTTTACTTTGAGAAATTGGAATGTTGAGATCTTCCATAGCTTCAGGCCTTAGTTGCTCAGGGTTGTCCATAACCGGGGACACGGCTAAGTACTTAGAATTTTATCTTCTGCAGAAGTTGTCCACTTTACCCACATGACACAATCTCGTCTTGATGCCACCAGTGGCCGCTGGATAAGTACTCACCAAAATGGAGTACTGGCAGATCGAGAATGTGACAAAGTCTTTTCATAGGAGTCCTCCCAATACACAATGCCAGCTTGTCTACCAGGCACCAATGTAGGGATAAATTTCCCATACACAATTCTAGTTAACCTGAAGATGCCAATGCATGGGTCTTCCACTATGTAGTTGACTAAGCCAGAGCCCATTTAGCATGTGGCTGTACACGGAAGCCACTGTACGAGAAACATGTTCAATCTCTAAGTCCCTGGGTGGTTTTCTTTTAGTGCACATACAAAAAGATAGCCATATAAACATGGTTCCTTTTGTTGCCACCTTGTCCAACCTTGAGTATCCTTTTCCACCCAGGTGGTTCATTGAGTACTTGTTTTATTATATAAAACATATATCTTTCCAACACTTCATATAATCATAACATGTATCCCATCCCAAATATATAGCAGGGCTAAGCTTGCTACAACTACAATGTTTTCACTAAGGAAGATATAAGGGTATCCTATTAGGATTTAGCATAGCATAAAATATAGTAATCTTTATCATGCATGTTACAAAAATCCACTAAGTGCAATGAAAATAGTAGGACTTGGATGATAGTGTCACTTGACTTTTTAGTAGAGAATGTTGGTTCACTTCTTGATCTTGCAAATATCACACTCTTCTAACTTCACTACAATTCAATCAAGCAAACACAAATTCAACTAGCATTCAAACAATTTATCACACATAAAATAATGGAAACAAGGCAATGCATGCAAGCATGCAAAAGATGGTTTTATTTGCAAAAGTGGTTTCTACTAGGCTCTAAACATTTTAAAGTTCAAAGTGGTCATTTACTAAAGTGGTAAAACCATTTGCAAAGGGTTTTATCTATAAACTATTTTAAATCAAATCAATATTTTATGTGGTTGAAAATGCTTTTAGCAAAGCAATATTCTTTAAAGGGTTCACCAAATATGTTTTTAAACCTCAAAACTTAGTGTTTAGGGTCAGAAGGTTTGAATCAAAACATTTCCCAAAGGTTTTTCTCCAAAAGCATTTTTAATAAATAAACATTATTTTTATTTGACTAGTAATGCTTTAAATCAAAGATTTACTCTTTAGTTTTACCAAATACATTTTCAAATCCATGAGTTCGTTCCTAGGGTCAGTAGGTTCACAACAATCCATTTTACAAAGATTTCACCTTAAAATTATATCTAGAACAATTTTTATATTCAAAATAATCCTACACATGTTTCTGCAAATTCAACCAATTTTCCAGAAGCAAAACATTAAACAAAATGCATGGTTGGGTAGGATTTGTCTTGCTGATTCCATTGATATAAAATTTGCAAATTTTGGACATGTAGATTAAAAGTTATGCCATTTACAAAATCAAACAACTAATAGAACAAATCCTGTTTTTAAATCGAAACCCTCTCCACGTGGCTTGATTCTATTGGACGATACCGCTTCGTGCCAATCAGCCTCTGCGAGTCGTTGGATCTTATTTAAAATGCACGGCTCAGATGCACACATACCGCTTCGATTAAGATCTAATCACAGCCACTGGATCAAAATCTAATGGACACAGTGCGGTTGACCACTGTCTGGCGGCGCTAGCAGCGGCTGGCGGCAGCGCACGCTCGGGCGGTGAGCTTGCCGACGATGCAGGAAGCGAGGTAGAGGGGGAAGTGGCTTACAGCGTTCGCGTGGTCGAGGTGAAGCTCTAGGTGCTGTCTGCTAGTCGAGGGGCGCACCGGAGAGGCGACGATTGCTCGCCGGAGTGGGCATCGGCGTCGGGTGTCTCTGGAGGTCGTCGGGGGCGAGGTTGTAGGTTGTTCCGAGGCAAAATAAAGGCATGGTTAGACGCGGGCGAGCGTGGGGAGTACAGGAGCATCATCGGGAGGGCTCGGGGTGGTCGGAGCTTACCGGGGGAGCTCGACGGAGACGAGACAGACGGCGGTGGCGCTCGGGTGATGACGAAGCCGAGGCTGCAGGGCACGCGTGGGCGAGTGCGAGGCACTGGCAGGTGCGCCTGGTGTTGGTGTGCAAGGCTACATGCAGTGGGAGGCGAGGGGCGGCTGGTCGGTGCCGGAATTGGCCGGAAAAGTCGTCAGAGACAGAGGTGGTGTGGGGACAAATTGGAGCAGCCTAGGTGCAGTGGGGGGCGATGTTTGGGGGAAAGAGAGAGGAGGGCGAGGCGCTTAAGTGTGCGTGGTCACTGGCAAGTTAAAATTTTCCATCAACGTGAATTCAAGGGGAGTAATCACGGCAGTAAACGGCGAGGGGAAACGGTCGCGGTGAAGACGACGATGAGGTGGCGTGGGGTCCAACGGTCAGCGAGAGTGAGGAAGGGGAAGATGGGGCCAGCGGTCAGCGACTCAGCGGGTGCGCGCGTGGGTGAAAAACGATTCGGCAGAGGGGGTGTAGGTGGGCTGCGAGTTGGGCTTGCTAGGCCTGTTGGCAGTGGGCTGCTTTGTTTCTTTTTTTTATATCAAATGTTTTTCCTTTTCTGTTTTGAATTTTCTGATTTGGTTTTCATTCAAACAAATCAAACTCCAAATTAAATCAAACCACCACGAAACTTTGTGTTGATTTTAGTTATGTTTAACAACATAATCCAAAGTCCAAAACAAAATAATTTTTATTCGTTTTAGGATCCATTAATAATTAAATAAATAGTCCTTAGTCATTAATTCAAATAGGATTTAATTTATTTAAAAAAAACTCTATTTGAAATCCAAATAATAACAAAATCTTTTCAGTAGGTTTTATTTGAAAAACAAAACACTTGGAAATCTCTTATTTAAAATACTTTAATAAGTTTTAGTGTTTATTTAAAATGGAAAAGTCTTTACTTAAATAAAATTGGATATTAATAAATCCTCATTATTTTATTTAAATAAACCTTTACTATTTTTATCAAACAAAATATTTTATTTCATTAGCTTGGCCAAGATTAATTTGGCTTTTTAAAATAGTCCTTTTTTAATAATTCCAACTTTGCTTATCAAAACCATATCTTTTTATTTAAAGATCCAAAAAATAGTGATTCCAACTATTATAACTTTATTTATTATTTGTTTATCTTTTAAATCCCTTTAGGATTTTATTTGATCAAAAATAGGTTTTGATGTTTTCAATTGGAATCAAAAAGTTTCTTCTCACCCTAAATTTCAACAAAATTTTATTTTGTTTATTTATTTTTCACATTTCAAAATTTGTAAAATTTTGGGATGTGACAGCAAGCGTATGGTTGTGCCAAGTAGTTGAAGTCTGAGAATGAAGTTTCTTTCTTATCGTGTCATCAGGAATCTTCTTAACTATTTGTCTTAGTGGTGTAAAGTGATACCCTAATCTTTGGCAAAGATTTTGATAAGACCTAAATGAATAAAGAGTTTCCTTCCTCTTATCAACCATGTTTTAAGAGCAACTATGATTCTGGTGATCATAGGTTTCTCTTGTTACATGTTCCTTGTGACTCTTATGAGTCCTCTCCACCAAAACACCTCTCTATCTTGGCCTCTGCTGAATGAAAAAGTGACTCTTCTATGTCAAAAGTAGTTCAATAGCTTGGTTTTGTTGATCCAAATATCTGCAACCCAAGCTCTCTACTTAAGCTGCTTAGTAGAGGTTCCCTATCAAAGTTTGTGATTATGTTCTTTCTGTTGGAAGCTTTCTTCTTCAGAAGATTCAAAACCTCCTGTAAGTTCCATGGTCTCAATCCTTATGAAGACCATCTATCTAACAACTTGAAACCATCTCCTCTTGTACCTCTGCTACCTTGACGTGTTTCATGTTGTCATCTCAGAGTTGTTTCTGAACACTCCATCCATGAGTTGACCATGAGATACTCTGTGTGTTGTTTTGTGTGCTTCTCTCTTATCTTTAGAGTGACCCTGTTTCTTTCTCTCTCTGTTTCTCTTCCTACCTTTGGCATCTCCGGTCGAGATTCTCGTAAGGGGGATAGAGTTGTAACATCCCACTTTTAGTTAAGTTTATATTAGGGTTTGTTTTGCATCATAAGCATCATACCTTAAAAATGCATGCATTAAGAATTAAATCAAACCCCAAAACCCTAGCTTTCCCCTCTCAAATCAATTCAAAAGATTTTGAATTATGTAAACTACCAAAAATTATGGAGCCCAAATGGACTAAAAGGGCCCCTGAGTATTTTATATACTTTATAAAACCCTCTAGTATTTTTGAAACATCCAAAACAGTTTTGAATTTGAAATTACAAAGAGAAAGTGCAAAACCGAAAAGAAAAAAGTTTCACTCAAAAAACAGCAGTCCGCAAGCCAATAGGCCGAGCAGCCCAGGAAGGCCCAGCTCTCCCTTTCCTTTCTGCCGCTCGCAGCAGCCGTAGCTGGCCCAACTTGGACCATCTGGCCCATACTGTTTCACTCCTTTCCCCCTGTCATCTTCCCCAGGCAGGCACGCACCTGCGTGTCAGCGGCGCCGCCGTCGGACGACGGTGCAGCGATTCATGCTCGTCGCCGCCCTGGGAGATGCGATAAGACCTTCGTGATGCCCTGCTTCCCCTTATCTCCTCCCTTTTCCCCTGGAGCTCTCCCTCTCGCGTTCCTTCTCTCTGCTTGGGAACCCTAGCCACGAGCTCGCCGTAGCCCCACCGTCTCCGGCCTCCCCTCTTTCATCTGAGGATGCCTCGAGCTTCGCCTCCCCGTGCCGGTATTCCCCTCCAACGGAATCGACGAAGGGCGCCCGTAACTACCACAATCGGGAGCTCCTCCCCGAAGTCCGGCCATCGCTATTCTCGCTGATTCCGGCCGTGTTCGAGCTCGCTTGGTCGAGCTGACCCCTCCACCGCCTCCGTGGTGATCCCCTCCACCTCACAGTCCTCTCCATTCTTCCTCTTTCTCTCTGTATCGCTGTCGCGCCGAGTACCTGAAGCCACCGTCGTCGGCCACCGTCGTGCTTCCTGTTTCGGCGACCAATCCGGAGCGGCGCCGCCACTAAACGGCTCAGTACGCTAGCCCGCACCCATCGCACCTGCTCCCGCTTGTCCGCCCATGCTCCAGCGCCCTCCATGTTGACGATCTGGGGTTGATCCCCGGTGCATGACGTCACGCTGACGTCCTGGTGACATCAGTGGGTGGGGTCAGCGCGGTCAAACATGTGGTGGGTCCTGCTTGCTTGTGTGGAGGCTGAGTTGGAACTGGGGCCCTTCTGTCAGTCTCACTGGCTAGGGGTCGCCCCGGTGTAAAAACTATTTGCCTTTTTGTTTTTAATTCCACAAAATGATTTAATATTGTAAAATCAATAACTTATTATTTATAAGTCAGAAAAATACAAATAATATATCGAATTGTTTAGAAAAATGAAACCTATATATTTAACCTATAATCATGCATTGTTCAACAACTTAAATAACAAGTATAATTAGAATAACAAATGCACCCCTCTCATATGTTCTGGAGTTTCCCTGAGTTAGGGTTTTCACCCCTCGGAACCCTGATTAATTTGTCGAGCATGTTTTAGGGTTTCAATTCAATACAATTCATCTTGTCATATCATCATTCATGTTTAAGCATTGCATCGATGCCATGTGTTGATTTTTTTCTCTTTCTTTCCGGTATTTGGTTCTTTTCGGTAGAATACGATGTCGAGATCGAAGACCGAGATCAAGACCATCGAAGATCGACGAACAATACTTGACCAACTCTAACCAAGTCAAGTTCAAGGCTTCCGAAGATATATTTATCTGCTATCAACTGGCAAAGGCAAGCATAGACCCACCATGATATAATCCTATGATTTCGAAAGCATTTCAATTCTGCCATGTTGCATACGATTCTACTGTGGTCTTTTATCGATAGATAGAGTATCCTATCTATTGCATTACTCCCTTTGAGCTTATATTACCTGATCCATTGCTCCTAGAATAACTAGGTTTGGCTTGTGTACACTGCTAGAGCTTATATCTGTGTCTGCTTAGCCATGCATAGTTGTCAGTTCTGGTCCATCCAAATGATGTATCAGATGCAGAGAATCTAGTATGACAGGAGAACATGATGAGATGAGAATAGTGATATGAGATTAAACATGCTAAGGCTTGTATGGGAGTCCACGGTGGGATGTGGTTTTTCTAGTCCCATGCTCGCCACCACTAGGACCTGAGTTCTTTCCTTTGGAACCGAGATGAGCGTACAGCCACACGGGGCTTGGGAACCCCTCACCTGATTAACTTGCCTAGTAGATTCCATGAGTCACATAGTTTGGGCGTTCCATTCGACATATGCATAGAAAATATTTTGAAAGATTTGCTGGGTGAAGTTGGTGCATTCATAACAGGTAGGTAAGCGTGGACCGGGTTGCTTGGTGTCGATGGAGACCTTGTTAACCAACCTCGCCTCACATCTTTAAGTACCGGCTTCGGGATTTGACCCGTTATGGTAGAACCATACTTATTGCGTGACTCATGGTCTCGGCGAAAGCAAGGTAAAGGTCATGGCCAACCACCCTCTGCCAGTCTTCCAAGGAAGAGGGCTAATAGATTGGCATTAAGAGTCGGTTGGTACGTGTGGGTAAAGTTGTACACCCCTACAGGGTTAAATCTTTTTGAAAAGCAGTGTTCACGGTTTTGAACGCTTGGTGACCAGATTCTAAGATCATAGAGAACTTGAACCTAATCGTAAAACTTGGCAGATCAACGTGTGCTTAAGGATGCTTCCTCATGGGTACGAGGGGGTGATACTAGTTGGTAGATGATGATGACTTGGTGGATAACAAAAGATGATGATCAATATTCCGGAGATGTCGCTCTCTTATCCCCTTTTAAGATACTCTGACTAGACGAGTTTCTTCTCCCTCTTGTTTTATAAACAAAAGATGGCTTTATGCAAAACAACTCCACCAGCCATAAGTCTTGTGGAGTACACCCTATACTCACCCTTGCTTTGTTGATACTTTTGGCAGAGTAAGTGTTCACCTGAAGACGAGTTCTGTACAACATCGACATCGACGAGTAGCTTGGGGTTCCCGCCCGACAGCCTAGAATCTATGGGCTGAGACGTCATCGTTATGCTTCAGGCCTCTTAGGCCATTTGTTAAGTTTGCTATACTTAATAGCATAATTTGCCTTCCGTTGTTTGATGTTTGCGGTCAGTGACCTCTGCTTGTAATAATTTGGTTCTCTACTCAGTTATGAGCTTGCTATAAAAAAAATTGTGTCGTAGGGTCACTGTTGTGTTACCGATTCTTCACTGGATATTCTCGAGCTCAAGGTTAATTCTCCGGACCATTCCGGATCTCCTCGTGATATCCCGGATCCCATCCGAGACTCCGAACAACATTCGGTCTCTTACTCATCATTCCATAACTACTCAACAACATTGAATCCTTAAGTGTGTCTCCCTACGGTTCGTGAATTATGCGGACATGATCGAGACACTTCTCCGATCAATAACCAATAGAGGAATCTGGAAATTCATATGGCTCCCACATATTTCTACGATTACTTTGCAATCGAATGACCACTTACATACGATACCAATTTCCCTTTGTCTCACGATAGTTTACTTATCCGAGGTTTGATCGTCGGTATCTCTACATACCTAGTTCAACCTCATTACTGATAAGTACTCTTTTCTTGTTCCCGTGATATGTGATCCCTTGTGAGCCAGTCACATGCTTGAAAGCTAATTGGATGACATTCCACCGAGAGGGTCCAGAGTATATCTATCCGTCATATGGATGGACAAATCCCACTCTTGATCCATGTGCCTCAACACATACTTTCCGAACACTCAATGCCACCTTTATAGCCACCTAGTCACGGTGTGGTGTTTGATGTCATCAAAGTATCCTTCCAGTGATGGTGATTAGCATGATCTCATGGTCAAAGGAATCAGGTTACTATGTATCAGAAAGCTTATAGCAAACGAACTATTGAAATGACTTGATATTTATGCTACGCTTATCTATAGGAGTATGTCCATCACACCATTCTCCTAATGATATGATCTTGTTGTTAATATCATCTCAATGTTCATGATCGGGAAACCACGATCATCTATCAACCAACAAGCTAGTATTACAAAGAGGCTTTTACCAGGGACACTAATTTAGTTTACAAATCACACAAGTATTAATGTTTCTGGTTAATACTATTATAGCATGAATGTAAACATTTATCATAAACACAAAGATATAATAATAACCACTTTTATTATTGCCTCTAGGGCATATCTCCAACAGTTCAACAACTTGGTTTTGTTGACCCGTATTTTTGCAAACTGAAATCTCTACTTAAGCCGTTTAGTAGAGGTACCCAATCGAAGTTTGTAGTCATGTTCCTTCTGTTGGAAGCTTTCCTTTTCAAAATCTTAAACTCCTCTGTAAGTTCCATGGTCTCAATCCTTATGAGAACCATCTATCTAACAACTTGAAACCTTCTCCTCTTGTTTCCTCCGTTACCTTGGTGTGTTTCATGTCGTCATCTCAGAGTTGTTCTAAACACTCCATCCAAGAGTTGACCATGAGATACTCTATGTGTTGTTTAGTGTGTTTCCCTCTTATCTTTAGAGTGACCTTGTTTCTTTCTCTCTCTCTATCTCTTTTCCTACCTTTGGAATCTCGGGTCGAGATTATCGTAAGGGGGATAGTGCTGTAATGCCATAGTTTTAGTTAAATATTAATTAGGGATGTTTTTGCATTCATGAGCATCATATACCTTGCTAAGATAGAAATTGCAACAAAAAATAAAGCAAAACCATAATTTTCCCCTCTCTTTGCAAACCTATTCAAATAGTTTTGAATTTTTGAAATGATAAAAATAATGGAGCTGGGACATGTCGGTCTTCGATTTCCATGGAGGACATAGTGGCGGAGAATGTCAGTCGGCTGAGATATGAGGCTAGTGATGGTGGGCTATGTCTTGGTGGTGATGAGGGTTTTGCTTGTTGATTCTTGACTTGTAGCAGTGACAGTGAAAAGCGGAGGTGACAACATAGGAAGAGTATAGGGTCTTACCTTTCAAGATAAAAATTCAAGGTCTGGAATTAACTGATTGTGCCTGAAAATGGCCTTGAAGGCATTATTTTGAGAGAGACAGACTTGCTTCAGGGTGAAAACCCAATGTCTGGCCTTAATTGGTTATGCCTGGCAATGTCCTTATTGAAGACATTGTTTTGTGAGAGCATACTTTGGGTGCTGCCTTGATGGTGTTTGGTGTTATAGCTACAATGTCTTGATCACCGTAGCGAGATCTTTTAGTTTTGTTTTTCTATTCTTCTTGTTCTTTTGCAATAGGGCTATATGCATCCGTGATCTCTACGCACTTCTATTCTTGTAGACAGTTGTTGGGCCTCCAAGTGTAGAGGTTTGTAGAATAAAAGCAAGTTTCCCTTAAGTAGATTACCCAAGGTTTATCGAACTCAGGGAGGAAGTGTTCAAAGGTATCCCTCTCAAGCAAACCTGCAATCAAGATACAAGAAGTCTCTTGTGTCCCCAACACACCAATACACTTGTCAGATGTATAGGTGCACTAGTTCGGTGAAGAGATAGTGAAATACAAGTGGTATGGATGATTATAAGACAACGGTGCCAAGAAAGAGCTTGACGGGAGGAAGAAACTAAAGGCAATCTGAAGTAAAGAAAGCAACAAGCAAACATGCAACAGATCTAGTTCTAAACGGTGTTTCAATGCTTAGAAACAAGGCCTAGGGATCATACTTTCACTAGTGAATACTCTCATATAAATATCTTCTCTTTATGATACTACTCTGAACTACTCTACGGTTGGACAACTCTAATCCACGGTAGGGCTATAACAGCACTCCTTAAAGTTTGCAATCCCCATCTAGATAACCCCACACTGTCACCTTGAGCGCTAGATGGTTCCTTCAAACACCACAATTGGTAAATACCAAGTTTTTAAGTTGTTAACAAACTCCTTGAACCCCTTGGTAGCCCCAAGTGTTCAAGTTTCCATCAAAATCTCCTGAGTTCCTTGGTAACCCCAAGTACATCAAGTGTTTAACAAATCTCTTGAGCACCTTGGTAACCCCAAGTGCACCAAGTGTTTAACAAAATCTCTTGAGCACCTTGGTAACCCCAAGTGCACCAAGTGTTTAACAAAATCTCTTGAGCACCTTGGTAACCCCAAGTGCACCAAGTGTTTAACAAAATCTCTTGAGCACCTTGGTAACCCCAAGTGTTCAAGTTTTTATTTTAGAAGTTGGAATGTCGAGATCTCCCATAATTCAAACTTTAGTTGCTCAGTATTGTCCATAACCGGGGACACGGCTAAGTACTTAGATTTTATTATCTTCTGCAGAAGTAGTACACTTTACCCACATGTCACAATCCCATATTGTTGCCACCAGTGGCCACTGGATTAGTGCTCACCAAAATGGAGCACTGGCAGATTGAGAATGTGACGAAGTCTTTCCAAAAGGTCCTCCCATACACCATTGCTAGCTTGTCTTCAGCACCCATGAAGCATTCCAGATCCCCATGTCCGGTAACTAAAGACAATGTATGGGTCTTCCTAATGTAGTTGACTAAGCTAGAGCCATATTAGCATGTGGTTGCACACGAAAGCCACAATTGGAGAAACATGTTCAATCTCTAAGTTTCCTAGGTGGTTTTCTTTTGGAGCACAACACAAATAAATTACCATAGACATGGTTCCTTTTGTTGCCACCTTCTCCAAAACTTAAAGTATCCTCCACCGAGGTGGTTCATTGAGTCCTTGTTTTATTATATAAAACACAAGTCCTTTTCTCAACCTTTGTAAAATCTCAACATGTATCTCTTTTCAAAAATAAAGCATGGCTAAGCATGTACAACTACAATGTTTTCACTAAGGAATGTAAGGGCATCCTATTAGGATTTAGCATAGCATAAGTATAGAAATTCTTTTCATGCATGTTTCAAAATCCACTAAGTATAATGAAAATAGTAGGACTTTTGAATGATAGTGTAACTTGCCTTTTCTTTTGGTAGGGAATGTTGGTTCACTCCTTGATCTTGTTAGTCTCACACTTTCTAACTTCTCTACAATCAATCAAGCAAACACAATATCAACTAGCATTCCAAACCAAAGTCAAACAAACATCACACACATAAAATAATAGAAACTAAGTTATGCATGGGATCATGCAAGAGTTAATTTTATTTGCAAGGATGACTTCTACTAGGCTCTAAACTTTGTAAGGTCCAAAGTGGTCATTTACCAAAATGGCAAAGTCATTTGCAAAAGGGTTTTGTCCAAAACCATTTTTAAATCCAATCATCATTTTATGTGGTGAGAAATATTTTGATCAAAGCAACAACTTTAAGTGGTTCACCAAATAAGTTGTTGTTTCTCAAAACTTGGTGTTTTAGGGTCAGTAGGTTTGGTCCAAACATTTTCTCAAAGTTTTTACTCTAAAACATTTTCACAAACAAAACAATATTTTTATTTAGCTAGAAATGGACTAAACCAATTAATCCATTCTAAACTTTTCCAAATCCATTTTCAAAACCAAGGGTTGGTTCCTAGGGTCAGTAAGTTCTCAACAAACCATTTTGCAAAGGTTCTAACCCTAAAGTCATTTTTGAACAATTTTTCTAATCTAAACAAGCACACAAATGAATCTGCAAAAACAAGCAAACTAACAGATACTATTTACTAAACCAAGGGCATGGTTGCCTAGGGCTTGTTCTCCTGATTTCAACGGTATAAAGTTTGTAATTTTTGGACGTGTGGATCCAAAGTTACAAAGGTTTTAAAATAACAATATAATCTGATTTCAAATTTCTGTTTTAAACAAAACTGGCCACGCGTCGCGTCGTCATTCGCTGGTACCGGTTCGGCCGGATGGGCGCTGCGGTGCGTTGGATCTAAACAATCGTGCGGCACAGGACGCGTACTCCTTCGATGTTAAGTGATCTAATCCTGCTCGTCCGATCTAGATCCTACGGTACTGGTTCGCTGGACCAAAAGTGAGCGGCACCGATGGTGGCTAGCGGCGGCGCACGGCCAGGCGGTGGCGCTACGGCGGTTACGGGAAGAAAAGAGGGGAGGGGAAGTGCTCACCAGAATCGCAGGGCTGTGGTGATGCTCAAGGTACTGTTGGCTTGCCAAGGGGCGCTCAGGGACAACAGTAATTCCTCAACGGAGTTAGGTCTGGTGACGGTTGCACGCGGTCGAGGTCGAGGACGATGCTGCAAATCACGCGGAGGCAAACAGAGGGTGTGGTCAGACGCGTAAGATCAAGGAGATGACGCGTGCGTGAACTAGAAGGCGCGGGGTGGTCTGAAACTACCTGGATACATCGCCGGAGAAGTTGCAGACGCGGCGGCTAGGTCAGTGCTTGACGAAGGTGGTGTTCTGGGGCACCCGCAGTTGAACGAAGAGTACTGGGAGTTGCGTCTGGGAGTGGTGAGTGTTCCCGTGTGTTCGGGGAGGTGGGAGGTGGCGAGGCTTGGCCGGTATTGGAGGAGGAAGCTCGTCGGAGCAGCGGCGGTTTGGAGGTGATTCTGAGCAGCCTGGTGGCGAGGAGGTGTTGGCGTTTGAGGGGAATGATAGAGGGAGGAGAGGTGCTTATGTACGCATGGTCAGGGGCGAGGTTAACGCGGCCATTACTGCGAATTTACTCGCGGAATCACTGGCAGAAACGGCGGGCGTGGTCGTCGCGAGGAAGAAGGAGAGTGGCTAGCTGTGCGGGTCCCTGCTGTCAGCGAGGAAGGAGAGGGAGAAGAGGTCCACCAGTCATTGGCTTAGTGGGTCAGTTGCCAGGTACGAACCGTTTTCTTTCGGGGAGGGAGAGCTGGGCTCGTTCTGGGCCTTATTGGGCTGTTGGGTTGAGTCAGGTCAATTCTATTTTTTTTCTATTCTGAAGTCCTTTTCTTTTTCTAATTCCAATTCTGTTTTGAAAATTCAAACAATCAAACAACTCTCAAATCAAAACAAATAATCACCAGACTTTGAAAGCTTGAACTTGGTTCTGTTCAGTAACATAAACCACATTTCCAAAACAAAATAATAATTTTTAATAATAGGGTCCATTATTAATTAAATAAATAGACCTTGATTTAATAAAACAAAATAGAATTTGACTTATTAAAACTCCATTTTGAAAGTTAAATATTTTCAAAACCAATCAGTAGGTTTTTATTTGAGAATATAAAATACTTGGAAAACTTATTTTAAACCAATAACCAAGTTTTGATGGTTTAGAAATAATAAAACCTTTATTAATAAAACTTGGATATTTAAATCCTATTTGTTTTATTTTAAATAAACCTCTACTATTTTAATCAAAGCAAAACCTTTGTTTCAAAATTCTTGGCCAAGGTTTAATTTGGCTTTATAAAATAACCTTATTAAAATTCCTTTTCATTTGAAAACCAATTCCTTTTATAAAAATATTTCCAAAATAGAAATAAAATATTTTATTTTTCCTTTGTTAAATATTTATCTTTTTAATCCCTTTAGGATTACTTTGTTCAAAATAGGTTTGAAGACTCCAATTGGATTCAAAAAGTTTCTTTTGGCCCTGAAAATCAACAAAGTTTTATTTTATTTAATTATTTTTCACATTACAAGATTTGGAAAATCTTGGGATGTGACAGGCTACCACCCTTAAAATAAATCTCGTCCCGAGATTTGGGAAGGCTAGGGTTACAAGCAGGCTCAAAACAACTAGGGTACTACCACCCTTAAAAATTATTTCAAACAAATTACATAAGGGCTTGTTTGGAATCTTGGGGAAACTTCTCTGGAAAGCATCTGCATTGAGTCCTTTGTTTCCATACTCTCATGGGCCAAGGTTGAGATTTTCCATAGGCTTGTTCAACTTGTTCTTCATCTTTTCTGGACAATTGCTTGCATAATGTCCTGGGTTCTTGCAATTGAAACAGTGGATATCTTGGAGTTCTTTACGTGGCTCTTGTGGACAAGTTGCTACATAATGGCCTACCTCTTTGCAGTTGTTGCACACTACTTGGTCAATCCCCTTATTCTTTTGATTCTCTGGGCATTCACCGGAGTAGTGTCCCATTTCTTTACATTTATGACACTGCACATGGCTTTTGTCCTTCTGTTGCTTCTTGGGTTTCTTTGATCCTTTGAACTGGGTTGTCTTGTTTGGAGGTATAAGTGGTCCTTTTCCTTTGTCATCAACCTTCTGGGTTGATTTGGATCCACCTTGTTTCCTTTGTTCCACAATGGAATAGATGGGGCATTGGATAGGAGTATGGTTGTTTCCTTCACATAGGTAGCAAGTAGCTTGAGAGGTAGGACATTGTCCAACAGGATGTTTCTCTTCACAGTTGGGGCATTGATCTTCATGCTCCTTGGAAGTATGATCCTTGTCTCCACAAATAATGCAAGCTGGGGCTCCATCTAGAATAACATTCTTGTCATCCTTGTTGTCATAAACTCTTTTGGGATAGTTTTCTTCCATGTTGATCATTTGATTAGTCACCTTAAGCATCAGTTGGGATTGTTCTTCCAAAAAAAATTGCAGTGCTGGATCTTTATCACTAGTGTTGGCTATGAACTGAGCTGTTAGTTGGTTCAACTGGTGTTGGGTTGCTATGAGCTCTTTCATGCTGTCAGCTTGGTTGGTGTTGGTGTCATCAACCTTGATGTTGGAGTCTCTTGGAGTAGTCATCTGTTTGGGTTGAAGTGAGATTAGAATAGACAAAATATTTTCTAAGGAAATAATCCTAATCACACACATCACTATTTACACAAGCAATGTGCAAGCATTTTCAACAAATCATTTCACTCAAACACAAAGTTCTAGCACATACTTAGGCAACAAAATATTTTTGTTACACCAAATAAGTTGGTGGGTTTGACTTAACTAACATTTGGTAGTCCATCTATATGGCTCACTTGTAATCTTTCCATTCTTCTTGGTTGATTCTTCTTGTATGAGATCATAGTTTCTTTGGGAATATCCCTTGGTTACTAAACTTCAAGTGATGTGGGCTCCTTCTTACTTTTGCATTCCCTCAGTCTCCATATCTTGTAAGATTTACTTGTCTATCTTGTAGTCCTTAGTGGTATCCAAGTTTGGAGGTCCTTGGTGAATATGTTGAAGATGTTGAAGTCATTAGAGTTGAAGATGTTGAAGAAGTCCTTTGCACATGGTGTAGTCTTGGGCCATGGGGTAGGTTTTTCCATCAGGTTAAAGTAGAAGAGATGTAGAATTGAAACCAAAATGGTTGAGGAAAGGGTTTACAAGTTTGTTTTGTAAATAAGTTTTGGAACAAATACAACTCCTATTTTTCTAAGGGTTTTTGTCCAATCCTAGGTTTACAAATCCTACAGGCAACACAATGCTCTGATACCATCTGTAGGGGTCTCCACCTTCAATAAGGTAGATTCCTACTGTGATTGCAATGCTAGTCCCTGGATCAATAGCTAGCATCCACAGTTAAGATGTAATATCAAGAAACAAAGGTCATAATATAACTTTATAACCAGGAATAACATAATTTTATTACATCAAACATAGCTCATTTGGCTATTACATTACATTGCAGCGGAATAATTATAAGTATGGGTCCTTCATCTTCAAAATGCCACAGGCAGACATGCTGGTTGTAGACTTTGTAATCCTAATAAATCCATCTTCACAAAAAAACAATCAAACCTGCAACAGTACAAGTTACAGCCACAAAGGGTCAATACATTTGAGTTGTATTGGCAAGTCTCACTATTATGTAGAATATGAGTGGATCCTATCATTACATGCAGATTTGGCTAAGTAGGGTTTTAGGTTTATTTGCATAAAGCAATAGTTTATCCTATCTTTTCATAATGGTTTTATCTTTGATCAAATCTTTGAAAACCCCTTGGTAAAGACCAAGTTTTTAAGTTGTTAACAAACTCCTTGAACCCCTTGGTAGCCCCAAGTGTTCAAGTTTCCATCAAAATCTCCTGAGTTCCTTGGTAACCCCAAGTACATCAAGTGTTTAACAAATCTCTTGAGCACCTTGGTAACCCCAAGTGCACCAAGTGTTTAACAAAATCTCTTGAGCACCTTGGTAACCCCAAGTGCACCAAGTGTTTAACAAAATCTCTTGAGCACCTTGGTAACCCCAAGTGCACCAAGTGTTTAACAAAATCTCTTGAGCACCTTGGTAACCCCAAGTGTTCAAGTTTTTATTTTAGAAGTTGGAATGTCGAGATCTCCCATAATTCAAACTTTAGTTGCTCAGTATTGTCCATAACCGGGGACACGGCTAAGTACTTAGATTTTATTATCTTCTGCAGAAGTAGTACACTTTACCCACATGTCACAATCCCATATTGTTGCCACCAGTGGCCACTGGATTAGTGCTCACCAAAATGGAGCACTGGCAGATTGAGAATGTGACGAAGTCTTTCCAAAAGGTCCTCCCATACACCATTGCTAGCTTGTCTTCAGCACCCATGAAGCATTCCAGATCCCCATGTCCAGTAACTAAAGACAATGTATGGGTCTTCCTAATGTAGTTGACTAAGCCAGAGCCATATTAGCATGTGGTTACACACGAAAGCCACAATTGGAGAAACATGTTCAATCTCTAAGTTTCCTAGGTGGTTTTCTTTTGGAGCACAACACAAAGAAATTACCATAGACATGGTTCCTTTTGTTGCCACCTTCTCCAAAACTTAAAGTATCCTCCACCGAGGTGGTTCATTGAGTCCTTGTTTTATTATATAAAACACAAGTCCTTTTCTCAACCTTTGTAAAATCTCAACATGTATCTCTTTTCAAAAATAAAGCATGGCTAAGCATGTACAACTACAATGTTTTCACTAAGGAATGTAAGGGCATCCTATTAGGATTTAGCATAGCATAAGTATAGAAATTCTTTTCATGCATGTTTCAAAATCCACTAAGTATAATGAAAATAGTAGGACTTTTGAATGATAGTGTAACTTGCCTTTTCTTTTGGTAGGGAATGTTGGTTCACTCCTTGATCTTGTTAGTCTCACACTTTCTAACTTCTCTACAATCAATCAAGCAAACACAATATCAACTAGCATTCCAAACCAAAGTCAAACAAACATCACACACATAAAATAATAGAAACTAAGTTATGCATGGGATCATGCAAGAGTTAATTTTATTTGCAAGGATGACTTCTACTAGGCTCTAATCTTTGTAAGGTCCAAAGTGGTCATTTACCAAAATGGCAAAGTCATTTGCAAAAGGGTTTTGTCCAAAACCATTTTTAAATCCAATCATCATTTTATGTGGTGAGAAATATTTTGATCAAAGCAACAACTTTAAGTGGTTCACCAAATAAGTTGTTGTTTCTCAAAACTTGGTGTTTTAGGGTCAGTAGGTTTGGTCCAAACATTTTCTCAAAGTTTTTACTCTAAAACATTTTCACAAACAAAACAATATTTTTATTTAGCTAGAAATGGACTAAACCAATTAATCCATTCTAAACTTTTCCAAATCCATTTTCAAAACCAAGGGTTGGTTCCTAGGGTCAGTAAGTTCTCAACAAACCATTTTGCAAAGGTTCTAACCCTAAAGTCATTTTTGAACAATTTTTCTAATCTAAACAAGCACACAAATGATTCTGCAAAAACAAGCAAACTAACAGATACTATTTACTAAACAAAGGGCATGGTTGGCTAGGTCTTGTTCTCCTGATTTCAACGGTATAAAGTTTGTAATTTTTGGACGTGCGGATCCAAAGTTACAAAGGTTTGAAAATCACAATATAATCTGATTTCAAATTTCTGTTTTAAACAAAACTGGCCACGCGTCGCGTCGTCATTCGCTGGTACCAGTTCGGCCGGATGGGCGCTGCGGTGCGTTGGATCTAAACAATTGTGCGACACAGGACGCGTACCCCTTCGCTGTTAAGTGATCTAATCCTGCTCGCCCGATCTAGATCCTACGGTACTGGTTCGCTGGACCAAAAGTGAGCGGCGCCGACGGTGGCTAGCGGCGGCGCACGGCCAGGCGGTGGCGCTACGCCGGTTACAGGAAGCAAAGAGGGGAGGGGAAGTGCTCACCAGAATCGCAGGGCTGTGGCGATGCTCAAGGTACTGTTGGCTTGCCAAGGGGCGCTCAGGGACAACAGTAATTCCTCGCCAGAGTTAGGTCTGGCGACGGTTGCACGCGGTCGAGGTCGAGGACGATGCTGCAGATCACGCGGAGGCAAACAGAGGGTGTGGTCAGACGCATAAGATCAAGGAGATGGCGTGTGCGTGAACTAGAAGGCGCGGGGTGGTCTGAAACTACCTGGATACGTTGCCGGAGAAGTTGCAGACGTGGCGGCTAGGTCAGTGCTTGACGAAGGTGGTGTTCTGGGGCGCCCGCAGTTGAATGAAGAGTACTGGGAGTTGCGTCTAGGAGTGGTGAGTGTTCCCGTGTGTTCGGGGAGGTGGGAGGTGGCGAGGCTTGGCCGGAATTGGAGGAGGAAGCTCGTCGGAGCAGCGGCGGTTTGGAGGTGATTCTGAGCAGCCTGGTGGCGAGGAGGTGTTGGCGTTTGAGGGGAATGACAGAGGGAGGAGAGGTGCTTATGTACGCATGGTCAGGGGCGAGGTTAACGCGGCCATTACTGCGATTTTACTCGCGGAATCACTGGCAGAAACGGCCGGCGTGGTCGTCGCGAGGAAGAAGGAGAGTGGCTAGCTGTGCGGGTCCCTGCTGTCAGCGAGGAAGGAGAGGGAGAAGAGGTCCACCAGTCATTGGCTTAGTGGGTCAGTTGCCAGGTACGAACCGTTTTCTTTCGGGGAGGGAGAGCTGGGCTGGTTCTGGGCCTTATTGGGCTGTTGGGTTGAGTCAGGTCAATTCTATTTTTTTTCTATTCTGAAGTCCTTTTCTTTTTCTAATTCCAATTCTGTTTTGAAAATTCAAACAATCAAACAACTCTCAAATCAAAACAAATAATCACCAGACTTTGAAAGCTTGAACTTGGTTCTGTTCAGTAACATAAACCACATTTCCAAAACAAAATAATAATTTTTAATAATAGGGTCCATTATTAATTAAATAAATAGACCTTGATTTAATAAAACAAAATAGAATTTGACTTATTAAAACTCCATTTTGAAAGTTAAATATTTTCAAAACCAATCAGTAGGTTTTTATTTGAGAATATAAAATACTTGGAAAACTTATTTTAAACCAATAACCAAGTTTTGATGGTTTAGAAATAATAAAACCTTTATTAATAAAACTTGGATATTTAAATCCTATTTGTTTTATTTTAAATAAACCTCTACTATTTTAATCAAAGCAAAACCTTTGTTTCAAAATTCTTGGCCAAGGTTTAATTTGGCTTTATAAAATAACCTTATTAAAATTCCTTTTCATTTGAAAACCAATTCCTTTTATAAAAAGATTTCCAAAATAGAAATAAAATATTTTTATTTTTCCTTTGTTAAATATTATCTTTTTAATCCCTTTAGGATTACTTTGTTCAAAATAGGTTTGAAGACTCCAATTGGATTCAAAAAGTTTCTTTTGGCCCTGAAAATAAACAAAGTTTTATTTTATTTAATTATTTTTCACATTACAAGATTTGGAAAATCTTGGGATGTGACAAAGTACCACTTGCCTTGGTAGTTGGGAGAGTAGCACTCTTCACAATCACAATCACTAGCACCAAAGTCTACACAAGGAATGGTAGCAACAAATTACACACCACATATACAAACAAACAAAAATATATGCATGCATGCAAGGTGCTAAGTGATTATTTTTAAAACTCAATCAAGCAAGTGCATAGTACTGAATTCTAAACAAGTCAAAAAGCTTGCCAAAACAAATTTGTTTAAAACTAAAAACAATTCCTAAACATTTTATATACTCAAATAAGCCCTACACAAGTTTCTGCAAATAAAACTATTTTAACAGAAGCAAAACTTTAAACACATTGCATAAATGGAAAGGTCTTGCTCTCCTGATTCCAACGGTATAAAATTTGTCAAATTCTAACGTGTGGATCAAAAGTTATAGCTATTTCAAAATTGGATATAAATCAGATTTCAAATTATGTTTTAAACTCAAACCCTAGCCACGCGGCGCTATCCTATTGGCCGATACTGTTTCACTCAGGATCACCCTTCCGCGTCGTCAGATCAAGTCAGATCCAACGCGCCAGATTCAAAGAAAACGTTTCGCTCAGATCTAATCTAGTCCTTACGATACAGATCTAACGGCTACCGTTGCTCTGACCATAGCCTAGCGGCGGCGACTGGCGGCGACGCGTCTATCAGTGGCGGCGCTGGCGTTCTAGGTCGCCCGGGGAGGGGGGAGGATGCTTACCAGAACCGCCGTGACGAGGTGAAGCTCAACGTGGCGGTGGCTTTGCAAGGGGCGCACGGTATGGGCTGCTGGAGCTCGTCGGAGTCGCGCACGGCGTCGGGTGGTTGCTGTCAAAGTCGTTGTCGAGGTTCCGCGTCGCCCTAGCACGAACCAGATGGTTTAGGAGACGCGCAAGACAGTGGCGAACAAGTGAGCATCAAAGGGAAGGCACGGGGCGGTCGGATTTTACCTTAATCCCTCGCCGGAGTCGGAGACGGCGTCGGTTGCTCACAGTGCTCGTCGAAGTCGAAGCTCTGGATCACAAACAGACGGTCAAAGGGGATCAGGAGGTGCGTCAGGAAGTTGCGAAGTGGCTCGTATGAACCAAAGGGAAAGGGGCGCACGAAGCTCACCGTAATCGATCGCCGGAGATGCTCTGACTGCAGCGGTGCAACGCGAATTCGAGGCCGCCTGGTGGCGAGAAGAGTGTGCAGTGTGGGGGGAAATGACCGCGGCGGGGTGTGGTTTAAATAGGCTGAAGAGCGACAGGAAACACTCGCGGTATCAAGGCTAATTACGCCGCGCCATTACCGACATCGACGGCAGCGGCGACGTGGTCTGCGGGCGCGATTTGGGGAAGAAGGAGTCGACGTGGAGAGGGCCCGCTTGTCAGCGAATAGAACAGAGGGGGAGTGGGGTCCGGGCGTCAGCGGCTCGCTGGGTGCCTCTACGCGTGAGAGAGGGAGAAGGGGAACCCGGGTGGGCTAGATGGGCTGCTTCTGTTGATGGGCTGAATTAGTAGCGCCGACCTTTTTCTTTTTCTTTATTCCTTTTCTATTTCTAAATCGAATTTCTGGAATGATTTTCAAATGAATTCAAACTCTATTTGAATTCAAATATTTTTTGAAGTGTGCAACTTACACATTTATAGGCATAAAATCTTGTGGTTCCTCTGATCAAGCTTGGTTCTTTTGAATAAGCAAAATAACAGTGCTATGGCACTTGATTTGGAAATGTTTTAAATAGGGTTTTGAATCCATATTTATTTTGTATATTTTTGTCCAAACTCCACACTTAATCCAATCAACAAGGAAGCAAACAAACTTGGTTTAAAACACTCATGCTCTCAAATGAGGATGGTCATTTGATTTAAATTTGCTCACATAAAATGATAGCTGTAACATCCCTAAAATCATGTCTCAAAACTCATGCATATCATCCTTGCATCCATCATCATTTAGGGTTTCATCTCAAAATCATTTCAGAAACAGGAGCATTTGTGTCTCATTATTTTATGTATGCAAACCCTAGCCTTTGTGCTACATGTTAATGAGAAAGATGCTATTATTCATTCAGGATGTTTTGAGTTCAAACTTAAGTGATTTCAAAAGCTTGAGCAAGGTTTCAAAACAAAATATGGAATAAAACCAAAGTTATGCCTATTATTATATCTCCTAAAAGGCTTGGTTTTATTGTATTATTTTCAAATAACCTAAGTAGGTCTGAGTGAACAGAGGTGTGTTACACTTATTTGGATGCAAGGAACACTCTACAAAAAGCTAGAGAAGATTTGAATTCAAAATTATTTGAAATAGGATTTGAAAACCATTCCTGGAAAAGCAATCAGAAAAAGAAAAGAAGTAAAGAAGGAAAAAAATAGACAGCCAGCCAGTCTGGCCGATCCAGCCCAACACGGCCCAGCTAGCCCAGCAGCTCCCACCCCCGCGAAACATTTTCTTCACCCGCTCCTGCACCCACCAGCTCACTGACAGGAAGGACCCACTCCCTCTCCCCTCTCTCGCTGACAACCGCGGCCCACTCGGGTATCGTCGTCTCCACCCCCACGACTGGTTCATCCCCAAATTGATGCCGGCCATTTCCTGTTGATTGCGCAGCTTCAGTTCGTTTTAATGCACGAGTAAATCTCGCTCGTATCCTGGCTACTAAAACCCCCTCTGCCCCCTCTCCATTCTTCCCCAAACCCCGAGCCCAGAACGCCCCCAGGCTGCAAGAATTGTTCACCGCAACCCCGCTGTCTCCGACGAGCTGCAGCCACGATTCCGGCCAACTCCGACCACCCCTCTGCTCCTGGTTCACACGAGCAGACTCCACTTGGCCTCGCGCACCTCCCAGTACCACTAGCTCGCCCGCGCGTGACCCAGAACGTCGGCAATGCAAGTGACTGAGCGCCACCGTCTTCGGCTTCAACTCCGTCGAGCTCCTCCGGTAAGACCAGACCGCCCCAAGCCTTCTCCTTCACGCACGCGTCTTCTCCGTGAACTCCTGCATCTGACCACATCCTCTGTTTGCCTTCTCGTGACCTACAGCGTCGCCTTCGACCTCGAACAGAGCCACCCGACGCCAGACCCTACTCCGGCGAGCAATCCACCGCAACCCTGAGCGCCCCTTGCCGAACCACCCATACGTTGAGCATCCCCACGTCCTTGCGATCACGGTGAGTACCTCCCCTACCCATCTAAGCTACCAGTATCGCCGGCGCCGCCACCATCTGACCGTCGCCGCCGCGCGCAGTCGTTAAGCGCCGCCAGTTAGTGGCTTGCTGATTGTGTCCGTTGGATCTGTATCATAGGGCTAGGATAGGTTATAATCGAAGGGGGATCGCATGCCTCTGCGCCGCTAGATCTAAGTTAGATCCTACAATCCGCGTCTGTCGATCCGACCGAATCGGTACGCACCAGTAATATGGCGACGCGTGTCTAGGGTTAGCTCAAAAACAGATTTCAAAATCAGATTTAGATCAAATTTTCAAATGGCTATAACTTGAGTTTCCCACGTTAGAATTTTGCAAACTTTATACCGTTGAAATCAGTGAGTCAAGCCCTTTCTGAATCTGCAAAGTGTTTAACAAAATGTTTCTGTCAAAATGACTTTTTATACAGAAACATGTTTAAGGCTATTTTGAGTATAGATTTAGTTTAGTAATTTGTATTAGTGCCAAATAAGTTTGATTAGCAAACTTTGTGTCTTGTTATATTTCTGTATCATGCATTTGCTTGATAGGTTTTTCAAAATCATCACTTAGTAATTTCTTGCATGCATGCATTCATATTTTTGATTGTATATAAATTGTGTGTAATTGTATGCTACAAATTTTGTGTAGATTTTGCTAGTGACTGTGATTGTGAAGAGTGCTACTCTCCCCATTACCAAGGCAAGTGATATTTCATGAATATTTCATTCCTATATTTTGTACTAGCATTAGATATTTTTTGCTAAGTCTTGCATGCTACTTTTGCCAAATGCTAAGTTGGGAAATCCTAAGTAGTTGTAGGTTACTAGAATTGCTAGGGAAATTCCTAAGTTATGATACTATACCATGCTTAGCCTAGCTAGTAGCAAACAAGGGCTGGTATAATCTATACATGCTATGATGAAAATATTTCTAAGTCATGAGACTTATGCTTTCTTAATAAAACAACTAAGTCCAATGAACCTCCTGGGTGGAATGGAAGGATTGGTTTGTGTTGAGTGGTTACACAAGGCCATGGATTTGGCTTGTGTATCTCACTTGTGGTATGCCACCCAGGCACAAAGGGATTTGGAGGCCAAGTGTTGAGAAGCTTATAGTGCAGCCACTTGGCAAAATGGGCTCTGCCTTGATCATATAAGTAGCTAGAACTTAGTCTCTTGGACAGTTGGTGGTAGTGGGATTGATAGGTTGGAACGCGTCCATTTGACTAAGGGAAGGCTTCTGAAAGGTCCTGTCTTGGGAAACCAAGTCTGGTGGGGAAAGTGCACAACCTCTACAGATGGAAAACCTAAGTACTTAGCCAAGTCCATGGTAATGGACAAATTGAGCATCAAGACATGGAAGCTACAAGAATATCATCACTCCAACTTCTAAGTAAAAACGTGTGGGTGAACAAGGGTAAAGGACCCCAATGTCTATTGGTGGTTTCTTGCGAAAGTTTTTGACAAAGAAAAACTTAGTGACTTCAACTAATAGGAAAAACCTATTTTGAAGCAAAGCAAGCCAAGCTACACTTAGCCAAATTTGCATATAGTAATATAGTCCACTTAAAAATTTACTAAGGTATCACTTGCCAATACTATTCCAAAGTATTGACCCACTGTGGCTGTAACTTGTGATGTTGCAGGTTATTCAGATGATGATTAGGTGTCATGAGTCTAAACTCAACATGCTTGCCTGTGGCACATGAAGATGAAGACTTGTGTTATTTACTTATTCCTAAACTCTTGTATTAGGCCTATGGCCCTGAGTTGTATAAGACTATGTTTTATCTCTGGAATGGATGTAATAAATGACCTTTGTATTTGTGTACTTCATCTTAAACTGTGGATGCTAGCATTGATCCAGGGACTAGCATTGCAATCACAGGGATCATTTTCCTTTACAAAGGAGGGGTCTAACAGATGGTATCAGAGCACTGTGTTGCCTGTAGGATTATGACCCTAGAATTGGAAACCACTAAGGAAAAAATTTCAACTACTTCTAGACTTGTCTATTCTTATCGTAAACTTTTCTAATCTTCTCATTCTCATCTCTATTTGTAGATGAACTCCATCAACGAAGCCGTGAAGAAAGGACCACTCATGACCATGACCTTGGAGTGTGAAACTGAGTTTCCCAAGATTCTCAAGGACCTCATGGTGGCAATGGAAGCACATGGTGCAGCTGTGTACAAAGGCTTTCCAGTGATGGATGAAGGAGTGGAGTACTGGTGGGTGCAACTTCACTTGTACAAAAACAAGGAAGACAACCACAAAGAAAGGGGATTCTGCATGTACACCAACACTGTGATGCACACCACATTCTTTGAGTCAGCAAGATAAGCATCTTGGAGGACTATCAAAAAACTAAGTGCTAGAGTCAAGTGCAGAATGCTCAATCTCCAAAAAGACCTCGAGAAAGAGAAGGAACTCACCCAAGAGTTGGAAGCCACCAACCAAACCTTAAGGGGAGATATTATAGACTTAGTGATGGAATCATGTGAACAAGATAGGTGGATTGCCTCTAGGAACATTGTGTTAGCCACCAGATCCAGTGAGATAGGATTGTGAGCACACTTCGTTAGTTGGACCACCATCTATCACCTTATTTTTTTTTTCAAAATGTTGTCTTAGAATAAGAGTGAACCTTGATTGATGTAATGACTTGATGAATGCATGACTTGTGTGTTTTGTTTCCATGACTATGTATGTGGTGTTTTGCCTTATATTTATTTTAAATTGTGTTGTTCTAACTTTTCCATCTTATAAATAGATGCCTATTACCATCAGCACTATTGAGGAGTTCCGGGCTACTCGTTTTGGTCCTCGTATTGTTGAGCTTACTACTTTGCTCAATCTCCCTCTTCCCACCATCATGGTGCACCCACTCACCAAGTTCGAGAGGAAGGACCTCTGGGGCTTCAAGGTGAACCAGCCAGGACGCCAGGCAGAGCCTACTACGGAGGCCATCATCTTCAAGCTTATGCACGATGACAGGGAGAGAGGCATGGAGGTAGTTATGCAGGACCTGATAGGACGTCTGCTGGGACGACACTCCCGACAGGTTAGAGGAACTCACTTCCACGTCTTCGGAAGGCATGATGATGACGGAGAGTCCATTGACTTCGAGGACGACTCGAGGGACGCAGCAGAGCCGATACGCCTGTACCTCCAGGACTTAGAGTCTCTTATTAGGCACGTGGATACTGACAGGACCAATGTCATGCTCAGTAATGACGAGCTCCAGGTGCAGCTTCGTGAGAAGGACAAGCTCTTCGCGCAGCAGGACGAGATAGTCAAGGAGATGGAGGCAAAGTTCGAGACCCAGGACAGGAAGTTCAAGAGTCAGGAGAAGCGTGTCCAGGATAGGAACAAGAGGATCCGGGATATGACCGAGGAACTGCAGTCCAAGGATTTCGAGTTAGAGCAGCAGCAGACGGTGATTGAGAGGCTTCGCTCCCAGAAGAGGGCTCTCAAGACCAAGATTGAGTCCTTGACCACTACTATTGAGGAGAACAAGACCGCGATGGAGAATGCAGGTCTTACCTTTGTCGAGGAGGAGATTGATGCTGATGAGTAGATTTGACTACTCGGTTATCTCTTATTATCGAACTTGTTTTTTTGAACTTGTTATTGGACCATCCGACATGTGGATGGCTTGCCACTTGTGTGTTTTACTTTGAGAACTTGATATCTTGTTGTTGAATTTTTATCTTTGTGCTGCATGCTATGTGTTTGCTTATGTGATGTAATGTGCATAAAACATCTATGGGTATCTCATTCTTATCTCTAATTGAACAAACCACAGATGCCTCCCCGTCGCGCAAACCCCAACCCCAACAACATCACCCCGGAAATGCAGCAAATGATGAATGCACAAACACAACTTATGCAAATGATGACGACATTCATCCAAAACCAGAACAACAACAACAACCCCAATAACAACAACAATAACAACAAAAACAACAACAACAACCCTCCGGGCTTTGATATGCTCACCAGATTTCTGCGTTTGAGGCCAGCTAAGTTCTCGGGGACGACTGATCCCATGGTGGCCAATGATTGGCTATGTTCTGTAAACAAGTACTTAGTGACCGTGGGCTGCACGGACGCTGAAAAGGTCAGATTTGCAGCGCATCTGCTGGAAGGGCCAGCCGCCACATGGTGGGACAACTTCCAAATCACCACTCCTATTGATGAGGTGACTTGGGCTATCTTTGAAGATGGCTTTCGCACTGCTCATATCTCATCAGGAATGATGAGCCTGAAAAAGAAAGAATTCCACAATCTGAGGCAGCGCCACCGTAGCATGGCTGAATACATAGAAGAGTTCAACAATCTGGCGCGTTATGCACCGGATGAAGTTGACACAGATGCCAAGAGGAAGGAAAAATTTCTGGAAGGCTTGAATGATGAACTAAACTTACAGTTGTCTGTGGCATATGTTCCAACTTATCAGTCTCTGTGTGACAAGGCTGCTATTTTGGAGAACAAAATGAAACAAGTGGAGAGTAGGAAAAGAGAGCACTCCGACAAGCAGAGCTCGGGATCGTCTCACAAACGAGCTCATATTGATGACAGTGGAAGCTTAGGATCCCACAAGCATGGGAAATTCAACAAGCACCACAACCACAACCGTCATGACAACAAGCATCATCGCAGTCATGACAATGATAAGTACAAGAACCACAAGAGTGGACATAAGAGCCACCACAGTGGAAGTGGAAGTGGAAACCAGCCTAAAAAGGACATCAGTCAGGTTGAATGCTTCAAATGCAAGAAGCTGGGGCATTATGCTAATGAGTGCCCTGAGAAGAAAGTTGAAGGACCTAACAAGCCAAATCCTTTTCAGAAGGGACAGGTTAACCACATCAATGTGGAGGAGGTCTATGAGGAGCCTGATGCTGTTGCCGGTAAGTTCAGACTCAATTCAATTCTAGCATTTGTACTCTTTGATACTAGTGCATCTCATTCATTCATATCAAGATCATTTGTTGAAAGAAATGAACTACCGGTAGAAACTATTGGGTGCCCTATAAGAGTAAGTTCTCCTGGTGGAGAAATGATAGTGAATTCAGGATGTCATGATCTAGTCATAGAGTTTGGAAAACATAAGTTTCCAGTGAACCTGATAATCCTAGATTCCCAAGGATTGGATGTAATTTTGGGAATGGATTGGATGGCTAAGTATGAAGGAGTACTAGATTGTTCCAATCGTACTGTTACACTCACAACCCCTGAGGGAAAGCGGATAAAATTCAAGTCCAACTTTGAATCTAAAGGAAGTAAGCTGAACTCTCTTAAGGGGGTTAGCATGGACACTGTGCCAATTGTGTGTGAGTATCCGGACGTATTTCCGGAAGAATTGCCAGGAATGCCACCAGATATAGACGTGGAGTATATAATAGATTTGGTACCAGGTTCTGGACCAAGAGCAAAGAGACCTTATAAAATGTCAGTTGACGAACTAAAGGAACTCAAGAAACAACTCGGAGAACAATTGCAGAAAGGATTCATCCAGCCAAGTTCTTCATCTTGGGGAGCTCCAGTTTTATTTGTGGAGAAGAAAGACAGAAGTCAAAGGCTATGCATAGATTACCTTTCTCTCAACGAGGTAACTATCAAGAACAAATACCCTTTGCCTAGAATCAACGACTTGTTTGATCAGCTAGAAGGAGCATGTGTGTTCTCGAAAATTGATCTCCGATCAGGTTATTTTCAACTCAAGATAAGAGAGCAAGACATACCTAAAACAACATTCACCATAAGGTATGGATTGTATGAATACACTGTGATGCCTTTTGGTTTAACCAACGCTCCAGCATACTTCATGAATATGATGAACAAGGTGTTCATGGAATTTCTCGACAAGTTTGTTGTCGTTTTCATCGATGACATCTTAGTCTACTCCAAGAGCAAAGAAGAACATGAAGGACACTTACGCTTGATACTTGAGAAACTAAGGGAGCATAAACTATATGCCAAATTCAGCAAGTGTGAGTTCTGGCTAGAAGAAGTTGGTTTTCTTGGTCATGTTATGAAAAAGGATGGTGTAGCAGTTGATCCTGCTAAAGTTTCAGTTGTGACTGAATGGGAATCTCCTAAGAACGTAAAAGAGGTTCGTAGTTTCCTTGGCTTAGCAGGTTACTACAGAAGATTCATTGAAAATTTCTCAAAGGTTGCTAAGCCAATGACAGAATTGTTAAAGAAAGACAAGAAGTTTGCTTGGTCTGAAGGTTGTGAACTCAGCTTTCAAGAATTGAAGAAGAGACTTGTGTCAGCACCAGTTCTGTGCCTGCCAAATTTGGAAAAGGATTTCCAAGTATATTGTGATGCTTCGCATCAAGGATTAGGTGCCGTACTTATGCAAGGCGGAAAAGTTGTGGCTTATGCCTCGAGACAACTCAAAACTCATGAAGTAAACTATCCTACTCATGATTTAGAGTTAGCCGCTGTTGTCCATGCACTCAAAACATGGAGACACTACCTTTTGGGAAAGCGTTGTGAAGTATTCACAGATCACAAGAGTTTGAAGTATATCTTCACCCAGAAGGAAATCAATATGAGACAAAGGAGATGGCTAGAACTTATCAAGGATTACGACTTAAGTTTGCAATACCACCCCGGTAAAGCAAATGTTGTAGCAGATGCTCTAAGTCGTAAGGTGTTTGTAAATGGCCTTACCAAAGGTGAATTGCCAGATGACTTGTGTAAGCAATTCAAAGAACTCAGATTGGAGATTGTGCCAGAAGGACATCTCATGTCTTTGGATGTTCAACCCACTTTGTTGGATAAGATTAAAGAAGCCCAGAAGACTGATAAAGAAATTGAAGAGATTAAGGAAAGGATTAGCCAAGGAAAAGCCAAAAGTTTCCGTGTAGACGAACAGGGTACTTTATGGCATGGGAAACGTATTTGTGTTCCACAAGATCCGGAGTTGAGGAAACTGATTCTGCAAGAAGCCCACAACTCTCCGTATTCTATTCACCCGGGAAACACCAAGATGTACATGGATATGAAGGAAAGATTTTGGTGGAACAATCTAAAAAGGGACATCGCCGAACATATTGCTTTGTGTGATGTGTGTAGTAGAGTGAAAGCGGAACATCAGAAACCAGCAGGTTTACTCCAACCACTGCCTATTCCTGAGTGGAAGTGGGAAAATTTTGGTATGGATTTCATTACCGGACTACCAAGGACCAGGTCAGGGTATGATTCCATATGGGTAGTAGTGGATCGCCTAACTAAAGTGGCTCATTTTATACCCGTGAAGACAACCTATACAAGTGCCAAGTTAGCCAAAATCTACATGAGCGGAATTGTATGCCTTCACGGTGTGCCTAAGAGTATTGTATCAGATAGAGGAACACAATTCACTTCTCACTTTTGGAGATAGCTTCATGAATCATTGGGAACGAGGTTGGAATTCAGTACCGCTTTTCATCCTCAAACCGATGGACAAACGGAAAGGACTAATCAAATTCTCGAAGACATGTTGAGGGCATGTGCCCTAGACTATGGAGCAAGTTGGGATGAAAGTCTTCCTTACGCAGAATTCTCTTATAATAACAGTTATCAATCTAGTATTGGGATAGCACCATTTGAGTTTCTTTACGGAAGGAAGTGTACCACCCCATTGCTATGGAATGGTGTGGGAGAAAGAAGTTTGTTTGGACCTGATCTTATCAAAGACGCCGAAGAGAAGGTCAAATTGGTGAAGGACAGGTTGAAGATAGCACAGTCTAGACAGAAAAGCTACGCGGATTCTAAGCGTAGAGAAGTCACCTATGAAGTTGGGGATAGAGCTTATCTTAGAGTATCACCACTTCGTGGAGTGAAAAGATTTGGAGTCAAAGGAAAGTTGGCTCCAAGATATGTTGGGCCATTCAAAATTCTAAGTCGCAAGGGAGAAGTTGCATATGAAGTTGAATTGCCAGAATCTCTGTCGGTTGTCCATAATGTGTTTCATGTGAGTCAGCTCAAGAAGTGTCACCCAGAAATGGAAGAATCTTCTTTGAAGGATACCATACCTTTGGAAGAAGTTCAACTAGAAAGTGACCTCACCTATGAAGAAAAGCCTGTCAAGATTCTTGAGACTGCAGAAAGAGTTACTCGGACTAAGACTATCAAGTTTTGCAAAGTGCAATGGAATCATCATACCGAAGAGGAAGCAACATGGGAAAGAGAAGATGATCTTCGGAAAGACCACCCTCACCTATTTGCTATCCAATCCGAATCTCGAGGGCGAGATTCATCTTAAGGGGGTTAGATTTGTAACATCCCTAAAATCATGTCTCAAAACTCATGCATATCATCCTTGCATCCATCATCATTTAGGGTTTCATCTCAAAATCATTTCAGAAACAGGAGCATTTGTGGCTCATTATTTTATGTATGCAAACCCTAGCCTTTGTGCTACATGTTAATGAGAAAGATGCTATTATTCATTCAGGATGTTTTGAGTTCAAACTTAAGTGATTTCAAAAGCTTGAGCAAGGTTTCAAAACAAAATATGGAATAAAACCAAAGTTATGCCTATTATTATATCTCCTAAAAGGCTTGGTTTTATTGTATTATTTTCAAATAACCTAAGTAGGTCTGAGTGAACAGAGGTGTGTTACACTTATTTGGATGCAAGGAACACTCTACAAAAAGCTAGAGAAGATTTGAATTCAAAATTATTTGAAATAGGATTTGAAAACCATTCCTGGAAAAGCAATCAGAAAAAAAAGAAGTAAAGAAGGAAAAAAATAGACAGCCAGCCAGTCTGGCCGACCCAGCCCAACACGGCCCAGCTAGCCCAGTAGCTCCCACCCCCGCGAAATGTTTTCTTCACCCGCTCCCGCACCCACCAGCTCACTGACAAGAAGGACCCACTCCCTCTCCCCTCTCTCGCTGACAACCGCGGCCCACTCGGGTATCGTCGTCTCCACCCCCACGACTGGTTCATCCCCAAATTGACGCCGGCCGTTTCCTGTTGATTGCGCAGCTTAAATTTGCGTTAATGCACGAGTAAATCTTGCTCGTATCCTGGCTACTAAAACCCCCTCTGCCCCCTCTCCATTCTTCCCCAAACCCCGAGCCCAGAACGCCCCCAGGCTGCAAGAATTGTTCACTGCAACCCCGCTGTCTCCGATGAGCTGCAGCCACGATTCCGGCCAACTCCGACCACCCCTCTGCTCCTGGTTCACACGAGCAGACTCCACTTGGCCTCGCGCACCTCCCAGTACCACTAGCTCGCCCGCGCGTGACCCAGAACGTCGGCAATGCAAGTGACTGAGTGCCACCGTCTTCGGCTTCAACTCCGTCGAGCTCCTCCGGTAAGACCAGACCGCCCCAAGCCTTCTCCTTCACGCACGCGTCTTCTCCGTGAACTCCTGCATCTGACCACATCCTCTGTTTGCCTTCTCGTGACCGACAGCGTCGCCTTCGACCTCGAACAGAGCCACCCGACGCCAGACCCTACTCCGGCGAGCAATCCACCGCAACCCTGAGCGCCCCTTGCCGAACCACCCATACGTTGAGCATCCCCACGTCCTTGCGATCACAGTGAGTACCTCCCCTACCCTTCTAAGCTACCAGTATCGCCGGCGCCGCCACCATCTGACCATCGCCGCCGCGCGCAGTCGTTAAGCGCCGCCAGTTAGTGGCTTGCTGATTGTGTCCGTTGGATCTGTATCGTAGGGCTAGGATAGGTTATAATCGAAGGGGTATCGCATGCCTCTGTGCCGCTAGATCTAAGTTAGATCCTACGGTCCGCGTCTGTCGATCCGACCGAATCGGTACGCACCAGTAATATGGCGACGCGTGTCTAGGGTTAGCTCAAAAACAGATTTCAAAATCAGATTTAGATAAATTTTCAAATGGCTATAACTTGAGTTTCCCACGTTAGAATTTTGCAAACCGTTGAAATCAGTGAGTCAAGCCCTTTCTGAATCTGCAAAGTGTTTAACAAAATGTTTCTGTCAAAATGACTTTTTATACAGAAACATGTTTAAGGCTATTTTGAGTATAGATTTAGTTTAGTAATTTGTATTAGTGCCAAATAAGTTTGATTAGCAAACTTTGTGTCTTGTTATGTTTCTGTATCATGCATTTGCTTGATAGGTTTTTCAAAATCATCACTTAGTAATTTCTTGCATGCATGCATTCATATTTTTGATTGTATATAAATTGTGTGTAATTGTATGCTACAAATTTTGTGTAGATTTTGCTAGTGACTGTGATTGTGAAGAGTGCTACTCTCCCCATTACCAAGGCAAGTGATATTTCATGAATATTTCATTCCTATATTTTGTACTAGCATTAGATATTTTTGCTAAGTCTTGCATGCTACTTTTGCCAAATGCTAAGTTGGGAAATCCTAAGTAGTTGTAGGTTACTAGAATTGCTAGGGAAATTCCTAAGTTATGATACTATACCATGCTTAGCCTAGCTAGTAGCAAACAAGGGCTGGTATAATCTATACATGCTATGATGAAAATATTTCTAAGTCATGAGACTTATGCTTTCTTAATAAAACAACTAAGTCCAATGAACCTCCTGGGTGGAATGGAAGGATTGGTTTGTGTTGAGTGGTTACACAAGGCCATGGATTTGGCTTGTGTATCTCACTTGTGGTATGCCACCCAGGCACAAAGGGATTTGGAGGCCAAGTGTTGAGAAGCTTATAGTGCAGCCACTTGGCAAAATGGGCTCTGCCTTGATCATATAAGTAGCTAGAACTTAGTCTCTTGGACAGTTGGTGGTAGTGGGATTGATAGGTTGGAACGCGTCCATTTGACTAAGGGAAGGCTTCTGAAAGGTCCTGTCTTGGGAAACCAAGTCTGGTGGGGAAAGTGCACAACCTCTACAGATGGAAAACCTAAGTACTTAGCCAAGTCCATGGTAATGGACAAATTGAGCATCAAGACATGGAAGCTACAAGAATCTCATCACTCCAACTTCTAAGTAAAAACTTGTGGGTGAACAAGGGTAAAGGACCCCAATGTCTATTGGTGGTTTCTTGGGAAAGTTTTTGACAAATAAAAACTTAGTGACTTCAACTAATAGGAAAAACCTATTTTGAAGCAAAGCAAGCCAAGCTACACTTAGCCAAATTTGCATATAGTAATATAGTCCACTTAAAAATTTACTAAGGTATCACTTGCCAATACTATTCCAAAGTATTAACCCACTGTGGCTGCACCTTGTGATGTTGCAGGTTATTCAGATGATGATTAGGTGTCATGAGTCTACACTCAACATGCTTGCCTGTGGCACATGAAGATGAAGACTTGTGTTATTTACTTATTCCTAAACTCTTGTATTAGGCCTATGGCCCTGAGTTGTATAAGACTATGTTTTATCTCTGGAATGGATGTAATAAATGACCTTTGTATCTGTGTACTTCATCTTAAACTGTGGATGCTAGCATTGATCCAGGGACTAGCATTGCAATCACAGGGATCCTTTTCCTTTACAAAGGAGGGGTCTAACAATAGCACTATGTGCTTCTGTTTTCTTGGAAATGGTTTGAAAATGATCTCAAAATTTTATGCATGCATGAATGATATGCAATCTTTGAAATCATGATTTTAGGGATGTTACAAATCTAACCCCCTTAAGGGGAATCTCGCCCCCGAGATTCGGATTGGCTAGCAAATAGGTGAGGGTGGTCTTTCCGAAGATCATCTTCTCTTTCCCATGTTGCTTCCTCTTCGGAATGATGGTTCCACTGTACTTTGCAGAACTTGATAGTCTTAGTCCGTGTGACTCTTTCTGCAGTCTCGAGAATCTTGATAGGCTTCTCTTCATAAGTGATATCACTTTCCAATTGAACCTCCTCTAAAGGTATAGTATCCTTCAAAGAAGTTTCCTCCATTTATGGATGACATTTCTTAAGTTGACTCACATGAAACACATTGTGGACAGCTGGCAGGGAGTCTGGCAGTTCAATTTCATAGGCAACTTCTCCTTTGCGACTCAGAATCTTGAATGGTCCAACATATCTTGGTGCCAATTTTCCTTTGACTCTGAATCTCTTCACTCCACGAAGTGGTGATACTCTAAGATAGGCTCTATCACCAACTTCGTAGGTGACTTCTCTACGCTTAGGATCCGCGTAGCTTTTCTGTCGGGACTGTGCTATCTTCAATTTGTCCTTAACCAACTTGACCTTCTCTTCGGCTTCTTTGATAAGATCTGGCCCGAATAAACTTCTTTCTCCCACACCATTCCATAGCAATGGGGTGGTACACTTTCTTCCGTAGAGAAACTCAAATGGTGCCATCTCAATGCTGGCTTGATAGCTATTGTTATAAGAAAACTCTGCATAAGGCATACTTTCATTCGAACTGGCTCCGTAGTCTAAGGCACATGCTCTCAACATGTCTTCAAGAATCTGATTGGTCCTTTCTGTCTGTCCATCAGTTTGAGGATGAAAAGCAGTACTGAATTCCAACCTCATTCCCAATGATTCATGTAGCTGTCTCCAAAAATGAGAAGTGAATTGAGTTCCCCTATCAGACACAATACTCTTGGGCACTCCATGTAGACATACAATTCTACTCATATAGATTTTGGCTAACTTAGCAGTTGTGTAAGTTGTCTTCACAGGTATGAAATGAGCCACTTTAGTTAGGCGATCCACTACTACCCAAATAGAATCGTATCCTGACTGGGTCCTTGGTAGTCCGGTAATGAAATCCATACCAATCTTGTCCCACTTCCAATTAGGAATAGGTACTGGTTGAAGCAAACTGGCTGGTTTCTGATGTTCTGCTTTTACTCTACTACACACATCACACAAGGCAATATGTTCGGCGATGTCCTTCTTGAGATTATTCCACCAAAATCTTTCTTTCATGTCCATGTACATTTTGGTGTTACCCGGATGAATGGAATACGGCGAGTTGTGTGCTTCTTGTAAAATCAGTTTCCGTAGCTCCGTATCTTGTGGAACACAGATACGTTTCCCATGCCATAAAGTACCATGTTCATCTTCATGGAACTCTTTGGCCTTTCCTTTGCCAATCTTTTCTTTAATCTCTTCGATTTCTTTATCTACTTTCAGAGCTTCTTTGATCTTGTCCAATAAAGTGGGTTGAACATCCAAAGACATGAGATGTCCTTCAGGCACAATTTCCAATCTGAGTTTTCTGAATTGGGCACACAAATCATCTGGCAGTTCTCCTTTGGTAAGGCCATTCACAAAAACCTTACGACTTAGAGCATCTGCTACAACATTTGCTTTACCGGGGTGGTATTGCAAACTTAAGTCATAGTCTTTGATGAGTTCTAGCCATCTTCGTTGTCTCATATTAATCTCCTTCTGGGTGAAGATATACTTCAAACTCTTGTGATCTGTGAACACTTCACAACGCTTTCCCAAAAGATAGTGCCTCCATGTTTTTAGTGCATGGAAAACAGAGGCTAACTCTAAATCATGAGTAGGGTAGTTCACTTCATGAGTTTTGAGTTGTCTCGAGGCATAAGCCACTACTTTACCGTCTTGCATAAGTACTGCACCCAAACCTTGATGAGATGCATCACAATATACTTGGAAATCCTTTTCCAAATCTGGCAGACACAAGACTGGTGCTGTCACAAGTCTCTTCTTTAATTCCTGAAAGCTGAGTTCACAACCTTCAGACCAAGCAAACTTCTTGTCTTTCTTTAGTAATGCAGTCATAGGCTTAGCTACCCTGGAGAAAATCTCAATGAACCTTCTGTAGTAACCTGCTAAGCCAAGGAAACTACGAACTTCTTTCACTGACTTGGGAGATTCCCATTCAGTCACAGCTGAAACTTTAGCAGGATCAACTGCTACACCATCCTTTGTCATAGCATGACCAAGAAAACCAACTTCATTCAACCAGAATTCACACTTGCTGAATTTAGCATAAAGTTTATGCTCTCTTAACTTCTCAAGTATCAAACGCAAATGTCCTTCATGCTCTTCCTTGCTTTTGTAGTAGATCAAACTGTCGTCGATGAAAACGACAACAAACTTGTCTAGAAATTCCATGAACACCTTGTTCATCATGTTGATGAAGTATGATGGAGCATTGGTCAAACCAAATGGCATCACGGTGTATTCATACAGTCCATACCTTATAGTGAAGGTTGTCTTAGGTATGTCTTGTTCTCTTATCTTGAGTTGAAAGTAACCTGACCTTAGATCAATCTTTGAGAACACACAAGCTCCTTCAAGCTGATCAAACAAGTCATTGATTCTAGGAAAAGTATATTTGTTCTTGATAGTTACCTCGTTGAGTGATCGGTAATCTATGCATAACCTTTGACTTCTATCTTTCTTCTCCACAAACAAAACTGGGGCTCCCCAAGAGGAAGAACTTGGTTGAATAAATCCTTTCTGCAACTGTTCTCCAAGTTGTTTCTTGAGCTCTTTCAGTTCATCCACTAACATCTTATAAGGTCTTTTTGCTATTGGTCCAGACCCTGGTACCAAATCTATCAGAAACTCCACATCTCTATCTGGTGGCATTCCCGGTAATTCTTCCGGAAACACATCCGGATACTCACTCACAATTGGCACACTGTCCATGCTAACCCCCTTAAGAGAATTTAGCTTACCTCCTTTGGATTCAAAGTTGGACTTGAATTTAATTCTTTTTCTTTTCCGGGGTTGTGAGTGCAACAGTACGATTGGCACAATCTAGTACTCCTTCATACTTAGCCATCCAATCCATTCCCAATATTACGTCCAGTCCTTGAGAATCTAGGATTATCAGACTCACTGGAAATTTATGCTTTCCAAACTCTATTACTAGATCCTGGCATCCAAGACTTACTATCATATCTCCACCCGGAGAACTAACTTTTATTGGACACCCAATGTTTTCAGTTGGAAACCCATTTATATCAACAAATGCTTTTGATATGAATGAATGCGATGCTCCAGTATCAAAAAGAACAAATGATGGAATAGAATTGAGTCTGAACTTACCAGCAACAGCATCAGGCTCCTCATAGACCTCCTCCACACTGATGTGGTTCACCTGTCCCTTCTGGAAAGGATTGGGCTTGTTGGGTCCTTCAACTTTCTTTTCTGGGCAATCGTTTGCATAATGCCCCATCTTCTTGCATTTGAAGCATTCAACCTGACTGATGTCTCTCTTAACAGGCTGACTTCCACTTCCACTTCCATTATGGTGGTTCTTATGTCCACTCTTGTGGTTTTTGTACTTGTCATTGTCATGACTACGGTGATGCTTGTTGTCATGACGGTTGTGGTTGTTGTGCTTGTTGAATTTCCCATGCTTGTGGGATCCTGAACTTCCGCTGTCATCAAAGTGAGATCGTTTGTGAGACGATCCCGAGTTGTGCTTGTCTGAGTGCTTTCTCTTTCTACTCTCAACTTGCTTCATTTTGTTCTCCAAAATAGCAGCCTTGTCGTAGATCAACTGATAAGTGGGAACATATGCCACAGACAATTGCAGATTCAGCTCATCATTCAAGCCTTCAAGAAATTTTTCCTTTCTCTTAGCATCGGTGTCAACTTCATCCGGTGCATAACGCGCCAGATTGTTGAACTCCTCAATATATTCAGCCACGCTGCGGTGGCGCTGCTTCAGATTATGGAACTCTTTCTTTTTCAGACTCATCACTCCGGATGAGATATGAGCAGTGCGAAAGCCATCCTCAAAGATAGCCCATGTCACATCTTCGATGGGAGTGGTGATCTAGAAGTTATCCCACCAAGTGGCGGCTGGTCCTTCCAGCAAATGTGCTGCAAATCTGACTTTCTCAGCATCAGTACAGCCCACGGTTACTAAGCCCTTGTTTACTGAGCGTAGCCAATCATTGCCCACCATGGGATCAGTTGTCCCAGAGAATTTTGCTGGCCTCAATCTCAGGAATCTGGTAAGCATATCAAAACCCGGTGGGTTGTTGTTGTTGTTGTTGTTATTGTTGTTATTATTGTTGTTGTTGTTGTTTTGATTCTGGATGAACGTCGTCATCATCTGCATCAGCTGAGTTTGAGCGGTCATCATTTGTTGCATTTCTTGAGTGATGTTATTGTTGTTGGGGTTGGGGTTTGCACGACGAGGAGGCATCTGTGGTTTGTTCAATAGAGATAAGAATGAGATAACCATAGATGCTTTTATGCACATTACATCACGTGAACAATCACAAAGCATGCAACAAAAGGATAAAGGTTTCACAACAGATAACAAGTTGGTAAAGTAAAACACACAAACAACAAGCCATCCACATGTCGGATGGTCAATAACAAGTTCTCAAATAACAAGTATGGTAATATAAGATAAACGAGTAGTCAAATCTACTCTTCGGCATCAACCTCCTCCTCGACAAAGGTAAGACCTGCGTTCTCCATCGCGGTCTTGTATTCCTCGACACTAGTGGTCAAGGTCTCTATCTTGGCTTTGAGAGCCCTCTTCTGGGAACGAAGCCTCTCAATCACCATCTGCTGCCGCTCGAGCTCGAAGTCCTTGGACTGCAGTTCTTCAGTCATGTCCCGGATCTTCTTGTTCCTATCCTGGACTCGTTTCTCCTGACTCTTGAACTTCCTGTCCTGGGTCTCGAACTTCGCCTCCATCTCCTTGACTATCTCGTCTTGCTCCGCGAAGAGCTTGTCTTTCTCGCGAAGCTGCACCTGAAGTTCGCCATTGCTGAGCATGACATTGGTCCTGTCGGTATCCACGTGCCTAATGAGAGACTCTAAGTCCTGGAGGTACAGACGAATCGGCTCTGCTGTGTCCCTCGAATCGTCCTCGAAGTCAATGGACTCTCCATCCTCATCACGTCTACCGAAGACGTGGAAGTGAGTACCTCTAACCTGTCGGGAGTGTCTCCCTAGCAGACGTCCTATCAGATCCTGCATCACTAGCTCAATGCCTCTCTCCCTGTCATCATGCATGAGCTTGAAGACGATGGCCTCCGTGGTAGGCTCTATCTGGTGTCCGGGCTGGTTGACCTTGAAGCCCCAGAGGTCTTTCCTCTCAAACTTGGTGAGGGGAAGCACCATGATGGTGGGAAGGGGAAGATTGAGCAAAGTAGTAAGCTCAACAATACGAGGACCAAAGCGAGTAACCTGGAACTCCTCAACAGTGCTGATGGTAATAGGCATCTATTTATAAGATAGAAAAGTTATAACAACACAAATCAAGATCAAATAAAAGACAAAACATCACATACATAACCTTGGGAAGCAAAACACACAAGTCATGCATACATGAAACCATTACAACAACCAAGGTTCAATCTTATTTTAAAGCAATATTTTGGAAAATAAGGTGATAAGTGGTGGTCCAACTAACGAAGTACGTTTACAATCCTATCTCACTGGATCTGTTGGCTAACACAATGTTTCTAGAAGCAATCAACCTATCTTGCTCACATGACTCCATCACTAAGTCTATAATGTCTCCTCTTAAGGTTTGGTTGGTAGCTTCCAACTCTTGGGTATTTTCCTTCTCTTTCTTTAAGTCTTTTTGGAGGTTGAGCATTCTGCACTTGACTCTAGCACTAAGTTCTTTGATAGTCCTCCAAGCTGCATCCCTTGCTGACTCAAAGAATGTGGTGTGCACCACAGTGTTGGTGTACATGCAGAATCTTGTCCCCTTGTGGTTGTCTTCCTTGTTTTTGTACAAGTGAAGTTGCACCCACCAGTACTCAACTCCTTCATCCATCACAGGAAAGCCTTTGTACACAGCTGCACCATGTATTTCCATTGCCACCATGAGGTCCTTGAGAGCTTTGGGGAATTCTGTCTCACACTCCAAAGTCATGGTCATGAGGGGTCCTTTCCTTACGGATTCGTTGATGGAGTTCATCTACAAATAGAGATGAGAAAGAAGATTAGAAAAGTTTACGAGAAGAATAGACAAGTGTAGAAGTTGTGTGAAATTTTTTCCTTAGTAGTTTCCAATCCTAGGGTCATAATCCTATAGGAAACACAGTGCTCTGATACCATCTATAGGATCCCTCCTTTGTAAAGGAAAAAGGATCCCTGTGATTGCAATGCTAGTCCCTGGATCATTGCTAGCATCCATAGTTTAAGATGAAGTACACAGATACAGAGGTCATTATTACATCCATTCCAGAGATAAACATAGTCTTTACATCTCAAAGGCCACAGGCCTATTACAAGAGTTTGGAATAAGTAAATAAATATAAGTCTTCATCTTCATGTGCCACAGGCAAACATGTTGAGTGTAGACTCATGACACCTAATCCTCATCAGAGTAACCTGCAACATCACAAGTTACAGTCATAGTGGGTCAATACTTTGGAATAGTATTGGCAAGTGATACCTTAATATATTTTAAGTGGACTAGGTACTATATGCATATTTGGCTAAGTGTAGCTTGGCTTGCTTTGCTCAAAATAGGTTTTGCCTATTAGTTGAAATTACTAAGTTTTTCTTTGTCAAAACTTTACCCAAGGAACCACCAATAGACATTGAGTTCCTTCACCCTTGTTCACCCACAAGTTTTTACTTAGAAGTTGGAATGATGATATTCTTGATAGCTTCCATGTCTTGATGCTCAAGTTGTCCATTTCCATGGACTTGGCTAAGTACTTAGATTTTTCCATCTGCAGAGGTTGTGCACTTTCCCCACCAGACTTGGTTTCACCAAGACAGGACCTTTCAGAAGCCTTCCCTTAGACCAAATGGACGCACTCCAACCTATCATTCCCACTACCACCAACTGTCCAAATGGCTAAGTGTAACTACCTCGGTGAATTACGCTCTTAGTTACAAGCCTGGATGAGCGGAAATGGTTAAAATAGTACGGTGGGGCCAAATGCCACTCACAGGTAGACCTTACGGCCGTCTTAACCATTTCCAAACATCGGGACAAGAACGAGCGGCGTAATCGGCAGGCGAAGGGATCAACTACATACACAAATGAGTATGTATGCAAGCCACCATACAACAGTCCTCAGAGCCATTCCATCTAAAAGAAATAGAAATATTGCAACGCCATACGGCAAGATCCAAATATCCTAGATAGATATAATAGTTTAGGATATCTCCTCATACATCAAACATCAGAGTATCAGGCGGAAGCGGAAAACAAGATCCGAGTACGGATAAGAAGCAAATCGGCATAAGATGCCCCATAAATAAACACATCCCGCCCACAGATCTCACGGATCCCCGTTCCCGGAATCTCTACACCGAGTGATCGTTGCCAACATCGTCCGTCTCCTCCACCCAGTATCCATCTTGCGAATTTACCTGTTCATCTGAATCAAACAATTTATCGTGTGAGACCCTAGGGGTACTCAGCAAGTCTTTATGCCTCTAAAGGGGACACAACCTGGGGTGACGCAATTGCAGCAAAAGATAATACCTAACAATTCTATAGATACTCGCTATCCATCCGCCTAACCAAAGATAGACGGATGTCCGTGAATTAATAACCACAATTATAGCAGTAATATTAACAGATCCATCCTCCTCCTCGCTTACCAACGAGGAAGCGGACGAACAACCCCCATCCGTTGGCAGTTTTATTATCCATTCCATGAGTGTTGTACTATTTACTAGTCAGGTACTTAGTCAACTTAAAAGCAGTACTTTAGTTATACTTGTCTATGATCGAGAAACTGTGCTCCAAGTCGTCCATAACCGCGGACACGGCTTTCAGAAAGTTTTACCCTGCAGGGGTGCACAAATAGCAACACACACTCGATCAACCTCGGAAAAACCAAATCAAAACCCAACGAGGCATTCACGACAAAGCAATCACAGGATTCAGAAATGTTTCAGGGGGCCACCCCATTAAGCTACCCGCAACGAAGTTGGCCGGCTCCGAGACGGACTCAAGGTTTGTGTGGACGGCTGTAAACGACTGGGAACCCGAAAGTGTGACTGGGCTTGTCGATACAGCGAAAACGTGTCACGATCCTAAACAGTACAGGTGCTCCTCGCACAATCGTAAATAAAGCAGTAAAGCATGGCATAAGTACAGGATAGTAATAAAGCCCCAAACTACTTTGTGGCCCCAAGAAATAAGAATGAATCAAGCTCTGGCTCAGGGGGGTTCATAAGCCTCCCGGATGTGGATAGCACGAATATTCAAGGAACAGGAATCAAGTACTCGGGGTCCTACGGGACACAAGTGAGCATGAAGAACCAAATAGCAGATATTGCTCACCGGTGCCACTTTCATTAGTTATCCCATTACTACTCAGGTTAAGTTGTTTAGGTACCTCGTTATCCATCAGACACTCACATACCCTACACATGCTGTTCTACGACCCGCATGGCTCAAACAACTCCTGTAGTAATGGCTCATGGGATGGAGGAACAAGCTTCGGTGGGGTTTAAAAGTAAAGGCTATGCAGTACTTGGGATTCAGATTAATGCAATGGCGACTCGATGATGCAAGAATAAGATAGAGGCAATAGGTACTATATGTATGCAAGCATGTGGTAGTGCTTGCCTGGCAGCTCAGTTGAAGCGAGGGACGGATCTGGGTAGTGCTCCTAGGTCTCTTGATATATCCCCTGCTCAGCGTCTATTCGAAGAAGAACCAAACAAACAAGGGCCAACATAAATAAAGGGCACAAGCATATGAATAAAATGCGACAAGCAAACAATCATGCCATGATGAATGATGCACAATTTGCATGGTAATAATGTAGCATGGCATGGGTGAGGTGTGGAATACAAGAATAAATCATTTTATGGAGTTTTAGTCACCTTTTATCCTCAATTAAGTTGCTGTATACTTTATATTTATATGATGCATGCTGCAATTCAGAACATGGAATGCACAGATAGAACGGGCTCGTCGCGCTGATCCTTTTAGACATATTATTTGTCAAATTTGGAGTTATAAAACAAAAGTTATTAATTAATTAAGGAAAAGGGTAATTAATTGTAATTTTAATCAACTCGAAAATTTAAAGTGTTCAAAATATATTTTGAATGGAAGATTTGAATTCCTCACATTTTTCTGATTTCAAAACATATATTACATGTTTAATTTGGAATTGTATTTTAAAAGTTATTTTAAAACAGATTTGAATTTGAATTTAAATTAATTTGAAAAAGGTTTAAATCAAACAGAAAACAGAAATCCTTTTCTTACTCAGCTTGTTCTAGCCCTAGACACTGACGGGTGGGGTCAAACGGAAATGGGGCCACGCGCGCAGAAAACCTTTTTTTTTCTACCGCGGCTCTGGCTAGCCCACGCGGTTGACAAGCGGGCCCAGCGGCTACGGCCCACATGTCAAGGTGGGGACTGCAGCGACTGACAGGTGGGGCTAGGGCTGGAGCGCGGGTTAAGATTAAAAGAGGCCAGGGGGATTTCTGGAAGAAGGCCACGGCGGCTGACTAGTGGGACCTCTAGGAGCGCGGGTTGAGGCGAGAAAACAAAAAGGGGCTATCTGCAAAAAGGACGCCCGTACTGTTGTTCTTCCTCGCGCTCTGACGAGAGATCGGTGTCCGCACGCGCAGAGCGCGGCGCGCGGGGGATCGAACCCAGGTCGCGGGCGTGCGCACTGAGGGGGGCTGACCAGCACGGCTGGCCACGGGATGGTGATAGGAGGGCGGACGGGGCCTAGGTGAGGTCCTACGCAACACGGGAGCGAGCAGGCGCGGTGGCCGACGGCGCGCGCAGTCTGCTCGACGAAACGAACGGCGGCACTAGGGCGATACGGCGAGGCGGACCATGTCAGGGAGGCAGAGAGGCTCACCGTGGGGCTGTTGACGGTGGTGGTTCGGGCAGCGGAGCGATCGATCGTCGATGTAGCAGAGGAACGACGGGCTAGGGTTTGGCGTCCGTCTCGACGGTGATCTACGGCTCTGGTCCTTCTCCTTCTCTCTAGCGGGTACGGGGCGAAGCAGAGGATCCCTCTCGGTCGCCCAGGCCACCTCCACGACGTGCTTGACGGCCGGATCGGCGAGGGCGACGATGTGCTGGCGGCGGCCGGCTTCCGCTGCTGGTGGTCGGAGAGGAAGAAGGGGAAGAAGAGGGGAGGCTCGGGGGGATCTGGCGACGCCAGAGAAGCCGTGTGGGAGGGGGAAAGGAGGGAGAGGGAGAAGACCAGCTGTGGCAGGGGAGGGGTAGATAGGGTGGCTCGATGCTACCTTTTCCCTCCTCGAGCACGTGATCGGCTGGCCGGCAGGAGCAGGGGGCGGGTAGATGGAGGCTGCCAGGTGGGGTCAGGGCGAGGCCAAGGAGGGTAGGCTCGGGTGGGGCTGCTGGCAGGGAGAGAGCTAGAGAGAGAGAGAGGAGGGTGGCATGGAGCTAGGGTTGGAGTAGGAGTAGAGGCTCGGTTTAGGGCTGGTGCTAGGGTTGGGGTAGGAGGGTAGCTCGGCCAGGGGGAGTAGGGTGGCTAGGTGGGGCCTGCATGGCATAGAGGAAGGGAGAGAGGCCGAGAGAGAGGGCATGGTAGCTAGGGTTAACTAGAGAGGGCTCGGGTTAGGGTTTGGTTTAGGGTTGGGGTAGATCATGGTGGTAGGGTTTAGAGATAGAAAAAGAGAGAGGGGAAAAAGGAGATTAGGGTTTAGAAGAACTAGGCTAGGAGAGAAAAGAGAGAAAGAAAAGAATAGGTCTCATATGATCATGCATAAGAGTTCTAAATAAGAGAAAAAGATATGGGTGAGATAAAGGGGTGATGGGATGGATGGAGATGGGTGTAGGTTTTTTTAGCATGAACCAAACAAACAAGCATGAAGAGGGTAGATGGAGATATGGGGGATGATCCACTCAAAGATTCAATAAAATCCAGAAGACTAGAATGTGGTGGTTCTTGCATGGCCCATGCAAAATAATTAATGCCCTGTTTATTCTTGTGAAAACAATAATATTAACATGGCATTATTCTTATGCATTCCCAAAAGTGGGACAAAAGCCAAGCAAAAGAATTTGTAGATTAGATCCACCCTATCTCCCATGAGCTAGATTAAATACCCAGAGAAACAACATACAAGCTCATGGATAATGGGATGGTGGAATTATAAGGTGATGAAAGAAAGGGTGGTGGAGTGGAATAAAAGATATGCCCCCAACTCAACTTGGGCATTTAAACAATATATCAATAACCAAATACAATATCAAGAGGCAAATACAATTTACAATGCATATGAGAGAAGAACCAAGCAAAAAGGGTTTTATATGATGCTCAAATGCAAGGTGGCATGATGACATGAGCATGATATAATTATGATGCAACAATTATATATAGGAAGTAGCCATTATATTACTAGACCAAGTAGCATTACAATTGTTAGACAATTGGGATGCTACAACTCTCCCCCACTAAACAGGAATCTCGCCCCGAGATTCTAGGAAGAAGAAGAAGACTCAAAGAGGGTAGGATACTTGGCACGGAGCTCATCTTCACGTTCCCAAGTGGCTTCATCAACAGAATGGTGCGACCACTGCACCTTGCAGAACTTGATGGACTTGTTGCGAGTCCTTCTTTCTGTGACTTCAAGGATTTTTGTGGGTTGTTCTTGATAAGACAGGTCTTCTTGGAGATTGATAAGCTCATGGTCCACGGTCCTGTCGGGATCCTTGAAGCACTTCTTGAGTTGAGAGATGTGGAAAACATCATGGACCTTGAGTTTTTCCGGGAGCTCAAGAGCATAAGCAACTTCTCCTCTTCTTCCACGAATTTTGAATGGACCGATGTATCTAGGAGCCAGCTTTCCTTTGATACCAAAGCGGTGCGTGCCTCTCATGGGAGTGACACGAAGGTAAACGAGATCACTAGGGACATACTCCATGTCCGTGTGCTTTCTGTCATAATTGCTCTTCTAGCGACTTTGAGCAATCTTCAGATTTTCAAGAATGACGTGAACCTTCTCCTCCGCTTGAGTTACAATGTCGGGGCCAAACAATATTCTTTCTCCTGCACCCGACCAACCAATCGGAGTTCTGCATTTGCGACCATAGAGAGCCTCAAATGGTGCCATCTTTAGACTTTTCTGGAAGCTATTGTTGTAAGAGAATTCAGCATAAGGAAGACATTCTTCCCACTTCATGCCAAAAGAGATGACGCAAGCACGGAGCATATCCTCCAGAATCTGATTGATTCTTTCAACTTGTCCTTGCGACTGAGGGTGGTAAGCTGTGCTGAAGTTCAATTTTGTTCCCAAAGCATTTTGGAAACTTTCCCAGAACTTGGAAGTGAAGATGCTTCCACGGTCTGAACTGATCTCAAGAGGAACCCCATACAGAGAGATAATTCTGTTGATATAGAGCTCAGCCAACGGAATTGCAGAAATTGTTTCCTTGACGGGAAAGAAGTGAGCCACTTTAGAAAGCTTGTCAATGACAACAAAGATTGCATTGTTGCCCTTCTGCGACCTTGGAAAACCAGTGATGAAGTCCATCTCTACTTTCTCCCATTTCCATTCCGGGGGTTTCAATGGCTGAAGAAGACCGGAAGGTTTCTGATGGACAGCTTTCACTCTGCGGCAGACATCACACTCCGAGACATACTTGGCACAATATCGTTTCAATCCCGGCCACCAATATTGTGTTTTCAAGTCCATGTACATCTTTGTGCTGCCAGGGTGGATAGAAAGAACAGAACCATGCGCCTCCTTGAGAACTTGCTCTCTCAAACCCGGGTAGTTCGGAACAAACATCCGGTGTTCAAAGAAAAGCGTGCCTTGATCATCGACGTGGAAGGACTCATACTTCGGAAGCTGAAGGTTGGAGATGATCTTCTTGGTGTACGGATCACCCAGTTGAATGGAGCGAACCTTTTCTTCCAAGAGAAGGGTTGCCAGAAGGTTCAGAAGATACCCTTGATCCACAATTTCAAGGTTGAGCTGACGGAATTCCTCGCACAAGAGAGGCTGTTGTTCTTCCATCATGAGGTTGTTGACATAAGCTTTGCGGCTGAGAGCATCGGCCATGACATTAGCTTTGCCCGGAGTGTAGTTGATGGTCAAATCGAAATCATTGATTGCTTCAATCCACCTCCTCTGACGAAGGTTGAGATCAGGCTGTGTGAAGATATACTTCAGACTCTTGTGATCAGAAAAGATTTCACAAACAGCAAGTAATGCCTCCATACTTTCAAAGCAAAGACAACTGCTGCGAGCTCGAGGTCATGTGTAGGATAGTTGATCTCATGCGTCTTCAACTGTCGAGAGGCATAAGCAACAACTTGTTTTTCTTGCATAAGGACCGCACCCAATCCTTGCAAAGATGCGTCACAGAATATCTGGAAGGGCTTGGATGTATCTGGAGGAACCAAGACTGGTGTGGAAGTGAGCTTCTCTTTGAGTGTTTCAAAGCTTGCTTGACATGCAGGAGTCCAAAGGTATTTCTTGCCTTTCTTGAGGAGATCGGTAAGAGGCTTCGCTATCTTCGAAAAGTTCTGAACGAAGCGACGGCAATAACTAGCCAAACCAAGGAAGCTCCAGACTTCTTTGACATTTACAGGAGGAAGCCAGTCGACAATTGTCTTTACAGTTTCCGGGTTGACGGCAATGCCCTTGGCAGAGATGACGTGACCAAGATAGGTGACTTGAGGCAGCCAAAACTCACATTTGGAGAACTTTGCATACAGGCGGTTCTCACGAAGCTTGTTTAGGACACACCAAAGGTGTTCTTCATGTTCTTCCTTTGACTTAGAATAGACTAGGATGTCATCCAGTTAGACCACAACGAACTTATCAAGATACTCCATGAAAACCGAGTTCATAAGCCTCGAGAAGGTGGCAGGTGCGTTGGTGAGACCGAAAGACATGACCGTGTACTCATACAGGCCATAGCGGGTGGTGAAAGCTGTTTTAGGAACATCTTCCTTGCGAATCTTGATTTGATGATAACCACTTCTCAAGTCAAGCTTAGAGAATACCACAGCTCTAGCTAGCTGATCGAAGAGATCATTAATCCGCGGAAGGGGATATTTATTCTTGATGGTTTTAGCATTGAGAGCCTGATAGTCAACACAAAGTCTATCAGTCTTGTCTCGCTTCTTCACAAAGATGGTTGGGCTACCCCAAGAAGAGGTACTGTGTTGAATGAAACCCAACTTCTCTTGTTCATCAAGCTGACGTTTGATTTCCGCCAACTCAGCAGGACCCATTTTATAAGGCCGCTTGGAGATAGGAGCTGTTCCAGGTTCAAGCTCAATTACAAACTCAACCTCACGATCCGGAGGCATACCTGGCAACTCTTCAGGAAAGACATCTGGGAACTCACAGACCACCAGAACACTCTGAATAGCTTCCATAGCATCAGCATTCAGAGCCGCCAAAGAGAAAAGCTGAATAGCAGGAGTCAGACTTGGAGAATAGATTATATGGCCTTCAGGAATTTTCAGAGAAACCGAGCGTTCAGCACAATCAATCACAGCTGCATTTGCTGTCAACCAATCCATGCCCAAGATAACATCAATGTCAGAATTACCCAAAATAATTAAGGACGCCGAGAACGAAGAGCCACCAATCTCAATTTGATTGCCATGGCTGATATGAGCAGCCCTCATGTTTGAGCCAGGAGATTGTACCACCAGACGATGCAATAAGGGAACCATATCCAGATCATGCTCATGAGAAAACTTATGCGAAACAAAAGAATGCGAAGCACCAGAATCAAACAAAACTCGTGCAGGGGCTGAGTTAACAGGAAGCACACCCATCACAACTCCAGGTGCATGTTCAGCTTGAGCGGCGTTGACATAGTTGGCACGAGCAACAGTAGACCCGGGCTTGGTGTTGATGTTGAGAGCCCGAGGTGGTGGTGCACGAACCATAGGAGAGCTTGCCGCAGGTCTTGGAGGTGGTGGAGGAAGAGCTTTGTTGTTCATTGGACAGTTCCAGTGTTGATGCCCAGTGTTTCCACAAGTGTAACAAGCACCAGGTGGACGTGGAGCAACGTAGCCAGGGACTCCGCCAGGCGCTCCAGGGTAGTTGTGGTTGTAGCCCCTAGGAGCAGCAGTGAGGAAGTTTGGTGGCCTTGCCGCGTAGCTTGAAGGTCTTGGTGGAGCCGGGAGCGACGGTGGGGTGTTAGGAACCCAGACACGACGCTTAGAAGGAGTTGACATAGCTGAAGAGCTTGCTGCATCACGGTTGTGTTTCTTTGACTCCTCAAACACTTGCCTACCTGCTTCTTCCTGCAGAGCTGTATGCTGAAGTTCCAAAAAAGACGCCGGCCTTGCATGTGTGATTGCATATTTAATCGATGCATTGAGCCCTTGTCGGAACCTCTTTTGCTTCTTCTTGTCATCAGAGATCTCATCGCCACCATAACGAGAAAGTTTCATGAAGTTTCTGATGTAGGTATTGACGTTGTCATTGCCCTGCTTGAGGTTGAGAAACACTTCCTTCATCCTCTCCATGACAATTTCTGACAGATACTGCTCTTTGAAAGCTCCAGTGAACTGTTCGCAAGTAGGCTGAAAACCAGTGTAGTTTGCCTTAAGGTAATTCTCCCACCACAGAGTTGCATCTCCCTTCAGAAGGTGAGTGGCACATTTTACCCATTCTTGCTCAGGAACATCAGCAGTCACCAGTAACCTTGACATCTCACGCAACCAATCATCAGCATCAAGTGGTTGATCGGACACATCAAATTGGCGTGGGTTGAACTTCAGGAAGCTTTTGATGTCTCCTCGCTTAGGAGGTGGAGGTAGCAGAACAAACTCATTCCTCCTGACACTTTCTTCAAAACGCTACTGGTTCTGCTATATTGCTGCCAAGGCATTGACGATGCTTGACAACGCGGCCCCCAGTTCAGGTTGTATGTCCTCCTCAGAACGGCGTGGTGGTGCCATCCTGTGATTGATATAAAACACAAGTCAGTACTATAATGGAGAATAATAATAATCCAAAATAGTACCAAGATGGAATTAACTAAGATTAAAGGATACAATTTACTAAGATGATATTAAAATATCAACAAAGTTCAAAGCACCTAGAAGATATTAAGCATATCGCACACGACTGAAAAGGAGTGTGGTACACAGATGTATCAAAGAAAATTTTTCCGCATTTTCGGCATGAAAATACCAATAGATGCGCAAAACTCACTTAACGAATCAAGATTAGTGACTCTACCAATTCAATATACCAGAGCGAATGATAAAAGTAGTGGTATGGTCGCGACTCCATCCCGCACTCAAATCATTACCCGCACATGAATAAGTAGAACATGTATCCCAACACCTTCTTCTCAAGATGAACCTAAAGATTAGTAACTACGGAAACGAACACCCCAAACAAGATAATGTCGGATAACAAAGAGTAAGACAGATCGCGGCGGTATACAACAAATCAGATAGATCGCGTCGGTTTGCAAAAGCCTGTCGGTATGGAATCTACCAACAGTTGATAACCAAGAGGCAGATAAAGATAACATGTTGGATGCAACAGATAGACAAGTAATTACACACACACACACACACTTTCTACGGTACTACGGAAACCCAGAACACGTGAATCCTAGTTTGAATTTTAAGAAGAGGATTGAAAACGTTACACTTCCTTACCAGAAAAGGGTGGGTGGGTGGTTAAGAAGAAAAGTGGAAGCAGTCCTACTCTCGCGTTTTGTTTTTCCCTAGTATACATAGCTACCAAAAATATTTGCTAGACTGACAACGACCATTTGGCTGAGACCCTGAAGGGCGGGATGGCTCTGATACCAATTGTAACTACCTCGATGAATTACGCTCTTAGTTACAAGCCTGGATGAGCGGAAATGGTTAAAATAGTACGGTGGGGCCAAATGCCACTCACAGGTAGACCTTACGGCCGTCTTAACCATTTCCAAACATTGGGACAAGAACGAGCGGCGTAATCGGCAGGCGAAGGGATCAACTACATACACAAATGAGTATGTATGCAAGCCACCATACAACAGTCCTCAGAGCCATTCCATCTAAAAGAAATAGAAATATTGCAACGCCATACGGCAAGATCCAAATATCCTAGATAGATATAATAGTTTAGGATATCTCCTCATACATCAAACATCAGAGTATCAGGCGGAAGCGGAAAACAAGATCCGAGTACGGATAAGAAGCAAATCGGCATAAGATGCCCCATAAATAAACACATCCCGCCCACAGATCTCACGGATCCCCGTTCCCGGAATCTCTACACTGAGTGATCGTTGCCAACATCGCCCGTCTCCTCCACCCAGTATCCATCTTGCGAATTTACCTGTTCATCTGAATCAAACAATTTATCGTGTGAGACCCTAGGGGTACTCAGCAAGTCTTTATGCCTCTAAAGGGGACACAACCTGGGGTGACGCAATTGCAGCAAAATATAATACCTAACAATTCTATAGATACTCGCTATCCATCCGCCTAACCAAAGATAGACGGATGTCCGTGAATTAATAACCACAGTTATAGCAGTAATATTAACAGATCCATCCTCCTCCTCGCTTACCAACGAGGAAGCGGACGAACAACCCCCATCCGTTGGCAGTTTTATTATCCATTCCATGAGTGTTGTACTATTTACTAGTCAGGTACTTAGTCAACTTAAAAGCGGTACTTTAGTTATACTTGTCTATGATCGAGAAACTGTGCTCCAAGTCGTCCATAACCGCGGACACGGCTTTCAGAAAGTTTTACCCTGCAGGGGTGCACAAATAGCAACACACACTCGATCAACCTCGGAAAAACCAAATCAAAACCCAATGAGGCATTCACGACAAAGCAATCACAGGATTCAGAAATGTTTCAGGGGGCCACCCCATTAAGCTACCTGCAACGAAGTTGGCCGGCTCCGAGACGGACTCAAGGTTTGTGTGGACGGCTGTAAACGACTGGGAACCCGAAAGTGTGACTGGGCTTGTCCATACAGCGAAAACGTGTCACGATCCTAAACAGTACAGGTGCTCCTCGCACAATCGTAAATAAAGCAGTAAAGCATGGCATAAGTACAGGATACTAATAAAGCCCCAAACTACTTTGTGGCCCCAAGAAATAAGAATGAATCAAGCTCTGGCTCAGGGGGGTTCATAAGCCTCCCGGATGTGGATAGCGCGAATATTCAAGGAACAGGAATCAAGTACTCGGGGTCCTACGGGACACAAGTGAGCATGAAGAACCAAATAGCAGATATTGCTCATCGGTGCCACTTTCATTAGTTATCCCATTACTACTCAGGTTAAGTTGTTTAGGTACCTCGTTATCCATCAGACACTCACATACCCTACACATGCTGTTCTACGACCCGCATGGCTCAAACAACTCCTGTAGTAATGGCTCATGGGATGGAGGAACAAGCTTCGGTGGGGTTTAAAAGTAAAGGCTATGCAGTACTTGGGATTCAGATTAATGCAATGGCGACTCGATGATGCAAGAATAAGATAGAGGCAATAGGTACTATATGTATGCAAGCATGTGGTAGTGCTTGCCTGGCAGCTCAGTTGAAGCGAGGGACGGATCTGGGTAGTGCTCCTAGGTCTCTTGATATATCCCCTGCTCAGCGTCTATTCGAAGAAGAACCAAACAAACAAGGGCCAACATAAATAAAGGGCATAAGCATATGAATAAAATGCGACAAGCAAACAATCATGCCATGATGAATGATGCACAATTTGCATGGTAATAATGTAGCATGGCATGGGTGAGGTGTGGAATACAAGAATAAATCATTTTATGGGGTTTTAGTCACCTTTTATCCTCAATTAAGTTGCTGTATACTTTATATTTATATGATGCATGCTGCAATTCAGAACATGGAATGCACAGATAGAACGGGCTCGTCGCGCTGATCATTTTAGACATATTATTTGTCAAATTTGGAGTTATAAAACAAAAGTTATTAATTAATTAAGGAAAAGGGTAATTAATTGTAATTTTAATCAACTCGAAAATTTAAAGTGTTCAAAATATATTTTGAATGGAAGATTTGAATTCCTCACTTTTTCTGATTTCAAAACATATATTACATGTTTAATTTGGAATTGTATTTTAAAAGTTATTTTAAAACAGATTTGAATTTGAATTTAAATTAATTTGAAAAAGGTTTAAATCAAACAGAAAACATAAATCCTTTTCTTACTCAGCTTGTTCTAGCCCTAGACACTGACGGGTGGGGTCAAACGGAAATGGGGCCACGCGCGCAAAATAATATTAACATGGCATTATTCTTATGCATTCCCAAAAGTGGGACAAAAGCCAAGCAAAAGAATTTGTAGATTAGATCCACCCTATCTCCCATGAGCTAGATTAAATACCCAGAGAAACAACATACAAGCTCATGGATAATGGGATGGTGGAATTATAAGGTGATGAAAGAAAGGGTGGTGGAGTGGAATAAAAGATATGCCCCCAACTCAACTTGGGCATTTAAACAATATATCAATAACCAAATACAATATCAAGAGGCAAATACAATTTACAATGCATATGATAGAAGAACCAAGCAAAAAGGGTTTTATATGATGCTCAAATGCAAGGTGGCATGATGACATGAGCATGATATAATTATGATGCAACAATTATATATAGGAAGTAGCCATTATATTACTAGACCAAGTAGCATTACAATTGTTAGACAATTGGGATGCTACACTAAGTTCTAGTAACCTATGTGATCCAGGCAGAGCCCATATTGCCAAGTGGTTGAACTAGAAGCTTCTCAACACTTGGCCTCTAAAATCCCTTTGTTCCTGGGTGTCTTTCCACAAGTGAGATACACAAGGTAAACCATAGCCATGGGCCTTGTGTAACCACTCAACCAAAACCACCAATCAATTTCCTTTCCACCCAGGTGATTCATTGACTTAGTTGTTTTATTAAACAAAATCAAAGTCCAAAGACTTAGAAATATTTTCAACATAGCATGTATATTTCACCAACCCTTGTTTGCTACTAGCTAGGCTAAGCATGGCATAGATAGTAACTTAACTTAGAAATTTCCTAGCAATTCTACAACTACTTAGGATTTCCCAACAAGGCATATAGTCAAAATAGTAACATGCAAGACTTAGCAAAATATATCTAATGCTTAGTATAAAATATAGGGATAGAATTATTCATGAAGTACCACTTGCCTTGGTAGTTGGGAGAGTAGCACTCTTCATAATCACAATCACTAGCACCAAAGTCTACACAAGGAATGGTAGCAACAAATTACACACCACATATACAAACAAACAAAAATATATGCATGGATGCAAGGTGCTAAGTGATTATTTTTAAAACTCAATCAAGCAAGTGCATAGTACTGAATTCTAAACAAGTCAAAAAGCTTGACAAAACAAATTTGTTTAAAACTAAAAACAATTCCTAAACATTTTATATACTCAAATAAGCCCTACACAAGTTTCTGCAAATAAAACTATTTTAACAGAAGCAAAACTTTAAACACATTGCATAAATGGAAAGGGCTTGCTCTCCTGATTCCAACGGTATAAAATTTGTCAAATTCTAACGTGTGGATCAAAAGTTATAGCTATTTCAAAATTGGATATAAATCAGATTTCAAATTCTGTTTTAAACTCAAACCCTAGCCACGCGACGCTATCCTATTTGCCGATACCGTTTCACTCAGGATCACCCTTCCGCGCCGTTAGATCAAGTCAGATCCAACGCGCCAGATTCAAAGAAAATGTTTCACTCAGATCTAATCTAGTCCTTACGATACAAATCTAACGTCTACCGTTGCTCTGACCATAGCCTAGCGGCGCTAGCGGCGGCGACTGGCGGCGGCGCGTCTGTCAGTGGCGGCGCTGGCGTTCTAGGTCGCCCGGGGAGGGGAGAGGATGCTTACCAGAACCGCCGTGACGAGGTGAAGCTCAACGTGGCAGTGGCTTTGCAAGGGGCGCACGGTATGGGCTGCTGGAGCTCGTCGGAGTCGCGCACGGCGTCGGGTGGTTGCTGTCGAAGTCGTTGTCGAGGTTCCACGTCGCCCTAGCACGAACCAGATGGTTTAGGAGACGCGCAAGACAGTGGCGAACAAGTGAGCGTCAAAGGGAAGGCACGGGGCGGTCGGATTTTACCTTAATCCCTCGTCGGAGTCGGAGACGGCGTCGGTTGCTCACAGTGCTCGTCAAAGTCAAAGCTCTGGATCACAAACAGACGGTCAAAGGGGATCAGGAGGTGCATCAGGAAGTTGCGAAGTGGCTCGTATGAACCAGAGGGAAAGGGGCGCACGAAGCTCACCGTAATCGATCGCCGGAGATGCTCTGACTGCGGCGGTGCAACGCGAATTCGAGGCAGCTTGGTGGCAAGAAGAGTGCGCAGTGTGGGGGGGGGAATGACCGCAGCGGGGTGTGGTTTAAATAGGCTGAAGCGCGACAGGAAACGCTCGTGGTACCAAGGCTAATTACGCCGCGCCATTAACGGCATCAACGGCAGCGGCGACGTGGTCTGCGGGCGCGATTTGGGGAAGAAGGAGTCGACGTGGAGAGGGCCCGCTTGTCAGTGAATAGAACAGAGGGGGAGTGGGGTCCGGGCGTCAGCGGCTCGCTGGGTGCGTCTGCGCGTGAGAGAGGGAGAAGGGGAACCCGGGTGGGCTAGATGGGCTGCTTCTGTTGATGGGCTGAATCAGTAGCGCCGGCCTTTTTCTTTTTCTTTATTCCTTTTCTATTTCTAAATCGATTTTCTGGAATGATTTTCAAATGAATTCAAACTCTATTTGAATTCAAATCTTTTCAGGATTTTTGCAGTGTGCAACTTACACATTTCTAGGCATAAAATCTTGTGGTTCCTCTGATCAAGCTTGGTTCTTTTGAATAAGCAAAATAACAGTGCTATGGCACTTGATTTGGAAATGTTTTAAATAGGGTTTTGAATCCATATTTATTTTGTATATTTTTGTCCAAACTCCACACTTAATCCAATCAACAAGGAAGCAAACAAACTTGGTTTAAAACACTCATGCTCTCAAATGAGGATGGTCATTTGATTTAAATTTGCTCACATAAAATGATAGCACTATGTGCTTCTGTTTTCTTGGATATGGTTTGAAAATGATCTCAAAATTTTATGCATGCATGAATGATATGCAATCTTTGAAATCATGATTTTAGGGCCCAGAGTATATCTATCCGTCATATGGATGGACAAATCCCACTCTTGATCCATGTGTCTCAACCCATACTTTCCGAACACTCAATGCCACCTTTATAGCCACCCAGTTACGGTGTGGTGTTTGATGTCATCAAAGCATCCTTCCGGTGATGGTGATAAGCATGATCTCATGGTCGAAGGAATTAGGTTACTATGTATCAGAAAGCTTATAGCAAATGAACTATATTAAATGACTTGATCTTTATGCTACACTTAACTATAGGAGTATGTCCATCACATCATTCCCCTAATGATATGACCCTGTTGTTAATAACATATCTATGTTCATGATCAGGAAACCATGATCATATATTAACCAACAAGCTAGTTTAACAAGAGGCTTTACTAGGGACTCTTTTATGTTTACAAATCACACAAGTATTAATGTTTCCGGTTAATATAATTATAGCATGGTATGTAAACATTTATCATAAGTATGAAGATATGATAATAACCACTTTATTATTGCCTCTTGGGCATATCTCCAACAGTCTCCCACTTGCACTAGAGTCAATAATCTAGTTTCAAACCTTTGTGTATTCAACACCTATGGCTTTCTGATGTCGTATGTACATGATTGCTAGTGGTCAACTGATCTCCGGAGCTGACACTTCCAGGTCCGTGTGTAATTGCATGTCTTTGCGTCTCTATGCATCACTCATTCTCTAATGAGATGGCTTTGTACAAATTTGGTCCTTTGGTGTGACCTTTAGTTCTTTGGGGTTAAAACATGTTGATAATATTGTCATACAATATATCTTCATAGTATTTATCCCTGTTGTGAACTGCACCTAGTTTGATAACAAACTACTTGACACAAATGCCCTCTTTTGCTGCTATAATAGCAGTTATATACTTAGCCTTTTGTTGTAGTATCTGTCACAATGTCTTAACTTTGGAACTCATCCAAATTCATTATGGAACTCTCATTCCATCATATTGTGCCACCCTTAGTTTAGATTGAGATAAACTTAATTTGTACTTTGTGACAAAACTAGTATCAATGTAATTCATTTACAATGAACTAACCATTTATTTGTCACTTCTACAAAATAATATATTCTTAGTTCTTTTGCAAGATCATAAGAATAACTTTACTATCGTCCAATAATCATCTTATGAATCATTCTGGTATATGCTCATAACATTTAGAGCATAGGACATATCTGGATTTGTACATATCACAACATGATTGATATAAATACTCTTTGTGATTTCATACATCAAGTATCAATCTATACTTGAATCTTTGTTTCACTTACCAAATGTCAATACACTTGTATATATGTAAGATCCCTCCTTTGTAAAGGAAAAGGATCCCTGTGATTGCAATGCTAGTCCCTGGATCATTGCTAGCATCCACAGTTTAAGATGAAGTACACATATATAAAGGTCATTTATTACATCCATTCCAGAGATAAAACATAGTCTTTTACAACTCAAGGCCACAGGCCTAATACAAGAGTTTGGAATAAGTAAATAAACATAAGTCTTCATCTTCATGTGCCACAAGCAAGCATGTTGAGTGTAGACTCATGACACCTAATCATCATCAGAATAACCTGCAACATCACAAGTTACAGCCACAGTGGGTCAATACTTTGGAATAGTATTGTCAAGTGATACCTTAGTAAAATTTTAAGTGGACTATATTACTATATGCAATTTGGCTAAGTGTAGCTTGGCTTGCTTTGCTCAAAATATATTTTTCCTATTAGTTGAAATCACTAAGTTTTTCTTTGTCAAAACTTTTCCCAAGAAACCATCAATAGACATTGAGGTCCTTCACCCTTGTTCACCCACATGTTTTACTTAGAAGTTGGAGTGATGAGAATCTTGATAGCTTCCATGTCTTGATGCTCAAGTTGTCCATTGCCATGGACTTGGCTAAGTACTTAGATTTTCCATCTGCAGAGGTTGTGCACTTTCCCCACCAGACTTGGTTTCCCAAGATAGGACCTTTCAGAAGCCTTCCCTTAGCCAAATGGACGCGTTCCAACCTATCATTCCCACTACCACCAACTGTCCAAATGACTAAGTTCTAGCAACCTATATGATCAAGGCAGAGCCCATATTGCCAAGTGGCTGCACTATAAGCTTCTCAATACTTGGCCTCCAAAATCCCTTTGTGCCTGGGTGGCATACCACAAGTGAGATACAAAAGGTAAACCATATCCATGGGCCTTGTGTAACCACTCAACCAAAAAACCACCATTCAAGTCCCATTCCACCCAGGAGATTTATTGACTTAGTTGTTTTATTAAGAAAAACATAAGTCCAAAGACTTAGAAATATTTTCATCATAGCATGTATAAACTTTACCAACCCTTGTTTGCTACTAGCTAGGCTAAGCATGGCATAGTAACTTAACTTAGGAGATTTCCTAGCAATTCTACAACTACTTAGGATTTCCCAACATAGCATTTGACAAAAAGTAACATGCAAGACTTAGCAAAATATTTCTAATGCTTGTACAAAATATAGGAATGGAAATAATCATGAAGTACCACTTGCCTTGGTAATGGGGAGAGTAGCACTCTTCACAATCACAGTCACTAGCACCAAAGTCTACACAAAAATGGTAGCACACAATTTACACACAATTCATATACAAACATAAATATATGCATGCATGCAAAATAAAATGCTAAGTGATGATTTTTGAACTCTAACCAAGCAAGTGCAAAGTACTGATCTATAAACAAGTCAAAAATTTGCTAAACCAAGTTTATTTTACACTTAAACAAATTTCCAAACAATTTCTATACTCAAAATAGCCTTAAACAAGTTACTGCAAATAAAGTCATTTTAACAGAAACTTTTCACTAAACACAATGCAGATTCAGAAAGGGCTTGTCTCCCTGATTCCAACGGTATAAAATTTGCAAAAATCTAACGTGGGAATCAAAAGTTATAGCTATTTCAATTTTGGATCAAAATCTGATTTCAAAACTGTTTTGAATCTAACCCTAGCCACGTGTCTTAACCCTACTGGCTGATACCGTTTCGTTCAGGATCACCCTCCCGCGCCGTTGGATCTATTTAAAACTCACGGCTCAGATCCACCCATAACGCTTCGCTAAATGATCTAATTCTATACGTTGGATCCAGATCTGATGGCTCTGGATCAAGCGACCAAAACGGGGCAGCGCTGGCGGCGGCTACTGGCGGCGGCGAGTTCTGTCTGCGGCGGCGCGGCGCTACAGTCGTCTGGAGGGGCAGGAGGATGCTTACCAGGTTCGCAGCGTCGAGGAGAAGCTCAACCTAGCAGCGGCTTGACGAGGGGCGCACGGGCACGGTCTCTGGGGCTCGTCGGAGTTGCGGCGGCGTCTGTCGCTTGCAGTCGAGGTCACTGGCGAGGCTCCGCGTCGTCCTAGTACAAAGCAGAGGGTTCAGAAGATGCGCAAGTGACTGGCGAACCAGTTGGTATCAAAGGGAAGGCGAGGGGCGCTCGGAACTTACCGCTATTGCTCGCCGGAGTCGAGCGACGGCGCAGGTGGTTGCGGTCGTGAATGGAATCGATGACCTGGGTCACGAGCAGGCAAAAGAAAGGTGTCAGCAGATGCACCAGATCATGCTGGTTGCAGTGGTTTGAACGAGAGAGAGGGGGGTGGTCGAGGCTCACCGGAATTAGTCGCCGGAGCCGTCAGTACTGCGGTGCTTCGAGGACAAATGCGCGCAGCCTGGTGGCGGAGTGAGCGAGGAGAGTGGGGGGAAATGATCGTGGTGCGGAGGGGATTAAATAGGCCCAAGCGCGACAGGAAACGCTTGCGGCATCAAGGCTAATTACGCCGCGCCATTACCGGCATCGACAGCAGCGGCGACGTGGTCTGCGGTCGCGATTTGGGGAAGACGAGGGTGACGTGGAGAGGGCCTGCTCGTCAGCGAAATAAGCAGAGAGTGAGTGGGGTCCGATCGTCGGTGACCACGCGGGTGCGTTTGCGCGTGCGAGAGGGAGATGGATGGCCCGGGTGGGCTAGCTGGGCTGCTTCTGTTATTGGGCTCGAATCCTGGCGCCGGCCCTTTTCCAATTCCTTCTCCTTTTTCTTTTTCTGTTTCGATTTTCTGAATTGGTTTTCAAATGAATTCAAGTTCTATTTGAATTCAAATCTTCTTGGGATTTTTGCAGTGTGCAGTAGTCTCAAATATAGGCATAAAATCATGTGGTTGCTTTGCAAAGGCTTGGTCAAACTTGGAGAACAAAATATCAGAGACTTGGCACTTGATTTGCAATGTTTGAAAAATGGTTTTTGAAAACATTTCCGATTTGTAAATCATGGTTTAAATTCTACACTCAATCCTTTCAACAAAGAAGGCAACAATCTAGGTTCATAACATTCAAACTTTCAAATGGGGATGGCCATTTGGTTTTAAGTTTGCTCACATAAAATCATAGCACTAAGTGCTACTGTTTTTCTAAAATGAGTTTGAAATTCTATATGCATGCATGAATGATATGCAATCTTTGAAATCATGATTTTAGGGATGTTACAAATCTAACCCCCTTAAGGTGAATCTCGCCCTCGAGATTCGGATTGGCTAGCAAATAGGTGAGGGTGGTCTTTCCGAAGATCATCTTCTCTTTCCCATGTTGCTTCCTCTTCGGAATGATGATTCCATTGCACTTTGCAAAACTTGATAGTCTTTGTCCTCGTGAATCTTTCTGCAGTCTCAAGAATCCTGATAGGCTTCTCTTCATAAGTGAGATCACTTTCTAGTTGAACCTCTTCCAAAGGTATGGTATCTTTCAAAGAAGTTTCTTCCATTTCTGGGTGACATTTCTTAAGCTGACTCACATGAAACACATTATGGACAGCTGACAGAGATTCTGGCAATTCTACTTCATATGCAACTTCTCCCTTGCGACTTAGAATCTTGAATGGCCCAATATATCTTGGTGCCAACTTTCCTTTGACTCCGAATCTTTTTACTCCACGAAGTGGTGATACTCTAAGATAGGCTCTATCACCAACTTCGTAAGTGACTTCTCTACGCTTAGGATCTGCGTAGCTTTTCTGTCGGGACTATGCTATCTTCAATCTGTCTTTAACCAATTTGACCTTCTCCTCGGCTTCTTTGATAAGATCTGGTCCAAATAAGCTTCTTTCTCCCACACCATTCCATAGCAATGGGGTGGTACACTTTCTTCCGTAGAGAAACTCAAATGGTGCCATCCCAATACTGGCTTGATAGCTATTATTGTAGGAGAATTCTGCGTAAGGCAGACTTTCATCCCAACTTTCTCCATAGTCTAGGGCACATGCCCTCAACATGTCTTCGAGAATTTGATTAGTCCTTTCTGTTTGTCCATCGGTTTGAGGATGAAAAGCAGTGCTGAATTCCAACCTCGTTCCCAATGATTCATGAAGCTGTCTCCAAAAATGAGAAGTGAACTGAGTTCCTCTATCAGACACAATACTCTTAGGTACACCATGAAGACATACAATTCTACTCATGTAGATTTTGGCTAACTTGGCACTTGTATAAGTTGTCTTCACGGGTATAAAATGAGCCACTTTAGTTAGGCGATCCACTACTACCCATATGGAATCATACCCTGACCGGGTCCTTGGTAATCCGGTAATGAAATCCATACCAATCTTGTCCCACTTCCAATCAGGAATAGGTAGTGGTTGAAGCAAACCTGCTGGTTTCTGATGCTCCGCTTTTACTCTACTACACACATCACACAAAGCTATATGTTCGGCGATGTCCCTTTTGAGATTGTTCCACCAAAATCTTTCTTTCATGTCCATGTACATTTTGGTGTTACCCGGGTGAATAGAATATGGAGAGTTGTGGGCTTCTTGCAGAATCAGTTTCCGCAACTCCGGATCTTGGGGAACACAAATACGTTTCCCATGCCATAAGGTACCCTGTTCGTCTTCATGGAAATTTTTGGCTTTTCCTTGGCTAATCCTTTCCTTAATATCTTCGATTTCTTTATCAGTCTTCTGGGCTTCTTTGATCTTATCCAACAGAGTGGGTTGAACGTCCAAAGACATGAGATGTCCTTTAGGCACGATCTCCAATCTGAGTTTTCTGAATTGGGCACACAAATCATCTGGCAATTCTCCTTTGGTAAGGCCATTTACAAATACCTTACAACTTAGAGCATCTGCTACAACATTTGCTTTACCGGGGTGGTATTGCAAACTTAAGTCATAGTCCTTGATAAGCTCTAACCATCTTCTTTGTCTCATATTAATTTCCTTCTGAGTGAAGATATACTTCAAGCTTTTGTGATCCGTGAACACTTCACAACGCTTTCCCAAAAGGTAGTGTCTCCATGTTTTGAGTGCATGGACAACAGAGGCTAACTCTAAATCATGAGTAGGATAGTTTACTTCATGAGTTTTGAGTTGTCTCGAGGCATAAGCCACAACTTTACCGTCTTGCATAAGTACTGCACCCAAACCTTGATGAGATGCATCACAATATACTTGGAAATCCTTTTCCAAATCTGGCAGACACAAAACTGGTGCTGTCACGAGTCTTTTCTTCAATTCTTGAAAGCTGGCTTCACAACCTTCAGACCAAGCAAACTTCTTATCTTTCTTTAACAATTCAGTCATGGGCTTAGCTACTTTAGAGAAATTTTCAATGAATCTTCTGTAGTAACCTGCTAAGCCAAGGAAACTACGAACTTCTTTCACTGACTTGGGAGATTCCCATTCAGTCATAGCTAAAACCTTAGCAGGATCAACAGCTACACCATCCTTTGTCATAACATGACCAAGGAAACCAACTTCCTCTAACCAGAACTCACACTTGCTGAATTTGGCATAAAGCTTATGCTCCCTCAGTTTCTCAAGTATCAAACGTAAGTGTCCTTCATGTTCTTCTTTGCTCTTGGAGTAGACTAAGATGTCATCGATGAAAACGACAACAAACTTGTCAAGAAATTCCATGAACACCTTGTTCATCATATTCATGAAGTATGCTGGAGCGTTGGTTAAACCAAAAGGCATCACGGTGTACTCATACAATCCATACCTTGTGGTGAATGCTATTTTAGGTATGTCTTGTTCTCTTATCTTGAGTTGAAAATAGCCTGATCGGAGATCAATCTTCGAGAACACACATGCTCCTTCTAGCTGATCAAACAAGTCGTTGATTCTAGGCAAAGGGTATTTGTTCTTGATAGTTACCTCGTTGAGTGAACGGTAATCTATGCATAACCTTTGACTTCTATCTTTCTTCTCTACAAACAAAACTAGGGCTCCCCAAGATGAAGAACTTGGCTGGATGAATCCTTTCTGCAACTGTTCTCCAAGTTGTTTCTTGAGCTCCTTCAGTTCATCAACTGACATTTTATACGGTCTCTTTGATATTGGTCTAGACCCTGGTACCAAATCTATCAGAAACTCCACATCTCTATCGGGTGGCATTCCCGGTAATTCTTCCGGAAACACATCCGGATACTCACTCACAATTGGCACACTGTCCATGCTAACCCCCTTAAGAGAATTTAGCTTACTCCCTTTTGGTTCAAAGTTAGACTTGAATTTAATCCGTTTCTTTCCGGGGTTGTGAGTGCAACAGTACGATTGGCACAATCTAGTACTCCTTCATACTTAGCCATCCAATCCATTCCCAAAATTACATCCAATCCTTGGGAATCTAGGATTATCAGGCTCACTGGAAACTTATGCTTTCCAAACTCTATGACTAAGTCATGACATCCTAAATTCACTATCAGTTCTCCACCAGGAGAACTTACTCTCATAGGACACCCAATAGTTTCTACCGGTAGTTCATTTCTTTCAACGAATGCTCTTGATATGAATGAATGAGATGCACCAGTATCAAAGAGTACAAATGCTAGAATAGAATTGAGTCTGAACTTACTAGCAACAGCATCACGTTCCTCATAGACCTCCTCCAGATTGATGTGGTTAACCTGTCCTTTCTGAAAAGGATTGGGATTGTTAGGTCCTTTAACTTTCTTTTCAGGGCACTCATTTGCATAATGCCCTAGCTTCTTGCATTTGAAGCATTCAACCTGACTGATGTCTCTCTTAGCAGATTGACTTCCACTTCCACTTCCATTGCCACTGTGGTGGCTCTTATGTCCACTTTTGTGGTTCTTATACTTATCATTGTCATGACTGCGATGATGCTTGTTGTCATGACGGTTGTGGTTGTGGTGCTTGTTGAATTTCCCATGCTTGTGGGATCCTGAGCTTCCACTGTCATCAAGGTGAGATCGTTTGTGAGACGATCCCGAGCTATGCTTGTTGGAGTGCTTTCTCTTTCTACTCTCAACTTGCTTCATTTTGTTCTCCAAAAGAGCAGCCTTGTCACACAGAGACTGATAAGTTGGAACATATGCCACAGACAATTGCAGGTTTAGCTCATCATTCAAGCCTTCCAGAAATTTTTCCTTTCTCTTGGCATCAGTGTCAACTTCATCCGGTGCATAGCACGCCAGATTGTTGAACTCCTCAATGTATTCAGCCACGCTACAGTGGCGCTGCCTCAGATTGTGGAACTCTTTCTTTTTCAGGCTCATTATTCCTGATGAGATGTGAGCAGTGCGAAAGCCATCCTCAAAGATAGCCCAAGTCACCTCATTAATAGGAGTAGTGATCTGGAAATTGTCCCACCAAGTGGTGGCTAGCCCTTCCAGCAGGTGTGCTGCAAATCTGACTTTTTTAGCGTCCGTGCAGCCCACGATTACTAAGTCCTTGTTTACAGAACGTAGCCAATCATTGGCCACCATGGGATCAGTTGTCCCCGAGAACTTAGTTGGCCTCAATCTCAAGAATCTGGTGAGCATATCAAAGCCCGGAGGGTTGTTGTTGTTGTTGTTATTGTTGTTGTTGTTGTTTTGGTTTTGGATGAACGTTGTCATCATCTGCATCAACTGAGTTTGGGCAGTCATCATTTGCTGCATTTCTGGAGTGATGTTGTTGGGGTTGGGGTTTGCACGACGGGGAGGCATCTGTGGTTTGTTCAAATAGAGATAAGAATGAGATACCCATAGATGTTTTTCATGCACATTACATCACATAAGCAAACGCAAACATGCAACAAAAGACAAAAGATCAACAGCAAGATAATAAGTTCACGAAGTAAAACACACAAGTAGCAAGCCATCCACATGTCGGATGGTCCAATAACAAGTTCTCAACATAACAAGTCTGATAATAAAATATAAGCGAGTAGTCAAGTCTACTCATCAGCATCAATCTCCTCCTCGACAAAGGTAAGACCTGCGTTCTCCATCGCGGTCTTGTTCTCCTCAATAGTAGTGGTCAAGGACTCTATCCTGGCCTTGAGAGCCCTCTTCTGGGAACGAAGTCTCTCAATCACCGTCTGCTGCTGCTCTAACTCGAAGTCCTTGGACTGCAGTTCCTCAGTCATATCCCGGATCTTCTTGTTCCTATCCTGGACACGCTTCTCCTGACTCTTGAACTTCCTGTCCTGGGTCTCGAACTTCGCCTCCATTTCCTTGACTATCTCGTCCTGCTGCGTGAAGAGCTTGTCCTTCTCACGAAGCTGCACCTGGAGCTCGTCATTACTGAGCATGACATTGGTCCTGTCAGTGTCCACGTGCCTAAGGAGAGACTCTAAGTCCTGGAAGTACAGGCGTATCGGCTCTGCTGTGTCCCTCGAGTCGTCCTCGAAGTCGATGGACTCTCCGTCATCATCACGTCTTCCGAAGACGTGGAAGTGAGTGCCTCTAACCTGTCGGGAGTGTCGTCCTAGCAGACGTCCTATCAGGTCCTGCATAACTACCTCCATGCCTCTCTCCCTGCCATCATGCATAAGCTTGAAGACGATGGCCTCCGTAGCAGGCTCTGTCTGGCGTCCTGGCTGGTTCACCTTGAAGCCCCAGAGGTCCTTCCTCTCGAACTTGGTGAGTGGGTGCACCATGATGGTGGGAAGAGGGAGATTGAGCAAAGTAGTAAGCTCAACAATACGAGGACCAAAGCGAGTAGCCTGGAACTCCTCAACAGTGCTGATGGTAATAGGCATCTATTTATAAGATAGAAAAGTTAGAACAACACAATTTAAGATAGACAAAAGACAAAACACCACATACATATCCTTCGGAAACAAAACACACAAGTCATGCATACATGAAGTCATTACATCAATCAAGGTTCACTCTTATTTTAAGATAACATTTTGGAAAATAGGGTGATAGGTGGTGGTCCAACTAACGAAGTACGTTTATAATCCTATCTCACTGGATCTGTTGGCTAACACAATGTTCCTAGAAGCAACTAGCCTATCTTGCTCACATGACTCCATCACTAAGTCTATAATGTCTCCTCTTAAGGTTTGGTTGGTATCTTCCAACTCTTGAGTATGTTCCTTCTCTTTCTTCAAGTCTTTTTGGAGATTGAGCATTCTGCACTTGACTCTGGCACTAAGTTCTTTGATAGTCCTCCAAGCTGCTTCTCTTGCTGACACAAAGAATGTGGTGTGCACCACAGTGTTGGTGTATATGCAGAATCCTTTTTCCTTGTGGTTGTCTTCCTTGTTTTTGTACAAGTGAAGTTGCACCCACCAGTACTCAACTCCTTCATCCATCACTGGAAAGCCTTTGTACATAGCTGCACCATGTATTTCCATTGCCACCATGAGGTCCTTGAGAATTTTGGGGAACTCTGTCTCACACTCTAAGGTCATGGTCATGAGTGGTCCTTTCCTTACGGCTTCGTTGATGGAGTTCATCTACAAATAGAGATGAGAAAGAAGATTAGAAAAGTTTACGAGAAGAATAGACAAGTGTAGAAGTAGTTGAAAAGAAAATTTTCCTTAGTGGTTTCCAATCCTAGGGTCATAATCCTACAGGCAACACAGTGCTCTGATACCATCTGTAAGATCCCTCCTTTGTAAAGGAAAAGGATCCCTGTGATTGCAATGCTAGTCCCTGGATCATTGCTAGCATCCACAGTTTAAGATGAAGTACACAGATACAAAGGTCATTTATTACATCCATTCCAGAGATAAAACATAGTCTTTTACAACTCAAGGCCACATGCCTAATACAAGAGTTTGGAATAAGTAAATAAACATAAGTCTTCATCTTCATGTGCCACAAGCAAGCATGTTGAGTGTAGACTCATGACACCTAATCATCATCAGAATAACCTGCAACATCACAAGTTACAGCCACAGTGGGTCAATACTTTGGAATAGTATTGGCAAGTGATACCTTAGTAAAATTTTAAGTGGACTATATTACTATATGCAATTTGGCTAAGTGTAGCTTGGCTTGCTTTGCTCAAAATAGATTTTTCCTATTAGTTGAAATCACTAAGTTTTTCTTTGTCAAAACTTTTCCCAAGAAACCATCAATAGACATTGAGGTCCTTCACCCTTGTTCACCCACATGTTTTACTTAGAAGTTGGAGTGATGAGAATCTTGATAGCTTCCATGTCTTGATGCTCAAGTTGTCCATTGCCATGGACTTGGCTAAGTACTTAGATTTTCCATCTGCAGAGGTTGTGCACTTTCCCCACCAGACTTGGTTTCCCAAGACAGGACCTTTCAGAAGCCTTCCCTTAGCCAAATGGACGCGTTCCAACCTATCATTCCCACTACCACCAACTGTCCAAATGACTAAGTTCTAGCAACCTATATGATCAAGGCAGAGCCCATATTGCCAAGTGGCTGCACTATAAGCTTCTCAACACTTGGCCTCCAAAATCCCTTTGTGCCTGGGTGGCATACCACAAGTGAGATACACAAGATAAACCATATCCATGGGCCTTGTGTAACCACTCAACCAAAAAACCACCATTCAAGTCCCATTCCACCCAGGAGATTTATTGACTTAGTTGTTTTATTAAGAAAAACATAAGTCCAAAGACTTAGAAATATTTTCATCATAGCATGTATAAACTTTACCAACCCTTGTTTGCTACTAGCTAGGCTAAGCATGGCATAGTAACTTAACTTAGGAGATTTCCTAGCAATTCTACAACTACTTAGGATTTCCCAACATAGCATTTGACAAAAAGTAACATGCAAGACTTAGCAAAATATTTCTAATGCTTGTACAAAATATAGGAATGGAAATAATCATGAAGTACCACTTGCCTTGGTAATGGGGAGAGTAGCACTCTTCACAATCACAGTCACTAGCACCAAAGTCTACACAAAAATGGTAGCACACAATTTACACACAATTCATATACAAACATAAATATATGCATGCATGCAAAATAAAATGCTAAGTGATGATTTTTGAACTCTAACCAAGCAAGTGCAAAGTACTGATCTATAAACAAGTCAAAAATTTGCTAAACCAAGTTTATTTTACACTTAAACAAATTTCCAAACAATTTCTATACTCAAAATAGCCTTAAACAAGTTACTGCAAATAAAGTCATTTTAACAGAAACTTTTCACTAAACACAATGCAGATTCAGAAAGGGCTTGTCTCCCTGATTCCAACGGTATAAAATTTGCAAAAATCTAACGTGGGAATCAAAAGTTATAGCTATTTCAATTTTGGATCAAAATCTGATTTCAAAACTGTTTTGAATCTAACCGTAGCCACGTGTCTTAACCCTACTGGCTGATACCGTTTCTTTCAGGATCACCCTCCCACGCCGTTGGATCTATTTAAAACTCACGGCTCAGATCCACCCATAATGCTTCGCTAAATGATCTAATTCTATACGTTGGATCCAGATCTGATGGCTCTGGATCAAGCGACCAAAACGGGGCGGCGCTGGCGGCGGCTACTGGCGGCGGCGAGTTCTGTCTGCGGCGGCGCGGCGCTACAGGTCATCTGGAGGGGCAGGAGGATGCTTACTAGGTTTGCAGCGTCGAGGAGAAGCTCAACCTAGCAGCGGCTTGACGAGGGGCGCACGGGCACGGTCTCTGGGGCTCGTCGGAGTTGCGGCGGCGTCTGTCGCTTGCAGTCGAGGTCACTGGCGAGGCTCCGCGTCGTCCTAGTACAAAGCAGAGGGTTCAGAAGATGCGCAAGTGACTGGCGAACCAGTTGGTATCAAAGGGAAGGCGAGGGGCGCTCGGAACTTACCGCTATTGCTCGCCGGAGTCGAGCGACGGCGCAGGTGGTTGCGGTCGTGAATGGAATCGATGACCTGGGTCACGAGCAGGCAAAAGAAAGGTGTCAGCAGATGCACCAGATCATGCTGGTTGCAGTGGTTTGAACGAGAGAGAGGGGGGTGGTCGAGGCTCACCAGAATTAGTCGCCGGAGCCGTCAGTACTGCGGTGCTTCGAGGACAAATGCGCGCAGCCTGGTGGCGGAGTGAGCGAGGAGAGTGGGGGGAAATGATCACGGTGCGGAGGGGATTAAATAGGCCCAAGCGCGACAGGAAACGCTTGCGGCATCAAGGCTAATTACGCCGCGCCATTACCGGCATCGACAGCAGCGGCGACGTGGTCTGCGGGCGCGATTTGGGGAAGACGAGGGTGACGTGGAGAGGGCCCACTCGTCAGCGAAATAAGCAGAGAGTGAGTGGGGTCCGATCGTCAGTGACCACGCGGGTGCGTTTGCGCGTGCGAGAGGGAGATGGATGGCCCGGGTGGGCTAGCTGGGCTGCTTCTGTTGTTGGGCTCGAATCCTGGCGCCGGCCCTTTTCCAATTCTTTCTCCTTTTTCTTTTTCTGTTTCGATTTTCTGAATTGGTTTTCAAATGAATTCAAGTTCTATTTGAATTCAAATCTTCTTGGGATTTTTGCAGTGTGCAGTAGTCTCAAATATAGGCATAAAATCATGTGGTTGCTTTGCAAAGGCTTGGTCAAACTTGGAGAACAAAATATCAGAGACTTGGCACTTGATTTGCAATGTTTGAAAAATGGTTTTTGAAACCATTTCCAATTTGTAAATCATGGTTTAAAGTCTACACTCAATCCTTTCAACAAAGAAGGCAACAATCTAGGTTCATAACATTCAAACTTTCAAATGGGGATGGCCATTTGGTTTTAAGTTTGCTCACATAAAATCATAGCACTAAGTGCTACTGTTTTTCTAAAATGAGTTTGAAATTCTATATGCATGCATGAATGATATGCAATCTTTGAAATCATGATTTTAGGGATGTTACAATATATCATCAATATTGAACTCATTCAATCATTTCTGTGCGACAAGAACCTTTCTTGTAGTTTCTATATTGAACTCATTCAATATATCATCTATGTACTTTCGGCACAACCATATTAGCGTCTATTGATGCAAAATATTTGGGTTTTGCCTAAGACTTTCATCGAGATGAAATTCTTATCCTGTGTTAATAAAAGACATTATTTCCAATCAACAATATGTCTTCCACATAATGTATTAGAAATATGTCTTAGCGCTCCCACTTAATTTCTTGCAAATGCAAGCATCTTCATCGTCTCCGATGAAATTAAACTCTTTTAATAGTTTCATCATGGTGAAGATTCCAACTCCGTGATGCTTACTTCAACTATTGAAGTTTGCATATGCTTTTAGCATCCTTTGAATTAACAAAACCCTTTGGACAGTGTCATGCACACGTCCTTGGTAACCATTATATTAGAAGAACTTGTTTTGTTTATTCAACACATAACAAAATTATATGTCATAGTTGCTATATTAATCCGTCTAGACTAAATATCGCTTAATAAAAGATCAGATCTTGTCATAGTCAACTCTTTGAACATTGTTGTGAACTCTTTCCCAACATGTCGACTATTTCATAGATGTGAAACATCCATGTCTATTTCTTTATATATCCAAATACGACTGTAAGGTCTTGTACCTTTCCAGAGGGTTTTTCAAGTTCAAAGCTTGATCTCTCGTATATGGAACTATCACGGATTTTATGGCTTCAAGCCATTTGACGGAGTCAGGGCCCATCATCGCTTCTTTGCATGTAGTCGGATCATTATTGTCAAATAATGATTTAACTCTCAAATCTTGGTATTTGATTGTTTACCCGACCTTCTTGTTTCAATAGGAACTTAGTCCTCCGTGACCACAACCATTGAGGCACGTGAGCCATGAGCATTGTTGCTGCCTCCGGAACACTTTTCGGCGCTGCGCAACTCTGCACATATAGCTAAGGTTCTTTTAACCTTATCAAAGTTCTATTGTCCTCCCACTTATTTTTTCACGAAAAATTCCTTCTCAAAGAAACTTGACGTTCTAAGCGACAAACACTTTTGTCTCCGGTGTTATGGAGGAATAGTTATTCGAAATAACATACAAAGATAGGTTCATCCGACTTTGGTTGCAAACATCTTTCTTATGCATAGCATACCAATGTTTAAGAAAGGACAACTTGGGTTTTATCCCAAACCATAACTTTATATGGTGTCAATTCAACGGATTATGATGGAGCTCTTTTCAGTGGAAAAATGGTAGTCTCTAAAGCTTTTAATCTTTAAAATATAATGATAGTTTTATAAATTACACCTTTGATCTTACCATGTCAAACAAGGTTTAATTACATATCTCGAACACTCCATACTCTTATGGTGTTTCGGAAAATGCAAATCCATGGAACGATTCCTTAAATCTTAGGTATTATGCTAAACTCGCAACTCAAATACCTTCCTTTATGATCTTATCATAAACTATTTATATTCTTGTTACAATGATTTTGCACTTCATCTTGAAAATCTTTGAACTTTTCAAATGTTTCATACTTCATCCTTATTAAGTAAATATTCATATATTCACTCAAATTTTCGGAGGAAGCATATGAAGTTGAAATCCATCGCTCTTGACTACACATAATGGACTTCATACAACAATATGTACAAGTTCCAATAAGCTAGTCATTCGTTCACTTTTGGCCTATGAACGAAGTTTTAATTATCTCTTGGAAAGTTTCGCAAGCGTCATTTGATCAAAAATCAAAAGACTCCAAAATTCCATCCACATGGAGTTTCTTCATGTTTTCTTTCCAATATAATTTAAACGGCGATGTCACTTCCTAAATGATCTTTCAATCATTTTGTCTTTCGACATTTTTAGCACTAGTTTTATGGATGTGATTTCTCCAACGAGATTTGTGAATCATCCATCTTTTATGGATTACGACAATTAATTGAACAACCCTTTTGTTCTCATAATACTTGATAAAACAAATCTTGAAGGCAAGCTTTGATTTAAACGAGCAACACAATAACCCTTTATTTGTTCTCGATGAACATCATCACATATTCTTTTGCTAGTTACTTAGGCCATTGTAGTTCATGAATTGTGTTGTTTTGTATGATGATTCACACCAACAAATTCAGTATCAAATACTTAAGAACGACATTGTTCAATAAGCAAAGAATATATCCATAACATGTATATCATCTATATACTTAAGCTGAACAATTCTACTCTTTTCTTTTCTGCCATATACTTATGAGATTCTCTTTCAGTATTTCCTTTTCTGTTTGAAAGAATCTATCAACATCAATAGTGGAGCCATATACATGACACATAGTCCAAAGCATGTATAGTAAAATACCAATGTCTTTGGACTTGCACTTTGAAGTAGATCACCATCATCAAATGTTTGGTGTTCTTTCAAATTCCTTTCTTTAGTAATCTCTTGGTGTAGTAAACATTTTACCTACATCAAATATTCACCCTTATCATGGAATCATCCATGATCAAGCTACTTTTAGCTTATAACGGTGAATCACGAGTATAATGTTGCTCTCCAAAACCTTTTGGAGGTTTAGGACAACTAGTGTCTCCAACCTTTTGCAAATTCTCATCAAATATGAGAACATGAATTTTGCCATATTATACTCTATCATGTTGCAACCAAAACTTCATTTTAGATATCACAATATCTTCCACACATCATGGTTTCTGAAACAACTCTTTCAGATCCTAGATAACCTTGATATTAAGACAATCCTTTGAATATCAAGAATCATGGAGACAAACATGATACTCATACACTAACACTTGGAATTGTCACTCTTGCTTTAATACCAATTATTAAACTTCATGGAGTAACCGGAACTTTCTGAAAGTTTGCAATAGGACTTTTAAACTTTAGATTAACACTTCAAAACAATACGATACCAGTTCGTAAAGCAACTAACCAGAATTCTATAGTTCTATCATCTCAATTATAACTAAGCGCAAGGTGGTAAACGGATGCCAATGACTACAACAACTATGAAAATTCACTTTGATTTAATTTATGATAAATAGTGTTCAACTTTTAATCATATTGCCGTTGAACTCCCACTCAAAAAAATATCCCTCACATTGTTTTAGTGATCACACGAACCAAATCCACCACATCAAAACCGATCATCACGAGAGTTGATGTAGCTTCAATGGCGAACAATCAACATGTTCATCATATCTACTATATGACACATGCTTTACCTTTCGGTGATCCGTGTTCCGAGACCATGTCTGTACATGCTAGGCTCGTCAAGATCAAACCTTAGCTTCCGCATGAGCAAATCTGGCTTGCTCACGTTGTATACACTTGCAGAATCTAACACACCCGATCATCACGTGGTGCTTCGAAACAACGAGCTTTAGCAACGGTGCTTACTAAGGATGAACACTTTAAAACTTGAAATTGTGTGCTTGAGGGATCATCTTATAATGCTACCATCGTTAACTGAGCAATACAAGATGCATAAAGGATTAACATCACATGCAATTCATAATATGTGATATGATATGGCCTTTCTTCTTTGTGCTTCCGATCTCCATCTTCAAGCACGAACATGATCTCCATCATCACTGGCATTGCATCAAGGTCAATGACGCTGCTCCATGGTTGTCGTCCACCAGCTTCAACTATTAAAACTACTTTGAATAGACACGCGGGTCTTAACAGAATTTAAAGAAAACCATATGGCTCCTGCCGGTTGCCAACTTACAATAAGGAACATTGCATACATCAAATATAATCACAATCATGGCCATATCACATCACAGCACACCCCTGCAAAACAAAGTTAGACGCCTCTAATTTTCTTTGCATGTTTTACGTGGTTTGGGGCTTTCAATAAGTGTTGTTCTAACTTACGAACAAGAACCACAACATTGATACTAGTATTGTCAATCACCCGTTGTAAATTGAATCTTAACTATGTTGGGAGAAACAGGCACCCGCAAAGCCACTTATGCAATACAAGTTGCATGTCAAGCGTGGAGCAAGTCTCATGAACGATGTCATGTAAGGTTAGCCCGGGCCGCTTCATCCCACCATCCCGCAAGATGCAAAGTACACAAGAAGCAATCGACAACAAAAGCATCAACGCCCACAATGACCATTGTGTTCTACTCGTGCAACAAATCTACATATAGACACGGCTCTGATACCACTGTAGGGGTTCGTAGCATGGAAAACAAAAAAATTCTACCGGATGAACACACAATCAAGATCTAATCTATGATCAAGCCAAGATCTATCTACTAGATTGTAGCAACGAGTCGATAGAGGAACTCACCCTCGAAGATTCCAAAGTGGTTAACGAGAGCAGATTCTCGTGGGTGATGTAGTCGTACTCTTTCCGATCTCAAGATCGCGTAGATGATCCTTCCGGCGCTGCGTTCCGGCAGCGCTCCCGCAGTCGGTCACATGTTCGGTACTCGATGAAGACCTTCCTCTCCCTTGTTCCAGCAGGCAGCGGAGGTTGTAGCACTCTCCTCGCGATTCCGGCAGCACGACGACGTGGTACCGGAAGTAGAGGGGAGATCTCGCAAGGCTTCGCCTTAAGCCTGGAGCGAGTATGGTGGAGTAAGAGAGTGCCTTGGGGATATACGGATTAGAAGCACCAAAGGGATGGTGTGGCCGGCGGCTAGGGCTTGGAGAAACCCTAATTCGGCGGCTAGAGGATCCCTAGGTGGCGGCAACACTTGGAGGGGTGGTGGCGCCTAGAGCTAGGGTTTTGGGTGGAGAGAGGTGTGTTTGGAGGGGCAGCCCTGCCCCTCCTTATATAGGTGGGAGGGCGCGACCAAGGGGAGGGGAGTCCCTCCCCAACTCGGATCCCTAGTGGGCCGGCGGTGGAGGAGGAACTCCTCCCCAACTCGGTTTCCCACTTTCCCACCACTTCACAAAATAGCCGTTTGACTTTTCAAATTGGCGTTTGACTTTTCAAACTAGGATTTGATAAACCCTTTATTTTGTTCAGCGATGACACCTAGTACATGATGCAATCATACCAACTTGATATAACACATTCATGTACCCTTCCCCTCCGGAGTGTCGGACATTCCGGAACCTTCTAGAACATTCCCGATGAAAACACCGGAACCATTCTCCAACCCTGAAACAGGACTTTCCTTATATGAATCTTATTCTCCGGACCATTCCGGATCTCCTCGTGATATCCCGGATCCCATCCGAGACTCCGAACAACATTCGGTCTCTTACTCATCATTCCATAACTACTCAACAACATCGAATCCTTAAGTGTGTCTCCCTACGGTTCGTGAATTATGCGGACATGATCGAGACACTTATCCGATCAATAACCAATAGAGGAATCTGGAAATTCATATGGCTCCCACATATTTCTACGATTACTTTGCGATCGAATGAACCACTTACATACGATACTATTTTCCCTTTGTCTCACGGTAGTTTACTTATCCGAGGTTTTGATCGTCAGTATCTCTGCATACCTAGTTCAACCTCGTTACTGATAAGTACTCTTTTCTCGTTCCCGTGGTATGTGATCCCTTGTGAGCCAGTCACATGCTTGCAAGCTAATTGGATGACATTCCACCGAGAGGGCCCAGAGTATATCTATCCGTCATATGGATGGACAAATCCCACTCTTGATCCATGTGTCTCAACCCATACTTTCCGAACACTCAATGCCACCTTTATAGCCACCCAGTTACGGTGTGGTGTTTGATGTCATCAAAGCATCCTTCCGGTGATGGTGATAAGCATGATCTCATGGTCGAAGGAATTAGGTTACTATGTATCAGAAAGCTTATAGCAAATGAACTATATTAAATGACTTGATCTTTATGCTACACTTAACTATAGGAGTATGTCCATCACATCATTCCCCTAATGATATGACCCTGTTGTTAATAACATATCTATGTTCATGATCAGGAAACCATGATCATATATTAACCAACAAGCTAGTTTAACAAGAGGCTTTACTAGGGACTCTTTTATGTTTACAAATCACACAAGTATTAATGTTTCCGGTTAATATAATTATAGCATGGTATGTAAACATTTATCATAAGTATGAAGATATGATAATAACCACTTTATTATTGCCTCTTGGGCATATCTCCAACACTTGGAACCACACCGAGCTCTGTAATGAACTCCTTCATCCATATCGCCTCTTGTGAAGCCTCCGAAGAAGCTATGTATTCCGATTCAGTTCAAGATCTCTCCACAACGCTTTGCTTTGCACTCCTCTAGCTAACTGCTGCACCATTCAAAGTAAATACGTATCCAGATTGAGATTTAGAATCATCCGTATCGGTGTTCCAACTAGCGTCGGCGTAACCATTAACAACGAGTTGTTCATCACCTCCATAAGAAAGAACCATATCCTTAGTTCTTCTCAAGTACTTAAGGATGTTTTTGACCGCTGTCCAATGATCCACTCCTGGATCACTTTGATATCTGCTATTCAAACTAACAGCATATGCAATGTCAGGTCTAGTACATAGCATGGCATACATTAGAGATCCTATGGCTGAGGCATAGGGAGTCTTACTCATCCTTTCTCTATCTTCTGCCATTGCTGGACTTTGAGTTTTACTCAAGGTCATATTGGGCAACATGGGCAAGAACCCTTTCTTGCTATCTTCCATTCCAAACCTCTTTAGAACTTTGTCCAAATATGTACTATGTGACAATGATATTAGGCGTCTCGATCTATCTCTATAAATCTTTATGCCTAATATGTAAGCTGCTTCGCCAAGATCTTTCATTGAAAAACTATTATTCAAATAATCCTTGACACTATTAAGAAGGTCTACATCATTCCCAATCAACAATATGTCATCTACATATAGTATTAAGAATGCTACAGAGCTCCCACTCACTTTCTTGTAAATACAAGCTTCTCAATAAGTTTCTATAAAACCAAAACTTTTGATTACCTTATCAAAACGTTGATTCCAACTTCGGGATGCTTGCTTCAATCCATATATGGACCTTTGAAGTTTGCATACCTTGTTAGCATCTTTAGGATCGACAAAACCTTTGGGTTGCATCATATACAAATCTTCATCAATGTCTCCATTGAGGAACGCCATTTTGACATCCATCTGCCATATCTCATAATCATAATATGCAGCGATTGCTAACATAACCCTCACAGAATTTAGCTTCGCTACTGGTGAGAAAGTCTCATCATAGTTAACTCCTTGAATTTGTCGAAACCCTTTTGCGACAAGTCGAGCTTTATAGACAGTAACATTACCATCAGCATCTGTTTTATTCTTGAAAATCCATTTGTTCTTGACAGCCTTCTGGCCATTCGGTAAGTCCACCAAAGTCCATACTTGGTTTTCGTACATGGATCCAATCTCGGATTTCATGGCTTCTTGCCATTTATTGGAATCTGGGCTCATCATTGCTTCCTCATATGTCGCAGGGTCATCGGTGTTGTCCACCAACATGACACTCATAACGGGATCATACCTATCAGGAGTGGTACGAGTTCTCGTTGACCTGCGAGGTTCTGTAGTAACTTCAACCGAAGTTTCATGATCAACATCATTAGCTTCCTCTCTTATTGGTGTAGGCGCCACTGGAACTACTTCCGGTGCTACGCTACTCGCAAGTTTGAGAGAAGGTTCAACAACCTCGTCGAGTTCTACTTTCCTTCCAGTCACTTCTTTCGAGAGAAACTCCTTCTCTAGAAAGGATCCATTCTTGGCAACGAAGATTTTGCCCTCGGATCTATCATAGAAGGTATACCCAATAGTTTACTTCAGGTATCCTATGAAGACGCATTTTTCCGCTTTGGGTTCAAGCTTGTCTGGTTGTAACTTCTTTACATAAGCTTCGCAACCCCAAACTTTAAGGAACGACAATTTAGGTTTCTTTCCAAACCACAATTCATACGGTGTTGTTTCAACGGATTTAGATGGTGCCCTATTTAAAGTGAATGCGGCTGTTTCTAATGCATAACCCCAAAACGATAGCGATAAATCTGTAAGTGACATCATAGAACGAAGCATATCTAAGAGAGTTCGATTACGACGTTCGGACACACCATTACGCTGTGGTGTTCCCGGCGGTGTCAATTGTGAAAGTATTCCGTATTTCTTCAAATGCTCGCCAAACTCGTAACTTAGATATTCACCTCCACGATCAGATCGTAGAAATTTAATCTTCTTGTTACATTGATTCTCTACCTCACTTTGAAATTCCTTAAACTTCTCGAAAGTTTCGGACTTATGTTTCATGAAATAGCTATACCCATATCTACTCAAGTCATCCGTGAAGGTAAGAACGTAACGATAACCACCGCGCGATGCTACACTCATTGGGCCACACACATCGGTATGTATGATTTCCAATAAGTCCGTAGCTCGCTCCATCATACCAGAAAATGGAGTCTTAGTCATTTTACCCATCAGACATGCTTCGCATCTTTCAAGTGATTCGAAATCAAGTGATTCAAGAAGTCCATCGGAATGGAGTTTCTTCATACGCTTCACTCCAATGTGACCAAGACGACAGTGCCACATATAGGTCGAGTTATCGCTCAATTTCAAACATTTAGCTTCAACGTTATTAATGTGTGTATTTCCACAATCGAGATTCAATAAGAATAGTCCATCTATCAAAGGTGCATGTGCATAAAACATATTACTCATATAAATCGAACAACCATTATTCTCGGACTTAAACAAGTAACCGTCTCGCAATAAACATGATCCCGATATAATGTTCATGATCAACGCAAGCACCAAATAACAATTATTTAAGTATAAAACTAATCCCGATGGTAGATGAAGAGGTAGCGTGCCGACCGCGATCTACAACATATTTGCAATAGTTTAGACTAAGTTTATGACAAATTGAGTTCTAATTAATAGTTAAATTAATCTAGGTGAACTCCCACTCAAAACAATATCCCTCAAATTGTTTTAGTGATCACACGAACCAAATCCACCACATCAAAACCGATCATCACGAGAGTTGATGTAGCTTCAATGGCGAACAATCAACATGTTCATCATATCTACTATATGACTCATGCTTTACCTTTCGGTGATCCGTGTTCCGAGACCATGTCTGTACATGCTAGGCTCGTCAAGATCAAACCTTAGCTTCCGCATAAGAAAATCTGGCTTGCTCACGTTGTATACACTCGCAGAATCTAACACACCCGATCATCATGTGGTGCTTCGAAACAACAAGCTTTAGCAACGGTGCTTACTAAGGATGAACACTTTAAAACTTGAAATTTTTGTGCTTGAGGGATCATCTTATAATGCTATCGTCGTGAACTAAGCAATACAAGATGCATAAAAGGATTAACATCACATGCAATTTATAATATGTGATATGATATGGCCTTTCTTTTTGTGCTTCCGATCTCCATCTTCAAGCACGAACATGATCTCCATCAGCACCGGTATGGCGTCAAGGTCAATGGCGCCCTTTCATGGTTGTCGTCCACCAGCTTTAACTATTACAACTATTTTGAATAGACACGCAGGTCTTAACGGAATTTAAAAGACAACCATATGGCTCGTGTCGGTTGCCAACTTACAATAAGGAACATTGCATACATCATATATAATCACAATCATGGCCATATCACATCACAGCACACCCCTGCAAAACAAAGTTAGACGCCTCTAATTTTCTTTGCATATTTTACGTGGTTTGGGGCTTTCAATAAGTGTCGTTCTAACTTACGGACAAGAACCACAACGTTGATGTTTAAACTATCAAGTGCCCGTTGTAAATTAAATCTATACTATGATGGGAGAGACAGACACCCGCAAAGCCACTTATGCAATACTAGTTGCATGTTGAGCATGGAGCAAGTCTCATGAACGATGTCATGTAAGGTTAGCCCGGGCCGCTTCATCCCATCATACCGCAAGATGCAAAGTACACAAAAAGAAATTGATAATAAAATCACCACCTGTAACATCCCTAAATTCATATTTCAAAACTCATGCATATCATCCATGCATCCATCATCATTTAGGGTTTCATTTCAAAATCATTTCCAAAAAAACAAGAGCATATGTGGCTCATTATTTTATGTATGAAAAACCCTAGCCTTTGTGCTACATGCTAAATGAGAAAAGTGTTATTATTCATTCAGAATGTTTTGAGTTCAAACTTAAGTGATTTCAAAAGCTTGAGCAAGGTTTCAAAACAAAATATAAAATAGAACCAAATTCTTGCCTATTATGATATCTCCTAAAAGGCTTGGTTTATTTTATTATTTTCAAAAGACCCAAGTGAATCTGAGTGAACAGAGGTGTTTGACACTTATTTAGGTGCAAGGAACACTGTACAAAAAGCTAGAGCAGATTTGAATTCAACCTTATTTGAAAAAGAGTTTGAAAACCATTCCTAGAAATTCAATCAGAAAAAGAAAAAGGAGTAAGAGGAAAAAAAAGAGGCAACCAACCCATCTGGCCGATCCAGCCCAAGGAAGGCCCAGCTAGCCCAGCAGCCTCCACCCCGCGAAACGTTTTCTTCCACCCGCTCCCGCACCCACCAGCTCGCTGACAGGCAGGACCCACCCCCTCTCCTCCTCTCTCGCTGACAACCGTGGCCCACACGGGTACCGTCGTCTCCACCCCCACGACTGGTTCATGCCCAAATTGACGCCAGCCGTTTCCTGTTGATTTGCGTAGATTCAATTCGCGTAAATGCACGAGTAAATCTCGCTCGTATCCTGGCTACTAAAACCCCCTCTGCCCCCTCTCCCTTCTCCCCCAAACCCCGAGCCCAGAGCGCCCCCAGGCTGCAAGAATTGCTCACCGCAACCCCGCTGTCTCCGACGAGCTGCAGCCACGATTCCGGCCAACTCCGACCACCCCTATGCTCCTGGTTCACACGAGCAGACTCCACTTGACCTCGCGCATCTCCCAGTACCACTAGCTCGCCCGCGCGTGACCCCGAACGTCGGCAACGCAAGCGACTGAGCGCCACCGTCTTCGGCCTCAACTCCGACGACCTCCAGTGGTAAGTCCATACCGCCCCAAGCTTTCTCCTTCACACACGCGTCTTCTCCGTGATCTCCTGCATCTGACCACACCCTCTGTTTGCCTCCTAGTGATCGACAACGTCGCCTTCGACCTCGAACAGAGCCACCCGTCGCCAGACTCTACTCCGACGAGAAATCATCGCCGTGTCAGCGCGCCCCTTCGCAAACCAACACCACCTTGAGCATCACCAGCCTCCTGTGATTCTGGTATGACCCTTCTCCCTCTCGCGCATGACCTGGAACGCTAGCGCCGCCGTAGACTGAGCGCTCCGCCGCTCGCTGACGCCGCGCGCCGCCAGGACATGGTCGCATGCTCGAGCGCCGTTAGATCTAGATCCAAGCGACAGGATAGAGTCACTTATCGGCGAAGAGGTACGCGTTCTGGACCGTGCGATTTGTTTAGATCCTGCGGCCGCAGAGCTCGATCCGGTGCGAACCGGTACGCGCCAGTAATATTGCGACGCGTGTCTAGGGTTAGTTAAAAAACAGATTTCAAAATCAGATTTAGATCAGATTTTCAAAGGGGTATAACTTGAGATTCCCACGTTGGATTTTTGCAAACTTTATACCGTTGGAATCAGTGAGTCAAGCCCTTTCTGAATCTCCAATGTGTTTAACAAAAAGTTTCTGTTAAAATGACTTTGTATGCAGAAACATATTTAGGTCCATTTGGAGTATAGTTTTTGTTTAGCAAATTGTCTTAGGGCTAAATAAGTTTAGTTAGCAAACTTTTTGACTTGGTTATGTTTCTGTATCATGCACTTGCTTGGTGGGTTTTCAAAAATCATCACTTAGCATTTTCTTGCATGCATGCATTCATATTTTTGTTTGTATATGAGTTGTATGTAATTTTGTGCTACAAATGTTTGTGTAGATTTTGCTAGTGACTGTGATTGTGAAGAGTGCTACTCTCCCCATTACCAAGGCAAGTGGTACTTCATGTTATTTTCATCCCTATAATTTTGTATAGCATTAGAAATATTTTGCTAAGTCTTGCATGTTACTTTTGTCAAATGCTATGTTGGGAAATCCTATGTAGTTGTAGGTTGCTAGAATTGCTAGGAAAATTCCTAAGATAAAATTACTATACCATGCTTAGCCTAGCTAGTAGCAAACAAGGGTTGGTATAATCTATACTTGCTATGATGACAATATTTCTAAGTCATGAGACTTATGCTTTCTTAATAAAACAACTAAGTCAATAAACCTCCTGGGTGGAATGGAAGGAATGGTTTGTGTTGAGTGGTTACACAAGGCCATGGATTTGGCTTGTGTATCTCACTTGTGGTATGCCACCCAGGCACAAAGGGATTTTGGAGGCCAAGTGTTGAGAAGCTTATAGTGCAGCCACTTGGCAAAATGGGCTCTGCCTTGATCATATAGGTTGCTAGAACTTAGTCTTTTGGACAGTTGGTGGTAGTGGGATTGATAGGTTGGAACGCATCCATTTGACTAAGGGAAGGCTTCTGAAAGGTCCTGTCTTGGGAAACCAAGTCTGGTGGGGAAAGTGCACAACCTCTGTAGATGGAAAATCTAAGTACTTAGCCAAGTCCAAGGCAACGGACAACTTGAGCATCAAGACATGGAAGCTATCAAGAATCTCATCACTCCAACTTCTAAGTAAAACATGTGGGTGAACAAGGGTGAAGAACCTCAATGTCTATTGATGGTTTCTTGGGAAAAGTTTTATCAAAGAAAACTTAGGGATTTCAACTAATAGGTAAAACCTATTTTGAAGCAAAGCAAGCCAAGCTACACTTAGCCAAATTGCATGTAGTAATATAGTCCACTTAAAATGTATTAAGGTATCACTTGCCAATACTATTCCAAAGTATTGACCCACTGTGGTTGTAACTTGTGATCTTGCAGGTTATTCAGATGATGATTAGGTGTCATGAGTCTACACTCAACATGCTTGCCTGTGGCACATGAAGATGAAGACTTGTGTTATTTACTTATTCCAAAACTCTTGTATTAAGCCTATGGCCCTGAGTTGTATAAGACTATGTTTTATCTCTGGAATGGATGTAATAAATGACCTTTGTATCTGTGTACTTCATCTTAAACTGTTGATGCTAGCATTGATCCAGGGACTAGCATTGCAATCACAGGGATCCTTTTCCTTTACAAAGGAGGGGTATAACATATGGTATCAGAGCACTGTGTTGCCTGTAGGATTATGACCCTAGAATTGGAAACCACTAAGGAAAAAAATTCAACTACTTCTACACTTGTCTATTCTTCTCGTAAACTTTTCTAATCTTCTCATTCTCATCTCTATTTGTAGATGAACTCCATCAATGAAGCCGTGAAGAAAGGACCACTCATGACCATGACCTTGGAGTGTGAAACTGAGTTTCCCAAAATTCTCAAGGACCTCATGGTGGCAATGGAAGCACATGGTGCAGCTGTGTACAAAGGCTTTCCAGTGATGGATGAAGGAGTGGAGTACTGGTGGGTGCAACTTCACTTGTACAAAAACAAGGAAGACAACCACAAAGAAAGAGGTTTCTGCATGTACACCAACACTGTAATGCACACCACATTCTTTGAGTCAGCAAGAGAAGCAGCTTGGAGGACCATCAAAGAACTAAGTGCAAGAGTCAAGTGCAGAATGCTCAACCTCCAAAAAGACTTAGAGAAAGAGAAGGAACTCACCCAAGAGTTGGAAGCCACCAACCAAACCTTAACGGGAGATATCATAGACTTAGTGATGGAATCATGTGAACAAGATAGGTGGATTGCCTCTAGGAACATTGTGTTAGCCAACAGATCCAGTGAGATAGGATTGTGAACGCACTTCGTTAGTTGGACCACCATTTATCACCTTATTTTCCAAAATGTTGTCTTAGAATAAGAGTGAACCTTGATTGATGTAATGACTTGATGAATGCATGACTTGTGTGTTTTGTTTCCATGACTATATATGTGGTGTTTTGCCTTAGATTTATCTTAAATTGTGTTGTTCTAACTTTTCCATCTTATAAATAGATGCCTATTACCATCAGCACTGTTGAGGAGTTCCGGGCTACTCGCTTTGGTCCTCGTATTGTTGAGCTTACTACTTTGCTCAATCTCCCTCTTCCCACCATCATGGTGCACCCACTCACCAAGTTCGAGAGGAAGGACCTCTGGGGCTTCAAGGTGAACCAGCCAGGACGCCAGACAGAGCCTACTACGGAGGCCATCATCTTCAAGCTTATGCACGATGAAAGGGAGAGAGGCATGGAGGTAGTTATGCAGGACCTGATAGGACGTCTGTTGGGACGACACTCCCGACAGGTTAGAGGCACTCACTTCCACGTCTTCGGAAGGCGTGATGATGACGGAGAGTCCATTGACTTCGAGGACGACTCGAGGGACGCAGCAGAGCCGATACGCCTGTACCTCCAGGACTTAAAGTCTCTTATTAGGCACGTGGATACTGACAGGACCAATGTCATGCTCAGTAATGACGAGCTCCAGGTGCAGCTTCGCGAGAAGGACAAGCTCTTCGCTCAAGCGGACGAGATAGTCAAGGAGATGGAGGCAAAGTTCGAGACCCAGGACAGGAAGTTCAAGAGTCAGGAGAAGCGTGTCCAGGATAGGAACAAGAGGATCCGGGATATGACCGAGGAACTGCAGTCCAAGGATTTCGAGCTAGAGCAGCAGACAGTGATTGAGAGGCTTTGTTCATAGAAGAGGGCTCTCAAGGCCAAGATTGAGTCCTTGACCACTACTATTGAGGAGAACAAGACCGCGATGGAGAATGCAGGTCTTACGTTTGTCGAGGAGGAGATTGATGCTGATGAGTAGATTTGACTACTCGTTTATCTTTTGTTATCATACTTATTATTTGTGAACTTGTTATTGGACCATCCGACATGTGGATGGCTTGCAACTTGTGTGTTTTACTTTGAGAACTTGTTATCTTGTTGTTGAACTTTTATCTTTGTGTTGCATGTTATGTGTTTGCTTATGAGATGTAATGTGCATAAAACAACTATGGGTATCTCATTCTTATCTCTATTTGAACAAACCACAGATGCCTCCCCGTCGCGCAAACCCCAACCCCAACAACATCACCCCGGAAATGCAGCAAATGATGAATGTGCAAACACAGCTTATGCAAATGATGACAACATTCATCCAAAACCAGAATAACAACAACAACAACCCCAATAACAACAACAATAACAACAACAACAACAACCCTCCGGGCTTTGATATGCTCACTAGATTTCTGCGTTTGAGGCCAGCTAAGTTCTCAGGGACGACTGATCCCATGGTGGCCAATGATTGGCTACGTTCTGTAAACAAGGACTTAGTGACCGTGGGCTGCACGGACGCTGAAAAGGTCAGATTTGCAGCGCATCTGTTGGAAGGGCCAGCCGCCACATGGTGGGACAACTTCCAAATCACCACTCCTATTGATGAGGTGACTTGGGCCATCTTTGAAGATGGCTTTCGCACTGCTCATATCTCATCAGGAATGATGAGCCTGAAAAAGAAAGAGTTCCACAATCTGAGGCAGCGCCACTGAAGCGTGGCTGAATATATAGAGGAGTTCAACAATCTGGCGCGTTATGCACCGGATGAGGTTGACACAGATGCCAAGAGGAAGGAAAAATTTCTGGAAGGGTTGAATGATGAACTAAACTTACAGTTGTCTGTGGCATATGTTCCAACTTATCAGTCTCTGTGTGACAAGGCTGCTATTTTGGAGAACAAAATGAAGCAAGTGGAGAGTAGGAAGAGAAAACACTCCGACAATCACAGCTCGGGATCGTCTCACAAACGATCTCATATTAATGACAGTGGAAGCTTAGGATCCCACAAGCATGGGAAATTCAACAAGCACCACAACCACAACCGTCATGACAACAAGCATCATCGCAGTCATGACAATGATAAGTACAAGAACCACAAGAGTGGACATAAGAGCCACCACAGTGGAAGTGGAAGTCAGCCTGCTAAAAAAGACATCAGTCAGGTTGAATGCTTCAAATGCAAGAAGCTGGGGCATTATGCTAATGAGTGCCCTGAAAAGAAAGTTGAAGGACCTAGCAAGCCCAATCCTTTTCAGAAAGGACAGGTTAACCACATTAATGTGGAGGAGGTCTATGAGGAACCTGATGCTGTTGCTGGTAAGTTCAGACTCAATTCTATTCCAGCATTTGTACTCTTTGATACTGGTGCATCTCATTCATTCATATCAAGAGCATTTGTTGAAAGAAATGAACTACCGGTAGAAACTATTGGGTGTCCTATAAGAGTAAGTTCTCCTGGTGGAGAAATGATAGTGAATTCAGGATGTCATGACTTAGTCATAGAGTTTGGAAAACATAAGTTTCTAGTGAACCTGATAATCCTAAATTCCCAAGGATTGGATGTAATTTTGGGAATGGATTGGATGGCTAAGTATGAAGGAATACTAGATTGTGCCAATCGTATTGTTACACTCACAACCCCTGAAGGAAAGCGGATAAAATTCAAGTCCAACTTTGAATCTAAAGGAAGTAAGCTAAATTCTCTTAAGGGGGTTAGCATGGACACTGTGCCAATTGTAAGTGAGTATCCGGATGTGTTCCCAGAAGAGTTACCGGGAATGCCACCAGATAGAGATGTGCAGTTTATAATAGATTTGGTACCAGGTTCGGGACCAAGAGCAAAGAGGCCTTATAAAATGTCAGTTGATGAACTAAAGGAACTCAAGAAACAACTTGGGGAACAATTGCAGAAAGGATTCATCCAGCCAAGTTCTTCATCTTGGGGAGCCCCAGTCTTATTCGTAGAAAAGAAGGATAGAACTCAAAGGTTATGCATAGATTACCGTTCTCTCAACGAGGTAACTATCAAGAACAAATACCCTTTGCCAAGAATCAATGACTTGTTTGATCAGCTAGAAGGAGCATGTGTGTTCTCGAAGATTGATCTCCGATTAGGTTATTTTCAACTCAAGATAAGAGAGCAAGACATACCCAAAACAGCATTCACCACAAGGTATGGATTGTATGAATATACCGTGATGCCTTTTGGTTTAACCAACGCTCCAGCATACTTCATGAATATGATGAACAAGGTGTTCATGGAATTTCTTGACAAATTTGTTGTCGTTTTCATCGATGACATATTAGTCTACTCCAAGAGCAATGAAGAACATGAAGGACACTTACGCTTGATACTTGAGAAACTGGGAGAGCATAAACTATACGCCAAATTCAGCAAGTGTGAGTTCTGGTTAGAAGAAGTTGGTTTCCTTGGTCATGTTATGACAAAGGATGGTGTAGCAGTTGATCCTGCTAAAGTTTCAGCTGTGACAGAATGGGAATCTCCTAAGAACGTAAAAGAGGTTCGTAGTTTCCTTGGCTTAGCAGGTTACTACAGAAGATTCATTGAAAATTTCTCAAAGGTTGCCCAGCCAATGACATAATTGTTAAAGAAGGACAAGAAGTTTGCTTGGTATGAAGGTTGTGAACTCAGCTTTCAAGAATTAAAGAAGAGACTTGTGACAGCACCAGTCTTGTGTCTGCCAGATTTGGAAAAAGATTTCCAAGTATATTGTGATGCTTCTCATCAAGGATTAGGTGCCGTACTTATGCAAGGCGGGAAAGTTGTGGCTTATGCCTCGAGACAACTCAAGACTCATGAAGTAAACTATCCTACTCATGATTTAGAGTTAGCATCTATTGTCCATGCACTCAAAACATGGAGACACTACCTTTTGGGAAAGCGTTGTGAAGTGTTCACAGATCACAAGAGTTTGAAGTACATTTTCACTCAGAAGGAAATCAATATGAGACAAAGGAGATGGCTAGAACTTATCAAGGACTATGACTTAAGTTTGAAATACCACCCCGGTAAAGCAAATGTTGTAGCAGATGCTCTAAGTCGTAAGGTTTTTGTGAATGGCCTTACCAAAGGAGAATTGCCAGATGATTTGTGTGCCGAATTCAGAAAACTTAGATTGGAGATTGTGCCTGAAGGACATCTCATGTCTTTGGATGTTCAACCCACTCTGTTGGATAAAATCAAAGAAGCCCAGAAGACTGATAAAGAAATTGAAGAGATTAAGGAAAGGATTAGCCAAGGAAAAGCCAAAAGTTTCCATGTAGACGAACAGGGTACTTTATGGCACGGGAAACGTATTTGTGTTCCACAAGATCCGGAGTTGCGGAAACTGATTCTGCAAGAAGCCCACAACTCTCCGTATTCTATTCACCCGGGAAACACCAAAATGTACATGGATATGAAAGAAAGATTTTGGTGGAACAATCTCAAAAGGGACATCGCCGAACATATTGCTTTGTGTGATGTGTGTAGTAGAGTGAAAGCGGAGCATCAGAAACCAGCAGGTTTACTTCAACCACTACCTATTCCTGAATGGAAGTGGGAAAATATCGGTATGGATTTCATTACCGGATTACCAAGAACCAGGTCAGGATATGATTCCATATGGGTAGTAGTGGATCGCCTAACTAAAGTGGCTCATTTTATACCCGTGAAGACAACTTATACAAGTGCCAAGTTAGCCAAAATCTACATGAACAGAATTGTATGCCTTCACGGTGTGCCTAAGAGTATTGTGTCTGATAGAGGAACTCAGTTCACTTCTCATTTTTGGAGACAGCTTCATGAATCATTGGGAACGAGGTTGGAATTCAGCACTGCTTTTCATCCTCAAACTGATGGACAAACGGAAAGGACTAATCAAATTCTTGAAGACATGTTGAGGGCATGTGCCCTAGACTATGGAGCAAGTTGGGATGAAAGTCTGCCTTACGCAGAGTTCTCTTACAATAACAGTTATCAAGCTAGTATTGGGATGGCACCATTTGAGTTTCTCTACGGAAGGAAGTGTACCACCACATTGCTATGGAATGGTGTGGGAGAAAGAAGTTTATTTGGACCTGATCTTATCAAAGACGCCGAAGAGAAGGTCAAATTGGTTAAGGACAGGTTGAAGATAGCACAGTCCCGACAGAAAAGCTACGCGGATTCTAAGCGTAGAGAAGTCACCTACGAAGTTGGGGATAAAGCTTATCTTAGAGTATCACCACTTCGTGGAGTGAAAGATTTGGAGTCAAAGGAAAGTTGGCACCAAGATATGTTGGGCCATTCAAAATTCTAAGTCGCAAGGGAGAAGTTGCATATGAAGTCGAATTGCCAGAATCTCTGTCAGCTGTCCATAATGTGTTTCATGTGAGTCAGCTTAAGAAATGTCACCCAGAAATGGAAGAATCTTCTTTGAAGGATACCATACCTTTGGAAGAAGTTCAACTAGAAAGTGATCTAACCTATGAAGAAAAGCCTGTCAAGATTCTTGAGACTGCGGAAAGAGTCACAAGGACAAAAACTATCAAGTTTTGCAAAGTACAATGGAATCATCATTCCGAAGAAGAAGCAACATGGGAAAGAGAAGATGATCTTCGGAAAGACCACCCTCACATATTTGCTAGCCAACCCGAATCTCGAGGGCGAGATTCATCTTAAGGGGGTTAGATTTGTAACATCCCTAAATTCATATTTCAAAACTCATGCATATCATCCATGCATCCATCATCATTTAGGGTTTCATTTCAAAATCATTTCCAAAAAAACAAGAGCATATGTGGCTCATTATTTTATGTATGAAAAACCCTAGCCTTTGTGCTACATGCTAAATGAGAAAAGTTCTATTATTCATTCAGAATGTTTTGAGTTCAAACTTAAGTGATTTCAAAAGCTTGATCAAGGTTTCAAAACAAAATATAAAATAGAACCAAATTCTTGCCTATTATGATATCTCCTAAAAGGCTTGGTTTATTTTATTATTTTCAAAAGACCCAAGTGAGTCTGAGTGAACAGAGGTGTTTGACACTTATTTAGGTGCAAGGAACACTGTACAAAAAGCTAGAGCAGATTTGAATTCAACCTTATTTGAAAAAGAGTTTGAAAACCATTCCTAGAAATTCAATCAGAAAAAGAAAAAGGAGTAAGAGGAAAAAAAAGAGGCAACCAACCCATCTGGCCGATCCAGCCCAAGGAAGGCCCAGCTAGCCCAGCAGCCTCCACCCCGCGAAACGTTTTCTTCCACCCGCTCCCGCACCCACCAGCTCGCTGACAGGCAGGACCCACCCCCTCTCCTCCTCTCTCGCTGACAACCGTGGCCCACACGGGTACCGTCGTCTCCACCCCCACGACTGGTTCATGCCCAAATTGACGCCGACCGTTTCCTGTTGATTTGCGTAGATTCAATTCGCGTAAATGCACGAGTAAATCTCGCTCGTATCCTGGCTACTAAAACCCCCTCTGCCCCCTCTCCCTTCTCCCCCAAACCCCGAGCCCAGAGCGCCCCCAGGCTGCAAGAATTGCTCACCGCAACCCCGTTGTCTCCGACGAGCTGCAGCCATGATTCCGGCCAACTCCGACCACCCCTCTACTCCTGGTTCACACGAGCAGACTCCACTTGACCTCGCGCATCTCCCAGTACCACTAGCTCGCCCGCGCGTGACCCCGAACGTCGGCAACACAAGCGACTGAGCGCCACCGTCTTTGGCCTCAACTCCGACGACCTCCAGTGGTAAGTCCAGACCGCCCCAAGCTTTCTCCTTCACACACGTGTCTTCTTTGTGATCTCCTGCATCTGACCACACCCTCTGTTTGCCTCCTAGTGATCGACAACGTCGCCTTCGACCTCGAACAGAGCCACCCATCGCCAGACTCTACTCCGACGAGAAATCATCGCCGTGTCAGCGCGCCCCTTCGCAAACCAACACCACCTTGAGCACCAGCAGCCTCCTGCGATTCTGGTATGACCCTTCTCCCTCTCGCACACGACCTGGAACGCTAGCGCCGCCGTAGACTAAGCGCTCCGCCGCTCGCTGACGCCGCGCGCCGCCAGGACATGGTCGCATGCTCGAGCGCCATTAGATCTAGATCCAAGCGACATGATAGAGTCACTTATCGGCGAAGAGGTACGCGTTCTGGACCGTGCGATTTGTTTAGATCCTGCGGCCGCAGAGCTCGATCCGGTGCGAACCGGTACGCGCCAGTAATATTGCGACGCGTGTCTAGGGTTAGTTCAAAAACAGATTTCAAAATCAGATTTAGATCAGATTTTCAAAGGGGTATAACTTGAGATTCCCACGTTGGATTTTTGCAAACTTTATACCGTTGGAATCAGTGAGTCAAGCCCTTTCCGAATCTCCAATGTGTTTAACAAAAAGTTTCTGTTAAAATGACTTTGTATGCAGAAACATATTTAGGTCCATTTGGAGTATAGATTTTGTTTAGCAAATTGTCTTAGGGCTAAATAAGTTTAGTTAGCAAACTTTTTGACTTGGTTATGTTTCTGTATCATGCACTTGCTTGGTGGGTTTTCAAAAATCATCACTTAGCATTTTCTTGCATGCATGCATTCATATTTTTGTTTGTATATGAGTTGTATGTAATTTTGTGCTACAAATGTTTGTGTAGATTTTGCTAGTGACTGTGATTGTGAAGAGTGCTACTCTCCCCATTACCAAGGCAAGTGGTACTTCATGTTATTTTCATCCCTATAATTTTGTATAGCATTAGAAATATTTTGCTAAGTCTTGCATGTTACTTTTGTCAAATGCTATGTTGGGAAATCCTATGTAGTTGTAGGTTGCTAGAATTGCTAGGAAAATTCCTAAGATAAAATTACTATACCATGCTTAGCCTAGCTAGTAGCAAACAAGGGTTGGTATAATCTATACTTGCTATGATGACAATATTTCTAAGTCATGAGACTTATGCTTTCTTAATAAAACAACTAAGTCAATAAACCTCCTAGGTGGAATGGAAGGAATGGTTTGTGTTGAGTGGTTACACAAGGCCATGGATTTGGCTTGTGTATCTCACTTGTGGTATGCCACCCAGGCACAAAGGGATTTTGGAGGCCAAGTGTTGAGAAGCTTATAGTGCAGCCACTTGGCAAAATGGGCTCTGCCTTGATCATATAGGTTGCTAGAACTTAGTCTTTTGGACAGTTGGTGGTAGTGGGATTGATAGGTTGGAACGCATCCATTTGACTAAGGGAAGGCTTCTGAAAGGTCCTGTCTTGGGAAACCAAGTCTGGTGGGGAAAGTGCACAACCTCTGTAGATGGAAAATCTAAGTACTTAGCCAAGTCCAAGGCAACGGACAACTTGAGCATCAAGACATGGAAGCTATCAAGAATCTCATCACTCCAACTTCTAAGTAAAACATGTGGGTGAACAAGGGTGAAGAACCTCAATGTCTATTGATGGTTTCTTGGGAAAAGTTTTATCAAAGAAAACTTAGGGATTTCAACTAATAGGTAAAACCTATTTTGAAGCAAAGCAAGCCAAGCTACACTTAGCCAAATTGCATGTAGTAATATAGTCCACTTAAAATGTATTAAGGTATCACTTGCCAATACTATTCCAAAGTATTGACCCACTGTGGTTGTAACTTGTGATCTTGCAGGTTATTCAGATGATGATTAGGTGTCATGAGTCTACACTCAACATGCTTGCCTGTGGCACATGAAGATGAAGACTTGTGTTATTTACTTATTCCAAAACTCTTGTATTAAGCCTATGGCCCTGAGTTGTATAAGACTATGTTTTATCTCTGGAATGGATGTAATAAATGACCTTTGTATCTGTGTACTTCATCTTAAACTGTGGATGCTAGCATTGATCCAGGGACTAGCATTGCAATCACAGGGATCCTTTTCCTTTACAAAGGAGGGGTATAACATATGGTATCAGAGCACTGTGTTGCCTGTAGGATTATGACCCTAGAATTGGAAACCACTAAGGAAAAAAATTCAACTACTTCTACACTTGTCTATTCTTCTCGTAAACTTTTCTAATCTTCTCATTCTCATCTCTATTTGTAGATGAACTCCATCAATGAAGCCGTGAAGAAAGGACCACTCATGACCATGACCTTGGAGTGTGAAACTGAGTTTCCCAAAATTCTCAAGGACCTCATGGTGGCAATGGAAGCACATGGTGCAGCTGTGTACAAAGGCTTTCCAGTGATGGATGAAGGAGTGGAGTACTGGTGGGTGCAACTTCACTTGTACAAAAACAAGGAAGACAACCACAAAGAAAGAGGTTTCTGCATGTACACCAACACTGTAATGCACACCACATTCTTTGAGTCAGCAAGAGAAGCAGCTTGGAGGACCATCAAAGAACTAAGTGCAAGAGTCAAGTGCAGAATGCTCAACCTCCAAAAAGACTTAGAGAAAGAGAAGGAACTCACCCAAGAGTTGGAAGCCACCAACCAAACCTTAACGGGAGATATCATAGACTTAGTGATGGAATCATGTGAACAAGATAGGTGGATTGCCTCTAGGAACATTGTGTTAGCCAACAGATCCAGTGAGATAGGATTGTGAACGCACTTCGTTAGTTGGACCACCATCTATCACCTTATTTTCCAAAATGTTGTCTTAGAATAAGAGTGAACCTTGATTGATGTAATGACTTGATGAATGCATGACTTGTGTGTTTTGTTTCCATGACTATATATGTGGTGTTTTGCCTTAGATTTATCTTAAATTGTGTTGTTCTAACTTTTCCATCTTATAAATAGATGCCTATTACCATCAGCACTGTTGAGGAGTTCCGGGCTACTCGCTTTGGTCCTCGTATTGTTGAGCTTACTACTTTGCTCAATCTCCCTCTTCCCACCATCATGGTGCACCCACTCACCAAGTTCGAGAGGAAGGACCTCTGGGGCTTCAAGGTGAACCAGCCAGGACGCCAGACAGAGCCTACTACGGAGGCCATCATCTTCAAGCTTATGCACGATGAAAGGGAGAGAGGCATGGAGGTAGTTATGCAGGACCTGATAGGACGTCTGTTGGGACGACACTCCCGACAGGTTAGAGGCACTCACTTCCACGTCTTCGGAAGGCGTGATGATGACGGAGAGTCCATTGACTTCGAGGACGACTCGAGGGACGCAGCAGAGCCGATACGCCTGTACCTCCAGGACTTAAAGTCTCTTATTAGGCACGTGGATACTGACAGGACCAATGTCATGCTCAGTAATGACGAGCTCCAGGTGCAGCTTCGCGAGAAGGACAAGCTCTTCGCTCAAGCGGACGAGATAGTCAAGGAGATGGAGGCAAAGTTCGAGACCCAGGACAGGAAGTTCAAGAGTCAGGAGAAGCGTGTCCAGGATAGGAACAAGAGGATCCGGGATATGACCGAGGAACTGCAGTCCAAGGATTTCGAGCTAGAGCAGCAGACAGTGATTGAGAGGCTTTGTTCATAGAAGAGGGCTCTCAAGGCCAAGATTGAGTCCTTGACCACTACTATTGAGGAGAACAAGACCGCGATGGAGAATGCAGGTCTTACGTTTGTCGAGGAGGAGATTGATGCTGATGAGTAGATTTGACTACTCGTTTATCTTTTGTTATCATACTTATTATTTGTGAACTTGTTATTGGACCATCCGACATGTGGATGGCTTGCAACTTGTGTGTTTTACTTTGAGAACTTGTTATCTTGTTGTTGAACTTTTATCTTTGTGTTGCATGTTATGTGTTTGCTTATGAGATGTAATGTGCATAAAACAACTATGGGTATCTCATTCTTATCTCTATTTGAACAAACCACAGATGCCTCCCCGTCGCGCAAACCCCAACCCCAACAACATCACCCCGGAAATGCAGCAAATGATGAATGCGCAAACACAACTTATGCAAATGATGACAACATTCATCCAAAACCAGAATAACAACAACAACAACCCTCCGGGCTTTGATATGCTCACCAGATTTCTGCGTTTGAGGCCAGCTAAGTTCTCAGGGACGACTGATCCCATGGTGGCCAATGATTGGCTACGTTCTGTAAACAAGGACTTAGTGACCGTGGGCTGCACGGACGCTGAAAAGGTCAGATTTGCAGCGCATCTGTTGGAAGGGCCAGCCGCCACATGGTGGGACAACTTCCAAATCACCACTCCTATTGATGAGGTGACTTGGGCCATCTTTGAAGATGGCTTTCGCACTGCTCATATCTCATCAGGAATGATGAGCCTGAAAAAGAAAGAGTTCCACAATCTGAGGCAGCGCCACTGAAGCGTGGCTGAATATATAGAGGAGTTCAACAATCTGGCGTGTTATGCACCGGATGAGGTTGACACAGATGCCAAGAGGAAGGAAAAATTTCTGGAAGGGTTGAATGATGAACTAAACTTACAGTTGTCTGTGGCATATGTTCCAACTTATCAGTCTCTGTGTGACAAGGCTGCTATTTTGGAGAACAAAATGAAGCAAGTGGAGAGTAGGAAGAGAAAACACTCCGACAATCACAGCTCGGGATCGTCTCACAAACGATCTCATATTAATGACAGTGGAAGCTTAGGATCCCACAAGCATGGGAAATTCAACAAGCACCACAACCACAACCGTCATGACAACAAGCATCATCGCAGTCATGACAATGATAAGTACAAGAACCACAAGAGTGGACATAAGAGCCACCACAGTGGAAGTGGAAGTCAGCCTGCTAAAAAAGACATCAGTCAGGTTGAATGCTTCAAATGCAAGAAGCTGGGGCATTATGCTAATGAGTGCCCTGAAAAGAAAGTTGAAGGACCTAGCAAGCCCAATCCTTTTCAGAAAGGACAGGTTAACCACATTAATGTGGAGGAGGTCTATGAGGAACCTGATGCTGTTGCTGGTAAGTTCAGACTCAATTCTATTCCAGCATTTGTACTCTTTGATACTGGTGCATCTCATTCATTCATATCAAGAGCATTTGTTGAAAGAAATGAACTACCGGTAGAAACTATTGGGTGTCCTATAAGAGTAAGTTCTCCTGGTGGAGAAATGATAGTGAATTCAGGATGTCATGACTTAGTCATAGAGTTTGGAAAACATAAGTTTCCAGTGAACCTGATAATCCTAAATTCCCAAGGATTGGATGTAATTTTGGGAATGGATTGGATGGCTAAGTATGAAGGAATACTAGATTGTGCCAATCGTATTGTTACACTCACAACCCCTGAAGGAAAGCGGATAAAATTCAAGTCCAACTTTGAATCTAAAGGAAGTAAGCTAAATTCTCTTAAGGGGGTTAGCATGGACACTGTGCCAATTGTAAGTGAGTATCCGGATGTGTTCCCAGAAGAGTTACCGGGAATGCCACCAGATAGAGATGTGGAGTTTATAATAGATTTGGTACCAGGTTCGGGACCAAGAGTAAAGAGGCCTTATAAAATGTCAGTTGATGAACTAAAGGAACTCAAGAAACAACTTGGGGAACAATTGCAGAAAGGATTCATCCAGCCAAGTTCTTCATCTTGGGGAGCCCCAGTCTTATTCGTAGAAAAGAAGGATAGAACTCAAAGGTTATGCATAGATTACCGTTCTCTCAACGAGGTAACTATCAAGAACAAATACCCTTTGCCAAGAATCAATGACTTGTTTGATCAGCTAGAAGGAGCATGTGTGTTCTCGAAGATTGATCTCCGATTAGGTTATTTTCAACTCAAGATAAGAGAGCAAGACATACCCAAAACAGCATTCACCACAAGGTATGGATTGTATGAATATACCGTGATGCCTTTTGGTTTAACCAACGCTCCAGCATACTTCATGAATATGATGAACAAGGTGTTCATGGAATTTCTTGACAAATTTGTTGTCGTTTTCATCGATGACATATTAGTCTACTCCAAGAGCAAGGAAGAACATGAAGGACACTTACGCTTGATACTTGAGAAACTGGGAGAGCATAAACTATACGCCAAATTCAGCAAGTGTGAGTTCTGGTTAGAAGAAGTTGGTTTCCTTGGTCATGTTATGACAAAGGATGGTGTAGCAGTTGATCCTGCTAAAGTTTCAGCTGTGACAGAATGGGAATCTCCTAAGAACGTAAAAGAGGTTCGTAGTTTCCTTGGCTTAGCAGGTTACTACAGAAGATTCATTGAAAATTTCTCAAAGGTTGCCCAGCCAATGACATAATTGTTAAAGAAGGACAAGAAGTTTGCTTGGTCTGAAGGTTGTGAACTCAGCTTTCAAGAATTAAAGAAGAGACTTGTGACAGCACCAGTCTTGTGTCTGCCAGATTTGGAAAAAGATTTCCAAGTATATTGTGATGCTTCTCATCAAGGATTAGGTGCCGTACTTATGCAAGGCGGGAAAGTTGTGGCTTATGCCTCGAGACAACTCAAGACTCATGAAGTAAACTATCCTACTCATGATTTAGAGTTAGCATCTATTGTCCATGCACTCAAAACATGGAGACACTACCTTTTGGGAAAGCGTTGTGAAGTGTTCACAGATCACAAGAGTTTGAAGTACATTTTCACTCAGAAGGAAATCAATATGAGACAAAGGAGATGGCTAGAACTTATCAAGGACTATGACTTAAGTTTGCAATACCACCCCGGTAAAGCAAATGTTGTAGCAGATGCTCTAAGTCGTAAGGTTTTTGTGAATGGCCTTACCAAAGGAGAATTGCCAGATGATTTGTGTGCCGAATTCAGAAAACTTAGATTGGAGATTGTGCCTGAAGGACATCTCATGTCTTTGGATGTTCAACCCACTCTGTTGGATAAAATCAAAGAAGCCCAGAAGACTGATAAAGAAATTGAAGAGATTAAGGAAAGGATTAGCCAAGGAAAAGCCAAAAGTTTCCATGTAGACGAACAGGGTACTTTATGGCACGGGAAACGTATTTGTGTTCCACAAGATCCGGAGTTGCGGAAACTGATTCTGCAAGAAGCCCACAACTCTCCGTATTCTATTCACCCGGGAAACACCAAAATGTACATGGATATGAAAGAAAGATTTTGGTGGAACAATCTCAAAAGGGACATCGCCGAACATATTGCTTTGTGTGATGTGTGTAGTAGAGTGAAAGCGGAGCATCAGAAACCAGCAGGTTTACTTCAACCACTACCTATTCCTGAATGGAAGTGGGAAAATATCGGTATGGATTTCATTACCGGATTACCAAGAACCAGGTCAGGATATGATTCCATATGGGTAGTAGTGGATCGCCTAACTAAAGTGGCTCATTTTATACCCGTGAAGACAACTTATACAAGTGCCAAGTTAGCCAAAATCTACATGAACAGAATTGTATGCCTTCACGGTGTGCCTAAGAGTATTGTGTCTGATAGAGGAACTCAGTTCACTTCTCTTTTTTGGAGACAGCTTCATGAATCATTGGGAACGAGGTTGGAATTCAGCACTGCTTTTCATCCTCAAACTGATGGACAAACGGAAAGGACTAATCAAATTCTTGAAGACATGTTGAGGGCATGTGCCCTAGACTATGGAGCAAGTTGGGATGAAAGTCTGCCTTACGCAGAGTTCTCTTACAATAACAGTTATCAAGCTAGTATTGGGATGGCACCATTTGAGTTTCTCTACGGAAGGAAGTGTACCACCACATTGCTATGGAATGGTGTGGGAGAAAGAAGTTTATTTGGACCTGATCTTATCAAAGACGCCGAAGAGAAGGTCAAATTGGTTAAGGACAGGTTGAAGATAGCACAGTCCCGACAGAAAAGCTACGCGGATTCTAAGCGTAGAGAAGTCACCTACGAAGTTGGGGATAGAGCTTATCTTAGAGTATCACCACTTCGTGGAGTGAAAGGTTTGGAGTCAAAGGAAAGTTGGCACCAAGATATGTTGGTCCATTCAAAATTCTAAGTCGCAAGGGAGAAGTTGCATATGAAGTCGAATTGCCAGAATCTATGTCAGCTGTCCATAATGTGTTTCATGTGAGTCAGCTTAAGAAATGTCACCCAGAAATGGAAGAATCTTCTTTGAAGGATACCATACCTTTGGAAGAAGTTCAACTAGAAAGTGATCTAACCTATGAAGAAAAGCCTGTCAAGATTCTTGAGACTGCGGAAAGAGTCACAAGGACAAAAACTATCAAGTTTTGCAAAGTACAATGGAATCATCATTCCGAAGAAGAAGCAACATGGGAAAGAGAAGATGATCTTCGGAAAGACCACCCTCACATATTTGCTAGCCAACCCGAATCTCGAGGGCGAGATTCATCTTAAGGGGGTTAGATTTGTAACATCCCTAAATTCATATTTCAAAACTCATGCATATCATCCATGCATCCATCATCATTTAGGGTTTCATTTCAAAATCATTTCCAAAAAAACAAGAGCATATGTGGCTCATTATTTTATGTATGAAAAACCCTAGCCTTTGTGCTACATGCTAAATGAGAAAAGTTCTATTATTCATTCAGAATGTTTTGAGTTCAAACTTAAGTGATTTCAAAAGCTTGATCAAGGTTTCAAAACAAAATATAAAATAGAACCAAATTCTTGCCTATTATGATATCTCCTAAAAGGCTTGGTTTATTTTATTATTTTCAAAAGACCCAAGTGAGTCTGAGTGAACAGAGGTGTTTGACACTTATTTAGGTGCAAGGAACACTGTACAAAAAGCTAGAGCAGATTTGAATTCAACCTTATTTGAAAAAGAGTTTGAAAACCATTCCTAGAAATTCAATCAGAAAAAGAAAAAGGAGTAAGAGGAAAAAAAAGAGGCAACCAACCCATCTGGCCGATCCAGCCCAAGGAAGGCCCAGCTAGCCCAGCAGCCTCCACCCCGCGAAACGTTTTCTTCCACCCGCTCCCGCACCCACCAGCTCGTTGACAGGCAGGACCCACCCCCTCTCCTCCTCTCTCGCTGACAACCGTGGCCCACACGGGTACCGTCGTCTCCACCCCCACGACTGGTTCATGCCCAAATTGACGCCGACCGTTTCCTGTTGATTTGCGTAGCTTCAATTCGCGTAAATGCACGAGTAAATCTCGCTCGTATCCTGGCTACTAAAAACCCCTCTGCCCCCTCTCCCTTCTCCCCCAAACCCCGAGCCCAGAGCGCCCCCAGGCTGCAAGAATTGCTCACCGCAACCCCGTTGTCTCCGACGAGCTGCAGCCACGATTCCGGCCAACTCTGACCACCCCTCTGCTCCTGGTTCACACGAGCAGACTCCACTTGACCTCGCGCATCTCCCAGTACCACTAGCTCGCCCGCGCGTGACCCCGAACGTCGGCAACGCAAGCGACTGAGCGCCACCGTCTTTGGCCTCAACTCCGACGACCTCCAGTGGTAAGTCCAGACCGCCCCAAGCTTTCTCCTTCACACACGCGTCTTCTTTGTGATCTCCTGCATCTGACCACACCCTCTGTTTGCCTCCTAGTGATCGACAACGTCGCCTTCGACCTCGAACAGAGCCACCCATCGCCAGACTCTACTCCGACGAGAAATCATCGCCGTGTCAGCGCGCCCCTTCGCAAACCAACACCACCTTGAGCACCAGCAGCCTCCTGCGATTCTGGTATGACCCTTCTCCCTCTCGCACACGACCTGGAACGCTAGCGCCGCCGTAGACTAAGCGCTCCGCCGCTCGCTGACGCCGCGCGCCGCCAGGACATGGTCGCATGCTCGAGCGCCATTAGATCTAGATCCAAGCGACAGGATAGAGTCACTTATCGGCGAAGAGGTACGCGTTCTGGACCGTGCGATTTGTTTAGATCCTGCGGCCGCAGAGCTCGATCCGGTGCGAACCGGTACGCGCCAGTAATATTGCGACGCGTGTCTAGGGTTAGTTCAAAAACAGATTTCAAAATCAGATTTAGATCAGATTTTCAAAGGGGTATAACTTGAGATTCCCACGTTGGATTTTTGCAAACTTTATACCGTTGGAATCAGTGAGTCAAGCCCTTTCCGAATCTCCAATGTGTTTAACAAAAAGTTTCTGTTAAAATGACTTTGTATGCAGAAACATATTTAGGTCCATTTGGAGTATAGATTTTGTTTAGCAAATTGTCTTAGGGCTAAATAAGTTTAGTTAGCAAACTTTTTGACTTGGTTATGTTTCTGTATCATGCACTTGCTTGGTGGGTTTTCAAAAATCATCACTTAGCATTTTCTTGCATGCATGCATTCATATTTTTGTTTGTATATGAGTTGTATGTAATTTTGTGCTACAAATGTTTGTGTAGATTTTGCTAGTGACTGTGATTGTGAAGAGTGCTACTCTCCCCATTACCAAGGCAAGTGGTACTTCATGTTATTTTCATCCCTATAATTTTGTATAGCATTAGAAATATTTTGCTAAGTCTTGCATGTTACTTTTGTCAAATGCTATGTTGGGAAATCCTATGTAGTTGTAGGTTGCTAGAATTGCTAGGAAAATTCCTAAGATAAAATTACTATACCATGCTTAGCCTAGCTAGTAGCAAACAAGGGTTGGTATAATCTATACTTGCTATGATGACAATATTTCTAAGTCATGAGACTTATGCTTTCTTAATAAAACAACTAAGTCAATAAACCTCCTGGGTGGAATGGAAGGAATGGTTTGTGTTGAGTGGTTACACAAGGCCATGGATTTGGCTTGTGTATCTCACTTGTGGTATGCCACCCAGGCACAAAGGGATTTTGGAGGCCAAGTGTTGAGAAGCTTATAGTGCAACCACTTGGCAAAATGGGCTCTGCCTTGATCATATAGGTTGCTAGAACTTAGTCTTTTGGACAGTTGGTGGTAGTGGGATTGATAGGTTGGAACGCGTCCATTTGACTAAGGGAAGGCTTCTGAAAGGTCCTGTCTTGGGAAACCAAGTCTGGTGGGGAAAGTGCACAACCTCTGCAGATGGAAAATCTAAGTACTTAGCCAAGTACAAGGCAACGGACAACTTGAGCATCAAGACATGGACGCTATCAAGAATCTCATCACTCCAACTTCTAAGTAAAACATGTGGGTGAACAAGGGTGAAGAACCTCAATGTCTATTGATGGTTTCTTGGGAAAAGTTTTATCAAAGAAAACTTAGGGATTTCAACTAATAGGTAAAACCTATTTTGAAGCAAAGCAAGCCAAGCTACACTTAGCCAAATTGCATGTAGTAATATAGTCCACTTAAAATGTATTAAGGTATCACTTGCCAATACTATTCCAAAGTATTGACCCACTGTGGTTGTAACTTGTGATGTTGCAGGTTATTCAGATGATGATTAGGTGTCATGAGTCTACACTCAACATGCTTGCCTGTGGCACATGAAGATGAAGACTTGTGTTATTTACTTATTCCAAAACTCTTGTATTAAGCCTATGGCCCTAAGTTGTATAAGACTATGTTTTATCTCTGGAATGGATGTAATAAATGACCTTTGTATCTGTGTACTTCATCTTAAACTATGGATGCTAGCATTGATCCAGGGACTAGCATTGCAATCACAGGGATCCTTTTCCTTTACAAAGGAGGGGTCTAACACCACCACCCACAATGACCATTATGTTCTACTCGTGCAACAGATCTACATATAGACACGGCTCTGATACCACTGTAGGGGTTCGTAGCATGGAAAACAAAAAAATTCTGTAAGATCCCTCCTTTATAAAGGAAAAAGGATCCATGTGATTGCAATGCTAGTCCCTGGATCAATGCTAGCATCCACAGTTTAAGATGAAGTACACAGAAACAAAGGTCATTATTACAGTCATTCCAGAGACAAACATAGTCTTTACAACTCCATGGCCACAGGCCTAGTAAAAGAATTTAAATAAGTAGATAGATAAAAGTCTTCATCTTCATGTGCCACAGGCAAACATGTTGAGTGTAGACTCATGACTCCTAATCCTCATCAGAGTAACCTGCAACATCACAAGTTACAGCCACAGTGGGTCAATACATTGGAATAGTATTGGCAAGTGATACCTTAGTATAATATTGGTGGAATAGATTCTATATGCAATTTGGCTAAGTGTAGCTTAGGCTTGCTTTGCTCAAAATAGGTTTTGCCTATTAGTTGAAATCACTAAGTTTTTCTTTGTCAAAACTTTTCCCAAGGAACCACCAATAGACATTGAGGTCCTTCACCCTTGTTCAACCACAAATTTTTACTTAGAAATTGGGATGAGGAGATTCTTGATAGCTTCCATGTCTTGATGCTCAAGTTGTCCAATACCAGGGACATGGCTAAGTACTTAGATTCTTCCATCTGCAGAGGTTGTGCACTTTCCCCACCAGACTTGATTTTCACCAAGACAGGACCTTTCAGAAGCCTTCCCTTAGACCAAATGGACGCGTTCCAACCTATCATCCCACTACCACCAACTGTCCAAATGGCTAAGTTCTTGCAACCTATGTGATCCAGGCAGAGCCCATATTGCCAAGTGGCTGCACTAGAAGCTTCTTAACATTTGGCCTCTCAAATCCCTTTGTTCATGGGTGGCTTTCCACAAGTGAGATACACAAGGTAAACCATAGAAATGGGCCTTGTGTAACCACTCAACATAAACCATTCCTTCCATTCCACCCAGGTGTTTCATTCACTTAGTTGTTTTGTTAAGCAAAACACAAGTCCAAAAGGACTTAGAAATATTTTAACATAGCATGAATATTTCACCACCCTTGGTTGCTACTAGCTAGGCTAAACATGGCATATATAAGCATCTTAACTTAGAAATTTCTAGCAATTCTACAACTACTAGGATTTCCCAACATGGCATATAAGCAAAATATAACCATGCAAGACTAGCAAAATATTTCTAATGCATAGTAGAAAAATTTAGGGAATAAAATCATGAAGCACCACTTGCCTTGGTAGTTTGGAGAGTAGCTACACTCCTCACAATCACAATCACTATTGGCACCAAAATCTACACATAAAATCATAGCCACAAATCACATACAAAATAAATACAACCAAAATATATGGATGCATGCAATATGATATGTGATGATTTTCTAAACTCAACAAGACAAGTGCACAGTACTAGATCATAAACAAGTTCAAAACTTGCCAAACAACTTTTATTTAAACACTAAAACATTTCTCAAATAATTTATATGCACAAAATAGGCCTACACATGTTTCTGTATATAAAACCATTTTAACAGAAACAAAACATTAAACACATTGCATAAATGGAAAGGTCTTGCTCTCCTAATTCCATTAATATAAAATTCACCAAATTTGGACGTGGGGATCAAAAGTTATGATTAAAACAAGTTTAAACATTCAATAGATTCAAATCCTGATTTTAAATCTAAACCCTAGCCACGCGTCACGTTTTGATTGGTGCGTACCGCTTTGCACGGATCGGTCGATGCAGGCCGTTGGATTAAAGTGACCGCGCACGGTCCAGATCTAAGCGTACCGTTTCGTTAAGTGATCTATTCCTATGCGCTGGATCTAGATCTAACGGTCATCGATCAAGCGACCACGGATGGGCGGCGCTAGCGGTGGCAACTAGTGGCGGCATGCTCTGTCTATGGCGGCGCGGCGCTACAGGGGGTTTTGGGGTCGTCGGAGACGCTTACCAGACTCGTGGCGATGTACTGATGCTCAACGTGGCGATGGCTTGGCAAGGGGCGCACGGACACGACAGCACGAGCTCATCGGAGTTGTTGACAGCGTCGGGTGTTCGGTGACGAAGACGTTGGCGGCGCTCCTGGTCACCCTAGCACGAATCACTAGTATCAGGGGGTGCGCAAGGCTACGGCGAACACGTTCGTGTGAGTCAGAAACAAAGGGGAACACGGGGCTCACCGAATTTAGTCGCTGGAGTTGGAGACGTCATCGGGAGCTTGCAGTGCTTGATGAAGACGACGACCTGGGGCAGTATAGGATGAACCAAAGACATCAGGAGGAGCGCAAGGAGGTTGCAAAGCTGTTCGCATGAACCAGAGAGGAAGGGGCGCACGGAGCTCACCGGGATTGGTCGTCAGAGAGGGTTCTGCCTGCAGCGGTGCAAGAGCAATTACGGGCAGCCTGGGGGCGCTTCTGTTTGGCTTTGTTGGGGGAAATGGCCGTGAGGGGAGGTGGTCTTATAGCCAGAGAGGGGGCAAGAATCACGCGAGGAAACGTTGGCAATAACTCGATTTAAAACACGGCAGTGAATGGCGGAGGGAACGGCCGGCGACGTGGTCGTGGGCGTGATTTGGGGAAGATGATGATGAGTTGGCGAGGGTCCACCAGTCAGTGACTCGTTGGGTAGCGCGGGTGCGGTGAGAAAACCAGAAGGAGAGGAAAATCCCGGGTGGGCTGTCTAACGGGCTGCTTTGCTCGTTGGGCCAAAATCCTGGCGCCGGCCCTTTTCCTTTTCTCTATCCTTTTTCTTTTTCTGAATGAATTTCTAGGAACCTTTTTCAAATGATTTCAAAATCTATTTGAATTCAAACCTTTTCAGGATTTTTGCAGTGTGCAACAGTCACATTTCTGGGTATAAAACCAAGTGGTCACTTTGAATTGGCCTGGTCACTTGGAATAAAATAAAATAAGCAGTGACATAGCACTAGTTTTAAATAGGTTTTGAAATTGGTTTTCAAATCATATTTGTTTTGAAACTTTGGTTTAAATCCTAGCAATCTAGCAAAACAATCTGAGAGCAATAAGACAACAAGGTTTGGTTCAATGATCAACAATGTCTCATTGAAGAGTATCATTTGTTTTTAAATGCTAATCACATAAAATAATGAGCTCATATGCTCCTGTTTTTGAATTGATTTGTTTGAAATGAACTCTACATGATCATGGATGCATGGATGCATGGATGATATGCATGAGTTTGAAACATGATTTTAGGGATGTTACAAATCTAACCCCCTTAAGTTGAATCTCGCCCTCGAGATTCGGATTGGCTAGCAAATAGGTGAGGGTGGTCTTTCCGAAGATCATCTTCTCTTTCCCATGTTGCTTCTTCTTCGAAATGATGGTTCCATTGAACTTTATAGAACTTGATAGTCTTAGTCCGTGTAACTCTTTCTGCAGTCTCAAGAATCTTGATAGGTTTCTCCTCATAAGTGAGGTCACTTTCCAATTGAACCTCTTCCAAAGGTACAGTATCCTTCAAAGAAGTTTCCTCCATCTCTGGATGGCATTTCTTAAGCTGACTTACATGAAACACATTATGAACTGCTGACAAAGACTCTGGTAATTCAATCTCATAGGCTAGTTCTCCTTTACGACTCGGAATCTTGAATGGTCCAACATATCTTGGGGCCAATTTTCCTTTGACTCCAAACCTCTTCACTCCACGAAGTGGTGACACTCTAAGATAACCTCTCTCACCAACTTCATAGGTGACTTCTCTACGCTTAGGATCTGCGTAGCTCTTCTGTCAGGACTGTGCTATCTTTAATCTGTCCTTAACCAGCTTAACTTTCTCTTCGGCTTCTTTGATAAGTTCTAGTCCGAACAAACTTCTTTCTCCCACACCATTCCATAGTAATGGGGTGGTACACTTTCTCCCATAGAGAAATTCAAATGGTGTCATTTCAATACAGGCTTGATAGCTATTATTATAAGAGAATTCTGCGTAAGGCAGACTTTCATCCCAACTGGCTCGATAGTCTAGGGCACATGCCCTCAACATATCTTCAAGAATCTGATTAGTCCTTTCTGTCTGTCCATCAGTCTGAGGATGAAAAGCAGTACTGAATTCCAACCTCGTTCCTAATGACTCATGTAGCTGTCTCCAAATATGAGAAGTGAATTGGGTTCCTCTATCTGACACAATACTTTTGGGTACTCCGTGTAGACAGATAATTCTGCTCATATAAATCTTGGCTAACTTAGCACTTGTATAGGTTGTCTTCACTGGTATGAAATGAGCCACTTTAGTTAGGCGATCCACTACTACCCAAATAGAATCATATCCTGACCGGGTCCTTGGCAATTTGGTAATGAAATCCATACCAATCTTATCCCACTTCCAATCAGGAATAGGTAGTGGTTGAAGCAAACCTGCTGGTTTCTGGTGTTCCGCCTTCACCCTGCTACATACATCACACAAAGCAATATGTTCGGCGATGTCCTTCTTGAGATTATTCCACCAAAATCTTTCTTTCATATCCATGTACATCTTAGTGTTACCCGGATGAATAGAATATGGTGAGTTGTGTGCTTCTTGTAAAATCAGTTTCCGAAGCTCCGGATCTTGTGGAACACGGATACGTTTTCCATGCCATAAAGTACCTTGTTCGTCTTCATGGAATCCTTTGGCTTTTCCCTTGCCAATCTTTTCTTTGATCTCTTCAATTTCCTTATCGGTCTTCTGGGATTCTTTGATCCTATCCAACAAGGTGGGTTGAACATCCAAAGACATGAGATGTCCTTCAGGTACAATCTCCAATCTAAGATCTCTAAATTGGGCACACAAATCATCTGGCAATTCTCCCTTAGTAAGGCCATTCACAAAAACCTTACGGCTCAGAGCATCCGCTACAACATTTGCTTTACCGGGGTGGTATTGCAAACTTAAGTCATAGTCCTTGATGAGTTCTAGCCATCTTCTTTGCCTCATGTTAATTTCCTTCTAGGTGAAGATATACTTCAAACTCTTGTGATCTGTGAACACTTCACATTGCTTTCCCAAAAGATAATGTCTCCATGTTTTGAGTGCATGGACAACAGAGGCTAACTCTAGATCATGAGTAGGGTAGTTCACTTCATGAGTTTTTAGTTGTCTTGAGGCATAAGCCACAACTTTCCCTTCTTGCATAAGTATTGCACCCAAACCATGATGAGATGCATCACAATATACTTGGAAATCTTTTTCCAAATCTGGCAAACACAAGACTGGTGCTGTCACAAGTCTCTTCTTCAATTCTTGAAAGCTGAGTTCACATCCTTCAGACCAAGCAAATTTATTGTCTTTCTTTAGCAATTCTGTCATAGGTTTTGCTACCTTGGAGAAATTTTCAATGAATCTTCTATAGTAACCTGCTAAGCCAAGGAAACTACAAACTTCTTTCACTGACTTGGGAGATTCCCATTCAGTTACAGCTGAAACTTTAGCAGGATCAACTGCTACACCATCTCCTGACACAACGTGTCCAAGAAATCCAACTTCATTCAACCAAAATTCACACTTTCTGAATTTGGCATACAACTTATGTTCTCTAAGCTTCTCAAGTATCAAACGCAAATGTCCTTCATGCTCTTCTTTGCTCTTGGAGTAGATTAAAATGTCATCGATAAAAACGACAACAAACTTATCAAGGAATTCCATGAACACCCTTTTCATCATATTCATGAAGTATGCTGGAGCATTGGTCAAACCAAATGGCATCACGGTATACTCATACAATCCATACCTTGTGGTGAAAGTTGTCTTAGTTATGTATTGTTCTCTTATCTTGAGTTGGAAATAACCTGACCGGAGATCAATCTTTGAGAACACACAAGCTCCTTCTAGCTGATCAAACTAGTCATTGATACTAGCCAAAGGGTATTTGTTCTTGATAGTCACTTCATTGAGTGAGCGGTAATCTATGCATAACATTTGACTTCTATCCTTCTTTTCCACAAACAAAATTGGTGCTTTCCAAGATGAAGAACTTGGTTGAATGAATCCTTTCTGCAATTGTTCTCCAAGTTGTTTCTTGAGCTCTTTCAGTTCATCAACTGACATTTTGTACGGCCTCTTTGCTATCGGTCCAGATCCTAGTAGCAAATCAATAAGAAACTCCACATCTCTATCTGGTGGCATTCCCGGTAATTCTTCCGGAAACACATCCGGATATTCACTCACAATTGGCACACTGTCCATGCTAACCCCCTTAAGAGAATTTAGCTTACTCCTTTTTGCTTCAAAGTTGGTCTTGAATCTGATCCTTTTATTTTCTGGAGTTGTGAGTGAGACAGTATGGTTGGCACAATCTATCACTCCCTTGTGATCAGTCATCCAATCCATTCCCAAAATGACATCCAATCCTTGAGAGTTTAGGATTATCAAGTTAACGGGAAACTTATACTTCCCAAACTCTATGACTAGATCATGACATCCTGAATTCACTATCATTTCTCCGCCGGGAGAACTTACTTTTATAGGACACCCAATAGTTTCTACCGATAGTCATTTCTTTCAACAAATTCTCTTGATATGAATGAATGAGATGCACCAGTATCAAAGAGAACAAATGCTGGAACAGAATTGAGTTTGAACTTACCAGCAACAGCATCAGGCTCCTCATATATTTCCTCCACATTGATGTGGTTCACTTGTCCCTTCTGAAAAGGGTTAGGCTTGTTGGGTCCTTCAACTTTATTTTCCGGGCATTCATTGGCATAATGCCCCATCTTCTTGCACTTGAAACATTCAACCTGACTAATATCCTTCTTGACTGGCTGGCTTCCACTGCCACTTCCACTACCACTGTGGTGGCTCTTATATCCACTCTTGTGGTTCTTGTACTTGTCATTGTCATGACTACGGTGATGTTTGTTGTCATGATGACGGTTGTGGTTGTGGTGCTTGTTGAATTTCCCATGCTTGTGGGATCCTGAGCTTCCACTATCATCATAATGGGAACGCTTGTGAGACGATCCCGAGCTGTGCTTGTCAGAGTGCTTTCTCTTCCTACTCTCAACTTGTTTCCTTTTGTTCTCCAAAATAGCAGCCTTGTCACAAAGAGACTGATAAGTGGGAACATAGGCCACTGATAGCTGCAAGTTTAGTTCATCATTCAGGTCCTCGAGAAACTTCTCTCTTCTTTTAGCATCAGTGTCAACTTCATCCGGTGCATAACACGCCAGATTGTTGAACTCCTCAATATACTCTGCCACTCTTTTACAAAAACTTAGAGACAAAATTCGCCCAATTCGGAGTTCGTATGAAGAAGTTACGGTGGAAAAACTAAAACAGAAATTAGAAAAAGAAAAGAACAAAAAAAAGAGCAGCACAACCGCGCTAGCCTGCTGGGCCGCGTCGGCCCAGCCAGCGCAGCTGCCAGCCCGCACGCGCGCAGCAGCACACCGCCCGCGCGGCAGGAAGCTACCTGTCGCCGCCCCGCGCCCAGCCACCGACAGGTGGGGCCCACCTGTCGGCGCCGACTTCGCCGCCGCCCGCCGTGACCAGCGCGGACTCCAACCGCCGCCGCCGAATCTGGGGAGGACTCCGCGTGGACCCCCCCCCTTAGCCGCGCGCGCCCCCTGCCTCTCCCGACCCCGCCGCCACTCCCGCATCGAGTCACCACCCCCTCGAATCGCGCCGCCGCCGCTCCCGATCTCCGCCGCCGCGCGTGCCGCCTCCGGTAAGCACCGCCGCCGCCCTCTCCTTCCCCTCGTCTCGCCGCGACCCCGCAGCGCCCCACCGCGACCCCGCTAACCTCCTCTCCTCTCCTCGCAGGAGCTTTGCCCGCCGCCGCCCAAGACCGCTCCGCCGCCGCCCAAGACCGAGGTCGTCGCCAGCCACCCCGCGCGCCAGCCGCCTCCCCTCTGCACCGACGACCGCCCGCATCCCCTCCGTGTCGATGCCCGACGACCCCACCGCTGCCGGAACCTCGCCGCCGCCGCTTCGGTGAGCCACCTCGCCGCCACCCCTCCCTGGCCGCACGATCTGCCACGAACGGCCCAGATCGGCCGTTGAACAGTCAACGCGGGCAGCTGACTGGTCAACTGCCAGGCAGCATGCCACGTCAGCCGCCATGTGGGCCAGTCAACAGTCAAAGTTGACTGGGTATTTTTCTTAATTAAATTAAATGGCAGAAACTTGTATAGACTTGTAAAATCCATATCTTGAGTTCTACTAGGCCAAAAATTGCAAATAAAATATGTGTAGATTCAGTAAGTCGTGTAGAATCTTGATGTACTATTGTTTTACACCTTTGCAGCAAGATTTTGTCCAGATTAATTAATTGAATTAATGGCCTTTTTGGAGTAATTAATTCATAGAAAAAGATCTGTAACTCCAAAAATTGCAAATAATATGTCCCTGGATTCAGTAGAACAAGGGGAATCTCAAAGTGAATTAAAAAGATAGTCTTACAGTAAAAACTTTTGCAGAAACTATTTAGTGGCTTTCTGCAGTATTTTAATTACTCAGGGAGTTATATAATTCCTTTTTGATAAATTTCCAATTGGTACTGTTCCTATTCAGTAATGCCTACACAGTAGTTTTTTCCCAAGATTTTACAAACAGTTTGTTAACAGTAGTGAATTATTTGGGTTCTAGCTCTAGTTTTGAGCGTTATAAATTGCATAATAGTTTTCCTTGCGCTAAAATTATTTTCCATGCATGCATTCAGTAGCTTTACTGAATTAGATTATGTGGTGCTGTTGTAGCATCAATCCACTTGTCTTGCATACATCTTGCATCATCTTTGCTTGCATATGCTTGTGGATGGTTGGTTTATGAATGCAATTGTATCGTGTAGATTGTGACGAGTGCAACACTTGCTCGTGTGTGGATTGTTCTTCCGACATCTACAACCAAGGGAAGTAGATGCTACCTTGTTCATGATATTGTCCTACTATTTTCAATGCATTGTCGTGTATTTAGTAGATGCATGTGTAGGACGATATTATCGCTATGCTATGTCCTATTATGTGGTAGGGCTTTCCTTTTAGATGAACCACCGTTGGTAGATGTGCTTAGCCATGCTATGATGAACGAGGGCTGGGTTACATCACTGAAAGTTGTTTCTAAATGTGTTGGTTTGCGAAAACTAAAACAACTTAATCAATGAACCTCCTGGGTGTGATGGGATTGATAATTTTGGGTGGTATCATTGCGGAAAGGCACCCAGGTATCAAGATAAAATGATTGGCTTCTTTATTTTGTAGCTTACGTGTACAACCATGTGCCAATAATGAAATGGGCGGTTGGTTGGACTTAGTAGGTTGTGGTAACTCGAACCCGCGTATCCAGAGATGTAGAATTTTGGTAGGTTGGACCGGTGCGCGTTGGGATTGGGGAGCTACTTCCCGAACGGTCTCTTCTTGGACTTCTCCCTATCATCACCCAAATTGAGAGTGATGGTACGAGCTGGGCTGGCCAAGTCACATGGGTAAAGTGTACTAACCCCTGCAGGGTGTATAATCTAATCGATTAGCTGTGTCCCCGGTTATGGACGTCTGAGTTGCTTGATATTGATTCCATGACATGTTTCTCGCTCATTCTAATTTCTTAATTGCTTTAATGTTGATGGGTTAACGTAATTGGGATCTTTTCAAAGAAAATCAAAAACTGTTTATGAAAGTAGGAGAAAGGTATTTGCAAATGCAAGCTAGCCACAGCTCCACTTGCCAGATATGCATGTAGATGTTAGCATTATTGTCCCCTTTACTAGCTCTACTTGCCATACATTCCATGTATTGACCCTTCGGGGCTGCTACGTTTCATGTTGCAGGATATTCCGATTCTGAGTAATCGATATAGGCCACGGTACTCCACTCGGCACTTGTTCACTTGTGGGCAATTTGAAGTATTGAGGATTTGCTTTATTTATGTTGCTACCTGAATAATTTGAGCTAGCCTTGAGCTAAGCTTTTATTATAATAATGGTACTCTGGATCTTTGTTATTTATGATACACGGATATTTTGCTATGTTATTCATCTTATTCTATTGTGGGCCAATGAACCGATCCAGGGATTGGCATGTCACATAGAAGCCATGGTCTTTTCAGAACCGTGGTGTTACAAGATGGGGTGGCGCTGCTTTAGGTTATGAAACTCTTTATTTTTCAGACTCATCACTCTGGATGAGATGTGAGCAGTACGGAAACCATCTTCGAAGATAGCCCATGTCACATCCGCAATGGGAGTGGTGATCTAGAAGTTATCCCACCAAGTAGCTGTTGGTCCTTCCCACAAATGTGCTGCAAATCTGACTTTTTCTGCATCAGTACAGCCCACAGTTACCAAGTCCTTGTTCACAGAGCGTAGCCAATCATTGGCCACCATAGGATCAGTTGTTCCTGAGAACTTTGCTGGCCTCAATCTCAAGAACCTGGTAAGCATGTCAAAACCCGGTGGGTTGTTGTTGTTGTTATTGTTGTTATTGTTGTTGTTGTTGTTCTGATTCTGGATGAATGTAGTCATCATTTGCATCAACTGAGTCTGAGTTGTCATCATTTGTTGCATCTCAGGGGTGATGTTGTTGTTGTTGGGGTTGGGATTGGCACGACGGGGAGGCATCTGTGGTTTGGTCAATAGAGATAAGAATGAGATACCTCCAGAAGGCCGGGGTGACATCCGTGACCCAGCAGATGTATGGTCATGTTATGGGCGCCACTGTCGTGGGAATGGTCACGGCAGATGCTGCAATCGGCAGCGAGTAGTAGAACGAAGGGCAAGGGCGGCCAGCCATCTGCGGTGCGAGATGAGGGCGGAGACACAGGGTTTTACCCAGGTTCGGCCCCCGGGAGGGTAAAGACCTACTCCTGCTAGATTGTATTATGATGGAGGTACAATGGGGCGAGCTCGACGGCTAGGCGGTGAGTCGCTTGGGTGTATGATGGAACATGTCTCTACATGCCCTGTAGGGAGGTTTATATAGACTCACCCTCCCCTAGGGTTTACATACCTTAACCGAATCAGTTAAGGTTTCGGCACTCGTTTAACCTAATCCGACTGGGCCTATCTACTCTCCTGGGCCTTCAACTTCCAGTCGCTTGGATCCACGCCAGGTCTTGATCCAGTCGCCGTCTTGTAGGCCCACTCGCCAGCTTCTGGGCCAGTCGGAAACGTCCTGCTGGGTATACCCCGGTAGGCATATCCCCGTCACCCATAGATGCTATTATGCACAATCATCACATAAATAATCACCAACATGCATCACAATAATAAAAGTTCAACAACAAGGACAACAAGTTTGCAAAGTAAACACACCAATAGCAAGCCATCCACATGTTGGATGATCATTGCGACTCAATAAAAAGCATGATAAGTAAATGATAAATGAGTAGTCAACACTACTCCTCGGCATCAACCTCCTCCTCAACAAATGTAAGACCTGCATTCTCCATAGCGGTCTTGTATTCCTCGACATTGGTGGTCAAGGTCTCTTGTAAGATCCCTCCTTTGTAAAGGAAAAGGATCCCTGTGATTGCAATGCTAGTCCCTAGATCAATGCTAGCATCCACAGTTTAAGATGAAGTACATAGATACAAAGGTCATTTATTACATCCATTCCAGAGATAAAACATAGTCTTTTACAACTCAAGGCCACAGGCCTAATACAAGAGTTTGGAATAAGTAAATAAACATAAGTCTTCACCTTCATGTGCCACAGGCAAGCATGTTGAGTGTAGACTCATGACACCTAATCATCATCAGAATAACCTGCAACATCACAAGTTACAGCCACAGTGGGTCAATACTTTGGAATAGTATTGGCAAGTGATACCTTAGTAAATTTTTAAGTGGACTATTACTATATGCAATTTGGCTAAGTGTAGCTTGGCTTGCTTTGCTCAAAATAAGTTTTTCCTATTAGTTGAAATCACTAAGTTTTTCTTTGTCAAAAACTTCTGCCAAGAAACCATCAATAGACATTGAGGTCCTTCACCCTTGTTCACCCACATGTTTTACTTAGAAGTTGGAGTGATGAGATTCTTGATAGCTTCCATGTCTTGATGCTCAAGTTGTCCATTACCATGGACTTGGCTAAGTACTTAGATTTTTCCATCTGCAGAGGTTGTGCACTTTCCCCACCAGACTTGGTTTCCCAAGACAGGACCTTTCAGAAGCCTTCCCTTAGTCAAATGGACGCGTTCCAACCTATCATTCCCACTACCACCAACTGTCCAAATGACTAAGTTCTAGCAACCTATATGATCAAGGCAGAGCCCATATTGCCAAGTGGCTGCACTATAAGCTTCTCAACACTTGGCCTCCAAATCCCTTTGTGCCTGGGTGGCATACCACAAGTGAGATACACAAGGTAAACCATATCCATGGGCCTTGTGTAACCACTCAACCAAAAACCACCATTCAAGTCCCATCCCACCCAGGAGATTTATTGACTTAGTTGTTTTATTAAGAAAAGCATAAGTCCAAAGACTTAGAAATATTTTCATCATAGCAAGTATAAACTTTACCAGCCCTTGTTTGCTACTAGCTAGGCTAAGCATGGCAAGTAACTTAACTTAGAAAAATTCCTAGCAATTCTACAACTACTTAGGATTTCCCCACATAGCATTTGGCAAAAAGTAACATGCAAGACTTAGCAAAATATTTCTAATGCTTGTACAAAATATAGGGATGGAAATAACCATGAAGTACCACTTGCCTTGGTAATGGGGAGAGTAGCACTCTTCACAATCACAGTCACTAGCACCAAAATCTACACAAAAATGGTAACACACAATTTACACACAATTCATATACAAACATAAAATATATGCATGCATGCAAAAGAAAAATGCTAAGTGATGATTTTTGAAACTCCACCAAGCAAGTGCATAGTACTGAACTATAAACAAGTCAAAAACTTGCTAAACCAAGTTTATTTACACTTAACCAATTTTCCAAACAATTTCTATACTCAAAATAGCCCTAAACAAGTTACTGCAAATAAAATTATTTTAACAGAAACTTTTCACTAAACACATTGCAGATTCAGAAAGGGCTTGTCTCCCTGATTCCAACGGTATAAAATTTGCAAAATTCTAACATGGGATTCAAAAGTTATAGCCTAATCAAATTTGAATCCAAATCTATTTTAAATCCTGTTTTAAATTCTAACCCTAGCCACGCGTCAAGTTCTTACTGGCGCGTACCGGTTCGGACGGATCGAGCTCTGCGGGCCATAGGATCTAAGTCAGATCTGGCGGCTCAGATGCGCGCTTACCCCTTCACTTAATTTCTAATCTCAGCCACAGGATCTGCATCTAACGCTCCTAATTGCTTTGACCAAATACGAGCGGTGCTAGCGGCGGCGAGTTCTGTCTACGGCGGCACGGCGCTACGGTTCGTCCGGAGGGGCAGGAGGATGCTTACCAGGTTCGCAGCGTCGGGGAGAAGCTCAACCTAGCAGTGGCTTGACGAGGGGCGCACGGGTACGGTCTCTGGGGCTCGTCGGAGTTGCGGCGGCGTCTGTCGCTTGCAATCGAGGTCACTGGCGAGGCTCCGCATCGTCCTAGTACAAGGCAGAGGGTTCAGAAGATGCGGAAATGACTAGCGAACCAGTTGGTATCAAAGGGAAGGCGAGGGGCGCTTGGAACTTACCGCTATTGCTCGCCGGAGTCGAGCGACGGCGCAGGTGGTTGCGGTCGTGAATGGAAACGGTGACCTAGGTCACGAGCAGGCAAAAGAAAGGTGTCAGCAGATGCGCCAGATCATGATGAACAAGATAGCTTGAACCAGAGAGAGGGGGCGGTCGAGGCTCACCGGAATTAGTCGCCGGAGCCGTCAGTACTGCGGTGCTTCGAAGACAAATGCGCGCAGCCTGGTGGCGGAGTGAGCGAGGAGAGTGGGGGGAAATGATCGCGGTGCAGAGGGGATTAAATAGGCCTAAGCGCGACAGGAAACGCATGCGGCATCAAGGCTAATTACGCCGCGCCATTACCGGCATCAACAGCAGCGGCGACGTGGTCTGCGGGCGCGTTTTGGGGAAGACGAGGGTGACGTGGAGGGGGCCCGCTCGTCAGCAAAACACGCAGAGGGGAGGTGGGGTCTGGTTGTCAGCGTCTGCGTGGGTGCGCTTGCGCGTGTGAGAGAGATAGGAAGGCCGGGTGGGCTAGTTGGGCCAGTTTTGTTGCTGGGCTAGAATCCTGGCGCCGACCCTTTTTCATTTCTTTCTCCTTTTCTTTTTCTGTTTCGATTTTCTGAATAGGTTTTCAAATGAATTCAAGTTCTATTTGAATTCAAATCTTCTTGGGATTTTTGCAGTGTGCACTAATCTCAAATATAGGCATAAAAACAAGTGGTTGCTTTGCAAAGGCTTGGTCACACTTGGAGAACAAAATATCAGGGACTTGGCACTTGATTTGCAAAGTTTGAAAAATGGTTTTTGAAACCTATTTCCAATTTGTAAATCTTGGTTTAAATTCTACACACAAACCCTTCAACAAAGAAAGCAAACAAACTAGTTTTATAAACATTCAAACTTTCAAAATGGGGATGGCCATTTGATTTAAGTTTGTTCACATAAAATCATAGCACTATGTGCTTCTGTTTTTCTGAATGAGTTTGAAATTGGTCTCAATTCTATATGCATGCAAGAATGATATGCAATCTTTGAAATCATGATTTTAGGGATGTTACAAATCTAACCCCCTTAAGGTGAATCTCGCCCTCGAGATTCGGATTGGCTAGCAAATAGGTGAGGGTGGTCTTTCCGAAGATCATCTTCTCTTTCCCATGTTGCTTCCTCTTCGGAATGATGATTCCATTGCACTTTGCAAAACTTGAAACTTTTAGTCCTTGTGACTCTTTCTGCAGTCTCAAGAATCCTGATAGGCTTCTCTTCATAAGTGAGATCACTTTCTAGTTGAACTTCTTCCAAAGGTATGGTGTCCTTCAAAGAAGTTTCTTCCATTTCTGGGTGACATTTCTTAAGCTGACTCACATGAAACACGTTATGGACAGCTGACAGAGATTCTGGCAGTTCTACTTCATATGCAACTTCTCCCTTGCGACTTAGAATCTTGAATGGCCCAACATATCTTGGTGCCAACTTTCCTTTGACTCCGAATCTTTTCACTCCACGAAGTGGAGATACTCTAAGATAGGCTCTATCTCCAACCTCGTAGGTGACTTCTCTACGCTTAGGATTTGCGTAGCTTTTTTGTCGGGACTGTGCTATTTTCAATCTGTCCTTAACCAATTTGACCTTCTCTTTGGCTTCTTTGATAAGATCTGGTCCAAATAAGCTTCTTTCTCCCACACCATTCCATAGCAATGGGGTGGTACACTTTCTTCCATAGAGAAACTCAAATGGTGCCATCCCAATACTGGCTTGATAGCTATTGTTATAAGAAAACTCTGCGTAAGGCAGACTTTCATCCCAACTTGCTCCATAGTCTAGGGCACATGCCCTCAACATGTCTTCGAGAATTTGATTAGTCCTTTCTGTTTGTCCATCGGTTTGAGGATGAAAAGCAGTGCTGAATTCCAACCTCGTTCCCAATGATTCATGAAGCTGTCTCCAAAAATGAGAAGTGAACTGTGTTCCTCTATCAGACACAATGCTCTTAGGCACACCATGAAGACATACAATTCTACTCATGTAGATTTTAGCTAACTTGGCACTTGTATAAGTTGTCTTCACGGGTATAAAATGAGCCACTTTAGTTAGGCGATGCACTACTACCCATATGGAATCATACCTTGACCGGGTCCTTGGTAATCCGGTAATGAAATCCATACCAATCTTGTCCCACTTCCAATCAGGAATAGGTAGTGGTTGAAGCAAACATGCTGGTTTCTGATGCTCCGCTTTTACTCTACTACACACATCACACAAAGCAATATGTTCGGCGATGTCCCTTTTGAGATTGTTCCACCAAAATCTCTCTTTCATGTCCATGTACATTTTGGTGTTTCCCGGGTGAATAGAATATGGAGAGTTGTGGGCTTCCTGCAGAATCAGTTTCCTCAACTCCGGATCTTGTGGAACACAAATACGTTTTCCATGCCATAAAGTACCTTGTTCGTCTTCATGGAAACCTTTGGTTTTTCCTTGGCCAATCATTTCCTTAATCTCTTCAATTTCTTTATCAGACTTCTGGGCTTCTTTGATCTTATCCAACAGAGTGGGTTGAACATCCAAAGACATGAGATGTCCTTCAGGCACAATCTCCAATCTGAGTTTTCTGAATTCGGCACACAAATCATCTGGCAATTCCCCTTTAGTAAGGCCATTCACAAAAGCCTTACGACTTAGAGCATCTGCCACAACATTTGCTTTACCGGGGTGGTATTGCAAACTTAAGTCATAATCCTTGATAAGCTCTAACCATCTTCTTTGTCTCATATTGATTTCCTTCTGAGTGAAGATGTACTTCAAACTTTTGTGATCCGTGAACACTTCACAACGCTTTCCCAAAAGGTAGTGTCTCCATGTTTTGAGTGCATGGACAACAGAGGCTAACTCTAAATCATGAGTAGGATAGTTTACTTCATGATTTTTGAGTTGTCTCGAGGCATAAGCCACAACTTTACCGCCTTGCATAAGTACTGCACCTAATCCTTGATGAGAAGCATCACAATATACTTGGAAATCCTTTTCCAAATCTGGCAGACATAGAACTAGTGCTGTCACAAGTCTCTTCTTCAATTCTTGAAAGCTGATTTCACAACCTTCCGACCAAGTAAACTTCTTGTCCTTCTTTAACAATTCAGTCATTGGCTTAGCAACCCTTGAGAAATTCTCAATGAACCTTCTGTAGTAACCTGCTAAGCCAAGGAAACTACGAACCTCTTTCACGTTCTTAGGAGATTCCCATTCAGTCACAGCTGAAACTTTAGCAGGGTCCACTGCTACACCATCCTTTGTCATAACATGACCAAGAAAACCAACTTCTTCCAACCAGAACTCACACTTGCTGAATTTGGCATAAAGTTTATGTTCCCTTAGTTTCTCAAGTATCAAACGTAAGTGTCTTTCATGTTCTTCTTTGCTCTTGGAGTAGACTAAGATGTCATCGATGAAAACGACAACAAACTTGTCAAGGAATTCCATGAACACTTTGTTCATCATGTTCATAAAGTAGGCTGGACCATTGGTCAAGCCAAAAGGCATTACGGTATACTCATACAATCCATACCTTGTAGTGAATGCTATTTTAGGTATGTCTTGTTCTCTTATCTTGAGTTGAAAATAGCCTGACCGGAGATCAATCTTTGAGAACACACATGCTCCTTCTAGCTGATCAAACAAGTCATTGATTCTTGGCAAAGGGTATTTGTTCTTGATAGTTACCTCGTTGAGTGAACGGTAATCTATGCATAACCTTTGACTTCTATCTTTCTTCTCTACAAACAAAACTGGGGCTCCCCAAGATGAAGAACTTGGCTGGATGAATCCTTTTTCCAACTGTTCTCCAAGTTGTTTCTTGAGCTCCTTCAGTTCATCAACTGACATTTTATACGGTCTCTTTGCTATTGGTCCAGAACCCGGTACCAAATCTATCAGAAACTCCACATCTCTATCTGGTGGCATTCCTGGTAATTCTTCCAGAAACACATCCGGATACTCACTCACAATTGGCACACTATCCATGCTAACCCCCTTAAGAGAATTTAGCTTACTCCCTTTTGGTTCAAAGTTAGACCTGAATTTGATCTGTTTTCTTTCCGGGGTTGTGAGCGTAACAGTACGATTGGCACAATCTAGTACTCCTTCATACTTAGCCATCCAATCCATTCCCAAAATTACATCCAATCCTTGGGAATCTAGGATTATCAGGCTCACTAGAAACTTATGCTTTCCGAACTCTATGACTAAGTCATGAAATCCTGAATTCACTATCATTTCTCCACCAGGAGAACTTACTCTTATAGGACACCCAATAGTTTCTACCGGTAGTTCATTTCTTTCAACAAATTCTCTTGATATGAATGAATGAGATGCACCAGTATCAAAGAGTACAAATGCTGGAATAGAATTGAGTCTGAACTTACCAGCAACAGCATCAGGTTCCTCATAGACCTCCTCCACATTGATGTGGTTAACCTGTCCTTTCTGAAAAGGATTGAGCTTGTTAGGTCCTTCAACTTTCTTTTCAGGGCACTCATTTACATAATGCCCCAGCTTCTTGCATTTGAAACATTCAACCTGACTGATGTCCTTTTTAGCAGGCTGGTTTCCACTTCCACTTCCACTGTGGTGGCTCTTATGTCCACTCTTGTGGTTCTTGTACTTATCATTGTCATGACTGCGATGATGCTTGTTGTCATGACGGTTGTGGTTGTGGTGCTTGTTGAATTTCCCATGCTTGTGGGATCCTGAGCTTCCACTGTCATCAAAGTGAGATCGTTTGTGAGACGATCCCGAGCTGTGCTTGTCGGAGTGCTTTCTTTTCCTACTCTCAACTTGCTTCATTTTGTTCTCCAAAATAGCAGCCTTGTCACACAGAGACTGATAAGTTGGAACATATGCCACAGACAACTGCAGGTTTAGCTCATCATTCAAGCCTTCCAAAAAAAATCCTTCCTCTTGGCATCAGTGTCAACTTCATCCGGTGCATAGCGCGCCAGATTGTTGAACTCCTCAATGTATTCCGCCACGCTACGGTGACGCTGCCTTAGATTGTGGAACTCTTTCTTTTTCAGGCTCATTATTCCTGACGAGATGTGAGCAGTGTGAAAGCCATCTTCAAAAATGGCCCAAGTCACCTCATCTATAGGAGTAGTGATCTGAAAATTGTCCCACCAAGTGGCGGCTGGCCCTTCCAGCAGATGTGCTGCAAATCTGACTTTTTCAGCATCCGTGCAGCCCACGGTCACTAAGTCTTTGTTTACAGAACGTAGCCAATCATTGGCCACCATGGGATCAGTTGTCCCCAAGAACTTAGCTGGCCTCAACCTCAAGAATCTGGTGAGCATATCAAATCCCGGAGGGTTGTTGTTGTTATTGTTGTTGTTATTGGGGTTGTTGTTGTTGTTATTCTGGTTCTGGATGAATGCTGTCATCATTTGCATAAGTTGTGTTTGAGCAGTCATCATTTGCTGCATTTCCTGAGTGATGTTGTTTGGGTTGGGGTTTGCATGACGGGGAGGCATCTGTGGTTTGTTCAAATAAAGATAAGAATGAGATACCCGTAGATGTTTTTCATGCACATTACATCACATAAGAAATCACAAGCATGCAACAAGGTAAAAAAATCAACAATAAGATAATAAGTTCACAACGTAAAACACACAAGTAGCAAGCCATCCACATGTCGGATGGTCCAATAACAAGTTCACAAATAACAAGTATGATAACAAAAGATAAACAAGTAGTTAAGTCTACTCGTCAGCATCAATCTCCTCCTCGACAAAGGTAGACCTGCGTTCTCCATCGCGGTCTTGTTCTCCTCAATAGTAGTGGTCAAGGACTCTATCTTGGCCTTGAGAGCCCTCTTCTGGGAACGAAGCCTCTCAATCACCGTCTACTGCTGCTCTAACTCGAAGTCCTTGGACTGCAGTTCCTCGGTCATATCCCGGATCTTCTTGTTCCTATCCTGGACACGCTTCTCCTGACTCTTGAACTTCTTGTCCTGGGTCTCGAACTTCGCCTCCATTTCCTTGACTATCTCGTCCTGCTGCGCGAAGAGCTTGTCCTTCTCGCGAAGCTGCACCTGGAGCTCGTCATTACTGAGCATGACATTGGTCCTGTCAGTATCCACGTGCCTAATGAGAGACTCTAAGTCCTGGAAGTACAGGCGTATCGGCTCTGCTGCGTCCCTCGAGTCGTCCTCGAAGTCGATGGACTCTCCGTCATCATCACGTCTTCCGAAGACGTGAAAGTGAGTGCCTCTAACCTGTCGGGAGTGTCGTCCTAGCAGACGTCCTATCAGGTCCTGCATAACTACCTCCATGCCTCTCTCCCTGTCATCGTGCATAAGCTTGAAGACGATGGCCTCCGTAGTAGGCTCTGTCTGGCGTCCTGGCTGGTTCACCTTGAAGCCCCAGAGGTCCTTCCTCTCGAACTTGGTGAGTGGGTGCACCATGATGGTGGGAAGAGGGAGATTGAGCAAAGTAGTAAGCTCAACAATACGAGGACCAAAGCGGGTAGCCTGGAACTCCTCAACAGTGCTGATGGTAATAGGCATCTATTTATAAGATAGAAAAGTTAGAACAACACAAATTAAGATAGACAAAAGACAAAACACCACATACATAACCTTGGGAAACAAAACACACAAGTCATGCATACATGAAGTCATTACATCAATCAAGGTTCACTCTTATTTTAAGACAACATTTTTGGAAATAGGGTGATAGGTGGTGGTCCAACTAACGAAGTACGTTTACAATCCTATCTCACTGGATCTGTTGGCTAACACAATGTTCCTAGAAGCAATTAGCCTATCTTGCTCATATGACTCCATCACTAAGTCTATAATGTCCCATCTTAAGGTTTGATTGGTATCTTCCAACTCTTGAGTATGTTCCTTCTCTTTCTTCAAGTCTTTTTGGAGATTGAGCATTCTGCACTTGACTCTGGCACTGAGTTCTTTGATAGTCCTCCAAGCTGCTTTTCTTGCTGACTCAAAGAATGTGGTGTGCACCACAGTGTTGGTGTACATGCAGAATCCTTTTTCCTTGTGTTTGTCTTCCTTGTTTTTTTACAAGTGAAGTTGCACCCACCAGTACTCAACTCCTTCATCCATCACTGGAAAGCCTTTGTACACAGCTGCACCATGTATTTCCATTGCCACCATGAGGTCCTTGAGAATATTGGGGAACTCTGTCTCACACTCTAGGGTCATGGTCATGAGTGATCCTTTCCTTACGGCTTCGCTTATGGAGTTCATCTACAAATAGAGATGAGAAAGAAGATTAGAAAAGTTTACGAGAAGAATAGACAAGTGTAGAAGTAGTTGAAATTTTTTCCTTAGTGGTTTTCCAATCCTAGGGTCATAATCCTACATGCAACACAGTGCTTTGATACCATCTGTAAGATCCCTCCTTTGTAAAGGAAAAGGATCCCTATGATTGCAATGCTAGTCCCTGGATCAATGCTAGCATCCACAGTTTAAGATGAAGTACACATATACAAAGGTCATTTATTACATCCATTCCAGAGATAAAACATAGTCTTTTACAACTCAAGGCCACATGCCTAATACAAGAGTTCGGAATAAGTAAATAAACATAAGTCTTCATCTTCATGTGCCACAAGCAAGCATGTTGAGTGTAGACTCATGACACCTAATCATCATCAGAATAACCTGCAACGTCACAAGTTACAGCCACAGTGGGTCAATACTTTGGAATAGTATTGGCAAGTGATACCTTAGTAAATTTTTAAGTGGACTATTACTATATGCAATTTGGCTAAGTGTAGCTTGGCTTGCTTTGCTCAAAATAAGTTTTTCCTATTAGTTGAAATCACTAAATTTTTCTTTGTCAAAAACTTCTCCCAAGAAACCATCAATAGACATTGAGGTCCTTCACCCTTGTTCACCCACATGTTTTACTTAGAAGTTGGAGTGATGAGATTCTTGATAGCTTCCATGTCTTGATGCTCAAGTTGTCCATTACCATGGACTTGGCTAAGTACTTAGATTTTTCCATCTGCAGAGGTTGTGCACTTTCCCCACCAGACTTGGTTTCCCAAGACAGGACCTTTCAGAAGCCTTCCCTTAGCCAAATGGACGCGTGCCAACCTATCATTCCCACTACCACCAACTGTCCAAATGACTAAGTTCTAGCAACCTATATGATCAAGGCAGAGCCCATATTGCCAAGTGGCTGCACTATAAGCTTCTCAACACTTGGCCTCCAAATCCCTTTGTGCCTGGGTGGCATACCACAAGTGAGATACACAAGATAAACCATATCCATGGGCCTTGTGTAACCACTCAACCAAAAACCACCATTCAAGTCCCATCCCACCCAGGAGATTTATTGACTTAGTTGTTTTATTAAGAAAAGCATAAGTCCAAAGACTTAGAAATATTTTCATCATAGCAAGTATAAACTTTACCAACCCTTGTTTGCTACTAGCTAGGCTAAGCATGGCAAGTAACTTAACTTAGGAAAATTCCTAGCAATTCTACAACTACTTAGGATTTCCCCACATAGCATTTGGCAAAAAGTAACATGCAAGACTTAGCAAAATATTTCTAATGCTTGTACAAAATATAGGGATGGAAATAACCATGAAGTACCACTTGCCTTGGTAATGGGGAGAGTAGCACTCTTCACAATCACAGTCACTAGCACCAAAATCTACACAAAAATGGTAACACACAATTTACACACAATTCATATACAAACATAAAATATATGCATGCATGCAAAAGAAAAATGCTAAGTGATGATTTTTGAAACTCCACCAAGCAAGTGCATAGTACTGAACTATAAACAAGTCAAAAAATTTCTAAACCAAGTTTATTTACACTTAACCAATTTTCCAAACAATTTCTATACTCAAAATAGCCCTAAACAAGTTATTGCAAATAAAATTATTTTAACAGAAACTTTTCACTAAAGACATTGCAGATTCAAAAAGGGCTTGTCTCCCTGATTCCAATGGTATAAAATTTGCAAAATTCTAACGTGGGATTCAAAAGTTATAGCCTAATCAAATTTGAATCCAAATCTGTTTTAAATCCTGTTTTAAATTCTAACCCTAGCCACGTGTCAAGTTCTTACGGGCACGTACCGGTTCGGACGGATCGAGCTCTGCGGGCCGTAGGATCTAAGTCAGATCTGGCGGCTCAGATGCGCGCTTACCCCTTCACTTAATTTCTAATCTCAGCCGCAGGATCTGCATCTAACGCTCCTAATTGCTTTGACCAAATACGAGCGGCGCTAGCGGCGGCGACTGGCGGAGGCGAGTTCTGTCTGCGGCGGCACGGCGCTACGGTTCGTCCGGAGGGGCAGGAGGATGCTTACCAGGTTCGCAGCGTCGAGGAGAAGCTCAACCTAGCAGTGGCTTGACGAGGGGCACACGGGTACGGTCTCTGGGGCTCGTCGGAGTTGCGGCGGCGTCTGTCGCTTGCAGTCGAGGTCACTGGCGAGGCTCCGCGTCGTCCTAGTACAAGGCAGAGGGTTCAGAGGATGCGCAAATGACTGGCGAACCAGTTGGTATCAAAGGGAAGGCGAGGGGCGCTTGGAACTTACCGCTATTGCTCGCCGGAGTCGAGCGACGACGCAGGTGGTTACGGTCGTGAATGGAAACGGTGACCTGGGTCACGAGCAGGCAAAAGAAAGGTGTCAGCAGATGTGCCAGATCATGCTGAACAAGATATCTTGAACCAGAGAGAGGGGGGCGGTCGAGGCTCACCGGAATTAGTCGCCGGAGCCGTCAGTACTGCGGTGCTTCGAAGACAAATGCGCGCAGCCTGGTGGCGGAGTGAGCGAGGAGAGTAGGGGGAAATGATCGCGGTGCAGAGGGGATTAAATAGGCCTAAGCGCGACAGGAAACGCCTGCGGCATCAAGGATAATTACGCCGCGCCATTACCGGCATCAACAGCAGCGGCGACGTGGTCTGTGGGCGCGTTTTGGGGAAGACGAGGGTGACGTGGAGGGGGCCCGCTTGTCAGCGAAACGCGCAGAGGGGAGGTGGGGTCTGGTTGTCAGCATCTGCGTGGGTGCGCTTGCGCGTGCGAGAGAGAGAGGAAGGCCGGGTGGGCTAGTTGGGCCAGTTCTGTTGCTGGGCTAGAATCCTGGCGCCGGCCCTTTTTCATTTCTTTCTCCTTTTCTTTTTCTGTTTCGATTTTCTGAATAGGTTTTCAAATGAATTCAAGTTCTATTTGAATTCAAATCTTCTTGGGATTTTTGCAGTGTGCACTAGTCTCAAATATAGGCATAAAAACAAGTGCTTGCTTTGCAAAGGCTTGGTCACACTTGGAGAACAAAATATCAGGGACTTGGCACTTGATTTGCAAAGTTTGAAAAATGGTTTTTGAAACCTATTTCCAATTTGTAAATCTTGGTTTAAATTCTACACACAAACCCTTCAACAAAGAAAGCAAACAAACTAGTTTTATAAACATTCAAACTTTCAAAATGGGGATGGCCATTTGATTTAAGTTTGTTCACATAAAATCATAGCACTATGTGCTTCTGTTTTTCTGAATGAGTTTGAAATTGGTCTCAATTCTATATGCATGCAAGAATGATATGCAATCTTTGAAATCATGATTTTAGGGATGTTACATCTCTACTTTGGCTTTGAGAGCCCTCTTCTGAGAACGAAGCCTCTCAATCACAGTCTGCTGATGCTCGAGCTCGAAGTCCTTGGCCTCCAGTTCTGCAGTCATGTCTCGAATCCTCTTGTTCCTATCTTGGACTCGTTTCTATTGACTCTTGAACTTTCTGTCCTAACTCTCGAACTTGGCCTCCATCTTCTTTACTATCTCATCTTGCTCCGCGAAGAGCTTGTCCTTCTCACAAAGCTGCACCTGGAGTTCGTCATTGCTGAGCATGACGTTGGTCCTATCAGTGTCCACATGCCTAAGAAGAACCTCTAAGTCCTGGAGGTATAGACGAATTGGCTCTGCTGACTCCCTCGATGTGTCCTCGAAGTCAATGGCCTCACCATCCTCATCACGTACCGAAGGTGTGGAAATGAGTACCTCTAACCTCACGAGAGTGTCTCCCTAGTAGACGTCCTATCAGATCCTGCATGACTACCTCAAGGCCTCTCTCCTTGTCATCATGCATGAGCTTGAAGATGATGGCCTCTGTGGCTGGCTCAGTCTAGCGTCCTGGCTGATTGACCTTGAAGCCCCAAAGGTCTTTCCTCTCAAACTTGGTGAGGGGAAGCGTCATGATGGAAGGAAGTGGGAGATTGAGGAGACTAGTAAGCTCAATAATACGAGTGCCAAAGCGAGTTCCCTTGAACTCATCAACCGTGCTGATAATAACATTAGGCATCTATTTATAAGATAGAAAAGGTTAGAATCAACATATCTAAGAGAGTTCGATTATGACGTTCAGACACACCATTACGCTGTGGTGTTCCCGGCGGTGTCAATTGTGAAAGTATTCCGTATTTCTTCAAATGCTCGCCAAACTCGTAACTTAGATATTCACCTCCACGATCAGATCGTAGAAATTTAATCTTCTTGTTACATTGATTCTCTACGTCACTTTGAAATTCCTTAAACTTCTCGAAAGTTTCGGACTTATGTTTCATGAAATAGCTATACCCATATCTACTCAAGTCATCCGTGAAGGTAAGAACGTAACGATAACCACCGCGCGATGCTACACTCATTGGGCCACACACATCGGTATGTATGATTTCCAATAAGTCCGTAGCTCGCTCCATCATACCATAAAATGGAGTCTTAGTCATTTTACCCATCAGACATGCTTCGCATCTTTCAAGTGATTCGAAATCAAGTGATTCAAGAAGTCCATCGGAATGGAGTTTCTTCATACGCTTCACTCCAATGTGACCAAGATGACAGTGCCACATATAGGTCGAGTTATCGCTCAATTTCAAACGTTTAGCTTCAATGTTATTAATGTGTGTATTTCCACAATCGAGATTCAATAAGAATAGACCATCTATCAAAGGTGCATGTGCATAAAACATATTACTCATATAAATCGAACAACCATTATTCTCGGACTTAAACAAGTAACCGTCTCGCAATAAACATGATCCCGATATAATGTTCATGATCAACGCAGGCACCAAATAACAATTATTTAAGTATAAAACTAATCCCGATGGTAGATGAAGAGGCAGCGTGCCGACCGTGATCTACAACATATTTGCAATAGTTTAGACTAAGTTTATGACAAATTGAGTTCTAACTAATAGTTAAATTAATCTAGGTGAACTCCCACTCAAAACAATATCCCTCAAATTGTTTTCGTGATCACACAAACCAAATCCACCACATCAAAACCGATCATCACGAGAGTTGATGTAGCTTCAATGGCGAACAATCAACATGTTCATCATATCTACTATATGACTCATGCTTTACCTTTCGGTGATCCGTGTTCCGAGATCATGTCTGTACATGCTAGGCTCATCAAGATCAAACCTTAGCTTCCGCATAAGAAAATCTGGCTTGCTCACGTTGTATACACTCGCAGAATCTAACACACCCGATCATCATGTGGTGCTTCGAAACAACGAGCTTTAGCAACGGTGCTTACTAAGGATGAACACTTTAAAACTTGAAATTTTTGTGCTTGAGGGATCATCTTATAATGCTACCATCATGAACTAAGCAATACAAGATGCATAAAAGGATTAACATCACATGCAATTCATAATATGTGATATGATATGGCCTTTCTTCTTGTGCTTCCGATCTCCATCTTCAAGCACGAACATGATCTCCATCAGCATCGGTATGGCGTCAAGGTCAATGGCGCCGTTTCATGGTTGTCGTCCACAAGCTTCAACTATTACAACTACTTTGAATAGACACGCAGGTCTTAACGGAATTTAAAAGACAACCATATGGCTCGTGTCGGTTGCCAACTTACAATAAGGAACATTGCATACATCATATATAATCACAATCATGGCCATACCACATCACAGCTGTAACATCCCTAAAATCATGATTTCAAAGTTTGCATATCACTCATGCATGCATATAGATTTTAGATCATTTTCAAACTCATTTCAGAAAGACAGAAGCACATGGTGCTATGATTTTATGTGAGCAAATTTAATTCAAATGGACATCACCATTTGAAAGTTTGAAAGTTTAGGAACTTGTTTGCTTGCCTTCATTGTTGAAAAGTTTGTGTGTAGACTTTAGACCAAAGTTTACAACCTAGAAATAGTTTCAAAAACCCCTTTTCAAACTTTTGCAAATCAGATGCAAGTCCCTGATTATTTTGTACTCCAAGCTTGACCAAGCCTTTGCAAAACAACCACTTGCTTAAATACCTATATTGGAGACTACTGCACCCTGCAAAACCCCCAGAAAAGTTTGAATTCAAAAGAGTTTGAATTCATATCAAAACCAATTCAGAAAATCGTTTCAGAAAAAGAAAAGAAGCAAACAAATGGAAAAGGCCTAGCGCTGCCATTTTAGCCCAGCAACGGAGCAGGCCCAGCAAGCCCACCCGGGACATTTCTTTTCTTCTCACACGCGCGAGCACACTCACTCAGCCGCTGACAGCCAGACCCCACGCCCCCTCTGTTTATTTCACTGACCAGCGGGCCCCGTCCACGTCGCCCTCGTCTTCCCCAAACCACGCCCGCGACCACGTCGCTGCTGCAGTCAAGGCCGGTAATGGTGCGGCGTAATTAGCCATTATCCCGCAAGCGTTTCCTGTCGCACCTGAGCCTACTTAAACCTCTCTGCCCCGCGAGCAATTTCCCCCACTCTCCTCGCTCACTCCGCCGCCAGGCTGCGCGCAATTGCTCTCGAAGCCCCGCAGTACCGACAACTCCGGCGATCGATTACGGTGAGCCTCGACCACCCCTCTCTCTCTGGTTCAAACGGGGATGTTCAGAATGATCTTGCGCATCCGCTGATACCTTCCTTTTGCCTGCTCGTGACCCAGGTCGTCATCTCCGTTCGCAACCGAAACCACCGGCGCCGCCGATAAACTCCGGCGACCAATTAAGGTAAATCCCGAGCGCCCCTTGCCCCCTCCTTCACGCGAGCTTGTTCGCCTATGTCTTGCGCAAACCCTGATGCCACTGGTTCATGCTAGGACGATGCCAAACCTCGGCAAGGACCACGACTGCAAGCTACTGACGCCGCCCACAACTCCGACGAGCTCCAGAGACCGTTCCCGCGCGCCCCTTCGCAAACCAACACCACGTCGAGCTTCAGCACGCCACAACGGTTCTGGTAAGCGCCTCCCTTCCTTTCCGGGCGACCTAGAGCGCCAGCACCGCCGCGGTCAGACGCGCCGCCGCCAGTCAACGCCGCTAGCGCCACTCGTGTATGGTTAGAACGATTAGGAGCGTCAGATGCAGATCCTACAGCGTAGATTAGAACGTGGGCGAAGAGGTAAGCGCGCATCTGAGCCGCCAGATCTCACTTAGATCCTACGGCCCGCAGAGCTCGATCCAGCTGAAACGGTACGCGCCAATAGAAACACGACGCGTGGCTAGAGTTTAAATCAAAAACAGAATTCAAATCAGATTTAGATCCAAATTTCAATTGGCTATAACTTTTGATTTCCACGTTAGAATTTTGCAAACTTTATACTGTTGGAATCAGTGAGTCAAGCCCTTTCTGAATCTGCAATGTGTTTAACAAAATGTTTCTGCTAAAATGACTTTTTATACAGAAACATATTTAAGGCTATTTTGAGTACAGTTTTTGTTTAGTATTTTTGTTTAGTGCTAAATAAGTTTAGTTAGCAAGTTTTTGACTTATTTATGTTTCTGTATCTTGCACTTGCTTGGTGAAGTTTTCAAAAATCATCACTTAGCCATTTCTTGCATGCATGCATTCATATTTTTGTTTGTATATGAATTGTATGTAATTTTGTGCTACAAATGTTTGTGTAGATTTTGCTAGTGACTGTGATTGTGAAGAGTGCTACTCTCCCCATTATCAAGGCAAGTGGTATTTCATGAATATTTCATTCCTATATTTTGTACTAGCATTAGATATTTTGCTAAGTCTTGCATGCTACTTTTGCCAAATGCTATGTTGGGAAATCCTAAGTAGTTGTAGGTTATTAGAATTGCTAGGAAAATACCTAAGTTAAAGTTACTATACCATGCTTAGCCTAGCTAGTAGAAAACAAGGGTTGGTATAATCTATACTTGCTATGATGAAAATATTTCTAAGTCATGAGACTTATGCTTTCCTAATAAAACAACTAAGTCAAATGAACCTCCTGGGTGGAATGGAAGGAATGGTTTGTGTTGAGTGGTTACACAAGGCCATGGATTTGGCTTGTGTACCTCACTTGTGGTATGCCACCCAGGCACAAAGGGATTTGGAGGCCAAGTGTTGTGAAGCTTATAGTGCAGCCACTTGGCAAAATGGGCTCTGCCTTGATCACATAGGTTGCTAGAACTTAGTCTTTTGGACAGTTGGTGGTAGTGGGATTGATAGGTTGGAACGCGTCCATTTGACTAAGGGAAGGCTTCTGAAAGGTCCTGTCTTGGGAAACCAAGTCTGGTGGGGAAAGTGCACAACCTCTACAGATGGAAAACCTAAGTACTTAGCCAAGTCCATGGCAATGGACAATTTGAGCATCAAGACATGGAAGCTACAAGAATCTCATCACTCCAACTTCTAAGTAAAACTTGTGGGTGAACAAGGGTGAAGGACCCCAATGTCTATTGGTGGTTTCTTGGGAAAAGTTTTTATCAAAGAAAACTTAGTGATTTCAACTAATAGGAAAAACCTATTTTAAAGCAAAGCAAGCCAAGCTACACTTAGCCAAATTGCATATAGTAATATAGTCCACTTAAAAATTTACTAAGGTATCACTTGCCAATACTATTCCAAAGTATTGACCCACTGTGGCTGTAACTTGTGATGTTGCAGGTTACTCAGATGATGATTAGGTGTCATGAGTCTACACTCAACATGCTTGCCTGTGGCACATGAAGATGAAGACTTATGTTATTTACTTATTCCAAAACTCTTGTATTAGGCCTATGGCCTTGAGTTGTAAAAGACTATGTTTAATCTCTTGAATGGATGTAATAAATGACCTTTGTATCTGTGTACTTCATCTTAAACTGTGGATGCTAGCATTGATCCAGGGACTAGCATTGCAATCACAGGGAACCTTTTCCTTTACAAAGGAGCGGTCTAACAGATGGTATCATAGCACTGTGTTGCCTGTAGGATTATGACCCTAGGATTGGAAACCACTAAGGAAAAAATTTCAACTACTTCTACACTTGTCTATTCTTCTCATAAACTTTTCTAATCTTCTCATTCTCATCTCTATTTGTAGATGAACTCCATCAACGAATCCATGAAGAAAGGACCACTCATGACCATGACCTTGGAGTGTGAAACTGAGTTTCCCAGAATTCTCAAGGACCTCATGGTGGCAATGGAGGCACATGGTGCAGCTGTGTACAAAGGCTTTCCAGTGATGGATGAAGGAGTGGAGTACTGGTGGGTGCAACTTCACTTGTACAAAAACAAGGAAGACAACCACAAAGAAAGAGGATTCTGCATGTACACCAACATTGTGATGCACACCACATTCTTTGAGTCAGCAAGAGAAGCAGCTTGGAGGACTATCAAAGAACTTAGTGCTAGAGTCAAGTGCAGAATGCTCAACCTCCAAAAAGACTTAGAGAAAGAGAAGGAACTTACCCAAGAGTTGGAAGCCACCAACCAAACCTTAAGGGGAGATATTATAGACTTAGTGATGGAATCATGTGAACAAGATAGGTGGATTGCCTCTAGGAACATTGTGTTAGCCAACAGATCCAGTGAGATAGGATTGTGAACGCACTTCGTTAGTTGGACCACCATCTATCACCTTATTTTCCAAAAATGTTGTCTTAGAATAAGAGTGAACCTTGATTGATGTAATGACTTGATGAATGCATGACTTGTGTGTTTTGTTTCCATGACTATGTATATGGTGTTTTGCCTTATGTTTATCTTAAATTGTGTTGTCCTAACATTTCTATCTTATAAATAGATGCCTATTACCATCAGCACTATTGAGGAGTTCCAGGTTACCCGTTTTGGTCCTCGTATCGTTGAGCTTACCACTTTGCTCGATCTCCCTCTTCCCACCATCATGGTGCATCCACTCACCAAGTTCGAGAGGAAGGACCTCTAGGGCTTCAAGGTGAACCAGCCCAGACGCTAGACAGAGCCTACTACGGAGACAATCGTCTTCAAGCTTATGCACGATACAGGGAGAGAGGCATGGAGGTCGTCATGCAGGACCTGATAGGACGTCTGTTAGGCCGTCACTCCCGACAGGTTAGAGGCACCCACTTTCACGTCTTCGGAAGACGTGATGATGACGGAGAATCCATCGACTTTGAGGACGACTCAAGGGACGCAGCAGAGCCGATACGTCTCTATCTCCAGGACTTAGAGTCTCTTATTAGGCACGTGGACACGGACAGGACCAACGTCATGCTCAGCAATGACGAACTCCAGGTGCAGCTTCGCGAGAAGGACAAGCTTTTCGCTCAGCAGGACGAGATAGTCAAGGAAATGGAGGCAAAGTTCGAGACCCAGGACCGTAAGTTCAAGAGTCAGGAGAAGCGTGTCCAGGATAGGAACAAGAAGATCCGGGACATGACTGAGGAACTGAAGTCCAAGGATTTCGAGCTAGAGCAGCAGCAGATGGTGATTGAGAGGCTTCGCTCCCAGAAGAGGGCTCTCAAGACCAAGATTGAGTCCTTGACCACTACTATTGAGGAGAACAAGACCGCGATGGAGAACGCAGGTCTTACCTTTGTCGAGGAGGAGATTGATGCTGATAAGTAGACTTGACTACTTGGTTATCTTTTATTATCGAACTTGTTATTGTGAACTTGTTATTGGACCATCCGACATGTGGATGGCTTGCCACTTGTGTGTTTTACTTTGAGAACTTGTTATCTTGTTGTTGAACTTTTATCTTTGTGTTGCATGCAAGGTGTTTGCTTATGTGATGTAATGTGCATAAAAACATCTATGGGTATCTCATTCTTACCTCTATTTGAACAAACCACAGATGCCTCCCCGTCGCGCAAACCCCAACCCCAACAACATTACCCCGGAAATGCAACAAATGATGAATGCGCAAACACAGCTTATGCAGATGATGACGACATTCATCCAAAACCAGAACAACAACAACCCCAACAACAACAACAATAACAACAACAACAACCCTCCGGGCTTTGATATGCTCACCAGATTTCTGCATTTGAGGCAAGCTAAGTTCTCGGGGATGACTGATCCCATGGTGGCTAATGATTGGCTATGTTCTGTAAACAAGGACTTAGTGACCGTGGGCTGCACGGACGCTGAAAAGGTCAGATTTGCAGCGCATCTGCTGGAAGGGCCAGCCGCCACATGGTGGGACAACTTCCAAATCACCACTCCTATTGATGAAGTGACTTGGGCTATCTTTGAAGATGGCTTTCGCACTGCTCACATCTCATCAGGAATGATGAGCCTGAAAAAGAAAGAGTTCCACAATCTGAGGCAACGCCACCGCAGCGTGGCTGAATATATAGAAGAGTTCAACAATCTGGCGCGCTATGCACCGGATGAGGTTGACACAGATGCCAAAAGAGAGGAGAAGTTTCTTGAAGGATTGAATGATGAGCTAAACTTACAGTTGTCTGTGGCATATGTTCCAACTTATCAGTCTCTGTGTGACAAGGCTGCTATCTTGGAGAATAAAATGAAGCAAGTAGAGAGTAGGAAGAGAAAGCAGTCCGACAAGCACAGCTCGGGATCGTCTCACAAACGATCTCATATTGATGACAGTGGAAGCTCAGGATCCCACAAGCATGGGAAATTCAACAAGCACCACAACCACAACTGTCATGACAACAAGCATCATCGCAGTCATGACAATGATAAGTACAAGAACCACAAGAGTGGACATAAGAGCCACCACAGTGGAAGTGGAAGTGGAAACCAGCCTGCTAAAAAGGACATCAGTCAGGTTGAATGCTTCAAATGCAAGAAGCTGGGGCATTATGCTAATGAGTGCCCTGAGAAGAAAGTTGAAGGACCTAACAAGCCCAATCCTTTTCAGAAAGGACAGGTTAACCACATCAATGTGGAGGAGGTCTATGAGGAGCCTGATGCTGTTGCTGGTAAGTTCAGACTCAATTCAATTCCAGCATTTGTACTCTTTGATACTGGTGCATCGCATTCATTCATATCAAGAGTATTTGTTGAAAGAAATGAACTACCGGTAGAAACTATTGGGTGTCCTATAAGAGTAAGTTCTCCTGGTGGAGAAATGATAGTGAATTCAGGATGTCATGACTTAGTCTTAGAGTTTGGAAAACATAAGTTTCCAGTGAACCTGATAATCCTAGATTCCCAAGGATTGGATGTAATTTTGGGAATGGATTGGATGGCCAAGTATGAAGGAGTACTAGATTGTGCCAATCGTACTGTTACACTCACAACCCCGGAAGGAAAGCGGATAAAATTCAAGTCCAACTTTGAATCTAAAGGAAGTAAGCTAAATTTTCTTAAGGGGGTTAGCATGGACACTGTGCCAATTGTGTGTGAGTATCCGGACGTATTTCCGGAAGAGTTGCCGGGAATGCCACCAGATAGAGATGTGGAGTTTATAATAGATTTGGTACCAGGTTCTCGACCAAGAGCAAAGAGACCTTATAAAATTTCAGTTGATGAACTGAAGGAACTCAAGAAACAACTTGGAGAACAGTTGCAGAAAGGATTCATCCAGCCAAGTTCTTCATCTTGGGGAGCTCCAGTTTTATTTGTGGAAAAGAAGGATAGAAGTCAAAGGCTATGCATAGATTACCGATCACTCAACAAGGTAACCATCAAGAACAAATACCCTTTGCCTAGAATCAACGACTTGTTTGATCAGCTAGAAGGAGCATGTGTGTTCTCGAAGATTGATCTCCGATCAGGCTATTTTCAGCTCAAGATAAGAGAACAAGACATACCCAAAACAGCATTCACCACCAGGTATGGATTGTATGAATACACCGTGATGCCTTTTGGTTTAACCAATGCTCCGGCATACTTCATGAATATGATGAACAAGGTGTTCATGGAATTTCTTGACAAGTTTGTTGTCATTTTCATCGATGACATCTTAGTCTACTCCAAGAGCAAAGAGGAACATGAAGGACACTTACGCTTGATACTTGAGGAACTGAGGGAGCATAAACTTTATGCCAAATTCAGCAAGTGTGAGTTCTGGTTAGAAGAAGTTGGTTTTCTTGGTCATGTTATGACAAAGGATGGTGTGGCAGTTGATCCTGCTAAAGTTTCAGCTGTGACTGAATGGGAATCTCCTAAGAACGTAAAAGAGGTTCGTAGTTTCCTTGGCTTAGCAGGTTACTACAGAAGATTCATTGAAAATTTCTCAAAGGTTGCTAAGCCAATGACAGAATTGTTGAAGAAAGACAAGAAGTTTGCTTGGTCTGAGGGTTGTGAACTCAGCTTTCAAGAATTGAAGAAGAGACTTGTGTCAGCACCAGTTTTGTGTCTGCCAGATTTGGAAAAAGATTTCCAAGTATATTGTGATGCTTCTCATCAGGGATTAGGTGCCGTACTTATGCAAGGCGGAAAAGCTGTGGCTTATGCCTCGAGACAACTCAAAACTCATGAAGTAAACTATCCTACTCATGATTTAGAGTTAGCCTCTGTTGTCCATGCACTCAAAACATGGAGACACTACCTTTTGGGAAAACGTTGTGAAGTGTTCACGGATCACAAGAGTTTGAAGTATATCTTCACCCAGAAGGAAATCAATATGAGACAAAGAAGATGGCTAGAACTTATCAAGGACTATGACTTAAGTTTGCAATACCACCCCGGTAAAGCAAATGTAGTAGCTGATGCTCTGAGTCGTAAGGTGTTCGTGAATGGCCTTACCAAAGGAGAATTGCCAGATGATTTGTGTGCCGAATTCAGAAAACTCAGATTGGAGATTGTGCCTGAAGGACATCTCATGTCTTTGGATGTTCAACCCACTCTGTTGGATAAGATCAAAGAAGCCCAGAAGACGGATAAAGAAATCGAAGAGATTAAGGAAAAGATTAGCCAAGGCAAAGCCAAAAGTTTCCATATAGACGAACAAGGTACTTTATGGCACGAGAAACGTATTTGTGTTCCACAAGATCCGGAGTTACGGAAACTGATTCTGCAAGAAGCCCACAACTCTCCGTATTCTATTCACCCGGGAAACACCAAGATGTACATGGATATGAAAGAAAGATTTTGGTGGAACAATCTCAAAAGGGACATCGCCGAACATATTGCTTTGTGTGATGTGTGTAGTAGAGTGAAAGCGGAGCATCAAAAACCAGCAGGTTTGCTTCAACCACTACCTATTCCTGAATGGAAGTGGGAAAATATCAGGTATGCATTTCATTACCGGATTACCAAGAACCAGGTCAGGATATGATTCCATATGGGTAGTAGTGGATCGCCTAACTAAAGTGGCTCATTTTATACCCGTGAAGACAACTTATACAAGTGCCAAGTTAGCCAAAATCTACATGAGCAGAATTGTATGCCTTCATGGTGTGCCTAAAAGTATTGTGTCGGATAGAGGAACTCAGTTCACTTCTCACTTTTGGAGACAGCTTCATGAATCATTGGGAACAAGGTTGGAATTCAGTACTGCTTTTCATCCTCAAACTGATGGGCAAACAGAAAGGACTAATCAAATTCTTGAAGACATGTTGAGGGCATGTGCCCTAGACTATGGAGCAAGTTGGGATGAAAGTCCGCCTTACGCAGAGTTCTCTTACAATAACAGTTATCAAGCTAGTATCGGGATGGCACCATTTGAGTTTCTCTACGGAAGGAAGTGTACCACCCCATTGCTATGGAATGGTGTGGGAGAAAGAAGTTTATTTGGACCTGATCTTATCAAGGACGCCGAAGAGAAGGTCAAATTGGTTAAGGATAGGTTGAAGATAGCACAGTCTAGACAGAAAAGCTACGTGGATTCTAAGCGTAGAGAAGTCACCTACGAAGTTGGAGATAGAGCCTATCTTAGAGTATCCCCACTTCGTGGAGTGAAAAGATTTGGAGTCAAAGGAAAGTTGGCACCAAGATATGTTGGGCCATTCAAGATTCTAAGTCGCAAGGGAGAAGTTGCATATGAGGTTGAATTGCCTGAGTCTCTGTCAGCTGTCCGTAATGTGTTTCATGTGAGTCAGCTCAAGAAGTGTCACCCAGAAATGGAAGAATCTTCTTTGAAGGATACCATACCTTTGGAAGAAGTTCAACTAGAAAGTGACCTCACCTATGAAGAAAAGCCTGTCAAGATTCTTGAGACTCCAGAAAGAGTTACTCGGACTAAGACTATCAAATTCTGTAAAGTTCAATGGAATCATCATTCCGAAGAGGAAGCAACATGGGAAAGAGAAGATGATCTTCGGAAAGACCACCCTCACCTATTTGCTAGCCAATCCGAATCTCGAGGGCGAGATTCACCTTAAGGGGGTTAGAATTGTAACATCCCTAAAATCATGATTTCAAAGTTTGCATATCACTCATGCATGCATATAGATTTTAGATCATTTTCAAACTCATTTCAGAAAGACAAAAGCACATGGTGCTATGATTTTATGTGAGCAAATTTAATTCAAATGGACATCACCATTTGAAAGTTTGAAAGTTTAGGAACTTGTTTGCTTGCCTTCATTGTTGAAAAGTTTGTGTGTAGACTTTAGACCAAAGTTTACAACCTAGAAATAGTTTCAAAAACCCCTTTTCAAACTTTTGCAAATCAGATGCAAGTCCCTGATTATTTTGTACTCCAAGCTTGACCAAGCCTTTGCAAAACAACCACTTGCGTAAATACCTATATTAGAGACTACTGCACCCTGCAAAACCCCAGAAAAGTTTGAATTCAAAAGAGTTTGAATTCATATCAAAACCAATTCAGAAAATCGTTTCAGAAAAAGAAAAGAAGCAAACAAATGGAAAAGGCCTAGCGCTGCCATTTTAGCCCAGCAACGGAGCAGGCCCAGCAAGCCCACCCGGGACATTTCTTTTCTTCTCACACGCGTGAGCACACTCACTCAGCCGCTGACAGCCAGACCCCACGCCCCCTCTGTTTATTTCGCTGACCAGCGGGCCCCGTCCACGTCGCCCTCGTCTTCCCCAAACCACGCCCGCGACCACGTCGCTGCTGCAGTCAAGGCCGGTAATGGCGCGGCGTAATTAGCCATTATCCCGCAAGCGTTTCCTGTCGCACCTGAGCCTACTTAAACCTCTCTGCCCCGCGAGCAATTTCCCCCACTCTCCTCGCTCACTCCGCTGCCAGGCTGCACGCAATTGCTCTCGAAGCCCCGCAGTACCGACAACTCCGGCGACCGATTACGGTGAGCCTCGACCACCCCTCTCTCTGGTTCAAACGGGATGTTTAGAATGATCTTGCGCATCCGCTGATACCTTCCTTTTGCCTGCTCGTGACCCAGGTTGTCGTCTCCGTTCGCAACCGAAACCACCTGCGCCGCTGATAAACTCCGGCGACCAATTAAGGTAAATCCCGAGCGCCCTTGCCCCCTCCTTCATGCGAGCTTGTTCGCCTATGTCTTGCGCAAACCCTGATGCCACTGGTTCGTGCTAGGACGACGCCCAACCTCGGCAAGGACCACGACTGCAAGCTACTGACGCCGCCCACAACTCCGACGAGCTCCAGAGACCGTTCCCGCGCGCCCCTTCGCAAACCAACACCACGTCGAGCTTCAGCACGCCACATCGGTTCTGGTAAGCGCCTCCCTTCCTTTCTGGGCGACCTAGAGCGCCAGCACCGCCGCGGTCAGACGCGCCGCCGCCAGTCAATGCCGCTAGCGCCACTCGTGTATGGTCAGAACGATTAGGAGCGTCAGATGCAGATCCTACGGCGTAGATTAGAACGTGGGCGAAGAGGTAAGCGCGCATCTGAGCCGCGAGATCTCACTTAGATCCTACGGCCCGCAGAGCTCGATCCAGCCAAAACGGTACGCGCCAATAGAAACACGACGCGTGGCTAGAGTTTAAATCAAAAACAGAATTCAAATCAGATTTAGATCCAAATTTCAATTGGCTATAACTTTTGATTTCCACGTTAGAATTTTGCAAACTTTATACCGTTGGAATCAGTGAGTCAAGCCCTTTCTGAATCTGCAATGTGTTTAACAAAATGTTTCTGCTAAAATGACTTTTTATACAGAAACATATTGAAGGCTATTTTGAGTATAGTTTTTGTTTAGTATTTTTGTTTAGTGCAAGTTTAGTTAGCAAGTTTTTGACTTAGTTATGTTTCTGTATCTTGCACTTGCTTGGTGAAGTTTTCAAAAATCATCACTTAGCCATTTCTTGCATGCATGCATTCATATTTTTGTTTGTATATGAATTGTATGTAATTTTGTGCTACAAATGTTTGTGTAGATTTTGCTAGTGACTGTGATTGTGAAGAGTGTTACTCTCCCCATTATCAAGGCAACTGGTATTTCATGAATATTTCATTCCTATATTTTGTACTAGCATTAGATATTTTGCTAAGTCTTGCATGCTACTTTTGCCAAATGCTATGTTGGGAAATCCTAAGTAGTTGTAGGTTATTAGAATTGCTAGGAAAATACCTAAGTTAAAGTTACTATACCATGCTTAGCCTAGCTAGTAGCAAACAAGGGTTGGTATAATCTATACTTGCTATGATGAAAATATTTCTAAGTCATGAGACTTATGCTTTCCTAATAAAACAACTAAGTCAAATGAACCTCCTGGGTGGAATGGAAGGAATGGTTTGTGTTGAGTGGTTACACAAGGCCATGGATTTGGCTTGTGTATCTCACTTTTGGTATGCCACCCAGGCACAAAGGGATTTGGAGGCCAAGTGTTGTGAAGCTTATAGTGCAGCCACTTGGCAAAATGGGCTCTGCCTTGATCACATAGGTTGCTAGAACTTAGTCTTTTGGACAGTTGGTGGTAGTGGGATTGATAGGTTGGAACGCGTCCATTTGACTAAGGGAAGGCTTCTGAAAGGTCCTGTCTTGGGAAACCAAGTCGGGTGGGGAAAGTGCACAACCTCTACAGATGGAAAACCTAAGTACTTAGCCAAGTCCATGGCAATGGACAATTTGAGCATCAAGACATGGAAGCTACAAGAATCTCATCACTCCAACTTCTAAGTAAAACTTGTGGGTGAACAAGGGTGAAGGACCCCAATGTCTATTGGTGGTTTCTTGGGAAAAGTTTTTATCAAAGAAAACTTAGTGATTTCAACTAATAGGAAAAACCTATTTTAAAGCAAAGCAAGCCAAGCTACACTTAGCCAAATTGCATATAGTAATATAGTCCACTTAAAAATTTACTAAGGTATCACTTGCCAATACTATTCCAAAGTATTGACCCACTGTGGCTGTAACTTGTGATGTTGCAGGTTACTCAGATGATGATTAGGTGTCATGAGTCTACACTCAACATGCTTGCCTGTGGCACATGAAGATGAAGACTTATGTTATTTACTTATTCCAAAACTCTTGTATTAGGCCTATGGCCTTGAGTTGTAAAAGACTATGTTTAATCTCTTGAATGGATGTAATAAATGACCTTTGTATCTGTGTACTTCATCTTAAACTGTGGATGCTAGCATTGATCCAGGGACTAGCATTGCAATCACAGGGAACCTTTTCCTTTACAAAGGAGGGGTCTAACAACAGCACACCCCTGCAAAACAAAGTTAGACGCCTCTAATTTTCTTTGCATATTTTACGTGGTTTGGGGCTTTCAATAAGTGTCGTTCTAACTTACAAACAAGTACCACAACGTTGATGTTTAAACTATCAAGTGCCTGTTGTAAATTAAATCTATACTATGATGGGAGAGACAGACACCCGCAAAGCCACTTATGCAATACTAGTTGCATGTGGAGCGTGGAGCAAGTCTCATGAACGATGTCATGTAAGGTTAGCCCGGGCCGCTTCATCCCATCATACCGCAAGATGCAAAGTACACAAAAAGCAATTGATAATAAAATCACCACCGACCACAATGACCATTATGTTCTACTCGTGCAACAGATCTACATATAGACACGGCTCTGATACCACTGTAGGGGTTCGTAGCATGGAAAACAAAAAAATTCTGTAAGATCCCTCCTTTATAAAGGAAAAAGGATCCCTGTGATTGCAATGCTAGTCCCTGGATCAATGCTAGCATCCACAGTTTAAGATGAAGTTCACAGAAACAAAGGTCATTATTACAGTCATTCCAGAGACAAACATAGTCTTTACAACTCCATGGCCACAGGCCTAGTACAAGAGTTTAAATAAGTAGATAGATAAAAGTCTTCATCTTCATGTGCCACAGGCAAACATGTTGAGTATAGACTCATGACTCCTAATCCTCATCAGAGTAACCTGCAACATCACAAGTTACAGCCACAGTGGGTCAATACATTGGAATATTATTGGCAAGTGATACCTTAGTATAATATTGGTGGACTAGATTCTATATGCAATTTGGCTAAGTGTAGCTTAGGCTTGCTTTGCTCAAAATAGGTTTTGCCTATTAGTTGAAATCACTAAGTTTTTCTTTGTCAAAACTTTTCCCAAGGAACCACCAATAGACATTGTGGTCCTTCACCCTTGTTCAACCACAAATTTTTACTTAGAAATTGGGATGAGGAGATTCTTGATAGCTTCCATGTCTTGATGCTCAAGTTGTCCAATACCAGGGACATGGCTAAGTACTTAGATTCTTCCATCTGCAGAGGTTGTGCACTTTCCCCACCAGACTTGATTTTCACCAAGGCAGGACCTTTCAGAAGCCTTCCCTTAGACCAAATGGACGCGTTCCAACCTATCATCCCACTACCACCAAATGTCCAAATGGCTAAGTTCTTGCAACCTATGTGATCCAGGCAGAGCCCATATTGCCAAGTGGCTGCACTAGAAGCTTCTTAACATTTGGCCTCTCAAATCCCTTTGTTCATGGGTGGCTTTCCACAAGTGAGATACACAAGGTAAACCATAGAAATGGGCCTTGTGTAACCACTCAACATAAACCATTCCTTCCATTCCACCCAGGTGTTTCATTCACTTAGTTGTTTTGTTAAGCAAAACACAAGTCCAAAAGGACTTAGAAATATTTTATTAGAGCATAAACAAGTTCAAAACTTGCCAAACAACTTTTATTTAAACACTAAAACATTTCTCAAATAATTTATATGCACAAAATAGGCCTACACATGTTTCTGTATATAAAACCATTTTAACAGAAACAAAACATTAAACACATTGAATAAATGGAAAGGTATTGCTCTCCTGATTCCATTGATATAAAATTCACCAAATTTGGACGTGGGGATCAAAAGTTATGATTAAAACAAGTTTAAACATTCAATAGATTCAAATCCTGATTTTAAATCTAAACCCTAGCCACGCGTCACGTTCTGATTGGTGCGTACCGCTTCGCACGGATCGGTCGATGCAGGATGTTGGATTAAAGTGACCGCGCACGGTCCAGATCTAAGCGTACCGTTTCGTTAAGTGATCTATTCCTATGCGTTGGATCTAGATCTAACGGTCATCGATCAAGCGACCACGGATGGGCGGCGCTGGCGGTGGCAACTGGTGGCGGCGTGCTCTGTCTACGGCGGCGCGGAGCTACAGGGGGTTTTGGGGTCGTCGGAGACGCTTACCAGACTCGTGGCGATGTACTGATGCTCAACGTGGCGATGGCTTGGCAAGGGGCGCACGGACACGACAGCACGAGCTCGTCGGAGTTGTTGACAGCGTCGGGTGTTCGGTGACGAAGACGTTGGCGGCGCTCCTGGTCACCCTAGCAAGAATCACTAGTATCAGGGGGTGCGCAAGGCTACGGCGAACACGTTCGTGTGAGTCAGAAACAAAGGGGAACACGGGGCTCACCGAATTTAGTCGCTGGAGTTGGAGACGTCATCGGGAGCTTGCAGTGCTTGATGAAGACGACGACCTGGGGCAGTATAGGATGAACCAAAGACATCAGGAGGAGCGCAAGGAGGTTGCAAAGCTGTTCGCATGAACCAGAGAGGAAGGGGCGCACGGAGCTCACCGGGATTGGTCGTCAGAGAGGGTTCTGCCTGCAGCGGTGCAAGAGCGATTACGGGCAGCCTGGGGGCGCTTCTGTTTGGCTTTGTTGGGGGAAATGGCCGTGAGGGGAGGTGGTCTTATAGCTAGAGAAGGGGCAAGAATCACGCGAGGAAACGTTGGCAATAACTCGATTTAAAACACGGCAGTGAATGGCGGAGGGAACGGCCGGCGACGTGGTCGTGGGCGTGATTTGGGGAAGATGATGATGAGCTGGCGAGGGTCCACCAGTCAGTGACTCTTTGGGTAGCGCGGGTGCGGTGAGAAAAACAGAAGGAGAGGAAAATCCCGGGTGGGCTGGCTAACGGGCTGCTTTGCTTGTTGGGCCAAAATCCTGGCGCCGGCCCTTTTCCTTTTCTCTATCCTTTTTCTTTTTCTGAATGAATTTCCAAGAACCTTTTTCAAATGATTTCAAAATCTATTTGAATTCAAACCTTTTCAGGATTTTTACAGTGTGCAACAATCACATTTCTGGGCATAAAACCAAGTGGTCACTTTGAATTGGCCTGGTCACTTGGAATAAAATAAAATAAGCAGTGACATAGCACTAGTTTTAAATAGGTTTTGAAATTGGTTTTCAAATCATATTTGTTTTGAAACTTTGGTTTAAATCCTAGCAATCTAGCAAAACAATCTGAGAGCAATAAGACAACAAGGTTTGGTTCAATGATCAACAATCTCTCATTGAAGAGTAGCATTTGTTTTTAAATGCTAATCACATAAAATAATGAGCTCATATGCTCCTGTTTTTGAATTGATTTGTTTGAAATGAACTCTACATGATCATGGATGCATGGATGATATGCATGAGTTTGAAACATGATTTTAGGGATGTTACATTTTCTACCGCATGCACACAAACAAGCCAAGATCTATCTACTAGATTGTAGCAACGAGTCGATAGAAGCACTCACCCTCGAAGATTCCAAAGCGGTTAACGAGAGCAGATTCTCGTGGGTGATGTAGTCGTACACTTGTCGATCTCAAGATCGCATAGACGATCCTTCTGGCGCTGCGTTATGGCAGCGCTTCCGCAGTCGGTCACACGTTCGATACTCGATGAAGACCTTCCTCTCCCTTGTTCCAGCAGGCAGCGGAGGTTGTAGTTCTCCCCTCGCGATTCAGGCAGCACGACGGCATGGTGTCGGAAGTAGAGGGAAGATCCCGCAGGGCTTCGCCTAAGACGGATGCGAGTTATGGTGGATTAGGGTTTCCCGGAGATCTACGGTTTAGATGACCGGGAGGAGGAGGAGGTGTAAGTGGCAGCTAGGGCGGTGGCAACGAACCGACGGCGCGGGGAGGCGGCGCGGCGGCGGCGCAGGTGTGTAGGGAGGGCTTGGCTCTTGTGGTGTTGGGGCAGCCCTCCCTTCTATTTATGAGAGGGAGGGGCAGCCTTGGGAGGGGTGGGTTTGAATCCAAACCCAAGTTGGATTGAGAGAAGGACTTGTTTCTTCTCCCACTAGAAAACCATTGTTCCAGTTTGACTTTTCAAACTTCCCGTTTGACTTTCAATTTAGAGCTTTATTTCTCTCTTGCAAATGTCAACACCAAGTGACCTAGGATATGATCCAATCATTCCACATATCCATGACACATTCATGGACCATTCCCCTTTTGGATCGGTGAACCTTCTAGACCCTTCTAGAACCTCTCCGATGAAAACATCGAAAACTTTCCCGAACTCCAAAATAGGACTTTCCTTATATGAATCTTATTCTCCGGACCATTCCGGATCTCCTCTTGATATCCCGGATCCCATCCGAGACTCCGAACAACATTCGGTATCCTTACTAACATTCCATATCTACTAAACAACATTGAATCCTTAAGTGTGTCTCACTACGGTTCGTGAATTATGCGGACATGACCGAGACACTTCTCCGATCAATAACCAATAGAGGAATCTGGAAATTCATATGGGTCCCACATATTTCTACGATTACTTTGTGATCGAATGAACCACTTACATACGATACCAATTTCCCTTTGTCTCACGATAGTTTACTTATCCGAGGTTTTGATCGTCGGTATCTCTACATACCTAGTTCAACCTCGTTACCGATAAGTACTCTTTTCTCGTTCCCGTGATATGTGATCCCTTGTGAGCCAGTCACATGCTTGCAATATAACTGGATGAAATTCCACCGAGAGGGCCCAGAGTATATCTATCCGTCATATGGATGGACAAATCCCACTCTTGATCCATGTGCCTCAACCCATACTTTCCAAACACTCAATGCCACCTTTATAGCCACCCAGTTACGGTGTGGTGTTTGATGTCATCAAAGCATCCTTCCGGTGATGGTGATTAACATGATCTCATGGTCGAAGGAATTAGGTTACTATGTATCAGAAAGCTTATAGCAAACGAACTATTGAAATGACTTGATCTTAATGCTACGCTTATCTATAGGAGTATGTCCATCATACCATTCTCCTAATGATATGATCTTGTTATTAATAACATCTCAATGTTCATGATCGAGAAACCACGATATCTATTAATCAACAAGCTAGTATTATAAAGAGGCTTTACTAGGGACTCTAATTTAGTTTACAAATCACACAAGTATTAATGTTTCTGGGTAATACCATTATAGCATGAATGTAAACATTTATCATAAACACAAAGATATAATAATAACCACTTTTATTATTGCCTCTAGGGCATATCTCCAACACCACACCCCTTGGTGGCGCCACCGGGGGCTACCCGCGCCACCATAGGGTGTGGCCGCCCTGGTGCCCTCCTCCGTCTCTGCTTCGTGTTTCCGTATTGCTCCGGGAAAAATAGGCAGATTGGCTTTTATCCCGTACAATTCCGAGAATATTCATTTTTAGCTTTTCTGAAACCAAAAACAGCAGAAAACATGCAACTGGCACTGCTACATCTTGTCAATAGGTTAGTTCTAGAAAGTGAATAAAAATACCTCAAAGTGTAGACAAATGATATAAAACAAGCATGGAGCATAAAAAATTATAGATACGTTTATGACGTATCAAGCATCCCCAAACTTAACTCCTGCTCGTCCTCGAGTAGGTAAGTGATAAAAAGAATAATTTGTGAGGTGACATGCACCATCACAATCTTGATCAAACCATTTGCAAAGCATTTAAAGTTGGGATCAAAGTACTCTAAACATGAGCATGAAAGATGTAGTTCTAACAATAGGACATAGTAACTATGTTGCAACATGAAAAGATACAAACAAAAGTTCATGAATAACAATGCATTGAAAGACGTTCGTTTGTTTCACATATAGAAAATATAGCATGATGGTATTCAGCTTGTCCCTCATGGAGTAGCAAAACATAAATGCATAGGACACCTTCAAAGTTCATAAGGGTGACTAGATACAAATAGTTCAAGAACAAGCAATATCAACATTATGAATCAATCAATAAGTTTTGGGACAATGCACATAAAACTAAGAATAAAAACTATGCTCTCTTAATTGGTGCCTAAACATAGAAGGTGGATACTCAATATAAAAGTGGAAGAAAGTCCCTTCAAAGGGAAGTAGGGATTTCAAGTTTCATAAAGAGCTTCCAAAAATTATGGTACTCATTAGATTTTAGCTCTCATTGCCCCTATCATAAGCATCTTGAAGTGATTAAGGTTAAAGTTAAACAAATATGGAGTATATGCTTGACAAAGTATAAGTTGGCAATCTCATGTCCCTTGAGTACGAGGGTCGTTCCTCATGCTACTCAACTTTAGTTACTGGTAAGTTCTTATCATTGTAAGTATATGTGTATCATGAAGAAACGCCAACGGGGTACACCTTTCTCCATGATACAGGAGCTACCCCTTATCAAAATGACAAAGCAACAGATAATGAGCATCTCAGCAATCTTCTTATTTACCATGGGAAATGGTGTTTTTTCTCTTCTTTCCTTTTTCCTTTTTATCTTCTCTTTTTTCTATCTCTCTTTTTTTATAAGAAGAATGCTTCATAGATTCCTCACTATGGTGATGCTGCAAGTTTCCACCATGATTATGCATGGCTTAGGCTAGCGGCCCAAACGTTTCACTAACACATATACATAACTCCATGGACTTACAAGCTCCCCTTTTATTTCACACCGGCAACATCCATAAATAAAAGAGCATGACATCAACCGAGTAGATATTTACAGGTGTTGAAAGCGTTCCCCGTGACAGCACGGTTCTGTTAATTCCCAACTTATAAGTGCAAGCATATACAACATAGATGACACAATGGTTCAAGTTTATTAGGGGCAAGAAAAATAAAGTGTGCCATCAAGTTTGTGAGAGCTTTAATCACTAATTTTCACATAACAAGTTTAATTTGGAAGATAGATAAAACAAGAATATACTTGGAATGGTGTAACACACCATGCATAGGAATTTATAGTGGACTCTTTGGAATAACTTGGTTTCTTGGGAGTTGGATGCATTAGTAGAGCTTACTCAATACAAGTGGAGGCTAGCAAAACACTGGGAGCTACCAACTAAGAGAGCAATAATGTCCATAATCATGCAGAGCGACAAAACATTATCAATCAAAGCATAAAGTGGTATCACAAGTAAAAAACTAAATGATCATAGAGGATAAAGTGACTGGTTCATAGTCATAATATGGTGTGAGCATGTGCCAAGTCAACCCAAATAAAGCATCAAAGGAGAATACCACAATACTATGCTTTTGTATGCTAAAACAACGCATGATTCTTTCAAGGCACATTAAGCAATCTCAATTGTTTGGAACAAGTCATGCTACAGCAATAATCACAAAGCATAAGGTCAAAACAACATCTAGCATGACATGATAAAGTCTAAGCCACAGTCAAAACAAGCTTCCTTTTGTACCACTATAAGCATGAAACTTTCTACTCTTTTCCAACACCAATCAACTTATTTGAAACAACTCACAAATATAATAATCAATAAAGACTAGTGAGATTGTCTCACAAATCCACAAAAAAGAACTAAAAATTTCTAAGCTGAAAGCACATGAAAACTAAGGCTAAACACAGTGCTAGCAAAAGAGAACACTCACAAGACAATAAGAATGAAAACTAGAGTGTTCTAGGCAATGAAAAAAGAGTGTGTCTCTCTCCAAAAGAAGTGTGTTGGGATCCAAACAACTTATTGCAGCAAACAAAGCAAAGGAAAACTAAAAACAAAAACTAAGATGCTCCAAAAGCAACACAACTGTGCATGAAGCAATAAAAATAAAGTGTCTAGAAAGACCTGAGATTTTTATTGATAAAGAAGGGGATGCCTTGGGCATCCCCAAGCTCTGACGCTTGTACCTATTGAATATTTCTTGGGATGACACGGGGTGGCATCCCCAAGTTTGAGCTTTTGTACATTCTTCATCTCATTACATCATTCTTCCCTTACACCTGAAATTTTTCCTTCATACAAAACTTCACACAATCTTCATTAGCAACATTAGTGCATTGAAAAGATAATAAACCTTTGGGTTTAGTTTCAAAACAGCAAAACTTTCATTAAAAACACAAGCTACTGTAGAAATTCCTTTAAAAATCTCAATTTCCCAAAGAGAACCCAAAAATAAATCGATAAAGAGGCAAAGGCAAATAATGGCAGAAATTTGTCAAAACAGACCAGCAGGTAAAAACCAATTTTTCAAAGATCTTTTGTTGATCAAATCAAAAAGTTTTGAACTAAAGAAATTTAGCTAACAACCTGGGGCATAAGCTCAGAAAATTACAGCTTAATCCGACATACAGTGATTTTTCACGAATTTTTATAGTGAAGAACAAAAATCTGTTTCGGGACAACAACTTCCCCAAATCTTACTTCTCTCTCATTAGAGGTTATTCTTGGCACAAAAATCACACAAAAAGTATAAGGAGAGGTTATTAAAGAAGTAATAACTTCCAAGACTCAATAAAACTATTGGTTTATCTCCTAAGAAGTACTTTTTTTAACGTCTTTAAGTTAGGCTTGATAGTTTGAGAAGATGCTCACATAAGAAATATAAATTGAAGTAAAAGAGAGCATCAAGAAGCAAATTCAAAACACATTTAAGTCTAACCCACTTTCTATGCATAGGAATCTTGTAAAGAAACAAGTCATGAAAGCACAAAGCAACAAGCATAGGAAAGCAAAACAAGTGCAACTTCAAGATTTTCAACATAAAGAGGGGAAACTTAATATTGTTGAGATACATAAGACCATGTTTCCCTCTCTCATAATAACTTTCAGTAGCAACATAAATAAAATTAAAATATAACTATCACATGAAACATTCTTATCATGAGCCACATGTATAAATAATTATTACTCTCCACATAAGCATAGTCATTCTTATTAGTTATAGTGGGAGCAAATTCAACAAAAAGCTATCATTATTATTCTCATCACCATAGTCATCAAATATAGGAGGCATATTGTAATCATAATTAATTTTCTCCTCAATAGTAGGTGGACTGAAAATATCATATTCATCATTGTAATCATCATATATTGGAGGTTTGGTATCATCATAAGCAATAGAATAGCTATCTTCCAAAGCTGGGGAACTAAAAATATCATTTTCATAAAAACTAGCTTCCCCAAGCTTAGACGTTTCCATAGCATTAGCAATAATGGTGTTCAAAGAATTCATACTAATAACATTGCTATTAGCATGCAAATAAAGCTCCATAGGTTTTTTAATTTTCTCTTCAAACACTTCATGTCCTAACTCAATATAAATACTATAAAGCTCTCTATTTTGTTGTTGTTTTCCATTAAGCCTAACTAGTGAAAACAAGAAACAAAAGGACAAAATTGTAGAATCTAAAGGAAATAGCTTCGAGCACTCACACCGAAGGATGTGAGTACCTTTTACCTTACCTCCCTGGCACGGCGCCAGAAAAGAGCTTGATGTCTACGCACTTCTATTCTTGTAGACAGCTGTTGGGCCTCCAAGTGCAGAGGTTTGTAGAACAGCGGCAAGTTTCCCTTAAGTGGATTACCCAAGGTTTATCGAACTCAGGGAGGAAGTGGTCAAAGGTATCCCTCTCAAGCAACCCTGCAATCAAGATACAAGAAGTCTCTTGTATCCCCAACACACCAATACACTTGTCAGGTGTATAGGTGCACTAGTTCGGTGAAGAGATAGTGAAATACAAGTGGTATGGATGATTATAAGACAACGGTGCCAGGAAAGAGCTTGACGGGAGGAAGAAACTAAAGGCAATATGAAGTAAAGAAAGTAGCAAGCAAACATGCAACAGATCTAGTTGTAAACGGTGTTTCAATGCTTAGAAACAAGGCCTAGGGATCATACTTTCACTAGTGAACACTCCCATATAAATATCTTCTCTTCATGATACTACTCTAAACTACTCTAAGGTTGGACAACTCTAATCCACGGTAGGGGTATAATGGCACTCCTTAAAGTTTGCAATCCCCATCTAGATAACCCCACACTGTCACCTTGAGCGCTAGATGGTTCCTTCAAACACCACAATTTCATAGAGACAACCAACTCAAAATATACTCATGACAAGTATTTATGTAATCTATAGCCTAAGTGCCACACGGTGTGCATGCTGTCACTTTAACACGCGTGGGGAGAGCCGGAGATCTATTAAAGTACTTGAGTAGCAGAGTAGATCTACTTGATTATAAAGCTCATGATCACAATAAGATCACGCATAGAGAGAGAGAGAGAGAGAGAGAGAGAGATGAACACATAGCTACCGGTAGAGCCCTTAGCCTCGAGGAAGAACTATTCCCTCCTCATCATAGGAATCAACAACGGCGATGGAGATGGTGGTGGAGATCGATGGAGATGGCTCCAGGGGCACTTCCCCGTCCCGGCAGGGTGCCGGAACAGAGACTTATGTCCCTCGAATCTCCCCTTCGGTGGTGGCGGCACTACGGAACTTTTCGTGAATGTATGCCGATTTCTCTAGGGTTTTCTTATCGTGGGGCTTTATATAGGCGGAAGGGCAAGGTCGGTGGAGGGCCAGGGGGCCCACACACCCTGGTGGCGCCACCAGGGGCTACCCGCGCCACCATAGGGTGTGGCCACCATGGTGCCCTCCTCTGTCTCTGCTTCGCGTTTCCGTATTGCTCCGGGGAAAATAGGTTGATTGGCTTTTGTCCCATCCAATTCCAATAATATTTATTTTTATCTTTTCTGAAACCAAAAATAGCAGAAAATAGGCAATTGGCACTACGACATCTTGTCAATAGATTAGTTTCAGAAAATGTATAAAAATACCGCAAAGTATAGACAAAACATAAGACAAATGATATAAAACAAGCATGGAGTATTAAAAATTATAGATACGTTTATGAAGTATCAATCCGTAATATCTTTAGGACATTGCATAGTTATAGAGACCGGGTGTAATTTGTATCTTTCGTGATATTAATATATGTTTTTTTCAAAAAAAAACTAGTATATAAGTTTAGAGTAAAATGAGCGAACCTACGCACTAAAAGACTAAAACATCTTATATTTAGGATTTTGCTACGAAGCAACCGGTCTAAGAAAGTTAAAACTGCACACATCATACCTTGTTAAACACTAAAGGACAATTTTTTTATTAGCCAGCTCAATTCAAATAAAAAAAATAAAATATTTTTAGATCAAACTGTTTGTCTGAATTAAGATCCGTTTTCACCGTTAGGATAACCGTGACGAGATTTTCAAAATTAGATCTCATATTGGTATGTTCTAATAACTTTTTTTAGACCAAAAGTTATCCACTCATAGCACATGAGCTATCCAAACTTCAGCATATAATTTATCCACCCAATAACATATAAGTTATCCACCACTATAAATTTATCCACACGTGTTAGGGATATGTAACTTTATTTATTTATTTATAATTTAACCATTAATAACACGAGAGTTATCCAGGCTTTAGCATGTAAGTTACCCGTCAAATAACATGTATCCACCACTACAAAAAAAAATACCCACCACGCGCAACCAGTAACGGGGTCATGCTCACCCATCACGCGCAACCAGTAATCTAGTGGCTTGACTTCGTCATTCGTCGTCACTACCATAACGTCCGGGTGATGAAGCCTCAAAAGGTTTTAGGTACCGAGCCTTAATCGCTCGTCGATGTTAATGCATTGATAGCAATAAAGTCTTAGTATCCTAACAACTAGCTACCAGGCTACCGCATTTCAATTAAACTTGTGTAACACGCATGCGAGAACGCATCTACCTAACATGTTTATATGGTGGGTAATTTATATGTTACTGAGTGGATACATGGATAACTCATGTGTTTAGGTGGATAACCTTTTGGTCCAAAAAAAAATTTCTCGGAACATATCAACATGGGATCTAGTTTTCAAGATCTCGTCGCAACTAGTCCAACGGTAAAAAAGATCTTAAATCAGACAATTTTGAATTTTCGATACGATTATAAGATGTCTAACTGCACACCAGGTTTTGCAAACCAGCGACAGGTCTAAGAATAGAATTTCAGTATATTTATATTTTAAAACACAAGAAAGTACAGTAATCCATATAGTCAAGATAGTCTTTCCGTAAAAAGAAAGATTAACTTGTGCAGTAAGTAAACCTCTATACTAGTACCGGACATCCCGGAGAAAATAACTCAATACTGGACATGAAAGCTGGAATACCTGACTAGAGTTAAGGACTGACTAGAGTTAAGTAACTTTAACCATATGAGTGGGGACCGAAAAGTTAGTTGCATTTTCAGGTTGACGAGGATCCCCGGTCTGATTCTGTGGGGACCACCTACAAGATCGACGAGACGCAAACAGAACACTGCTATAAAGCATTTCGTGGAGACCGTCTCCTCTCTCTCTCTCCCTTCCCTTCCTTCCCTTCCCGCTCCGGCCTTTCACTCACCCAGCCATGGAGTTCGTCGTCCTTCACGTCGGAGCCCTCCCTGCTCCCAATTGGAGGAAACAGCCACTAGTAGGCCGGGAGAATCTGCGGTTCACGCCCACTGGCTCCCACAATCGATTCGCTCCTCTTCGCGACATGGACGATGGCGAGATCGACGAGGACGGCGAGGATGACGAAGACCAGGACGTTGCCGAGGACAGCAACGATCACGTCGCAGCCGCCGCCGCGATCGACGCCGTCGCCGCGCTCCAGCGTCCTCCCGTGGAGGTCGTCCATCGAGTACCGTGGGGACGTAGCCTCTACTTCGTCTTGATCGTTGGCGCGATGTTCGTACTTCTCCAAGCGTCAGCCGCTGAGGCGCTCCAGTATCCTCACGTGGAGGTCGTCCATCAGGTTCAGGTGCCGTGGGGACGTAGCCTCTACTTCTTCTTGATTTTTATCGCGATCTTCGTACTTCTCCGAGCGTACGAGATCTACCTCATCCACATCGGCGAGACATAGTTCTACACCCACTCTCCCGCCGCCGGTACGCCCCTCCTCTCTCCTACCTCGTCCCGCTGTAGTCTCTCTTTGTTGCATTGGGCGGATAGTAGCGAAAGAACTCAAGAACTACATGCGTGGTGGAATAAGGATAAGAGAGCGGTTAGCGGCGCGGCATTGGCCGAGCACCCACCCGTGCGACGCCGTTCTTGTTCTTCCAAGAACGGCTCCAGACTGTAGGCATCGGCCACCTCGGCGTGGCGGAGGCGTTTGGGGAAGGCGGCGTGGCGGAGGCACGTCTGGGGAAGGCGGCGTGGCGGAGGCGCGTTTGGGGAAGGCGGCGTGGCGGAGGCGCGTTTGGGGAAGGCGGCGGGGTGGAGGGGGAAACGTCGCCTATACTCCATATGCTCGACTCCGCGTTTCCTGCATGCTCCGCCGCCGCCATCTCAAGCCCCGCACGCCCCGCTCCGCCGCCGATAGCTATAGTCCCGTAGCCGCACGCCCCGCTCCGCCGTCGCCACTGGGCTGAGGGCCGCGGCCGCCTAATTTTCCGCTACTTTGCCCACGCTAGCTCCTGCTGCCCGTTCATGAAATAAATGGTCTGGACATATCCTTTTGTTTCTAGAGTTCACAATGTACTATTCTGCAGAGATTATAAGCAATAGTGTTATTGTTGAATGGGCAGTCACAGGCCTCAACCACACACTACCTTTTGTACTCCGAAATGCCTTAAATTAGTATACTCCAGAATGCCTCGATCAATTACAAGTTTACAACTACTACTAGTCACAGGCTCAACCACATTACCTTTTGTTTCTAGAGTTCACAATATACAAATTTTTGCTACAGTACACCGTGGATTACAACCTCTGGATTTTAATTTCTAGCAGATGCTATAGGAGGATTGAGATTGTCTCTAACTTGTATTATTTCAGGCCTCGACTAGGTGTAGCAGAGCAGGCAATGAGCCAACCCCCAGCAAGGCATAGCAGAGCAAATACAAGGTAGAACACGAAGATAGAAGTAGAGTTGACAAGAAGAGATGTTGCGGTGCTCGCATTTTTGTCGACCTCCAAACGGGAGGATGATTCATCCAATTCTTTCATTCTTTGCTACGTATAGAGAACCTGATACGTGTATAGGAACTTTTGTTGCACACGTTTTGTGCTTAGTAGCATAGGAGACAAAATTGTGGCCACGTACTTTTGTTGCACACGTTTGTGCTTAGTAGCATAGGAGCCAAAATTGTGGCCAGCAGGTAACATTTGCCCCTTGCTCGTTTTCTTGTGATGGATGGAACATCGATCTCTTTTATGTGCATTTTGTTGAATTCCTGATGATTCGGAATAAATCCATGCCATATATGTTATGTCTGCTTACCATTCATGAAATATACTTTGTCCATATAAACTGAAATGCAATGTTCTGTACCAGTAGTGCAATGGTCGATATCCTATGTATACACCGATCCATATTAATTGACTTTAATTTATTAAAATTTAAAGAACCTATATATGTATACATTTATGTACTCCCTCGGAAGGAGTAGTCAAGTTGTTATTCAGTTTATGGATTGATGACTGTGTATTCTTGCCGGAATAGAGCACTCAGGCTACTCCCTCGGATGCCGGAAAGGGAAAAAAAATCGCCCACCGTGGGGCTCGGACCCACGACCACAAGGTTAAGAGCCTTGCGCTCTACCAACTGAGCTAGACGGGCTTGTCGAGTGATGTGACGATCAGTTTTTAACATCATCAAAGTTCCACGCCACGTTGAGTTCGTTCCACCAAGCAAGCAAACCAACCGGTCGGTCGGATCCGACTTCGGAGCCCCGCCAGCACCAACCCTCCCGCGAGAGAACCCCCACTGCCGCGGCCGGAAATCTCACCAGTCAGTTCATCTATCTAGCTCGTCGTCGCCAGCCACCCTCCTCTCGCCTGGGCGCCGATCACACGGCTCCCGCCATGGCCTCCTGGCTCAAGGTCGCTGAAGGTACGCGCCAGACCTCCCTCTCCCTCCCCAACCCCTCCTTCCTATTCGCCGCCGAGATCCACCCCTCCCCCCGGCTAAGATCTGGGGACTCCGTGGTACTCTCCTACTGTATCCGCTCCGGTTACTCCGTGGGATTGTGATGCCAGTTGAAATCTGACGAGCTGGTCTTGACGCAGTGCTTTGTTCGGACAGCTTTTGGGTGTGGGGACCAGTTGCACCCAAGCCGAACACATTGCCTGCTTAAATACGCTATGAGTTGCTGATAATGTGGTTATGTTAAGAGTGGCCTGATTTTTGTAACAGACTTGCTCGAAGTCGTCGACCGGAGGGCGAAAAGCGTGGCTACTGAGCTGTCCGATGAGCAACCAGGTTCTCAGCCTTCAGGTAAAGCTGGCTCAGTGTTTACTCAGTGCACATTGACTGCTTGGCGTATGGGCTAATTGGTAATCTGTAATATTTGTTTGGTGAAGGATCGAGTGGCCAAGAAGGGCAAGCAAAGAGGGGAAAGCCGAGGGAGAAGGTTGCAACTATAGGCTTCCCTGAGCATATTTTATGCCTTTGCAGACTGCCTGCCTGATACCTGATGCTTAAAATTTGCTGTAAATTCGCATCACAGGGTCCACTGAAGCTCACTACTGGGGATGCCGGTAACAAGGCAGGGGCTCCGAAGGAAAGGAAAAACAGGCAGCCGCCACGGGAGAGGATCAAGATTGAGAAGATCAAACCTTCGGTGCGTGCGGATTCATCAAATGCTGATGCTATTGCCAGTGCCAGTGAACCTGAAGTCACTTCTTTTGATGTTAAGGGAGTAAATGATGGGGGTACATCCGAGAAAGGAGAGAACACTGCGGTTGACCTTAAAAATGATAGGGGTGTGAGTGTTATTGACAATGTTGTTGAAGTCCAGTCAGTGGAGAAAAAACCCGAGGATACAGGTTCTGTCACGGATGGTGTTACAGATTCTGGACGTCTGGAGAGTGCTTCTGAAAGCTCTGTTCCTTCAGTTTCAGATGAAAAAGATGAGCCAAGCAGCAGTAACCAGTCTACTGAGATTGTTCTAGCAGTCAGTTTGGAGGATAAAGACACGGCTGTGGCTATTATCCAGGAGAGAAATATTCCTGAAGTACCCGATACACAAGATTCTGGCAAATCCCAAGAATCGAAGAAAGATAATTTGTCAGATTCACCAGAAATCACAGAAAATCAACAGGAACATAAGTCTGATTCAGTTCCTCTGAAAGATCAAGACCAACTTGAGGAGGTATGATGTAGCAAATTGCCCTCATAATGACCAAGATGTGTTTATGTGAATTTGTTCTCTGCTTACACTATACTGTTATCTTGTTGGACTTTTGGCAGGCTCAGGGATTACTAAAGAGCGCTGCAAAAACTGGTCAATCAAAAGAAGCTAGATTAGCCCGGGTATGGCTTAGTGTAAACTTGGTGACCCTGCTACGTACCTTTATTGTGATTAGGTCCATATGTTGCCCCGTTGGTTTACCTTTTACTTATCAATAGGTCTGTGCTGGACTTTCATCGCGTCTCCAAGAGTATAAATCTGAGAACGCGCAGCTAGAGGAACTTCTTGTTCATGAGGTCAGATTATCTTACTAAAGTTTTTCTCATTACATTTTATCCACTTACCTTAAGCCTATGCATGGTAGAGTTCTCTTCTCTAATATATAATGATGTTATAACACATAACAGAGAGAGAAATGTAGCTCACATGAAGCTCATATAAAGCAACTAGAGCAAGAACTATCAGTGTCCAGAGTGCAAGGTTCAAGAGTTGAATCTAACATGGTTGATGCTTTGACTGCGAAAAACACTGAGATTGAGTCTCTGGCTAGATCATTAGACTCTTGGAACAAAAAAGCAGCAGCTTCAGAACAAATGCTTGCATCTTTACAGGTTTCATCTTTCATACTCTTCTAAGTTTTTATATCTCTTTCTGTAACACTACTACCATTACTAAAGGAAGCCTTACATTGTGCCAAGTATCCTGTACAGTTTAGAGTTTATTTACTATGGTTGTATGAAATATTGGCACTCAACTGCTGTCTTCAGTCATTATGATTTTTTGAAATATACTAACATCGTGGTCTTTTTTCCAGGATTTACTACTCACATGTTTTCGTTTGTTGTTGTCACGATTTAATTATAATTGCATTGCAATAATTGTTTTTCCTTTTCCATTCGGAATATTGTACGATGCTTGTGGAGTTTCTTTATAGTTGCATGCAGATAAATTCTCAAGTAGCCATGATTTGGAGTTGGAATATGAGGTTTATGGATATTTTGCATGCATCCCAAGAACTCAAGATGCTCATGTCGTTTTTGGATTCTTGTAGCTTTGTTACTATCCATTCTTGCATCTCTTAAAAAATTCTAGCTGTGCAACTTTACCGAGTGATGTTGTTGAGAATCCGGCCCCTAGTTTATTCTGGTTCTGGGAGTGGGAATTGCTCATTTTCATTTTATACGCACATCTGCATGTGAATGTTTTTCAACACATCAAAAATCTCTTAGTCTCTAACTAGTAGCGTGTCTCCATAGTCGTAATGAGTCTTCAAGTTTTACCTGCTCAAATCATGAGCATGAGCTGTGTGTTCTCGGAAATGAGTAGTTATGAACCAGGAATGTCCTGCGCTCTCTCAAGCGTGGACTTTTTCAGACTCAGATATCAGTGGAAGTCTTGGACTTGTTCTCAGGAAATAGTACACGTGTGTTTAAGTTATACACCTTGATATGTACATTCTCTTTTGGATATAGATCTTGAACAGTATGACTGTTTGGGTGACTGTTAACATTTTTTTCTTATGTTTTTAATCTAAAGTAGCATAATTGATCATTTGATGTCATCAGATAGAATAAATTGATTTTGTTGTCTACTGATACTAGGAAGATATGGATGGCCTTAAGAGGAACCGTGAGCTTACTGAAACCAGGATCATCCAGGTTAGTAAAGTAGGCTTTCTGGGGTAGAATAGCGCTCATGTGCTCATGTAGTTATCTAACCTCCATATGTACTATTTGCATTTTAGGCTTTACGAGAGGAACTCTCTACTGTAGAGCGGAGGGCTGAAGAGGAGCGTATTGCACATAATGCTACAAAGATGGTAATTTGTTGAAGTACATCCGTTTTATTGCCTTATCTTTGTCATAGTTTCTTGTTCTGTAAATTTGTAATGTTTCCTATTACATTGCAGGCAGCTGTTGACAGAGAAGTAGAATTGGAGCATCGGGCTGTCGAGGCATCAAATGCCCTTGCTAGAATCCAGGTAATTTTACAAGGTATAAATGTCAGGCATCAATATGGTCTATTATGCGAAAGATATGTCAAAGTTATCTGCCAATTTTCTTGAACAGTAAGACAAAAACTGCATGTTGGTGCTATACACATAATTATTTCAGATTGACCTCCATTCAATATCATACACAGTGCTAGAGGGGCATTTTGCCTGACCCTTTTTTGTTTTCAAACAACAATTATTATTCTACTCTATGTTTTAGAATCAGCAAAATGAATTACTTTTTCTAATGACTTGCTATGTTTACCCCTGTCAGATGAAATGTTTTGGCATACGGCGGAGAACGCTATCCTAAGCTGTGTTCATCTGTTTATTAGCCTATTTTTTTTATTCTCCAGTGGATGATACATTTGAAAAGCTAAGTAGATGTTGTACTTAAAACAAGTTTCACACTCCAACTCCCATTATGAGATAATTAAACATTTATAAGGGCTGGCACTGTGACTGGGTGGAAACATACCTACTTAGCTTGTAGAGATTCGTCCATAACACAAGGCCAGCCTGTGCAATATAAGTAACAGTAATCCGCCTAGAAAATTAGTCAGCTTTATGTCTCAGGGGTACTTCATTCAATATATGTGATTTATAATATGCTCCCGCCAATTTATTAAGCTCTTATATGTTTAAATAGTCCAACTCGTATCCTTTTTCTTTCAATTTAATCTGAACCTTGTACTTTTGACAGTGTCTATAGATTATATGAATATCCAATTTGGCTGATTGTTCTAATTCCAACACAATCATTGTTGCTATTAACTATTATTTGGCTTTGATTCTGTTCCTAAAGAAACAATAACAATTTAGTTTGATTCTGACTGTTCTGTTGGCATACAGAGAGCTGCTGATCAAAGCTCATCAAGAGCAATGGAATTCGAGCACAAAGTAGCTGTGCTTGAGGTAAATTCCTTGCCGCACTATGCACTATATCTGAAAGGCTTAGTTTCTGCTATTCACTATTGATACCCTGGTTGTCTCAGGTTGAATGTGCATCGCTGCACCAAGAACTACAGGAGATGGAAGCTCGTAATCGACGTGCTCAGAAAAGGCCTTCTGAAGAAGCTAATCAAGTTCTTCAGGTTATTTTTTCTAAACCAGATCATCCCATTTTCCATATCTTGAAACAGAAATAACAGTTTCTATTGCTGCCTTGCTTTTGGAAAGCAGATACAGGCATGGCAGGAGGAAGTTGAGCGAGCGCGCCAAAGCCAAAGAGAGGCAGAAAGCAAGATATCTTCCTTGGAGGTACCATTTAATTCATAAGATATCAAAGAATTAGTTGTCAAGTAATAGGAGTTTAGGTAATAAAAATGCTAATATGTTGATCAGGTACCACAGAAAATATCAGTATTCTAAGTCGAGTTGCTTTGATTATAGTAATCAGAATGCTTTGTCTCACACCATTATTTCTTGAACATATTTATATGCATGATGTAGGCTGAGTTGCAGAAGATGAGAGTTGAAATGGCTGGAATGAGAAGAGACGCTGAGCATTATTCTAGACAGGTTCATAATCCTAACCAAGTCATTCTTTCTTTTGTTAAAACTGAGCGATATTTATTGCACCCACCTTTTTACCAGATCATACTTACATGTTACATGTATTCATGCAATTGTGTCTGGTTTTTAGGAGCATGTTGAGCTAGAGAAGAGATACCGTGAGCTTACTGATTTACTGGTACGTGATGAAGCATACCGATTTCTTCTGTATCATTAGCATATTGGTTAACAGGTGCTAATTTATTATGTATGCATCCTTCTAGTACCACAAGCAAACACAATTAGAATCCATGGCCAGTGAAAAAGGTGCACTGGAGTTTCAACTAGAGAAATCGTTGAAGCAATTTCATGAAGTGCAGGTTCCTAATTCTCTTCCTTCTATATTAGTTCTGCTGTAATTATTTTCCTGCGGGTTGTTCTTATCTTTCTGCCATTCTTTTGTCAATGTGTTCATTTGATAGGTTGAAGCAGAAAGGAGTAGGGTTTCTCGCAGATCCGCATCATCATGGGAAGAAGATACTGATATCAATGTGCTAGAGTATGTTGACCATTTTCTTTTTGTTATTGAACATGCAGGAAATATTTGTTTATAAGCATGTCATAGCTTTTGGATGCTATGAGAATGTTCAATCAAAACAGAAGTAGCCTTGTGTTGCAAATTGTACTTGTGATTTCCAAAGATTTAGCTGTGTTTCTCTATTTGCAAGTTCTAGTACAGTTTTAGACAATTAGCTTCGTATATTTCAGGCCTCTTCCTCTGCATCATCGACACATGGCAACAGCAAATCATCAGGTATATGTGTCCAATGGAAATCTGAAGTGCTCCATCCTGATAAGTAGTGGGAAAACACTAATATTTACCTTTCTTGCCATTTTTGGTGTTCCAGTTACAAAAAGCTGCGAAGTTTTTAGATTCAGGAGCTGTGAGAGCGACTAGATTTCTGTGGCGGCATCCTGTTGCCCGAGTCAGCCTTCTGTTCTATCTGGCAAGAACTACATTACTTTTATCCTGTATGTTTAATTTTAAATCATGTTAAGATTGACCTCTAACTGAATCTGTGTATACCTGTACAGGTGTTTGTGCATTTGTTCTTGATGTACTTGATGCAGCGCCTGCAGGTACTCAACCATGCTATACTACTATCACTTTTTTTTTTCATTCATGTCGTTTTATGCCTGATCCAGGCACATGCAGTAATATTGTACTCCCTCCGTCCTAAAATAGATGTCTCAAATTTGTCAAAAATTGAATGAATCTAGACACTATTTAGTATATAGATTCATCCAAAATTTGAAAAACCTAAGACATCTATTCTTAGACGGAGGGAGTATTATTTTTCCATAAATCTGCGTATTGCTGCACAAAGTTCCTGCTCCTAAACATTTTATCCAAAGTTCACTGATGAGTGTGCTCGAATCTTACAGGACTTCGCAGCGGAAGAAACTGTGAAATCGTCCATGGGGGAGTTGGCCAACGTGAAGTTGCCATAGGCTTTATGCTCTTCGTGCTCCTGCCACTCACCGATTTAGGCATTGCTTCCTGATTGTAGCTCTACACCTGGTCCAGTTTGGAAAACAGCGGATTCCCCCTATATGTTCTGGGAGTTTGACGGTTTCCTGAGAGATTCCTTTGTTCCAAATAGGCCATTAAGTTTTCTTGGTTTGAGGCGGTGTTAACCTGGCCACATTTTTTCTTCCCTTCCCTCTCTTCTGTAAAGTAGTAATGCTCCTCTTTGTTTGGCCATGGGCTATATATGATCCATTCTTTCACACTTGATATTGATCACAGATGTAGCAGCTCTTATGGACATTTTGACCCAATAATATAATATATGTCATACAGGCCACTTGAGCCAGTTCTTGTAATACTACCTAAACAAACTGCTGGAGATCGGTGAAGCAAATTGGTATGAAATGAGGAAAAGCATCGATACTTGAGTTTGTAATTCATCATCTCATCTGGCCGACTTTAATCAGAAGGGCGTGGCTGTGCTCGATAACCATAGTTCGGCAGGAGCCTTCTCCGCTGGTCTCAGAGTTTGCGCTGCCGCTGTGTAGCGAGGTGACATGCCATGTCATTTTTTTTTAGAGCAATAGGGATAAAAGATCCTCGGTTCCATTATATTGATAATTAGATCATGACGAGACCAGGTTCAGTAAGACCGAAGATAAAGCAAAAGCGTCATTTCTCTAGTTTTTTTTATGCCAAAAGTAACTAAGAAGATGACATGGCATGTTTGCCTGGCTGGCTGAAGACAGATCGGAAATTGGTCATGTACTGTACAGTTTTTCCCTTCGAATTTTAAACATTGGAACCTCATGTGCCGTTTTGAACGCTGGAACCTTAACACATTTTGAGGGTTTTGAGGGTTCGCCACAGAAGAAAAATAGCTGAGGGCACAAAACTGACTTGACACCAGAGTAAACTAGCATTGTACTACACCTGGGCAAAGGTTGAGCCACTCAAGGTTCTTTCCGGGCCTGAAAAGGCGCAACCAGTACAAGTATGCCCGAGCCCGGCCCGGCCTAGTGAAAATATGCGTACTTTGGGTAAAAGAATATTTTTGGAATAAAATGATATAAGATAGCCTACTTTTAAAACATAATAAATAATGTATTTTAGGGCGTACTTTGGCTTTTAAGCCGAGCTTCTAGTGGGCTAGGCTGCCTATGTCTAGGTCTACTTCAAGACATGAGATGAAACTATACCGCTTTGGATAATTTAATTCTACTCAATTTTTTTAAACTTTTGTAGGTATTAAATATTGTAGTGGTGTCACGACAGATGTCATGGGTAAGCTTAAGTTGGGGACCGAATAGGTACTTGTGGTCATCGGGGAAGAAGTGCACGGTCTTGTCATGCACGAAGAACAAGATAAACTCTCCACACTTAGGGGTTTGATTGATACTTGAGAATTACAAGTGCTCCTCGAGCTGTATAAACTAGTGTTCTAGGCACTAGTTTCCTACTTAGTCCAACCTCCCTCTACTACAGCTATGTCCTTCCTTATATAGGCAGTGCTAGCTAGCTTAATACCCCTTTGGGTTCTAGGGTTTACTGTTTGGATCTTGGTCCCTACAATGTGGGCCGGGTCATGGGCTTGCCCTAAGCCCAATGGCCCAGTCCATAAAGCTCGACAGCCAACGGTCTTCTGGTACATCGTCTCATGTTCCTTTTGGCGTCTTACAGTGATTTTGTACGTCAGCCCTCGCTTTGGGCGTCACCCGGCTCCTTTTGTGTCACCCGGCGTCGCCCTTCTCTTTTGACCATGCTTTACCATGGTCCCTCCTGAACCTTACTCGGAAAGGAGCCACGCGTCCTATCTGACTCGGCCCTTCCTCGGGAGACTCGGCTCGTTGGTTCATGCAAGATTAACAACTTTGTCTTATACGGGCCAACATAGTTCATATGTCGGACGCATACGATTCCCTCACCCGGCCATTCTCACTCGGCCTGGTTCTTTCTTTACTCGGAGCTAGCCAAGCTGGGCTGTGTTTCACCCCTTGTGACCCTATCGGGGGTTATCCCCCCGACATTAGTCCCCGAAGCTGGTGAGGTCTAGCAGCTCAAGCTGTTTGGCGTCTCCAGGTTCCTTTAATGTGATTGAAACTTAATTTTTGTCTTTATTTGTCGCCTAGGGCGCACTGTTTGGCGCACCCCTGTACTTTGCCGAGTCTGTATGACAGTTTTCGGATCCACTCTTTGACTTCTTGGCTCATTTCTGCCTCGTGCCGAGTCACTTTGGCCAATTCCGAGTCATTTTCGGCGTGCCTCAGTCACTGACATCTGGTAATCATGGTTACTTGCCTCAAATTTTGTTCCAAGCTCTGGCGGCACAGTGATGGTTGCGCAGTTATTCCCCGTCACTGTGGCTGTCCCATCGGTCTGCGCCCCTTGTCCTTCCTTTCGTGACGTGGCAAGGAATTTTCCGTGTATTGTTTCCACGTGGCACCCGCTGATTGGCTTACTCGACCGGGTACACGGCCACACGCTGGCTGCACGGCACAGAGGGATCCCACGATTGGGGTTTTTACTGCCCTTAAGTAGGGGTGAGGGGGTTACCACTTCCCCCACGCCCATTTAGTTTTCCCCTACCTCTTCTTCTTCCATGCGTCTGCGAAATCAAACCTCCCCCTTTGCGGTTTTTCCTTCCTCCTGTTCTTGCCCTACGATTGCTCCTTTTCTCTTTTCATTCCACCATGGGTCCCTGTTCTTCCAAACCGATTCCAACAGTGGAGGAGATTGAGTCTGGGAGGATCATGGACGCACGCGAGGGTGCTGATGGTGCTGAGGAGCAGGAGGTTCCCGTCGGCGAGCGCGGCGGCTGGGAGGGCTCAGAGGTCTCCACCGAGGAGGTCGAATGGCTCCTCTCCACCAGGCGCATCCCACTGCAGGTCGATTGTCGTCTTCCCGCCGGTGATATCTCTCCCAAACCCGATGCCAATGAGCAGGTGGTCTTCCTCTCTCACTGATATCTACACACTTCTATTCTTGTAGACATTTGTTGGGCCTCCAAGTGCAGAGGTTTGTAGAACAACAGGAAGTTTCCCTTAAGTGGATTACCCAAGGTTTATCGAACTCAGGGAGGAAGTGGTCAAAGGTATTCCCTCTCAAGCAACCCTGCAATCAAGATACAAGAAGTCTCTTGTGTCCCCAACACACCCAATACACTTGTCAGGTGTATAGGTGCACTAGTTCGGCGAAGAGATAGTGAAATACAAGTGGTAACGGTGCCAGAAAATAGCTTCTGACTTGTTGTTGACGTGGGGGTAACGTGTGTGAGTGAGGTAAGGACTAAAGCAAGCAAACATGCAACATATCTAGATGTAAACGGTGTTTCAATGTTTAGAAACAAGGCCTAGGGATCATACTTTCACTAGTGAACACTCTCTCATATAAATATCCTCTCTTCATGATACTACTCTTAACTACTCTCCGGTTGGACAATCTAATCCATGGTAGGGCCTTCCCCAATCTAGATAACCCCACACTGTCACCTTGAGCGCTAGATGGTTCCAACAAACACCACAATTTCATAGATACATCCAACTCTAAATATAACTTGCCACCATGGCGTGCACGCTGTCATTTTCACACACATGGGGAAAAGCATAGATCTATTAAAGCACAAAGAGTATTTATGTAGACTCAAACCTAAGTGCCACCATGGTGTGCAGACTGTCACTTTCACACACATGGGGAGAGCAGAGATCTATTAAAGAACTTGAGTAGAAAGGTAGATCTACTTGATTACAAAGCCCATGACCACAACATGATCATGCATAGAGAGAGATGAACACTTAGCTACCGGTAGAGCCCTTAGCCTCGAGGAAGAACTACTCCCTCCTCATCATGGGAATCAGCAACGGTGATGAAGATGGCGATGGAGATTGATGGAGATGGCTCTGGGGGCACTTCCCTATCTCAGCAGGGTGCCGGAACAGAGACTTTCTGTCCCTTGAATCTCCCTTTAGGTGGTGGCGGCGCTATGGAGGTTTTCGTGGATTTTTTTTGGATTCTTTAGGGTTTTCCCATCGGAGGCTTCTTATAGGCGCATGAATAAAGGTCGGTGGGGGTCCAGGGGGGCCACACCCCCTCCAGGCGCCTCCAGGGCTTGCCCGTGCCTAGGGGGGTTTGGCCACCCTGTGGCCCCCTTTCGGCTCTGCTTCGTGGTTTCGTGTTGCTCCGAAAAAATAATAACTTTGGCTTTTGTCCCGTCCAATTCCAAGAATATTGATTTTCTGCCTTTCTGGAACCAAAAACAGAAGAAAACAGGCAACTGGCACTGTGGCAACTTGTTAATAGGTTAGTTCCAGAAAAGATATAAAAACACCTCAAAGTATAGACAAAGCAAAGCAAAGTAGATACAAAACAAGCATGGAGCATCAAAAATTATAGATACGTTTCCGACGTATCAAGCATCCCCAATCTTAACTCCTGCTAGTCCTCGAGTAGGTAAGTGATAAACAAAATAATTTTTGAGGTGACATGCACCCTCACAATAAAGATCCAACCATTTGCAAGCATTGAAAGATGGGATCAAAGAACTCTAGACATGTGCATGAAAGATGGAGTTCTACAATAGGACATAGTAACTATGCATGCAACATGAAAGGCTACAAACAAAGATCATTAATAACATGCATTGAAAAAAAATTGTTTGTTTCACATACAGAAAACATAGCATAGTGGCATTCAGCTTGTCCCTCATAGAGTATAAATATAGATGCATAGGACACCTTCAAAGTTCACAAGGGTGACTAGAAACAAATAGCACATGAACAAGTAATATCACAATATGCATCAATTAATAAGCTTTGGAACACTGCACACAGAATGACAACTATGCTCTCTTAATGGTGCCTAAAGGTAGAAGGTGGAGACTCAATAATGGTGGAAGAAAGGCCTTTTGTAAAGGAAGCAGGGATTACAAGTTTCAAAAAGAGCTTCCAAAAATTATGGTACTTGTTAGCTTCTAGCTCTCATTGCCCCTATCATAAGCATCTTGAAGTGGTTAAGGTTAAAGTGGCAAAGCTGGATTATATGCTTGACGAATTATAAGTTGGAAATCTCATGTCCCTTGAATACGAGGGCCACACCTCATGCATACTCACCTTTGAGTCCAGGTAAGTTCTTGTCACTGTAAGTATTTGCATATCATTGAGAACCGCCAACGGGGTACCCCTTGCACATGGTACAGGAGCTTTCCCATAACCAAAATGACAAGGCAAGCAGACAATGAGCATCCCAGCAATATTTTTATTTACCATATGCATAGCTTTTTATTGAGGATGCTTCATAGATAGCTCATTATGGTGATGTTGCAAGTTTTCACCATGATTAGGCATGGCTTAGGCTAGCGGCCCAGGCGTTTCTCTAACACAAAATACAAACTCCGTGGACTTACAAGTTCCCTCTTTATTTCACGCCGGTGACATACATAGACAAAAGAGCATGATATCAACTGAGTACAACAAGGTACAAGTGCAATGTTGAAACATTCCCCGTGACAACACGGTTCTTCTAATTCCAACTTATAAGTGCAAGCATATACAACATAGATGACACAATGGTTCAAGTTTATTAGGGGCAAATAATATAAAGTGTGCCATCAAGTTTGTGAGGGCTTTAATCACTAAGTTTTCACATAACAAAATAGTTTTTAATTGGAAGATAGATGAAAACAAGAATATACTTGGAATGGTGTAACACACCATGCATAGGAGTTTATAGTGGACACTTTGGAAAAACTTGGTTTATTGGGAGTTGGAAGCATGAGTAGAGCTTAATCATACAAGTGGAGGCTAGCAAAAGACTGGGAGCAACCAAATAAGAGAGCAATAATGGCCATAATCATGCAGTGCAACAAAGAATTACTAATCAAAGCATAGAGTGGTACTATAAGTCAAGGACTAAATGATCATAGAGGCTATGGTGACTTTTTCATAGTCATAACATGGTTTGAGCATGTGCCAAGTCAACCCAACCAAAACATCAAAGGAGAATACCATAATACTATGCTTTTGTATGCTAAAACAATGCATGATTCCTTTAAGACACACTAAGCAATCCCAATTGTTTGGAACAAGACATGCTACAGAAATAATCACTAAGCATAAGGTCAAAACAACACCTAGCATGTCATGCTAAAGTCTAAGTCACAGTCAAATCAAGCTCCCTTTTGTACCACTTAAGCATGAAGCTTTCTACTCTTTCCAACACCAAACAACTTATTTGAAACAACTCACAAAGATAATAATCAATAAAGATCAGCGAGCTTGTCTCAAAAATCCACAAAGAAGAACTAAAAAGTTCTAAGCTGAAAGCTCAAGAAAACTAAGGCTAAACACAGTGCTAGCAAAAGAGAACACTCACAGAACAATAAGAGTGAAAACTAGAATGTTCTAGGCAATGAAAACAGAGTGTGTCTCTCTCCAAACGAAGTGTGGTGTAACCAACCAACTTACTCAAGCAAACTAAGCAAATGAAAACTAAAACGCTCCAAGAACAACACAACAATGCATGAAACAATAAAAACGAAGTGTCTAGAAAGACCTGAGCTTTTTATTGATGAAGAAGGGGATGCCTTGGGCATCCCCAAGCTTTGATGCTTGTACCTCTTGAATATTTCTTGGGGTGACACGGGGTGGCATCCCTAAGCTTGATCTTTTGTCCATTCTTCATCTCATTACATCATTCTTTCTCTACACCTGAAATTTTTCCTTCATACAAAACTTCACACAATCTTCATTAGCAACATTAGCTTATTCAAAAGATATTAGACCTCTAGCAAAGCTTTGGAACATCAAGGCTTTTCACTAAAAACACAAGCTACTGTAGTAACTCCTTCAAAAATCTCAATTCACCTAAATAGAACTCAAAAAGGAATCAATAAGAAGCAAATGCAAATAATGGCAGAAATCTGTCAAAACAGACCAATAGGTAGAAACCGATTTTTTCGAACATCTTCGGATGCTCAAATCAAAAAGTGTTGAACTAACGAAAGTTATCCAACATACTGGAGGATTTGTTCGTAAATTGTGAGATCAATCCGAGTTACAGATCCTCCTCACGAGTTTTTTTGGTGGAGGACAGAAATCTGTTTCGGGATAGCAACTCCCCAAATCTTAGTTCCCTCTCATTAGAGGTCATTCTTGGCACAAAAAGCAAACAAAAAGGATAAGGAGAGGTCATTATAGTAGTAATAACTTCCAAGACTCAAGAAAACTCTTGGGTTATCTCCCAACAAGTATTTTTCTTTAACGCCTTTAAGTTAGGCTTGATAGTTTGAGAAAATGCTCTCATAAGAAATATTAGTTGAAATAAAAGAGAGCATCAAGAAGCAAATCCAAAACACATTTAAGTCTAACCGACTTACTATGCATAGGAATCTTGTAAATAAACAAGTCATGAAAGCACAAAGCAACAAGCATAGGAAAGCAAATCAAGTGCAGCTTCAAAATTTTCAACATAAAGAGGGGAAACTTAATATTTTTGAGATGCATAAGACCATGTTTCCCTCTTTCATAATAACTTTCAGTAGCAACATGAACAAAATTAACAATATAACCATCACATAAAACATTCTTATCATGATACACATGCATAAAATGATTATTACTCTCCACATAAGCATAGTCATCCTTATTAATCATAGTGGGAGCAAATTCAACAAAATAGCTATCATTACTATTCTCATCACCATAATCATCAAAAATAGGAGGCAAATTGTAATCACAATTAACTTTCTCCTCAATAGTAGGTGGACTGAAAATATCATACTCATCATTGTAATCATCATATATTGGAGGTTCGGTATCATCATAAGCAATAGAATAGCTATCTTCCAAAGCTGGGGGACTAAAAAGATCATTTTCATCAAAAATAGCTTCCCCAAGCTTAGACTTTTCCATAGCATTAGCAATAATGGTGTCCAAAAAATTCATACTAATAACATTGCTATTAGCATGCAAATAAAGTTCCATAGGTTTTTAAATTTTCTCTTCAAACACTTCATGTCCTAACTCAAGATAAACACTATAAATCTCTCTAATTTTGTTGTTGTTTTCCATTAAGCCTAACTAGTGAAAACAAGAAACAAAAAGACAAAACTGCAAAATCTAAAGGAAATAACTTTGAGCACTCACACCGGCGGATGTGAGTACCTTTTACCTTACCTCCCCGGCAACGGCGCCAGAAAAGAGCTTGATGTCTACGCACTTCTATTCTTGTAGACAGTTGTTGGGCCTCCAAGTGCAGAGGTTTGTAGAACAACAGCAAGTTTCCCTTAAGTGGATTACCCAAGGTTTATCAAACTAAGGGAGGAAGTGGTCAAAGGTATTTCCTCTCAAGCAACCCTGCAATCAAGATGCAAGAAGTCTCTTGTGTCCCCAACACACCCAATACACTTGTCAGGTGTATAGGTGCACTAGTTCGACAAAGAGATAGTGAAATACAAGTGGTAATAGTGCCAAAAAATAGCTTCTGACTTGTTGTTGACGTGGGGGTAACGTGTGTGAGTGAGGTAAGGACTAAAGCAAGCAAACATGCAACAGATCTAGATGCAAACGGTGTTTCAATGTTTAGAAACAAGGCCTAGGGATCATACTTTCACTAGTGAACACTCTCTCATATAAATATCCTCTCTTCATGATACTACTCTTAACTACTCTCCGGTTGTACAATCTAATCCATGGTAGGGCCTTCCCCAATCTAGATAACCCCACACTGTCACCTTGAGTGCTAGATGGTTCCAACAAACACCACAATTTCATAGAGACATCCAACTCCAAATATAACTCATAACAAATATTCAATCTAGCCAAAGTGCCACCATGGCGTGCACGCTATCACTTTCACACATGGGGAAAAGTATAGATCTATTAAAGCACAACGAGTATTTATGTAGACTCAATCCTAAGTGCCACCATGGCGTGCACGCTGTCACTTTCACACACATGGGGAGAGCAGAGATCTATTAAAGCACTTGAGTAGCAAGGTAGATCTACTTGATTACAAAGCTCATGACCACAGCATTATCATGCATAGAGAGAGAGATGAACACATAGCTACCGGTAGAGCCCTTAGCCTTGAGGAAGAACTACTCCCTCCTCATCATGGGAATCAGCAACGGTGATGAAGATGGCGATGGAGATCGATGGAGATGGCTCCGGGGGCACTTCCCCGTCCCGGCAGGGTGCCGGAACAGAGACTTTCTGTCCCCCGAATCTCCCTTTAGGTGGCGGCAGTGCTACGGAGGTTTTCGTGGATTTCTTCTGGATTCTTTAGGGTTTTCCCATCAGAGGCTTCTTATAGGCACATGAATCAAGGCCGGTGGGGTTCCAGGGGGCCCACACCCCCTCCAGGCACCTCCAGGGCTTGCCCGTGCCTAGGGGGGTTTGGCCACCCTATGGCCCCCCTCCGGCTCTGCTTCGTGGTTTCGTGTTGCTCCGGGAAAAATAATAACTTTGGCTTTTGTCCCGTCCAATTCCGAGAATATTGATTTTCTGCCTTTCTGGAACCAAAAACAGAAGAAAACAGGCAACTGGCACTGTGGCAACTTGTTAATAGGTTAGTTCCAGAAAAAAAAATATAAAAACACCTCAAAGTATAGAAAAAGCAAAGCAAAGTGGATACAAATCAAGCATGGAGCATCAAAAATTATAGATACGTTTCCAACGTATCACTCACTTTGAGCGAGGTTGCGCTCTTCCAGTGAGCACCTTCTTTTCCTCGTTTCTCTCCACTTCCCATCTGCAGACCCATCACCTTCCTGCCAACGCAATTGGCTCTCTTTCTTGCTTTATTTCCGCTTGCGAGGCTTACCTCAGAATTTGGCCTACAGTTCTTCTGTGGGCCAAATATTTTAGCTTTAGGGTTCAAGTTGTTCCCCAGCCTGGCGCTCCTCGAGCCAAGAAGAGGCCGACTCGGTGTGGTGCCGCTAGCATCACACCCAGGAGAGACTCCATCTTTCCTCGGGTTACTGGCCTTGACTCTTGCAAAAAATGGCATAGGACTTTCTTCTATGTCAAAAACAGCGGGTCCACCGATAACATCCGGATCCCCCCTTTTTCAGACGAGGTCCCCAGCAAGAAGCTCTAGCAGCTTGACCCGCGTGACCAGGACGCTGAAGTGAACGTGGCCAATGTGATCCTGGAAAGGTTGCTGTCGCCGGATGAGAACTTTCATCTCGCTGACATAGACCTCATGTGCACCTTCATCTCACGCCGAGTAAGCCCTATCCAATCTAGGAGCCACAAGATGTGCTTCATGAGTGGCTCCCACGATCCCACTCGGCACTCTACGAAGGATCTCACCCATGATTCCATTGCTCACTGAGTAAGCTCGATCTTCAAACTAAACTTGGCAGATGATTGGGCTTGGAGATGCCCTCCATTTAGCCAGGTCAAGCATGTCCCCTGGGTAAGTTTCCGAGTAACCTATATCGCCGAGTCAGCTTTAGCTCGTTTGCTACTCTCAATCTAGTTTCCGATACTCATTTTGTTTGTCTTTCGCATAACCTTGTTCACCAGGTTGATGACAGTACTGTCCCTCCTTGCGGTTATAACGAGGATTTCTTCGACTCCGATGAAGTCGAGTTCGACCTAGAGTGCTTCATGCCCATCCCGCATGCAACTGCTACTTCAGCTTCGGGTAAGAGTCAATCTCGTAACCCCTTACAAGATTGGTCGGACGATGATGAGGATGATGATTGTACGATTTTGGAGGTACATGCCTTGTGACCTTTGCCTTCTAACTTATTCGAGTAAGCCTGTCATTTACTTATGCAGCTGGCCAGGTACATGACACTCCTCCTCTCGCCGTGGGCGGAGTCGGCAAGATCCCCGTCGCCAAGCCGAAGTGACGTGGGGCCTCCTCCAGCACTCAGCCGGCCAAAAAGAGCAAAACCACTCTAGCTGCTCATGCTGCTACGCTGGCTGAGACCCGGAAAGCAGCTGGGTGCCGAATCACACGCCGCGTAACGCGTGATCCGGTTGTCACCGAGTAAGCTTTCGCGTTCTTCTTACATTATATTTTTCCTTCTCGTGCATCACTATTGTTTTCTTATGCGTGTCTTGTTATTTTTCAGTGCCGCGCCTCTGTCGGCTAACCAGGATGCTCCTAGCATTGCCTCGCTGCTAAGGCCTGCTCCCGCTCCGACTGATCCTGCGGTGCAGAACCCCGTCCGAGTCGAAGCTCCCACTGTTGAGGCTCATGCTTCTCAGTGTCAGTCAGACCCGGTGGCGCACCCGGCGAAGGAGACTCGGCCCAGCACCTCTGGCGCTGGTCAAGAACAACTTCCTGATCTTGGTACCAGTGGCGCTGGTGCCGAGAAAACCTCTGCCACCAGTTCCTCTGGCATCAGCCCTCCAGCTGGTGCACATGAACAACTTTCTGATCTTGGTGCCGGCAAAAGTGTTGAGCCCAGTCAGTCCGCTACCCTTACTTCTCCGAATGATCCTGCTCACTCTCTTCTTCTGTCAAAGGGCCAGACCCAGCCTAAGGCTCCTGGTCCGGCTCGCCCTTTATCCGGCAAGACCACCTCCACCAAGCAGACAACATTGGTTTGTGCTCTGGGTACTGCTCCTCAGATCCGGCCCCCGACGTTGGCAACAATGCTTGCTTCAACAGGTAAATCGGGAAGGTCCGTGGCTGTCGGGTCAGGTGATGGATCTAAAGCTATTGCCCTTCATACTAGTGCCGCTGCCACCCGTGCCAATGTAGGAACTACCCTGAAAATGGGTCAAGTTCTTACTCGGACACTCAGCGGGAATGGCCTTGGTTCGACTGAGCCTTATGCTTTGGCGTGGAATGCAGCGGGCGAGCAGGAGGTCAGCACCCGCGCTGGCAAAAAACTAAAGTTGGGCCCCAAGGCCGTCTCTAACATGACCCAGCAAGCCATCACCTTAATGGCCCGCGCCGACGAAGTGAACGAGGTAAATGATCTTTCTACTCTTTTGCTTCAATGAGTATTTCTGTTATACATATCCCCTAGTCCCCGAGGTTACTGCCGAGTGAGGAACTTACTCGGCCGTAAGCTCTAAGCAATAACTTAGCCTTTTATCTCCTTATGCCAAGCTCACTTGTTAGACTTTTGATCCCTAGTCCCCGAGGTTACTGCCGAATGAGGAACCTAGTCGGTTGTAGGCTCTAAGATAGGAATCACTCTTTATCCGGCTGGGAGCTTGACTTTTACCTTTACTCACTGTCTTTTTTCCTTGTATATCTCACGCATAACAAGCGCACCAAGGTGCATCAAGCTCTTCTCCTGGAGCATCGCAAGCTCGAACTTGCGTATGAAAAGCTGCAAATTGATACCCAAGGCCAAGGTAATTTTCTTACTCGCCCTATCTTTATTCAGCATATGTTCCTTCGGTTCACTTTCTTAGTTTTTTCTCGCTCTTTTCCCATAGCCTCTGCTCAGTCCACCATCGAGGTGCTCTACTCGCAGAGCAGCGAGGTGCATAGTAAGTTTTTTGATTTCCTCACGTTGTTTTATGCTCATGCCATTTTTCCTGCCTTATTATCCTGGTAGGTCGAGATATTTCTGCCGCTGCCGACGAGTAGTTTGTTCCGAATAAGCAGAGAAGCACCAAGCCAAACTCCAGAAGGAGCGAGACGAGGTGACTCGGCTGAAGAAGCCGATGGCCGACATGGAGCAGAAACACTTGGCCGAGGTGAAGGGGCTGAAGGAAGAGCTTGCCGAGAAAGATGATCATCACGCCGCCAGCGCCGAGAAAACCAAGGAGCTGCTCAAGGAAGCCGAGTCGGCAGTCGATTCGGTGAACCTGGATCTGGACGCACTCCAAGCCAAGGCCAAGTCTTGGCAAACCAGACTTGGCACCATCAACTCTTTTCTCGGTAGTGAGTTCTTACTCGCTTTCGCACTGTGCTTTCTTATTCTTGACTCTGCCATATTTGTTTGTTTGCTGAGATTCTCTTTTGCTTGCAGAGAATTTTCCCGAAGCAAATTTGTTCGCTATTTGGGCCATGAAGAAGGTGAGAGCCGAGTCTGGTGCTCCATCTGATGGCGAGGTGACCAACGATGAGCATCTCGAAGCATTGTGGGAACGCGTCCAAACCCTCAAGTCTTGCAGAAGGATTTGCTCAAATCGGCTATTCATGCGTTTTGCATGCTCTGGCCAGATGAATATGCACCTGCACTCATCGATCCCCTTGCTGAAAGATTGATTCATACTGAGGATAGGCTGGATCAGTGGCGTGAGTCGGCCGGCCGAGCTGCAGCGGACAAGGCCCTCTCCTTCGTGCTTTCATGGTATGAGGACATCAATCTTGATGTTCTTGCTCGCATAAGGGGAGACGACAACTGGCTGAATGACCCCGAGTTGATCAAGAGATGCCAGGAGCGAGCCTACGCCATGATCGAGTACACCATGGTACACGCTTGGTGCGATGGGACCAGCTTCCTCGACCTCGGTGACCCACTTGTCGAAGTTGCTGATGAAGATGGTGCCGACAGCGAGGCCACCGAGTTAGATGATCCCGAAGACTCGGCCACTGATGCCCCTGACTCGGAAGATGCTCCAAGTGATGTTCCTAGCTTCAAGGCTGCTCCTACGAGTCATGCTGCTTCTTAGACGGAATAAGACAAGTACTTGAACTTTTGATGAGATCCCCGGTATGCCGGGTACAGATGTAAGATACATTGCACTTATGATTGGTTATGTGCCTTTTGATAAGGCTTTAAATATTTTGTTATGTTTTGAGTGTGAATCATCCAAGGGCAAGTCCCTGAGTCTCATTTTGCTGTTTCACCTTTCCTCGACTTTGGCTCTTGTCTACCTTTTTTGGCGTTCGACATTAGAGTCTCAAAGTACTAAGGATATAGTTAGCGGGTACTCCCTCTGTCCTGAAATACCCTGCATTCTGGGTTTAGTCAAGGTTAAACTTTGTAAAGTTTAACCAAACATACTGAAAAATTTATGTACACCTATAATACAACATAAGTACCATTAGAATCGTCATAAGATATATTTTCATAATATATACATTCGGTGTTATAGATGTTTATAGTTTTCTCTATATATTCTACCAAACTTTATAAAGTTTGACTTTGACTAAATCCAGAATGCAGGGTATTTTAGGACAGAGGGAGTATGAAACCTAGATCACTTGGCCAAGGATCATTCAACACACAATACAATATGACCTGCAGTGGGTTATGTTGGAGATATGCCCTAGAGGCAATAATAAAAGTAGTTATTATTATGTATTTGTGTTTATGATAAATGTTTACATTCATGCTATAATAGTATTAACCGGAAACATTAATACTTGTGTAATTTGTAAACTAAATTAGAGTCCCTGGTAAAGCCTCTTTATAATACTAGCTTGTTGGTTAATCAATGATCGTGGTTTCTCGATCATGAACATTGAGATGTTATTAACAACAAGGTCGTATCATTAGGAGAATGGTATGATGGGCATACTCCTATAGATAAGCGTAGCATGAAGATCAAGTCATTTCAATAGTTCGTTTGCTATAAGCTTTCTGATACATAGTAACCTAATTCCTTTGACCATGAGATCATGCTAATCACCAACACCGGAAGGATGCTTTGATGACATCAAACACCACACCGTAACTGGGTGGCTATAAAGGTGGCATTGAGTGTTCGGAAAGTATGGGTTGAGGCACATGGATCAAGAGTGGGATTTGTCCATCCATATGACGGATAGATATACTCTGGGCCCTCTCGGTGGAATGTCATCCAATTAGCTTGCAAGCATGTGACTGACTCACAAGGGATCACATACCACGGGAACGAGAAAAGAGTACTTATCGGTAACGAGGTTGAACTAGGCATGCAGATATACCGACGATCAAACCTCGGATAAGTAAACTATCGCGAGACAAAGGGAAATTGGTATCATATGTAAGTGGTTCATTCGATCGCAAAGTAATGGTGTGTCCGAACGTCGTAATCGAACTCTCTTGGATATGGTTCGTTCTATGATGTCACTTACAGATTTACCGCTATCGTTTTGGGGTTATGCATTAGAAACATCCGCATTCACTTTAAATAGGGCACCATCTAAATCCGTTGAAACGACACCGTATGAATTATGGTTTGGGAAGAAACCTAAATTATCGTTCCTTAAAGTTTGGGGTTGTGAAGCTTATGTAAAGAAGTTTCAGCCTGACAAGCTTGAACCCAAAGCGGAAAATTGTGTCTTCATAGGATACCCGAAGGAAACTATTGGGTATACCTTCTATCATAGATCTGAGTGCAAAATTTTTGTTGCCAAGAATGGATCCTTTCTAGAGAAGGAGTTTCTCTCGAAAGAAGTGACTGGAAGGAAAGTAGAACTCGACGAGGTTGTTGAACCTTCTCTCAAACTTGTGAGTAGCGCAGCACCGGAAGTAGTTCCTGTGGCGCCTATACCAATAAGAGAGTAATCTAATGATGTTGATCATGAAACTTCGGTTGAAGTTACTACGGAACCTTGCAGGTCAAAGAGAACTCGTACCACTCCTGATTGGTATGATACTGTTATGAGTGTCATGTTGGTAGACAACACTGATGACCCCGCGACATATGAGGAAGCAATGATGAGCACAGATTCCAATAAATGGCAAGAAGCCATGAAATCCGAGATTGGATCCATGTACGAAAACCAAGTATGGACTTTGGTGGACTTACCGGATGGCCGGAAGGCTGTCGAGAATAAATGGATTTTCAAGAAGAAAACATATGCTGATGGTAATGTTACTGTCTATAAAGCTCGACTTGTCGCAAAAGGGTTTCGAAAAATTCAAAGAGTTGACTACGATGAGACTTTCTCACCAGTAGCAAAGCTAAAGTCTATGAGGATTTTATTAGCAATTGTTGCATATTATGATTATGAGATATGGCAGATGGATGTCAAAACAGCGTTCCTCAATGGAGACATTGATGAAGAGTTGTATATGGTACAACCCAAAGGTTTTGTCATCCTAAAGATGCTAGCAAGGTATGCAAACTTCAACGATCCATTTATGGATTGAAGCAAGCATCCCAGAGTTGGAATCAACGTTTTGATAAGGTGATCAAACGTTTTGGTTTTATACAAACTTATGGAGAAGCTTGTATTTACAAGAAAGTGAGTGGGAGCTCTATAGCATTCTTAATACTATATCTGGATGACATATTGTTGATTGGGAATGATGTATACCTTCTTAATAGTGTCAAGGATTATTTGAATAATAGTTTTTCAATGAAAGATCTTGGCGAAGCAGCTTACATATTAGGCACAAAGATTTATAGAGATAGATCAAGACGCCTAATATCATTGTCATAGAGTACATATTTTGACAAAGTTCTAAAGAGGTTTGGAATGGAAGATATCAAGAAAGGGTTCTTGCCCATGTTGCCCAATACGACCTTGAGTAAAACTCAAAGTCCTGGAACGGCAGAAGATAGAGAAAGGATGAGTAAGACTCCCTATGCTTCAGCCATAGGATCTCTTATGTATTCCATGCTATGTACTAGACCCGACATTGCATATGTTGTTAGTTTGACTAGCAGCTATCAAAGTGATCCAGGAGTGGATCATTGGACAACGGTCAAAAACATCCTTAAGTACTTGAGAAGAACTAAGGATATGGTTCTTTCTTATGGAGGTGATGAACAACTTAGTGTTAATGGTTACACCGATGCTAGTTGGAACACCGATCCGGATGATTCTAAATCTCAATCTAGATACGTATTTACTTTGAATGGTGCAGCAGTTAGCTGGAGGAGTGCAAAGCAAAGTGTTGTGGCCAGATCTTCAACTGAATCGGAATACATAGCTGCTTCGGAGGCTTCACAAGAGGCGATATGGATGAAGGAGTTCATTACAGAGCTCGGTGTGGTTCCAAGTGTGCTAGACCCAATGTCTATATATTGTGATAACATGGGCGCCATAGCCAATGCGCAAGAACCAAGGTCACACAAGAAGCTGAAGCATATCAAGCTATGTTTTCACGCTATTCGAGAGCATGTCCAAGATGGTGACATAAAGATTTGCAAACTACACACAGATCTGAATGTGGTAGATCCGTTGACTAAACCTCTCCTGAGGGCAAAACATGACCAGCACCAAACCGCCATGGGTGTTCGGTATATTACCATGTAATATAGATTAGTTGACTCTAGTGCAAGTGGGAGACTGTTGGAGATATGCCCTAGAGGCAATAATAAAAGTAGTTATTATTATATCTTTGTGTTTATGATAAATGTTTACATTCATGCTATAATAGTATTAACCGGAAACATTAATACTTGTGTAATTTGTAAACTAAACTAGAGTCCCTAGTAAAGCCTCTTTATAATACTAGCTTGTTGGTTAATCGATGATCGTGGTTTCTCGATCATGAACATTGAGATGTTGTTAACAACAAGGTCATATCATTAGGAGAATGGTATGATGGACATACTCCTATAGATAAGCGTATCATAAAGATCAAGTCATTTCAATAGTTCGTTTGTTATAAGCTTTCTGATACATAGTAACGTAATTCCTTCGACCATGAGATCATGCTAATCACCATCACCGGAAGGATGCTTTGATGACATCAAACACCACACCGTAACTGGGTGGCTATAAAGGTGGCATTGAGTGTTCGGGAAGTATGGGTTGAGGCACATGGATCAAGAGTGGGATTTGTCCATCCATATGACGGATAGATATACTCTGGGCCCTCTCGGTGGAATGTCATCTAATTAGCTTGCAAGCATGTGGCTGGATCACAAGGGATCACATATCACGGGAACAAGAAAAGAGTACTTATCGGTAATGAGGCTGAACTAGGCATGCAGAGATACCGACGATCAAACCTCGGATAAGTAAACTATCGCGAGACAAAGGGAAATTGGTATCATATGTAAGTGGTTCATTCGATCGCAAAGTAATCGTAGAAATATGTGGGAGCCAGATGAATTTCAAGATTCCTCTATGTGTTATTGATCGGAGAAGTGTCTCGGTCATGTCCGCATAATTCACGAACCGTAGGGAGACACACTTAAGGATTCGATGTTGTTTAGTAGATATAGAATGTAAGTAGGGATACTGAATGTTGTTCGGAGTCTCGGATGGGATCCGGGATATCACGAGGTGATCCGGAATGGTCCAGAGAATAAGATTCATATAAGGAAAGTCTGATTCTGGAGTTCGGGAATGATTTCGATGTTTTCATCGGAGAGTTTCTAGAAGTTCTAGAAGGTTCACCGGACCAAAAGGGGAATGGACCATGAATGTGTCATGGGTAAGTGGAATGATTGGATCATATACTAGGTCACTTGGTATGGGCATTTGTAAGAGAGAATTAAATATCTAAATTGAAAATCAAATGGGAGGTTTGAAAAGGCAAACTAGAACAATGGTTTCCTAGTGGAAGAAGGAAAGAGTCCTTCCAACTTGGGTTTGGAAGTGGATTAAAACTCCCCTCCCTCAAGGCTGCCCCCCTCTCATAAATAGAGGGGGAGGGTTGCCCCAAACAACACAAGAGCCAGCCCTCGCACCCCGTGCGCCACCGCCACCGCCGCCTCGTCACCGTCGCCCTAGACGCCGACGACACCTCCTCCTCCTCTCCGGCCTTCTAAACCTAGATCGCCGGAAACCCTAGATCCACCATAACTCGCACCGGCTTAGGCGAAGCCCTGTGGGATCTTCCCTCTAGTTTCGACACCACACCGTCATACTGCCGGAATCGCGAGGGGAGAACTACAACCTCCGCTGCCTGCTGGAACAAGGGAGAGGAAGGTCTTCATCGAGTACCGAACGTGTGAACGACTGTGGAAGCGCTGCCAGAACGCAGCGCCGGAAGGATCGTCTACACGATCTTGAGATCGGCAAGTGTACGACTACATCACCCACGAGAATCTGCTCTCGTTAACCGCTTTGGAATCTTCGAGGGTGAGTGCTTCTATCGACTCGTTGCTACAATCTAGTAGATGGATCTTGGCTTGTTTGTGTGCATGTGGTAGAATTTTTTTGTTTCCATGCTACGAACCCCTGCAGGTCAGGCAAAGACATAGGGTCGACTCGCGTTCCTCCTTGTACTTATCCGGCGCTCGTGTTTACTCGTCATGCATCCTTTCCTCTTGCTTGCCATGAAGCCGTGTTTTCGGACAACAACAACATAGTAGAAGAGTTGATTCTTTCTGAGTAAACACTACTTGTTCCGAGATAAGTTTCGGGTGTCACGCCAGCCGACATAAAATAATTTAAAGGGAAACATAAGGGGGCAGTCCCTGAGTCAGTTTTTTTTGAGTCATACCATTTTATTATTAGCACATAGCCGGCACAAGTGTCCGACATATGAGAGTTCGAGTGATACATGCATTGCTTCTCCTAAGTATAGAAGGGACGAAGCAGTGCCACATGCATGGCCTTTTGGTCTCATCTCCTGATCTGTCCACCTTGTTCTTTTGCACTTCACGAGCATCTATGATATAATATGAATCATTGTGCAATGCTTTGCTTACAATGAACGGACCTTCCCATGGGACTAATAATTTATGCATTCCCGCTGTGCGCTGCACTAGCCTTAGCACCATATCCCCTTCTCAAAAAACACGAGTTTGAACTTTCCGGCTATGGTAGCGTCAGAGATTTTGCTGATATATAGTGGATCTGGATAATGCCAGTTCCCTCGCTTCTTCGAGTAAGTAGACTCCATCTTCTCGGGCCTCTTTCACCTCGGCTTCCGAGTATTGCCTTATTCTTGGCGAGTCATACTCTATGTCGGCAGACAAAACTGCTTCTGCCCCATACACAAGGAAAAATGGCGTATAGCATGTTGACCGATTCAGAGTTGTTCTTAGGCTCCATAACACTGAGGGAAATTCCTCTATCCAACAACCAGGTGATCTCTGGAGTGGTTCCATTATGCGGGGTCTTATTCTATTTTTTCCGCAGAAACGAGCAAAAGCTCCGTCAGCAAAGTTTGTGCCATTATCTATGATTACACTATGTGGGTAACCATATCTTAGGATTATGTGCCTTAAGAATGTGACAACTGTTTCACCGTCCAATTTTTTGATGGTTTCACTTCTATCCATTTGGTGAACTTGTCAATCATCACCAAAATATGAGTCATGCCTCCCCTTGCTGGTTTGAATGGTCCTACCATATCTAGGCACCATACTACAAATGGCCAAGTGATTGGTATAGTCTTTAATTCAGACGCTGGTAAATGTGACTTGGATGCATAATGTTGGCAACCATTCATTTTCCGACTATCTCTTGTGCCTGTGCCAATGCGCTTGGCCAATAAAATCCATGTCGGAACGCCTTGGCCACCAATGCTCTTGATGATGCATGGTGCCCACATTCCCCTTGATGAATATCCAACAAAATCGCCTGGCCTTTCTCTGAGCTGATGCAACACTGCAGTACACTCGTCACACTCCTCTTGTACAGTTCCTTATTGATTATGGTGTATGCTTTTGCTCTTCTTTATATTTGCCTTGCCAATATCTCATCATTCAACAAAGTTCCATCCTTTAAGTAGTTGAATATTGGTTGTGCCCATGTTGGTATTAGCGGCTTCGGGTCTGCTTCACCATCAATTTCCATTGGCTCCGCCGACATATGTTCTGCCGACATGACCTGAGGAGTCCCCGAGTGTGATTCGGCAACCCCTGAAGTGAGCGGGTCAGTCCTTGAGTGACTCGAACCTGCACCCTAGTCAATGTCCATTGGTGCAACGTCTGAATCTTGTATTGCCGGAATGAATATTGACTCGGATTCTGGCGAGGGCTTGATCGATGGTTTTCTGAGATGTTCCAACGCTATTCCTGGTGGTATTGCTTGCCGAGATGAACCCAGCTTGGATAATACATCTGCTGCTTCATTCTCTGCTCTTGGGACGTGGTGGAATTCACACCCGTCAAAGTATCCCTAAATTTGTTGCACATGGAAATGATACAACGCCATGTTTGCGTCCAGCGTGTCCCAATGTCCAGACACTTGTTGAATCACCAAATCCAAATCGCCAAAACACATGATCCTTTTGATGCCAATTTCTTTGGCCATTTTGATGTCGTGGACAAGTGCTTCATACTCGGCAACATTATTGGAAGCAACAAAATGAATTTATAGCACATACTTGAGTTGATCCCTCTTTGGCGATGTGAGCACTATCCCGGCGCCCAGACCCATTTTCGTCTTGGACCCGTCAAAATGCATTTTCCATTAATTTGGGTCTGGCAGTGGTGGTTCGTATTGCATTTCCATCCAATCTACGAAGAAATCTGCAACAACTTGAGATTTAATTGCATCTCGCCTATCATACTATGGAGTATATGGTGCTAGATCTATGGCCCATTTTGCGACTCGGCCACTGGCATCTTTGCTGCCTAATATATCCGATATAGGTGCCTCACATATTACCCGGATTGGGTGTTCTTGAAAATAATATTTCAGCTTCTTCGCTGCCATATATACCCCATATGTCATTTTCTAATAATAAGGGTAATTCTGCTTTGATACAGAGAGTACTTCACTCAAGTAATAAACTGGCCTTTGGACTGATTTGCCCTCTTCTTCGCGTTCAACCGCTATTACTTCACTTACAACTCTGTTGGTTGAGGCGACATAGAGCAACATTGGATCTTTGGACAGCGGTGATGCTAATATTGGTGTTGTTGCCAACATTTTCTTTAATTCCATGGAAAGCGCTATCAGCTTGCTGTGTCCATGTGAATTTGTCTGATTTTTCATCAGTTGATATAGTGGTAGGGCTTTTTCACCTAGCCGACTAATGAATCTACTCAACGAAGCTAGGCATCCTATGAACTTCTGGACATCGTTGAGGGTTCTTGGCAATTCCATTATTTCGATGGCCCTGATCTTTGCCGGGTTAGCCTCAATTCGTCGGCTGGATACAAGAAATCCAAGTAACTTGCCAGCCAGGACACCAAATGTGCATTTTTCAGGGTTAAGTTTCATCCGGAACCTTCTTAAGTTTGCGAATGTTTGACGTAGGTCCTCAATTAGAGTATGACTTTGCTTGGTTTTTATTACCACATCATCGACATATACTTGAACATTTTTGTCCAATTGATCTTGCAAACATTTTTGCATGCATCTTTGATATGTTGCACCTGCATTTCTCAATCCGAATGACATGGTACGACAACAATAAGCCCCGTACTGGGTGATAAAAGTTGTCTTTATTTGATCATTCGGATTCAGTGGTATCTGATGGAATCCAGAATACGCGTCCACAAATGACAACAACTCACACCCAGTAGTGGAATCTATGACTTGGTCGACCTGTGGCAAGGGAAATGGATCTTTTGGACATGCCTTACTGAGGTTCGTGTAATCAATACACATGCGCCATACCACTGCCACGTTCGGGTCATCTTTTTTCTTTTCAACCAAGACTGAATTTGATAACCAATTCGGTGCAGTACTTCCATGATGAATCCAGCAGCTAAGAGCCTAGCAATCTCGGCAGCTATTACTTTCCTCCTATCTTCGGTGAAGCGGCAGAGGGGTTGCTTCACCGGCTTGGCATATGGCCTTACATGAAGAGAGTGCTCAGCCAGCTCCCTCAGAACTCCTTGCAAATCCTGTGTAGACCATGCAAAGATATCCCGATTCTCACGGAGGAAGCTGGTGAGCTCGCTTTCCTATTTGTCAGTGAGGCCAGCCCCAATGGTAACTGTACGCTCTGGGAAAGTCTCATCCACCTGTACCTTCTTAGTTTATTTGGTGGCTTGAAATGACACATTGCCATGCGGGTTAGTGAGTGTCGACATGGACATTTGTGCTGCTTTGGCCAATGCTGCCACCTCCAACATTTGATGATTTTCCTGTGCTATGACTAGTGACTCGGCCAGTGAAGATCTGGCTGAGGCACAAGCAATGGACCTTTTGTAATCCCATTCAACTGTAATTACCCCACATGGGCCTGGCAACTTCATATTCAAGTAAGCAATGTGGGGAGTAGCCATAAACTTTGCCATAGCTGGCCTGCCGAGTAAGGCGTCATACGAGCTGACCAAATCAACCACCTCAAACTCTATGGCTTCAGTGCGATAATTCTCTCTGTTGCCGAATAAGACGTCGACCCAGATCTTGCCAATTGGCTCACAGGACAATCCTGACACAATACCATGGAAAGTTGTCTTAGTCGGCTCCAACATGTTCATGGTAATGCCTAACTTGAGCATGGTATCCTTGTACATGATGTTGATGCTACTGCCATCATCAATCAGTACCTTGGAAAACTTCACATTGATATCCGGGCCCATGAACTTTGGATCTAAGACTAGAGCATATCCTCCTGGGGTTGGCATGATCTTGGGGTGATCCTTTATGATCCAAGTTATATCTTGCTCAGACCAATGCATGTACTTGGGAATATCCGGCATTGTGGCATTCACCTCCATCATCCGTCAATGTTGGCTCTTTTTGTCATTCGGCTCTATGACGAAGACGACATAGCTCTGGTGATGTTCTGTATACTCATTTCTAGTTCCGTGGCCGACATGAGCGTCGTCACCTCTTGGATTATGCACCTGGTGCACGGTTTCTCTTCTCTCTTGATTATGGTACCTTGGCTGCCTGTTTTCGTATATGTTATCTATTCCCACAGCCTGAGCATTTCCTCCTGTAAGTGGTGGAGGGGGAGGTGGTGGTAGCTGCTTACTCGGCGAATCCACTCTATCTCCTTTCTGAAACCAAGTGCATTGCCTTGTTGTGTGATTTGCTGGCTTACTCGGACTAGGCGTGTGATATTTACACGGCTGGTCCAGCATCATCTCATAGGTATACTTTTGTCGGTCCTGGTATTGCTTTCTTTGTTTATATGGCTTTTTGCCATCATTCTTTGGCACCCACTGTTGTTGTCCATTTGTCCTTTGATGTTGGCTACTTCTAGCATCTAGATGATCCTGACTTACGGCCGCAACCTGAGTCGAACTGTATCTGTAGTCTGGCCTTTCATCTCTTCTTTTGCTTTTTTATTCGGATCTTTCCTGGCGCCTTTGTGACCCGACATCGTCATAGATCTAAGTATCAGTCATCCCATCTGCCGACATGAGCAGAGGCTGAGTCGAATCTCCCAACGCATACGAATCAGCAATCCTTATTGTTTCTGCTAAACTTGTCGGCATATCTCTTTGTAAGCTTTCCACAACACACTTCTGTGTCTGCAACCTTGGGCAAACCAAGCGATTGCATGCAACTTGATTACCCCTTCGCAAGAGTTGCGCATTGTGCACCATCTTGTGAGGAATTCTCTATATGTCTCATTCGGCCTTTGCTTGCACATTGATAGCTATTGTGGGCAATTTGGCCTATTGTAGGTGCTTGTGAAATTGCTCACAAAAGTGTCTTGGAAATCGATCCAATAGTTAATGCTTCCAGGTGGAAAATTGTTCAGCCATACCCGAGATGGTCCTTCTAGAATTTGTGGTACATATCGTACTGCCCATCTCAAATTCCCTTGCATGATTTTCACGGCAGTTCCATAATCTATGAGCCAATCCTCAGGCTTTGTGCTTCCATCATATGTTTTTGTTCCTCTGGCCAGCTAGAAATTTGGTACATGTGGCTCCTTCATGATCCTCGGGCCAAAGCATGGTGGACCCTGTGGACCTTGCGACTCGATCGGTTCCGCCATCTTTATCCGGTCAAGATTCAGTCTTGCATCATCTGGCTGAAGATTTCTGCCTCTGAGTCTAGCTCCCATCGCTTTATATGCGTGATCCTGCGGTGACCCAGCATACCACTGCATGTGTAGTACACTATAGTCATTGGCATGGCATTCACAGAACACCGTTTCGTAAATATCACGTCCCTGAGAGTGGTACAACAGAAACATTGCGGGTCCAAATCACAAACATACACACATTATTATTATTACAATACTGGAAGTTCAAGACTTCCAAAAGATTCAACTTACTAACCAAAATATAAGTGTTTCAGTGGAAGTTTCAAATTTAAAACTTAAACTCCAAATTGAGCTTAGAAACTTATTACTATATATTGTTCATGATGCTCGGCTCAAGTGGTTACTAGAACTATAGTAATTATTCAGACTCCTGGAACTCTCCTCCGTAGACGATGTCGTAGTCCTCCCCTCCTACGGCTCCATACAAGTTGGGCTCTTTATAGAATACCTTCTCTTGACTCTCAGATGCATACATTGGAGTATCTTCGGGGTTCTGAGAGTCCAAGCAAGGATTCAAAGGAAAAGATGAGTAACAACGTTACTCAGCAAATTCATTATATGCAAGGTAGGAAGTTTGATGCACTATCTACCACCTCAGACTATCAGTCTTTGGAAGTATGCAATTTTCATAAATCTTTCTTTAAAGATTGATTTTATTATGAAAATCTATGACCACCAGTCTTCACACGTTGACCAGAACTTTCATGGAGTTCCTTTCCTGCCACGTTCGTAGCTCCTTCCCGGAACAGGGAGTAACAAGTTACACTTCTTACACTCTGTAGAGGTGCGTTACTTTTCCCATGAGAGATTAACTCCTTGTTGCACAACCGGGCGTACTTTCCCGTCCACAATTCCATGATGTGGGGCCCAGTAGTTGGTCCAAGCCAATCACTGCCCTCTTGGCGACCTCATATGTCTGCACAATCCTTAGGTCTAGCTCACCTTCGTTAAGCCCCCTGTCGGGCAGGCTAAAACCCTGATGAGTTCCCGAAGACTCTATGACCTAGTGATGCCCGGATTAGTACCATTTACATGGACTATTACCTAAACACCATTTATAGATAATCTAGACACCAAAAGTGTGGGGAGTAAGGGTGCCCACCCATATGTTGGATCCACACAAGGAATCACAACGTCACGTTAAGGTCGTCTTGCCTCCATACAAGAGGAAAATGATACAACTGACTTCTCCGTCTCATTCCAAATCTCATGGTTAACGCGTAATATATGGCGCTAGAATCACTGATGTCATGGGTTATTAATTCCTAATTGTTTATCATTAATGCAAGTAGAACTCTGAGTTCTATTGCTTCATTATATCATCACTTAGGATGATATCTTAGATTTAGTATCTTAAGAAAATAATGTTTTCTTTTTTCTAGAATATAGATGATAACACACAATTCGCAAATACTTTGATAAAGACTCTTCAAAGGACATGAGCAAGTGATGAACTTGCCTTGTGATGGCAAGGTAGTGAAGTCTGATGCTTGCACTGGACCTTGAGCTTCTATGTCTACAAAAACATCGTTATTGCCCGGTAAGGACAATATTTAAAGAAGCAAAATGATTATGCAAAGTAATGTAATGCATCTTTTAACTTGATATGCATTCTACCCATTATTATAAAAATTCTTTTTAATAATAAAGGATTTATAAATATTACCTTATTAATATTTATAATATATATTGTATTTACTTTATTTCCCTTTTATTTGACTTTTATTGTTTTAATAATTCTTTTAAGAATTATCATTTAATTATTAAAAATTGTTATTAAGTATTTTTCAAAGATACTAAAATATTAATATATAATGAAAGTGATTTTTATTTATTTTTATCATCTTTCAATGATTTTGTAAAATTCCATAAGGAATATATAAATTACAAAATTCTTAATAAAATTTATATGTCTAAAATTTTATATCTCAATTTATTTGGATAGTTTGGATTTTTGTGAATCCAAAAATATTTTATTTATAATTTTTGGACTTTTATTTTATTTTCTAGAATTTTATTGAGTTCAGGGGCATTTTGGTCTTTTCCTATTTATTAAAACAGGCCTTAAAGGTTTTTGGGCTGACTTATTCTTATTGGGCCCTTGTGTCCCATTAGGCATAGTCAAAACAACCACCCGGAAGGGTTTTTGCCCAACTCAACCCACTCACTCGTTGTCTCTCACCCTCGAGCTCACTCTTCTCCTCCTCCATCCCCGACCCCGTGGTCGGTGGTGTCGCCGCGGACGATTCCCGCCGTTGTGGACCATTCTGGCCACCGCCATGGTGCAGGAGGAGGTTGTCGACTCTGCTCTTCCCTCCTGTCCAACTGGATTTGGGCATGGAGCTCTCCTGTGATAGATGAATGCCGTCCCAAACCCTAGGGTTTGGGGTTGGCGTGGATCCTGGCGTCGCCGCTGCTGTCGTGCGTCGTGGTGATTCACCTCACCTCTAGGCGTGGCTATGGTCACTGCCATGGCGTTGTATGGGTCGCAGCGCCCCCCTGGGGGTGCTCCCCGTGCCGCCATGGTCGTCGGCCCCTCTACTTCCTTTTCTATTCTCCAGCGAGGACCTTTGGTGAGTGCTTCCTCTCCTCTCGTGCTCTCGGTGTGAGGCCCTCCTATGCTCAATGTTGGTGGTGGCCTCTCTGGTGATTATCTGGTCCTGATTAGGGTTCTTGGTTATGTTTAGGGTTCATACCCTGTTGTTGATTAGATACTGATGACTGAGATCATGTGTTGATGGTCTCTAAGCATGCTAAATGATTGTTAGTTGTGGTTTGCTACTTAAGATGAACTATGGTGGTACTGGTGGCTTATTAGATGATTTTATGCTGAAATTTCATATGACTTAGATGATACAGTTGCTCTGAAATCAATACTTGGTAAAGTTAGTGGTTTTGATAACTTACCACTGTCATTACTTGGTTAATGATGGTGAGTATGGTGTGATGAAATCACTGTATTAACACTTGTTGGCTTAAGAATTTAGATGTAGTTTGAGATCAAATGGTTTCAAACAGTGAAGATATACATAGGAATTTCTTAACTATGATTCCTGTGATGACAGGAAAATGATTTGTAGTTGATTGATTGAATCTGTGAAGATTGAATGCTTATCCTAATTCATGTAGAACAGTTCTTGTGACACCATCTTTGTATGGCACACAATATTAGATTCTATTTTCTTGAATTGGTTTGGTGCAAGATTAAGATGAGTTTGGCATTAAAATAGAAATGTTCCTTTCTTAAATCCCTAAGACCAATGATGTTGGTCTAAGGCTTAGGGATTTAAACTTTATCTAGTTTATTCATATGGGTGGTTCTGGTAGTGGTACCAGCTACTGTTTCTTGAATCAAAGCTTGGAAAAAATTATGGTACGCTTGATCATTTGTATAGATCCAAAAGATTAAATTCTAAGGTGCTACTCTTATCTTAGAGATGTGCCTAGAAGTTAAATATTAGCTATATTTATTCTTGAATTGAAATATAGCTTGATAGCCAAATCAATGATGTTGTTCTGAGATTTGGTTGGATCCTTGTACTTTGCTATTTGCTTTTAAAGTTTAAAACCTCAGTGATGGATTCACCCCACGTGGGTGCTTTCTGAAAGTTTGAATAAATGACAGATCATGTATGCTTGTCTAATCTTAGACAAATAGATTATTTGATGATCTTTTTACTCACCATTGTCACTTGATGTTGTGGTTGCTAGTGGTTGATCTTGTGACAGCTTGATCTGGTGCTCCCTTGGTATTCCCAGCTCCTGGCTTGTCCTTGATCTAGTCCATCATCTCTTGATCCTGATGGCTTGACCTTGGTCTTGCTATCCACCTGATCTACCCCCTCCTTATGTCACCATCTTGGTGATGTGATCCTGGCTTTGGTTGGTTTGATCTAGCTTGGATTTGGCTTGGTTTAGATGCTGGTGGCTGTGCTTGGTTTGTAAAAGTGATGAACTGGTGTGGGGATTGGTTTCCCCCACGGCTGTGTTGACAGTTTTGTTTAGATGTGTTGATGCTGTGGTGTTGACAGCACACACCATGCAGTTTGGTGTGTGTGCTTCCTGTGTGCTTGCTGTGCAGGTGTGGATATGTTCAGAAATTTGAAAGTTACTTTTATCTGGTTACTTTTACTTGGCTGATGAAACTTGTCCTTCCTTGCTGTTATTTGACTTATGGCTTAAAATTATGAAAGATACATTCTTTCATATTGGTGAAACTTGCTCCTTTTTATAAGTTTACTCAATGATGAACCTTGATCAGTGCACTTCACTCACAAGTCTGAGAGTAAAACAATGCTAATCCTAACTTTCCTTTTTCTATTAAGTTTCTGTTTATTTTGCAGGTACAGATTTGAAGATGAAGATTTAAGTTTAGGCTTTTTATTTTTCTTTATAGAATAGTCACTTGTAATATTCTTTTTTAGTTCTATCCTTTTGTAACCTTTATTTTATTATTTTGTAATAAAGATTGTACTATTATCAATAAATAAATATTATTCTTTATTTATTTACTATTGTAAAAATTGTGAATGATTTTCCTAAGTTACATTTTGTAACTTATTATTGAATGTAAATATGAAATGAATATTCATATTCTTAATTGCTCTTTTTATATAAAGTTTAATTTATTATTGATTAACTCTTAATTAAATCAAGATTCAAACATTATTCAAAAATCCTTTTGAATTATAATTCAAACACTCAATGTTTCAAATTCAAATTCATTTCCCATAACACATAAATCCATAAAGATCATATCAAAGTCTATAGCAATCATCCTTTAAGACTAAACCTAATCTCAAAGTATGAAAGAAACCTTGATCACTTTAGGTTTTTATTTGGCGAAACATTTACCCACATTTTCACGGATGAATGCATGCAACATTTCAAATTCCTAAATCTACCCTTCGTTAGTTCCTAAATGCTGGGATGTTACAGACTTCCCCCTTAAATTAAACTTCATCCCGAAGTTTGTGGAGATGTACGTGAATAGTTCTAGATAGATTTTTCTTAAATCCTCTTCTTTCTCCCACGTGGCTTCCCTTTCAGGGTGATGTTCCCACTATACTTTGCAATATTTGATTGCTCTATTCCTGTAAGATCCCTCCTTTATAAAGGAAAAAGGATCCATGTGATTGCAATGCTAGTCCCTGGATTAATGCTAGCATCCACAGTTTAAGATGAAGTACACAGAAACAAAGGTCATTATTACAGTCATTCCAGAGAAAAACATAGTCTTTACAACTCCATGGCCACAGGCCTAGTACAAGAGTTTAAATAAGTAAATAGATAAAAAGTCTTCATCTTCATGTGCCACAGGCAAACATGTTGAGTGTAGACTCATGACTCCTAATCATCATCAGAATAACCTGCAACATCACAAGTTACATCCATAGTGGGTCAATACATTGGAATAGTATTGGCAAGTGATACCTTAGTAGAATATTGGTGGACTAAATACTATATGCATTTTGTCTAAGTGTAGCTTAGGCTTGCTTTGCTCAAAATAGGTTTTGCCTATTAGTTGAAATCACTAAGTTTTTCTTTGTCAAAAACTTTTCCCAAGGAACCACCAATAGACATTGGGGTCCTTCACCCTTGTTCAACCACAAGTTTTACTTAGAAATTGGGATGAGGAGATTCTTGATAGCTTCCATGTCTTGATGCTCAAATTGTCCAATACCAGGGACATGGCTAAGTACTTAGATTCTTCCATCTGCAGAGGTTGTGCACTTTCCCCACCAGACTTGATTTTCACCAAAACAGGACCTTTCAGAAGCCTTCCCTTAGACCAAATGGACGCGTTCCAACCTATCATCCCACTACCACCAACTGTCCAAATGGCTAAGTTTTTGCAACCTATGTGATCCAGGCAGAGCCCATATTGCCAAGTGGCTGCACTAGAAGCTTCTTAACATTTTGCCTCTCAAATCCCTTTGTTCCTGGGTGGCTTTCCACAAGTGAGATACACAAGGTAAACCATAGAAAATGGGCCTTGTGTAACCACTCAACATAAACCATTCCTTCCATTCCACCCAGGTGTTTCATTCACTTAGTTGTTTTATTAAACAAAACACAAGTCCAATGACTTGGAAGTATTTTATCATAGCATGAATATTTCACCACCCTTGGTTGCTACTAGCTAGGATAAGCATGGCATAGATAAGCATCTTAACTTAGAAATTTCTAGCAATTCTACAACTACTAGGATTTCCCAAGCATAGCATATAAGCAAAATATAACCATGCAAGACTAGCAAAATATTCTAATGCATAGTAGAAAAACTTAGGGATAAAATCATGAAGCACCACTTGCCTTGGTAGTTTGGAGAGTAGCTACACTCCTCACAATCACAATCACTATTTGCACCAAAATCTACACATAAAATCATAGCAACAAATCACATACAAAATAAATACAAGCAAAAATATATGGATGCATGCAATATGATATGTGATGATTTTCTAAACTCAACAAGACAAGTGCACAATACTGGTTCATAAACAAGTTCAAAACTTGCCAAACAATCTTTATTTGAACACTAAAACAATTCTCAAATAATTAATATACCCAAAATAGACCTACACTTGTTTCTGTAAATAAAACCATTTTAACAGAAACTAAACATTAAACACATTGCATATATGAAAAGGGCTTTCCCTCCTGATTCCATTGATATAAAATTTATCAAATTTGAACGTGGGAATCAAAAGTTATGACTAAAACAAAATCAAACATCTAATAGATTCAAATTCTGGTTTTAAATCTAACTAGTAGACACGCGGCGTGTTCCTATTGGTTGGTACCGGTTTGGGCGGATCGAACAACGAGAGCCACACGATTTAAATGAAGATGCACGGCCAGATCTAATGTGTACCCCTTTGCTAAATGAATCTAACGCAGCTGATGGATCCAGATCTAACGGTCCGCGACCAAGCGACCATACTCTGGCGGTGCTAGCGGTGGCGACTGGCGGCGGCGGCTCTGTCCACGGCGGCGCGGTGGCTACAGGGGGGTTTGGGGTGGTCGGAGATGCTTACCAGGCTCGCGGCGGTGTGCTGGAGCTCAATGTGTGGACGGGCAGGGTTGGGGCGCACGGACACAGCAGCACGAGCTCGTCGGAGTTGCTGGCGGAGTCGGATGCTCTCTGACGGAGTCGAAGGCGACGTTCTGGGGCATGAGGATCCAAACAAAAAGCGTCAGCAGGTGCGCTAGATGTAGGCAAACATGCTCGTGTGATTCAGAGACAGAGGAGAACACGAGGCTCATCGAATTTAGTCGCCGAAGTTGGAGACGGTGTCAGGAACTTGCGGTGTTTGATGGAGTCGACGACCTGGGGCAGTACAGGATGAACCAAAGATATCAGAAGGAGCACAAGGAGGTTGCGAAGCAGTTCACGTGAATCAGAGAGGAAGGCGCGCACGGAGCTCACCAGGATTGGTCGCCGGAGTGGGTTATGTCTGCGGTGAGGTAGGGTCAAATACTAGCAGCCTGGAGGCGCTTCGGGCTGGCTTTGTTGGGGGAAATGGCCGCGAGGGGGAGAGGTTTATGTAGCCAGAGCTGGACGTGGAGTTACTCTCGGAATCAATGGGATTTAACAGGGTTTTAAACGCGGCATTCTCTGGCACGGTGGTAATGGCGGAGCTGTCAGCGCGCGGTGATTGAGGACGACGACGACGTGGTCGCAGGGTCCACTTGCCAGCGAGAGAGAGAGAAAGAATGAATGGGCCCAAGCGGTCAGTGACTCAATGGGTCTGTCTGCGAGTGAGAGAGAGGGAAGGGGGAACCCGGGTGGGCTTAGTGGGCTGGTTCTACTATTGGGCTAAATAACTGGCGCCGGCCTTTTTCCTTTTCTTTACTCCTTTTCTATTTATGTTTGCATTTTGAGGAATCATTTTCAAATGATTTCAAAAGCTGTTTGAATTCAAACCTTTTCAGGATTTTTGTAGAGTGCAACACTCACAAATCTGGACACAAAACCAAGTGGTCACTTTGTACTGGCCTGGTCACTTGGAATAAAACAAAATAAGCAATGACATAGTACTAGTTTTAAATAGGTTTTGAAATTGGTTTTCAAATCATATTTGTTTTGAAATTTTGGTTTTAAGAAAAAGTCAAGCAAGCAAAACAATCTGAAAGTACCAAGGTTTGATTCATGAACAACAATCTCTCATTGGAGAGTAGCATTTGATTTAATGTTGGACACATAAAATAATGAGCTCATATGCTCCTGTTTTTGAATTGATTTGTTTGAAATGAACTCTACATGATCATGGATGCATGGATGATATGCATGAGTTTTGAAACCTGATTTTAGGGGTGTTACAATTCCTTAACCTTTTCCAGTTTTCTTCCAAGATTTTACAGGGCTTTTCAACATAGGTCAAATATGCTTGTAGTTCTATCTCCTGATGTGTGATTGCATCATCCGGAACTTTCAAACATTTACGAAGTTGTGACACATGGAAAACATTGTGCACTTGAGCCAATCTTGACGGTAACTCTAAAGCATAAGCTATAGTTCTGTTCTGACTCAATATCTTGAATGGTCCGATGTATCTTGGACTCAATTTTCCTTTAACTCCGAACCTTTTCACCCCTTTCATTGGACTTACTTTCAAGTATACCATGTCTCCCACTTCTAGATGCCATGATCTTCGACTTTGATCAGCATAGCTTTTCTGCCTACTCTGGGCCATCTTCATTCTATCACTGATCTTATCAATGATATCTTGTCTTTCCTTGACATAGTCTGGTGCAAATTCTTTGCTGCTTCCAGGCTCATACCAACATATTGGTGATCTACACTTCCTTCCATATATAACTTGGTATGGAGCTGCCTTCAGACTACTATGATAGCTATTATTGTAGGAAAATTCTGCCAATGGTAGATGATCTTCCCATGTACCTCCAAAATCTAATGCACAAGCTCTTAGCATGTCTTCTAATATTTGATTTGTTCTTTCAGTTTGACCTCCTGTCTTAGGATGATAGGCTGTGCTGAAATCTAACTTTGAACCAAGTGCTTCATGCAATTGCTTCCAAAATGCTGAAGTAAACACTGATCCCCTATCAGTTATGATCTTTTTGGGTACTCCATGTTTACTTACTATCTCTTTGACGTAAACTTCTACTAACTTCTCGGCATTATCTTTCTGATTTACCGAAATAAAATGTGCACTATTAGTGAGTCTGTCCACAATTACCCATATCATATCCTTCCGTTTAGGTGTCATGGGCAATCTTGTGATGAAGTCCATACCTATTTCTTCCCACTTCCATTCGGGAATTTCCAAAGGTTGTAATGGTCCTGCTGGAATTTGATGTTCAGCCTTCACCCTTTGGCAAGTATGGCATTCTGATACATATTTATCAATATCCCTTTTCATGTTATTCCACCAGAATAGTTCTTTCAAATCCATATACATCTTAGTACTTCCTGGATGTATAGAATATGGTGTTTCATGTGCTTCTCTAAGTATGACATCACGAATCTTAGTCACATCTGGAACACATAGACGGTCTTGAAACCATAAAGACTCATAATCTCCAAGGCGAAAAACTGATTTTTGCCCTTGAGATATCCTCCGAATTTCCTCAGCAATAAAAGGATCTTCTACTTGATGTCTAAAAATTTCTTGCTTAAGATCACTGTCCTGCTCTGCAACTACCTACATAGTAGCTAATCTTCCAAGAACCTCTATTCTGATGAATTGTAGCTCTAATCTTTCCAAGTCCATTTGTAACTCTTTTGGTAGCTCCCGATTACTAGGCTGAATATCTGCACTCTTCTTGCTTAAAGCATCAGCTACAACATTTGCTTTCCCTGGAGTATAGTTGATTGTTAAATCATAATCTTTGATTAGTTCCAACCAACGTTTCTGTCTCATATTCAATTCCTTTTGAGTAAATAAATATTTGAGACTTTTATGGTCAGTGTATAACTCACATCTGGCTCCATAAAGAAAATGCCTCCATCCTTTCAGCGCAAAAACTACTGCTGCTAATTCTAAATCATGAGTTGGATAGTTGACTTCATGTGGTTTTAGTTGTCTTGAACCATAAGCAATCACTTTCCAATCTTGCATTAATACACAACCTAAACCTTCTTTAGATGCATCACAGTATACTATAAAGTCTTTCCCTATTTCAGGAACTGCTAAGATTGGAGCTGTGGTTAATCTGGTTTTCAACTCCTGAAAACTTGCTTCACACTTCTCATCCCAATTGAATGGTGTATTCTTTCTTAGAAAATTGTTCATTGGTCCAGCTATTTTGGAGAAACCTTCAACGAATCTCCGGTAATAACCAGCCATTCCTAAGAAACCTCGAATTTGCTTCACATTGATCGGTGCAGTCCACTCTAATACTGACTGAACTTTAGATGGATTAACAACAATTCCATCCTTGCTGATCACATGACCGAGGAATTCTACCTTATCTAGACAAAATTCACACTTACTGAACTTAGCATAAATTTTATGTTCCCTTAGAGTCTGCAATGCTATTCTCAAATGATCGGCATGCTCTTCCTTATCCTTGGAATATATCAGAATATCATCAATAAATACTATGACAAACTTATCCAGATATGGCATGAAGATTTTGTTCATCAAATTCATGAATATTGCAGGTGCATTGGTCAAACCAAATGGTACTACCAGATACTCATGGTGTCCATATCTTGAGAAAAATGTTGTATTTGGAACATCTTCTGGTTTGATTTTGATTTGATGGTATCTAGATCTTAGGTCGATCTTTGAAAATACTCCAGCTCCTTTCACTTGATCAAACAAATCTTGGATCCTTGGTAAAGGATACTTATTCTTGATAGTAACATTGTTCAGATTTCTATAATCTCCACACATCCTTCTTCCACCATCTCTCTTATCCACAAAGATTACTGGTGTTCCCCATGGAGATACACTTTCCTGAATAAATCCTTTTATGGCTAACTCATAAATTTGCTCTTTGAGTTCTTTTAACTCTTTGGGTCCCATCTTATATGGTGCTTGAGATATTGGTGTTGTACCAGGAATTAGGTCAATAGTGAACTCTATCTCCCGGTCTGGTGGCATTCCCGGTAGCTCTGCTAGAAAAACATCTTGAAATTCATTTACTATAGGAATATCTTCCAATTTGACCTCTTTCATCGAGTTCAACTGCAGATCCACCATGATATGACTGTGCTTATCTGCTTGGTAAACTATCCTTGCTCCACTTGGAGTTTTGATTGAGACAGTTTTCTCCTCACAATTTATCTGAGCTTCGTGTTCCATCATCCAGTCCATCCCTAGCACTACTGCAATTCCCTTCAAAGGAATCACATAAAGGTCTGCGAAATATGTACAACCACAGATCGAAATAACTTGATCTTGTTTGATGTGGCGTAGAGTCACATTTCCCCCTGCCGTAACTACGGTCATAGGGTTTTCTAACGTTGCCCTTCTAATCCCGAACTTATCACAGAATTCTTTAGAAATGAATGAAGTAGTTGCACAAGTATCAAATAGAACTTTGCCGGGATTGGTAAGGATATTGAGCGTACCTATCACTGCATGCTCCGAATTATCCACCTCCTCAAGAGTTGCACAATTCAGCTTCCCGGTAGGTCTGTTCCTCTTACCATTGTTGTTCTTGCCATTATTTCCTCCTTTATTGGGCTGTCCATTACCTCCACTGTCTTACCTTCCATCTCAAGCTGGCCAACCACCTTGTGGTTTGCTTGGACAATTGGGCTTGATGTGACCTTTCTGACCACAAGCATGACATACAATTACTGGTTTCGGGCAATCCCTGCTTATATGCCCTGGGAGTTTGCAATTGTGGCATATAATATTCTTTGCATTTGGATTTGCACTTCGATTGGGATTGTTGTTGTTATAGGGCCTATTCCTTGGTTTGAATTCCAGATTGGGTTTGGGCTTGCTTGCTTATATCCTCTTGGTTTCCTTCTTGGCTCTCTTCCTTCTATCCTCTTGGACATTCTTGTAATCATCTTCGAAGGTAATAGCTGCATCTAGCAACTGCTAATAAGTTTGCTTATTAGCTAACCTCAACTGCATCTCCACAAATGGATTTAATCCACGCAGGAAACGCTTCTTCCTCTTTTCCTCCGTGTTAACCTCTTACTCAGAATAACGAGATAGTTGACTAAACTCCCGGATATACTTCATAACACTAGTATATCCCTGCTGCAGCTCCTCAAATTCTCTCCGCTTCAATTCCATAACACTCTCCGGAACATGATATTCACGGAATCTCTGTTTAAACTCTTCCCAGGTATACTCCCTTCCTGGTTGTTGCATGGCCAACTGATTTTCCCACCAAGATGCTGCAGGTTCAGTCAGAAGATGAGTTGCATACCTCAATTTCTCCTCATCATTGCAACCTACAGTCTTCAGCTTTCTTTCTGTATCTGCTAGCCAATCTTCTGCATCCATTGGTTCAGGTGCTAATGCAAAAGGTAACGGCCTTGCATTCTGAAAATCAGATAAACTCACTCCTCCACCTCAGGTGCCCTCTGATTTTCCCGTCCCAGCAACTCCTCCATTAACTTGTTCTGGTTCTCTTGCATCATTTGCATATACTGCATAAAATTCTGCTCCATTAACGACCTCATTGGTGGTAGTGGTGGTAATGCTCCCTGATTTGCTGCATCTGCATCGGCCTTCTCCTTGGCCTCTCGCTCCATCCGCTGCTGCTCAGTTTCGATTTCTACACCCATTTCCATGACCCCCTAATCCTACAACATAAAGCGAATACTCATAATTACATCATGCACATGTGTTCTGAGCTCGACTTTACGCACAAAACTAGTCACACAATGAAGATCCAAAGAAAATCCAAATATGCATTTCACATATTATACATAATATCATAATAATACAAAGTCATTACAACATATACCAGATAGGTATAGTCACAAAACTACCTTATTCATCTAATTATCTTATTTCTTGGAGTATAATACACGATATTTGATATTTCTACATAGTTGCCTACTTCTAGTATTAACTACGCTCATCATACATGCCTGATGACCAACCGTGATGACGTGTTGTTTGTCACATAGTTTGCGGAACAAATGGCCTTCCAGAAGGAACATACTCTGTATCTGAAGTGTCAGGACTTGAGTAATTACTCAACCCGAGTGTATTGACTCCCTCCAGCTCAGCTGAAAAGTCTTCAGAAACATATTCAACATTATCACCCGCTTGCATCTCCTGAGCTTCATTACTTGAGTTGTCAACATGATATGAAGATCTTGCTGCTTCCCAGGTGCTCGTTTGGGCAAGATAGTTAAACACCGGATAATGTATATTCCCTGGGTTTTGAGAAAATGTTGATGATTCAAACACTCTCTCTTCAGGATATTCTTCTTCATCCTGAGTATCTACCGACATAGCATTTCTACTACTGTTACTAGGGTTAATTCTTGCACCCATCCAGCTAGATTGTCCAACATTTCTGTCAGAACCATCTGTGGACATCTGATGTTCATGAGATCCTTCATATGATCCCCTTCTCCAACCATCAGAATTCTCGATAGGAAGTTCTGAGTCAGAATCATCCTCTGAGCCATGTGGTACTGCATACCTCATATCTATAATAGGATCATGTATAGGTTCAGGTCTTAGTGAATAAGGATATGGTATAAAAGATTCAGGATCTATAAGTATATCCTTAAAGATAGGCTTTGCACTACTACTTGCTTCCTTCTCCAACTAGAATGCTAACTGATTCCTTCTTTCCGGATCAGTTAGATCCTCTAACATGTCATTTTTATCTTCGACAATCACTTGATGTGTCTTATAAAAAGACACAATGAGTGTTCGGTATCTATCCATGAACTTGGCAGCTAACTTTGGATGCTTCTTAACCAAAGTAAGATGTCCGGTATAGGCTCCGAGTCTATAGAATCATGAGGTATCACAAAAAATGTTCTACCTTCTAACTCCTTGGCTTTATGCTCCCAGATATGAGCTATCGCCTCCACAACAGCAACATGATATGCTGCTAAGTGACTCCTACCTTCACATATAGGTAGATCGTGATATAATCCAAGCTCCTCTGGAAGTTGGATACTCGCATGATACTTGGATAACATCCGGCCATTAAGGTAAGTTATATTATTCACTGGAATTCTAGTTGGACAACTAAAGGTCTTTAAAAGTTGACGGAGTTGGTCTGTGAAAGATCCTTGATAATCATCAAGAGTCTCCTCTTTCCTTATCAAAGCATGTTTTGGAAACTTTGGTGCCATAGCTCTGTATATCAGAAAAATAGTTTTGATTAGTAACCAATAACATACCGCATCATAACAAAGAATTATCGCACTAAAACATATAACGGAATATTCTCATTTGAATACCCATTATATTATTTTTTTAGAGAATTCTTCATCGTTTCTACACTCCTACAGGTAATACCCTTTACTAGGTTTCCAACCTAAGGTCAAAGCAATTTGCTCTGATACCAACTGCGGTGACCCAGCATACCACTGCATGTGTAGTACACTATAGTCGTTGGCATGACATTCATAGAACACCGTTCCGTAAATATCACGTCCCTCAGAGTGGTACAACAGAAACATTGCGGGTCCAAATTACAAACATACACACATTATTATTATTACAATACTGGAAGTTCAAGACTTCCAAAAGATTCAACTTACAAACCAAAATATAAGTGTTTCAGTGGAAGTTTCAAATTTAAAACTTCAACTCCAAATCGAGCTTAGCAAATTATTACTATATATTGTTCATGATGCTCAGCTCAAGTGGTTACTAGAACTATAGTAATTATTCGGACTCCTGGAACTCTCCTCCAAAGACGATGTCGTAGTCCTCCCCTTCTATGGCTCCATACAAGTTGGGCTCTTCATATAAGACCTCCTCTTGTCTCTCGGATGCATACATTGGAGTATCTTCGGGGTTCTCAGAGTCTAAGCAAGGATTCAAAGGAAAGTATGAGTAACAGCGTTACTCAGCAAACTCATAATACGCAAGGTAGGAAGTTTGATGCACTATCTACCACCTCAGACTATCAGTCTTTGGAAGTATGCAATTTTCGTAAATCTTTCTTTAAAGATTGATTTTATTATGAAAATCTATGACCACCAGTCTTCACAGGTTGACCAGAACTTTCATGGAGTTCCTTTCCTACCGCGTTCGTAGCTCCTTCCCGGAACATGGAGTAACAAGTTCTAGTTCTTACACTCTGCAGAGGTGCGTTACTTTTCCCATGAGAGATCAACTCCTTGTTGCACAATCGGGCGTACTTTCCCGTCCACAATTCCATGATGTGGGGCCCAGTAGTTGGTCCAAGCCAATCACTGCCCTCTCGGCGACCTCATATGTCTGCATGATCCTTCGGTCTAGCTCACCTTCGTTAATCCCCCTATCGAGCAGGCTAAAACCCTGATGAGTTCCCGAAGACTCTATGACCTAGTGACGCCCGGATTAGTACCATTTACATGGACTATCTCCCTAAACACCATTCATAGATAATCTAGACACCAAAAGTGTGGGGCGTAAGGGTGCCCACCCATATGTTGGATCCACACAAGGAATCACAACGTCACGTTAAGGTCATCTTGCCTCCATACAAGAGGAAAAGGATACAGCTGACTTCTCCGTCCCATTCCAAATCTCATGGTTAACACCTAATATATGGCGCTAGAATCACTGATGTCATGGGTTATTAATTCCTAATTGTTTATCATTAGTGCAAGTAGAACTCTGAGTTCTATTGCTTCATTATATCATCACTTAGGATGATATCTTAGATTTAGTATCTTGAGAAAATAATGTTTTCTTTTTCTAGAATATAGATGATAACACACAATTCGCAAATACTTTGATAAAGACTCTTCAAAGGACATGAGCAAGTGATGAACTTGCCTTGTGATGGCAAGGTAGTGAAGTATGATGCTTGCACTGGACCTTGAGCTTCTATGTCTACAAAAACATCATTATTTCCCGGTAAGGACAATATTTAAAGAAGCAAAATGATTATGCAAAGTAATGTAATGCATCTTTTAACTTGATATGCATTCTTCCCATTATTATAAAAATTCTTTTTAATAATAAAGGATTTATAAATATTACCTTATTAATATTTATAATATATATTGTATTTACTTTATTTCCCTTTTATTTGACTTTTATTGTTTTAATAATTCTTTTAAGAATTATCATTTAAATATTAAAAATTGTTATTAAGTATTTTTTAAAGATACTACAATATTAATATATAATGAAAGTGATTTTTATTTATTTTTATCATCTTTCAATGATTTTGTAAAATTCCATAAGGAATATATAAATTACAAAATTCTTAATAAAATTTATATGTCTAAAATTTTATATCTCAATTTATTTGGATAGTTTGGATTTTTGTGAATCCAAAAATATTTTATTTATAATTTTTGGACTTTTATTTTATTTTCTAGAATTTTATTGAGTTCAGGGGCATTTTGGTCTTTTCCTATTTATTAAAACAGGCCTTAAAGGTTTTTGGGCTGACTTATTCTTATTGGGCCCTTGTGTCCCATTAGGCATAGTCAAAACAACCACCCCGAAGGGTTTTTGCCCAACTCAACCCACTCACTCGTTGTCTCTCACCCTCGAGCTCACTCTTCTCCTCCTCCATCCCCGACCCCGTGGTCGGTGGTGTCGCCGCGGACGATTCCCGTCGTTGTGGACCATTCTGGCCACCGCCATGGTGCAGGAGGAGGTTGTCGACTCCGCTCTTCCCTCCTGTCCAACTGGATTTGGGCATGGAGCTCTCCTGCGATAGATGAATGCCGTCCCAAACCCTAGGGTTTGGGGTTGGCGTGGATCCTGGCATCGCCGCTGCTGTCGTGCGTCGTGGTGATTCACCTCACCTCTAGGCGTGGCTATGGTCACTGCCATGGCGCTGTATGGGTCGCAGCGCCCCCCTGGGGGTGCTCCCCGTGCCGCCATGGTCGTCGGCCCCTCTACTTCCTTTTCTATTCTCTAGCGAGGACCTTCGGTGAGTGCTTCCTCTCCTCTCGTGCTCTCGGTGTGAGGCCCTCCTATGCTCAATGTTGGTGGTGGCCTCTCTGGTGATTGTCTGGTCCTGATTAGGGTTCTTGGTTCTGTTTAGGGTTCATACCCTGCTGTTGATTAGATACTGATGACTGAGATCATGTGTTGATGGTCTCTAAGCATGCTAAATGATTGTTAGTTGTGGTTTGCTACTTAAGATGAACTATGGTGGTACTGGTGGCTTATCAGATGATTTTATGCTGAAATTTCATATGACTTAGATGATACAGTTGCTCTGAAATCAATACTTGGTAAAGTTAGTGGTTTTGATAACTTACCACTGTCATTACTTGGTTAATGATGGTGAGTATGGTGTGATGAAATCACTGTATTAACACTTGTTGGCTTAAGAATTCAGATGTAGTTTGAGATCAAATGGTTTCAAACAGTGAAGATATACATAGGAATTTCTTAACTATGATTCCTGTGATGACAAGAAAATGATTTGTAGTTGATTGATTGAATCTGTGAAGATTGAATGCTTATCCTGATTCATGTAGAACTGTTCTTGTGACACCATCTTTGTATGGCACACAATATTGGATTCTATTTTCTTGAATTGGTTTGGTGCAAGCTTAAGATGAGTTTGGCATTAAAATAGAAATGTTCCTTTCTTAAATCCCTAAGACCAATGATGTTGGTCTGAGGCTTAGGGATTTAAGATTTATCTAGTTGATTCATATGGGTGGTTCTGGTAGTGGTACCAGCTACTGTTTCTTGAATCAAAGCTTGGAAAAAATTATGGTACGCTTGATCATTTGTATAGATCCAAAAGATTAAATTCTAAGGTGCTACTCTTATCTTAGAGATGTGCCTAGAAGTTAAATATTAGCTATATTTATTCTTGAATTGAAATATAGCTTGATAGCCAAATCAATGATGTTGTTCTGAGATTTGGTTGGATCCTTGTACTTTGCCGTTTGCTTTTAAAGTTTAAAACCTCAGTGATGGATTCATCCCACTTGGGTGCTTTCTGAAAGTTTGAATAAATGACAGATCATGTATGCTTGTCTAATCTTAGACAGATAGATTATTTGATGATCTTTTTACTCACTATTGTCACTTGATGTTGTGGTTGCTAGTGGTTGATCTTGTGACAGCTTGATCTGGTGCTCCCCTGGTATTCCCAGCTCCTGGCTTGTCCTTGATCTAGTCCATCATCTCCTGATCCTGATGGCTTGACCTTGGTCTTGCTATCCACCTGATCTACCCCTCCTTATGTCACCATCTTGGTGATGTGATCCTGGCTTTGGTTGGTTTGATCTAGCTTGGCTTTGGCTTGGTTTAGCTGCTGGCGGTTGTGCTTGGTTTGTAAAAGTGATGAACTGGTGTGGGGATTGGTTTCCCCCACGGCTGTGTTGACAGTTTTGTTTGGATGTGCTGCTGCTGTGGTGTTGACAACACACACCATGCAGTTTGGTGTGTGTGTTGCCTATGTGCTTGCTGTGCAGGTGTGGATATGTTCAGAAATTTGAAAGTTACTTTTATCTGGTTACTTTTACTTGGCTGATGAAACTTGTCCTTCCTTGCTGTTATTTGACTTATGGCTTAAAATTATGAAAGATACATTCTTTCATATTGGTGAAACTTGCTCCTTTTTATAAGTTTACTCAATGATGAACCTTGATCAGTGCACTTCACTGACAAGTCTGAGAGTAAAACAATACTAATCTAACTTTCCTTTTTCTATTAAGTTTCTGTTTATTTTGCAGGTACAGATTTGAAGATGAAGATTTTAGTTTAGGCTTTTTATTTTTCTTTATAGAATAGTCACTTGTAATATTCTTTTTTAGTTCTATCCTTTTGTAATCTTTATTTTATTATTTTGTAATAAAGATTGTACTATTATCAATAAAGAAATATTATTCTTTATTTATTTACTATTGTAAAAATTGTGAATGATTTTCCTAAGTTACATTTTGTAACTTATTATTGAATGTAAATATGAAATGAATATTCATATTCTTAATTGCTATTTTTATATAAAGTTTAATTTATTATTGATTAACTCTTAATTAAATCAAGATTCAAACATTATTCAAAAATCCTTTTAAATTATAATTTAAACACTCAATGTTTCAAATTCAAATTCATTTCCCATAACACATAAGTCCACAAATATCATATCAAAGTCTATAGCAATCATCCTTTAAGACTAAACCTAATCTCAAAGTATGAAAGAAACCTTGATCACTTTAGGTTTTTATTTAGCGAAAAATTTACCCACATTTTCACGGATGAATGCATGCAACATTTCAAATTCCTAAATCTACACTTCGTTAGTTCCTAAATGCTGGGATGTTACAGATCTGACAGTTCATATCCATCGTTTACCATTGCCGAGTAACCATCATTGTACATGTTCGCATTTGGGTCAGCAGGCTGTTGTGCTGCTTTTTTCGCGCTTTATTGTCTTCTTTCGGGTTGAGTTGGTGCATTATTCGGCGCTGGATTTCCTCCTCCTGTCGAATGAGCTCCACGCCTAGGTTGAGGCACAAAATTTTTCCCTCCAATGTTGTTTCTTTGCCCTGCTTGCCTTTCTCGGCCTACATTTTCCTGATTTTCATTTCCTTAGGCATTATTCCTTCTCGTTCCCTGTGCATGCGCTGGGTTTCCCTAAGCCATTGCCGAGTCATAAGCGATCATCTTCTTGTTTCTCCCTGAATCCACACTTTTTTCTTTTCTCGGTCTTGGCGCTGCTCCGGGTGAGGATGCCGTGTGACCTGCTGATCTTGCCGGGACAGGAGTCGTCGAGTGAACCAGCTGTGACCTCCCTGCTATACACAGATTCGCTCTGTAGTATGCTTCATTCAGCATACTGGATGTTCTTACCAGTTCATTGACTCGCTCTTGTTGTCTTTTCTTTGCTTCTCCCGTCAAGTGGGGTAATTCTGCCATTGCTGCTTCTGCGGCTCGCAGGTTAGTTGTTGTTGTATTGTATGTCGGCTGCATAGCTGTTTCGTTACTGTTCTCTGGCGTTATTTTTGACGTTGCATCCGCCAGCTCCTCATTGATGTTTCTTCCTCTTAACCTAGTTTCATCAAGCCGGGTCTTTGCGCCCTTGACTCGGTTTGCCGAGTTGAGCTCTCGGATTGTGATATTCACATCTTGCTGTAGCTGTGCTAATTCCTTGGCTTTCTCTAGAACATTTATCCTGGGCTCCTCTAACTCGGCTTGCACACGTGCCGGGTCAGTTGCTTGCGCAACTGGCTCTGCCAACTTATCTATCGCATCTTGCAGCTCTTTAGTCCTTTTACTTCTAACTATGTTTTCCGGCTTTTCCAACGGTACCTTTGCTGTTCTTGCGGCCTTTGGTGTCTCCTCATGATTTCTTCCCTCAGCATTCTCATTCACTACTGGAGCTATTGGTGGAGCTACTGGGTTAGGAGTTGTCATCATTACCTCCACGGAGATGAGTTGTTGAAGATTTCCAGCGATAGGAACCGCTGGCGGATCCGGCGCCAGGACGACGCACTCCGGATATGCGTGCGCCACGCGCACGGCGGCGTAGACCTGGTGCTCGCCGAACTTGATGAAGCGACCGCCCCTAGGGAACGGCTTGGTCCCGAAGCACCTCGCGTTGTCGCTGACAAAGTTGAGCGCTCCAAACCTCTAGATGAGGCCAGAGTAGACACGCTCGCCGGTCTTGGCGATGATGCTGCCCGTCCGGATGAAGAATCCATCAAGCACCTGCTTCTACCCCACAGTGGACGCCAACTATCGTGGTGGTGTCACGACAGATGCCATGGGTAGGCTTAAGTTGGGGCCGAATGGGTGATTGTGGTCACCGGGGAGGGAGTGCATGGTCTTGCTATGCACGAAGAACAAGATGAACTCCACACTTAGGGGTTTGATTGATACTTGAGAATTACAAGTGCTCCTCGAGCTGTATGAACTAGTGTTCTGGGCACTAGTTCCCTACTTGGTCCAACCTCCCTCTACTATAGCTATGCCCTTCCTTATATAGACAGTGCTAGCTAGCTTCTACCCCTTTGGGTTTTAGGGTTTACTGTTTGGATCTTGGTCCCTAAAATATGGGCCGGGTCATGGGCTTGCCCTAAGCCCAATGGCCCAGTCCATAAAGCTTGACAACCAACGGTCTTCTGGTACATCGCCTCCTATTCCTTTTGGCGTCTTGCAGTGACTTTGTACGTTAGCCCTCGCTTTGGGCGTCACCCGGCTCCTTTTGTGTCACCCGACGTCGCCCTTCTCTTTTGACCACGCTTTACCATGGTCCTTCCTGAACCTTACTTGGAAAGGAGCCACGCGTCCTATCTGACTCGGCCCTTCCTCGAAAGACTCGGCTCGTTGGTTCATGCAAGATTAACAACTTTGTCTTATACGAGCCGACATAGTTCATATGTCGGCCGCATACAATTCCTTCACCCGGCCATTCTCACTCGGCCTGGTTCTTTCTTTACTCGGAGTTAGCCAAGCTGAGCTGTGTTTCACCCCTTGTGACCCTACCGGGGGTTATCCTCCGACATAAATAATGTATATTTTTGTGTCAAATTATATAACATTGACTCGGCTCAATTTGTTCGTAACATTTGGTGCTACTAAATAAAAAAGACGTGGAACCATGAGTCCATGACAACACATCGACGATCGTTTAGCATACCCTAACGAATGGAGCGGTAAACTAAAATACTTTTAAGAAATACATCCCATAACTATTATGGTCATAGAATATTTTCAATTGGTTGGATGACTAGTAATGTGATTGTACCATCAGCCCACAAAAGCCAAATCGGGAGACTTTCGATATCAAGAGCAACGGTGACATAAATTTGTACTCAAAGTTGTGTTGGTGCATTGTGAATTTGTGACCGTGTGTTATTTGATTCTCTTCCCATGGACAAAAGCAGAAGTAGACAATGGAGTTCCTAGCCGAGAACCCGTTGTGCGTGACGACACCGTCAAAATTTGGCGTATTTACCTTTTCTAGAGAAACATGCAACACACTCCCATCCATTTTTGTTTCTACCTCTTTTCCTCAAAATTCACGCTAAAACAGGTGTCATTAGGGTTGGAAAACCAACCCCGAGAAGACGTAACTTTACAGGTGTAAATTGGCGGAACATGAGAACTGAAATCTCCTAAACCAAGTCCCAAAAGCTTTACGAAGCCATAAAGAAGGAAGCCAAAATAAAACCAAAACCATACGCATACCACCCAGCTAGCGAGAGGCGCGTGTGCATTGGTAGGCTTCTCATCGCCTTGGCTCCGAACATCGTCCATTGATTAACATCAAGGGTATCACAATTTAGCTGTGCTTTAAAATTGTGTGGTTTCCTTATTCACCACATATTGGGAGAGCGCACACCCTCGACATTGGCTCCCACAGGCCTTTCGTACTTCTATACATAAATACTTGGCGAAGAAGAAATCGTAAGTACAATTAATGAGGGCCGTTATGGTTTGAAAGATGATTTAGCTCTTACTAATTTGAAAGTTCATCTCGACATAATTCTCAATGCATGGTGCTTGTAGTGAAGTTATAATAGTGATATTGGAGAGAAACCTACCCTTTCAATTTCTTACACAAAATATGACCAACCGTGACCTATTCAAATCAGAAAATGAGTTGCAATGCCGACAGCTAATATGGGTTGCGTGACTTGCGCTAATCCATTTTGTGATTTTCAAATAGGTCACAGATAATCGTATAGTTTTACAAAAAAAAAATCTATACAAAGAGTACCCGATAAGTCAAGTTCGAAGTTCCAGCGGCTCGCATAGACATGTGCCTTCTGCCCTGACGAGTACTGTTCACACGCGGTGCTAGTCCTTTCCTTCCTCCCTCGTGTATAAACGAGAGGGGTCACTCCGCGTCTAGCCGATTTTAACATCAGCAGCACCGCCTCCCCCTCCAGCCAGCCCTCGCCCCATTCCCTTCCGTCAAATCTGCGGCGCCGACTCCAGCCCTACCCTCCGTCTCGCCACCCGTACTCTCGCCGCCGGGCAGACAACTCGACCGGAACATCGCCGCGCCGCTCCCCACCTCCTCGAGATCGGCGGCGTTACTGCTGTTTGGCGGCGGAATCTGAGCAATCGGAGGGCGTGGGCCATGGGGCTCAATGGCTGACGATGCGTGTGCTGCGTAGCGCGGCTCGGAGGGCCCGGGAAGCGCAGGAGAACCCGGCGCCGGAGGAGGCACCGGCGTCGCCACCGCCACCGGCAGTGAGGAGGCGTAGGGCGCCGAGGAGGAAGGAGGCAGGACCCGTCCGTGTGGAGGCGGCCGCGGCGGAGGAGGAGATCAAGCCCGCGGAGGTCTCGGCGGAAGGCGCCGCCGGCGGGGAGCCCATGGACGACCAGGACAGCGCCGACAAGCAGAGCCTCGAGGACACCTCTCCAATCCCGGAGATAGTGAGTTGTTCCTACTTATGTTCCGCTTGTGCCTACTCTGCGTGATTTCCATGCACTCATACTATCCTAATGTTAACTTTTTCTTAATGAGTTATTTTAAATCGAACTTTTTGTAAGACTAAGCTGGCTGTGCAGGTTGGGAGTGCTTAAACTATCCTGAGGTTACTCGGTAGATTATATGTGTTTTAGCTCGCATATGTTAGTTCTGTGCTGTTTTATTTTATTACCCGCAAATATGTCAGGTTGCCTTTTGCCTCAAATTGTTTCAGATGTTGTTTTTATAGTAATCCACGACTGTTTGTTCTATACAGGTCCAGGTTGCCAATTCACCCAGGTATAGAGTTGAAAGAAGGCTTGGGAAAGGAGGATTTGGCCAAGTATATCTTGGTCACCGCATCGCAGCTAACGGGGCAGGCGCGGTTGAGGTAATAGCTGATTTCACTACCAGTCTACCGGAATAAATTATGTTGACGTGTGGCCTCAGGAGCAGTGGAGGTGCTAAATATTAGCAGCGGTGATTAAATCTTCTGCTTTCGTGTGATAGGTTGCATTAAAGTTTGAGCATAAGACCAGCAAAGGCTGCAGCCATGGCCCTCCTTATGAGTGGCAGGTTTACGAGTAAGTGTATTCATCATCTTGTCAGTTGGGGTGTTAGGTAGATGTAGGTTTTGTTGAAATTCTCTCACGATATTGGCCGCTGACTGATTTTCGTGACTATCGCATTTATAGCATCCTCGGTGGCGTTCACGGGGTTCCTCGAGTCCACTACAAAGGGCGCCAAGGGGATTACTTTGTTATGGTAATGACACTTGCTCTGGAATCACATTAGCTTCTTTCATTATGCTCATTTCTAGATGTTGCTTAACTTGGTTTAAAAATGCAGGTTATGGATATGCTCGGTCTCAGTCTGTGGGATGCATGTAATAATAATTCCCACACGTGAGTTATCGGATTAACCCAACATTTTCCAGAGTCTTATGGGCTTTTACCTGACCATTAACATCACTATTTGTTTTGCAGAATGTCAGTTGAGATGGTCGCGTGCATTGCTATTGAAGCTATCTCCATTCTCGAGAAAGTTCACTCGAAAGGGTCAGCTGGCATCCCTAACTCTTGGTTCCACCCTTCCCCTTTGTCTCATATGTCTAAAACATGTCTTCCAATTGCAGATACGTCCATGGTGATGTTAAACCTGAGAATTTCTTGCTAGGGCCTCCTGGAACTCCTGATGAGAAAAGACTGTTTCTCGTCGACCTTGGCTTAGGTAATTAATTATACTTGCCCATCAAGTAACAAACATCATGATAATATTGTGTATTCAGCTCTTCTTTAGGTTGTTGATACATTTTGGAGTCTGCATTAATTGGGTGTTCTTTGATCTTCTAATGACAGCTACCAAGTGGAAGGAAAGATCAGGCCTTCATGTTGATTATGACCAGCGACCTGATGTTTTCAGGTGACCAGATGTAGCTTTTATGATATCTGACAATCTTACATCATTTTCAGTATTGCTAAAAATTCATGTATAATGTTCAATATTGAATGCGACGCGGATTTCTACCTAGGGTGGTAGCTACCCACCCTAACGTCCGCTAAATTCACTTCAGTCCCAACCCCACCAACCCGACGCAAAACAACCGCGCTCCGACCAAACCTATTCGAGGCAAAAAAAAAAGTAAAAGATTGTTGCCATCTTTGGTGTCGAGCGGCCCACGATCCAAATTCCCACACCGATGGCAGCACCGCATCCCCTGCCGCCTTCTTCCCCGGCATGAGCTCGCATCCCTGTGCTGCCGGCAACACCACATCGCAGCGCTGAATCATTCCCCCGCGGCGGCACCGCATCCTGCCGCCACCTCCACCCAAAAATCCGCGCCTCCTTCCCCGCTAGCAGCACCGCATCCTGGCACTTTGCCCTCCACTTACTTTTGTGGCCGGTGCTGTATAGTTCTGTCAAAATTTTACCGGTGGCGTCCGTGCGCAACTAGTGTGCAAGGATTTTTTTTGTTCACATGGCTGCACTGTCCATGAATTTTTGTTTGAAAATTGTTGCCATGCATGGGTTGCTGCTACTGTGGTCCTTCTTGTGGTGAAGCTGGACATGGCCGTGCCGTGGTTCTACATGGTTTGGCTGGCTCTTTTGCATCAATCTGATTGTGCTTGGGGACGTGCTGGTGATCTTTGTCGATGACAATGCAGCTCTGCTGTTCCTGGGACAGCTTCTAGCTTAGCCCGGCCTCCCGCCTAGAATCTCAGACGCACACAGATACCACGATGCAGTCGACGCCCTGGTCTCCCGCGCAGGAGGGGAGGCCCATGGCAGCAGTCGTGCTCCAGTTCCTTCTGTGTCGGCGAGCCGCCGGACTAAACTGCCTGCTCCTGTCCTCCACGTGGAAAGCAACATCGCTAGCGGTGGGCACCACGATGGAGTGCTTTATTTTCGAGACGGCCTGCCTCTTTTTTTGTGGTTATTCTGTATGGGCATGGCGGACAGTCGGGCCGTCTGTTATAGTAACGGTGTTAAATCGACCCACGGTGGAAAATAATCTGTAGGATGATCTAACGGCCAATTTAGGGTGCGCAGCTAGCCGCCTAGGTAGCTCACTATTTTGCATATTGAATATTCCATGGTATTTCCTCTCTGTGCCCTTTTTCCTGTTTTCTAGAAATTCACTAACTCAACCTTTACACCCGGGACCTTCCATTTTTTTCTGGTCACCAGCTAGCCATCTATTACTTGCCGTTTGTAGTTTTTTCTTTATTTTATTGTCTCCTTAATATCACTAAATATAGTAGATGCCAGTTGGTAGCAACCAATAGATCCTGAATAGTTCCTTCTTAGCTGCCCATACTGACCAGGAAATGGAACTCTTTTTTCATCAAATCATTGAGATGTCACCTTCAGTCTCATGTAATAGTCATCGGTAGACCTTTTGCTTGCTTGCACAAATAAGTAGACAAATCCAATGTATACATTGGTCTTATTGTTCTGTTATGGCTGTTGTTCAGGGGAACGGTTCGTTATGCTAGTGTTCATGCACATCTTGGGAGAATAGGTAGCAGGAGGGATGATCTGGAATCTCTAGCTTATACACTAGTCTTTCTTCTACGGGGACGTCTACCTTGGCAAGGCTACATGGTAAATTATGGGACCTACCTTTCCATTTTTTGTTGATTTTAGTGATGTATTCATGTAACTGGTAGTCTTTTGTGTGTGTGCAGGGTGAAAACAAGGGCTTTCTTGTTTGCAAAAAGAAAATGTCCACCTCTCCAGAGTCTCTCTGTACCTTCTGCCCTCAGCCCTTCAAGGGGTTTATAGAGTATGTGGTCAACTTGAAGTTTGAAGAAGAACCCAACTATGCAAAGTGCATCTCCCTATTTGATAGTATAGTGGGCCCAAATCCAGATGTCAGGCCAATTAACACGGATGGTGCTCAGAAGGTACATTTTTATTTTGTAGTTTGCTACTTAAAACATCACTTGAGTTCTTCTAATCTCCCTTCCAACTTCTCTACAGCTTATATACCAAGTTGGCCAAAAGAGAGGGCGCATATCGTCGGAAGAAGAGACAGATGAACAACCAAAGAAGATCAGGATGGGAATGCCTGCAATGCAGTGGATAAGTGTTTATAATGCAAGGCGGTCTATGAAACAAAGGTACTATATCTTATAAGGCCCAAGAATTTTATTAGTTGTTAAGGCCTACGAAACAAAGGTGTGATGTGCCTTTTTTGTTGAGGCATACACTATAACATAACTGTTCTGGATGTTGCAGGTATCACTATAATGTTGCAGATTCTAGGCTTGAACCACACATTGACAAAGGGAATGAAGATGGACTGTTTATCAGTAGCATATCATCTTATTCAAATCTCTGGGCACTAATCATGGATGCTGGCACTGGGTTTTCTTCTCAAGTTTATGAACTTTCACCACATTTTCTTCACAAAGTGAGTAACCTGCACTCTGTTTCTTTCATGGCTGAATTCCTTACAAAATAATCACTTAACCTTAACTTTTCCTATTTATATGTCATGATTTCTGGTTATTTAAAGGAATGGATAATGGACCAATGGGATAAGAACTACTATATATCTGCACTTGCTGGAGCAAACAATGGGAGTTCCCTGGTAGTGATGTCTAAAGGTAACAAGCGGGCAGTTTAATAGCCCTTTCTGTCTCACAATAGAAATATTGACTATTTGGCATGTCTATATCCAGGAACACCGTACACACAACAGTCCTACAAAGTAAGTGAAACTTTTCCCTTCAAGTGGATAAACAAGAAATGGCGTGATCGTTTCTATGTGACTTCCATGGCAACTGCTGGAAATAAATGGGCCATTGTTATGTCTCGCAATGCAGGGTTTTCTGAACAGGTAGCATCCTTTCTACTTTAGCGGTCACATATAACCTTTGCATTTACTTCCACATTACCAAAGCTAACTGTATCCATTTTTTATTCATCTTCCAGGTTGTTGAACTGGACTTCCTGTACCCTAGTGAGGGAATCCATAAGAGGTGGGATAATGGTTATCGGATAACATCAACTGCTGCAACTTGGGATCAGACTGCATTGGTTTTAAGTGTACCAAGAAGGAGGCCTACTGATGAAACTCAAGAGACGCTGAGAACATCTGCTTTCCCTAGTCACCATGTGAAGGTCCGTCTTCCTCTTCACGTGCTACACTGCTTGGTTATATGTGTAATTCTTATGTTAAAGAGTTTATTCTGACAAATTGTGCCCTTGTTCCATTGCAGGAGAAATGGTCCAAGAATCTCTACCTTGCTTCAATATGTTATGGGCGTACTGTATCGTAGAAGTCCTTTGCCCTGCGCCAAGCCATTTAGTGCCGAGTTGGCCTCATCTTTGGGCCCATCTCACAGTAGCAGCTTGTTTTGCGGGCATGTTCTGAATGTGACCTAGTGTGGTCTTGCGAAGATGTTTCTACCTATCGATCTTAATTATAGAGTATTAGTGTGTATAGTAGTAAATGATTAATAGTCCGTGTTAAGTCTTTTATGTAGCGAACTCTGAAGTCTGAACTGCAGTGTAAGGTGTCATCAGATTTGAGCACCTGATCGGTATGCCTGAACTTCTGTCTGGTCGTGTGAGAGCCTCAAGAGGTTCCTGCTTCCAACTCAATCCTTTTGAGGTAGTATAGCTTCCGTTTTGCACTTGCACTTCTCCTGGTTTGCTGCTTCTTTATGTCTGTCAATGGTCTTGCACCTTTAGATGCCGTTTTTTCAAGAGTATTGCATGTATTGTCTTTTTCGATGAGACCTTGTCTACTTGTACTGTATTTGAGGTGCTGGGAACAGGGAATTATCCTGAATCCTGGAAAATTCCCAATGGTTAGTTTACTAAGCTGGGTTCGGAGGGGATAATCCTAGGATATCCCTTGCAATCCCTTGCCAGACCTCTTGTTTGTGTCTAGATTAAAAACTCTCCACCTGGATGGAAGAGTATTTGAGGGGATTGAGTGTTCACCAAATACTCCCCCATCCCAAAAACTGTCGGGGTGAAAATATGATATACTCCCTCCGTTTGGAAATATAAGATGTTTTAGGTTTGTAAAGAAGATGTATCTAGACATATTTTAGTGTTTAGATTCATTTGAACCTATATACGCCTAAGCAGCCTGATTATATGGGCTGTTTACATCCGATGGCCGTGTACAAAGCTTGTTATCTTAACATGGGTTTGTTTCGGGTTCTGGTTTAACTGCCACTACAAATTTTTATGGAGAATTTTTTGGGTATCATTCCACGTTATTAGTTCCACTTTGGTAAGCCGATCTTGCACCCAAAGAAAAATGCACCGGTGGAGCTGAACTTGGAAGGGAAAACAAGCTGCATATTCAGGGAACAAGTCCTGTAGCAGTTCAAGATCACCAAATCGCATACAAGCATGACAGGAGAAAGTGGTAAGCGAGTACAAGGCAAGCAGCTGCTATGATCTGCAGCTTCAACGGGATGATGATGATGATCTCCCTGGCATCTGCTTCTGGGTGCTCGCTCGCCATACTGCCTGAGCTCGTGTGGAGGAACTCGGCTGAGATGACGGCACCTCCTTGTAGATCATCGTTGCTGTAAGCCGGCTTGCCAGCCACGCTCTTGTAGAGGCCGCTGCTCCATGCCTGCGTAGATGTGAGAAATTGTGATGATGCCAACGTGCTCATGGCGACTTCGCAAGTTGAGTTAATTTCAGCTCGTTCAAAGATGGTCATTCGCGTCACCTGAAGCTGGTCTCCGACGGTGACCACGACGGCGCCATCGAGGGGACGGAAGCTGGAGCATCCCCGTCGGGAGAAGACGTGGAAGGTCGAGGCGCCGGGGAAGAGGTGGAGGGCGAGAGCCCGCGGGCAGCGCGAGGTGTTGATCAGCGTCCGCAGGATGTCGTCCTGGCTGATAGCGCTGCCGCTACCGCACTGCTTGCCGTGGTGCGTGCGGATGCAGAGGAGCGAGGTGCCGTTCCTGTCGGCTATGGCCAGGGAAGAATCGGCGGCGCCGACGCTATCTCGCTGCAAGGTATCCATGATTTGGGTTGCGGTTTCCTCCAGCTGGGCGAATAGGTCGTGTGCTCTGTTCCTGGGCATAGCAAGATCAGGGGTTAGCATCATGCACTGCATGCTATCGAATGTGCAAGTTGGTAATCGTACCTGGACTGGTCTCCTTTGCTCGGCGACCACCACAGCTCCTCGCCATCTTCGTCATCATCTCCACCGGCCAAGCACACATCGACGCCATGGCCAACCACCTGGAAGCAGCCAAACGCGACAGCCGCCGACCTCAGCGCCTCCTCCACCGCCGGCCCGCCGGACTCCAGCAGACGCATGTCGATCACCGGAGGGGCCCACGCCGACGCCGCCTTACTCTTCTTTTTCCGCGGGATGGCCCTCTCGGGCAGCCGCAGCACCGGAACTCTCGCGGAGCAGCGCAGGAACTGGCTCACCTCGTCATCCTCGTTGCCATCGCCATGCTCAGGTGACCCCGAGCTGCTACTTGTCAGGACCCCGGTGACCGGAGACGGCGGCGGTGCCCGGAACTCCAGCACCCGGAGCTCTCTGGGCTTCTGAAGATGGGTAACGAAGGACGCAGTGGCCATCACACCGGTTTTCAGTCGGTGCATGGCATGCTGCTTGTGTTAGTTCTGGCTGCTCTAACTTACATTATATGGTTGAGCTTTTCTGTTTTTGCAGGGAACAGGGTGTGAAGCTTCCTTTTTCTCTGTGGCGGCAGAGAGGAACGCCAGGAGAAAAACCTCAGACAGGATGCCAGCTAGAAAAAGAAGCTGGTGGCATGGCATGATGCCGCATCATTGTGTCAGGTCAGGCGTAACAGGGTGTGCTGTTTGTACTTTGTACTACTATCTACATATCCTTCCTGAATTCTGTTAAAGATGTTTGGGACTCCCTCCAGAGTGCTTTGCTTTCTCTCGGCTGCTTTAGATTAAGGCTGGTTTAGCGTACTGCGCTCTCCTGTTGCTCGTAACCTTCATCGGTCTGATCATCTATTCTTTCTGCCGTACGCATGAGCATCTACAATGTGCTAAAGTGTTTCAACTGGTTTTGTTAGACTAAGTTTATCCGTTTCAGCATTATTTGATATTACGCACTTTAATTCTTCTACTTAAGCATCAACAGTATTGAGAACAGGGAAGTGGTTGTCAATATGAACAAACCATTCCATGCGTGTATATAGAAGAAAGAAACCGGCATTGGGCACGTAGCGGGGATAGCTCAGTTGGGAGAGCGTCAGACTGAAGATCTGAAGGTCGGGTGTTCGATCCACCCTCACCGCACTCCAGCCTTTTTTGGATTTTCTTAGTATAAGAAAATCAGGGATGTCGCTGTCCTGCCAGACTCAAGATGGCTTTTAGTTAGAAAATCAGGGATTTTACAGCCAAGTTCCACTTCACAGAACGAAACCATGCGATGGCTTCTGTTCTGAAAGCATAATCTTCGATGATCACCACAATATCAGTTTGGAATGCGCTTTGTTCAACATCAATTACCATATCCGTCCGGTAATCAAAATAACAGCGTCATCAAGAACTGGTGTCAGCCAGCTCCCGTCGTTACGGACCCATGAGCCGCGGCCATACAAAGCTCAAGCCGCCTCACATGGTGCGCTACCAGGTGCTTCTACATGCTACAATGCCAGGACAAGAAGGTCACAGTCGCACATGTTGCATAAATTCATAACATCTCATCACAGCGGCCAGCGTGCATAGCTCGGCTGCTCATCATCATTAATTCAATAAGCACACGGCTGCCTGGCCAGTGAAGTCGATACAATAAGGTGCCTCCTAAGCTGTTGCGCAGTTTTACAGTATGAAACATTCCAGACTCGTGTTACAGATGCAAGATGGCACAATCCGTGTCTCTATGGGGCTACCCGCCTCTTCGGGGGCTTGACTGAAGAAGATCCCCCGGTCGCCTGGCTGGTCGTGGGTTTCGGGCGACCTGATTTATGGATACACCTCCAGTCAGTGACATGTATTTTAGTTTGATAGTGCGATGCTTAGGCATGTCAATTTTCTATGAATTCGCGTATGGTCAGGACATCGGTGAATGGAACTTTTTGGGAAGTAGCAGGCACCGCTGAGCTAGCATGACGAATTATTGAGTGGTCAAGACATGCGCACCTGTAGTCTTTGGAGCAGGCTCCTTTGGTTTTGGCCTGGAAGCTGCTGGCTGCCCATTCTTTGTCAGGAAAAACCTGGTTAGTCGTGACGGACCTTTCTGCCTGCAATTGCAAGGAATGTGTTACGCATCAGGCTTCACTAAAAATGTCAGGTGTTTCTCGTGATGCACATGCGTCAAAACAATGATGTGAAACCCTGCAACTTTTGATTTCAGAGCATGATGTTTTATGTCACTTTATGCTGAAACATAAAATAAATTTCTTTGCTTGTGCATGACGGTTTGATAGAAGAGAAAGGAAATAAAGCAGAACGGGTACATACATCCGGTCTGCTGCTGCGTCTGAAGCACTGCCAACAGAATACTCAGTTTCACCTACTGAGCAGCCATCATCAGATGCATTATCTTCATATTCGGTTTCACCTGATCCTATGGACCCTACATGCATTGGTGGGTGAAGCATTAACGTTATTGCTTCCATTGTTACACTAATTTTGAGCATTTAACAGAACTCTAGACTAGACTTCAGCAATCAGGCACCTGACAATAGTTGGTTCTGTTGGCTTGCCATGGTGAGCGACGACGAGGACGCAGACTGTTTGAGCAAGCTACTTCCGCTTTTATCTGTTACTGAACTGGGAGATCTGGTTTTGTCTTTAAGGACTTGGAGCTGTTCAATTTCCATATCCTTTCGTGATATTGTGTCTTTCAAAGATGCAACCTGGATACAATAACGACGCCATTTTTTAAATCAAGATAGAGAGAATATACATAACTAAAGGTGGGTTATATGATCTGAGTATGCTATGAAGCATCAGAAGACAATGTTAAGAACAGATTAAAATGCGTGTTTACTTCCATCAGATATAAGAAAAAAGGTACCCATAAAGCTGACCATAAGAAGTCCATATAGAGCATGCCTATCGGTGTATCAGAGATGGGAGTGCAAAAACCTGTTCTAGCAGATCTTTTATATCTTTGCCCTCTTTGTTGCTTCTTGCAGCACCTAGCTCAACTCCAGAAACTCTTTCAGCAAATTTTAAAGTACTTATGGTTTCTGAACACGATTCCACATCGGGATTTACTTGAACAAACATTAGTGTCTTTGCTTGTCCACCTGAATGAAAAAGATTAAAATTTAGAGGATGTAAATTTATCCACATACACATGTATGACAACCGTACCTTACCTAAAGAGCTCTGAAGAACTTGAGTCAGTTTGCTGTTTCTGTAGGGCACATGGGCATTCTTCTGGGCCAAAGCAAAAATTACATCTCCAAGAGCAGAAAGTGACTTGTTAATGTGCTGTGCTTCTTTTAATCTATCTCCGGTTGCTTCAGATCGCTCAACTCTCTCACTCCCAGCTAGATCAATCAGATGTAAACATCCGCGAGATGTAGATCCATTCTTCACGTCTAGTCCTCTAACATGCACAGTTAGAATGCTGCAAACAAAGAGTGTTTTTATAGCAATATCACACAAGATTTTAATGGGCTTGCTTCACTTAGTAGTCAACTCGCATACCTGTGGGATCTACTACTCCTTTCATTTAACGCTGTTGATCCAACTGCTCGATTTGCTTGCCCAATTTCCATTAAGTCTAGTACATCCGATGTTGATTTGACAGGAATTAAACTCGCATCGGGTACGACAAGCCCATTAGGCTGAGAAGTACTCCAAATTCCGAGTGTTTCTTTATGTCAAGAATAGCATGCTATACTAATACGGAGTATTAAACAAAGAAAGACGTGTTAACATAAACCACATATATGTTTGGAAAAGGATATCTTTTTTGTGCAATATCATTTGATAGAAGATCCCGGACTTGTTCGTTGTATATCTCAACCATCTGCACTTCCACCTCATACGAGAAAGTGTTTCTCCTCTTTAAAGAGATGTCAAACAAATCATTTAAAGCTCGATAGTTAACACCCCAATCTTTTTTTGATGTGCCAGGGCCACTCTGAAACAGAAATGACAGCAAGTACCAGTTAGTAATGAATATTGTTTGTTTGCTTGTACAGTTTCAAATTTGTACTTGTGCATCTAAAAAAGAACCCAACCTAATCATAGATTTTCCTCATGTTAAAACATGTGCAGCTGCAAATATTTGTGCAGAAATATACATATGACATATGCGAAAAAAAGACTAAGTGCACTGTTCAAAAATAAGTTGCACGTATTATCTTTTTTGTACAATGCACATTGAGCATATTTTGACACAAAAATTTGCAGGTCACTAACACAAAAATTTGCACATTCATTTTGAGATTTCATTGAAACTCTTAAATTTGACTTATAAAAATCATGAGCACCAAGTCACTAACACATAGAAAACACATATTATTCTTCTCATTAGTGAATCAAATTTGTTATCTTGAATAAGTAAAGGAGTAGTTAATACCATTGTGTATGTTTTTCCTGAACCAGTTTGACCGTATGCAAAAATGCACACATTGAATCCGTCAAGAACTGATCTAATCAAAGGCTGGATATCGGAGAAAACTTCAGCTGAGAGTTACATAAAATGTTAGTGATCAATGTTCAAATATACACCAAATTTTTTTTTATCAATGACTTGTTTTAATGCATATATACCTTGAGAAACATGAGTATTAAAGACCTTGTTGAACTTGAACATCCGGTATCCATCCTTTCCTTGCTTGGAGGGATTTGAAATGAGAATCTCACCATTTTCACCAATATAATCAACTGCTGTTGATTTCCCGTCTTGACCAGGAAGAAATGGTCTGACACGACAATATACTCGTATATTACCTGATAAGAAGCATTAGAATAACAGATGTGTTGCAAACATAAAATGTCCTTGAAGAGTCAACAGACCATGAAGATATGAATTACCTTTTAATTCTTGCACTTCATTAAATAACTTCTGATTTTCAGCAAGAACACCATGATAATTTTCAGCAGCATCTACCAAACCTTTTAGGTCAAGTCCTACAAAAGTATGAACATTAAGACCAAGCAAACCAAAATATGAAAGTAACAGAATAAGGTATGCGTATATGGACAATGCAAATACAGACATCACGAGGACTATCCCACATACCGATGTTAGATATTTCATCCCTCCATTTCATTTGGAGGGCAAACATTTCCTGCTTAATGGACTGAGACGATATCCTTATGTCCTACAAGAGTTAAATAGTCAGAAAATATACAAACGAAGGTACAAAGAAACTCAATAACACAAAGATATACTACACTAACCTTAATAGACAGTTTTTGATTATCCAGATAACTTTGAAATGTATTTGTCTTCTTGCTCCAGAGTTGCGATTTTAGTTCCGAAGCAGCTTCAACTTCTTCGACTCTCTTCTGCGATTGCATAAGAAGAAACTCAGCCTCTTTAGCTCTTAGAGTCAAGTGTTCCTCCATCTGGCTTGTTTTTGCTTCCATCTGCTCCCGATATTCTTCGAACATCCTACTCATGACTTGAATTTCTTGCTGAAGGTTAGTGACTGTATTCTCTGCATTCTCCTTTTCTTGCATCAGCCGAACCATGTCTTGCTCTCCTAGTTTTCTCCTCTCATCAATTTTTGACTTCTCTACCTATAAGAAACACATACATAATATCTTTATTAAAATTAATTATCACTGTATGTAGTGGATAAATTAATGTGTAATCTTAATTTATGTAGTCCAAAGTAGAGCTTCCAGTATTAGTTTAAGTGAGATAGTTATAAATACTGACTTAAAGAAGTAAGATGAACACAAAAATGCATAATTTAAGAAAAATATATGAGGATGCATTGAATACCTTAACTAGCTCAAGCCGGTTTATTGCCATCTGAAATGGGAACCACATGTTGTCAGTACTACAGAGGATTTTGAACATTCTAACCATCAATAATTTGGGCCCTTACCTCGTTTTCTTCATTTGTTCCATTCACCAATGTCTCTAGTGCTTTAATTTTTGAGCGGTATTTATCCTCACGTGTTTTGATGATGCTATTTTGCTGAAAAATAAGCTATCTGGTTAAGGAATTCAATTCACTTGGAAAAAAAGGAAAAGCTGAAAGCAAATGGTATCCTATCCTTACATTTCTAATGTGGTCTGCTTGAATAGAAATGCGGTGCTCAATCTCTTGAAAAACGTTCCTTAGTAAATAAACAACACGCTGAGAAAAGTAGGAAACATTAATAATCAATAATAAAGGATAAAGGAAATAAACACTACTGTTCCATAAAATCGTTTACTCAAAGCCATCAAAAGTAGACATACATGTGGTATTTCTCCTCTTTTCCTCTCAATACTTTCATCCAGAATACCGTTGACAACTCTAAGAAGTGACTGTGTAGGGGCATTCTGAAAAAAAATGGCATAATTATTAGGAAAAGGGCAAGACAAATAACTATCAAGTGGTATGGGATGTGACGCTAAAGATGTTACATCTAGACTATTTGACTGGATCATCTCTGAAATCTTAGCAGCAGGAAGATCTGCATACTGTCCACGCTTAAATTGGAAACCCTCGTTGACCTTCTGTCCTGCAAAGGATGGAAAGCATAACTGTTGATTAATATAACAAGCCCCCCAAGTCAAAACTGAAGGGGATAAGCACCAGAACCTGAAAGTTATGGATGTTACTTGAATTATATAGTAACAGGAGTAAACAATGTAACCAAGATACAAAAGCCATGTGCTGAAGTAACAATGTCTGGTTATCTAAATTTTCATCACTGTGGCACTTTGCAGAACTCTAAAATTAATGGGATGTGCTACATCTAACCAATCATCAGTGGTAACAGCCAAATACTGAGTATTATTTGTTTGACCTTCCAAATAACAAGTTGTTACAATGTTCGATGGTCCAAATGATCCATGGCAATTCATCCAAGAGAAGCAACAGCAAGCACATACCTGAAAGAAGAGGACTTCTTTGCGGGGACTTGGGGTCCCAAAGGCCCCTTCTTCTGTCCTCTCCAGGAGTCCTATTTCCTGGTGTAGAAACTGGAAACACAGGCCTTGTTGGAGTCTTAGCAGCATAATTGGAAATATTTTCACCTAATCCTGTTGTCACATTATCCCTTAGAGCCAAGAGACACTCTACTATAGACGACATTGATCCCTGCAAATCATAGAATCGACTGGAGTTAACAAAAAAAAAGCTGCAAATTCATTTGTGGTCTGATACTTGTATCTGCCATATGTGTTAGGAGTACGCATCTGAGGAATGAGGAATATTTAGTCAATACTTTCTGCAAACTTCAGAATTCTACAGCAGGATATTGCGATCTAACTAAGACGACTCTGGTTTCACATCAACAAACACCTTCGAGCCTTACAAGTGATGACAACGGGCAAAGTTAAAGGGGCATTCCATACCATATAAGTGAAATTAAATCATCTATATAAATCATAACTACACTATTGCTACTCTGTGCTTACAAAATTAGAGTCCTTAATGCCAACAAGGTAAGTAGTAAACAACAATTTTTATGCTGACCATATTAGTGGAAATTCGAACACAAACAACTTCATATGGCAGGAGCAACCTCACCTCCTCAAGATCCTTGACGCTGAATCCCGGCAGCCCCATCTCAGCAACAACGGAGAGGAACTTCTTCACATTTGACCGCTGGTCTGATGCATAGCCACCCCACACCCCCTACAAACGAAAGCCGTATCAGCACAGCAAGAGCAAGAGGCTGCAAGTATCCACCATTTCTGAGATCAGCTAGCCCACCTCCAGGACACCGGGCATGAGCTTGTCGGCAGTGTAGCACAGTGCCGCGCCATCAATGAGGTACTCCCTCAGCTCCTCATCTGAAGAATCCAGCGGTAAATCGAAGTCCGGTAGCAACCCACCGAGCCAATCTATTAGCTCAGCACGCCGGTCGTCTGGAAATGTTTGTACCATCAAACGAAACAAGCGTGAGAAACGCGTACAGAAATGTCCTAAAATACAATTTACAGTCAAAACGGCCCGCATCAGACTAAAATTAAGCAAAGCCAGGGAGGGAACGAAAAACGGGTTTGCACTGCCAAAATATGCATCAAGAACCTCGAGGATTCGAACACTGGACCAAACGTGGAGCTTAAAACAAGAACTGAATCGCCCCAGGATCGCAGTTTCAACAAGCACCCGCGGAAAGAGCGCGTGGGACTTTTTAAAGACCCGAACTTTCGGTTCAGCAGCTTGAGCTGAGGCATGCCCCCATGGCGAGCAGAGAAGGAAAAGGCTCAGATCGACGGGCTCACCGGCATGGTAGTCCTCGAAGTGGCCACCCAAGGTCCCCATGCCTCACCGCCGGGGCCGGAGCGTGGAGAGGGCCGAAATGCCGGTCGATCCGGGGCCAGATCGAGCCCCTCCGGCGGCGCGGCGCCGAACGCGAGCTCGGATTCGGCCGAATCTAGCGGCTCCGAGGCAATGCGGGAGGCGGATCCGGAGCTCTGGGGCTTTTGCTGGTCTGTGGGTTTTCCTAGCCTCTTCTCCCCTTCTCTCTCTCTCTCTCCCTCACCCTTCGTCGTCCCCGTGCTGGACTGTAGTGTGCTTCGTGGTACAGCAGCTCGTCCTCTGTTTTGTTATTTTTCTTTCCTTTTTCTTGATGTGGAAAAAAGAACTTTTTCTTCGGTGGTTCGTTGAGGTTTGATTTCGTTTTTGCGTGTGCGTTAAGGGCGGTCGGTGGTCAGTGTGGTGTAATGCTCATGGATTGTCCCTCCCGTTGGAGGGGTTAACTGGGTTCCTTATGGGGTGAACGGAAACTTTGTCCTTTAAACGACGTCAATTTTGAAAAGTACAAGCGGGACGCACCGGTGATTGCTTCTGGAACTGGGACCCCAGTGATCCCGCCCACAACCATAATCTTTGGTATGTTGCAAAATTTTCTTGAAAAAATACAGTACTCCCTACATTTCTTACAAGAAAACTTAAGTATGTAGTAATATAAATTTTTGTCTGGGTCAAGCAGTGTAAAATTTGACAAAAAAAATGTTTTTAGAAAAATGTTTACAAGATCAATTAGTTATTCTTAGATACCTTGCAAAAAAGAAATCATAATGTATCTACATGAGATTGTAATTGTTGATATCTCAATATATAAGCTTGGTCAAACATTAGACTGCATGACTTTTCAAGAAGTTTATACTCCTTCAAAATTGTGGTGGCGGTTTGCCAGATCATCAGAGCGGGTCCACTTGCAAAAATCTGTAAGAAAGGTTAAAAGAGTTTATAACTTAAAGTGTCACTAAATATAGATTCTTACTTACTCCGTCTTGAAAACGTATGCTAAACGGGTTTTAGTGTATACTGCTAGACAGTGGCAAATCTTAGTTGGGGTAAAACTGGGCTATGGCCCGTCCAACTCATGAGATTTTCTGTCTACGTACTTATATTTTTTTTGCGGGTTATGTACTTATATATTTAGCCTATTAATTAGCCTAGTAGCCCGTCCAGCATTTTGTAGCAAGCTCCGCCGCTGCTGCTAGATACATATAAATTTAAATAAATCTTTAACATCTATTTTAAAACTGAGAGAGTACTACATTTCAAAATGCAAGTCCTTTCTAGAAGTTCAGTTTACATTATAAAACAGAGGTATACTTTTATTCTGGATATAGCAAGTTGTTGGGAACCGTAAAGATGGATACATACCTTCGTCTCGCCTAACTTAATGAAGTAGATGTGATGTCACTACGTAGGTACAGACGATGTTGAGACCACAATGACTACAGGATCCAATATCCAACATTGTAACGTGCACAAAAAGTGAGAGGAAAAAGCAAAAAGAAAAGAAAAGAAAAGAAAAGAAGCTAAGAAATGGACAAAAAGTAACAACAACGGCCTCAAATGTCCACCGGCCTACGGCACGGCCACGGCTGTCTCGGACTCTGTGACGGAACGCTGCTGTTGTTGGGACTCGGGACCTGCTCCACATCTCCCGTTAAACCTCACGACACTTCGGCCAGTAGGTTGGTTGTGTTGCAAAACGAGCCAGAGCCATCTGGTTCTTCCTCGGCAGTAGGAGTACTGATTTTTTTTTCGAGGTTTGATCTGTATAAACAACTTTGAGCACATGGAAATGGAATTTGTCCTCACGTGACTTTTGGTCCGGCAAATGATTCGCACGTGCGGGCTTAATTGCATTCGTGGTGCTCTCACGTCTTGATAGCAGTCCAGTCGTGCCCGTCCGACCTGCTGCCTAATTGGACACACGATCTTAATCTTTATTTATTTTGTATAAGGCGACCTTAATCTGAATATGGGCACCACGTTGTCTTCTGCCAGATGGAAACAAGTGCATCTTCGTTGAACGATAAAGACGTGTTTGTTAGTTCATCTCTATCTGTGTCCCCGAAAGGATAACCGGCGACAATGACTTTGGAAAAGTATGTCCAAACCATCGACGGCGTTTTGGAGAGGCATGTATAAACCGGCGATCCTCAATGATCCACGCTCTAACGAGTAATGGCCAAAATCGACAAGAACATAACCAGAATTCATTCAAATTAGGATGTTTATATTGTTTGAACAAAATTTGTCCTAAAACAAACTAAATAAACCTAATAAAATAACTCCTGGCGGCGGGCGGCGTTGCGCTGCCTCGCCCTACTCATTGTCATCGGAGGCGGGGTTGATCTGCTCCGGTGTCGGCCAGGAGAATATCCAGGGTTGTTGGTGTTGGATGGGCGGCGGCATTGCCTGATGGCGGAGGAGGATTCCATGCGGCCATCGCAGACTCACATAGGGAATCGAACATGCCCGCTCATAGCGCCTCCTCCTCCTCAAGGCGCACGTCCTCCTGGGACTGCACAGTGGCAAGGCGGAGAGCTTCCCCCTCCTCGAGGTCCGGCGGCATGAGGGGCACCTGCTTCTCCACCATGTAGGCAAGGAGGGCCTCGTAGTCGACGGTGTCGTACCTCACCTCCTCGCCGGGGATGTTCTCACAGCTGAACAACTCCCGCTCCTCCTACTCCTGCTTGAACCGGCGCGGCGTCGAACTCATGACAATGTCGCACGCCTGCATGGCGATTGTGACCGTGCATCTTAAATTATGTTGACCTGGTTGTTTACTAACTTCCAAGCTGCCTTTGCACGTCCCATACTACGTGGCGCACGTTGCTGACACCCCAGCTCGGCCCTATGAGTGGGAGGGACATGGATGTGCCAAAGAAAATGTTGGGTCACCGAAATTGCTGGCACAAATTGGGGCTACCGATGCGGGTCAGTTTTCGGACATAACCCCAAAGGACATTGGGGACACCGGTGGAGATGCTCTTACTCGTGGCTTTTTGGGAACCTTGAGAGATCTGCTCCACATAGCCATGATTTACTGGCTCAAGTCTAGATTCATGTTATGCATCGTGTTCGGTTGTCCATTTTTAAGCCCTTATTTGTGCACTTTGTTTGGTAGGCAATAAAGATAGATTATGGCTGGAAGGATACAAATTCAATTTGTTTGATTCTATACGTACTAGTGTTATGGTTACTTCTTCTCACAAGTGATGGACTTATCACGCACTACTCTAAACTAGCATACATCATTGGAAACAAGATGGCATCATGTGAAACTAGCAGGCAACATATTAAAGCATCACACTTCACCAAATTAATATCGTTTTAGCCATAGCTACTAGAAATAGCAATTCCTCACAATGTTGCCTAGCTACTAACAAAGAGCATTTCACCATAATATTATCTAGATACTACAAATATCAGTTATACACACAAATAGGGGGTAGTTTAGAACAAGACGACATCACTTCTTCACTTCATCACTTGTTCCTCCTCCTATTTAGATCCTATCATGGCCTCTCTATTAGCCCATATCTCGTGATCCCATTTGCATTTAGAGGGACACCATGGCCAGCATCAATGTTGTCAGGAGTCACATCACACTCTCATCTGGGAAGAAACCATCAATGTGAAAGCCTAAGATCAAGTTATGGATGATGCAACATGTAAGAACAAGCTTAACTTGGGTAGGGAAAGGATGTAATGTCTTCTGATCAAGGATCTTAAATCTATTTTTCAAAGAAGTGAATCATCCTGCAACCATGACTCTAAGACTAGAGTGCCTGAGATTGAGAAGTTCCCTAGCAACCCTAGGATAATGCCTTGTAGAGAAATCATTGAGATGGTACCTTGTTGACCTAAAGGGTGTAAGAATATCAGGGCGACAAGCATATTCAACATATCCTAGATAGAACTTACCTTCAGGGATTTTAATGCCATCAGGTACATCCAAGCTATCAATAAGAATGCTTGCATCATGGGTTGGTCTTTCCCATCCACCTAACACACATGCTTCTAGGCACTATAGCAGTCATATGAGTACAATCGATTGCCCCAATAAAATCCTAACATGAAAAAATTGTTAGGCCACAATACAACACAATCATGTCATGAACTACAAACTAAAGTTGCTCACCTTGAAATATGAAAACCATCATTAGCTTTCTTGTATCTTCGTTGAAGTTTGAGAATATGGTAGCTTGATCATCTATCCTTTGAGCTCTTTAATAGCATACATGACTTTCTTGAAGTACCTAGATATTTTCTTAGTGGATATCCTCCATGTATTGTGAATCACTCGATATCTTTGGTTATGTCTAACAACATGAAGGAACATTTCCACTTGCTCTTAGATACAAGTGTGGGTGATATATTGAAGCAACCCCCTCTCCCTAAATGTTCTAATAAGGTGGTTAAAAGGGGCTCTTCTCATTTGAAGCATGTTGATATCCTCTACATCGGTGTTTTTGTAGGTGTAGTTCATATTTTCCATCCTTTCTCTGTCGCTTTAAAACATGGGACCATATGTGGCAGCGGGTATGTAATTGCGATGAACCACTCTCCGGTGGATCAAATATAGGGGTTCGTAGCATGGAAAACAAAAAAATTCTATCGCATGAACACACACAAGCCAAGATCTAATCTACTAGATCGGTGCAACGAGTTCATAGAGTACTAACCCTCGAAGATCCAAAGCGGTTAACGAGATCAGATTATCGTGGTTGATGTAGTCGTTCACTTGCCGATCTCAAGATCGCAAAGACGATCCTTCTGGTGCCGCGTTCCGGCAGCCCTCCTGTAGTCGGTCACACATTCGATACTCGATGAAGACCTTCCTCTCCCTTGTTCCAGCAGGCAGCAGAGGTTGTAGATCTCTCCTCGCGATTCCAGCAGCACGACGGCGTGGTGGTGGAAGTAGAGGGGAAATCCCGTAGGGCTTCGCCTAAGCCGGAGCGGGTTTGGTGGAGTAGAGAGGGCCCTTAGCTACTAGGGTTTAGAGGTGATGGCCGGTGGGCGGTGGCTAGGGTTAGCTAGGCAGCGGTGTTTAGAGGAGCCCTAGGCGGCGGCAACTTGAGAGGGGGGCGGCGGCCAGCTAGGGTTTGGGTGTGTGGGGCAAGGGGGCACCCCCTCCCATCTATTTATGAGAGGGAGAGGCGGTTTGGGGGGAGGGGATATAGGGGTTCGTAGCATGGAAAACAAAAAAATTATCGCATGAACGCACACAAGCCAAGATCTATCTACTAGATTGTAGCAACGAGTCGATGGAGTACTAACCCTCGAAGATCCAAAGCGGTTAACGAGATCGGATTCTCATGTGTGATGTAGTAGTTCACTTGCCGATCTCAAGATCGCGTAGACGATCCTTCCGGCAGCGCTTCTGTAGTCGGTCACACGTACGGTACTCGATGAAGACCTTCCTCTCCCTTGTTCCAGCAGGAAGCGGAGGTTGTAGCTCTCTCCTCGCGATTCCGGCAGCACGACGACGTGGTGACGGAAGTAGAGGGGAAATCCCGCAGGGCTTCGCCTAAGCCAGAGCAGGTATGGTGGAGTAGAGAGAGCCCCGTGGATAGGGTTTATATGCTAAGGGAAGAGGGCAGCCGGCGGCTAGGGTTTAGGATAGACGGCAGCGGCGGTTTAGAGGGGATCTAGGGCGCCGGCGGCTTGGGGGCAGCGGCGGCCTAGGGATTAGGTCTTGGGCGCCTTGGGCAAGGGGATACCTTGGGGTGCGCCCCCACCCCTCCTTGTATAGGTGGGAGGCGTCCAAGGGTGTTTCCAACCCAGGTGGAAACCCTCCCTAACTCAGAAACCCTCCTTAACTCCGAAACCATGTTGAGATTTGACTTTTTCAAACTGCCTTTTTGACTTTCAAATTAGAGTTTGATTTCTCTCTTCCAAGTGTCCAGCCAAGTGACCTAGGACATGATGCAACCATTCCACTTTGCCATGACACATCCATGTACCCTTCCCCTTCAGGTTCGGTGGACCTTCTAGACCCTTCTAGAACATTCCGGTGAAAACATCGAAACCATTCCCGAACTCCGGAATTGGACTTTCCTTATATGAATCGTATTCTTCGGACCATTCCGGATCTCCTCGTGACATCTTGGATCCCATCCAAGACTACGGACTACATTCGATCTCTTTACTCACATTCCATATCTACTAAACAACATCGAATCCTTAAGTGTGTCTCCCTATGGTTCGTGAATTATGTAGACATGATCGAGACTCTTCTCCGATCAATAACTAATAGAGGAATCTGGAAATTCATATGGCTCCCACATATTTCTATGATTACTTCGTGATCGAATGAACCATTTACATACGATACCAATTTCCCTTTGTCTCGCGATACTTTACTTATCTGAGGTTTTGACCGTCGGTATCTCTGCTGCGGTGACCCAGCATACCACTCCATGTGTAGTATACTATAGTCGTTGACATGACATCCACAGAACACCGTTCTGTAAATATCACATCTCTCAGAGTGGTACAACAGAAACATTGCGGGTCCATATTACAAATATACACACCTTATTATTATTACAATACCGGAAGTTCAAGACTTCCAAAAGGTTCAACTTACAAACCAAAATATAAAGTGTTTCAGCGGAATTTAAAAGTAACAGGTCCGACTAGGAGTTGAGCTCAACAGCCTATTCTATAGAGTTCATGCTGCTCGGCTCCGTTGGTTACTACTAACTAGGGATACTTAGTTGGACTCGTTATCATCGACACCGTAGCGGATTTCGTAATCCACTCCTTCAACACCTCCGGACAGATCAGGTTCTTCGTAGAACACATCTTCTTGGCATTCGGCTGCATATATTGGCACGTCTTCGGGATCCTCAGAGTCTAAGCAAGGGGTCAAAGGAAAGAATGAGTAACAACATTACCCAACAAGTTCATTATATGCAAGGTGGGAAGTTTGATGCTCTAACTACCACCTCGGATTATAATTCCTTGGCACTATGCAATTTTCGTAAATCTTTATTCAAAGATTGATTTTATTATGAAGAACTATGACCATCAGCCTTCACAGGTTGACCAGAACTTTCATGGAGTTCCTTTCCTGCCATGTTCGTAGCTCCTTTCCGGAACAGGGAGTAACAAGTTACAATTCTTACACTCTATAGAGGTGCGTTACTTTACCCATGAGAGATCAACTCCTTGTTGCACAATCGGGCGTACTTTCCCGTCCACAATTCCATGATGTGGGGCCCAGTAGTTGGTCTAAGCCAATCACTGCCCCCTTCGCGACCTCGCATGCCTCCTTGGTGTACACCATGCCCACATAATGAATTATGACAATGGTTTGTACAAACCGTTAGATGCCAGAACTATCGTGGGACGATGAGGGTTCCCACCCATATGCTGCATATCCTCTACGAATTACCAATTAATATGCATGCTACGAGGATAACAGCCACGACCTGCACATCCGGCTTCATGCGAGAGGAATAAGATACAATTGACTTCTCTGTCCCATAACTGATAGGGAATCGGTGTTTGATTGCTCTGTTCCTCAATCTTTTCCAGTTTTCTTCCATAATCTTACAGGGCTTTTCAATATAGGTCAGGTCTGCTTGTAGTTCTATCTCCTGGTGTGTGATTGCATCATCTGGAACTTTCAAACATTTACGAAGTTGTGACACATGGAAAACATTATGCACTTGAGCCAATCTTGATGGTAACTCTAATGCATAAGCTATAGTTCTGTTTTGACTCAGTATCTTGAATGGTCCGATGTATCTTGGACTTAATTTTCCTTTAACTCCGAATCTTTTCACCCCTTTCATTGGACTTACTTTCAAATAGACCATATCTCCCACTTCTGGATGCCATGATCTTCGACTTTGATTCGCATAACTTTTCTGCCTGCTCTGGGCTATTTTCAGTCTATCCCTGATCTTATCAATGATATCTTGTCTTTCCTTGATATAATCTGGCGCAAATTCTTTGCTGCTTCTAGGTTCATACCAACATATTGGTGATCTACACTTCCTTCCATACAAAACTTGGTATGGGGCTGCCTTTAGACTACTCTGATAGCTATTGTTATAAGAAAATTCTGCCAATGGTAGATGATCTTCCCATGTTCCTCCAAAATCTAGTGCACAAGCTCTTAGCATGTCTTCTAGTATTTGATTTGTTCTTTCAGTTTGACCTCCTGTCTCAGGATGATATGTTGTGCTGAAATCTAACTTTGAACCAAGTGCTTCATGCAATTGCTTCCAAAATGCTAAAGTAAACACCGATCCCCTATCAGTTATGATCTTTTTGGCAAGATAAAATGAAAGCTTCTCTTAACTCTCCTGCCTATGATGTTGGTCTGAGGCTCTAGGATTTTAGGTCCTGGTTAGTTGAGCAAATAGTTTGTTTGTAACTTGTAAGATTAGAGGTGCTACTCCCTCCGGGAGATGTGCCCTGGTCTGATAAGAATAATTGAAGAATTATTTAAGTTGCATATGCTAACAGCAAACTCTATGAGGTTGGTCTGAGAGATTGGTGCTTTTGGCTTAGTTTGATTTCTGATCTTTATACTTGAAATCTCTAGGATAGATTCACCTCACTTGGGTGATTATTGAGAGATTGTTTCATAAAACAGCACATGCTTTTGTCTAGATACTATGATTAGATCATGTGATGGTTTTATGATACCACAAAATTGAAGGGTTTCGCAGCATAGTAAATCAAAATTTTCTACGGAAGCGAACAGAGGGAAAGCCAAGATCTAATCTAGGAGATGCAAACAACGAGAGAGATTGGATTAGATCTTCATACCCTTGAAGATTCGCACAGCGGAACGTTCGTCGGAACGTGGGTGATGTAGTCGAACTCGCTTCTCCTCCTCGCGATCCGATCCGATCTAGCACCACAAGTGGCGGTGCCTCCGTGAGATGCACACGTGCAGCACCTCGACGTCTCCTCCTTCCTCGGACCAGCAAGTATGGTGGAGAGATGGATTGGATCTACAACACGACGGCGTGGTGTATGTGGTGGAGAATTTCTGCTGCAGGCCTTCGCCTACAAACAGTCGGGAGGGAGAGAGGAGGGCAGCAGGGCAACTAGGGTTTGGAGGAAGGTGTGTGGGAGGGGGGGCGCACCAGCCCTCTATATATAGAGGGGGAGGGGGCGGCCAGCTCTAGCCCCTCCTCCAAGCCTATCTCTAGTTTAAACGATTTAAACTCTCCCTTATCTAGAAATTCTATCCCGAGATTTAAACGAGTCAAATCTCTCTAGAATCGGCTGGGCCCTATGGGGCCTTGTGCCCCTGGCCCAATGCGGCCAGGACACTCCCTCATAGGCCCATGCCCCCTCCCGGAAGGTGGGACCACGTTGGCCCCCTTCCGGAAGGTTCTAGAAGCTTCCGGTACAATACCGATTAACCCGGAACAATTCCGAACTTCAAAAATTGCACTGCCTTATATGAATCTTATTCTCCGGACCATTCCGGAACCTCTCGTGATATCCCGAATCCCATCCGAGACTCCGAACAAAAATTCATAAACCAATTATCCAATCTATCCTAGCGTCGAGACACGTTAAGTGTGTGACCCTGCGGGTTCGAGAATATGCAGACATGATCTTCTATCAATAATCAACAGCGGGGTCTGGGCACCCATATTGACTCCCACACATTCATCGATGATCATATCGGATGAACCACGATGCCAGGATTCAATCAATCCCATATATATATTCCCTTCGTCTCGCGATATTTTACTTGCCCGAGATTCGATCGTCGGTACCGTCATACCTAGCTCAATCTCGTTCACAGCAAGTACTTTACTCGTTCCGTAATCCGATATCACTTTGTGATTAACTCCTTAACCACATGCTTGCAAGCGGTGTTGATATCGATTACCGAGTGGGCCCGAAGTATATCTCTCCGACTTGGGAGGGACAAATCCCATCTCGATACATACAACCCAACAGATACTTTCCGATCACCTGAGAGACACCTTTATGATCACCCTCTCATAGGATGACGTTTGATGACCTCAAAGCTTTCTTCCGATACCAGGGAGTTGTATTATCTCATGGTCTAAGGAATACAATATTTGACATAGGAAAAGCTTCGCAAAGATGAACACAATGACACGATCTAATTGCTTCGCTTAGTTTGGGTCTGTCCACCATATCATTATCCCAATGATATGATCTCATTATCAATTGACAACTCATGTCTATGGTTAGGAAACCTTAACCATCATTGATCAATGAGCTAGTCCATAGAGGCGTACTAGGGACACAGTGTTGTTCACAAACCACACAAGTATTAATGTTTCTGCTTAATACAATTCTAGCATGGAATATAAACTTTATCATGAATAAGAATTATAATAATAACATCTTTATTATTGCCTCTAGGGCATAATTCCAACAGTCTCCCACTTGCACTAGAGTCAATAATCTAGTTTACATTTGGCAACAATCTCACACCCATGGCACTGAGGTGCTGATCATGTTTTACACGTGGAAGAGGTTTAGTCAATGGATCTGCGACATTCAGATCTGTATGTACCTTGCTGATCTTCAGATCTCCATCTGCTATATAATCTCGGATTATATGAAACTTGCGGTTGATATGCTTGGTCTTTGGATGATATCTTGGTTCCTTAGCGAGTGCTATGGCGCCAGTGTTGTCACACAATATCTCCAGTGGGTCCAATGCACTTGGAACCACGCCAAGCTCAGTGATGAAGTTTCTGATCCAAACTCCTTCACTTGACGCTTCTGCAGCAGCCATGTATTCCGCTTCTACTGTAGATCCCGCGATCACGCTTTGCTTGCAGCTTCTCCAGCTCACAGCTCCTCCATTCAAAATATACACGTATCCTGTCTGAGATTTAGAATCATCCTTGTCGGTGTCGAAACTAGCATCGACGTAACCTTTTACGACGAGCTGTTCATCACCCCCATAGACTAAGAACATTTCTTTAGTCCTATTCAGGTACCTTAGGATGTTCTTCACGGCTGTCCAGTGTTCCACTCCTGGATCACTTTGATATCTGCTCGTCAAACTAAAAGCATTGGACACATCCGGTCTAGTACACAACATGGCATACATGATGGAACCTATGGCCGAGGCATAAGGCACTTTGCTCATAGCTTCCCTATCATTTACCGTAGCTGGACACTGAGCCTTGCTCAATATCTTACCTGACAACATAGGCACTGAACCTTTCAATGCCTTATCCATTCTGAACCTTTTCAGAACTTTGTCTAGGTATATACTCTGGCTTAAAGCTATCAGGCGTCTTTGTCTATCTCTATAGATTTTGATGCCCAATATATAAGCAGCTTCACCTAGGTCTTTCATTGAAAAACACTTGTTCAAATAACTCTTCACATCGTTAAGCATGTTGATGTCATTTCCAATAATCAATATGTCATCCACATATAGTACCAGAAACGTCACCGAGCTCCCACTCACTTTCTTGTAGATGCAAGCTTCGTAGCAATTTGGAACAAATCCAAAGCTCTTGATCACTTGATCAAAACGAAGGTTCCAACTCCGAGATGCTTGCTTCAGTCCATAAATGGAACGCTGAAGTTTGCATACTTTATCAGCATCCTTAGGATCGACAAAACCTTCGGGTTGCATCATATACAACTCTTCATCAATGTTGCCATTGAGGAACGCAGTCTTGACATCCATCTGCCATATTTCATAATCATGAAACGCAGCAATTGCTAATAAAATCCGAATGGACTTAAACATCGCTACGGGAGAGAAAGTCTCATCGTAGTCAACACCTTGAACTTGTCGAAAACCTTTTGCGACAAGTCATGCTTTATAGACGGTAACATTACCATCCACGTCCGTTTTCTTCTTGAAGATCCATTTGCACTCAACGGCCTTTCGGTCGCTAGGAGGGTCCACCAAAGTCCATACTTGGTTTTCGCTCATGGATCCCAATTCGGATTTCATGGCTTCTAGCCATTTCTCAGAGTCTGGGCTCATCATCGCTTCCTCATAGTTCGTAGGTTCACTGTCTTCTACTAACAAGACAGTCAAGACAGGGTTGCCGTACCACTCAGGAGGGGCACGCGACCTTGTCGACCTGCGACGTTCAGCAGCAGCATCGTCCAAAGCTTCATGATCCTTATCATTAGCTTCCTCTATTGTTGGTGCAGGCGGCACTGGAACAATTTCAGGTGCTGCGCTACTCTCCAATTCAAGAGAAGGTTCAATAACCTCGTCTAGCTCTACTTTCCTCCCACTCACTTCTTTCGAGAGAAACTCCTTCTCAAGAAAGGAACCGTTCTTTGCGACAAACACTTTGCCTTCGGTTCTGTGATAGAAGGTATACCCAATAGTTTCCTTAGGGTATCCTATGAAGACGCATTTCTCCGCTTTGGGTTCGAGCTTGTCCGGCATCAACTTCTTGACGTAAGCTTCGCATCCCCAAACTTTAAGAAACGACAACGTAGGTTTAGCACCAAACCACAGTTCATACGGTGTAGTCTCAACGGATTTAGATGGAGCCCTATTTAAAGTGAATGCAGCGGTTTCTAATGCATAACCCCAAAATGATAATGGCAAATCAGTAAGAGACATCATCGATCGGACCATATCTAATAGGGTTCGATTCCGGCGTTCAGACACACCATTGCGCTGTGGTGTTCCGGGTGGCGTGAGTTGTGAAACGATTCCACTTGCTTTGAGATGCGTGAGAAAATCATAACTCAAATATTCGCCCCCACGATCGGATCGTAGAAACTTAATCTTTCTGTTACGATGGTTCTCTACTTCATTCTGAAATTCCTTGAACTTTTCAAATGTTTCAGATTTATGTTTCATTAAATAGATATACCCATATCTACTTAAGTCATCGGTAAAAGTGAGAAAATAGCGATATCCACTGCGCGTCGAAACACTCATCGGTCCGCATACATCGGTATGTATGATTTCCAACAAGTCCGTTGCTCGCTCCATCATACCGGAGAACGGGGTTTTGATCATCTTGCCCATGAGGCATGGTTCGCATGTGTCAAATGATTCAAAATCAAGAGACTCCAAAAGTCCATCAGAATGGAGTTTCTTCATGCGCTTTACACCAATATGACCTAGACGACAGTGCCACAAATAAGTAGTATTATCACTATCTACTTTGCATCTCTTAGCCTCAATGTTATGGATGTGTGTTTCATCCCTTTCGAGATTTAGAAGAAATAAACCATTCACAATAGGTGCATGACCATAAAAGATGTTACTCATATAAATAGAACAACCATTATTCTCCGATTTAAATGAATAACCGTCTTGCAATAAACACGATCCAGAAATAATGTTCATGCTCAACGCAGGCACATAATAACATTTATTAAGGTTTAAAACTAATCCCGAAGGTAAAACTAAGGAGAGCGTGCCGACGACCATCACATCAACTCTTGATCCGTTGCCAACGCGCATCGTCACCTCATCCCTCGCAAGCCGCCGTCTATTCCGTAGCTCCTGTTTCGAGTTACAAATATTAGCAACTGAACCGGTATCAAATACCCAGGCACTACAACGAGGGCTAGTAAGGAAAACATCAATAACATGTATATCAAATATACCTTTGACGGTGCCAGCCTTCTTGTCTGCTAAGTACTTCGGACAGTTGCGCTTCCAGTGACCCTTGTCCTTGCAATAGAAGCACTCAGTGTCCGGCTTGGGACCAGACCTGAGCTTCTTCTCAGCAGGGGCATTGCGCTTGCCGCCGCCCTTCTTGAAGGGCTTCTTTGCACCCTTACCTTTCTTAAAGGAGGGCTTGTTGACCATCAACACATGATTATCTTTCTTGATGTCCACCTCCGCAGCCTTCAGCTTTGCGAAGAGCTCGGTGATCGTATCAGTGGAACCAATCTGATTATGAGTCACTACAAAACTTTTGTAGCTGGGAGGGAGTGATTGCAGAACCCTGTCAATCTTGAGCTCCTCTGGAATCTTGCAGTCCAGTTGCTCAAGGCGTTGAGTGTAGCCCGACATCTTAATGGCGTGCTCACTAACGGAACTCCCTTCCTCCATCTTGCAGTTAAAGAACTTCTCAGAGATCTCATATCTCTCAGAACGGGCCTGAGTCTGAAACATGGTTTTCAACTCTTCGAGAATCTCAAAGGGCCCGGGATAGTTTTCAAAACGATTTTGAAGTTCCGGTTCCATAGCAAACAACATGGTGCTCTTAATCACACCATAATCATCTTTGCGCGACTGATAGACAGCTTTCTCATCAGCCGGCGCAGTTGCAGCAGGGGGGTTACCTAACGCTTTCTCAAGGACATATTCCTTTTGTCCTCCAGACAGAATGATTCTTAGATTGCGGAACCAGTTGGTGAAGTTAGACCCATTGTTTCTAAGCTTTTCTTTCTCAGCAAAAACGTTGAAGTTGAAGTCAGACTTGGCCATGTGATCTACAGTATTTGCAAGTACAATTTAGACTATGTTCATGATAAATAGTTCAACTTAATCAAATTACTAGATGAACTCCCACTAAATTCAACATCCCTCAAGTTGTTTAGTGAACACGATCCAAATTCACCACACCTAATCCGATCATCACGAGAAGAGATGTGGTTTCAATGGTGGACAACGAAGTGTCGATCATATCATTCATATGACTCATGCTTAACCTTTCGGTTCTTGTGTTCCGAGGCCATGTCTATACATGCTAGGCTCGTCAAGTGAGACCCAAGTATTTCCGCATGTGCAAAACTGGCTTGCACCCGTTGTATGTGAGCGTAGAGTCTATAGCACCCGATCATCACGTGATGCTTGGACACGACGAACTTTCGCAACGGTGCATACTTGGGGAGAACACAGTTTTTATCTTGATCTTTAAGTGAGGAATCATCTTATAATGCTACCGTCGCGATCTAAGCATAATAAGATACATAAAAGGATAAACATCACATGCATATAACTTTATGTGACATGGTATAGCCAATCTTCGCGCAATGATCTCCATCTTGTGCGTTCCGGCATGATCTCCATCACTCCACCATGATTGCCTCCACCACGAATAGCAACTACAACTATTGCTAACTACTTAGCGATAAAGTAAAGCTATTACATGGCGTATAAGAAGTTGACTCGCAGGTCATACACAATTATAAAGACAACCATATGGCTCCTGCCGGTTGTGTACTCAACGACATGCAAGTCGTGAAACATTACAAAACATGATCATCGCATACATTATACACATCACATCTTGGGCCATACCATATCACAGAAAACACTCCCTGCAAAAACAAGTTAGACGCCTCTACTTTGTTGTTGCATGTTTTACGTGGCTTATGGGAGTAGATGCTAAGAACGATTCTTACCTACGGAAAGCCACAACGGTGATATTATGGTTGCCAAACTCCGGTGTTAATCCCATGACAACTATAGTGAGAGAAACAGGCATCCACCAGCCGCATGTGTGGAACAAGCCACACGTAAAGTGCGGAGCCGGTCTCGCGAACGACGTCGCGTAAGGTTGGCCTGGACCGCTTCAATCTCACTATCCCGCGTCATAAGAAGAACACAAACAAGAGGCTTGCAACAGAAAACATCAACGCCCACAACAACCATGTTGCGTTCTACTCGTGAAACACATCTACGCATAGATCTAGCTCTGATACCACTGAAGGGTTTCGCAGCATAGTAAATCAAAATTTTCTACGGAAGCGAACAGAGGGAAAGCCAAGATCTAATCTAGGAGATGCAAACAACGAGAGAGATTGGATTAGATCTTCATACCCTTGAAGATTCGCACAGCGGAACGTTCGTCGGAACGTGGGTGATGTAGTCGAACTCGCTTCTCCTCCTCGCGATCCGATCCGATCTAGCACCACAAGTGGCGGTGCCTCCGTGAGATGCACACGTGCAGCACCTCGACGTCTCCTCCTTCCTCGGACCAGAAAGTATGGTGGAGATATGGATTGGATCTACAACACGACGGCGTGGTGTATGTGGTGGAGAATTTCTGCTGCAGGGCTTCGCCTACAAACAGTCGGGAGGGAGAGAGGAGGGCAGCAGGGCAACTAGGGTTTGGAGGAAGGTGTGTGGGAGGGGGGGCGCACCAGCCCTATATATATAGAGGGGGAGGGGGCGGCCAGCTCTAGCCCCTCCTCCAAGCCTATCTCTAGTTTAAACGATTTAAACTCTCCCTTATCTAGAAATTCTATCCCGAGATTTAAACGAGTCAAATCTCTCTAGAATCGGCTGGGCCCTATGGGGCCTTGTGCCCCTGGCCCAATGCGTCCAGGACACTCCCTCATAGGCCCATGCCCCCTCCCGGAAGGTGGGACCACGTTGGCCCCCTTCCGGAAGGTTCTAGAAGCTTCCGGTACAATACCGATTAACCCGGAACAATTCCGAACTCCAAAAACTGCACTGCCTTATATGAATCTTATTATCCGGACCATTCCGGAACCTCTCGTGATATCCCGGATCCCATCCGAGACTCCGAACAAAAATTCATAAACCAATTATCCAATCTATCCTAGCATCGAGACACGTTAAGTGTGTGACCCTGCGGGTTCGAGAATATGCAGACATGATCTTCTATCAATAATCAACAGCGGGGTCTGGGCACCCATATTGACTCCCACACATTCATCGATGATCATATCGGATGAACCACGATGCCAGGATTCAATTAATCCCATATATATATTCCCTTCGTCTCGCGATATTTTACTTGCCCGAGATTCGATCGTCGGTACCGTCATACCTAGCTCAATCTCGTTCACAGCAAGTACTTTACTCGTTCCGTAATCCGATATCACTTTGTGATTAACTCCTTAACCACATGCTTGCAAGCGGTGTTGATATCGATTACCGAGTGGGCCCGATGTATATCTCTCCGACTTGGGAGGGACAAATCCCATCTCGATACATACAACCCAACAGATACTTTCCGATCACCTGAGAGACACCTTTATGATCACCCTCTCATAGGATGACGTTTGATGACCTCAAAGCTTTCTTCCGATACCAGGGAGTTGTATTATCTCATGGTCTAAGGAATACAATATTTGACATAGGAAAAGCTTCGCAAAGATGAACACAATGACACGATCTAATTGCTTCGCTTAGTTTGGGTCTGTCCACCATATCATTCTCCCAATGATATGATCTCATTATCAATTGACAACTCATGTATATGGTTAGGAAACCTTAACCATCATTGATCAATGAGCTAGTCCATAGAGGCGTACTAGGGACACAGTGTTGTTCACAAACCACACAAGTATTAATGTTTCCGCTTAATACAATTCTAGCATGGAATATAAACTTTATCATGAATAAGAATTATAATAATAACATCTTTATTATTGCCTCTAGGGCATAATTCCAACAAAAATCTGATGATTGTGGAGTAAGGTGGTGATGTTGATCTTGTTTTTTTGAGCTCCTGAGCTTGACCTTGAGCTAGCCTGCTCCTCCTAGCTCCTAGACTTGATCTTGCTGTCCACCTGTGAAGGGATACGGGTAGGCTACACTAGCGCAAATCAAAATTTTCTACCGCGTAAACCAGGATTACTGTTGCCATAGATCACAGGATTACCACTAGACGCTGAAAGGGCATGTATGCCCCCATGTGTGGTTTTGGTAATTAATGACAATCTCTATGGACTAATGTGTAAATTGAGTTTCACTTGTAGGTTTGTCCATTGGCATCGCTTGGGCCATGTGTTGGTCTCAAGGTTGGAAGATGAAGAAATGTCCAAGGGCTTTGTGCCCATTGGAATCATGAAGAAAGAAGGAGCTTGAAGGTTGATCCAGGCATGTGCAAAGAGTTGCATCAAGATGGATCAACCTCAAGTAGGGATGAAGAAGGGAGAGCTCAAGATGCGCCATCTCTAGAAGATCTCATGCTTGAAGCTTGCCATCCTCGTGCTCATGGAATGATGAAGACAAGTTCAAAGAAGAGGTTTCCCCATGGAGTATGGGGGAGCAATTTGCAAGTCTTCATCTTCATCAAGCAATAGCATCCAAGAAAGGTGTTCCCACTATAGAAGAACAAGATGGTCTACATCAAGTTCAAGTGGGTTGCTCAAGGCAAAGGCATGTTCTTGATAGGGATTCTCTTTTTCCGGTCTCGTGTTGTTAGTTGGGAGACCGGGTTTAGGATAGATAGCCGTACTATCAAGAGGGGCTCTCAAGCGGGTGTCTCGTTTGCATCGTTCGGAGAGAGATCAAACCTTTGCATTCATAGCATCATCTTTCTTGGTTATTATTTGGTTCTTGTCCATGAGAGGATCTAGAGATTGTGGTCATCATCACAACAAGCTCTAGTTCATCATTAAGGATTTCACTTGCATATCTTATTGCGGTTTTTGATCTTGCGAGTTTTCCGGCTCTACACCTTGGGGATACTTCACATATATATTCATAGTATTTTATTCCAAGGTGATACCCAATATTTCTAATTTTTGTTGGATTATATTCGTCATTATCTTTCCAACAAAATTGGTTTCATCCCGTTTGGAGTTCAGATGCAAAAGTTATTGCGTTTCTGGTTTTCTGGTTTCTGGAATTTCCCTGACCGGAAGTTCTGGCTTGCCATCGGAAGTTCCGCTAGGGCATTTTTGCCGCCGAAAGTTCTGGTGGAAGTTCCGGGTCTTCTTCCGCTCACGTTCAGTAACCTTCTGTTTTTGTTGTGTCTATTTGACGGAACTTCTGTCGGAACTTTCACCGGAAGTTTTGCTCCCACCGGAAGTTCCGGTGAACCGGCGGAAGTTCCGACCATGATTCGTTTTTTCAATTTCTCGCTCCACAGTTTTCGACCGTTGGCTGTGTGCCACCGGAACTTCCGGACTCCCACCGGAAGTTCCGGCCAGGTGTCGCGAATGCCCATAACGGGCAGATCTGGGAGCCCTTTAAAAGGGGCTCCTCTTCCCCTTCGTGGGACACAACTTTTCTTCTTGGTTCTTGGCTTTCTCTCTCTCCTCCATTATCAACCTTGAAGAAGCTTTCCCTCTCCCTTTCCCCTCCTATGATTCTTGCATCTTTTTGAGGGATTTGAGAGAGGAGATCTAGATCTACAATCCCCCCAAGCCAAATCCCTTCTTTGTGAAGGAATCATTGGGATCTAGATCTTGGAGAGTTTTGTGTTCTCCTCTTGTGTTCTTCCTCCCTTATTCCCCCAATAGCTTTTGTAGCTTTGTTGGAATTTGGGAGAGAAGGACTTGCCCTTGCATTTGGTGCATAGGTTTGAGTTCTCCTCGGAGATTTGGCGAGTTCAAGCTTGTGAGCTTGTTTCTCTTGGGTTCCTTGGAACCCTAGACGGTTGTGTGGTTGGGTTGTTGACCTTTTGTGGTCTTGTTGACCTTTTGTGGTCTTGTAGCCTTTTGTGGCGTTGTTGGCCTTTTGTGGCGTTGTTTGCCTTTTGTGGCATTGTTGGCCTTTTGTGGCTTTGTTGTTGGGAGCCTCCAATTGAGTTGTGGAGTTAGCCCCAATCTTGTACGGGTTCGGTGACCGCCCTCAAGCGTCCCATAGTAGAGCAAGTGCCTGCCTTTTGTGGTGAGCACTTGGGAGAATAGGGTGAGCCTTTTGTGGCGTCGGTGAGTTGCGTGCTTCCGCATCCGGGGTGAGGCCTTGTGTGGCGTTGGGTGAGCATCGAGCCACCACACCTCGAGGTGAGCCATTTGTGGCGTTCCGAGAGCATTGCACCATCGCACCTCTCCAACGGAGACGTAGCTTCTTTGGAAGTGAACTTCGAGAAACAAATCTTCGTCTCTGCGCCCATCGGTTATCTCTCAACCGAGCCCTTTACTTATGCACTTTACTTTGTGATAGCCATCGTGCTTGAAGTATTTATATCTTGCTATCACCTTGTTGCTTGTACTGCTTAGCATAGGTTGTTGGTGCACCTAGGTGAACTTAGTGGCGAGGTTTTGTGCTCAATAGATTAAACGTTAGTTTTATTCCGCATTTACTTGAGCCTAAACCGTAATATTTTTAAAAGCCTATTCACCCTCCCTCTAGGCGACTTCCTTTGTACTTTCAGACGCGTAGTTGCGGAATTGATGAAGCGCGTCGAGGCAGTGCAGACGTTCCACGTCTCCTCCTTGTCCCTGTCCCACGAGAATCTCCCCTTGCGCGGCTCGTCCAAGTGCCACATATGCGGCACCTCCGAGGTATCCACACGTGCGAGATGGAAGCGTTAGACGCCGGACTGCTAGGTCCGCGCCTGCAACACAGGCGAGAGGTGTGGCGGCTGGGTGGAATGGTCTAAGGTCTAACCCTGGTCAGCTCGCCCCACCCTCTCTTATATAGGCATCCCTAGTGGGCTTCTACATTAGCAGCCCATTAGTAGCCCAAGCCTGGTCTAATTCGGATCCAATCCTCATTAGGCTTCCAGCCCCTTAAGTGTGTGACCCTATAGGTTCATATGCATATAGACATGACATGAATACACTTATTCTGTCAATAGTTGGTAGCGGCCTCTAGCAAGACGCGCCAACTCCTAAACGCATACAAAGATCACATCGGACGAACCATCACAAGGTTTAGTACATGTATTTCCCTTTGCCTCACGATATTTGGTCTAGCTCCAAGCTGACCTCTCTTTCTCGATACTGTGATTCGGAATCCCTTTACTAGGTTAACTCTTAACCATATGTAGCACGACCATGCATTTCTGGATCCGATCACTCGAGGGGCCCAGAGGTATCTCTCTCAAGTAGAGAGGGGCAAATCCCATCTTGATTGACCATGCCTTGCAACATGCTTCAGGACAAACCCGAAAGCTACCTTTATAACTACCCTGTTACGGTGCATCGCTTGATAGCCCCAAAGTAGGTCGATCCACATCTCAAGTACATGCGACAATCTCAGGTCTAAGGACAAAACGTACACGATGTGTAGAGAGAGAGCTGCAACTAATTGCCAATCTTAGGTTGGGTCAGTCCAACCCCATGTTCATAACATGTGTCCACATCATTGGTTTGACATCTCCATGTCTATGACTTGCGAAACATAGTCATCAACCAATCGATGTGCTAGTCTAATATCCACGTGTGTCCTCACATGAACTCCGACTAGGGACAACTATTAAATAACCATACAAGTAAAGAGTTTCACAAACAATTCACATAATTGCCAATCAATACAAGTTGCCTGATATGGATATTCAAGGAACATTACAATAACTCATGGATACATATGAAATATAATCATCTCTATGATTGCCTCTAGGGCATATTTCCTTCAACCTGATCCTTCCCCCTCCTTATGTCACCATCCTGGTGATGAGATCTTAGCTTTGGTTGGTTTGGTTGCTGGCTGTTGTGCTTGGTTAGCTGCTGTCTAAGTTGGCTGTTCTTGTGTGCAAGCAGTGGAGAGATGCACTAGTGCCTCTCCACGGCTGTGCTGATGGTTTTGTGAGTTTGGGGCTGTGCTGTGAAGCTGACAGCACATCACATGCAGTTAGTTGTGTGTCCTGCTTGTGTTCTTGCTGTGCACTTGTGGATATCCTTTGGAATTTTGAAACTTACTGTTATCTGGTTACTTTTACCTGGCTGGTGAAATTTGCCCCTCTTGGCTGTCATTTGACTTCTGGCTTAAAATTTATGAAAGATAATTTCTTTCATATTGGTGAAACTTGCCCCTTTTTAATAATTTCTCAATGATGAACTTGTTCAGTGCACCTCACTAACATGTCTGAGAGAAAACAATCCTAACTCTAACCTTATTATTGTTTTATTAGTGTTTATCTTGCAGGTACAGATTTGAAGATGAAGATTGTAGTTTAGGTTTTATTTTATAGAATAGTTATAGAATAATCCAATGTAATCTTCTTATTCTTTTGTAATTTTCATTTTATTATTTTGAAATCTTCATTTTATTCTTTTGTAATAAAGATTATATAATTTTCAATAAAGAAATATTCTTATCCTTTATTCATTTGTTATTGTGAAGTTTGGAAATGATTTCAATAGGTTATATTTTTGCAACTTGTTTATATATTAATAATATGAAATAAGTTTTCATATTCTTTATTGTTTTTCTTTGGATAGAATTTAAGTTGTAATAGTTAACTCTTAATTAAATTAAGATTCAAAACGTATTCCTAATTCATTTGAATTATAATTCAAACTCTCAAGTTTAAAATTCAAATTCACTTTTCAAACACTTAATTGCTCAAAGATCATATCAAAGTCTATAGCAATCATCCTTTAAGACTAAACCTAATCTCAAAGTATGAAAGAAACCTTGATCACTTTAGGTTTTTATTTGGCGAAAATTTTACCCACATTTTCACAGATAAATGCATGTAACATTCCAAATTCCTAAATCTACCCTTCGTTAGTTCCTAAATGCTGGGATGTTACAGACTTCCCCCCTTAAATTAAACTTCGTACCGAAGTTTTGTGGAGATGTACCTGAATAGTTCTGGATAGGCTTTTCTTAAATCCTCTTCTTTCTCCCATGTGGCTTCCCTTTCAGGGTGATGTTCCCACTATACCTTGCAGTATTTGATTGCTCTGTTCCTCAATCTTTTCTAGTTTTCTTCCATAATCTTACAGGGCTTTTCAATATAGGTCAGGTATGCTTGTAGTTCTATCTCCTGGTGTGTGATTGCATCATCTGGAACTTTCAAACATTTACGAAGTTGTGACACATGGAAAACATTATGCACTTGAGCCAATCTTGATGGTAACTCTAATGCATAAGCTATAGTTCTGTTTTGACTCAGTATCTTGGACTTAATTTTCCTTTAACTCCGAATCTTTTCACCCCTTTCACTGGACTTACTTTCAAATATACCATATCTCCCACTTCTGGATGCCATGATCTTCGACTTTGATCCGCATAACTTTTCTGCCTGCTCTGGGCTGTTTTTAGTCTATCCCTGATCTTATCAATGATATCTTGTCTTTCCTTGATATAATCTGGCGCAAATTCTTTGCTGCTTCTAGGTTCATACCAACATATTGGTGATCTACACTTCCTTCCATACAAAACTTGGTATGGGGCTGCCTTTAGACTACTCCGATAGCTATTGTTATAAGAAAATTCTGCCAATGGTAGATGATCTTCCCATGTTCCTCCAAAATCTAGTGCACAAGCTCTTAACATGTCTTCTAGTATTTGATTTGTTCTTTCAGTTTGACCTCCTGTCTCAGGATGATATGTTGTGCTAAAATCTAACTTTGAACCAAGTGCTTCATGCAATTGCTTCCAAAATGCTGAAGTAAACACCGATCCCCTATCTTCTAGTATTTGATTTGTTCTTTCAGTTTGACCTCATGTCTCAGGATGATATGTTGTACTCCATGCTTACTTACTATCTCTTTGACATATACCTCAACTAACTTCTCGGCATTATCTTTTTGATTCACCGGAATAAAATGTGCACTCTTAGTAAGTCTGTCCATGATTACCCATATCATATCCTTCCTTTTTGGTGTCATGGGCAATCCTGTGATGAAGTCCATACCTATTTCCTCCCACTTCCATTCAGGAATTTCCAAGGGTTGTAATGGTCATGCCGGACTTTGATGTTCAGCCTTCACCCTTTGGCAAGTATGGCATTCAGATACATATTTAGCAATATCCCTTTTCATGTTATTCCACCAGAATAGTTCTTTCAAATCCATATACATCTTAGTACTCCCTGGATGTATAGAATATGTAGTTTCATGTGCTTCTCTGAGTATGATATCACGAATCTCAGTCACATCTGGAACACAAAGACTGTCTTGAAACCATAAAGACCCATAATCCCCAAGGCGAAAAACTGATTTTTGCCCTTGAGATATCCTCCGAATTTCCTCAACAATAAAAGGATCTTATGCTTGATGTCTAAAAATTTCTTGCTTAAGATCACTGTCCTGCTCTGCAACTACCTGCATAGTAGCTAATCCTCCAAGAACCTCTGTTCTAATAAATTGAAGTTCTAATCTTTCCAAGTCCACTTGTAACTCCTTTGGTAACTCCCGATTACTAGGCTGAATATCTGCACTCTTTTTGCTTAAAGCATCTGCTACAACATTTGCTTTCCCTAGGGTGTAGTTGATTGTTAAATCATAATCCTTGATTAGCTCCAACCAACGCTTTTGTCTCATATTCAATTCCTTTTGAGTGAAGAAAAATTTGAGGCTTTTATGGTCAGTGTATAACTCACATCTGGCTCCATAAAGAAAATGCCTCCATCCTTTCAGCGCAAAAACTACTGCTGCTAGCTCTAAATCATGAGTTGGATAGTTGACTTCATGTGGTTTCAGTTGTCTTGAACCATAAGCAATAACTTTCCAATCTTGCATTAATACACAACCCAAACCTTCTTTAGACGCATCACAGTATACGGTGAAGTCCTTCCCTATTTCAGGAACTGCTAAGATTGGAGTTGTGGTTAATCTAGTCTTCAACTCTTGAAAACTTGCTTAACATTTCTCATCCCACTTGAATGGTGTATTATTCCTTAATAATTTGGTCATTGTTCCGGCTATTTTGGAGAAACCTTCAATGAATCTCTGATAATAACTAGCCATTCCTAAGAAACCTCGAATTTGCTTCACATTGGTCGGTGCAGTCCACTCTAGTACTGACTGAACCTTAGATGGATTTACAGCAATTCCATCTTTACTGATCACATGACCGAGGAATTCTACCTCATCAAGCCAAAATTCACACTTACTGAATTTAGCATAAAGTTTGTGTTCTCTTAAAGTCTGCAATGCTATTCTCAAATGATCAGCATGCTCTTCCTTATCCTTGGAATATATCAGAATATCATCAATAAAGACTATGACGAACTTGTCCAAATATGGCATGAAGATCTTGTTCATCAGATTCATGAATATTGCCGGTGCATTGGTCAAACCAAATGGTACTACCAGATACTCATGGTGTCCATATCTTCAGACAAATGTTGTCTTTGGAACATCTTCCGGTTTGATTTTTATTTGATGGTATCCAGATCTTAAATCGATCTTTGAAAATACTCCAGCTCCTTTCACTTGATCAAACTGTTGGAGATATGCCCTAGAGGCAGTAATAAATATAGTTATTATTATATCTTTGTGTTTATGATAAATGTTTACATTCATGCTATAATAGTATTAACAAGGAAACATTAATACTTGTGTGATTTGTAAACTAAATTAGAGTCCCTAGTAAAGCCTATTCATAATACTAGCTTGTTGGTTAATATATGATTGTGGTTTCCCTATCATGAACATTGAGATGTTATGAACAACAAGATCATATCATTAGGAGAATGGTATGATGGACATACTCCTATAGATAAGCGTAGCATAAAGATCAAGTCATTTTAATAGTTCAATTGTTGTATGCTTTCTGATACATAGTAACCTAATTCCTTCGACCATGAGATCATGTTTATCACCATCACCGGAAGGATGCTTTGATGACATCAAACACCACACCGTAACTGGGTGGCTATAAAGGTGGCATTGAGTGTTTGGAAAGTATGGGTTGAGACACATGAATCAAGAGTGGGATTTGTCCATCCATATGACAGATAGATATACTCTGGGCCCTCTCGGTGGAATTTCATCCAATTAGCTTGCAAGCATGTGACTGGCTCACAAGGGATCACATACCACGGGAACGAGAAAAGAGTACTTATCAGTAACGAGGTTGAACTAGGTATGCAGAGATACCGACGATCAAAACCTCGGATAAGTAAATTATCGTGAGACAAAGGGAAATTGGTATCGTATGTAAGTGGTTCATTTGATCGCAAAGTAATCGTAGAAATATGTGGGAGCCATATGAATTTACAGATTCCTCTATTGGTTATTGATCGGAGAAGTGTCTCGATCATGTCCGCATAATTCACGAACCGTAGGGAGACACACTTAAGGATTCGATGTTATTTGAGTAGTTATGGAATGATGAGTAAGAGACCGAATGTTGTTCGGAGTCTCGGATGGGATCCGGGATATCACGAGGAGATCCGGAATGGTCTGGAGAATAAGATTCATATAAGGAAAGTCCTGTTTCGGGGTTGGAGAATGGTTTCGGTGTTTTCATCAGGAATGTTCTAGAACGATCCGGAATGTCCGGCACTCCGGAGGGGAAGGGTACATGAATGTGTCATCACAAGTTGGAATGATTGCATTATGTACTAGGTGTCATCGCTGAGCGAAATAAAGGGATAAATCAAATCCTAGTTTGAAAAAGTCAAACGCCAATTTGAAAAGTCAAACGGCTATTTTGCTTGGTGGAGGGAGAGTAGGAAACCTACTTGGGGAGGAGTTCCTCTCCCTCCACCCGCCGGCCTTGGAATCCGAGTTGGGGAGGGACTCCCCTCCCCTTGGCCGGCGCCTCCCACCTATATAAGGAGGGGCAGGGCTGCCCCTCCAAGACACACACCTCTCTCCTCTAAACCTAAACCCTAGCCGCCGGCCTCCACCATTGTCGCCACCGCCTCCTAGGGGTTGCCAAGTCGCCGAGTTGGGGCTCCCCTCTTGCCCTAGCCGTGGGCCTAGATCCCTCTCCTTGGTGCGTCTAAGCCCTAGATCACCGAGGGCTCTCTCATAGTCCACCATACTCGCTCCGGCTTAAGGCGAAGCCCTGCGAGATCTCCCCTCTACTTCCGGTACCACGCCGTCGTGCTGCCGGAATCGCGAGGAGAGTGCTACAACCTCCGCTGCCTGCTGGAACAAGGGAGAGGAAGGTCTTCATCGAGTACCGAACGTGTGACCGACTGCGGGAGCGCTGCCGGAACGCAGCGCCGGAAGGATCGTATACAACATCTTGAGATCGGGAAGAGTACGACTACATCACCCACGAGAATCCGCTCTCGTTAACCGCTTTGGAATCTTCGAGGGTGAGTTCATATATCGACTCGTTGCTACAATCTAGTAGATAGATCTTGGCTTGTTTGTTTGCATGCGATAGAAATTTTTTGTTTTCCATGCTACAAACCCCTTCAGTGGTATCAGAGCCGTGTCTATATGTAGATCTGTTGCACGAGTAGAACACAATGGTCATTGTGGGCGGTGGTGCTTTTATTGTCAATTGCTTCTTATGTACTTTGCATCTTGCAGTATGATGGGATGAAGCGGCCCGGGCTAACCTTACATGACATCGTTCATGAGACTTGCTCCACGCTAAACATGCAACTTGTATTGCATAAGTGGCTTTGCGGGTGTATGTCTCTCCCATTATAGTAAGATCCAATTTACAACAGGCACTTGATGGTTCTAGCATCAACGTTGTGGTTCTTGTTCGTAAGTTAGAGCGACACTTATTGAAAGCCCCAAACCACGTAAAATATGCAAAGAAAATTAGAGGCGTCTAACTTTGTTTTGCAGGGGTGTGCTGTGATGTGATATGGCCATGATTGTGATTATATTTGATGTATGCAATGTTCCTTATTGTAAGTTGGCAACCGGCAGGAGCCATATGGTTGTCTTTAAATTCTGTTAAGTCCGGCGTGTGTATTCAAAGTAGTTGTAATATTTGAAGCTGGTGGACGACAACCATGGAGCGGTGTCATTGACCTTGATGCAATGCCGGTGATGATGGAGATCATGTTCGTGCTTGAAGATGGAGATCGGAAGCACAAAGAAGAAAGGCCATATCATATCACATATTATGAATTGCATGTGATGTTAATCCTTTATGCATCTTGTATTGCTTAGTTAACGACGGTAGCATTATAAGATGATCCCTCAAGCACACAAATTTCAAGTTTTAAAGTGTTCATCCTTAGTTAGCACCGTTGCTAAAGCCTGTTGTTTCGAAGCACCACGTGATGATCGGGTGTGTTAGATTCTGCAAGTGTATACAACGTGAGCAAGCTAGTTTTGCTCATGCGGAAGCTAAGGTTTGATCTTGATGAGCCTAGCATGTACATACATGTTCTCGGAACACGGATCACTGAAAGGTAAAGCATGAATCATATAGTAGATATGATGAACATGTCGATTGTTCGCCATTGAAGCTACATCAACTCTCGTGATGATCAGTTTTGATGTGGTGGATCTGGTTCGTGTGATCACTAAAACAATGTGAGGGATATTGTTTTTAGTGGGAGTTTACCTAGATTAATTTAACTATTAATTAGAACTCAATTTGTCATAAACTTAGTCTAAACTATTGCAAATATGTTGTAGATCAATGGCAGCCCCTACCATCAATTTTAATGCGTTCCTAGAGAAAGAAAAGTTGAAAAACAATGGAAGCAACTTCGCAGATTGGTTCCGCAATTTGAGGATTGTCCTCAATGCTGGTAATTTGACCTATGTGCTGGATGCACCTCTGGGTGACCCGCCTGCAGCTGATGCTACCGATGAGGTAAAGAATGTTTTCCTCGCTCGGAAGAATCAATACTCCACAGTTCAGTGTGCTATATTGTATGGTTTGGAATCGGAGCTTCAGAAAAGGTTTGAGAATTCAGACCCACATGATATTGTCAGTGAACTCAAAATGATATTTGAGGCTCACGTGGCAGTTGAGAGTTATGAGGCTTCTGAAAAGTTCTTTAACTGCAAGATGGAAGAGGGCAGCTCCGTCAGTGAGCATGTGCTTAAGATGTCTGGGCACGCAAACAAACTCCAAAGTTTGGGTATAGTGATTCCTAATTCTTTGGGGATACATCGTGTCCTCCAATCACTACCACCAAGTTACAAGAACTTTGTGATGAACTACAATATGCAAAACATGGACAAGACGTTGCCAGAACTCTTCTCCATGTTGAAATCTACAGAAGTGGAGATCAAGAAAGAGCATCAAGTGTTGTTGGTCAATAAGACCACCAAATTCAAGAAAGGCAAGTCTAAGCAAAAGGGACACTTCAAGAAGGGTGGTAAGAAAGTTACTGCCCCGACAAAGAAGACCAAGGCTGGACCTAAGCCTGATACTGAGTGCTTTTGCTGCAAGCAAGAGGGTCACTGGAAGCGGAATTGCCCAAAGTACTTGGCGGATTTGAAGAATGACAATATCAAGAAGAAAGGTATATCCGATATACATGTTATTGATGTGTATCTCACTAGTACTCGTAGTAGTGCCTGGGTATTTGATACTGGTTCGGTTGCTCATATTTGTAACTCGAAACAGGTGCTGCAGAATAAACGGAAGCTAGCGAAGAACAAGGTGACGACGCGCGTTGGAAATGGATCAAAGGTTGATGTGATCGCGGTCGGCACGCTACGTCTTCATCTACCATCGGGATTAGTTTTATACTTAAATAATTGTTATTTGGTGCCTGCGTTGAGCATGAACATTATATCGGGATCTTGTTTATTGCGAGACGGTTACTTGTTTAAGTCCGAGAATAATGGTTGTTTGATTTATATGAGTAATATGTTTTATGCACATGCACCTTTGATAGATGGTCTATTCTTATTGAATCTCGATAGTGGAAATACACATATTAATAACATTGAGGCTAAACGTTTGAAATTGAGAGATAACTCGACCTATATGTGGCACTGTCGTCTTGGTCATATCGGAATGAAATGTATGAAGAAACTCCATTCCGATGGACTTCTTGAATCACTTGATTTTGAATCACTTGAAAGATGCGAAGCATGTCTGATGGGTAAAATGACTAAGACTCCATTTTCTGGTATAATGGAGCAAGCTACAGACTTATTGGAAATCATACATACCGATGTGTGTGGACCAATGAGTGTAGCATCGCGCGGTGGTTATCGTTATGTTCTTACCTTCACGGATGACTTGAGTAGATATGGGTATATCTATTTCATGAAACATAAGTCCGAAACTTTCGAGAAGTTTAAGGAATTTCAAATTGAAGTAGAGAATCAACATAACAAGAAGATTAAATTTCTACGTTCTGATCGTGGAGGTGAATATCTAAGTTACGAGTTTGGCGAGCATTTGAAGAAATGTGGAATAATTTCACAATTGACACCGCCGGGAACACCACAGCGTAATGGTGTGTCTGAACATCGTAATCGAACTCTCTTAGATATGGTTCGTTCTATGATGTCACTTACAGATTTACCGCTATCATTTTGGGGTTATGCATTAGAAACAGCCGCATTCACTTTAAATAGGGCACCATCTAAATCCGTTGAAACGACACCGTATGAACTATGGTTTGGGAAGAAACCTAAATTGTCGTTTCTTAAAGTTTGGGGTTGCGAAGCCTATGTAAAGAAGTTACAGCCGGACAAGCTTGAACCCAAAGCGGAAAAATGCGTCTTCATAGGATACCCAAAGGAAACTATTGGGTATACCTTCTATCATAGATCCGAAGGCAAAATCTTCGTTGCCAAGAATGGATCCTTTCTAGAGAAGGAATTTCTCTCGAAAGAAGTGACTGGAAGAAAAGTAGAACTCGACGAGGTTGTTGAACCTTCTCTCGAACTTGCGAGTAGCGCAACACCAGAAGTTCCTATGGTGCCTACACCAGTAAGAGAGGAAGCTAATGATGATGATCATGAAACTTCGATTGAAGTTTCTACAGAGCCTCGCAGGTCAACGAGAACTCGTACCACTCCTGATTGGTATGATCCCGTTATGAGTGTCATGTTGGTGGACAACACCGATGACCCTGAGACATATGAAGAAGCGATGATGAGCCCAGATTCCAATAAATGGCAAGAAGCCATGAAATCCGAGATTGGATCCATGTACGAAAACCAAGTATGGACTTTGGTGGACTTACCAGATGGCCGGAAGGCTGTCGAGAACAAATGGATTTTCAAGAAGAAAACAAATGCTGATGGTAGTGTAACTATCTATAAAGCTCGACTTGTCGCAAAAGGGTTTCGACAAATTCAAGGAGTTGACTACGATGAGACTTTCTCACCAGTAGTGAAGCTAAAGTCTGTGAGGATTATGTTAGCAATCGCTGCATATTACGATTATGAAATATGGCAGATGGATGTCAAAACAGCATTCCTCAATGGAGACATTGATGAAGAGTTGTATATGATGCAACCCAAAGGTTTTGTCGATCCTAAAGATGCTAACAAGGTATGCAAACTTCAAAGGTCCATATATGGATTGAAGCAAGCGTCCCGAAGTTGGAATCAACGTTTTGATAAGGTAATCAAAAGTTTTGGTTTTATACAAACTTATGGATAAGCTTGTATTTACAAGAAAGTGAGTGGGAGCTCTGTAGCATTCTTAATACTATATGTAGATGACATATTGTTGATTGGGAATAATGTAGACCTTCTTAATAGTGTCAAGGAATATTTGAATAATAGTTTTTCAATGAAAGATCTTGGCGAAGTAGCTTACATATTAGGCATAAAGATTTATAGAGATAGATCGAGACGCCTAATATCATTGTCACAAAGTACATATTTGGACAAAGTTCTAAAGAGGTTTGGAATGGAAGATAGCAAGAAAGGTTTCTTGCCCATGTTGCCCAATACGACCTTGAGTAAAACTCAAAGTCCAGCAACGGCAGAAGATAGAGAAAGGATGAGTAAGACTCCCTATGCCTCAGCCATAGGATCTCTAATATATGCCATGCTATGTACTAGACCCGACATTGCATATGCTGTTAGTTTAACTAGCAGATATCAAAGTGATCCAGGAGTGGATCATTGGACAGCGGTCAAAAACATCCTTAAGTACTTGAGAAGAACTAAGGATATGGTTCTTTCTTATGGAGGTGATGAACAGCTCGTTGTTAATGGTTACACCGATGCTAGTTGGAACACCGATCCGGATGATTCTAAATCACAATCTGGATACGTATTTATTTTGAATGGTGCAGCAGTTAGCTGGAGGAGTGCAAAGCAAAGCATTGTTGCGAGATCTTCAACTGAATCGGAATACATAGCTGCTTCGGAGGCTTCACATGAAGCGATATGGATGAAGGAGTTCATTACAGAGCTCGGTGTGGTTCCAAGTGCGCTGGACCCAATGTCTATCTACTATGATAACATGGGCGCCATAGCCAATGCGCAAGAACAAAGGTCACACAAGAAGCTGAAGCACATCAAGCTATGTTTTCACGCTATTCGAGAACACGTCCAAGATGGAGACATAAAGATTTGCAAAGTACACACAGATCTGAATGTGGTGGATCCGTTGACTAAACCTCTCCCGAGGGCAAAACATGACCAACACCAAACTGCCATGGGTGTTCGATATATTACCATGTAATCTAGATTAGTTGACTCTAGTGCAAGTGGGAGACTGTTGGAGATATGCCCTAGAGGCAGTAATAAATATAGTTATTATTATATCTTTGTGTTTATGATAAATGTTTACATTCATGCTATAATAGTATTAACAAGGAAACATTAATACTTGTGTGGTTTGTAAACTAAATTAGAGTCCCTAGTAAAGCCTCTTCATAATACTAGCTTTTTGGTTAATATATGATTGTGGTTTCCCTATCATGAACATTGAGATGTTATTAACAACAAGATCATATCATTAGGAGAATGGTATGATGGACATACTCCTATAGATAAGCGTAGCATAAAGATCAAGTCATTTTAATAGTTCAATTGTTGTATGCTTTCTGATACATAGTAACCTAATTCCTTCGACCATGAGATCATGTTTATCACCATCACCGGAAGGATGCTTTGATGACCTCAAACACCACACCGTAACTGGGTGGCTATAAAGGTGGCATTGAGTGTTTGGAAAGTATGGGTTGAGACACATGAATCAAGAGTGGGATTTGTCAATCCATATGACGGATAAATATACTTTGGGCCCTCTCGGTGGAATGTCATCCAATTAGCTTGCAAGCATGTGACTGGCTCACAAGGGATCACATACCACGGGAACAAGAAAAGAGTACTTATCAGTAACGAGGTTGAACTAGGTATGCAGAGATACCGACGATCAAAACCTCGGATAAGTAAATTATCGTGAGACAAAGGGAAATTGGTATCATATGTAAGTGGTTCATTCGATCACAAAGTAATCGTAGAAATATGTGGGAGCCATATGAATTTCCAGATTCCTCTATTGGTTATTGATCGGAGAAGTGTCTCGATCATGTCCGCATAATTCACGAACCGTAGGGAGACACACTTAAGGATTCGATGTTGTTTGAGTTGTTATGGAATGATGAGTAAGAGACTGAATGTTGTTCGGAGTCTCGGATGGGATCCGGGATATCACGAGGAGATCCGAAATGGTCCGGAGAATAAGATTCATATAAGGAAAGTCCTGTTTCGGGGTTGGAGAATGGTTCCGGTGTTTTCATCAGGAATGTTCTAGAAGGTTCCGGAGTGTCCGACACGCCGGAGGGGAAGGGTACATGAATGTGTCATAACAAGTTGGAATGATTGCATCATGTACTAGGTGTCGTCGCTGAGCGAAATAAAGGGATAAATCAAATCCTAGTTTGAAAAAGTCAAACACTAATTTGAAAAGTCAAACGGCTATTTTGCTTGGTGGAGGGAGAGTAGGAAACCTACTTGGGGAGGAGTTCCTATCACTCCACCCGCCGGCCTTGGAAGCCGAGTTGGGGAGGGACTCCCCTCCCCTTGGCCGGCGCCTCCCACCTATATAAGGAGGGGCAGGGCTGCCCCTCCAAGACACACACCTCTCTCCTCTAAACCTAAACCCTAGCCGCCGGCCTCCACCATTGTCGTTGCCGCCTCCTAGGGTTTACCAAGTCGCCGAGTTGGGGCTCCCCTCTTGCCCTAGCCACCGGCCTAGCTCCCTCTCCTTGGTGCGTCTAAACCCTAGATCACCGAGGGCTCTCTCATAGTCCACCATACTCGCTCCGGCTTAAGGCGAAGCCCTGCAAGATCTCCCCTCTACTTCCGGTACCATGCCGTCGTGCTGCCGGAATCGCGAGGAGAGTGCTACAACCTCCACTGCCTGCTAGAACAAGGGAGAGGAAGGTCTTCATCGAGTACCGAACGTGTGACCGACTACAGGAGCGCTGCCGGAACGCGACGCCGGAAGGATCGTCTACACGATCTTGAGATCGGGAAGAGTACGACTACATCACCCACGAGAATCCGCTCTCGTTAACCGCTTTGGAATCTTCGAGGGTGAGTTCATCTATCGACTCGTTGCTACAATCTAGTAGATAGATCTTGGCTTGTTTGTTTGCATGCGATAGAAATTTTTTGTTTTCCATGCTACGAACCCCTTCACAAACAAATCTTGAATTCTTGGTAAAGGATACTTATTCACAAATATTACTGGTGTTTCCCATGGAGATACACTTTCCTGAATAAATCCTTTTCTGGCTAACTCATCAATTTGCTATTTGAGTTCTTTCAACTCTTTGGGTCCCACTTTATATGGTGCTTGAGCTATTGGTGCTGTGCCAGGAATTAGGTCAATAGTGAACTCTATCTCCCGGTCTGGTGGCATTCCCGGTAGCTCTGCTAGAAAAACATCCTGGAATTCATTAACTATAGGAATCTCTTCCAATTTGACCTCTTTCATTGAGTTTAACTACAAATCCACCATGATATGACTGTTCTTATCTGCATGGTAAACTATCCTTGCTCCACTTGGAGTTTTGATTGAGACAGTTTTCTCCTCACAATATATCTGAGCTCCGTGTTCCACCATCCAATCCATTTCCAACACTACTGCAATTCCCTTCAAAGGAATCACATAAAGGTCTATGTAAGGTTCCCAACCTTTAATAAGGTAGAGATCCCTGTGTTTACAATGCTAGTCCCTAGATCAATAGCTAGCATCCACAGTTAAGATGTAATATCAAGAAACAAAGGTCATAATACAACTTTATAACCAAGAATAAAATAATTCATTACATCTTACATAGCTCATTTGGCTATCACATTACAATGCAGCAGAATATAACAATAGCATGGGGTCCTTCATCTTCAAAGTGCCACAGGCAATCATGTTGGTTGTAGACTTGTAATCCTATTCAACACACTTCACTAACATCAAACAAACCTGCAACATAATAAGTTGTAGCCACAAGGGTCAATACATTTGAATTGTATTGGCAAGTTTCACTACTATGTAGAAATAAGTGGATCCTATCATTACATGCATATTTGGCTAAGTAGGGTTTAGGCTCATTTGCAGAAAGCAATATAGTTTTGTCCTATCTTTTCAAAATAGTTTGGATCTTTTGTCAAAATCTTTCTGAACTTCTTGGAAAGCTCCAAGTGCTTCAAATCCCTTGTTGTCACCATCAAGTTTTACTTTGAGAAATTGGAATGTCGAGATCTTCCATAGCTCGAGGCCTTAGTTGCTCAGAGTTGTCCGTAACCAGGGACACGACTAAGTACTTAGAATTTGATCTTCTGCAGAAGTTGTACACTTTACCCACATGACACAATCTCGTCTTGATGCCACCAGTGGCCGCTGGATAAGTACTCACCAAAATGGAGTACTGGCAGATCGAGAATGTGACAAAGTCTTTCCATAGGAGTCCTCTCAATACACAATGCTAGCTTGTCTACCAGGCACCAATGTAGGGATAAATTTCCCTTACACAATTCTAGTTAACCTGAAGATGCCAATGCATGAGTCTTCCACTATGTAGTTTACTAAGCCAGAGCCCATTTAGCATGTGGCTGTACACGGAAGCCACTATACGAAAAACATGTTCAATCTCTAAGTCCCTGGGTGGTTTTCTTCTAGTGCACATACAAAAAGAGATAGCCATATAAACATGGTTCCTTTTGTTGCCACCTTGTCCAATCTTGAGTATCCTTGTCCACCCAGGTGGTTCATTGAGTACTTGTTTTATTATATAAAACATATGTATTTTCAACTCTTCATATAATCATATCATGTATCCCATCCCAAATATATAGCAGGGCTAAGCATATTACAACTACAATGTTTTCACTAAGGAATATATAAGGGTATCCTATTAGGATTTAGCATAGCATAAAATATAGTAGTCCTTATCATGCATGTTTCAAAAATCCACTAAGTGTAATGAAAATAGTAGGACTTGGATGATAGTGTCACTTGCCTTTTTAGTAGAGAATGTTGGTTCACTTCTTGATCTTGCAAATATCACACTCTTCTAACTTCACTACAATTCAGTCAAACAACACAATTTCAACTAGCAACCAAACCATTTCTCACACATAAAATAACACAAACAAGGTCATGCATGCAAGCATGCAAAATATAGTTTTATTTGCAAAAGTGTTTTCTACTAGGCTCTAAACATTATAAATTTCAAAGTGGCCATTTACTAAAGTGGTAAAACCATTTGCAAAAGGTTTTATCTATAAACCATTTTTAAATCAAATCATTATTTTATGTGGTTGAAAATGCTTTTAGCAAAGCAATATTCTTTAAAGAGTTCACCAAATATATTTTAATTCTCAAAACTTGGTGTTTAGGGTCAGAAGGTTTGAATCAAATCATTTCCCAAAGGTTTCACTCAAAAATCATTTCTAAATCATAATCAATATTTTTATTTGACTAGAAATGAGCTAATTCAAATATTTACTCCTTAACTTCACAAAATACATTTTTAAATCCATAAGTTGGCTCCTATGGTCAGTAGGTTCAAAACAAACCATTTTGCAAAGATTTCATCTCAAAAATATAGCTAGAACAATTTTTATATTCAAAATAAGCCTACACATGTTTCTGCAAATTCAACCAATTTTCCAGAAGCAAAACATTAAACAAAGTACGTGGTTGGGTAGGATTTGTCTTGCTGATTCCATTGATATAAAATTTGCAAAATTTGGACGTGTAGAACTAAAGTTATGGATTTTTCAAATTTGCAAATCTAATAGAACATATTTCTGTTTTTAATACTGAGTCTGACCACGTGGCTTGATTCTATTGGACAGTACTGCTTCGTGCGGATCAGCCTCTCTGGACCGCAGGATTTCACTTAAATTGCACGGCGCAGATCCAACATACCCTTTCGATTAAATGAATCTATCTAAGCCACTAGATAACGATCTAACGGCTCACAACAGCCAGACCATTTCTGGGTGGCGCTAGCGGCGGCTGGCGGCGGCGCATGCTCTGGCGATGGCGTCGGCGACGAACTAGGAAGCAAGGGGAGGAGGGAAGTAGCTCACCGTGTTCAGGGAAGCATGGCGGTGCTCAACGTGGTCGCGAGGAGGCAAGGGGCACACAGATGCGACGGCGATTGCTCACCGGAGACGGTGTCAGCGTCGGGCGGCTCTGTTTGCTGTCGGAGGTGAGGCTGCAAGTCGCCCAAAGGAAAACGGATGGGGGCGTTAGACGCGTGCTGATCTGGGAATGATGGGAGCATCAACAGGAGGTGCTGGGGCAAATGGAGCTTACCGGGGAAACTCGATGGAGGCGAGACAGCCGGCGGTGGCAAGTTGAGGTCGTCCTTGCCGACGCTCTGGGGAAAGCGCGGCCAAGCAGCTAGCACTGGAAGATGCGCTAGGCGATGGGGAACAAGGCTGCGTGCAGTGGAAGGCGAGGGGCGGCTGCGGTTCGCCGGAATTGATCGGAAAGGTCATCGGAGCAGAGAAAGTGTGAGCGTGCAATTCGTGCAGCCTGGTGGCTCCTGTCGTGTGAGGGTTGAGGGGAAATGGAGAGGAGTGTCAGGCGATTAAGAGGGCGTAGACATTGGAGAGATTAACGCCTCCATTGATGCGAATTGATCACCGCAATCAAGGAAAAAACGGCGAGGGGGAATGGCTGGCGCGGGTGGAAACGAAGAACAGGCGTGTGGGGTCTGTCTGTCAGCGAGGTGGAGGAAGTGGGAGTGGGGCCTGCTTGTCTGCGTCTCAGTGGGTGTGTTTTTCAGTGAAAACGGTTCACTGCGGGGGGAGAGATGGTGGGCTGCGCTGCTGGGCTTGTTGGGCCTGTTGGGTTGGGTTGAGTTTGTTTCATTTTTTTATACAGAATGCTTTTTCTTTTTCTATTTGAATTTCTGTTTTGATTTTTAAACAAATAATTCAAACAACAAATCAACTCAAACCACCACCAAACTTTGTATTGATTTTAATTCTGTTTAACATCATAAACCAAAGTCCAAAACAAAATAATTTTTATTCTTTTTAGGATCTATTAATAATTAAATAAATAGTCCTTAGTCATTAATTCAAATAAGATTTAATTTATTTTAAAACTCTATTTTGAAATCCAAATAATACCAAAACCTTTTCAGTAGGTTTTACTTGAAAAACAAAATACTTGGAAATCTTATTTGAAAATACTTTAATAAGTTTTTGTGTTTATTTTAAAAAATGGTAAAGCCTCTACTTTAATGAAATTGGATATTAATAAATCCTCATTATTTTATTTAAATAATCCTTTTACTCTTTTATCTAATTGAAATATTTTATTTCAAAAGCTTGGCCAAGATTTAATTTAGCTCTATAAAATAATCTTTATTTATTATTTCCACTTTGCTTTTGAAAACCAAATATTTTTATTAAAAGATCCAAAAATAGTGATTCCAACTATTATAACTTTATTTATTAATTGTTTATATTTTTAAATCCTTTTAGGATTTTATTTGATCAAAATAGGTTTTGATGTTTCCAATTGGAATCAAAAAGTTTCTTCTCACCCTAAATTTCAACAAAATTTTATTTTGTTTATTTATTTTTCACATTTCAAAATTTGGAAAATTTTGGGATGTGACAGTCTGCGAAATATGTACAACCACAGATCGAGATAACTTGATCTTGTTTTATGTGGCATACAATCACATTCCCTCCTGCCATAACTACGGTCATAGGACTTTCTAACGTTGCCCTTCTAATCCCGAACTTATCACAAAATTCTTCAGAAATGAATAAAGTAATTGCACCAGTATCAAATAGAACTTTTCCAGGATTGGTATGGATATTGAGCGTACCTATCACTGCATGCTCCGAATTATCCACCTCCTCGAGGGTTGCACAGTTCAGTTTCCCCGTAGGTCGGTTCCTCTTGACATTGTTGTTCTTGCCATTATTTCCTCCTTTATTGGGCTGTCCATTTCCTCCACTAGCTTGTCCTCCTCCCTTGGTAGGCCAACCTCCTAGTGGTTTGCTTGGACAATCGGGCTTGATATGTCCCTTCTGACCACAACCATAATAGATCACTACAGGATTTTTGCATTCCCTCTGGAAATGCCCTGGAATTCCACAATTGTTACAAATAACATTCCTTCTCGGATTGGATTGATTTCCACCACTACCCTTGGTATTGTTATTGTTATTGTTATTGTTGCCATAATTCCTATTTCGAGGTTTGAACTCCAGGTTAGGTTTAGGTTTGCTTGCCTGTATCCTCTTGGTTTCCTTTTTGGCTCTCTTCCTCCTATCCTATTGGACATTCTTGTAGTCATCTTCAAAAGTAATGGCTGCATCCAACAACTGCTGATAAGCTTGCTTGTTGGCTAACCTTAGTTACATCTTCACAAATGGATTTAATCCACGCAGGAAACGCTTCTTCCGCTTCTCTTCAGTGTTGACATCCTCCTCAACATAACGAGACAGTTGACTAAACTCCCGGATGTACTTCATGACACTAGTATATCCTTGCTGGAGCTCCTCAAGTTCTCTCTGTTTCAACTCCATAACACTTTCTGGAACATGATATTCACGGAATGTCTGCTTGAACTCTTCCCAGGTAAACTCCCTTCCTGGTTGTTGCATGGCCAACTGATTTTATCACCATGATGCTGTAGGTCCATTCAGAAGATGAGTTGCATACCTCAATTTTTCCTCATCATTGCAACCTATAGTCTTCAGCTTCCTTTCGGTATCTGCTAGCCAATCTTATGCATCCATTAGTTCAGGAGCTGATGCAAAAGGTAACGGTCTTGCATTCTGGAAATCAGATAGACTCACTCCTCCACCTTCAGGTGCCCTCTGATTTGCTCGTCCCAGCAACTCTTCCATGAATTTGTTCTGGTTCTCTTGCATCATTTGCATATACTGCATAAAGTTCTACTCCATTAACGTCCTCATTGGTGGTGGTGGTGGTAATGTTCCTTGATTTGCTGCATCAGCATCGGCCTTTTCCTTGGCCTCTCTCTCCATCCGCTGCTGCTCAGTTTTCATTTCTACACCCGTATCCATAACCCTCTAGTCCTGCAACATAAAGCGAATACTCATAATTACATCATGCACATGTGTTCTGAGCTCGACTTTACACACAGAACTAGTCACACAATGAAGATCCAAACAAAATCCAAATATGCATTTCACATATTTTACATATATCATAATGATACAAAGTTCTTACATAATATACCATATAGGTATAATCACAAAACTACCTTATTACTTGGAGTACAATACACGATACTTGATATCACTAACTAATTGCCTTCTTCTAGTAGTAACTATGCTCATCATACATGCCTGATGTCCAACCATGATGACGTGTTGTTCGTCGCACAATTTGTGGAACATATGGCCTTCCAGAAGGAACATACTCTGTATCTGAAGTGTCAGGACTTGAGTCATTAGTAAACCTGAGCGCATTGAATCCCTCCAGCTCAGCTAAAAAGTATTCAGAAACATATTCAACATTATCTCCAGCCTGCATGTCCCGAGCTTCATTCCTTGAGTTGTCAACAGGATATGCAGATCCTGCTGCTTCCCAGGTGCTCTCTTGGGCAAGATAATTAAACACTGGATAATGTATATTCCCTGGGTTTTGAAAAAATGTTGATGATTCAAACACTCTCTCCTCCGGATCTTCTTCTTCATCCTGACTATCTATTGACATGGTATTTCTACTACTATTATTAGGGTTCATTCTTGCACCCATCCAACTAGATTGTCCAACATTCCTGTCGGAACCATCTGTGGACATCTAGTGTTCATGAGATCCATTATATGATCCCATTCTCCAACCATCCGAATTCTCAATAGGAAGTTCTGAGTCAGAACCATCCTCTGAGACCTGTGGTACTGCATACCTCATATCCATAGTAGGATCATGTATAGGTTCAGGTCTTGGTGAATAAGGATATGGTATAAAAGATTTAGGATCTATAGGTATATCCTTAAAGATAGGTGTTGCACTACTACTTGCTTCCTTCTCTAACTAGAATGCTAACTGCTTCCTCCTTTCCGGATCAGTTAAATCCTCTAACATATCATTTTTATCTTCGACAATCACTTGATGTGTCTTATAAAAAGACGCAACAAGTGTTCGATATCTATCCATAAACTTTGAAGCTAACTTAGGATGCTTCTTAACCAAAGTAAGATGATCCGGTATAGGCTCCGAGTCTATAGAATCATGAGGTATCACAGAGAATGTGCTACCTTCTAGCTCCTTGGTTTTCTGCTCCCGGATATTAGCTATCGCCTCCACAACAGCAACATGATATGCTGCTAAATGACTCCTACCTTCTCCTATAGGTAGATCGTGATGTAATCCAAGCTTCTCTAGAAGTTGGATACTCACACGGTACTTGGATAACGTCCAGCCATCAAGGTAAGTGATAGTGTTCACTAGAATTCTAGTTGGACAACTAAAGAGCTTTAAAAGTTGACGAAGTTGGTCTGTGAATGATCCTTGGTAATCATCAAGAGTCTCCTCTTTCCTTACCAAAGTCTGTTTTGGAAACTTTGGTGCCATATCTCTGTATATCAGAAAAAATAATTTTGATTAGTATCCAATGATTTATTGCATCATAACAAAGAATTATCGCACTAAAATATATAACGGAATATTCTCATTTGAATACCCATTATATTACTTTTAGAGAATTCTTTATCGTTGCTAATCTTCCTACAGGTAATACCCTTTACTAGGTTTCCGACCTAAGGTCAAAGCAATTTTCTCTGATACCAACTACGATGACCCAGCATACCACTGCATGTGTAGTATACTATAGTCATTGACATGACATCCACAGAACACCATTCTGTAAATATCACATCTCTGAGAGTGGTACAACAGAAACATTGCGGGTCCATATTACACATATACACACCTTATTATTATTACAATACTGGAAGTTCAAGACTTCCAAAAGGTTCAACTTACAAACCAAAATATAAAGTGTTTCAGCGGAATTTAAAAGTAACAACTCCGACTAGGAGTTGAGCTCAACAACCTATTCTATAGAGTTCATGCTGCTCAGCTCCGTTGGTTACTACTAACTAGGGATACTTAGTTGGACTCGTTATCATCGACACCGTAGCGGATTTTGTAATCCACTCCTTCAACACCTCCGGACAGATCAGGTTCTTCGTAGAACACATCTTCTTGGCATTCGGCTGCATACATTGTGTAACATCCCTCCTTTGTAAAGGAAAAGGATCCCTGTGATTGCAATGCTAGTCCCTGGATCATTGCTAGCATCCACAGTTTAAGATGAAGTACACAGATACAAAGGTCATTTATTACATCCATTCCAGAGATAAACATAGTCTTTGCAACTCAAGGCCACAGGCCTAATACAAGAGTTTGAATAAGAAAATAAATATAAGTCTTCATCTTCATGTGCCACAGGCAAACATGTTGAGTGTAGACTCATGACACCTAATCTTCATCAGAGTAACCTGCAACATCACAAGTTACAGCCACAATGGGTCAATAATTTGGAATAGTATTGGCAAGTGATACCTTAGTATATTTTAAGTGGACTAGATACTATATGCATATTTGGTTAAGTGTAGCTTGGCTTGCTTTGCTCAAAATAGGTTTTTCCTATTAGTTGAAATCACTAAGTTTTTCTTTGTCAAAACTTTTCCCAAGGAACCACCAATAGACATTGAGGTCCTTCACCCTTGTTCACCCACAAGTTTTTACTTAGAAGTTGGAATGATGAGATTCTTGATAGCTTCCATGTCTTGATGCTCAAGTTGTCCATTGCCATGGACTTGGCTAAGTACTTAGATTTTTCCATCTGCAGAGGTTGTGCACTTTCCCCACCAGACTTGGTTTCACCAAGACAGGACCTTTCAGAAGCCTTCCCTTAGACCAAATGGACGCGCTTCAACCTATCAATCCCACTACCACCAACTGTCCAAATGGCTAAGTTCTAGCAACCTATGTGATCCAGGCAGAGCCCATATTGCCAAGTGGCTGCACTAGAAGCTTCTCAACACTTGGCCTCTAAAATCCCTTTGTTCCTGGGTGGCTTTCCACAAGTGAGATACACAAGGTAACCCATAGCCATGGGCCTTGTGTAACCACTCAACCAAAAACCACCAATCAAGTCCCATTCCACCCAGGTGATTCATTGACTTAGTTGTTTTATTAAGAAAACATAAGTCCAAAGACTTAGAAATATTTTCATCATAACATGTATATATTTTACCAACCCTTGTTTGCTACTAGCTAGGCTAAGCATGGCATAGATAGTAACTTAACTTAGAAGTTTCCTAGCAATTCTACAACTACTTAGGATTTCCCAACATGGCATTTGGCAAAAATAGTAACATGCAAGACTTAGTAAAATATTTCTAATGCTTGTATGAAAATATAGGGATAGACATATTCATGAAGTACCACTTGCCTTGGTAGTTGGGAGAGTAGCACTCTTCACAATCACAATTACTAGCACCAAAATCTACACATAGAATATAGCCACAATCACATACAAAACATATACAATCAAAAATATATATGCATGCATGCAAGATGCTAAGGGATGATTTTTAAAACTCAACCAAGCAAGTGCATAGTACTGAATCATAACTAAGTCAAAAACTTGCTAAACCAAGTTTATATGACACTAAAACAATTTTCTAAACAATTCATATAATCAAAATAGTCCTAAACAAGTTTCTGCAAACAAAGTCATTTTAACATAAGCTAAACACTAAACACATTGCATAAACAGAAAGGGCTTGTTCTCTTGATTCCAATGGTATAAAATTTGTCAAATTCTAACGTGTGGATCAAAAGTTATAGCTAAATCAAATTTGGTTATAAATCTGATTCAAATTCTGTTTTTTAAACTAAACCCTAGGCACGCGTCGCTCTCTGATTGGCGTGTATCGTTTCGCGTCGGATCACGCTTCTGAACCGCTGGATCTAACTTAATCGCGCGGCTCAGATTGCATCGTACCGCTTCGTCTATGTTCTATCGCATCCGCAGGATCTGGATCTAACAGCGCTCAGCGCTTTGACCATCCAGTGGCGGCGCTAGCAGCGGCGACAGGCGGCGGCGTGTCTGTCAGTGGTGGAGCTGACGTTCTAGGTCACGCGGGAGAGGGAGAAGGGGCTTACCAGAGTCGCAGAGGGCTGATGATGCTCAAGGTGGTGTCGGCTGGTCAAGGGGCGCGCTGTAGAGGCTGGGGGAGCTCGTCGGAGTTGTGCACGGCGTCGGGTGGTTGCAGACGATGTAGTTGCTGAGGTTTCGCGTCGCCCTAGCATGAACCAGATGGATTAGGAGACGTGCAAGACAGTGGCGAACAACCTCGTATGCAAGAGGGGGCAAGGGGCGTGTTCTGCTTACCGTAATCGGTCGTCGGAGTTGGGTGGCGGCTCGGTCGGTTGCGGGCACGAACGGGGACGGCGTCCTGGGTCACGAGCAGGCAAGCAAAGGGTGTCAGAAGATGCACGAGATCATGTTGGGCACACTCGTTTGAATCAGAGGCTCAGGGGCGGCCGGAACTCACCGGAATTTGCTGCCGGAGGTCGTCGAAGCTGCGGCGGTGTCTGGCGAGTTGCGAGCAGCCTGGGGGCGTGGAGATGAAATTGAGTGAGGGGAATGGAGCGGAGTGGGGAGGAGCTTAAGTAGGCAGAGGCTCGACAAGAAATGCTCAGCGAATCAATGGCAATTACGCCACGAAATCAACGCAGCAACGGCCAGCGGCGACGGCGTCTGCGCGCGAGATTTGGGGAAGAAGGAGTGACGTGGAGAGGGCCCGCTCGTCAGCGAACAGAACAGAGGGGGAGTGGGGTCCGGGTGTCAGCGGCTCGCTGGGTGCATCTGTGCATGAGCGAGGGAGAGAAGGGAGCCGGGTGGGCTAAATGGGCTGTGTCTGTTGCTGGGCTCAAATCCTGGCGCCGACCCTTTTCCATTTCCTTTCTCTTTTCTTTTTCTAAACTGAATTTCTGAAGTGAGTTTCAAATGAATTCAAACCCTATTTGAATTCAAATCTTTTTGGATTTTTGTAGTGTGCAATAATCACATTTCAGGACATAAAATCAAGTGGTCTCTCTGTTCAAACTTGGTTCTTTTGAAATAACAAAATAAACAGTGCCATAGCACTTGATTTGCAAATGTTTTGAAAATGGTTTTGAAACCATTTTTATTTTGTAAAATTTTGTTCAAACTCTACACTCAAGCCAATCAATAAAGAAGCAAACAAACTTGGTTTTTAAAACACTAAGCTCTCAAGTGAGGATGGGCATCTGATTTAAGTTTGCTCACATAAAATGATAGCACTATGTGCTTCTGTTTTCTTGAAATGAGTTTGAAATTGATCTCAAATCTATATGCATGCATGAATGATATGCAATCTTTGAAATCATGAATTTAGGGATGTTACACATTGGCACGTCTTCGGGATCCTCAGAGTCTAAGCAAGGGATCAAAGGAAAGAATGAGTAACAGCGTTATCCAACAAGTTCATTATATGCAAGGTGGGAAGTTTGATGCTCTAACTACCACCTCGGATTATAAATCCTTGGAACTATGCAATTTTCGTAAATCTTTCTTCAAAGATTGATTTTATTATGAAGAACTATGACCATCAGCCTTCACAAGTTGACCAGAACTTTCATGGAGTTCCTTTCCTGCCGCGTTCGTAGCTCCTTCCTGGAACAGGGAGTAACAACTTATAGTTCTTACACTCTGTAGAGGTGCGTTACTTTACCCATGAGAGATCAACTCCGTGTTGCACAACCGGGCGTACTTTCCCGTCCACAATTCCATGATGTGGGGCCCAATAGTTGGTCCAAGCCAATCACTGCCCCTTCGCGACCTCGCATGCCTCCTTGGTGTACACCATGCCCATATAATGAATTACGGCAATGGTTTGTACAAACCGTTAGATGCCAGAACTATCGTGGGACGATGAGGATTCCCACCCATATGCTGCATATCCTCTACAAATTACCAATTAATATGCATGCTACGAGGATAACAGCCACGACCTGCACATCCGGCTTCATGCGAGAGGAAGAAGATACAACTGACTTCTCTGCCCCATTCCAAATCTCATGGCTAACGCGTAATATACGGCGCTAGAATCACTGATGTTAGGGGTTATTAAGTCCCTACTTGATTATCATTGTTCGCAACTAGAACCCTAAGTTCTATTGCTCCATTATATCATCACTTAGGATGATATCTATGATTTATTTATTTGTGAAAATAATATTTTCTTTCTTTTATAGCATATATGATAACACACAATTTGCAAATACTTTGATAAAGACTCTTCAAAGGACATGAGCAAGTGATGAACTTGCCTTCTGATGGCAAGGTAGTGAAGTCTGATGCTTGCACTGAACCTTGAGCTTCTATGTCTACAAAACATCATTATTGCCCGGTAAGGACAATATTTAAAGAAGCAAAATGATTATGCAAGTAATGTAATGCTTCATTTAATTTGATCTGCATTTCCCCCATTATTAATAAAATTTATTTTAATAATAAAGGATTTATAAATATTATTTTTTTCAATATTTATAATTTATATTGAACTATTTTATTTTATTTTCCTTTATTTGTCTTTTATTGTTTAATTATTCTTTTTAGAAATTATCACTTAAATATCAAAAAAAATATTAAATTTTTATTTAGTATTTTTCAAAAATACTACAGTATTAATATATAATGAAAGTGATTTTTATCAACTTTTAATAATTTTGTAAAATTCCATAAGGAATATATAATTTACAAAATTCTTAATAAAATTTATATGTCAAAAATTTTATATTTCAATTTATTTGGATAGTTTGGATTTTTGTGAATCCAAAAATATTTTATTTATAATTTTTGGATTTTTATTTTATTTTCTAGAATTTTTATTGAGTTCAGGGGCATTTTGGTCTTTTCCTATTTATTAAAACAGATTTTAATTGACTTGGGCTGGCCATTTGGGCTTATTGGGCCCTTGTGGCCCAATAGGGCAGGGTCAAAATCATCACCCCGAGGGGTTTCGGCCCACCCAGCCCATTCACTCTGTTTCTTCTTCGTTCTTACCTCTCCTCTCCCTCGACCCCGTGGTGTTCAGCGTCGCCGCTGGCGATGGCCGCCGCCGTGGCTTCCCCTGGCCGCTGCCATGGTGCAGGGTGAGGTTTGCGACTACGCTCGTTCATCTGGTCCAATTCGATTTGACTTCAGGGCTTCCCCGTGGCCAGGTTCACCCGTTCCCGAACCCTAGGGTTTGGGGAAAGTGTTGCCACCGCCACAGTTCCTCCTATGGTGGTGTGCTATGTTCATGTGCTGCTGTGGCCATCACCGTGGCTGGTGCAGGTTGCAGCGCCCTCTAGGTGCTCCCTATGCCGTCACGGGCTCGTCAGCCAATCTGCTTCCTCTTCAATTCGTCAGTGAGGACCCCGGGTAAGTTACCTCTGTGGATCTTGTTCATCCTATCACCATGAATCTCTCTGTGTGTATCTAGTGGCTACTCATGCCTAGTGACTACGTTCTGATTAGGGTTCACCTCCTAATTAGGGTTCTTGTTCTGATTAGGGTTCATAACCCCTTGTTGATCATATCCATGATGCTTTAGATCTAGTGGTGATCATCCTTGAGCATGAGGAATGATTTTTTGCTATGGATAATTATTTTTAGTTGGCTTTGGTGATGCTAGTGGCTTGTCAGACTTATTCCAGTGGTAATTTACTATGATCCAATGTTAGTCTTTCTATGGAATCCCTAATTGGAAATGTTGTTGATCTGAGAACTTTCCACTGTCAAGATGTTTATACTGATAGTAGGTCTCTCAGTAATTGCTTACTGCAGTTATAATGGTGGGCTTGTATGAGAATATACATGCTGAATATAATCATTACATGTTAATGATTTTCTATGGATGTATAGATAAATTTGATGTTGAATCCTGGCATTTGGCTTCAGGAAGATGATATTTATTGGCTTGTCCCTTTTATTTGTGAAATCTAAGTAAAGATTGGGATTAGCTCATTAGAACTTGTCCTTGTGATACCATTATAATCTGGCACACAAGTGATTGATTTTTACTCCTGAGCTTAGCTCTGACAATACTTGTGATTAATACTGGCAAGATAAAATGAAAGCTTCTCTTAACTCTCCTGCCTATGATGTTGGTCTGAGGCTCTAGGATTTTAGGTCCTGGTTAGTTGAGAAAATATTTTGTTTGTAACTTTTAAGATTAGAGGTGCTACTCCTTATGGGAGATGTGCCCTGGTCTGATAAGAACAATTGAAGAATTATTTAAGTTGCATATGCTAACACCAAACTCTGTGAGGCTGGTCTGAGAGATTGGTGCTTTTGGCTTAGTTTGATTTCTGATCTTTATACTTGAAATCTCTAGGATAGATTCACCTCACTTGGGTGATTATTAAGAGATTGTTTCATAAACAACACATGCTTTTGTCTAGATACTATGATTAGATCATGTGATGGTTTTATGATACCAAAAAATCTGATGATTGTGGAGTAAGGTGGTGATGTTGATCTTGTTTTGCTGAGCTCCTAAGCTTGACCTTGAACTATCCTGCTCCTCCTAGCTCCTGGACTTGATCTTGTTGTCCACCTGATCCTCCCCCTCCTTATGTCACCATCCTGGTGATGAGATCTTGGCTTTGGTTGGTTTGGTTGCTGGCTGTTGTGCTTGGTTAGCTGCTGTCTAAGCTGGCTGTTCTTGTGTGCAAGTAGTGGAGAGATGCACTAGTGCCTCTCCACGGCTGTGCTGATGGTTTTGTGAGTTTGGGGCTATGTTGTGAAGCTGATAGCACATCACATGCAGTTAGTTGTGTGTCCTGCTTGCGTGCTTACTGTGCACTTGTGGATATGCTTTGGAATTTTGAAACTTACTGTTATTTGGTTACTTTTACCTGGCTGGTGAAATTTGCCCCTCTTGGCTGTCATTTGACTTCTGGCTTAAAATTTATGAAAGATAATTTCTTTCATATTGGTGAAACTTGCCCCTTTTTAATAATTTCTCAATGATGAACTTGTTCAGTGCACCTCACTTACATGTCTGAGAGAAAACAATTCTAACTCTAACCTTATTATTGTTTTATTAGTGTTTATCTTGCACGTACAGATTTGAAGATGAAGATTGTAGTTTAGGTTTTATTTTGTAGAATAGTTATAGAATAATCCAATGTAATCTTCTTATTCTTTTGTATTTTTCATTTTATTATTTTGAAATCTTCATTTTATTCTTCTATAATAAAGATTATATAATTTTCAATAAAGAAATATTCTTATCCTTTATTCATTTGTTATTGTGAAGTTTGGAAATGATTTCAATAAGTTATATTTTTGTAAATTGTTTATATATTCATAATATGAAATAAGTTTTCATATTCTTTATTGTTTTTCTTTGGATAGAATTTAAGTTGTAATAATTAACTCTTAATTAAATTAAGATTCAAAACTTATTCCTAATTCATTTGAATTATGTAAGATCCCTCCTTTATAAAGGAAAAGGATCCCTGTGATTGCAATGCTAGTCCCTGGATCAATGCTAGCATCCACAGTTTAAGATGAAGTACACAGAAACAAAGGTCATTATTACAGTCATTCCAGAGACAACATAGTCTTTACAACTCCATGGCCACAGGCCTAGTACAAGATTTTAAATAAGTAATAGATAAATAAGTCTTCATCTTCATGTGCCACAGGCAAGCATGTTGAGTGTAGACTCATGACTCCTAATCATCATCATAATAACCTGCAACATCACAAGTTACAACCACAGTGGGTCAATACATTTGGAATAGTATTGGCAAGTGATACCTTAGTAGAATATTGGTGGACTAGATACTATATGCAATTTGGCTAAGTGTAGCTTAGGCTTGCTTTGCTCAAAATAGATTTTTCCTATTAGTTGAAAACACTAAGTTTTTCTTTGACAAAAACTTTCCCAAGGAACCACCAATAGACATTGGTGAACCTTCACCCTTGTTCAACCACAAGTTTTTACTTAGAAATTGGGATGAGGAGATTCTTGATAGCTTCCATGTCTTGATGCTCAAGTTGTCCAATACCAGGGACATGGCTAAGTACTTAGATTCTTCCATCTGCAGAGGTTGTGCACTTTCCCCACAAGCCTTGATGTTCACCAAGACAGGACCTTTCAGAAGCCTTCCCTTAGACCAAATGGACGCGTTCCAACCTATCATCCCACTACCACCAACTGTCCAAATGTCTAAGTTTTTGCAACCTATATGATCCAGGCAGAGCCCATATTGCCAAGTGGCTGCACTAGAAGCTTCTTAACATATGGCATCTCAAATCCCTTTGTTCCTGGGTGGCTTTCCACAAGTGAGATACACAAGGTAAACCATAGACATGGGCCTTGTGTAACCACTCAACATAAACCATTCTTTCCATTCCACCCAGGTGTTTCATTCACTTAGTTGTTTTATTAAGTCAAAACATAGTTCAAAGACTTAGAAATATTTGATGATAACATGAATATATAACCAACCTTGGTTGCTACTAGCTAGGCTAAGCATGGCATTGATAAGACTTAGAAATACTTCTAGCAATTCTAAAACTACTAGGATTTCCCAAGCATAGCATATAGATCAAAATAACCATGCAAGACTTAGCAAAATATTTCTAATGCAAAGTTAAAAAACATAGGAATAAATCATGAAGCACCACTTGCCTTGGTAGTTTGGAGAGTAGCTACACTCCTCACAATCACAATCACTATTTGCACCAAAATCTACACATAAAATCACAGCACCAAATCACATACAAAATATATACAAGCAAAAATATATGGATGCATGCAATATGATATGTGATTGTTGGGGTGGTAACCCCGGATAGGGTAAGGACGGAGAGATACTAAAGGGTGTTCCCCGTCCAGTTTCCGAGTTATAGTCCAAGTTGGTCGAGTCTTGTAAAGGTCGGCCGAGATAGGGAAAGGCAGGACCTCAATAGTAATGGCAAGGCATTACCCGGCCGAGATATTGCGTAAGTCGGCCGGGTTAGCCCGAGTGATCTTAATGCAGGTGAAGGGCAAGCCGAGTTACGGGAGGAAGGGCCGAATGATACAAAGCTTGCAGGAGAAGGAGAAGCCTAAAGTCAAACTCTAGCCGCAGGCTAGAGAGAATCTGAGCAGAGCCAAGTGCAAGAGACAAATGTGCAGAACGACAGAGGGGCAGAAGGAGCTCATGGGGGTGACAGTCCTGGAGCCCGAGGCACGCAGGAGGGGCCCTCTGGAACCTTGCGGTCATTAGAAGGGCGACAGGGAAAGAAGGGCGCCGAACTACTATATTGGGACAAGCATATTCCTCGAATATGCTTGCCACGTCAGCCCTAAAGGAACCCAAGGCTCCCCTTTATAAGGGGAGGCTTGGAACCAGAGGGAAGGGGCGGAATTTTAGGACCGTTAGGCTGGAAAAGCTCTCCCTTTCTCCTTGCATACAGCTTGAGGAGCACTTGTAGTCCAAGGAAGGAGAAATAAAGATCTTTGCATTAGCCTTCTGAGTGTAGTATCAACTACGTCTTCCCTCCCCAGATCCCTCTAGCATCTATTGGCCCCAAACTTTAGCCTACCCATGGCATCTACCGTGCCACCACCACGACAGTTGGCGCCCACCGTGGGGCCAGCAGCGGTGCTAGCTAGAGTCATGATCCGGACGGGAAACTTCATCAACACTGGCGAGCGCGTGGTTTCTGGCCTAGTCCGGAGATTTGATCTCTGTGACTACGTCAGCGACAACGCGGGCAGCTTCAGGGGAAAAGCTCCCCCATGGAACAGTGTCTTCATCAGTCTGGGCGAGCACAAGGTCTATGTCGGCGTCGACGTCTCCGGCATTTATCCTCACCAAGTTGTTGTTGCAGGAGAGCCATCCCTTAGCGCTACGAGGCGTACGTGCGGAGCACGTCCGTTGAGCAGCGTCGAGGTGATGGTCGCAGCCGGAGCGCAGACGGGAGTAGCGGGTACCGGATCAACCAGAGACCCCGCCGCAGGCGTGCAGATCACGCCAGGACAGACGACACCACCAGCTGAGGTAATCCCCCCAGTGACCAAACAGACCGAAGTACATGACACTACCCCAAAAGCACCAAGAGTAAGAGGACCGCCTCTGGAAAGGCCAGAAAACATCCTTCAAGCAACCATAGAGAATTTGACTACCCCTGTAGCGCCAATACTTGATCCGGCTAATGCTCAGGCAGAGTTGGAAGAAACCAGGCTAAAGGTACTGGTAGAGGCAAAAAAGGTGTCGGCCCTGCGGGAGTCTCTAAATAGGACCCTGCGGGAATACGCCAAAGCTAATAAGCTTGACGTCGCTCCCGAGCGGGTTGATGAGTTGAGATTGAGAGGGGAAAACCTCATAGATGATATCAACAAGGAGCACGATGCTCGCAAGGCCGAGTCGGTTGATTTGGGCTTGCCGAGGTACAGTACCCCGGCAAAGAACCTAAGAGCGGCAAATGCCGCAGCATTAGAATTAGAAGGGTTGACCGGCGAAGCCCGGCAGAAACAGCAAGAAAGAGTAAATGAGCTGGTGGGCATCGCGAACCAGCAGAACGAAGAAATGCTCAGGACAGACCCGGCGAGGCCGGGGGCCTCGCGAATGGTTCACTCAGCTGGAGCAGCACCTGCCTTATCCGTGGCAACAGCATCCTCACCCGGAAATAATGCACGAAAGGACAAAGCAGTAACTTCCGGGAAGAGAAACAAGCAAATTGTTCCGTATGATCCGGCAATGGCTGGGAAGGCAAACGAGAACAGAGCCAATGGAAGCCGAGGTAACAGTGGTGAGAGAAACCCAGGCCGCATGGAGAAAGACGGCGGAAGCCGAGGCAATGGAGACCTCGGCAGAAGAGAACTCGGAAGAGGCAATCACGAGAACAATACCCCGGTTGAAGTAAGGAGAGAACTGCCGCTCAACCCACAGCCAAGACATGAACCTCGGCAGGAAAGAGAAGCGAGACCAGCTCGCCACAATCAAATGAACGAAAGGTACAACGATGGATATTCCGAAATGGAATATGCCATCCATGGTGGAAATAACCACTATGGAATGCAAGACAGAGTTCTGTACCGACATTTGCCATCAAATGATGCAAGGGTAAAACTAGACCGGTTATACCGGTCTGAGTTGCTGGAAGAGCAGGGTCCACTGGGTTCGACGTGCTTTGGACCACGGATCATGGGCGAACCACCTGTGCCGAACTTTCAACTAGCAAGAGGCACGAAAACATATAATGGGAGTACCAAGCCACAAGACTGGTTGATTGATTATGCCACTGCTGTGAAAATAGCGGGTGGGAACTTGCGATGGGCTGTACGGTATGTCCCACAAATGTTGGAAGGACCAGCTAGGGTGTGGCTGAATAATCTACCAGCATGCAGTATCAACTGTTGGTTAGATTTTGAAGAAATGTTCGTCAGCAACTTTACCAGCACATACAAGAGGCCAAACAGGCCGCAACAGTTAGCCATGTGCAAGCAGAGGCCGAATGAAATAGATAGAGAGTTTTTAACTCGATGGTGTAACCTGAGAAACTCGTGTGAAGGAGTTATAGAGTCACAAGCAATAGCTTGGTTCGCTCAAGGATGCCGTTATGCCAGTGTATTGTGGCAACGACTGCAAAGAGATATGCCAACCACATTGGCAGAAACTATCAGAATAGCGGACTCCTATGCATTAGGAGATCCAACGCAACCAGAATTAATGTCGGCAGATCATCGGGAGCAACAAGACCAATATGCGAGAGATTTGGCCGGGTCATCCAGGCGCAATGACTTCAGAGGAAGAAGAAGAGAAGAAAGGCCAGGTTATAGATATAATTCGGCTCAAGTGGCAGCGGTAGCGCAGGATCAGCCGAGTCACGGAACGACTCAAAGGCAAAAGAATGGTCCTCAGCAATGGACACCAAGGAATGAAGGAAAAAGACAGTGGACCCCAGAACAAAAGAAGCAATGGCAGGAGAGGCCGAAGTACACGTTCGAATCTATGTTAGATCAGCCGTGTAAATTTCATACGTCAAACCCATCCAGGCCAGCCAACCATACGACCCGCCAATGTGCATGGATGAAAAGTGCAATGGGAAACCCCGCAGGCATTCAGGCAGCGCCCCTTCAAGTACATCAACAACATCAGCCACAGTTGACTGGAGCAAATGCACAGCAACTGATGTTGCCGCCTCCTCCCCCGAGATATGATAACTCGGACCGGAGAGATGCGGTACATCAAGTGATGAACCAAGGCCAGGATGGAAGGACAAATCCAGGAAATACTGGACGCAATGATTACAGAGAACATCATCAGTCTTATTGCGTGTTCACAACGGAACAGCAAGACAAGCAGAGTGTGCAACGCCGGCATATGGAAGTAAACACAGTTATGCCGGCGGTGCCAAGATATGTGCCTTGGTCAGATCAGGAAATTACTTGGAGCTTAAAGGATCACCCCAGAATAATGCCGAGTCCGGGGTCGTATGCACTCGTGTTGGATCCGACATTTATTGGACCAAGCATTAATGTAAAATTTTCAAAAGTTCTCATTAACAATGGGAGCAGTATCAACATCATGTACAAAGATACCATGCATAAACTCGGAATATCGCAGAACATGCTGCAATCCACGAGGACCACTTTCCATGGGATAGTGCCAGGGCTTTCATGCGAACCCATTGGTAAAGTCCGAGTGGATGTGTTATTCGGCACAAGGGATAACTGCAGAGCAGAAAACTTAGAGTTTGAAGTAGTGGATCTAGAGAGTTGTTATCATGCTTTACTCGGACGGCCCGCGTTAGCCAAATTCATGGGAAGCTGTCATGTAAGTTATCTGAAAATGAAGTTACCCGGACCACAAGGAGTGATAACGGTAGAAGGGGATTACAAGAAGTCAATGGAATGTGCTTCAGCCGGATCAAATTTGGCCGAATCATTGGTTATAGCAAGAGAAAAAAGAAGGATTCAGGAGGTAGCAGCCCTCGCTCAGTCGGCACAGCTGAATATGCCGGCACTAGCCAATCCACATGGAAGTGTCTCCTTTCAACCGACTAAAGAAACAAAGAAGTTTCAGATAGATGAGCAATTCCCAGAGCGCACTGTTACTATTGGTGCAGGCCTAGATGCTAAATAGGAAAGCGAGCTCACCAACTTCCTCCGTGAGAATCGGGATATCTTTGCATGGTCAACTCAGGATCTGCAAGGTGTTCCGAGGGAGTTGGCTGAGCACTCTCTGAATGTAAGGCCAGGAGCAAGGCCGGTGAAGCAACCTCTCCGCCGCTTCGCCGAAGACAGGAGAAAAATAATAGGGGATGAAATAGCTCGGATCCTCGCGGCCGGGTTCATCATGGAGGTGCTGTATCCGGATTGGTTGTCAAATCCGGTGCTAGTAGAAAAGAAGAAAGATGATCCGAATGTAGCCATTGTATGGCGAATGTGCATCGATTACACGAACCTAAACAAGGCGTGTCCAAAAGATCCTTTTCCATTACCTAGAATAGACCAAGTCATTGATTCGACCGCTGGTTGTGAGTTATTGTAATTTGTAGACGCGTATTCTGGTTTTCACCAGATACCGTTAAATCCGGCCGATCAAATAAAGACTGCGTTTATTACCCCGTACGGGGCTTATTGCTATCGCATGATGCCATTCGGCCTGCGAAACGCAGGAGCAACATATCAAAGATGCATGCAGAAATGTCTACACGATCAGATAGGAAAAATGTACAGGTATATGTGGATGACGTGGTCATCAAAACCAAGGAGAGCAAAACGCTGTTGGATGATATACGACAGACTTTTGCGAACCTGAGAAGGTTCCGAATGAAGCTTAACCCGGAAAAGTGCACATTTGGCGTGCCAGCAGGAAAATTACTCGGTTTTCTTGTATCTAGCCGAGGTATAGAGGCCAACCCAACGAAGATAAGGGCAGTAGAAAGGATGGAGCTGCCAAGGTGTCTAAATGACGTACAAAAGTTCACGGGATGTTTAGCCTCGCTCAGTCGGTTTGTATGTCGGCTGGGAGAGAAGGCATTACCACTCTATCAACTGCTAAAGAAATCAGATAAGTTCATTTGGACTCCACAAGCAGACAGTGCATTTCATGAGTTGAAAAAGATGTTGGTTACAGCACCCGTTTTGGCTTCTCCATTATCAAAAGAGCCTATGTTACTCTATATAGCGGCAACCAACAGAGTAGTGAGTGCTACAGTCGTCGTAGAACGATTCGAAGAAGAAAAGTCGGTACAAAGGCCGGTGTACTATTTAAGCAAAGTGTTATCTACTTCAAAGCAAAATTATCCATATTATCAAAAGATGGCTTATGGAGTGTATATGTTGGCAAAGAAACTTAAACATTACTTTGAAGAGCACCCCATCAAAGTGATCTGTGAAGCACCCATAGCCGACATATTGAGCAACAAAGATGCAAGTGGCCGAATAGCAAAATGGGCAATTGAGTTGTCACCATATGCTCCACAATTCGATAGGAGAGATGCAATCAAATCTTAGGCAGTCGCCGATTTCTTCGTAGACTGGGCCGAGGTGCAGTATGAGCCACCATTACCAGACCCAAATTATTGGACGATGCATTTTGATGGTTCCAAACTAAGAAATGGTTTGGGGGCAGGAATAGTATTAACCTCGCCCAAAAAAGATCAGCTGAAATATGTGCTGCAAATACACTTTGCCGCGTCAAACAACGTAGCCGAATATGAAGCACTGGTCCATGGATTGAAAGTCGCAAAAGAGATTGGCATACGCCGAATCTTATGCTATGGGGACTCGGATCTAGTAGTACAGCAAGTCTCAGGAAATTGGGACGCATTGGATGATAATATGGCTTTGTATAGATTTCATGTGCAAAAGATCAGCGGATATTTTGAAGGGTGTGAATTTCACCACATACCTCGGGCAGAAAATGATGCCGCAGACACGTTGTCAAAGCTAGGATCAACCAGGCAGTCAATTCCCCTAGGTATTGCCCTAGAGCACCTCAGGAAACCATCAATAATTCCATCCCCAGAATCCGAATCCATCTTTATTCCGGCAAATCCAGCAGGAAATAATGTGCCGATGGAAGTAGACCAGCAATATAACCCGGAGTTCCCCAAGAGGAGGACATCAGAAGTAAGAATGGATGAAGCCGAGGTAGCTATGTCGGCAGAAAACATGGAAATAGACAGTGAGACCACACCAGAGAAAATCACACCAGTATGGGCGCAACCCATATTCTCTTTCTTTAAGGATGCGATTTTGCCGAATAATGAAGTGTCAGCAAGACAAATAGCAAGGAGAGATAAAGCTTATACAATCATAAATAACGAGCTATATAAAAGAAGTGTCACAAGTGTATTGCAAAGGTGTGTGAGTTCGGCAGAAGGCCAGGAGATTCTTCTGGATATACATCAAGGAGAATGTGGACACCATACTTCGTCTCGTGCCTTGGTGGCCAAAGCATTCAGGCATGGGTTTTATTGGCCAACGGCCTTGAAGGAAGCCAAAGAGCTGGTTGAAAAATGCAATGGTTGTCAGAGATATGCAACCAAGATACACATGCCGTCGTCCGAGTTAAAAACGATACCCATTACTTGGCCGTTGTAAGATCCCTCCTTTGTAAAGGAAAAAGGATCCCTGTGATTGCAATGCTAGTCCCTGGATCATTGCTAGCATCCACAGTTTAAGATGAAGTACACAGATACAAAGGTCATTTATTACATCCATTCCAGAGATAAAACATAGTCTTTTACAACTCAAGGCCATAGGACTAATACAAGAGTTTGGGATAAGTAAATAAACATAAGTCTTCATCTTCATGTGCCACAGGCAAGCATGTTGAGTGTAGACTCATGACACCTAATCATCATCAGAATAACCTGCAACATCACAATACAGCCACAGTGGGTTAATACTTTGGAATAGTATTGGCAAGTGATACCTTAGTAAATTTTTAAGTGGACTATATTACTATATGCAATTTTGGCTAAGTGTAGCTTGGCTTGCTTTGCTCAAAAAAATAGATTTTTCCTATTAGTTGAAATCACTAAGTTTTTCTTTGTCAAAAACTTTTCCCAAGAAACCATCAATAGACATTGAGGTCCTTCACCCTTGTTCACCCACAAGTTTTACTTAGAAATTGGAGTGATGAGATTCTTGATAGCTTCCATGTCTTGATGCTCAAGTTGTCCATTGCCATGGACCTGGCTAAGTACTTAGATTTTTCCATCTGCAGAGGTTGTGCACTTTCCCCACCAGACTTGGTTTCCCAAGACAGGACCTTTCAGAAGCCTTTCCTTAGACCAAATGGACGTGCTCCAACCTATCAATCCCACTACCACCAACTGTCCAAATGGCTAAGTTCTAGCAACCTATATGATCAAGGCAGAGCCCATATTGCCAAGTGGCTGCACTATAAGCTTCTCAACACTTGGCCTCCAAAATCCCTTTGTGCCTGGGTGGCATACCACAAGTGAGATACACAAGGTAAACCATATCCATGGGCCTTGTGTAACCACTCAACCAAAAACCACCATTCAAGTCCCATTCCACCCAGGAGATTCATTGACTTAGTTGTTTTATTAAGAAATCATAAGTCCCAAGACTTAGAAATATTTTCATCATAGCATGTATATACTTTACCAACCCTTGTTTGCTACTAGCTAGGCTAAGCATGGCATAGTAACTTAACTTAGAATTTTCCTAGCAATTCTACAACTACTTAGGATTTCCCAACATAGCATTTGGCAAAAAGTAACATGCAAGACTTAGCAAAATATTTCTAATGCTTGTACAAAATATAGGGATGAAAATAATCATGAAGTACCACTTGCCTTGGTAATGGGGAGAGTAGCACTCTTCACAATCACAGTCACTAGCACCAAAGTCTACACAAAAAATGGTAGCACACAATTACACACAATTCATATACAAACATAAATATATGCATGCATGCAAAATAAAATGCTAAGTGATGATTTTTGAAAACTAACCAAGCAAGTGCAAAAGTACTGAACTATAAACAAGTCAAAAACTTGCTAAACCAAGTTTATTTTACTCTTAAACAATTTTCCAAACAATTTCTATACTCAAAATAGCCTTAAACAAGTTACTGCAAATAAAGTAATTTTAACAGAAACTTTTTACTAAACACATTGCAGATTCAGAAAGAGCTTGTCTCCCTGATTCCAACGGTATAAAATTTGCAAAAATCTAACGTGGGAATCAAAAGTTATAGCTATTTCAATTTTGGATCAAAATCTGATTTCAAAACTGTTTTTGAATCTCTCCCTAGCCACGTGTCTTAACCCTACTGGCTGATACCGTTTCGTTCAGGATCACCCTCCCGCGCCGTTGGATCTATTTAACAACTCATGGCTCAGATCTACCCATAACGCTTTGCTAAAAGATCTAATTCTATGCGTTGGATCCAGATCTGACGGCTCTGGATGAAGCGACCAAATCGGGGCGGCGCTGGCGACGGCTACTAGCGGCGGCGAGTTCTGTCTGCGGCGGCGCGGCGCTACAGGTCGTCCGGAGGGGCAGGAGGATGCTTACCAGGTTCGCAGCGTCGAGGAGAAGCTCAACCTAGCAGTGGCTTGACGAGGGGCGCACGGGCACGGTCTCTGGGGCTCGTCGGAGTTGCAGCGGTGTCTGTTGCTTGCAGTCGAGGTCACTAGCGAGGTTTGGCATCGCCCTAGCACGGACCAGAGGGATCAGGAGATGCACAAGACACAGGCGAACAATCTCGTATGAAAGAGGGGGCAAGGGGCGCTCGGGTTTTACCTCAATTGGTCGCCGGAGTCTAGCAGCGGCGCAGGTGGTTGCGGTCGTGAATGGAATCGATGACCTGGGTCACGAGCAGGCAAAAGAAAGGTGTCAGCAGATGCACCAGATCATGCTGAACAAGATAGTTTGAACCAGAGAGAGGGGGGCGGTCGAGGCTCACCGGAATTAGTCGCCGGAGTCGTCAGTACTGCGGTGCTTCGAAGACAAATGCGCGCAGCCTGGTGGCGGAGTGAGCGAGGAGAGTGGGGGGAAATGATCGCGGTGCAGAGGGGATTAAATAGGCCCAAGCGCGACAAGAAACGCTTGCGGCATCAAGGCTAATTACGCCGCGCCATTACCGGCATCGACAGCAGCGGCGACGTGGTCTGCGGGCGCGATTTGGGGAAGACAAGGGTGACGTGGAGAGGGCCCGCTCGTCAGCGAAACACGCAGAGAGGAGGTGGGGTCTGGTTGTCAGCGACTGCTTGGGTGTGCTTGCGCGTGCGAGAGAGAGAGAGGGGAAGGCCGGGTGGGCTAGTTGGGCCAGTTCTGTTGCTGGGCTAGAATCCTGGCGCCGGCCCTTTTCCAATTCTTTCTCCTTTTTCTTTTTCTGTTTCGATTTTCTGAATTGATTTTCAAATGAATTCAAGTTCTATTTGAATTCAAATCTTCTTGGGATTTTTGCAGTGTGCCACAGTCTCAAAACTAGGCATAAAATCAAGTGGTTGCTTTGCAAAGGCTTGGTCAAACTTGGAGAAACAAAATAATAGGGACTTGCATCTGATTTGCAAATGTTTGAAAAAGGGTTTTTGAAACTATTCTCATTTGCAAAACTTGGTCCAAAACCACACTCAATCCTTTCAATAAGGAAGACAAACAAGCTAGGTTTAAATCATTCAAGCTCTCAAATGGGGATGGCCATTTGATTTAAGTTTGCTCACATAAAATCATAGCACTATGTGCTTCTGTTTTTCTGAAAAGAGTTTGAAATTGATCTCAATTCTATATGCATGCATGAATGATATGCAATCTTTGAAATCATGATTTTAGGGATGTTACAAATCTAACCCCCTTAAGGTGAATCTCGCCCTCGAGATTCGGATTGGCTAGCAAATAGGTGAGGGTGGTCTTTCCGAAGATCATCTTCTCTTTCCCAAGTTGCTTCCTCTTCGGAATGATGATTCCATTGCACTTTGCAAAACTTGATAGTCTTAGTCCTTGTGACTCTTTCTGCAGTCTCAAGAATTTTGATAGGCTTTTCTTCATAAGTGAGATTACTTTCTAGTTGAACTTCTTCCAAAGGTATGGTATCCTTCAAAGAAGTTTCTTCCATTTCTGGGTGACATTTCTTAAGCTGACTGACATGAAACACATTATGGACAGCTGACAGAGATTCTGGCAATTCTACTTCATATGCAACCTCTCCCTTACGACTTAGAGTCTTGAATGGACCAACATATCTTGGTGCCAACTTTCCTTTGACTCCAAATCTTTTCACTCCACGAAGTGGTGATACTCTAAGATAGGCTCTATCTCCAACTTCGTAGGTGACTTCTCTACGCTTAGGATCTGCGTAGCTTTTCTGTCGGGACTGTGCTATCTTCAATCTGTCCTTAACTAATTTGACTTTCTCTTCGGATTCTTTGATAAGATCCGGTCCAAATAAACTTCTTTCTCCCACACCATTCCATAGCAATGGGGTGGTACACTTCCTTCCGTAGAGAAACTCAAATAGTGCCATCCCAATACTGGCTTGATAGCTGTTATTGTAGGAGAATTCTGCGTAAGGTAGACTTTCATCCCAACTGGCTCCATAGTCTAGGGCACATGCCCTCAACATGTATTCGAGAATTTGATTAGTCCTTTCTGTTTGTCCATCTGTTTGAGGATGAAAAGCAGTGCTGAATTCCAACCTCGTTCCCAATGATTCATGAAGCTGTCTCCAAAAATGAGAAGTGAACTGAGTTCCTCTATCAGACACAATACTCTTAGGCACACCATGAAGGCATACAATTCTACTCATGTAGATTTTGGCTAACTTGGCACTTGTATAAGTTGTCTTCACGGGTATAAAATGAGCCACTTTAGTTAGGCGATCCACTACTACCCATATGGAATCATACCCTGACCTGGTCCTTGGTAATCCGGTAATGAAATCCATACCAATCTTGTCCCACTTCCAATCGGGAATAGGTAGTGGTTGAAGCAAACCTGCTGGTTTCTGATGCTCCGCTTTTACTCTACTACACACATCACACAAAGCAATATGTTCGGCGATGTCTCTTTTGAGATTGTTCCACCAAAATCTTTCTTTCACGTCCATGTACATTTTGGTGTTTCCCGGGTGAATAGAATACGGAGAGTTGTGGGCTTCTTGTAGAATCAGTTTCCGCAACTCCGGATCTTGTGGAACACAAATACGTTTCCCATGCCATAAGGTACCTTGTTCATCTTCATGGAAACTTTTGGCTTTTCCCTGGCTAATCTTTTCCTTAATCTCTTCAATTTCCTTGTCAGACTTCTGGGCTTCTTTGATCTTGTCCAACAAAGTGGGTTGAACATCCAAAGACATGAGATGTCCCTCAGGCACAATCTCCAATCTGAGTTTTCTAAATTGGGTACACAAATCATCTGGCAATTCTCCTTTGGTAAGGCCATTCACAAATACCTTACGACTTAGAGCATCTGCTACAACATTTGCTTTACCGGGGTGGTATTGCAAACTCAAGTCATAGTCCTTGATAAGCTCTAACCATCTTCTTTGTCTCATATTAATTTCCTTCTGAGTGAAGATATACTTCAAGCTTTTGTGATCCGTGAACACTTCACAACGCTTTCCCAAAAGGTAGTGTCTCCATGTTTTGAGTGCATGGACAACAGAGGCTAACTCTAAATCATGAGTAGGATAGTTTACTTCATGAGTTTTGAGTTGTCTCGAGGCATAAGCCACGACTTTACCATCTTGCATAAGTACTGCACCCAAACCTTGATGAGATGCATCACAATATACTTGGAAATCCTTTTCCAAATCTTGCAGACACAGAAGTGGTGCTGTCACAAGTCTTTTCTTCAATCCTTGAAAGCTGACTTCACAACCTTCAGACCAAGCAAATTTCTTGTCCTTCTTTAACAATTCAGTCATGGGTTTAGCTACTTTAGAGAAATTTTCAATGAATCTTCTGTAGTAACCTGCTAAGCCAAGGAAACTACGAACTTCTTTCATGGACTTGGGAGATTCCCATTCAGTCACAGCTGAAACTTTAGCAGGATCAACTGCTACACCATCCTTTGTCATAACATGACCAAGAAAACCAACTTCCTCTAACCAGAACTCACACTTGCTGAATTTGGCATAAAGTTTATGCTCTCTCAGTTTCTCAAGTATCAAACGTAAATGTCCTTCATGTTCTTCTTTGCTCTTGGAGTAGACTAAGATGTCATCGATGAAAACGACAACAAATTTGTCAAGAAATTCCATGAACACCTTGTTCATCATATTCATGAAGTATGCTGGTGTGTTGGTTAAACCAAAAGGCATCACGGTGTACTCATACAATCCATACCTTGTGGTGAATGCTGTTTTAGGTATGTCTTGTTCTCTTATCTTGAGTTGAAAATATCCTGATCGGAGATCAATCTTTGAGAACACACATGCTCCTTCTAGCTGATCAAACAAGTCGTTGATTCTAGGCAAAGGGTATTTGTTCTTGATAGTTACCTCGTTGAGTGAACGGTAATCTATGCATAGCCTTTAACTTCTATCTTTCTTCTCTACAAACAAAACTAGGGCTCCCCAAGATGAAGAACTTGGTTGGATGAATCCTTTCTGCAACTGTTCTCCAAGTTGTTTCTTGAGCTCCTTCAGTTCATCAACTGACATTTTATACGGTCTCTTGGCTATTGGTCCAGAACCTGGTACCAAATCTATCAGAAACTCCACATCTCTATCTGGTGGCATTCCCGGTAATTCTGTCACATCCCAAGATTTTCCAAATCTTGTAATGTGAAAAATAAATTAATAAAATAAATCTTTTGTTGAAAATCAGGGTGAAAAGAAACTTTTGTTTCTAAAAGGAGACTTGAAATCCCATCTTGAACAAACTTTGGTAAAGGTTTGAATTCAACAAAAATCCAAATCAAGGGAAATGCATTCCTCAATGAATGTATCTGGAAATTTGAACACTTGGAAAATAAATCCAAAATCCAAAATCCCTAAACCCTAAATGGAAGGAAATCATTTTCCAAAGTATCTCCAAATCCATGGATTTGATCCATACCAAATTTGACTATCCAATATTCACAAAGGATCAAGAAAGACCTTAGAGATGGTTTCACAAAGTTTGGAACCATGGAAAAAATCTTGTGAATATATTAAGACAAGGAAATTGAATTTCCAAAGCCATTAAAGCCCTTACCAAAAGCCCATACCCTTTGGTGAACAAATAATCCTAAAGGGGTTAGAAAGATAAACCTTTAATAAAGGAAAAATAAATTGTTTTGAAAATACAAATTTAGATCTTTTAATAAAAGACTCTGTTTCAAATGAAAAGGTGAGCCAAATTAATTTTGGCCAAACTTTTGAAATAAAATATTTTGTTTTAATAAAATGAGTAAAGGTTTATTTAAATAAAATAAAGGATTTAAATATCCAATTTTATTTAAGTAAAGGCTTTTCCCATTTTAAATGAACACCAAGTATTTTATTACTACTTTGAAATCTTTTATTAAAAGGTTTTGCTTTGATTAAAAATGAGTAAAGGATTATTTAAATAAAATAATAAGGATTTAAATATCCAATTTTATTTAAGTAAAGGCTTTCCCATTTTAATTGAAACACCAAAACTTATTTATTTATTTAAATAAGCTTCCAAGTATTCTTTTATGTTTCAAATTAAACCTTCTGGTTTGGTTTTGAAAATAATTGGAATTCAAATGGAAATTTTATTTAAATAAATCAAACACTATTAAACAACTAAAGATCCATTTTATTTAATTATTAAATGGATCCTAAAATAAATAGAAATATTATTTCATTTTGAGATTTGGATTATGTTGCCAAACAGAACCAAATTCAAATGAAAAAGTTGCTGTTTGAATTGATTGAGTGTTGTTTGAAATTGTTTGAATAATTGTTTGAAAATGAAAACAGAAAAAGAAATAGAAAAAGAAAAAGATTTAGACAGAAAAAAAAAATAGTGCAACAGTCCAGCCCAGGAAGCCCACTTAGCCCACCTGTTCTTTTCCCCGAGCAATCTTTTTCTCACCCAGATTCTTACCCGCTGAGCCAATGACAACCGGGACCCACTCCCACTCTCTTCCCCTCGCTGACGAGAAGACCCCACCTTTCTCACCCACTCTCCCCGAACCGTTTTTCTGTACCGCGAAGGAAACCCACGCAGCCGATGACAAGTGGACCCCCTCCTCCTTTCTTTTCCCACTGCCAGGTAGACCCCGCTTTACTGTTCATCGTCCTCCCCGCGCGACCCCTTCTCCCCCTCACCGCGCGGCAGTTTCTGCCCGTTGATAGCTCGCATCAATTCGAGTTACTGCCGCGTTTATTCGGTCCAGCGACGACGCCTACTTAAACGCCTCCCTCTCCTCTGTCATTTCCCTCAGACCCCTTCTCCAAGCTCGCCCCCAGGCCGCCCCAATTTCACCTCGAGCTCCTCTGTTCCGACCATCGTCTCCGGCCGATTCCAGCCAGCACACGCTGCCCCTTACCTCGCCGACCACGCACACATACTCCACACTCACTGGTGCTTCTATCCGTGCCTCCGTTCAGACGCGGGTACCCTGTAACCTCGTCTTCGACAACGACCACCGTCGCCACCGTCTGCTTCAACTCCGGTGAAGTCCACAGGTAGCTTCCAGCCACCCCTCTTCTTTTCGATGATGCGCCTAAGACCAGTGGTTCCTTCCGCAACTAACGCCGTCGTTCTCGTGACCTAGCTTGCACCATAGCATCGCCTCCATCGTCGACAGTGAGCACCGCCGTCTGTCTCGCCTCCGACAAGTTTCCCGGTAAACCTCGACCGCCCCGAGCCCTCTCGTTCACGCACATAGCTCTGCCTTGATCTTGCGCTTCTAACCCTGCCCTCGTTTTGCTTTGGGGTGATCCACAGCGACGCCAACGACGACGACCCGAGAGCCCCGCCGCCCGCAGCAACTCCGGCAAGGAATTACGCCTGACCCCGAACGCCCCTCGCCCGACCAACACCTCCCCGAGCTTCGCCGTAACCTCCTGAGCCCGGTGAGCATCTCCTCTTTCTCTCTCGCTTTCTGTATCGCCGACACCGTCATCGACCGACGACTCCGCCGCCGGTAGCCACCGCAGCGCCGCCCGTCTATGGTCGAATACCCCGCAACCGTTCGATCTGGATCGTACGCATTAGATTAGTTCACTTAAACACCGAAGGGGTATGCTTTCTGGACCGTGCGATTAGACTTAATCCAACGCCCCACAGCCACAATCCCAGCGAAGCGGTACCGTCCAATAGAATCCTGCCGCGTGGCCAGTATTAGATCTGAATTAGAATTTGAAAACAGAAACTTTTGCAAACTTTAAACCCTTGTATCTTTTGATCCACACGTCCAAATTTTACAAATTTGATGTCGTTGGAATCAGCAAGACAAGCCCTAACCAACCCTACCCTTAGTTTAGCAAATAGTATTGGATAGATTGGTTGATTATGCAGAAACATTTGAGTACTTGCTAACATTGGAAAAATCATTTAAAAATGATTTTTAGGTTAAAACCTTTGCAAATTGGTTTGTTGTGACCTTACTGACCCTAGGAACCAACCCATAGTTTGGAAAGTGATTTTAGAAAAGAATAGGATGGATTAATTAGTTTAGTCCATTTCTAGCTAACTAAAACTAATTGTTTTGTTTATGAAAATGCTTTCATGAAGAAAACTTTGGAGAAAATGTTTGAACCAAACCTACTGACCCAAAACACCAAGTTTTGCAATAGCAACTCATTTGGTGAACCCTATAGACTAAAACCCTAGTAGACATATTTCTTCACCACATAAAATGACCAAATAGGTGCCTTGTTTTGAAAATTGGTTTTTGAGGTGAAACTTCTTTGCTAACAACTTTGCCACTTTGGTAAATGACCAATTTGGATCTTACAAAGTTTAGGAATCTAATAGAGACCCTCTTTGAAAATGACCTTGCCATTTTGGTAAATGACCAATTTGGAACTTACAAAGTTAGAAGCCTAGTAAAGACCATCCCTACATTAGAACCAACCTTTGCATGCTTATGCATGACTTTGCCACTTTACAAAAATGACCATTAGGTGTACCCAAATGTCTAAAACCCACTAGGAACCACTTTTGCAAACAAAGCAAAGCTTGGCATGCTTGCATGCAATTCTTGACTTTGTTATTTTTGTTTGTGTGTGTTGTTTTGCTTGATTGGTAGATTGAGTTTGTGCCTTGCTTGATTGTTGTAGTGACTTGAAGAGTGAGACTAGCAAGATCAAGGAGTGAACCTATACCCTCTACCAAAAAGGCAAGTGATGCTTCATATCATTATCCCATTATTTTCAATATGCATTAGTGTTTTTGCTAAGTAAAACTTGCATGGTTTTTGCTAAAGTAAATTTAGCTAAGTATAGACCTTGCTATAGGAAAACTAGTAGAATGAATCCTTAGAAGGATTTTCCTTAGTTAAGAATCCTATTACTACCAAGCTTAGCCTAGCTAATAGAAAACTTGGGTGGAATATATTCACACTATGAGAAAAATATTCTAAGTCTGAGGACTTATGTTTTGTTTAATAAAACAACTAAGTTAATGAATCACCTGGGTGGAAATGGAAGGAATGGTTTATGTTGAGTGGTTCACAAGGCCCATGTCTATGGTTTACCTTAGTGTATCTCACTTGTGGATGGCCACCCAGGAAACAAAGAGATTTGAGATGTCAAATGTTGAGAAGCTTCAAGTGCAACCACTTGGCAATATGGGCTCTGCCATGATCATATAGGTTGCAAGAACTTAGCCACATGGACAGTGGGTGGTAGTGATTGATAGGTTGGAGCGCGTCCATGTTGGTCTAAGGGAAGGCTTCTGAAAGATTTTGTCTTGGGAAACCAAGTCTTATGGGTAAAGTGCACCACCTCTGCAGAGTGTAAAACCTAAGTACTTAGCCATGTCCCTGGTAAAGGACAATTTGAGCATCAAGACATGGAAACAACCAAGAATCTCATCATTCCAATTTCTAAATTAAAACTTGTGGGTGAACAAGGGTTGTGTGAAATCTTAAATCTTTGATTGGTAGATGCCTTGAGAGGATCTTCAATCATTGGTTGAGAATTTGTTTTTGCCAAGTAAATCTTCAGTCTTTGATTGGTAGATGCCATGAGTGGATCTTCAGTCTTTGATTGGTTGATGCCTTGGAATTTGTTTTTGCCAAACAAAACCTATTTTCAAAATGATAGGAAAAATCTATTTTGAGCAATGCAAAGCCTCAACTCCACTTAGCCAAATGCATATAGATGATAGACTCCACTATACTACCAAAGTATCACTTGCCAATACAATTCAAATGTATTGACCCTTGTGGCTGTAACTTTTAATGTTGCAGGTTTGATTGATTTTAGTGAGGATTGATTGATTAGGATTACAAAGTCTACAACCAACATCTGCCTGTGGCACTTTGAAGATGAAGGACCCATGACTATAGTTATTCCGCTGCAATGTAATGTAAATAGCCAATGAGCTATGTTTGATGTAATAAAATTATTTTATTCCTGGTTATAAAGTTGTATTATGACCTTTGTTTCTCGATATTACATCTGAACTGTGGATGCTAGCTATTGATCCAGGGACTAGCATTGTAAACACAGGGGACTCAATCTTATTTAAGGTTGAGGACGCTACAAATTCTTCCGGAAACACATCCGGATACTCACTTACAATTGGCACACTGTCCATGCTAACCCCCTTAAGAGAATTTAGCTTACTCCCTTTTGGTTCAAAGTTAGACTTGAATTTAATCCGTTTTCTTTCCGGGGTTGTGAGTGCAACAGTACGATTGGCACAATCTAGTACTCCTTCATACTTAGCCATCCAATCCATTCCCAAAATTACATCCAATCCTTGGGAATCTAGGATTATCAGGCTCACTGGAAACTTATGCCTTCCAAACTCTATGACTAGATCCCGGCATCCAAGACTAACTATCATATCTCCTCCCGGAGAACTAACTTTTATTGGGCACCCAATGTTTTCAGTTGCAAACCCATTTCTATCAACAAATGCTTTTGATATGAATGAATGAGATGCACCAGTATCAAAGAGTACAAATGCTGGAATTGAATTGAGTCTGAACTTACCAGCAACAGCATCAGGCTCCTCATAGACCTCTTCCACATTGATGTGGTTAACCTGTCCTTTCTGAAAAGGATTGGGCTTGTTAGGTCCTTCAACTTTCTTTTCAGGGCACTCATTTGCATAATCCCCAGCTTCTTGCATTTGAAACATTCAACCTGACTGATGTCTCTCTTAGCAGATTGACTTCCACTTCCATTTCCATTGCCACTGTGGTGGCTCTTATGTCCACCCTTGTGATTCTTGTACTTATCATTGTCATGACTACGATGATGCTTGTTGTCATGACGGTTGTGGTTGTGGTGCTTGTTGAATTTCCCATGCTTGTGGGATCCTGAGCTTCCACTGTCATCAAGGTGAGATCGTTTGTGAGACGATCCCGAGCTGTGCTTGTCGGAGTGCTTTCTCTTTCTACTCTCGACCTGCTTCATTTTGCTCTCCAAAATAGCAGCCTTGTCACACAGAGACTGATAAGTTGGAACATATGCCACAGACAATTGCAGGTTTAGATCATCATTCAAGCCTTCCAGAAATTTTTCCTTCCTCTTGGCATCAGTGTCAACTTCATCCGGTGCATAGCGCACCAGATTGTTGAACTCCTCAATGTATTCAGCCACGCTACGGCGGCGCTGCCTCAGATTGTGGGACTCTTTCTTTTTCAGGCTCATTATTCCTGACGAGATATGAGCAGTGCGAAAGCCATCCTCGAAAATAGCCCAAGTCACCTCATCAATAGGAGTAGTGATCTGGAAATTGTCCCACCAGGTGGCGGCTGGCCCTTCCAGCAGATGTGCTGCAAATCTGACTTTCTCAGCATCCGTCCAACCCACGGTTACTAAGTCCTTGTTTATAGAACATAGCCAATCATTGGCCACCATGGGATCAGTTGTCCCCGAGAACTTAGCTGGCCTCAACCTCAGGAATCTGGTAAGCATGTCAAAGCCCGGAGGGTTGTTGTTGTTGTTGTTATTGTTGTTGTTGTTGTTGTGGTTTTGGATGAACGTTGTCATCATCTGCATCAACTGAGTTTGGGCAGTCATCATTTTTTGCATTTCTGGGGTGATGTTGTTGGGGTTGGGGTTTGCACGACGGGGAGGCATCTGTGGTTTGTTCAAATAGAGATAAGAATGAGATACCCATAGATGTTTTATGCACATTACATCACATAAGAAAACACAAGCATGCAACAAGGTAAAAGATCAACAACAAGATAATAAGTTCACAAGGTAAAACACACAAGTAGCAAGCCATCCACATGTCGGATGGTCCAATAACAAGTTCACGAATAACAAGTATGATAATAAAAGATAAACGAGTAGTCAAGTCTACTCGTCAGCATCAATCTCCTCCTCGACAAAGGTAAGACCTGCATTCTCCATCGCGGTCTTGTTCTCCTCAATAGTAGTGGTCAAGCACTCAATCTTGGCCTTGAGAGCCCTCTTCTGGGAACGAAGCCTCTCAATCACCGTCTGCTGCTGCTCTAACTCGAAGTCCTTGGACTGCAGTTCCTCAGTCATATCCCGGATCTTCTTGTTCCTATCCTGGACACGCTTCTCCTGACTCTTGAACTTCCTGTCCTGGGTCTCGAACTTTGCCTCCATTTCCTTGACTATCTCGTCCTACTGCGCGAAGAGCTTGTCCTTCTCGTGAAGCTGCACCTGGAGCTCGTCATTACTGAGCATGACATTGGTCCTGTCAGTGTCCACGTGCCTAATGAGAGACTCTAAGTCCTGGAAGTACAGGCGTATCAGCTCTGCTGCATCCCTCGAATCGTCCTCGAAGTCGATGGACTCTCCGTCATCATCACGTCTTCCGAAGACGTGGAAGTGAGTGCCTCTAACCTGTCGGGAGTGTCGTCCTAGCAGACGTCCTATCAGGTCCTGCATAACTACCTCCATGCCTCTCTCCCTGTCATCGTGCATGAGCTTGAAGACGATGGCCTCCGTAGTAGGCTCTGTCTGGCGTCCTGGCTGGTTCACCTTGAAGCCCCAGAGGTCCTTCCTCTCGAACTTGGTGAGTGGGTGCACCATGATGGTGGGAAGAGGGAGATTGAGCAAAGTAGTAAGCTCAACAATACGAGGACCAAAGCGGGTAGCCTGGAACTCCTCAACAGTGCTGATGGTAATAGAAAAGTTAGAACAACACAATTTAAGATAGACAAAAGACAAAACACCACAAACATATCTTTGGAAAACAAATCACACAAGTCATGCATACATGAAGTTATTACATCAATCAAGGTTCACTCTTATTTTAAGACAACAATTTGAAAAAATAGGGTGATAGGTGGTGGTCCAACTAACGAAGTATGTTTACAATCCTATCTCACTGGATCTGTTGGCTAACACAATGTTCCTAGAAGCAACTAGCCTATCTTGCTCACATGACTCCATCACTAAGTCTATAATGTCTCCTCTTAAGGTTTGGTTGGTATCTTCCAACTCTTGAGTATGTTCCTTCTCTTTCTTCAAGTCTTTTTGGAGATTGAGCATTCTGCACTTGACTCTAGCACTAAGCTCTTTGATGGTCCTCCAAGCTACTTCTCTTGCTGACTCAAAGAACGTGGTGTGCACCACAGTGTTGGTGTACATGCAGAATCCTTTTTCCTTGTGGTTGTCTTCCTTGTTTTTGTACAAGTGAAGTTGCACCCACCAGTACTCAACTCCTTCATCCATCACTGGAAAGCCTTTGTACACAGCTGCACAATGTATCTCCATTGCCACCATGAGGTCCTTGTGAATATTGGGGAACTCTGTCTCACACTCTAAGGTCATGGTCATGAGTGGTCCTTTCCTTACGGCTTCGTTGATGGAGTTCATCTACAAATAGAGATGAGAGAGAAGATTAGAAAAGTTTTACGAGAAGAATAGACAAGTGTAGAAGTAGTTGAAAAAATTTCCTTAGTGGTTTCCAATTCCTAGGGTCATAATCCTATAGGCAACACAGTGCTCTGATACCATCTGTAAGATCCCTCCTTTGTAAAGGAAAAAGGATCCCTGTGATTGCAATGCTAGTCCCTGGATCATTGCTAGCATCCACAGTTTAAGATGAAGTACACAGATACAAAGGTCATTTATTACATCCATTCTAGAGATAAAACATAGTCTTTTACCACTCAAGGCCATAGGACTAATACAAGAGTTTGGGATAAGTAAATAAACATAAGTCTTCATCTTCATGTGCCACAGGCAAGCATGTTGAGTGTAGACTCATGACACCTAATCATCATCAGAATAACCTGCAACATCACAATACAGCCACAGTGGGTTAATACTTTGGAATAGTATTGGCAAGTGATACCTTAGTAAATTTTTAAGTGGACTATATTACTATATGCAATTTTGGCTAAGTGTAGCTTGGCTTGCTTTGCTCAAAAAAATAGATTTTTCCTATTAGTTGAAATCACTAAGTTTTTCTTTGTCAAAAACTTTTCCCAAGAAACCATCAATAGACATTGAGGTCCTTCACCCTTGTTCACCCACAAGTTTTACTTAGAAATTGGAGTGATGAGATTCTTGATAGCTTCCATGTCTTGATGCTCAAGTTGTCCATTGCCATGGACCTGGCTAAGTACTTAGATTTTTCCATCTGCAGAGGTTGTGCACTTTCCCCACCAGACTTGGTTTCCCAAGACAGGACCTTTCCGAAGCCTTTCCTTAGACCAAATGGACGCGCTCCAACCTATCAATCCCACTACCACCAACTGTCCAAATGGCTAAGTTCTAGCAACCTATATGATCAAGGCAGAGCCCATATTGCCAAGTGGCTGCACTATAAGCTTCTCAACACTTGGCCTCCAAAATCCCTTTGTGCCTGGGTGTCATACCACAAGTGAGATACACAAGGTAAACCATATCCATGGGCATTGTGTAACCACTCAACCAAAAACCACCATTCAAGTCCCATTCCACCCAGGAGATTCATTGACTTAGTTGTTTTATTAAGAAATCATAAGTCCCAAGACTTAGAAATATTTTCATCATAGCATGTATATACTTTACCAACCCTTGTTTGCTACTAGCTAGGCTAAGCATGGCATAGTAACTTAACTTAGGAATTTTCCTAGCAATTCTACAACTACTTAGGATTTCCCAACATAGCATTTGGCAAAAAGTAACATGCAAGACTTAGCAAAATATTTCTAATGCTTGTACAAAATATAGGGATGAAAATAATCATGAAGTACCACTTGCCTTGGTAATGGGGAGAGTAGCACTCTTCACAATCACAGTCACTAGCACCAAAGTCTACACAAAAAAATGGTAGCACACAATTACACACAATTCATATACAAACATAAATATATGCATGCATGCAAAAGAAAATGCTAAGTGATGATTTTTGAAAACTAACCAAGCAAGTGCAAAAGTACTGAACTATAAACAAGTCAAAAACTTGCTAAACCAAGTTTATTTTACTCTTAAACAATTTCTATACTCAAAATAGCCTTAAACAAGTTACTGCAAATACAGTCATTTTAACAGAAACTTTTTACTAAACACATTGTAGATTCAGAAAGAGCTTGTCTCCCTGATTCCAATGGTATAAAATTTGCAAAAATCTAACATGGGAATCAAAAGTTATAGCTATTTCAATTTTGGATCAAAATCTGATTTCAAAACTGTTTTTGAATCTCTCCCTAGCCACGTGTCTTAACCCTACTGGCTGATACCGTTTCGTTCAGGATCACCCTCCCGCGCCGTTGGATCTATTTAACAACTCACGACTCAGATCTACCCATAACGCTTCGCGAAAAGATCTAATTCTATGCGTTGGATCCAGATCTAACGGCTCTAGATCAAGCGACCAAATCGGGGCGGCGCTGGCGGCGGCTATTGGCGGCGGCGAGTTCTGTCTGCGGCGGCGCGGCGCTATAGGTCGTCCGGAGGGGCAGGAGGATGCTTACCAGGTTCGCAGCATCGATGAGAAGCTCAACCTAGCAGTGGCTTGACGAGGGGCGCACGGGCACGGTCTCTGGGGCTCGTCGAAGTTGCGGCGGCGTCTGTTGCTTGTAGTCGAGGTCACTGGCGAGGTTTGGCGTCGCCCTAGCACGAACCAGAGGGATCAGGAGATGCACAAGACGCAGTCGAGCAATCTCGTATGAAAGAGGGGGCAAGGGGCCCTCAGGTTTTACCTCAATTGGTCGCTGGAGTCTAGCGGCGGCGCAGGTGGTTGCGGTCGTGAATGGAATCGATGACCTGGGTCACGAGCAGGCAAAAGAAAGGTGTCAGCAGATGCACCAGATCATGCTGAACAAGATAGTTTGAACCAGAGAGAGGGGGACGGTCGAGGCTCACCGGAATTAGTCGCCGGAGCCGTCAGTACTGCGGTGCTTCGAAGACAAATGCGCGTAGCCTGGTGGCGGAGTGAGCGAGGAGAGTGGGGGAAATGATCGCGGTGCAGAGGGGATTAAATAGGCCCAAGCGCGACAAGAAACGCTTGCGGCATCAAGGCTAATTACGCCGCGCCATTACCGGCATCAAGTTCTATTTGAATTCAAATCTTCTTGGGATTTTTGCAGTGTGCCACAGTCTCAAAACTAGGCATAAAATCAAGTGGTTGCTTTGCAAAGGCTTGGTCAAACTTGGAGAAACAAAATAACAGGGACTTGCATCTGATTTGCAAATGTTTGAAAAAGGGTTTTTGAAACTATTCTCATTTGCAAAACTTGGTCCAAAACCACACTCAATCCTTTCAATAAGGAAGAAAAACAAGCTAGGTTTAAATCATTCAAGCTCTCAAATGGGGATGGCAATTTGATTTAAGTTTGCTCACATAAAATCATAGCACTATGTGCTTCTGTTTTTCTGAAAAGAGTTTGAAATTGATCTCAATTCTATATGCATGCATGAATGATATGCAATCTTTGAAATCATGATTTTAGGGATGTTACAGCCGTTTTCTGTGTGGTGTTTAGATATGGTGGGACCATTTAAGCCGGCCCGAGGGGGGATGACCCACATATTGGTTATGGTCGATAAGTTCACAAAATGGATTGAAGTAAAACCAATAAAAAAATGCGATGGGCCCACAGCAGTAAAATTCCTCAAAGATATTATCTTAAGATATGGATACCTGCACAGTGTTATTACAGATAACGACACAAACTTTGCGGAAGGAGCCTTCGCTAGGTTTTGCCAAGAGAAACACAGAAGATTAGATGTTGCCTCTGTGGCTCACCCAGCATCTAATGGGCAAGTGTAAAGGTCTAATGGACTAGCATTGTCCGTAATAAAACCACGACTCGTCGAACCATTGCAAAGGTCGGCAGGATGTTGGATTGAGGAATTACCAGCAGTATTATGGAGCCTCAGAACTACTCCGAACAGATCAACAGGTTATACTCCGTTCTTTCTGGTATACGGGGCAGAGGCCGTCCTTCCAGCCGACATAATACATGACTCGCCAAGAGTTACTCAATATACAACTTCAGAAGTAAATGAAGTAGCTCGGCAAGATGCTATTGATCTGCTAGAAGAAGCCAGAGAGCTCGCGCTATCACGATCGGCTATTTATCAGCAGAACTTGCGGCGATATCACAGCAAGAAGGTGAATCCAAGAGTGTTCAAAGAAGGGGATTTAGTTCTCCGACTGGTGCAACGCACGGCCGGCATGCACAAGCTGTCACCTCCATGGGAAGGACCATTCATCGTGAGCAGAGCATTGCACAATGATGCCTATTACCTAATCGATGCCCAATCCCCTGAAAAAACAGGACAGACAAAGCCGGCGAAGAAACGAAAAGGCCATGGAACGTAGCTTTACTTCGTCCATTTTATTCATAGTAGTCATTTAGTCACACATTGCAAAGTAGTATCTCGAGATCAAGCACCAACTATGTATTAAAACTTCGGCATCCAGAGCAGTGACTCGGGGACTGCCATATGTTATTTCAATTTTATGTTGTATTAAAACTTCGGCATCCAGAGCAGTGATTCGGGGACTGCCATATGTTATTTCAATTTTATGTTGTATTAAAACTTCGGCATCCAGAGCAGTGACTCGGGGACTGCCATATGTTATTTCAATTTTATATTATGTTAAACTTCGGCATCCAGAGCGGTGACTCGGGGACTGCCGTATGTTACTTCAGTTTTATATTGTGATTGAACCTCGGCACCTTGAGCAGCAGCTCGGCAACCGTCTTATATTAATTTTTGAAATTTGGTCTCCACACCAAACTTCGGCGCTATAGGCAGCGACTCGGGGACTGCCGTATATGGTGCCGCGGTGATGGTTAGCCTTTGATACAAGGAGGTATCAAACTTCGGCGCTCAAACTAAGAACAGCTCGATCTCGTGTGATATTCGAAATCCGTGCCTAGATCAATGGGCTAAAACACGAGAATACAAAGACAAACACATGTCCCAAAATCAAAAATTGCAAGCCACCAAAGCAAGGATTCGGACGAACAAGATCACTTAAATAAAGTGATAACAATTACAAACATATATGTCTCAGAAGCACACGGCAAAAGAAATTCCTACCATACAAAAGACGGACAAATGTTCCACGTACATCATATGCCTGGCATACCAGGGATAAGAACAAACTTAAAGGTTTTTAGCAGGAGAGGCAGTAACTTGGTCAGGGGCTGGGCACTCCGAGGAAGGCAGAGCTTCGGCCGAGGTTGCCTCACCCTCCACAGAACCAGGTGCGACTTCGGCGGAAGCCCGAGGCTGCTGAGGAGCATCGGTTTGTGTAGTTGAATGCCCAGTACCTTTGGAAGAGGATCGCGCGTCGCCATTGCCATCCGAGCTCGAACTAGAATCACCAGAAGTAGCCGAGTTATCCTCATCTTCTCCTTGTTCAGCTGAATTATCATCCGAGGCATCCTCGACTACGACCTCATCATCCGGGTTCGGAAGAAAACTCGGACCTTCATTCCAGGTATGCACGTCGGCATACTCAACGAGCTGGAAAGCACGAGATTGCCGCAGAGCGACGAAGGTGGGGTCCTCAACCCAACGGGAACCAGTGCGCAGATTTCTCAAGATATCAAGAGATATATCTTCATACCATGACATGATAACAGTGAGAGCCATGTCAGCGCCAGCTCGTCCGGCTGACTCCCTCCAAAGACTTAGTTGCCTCTCGGACGCCATCCGTCTTTGCACCAGCAATTGGACCTCATTGATATCAGGAGTCCTAGAAGTATTCGTCCAGAGAACATGGTAGGCTCGGATAGCTGCCTGCACCAAATCCCTGCCCATAATCTTCATCGGACCAACCGCAGCGCCGACAACAACCAAGAAATCTTCCATTGAATACTCCGAGTCCGCGTCAACAGGGACACCTCGGCGCGCACGAGCAGCAAGAACCGCTTTAGAGCTCACGGGCTTAGCTTCTGGAAAATGATCTGCGCAAAACAGGGATGCGTCAGAGGGCAGTAGGAAAAAGGAAAAAAGATAATCCGGCCGTGTTAAGAAGCTTACGATGAATATAACTCATCATTATCTGAAGGTCCTTAGCCCAGTCAATCTTGCTCTTCTCAAAGCGAGCGATTTCCTCGCTCATTCCCCGAGTTTTCAATTCGGCAGCTTCGAGGAGCTCTTTATTCTTCTGCAGTTGCAGAGCTAGCCGATTTTTCTCCTCGGAGAACTCTTGGTCGACCTTTTATAGTTCGGACCTCTGAGAGAGCTTAAGGGCCTCCACCTCGGCGCTCAGGCGAGCTATTTCATCGTCCTTTTCTTTTAGTTGTGCCGAATGAGTAGCGCTTTGTTCTAAAAAATGCAGCATTACATCAGGCATGGGCGTGCAATCTTGGTGAGATGCTGCAAAGGTTTGTAACTCGGCTTTACCAAAGCCAAACAAAATAAAAGAAACTTAGCGCACATTTTAAAGAGGGAAAAGTATGAGGTAAAAGGAAAACTAACCTTCCAAGTTCTTGACTTTCTTCTCAAGACGAATGTTGAGATTATTGATATTACCTGTTAACCAACAAAGTAAGCCGACATCCCGCATACAAAACAATGAAAATGTCAGAGATGACAAGAAAAATTGTCGACTTACCAGCTTTTTTCACCACAGGAATAACTTTTTCATATTTTTCTTCCAATTTCTTGTGCGAGAAAAGCAGTCTTTGAAATTCAGCAGTCCACCGGTCATGTGCAACCTGAGCAATAGAACAAACGATGAGTGGATATTCAAAGCCAAAACAGATCCGAGTCAAGCGAAAACTTAACTCGGATCTAGGTGGCTGGATATTCAAAGCCAAAACATATCCGAGTCAAGCGAAAACTTAACCCGGATCTAGGTGGCTGGATATTCAAAGCCAAAACAGATCCGAGTCAAGCGAAAACTTAACCCGGATCTAGGTGGCTGGATATTCAAAGCCAAAACAGATCCGAGTCAAGCGAAAACTTAACCCGGATCTAGGGGGCTGGATATTCAAAGCTAAAATAGATTCGAGTCAAGCAAAGCTTAACCCGGATCTAGGTGGCGGGATATTCAAAGTTAAAACAGATTCGAGTCAAGCAAAGCTTAATCCGGATCTAGGTGGCTGGATATTCAAAGCCAAAGCAGATCCGAGTCAAGCAAAACTTAACCCGGATCTAGGTGGCTGGATATTCAAAGCTAAAGCAGATCCGAATCAAGCAAAGCTTAACCCGGATCTATGTGGCTGGATACTCAAAGAACAGCTAGACAAAATTCAAGCAAAGTTTAAGGTAGATCTAGTCGGATATAGGTTCGAACCCTAAAGTTAAATCGAATTAAGTAGAGCATCATAAAAACTTCCAAGCGAATAACAAGTTACTCGTTTGCAAGTTTCGGGGACTAATGTATATATAGTAGCATCTGGAGAATCAATCAAAACTCTGTGAGACAACAATTACCTCATTCATCTTGTTACTATTAAGAATGATCTTGGCAGCTTGATCCAAGCGGTTGCTGATATCGGAAAGCTGAAATGGCTGACTGATTGGGTTACCCTCAAGCTGATCGGCAGCATTCCAGTTATGAGCATATTCCACCAGTGAGCCAAGGCTGTTTCCACTGGCTGTCCGAGTAAGGACTTTACCCCGGACGTGCTGTGTAACCACCGCAGCCGCACGGCTTTTATGAAGAGCAAGCTGGGTACCGGCGGCCGGAGTAACGGAGGCTTTGGTGGGAGCAATCCCCTTGCGCAGCACGTCGGCGATACTCGGCTGAGAAGAGCCGGCAAGACCTTTTTGGGAAGTGGAAGCCTTGGTGGCAACAGCTGTTCTTACTTTAGAAGAGGCATCAGCAGAAGCCGATACCTCGGCAATGGGAACGGTGCCTTTAGGACCCGGAGGGATCACAGTCGCAGAGGGCGCCGAGATATTGACGACCACGGCTGGGGCTGGAGTTACTACAGAAACTACGGAGGTAGAAAAAGGCTCGGTAGATATGCTCGGATTCAAAGAAGGGGTAACTGGTTCGGTAGAAATCTCGGAGGGCCGAGTGGAATCACTGTCAACAAGAGGAGTATCAGGCACATCGTGGCGAGGGGGTGACCGATGTGGAGCTGGAGGAGACGCAACATGAGTAGGACTGGGGATCCTGGTATCTTCAACGGGCGGAGGAGATGGCTGCCGAGTCACACGGCTAGTCATGCTAGGACCGCCGGGCTTAACAGAAAGTGGAGCACTGCGAAAATGAAAAAGAAAAAAGAGTGTCAGCTTGAAAAGCAAAAAGAGAGAAACAAGAAATACGAGCAAATGGAAATTACCCTGCGACTCCAGGCATGGTCTTGCGCCTGGGAGGATTCGGAGCGGATCTCTTCACTCGCTTCTTGGGGACCGCCTCTGAGGTACCAACGGGAGCCCCACGTTTCCCCGAGGTAACTGGGGGCCGGGAAGCAATAGGCTCGGCGTCGTGAACCTGACCGGCCGGATTAGCTCGGAAAGTAGAAGCCGGAAATGCATAAGAAATAGGCATTGCGGCAACTACCTCTAGAACTTGGACCTCGTCCGAATCACCTTCCTCCTCATGGACCGATGTCTTGCCACGAGCACGAGCCGGAGCAAGATCCGACTTGGGGACGAATTCTTCGGAGTCCGGCTCCCCAACGTCTGGGGTATTCCGGTCCGCAGGCCACGGAAGCGACAAAACCTCAGCATCCTCGTCCTTTTGCTCTGCAAACCTCTGTAAGGCGAAAAGAAGGAAAGTTAGTGAAAACAGCTATGAAAACAGTTGAAAATTAAAGCGTTAATGGTTAAACTTACTGCGGGAGGGGGACGCTCGCGGGTAAACGGCTTCAATCCCCAAGCCCAGTCTTCAGGCATCTCCGTCTTGAAGATAGCCCGGACACGCTTAAAAACGAGATAGTTGTCCAGCTCCACGGTCGAGACTCGATTAGGGTCAAGAGGACCGCTCATGTAGCAAAGTTTGTGCGTCCTTTTCTGGAATGGGCAGATTCGGCTACTGATGAAGGTAGCCATCAAATCCTCGTCGCGTAACCCGGCCCGGATCAGCTCCTTAAGCCGAGTCTCGAAAAGCTCGGCCAAGACGTGACTCCTCCTCGGATTATAAGTCCAATTCACCTTGGAGGGCGTACCGATGGAAAAGGCAGGGAGCTGAATCTTGTCCTCCGTTCCTGTGTTCTTAACATAGAAGAAGGACTTGTGCCACTTCTTGCACGACTCTAGCCCCGTAACACGAGGAAACACGGACTTCCTCCGAGGTGTAATGGATGCAACTCCACATTGAGTGAGCAGTTTCTCGGAAGGGTGCAGAGACTTGTCGGGAACAACATTAGAACGAATCTGGAAAAACTTAGACCAGACATGCACGGATGGCCATAGGCCGAAATACCCCTCCGAGGCAGAGATAAAAGCAGAGAGAGAAGCGATGGCGTTCACAGGAAGATGATGCGGCTGAAGGCCGAAGTAATCAAGAAACTCCCTGGCAAAGTTGCTAAGAGGGAGACCGAAGCCGCGTGAGAAGTGCGACATGAAGACTACATACTCGCCCTCCTTAACGTCCAGAGATAACTCGCTGCCGGGTAAACGACAGGAGACCTCGGCGGGAATCCTCCGAGTCCGGATAAGCCACTCGATCTCGCGGCAGGTAACGGAGGAGCCCTGCCACGAGCCTCGCTCGGGCCCAGAGCCAGCATCGTCATCCTCTATCAGAGCACCGCTGAAGGAGCTAGACATGGGCTCGCCGGAGAAATCAGCAGAGGAAGAACTAGCGGCGGAGGAAAGTTTAGAATTACGGGGCCCCGTCGTAATTCTACACAGAAACAGCGGCGGAGCAGCAAGAGAACCACTGCGCGAAAGCAAACGGGAGACAGAGGAATCTAGAGGAAAGCCTAGGCGATGGGGCCGAAAAGAACTCACCGGCGACGATGCCGGAGCTAGCGAGCAGGGACGAGGCAGACGGAGCAGCGCGACGGAGTCCTCGTCGTCGGAGAATCAGGTGAACGCGCGGCGGCGGAACCGCGAACGAGCGCAGGAACGAGAGGAAGAAGAAGGGCGCGAGCGAGCGAAAAGGGGAAAGTGAACTCCCAGGCGCCGCGCCCCTCTTTATAACCAAGCCGCCTACGAGGTAGTGGGATCGTGGGTGTGGCGGTTGATCGTGTAGATCGTGTACGCCGCACGACCGCGCGTCGCTGAGCGGAACCGCACCAAGGACCACACGCTGGCCAAGGATGTCACGATCCCCAACGGAAACGGCGCACGAGGCGTCGCAGCGCCGGCGCGACAGGCGCGGCAGCGTGTCAGTAAATACTGTAGAGGAACAAAAAACTAGAGAAACAATGATGGGAATGACACGTAGGACGAGGCGTGCGCTAGAAGATACGATGATACCTCGAACGAGAAAGAGATAACTCGGAAACAATGCATAAACAAGCATCATAAAGATGATACGACCCGGCCGAGGTTATCGGCGGGACCATATCAGCTTCGGGGACTAATGTTGGGGAGGTAACCCCGGATAGGGTAAGGACGGAGAGAGACGAAAGGGTGTTCCCCGTCCAGTTTCCGAGTTATAGTCCAAGTTGGCCGAGTCTTGTAAAGGTCGGCCGAGATAGGGAAAGGCAGGACCTCAATAGTAATGGCAAGGCATTACCCGGCCGAGATATTGCGTAAGTCGGCCGGGTTAGCCCGAGTGATCTTAATGCAGGTGAAGGGCAAGCCGAGTTACGGGAGGAAGGGCCGAATGATACGAAGCTTGCAGGAGAAGGAGAAGCCTAAAGTCAAACTCTAGCCGCAGGCTAGAGAGAATCTGAGCAGAGCCAAGTGCAAGAGACAAATGTGCAGAACGACAGAGGGGCAGAAGGAGCTCACGGGGGTGACAGTCCTGGAGCCCGAGGCACGCAGGAGGGGCCCTCTGGAACCTTGCCGTCATTAGAAGGGCGACAGGGAAAGAAGGGCGCCGAACTACTATATTGGGACAAGCATATTCCTCGAATATGCTTGCCACGTCAGCCCTAAAGGAACCCAAGGCTCCCCTTTATAAGGGGAGGCTTGGAACCAGAGGGTAGGGGCGGAATTTTAGGACCGTTAGGCTGGAAAAGCTCTCCCTTTCTCCTTGCATACAGCTCGAGGAGCACTTGTAGTCCAAGGAAGGAGAAATAAAGATCTTTGCATTAGCCTTCTCAGTGTAGTATCAACTACGTCTTCCCTCCCCAGATCCCTCTAGCATCCATTGGCCCCAAACTTTAGCCTACCCATAGCATCTGCCATGCCACCACCACGACAGTGATGATTTTCTAAACTCAACAAGACAAGTGCACAGTACTGAATCATAAACAAGTTTAAAACTTGCCAAACAACCTTTATTGAACATTAAAACATTTCTCAAATAATTAATATACACAAAATAGGCCTACACATGTTTCTATAAAAATAACCATTTTAACAGAAACAAATCTTTAAACACATTGCATAAATGAAAAGGGCTTTCTCTCCTGATTCCATTGATATAAAATTTATCAAATTTGGACGTGGCATTCAGAAGTTATGATTAAAACAAAATCAAACAACTAATAGATCTAATTCCAAAATTTAAAACGAAACCTGTGCCACGCGGGAGCTTCTAATTGGCTGGTACCGCTTCACTCAGGATCATGCTTCCGCACCGTCAGATCAAGTTAGATCCAATGCGCCAGATCTAAAGAAAACGGTTCGTCCCCGTTCTAATCTAATCCCTACGATGCAGATCTAACGGTGGCTGCTGCTTTGACCAAACAGTGGAGGCGCAAATGGTTGCTGGTGGCGGCGGCGCTTCTGTTAGCAGCGGAGCCGGTGAACTAGGTCGCCCGGGGAGGTGGGAGGAGGCTCACCAGATTCGCCGTGACGAGGAGATACTCAACGCGTGCTCGGTTGGCGAAGGGGCATGCTGCAGTGGCCGTGGGAGCTCGTCGGAGTAGAGGACAACGTCGGGCTTGGGTGGACGGTGACGTTGGCGACATTCTGATCCGCCCTAACACAAACGAAGGGCATCAGCGGGTGCGTATCGATCAGGCGAACAGGATAGTGTCAGGTAGAAGGAGCGGGGCGGTCGGCTTTTACCTTAATCGCTCGCCGGAGTTGGAGACGGCGACGGACGCTCACATTACTCGTCGAAGTCGATGCTCTGGATCACAAGGAGACGAACAAAGGGGATCAGGAGATGCGCAAAGATCAGAGGATCACTTCAGGGTGAACGAGGAGTAGGCGCGAGCACTAGGCTTACCGGAATACCTCGCCGGAGTGGGTTCTGTCTGCGGCGGTGTAAGGGCAAATACTGGCAGTCTAGAGGCGCTTCTGGCTGGCTTTGTTGGGGAAATGGCCGCGAGGGGGAGAGGTTTAAGTAGCCGGAGCTGGGTGTGGAGTTACTCGGCGAATCAACGGCATTTACTCGTGCAATCAACGGCAGTGACGCGGGGGAGGAAACGGCGGAGGCTCAGTCTTGGGCGAGGTTTGGGGACGAAGCTGACGGGGCAAGTGGGTCCGGGGCGTCAGTGAGAGGGGTGTGTTCGTGCGGGTGAGAAACAGAGGAGAGGAGGGAATCCCGGGTGGGCTGCTTCACTAGTTGGGCTAGAATGGTGGCGCCAGGCCCAACTGGGTTTTAAACTTATTTTTCTTTTTCTGGGTTGATTTTCAGGAATCAAAATCAAATAAAACCAAAGCCATTTGAATTCAAATCTTTTCTGTGTTTTTGTAAAGTGCAACCTTCATATAATTGTGCACAAAACCAAATGGTCACTTTGCACTTGCCTGGTCACTTGGAATAAAACAAAATAAACAGTGACATAGCACTAGTTTTAAATTGGTTTTGAAAATGGTTTTCAAATCATATTTGTTTTGTAATTTTTGTTTAAGTATTAGCAATCAAGCAAAACAATCTGAGAGTAACAAGGTTTGACTCATGAACAACAATCTCTCATTGGAGAGTAGCATCTGTTTCAATGCTGACCACATAAAATAATGAGCTCATATGCTCTTGTTTTTGAATTGATTTTTGAAATGAAACTCTACATGATCATGGATGCATGGATGATATACATGAGTTTTGAAACATGATTTTAGGGATGTTACAAATCTAACCCCCTTAAGGTGAATCTCGCCCTCCAGATTCGGATTGGCTAGCAAATAGGTGAGGGTGGTCCTTCCGAAGATCATCTTCTCTTTCCTATGTTGCCTCTTCTTCGGAATGATGGTTCCATTGAACTTTGCAGAATTTGATAGTCTTAGTCCAAGTAACTCTTTCTGCAGTCTCAAGAATCTTGATAGGTTTCTCTTCATAGGTGAGATCACTTTCCAATTGGACCTCTTCCAAAGGTATAGTATCCTTCAAGGAAGTCTCTTCCATTTCTGGATGACATTTCTTAAGCTCACTCACATGAAACACATTATGAACAGCTGACAAAGACTCTGGCAATTCAATATCATAAGCGACTTCTCCTTTACGACTCAGAATTTTGAATGGTCCAACATATCTTGGGGCCAATTTACCTTTGACACCAAACCTCTTTACTCCACGAAGTGGTGACACTCTAAGATAAGCTCTATCCCCAACTTCATAGGTGACTTCTCTACGCTTAGGATCTGCGTAGCTCTTCTGTCGGGACTGTGCTATCTTCAATCTGTCCTTAACCAGCTTGACTTTCTCTTCAGCCTCTTTGATTAGTTCTGGTCCGAACAAACTTCTTTCTCCCACACCATTCCATAGTAATGGGGTGGTACACTTTCTCCCATTGAGAAACTCAAATGGTGCCATCTCAACACTGGCTTGATAGCTGTTATTATAAGAGAATTCTGCATAAGGCAGACTTTCATCCCAACTGGCTCCATAGTCTAGGGCACATGCCCTCAACATATCTTCAAGAATCTGATTAGTCCTTTCAGTCTGTCCATCAGTCTGAGGATGAAAAGCGGTGCTGAATTCCAACCTCGTTCCTAATGACTCATGTAATTGCCTCCAAAAATGATAAGTGAATTGTGTTCCTCTATCAGACACAATACTCTTGGGTACCCCATGTAGACACACAATTCTACTCATATAAATCTTGGCTAACTTAGCACTTGTATAGGTTGTCTTCACGGGTATGAAATGAGCCACTTTAGTTAGGCGATCCACTACTACCCAAATAGAATCATATCCTGACCTGGTCCTTGGTAATCCGGTAATGAAATCCATACCAATCTTGTCCCAGTTCAAATCAGGAATAGGTAGTAGTTGAAGTAATCCTGCTGGTTTCTGATGTTCCGCCTTCACTCTACTACATACATCACACAAAGCAATGTGTTCGGCGATGTCCTTTTTGAGATTATTCCACCAAAATCTTTCCTTCATATCCATGTACATTTTGGTGTTACCTGGATGAATGGAATATGGTGAGTTGTGTGCTTCCTGCAAAATCAGTTTCCGAAGATCCAGATTTTGTGGAACACAGATACGTTTTCCATGCCATAAAGTGCCTTGTTCATCTTCATGGAATCCTTTGGCTTTTCCCTTACCAATCTTTTCCTTAATCTCTTCAATTTCCTTGTCAGTCTTCTGGGATTCTTTGATCTTGTCCAACAAAGTGGGCTGAACATCTAAAGACATGAGATGTCCTTCAGGCACAATCTCCAATCTGAGATCTCTAAATTGGGCACACAGATCATCTGGCAATTCTCCCTTAGTAAGGCCATTCACAAAAACTTTACGGCTTAGAGCATCTGCTACAACATTTGCTTTACCGGGGTGGTATTGCAAACTCAAATCATACTCCTTGATGAGTTCAAGCCATCTTCTTTGTCTCATGTTAATTTCTTTCTGAGTGAAGATATACTTCAAACTTTTGTGATCTGTGAACACTTCACATCGCTTTCCCAAAAGATAATGTCTCCATGTTTTGAGTGCATGGACAACAGAGGCTAACTCTAAATCATGAGTAGGATAGTTTACCTCATGAGTTTTGAGTTGTCTCGAGGCATAAGCCACAACTTTTCCTTCTTGCATAAGTACTGCACCTAATCCATGATGAGATGCATCACAATACACTTGGAAATCTTTCTCTAAATCTGGCAAACACAAGACTGGTGCTGTCACTAGTCTGTTCTTCAATTCTTGGAAACTAAGCTCACAGCCTTCAGACCAGACAAATTTCTTGTCTTTCTTTAGCAATTCAGTCATAGGCTTAGCTACCTTGGAGAAATTCTCAATAAATCTTCTGTAGTATCCTGCCAAGCCAAGGAAACTACGAACTTCTTTTACTGACTTAGGTGATTCCCATTCAGTTACAGCTGAAACTTTAGCAGGATCAACTGCTACACCATCTCCTGACACAACGTGTCCAAGAAATCCAACTTCATTCAACCAAAACTCACATTTGCTGAATTTGGCATACAGCTTATGTTCTCTAAGCTTCTCAAGTATCAAACTTAGATGTCCTTCATACTCTTCTTTGCTCTTGGAGTAGATCAAAATGTCATCGATGAAAATGACAACAAACTTATCAAGGAACTCCATGAACACTTTGTTCATCATATTCATGAAGTATGCTGGAGCATTGGTTAAACCAAATGGCATCACGGTATACTCATACAATCCATATCTTGTGGTGAAAGCTGTTTTAGGTATGTCTTGTTCCCTTATCTTAAGTTGGAAATAACCTGACCGTAGGTCAATCTTTGAGAACACACAAGCTCCCTCTAACTGATCAAACAAGTCATTGATTCTAGGCAAAGGGTACTTATTCTTGATAGTCACCTCATTGAGTGAACGGTAATCTATGCATAGCCTTTGACTTCTTTCTTTTCCACAAACAAAACTGGTGCTCCCCAAGATGAGGAACTTGGTTGAATAAATCCTTTCTGCAACTGTTATCCAAGTTGTTTCTTGAGTTCTTTCAGTTCATCAACTGACATTTTGTATGGTCTCTTTGCTATTGGTCCAGATCCTGGTAGCAAATCAATAAGAAACTCCACATCTCTATCTGGTGGCATTCCTGGCAATTCTTCCGGAAACACATCCGGATATTCACTCACAATTGGCACACTGTCCATGCTAACCCCCTTAAGAGAATTTAGCTTACTCCTTTTTGCCTCGAAGTTGGTCTTGAATCTAATCCTTTTGTTTTCTAGAGTTGTGAGTGAGACAGTATGATTGGCACAATCTATCACTCCCTTGTTCTTAGTCATCCAGTCCATTCCCAAAATAACATCCAATCCTCGGGAGTTTAGGATTATCAAGTTAACGGGAAACTTATACTTCCCAAACTCTATGACTAGATCATGACATCCTGAATTCACTATCATTTCTCCACCAGAAGAACTCACTTTTATAGGACACCCAATAGTTTCTACCGGTAGTTCATTTCTTTCAACAAATGCTCTTGATATGAATGAATGAGATGCACCAGTATCAAAGAGAACAAATGCTGGAACAGAATTGAGTTTGAACTTACCAGCAACAGCATCAGGTTCCTCATAAATTTCCTCCACATTGATGTGGTTCACTTGTCCCTTTTGAAAAGGGTTGGGCTTGTTGGGTCCTTCAACTTTCTTTTCTGGGCATTCATTTGCATAATGCCCCATCTTCTTGCACTTGAAACATTCAACCTGACTAAGATCCTTCTTGACATGCTAGCTTCCACTGCCACTTCCACTACCACTGTGGTGGCTTTTATATCCACCCTTGTGATTCTTGTACTTGTCATTGTCATGACTACGGTGATGTTTGTTGTCATGATGACGGTTGTGGTTGTGGTGCTTGTTGAATTTCCCATGCTTGTGGGATCCCGAACTTCCACTATCATCAAAATGGGAACGCTTGTGAGACGATCCCGAGCTGTGCTTGTCAGAGTGTTTCCTCTTCCTGCTTTCAACTTGCTTCATCATGTTCTCCAAAATAGCAGCCTTATCACAAAGAGACTAATAAGTGGGAACATAGGACACTGATAGCTGCAGGTTCAGTTCATCATTCAGGCCCTCGAGAAACTTCTCTCTTCTTTTAGCATCAGTGTCAACTTCATCCGGTGCATAACACGCCAGATTGTTGAACTCCTCAATATACTCTGCCACGTTGTGGTGGCGCTGCTTCAGGTTATGAAACTCTTTCTTCTTCAGACTCATCACTCCGGATGAGATGTGAGCAGTACGGAAACCATCTTCGAAGATATCCCATGTCACATCCGCAATGGGAGTGGTGATCTGGAAGTTATCCCACCAAGTAGCTGCTGGTCCTTCCAACAAGTGAGCTGCAAATTTGACTTTCTCTTCATCAGTACAGCCAACTGTTACCAAGTCCTTGTTTACAGAGCGTAGCCAATCATTGGCCACCATAGGATCAGTAGTTCCTGAGAACTTTGCTGGCCTCAGTCTCAAGAACCTGGTAAGCATGTCAAAACCTGGTGGGTTGTTCTGATTGTTGTTGTTGTTATTATTGTTATTGTTATTGTTGTTGTTCTGATTCTGGATGAACATGGTCATCATTTGCATCAGTTGAGTCTGACCTGTCATCATTTGCTGCATCTCAGGGGTGATGTTGTTGTTGTGTTGTTGTTGGTGGGATTGGCACATCGGGGAGGCATCTGTGGTTTTCAATAAGGATAAGAATGAGATACCCATAGATGTTATCATGCACAATACAACACATATCAAACCACAAACAAACATGCATCAAAGTAGTAAAAGTTCAACAACACAGACGACAGTTTTGGAAAAGTAAACACACCAATAGCAAGCCATCCACATGTTGGATGATCATTGCGACTCAATAATCAAAAGTATGATAAATAAATGATAAATGAGTAGTCGTCACTACTCCTCTGCATCAACCTCCTCATCAACAAGTGTAAGACTGACATTCTCCATCGCGGTCTTGTATTCCTCGACATTGGTGGTCAAGGCCTCTACCTTGGCTTTGAGAGCCCTCTTCTGTGCGCGAAGTCTCTCAATCACACCTTGCTGATGCTCGAGCTCTAAGTCCTTGTTCTCTAGTTCTGCAGTCATGTCTTGAATCCTCTTGTTCCTATCTTGGACTCGCTTCTCTTGACTCTTGAACTTTCTGTCCTGACTCTCGAACTTGGTCTCCATCTCCTTGACTATCTCATCTTGCTCCGCGAAGAGCTTGTCCTTCTCACGAAGCTGCACCTGGAGTTCATCATTGCTAAGCATGACGTTGGTCCTATCAGTGTCTATGTGCCTAAGAAGAACCTCTAAGTCCTGGAGGTACAGACGAACGGGCTCTGCTAACTCTCTAGCAGCATCCTCGAAGTCAATGGCATCACCATCCTCATCACATCTGCCAAAGGCGTGGAAGTGAGTACCTCTAACCTCTCGAGAGTGTCTCCCTACTAAGCGTCCAAGCAAATCCTGCATGACTACCTCTAGGCCTCTCTCCTTGTCATCATGCATGAGCTTGAAGGTGGTGGCCTCCGTGACTGGCTCAGTCTGGCATCCTGTCTGAATAACCTTGAAGCCCCACAGGTCTTTCCTCTCAAACTTGGTGAGGGGAAGCATCATGATGGAAGGAAGTGGGAGATTGAGCAGACTAGTAAGCTCAATGAGACGAGTGCCAAAGCGAGTTCCCTTGAACTCATCAACCGTGTTGATAATAACATTAGGCATCTAATTATAAGATAGAAAAAGTTAGAATCAACATACATAGAGATGAATCACAAAACAGAGCAACACATGCATAACTTTGGAAATCAAATCACACAAGTCATGGCATACATGAAACCATTACAAATATCCAAGGTTTAACTTATTTCAAGCAACATTTGGAAAATAAAATGATAAGTGGTGGTCCAACTAACGAAGTACGCTACAATCCCAACTCACTTGCCAAGTTGGTTAACATGATATTTCTAGAAGCAATCTGTCTATCTAGAGCACATGACTCCATTACTAAGTCTATAATGTCTTCCCTTAAGGTTTGGTTGGTAGCCTCCAACTCTTGGGTATGTTTCTTTTCTTCCCTAAGGTCATTCTGAGTGTTGAGCATTCTGCACTTGACTCTATCACCAAGTTCTTTGACGGCCTTCCAAGCTGCATCCCTTGCTGAATCAAAGAATGTAGTGTGCACCACTGAATTGGTGACCATGCAGAATCCCGATTCCTTGTGGTTGTCTTCCTTGTTTTTATACAAGTGAAGTTGCACCCACTAGTACTCAACTCCTTCATCCATCACAGGAAAACCTTTGTACACAGCTGCACCATGTATTCCCATTGCAACCATGAGGTCCTTGAGAGCCTTGGGGAATTCTGTCTCACATTCCAAAGTTATTGTCATGAGTGGTCCCTTCCTTACGGCTTCGTTGATGGAGTTCATCTACAAATAGAGATGAGAAAGAAGATTAGAAAAGTTTACGAGAAGAAAAGACAAGTGTGGAAGTTGTTGAAAATTTTTCCTTAGTGGTTTCCAATCCTAGGGTCATAATCCTACAGGCAACACAGTGCTCTGATACGATCTGTAAGATCCCTCCTTTATAAAGGAAAAGGATCCCTGTGATTGCAATGCTAGTCCCTGGATCAATGCTAGCATCCACAGTTTAAGATGAAGTACACAGAAACAAAGGTCATTATTACAGTCATTCTAGAGACAACATAGTCTTTACAACTCCATGGCCATAGGCCTAGTACAAGATTTTAAATAAGTAATAGATAAATAAGTCTTCATCTTCATGTGCCACAGGTAAGCATGTTGAGTGTAGACTCATGACTCCTAATCATCGTCAGAATAACCTGCAACATCACAAGTTACAGCCAGAGTGGGTCAATACATTTGGAATAGTATTGGCAAGTGATACCTTAGTAGAATATTGGTGGACTAGATACTATATGCAATTTGGCTAAGTGTAGCTTAGGCTTGCTTTGCTCAAAATAGATTTTTCCTATTAGTTGAAAACACTAAGTTTTTCTTTGACAAAAACTTTCCCAAGGAACCACCAATAGACATTGGTGAACCTTCACCCTTGTTCAACCACAAGTTTTTACTTAGAAATTGGGATGAGGAGATTCTTGATAGCTTCCATGTCTTGATGCTCAAGTTGTCCAATACCAAGGACATGGCTAAGTACTTAGATTCTTCCATCTGCAGAGGTTGTGCACTTTCCCCACAAGCCTTGATGTTCACCAAGACAAGACCTTTCAGAAGCCTTCCCTTAGACCAAATGGACGCGTTCCAACCTATCATCCCACTACCACCAACTGTCCAAATGGCTAAGTTTTTGCAACCTATATGATCCAGGCAGATCCCATATTGCCAAGTGGCTGCACTAGAAGCTTCTTAACATATGGCATCTCAAATCCCTTTGTTCCTGGGTGGCTTTCCACAAGTGAGATACACAAGGTAAACCATAGACATGGGCCTTGTGTAACCACTCAACACAAACCATTCTTTCCATTCCACCCAGGTGTTTCATTCACTTAGTTGTTTTATTAAGTCAAAACATAGTTCAAAGACTTAGAAATATTTGATCATAACATGAATATATAACCAACCTTTGTTGCTACTAGCTAGGCTAAGCATGGCATTGGTAAGACTTAGAAATACTTCTAGCAATTCTACAACTACTAGGATTTCCCAAGCATAGCATATAGATCAAAATAACCATGCAAGACTTAGCAAAATATTTCTAATGCAAAGTTGAAAAACATAGGAATAAATCATGAAGCACCACTTGCCTTGGTAGTTTGGAGATTAGTACACTCCTCACAATCACAATCACTATTTGCACCAAAATCTACACATAAAATCATAGCACCAAATCACATACAAAATATATACAAGCAAAAATATATGGATGCATGAAATATGATATGTGATGATTTTCTAAACTCAACAAGACAAGTGCACAGTAATGAATCATAAAAAAGTTTAAAACTTGCCAAACAACCTTTATTTGAACATTAAAACATTTCTCAAATAATTAATATACACAAAATAGGCCTACACATGTTTCTGTAAAAATAACCATTTTAACAGAAACAAAACTTTAAACACATTGCATAAATGGAAAGGGCTTTCTCTCCTGATTCCATTGATATAAAATTTATCAAATTTGGACGTGGCATTCAAAAGTTATGATTAAAACAAAATTAAACAACTAATAGATCTAATTCCAAAATTTAAAACAAAACCTGTGCCATGCGGCAGCTTCTAATTGGCTGGTACCGCTTCACTCAGGATCATGCTTCCGCACCGTCAGATCAAGTTAGATCCAACGCGCCAGATCTAAAGAAAACGGTTCGTCCCCGTTCTAATCTAATCCCTACGATGCAGATTTAACGGTGGCTTCTGCTTTGACCAAACAGTGGTGGCGCAAATGGTTGCTGGCGGCGGTGGCGCTTCTGTCAGCGGCGGAGCCGGTGAACTAGGTCGCCCGGGGAGGTGGGAGGAGGCTCACCAGATTCACCGTGACAAGGAGATGCTCAACGCGTGCTCGGTTGGCGAAGGGGCGTGCTGCAGTGGCCGTGGGAGCTCGTCGGAGTAGAGGACAGCGTCGGGCTTGGGTGGACGGCGACGTTGGCGACGTTCTGATCCGCCCTAACACAAACGAAGGGCATCAGCGGGTGCGTATCGATCAGCCGAATAGGATAGTGTCAGGTAGAAGGCGCGGGGTGGTCGGCTTTTACCTTAATCGCTCGCCGGAGTTGGAGACGGCGACGGACGCTCACAGTACTCGTCGAAGTCGATGCTCTGGATCACAAGGAGACGAACAAAGGGGATCAGGAGATGCGCAAAGATCAGAGGATCACTTCAGGGTGAACGAGGAGTAGGCGCGGGCACTAGGCTTACCGGAATACCTCGCCGGAGTGGGTTCTGTCTGCGGCGGTGTAAGGGCAAATACTGGCAGTCTGGAGGCGCTTCTGGCTGGCTTTGTTGGGGGAAATGGCCGCGAGGGGGAGAGGTTTAAGTAGCCGAAGCTGGGCGTGGAGTTACTCGGCGAATCAACGGCATTTACTCGCGCAATCAACGGCAGTGACGCGGGGGAGGAAACGGCGGAGGCTCAGTCGTGGGCGAGGTTTGGGGACGAAGCTGACGGGGCAAGTGGGTCCGGGGCGTCAGTGAGAGGGGTGTGTTCGCGCGGGTGAGAAACAGAGGAGAGGAGGGAATCCCGGGTGGGCTGCTTCACTAGTTGGGCTGGAATGGTGGCGCCAGGCCCAACTGGGTTTTAAACTTCTTTTTCTTTTTCTGGGTTGATTTTCAGGAATCAAAATCAAATAAAACCAAAGCCATTTGAATTCAAATCTTTTCTGTGTTTTTATAAAGTGCAACCTTCATATAAGTGTGCATAAAACCAAGTGGTCACTTTGCACTTGCCTGGTCACTTGGAATAAAACAAAATAAATAGTGACATAGCACTAGTTTTAAATAGGTTTTGAAAATGGTTTTCAAATCATATTTGTTTTGTAATTTTTGTTTAAGTATTAGCAATCAAGCATAACAATCTGAGAGTAACAAGGTTTGACTCATGAACAACAATCTCTCATTGGAGAGTAGCATCTGTTTCAATGCTGACCACATAAAATAATGAGCTCATATGCTCTTATTTTTTAATTGATTTTTGAAATGAAACTCTACATGATCATGGATGCATGGATGATATACATGAGTTTTGAAACATGATTTTAGGGATGTTACAAATTATAATTCAAACTCTCAAGTTTAAAATTCAAATTCACTTTTCAAACACTTAATTCCTCAAAGATCATATCAAAGTCTATAGCAATCATCCTTTAAGACTAAACCTAATCTCAAAGTATGAAAGAAACCTTGATCACTTTAGGTTTTTATTTGGCGAAAAATTTACCCACATTTTCACAGATAAATGCATGCAACATTCCAAATTCCTAAATTTACCCTTCGTTAGTTCCTAAATGCTAGGATGTTACATCTACATACCTAGTTCAACCTCGTTATCGATAAGTACTCTTTACTCGTTCCTGTGATATGTGATCCCTTGTGAGCTAGTCACATGCTTGAAAGCCAATTGGATGACATTCCACTGAGAGGGCCCAGAGTATATATATCTATCATATGGATGGACAAATCCCACTCTTGATCCATGTGCCTCAACACATACTTTCCAAACACTCAATGCCGCCTTTATAACCACCCAGTTATGAAGTGGTGTTTGATATCATCAAAGCATCCATCCGGTGATGGTGATTAACATGATCTCATGGTCGAAGGATTTAGGTTATTATGTATTTGAAAGCTTATAGCAAGTGAACTATTTAAATGACTTGATGTTATGCTACGCTTAACTATAGGAGTATGTCCATCACATCATTCTCCTAATGATATGACCATGTTGTTAATAAAATTTCAATGTTCATGATCAGGAAACCATGATCATATATTAACCAACAAGCTAGTTTAAGAAGAGGCTTTACTAGGGACTCTTTTATGTTTACAAACCACACAAGTATTAATGTTTCTGGTTAATACAATTATAGCATGGTATGTAAACATTTATCATAAGTAAGAAAATATGATAATAACCACTTTATTATTGCCTCTTTGGCATATCTCCAACAGGGGAGTCCTCCCCTAACTCCTCCTTGTGGCTGGTGGCATGGGGAGGGAGGAATACTTCCCTAGGTGGGATTCCTTTCCTCCCTCCACTAGGCAACTATGTTGGGATTTGACCTTTTCAAATTGGCGTTTGACTTTCAAACTAGAGTTTGATTTATCTCTTCCCATTTCCCAGCCAAGTGACCTAGGACATGATGCAACCATTCCACTTTGGTATGACACATCCATGTACCCTTCCCACTCTAGAGTGATGGACCTTCTAGACCCTTCTAGAACATTCTGGTGAAAACACCGAAACCATTCTCGAACTTCGGAATTGGACTTTCTTTATATGAATTTTATTCTCCGAACCATTCCGGATCTCCTCGTGATGTCCTGGATCCAATCCGAGACTCCAAACAACATTCGGTATCTTACTCACATTCCATATCTACTAAACAACATCGAACCCTTAAGTGTGTCTCCCTACGGTTCGTGAATTATGCAGATATGATCAAGACTCTTCTCCGATCAATAACCAATAGAGGAATCTGGAAATTCATATGGTACCCACATATTTCTATGATGACTTCATGATAGAATGAACCATTTACATATGATACCAATTTTCCTTTGTCTCGCGATACTTTACTTATCCGAGGTTTGATCGTCGGTATCTCTGCATACCTAGTTCAACCTCGTTACCGATAAGTACTCTTTACTCGTTCCTGTGATATGTGATCCTTTGTGAGCCATTCACATGCTTGCAAGCTAATTGGATGACATTCCACCGAGAGGGCCCAAAGTATATATATATCTGTCATATGGATGGACAAATCCCACTCTTGATCCATGTGCATCAACACATACTTTCTGAACACTCAATGCCACCTTTATAACCACCCAGTTATGAAGTGGTGTTTGATGTCATCAAAGCATTCATCCGGTGATGGTGATTAGCATGATCTCATGGTCGAAGGATTTAGGTTACTATGTATTTGAAAGCTTATAGCAAGTGAACTATTTAAATGACTTGATCTTATGCTATGCTTAACAATAGGAGTGTGTCCATCACATCATTCTCCTAATGATATGACCTTGTTATTAATAACATCCAATGTTCATGATCAGGAAACCATGATCATCAATTAATCAACAAGCTAGTTTAACAAGAGGCTTTACTAGGGACTCTTTTATGTTTACAAATCACACAAGTATTAATGTTTCTGGTTAATACAATTATATCATGGGATGTAAACATTTATCATAAACATAAAGATATGATAATAACTACTTTTATTATTGCCTCTTAGGATATCTCCAACATCAAAAGCATATAGGCATGAATCACAACTATGAGGGAAGCGACCTGAATGAGAATCTCAATTTGTTTGTCCTAACAAAATCGATGTTGCATAAGGGACTAATAAATCGATCGTAAGCTAAAAGTAACTATCTTAGGATCTAACAGTGGGGATGGGAGGTGGGTTATAGGTTCTTACAGCCATGATGGAAGATGACGATGATGTGCTGGAGCCAGATACGGTGGGGATGAGGGGGACAGAGACGGAACTGGTGTTGTAGAGGTGCGAGCCCCTAGCTGTCGGTGTTGGAGAAGCTGAGGTGACAAAGATCTGCAAAGTCAGAATAACCGGAGTTTGTTGCTAGGGATGGAGCTCCTCTACCGGAGATGGTTGATTACATCCCTATTGTATAGTTGAGGCATGTGATACCATACCTCATTGAGAAAGTGCAACAACTCGACATGCCGAAGAAGCATATGGGGCAGCCAACAAGCCTTGGGCATAACGGGGTCCTCGAGTATCCACCGCGGTTCTATGTGCAGGTCGACCGCCTAGACCTCGAATCCATGGTCATGCCGTCGACAAATGAGAAGGTGCTGGTGAAGAAACTGCAGATCACAAACAAGGGAATGAAGGTGTCGATCCGCCTCGTTAGATTCTGCGAGTGGAACATGCAGATTTAGTGGTTGGAGGACAACATGGTGTTCTTAAAGGGGTGGAAGAACTTTGCTACCAAGATCAACATGCACGAAGGCGACACCCTCGTCTTCAAGTACAAGAATGAAGAGTTCGACCTTTAGATGTATAGGGATACCACCTCTCTAGATGTGCAGTTCCAGTGCATTCGCCATGGTGAGTGAGCGCCGCCTCAGATGAACTACTGGATGATTTTGCTGACGATGATGTATTAGTGCTGATGTTGTGATGTTGGCCTATAGAGGCTGAAGAACATCCTTTTTGTGCTAGGGGTGTATTTCCCTAGTGTAAATAGTTATCATGTTGCTTAGGTATGCACATGATAGTAACTTAAGTACTCCCTCCGTCCTAAAACAGTTGACTTGGATTTTTCTAGATTCACATGCACCTAGACGTGTTTTAATGTGTAGAACAAATGAACCTAGACAAATCAAAGTCACTTATTTTGGAACATAGGGAGTACTATCTACTTGTTAATCTACCGTTGTTAATTTGTTAGTATGCCTATTAGTACTTTCTCTATGTGTGATTGTGATTTGGTGGTATGGTGGTAACCACACCGGTGAGGAGATCCAAAATGTGTGTGCTAGACATAATAACAAGTAGCCAACCAAACAACTATATTTTGCATCTACCCAACAATAAAGAGGATTTGCAGGGAGGTGTTTGGTAGGCTGGACGGTGGTAGGTAGGGTTAAATTGGGGGAGATTCCTTTTTTTGTGGGAAACCGATCAATAGAGGTGTAGAAAAAATTGCTCATATGCGCGTCAAAGCAGGGGGGAGGCTCGCTGGGAATGCTCAAATTGAGCATATCTCCAAGCCAGGCCAGCGGGAGAAGCTAGGTGGGAAAGATTCCCTTGTTTTCAGTGGCAGGTTGCATGCCTCTCTCTCACATGTCATGCATGAAGACACCACAACCAAACGTGTATGCTATGAATGATGTCAAACCCCACCTAACACCACGCGGGCTACCAATCAAATGGACAACATCGATTTTTGCATCTTTTCTTCGGGGCAGGCTCTCTGGGGCCAACAATGTGGATTCTCGTGGAGCCAGGATCCATGCCAACGAGAACCAAACATGCATCAGATAACCAAACAAACCGACCCTAGGTACCCAGCCGTGCAAGACAAGTATCAGAACATAGCACAAAGGCCGTTTTTGTCTGGACATGCCCCGCGGGGCCTAGCCCAGGGAGCTGAAAAATCGACCCAGTTACCAAACACATCCCTAGAGCATCTCCACTCGCCCACCCTAAAGGCCCTCCAAAGGGCTATGGGGGTTCCGGCGCAAAAAAATCACGCCCAACCACACCCCCCAATTTGGTTTTGGCGCTGACGCGGCCCAACTAGTTATTCGGCGCTCCTAGGCCGAACGCGACCCGCGGGTGGTCTAGATGGGGCGCCAGATGGACGAGAAGGCGACGCGGGATAGAATTGGCAGTGAGATAAACGACTCATCTCTCGAGCGGCATCTCGTCGCTCGATGGCCACGCAACAGCGAAATTGCTTGCCACCGAGTTCTCCCGCCATGCTCTTCCCTCCTTTTCCACCGCTTCCCACCCATTCTTCCTGCCTTTTTCTCGCTATATGTAGACGTGGTGGCCATATCCATTGTAGATCTACACTCGCTCTCACACCATGTCCACACCTCACGCCCTCTCCCACTATATCTAGGGTGGCGCTCGGAGGTGCTACTTTCGCTAGTAGGTACGGCGCATAGCCATGCCTGGCCGCCGTCTTCCTCCAACTCTCGCACCACCCGTAGGAGAGACGGAGGCGCCTCTCAATGGTCCCAAACACACCGACTCCAAGGAAGAGGAGGGGATCCCCTTCGACAACTCCAATGCAACCAACTCTAGGGAGTTGGGCAGGGGCAGCTCCGACACCGATTACGAGGAGCCAGAGGTTCCAATCGAACAGCGGGTGATCAACCGACGTGTTCGAGATGAGCGTCGGCGAGCGCTTCCGCATCCGCCACCACCCCGAGGGCCAGTAGACCACCGGTGAGCTTTACGGGTGGGACGTCCTCAACCACGTTTTCCTGCCGGAGCACCTCCGGCTGCAACATCTCAACGACGTCCACATGCATCTCGTCCTTGCGTCACACAGATACCCTAACGACGCGAACTTGCGTGCCTGCTGCGACCGAGCTAAGGAGGAGGCTGGCATGCAACTAGCGATGCACAACTCCCTGTTTGACCTGTGGCGTGTCGACAGAGGGCCACCACTATGCCCTCCTAGTGAGAGCAGCGCCTCTTGCCGCGGGCCTTAGTTTTCGTTATTTATTTTTTATGTAAATTGCAGGCCAGGCGCACCCGTATTGTATAAACATGTTTGAACTATCTATATAATCGCCATTAATTTTGTATTTTAATAGATTTTAAAATGTTTGAAGTTTTTGTATTGGGGCCACGCCTAGGAGCAGCCCTCCCAAAATCTGTAATCTATCCGGACGCCGTATGTGCGTGTGTGTGGGGTGTGTGTGTGTGTGGAGATGTTGTTGCTCCTTAGGCCATTCCCAACGCTCCCCCCCCCCCCCCCCCCCCCCCGCAAACGGACGCCGCACGTCCGATCTCTCCCTCTCGGACCGAGCCCAAGGACCAACGGCCCCTCGCAAACAGACCGGACAGCATGACGGGGTCCGATTTGGCGCATACCGGGCCAAAACCTGCGGCTGGTTTGCGAGGGCTCGAACACGGCCTCGTCCGACGCGGTCCAGCCGAGTCTTCCTCGGGTCCCACCTGGCGGTGTCCTAGTGAGAGGGGCCATGTCCTTTTTAATGGGACGGCGTCGTCCCCATCCACATCCAGTCCACACTCTTCTCCACTTTCAGTCCCCACTTCCAAACCCCAAAACCCTAGCCGCTCCCTCCCCACCGACAAGCTCCTCCTCGTTGGCCCTCGCTGCCGCGATTACTAAGGAGAGCTGGAAGTCCTGGTTCCGGCGCGGCCGGAATGGCCACAAAGACGGCTCCTCCACCGGCGGCGACCGTGGCCGCCATTTCGTATCCCGCTCGCCGCCCCGGCGCAGCTCCTCCTTCCGCAGCCCGCCACCGCGCCCGCGCAACAAGCGGCGCGGGTACGTGAGCCTCGAGGCCGCGCGCCCGCCGCCTCGCCTCCCTTCCACGCCAAGGCACCCCATAATATTGGGGCTTTTTCTTTTTTTATATATATTTTGTGACCGGGGGACCAGAACAAGGACTTTTTTTATGTAATATGTTAATTATTTTCGTCCTTGTTTTTTTCTGCATTTTTTTTTTGCGGGTGAGATACTGTTGGGGACACAGGCTACCGTAAACCGGGCTGAACCCGGACGACATGTCCTACACCCCCATAAAAGGACCGATTTTAACCAAACTGCGGGGACCCGTTTAGGATGGCCTTAGTGCTCCGTGGTCAGTGTAGATGTTGAAAGGGTTGCCAGCACCGACGATTTCCTTTGTCCCATCGCCAGGAACATGTTTCATTGAGGTAGTCAAAAGTTACGAGGCGATTGAAGTTTGTCTGCTAGTTGTGGTGAATGTTTGTTCTTTTTATTTTCAGCATCACTCCTCTTGTCTTTATAATTTGCTTGTGTTCTTAACACGAATGAGTTCTGAAATGCCTTCCGAGTTTTACTCTAGAAAAACACGTGATCCGACATTGTTCATACTCATGGCAAGTTGACAGGGCTGAAACGTGTGAGGCTATACGCAACCATTCACCAGCCTCAACTCTAGCATCCACAGCATGATAGGCAGAGATAAAACATATGCCAGCGCTTTGCTGTTTTTTGGGTGCTCAGACACTGCTACCTCTGCAGGCCACGATCAACCATATAGCTGTACCTTAACTAGTCCTGACACCTAATTCTTATAACAAATAATAAGCACGGCACATCCACAACATAAAGGGGGCATGGAAGAAGGTTTACAGAGAGCAAGACCTCGATTAACTGTATCTTTATATTAGAATAGAAACAAAGAAAAATGGATTCCATGTTTCATGCTCGTCAGCAGGCCTCTCATCTCTTCTTATTTTCTTTTGCTATATATACTTATAAATGAGTATAATATCTGAGGGTGGTACTCCCTCCGTTTCAAAATATGAGATGTTTTAGGTTTGTGAAGAAAATGTATCTAGACTTGTTTTAGTGTATAGATTCACTCTAAACATGAATGAACCTACATACTAAAAGTAGTCTAGATACACTCGCTTCACAAAGCTAAAACATCTTATATTTTGAAACGGAGGGAGTACATCATATCTATTGTTGATTTGTTGTAGAGGCGCAGTGTGTCGACAGGCTGCATGCTGGCCAAGGTACGCTCCCAGCAGGACCAGAATGTTTTAGGGCTGGGATCCTAAATCTTTCTCCATAATTAGTGCGCCTTGCGGATTCGAAAACTCTCCAGTACTTACATGACAGGTCTAGTGGCTGCTCCAGCAGGACCAGCTTGCCGCAGCAGCTGCATGGTAAACCAAACATAAACACACACGGAGGTACAGGAAAAGGATGATCAATTCTGATGACACGGTGGTGCCTGAAGGTTACCTGGAAATAGGATTCTAATTTCTGCCTCAGGATAGCATGCTCCCTCTTCAGTTTCTGGAGACACCCCATGCAACTGCATACCAAAATGCAGTAAATGCGTAAATAACGGCTGTTTCGACCAGAGGAGAGAGAGATACTGTTTGGTCTATAACAATGCTGACTGTGCGAGAAGTGGCATGGAGTTCTTTTATTGACAAGGCAAAACATGTTCTAAGAAAACAGAGATAAAGTGTCGGAAAACTGAGCATCGATATGGAGTGGGTGAGAGACGGACCCTTCAACGTTTCCTTTCCCACAGTTATCTCTGAACAACATGCATTCATTCTTCATCCTTGAAGCACCGATGCTGCATCAGGTTGTGAAATGTCAATGCTAGATGCTGAATCATGCGAATTTCTTGTGGTATGCAAAAGAATGAAGCCTATGATGCTGAATCTTCCGCACTACATGCCATAGGCAAGTGAACAAATTTATCTAGTAGCAATTATGGAATTACCTGGAACAGCTGCCTTTCAGTTGCTGCATGTATGCATCCCACCTGTTGAAATCTCTAGGGTACTTCTCCCTGCAGTGTTTTCAGATCTTAATCAGTCAGGTCCAACATTACAGCTTGCATGGTCTAAATATGTTTCTTCTTTCATTTGGTAAATGGGGGCCTTATCCCTATACTTGGTACTTACAAAGCTTGCTCAAGGTTTGATATTAGCCTGCACGAATCTTTAAAGAACACCACAACAACTTCTTCCACAAAATTAGGACTAGCTTCATCCTGCAAGTCCTCCACTTGACGAAATTGCTCATCAAGGAGACCCTGTCATAAAAATATTATTTTCTACATCAGCATGTGGTTTATCCAGAAAAAGCACAATACAATGGGATAAAAATTGGGAGGCTTCCTGCATAAACATAAGCCAAAAATGGTTGAGAGCTCCCTGGGCAAACGTAAGATATATTATTGAGAGAGAAAACGTCAGAGAATTGGCTACATGCCTGATCAAAGAGGCCCTTTTTCATAGATGCAGCTTGTCGCCGCAAATTAGAATAGTCCATTTATATGAATGGACGAGTGAATAAGTGGCAAAGTGAAGTTCGTACAGATTGGAGCAAGCTTCACAATGCACATATAACTTGAGGGGGCACGGATATAGAAAGTTGAACCTGAGATGCATTTATATAGCCGAGGAGGCTGTTGTTTCCCCACCAAACATAAGTGATGGTGCAGATATTCTAACCTCTGGAGTCTGGATAGCAAAGGGCATCTTGCGTGCGTAGGTGATTTGATTGCCACGGTTGCAAAAGTTATCCACATTTTGGAGAGTGACTTGAATATATGCGGATTCTCGTAGGCTGTAGCTCTTTATAAGATGTATAATGGTTCAAGTAAAGTAAGTGTGGAGAAACCATTAGGGGTTTGAATTTGAACCACTCCAGATTGGTTTATCACTATGACAATCGACAGCTCAAAGCAACGAAAACATTACCCTGTTTCATGGCATAAGGACTATCTTCCCAGCAAACACTATCCAAGCCGATCTCAAAATGTTAGCTGGAAGCACCGTTTGTTGTACAGTAATAACATGGCATGTCCATGCCTAAAGGCTTGATACCATATTGTTTTAGTGCCCCTCTACATGCAGTAAATACATTTGATGACAATGTGGATTTCAAACGACCTTGCAGCCTCAAATGCTAAAATTTCTCATGTTAGGTTGCCAAGAAGTCAGAAGAGACATAACAACACACATTAAACAAGTGGAGAAGTCCTGAATGTAATTAGTTTTGTCCCACTATCATATGTTAAAAGAAACATCGGCTCAAAAGGAAATTAATCAAGCATGGGATCATCCAATTCAATTAAGCTGGTGTTCCTATAATTGATTATTAAACTGCATAAGTAACAACAGACACACCACTCTGAACTTCCATTTGCTAACAACCAAGTATACTCGACCTGAGATAAGTCTAGATGGAAGGTTTTCCTAACTCCCTATAGGCACCAAACTCATATAACAAAAGCAGGCAGTCAAGACCAAACTGAGGGTAAACCAAGCAGTATTCACATTCTGTGTCTATCACAATCAAACCGGAGTTCAACTAATACCTGTAGGGCAAGCCAACTAACACAAACAAATTGATTCACCTAAAAAATAAAAAAATATGATTAACTAACATAAGTATCTTTTCCAGCTAATAGTTAACTTCCTTGCATGTAAATAACAGTAAAATAATGTGACCTTGAAAAGCTACTCTGTCAGGAAAAAAGTGACAAACTGTGGGAGATCGTATTGTTATCAGACAAAGTGGAGATGATAGAACATGTGCCCCTCAAAGTTCAAACATATTGTTGTGATAAAATCTGAGAGAACGATGGAGAATTAGAACAGGTCCATGAGATGCTTACTTTGAGCCTCAGACAAGGAAAAGTTGGACAAAGAAACAAAACGCAATAGTTCCTTCCAATTGCTATAGAACAAAGACCTCTCGGCACACTGGACCACGTGGCAAAACCAACAACTTTTTTCAAAAGGAGTAAAAATAGATGCATTCAATGATTGATCCTATGATTGTTCTTCACTCCTAGTCAACATCACAACTTGATAAGAGTATCTGACATGGATAACAAAGATCGAAATAACCAGCTATACAGGGGATAGCTCAGGAATAAAGCAAATTCTGCATTGATCATTGCCATGACTGTAAATGAATGAAATGCAAATATTGTCTACCAGCAAGCTAAGCAGTCAATACCTTCCCTGAATGATGCTTGCATATACAAAAGGATAAATTCCCGATATATATGCCACTCGATTTTTTGCAAATCCCTCACCAAGGTGGGTCCGGGAAGATCCCAAAGCACAGTCTCACTATCCATCCCTACCGACACATCCCTTTCCCTTTGTCCAGTGAACATTCTTGTGGCAATATTTTTCCTTCTACAAGACCAACGCTCACCATGCTCAGTGTTCACGGCATTGTTACTACCTCATCAGGCACCGCCTTCTTTCTGTAAAACCACATCGAGGATTGTGGTCTCAAATATATTAATATGCATAGTTCATTAAAAGTTAGTTTTAACGATACATTTACAGCTAAACATGGTCAAAGACATATACAGGTAACTACTTCTCCGAGAGAAAAAAACATTTAGGTGCTACTGCTGCTTGCACATCATGTATGCATTTATCTATGAGAAACGAAATAGAACTTATGGCTCTATCATTCATCAAAATATATGTCAATAAATTCTCTTATGTTTTTATGTTGGGTTACCTTATACTCCCCTTGTCCTAAAAAGGATATCGAAGATTTGTCTAAATTTGTTCGACATCCTTTTTAGGACGGAGGGAGTACATCATTTGGTGTACAGATAGCTTACAGTCAAACATCACAAATCTTGCCACTCTGATGTTTTATCTAGCATATAGATAGGCAAGTGCATACAGGTCTCCAAACAAAGTCATGGAGATTTAAACATTCTGAAGCAAAGGAACTTGTCATACTATAGCATTTGATACTCCCTCCGATCCAAATTAATGGACTCAAACTAGATACATCCGAATCTAGACAAATCCGAGTGCATTAATTTGGATCGGAGGAAGTACAAAACTTGAGTTTCACTCTAATATTTGCAAATAGAATGAGCAAACATAACACATGAGCGAAAAATTTAGATACCTGTGAATCACATAAATCTGCTTCCACGTATCAAGGTTATCCATGCTCTATGGATTATGTCCAACCAAGCCGTGAGAAATCCCTTTATAGCATCAACGTATGCACATTCCATAGTCTAAAACTAGCATACGTGTAGCTTGGCATGAACTAGATTTGTGCCAGTAGCTCCAAAAAGTTTTTTTATGTCTATATCATCTATGGCCCATCGGTCCTCCAAAAGGAGATGCTTTCTTGGTTTTGTTTTGCATGTACGATCCATTACTTTTGACACCTTAGTTGGTATCTGTTCTCAGTTTCTCTCCTACGTGTGTGTTGGTCTGCCTCATCATCCCCTCGCATTCAAAATCTTTATAGAAATTGAAGAAGTTGGCTATTTCATACTTTTTTCTGTATTGGTAGTAAATTAAGTTAAACTTGCAATTTCTCTCAAAAAAAAGTTAGACTAGCAATGCACATCTGTCGGTTTAAGCACGCCTAAACCTAAGTTTTGAGACGAGACTATGGTTTGAGATCACCAAATCAACCAAACAGTTTTTTAGTTTTGGTGATGCATAACCAGAACCACGTGTAAAAAACTTGGCAGCAATGAGACTCAAACACTACACATGACATTCAAGAGCAGAAGCAGAACCACAGCAATCGACTCCTCCACATACATAAGACAAATAGAAGTTCAATCATTTTCATTCCAGTAGTGGAAAATAAAGATCACGCGGTTCTTAGCCATCTCGCTTGTTGCCTTGATCGATTCGGCGTCACATAAGAACCGATTCCTCCATGGCGACATCCATGAGGGGGGCAACTGGGCAAGCGACGGAAAGCTCTGCACTGTGCGATGGGGAGCCTAGAGATCGACACGTTGATTCCTCGACAGCAACCTCCGCGGTCGCAGCTGGCACCCATGGACGACCGGATGAGCGCGCCTACCCGCCCGACGCTAGTCGGAGCGCAGCCGCAGCTTTCGCATACGGAATTGGCAAAAGGGGGCAGAAGGGTAAAAAACGATGCTCGGGAAAAGGCGGCCGGAGAGCGAATGCGGCGCCTCTGCAACTAGGGTTTGTGAGATGATTCCTGCAGATGGTGAAGTGGTTAGGGAGTTACCGCCGGAAGGCGCCGGACGAGGGAGCTGCGGCCACCGGTGCGCGCGGGCCGTCGCGGGTGGTGCTGTGGAGGTCGCGGCGGCGGCGGCGGCGGGATAGAAAGTCGAGAGGCTGGCCGTGCGGCATGTTCTAAAAAAGTTGAGTTTTTTGTTTTTGGGACACTTTCCTTTTCAACAACCGCGAGAAAATGCAGCTAACATCAGGACTTCGTGGCATTTGAAAAGGGATTATTTTTGCATCTAGCGCGGTTTGTGTTTTTAAAAAAAAAAATCCGAATTCCATAAGTTCACACGAAGTATAAATCACCCGAATATAATAAAAATTATGCAGAGATCACTAGACCACCTAACGACTACTACTGTCGCCAGAGTAAGTTGTTGATGCGCGGCTGTCACAATTTCCTTATAAGAGCCGTCCTGACGTTTTTTATGATACTTGGAAAGTCTTCGTGCGTGTGCCCCTAAGGACTAGCGCCCAGAGCTAAAGTTGTCGGCATTAAACCCTTTAATTGACCTGAATATTTTATTTAACAATAAACATCTAACACACATAGACTGGACGAGATCTACCACTTCATAGAAGTGGTGTCGGGGGACCCCCGGGTGGAGTAAGTCATGCCTAAATGGCCGGCTCCAGAAGTACCTGGCCGGAAGGCAAAGCAAGACAAAGGACATGCAGCCGGGTGGACCGCTCCAACTGGTCTGCCCTCAAGCTTCCCCGGGTGGCCCGTCTAGCCGGATGACCAGAAGAACCGGCTGGGTGGCCGTTTCCACTCGACCGTCTGGAATTCGGTGGCGAGGATACGGAGGGGGTGACGCTCCTTGCTGAGCACGCCTTTGGCTTCTCACATCACCATACAGGCTGGCGCGCCGCCCTGATGGCTCTAGAAGACGACAACACTGAGTGGGGCAAACCTAGAAGCTGAGCGTAGCGCTATCGGCTGACCTCTAAAGAGTCGAATAACCATTAAAGCACTGGATGACGCCCAAAGCACTGGTGCTAGGACACTGTAGCGATGTCCCCCATGTACTGAAGGGCTGACTGGGTCATGTTCCACCAGCTAGACCCTGCCAGCCGGCCCGCTTTGTAAACCCAAAGCCCAAATAGTAAACCCTAGAGCCCACCTTGTAACCTAACTCTCCCAGACAGTATATAAGGGAGGGTAGATCTAGGGTTCAGGGGGGTTCAGATTCCTCTAGTTCATCTTCTTCCTCAAGCTCTTGGTAGTTGCCAAGGAAACAGCTCTAGGAGCACTTGTATTGGGCATTCGCCCCTGATATAGTAGATCCTTGCAGGAGTAGGGGTGTTACCTCGCCGAGAGGGCCTCGAACTTGGGTACATCGCCTTGTTTGCAGTTTCTGTGCCCAACCCGTTGCGATGGCCATCGATAACATCTTGATTGTCCCCTCTTAAGACATCCCTAATGGCACTGCCGTGTTCCACACCACGATAGTTGGCGCCCACCGTGGGGCACAACGCTTCGGCTGGGGTCATATTTCGCACGGGACTTCCACTCGACGCTGGTGAGCGCGTCGCCTCCGGCTTCGTCCTCACTCTCGGCACCTTTGACTGCATCATTCACAACGCGTTATGCTTCGCGGGGGAGATGTTCCCTAGTGACGCCTCCGTCCTCCACTTCGGCGACCTCTGCGTCTACGTCGCCACCGTCTCCAAGGCTTTCCCTCGCGGGATCGTTGCAGTCTCTGACGCGCCATCCGGCTTTGCCGCTCCATGCATCGCCGCAGCCAACTACAGCATCAAGGTCATGATGGCTGGCTCAGGCGAGAACCAATGCCCGCCCCTAGAGCGCCGGGAGGGAGGCAATGGCTCCATGCGCGAGCATGACCAAGATATGCTAAGTGCTTCCATCTAGCACATGTTCCCCCGTCGTCCCCGAGGCGGATCCGGCCACCACTGCGGCCACGTTTGGAGGCTACTCGTCAGAAGCTCCTAGAGGAAGCCAACAAGGTTGTAGCTGCCCAGTGCCGGCTAAACGCAACCATGCGCGAGAACAACACCACCCACGACTTCAACCGGCAACTCCAACATCGCGGACGCGACCTCCGCTCGGAGATAGACCGCGCTGCTGACCCATGCACCCCCATGGTTCAGTCGCTTTACAGCACTCCTGCCAAGAGCATGAGGGCGACTGTAACACCCCAAAAATACTAAACTTGGATCATCAAACACTAATCCTCAAAATTAGGGTTAACAAAAACTTTGCCAAATAAAATTATGAATGCATGCATATGTGTATGCATTGATTTTGAAATTCTTTTAAACCACCTTGTTTGTGTGATCCTTTGCTTGTAAAATGTTTCTTAGGTGAAATAAACCTCATCTAAAACATTTCCCACACTTTTCCTAAAGACAAGTAAATCAAAACAAATATATTAAGGGAATGGTCACTTTGACCAATTTAACTCCCATGCCTACTTTGGCTATCTCAAACTTTCAAAACCTAACAGAAACGTTTCTGGATCTTTACACCCCTTGATTGTACTCATAACAGAGTATTAAGGCCCACCTTGTGATCATCCAGAAACTTTCAAATGCATAGTTTAAATGACATTTCAAAATTGAATCTTCTTCATTTGGGAAGATCCCACTTTTTCAAAACCCACTCAAACAAGCTCAACTTTCAAAACCCAAGCATCTGCAGACTCACCAGCACCAATCTAGAAAACCCACCAAAAATCATTTCAAAATTCAAAACTTGATTTCATGCGGCCATTTCATCAAACAGGTTGTAGAAACAAATCAAACAAACATCAAACACTATTGTGAGCAGTGATTCTTGCCTAACTGGTTCCCCATTTAGCTCACACACAACTCAGTAGATCATTTAGGAAGATTAGCCAAGCACTAGCACCACTGTGAGCTTGCCATTGTCATCAATGGTGAATAGCCGAGCACCCCCTTACCACCCCATAGTCGACAGCAAGCTAGGAGCAGCAGCAAGCCTAGCCAGCATGTCTAGGAGGCAGCCCACCGTCCACCGCCACTCACTGTCCCAGCCGCGAGCGTTGCCAAGCCTTGGACCACGCGCACGAACCGCGCCCAGACCATGCCGAGCGTGCGCCAGAGCACCACCCTCGACCGAAGCTCACAGACTGCGCACCGCCCTCGCCGCGTGCATACACAATCCCCACCGACCCAGGAGACCGCCAGACATCCCCGTTTGCCGCCCCGTGACGCACAGCCACCGCTCGCCGTCGAAGACGCCGCCTCTGCCGCGTAGAGCACCGTCCGTTCCAGACCAAGCCGCACCGCCCCATGCCTCGAAACCATGTCGTTGAGCATCGCCAGGAGACACCGCACCGTCCCCTACCGTCGCCCATGCCAATAGCCGCCTGTAACATCGCCCCCGACAAGCTCACCGTGCGCCCCAACGGTCCCCTCGCTCGACTATAAATAGAGGCCACCCCCGCTCGATTTATTCACACCATCTCACTCCCCTCTCCTAACTGATCGTGCCACACCATTCTCAGAGCAAGGCGAGCACCACCTCGCCGGAATTTCATCGGAGCCCGCCGCCTCGGGAGAAGAAGGGAGCCAGCGATTGGAGCCGCCCCAGGAGAAGCCACCGGTACCAGGAGATTCGCCGTCGTCGACTTCGTCGTTCGCCCGCCTCGCCAACCCTTGCCAGCACCCCGGTGAGCCCCCAACACCCCTCACTGGCCGCGCTAGGTTTCGTTCTCGCCGGAGTTGTCTCGCGTCGATGATGACTCCCAGCCGTTAGATTAGAACTAGATCGAACGACCCACGTTGCCCCATACCGCTTCGCCCAGCCCCGTGTCACTAACGAGTGGGGACACCCACTTAAGCAGCCCGCGGGAGCACTGCGCTTAGCAGGCCGGCCCGTTATCGTTTCCCACGCAGCCCAGTGTTTTGAATTAGATCTTTTTCTTTTTAATTCAAACACACTATGTACCCAATTTCAAAAATCAACCCAAGTCGACTCAGTGCACCAATTTGAATGAAACCAATTTTGTTGGAAAGGTCTGTGAATGCTGAATCCAAGCCCGTTGGATTCAAGTCATTTGGATCTATAGATCATCCTTAGTAAAAATAACAAGGCAGAAGCTTTTCTGCACTCAAACATTTTTCAAATTTAAACCATAATAGCTTTTGAGTTGATTCCAACTCTCAAAAATCACATTTAACCATACCTTTCAGAATATATAAAAATATATAGGTTTACTTGTAGAAATAATGTTCAAGCAATAAAGGAATGCTTCATAGGCATTTCTAACCACTTTAATTAAATAGAATAAAAGGGTAAAACCTTATTAAATTGTGACACCACTTTAAATCACATTCTCATGGACTACAATATGTGGTGATGACATGTGTCAACATGATCCCATGTTTAGTTTGGAGAATATTAAATCTTAAGTAGTTTTTCAATGAGTAGAAATTACTTTTCTAAAAATAAAAGGAATTAAACCAAGCCTTAACCTGGTAATGTTAGAGATGATGCTAGATCATCTATAGGACCCTGGTGTGTGATGATTGCAAGTAGTTAAGTATTGTTTGGTGATTGTGTATCTCGTATTTATTCACAGACGCTAGTACCGACCAAGGATACGAGGAGGAAGGAGGATACTACGAAGAAGAAGCCGAGGAGAACTTCAACCACTGCTCTGCACAAGGCAAGCTTATACTGATATTGTGCAAGCCTAATACTACTAGTTGATTGAGCAAGCCTTCCTAATCAAGTTGACCTATGCAATCCAATACTTGTTACTATGCCCACCATATGCCTTAAGCATATGTGATCATACCCACTTGACAAACCAATCCTAGTTTTATTTGCAAGCTTCTTACTTTGTTTCTTTATCAAAGTTTACTTAGAGTTTACTTAAGAGTTTGGTAGATACTAGACAGTTGTCTGAAGGTTGCATAAAGAGCATAAAACTTGGCCTAAGTTAGAAACCTTGATATCATCCTAAGATATAAGGTTGTACTTAGTTGAAACTCCACTAGTTTACCACCCCTCCTTAGTACTACCCCCACTTATAGATGCTAGTGCTAAGCATAAAAACTTGATCAACCTTTAGATGGGAACACTTGGTGGAAAAATGGTTATGAAAACCTTGGAATGATGGATCATTCTATTGAAATGTTTTGGACATGTGTTTCCGAACACCTGATGATTTTGGTGATGAAAATGTTGAGGCATGAGCCTTAGCCCTTTATAAAACTGATGGTTGTCTGGATGCGATACCATTCCAATTTTACCGTACAACCACAATACCCGAAGATTGGGTAGGGCTTGACTGGAAACTTATATACCTTAGTATTAGTTCCCTCACGGCCAAGGTCTGAGCCGAGGCTACCTTGTGAAGATTGTCCACCTGTGCAGTACCCAAGATGACAGTTGGTCATGGTTGGGAGGCCAAACTCACAGGAGAGGTACTTATACTAGGGCGTGTAATTGAAAGGTTAGGATTGATTATCCGCATACTGAGTATGGTGAATTCAGGATTTGTTCCTGACGGATGTATCGAATGTTGTGGTGAAAGTGTACAATCTCTGCAGAGTGTCAAACTATTCGAATAGCCGCGTCCGCGGTTATGGACAGTTGGAGTGGCCATACTGTTTCCCCGTCAGACTTTTCAAAATGGCTTGTGAAATGAATTAAGACTTTGACTTGACCACAACAGAGTTGTGACATGAGTTACAAGATCCCACTTAGGAGTTATAAAATTGTGACTAGCTTTGGAACTGAGTAGAGATAAATCTGGCTTTTTGCAAAACAACCTTAGAGCCTAGTGTCCCATTATCCAAAAACCCCTTACCTGTTAGTATTAGTTTGCGAGTACTTAAAGAGTACTCATGGCTTTGTCCTTGGCTATTCCCATGGCCAGACTATGAAGAGGAGTACCTGAAGGATGGGCCCGAGGAAGGTTACGACAACTAGGACCATCTCCCATCGTCAGCATTGCCTGTGACCCCGAAGATGGAGCTTCGCCTACGCTACCATTATTATTACGTATTCTGCTGCTTGAAGTTGTATTAAGAACTGGATCATGAGATCCTTATTTGTGTAAGACCTTATATATGGTTTGTAATGGATGATGTACTGTGGTATCCAATTCTGTTATGTCTCGCAAAAATGGTAATCCTGGGATTGCGATGTATGGCATAACAGGCATCTGGGATTAAAAATCTGGGTGTTGACAGCGACGGAAGCGGCTGCCGCGGAGATGAGACATCTCGAGGGCAAAGAACTCCATCACTAGCAAGAGCGCGTCCAGCTCTGATGGCTCAGATATGTAGAGCTCGTTGGTAACCCCAAGAGGAAGGTATGATGAGCACAACAGTAAGTTTCCCCTTAGTTATGAAACCAAGGTTATCGTAGCAGTAAGAGTAAGGAAACAACTCCAAGGTGTTGCTAGCAACTTGGAACCTGCACAACACAATCCACAATACTTTGCCCCAACTTAAAGTGAGGTTAGCAATCTCACTGGTTTGCTGAAAACAAAGGATTAAACATATAGTATCGAAGATAATAGTTGCTTGTAGAAAGTAAACACTAACGGTAAACAGTGGACGTATATCAATGATAAAGAATGGACCGGGGTCCATAGTTCACTAGAAGTGTTCTCCATAAGATAGATAGCATGCTGGGTGTACAAATTACAGTGGGGCAATTGACAGACTGAGAAGGCATAACAATGCATATACTAGACATCTTGACTCCTATTAGATTTGATTGGGCATTACAACATAATACATAGACCGTAATCCAACTGCATCTATGACTAATAATCCACCTTCAGGTTATCATCCGAACCCCCTCCAGTATTAAGTTGCAAGCAACGGATAATTACATTAAGAAAAGTGTGTAAAGTAAACAATACAATTGCCCCATGGACAAAGGATTGTTGTTTTGTCCCTAGTAGCAACAACACATCTACAACCTTAGAGATTTCTGTCACTTTTCCAGATTACTAGAGGCATGAACCCACTATCGAGCATAAATACTCCCTCTTGGAGTTACAAGCATCTACTTGGCCAAGATAGCTACTAGCAATGGCGAGCATGCAAGATCACAAATAACATAGACATGATAGAATTAATAATCAATCTGACATAGTATCTCAATATCCATCGGATCCCCGCAAAAACAACATGTATGATTACAAATAGATGATCTTGATCATGAACAGAGCTCACAAGATCTAAACATGATAGCACAAAGGAGGAGAAACAACCATCTAGCTACTGTATGGACCCATAGTCCAAGGGTGAACTACTCACGCATCACTCCGGAGGCTGGCATGGTGATGAAGAAGGCCTCCAGGATGATCTCTCCCCTTCGGCAGGGTGCGGGGAATAGCTTCAGATCCCCCGATCTAGGGACGATGGCGGCGGCTATGGACTGTTTCGTGGAGATCTGATCAGGTACTTAGGGTTTCTGCATCAGGGTGCTTTTATAGGCGAAGGGGCAAGGTCGGTGGCCCCGAGGGGCCCACACCTAGGGCTAGCGCGCCCCCTGGCTGCGCCGCCACAGGGTGTGGCCACCTCGTGGCCCCACTTCATCCGCCCTTCGGACTCTGTGTTCCTTCTGGTAAAATATTGACATTGGCTTTTGTCCCGTCCAATTCTGACAATATTTCTTTTCTAGATTTTTTGAAACCAAAAACAGCAGAAAACAGGCAACTGGCATTGCGGCATCTTGTTAATAGTTTAGTTTCAGAAAATGTATAAAAATGCCTCAAAGTGTAGACAAAACATAAGAAAGTTAATACAAAACAAGCATGGAGCATCAAAAATTGTAGATACGTTTATGACGTATCAAGCATCCCCAAGATTAACTCATGCTCATCCTCGAGTATGTAAGTGATAAAAAGAATAATATTTGAGGTGACATGCACCATCACAATCTTGATCAAACTATTTGTAAAGCATTGATAGCTAGGATCAAAGTACTCTAAACATGGGCATGAAAGATGTAGTTCTAACAATAAGACATAGCAACTAAGTTGCAACATGCAAAGGTATAAACAAAAGATCATGAATAACAATGCATTAAAATACATTTGTTTATTTCACATATAGAAAACATAGCAAGAGTGGTATTCAACTTGTCCTTCATGGAATGGCAAAACATAAATGCATAGGACACATTCAAAGTTCATAAGGGTGACTAGACACAAATAATTTAAGAACAAGAAATAACAACATTCTGAATCAATCAATAAGTTTTGGGACAATGCACATTCAACTAAGAATGACAACTATGCTCTCTTAATTGGTGCCTAAAGGTAGAAGATGGAGACTCAACATAAAAGTAAAAAAAGAAAGGCCCTTCACAGAGGGAAGCAGGGATTTCAAGTTTCATAAAGAGCTTCCAAAAATTATGGTACTTATTAGCTTTCAGCTCTGATTGCCCCTATCATTGGCATCTTGAAGTGTTTAAAGGTTAAGTTGACACAAATGTGAGTATATGCCTGACAAGTTATAAGTTGAAAATATCATGCCCCTTGCTTACGAGTACCAAACCTCATGCTACTCAACTTTGGTCACAAGTAAGTTCTTGTCATTGTAAGTATATATGTATCATAGAGAACCGCCAACGGAGTACCCCTTTCCCTATGACACAGGAGCTATCCCATATCAAAATGACAAGGCAATAGACAATGAGCATCTCAACGATCTTTTTATTTGCTATTTGCATAGGTTTTTATTGAGGATGCTTCACAGAATGCTCATTATGGTTACGCTGTAAGTTTCCACCATGATTAGGCATGGCTTAGGCTAGCTGCCCAGGCGTTTCTCTAACACATATACAAACTCCATGAGCTTACAAGCTCCCCTTTTATTTCACACCATTGGGATCCATAAACAAAAGAACATGATATTAACTGAATAGAATAAGTGCAATGTTGAAAGTGTTCCCCATGAAAACATGGTTCTGCTAATTTACAACTTATAATTTGCAAGCATATAAGCAACATAGATGGGCACAATGGTTCAAGTTTATTAAGTGCAAGAAATAAAGTGTTCCATCAAGTTTGTGAGAGCTTTAATCACTAATTTTCACATAACAAGTTTAATTTGGAAGATAGATAAAAATATGAATATACTTAGAATGGTGTAACACACCATGCATAGGAATTTATAGTGGACTCTTTGGAATAACTTGGTTTATTGGGAGTTGGATGCACGAGTAGAGCTCATACTCGGTACAAGTGGAGGCTAGCAAAAGACTGGGAGCGACCAACTAAGAGAGCAATAACGGCCATAATCATGCAAAGCGACAAAACATTATTAATCAAAGCATAAAATGATATCACAAGTCAAAAACTAAATGATCATAGAGGCTAGGGTGACTGGTTCATAGTCATCACATGGTGTAAGCATGTTCCAAGTCAACCCAAATAAAGCTCAAAGGATAATACCACAATATTATGCTTTTGTATGCTAAAACAACACATGATTCTTTCAAGGCACATTAAGCAATCTCAATTGTTTGGAACAAGTCATGCTACAGCAATAATCACTAAGCATATGGTCAAAGAAACATCCAACATGACATGATAAAGTCTAAGCCACAGTCAAGACAAACTTCTTTTTGTACCACTATAAGCATGAAACTTCCTACTCTTTTCCAACACCAATCAACTTATTTGAAACAAAATGAGGATGCGGGGGTCCAACTATAGAAACCGATTAAAACACAAGATACTATAGAAACTTCTTTTAAAAGCTCAAGTGATCAAAGAGAACTCAAAAGAAACCGATTAAGAGGCAAATGCAAATAATGGCAGAAATCTATCAAAACAGACAAGCGGGTAAAAACCGATTTTTTTGAAGACCTTCTGTTGCTTAAATCGAAAAGTGTTAAACTAATGAAAGTTGGATAATAACCTGGGGCATATTCTCAAAAAATTAAAGCTCAATCCGACATACTGGGATTTTTTCAAATTTTTACAGTGAAGCACAAAAATCTGTTTCGGGCAGCAACTTCCCCAAATCTTACTTCTCTCTCATTAGAGGTTATTATTGGCACAAAAACCACACAAAAAGGATAAGGATATGTTATTATAGAGGCAATAACTTCCAAGACTCAACAAAAGACAAAATTACTGAAATAAATTTGGGTTATCTCCCAATAGTGCTTTCTTTATAGCCATTAAGATAGGCTTGATAGTTTGATAAGATGCTCACATAATAAATATGAATTGAAGTAAAAGATAGCATCAAGAAGCAAATTCAAAACACATTTAAGTCTAACCCACTTCCTATGCATAGGAATCTTATACGCAAATAAATTCACAAAGAACAAAGTGACAGGCATAGGAAGATAAAACAAGAGTAACTTCAAAACTTTCAACACATAGGGAGGTGTTTGAGTAACATGAGAATTCCAACAACCATATTTTCCTCTCTCATAATGATTTCCAGTAGCATCATGAACAAACTCAACAATATAAATATCACACTCATCCTCCTTTGGTAAGCATGGAGGATAATCAAATAATGTAAGGGATAAAGAGTTACTCTCATCAGAAGGTAGGCATGGGTAGCTAATCCATTCTTCCTTCTTTTGTTCATCACTCTCCTCCTCTTTTTCATCTAATGAGCTTTTAGGTTCAGCAATTTCTTCTTCCATAGGCTCCTGCAAGGCATTAGTCTCTTCCGTTGGTGGAGAGCATCTATTAAGATATTTAAGAATATAGCCATTTTCTTCCTTGTAATTATCAAAGCAAAATTTAAGTATATCATAAACCCACTATTCAAAAAATAGGCCGAATTAGCGATTAATAGGCCGATTAATCGCTACTAGGGACCTGATGTGTCGATTACCACTAATCGTTTTTGTTAATTGTTTATCCCAATTAATAGCTCTAACACTCCGATTACTAAGTATGTTCCCGATTAACTACTACACTTGGTCAGAAAAGTTGCAAAATTATAAACACATATTGCCCATGAAGTAGGTTTTTCGAAGCTTCTGCTCAATCCCTGCCTCCAGGAGCTCGATTTCTGCCATCACCAGCCAGTTCCTTGTTGTTGTTATTGTTGACTATTTCATCGTAGTTGCCGATCAGACCTCAGATACAAGAGCTCGAGCGCCTTGAGGATCTCATCCGGGAGCTCGAGGCTGCCTTTAACAGGGTAGATGGTTGAGGTGCAAGAGGAGTCATATGTGTTTTAGGTGTTAACTTTTGTAGGTTGCACCGATTAATAGCTGACCGATTAAAGTAGTTAATCATCCGAATTCCGATTAGTCGCTACTCCCAAGACAACCGAGTAGTTAACGATTACTGATTTCCTTACCATTGCATAAACCTCATATTTATAAGGTGCATCATCAGTATTTTCAAGCAAATAAGCAAGTTCGAATGCACCCTTCCAAGCAATAAATTCTTCAATTTGTTCCACATCATAAAAGTCATAATTTACCTTAACATAAGAAGATATGGTAACATTATCATTATACTCACATTGAAAACGGAGGTGTTTATACCTCCTATAGCAACAAGATTTATCAAAGCAATAAGTAACATTATAAGTAGAGCACACGTTTCTAGCAATGGTATTCAATTCATTAATTTGTTCCCATAAGTGTTTCCCTTTTTGTGACAACCGGTGTTTCTCATAATATTTTTGTTCTTCCGTGAACCCACCTTGCCAATAAGATCTAGTTTCAAAGAAACTAACCATTGATAAAAAGCATGATAAAGCAAGACAATAAAAAACCAACAAAAATAACAACTATAGCAGGAACTAATTTTTTTGTGTTTTTGATAAAAAGAAAATAAACCAGTATAACTAATTTTTTGTATTCTTTATAAAAAGAAACAAGCAAAACAGAGCAAAGGACACTAAGCAAAACAAACACAAAGTAAAGAGATTGGTTGTGAGAGACTCCCCTTGTGAGAATCTTCTTTCTCCCTGAAAAGTGATTGACGAGGAGGAAGAGATTGAAGATGTCCTTATCTTCCCGGCAACGGTGCCAGAAAAAGTGCTTGATGGCTCAGATATGTAGAGCTCGTTGGGAATCCCAAGAGGAAGGTATGATGAGCACATCAGCAAGTTTTCCCTCGGTTATGAAACCAAGATTATCGAGCCAGTAGGAGTAAGGAAACAACTCCAAGGTGTTGCTAGCAACTTGGAACCTGCACAACACAATCCACAATACTTTGCACCAACTTATAGTGAGGTTGTCAATCTCACCGGTTTGCTGAAAACAAAGGATTAAACGTATAGTGTGGAAATAATAGTTGCTTGTAGAAAGTAAACAATAATGGTAAATAGTGGACGGTATATCAATGATAAAGTTCAGGTTGAATGTTCCCTTTGCAATGGAAATAATTTTCTTGGGAGCCTGGGGCATCTGGATTTGCAGAAATAATGAAATCTTCAATAACAGGCATGCTTCTCTTGGAGAATGGAAGGCTATAGTATCCCAAGAATTAAGATGTGTTCTGTTTAGAATTAAGACAAAATATTACCAGGACTTGAAAGCCTGGATCAACACCCATATGGATAGGAGATTGCTAGCCTTGTAATGTTATCCCTCTCTGAGGTGGTCTTGGACTTGTAAATATGTACATATGTGACTCTTTATGATTATATAAAAATTGCAGTGGGGGCTTTCCCTACTATTTCACCCTAAAAAAGTATATCAATGATAAATAATGTACCCGGTGACATGGTTATACCCTGCGGGTACACGACCTTAGCATACCTGGTCCAGCCCAAGGAAGACCCATGACAAATATACGCCGGCCCATGAATACTTTCGGGTGGCCAGGGCCCATGACGCCTTTGGATCCCTGGAGAGCAAGACTAGAGTAGATAGAAAATACAAAGGGGTAAACCCTAAAACCCGTAACCGACTCGGTCTATGCCTGGGACCTGCCTATATCTATATAAAGGGCAGGAAGGCACGACGAGGAGGCTCTCTTACAATCTCTCGCATACCACCGCATACACACCTCCATGCCAGATTGCATCTGCGCACCCTTGTACTTTTCGGTTCCGCCGTAATCAAGAGCAGACAAGCAGGAGTAGGGTTCCCACCCTTGGCCACGCCGCCACAGGGTGTGGCCACCTCGTGGCCCCACTTCGGCTGTCCTTCGGACTCCGTGTTCCTTCTGGTAAAATATTGACTTTGGCTTTTGTCCCGTCCAATTCCAAGAATATTTGTTTACTAGCTTTTTTGAAACCAAAAACAGCAGAAAATAGGCAACTGGCACTGCGGATCTTGTTAATAGGTTAGTTCTAGAAAATGTATAAAAATGTCTCAAAGTGTAGACAAAACATAAGATAGTTAATACAAAACAAGCATGGAGCATAAAAAATAATAGATACGTTTACAACGTATCAAGCTCCTCGTCACCACCACGAACAAGCAATGGGCCAAGGGAGTTCCAAGCCAGGGAGGAAATAGCAGAGACATAGTTCCTCGCTGAATGGCGGATCTGGTGGCTCCACGAGGGAGCCTGGAGCAGGCACCCTCGGGCTTCTTCACCTAATAGGCCAAGGAAAAACAGCCACCCGCATGGCAAATCAGGTAGCCGCGGGAAGCACCATGAGGCTCCGGTCACTAGCAAGAACCGCGCTTCGGTCGATGGATACGTCCAAGGACCACAACACCGCACACCCGATGGAGCCGGTGGGAGCCAAGCTCCCCCATGCCTCGCCTCATGGGAAGACTCAGCCCAAAGAGCCAACTATGGATGCACGCACGCGCATCAACCTCCTAGTCCAGTCGTGCGAGGTGGAAGAAGAAAGTCCGGCTAGCCTGAAGTGCTTTGGCCCGCATTCGGAACGAACCGATTCCAAAGGGATTTTCGCTCCCTAGAGACATGCCAAAGTACAACGGCACCATCAAGCTTGAAGATTGGCAGGTGGACTACGTCACCATGGTAGGCATCACAAATGGCAACCGCCGCGTGGCCGTGCGCTACATCCCGCTCATGCTCCTCGACTCGGCAAGAACATGGATCAATAGCCTCCCCGACAATAGCATCAACGCCTAGCTGGACTTAGAGGTAGCATCCGTCCACAACTTCACCTGCACCTACAAGCGGCCAGGAAGGCCCCATGACCTCGCTCTCTGCATTCAGGGCAAGGACGAGTCAGATCGAGCCTACCTCACCTGATGGACATGCATGCACAACTCCTGCGAGGGAGTACACGAGCATCAAGCGATCAACTTCTTCACCAACGGCTGCCGATACAACACCATGCTCAAGCATAAGCTTAGTCGGGCGAATCCCTAGAACATGTCCCAGGCCATGGCTATTGCGGACAAGTACGCAACTGCCGACTCGACAATGAAAAATCCCATCATGGTGTACGACCAAGGGAAAATCATCACAAACGACTTTGCAGACCGACACCATATGGGTGATCATCACGACTCCAGGCAGCATGGTCACGACAACCATCATGGCAAAAGGAAGGACGGCCAGCCGGATAACCTATACGACACCAAGTAGGTGGAAGTGGAATTTTCGACCAGCGCAGGTACTGGGGACTGGAGGTAGGGTGGCCATCAGTATTCTTAGCGAGGTTTTCTATGCCCGGACAGTTGGGGTGCCAAGGAAAGTGTGGTAGACGGGGGCCTTCTTCTTGAAGGGATTCTTTCCTTTGCCATCGCCCTTGTCGGCATGCTTAGGGTCAACATCCTCGTCCATGTCACTGGAATCCTTGGACACCTCTTCCTTCTTCTTCCCTTTGCCCTTGCCTCGCGGTCTGTTCTTCCGGCTTTGCTTGTAACCGGACTCTGGGTCCTCCTTAAGGTCATTGATGAACTTGCAATGGCAATTGGTGTGAGTGGATTTGCAGTTGGCGTCGAGGTGTACAAGGCATGTCATATCACGATACTCCTCATACGTTTGGGGAACGCGGAGCGCTGCCGGGGTAGTTTCACTACCTCGCTGCTACCCTTGACCAGCCCCGTCCTCTGCCACATTGTCCGCCATCACCTCTTCCTGAAAATGTCATGGCGACCATGTCGGAGGTTTGCTTTTATTCTGGCGGGCTATTCCGCTTGGTGCTGTTGTTCCTCTTAGCTTGGGTTGGAACGGATATTGCTAGCAAGGAGTCGCGAGAATCATCGTCGGCAGCTGCGAACTCACTGGCCAGCTGGATCATCTGGTTGAGATCGAGCCTGTGATTGTCCTGCAGGCGCTTCTACTTATGTCGGAGAAACGTACCTTTTCCAACCCATCGATGAATGCGGCCATGGCGGTCTGATCGTGCACTCCTGCACAGGAATTCTTCGTATCCAGCCAGCAGGAGAGGTAGGCTCGAGATGACTCGTCTTTCTCTTGCACGCATCATTGTAGATCACCAACAGTGTAGGGACGCTTATACGTACCCTTGAAGTTTTTGGTGAACGCTTCTTGCATGTCCAACCAGTTGCGGATGGACTTCTCCGGCAAGTCATCAATCCATTGGCGATCCGTGCCCGTCAACATCAGTGGGAGGTACTTGACGACAACATTGGAGTTACCCCCGGCGATCTCCAACGTGTTGCCGTAGTCCTGCAACCACATAGCTTGTTTGACGGTGCCGTCATAGGGCTTGATCGTCTTGTCAATCCGGAAACCCTTGGGGTAAGTTGCGGTCATATTACAAGTCCAAAGCAACGTGGTCCCAGGTAAGGTCCTTCCCGGGCCTCGTGAATCTTGTCTAGGTGTGAACGTGTGTCTTATGGCTCCGGGCTTGCTCTTTTTTCTTAGCTCCAAGGGATGGGCCGCGTGAACGACACGACCCCCCTCCTCAATGGTGGCTGCTAGGTGGCGACGGAGGCGGAGGTGGCGGTGGGTTAGCCTTCTTGCTGTTACCCTCCCGCGACACCTCGCGTTTGTCGCGGTTGCTTGTCGGACGTGGAGGGTCATGGCATGACCTGCTCTTGTGTCCTTGATTGCGCTCTCCATCGTGACAGGGCTGCTTCGTGTTGTCGCGAATGACGATGCCGCCCTGCCTCGGTGGAGGCATGTTCGTATGATGGTGAGCTCTTGGTTTTTCGCGATGTCAGGGAGATCGGGGCGGTGGAGATGGGCGACGAGGATGATCCTTGCCTCCATGGTCAAAGAATATGGGGATATCATCCTTCCTATTGCGTGCATCCCTCCGTCTTAGCTCTGATGAACCCGTCTGAGACCCGACATCCTTAGGGCGATCGGTCCCTTGGTGGCGTAGGATTGCTAGACTGGCAATATGCTGGGACAAACTCAAGCCTCTGAGAAGTGGCCCTTTCCTGCTGTTTGACTGCCTTTGCTACAAGATCATAGACCTATTCCACAGCTGCGGGTGATCTATCTTGCTCCAGAAGGGTCTTGGCAACGACTAGGTTGAGAATAGGAGTGGGCATGACCTGCCTTCCCTCGCTGTCAATGTATGGCTTGGCTTGTGGCGGTTTCAGGGGAGCCCATCCTAGGTTTCACCGTACACCAGGATCGTTTGTGACGCGAGCTGGAGATTTCTTAGCCTCCTGCTGCTTGAGAAGAGTCTTGTACTCGGCCTCCATGGCTCTAGCTTTCTCTATTAACTGTTGCGCCTTGGCTAGATCTTGATCTAGCTTTGCGCCTTGATCCGCAATGGCCTGCGCTTTCTCCAGCAGCTACTGGCGCTTCTCGTCAAGCTGGACTATGTTCTTTATGTGAGCCACAGTCATGGGCTCGACGAGAAAATTGTCGTACATCACTCTATCAGCTGGAGTGATTTGGGCAGCCGCAGACATAGATGCCGGAGGCGGCGGGTTTGCGGTGTTGATGTTACTCGGACCGACGTTGAGTTCCTGCGGCTGTTGCACTGGGTTAGGCAGAGGGGGGATGGCCTTTGCACGATCATTGTCGGTAGCAACAGGTTGTCCCTTCCCCTTGTCCAGTGCTTTAGGCGGAGCTTCTCCGGGTTGATCTTCTTCCATCACACTCCCAATGGCGACGAACACCTCTCGGGATGTCATGGCCATATCGGCCTGCTCCTCGCGCTTGATGTCCTCCTCCATCTCCTGCATAGCAGTGTAGGGTTCACAACATAGAAAACAAAAAATTTCCTACGATGGGAACAACTATGTACCAAGATCTATCTACTAGATACAAGCAATGGGCGGATATACATCCGTAGAGAACATGTAGGGTTCGCAGCATAGAAAACAAAAAATTTCCTACGATGGGAACTATGTACCAAGATCTATATACTAGATACAAACAACGGGCGAATGTATATCCGTAGAGAACATACCCTTGAAGACTGACAAAGCTTAACGAGTTAAACTCGTGGTTGATGTAGATGATCTCTTGCCGATCTCAAGATCGAGAGGAAGTCCTAGCACCGCAAATCAGCAGCGCATCCATGCTCGCACACACGTCCGAGGCACCGAGCAACCTCCGCCTCCTCGCTCCAGCGATGCAGCAGAAGCACAACTCTTTCTTGATGAATAGCCACCGGGAACATGTATCTCACTAGTCCGAGACCATGGGGGATAAATTCTAGAGGGGGAGAGAGATACTTCACGAGGAGGTGTGAGTGAGAAGTGAGGAGGGGGTGCCTTTTATAGGAGAGGGAGGGGAACCCCAAGGGGGTGTCCGCCGCATGGGGACTGCCCCCTTGCCCTCCCCTCTTCATGTGGGTGGACACTCCACTCACAAAATTCCTTTAAATCCCCTCCACTCAAAATCCCACTCAAACTTGCTATTAAATTTCCACCAAATTTAATGCAAACTCTCATTAAATAAAACTCTTTTTATTTATTCAGAATTTTGTCAATTAATTTAATGACAAACATTCACATATAACCCCTTGCTAGAATTCTATTTCACATGCAAAAACACTTTCTGCAATTTCACCCGAAAACCTGTTTCGGTATCTAGTGAAATAAATTCCTGCGCTTGTTATTCTTTCCGGCATGAAACTTTTGCTCCAATTGGATGTAGGTGTCTCTTAAGTGTGTCACCCTACGGTTCGTGAATAAGGCGGACATGATCGAGACCCCTCTCGAATCAATAATCAGAAGCGGGATCTGGAGACCCATACTGACTCCCACACATTCAACAATGACTTTCTTGTGATCGTCGGAACCTTTTATGCTAGTATCTTAATCCCTTTGTTTCGTGATATATTACATGTCCAAGATTCGATCATTGGTATCTCCATACCTAGTTTGATCTCGTTACTAACATGCACTCTTTTCTCGTTCCCGTGATATAACATTCTAGTGATCAAATCACTTGCTTGCAAGCTAACCAATGTGATATCACTGAGAGGGCCCAGAGTATATCTATACGTCATCAGGATGAACAAATTCCACTCTCGATCCATGGGCCTCAACATAACACTTTATTAGTTCTGAACCCATCTTTATAATCACCCTGTTACGTTGTGACGTTTGATGTTATCAAGAAACTCTTCCGGCGTTAGTGATTGACATGATCTCATGGTCTAAGGATTAGGATCACTTCGTAAGTTGTTATAGCAATATAAACTCAATGACTTTGATCGTAATGCTATACTTCGGATGAATGTTCATCACACCATTTGTCGATTGGTATGGGTGGCCTTGCCGTTGGCGTCTAGGTGTACGAGGCACGACATATCGCGGTACTCCTCGTAGGTTTGGGGAACGCGGAGCGGTGCCAAGTTGGTTTCACTTCCTCGTTGCTGCCCGCGGCCTGATCCCCTTCCTCGGCCACGTTGTCCGCCTTCTCCTCGTCCTGCAAAAGTCATAGCGACCATGTTGGTAGATTGCTTTTCTTCTGGAGCGGTTTTCCGCTTTGTACTGCTGTTCCTCCGAGCTTGGGTTGGAACGGCCATTGCCGGTAAAGAGCCACGAGCATCGTCGTCGGCAGCTGCGAACTCACTAGCTAACTGAATCATCTGATTCAAGTCAAGCTGATGATTGTCCTGCAAGCGCTTTAGCTTATGTCGGAGCAACGTACCCCTTTCCAACCCATCGATGAAGGCGGCCATGGCGGTCTGAGCATGCACTCCTGCGCAGGAATTTTTCATATCCAGCCAGCGGGAGAGGTAGGCGCGAGATGTCTCGTCTTTCTCTTGCACGCACCACTGTAGGTCGCCCATAGTGCAGGGACGCTTGTATGTACCCTCAAATTTCTTGGTGAATGCTTCTTGCATATCCAGCCAGTTGTAGATAGATCTTTCCGGCAAGTCGTCGATCCATTGACGGGCCGTGCCCACCAACATTAACGGGAGGTACTTGACGGTGACGTTGGGGTTGCCTCCGGCAATCTCCACCGCGTTGCTGTAGTCCTGCAACCATGTGGCGGGCTTGGCGGTGTCGTCATAGGGCTTGATGGTCTTGTCGATCCGGAAACCTTTAGGGTAGGTTGCGGACCGTATTGTAGGTCCAAAACAACGTGGTCCCAGGTATGGTCCTTCCCGGGCCTCGTGGATCTTATCGATCCGCGAACGTGCATCGTACGACTCCGGGTTCTTCTTCTTGTTGTCAACAGGGGATGGGCTGCGTGAACGATGCGGGCCTCTTCCGCCATGGTGAATGCTTGGCAGCGACGAAGGCGGAGGTGGCGGTGGGTTAGCCTTCTTGCTGTTACCCTCCTGCGATGCCTCACGCCTGTCACGGTTGCTTGTCGGACACAGAGGGTCGTGGTGTGACCTGCTCTTGTGTCCTTGGTGGCGCTCTTCATCATGACGGGTCTATGCCGTGTTGTCGCGGATGACGATGCCACATTGCTTTGGTGGGGGCATATCCGTATGATGGTGAGCCTCGTAATCTTGCTGATGTCGGGGGGATCGGGGCGGTGGTGACGGGCGGCGAGGTCGGGCTCTTTCTCCGTGGTTGGAGGATATAGGGATAGCATCCTTCCTATTGCGCGCATCCCTCCGTCTTCGTTTTGATGAACCCGTCTGTGATCCGACATCCTGAGGAGATCTGTCCCTTGGCGGTTTGTACTGGCTAGATCGGCAGAGCGCTGGGTCAGACTCAAGCCTCTGAGAGGTGGCCTTTTCCTGCTGCTTTACCGCCTTGGCCACTAGGTCATAGACCTGTTCTACTGCCTCAGGCAATCTATTCTGCTCCAGAAGGGTCTTGGCGACGGCGAGGTTAAGGAGTGGGGTGGGCATCACCTGCTTGCCTTCACTATCAATGTATGGCTTGGCCTGTGCCGGCTTTGAGGGAGCCCATCCTAGGTTGCGTCGTACACCAGGATCGTTGATGACGCGAGCCGGAGCCTTCTTAGCCTTTTGCTGCAGTAGCAGAGTCTTGTACTCGGCTTCCATTGCTCTAGCTTTCTCTATGGACTTCTGCGCGTTGACCAGGTCTCGATCTAGTTTAGCGCCTTGCTCCGTGATGGCTTGCGCATCCTCCAGCAGCTGCTGGCGCTTCTCGTCAAGCTGAGTCACGTTCCGGATATGATCGACGGTTAGTGGCTCGACGAGGAGATTGTCGTACATCACTCTATCAGCTGGAGTAACATGGGCTGCTGCCGACGTGGATGCTGGAGGCGGCACGTTTGCGGTGTTGTTGTTGCTCGGACCGGTGCCGAGTTCCTGCGGCTGCTGCACTGGGTTAGGCGGAGGAGGCATGACCTTTGCACGATCATCGTCAGCAGCAATAAGTGGCCCCTTCCCTTTTTCCAGCGCCGTAGGCGGAGCTTGCCCGGGTTGATCTTCATCCATCGCTGTCCCAATGTTGATGAACACCCCTCGGGACATGACGGTGTTGTTAGCTTGTTCATCGCGCGAGTACTCCTCCTCCATCTCCTGCATAGCGGAGTCTAGCTCTTCTGGATTGAAGTCTATCTGCTCTGAGTCTGCACTGAAGTCAGCGTAAAGGGTGTCAATGACAGAGTCGGAGGGTGCTAGGACTTCCTCGATGATAGGCGGTGGAGGTGCAACGGCCTCGACGATGACTGGAGGTGGTGGTGCTGCTATGACGATGGTAGCAGGAGGCGGTGGCTGCTGAACCAGAGGTTCTCCGTCTCTGAGCGCGAGCTCCATCTGGGCTGCCGCGTCAGCTGCTGTGTAGCTGTTGACGGTGCTCACCATATCTTCGAGGGTAAGGCGTCCTGTTGCCTGCTGCCGACGTAAAGAATGTCGGAGAAGCGTGCCACGGTCCAGTCCTTCCACGAAGTGATAGAAAGCGTTATCATCGGGGTAATTGGCCAGGTCGGCCCGTATACGGAGCCAGCTGGCGAGGTAGTCGTGGGGGTTTTCGCCCCCTCTCTAAACGCAGCGTGCCAGATCAAAGATGGTAACCACGCCGACGAGCTTGGATCTCTGCTGTCCAGACGCGCGGACGAAGCCGGCGGATTTGCAGTGATCTTCCATCTTTATATCCTGCACATGGGCGGTTTGGGTGGGACTTGAAGTTTTCCGATCTTTGCTGGCAAACTCCGAGGAGAGATCCGACATCGATCCTTCCGCGAACGTATCCTGCCCATAGGCGGTCCGTGCGGGTCTTGATGCTTTCCGATCTTTGCCGGCAAACTCCAAAGAGAGATCCGACATCGATCCTTCCGCGAACGTATCCTGCCCATAGGCGGTCCGTGCGGGTCTTGATGCTGCTCCGATTCCCAGGGAACTAGTGCCCGAGTCGGTTTCGTCGATGAAGAGGTGGATGTCTCCGATAGGAATGATCGAACACCGCGTAGGGTTCGCCTTTGCCGGGATCCAGAATTCGTTAGGAGGGACGATCGGAACGTTGCCGGAGAAGAGAATGCGACCGATGGCTACGGTTTTGCCGATTCCCGCGAAGATCTTGGTCCTCGCCCGCTGAAGAGCCTGAAGCGCCTCTTGCCCCATGGTGGGCGCCAACTGTCGTGGTATTGCCGACGAGTACGCCATGGAGGGGTCCTCACAGTGCGTGTTTAGAGACATGGGGTAAGGTGGACAGTTGACGGGTACGAGGTAACACAGCTTACCCAGGTTTAGATCCCACGACGGTGGCGGAATCCTACTCCTGCTATAAATCACTATAAGGGCAATACGCCGAGTTACAGAGATAGGTTCGCTGTGCGAGGTTGTATGAATCGATACTAAGTTGTATTGTGTCCTAAAGGCTCCCATAGGCCCGACTTATATAGTCGCCAGATCCTAGGGTTACAGGGAAAAGTCCTAGCCAGACAGGTTACAAAGTCCTACATCGTCTATTACTAGTTTTGTGTATCTTGCACTCCAAGGCTCCGGGTACGCTGGTGACTCCATCGTAGCCTTCCTTTATCCGTCTTGGGCCTCCCTTCTGGATCCACCTAACTGGGCCACCCAGCAGGCCACAGGCCATGCTACCGACTATGGGCCACCCGAGTTAGTCGGATAAGAGACATGCTATGAGGATACCCATATAGCATATTCCCAACACCATTACACTAATGTTGTGATCCTGTTATTAACAACATCCAATGTCTATGATCAGGAAACCTTGATCATCTTGTCAATCAACGAGCTAGTTTACGAGATATGCATAACTAGGAACTTTCTGTTTGTTTATTAAACACACATGTATTAACGTTTCCATATTAATACAATTATAGCATGCAAAATAAACATCTATCATATACTTGGAATACACATAATAAACACTTTATTATTGCCTCTCAGGGCATATTCCCTTCAGTATCCCACTTGCACTAGAGACAATAATCTAGTTACATAGTGATGAATCTAACACCCATGGAGTTCTGGTGTTGATCATGTTTTGCTCTAGGGATAGTTTTATTCAACAAATCTGCTACATTGAGATCCGTGTGTACTTTACAAATCTTTATATCTCCATCCTTGACATGCTCGCAGATGGAGTGAAACCGGCGCTTAATATGCTTGGAATTCTTGTGAGACCTTGGTTCTTTTGCATTAGCAATGGCACCATTGTTGTCACAATAGATCACCATTGGGTCGAACACGCTTGCAACCACACCTAGTTCGGATATGAACTCCTTCATCCAAACCGCTTCTTGAGGCGCTTCCGAAGCAGCAACATATTCGGCCTCCATTGTTGATCCCGCCACCACAGGTTGTTTGGAACTCCTCCAACTAACCGCTCCGCCATTCATGAGAAATACGTATCCAGATTGAGACTTAGAGTCATCCGGGTCGGTTTCAAAGCTTGCATCGACATAACACTTAGCCACGAGCTCTTCTTCACCTCCATACACAAGAAACATATCCTTAGTTCTTCGTAAGTACTTAAGGATATTCTTGACCGCTATCCAGTGTTCCGAACCTGGATCCGATTGGTACCTACTAGTCAAACTAATAGCATGTGCCACATCAGGCCTTGTACATAGCATGGCGTACATTATAGAGCCTATGGCTGAAGCATAGGGAACTTTGTCCATTATCTCTCTTTCTTCCGCTGTAGCCGGACTTTGAGTCTTACTCAATGTCTTGCCTTGCAACATAGGTAAGAACCCCTTCTTACTTCCGTCCATTTTAAACTTCTTTAAAATCTTATCAAGGTATGTACTTTGTGATAGCCCTATTAGGCGCCTAGATCTATCTCTATAGATCTTTATGCCTAATATGTAAGACGCTTCACCTAGGTCCTTCATTGAAAATTTGCTGTTTAGATAACTTTTAACACTCTTTAAAAGATCTATATCATTTCTGATCAATAATATGTCGTCCACATATAATATCAGAAATGACACATTGCTCCCACACACTTTCTTGTAAATACAAGCTTCTCCATAAGTTTGGACAAATCCAAACTCTTTGATCACCTCATCAAAACGGAGATTCCAACTTCGTGATGCTTGCTTCAATCCATAGATGGATCGCTGAAGCTTGCACACCTTGTTAGCATCCTTAGGATCGACAAAACCCTTTGGTTGTATCATATACAACTCTTCTTCAATATTACCATTGAGAAACGCGGTTTTGACATCCATCTGCCATATATCATAATCGAAATATGCAACAATTGCTAACATAATCCTAACTGACTTTAGCATCGCTACGAGAGAGAATGTCTCATCATAGTCAACTCCTTGAATTTGTCGAAACCCCTTTGCGACAAGTCAAGCTTTATAGACGGTCACATTACCATCAGCATTAGTTTTCCTTTTGAAAATACATTTGTTCTCCACGGCCTTTCGGTCTTGAGATAATTCCACCAAGTTCCAAACTTGATTTTCATACATGGATTCCATCTCGGATTTCATGGCTTCTAACCATTTGTTGGAATCCGGGCTCATCATCGCTTCTTCATATGTCGCAGGGTCATCAATTTCATCAACCATGAAATTCATAACAGGGTTTCCATACAGCTCGGGAGCTGCACGCGTCCTGCTAGACCTACGAGGTTCGGTAGTACTCTCTTTTGGAGTTTCATGATCATTATCATTAGTTCCCTCTTCAACTGGTGAAGCCAACTCCGGAACGACTTCCGGCGTTGTGCTACTCGCCATACTTTGAAGAGAAGGTTCAATAACCTCTTCGAGTTCTACCTTCCGACTACTCACGCCTTCCGCGAGAAACTCTTTCTCTAGAAAGGATCCATTCTTGGCAACAAAACCTTGCCCTTGGATCTGTGATAGAAGGAATACCCAATTGTTTCCTTAGGGTATCCTATGAAGACAAATTTTTCCGCTTTGGGTTCGAGTTTATCCGGTTGAAGTTTCTTCACATAAACATCGCATCCCCAAACTTTAAGAAATGATAGCTTAGGTTTGTTTCCAAACCACAATTCATACAGTGTCTTTTCAACAGATTTAGATGGTGCCGATTTAAAGTGAATGCAACAATTTCTAGTGCATAACCCCAAAATGACAACGGCAAGTCCGTCAGAGACATCATAGATCGAACCATATCCAATAAAGTATGATTATGACGTTCCAACACACCATTTCTCTATGGTGTTCCGCCAGGTGTGAGTTGTGAAACAATTCCACACTCTTTCATGTGAGTGCTAAACTCGTAACTTAGATACTCACCTCCACGGTCGGACCGTAGACATTTGATCTTTCTATTACGATGATTTTCCACTTCATTCTGAAATTCCTTGAACTTTTCAAAGGTTTCAGACTTGTGTTTCATCAAGTAGATATAACCGTATCTACTCAAATCATCCGTGGAAGTAACAAAATAATTATATCCACCTCGCGCCGACACACTCATTGGACCACATACATAAGAATGTATGATTTCCAATAAATCTGCCGCCCGTTCCATTGAACCAGAAAACAACGTTCTAGTCATCTTGCCCATAAGGCATGGCTCACAAGTATCAAATGATTCAAAATCAAGTGATTCCAAAAGTCCATCCGAATGGAGCTTCTTCATGCGTGTAGCGCCAATATGACCTAGATGGCAGTGCCACATATATGCGGATATATCATCATTAAGTTTAATCCTTTTAGCATCAACATTATGAATATGTGTAACATTATTATCGAGATCTAATATAAATAAACCATTCATCATCGGTGCATGACCATAAAATATTTCATTCATATAAATAGAACAACCATTATTCTCGGATTTAAATGAATAACCACTTCGCATCAAACACGATCCAGATACAATGTTCATGCTCAGTGCAGGCACCAGATAACAATTATTCAAGTTTATTACTAATCCCGACGACAAGTGGAGAGGTAGCATTCCGACGGTGATCACATCAACGCTTGATCCATTGCCGACACGCATCTTGACCTCACCCCTTGCTAGCGGTCGCTTGTTCCGCAGCCCCTGATTTGAGTTACAAATATTAGCAACTGAACCGGTATCAAATACCCAGGTGCTACTGCGAGCACTAGTCAAGTACACATCGATAACATGTATATCATATATACCTTTGTTTACCTTGCCGGCCTTCTTGTCTGCCAAATAATTGGGGAAGTGGCGCTTCCAGTGGCCAGTCCCCTTACAATGTAGCACTCGGTGTCAGACTTAGGTCCAACTCGGGGTTTCTTTTCAGGCACGGCAACCGGCTTGCTGCCCTTACTTCCCTTCTGTTTTCCCTTCTTGTCTTTCTTGAAACCAGTGTTCTTATTGATCATCAACACTTGATGTTCCTTTTTGATCTCCACTTCTGCAGTTTTAAGCATTGACGGAAGCTCCGGGAGAGACTTCTTCGTGCCTTGCATGATATAGTTCATCACGAAGCTCTTATATCTAGGTGGCAGAGATTGGAGAACATGATGGATGCCTAAGTCAATGGGAATAGTTATTCCCAAGGACACAAGCTTATCGGCGTAACCCGATATATTGAGTACATGCTCACTAACAGAGCTGTTCTCTTCCATCATGCAGCTAAAGAACTTTTTTGAAGCATTATGACTCTCTACAGCAGCATGGGTGTCGAAATTCATTTTCAACTCACCCATTGTATCAAAGGCATTGCCGTTTTCGAAACGCTTTCGAAGTTCTGGCTCTAGCCCATACAATATTTTGCAATGAACTAAGTTGTGGTCCTCCTGACGAGTCAGATAGACGTTCTTTTCCTTGTTAGGGGCATCATCAAGTGGTGGGGGGCCTAGCGGTGCTTCTAGCACATATTGCTTTTGTGCAGCAGAGAGGAGAATCCTCAAATTCATGGCCCAGTTGGTAAAGTTGCTACCGTTCGTTGCAAGTTTCTCTTTCTCCATGAACACGTTGAAATTAAAAGCAGGTGGTGCCATCTACAACAGAATTTGTAAAGTTTAGACTAAGTTTATGATAGATTGAGTTCAACTAATACAAAATTAAGAATGAACTCCCAATCAAAAACTACATCCCTCGTGCCTTTTTGGTGATTACATGAACCAAGTCCGATCACCACGTGAGTCGGTGTAGCTTCAAAGGTGAGCATCAATGGGCATCATATCTTTCATATGACTCATGCTTAACCTTTCGGTCCGTGTTCCGTGGCCATGTCTGCACATGCTAGGCTCGTCAAGTAAGAACCTTTGTATTCGCGTGTGTAAACTGTCTTACACCCAAAATATGATCGTGGATCCAAGAACACCCGATCATCACGTGATGTCTTGGAGCGGCGAAACATAATCAGTGCATACTTAAGGGAGAACATATTTTTATCTTGATATCTAAATGAGGGATCATCTTATTATGCTAGTAAAACGCCAAACAAGCAATATAAGATGCAACAAACATCTCATGTGAAAAGTGAAATGATATGGTTCTTGCACTTGATCTCCATCATGTGCATCATGGTATGATCGTCATCATTCCTCTATGTGTAAGGCCAAGGTCTATGGAACTTACATGTTATGTGTGTTGTAAGAGTATCGACTCATACTTTTATTTACAACATCACCATATCATGACACTAGCCCAGCAACAATCTAAACTAGACGCTTTTAATTTATCCATTGCAAGTTTTACGTGGCTTAGGGCTCTCGAAGATAGAACCGTTCTTACCTACAAACATGAACCACGATGAGGATAACCAAATTGTTGACAACTTTTTGCAAATTAGATATTGACTATAGTAGGAGAGACAGACACCCGCTAGCCACTAATGCAAAACTAGTTGCATGTCAAGCGTGGAACAGTTCTCATGTGCGAGGACATGTAAAGTTTGTCCGGGCCGCTTCATCCCACTATGCCACCAATATCCAAAGTATAACTAAGAAGCAATAACATGATCATCATAGCCCACATATACATATGTGTACTACTCGTGCAAAGCATCTACGCATAGATCTGGCTCTGATACCACTGTAGGGTTCACAACATAGAAAACAAAAAAAATGCTACGATGGGAAACAACTATGTACCAAGATCTATCTACTAGATACAAACAACGGGCGGATATACATCCGTAGAGAACATAACCTTGAAGGTTGACAAAGCTTAACGAGGTTGAACTCATGGTTGATGTAGATGAACTCTTGCCAATCTCAAGATCGAGAGGAAGTCCTAGCGCCGCAAATCAGCGGTGCATCCATGCTCGCACACACGTCCGAGGCACCGAGCAACCTCCGCCTCCTCACTCCAGCGATGCAGCGGAAGCACAACTCTTTCTTGCCGAAAATCCACCGGGAACATGTATCTCGCTAGTCCGAGACCATGGGGGATAAACTAGAGGGGGAGAGAGATCCTTCACGAGGAGGTGTAAGTGAGAGAGAGGAAGGGGGGCTCCTTTTATAGGAGGGAGGGGGAACCCCAAGGGGGTGTCCGGCACATGGGGGCTGCCCCCTTGCCCTCCCTCCATTCATGTGGGTGGAAGCTCCACTCACAATTTGGCCCTTCAATTCTCCACTCAAAAATCCCACTCAAATTCCCATTAAATTCCACCAAATTTAATGCAAACTCTCTCTTAAATAAAACTCCTTTTATTTATTCAGAATTTTGTCAGTTACCTTAATGACAAACATTCACATATAACCCCTTGCTAGTATTTCATTTCACATGCAGAAACACTTTCTGCAATTTCACCCGAAAACAGTTTCGGTGTCTAGTGAAATAAATTCCTGCGCTTTGTTATTCTTTTCAGCATGAAAGTTTTTGCTCCAAATGGTGTCGGTGTCTCTTAAGTGTGTCACCCTACGGTTTGCGAATAATTCGGACATGACCGAGACCCCTCTCGGATCAATAATCAGAAGCGGGACCTAGAGATCCATACTGACTCCCACACATTCAACAATGACTTTCTTGTGATCGTGAGAACCTTTTACGCTAGTAACTTAATCCATTTGTCTCACGATATATTACATGTCTGAGATTCGATCATCGGTATCTCCATACCTAGTTTGATCTCGTTACTGACATGTACTCTTTTCTCGTTCTCCTGATATAACATTCTAGTGATTAAATCACTTGCTTGCAAGCTAATCAATGTGATATCACTGAGAGGGCCTAGAGTATATCTATCCGTCATCGAGATGAACAAATTCCACTATCGATCCATGGGCCTCAACATAACACTTTAGTAGCACTGAACCCATCTTTATAATCACCCTGTTACGGTTTGACGTTTGATGTTATCAAGATACTCTTCCAGTGTTAGTGATTGACATGATCTCATGGTCTAAGGATTAGGATTACTTTGTATGATGTTATAGCAATATAAACTCAATGACTTTGATCGTAATGCTATACTTCAGATGAATGTTCATCAGACCATCCCAATAATGTTGTGACCTCGTTATTAACAACATCCAATGTCCATGATCAGGAAACCTTGATCATCTTGTTAATCAACGAGCTAGTTTATAAGAGAGGCATAACTAGGAACTTTCCGTTTGTTTATTAAACACACATGTATTAATGTCTCCGTATTTATACAATTATAGCGTGCAAAATAAATATCTTTCATATACTTGGAATATACATAATAACCACTTTATTATTGCCTCTCGGGACATATTCCCTTCAAGCAGAGTCGAGTTCCTTCGGGTTGATGTCCATCTCCGAGTCCACACTGATGTCAGCGTAGAGCGCGTCCAAAACAGAGTCGGAGGGTGCGGGGGATTCCTCGATGATAGAAGAAGATGCTGAGGCCGTAGGGGCGTTGACTAGAGGCGGTGGTGGCGGTGGCTGATGCGGCGGGGTGCTGGGTGTGACCGCGAGCGCTGCTTGAGCTTCTGCATCAGCGGCCACGAAGTTGTTGACGGTGTGCACCATGCCCTCGAAAGTGAGGCGTCCCGAGGCCTGCAGCCGCCTTAGTGTATGACGGAGAAGTGTACCGCGGTTTAGTCCTTCCACAAAGTGATAGATAACATCATCATTGGGGTAATGTTCCAGATCGACACGTATACAGAGCCATATGGCTAGGTAATCACGGGGTTTTTCACCCTCTCTCTGAATGCAACGCGTCAGATCGAATATAGTCACCACGCCGACGAACTTGGATCTCTTCTTTCTAGACGCACAGGCGAAGCCGGCGGATTTGCAGTGATCTTCCACCATTATATCCTGCAAAGGGGCGGTTTGGGTGGGCCTTGCATTTTGCGATCTAAGCCGGCAAACTCCAAAGAGAGACCCGACTTCGATCCTTCCGCGAACGTATCCTGCCCGTAGGCGGTCCGTGCGGGCCTTGACGATCCTCCGACTTCCAGGGAACTAGTGCCCGAGTCGGTTTCGCTGATGAAGAGGTGGATGTCCCCGATTGGGACAATTGAGTAGCGAGTGGGGTTCGTCTTTGCTAGGATCCAGAACTCGCCGGGAGGGACGATCGGAACATTGCCGGAGAAGAGAACACGGTCGATGGCTATGGTTTTGCCGATTCCCGCGAAGAGCTTGGACCTCGCTCGTTGTGGATCCTGAAGCGCCTTTTGCCCCACAGTGGGCGCCAACTGTCGTGGTATTGCCGACGAGTACGCCATGGAGGGGTCCTCATAGAGCATGTTTAGAGATGTGGGGTAAGGCGGGATGTTGGCGGGTACGAGGTAACACATCTTACCTAGGTTCAGATCCCACGACGGTGGCAGAATCCTATTCCTGCTATAAATCACTATAATGGCAATACGTCGAGTTACAGGGATTGGTTCACTATGTGCGATATGAGTTGAGTTATCCCTAAAGGCTCCCACAGGTCCGGCTTATATAGTCGCCAGATCCTAGGGTTACAGGCAAAGTCCTAGTTGGACAGGTTACAAAGTCCTACACGGTACACAACTAGTCTAACGTGTCTTGCACTCCAAGGCTCCGGGTACGTTGGTGACTCCTCCGTAGCCTTCCTTTATCCGGCATGGGCCTCCCTTCTAGATCCATCTAACTGGGATGCCCAGCAGGCCATGGGTCCTGCTACCAACTGTGGGCCACCTGGGTTATCCGGATTAGAGACATGCTATGGTGATACCCATTTAGCATATCTCCAACACCGGCTGCATGTGACAGTCACAGGAAAAAGCCCGATGTTAGGCCCCCATGGCCCAAGTACACCATCGAGTCAATGCTTGATGGGCCATGCAAGTTCCACAACGGCGGCAACAAGACGGTAACCACACAACCCGCCAATGCAGCTGGACGAAAAGGATGGATAAAGCCGGTGGACTACCACCACCTCCCCCTCCTCCTCCAGTTGGTGGGTCGCTGGACAACCGAGGGCGCCAGCACTGCGGGGACGCGGATGATGGTGACTACCCTCGCCAAGTGGGAAACTACCACATCTTCGTCAACGAGCCAGATACCAAGCATAGCAAGAGGCGCCGTGAGGCAGAGGTGAACGCCATTGTCCCCCCGTCCCTTAGTAGCTGCATTGGTCCGAGGAAGAAATCACGTGGAGCAGGAGAGACCAGCCAACTTTACTACCAAACCCCGACAGCTACGTGATGGTCCTAGATCCCATAATTATCTCCAAGAAGCACTCATGTAGGTTTTCACGTGTCCTCATCGATGGAGGCAACAACATCAACCTCCTGTATTGCAGCTCGCTGGACCGGCTCAGCATCAGCGAGTCTCAACTTCAGGCCTCCAGCACCTCCTTCCACGGAGTTGTCCCTGGTCCATCGCATTCGCCCATTGGCAATATCATGTTGGATGCCATCTTTGGCATGGAGGGCAACTTCCGCCGCGAGCCCATCTGGTTCGAGGTGGTCAACCTCTCCAGTGCATACCACGCCATCGTCGGGCGCCCAGCACTCACCAATTTCATGGCGATACCGCACTATGTGTATATCAAGATGAAGCTCCCCGGGCCCAAGGGAGTAATCACTATTGCTGGTTTCTACAAGCGATCAATGGAATGCGCCACTGACGGCTCCAAGCTAGCTGAGGCCATGACCATAGCAGAAGAGAAGCGCATGATCATGCAGAACATGGTGGCCTTACAGGCGGACATGCCGGCTGGCGAGCCAAAGCCATCCGAGGAGGCATAGTTCAAGCCATCCAAGGGCACCAAGAAGATCCTGTTCAACGAGGCCGAGCCGAACAAGTTCGTCCTAGTCGAGGATGACCTCGACAGCAAATTGGAAAGCGCCCTCGTCGACTTCCTCCATGAGAATTGAGATATCTTTGCATGGTAGTGATCACCCACAAGTATAGGGGGTTGCAATAGTCTTCGAGGGAAGTAAAGCCCAAATTTATTGATTCGACACAAGGGGAGCCAAAGAATATTTATAAGCCTTAATAGATGAGTTGTCAATTCAGCTGCACCTAGAAATAGTCTTGCTTGCAACAGTTTATCAGTAGCAACAGTTTTGTAATAGCAGTGGCAAAATAACAGCAGTAGTAAAATAAAGACAGCGGTAACAATTGTAATAAATAGCAGGATTAAAATGCGGTAGGCATAGGGATGGATGGAGGGGCGTTGCATGGACAAGATAGTTCATGTAATAATCAATACAAAGGCATTGCAGATAATAAAGATAAAGCATCCAAGTACTAAGTAACCATAGGCATGTGTTCCATATATAGTCATGCGTGCTCGCAATGAGAAACTTGCACAACATCTTTTGTCCTGCCATCCCGTTTGCAGCGAGGCCTCAAGGGAATCTACTGGCAATTAAGGTGATCCTTTTAATAGAGCACCGGAGCAAAGCATTAACACTCCATGAACACATGTGATCCTCACATCACAGCCATCCCCTCCGGTTTTCCCAATTGTTGTCACTTTGGGTCCTCGGGTTCCGGACAAAGATATGTGTATACAACTTGCAGGTAAGATCACAAACAATAATATTATCATGAATCAATAACATGTTCAGATCTGAGATCATGGCACTCGTGCCCTAGTGACAAGCACTAAGCACAACAAGTTGCAACAATGTCAAAAAGCACTGACAATAGATACTAGGCACCATGCCCTAACAATCTTATGCAATTACATGAGTGATCTCATCCAATCCCTACCATCCCCATAACCTACTGCGGGGATTACTCACACATGGATGGGGGAATCATGGATGGTCGATGGAGAGGCGTCGGTGATGATGATGGCGATGATCTCCTCCAGTTCCCCATCCCGGCAGGGTGCTAGAACGAAGTTTCTGGTTCCGAATCATGGTTTCTGGTGGTGGCGGCGCAGCGGAACTCTTCTCCAGAAATTGTCGAACCCCCCTGTGTTTTTAGGTCAGAGGGTATATGTAGGCGAAAGGAGAGGTCGAGTAGAAGTCCGAGGCGGCCACACCATGCCCTGGCATGGCCAGGCCTAGCCCGCTCCTGGGGGTTGTATGGGCCCCTCGAGCCTCTTCTCCCCTCCGTCTTCTGGCTCCGTGAGTCTTCTTGAAAAATAGGATTTTTGGCATATTTTCTAGCATTTTTCCTGAAAGTTGATTTTCTACACAAAAATGAGACACCAGAGCAATTTTGCTGAAAACAATGTTAGTCCGTGTTAGTTATACCCAAATCACACAAATTATAGGAGAAACAATAGAAGAAGTGTTCGGGAAAGTAGATACGTTTTGGACGTATCAACTCCCCCAAGCTTAGCTTATTGCTTGTCCTCAAGCAATTCAGTTGAAAGTTGAGTGCGATAAAAGAAACTTTCACGAACACATTTGCTTCATAAGATGTAAATATTCTCAGCATATGAGCAAGTACTTAGGCAATTCATAATAAGGAGTATGCAAATAAGTCTACCAAATAGTCATGCAAGCTATGAAGAGATTCCAACACAATAATAATAAGCAACATGAAACATAAGCATATGCAAGATTGTAATGCTCATAACAAGATATGATAAAGTGGTATCTCGCTTCCCTTTCTTTTGGGGGCAAAACATAAATGCCAAGGCACCAATGAAGTTCAAGTGAAGACTAGAAGTAAAAATATCAAAGATACAAGCGTCAAAGTTATGTCATAATTAACCATGTTCTGGGACAAGCACATTACACTAAGAATGACAGCTATGCTCTCGGATAAATGGTGACTCGACAAAAAGTGAAAGAAAAGATTAAAAAGTTTGAAAGGCTTCCAAATGCTTGAAAGTATGGTACTCATTAGCTTTGAGCTCTCATTGCCCCTATCATAAGCATCTTTAAATGGTTAAGGTTAAAGTGAGGGAAAATATGAGTTATATGTTTGACAAATCATAAATTGAAAATCTCATTCCCCTTGAGTATGAGTACTGATACCTCATTCTACTCAACTTTGGTCCCATGTAAGTTCTTGTCATTGTAAGTATATGTGTATCATAGAGAACCGCCAACGGGGTACCCCTTGCCCCATGATACAAGAGCTATCCCATATCAAAATGACAAGGGAACAGACTGTGGGCATCTCAACGATCTTTTTATTTGTTATTTGCATAGTTTTTATTGAGGATGCTTCATAGAATGCCACTATGGTTTCGCTGCAAGTTTCCACCATGATTAGGCATGGCTTAGGCTAGCCGCCCAGGCGTTTCTCTAACACATATACAAACTCCATGGACTTACAAGCTCCCATCTTATTTCACACTGATGGCATCCATAAACAAAAGAACATGATATCAACTAAATAGAATAAGTGCAATGTCAAAAGCGTTCCCCGTGACAGTATGGTTCTGCTAACTCCCAACTTATAATTTGCAAGCATATAACTACATAGATAGTCACAATGGTTCAGGTTTATTAAGTGCAAGAAATAAAATGTGCCATCAAGTTCGTGAGAGCTTTACTAACTAATTTTCGCATAACAAGCAAACATTTTTATTTGGAAGAAAAAAGCATAATAAGTATGCAAGGAATAGCAATGATGCTAATAGGTAGATATGGTGGACACTTTTTGACAACTTTGGTTTTGGGGAGTTGGATGCACGAGTAGAGCTCATACTTAGTACAAGTGAAGGCTAGCAATAGAAGGGAGCGACAATCGAGAGAGCAGTACCTGTCATAATCATATTCACGACAAAACAAAATTAATAGTGGCATAAAAGTGACACAAGGACTCTGAGGCAAAATAAATCATCGGGGCTTAACTGACCTTTTGTTTAGTCATATGCATGCGTGAGCATGTGCCAAGTTGATTCAAATGAAACATTCAGAGGAGGATACCACAATGTCATACCATGTTATGAATAGAACAATGCAAGCAAACATTTATATGACATGCTACAAATTATTAGCAAATTGGAACTAATCATAAGAGAGCAATAACTACTAAGCATCCATTAAATAACATACACCTTACATGAACAGACTAAGCATGCCCACATGGATGAGTATATGCACAAAAATGAAAACAAATAGAGTTCATACCAGCCTCTTACCACATCTCAAATTGTCATAAATCATCATTATTGCCTTTCGCTTGTGTGGCTTGAATAATAATATGAAACCAAACTCCAAAGGAGTCAATGAGGTCTGCTGAACCCTGCAACGAACTTTACAAAACCAGAGAAGAACAACAAATATTTTGGGTTTTCAATTTTTTTAAGATAAGAACTGAAGGAAAAAAGCAAACAAAGCAAGATCTTTTTGGGTTTTCGAATAACAAACCGAAGCTAAAAAGGGTGAAGCAAACTAAAGCTAAAAGATAAATAAGAAAACAAAGAGAAAAAACATAAATATTTTTGGTATTTTTGTGTTTTGGAAAGTAGAAACAAAACAAGAACAAAAACGAAAAAGAAAGAAAGCGAAACATGGATATATAAAGTACCGACAGAATATGATATGTAGATGAGTGTGATGTCGGTATACCTCCCCCCAAGCTTAGGCTTTTGGCCTAAGTGGAGAACAATCCCAAGATGGCCAATAAATGGCGCCTCCATAATATGACGAAGAAGTACCTTCGTTCTGATACGAACTCGAGGACGCCCCGGCGTAGTGCGCAACGTAGTCATAAGAGGGCGCATCCCCCTCCTGGTGCTGCTTGTGGAAACCAAGCAAGTGGAGCTGCTCGTCTAGCTCCTTGGAACGCGACCACAGCTTCCTGCAAATACTGAACAAAGTAGACTGTGGCAAGGGAATTTCCCTCTCATCTCCGTCGGTAAACAACATCCTATAGACTAAACTCTCTACAGGAGAGTTAGTAGTAACAAAGTGATGGGCTTTCATAGCCGCAAGATCAAGTCTCTATGGGGTCAACACTATATCATTAGGATCAACAGAAAGGCCCAAAGAATCAATCATGCGTGCATCAATAATACCCCAATAAATGGGTCCTCTAGCAGCTAGGCGGCGAGCAATGAGAGAACCAAGATTATACTTGGTTTCATTATGAAGCACAATAGCAAGGAAAGCTAAATGATAGTTAGAAATTTTTCTAGTGTTCTCCCTACCAAGAACACTAGTAGCAAGATAGTAAGAAAAATATCTAAGAGCTGGGAGCTGAATGTTTCTTATCTTGTCGCGTCGGGCTATGCGGTCATCATCATTTGTTACACCTCGGTAGAGCTCCAGCAAATCAGCGGGTCGACCTTAGATATTCTTTGCCGTCCCAGCCATGCCAATACCTATAATGCTGTAGAATCTTTCCAAGTTCATGGTAATAGGCATATCATAGATTTTAAATGAAATAGTTGTCCTATAAGAAGTATTAGTGGAAGTGAAGCTCTCAACAAAAGTTTTGGTGAGCAAAGCATATTGCCCACTCTCATCCTGGATGTAAGTGGTTAGACCAACCCTTTGAACAAGAAGCAAGAAATCATCAAGGATCCCTGCAATTCTCAAAACATCAAAACAAGGGAAGGTAGATGGATGTGCATCTCCATCATCTCCCTCATTACCAAAGCGCGATGCAATAAGATATTCATTATACTCATCGATAAGTTGATCTCGAACACCTTGCCAACCTTGTTGTTTCTCTCTCAAACACTTCTCCAAAAGTATGGTTGTTTCTGCAATTGACAGGACTGAGCAAGGCATAACAATGCAACACTAGACATCATGATCCTATGAGATTCAATTGGGAAATACAACAAGATACATAGACCGCCATCCAACTGCATCTATGACTAGAAGTCCACCTTTAGGTTATCATCCGAACCCCCACTAGTATTAAGTTGCAAGCAACATATAACTGCTTTAAGCAAAGTGTGTAAGGTAAACAATCCACTTGTTCCATGAACAAGAAACTGTTGTTTTCTCCCTAGTGGCAACATCACATCTATAACCTTAGTGATTTCTGTCACTTCCCTTAGATTAAATAGAGGCATGAACCCACTATCGAGCATAAATACCCCCTCTTGGAGTCACTAGCAACTACTTGGCCAAGATAGCTACTAACAACGAAGAGCATGCAAGATCATAAAAAACACAGACATGATAGAATCAATGTAACATCCCAAAAATCATGAATTATAAAGTTTGCATATCATTCATGCATCCTCATGCATTTGGTCCATTTTTTAAAACAAAGTTTCAAATCAGGAACCATTTGTTTTGCCTATTATTTCATGTAAGCAAGACAATGGCTTTATTTATACTCTCAAGTATGAGAATACTTTATTTCAACCAGAAAAGGTTTGAATGTGGATTTCAAAGCTTACTCAAGTTTTCAAAACAAAGAAATTCAAATTAAAACCATTCTTATGCCATATATAAATAAATAGGCAAAGCATGATTTTATTTTATTTTCAATGAGCCAAGACATTTGTGAGCAAGCATCAATGTTCTATACACAAAAATGTGCATGGTTCACTTTACAAAAATCCAGAGAAAGTTTGAATTAAAACTCATTTTAAAAGCATTTGAAATTGATTTCAGAAAATCAAAACAGAAATAGAAAAGGATTAAGGAAAAAGAAAAGGGCCAGCGCCAGCCTTTCGGCCCAGTAGCGAAGCCAGCCCAACAACCAGCCCACCCGGGTTTTCCCCCTCCTTCTGTTTCTCACCGCACCCGCGCTGCACCCCCTCGCAGATAGATGGACCCCACCTCCACGTCACTTCTTCATCCCCAAATCACGCCCGCGACCAGCTCCGCTGCGGCCGTTTCTTCCCGACGATCTCGCGATTGATTACGCGTTACTGCAGGCATAATTCCCCCTCTCACCCCGGCTACTTAAACCCTTCCCCACTCCACTCCTTTCCCCTCACTCACCAACCATGGAGCGCCGCTAGGATGTCCATAATCAAGCTCGCGCCGCCGCGGTACCGAGCCCCTCCAGTGACCAATCCCGGTGATCCTCGACCCCCCTTGCTCTCTGGTTCACACGGTTTTGTTCGCCATCTTCGTACGCATCTAACGCCACTTGTGGTTTTGCTTCTGGTGGTCTGTAGTGTCGCCTTCGTCAACAACCGTGCATGCCCGACGACAAGCTCAGCTCCGGCGATGAATAGCCGCAGAACTCGAGCACCCCGCCCTCGCCCGTGACCTCCACTATGACCGCCTCAACTCCGCGACCTCGGTAACGCATTGCATCCCTACCTTTACCCCCTAGCATCGCCAGTTCGTCGCCGGCAGAGCCGCCACCGCCTATGCTCGCCATTTGCGCCGTCGATTCTTGGCAGAAGGATTTGATCCGCTCGATCTAGATCTGGCGGTCTAGATTAGAATCAGACGCGAAGAGGTACGAGTATATCCGGGCCTTAGGATTAGATCTAGCGGTCCAGGTTTGATCTAACGCGAAGGGGTAAGTTTTGATCTGGAGCGTTGGATTTAGTTAGATCCAACGGGGCGGGCACGTGATCTAGTGCGAACCGGTACGGGCCAATCAGATTGTGCCGCGTGTCAGGTTTTCTGTTTTAAAATTTAGATTTGAATCTATTAGATATTTAAACTTGTAAATTCAATAACTTTTGTTCTGTTTATCTAAAAAATACAAATAATATACGATTGGAATCACAAAAATAAATCCTACACATCTATGGTCTTAGTTTTGTATTTTGTTTCTGTAAAAATAGGATTTTATGCAGAGACATTTGTAGGCATATTTTGTGTATAAAAATTATTTGGAAAATGTTTTAAAGGCCAAATTAAGTTTATTTGGTGTATAATTGTTTAGTTTATTGTTCAGTACTGTTTTACTTATCTTGCTTGGTTTAGAAAAATCATCACATGGCATTTGCATGCATTCATATATTTTTGCTTAATTATTTGAAATATGTATTTGGTGCTATCATTTTACGTGTAGATTTTGCTGCTAGTGGTGATTGTGACTGTGAGGATTGTTGTTACTCTCCCAACTATCAAGGCAAGTGGTGCTTCATATTTTTGTCCCAATATTTTGACTATGCATTAGAAATATTTTGTATAGGGCTTGAATGATAATTTTTGCTAAGTATTTATATGCTATGCTTGGGAAATCCTAGTAGTTGTAGAATTGTTAGAATTTTCTCTAAGTTAAGATACTTGCTATTTCCATGCTTAGCGTAGCTAGTAGCAACTAAGGGTGGATTATATATACAATATGGAAAATATTGCTAAGTCTTTGACTTGTGTTTTTGCTTAATAAAACAACTAAGTGAATGAAACACCTGGGTGGAATGGTTGTTTGGGTTATGTTGAGTGGTTACACAAGGCCCATATCTATGGTCTACCTTGTGATCACACTTGTGGAAAGCCACCCAGGAACAAAGGGATTTGAGATGCCCTATGTTAAGAAGCTTCTAGTGCAGTCACATGGCATTATGGGATCTGCCTGGATCATATAGGTTGCAATAACTTAGCCAAATGGACAGTTGGTGGTAGGGGTGATAGGTTTGGAACGCGTCCATTTTGGTCTAAGGGAAGGCTTCTAAAAGGTCCTGTCTTGATGAAAGTCAAGTCTTGTGGGGAAAGTGCACCACCTCTGCAGAAGGAAGAATCTAAGTACTTAGCTGTGTCCCCAGAAATGGACAATTTGAGCATCAAGACATGGAAGCTATCAAGAATCTCCTCATCCCAATTTCTAAGTTAAAAACTTGTGGTTGAACAAGGGTGAAGGTTCACCAATGTCTATTGGTGGTTCCTTGGGTGTTTTTGCCAAACAAAAACTTAGAGATTTCAACTGATAGGTAAAACCTATTTTGAGCAAAGCAAGCCTAAGCTACACTTAGGAAAATTCATGTAGAAGCTAGATACTATTATTCTACTAAGGTATCATTTGCCAATACTATTCCAATGTATTGACCCACTGTGGTTGTAACTTGTGATGTTGCAGGTTACTCTGATGAGGATTAGGGTTATGATTCTACACTCAACATGCTTGCCTATGGCACATGAAGATGAAGACTTTTATATATATTGTTAAGTTAAACTCTTGTACTAGCCTATGGCTATTGAATTGTAAAAGACTATGTTATCTCTGGAATGACGATGTAATAATGACCTTTGATTATGTGTACTTCATCTTAAACTTTGGATGCTAGCATTTGATCCAGGGACTAGCATTGCAATCACAGGGACCTTTACTTTTATAAAGGTGGGGTATTACAGATGGTATCAGAGCACTATGTTTCCTGTAGAATTATGACCCTAGGATTGGATTAGACTAAGAAACCACTAAGGAAAAATTTCAACACTTTGAAAATTCCACACTTGTCTTTTTCTTCTCGTAAACTTTTCTAATCTTCTTTCTCATCCCTATTTGTTGATGAACTCCATCAACGAAGTCGTGAGGAAGGGACCACTCATGACCATGAGCTTGGAGTGTGAGACTGAATTTCCCAAAGTACTCAAAACCTTATGGTTACCATGGGGATACATGGTGCAGCTGTGTACAAAGGATTCCCTATGATGGATGAAGGAGAAGAGTATTGGTGGGTGAAACTTCACTTGTACAAAAACAAGGAAGACAACCACAAGGAGTCAGGATTCTGCATGGTCACCAACTCTGAAATGCACATGACATTCTTTGACTCTGCAAGAAATGCAGCTTGGAATGCCATCAAGGAGCTTGGTGATAGATTCAAGTGCAGAATGCTCAACACCCAAAATGATCTTAGAGAAGAAAAGAAGCATACCCAAGAATTAGAAACTACCAATCAACAGCTAAGGGGAGACATTATAGACTTAATATGGGAGTCCTGTGAACAAGATAGACAGATGGCCACTAAGGATGCCCTGATAGCTATTTTGTCTAGTGAGTGAGAATTGTAACGTACTTCATTAGTTGGACCATCACATTTGTCGTTTTTACTTCCAAAAATTTGTTTAAGTTATGTTGAACCTTTGATGTCTGTAATGGATTTGTGTATGCCATGACTTGTGTGTTTGTTGCTAAAAGATGTGCTTGTGATATTTTGTCTTGTGAATTTTCTCTACTCGTGTTGGTTCTAACTTTTCTCTATCTTATAAAAATAGATGCCTAATGTTGTTATCAGCATGACCGAGGAGTTCAAGGGAACTCGTTTTGGTACTCGTCTCATTGAGCTCACTGGTGTGCTCAACCTTCCACTTCCTAGCATCATGACACTTCAGCTCACCAAGTTTGAAAGGAAGGACCTATGGGGCTTCAGAGTCACACAGCCGGGACGCTAGACAGAGCCACCCACGGAGGCTATCCCTTTCAAGCTGATGCATGACGACAAGGAGAGAGGCTTAGATGTAGTCATGCAGGAGTTACTTGGGCGCCTGGTAGGGAGACACTCCACCGAGCTTAGAGGTCTTTACTTTCACCCCTTCGGGAGACACAACAAGGAGGGTGAGGCTATAGAGTACGATGATGCTACTAGAGAGACGATGGAGCTGATTCGTCTGTACCTTCAGGACCTAGAGGGTCTTATTAGACACCTAGATACTGATAGGACCAATGTCATTCTTAGCAATGACGAGCTCCAGGTTCAGCTTCGAGAGAAGGACAAGCTCTTCGCAGAGCAAGACGAGATTGTCAAGCAAATGGAGGCCAAGTTTGAAAGCCAAGACAATAAGTTCAAGAGCCAGGAGAAAAGATTCCAAGACAGGAACAAGAAGATTCGGGAGATGAAGGAAGAGTTAGAGGCCAAGGACTTCGAGCTTGAGCACCAGTAGGGAGTGATCGAGAGGCTTCACTCACAGAAGAGGGCTCTTAGGGCCAAGATTGAGGCCTTGACTACTAGTGTTGATGAGTACAAGACCGCCATGGAGAGTGCAGGTCTTACCCTTGTTGATGAGGAGGTTGATGCGGAGGAGTAGTGTAGACTACTCGATTATCTTTCATCTACCATATTTTGATTATTGAGTCGCAATGACCATCCAACATGTGGATGGCTTGCTATGATGTGTTTGCATTTTCAAAAACTTGTTGTTTTTGTCGTTCAAACTCTATGTTATTTTGATGCTTGGTTATTGTGATTGTTCTATGTGATGAATTGTGCATGTTAAGAATCTATGGGTATCTCATTCTTATCCTTATTAAAACCACAGATGCCTCCTCGACGTGCCAACCCCAACCAAAACAACAACAACAATGTCACTCCCGAGATGCAGTAGTTGATGACAACACAAGCTCAACTGATGCAGATGATGACAACATTCAGGCAGAACCAGAATCAGAATATCAACAACAATAACAAAAACAACAACAACCAGAATAATCCGCCAGGATTTGACATGCTCACCAGATTCCTAAGACTGAGGCCTGCAAAGTTCTCGGGAACCACTGATCCAATGGTAGCCAATGATTGGTTATGTTTAGTGAACAAGGACTTAGTGACTATTGGCTTCACCGATGAAGAAAAAGTCAGGTTTGCAGCACATCTGCTAGAAGGGCCAGCAGCAACCTGGTGGGACAACTTTCAGATAACCACTCCCATTGAGGATGTGACTTGGGCTATCTTTGAGGATGGATTCCGCACAACTCACATCTCATCCGGAGTGATGAATTTTAAGAAGGAGTTCCACAACCTGAAACAGCGTCACCGCAGTGTGGCTGAGTATATTGAGGAATTCAACAATCTGGCGCGTTACGCACCGGATGAAGTTGATACATATGCCAAGAGGAAGGAGAAATTCCTCGAAGGACTAAATGATGAGTTGAATCTGCAGCTATCTGTTGCCTATGTTCCAACCTACCAATCACTTTGTGACAAGGCTACCATCTTGGAAAACAAGATGAAACAGGTTGAGAGCAGGAAGAGGAAGCACAACTTTGATAAGCACAGCTCGGGATTGTCTCACAAGCGTTCCCATCATGATGATAGTGGGAATTCTGGATCCCACAAACATGGAAAGTACAACAACCACCACAACCACAACCGTCATCATGACAACAAGCATCACCACAGTCATGACAATGACAAGTATAAGAACCACAAGAGTGGACACAAGAGCCACCACAGTAGAGGTGGAAGTGGTAGTGGAAGTCAGCCTGTCAAGAAAGATCTCATTTTGATTTGTGCATAGGGCTTGCAGTCCCCGAGTGCCTAGTCGCTGAATTTCAGCGGGTGGGCACTTAGGATTCCGTTGTTGTTAACTTTTTGATTTGTGCACAGGGCTTGCAGCGTGAATCAGCCGACCGGCTTGCTGCGAAGTGTCGCGTGGAGAAGGAACTTGTTGCCATCCAAGAGACGAACAAGGGACTCCAGGCGATCGCTGCCAAGGCAGAGGAGGTCCGCCAGGGCCTTGTCCCGGCGAGTGAACTGACGATGGCTCAGTCTGCGTTGAGTTCGGCTGAGAAGCGGATCGCTGATCTTGAGCGCGAGCTTAAGAAAGCGAAGGCGGAGGCGAGTTCAACAGATGGGCGAGCCAGAGCTGCTGTTACGGCTGCCGCTGAAGAGCGGAAGGTCTCTGATGCCCTCGTTGCTCGGTTACAAGACGACTTCTCCTCTCTTCAAAGCTTCATCACGGGCCTCTGTCGTCCTCTGATTGGTAAATTTTCCTGCCTCTGCTTGTAGTAGCTACATTGTGAAGTTGTTGTTGTACTTACTGCCGACCCCTGTCCGCAGGTCGGATTATCGACAGCTCGCAGGAGGCGCAGTCGTATGACGCGCGGCTGTGTGTGGCCACTCTGGTCGACTCAGCCACGTTATCTGCAGCTTGCATTTGAGCGTATCTTCAAGAGATGTCGCCCACGGAAGTGATTCCCAGCGATCTCGTTGAAGTATGGCGGTATCTGGAGAAGGCGCCGTCAGTCGTCGAGTTCATGACTCGGTCGGCATTCCGGCGCGGGGCGGCAACGGCGCTTAGCCTTGGGCTTGCCCACTTCCCGGAGGACTTTGACCTTGACGACGTGACGAGTGGCTACCCTTTGTCGACGGGCTTGGTGGAGATTGCCGAGGTGCTGAAGCTGACGGACCGGGCCACGGTATACTCCGATCGCGTCTGGGCGATGGACGACCTCCTCCCTTATCAGGAGACGACTGTCGCGCCCAACGATCCCGAGCCGCCGCACCAGGACTTCAAGGTCGAGCAGCCCTTCCGTGCGGCGATGGCGGGTGAGTTGACGATGTACCCGTCGAACCCGTACACTCCCTTCATTCGCAACCGCAAGGGTGGCGGCGAGTCGACGTCGAAGCCTGCGGAATAGAAACATTGTGCCCTAGGGCGTTAGTAGCAATTTGGCCATTGGGCTCAACTTGTATTTTGTAATGACTTTGTTCTGCTGTAATGGAATTTCGTGTTAGTTTGTGAATTGTCTTGCGATTTGATTGCTGATTGGACGAGTCCCCGAGCGCGTCCGCCCTTTTTATGGGGTTTACCTCGTTTGTTATGTATTTGTGGTTTAGAATGTTTTGTTAGTTGTTGTGATGTTGAGGTCGACTCGCCCGAGCTTGGAAAGCCAGTCGCTGGGCGACTCCCAAGAGTGCTCTTTACTTGACCGTTTTCCCTTGCACGAATGAGGTCGGGTGGCCGAGTCCCCGAGCATGGTACTTGGTGGTTCTAGTCGCGACTCTAGGGTGGGTGAGGACTGAGCGCGTTAGAGTGAGCGCACCACTCTTGCCTGACCCGTAAGGTCAGTCGCATGGCGAGTCCTGGGCACGCTCTCATACTTGGCATTTTCCCCTAGTCGCTCGTGTTTAACTGGTCATCAGTCCTCGAGCGTGGTACTTGGCCGTTCGAGTCGTTGTGTCGAGGATGCGGAGGGTCATCGTCGCTGTGAGGAGCGAAGGCAGTAGTCTTGGCTCGTTAAGCTAGGCGAGCTAGGCGACTCCAATGGGGCTCCGGGTAGGCGTTTTTCATGGACGTTACAAGTCCTGGGGTATCCCAGTTGAAAGGGCATGTATGCCCCCATGTGTGGTTTTGGTAATTAATGATAATCTCTATGGACTAATGTGTAAATTGAGTTTCACTTGTAGGCTTGTCCATTGGCATCACTTGGGCCCTGTGTTGGTCTCAAGGTTGGAAGATGAAGACATGTCCAAGGGCTTTGTGCCCATTGGAATCATGAAGAAAGAAGGAGCTTGAAGGTTGATTAAGACATGTGCAAAGAGTTGCATCAAGATGGATCAACCTCAAGTAGGGATGAAGAAGGGCGAGCTCAAGATGCGCCATCTCTACAAGATCTCATGCTTGAAGCTTGCCATCCTCATGCTCATGGAATGATGAAGACAAGTTCAAAGAAGAGGTGTCCCCATGGAGTATGGGGGAGCAATTTGCAAGTCTTCATCTTCATCAAGCAAGAGCATCCAAGAAAGGTGTTCCCACTATAGAAGAACAAGACGGTCTACATCAAGTTCAAGTGGGATGCTCAAGGCAAAGGTATGTTCTTGATAGGGATTCTCTTTTGCCGGTCTCGTATTGTTAGTTGGGAGACCGGGTTTAGGATAGATAGTCGTTCTATCAAGAGGGGCTCTCAAGCGGGTGTCTCGTTTGCATTGTTCGGAGAGAGCTCAAACATTTGCATTCATAGCATCATCTTTCTTGGTTGTTATTTGGTTCTTGTCCATGAGAGTATCTAGAGATTGTGGTCATCATCACAACAAGCTCTAGTTCATCATCTAAGGATTTCACTTGCATATCTTATTGCGGTTTTTGATCTTGCGAGTTTTCCGGCTCTACACCTTGGGGGATACTTCACATATATATTCATAGTATTTTCTCCCAAGGTTATACCCAATATTTCTAATTTTTGTTGGATTCTATTCGTCATTATCTTTCCAACAAAATTGGTTTCATCCCAATCGGAGTTTCCAAGCTCAACTTCTTGTGTTTTGGGTTTTGGAGGTTTTACCGGTTCATCGCTTCTAGAGAGGTCATATCTTTCTCAATTTGGTTTTATACTTCCATGCTGGACTATTATGTTTCTTTGCCTAATCTTGTAAAACTTTTCGTTCTCTTCAAAACGATCCCAAGATCATCAAAAACGGAGTCCGGGATCAAAAGTTATTGAAGTTTTCGTGCAATATTGTCCTGTGTTTTTGCTTGAGCGGAAGTTCCGGCCCAAGTTCCGACCGAACCCAAGTTCTGGCCCAAGTTCCGACCCAAGTTCCGGCCAGGTTCAGTAACTTGTGTTTCTATTTGCCGGAAGTTCCGGTGGGAGGCCGGAAGTTCCGGTGGGGGCGCAAATCTGGCCCAAACAGTCAGTTTTTCCTTGTCCTATTTAAGGGGGGCTTCTTCCCCAATGATTCTCTATCTTTTGAGATCGTCTTTGCCCACCATTGTTGACCTATTTGAGCTCTCTTACTCCCTCTCCCTCCCATTATTCTTACATCTTTTTGAGGGAAAAGTGAGAGGAGATCTAGATCTACAATCCCACCAAGTCAAATCCCTTCTTTGTGAAGGAATCATTGGGATCTAGATCTTGGAGAGTTTTGTGTTCTCCTCTTGTGTTCTTCCTCCCTTATTCCCCCAATAGCTTTTGTAGCTTTGTTGGAATTTGGGGGAGAAGGACTTGCCCTTGCATTTGGTGCATAGGTTTGAGTTCTCCTCGGAGATTCGGCGAGTTCAAGCTTGTGAGCTTGTTTCTCTTGGGTTCCTTGGAACCCTAGACGGTTGTCTGGTTGGATTGTTGACCTTTTGTGGTCTTGTTGACCTTTTGTGGTCTTGTAGCCTTTTGTGTCATTGTTGGCCTTTTGTGGCTTTGTTGTTGGGAGCCTCCAATTGAGTTGTGGAGTTAGCCCCAATCTTGTACGGGTTCGGTGACCGCCCTCAAGCGTCCCATAGTGGAGCAAGTGCCCGCCTTTTGTGGTGCGCACTTGGGAGAATAGGGTGAGCCTTCTGTGGCGTCGGTGAGTTGCGTGCTTCCGCATCCGGGGTGAGGCCTTGTGTGGCGTTGGGTGAGCATCGAGCCACCACACCTCGAGGTGAGCCATTTGTGGCGTTCAGAGAGCATTGTGCCATCGCACCTCTCCAACGGATACATAGCTTCTTTGGAAGTGAACTTCGGGAAACAAATCTTCGTCTCCGCGTCCATCGGTTATCTCTCAACCGAACCCTTTACTTATGCACTTTACATTGTGATAGCCATCGTGCTTGAAGTATTTATACCTTGCTATCACCTTGTTGCTTGTATTGCTTAGCATAGGTTGTTGGTGCACCTAGGTGAACTTAGTGGCTAGGTTTTGTGCTCAATAAATTAAACGTTAGTTTTATTCCGCATTTACTTGAGCCTAAACCGTAATATTTTTAAAAGCCTATTCACCCCCCCTCTAGGCGACTTCCTTTGTACTTTCAATTAGTATCAGAGCGAGGTCTCTCGCTTTTAGGCTTCACCGCCTCGAGAGTAAAGATGTCTCCTAGGGGTTTAGTGCACTCTCACACATTTGATTTTGATGGCACACATTATGATGTTTGGCGTACTCGCATGCTTAGTCATTTTCGGGCCATTGACCCTATCATTGAGCGTATTCTAGATATGGGCTTGTCTCCTCCTAAGGATCCCCAAAATCTATCTTTGGAGGAGAAGACAAACTCTTATCTCGAAGCTCAAGCATCTAATGTGCTTGTTAATGTTGTGAGCTTTGTAGTTCTTTCCTCAATCTTGCCTTTTCGGAATGCTCATGATATTTGGACCAAGCTTCAAGCAAAATTTGATGTGTCCAAGCTTGATAAGGATGATTGTGTTCCATCCACCTCCGGCCGCGATGTGTTCTCATCCTCTTCCACTTCACCAACATATGAGTTATCTCAAGGTAATGATATGGTGAGTGGTGATAGAACTTGTAATGTAGATAGTGAGATTTCCATTCATGATCCTTTGTCTCTATCTCATTGCAATGGTGTATCTTTGGGCATGAACACTTGTAGGACCACATGTGTTTTACATCCTGGTGTTGATTGCCCTTGCATATCATGTATAAATTCCTTGAATATGTCTCATGATGATATGCTTGCTTTGCCTTGTTGCCATGATGAATGTGCTTCTATTTCCTCTAGTTCTTGTGTTGCTAACCATGTAGAGGAAAGTGAAGATTGTGTGGGCCAAGGCAAGGTTGTCATTGGAGCTTCATGTGTTCCCTCATCATCATCCTCTTCCAATGTTCACTTGTGCCTCATGGCTAAGGGTTCAAAGGTAACCTCTCCTTTGGACTCCAATATATCTCATGATGATGTGAATGTTGATCATATAGAAGTAGATGATGATGTTGTTTACTTAAAATAGAAGGGGGGGCTAGTCCTTCGTGCTCTTCATCCTAATAAAAATGCTTGCTCTACTTTCATTGAAATCTTGACTTGTGCTATTGAAAGTAGGCAACTAATATATGAGCATGAGGAGAAAATAGATAAAATAAGTAGTCTTGAGCGTGAGTATGCTAATGAAATTGCCAACCTAAATGAATCTCTTGAAGAGGAACAAACCACTAAGGATTCTCTTGAGGAGGCCTTTGCTCTAGAGCTATCTAGAGTAAAGAAATCTCATGATAGAGAGTTTGAGGTGGCAAGTGCTCTTCAAATTAAAAATGATGAACTTGAAGTTGCCTATGCTAAACTCCTTGAGGATTTTGAGCACCTCAACAATGGCTCTAGGGTCATCAAGGGTGAGCTCATCAAACTCACCGAGTCACATGAGCAACTTAAAGCTTCATATTCTAAAGAGCTTTCCAAGTTGCACTCACCTCTTGCTTTTATTGATGATGCGTGTGCTACTAACTCTATTTCTTGTGAAGCATCTATCTTGAAGGAGAATGTTGAGCTAAAGGCTCAACTTGCTTTGCTAACTAGCAACTATGGGAAATTAGAAGAAAGTCATGCCAAGCTCTCAAGCTCGCATGACGATCTTCTAGTCTCCCATGGTAGGCTAAGGTTATCTCATGAGGCCATTGTGTCAAAGGTAACATCTAGTGGGCCTCATGTGGACATTAGCACTATATCTACTCCTAATGCTATATTGCCATGTGCTAGTCCTTGTAATTCATCCTCTCACAACCATGCTAAATCTTGTGATGAATTGCATCATTTGCCTTGTTGCTCTAACAATGAAGCTTCTACTTCCTCTAGTATTGTTGTTGATACTAACCATGTAGAGGAAGTCAAAGAGCTCAAGGCTCAAGTCACTTCTTTGAAGAATGCCTTGAAAAGGTGTCATGAAGGGAAGACCACACTCAAGAAGATGTTGAGTGTGCGACGTCCCCCAAGTGACAAGAGTGGGCTTGGATTTAACTCCAACACCAAGAGCAAGCCCACTAACTCGTTGAAGCACAAGGGGGACAAGAATAAGGGCCAAGGACAAGTGAAGAATCCAGCCAACATTGTGTGCTTCAAGTGCAAGGAAGAAGGGCATCATGTGAGGGATTGCCCATTGAAGAAGAAGCCTCTTAGTGGGAAGCAACGAGGGAAGCGGCCTCAAGCTCCTCCATAAGCTCAAGATGGGCCACTTCCCAAGAAGACTCAAGCTCTTCTTCATGGTGCAGCTCCTCCCAAGAAGAAAGATGGAAAGAGAAGAACTTGCTACATATGCCGTGAGAAGGGGCACCTTTCTTCCTCATGCACCATGGGTATCTCCTCATCTCATCCTATCTTGATTGATGATGCTTATTTTCTTCATAAGGATGAGATGGGCAATGTGTTTGCCAAATTTGTTGGTGCCCAAAGTGGTGTCAAGAGAAGAAAAATTTGGGTGGCCAAACCTATTGTGACTAACTTCTTAGGACCCAACTTGGTTGGGGACCAACAAGCTAAAACTTGATCAATAGGTGTTTTTGGAGGGCATTGAAGACTTGACAACCTTATGAAGATTTGAGGGATCTTCATCTATTCCTTCTTATGAAAGTCAAGTTATTTGGGTTATCATGCATCTATTCTATATCCAATGGTCCTCCTTCCGGTAACTTGTGCTTAACTCCTTTACATTTATAGTTACTTGCTCCCTTGTGCATGTGTTGGTTTTGTACCTTGCATGTGTTTTTACATGTTGTGCTTCCCACTTACCTATATTGATCTATGATGTATATTTGTGTATGTTGGTTAGCACACCATGTATTTGCGTTTTGGTTTGGAGCCTTTATTGTTTCTAGTAGGTATCTTATTTGGCTCTTATGAGGGATTAATGGACTATTACGTTTTGGGGGAGTGTCATGCTTGGGCATTCCACAATCCTAAAATGTGTGTACATGAGGAAAACCACTTAGTAGTTTTATTACATGTTTATCTACTCTCTATGTGGTATGTCTCTCTCATGAGAATCTTATATTCCATAATGTCCATTAATACCTCTATTTTGTTTTTCTTGCCTCTTGTTGTTATTTCTTGGTTTATCACACTATGGGGGAGTCATATGCTTTGTGCATATTGCAAACCTAGAAAATGTGGACATTTGAGGTAGTGCCACTTAGATTTGATATTGAGAATTATCTAGTTCCTATGTGGCACATTTGCTCATACAAGTTCCAATTTACTTAAATGTTTTTATTGCTCATATTTTGGATCTTGTTTGTGAGAGTGATTCTTGGTATGTGTTTCCTCATATTTGGATCTACATATCCTCATGGGAATCACTTGCTTCTATTTAATCCAATCACTAGTGATTGTGTGACTATTTGAAGCAATCAAGAATCTCTTTCGAAAAATCAAGCTTAATTCCTATCTTGTTATATGCTTCTTTGTGTGAATATGATCTTGGATATCCTTACAAACTACCTCGGGAAAGTTATCCCTATTACTTCTTGTCCTTGGACAATTAGTATTTAATATATGGTAGATTTTATTGATCATATTCACTTTTGCATTTTCTTATTTGTCTTTTCTTTGGTCAAGAAAATGTTTTTCTATTTGCTCCCAAGATTTCCTTGCCTCTTGTGGATCTTCTTATTTTATTTATTTCCCCTTGTGTTTTATTTAGTGTAGGTAGTAGTGATGATCTCATTTGTGGGCATTTTGCATTCAAAGGCAAAATTATATATAATGCTCTACTTATGGGGGAGCTCTCCTATATTATCTAGAACATTGTTTTATGCTTCTTGATTTGATCCTTTTTGCTTGGAAGCTCGATCCTTTTTGTGTTGGTACTTTGTGTGCCATCATGAAAAGTGTGAAGAGTTTGTTTTGGTTATTATTTCCTTGCTCTCGTTGGAAGTTGGCTTTATCTCATTCCGTTTCTCTTGTTTTGCTCTTATAGGATGAGATAAATCCTTGAGTCTTGGTATTTTTGTTATCCTTTTTCTTTGGCTCTTTCGAGTTCATTTGTTGAACTTGTGTTCTTTCATGTGTTGGTTTGGCTCTTCGATACAATTTGGACACCTTTTGTCGAGTCACACTTTTGTGTGTGTCTTATTGGTTTACTTGGTGTTTTTGTTCAAATTGTATCTCCTTTTGGTTCTTGAAAGTCTATGCATGCATATTTACTTCTTGTATATATTATGGCATGCTTGCTTTCTTTGATCCAATATATAGGGGAAACTCCACCAAATCCAAATGGGCTAAGATGTGCATGAAATTCAATTTCATATCAATATGCGTATATTTGTGTGGGGGCTCTCCTATGTATTGCAGTTTCACTAACTACTTTGGACCCAATTTGTTTGGGGACCATAATGTACTTAATTGTGTTTTAGGTACATTGGAGATATATATTGGGTGCTTGTATCTTGAACAAGGAAGAAGTGCCGTCTACATGTTAGTTGGATGCAAGCTAGGATGATCAACGAATTCATATCTTCTTCATCCTACCAATTATATCTCGGTAACAAGTATCTATCTCTCATGCATACATATCTTGTTCCCAACCTTGTGTAGGTTGCTTGTTGGCATGAATTTGTGTTCTTCCATATGTAGGATTTCTTGTTTTGGCTTTGAAGAGTTCTCTCTATTGCAAATGTGTGTATGTTGAGATGAGTGCATATAATGGGGACTATACTAAATCATGCTCATGATTCACTAATCCCAAATATGTCAATCTAGCAACTTTGTTGCATATCGTTTCCTCAATATCTCCCATGTGCAATAGTGAGTATTTTTGCCAAGTTGATTTCTATCTTGTGATACTTGTTGCATTTCTCCATATATTCCTTCTATCCTCTTCTTCCCTTGAGAATAGTTGTGTTGTATGGGGTATGTTGGTGTTTGAAGCTCATTGATGTACAATAAGATATATTTGAGCCCTTGGGCATGCTTTCAAGCAAAACATCTTATTGGTATATTCTATGACTTTTTTTGGGTCTTCATGTGCTTTCTTGAGTATATATCTTGTGTGTGCATGTTTCTTTGTGGTTATATGTCTTTGTGATATTTTCCACCTAAAAATTTATACACACAAGAGAAGATCAATATTTGGTTGTTTTTGCATTTCTTGGAAATCATCTCTTACTTCATTTTGGTTCTTCGGTGGTTTCCAAATTATTGTATTTTGTGTGCATTGTTAAATGGTTTTGGAGGAGTTAGGATTCCATGGTTGTGCACATTGTTTCCAAATACAATTACTATAATTGGTGCACAATTTTTGGGGAGCTTCTATAATTCATTTAATGATGCACATGTTCCTTCTTTCTCGTTTCTTGTGGTTTAAATGCTTATGGGGGAGCAAGGATTCCATATTTGTGCATATTGTATTCAATACAAGTATTCTAATCTTTGCACAAACTTTGGGGAGCTTCTCTATTTTTATTTAAACACTCTTTTGGTTGTTGTTCCCTTTTGACATCATTTGATGGTGTTTCAATTATTTCTTTTGGATCTTTTGATTGCTCGCTTCATTTGTTGAAGCCCTTTTCTTTTCTTTCTTTTCTTTTTGCTTTCTTTGGGTCCTCAATATAGTTTTACTTCCTCCCTAGTTCTCATCATTTGACTTGTGCATATGCACACCTTTGGAGGAATTCTCACTATGTTGACCGTCTACAACTTTTCACCCATTTTGGCAATCGATGCCAATGGGGGAGAAGTTTTGGAGGGTTTAAGGGAAGTTGGGATTTGCTTTGAGTGTGTTCTTAAGCATTTGCCTCTCATGCTCTTGCATCTTTGTGTTTGCTTTGCATGTTGAATATATAGAGGAAACTCAACCAACGGTAACGGTTAGCAGTCTATGCAATGAAATTCAAGTTCATCACACATGCATAGATTGTGGGGGAGTTTGCTCTATATATTGTGGTTGTACCAACATCACATACTTGTGTAGTATTTGATGTTGGGGCAACCGCTTTGGTCGTTAATTGTCATATTTAAACCCTCGCTAAGGGATTGTCATCAATTACCAAAATGGGGGAGATTGAAAGGGCATGTATGCCCCCATGTGTGGTTTTGGTAATTAATGACAATCTCTATGGACTAATGTGTAAATTGAGTTTCACTTGTAGGCTTGTCCATTGGCATCACTTGGGCCATGTGTTGGTCTCAAGGTTGGAAGATGAAGAAATGTCCAAGGGCTTTATGCCCATTGGAATCATGAAGAAAGAAGGAGCTTGAAGGTTGATCAAGACATGTGCAAAGAGTTGCATCAAGATGGATCAACCTCAAGTAGGGATGAAGAAGGGCGAGCTCAAGATGCGCCATCTCAAGAAGATCTCATGCTTGAAGCTTGCCATCCTCATGCTCATGGAATGATGAAGACAAGTTCAAAGAAGAGGTGTCCCCATGGAGTATGGGGGAGCAATTTGCAAGTCTTCATCTTCATCAAGCAAGAGCATCCAAGAAAGGTGTTCCCACTATAGAATAACAAGACGGTCTACATCAAGTTCAAGTGGGATTCTCAAGGTAAAGGTATGTTATTAATAGGGCTTCTCTTTTGCCGGTCTCGTATTGTTAGTTGGGAGACCGGGTTTAGGATAGATAGTCGTTCTATCAAGAGGGGCTCTCAAGCGGGTGTCTCGTTTGCATTGTTCGGAGAGAGCTCAAACATTTGCATTCATAGCATCATCTTTCTTGGTTGTTATTTGGTTCTTGTCCATGAGAGTATCTAGAGATTGTGGTCATCATCATAACAAGCTCTAGTTCATCATCTAAGGATTTCACTTGCATATCTTATTGCGGTTTTTGATCTTGCGAGTTTTCCGGCTCTACACCTTGGGGGATACTTCACATATATATTCATAGTATTTTCTCCCAAGGTTATACCCAATATTTCTAATTTTTGTTGGATTCTATTCGTCATTATCTTTCCAACAAAATTGGTTTCATCCCAATCGGAGTTTCCAAGCTCAACTTCTTGTGTTTTGGGTTTTGGAGGTTTTACCGATTCATCGCTTCTAGAGAGGTCATATCTTTCTCAATTTGGTTTTATACTTCCATGCTGGACTATTATGTTTCATTGCCTAATCTTGTAAAACTTTTCGTTCTCTTCAAAACGAGCCCAAGATCATCAAAAACGGAGTCCGGGATCAAAAGTTATTGAAGTTTTCGTGCAATATTGTCCTGTGTTTTTGCTTGAGCGGAAGTTCCGGCCCAAGTTCCGACCCAACCCAAGTTCCGGCCCAAGTTCCGACCCAAGTTCCGGCCAGGTTCAGTAACTTGTGTTTCTATTTGCCGGAAGTTCCGGTGGGAGGCCGGAAGTTCCGGTGAGGGCGCGAATCTGGCCCAAACGGTCAGTTTTTCCTTGTCCTATTTAAGGGGGGCTTCTTCCCCAATGGTTCTCTATCTTTTGAGCTCGTCTTTGCCCACCATTGTTGAGCTATTTGAGCTCTCTTACTCCCTCTTCCTCCCATGATTCTTACATCTTTTTGAGGGAAAAGTGAGAGGAGACCTAGATCTACAATCCCACCAAGTCAAATCCCTTCTTTGTGAAGGAATCATTGGGATCTAGATCTTGGAGAGTTTTGTGTTCTCCTATTGTGTTCTTCCTCCCTTATTCCCCCAATAGCTTTTGTAGCTTTGTTGGAATTTGGGATAGAAGGACTTGCCCTTGCATTTGGTGCATAGGTTTGAGTTCTACTCTTGTGTTCTTCCTCCCTTATTCCCCAATAGCTTTTGTAGCTTTGTTGGAATTTGGGGGAGAAGGACTTGCCCTTGCATTTGGTGCATAGGTTTGAGTTCTCCTCAGAGATTCGGCGAGTTCAAGCTTATGAGCTTGTTTCTCTTGGGTTCCTTGGAACCCTAGACGGTTGTGTGGTTGGATTGTTGACCTTTTGTGGTCTTATTGACCTTTTGTGGTCTTGTAGCCTTTTGTGGCATTGTTGGCCTTTTGTGGCTTTGTTGTTGGGAGCCTCCAATTGAGTTGTGGAGTTAGCCCCAATCTTGTACGGGTTCGGTGACCGCCCTCAAGCGTCCCATAGTGGAGCAAGTGCCCGCCTTTTGTGGTGCGCACTTGGGAGAATAGGGTGAGCCTTCTGTGGCGTCGGTGAGTTGCGTGCTTCCGCATCCGGGGTGAGGCCTTGTGTGGCGTTGGGTGAGCATTGAGCCACCACACCTCGAGGTGAGCCATTTGTGGCGTTCGGAGAGCATTGTTCCATCGCACCTCTCCAACGGAGACGTAGCTTCTTTGGAAGTGAACTTCGGGAAACAAATCTTTGTCTCCGCGTCCATCGGTTATCTCTCAACCGAACCCTTTACTTATGCACTTTACATTGTGATAGCCATCGTGCTTGAAGTATTTATACCTTGCTATCACCTTGTTGCTTGTATTGCTTAGCATAGGTTGTTGGTGCACCTAGGTGAACTTAGTGGCTAGGTTTTGTGCTCAATAAATTAAACGTTAGTTTTATTCCGCATTATTTGAGCCTAAACCGTAATATTTTTAAAAGCCTATTCACCCCCCTCTAGGCGACTTCCTTTGTAATTTCACCAGTGCCCTCGTAACGCACTACTTGGCCGTGTCGGTCGCTGTACCAGAGGTTGACTTCTGCAGTTAGCTTGACGCTGTTGTTACGAGTGCGAGTGGCACAAGACACGGAGAGCAAACGCAATTTGCGGTAACCAATATGTTTTATTTCATAGCGGGTGGGGGGTACATGTATGGAGTTCTAGGAGTAGAACTTCCGTAGGAGGTTTACATTCCACGGTCGCTTGACGTCGAGTTTCCCGTCTCCGCGGACGTCTGTGAGGTAGTAAGCGTCGTTGCCGAGTACTCGCCCGATGGCGAACGGTCCCTCCCACGGGGGGGGGGGGGGGGGAGAGCTTGTGCATGCCCTTCTTGTCCTGGATGAGGTGCAGCACCAGGTCGCCTTCCTGGAAAGTGCGAGTCCTCACTCGCCGGCTATGGTAGCGGCGGAGTCCTTGCTGGTAGATGGCAGTGCGGGAGCGAGCTAGGTCACGTGCCTCGTCAAGTTGATCGACTCCATCCTGGCGTGCGAGTTCGTTTGCAGCCTCTGTGTAGTGGACAACCCTTGGCGAGTCGTGCTCTAGGTCGGTGGGCATGACTGCCTCGGCGCCATACACCATGAAGAAGGGGGTGAACCCTGTCGACCTGTTGACGGATGTACAGATGCCCCAGATAACGGAGGGTAGCTCCTCTACCCAGCACCCGGCGGTGCGCTCGAGTGGTACTTGGAGCCGTGGCTTCAGGCCATGGAGGATGCTCTGGTTGGCCCGTTCTGCCTGGCCGTTGGACTCCGGGTGGGCGACTGAAGCAAGGTCGAGTCGGATGTGGTGTTCTTCGCAGAACTCGGCCATGGCCCCTTTGGCGAAGTTGGTGCCGTTGTCCGTGATAATGCTGTTTGGGAATCCGTAGCGATATATGAGCTCGCGTAGGAACTTGGTGGCGGTCTTCCCATCGCATCTCCGGACTGGCTTGGCCTCCACCCACTTTGTGAATTTGTCGACCGCGACCAGGAGGTGGGTGAAGCCGGAGGGGGCCTTTTTGAAAGGGCCTACCATGTCCATACGCCACACGGCGAACATCCAAGTGATGGGGATTGTCTTGAGCACCGAGCTCGGCACGTGGGTCTGGTTGGCGTACTTCTGTCACCCGGCGCACCGCTGGACAATGTCGACAGCGTCTGCGTGTGCGGTGGGCCAGTAGAAACCGTGTCGTGTAGCCTTTGCGACTAGAGAGCAGGCGCCGGCGTGGTGTCCGCAGTCGCCGGAGTGGATGTCGTGGAGGATTTTGCGTCCTTCAGCGGGTTGGACGCAGCGTTGGAACACGCCGGTCACGCTGCGCTTGTGGAGCTCGCCGTCGATGATGACGAAGGATTTGCAGCGGCGCGCTATCATCTGGGCGTCTGTTTCGTCTACTGGCAAGGTGCCTCCCTCCAGGTAGGCGATGTACGGCGTGGTCCAGTCTTCTGGCTCGGCGATGAGTGCAACCAGGGCTGCCTCTGGTTGTAACAGGACTCCGATGTCGATCTCCCTTGGGGGAGAGACGGAAGGCTTGGTGATGGTGTCGATGTCAGGTTCCCAACCTTTAATAAGGTAGAGATCCCTGTGTTTACAATGCTAGTCCCTGGATCAATAGCTAGCATCCACAGTTAAGATGTAATATCAAGAAACAAAGGTCATAATACAACTTTATAACCAGGAGTAAAGTAATTCATTACATCTTACATAGCTCATTTGGCTATTACATTACATTGCAGCAGAATATCTATAAGCATGGGGTCCTTCATCTTCAAAGTGCCACAGGCAGACATGTTGGTTGTAGACTTGTAATCCTAATCAATAATCTCCACTAACATCAAACAAACCTGCAACATTACAAGTTAAAGCCACAAGGGTCAATACATTTGAATTGTATTGGCAAGTTTCACTACTATGTAGAAATAAGTGGGTCCTATCATTACATGCATATTTGGCTAAATAGGTTATAGGCTCATTTGTAGAAAGCAATTGATTTATCCTATCTTTTCAAAATAGTTTTGATCTCTTTGTCAAATCTCTCTTGTTAAAACTTTCTGAACACCTTGGTAAAACCCCAAGTGATTCAAGTCTCTTGTTGTTATTCTTAAACATTACTTTTAGAAATTGGAATGTCGAGATCTTCCATAGCTTCAGGCCTTAGTTGCTCAGTATTGTCCATAACCGGGGACACGGCTAAGTACTTAGAATTTGATCTTCTGCAGAAGTTGTACACTTTACCCACATGACACAATCTCATCTTGTTGCCACTAGTGGCCGCTGGATAAGTACTCACCAAGATGGAGTACTGGAAGATTGAGAATGTGACGAAGTCTTTCCATAGGGTCCTCCCAATACATAATGCTAGCTTGTCTTCAGGCACTAATGTAGGGTTCCAAGTTCCCTCATTCTAGTTAACCTGAAGAGGCCTATGTATGGGGCTTCCATTATGTAGTTGACTAAGCCAGTGCTCATTTAGCACGTGGCTGTACACGGAAGCCACTGTACGAGAAACATGTTCAATCTCTAAGTCCCTGGGTGGTTTTTCTTCTGGTGCACAACACAAAGAGATTGCCATAAACATGGTTCCTTTTGTTGCCACCTTCTCCCAAAAACTTAAAGATCCTTGTCCACCCAGGTGGTTCATTGAGTACTTGTTTTATTATATAAAACACAAGTCTTTTCAATACTTCAAATAATCTCAACATGTATCTCTTCTCAAAACATTTAGCAGGGCTAAGCATATTACAACTACATTGTTTTCACTAAGGAATATATAAGGGTATCCTATTAGGATTTAGCATAGCAAAATATAGTAATCCTTATCATGCATGTTTCAAAATCCACTAAGTGTAATGAAAATAGTAGGACTTGGATGATAGTGTCACTTGCCTTTTTGGTAGGGAATGTTGGTTCACTTTTGATCTTGCTAATTTCTCACTCTTCTAACTTCACTACAAATCAAGCAAACATAGAATCAACTAACAATCCAACCAATAATCAAACAAATTAACACACATAGAATAACATAAACAAAGTCATGCATGCAAGTATGCAAAAGATAATTTTATTTGCAAGGTGGTTTCTACTAGGCTCTAAACATTGCAAGGTTCAAAGTGGTCATTTCATAAAGTGGTAAAACCATTTGCAAAAGGGTTTTATCTATAATTCATCTTTAATCAAACATTAGTTCATGTGGTCGAAATGCTTTTGGTAAGGCAATGATTTTATATTACTCACCAAATAAGTTGTTATTTCACAAAACTTGGTGTTTAGGGTCAGTAGGTTTGAATCAAAACATTTTCCCAAAGATTTTAATCACAAATCATTTCCATATCAAAATCAATATTTTTATTTGACTAGAAATGAGCTAATTCAATTATTCAATCCTAATGTTCACCAAAAACATTTTTAAATTCATTAGTTGGTTCCTAGGGTCAGTAGGTTCACAACAAACCAATTTGCAAAGATTTTTACCTCAAAAACATTTTGGAATAATTTTCATAACCTAAACAAGCATACAAAAGTTTCTGCAAAAACAAACAATTTCCCAGAAGCAAAACACTAAACAAAAGGCATGGTTGGCTAGGGATTGTCTTGCTGATTCCATTGATATAAAATTTGCAAATTTTGAACATATGGATCAAAAGTTATGAGATTTACAAATTTGCATCCAAATCAGATTCTAAAATCTGTTTTAAATCGAATCCAGTCCACGTGGCTTGTTTTCATTGGCCGATACCGTTTCGGGTGGATCGACTGACGCGGTGCGTTAGATCTAAATGAAATCCTGCGGCTCTGAATCAAACTTACCCCTTCGATCTAATCTAATCGTAGCCACTAGATGATGATCCAATGGCTGCTGTGAGGTTTGACCAGGAATGGGCGGCGCTGGCGGCGGCGTCTGGCGGCGGAGCGGTCAGACGTGGATAGTGCCGGCGATTTAAGAAGCGAGGGAGGAGGTGAGGGTGCTTACAGTGATCGCGGTGACGCTCTGATGCTCAAGGTGCGGTCAGCTCGTCGAGGGGCGCTCTGGTTCCAGCGGGATTTCTCACCGGAGTCGATGGCGGCGTCGAGCCTGCTCAGTTGTTGACGGGGACGGAGTTTGCGAACGCGCTAAGGTAAACGGAGCACACGGTTAGACGCGTACGACACTAGGGATCACGGGAGCATCCACGGAAAGGCTCGGGGCGGTGTGTGCTTACCAGGGAAACTCGCCGGAGAAATGGTCAGAAGACGGTGGCGCTCAGGTGTGGTCGTAGCCGAGGCTCTGGGGCGAGCGCGGGTGAACGGGAGGCACTGATAGATGCGCCTGGGACTAGGGATCACGGCTGTGTGCTCAGGGAGGCAAGGGGCGGCAGGGTTCGGCCGGAATCGTCGCCGGAGCTTGTCGGGGGCAGTGGCAGTCGAGGTTGCAATTTGGACAGCCTAGTGGCTCTGGTCGAGGGGGATCTGAGGGGAAAGGAAGAGAAGCGCGTGGCGATTAATACGACAGGGTCATGGCGAGGATTAAACACGGCATTGAAGCGAATTCAATCGTGGCATCAACGGCAGGAAATGGCCGGCGAGTTCAACGCGAGGAAGACGACGCTGAGCTGGCGTGGGGCCGTGCTGTCTGCGAGAGAGAGGAAGAGGAAGTGGGGCCGTGTGTTCAGTGACTCCGCGGGTGGATTTTTTGGTGGAAAACGTTTCGCCGAAAGGGGGAGGGAAACTGGGCTGCGACTGGGCTTCCTGGGCCAGTTGGGTTGGGTCAGGTCTGTTTCTATTTTTTTCTTTCTAATTGCTTTATCTATTTCTAATTCTATTTTCTGCTTTGAAATTCAAACAACAATTCAAACACTCAAATGATTTCAAATCTTTGCCAAACTTTGCAATGATTTCAGTTCTGTTAATCAACACAAAACAAAGTCCAAAACTGAATAATATTTTTATTCTTTTTGGGATCCATTTATTAGATTAGTAAAATGGTCCTTAGTTATTTCATCAAATAGGATGTGTTTTATTTTAAAACTCTATTTGAAATCTAAAATAGTATCAAAACCATTTCATTAGGTTTTATTTGAATTTATAAAACACTTGGAAAACTGATTTAAAATAAAATAACAAGTTTTAGTGTTTATTTAAAATGGGAAAAGCCTTTACTTTAATAAAATTGGGTATTAATAAATCCTCATTAATTTATTTAAATAAACATTTATTCCTTTAATCAAAACAAAAGATCTTTATTTCAAAACTTGGCCAAGGCTTAATTTGGTTCTATAAAACAGTCTTTATTTATTTTCTACCTTTGCCTTTGAAAACCAAATCTTTTTAATAAAAGATTTATAATAGTAATTCCAATTATTTAAATCTTTCTTTATGAATTATTTATATTTTTAAATCCTTTTAGGATTTGTTTGATCAAATAGGTTTGAAGGTTTCCAATTGGAAATCAAAAAGTTTCTTCTCACCCTGAAAATCAACAAAGTTTTATTTTATTCATTTATTTTTCTCATAACAAGATTTGGAAAAACTTGGGATGTGATAGTCGAGGAAGACGCCGGCGGGTGGTGCGAGTCGAGCCGAGCCGATACGAGAGAGTGCATCGGCCTCCTCGTTTTTCCGCCTGTCGATCCACTCGACGGAATAGCCTGCGAAGTGTCCGCCTAGCTTGTCCACTGCTTGGCGGTATGCCGCCATGGTGGGGGAGACGGCGTCACAGGTACCAGCGACCTGCCCAGCGACGAGGTCGGAGTATCCATAGCAGCGTATGCGGTTGACATTCATCTCCTTGGCGGCTCGCATGCTGTGGAGTAGTGCCTCGTACTCGGCCATGTTGTTGGTGCAGGGGGTGAAGTCGAGGCAGAGGACGTAACGGAGCTTGTCGCCCTTCGGGGAAGTCAGCACGATCCCTGCTCCTGCGCCGTCTGCATTCTTGGAGACGTCGAAGTGCAGGCTCCAATAGTGGAGGTACGACAGCTTTTCCGGCTGCTGGGCCTCTTCCCAGTCGGCGATGAAGTCCGCGAGAGCCTGCGACTTGATCGCTTTGTGTGGCTCATACTTGATGATGTGGACGCCGATTTCGACGGCCCACTTGGCGACTCGCCCGGTCGCCTCGTGGTTGCGGATTATGTCCTGCAACGATGCTGAGGATACGACCGTGATCGGGTGCTCCTGGAAGTAGTGCGGCAGTCGCTGCTGTGCTCTGAAGACCGCGTATACCAGCTTATGGTATTGCAGGTATCGCTGGCGCGACTCGGCGAGGACCTCGCTGATATAGTACACTGGTCGCTGTACTGGGCGCTCCTTTCCTTCCTCTGGCCGCTCGACGACCATGACGGCGCTGACGACGCGCTCGGAAGCCACGACTTAGACCAGCATGGGTTCCTTGTCGATGGGGGCGGCGAGTAGCGGTGCTGCGAGTAGCACCTTCTTGAGGTCGCGGAGCGCGTCGTCCGCCTCCTTGTCCCACTGGAAGGTGGGGTTCTTGCGCATCAGGCGTTATAGGGGCATCGCCTTTCCGCCCAATCAGGGGATGAAGCGACTGAGAGCCACGACTCACCCGGCCAGCTTCTGGACGTCTCGCAGGCACTCGGGTTTGCCGAGTCGAGCGATCGTGTCGATCTTGGTGGGGTTCGCCTCGATCCCGCGCTTGGAGACGACGTATCCCAGTAGTTGCCCTGCTGGTACACCAAAGGTGCATTTGCCTGGGTTTAGCTTTATCTTGTATTTCCGCAGGTTGGCGAATGTTTCCGCCAGGTCTGCGAGTAGGTCGCTCTGGCGAGCGGACTTCACTACCACGTCGTCGATGTAGACGTGGATATTGCGGCCAATTTGGCTCGCAAGGCACTCCTGCATGCACCGCTTGTAGGTTGCCCCGGCGTTCTTGAGGCCGAAGGTCATGGCGGTGTAGCAGAAGGCTCCGAATGGCGTGATGAACACCGTCTTTGCTTTATCCTCAATAGCCATTTTGATCTGGTTGTACCCAGAGTAGGCATCGAGGAAACACAGCGACTCCGAACCCGCGGTGGAATCGATTATTTGGTCGATCCGCGGGAGGAAGAATTGCTCCTTCGGGCAGGCGCTGTTTAAATTTGTGTAATCGATACACATCCTCCAGGTCCCATTTTTCTTCTCGACCAGGACTGGGTTTGCCAGCCACTTGGAGTATTTTATTGGCCGGATGAAGCCTGCAGCGAGTAGACGCTGCACCTCCTCGGCGATGGCTCGGCGGCGCTCTTCATTGAAGGGCCGCAGCGACTGCTTGACAGGTCGCACTTTGGGGTCGGTGTTGAGTTTGTGCTCAGCGAGTTCCCTAGGGACACCAGGCATGTCAGAGGGCTTCCATGCGATGATGTCCCTGTTCTCACGGAGGAAGTCGATGAGCGCGCCTTCCTATGCTGGGCTCATGCCCGTCCCGATCGTCACCGTCTGGCTGGAGTCGCCTGGGACTAGCTCGACGGTGCGGGTGTGCATCGTTGCCTCAAAGGCTGAGGTGTTACCGCCCTCCGAGTTGGGCTTCTTGAGTATGGTGGGGTCGTCGTTGTTGACCCCGCTCGCGTACTTGGCAAGCTCGTCGGCGTGGTTGGCCTCTGCCGCGATGACGGCGTCGGCGAGTTCGGCTCCTTTGGCCTCGCACTCGGCGGCCATGTCGGGGTCGCCGTGGATGGTGATGACGCCGCGCGACCCGGGGAGCTTCAACGCGTTGTACGCGTAGTGGGGCATTGCCATGAACTTAGCAAATGCCTGGCGCCCCAAGACGCAGTGGTAGGGGCTGTCGAAGGGCACCAGCTCGAAGACGATCCGCTCGGTGCGGAAGTTTGCCGGTGTGCCGAAGGTGACTGGCAGCGTGACCTTGCCGATCAGGTACGCCTTCCGGCCGGGGACGATGCCATGGAACGTGGTGTAGGTCGTCTCGACCATCGACTGCGGAAGCCGCAGTCGCCTGAAGGTGTCCAGCTACAGGATGTTGATGGAGCTGCCGCCGTCCCTCAATGTCTTAGGGAGCCAGTAGTCTCCCACCTTGGGCTTGACTACCAAGGAGACTCGGCCTGGGTACTCGATGCGCGGCGAGTGGTCCTGGCGGCTCCAGGTGATTGGTTGCTCCAACCAGTTGAGGAACTGGGGAACGTCCACCTGGGCCACTGCGTTGACGGAGACGGCGCGGGCGGTGACCTTCTTCTCGCGCTTCGTGTTGAAGACTGTGAAGGTGTGGAGCGAGCCGGCCACGCTGCCGAATTTTCCGCCGTTTGGCGGGTTGTCGTCGCGGTCTCCCTGCGCTCGCCTCGCCTTCTCGATCTCCTTGAGAGAGTGGCAGTCGGCGGTCGTGTGCGTGGAGGGTTTGCCTTCCCTGCTGTGGAACACACAAGGTTGGTTAAGAAGGGCCGCGGGGTCGTTGGCTTCGCCTTGTAGTTGCTTCCGTCGCGGCGTTGCCCCCCATCGCGGCAGAAGCTCTTGGGCTCGCGCTGCGCGTATCCAGCGTTGGCGACGAAGTCGACTCGCCCATCACTGTGGCGCTTGCCGGTGTGGCGAGTGTTGCTGTAGCGTAGATCGGATCGTCGTCCGTTGTCGGTGCCCGTCGTGCGGCGTTGTCCTCCCGACTCGTCGTCGGTTTCTTGGTTTGGGTCTTCCTCTGCGTACCTTTTGGCGATTTCGAGAAGGTCCGGTATGTTGTCGAGTGTGCGGTATGCTTGTTTGAGCTTGGCGACCAAGGGCTCGTAGCGGCACGAGGTCTTGAAGCAGTGGATCGTGGTGTCCGGGTGGATGCCGACCGCGTTGTACCATAGTTCTTGCCACCGTTGGACCCAGTTGCGGGTCGACTCGCGGGGTCCCTCGACGCATCGTTCCAGGTCCTCGATGGTGGTGGCGCGGGTGTATGAATCCTCGAAGTGCCTGACGAAGGCATCGCACATCTCTTCCCAGGAGTCGATGCTATCCGGGGGGAGAGTGTTGATCCACTGCCTGCACGCTCCCTCCATCATCAGGGGGAGGTAGCGGGCGGCTAGCAGGTCGGTGTGGCCGGCGATCCCCATCGCCATGAGGTAGGTATCAAGCCACACGGAGGGGTCGTACGAAGGGTCGTACTTCTCTATTTCCTTTGGCGCTTTGAAGTTCGCCGGATATTTTTCGCCTCGGATCATCAGTCTGAAGCATCGGGGCCCGAGTCGGCTTAGCGACCCCCTCGGCTCGCTGTCGTGGCGGTTGGTTAGGGTGTGCCGCAGGTCGTCGGGCTGGCGTGCGTGCCAGCTCTGATTGTTGATGATGTGGGTGCGGGCGTCGACAGGCTGACCATTGGCGGCGACGAACTTGGTCGTCGGCCTGGGGTCGTTGGTGGAGAGTGCCGCGTTGGCGGGTCAGTGTTGGAGCTGCAGTGGTTCGGGTGGCGGGCAGTTGAGGGTGTTTGCCGCCATGGGACGGCCGCTCGAGGCCGCTCTGCTTCCCGATGAACGCGAGTACATCCGACCCTGTGAGTCAATGCCTGCGTTTTGTTGCTCGACCGCCTTTGCGAGCAGGGCCCTGGCGTACTGGATCTGCAAGGTGCCTTCGCCAGCGGCTACGATGTTGTCGATTGCCGCGCGACCAGCGACGAGGTTGTCCATGGGAGTGGAGAACAGCGGTAGGCCATTCGCGTCTCGCTCCCGTGAGGAGACCACGATCCGCGGTTGGTCCCTGGGAGGTGTGCAGTTGGGTGGTGGCGGTGTGCCATTGGCCGTTGACCCTGGTGGGGGCCGAGCGCTCCCAACTGGAGGCGCGTTCTCGCAGATCGCGTGCTCGGCCGCGCGGGCCGGGTCGCTTTCATTGTCGAAGTTCAGGGCGCACCCCTGGACGGTGGGGTTCAGGCGCGACCTGATTCGGCGCTGGTGATATTGCAACAGCTCCCACGCCGTCGCCTGCTTGAGGCGAAATTTTTCGCGCTCGGCTTGTTCCTTGCGGACTGCTTCCGCCATCTTCACGTGGAGTTCCTCGACCTCCGTCGCCGTTGCATTGGGAGGGATCGGGGTGGAGAATGGATCCTCCGGCGGGTCGGTGCCAGTCGCCATGTAGGTTGCGGCGTGGTGATTGGTACCGTCACGGAGGTCGGCGGAGTTCTCCGATCCGGAGTCGGAGTCGAAGATCCCAAGGATGGAGGGATCCTCGAAGTCTCCGACGTTGGAGACCTGGGTGATGGAGCCCGCGGGCGAAGCCGCGATGATGGATCCGACGAGTGACGCCGGGGTCGCCGAGTCGGCGTCGTCGTTGAGGGCCGCGTCTTCCGCGGACGCGGTGGTTTCAGCCACATCACTGTGGGCTGAGTCGTACTCGGAGGCGAGGCGGTGGATCGTGCGGACCTGACTCTCGGAGAGCCGATCGTGTGGCAGCGACTCGCGGATGCGAGACGAGTCCTTCGAGACGATGACATCGGTGAGGCCGACGAAGAGACTGATCGTGCCAACCGGCAAGATCATGTTATGTGTGAAGGGTCGCGCCGCCGGGACGTAGCTGCTCGGCAAGATTTGGAGCATCTCGCCGATCGCTATCATGCGGCCCGTGGCGATCGACTCGTTGATGGGCAGATTGGATCTCGTCGCAGAACACCGGCCAGACCGGCCAGGCCCCACGGTGGGCGCCACTGTCGTTGGAATGACCACGGCAGATGCTGCAATCGGCAGCGAGTAGTAGAACATGGGGCAAGGGCGGCCAGCCATCCGCGGTGCGAGATGAGGGCGGAGACACAGGGTTTTACCCAGGTTCGGCCCCCCGGAGGGTAAAGACCTACTCCTGCTAGATTGTATTATGATGGAGGTACAATGGGGCGAGCTCGGCGGCTAGGCAGCGAGTCGCTTGGGTGGATGATGGAACGTATCCTCTACACACCCTCTAGGGAGGTTTATATAGACTCACCCTCCTAGGGTTTACATATCTCAACCGAATCAGTTAAGGTTTCGGCAATCGTTTAACCTAACCCGACTGGGCCTATCTACTCTCCTGGGCCTTCAGCTTCCAGTCGCTTGAATCTACGCCAGGTCTTAATCTAGTCGCCGTCCTGCAGGCCCACTCGCCAGTTCCTGGGCCAGTCAGAAACGTCCTGCTGGGTATACCCCGGTAGGCATATCCCCATCACCACAGTCATGACAATGACAAGTATAAGAACCACAAGAGTGGACACAGGAGCCACCACAGTAGAGGTGGAAGCGGTAGTGGAAGTCAGCCTGTCAAGAAAGATCTCAGTCAGGTTGAATGCTTCAAGTGTAAGAAGATAGGGCACTATGCTAATGGGTGCCCAGAAAAGAAAGTCGAAGGTGCCAACAAGCCCAATCCCTTCCAAAAGGGACAAGCGAACCACATCAATGTGGAAGAAATATATGAGGAACCTGATGTTGTGGCTGGTAAGTTCAAACTCAATTCTGTTCCAGCACTTGTTCTTTTTTATACTGGCGCATCGCATTCATTCATATCAAGAGCATTTGTTGAGAGAAATGGACTTCGAGTTGAAACTATTGGGTGTCCTATAAAAGTAAGTTCTCCTGGAGGAGAAATGATAGTGAACTCGGGATGTCATGACCTAGTGATGGAATTTGGGAAGTATAAGTTTCCTGTTAATTTGATAATCCTAAATTCCCAAGGATTGGATGTCATTTTGGGAATGGATTGGATGACTAAGTACAAGGGAGTGCTAGACTGTGCCAACCATACTGTCACGCTCACAACCCCGGATAATAAAAGTATTAGATTCAAGTCTAACTTTGAATCAAAGGGGAGTAAGTTAAATTCTCTTAAGGGGGTTAGCATAGACAATGTGCTAATTGTGAGAGAATATCCGGATGTATTTTCGGAGGAATTACCTGGAATGCCACCAGATAGAGATGTTGAGTTTCTGATTGATTTGCTGCCAGTATCAGGACCAATAGCAAAGAGACCTTACAAGATGTCAGTTGATGAGTTGAAGGAACTCAAGAAACAACTTGGGGAACAGTTACAGAAAGGATTTATTCAACCAAGTTCTTCATCTTGGGGAGCACCAGTCTTGTTTGTTGAAAAGAAAGATAGAAGTCAAAGGTTATGCATAGATTACCGTTCTCTCAATGAGGTGACTATCAAGAACAAGTATCCTTTGCCTAGAATCAATGACTTGTTTGATCAGTTAGAAGGAGCCCATGTGTTCTCAAAGATTGATCTCCGGTCAGGCTATTTTCAGCTAAAGATAAGGGAACAAGACATACCTAATACTGCTTTCACCACTAGGTATGGATTGTATGAATACACCGTGATGCCATTTGGTTTAACAAATGCACCAGCCTACTTCATGAATATGATGAACAAAGTGTTCATGGAATTTCTTGATAAATTTGTTGTCGTTTTCATCGATGACATTTTGATCTACTCCAAGAGCAAAGAGGAGCATGAAGAGCATTTGTGTTTGATACTTGAAAAGCTTAGAGAGCATAAGCTGTATGCCAAATTCATCAAGTGTGAATTCTGGCCGAATGAAGTTGGATTTCTTGGACATATTGTGTCGGGAGAAGGTGTAGCAGTTGATCCCACAAAAGTGTCAGCTGTAACTGAATGGGAATCTCCTAAGTCAGTGAAAGAAGTTTGTAGTTTCCTTGGCTTGGCAGGATACTATAGAAGATTCATTGAGAATTTCTCGAAGGTAGCTAAGCCAATGACATAGTTACTTGAGAAAGACAAGAAATTTGATTGGAATGAAGGATGTGAACTCAGTTTCCAAGAGTTGAAGAAGAGACTAGTGACAACACCAATCTTATGTCTGCCAGATTTGGAGAAGGATTTCCAAGTTTATTGTGATGCATCTCACCAAGGTTTAGGTGCAGTTTTGATGCAAGAAGGGAAAGTTGTGGCTTATGCCTCGAGACAACTCAAAACTCATGAAGTGAATTATCCTACTCATGATTTGGAGTTAGCCTCTGTTGTCCATGCACTCAAAACATGGAGACATTATCTTTTGGAAAAGCGATGTGAAGTGTTCACATATCACAAAAGTTTGAAATATATCTTTACTCAGAAAGAAATCAACATGAGACAAAGAAGATGGCTAGAACTCATCAAGGACTATGACTTGAGTTTGCAATACCACCCTGGTAAAGCAAATGTTGTAGCGGATGCACTAAGCCGTAAGGTTTATGTGAATGGCCTTACTAAAGGAGAATTGCCAGATGATCTATGTGCCCAATTCAAAGATCTCAGATTGGAGATAGTGCTAGAAGTACATCTCATGTCATTGGACATTCAACCCACCTTGTTGGACAAGATCAAGGAAGCCCAAAAGTCAGACAAGGAAATTGAAGAGATTAAGGAAAAGATTTGTAAAGGAAAAGCCAAAGGATTCCATGAAGACGAACATGGTACTTTATGGTATGGAAAACGTATCTGTATTCCGAAAGATCTTCGGAAACTGATTTTACAAGAAGCACACAACTCACCATATTCCATTCATCCGGGTAACACTAAAATGTACATGGATGTGAAGGAAAGATTTTGGTGGAATAATCTCAAGAAGGACATCGCCGAACATATTGCTTTGTGTGATGTATATAGTAGAGTGAAAGCGGAACACCAGAAACCAGCAAGATTGTTACAACCACTACCTATTCTTGATTGGAAGTGGGACAAGATTGGCATGGATTTCATCACTGGATTGCCAAGGACTAGATCGGGATATGATTCCATTTGCGTCATGGTAGATCGCCTGACTAAAGTGGCTCATTTCATACCCGTGAAGAAAACCTATACAAGCACTAAGTTAGCCAAGATTTATATGAATAGGATTGTGTGTTTGCATGGAGTGCCAAAGAGTATTGTGTCTGATAGGGGAACTCAATTCACTTCCCATTTCTGGAGGCAACTGCATGAGTCGTTGGGAACGAGATTGGAATTCAGCACTGCTTTTCATCCCCAGACTGATGGACAGACAGAAAGGACCGATCAAATTTTAGAGGATATGTTGAGGGCATGTTCCCTAGATTATGGTGCTAGTTGGGATGAAAGTATGCCTTACGCGGAATTCTCTTGCAACAACAACTATCAGGCTAGTATTGAGATGGCACCGTTTGAATTTCTCTATGGGAGAAAGTGTACTACACCATTACTATGGAATGGTGTTGGATAAATAAACTTGTTCGGGCCAAAGTTAATCAAAGAAGCTGAAGAGAAAGTCAAGTTGGTAAAGGACAAATTGAAGATAGCACAGTCCCGACAAAAGAGCTACGCAGATCCAAAGCGTAGAGAAGTCACCTATGAGGTGGGCGATAGAGCTTATCTTAGAGTATCACCACTTCGTGGAGTGAAGAGATTTGGAGTCAAAGGAAAATTGGCCCCAAGATATGTTGGACCATTCAAGATTCTGAGCCATAAGGGAGAAGTAGCATATGAGATTGAATTGCTTGAATCATTGTCTGCCATAAGGGAGAAGTATCATATGAAATTTCACGTAAGTCAGCTAAAGAAATGCCATCCGGAGATGGAGGAGACTTGTTTGAAGGATACTATAACTTTCGAGGAGGTCCAATTGGACAGTGATCTCACTTATGAGGAAAAACCTATCAAGATTCTTGAGACTGCAGAAAGAGTTACTCGAACAAAGACTATCAAATTCTGCAAAGTTCAGTTGAACCATCATTCCGAGGAAGAAGCAACATGGGAAAGAGAAGATGATCTTCGAAAAGACCACCCTCACCCATTTGCTAGCCAATCCGAATCTCAAGGGCGAGATTCACCTTAAGGGGATTAGATTTGTAACATCCCAAAAATCATGAATTATAAAGTTTGCATATCATTCATGCATCCTCATGCATTTGGTTCATTTTTTTTAAACAAAGTTTCAAATCAGGAACCATTTGTTTTGCCTATTATTACATGTAAGCAAGACAATGGCTTTATTTCTACTCTCAAGTATGAGAATACTTTATTTCAACCAGAAAAGGTTTGAATGTGGATTTCAAAGCTTACTCAACTTTTCAAAACAAAGAAATCCAAATTAAAACCATTCTTATGCCATATATAAATAAATAGGCAAATCATGATTTTATTTTACTTTCAATGAGCCAAGACATTTGTGAGCAAACATCAATGTTCTATACACAAAAATGTGCATGGCTCACTTTACAAAAATCCAGAGAAAGTTTGAATTCAAACTCATTTGAAAAGCATTTGAAATTGATTTCAGAAAATCAAAACAGAAATATAAAAGGATTAAGGAAAAAGAAAAGGGCCAACGCCAGCCTTTCGGCCTAGCAGCGAAGCCAGCCCAACAACCAGCCCACCCGGGTTTTCCCTCTCCCTCTGTTTCTCACCGCACCCGCGCTGCACCCCCTCGCTGACAGATGGACCCCACCTCCACATCACCTCTTCGTCCCCAAATCATGCCCACGACCAGCTCCGCCGCGGCCGTTTCTTCCCGACGATGTCGCGCTTGATTACGCGTTACTGCGGGCATAATTCCCCCTCTCACCCCGGCTACTTAAACCCATCCCCACTCCGCTCCTTTCCCCTCACTCACCAACCACAGAGCACCGCTAGGCTGTCCACAATCAAGCTCGCTCCTCTGTGGTACCAAGCCCCTCCGGCGACCAATCCCGGTGATCCCCGACCCCCTTGCTCTCTGGTTCACACGGTTTTGTTCGCCATCTTCGTACGCATCTAACGCCACTTGTGGTTTTGCTTATGGTGGTCTGTAGTGTCGCCTTCGTCAACAATCGTGTGTGCCCGACGACAAGCTCAGCTCCGGTGAGGAATAGCCGCCGAACCCGAGCACTCCGCCCTCGCCCGTGACAACCACTGCGACCGCCTCGACTTCACGACCTCGGTAATGCATTGCATCCCTCCCTTTACCCCCTAGCATTGCCAGTTCGTCGCCGGCAGATCCGCCACCGCCTCTGCTCGCCATTTGCGCCGCCAGTTCTTGGCAGAAGGATTTGATCCGCTCGATCTAGATCCAGCGGTCTAGATTAGAATCAGACGCGAAGAGGTACGAGTATATCTGGGCCTTAGGATTAGATCTAGCGGTCCAGGTTTGATCTGACGCGAAGGGGTAAGTTTTGTTCTGGAGCGTTGGATTTAGTTAGATCCAACGGTGCGGGTGCATGATCCAGTGCGAACCGGTACGGGCCAATCAGATTGTGCCGCGTGTCAAGTTTTCTGTTTTCAAATTTAGATTTGAATCTATTAGATATTTAAACTTGTAAATTCAATAACTTTTGTTCTGTTTATCCAAAAAATACAAATAATATACCATTGGAATCACAAAAATAAATCCTACATATATATGGGCTTAGTTTTGTTTTTTGTTTCTGTTAAAATAGGATTTTATGCCGAGACATTTGTAGACATATTTTGTGTATAAAAATTATTTGGAAAATGTTTAAAGGCCAAATTAAGTTTATTTGGTGTATAATTGTTTAGTTTATTGTTCAGTACTGTTTTACTTGTCTTGCTTGGTTTATAAAAATCATCACATGGCATTTGCATGCATTCATATATTTTTGCTTGATTATTTGAAATATGTATTTGGTGCTATCATTTTACGTGTAGATTTTGGTGCTAGTGGTGATTGTAACTGTGAGGATTGTTGTTAATCTCCCAACTATCAAGTCAAGTGGTGCTTCATATTTTTGTCCCAATATTTTGACTATGCATTAGAAATGATTTGTATAGGGCTTGCATGATAATTTTTGCTAAGTATCTATATGCTATGCTTGGGAAATCCTAGTAGTTGTAGAATTGTTAGAATTTTATCTAAGTTAAGATACTTGCTATTTCCATGCTTAGCCTAGCTATTAGCAACCAAGGGTGGATTATATATACACTATGGAAAATATTGCTAAGTCTTTGACTTGTGTTTTTGCTTAATAAAACAACTAAGTGAATGAAACACCTGGGTGGAATGGTTGTTTGGGTTATGTTGAGTGGTTACACAAGGCCCATATCTATGGTCTACCTTGTGTATCACACTTGTGGAAAGCCACCCAGGAACAAAGGGATTTGAGATGCCCTATGTTAAGAAGCTTCTAGTACAACCACATGGCATTATGGGCTCTGCCTGGATCATATAGGTTGCAATAACTTAGCCAAATGGACAGTTGGTGGTAGGGGGTGATAGGTTTGGAACGCGTCCATTTTGGTCTAAGGGAAGGCTTCTGAAAGGTCCTGTCTTGATGAAAGTCAAGTCTTGTGGGGAAAGTGCACCACCTCTGCAGAAGGAAGAATCTAAGTACTTAGCCGTGTCCCCGGAAATGGACAATTTGAGCATCAAGACATGGAAGCTATCAAGAATCTCATCATCCCAATTTCTAAGTTAAAAACTTGTGGTTGAACAAGGGTGAAGGTTCATCAATGTCTATTGGTGGTTCCTTGGGTGTTTTTGCCAAATAAAAACTTAGAGATTTCAACTGATAGGTAAAACCTATTTTGAGCAAAGCAAGCCTAAGCTACACTTAGCCAAATTCATGTAGAAGCTAGATACTATTATTCTACTAAGGTATCACTTGACAATACTATTCAAATGTATTGACCCACTGTGGCTGTAACTTGTGATGTTGCAGGTTACTCTGATGAGGATTAGGGTTATGAGTCTACATTCAACATGCTTGCCTGTGGCACATGAAGATGAAGACTTTTATTTATATTGTTAAGTTAAACTATTGTACTAGCCTATGGCTATGGAATTGTAAAAGACTATGTTATCTCTGGAATGACGATGTAATAATGACCTTTGTTTCTGTGTACTTCATCTTAAACTGTGGATGCTAGCATTTGATCCAGGGACTAGCATTGCAATCACAGGGACCTTTACCTTTATAAAGATGGGGTCTTACAATCAATAAGACAAAACCATTAATCAATCTGACATAGTAATCTCAATATCCATCGGATCCTCGCAAACATAACATGCATGATTACAAATAGATGAGATCTTGATCATGAACGGAGCTCACAAGATCTAGACATGAAAGCACAAAGGAGGAGATACAACCATCTAGTTACTACATGGACATGTCGTCCAAGGTGGAACTACTCATGCTTCATACCAGAGGCTGGCATGATGAAGAAGAAGTCATCCGGGATGATATCCCCTCTGACAGGGTGCCGCGAAGAGCTTCAGATCCCCCCGATCTAGGGACGATGGTGGCAGCGGCTACAAACGGTTTCGTGGAATATTGATGAGGTACTTTGGGTTTAGGCATCGGGGGCTTCTTATAGGCGAAGAGGGAGGCCGAGGGGGTGCCCGAGGCGGCTGCACCCTCCTAGGCGCAGGCCTGGCCTGGCCACGTGGCCAGGGGGTGTGGCCCCCTCGAGGCCCTCCTCCGTCTCATCTTCTGGCTCTGTGTTCCCATGGTAAAATATTGACTTTGGATTTTGTCCCATCCAATTCCGAGAATATTGATTTTCTGCCTTTCTGGAACCAAAAACAGAAGAAAATAGGCAACTGGCACTGTGGCATCTTGTTAATAGGTTAGTACCAGAAAACATATAAAAACACCTCAAAGTGTAGACAAACCAAAGCAAAATAGATACTAAACAAGCATGGAACATCAAAAATTATAGATACGTTTCCGACTTATCAAGCATCCCCAAGCTTAACTCCTGCTCGTCCTCTAGTAGGTAAGTGATAAAAGAATAATTTTTGAGGTGACATGCACCATCAAGATCAAACTAGTTGCAAGCATTGAAAGTTAGGATCAAATAACTCCAAACATGAGCATGAAAGATGGAGTTCTAACAATAAGACAAAGTAACTATGCATGCAACATGAAAGTTTACACACAAAGATCATGAACAACATGCATTGAAAAACGTTTGTTTGTTTCACATACAGAAAAAATGGCATAGTGGCAATCAGCTTGTCCCTCATAGAGTAGCAAATAGATGCATATGACACCTTCAAAGTTCATAAGAGTGACTAGATACAAATAGCACAAGAATAAGCAATATCAACAATATGCATCAATCAATAAGTTTTGGGACAATTCACATAGAACTAAGAATGGCAACTATGCTCTCTTAACCGGTGCCTAAAGGTAGCAGGTGGAGACTCAATATAATAGTGGAAGAAAGGCCCTTCATACAGGAAAGCTGGGATTTTAAGTTTCAAAAACAGCTTCCAAAAATTATGATACTTGTTAGCTTTCATCCCTCATTGCCCCTATCATAAGCATCTTGAAGTGATTAAGGTTAAAGTGAACAAACTATGGAGTATATGCTTGACAAAGTATAAGTTGGCAATCTCATGTCCCTTGAATACGAGGGCCGCTCCTCATGCTACTCAACTTTAGTCACCTGCAAGTTCTTGTCATAGTAAGTACATGTGTATCATAGAGAACCGCCAACGGGGTACCCCTTGCACATGGTACAGGAGCTATCCCATAACCAAAATGACAAGGCAAGCAGACAATGAGCATCTCAGCGATCTTTTTATTTGCTATTTGCATAGGTTTTTATTAAGGATGCTTCACAGATTGCTCATTATGGTGATGTTGCAAGTTTACACCATGATTAGCCATGGCTTAGGCTAGCGGCCCAGGCTTTTCTCTAACACACATACATAACTCCATGGACTTACAAGCTCCCCTTTTATTTCTAACCGACGATATCCATAGACAAAAGAGCATGATATCAATTGTGTACAAAGTACAAGTGCAATGTTGAAAGCGTTCCCCGTGACAACACGGTTCTGCCAATTCCAACGTATAAGTGCAAGCATATACAACATAGATGACACAATGGTTCATGTTTATTAGGGGCAAGAAAAATAAAGTGTGCCATCAAGTTTCTGAGAGCTTTAATCACTAAGTTTTCACATAACAAAATACTTTTTAATTGGAAGATAGATGAAAACAAGAATATACTTGGAATGGTGTAACACACCATGCATAGGAATTTATAGTGGACACTTTGGAATAACTTGGTTTCTTGGGAGTTGGATGCATGAGTAGAGCTTACTCATACAAGTGGAGGCTATCAAAAAGACTGGGAGCAACCAACTAAGAGAGCAATAATGACCATAATCATGCAGAGCGACAAAACATTACTAATCAAAGCATAGAGTTGTACTACAAGTCAAGGACTAAATGATCATAGAGACTATGGTGACTTGTTCATAGTCATAACATGGTGTGAGCATGTGCCAAGTCAATCCAAACAAAGCATCAAAGGAGAATACCACAATACTATGATTTTTCATGCTGAAACAACGCATGATTCTTTCAAGGCTACACTAAGCAATCCCAATTGTTTGGAACAAGTCATGCTACAACAATAATCACTAAGAATAAGGTCAAAACAACATCTAGAATGACATGCTAAAGTCTAAGTCATAGTCAAAGCAAGCTCCTCTTGTACTACTCAAGCAAGAACTTTCTACTCCTTTCCAACACCAATCAACTTATTTGAAGCAACACAACGAGAACGGGGGTCCAAACTACTTTATTCAAGCAAACTAAGAAAACCAAACAAAAACTAATAGGCTCCAAGAACAACACAATAATGCATGAAACAATAAAAACGAAGTATCTAGAAAGACCCGAGCTTTTTATTGATGAAGAAGGGGATGCCTTGGGCATCCCCAAGCTTTGACGCTTGTACCTCTTGAATATTTCTTGGGGTGACACCGGGGTGGCATCCCCAAGATTGAGCTTTTGTCCATTCTTCATCTCATTACATCATTCTCTCTCTACACCTGAAAATTTTCCTTCATACAGAACTTCACACATTCTTCATTAGCAACATTATGCCCTGCACACTTCTTCATGTCAGTTTTTGCTGTTTTTAGCATCCCGCATAACTCATTAAGGCCCTTCTCCACCCCATGCATATGGTAGTTCGAAATGAACTACCCATAGCTGGATGGAAGAGATGACAAAATGAAGTCAGTGGCCAAATCTTGGCCTAGTGGAAAACCAAGCTTTTCCAAAGACTGACCGTAACCAACCATTTTGATCACATGGGGGCCTACAGTTGCTCCCTCTGCTAGCTTGCATTCGACAAAGGACTTGGCAACATTGTACCTCTCAGTCCTTGCCTGATCTTGGAACATGTCCTTAAGCGCGACGATCATATCGAACGCATCCTGATCCTCAAACTTCTTTTGGAGTTCAGGTTCCATGCATGCAAGCATGAGACAGCTAACCTCAAGAGAATCATCACATGCTCTCTTGTAGGCATTCTTGAGGGCAGCAGTGCATTATCAGCAGGTTCATCGGGGATTGGGGTATCCAGAACCGTTTCCTTTTTATCAGACCTGAGAACAATTCTCAGGTTACGGACCGAGTCTGAATAGTTTGTTCCATTAAGTTTATCTTTGTCAAGAATCGAACGGAAATAAAAAGGTGATGCAGTGTTCGGTGCCATTGATCTACAACAGAAAACATGCAAAATACTAAGCCATGTAACCATGAAAGAGTAAAACATATTAAACAATTTAATAGCATATACTCCCACTTAAATCAATATCCCTATATTGATACTAAGTGATTCAATATCCACAATTAACAAGTCGACTAGTGAGCTTTAGCATCACTGCTAGAAGACAAGGTAAATTGGTAAGCAACACTTGCTAATCATATCACATATGACTCTTGTTGTTGGGTGACATCTCTATGTCAAAACTAGGCGCCCAACCTTTATGCCTCAAGGTCCTTAACTGTTAAGATGACCTTGTCAAGCTCACCAACCCTTATGCGTGTAGGTATCCGATACAAACCCATCCAGCCAAGGAAAACCGTGGCACCCTAATTTCATAGGCCCACCAACGATTGTACAGGGCATAGGATGGTGCAAGGTTTGGTTGGAAGGGCATGGTTTAACTTAAACTTTTTGAGGGATTGTTCTACTTCTATCATCGAAGCATGCATAGTAGTAAAACACATAATAATAGCATTCACATAGATGTGACACAGTATGGCCCATTTTCTCATGGTGATCTCCATCTCCATAGAACCTGTCCACCATGATGATCTCCATCTTCTTGTTCCATGTGAGCCATCTTCCAAGTGAAGAGTACTCCAAGAACTAATACAAGCTATTACTCCTAACAGCTAGTAATCAAAATTACATAGTATTGGGATCATCACAAGTTGGCACGCAGGCCATTACAAAAAATGACAACACATATGGCTCCAGCCGTGTTGCCCTACTCACGACACACAGGTCATGCAAAATTTCATACATGCATCACATGCATATATGGGCCATACTGATCACATATATCCTGCAAAAACAAGTTATGCATAGAATCGCATTCTACCAGATCATGTGACATCGCATCACCTAGTTACCTTAACAAGATACAAAAGGGGCTACGATTAAGTGGGGTCTCCCCTGCGGGGTTCGAAGGGGCAATGCCCCTCGCGGTATCTCCAAGCGTCCGGAAAACCGTGAAAAATGAGAGATCGAATCTTCACAATTTTCTTTAAGGATTTTGATCGGTGTTGGGGATATGCTATATGGGTATCCCTATAGCATGTCTCTTATCCGGCTAACCCGGGTGGCCCATAGTTAGTAGCATGTCCTATGGCCTGCTGGGCGGCCCAGTTAGATGGATCCAGAAGGGAGGCCCATGCTGGATAAAGGAAGGCTATGATTGGAGTCACCAACGTACCCAGAGCCTTGGAGTGCAAGATACACAAGACTAGTAATAGACGGTGTAGGACTCCGTGACCTGTCCGGCTAGGACTTTTCCCTGTAACCCTAGGACCTGGCAACTATATAAGTCAGGCCTATGGGAGCCTTTAGGGCACAACTTCAGACAACCTAGTATCGATTCATACAATCTCGCACAGCGAACCAATCCCAGTAACTCGGCGTATTGCCCTTATAGTGATTTATAGCAGGAGTAGGATTCCGCCACCGTCGTGGGATCTGAACCTAGGTAAGCTGTGTTACCTCGTACCCGTCAACCGACCGCCTTCCCCCACGTCTCTAAACACGCACTGTGAGGACCCCTCCATGGCGTACTTGTCGGCAATACCACGACAGTTGGCGCCCACCGTGGGCAAGAGGCGCTTCAGGCTCTTCAGCGGGCGAGGACCAAGATCTTCGCAGGAATCGGCAAAACCGTAGCCATCGGTCGTGTTCTCTTCTACAAAAATGTTCTGATCGTTCCCCCGAACGAGTTCTGGATCCCGGTGAAGACGAACCCTACGCGATGCTCGATCGTTCCTATCGGAGACGTCCACCTCTTCATCGGAAAAACCGACTCGGGCACTAGTTCCCTAGGAGTCGGAGGAGCATCAAGGCCCGCACGGACCGCCTATGGGCAGGATACGTTCGCGGAAGGATCGATGTCGTATCTCTCTTCGGAGTTTGCCGACAAAGATCGGAAAAACCCAAGGCCCGCACAGACCGCCTATGGGCAGGATACGTTCGTGGAAGGATCGATGACGGATCCCCCTTCGGAGTTCGCCGGCAAAGATCGGAAAAATTCAAGGCCCACCAAACCGCCCCTGTGCAGGATATAACGGTGGAAGATCGCTACAAATCCACCGGCTTCGCCCGAGCGTCTGGACAGCAGAGATCCAAGTTCGTCGGCGTGGTCACCATCTTCACCTGGCGCGTTGCGTTCAAAGAGAGGGTGAAAAACCCTGCGATTACCTAGCCATGTGGCTCCGTGTATGAGCCGATCTAGCCCACTACCCCAATGAGGACGCTATGTATCACTTCGTGGAAGGACTGGATCGGGGCACGCTTCTCCGACATTCTTTGAGGCGACAACAAGCGGCAGGTCTCCTCACCTTCGAAGGCATGGTGAACACCGTCAACAGCTACGCGAAGGCTGATGTGGCAGCTCAGTTAGCGCTCTCACTCGCTGACGGACCCCCACCGCCACCACCGCCTCCAGCCGCCATCGTCGCAGCAACGCCGCCACCTCCAGTCATCGTCTCTGCCATTGCACCTCCACCGCCCGTCATCGAGGAAGTCCTAGCACCCTCTGACTCTGTTATTGACGCGATCTATGCTGACTTCAGTGCAGATTCAGAGGAGATAGATTTCAGCCCAGAAGATCTAGACTCCGCCATGCAGGAGATGGAGGAGGAGTACGCACGCAACGAGCAAGCCAACAACGTCGTCGTATCTCGAGAGGTGTTCGTCACCATCGGGACGGCGATGGATGAGGATCAACCCGGACGAGACCCGCCTACAACGCTGGACAAGGGGATGGGGCCACTAATTGCTGTTGACGATGATCGTGCAAAGGTCATGCCCCCTCCACCTAACCCAGTGCAGCAGCCGCAGAAAATCGGCACCGTCCCGAGCAACAACAACACCGCAAACTTGCCGCCTCCGGCATCTACATCTGCGGCAGCCCAAGTTACTCCAGCCGATAGAGCGATGTATGGCAACCTCCTCATTGAGCCACTGACCGTTGCTCATATCCAGAACGTGACCTAGCTTGACAAGAAGCGCCAGCAGCTGCTGGAGGAAGCGCAGGCTATCGCGGAGCAAGGCAGCAAGCTAGATCGAGATCTGTTCAACACGCAGAAATCCATAGAGAAAGCTAGAGCAATGGAGGCCGAGTACAAGACTTTGCTGCAGCAGCAGAAGGGCAAGAAAGCTCCGGCTCGCGTCATCAACGATCCTGGTGTACGGTGAAACTTAGGATGGGCTCCCTCGAAGCCGGCACAGGCCAAGCCATACATTGACAGTGAAGGCAAGAGGTGATGCCCAGCCCCACTCCTTAACCTCGTCGTTGCCAAGACCCTTCTAGAGCAGGATAGATCGCCTGAGGTAGTGGAACAGGTCTATGACCTATTGGCCAAGGCGGTGAAGCAGCAGGAAAAGGCCACCTCTCAGAGGCTTGAGTCTGACCCAGCGCTCTGTCAGTCTAGCCAGTACAAGCCGCCAAGGGATAGATCTCCTCTTGATGTCGGGTCCCAGACGGGTTCATCAGAACAAAGATGGAGAGATGCGCGCAACAGGAAGGATGCTATCCCCATATCCTCCAGCCACGGATTAAAGGCCCGACCTCGTCGCCCATCGCCACCGCCCCGGTCCCCCTGACATCGCGAAGATCGCAAGGCTCACCATCGTACGGATATGCCCCCACCAAAGCAGTGCGTCATCGTCATCCGCGACAACGCGGAGCAGACTCTCGTGACGGAGAGCGCAACCAATGACACAGGAGAAGGTCACACCATGACCCTCCGCATCCGACAAACAACCATGACAGGCGTGAGGCGTCGTAGGAGGGTAACAACAAGAAGGCTAACCCACCGCCACCTCCGCCTCCGTCACCACCAAGCAGTCACCATGGCGGAGGAGGCCCGCGTCGTTCACACAGCCCATCCCCTGTTGACAAGAAGAAGAAGAACCCGGAGCCGTACGATGCATGTTTGCGGATCGATAAGATCCACGAGGCCCGGGAAGGACCATACCTGGGACCACGTTGCTTTGGACCTGCAGTACGGTCCGCAACTTACCCCAAAGGTTTTTGAATTGACAAGACCATCAAACCCTATGACGGCACCGCAAAGCCAGCCACATGGTTGCAGGACTAAGGCAACATGGTGGAGATTGCCGGAGGCAACCCCAACATCACCGTCAAATACCTCCCGTTAATGTTGGCGGGCACGGCCCGTCAATGGATCGACGACTTGCCAGAGAAATCTATCTACAACTGGTTGGACATGCAAGAAGCGTTCACCAAGAACTTTGAGGGTACATACAAGCGGGCAATCTACAGCGGTGCGTTCAAGAGAAAGACGAGACATCTCGCGCCTACCTCTCCCGCTGGCTGGACATGAAAAATTCCTGCGCAGGAGTGCACGCTCAGACCGCCATGGCCGCCTTCATCGATGGGTTGGAAAGGGGCACGCTGCTCCGACATAAGCTGAAGCGCTTGTAGGACAATCACCAGCTTGACTTGAATCAGATGATTCAGCTAGCCAGTGAGTTCGCAGCTACCGACGATGATGCTCGTGGCTCCTTGCCAGCAACGGCCATTCCAACTCAAGCCTGGAGGAACAGAAGCACAAAGAGGAAAACCGCTCCAGAAGAAAAGGAATCTACCGACATGGTCGCTATGACTTTTGTAGGACGAGGTGATGGCGGACAACGTGGCCGAGGAAGGGGAGCTGGTCGAGGACAACAACGAGGAAGTGAAACCACCTCAGCAGCACACCGCGTTCCCCAAACATACGAAGAGTATCGTGATATGCCGTGCCTCGTACACCTCGACGCCAATGGTAAAGCCACTCACACCAATCGACACTGCAAGTTCGTCAACGACCTCAAGGAAGACCCGGAGTCCGGAAGCAAAGTCGGAAGAACATACCGCGAGGCAAGGGAAAGGGGAAGAAGAAGGAGGAGGAGTCCAAGGATTTAAGTGACATGGACGAGGACGTTGACCCCAAACACGCCGCCAAAATCAACGACAAGGGCAAGAACCCCTTCGCGAAGAAGGTTCCAGTCTACCATACTTTCCTTGGCACCCCCACCGTCCGACAACAGAAGACCTCTCTGAGGATCCTGATGGCTACTCTACCCCCAGTTCCCCCGTACCTGCGTTGGTCGGAGGTTCCAATAACTTGGGACAGGACGGACCACCCAGACCTTATCCCTATGGAGAACCAGTACGCCATGGTCATCAACCCCTTGATTGACAGCGTGGAGTTCACCAAGTGTATGGTGGATAGTGGAAGCAGCATCAATATCATGTACCTAGATACACTGCAGAAGATGAACTTGACGGAGGCAAACCTAAGGCGGACCAACACCATCTTCCACGGCGTAGTTCCTGGACGGGAGGCTCGGTCCCTTGGGTGCATTACACTTCAGGTTGCCTTTGGCGATGCAACTATCGCCAAGAGCGCATGACCTTTGAGGTGGTCCCCTTCAAGAGCGTGTACCACGTCATATTCGGCCGCGACATATTCCACATGTTCATGGCCAAGCCATGCTTCGTCTACAACAAACTCAAGATACCCGGACCAAACGATGTCATCATCGTATCCGGAAGCTTTACCAAGGCAAGGACTGCGAGATCAATGAAGCAGCCGTTGCGGAAGCTGTCCTCTACAGTGAAGAATTCAAAGAGATCCAGAGCAAGGTCGATGACTCAGAGATGCCTGCGTCGAAGAAGCAGATCTCCGACTCCGCTCCTGCGTTCAAGGCCGCCATCGAGACCAAGCCGGTGGAACTTGTGGTAGGCGATGCCTCCAATACCACCGCCATTAGGACGAACCTGGATCCCAAATAGGAAAGCGCGCTCGTCGAGTTCCTCCATGAGAATAAGGACATCTTTGCCTGGCAACCTGCTGACATGAAAGGTGTACCTAGGGAACTTGCCAAGCATAGCTTAAACATTGACCCAAAATCCAAACCAGTGAAACAACCTCTACGACGCTTTGGAGATGAGAAGAGACGCGCCATTGGCAAAGAGATAGCTAGGTTACTTAAGGCTAGATTTATTCGAGAAGTCCTTCACATCCAATGGGTGGCCAATCCTGTACTTGTCCCCAAAAAGGGAACCAATGAATTAAGAATGTGCGTTAATTACACTGGCTTGAACAAAGCATGTCCCAAAGATCCATTTGCTTTGCCTCGCATTGACCAAGTCATTGACTCGACGGCTGGGTCGGAACTTTTGTGTTTTCTCGATGCATACTCAGGATACCACCAGATCAAGATGAGGAAGTCGGACCAATTGGCCACTTCGTTCACTACCCCATACAACACGTTTTGCTATGTCACGATGCCCTTTGGGCTAAAAACACATGTGCTACGTACCAACGGACAATGCAACGTTGCCTTCATGACCAAATTGGTCAGAACGTTCACGCCTATGTGGACGACATCGCGGTGATGTCTAAAAAGTCAAACGACTTAATCTCCGACTTGAAAGAAACCTTTGATAATCTCCGGAAATACAACATGATGCTTAACCCTAAGAACTGCGTCTTCGGGGTGCCAGCAGGCAAATTGTTGGTATTCATCGTTTCCCAGCGTGGAATTGAGGTCAACCCGGAGAAAATCAAGGCCATCTTAAACATAAACCATCCGACATGCCTGAAGGACATCCAACGACTAACAGGTTGTGTTGCAGCAGTTAGTCGGTTCGTCAGCCGACTTGGAGATAAGGCTCTACCGCTGTACAAGTTGCTAAAGAAGGTGGACAAATTCACATGGACAGACGAAGCAGATGCAACATTGAAGTAGCTTAAGGAAACCCTTTCCTCAGCACCTATCCTTACAGCACCCGAGCCTGGAGAGCCCCTATTAATATACATGGTGGCAACCAACCGGGTAATCAGTGTCGTCGTCGTGGTAGAGCGGAAGGAACCTGGCTATGAACACGGAGTTCAACGACCAGTTTACTATGTAAACAAGGTCTTGACAGAGTCCAAGCAGCAGCGTTACCCGCACTACCAGAAGATAGCTTATGGAGTATTCCTTGCTTCTCGCAAGCTGAGGCATTACTTTCAGGAGCACCCAATCACAGTGGTGAGTAAGACTCCACTGTCTGACATAATCAACAACAGCGACGCTACAGGAAGGGTCGCGAAGTGGGGCATTGAACTTGTCGCCTTTGAGATCACCTACAAGAGACGCGACGCTATCAAGTCACAAGCCTTGGCGGATTTTGTTGCAGATTGGACGGAGATGCCAGATGTTACTCCCTTGCCGGAACCAGAGTACTGGGTGATGCACTTTGACGGATCAAAGCTGCTCAACGGCTCGGAGGCTGGTGTATTGCTACAATCATCAACAAGATACAAGCTACACTACGTTCTGCAGATCCACTTCGAGGCTACAAATAACATGGCGGAGTATGAAGCACTCATTCACGAACTACATGTAGCCAAGGATATTGGCATCAAGCGCATAGTTTGCTGTGGAGATTCCGACTTGGTTGCCCAGCAGGTGGTTGGCACCTGGAATGCGTAGAACCCTATGATGGCGGCATATCGAGACGAAGTGGAAGAGATAGCCAAGAGCTTCTTGGGCTACGAAGTCAAGTATGTGCCTAGGGAGAAAAATGAGGCGGCTGATCTACTGTCTAAGCTTGGATCAGGACGCAAGCAAATTCCGCCAGGAGTTTTTCTAGAGCATCTGCGCACACCATCCGTGAAGGGAGCCGACATCGACAACCCGGATAGAGCTGACTCTTTCGTCAACATGGTGACAAAGGTCCCTCTGGTTTGGACAAAACCGTTCATGGAATATCTCGAGCACGGAACTTTGCCTGACGACGAGGTCAAAAGACGACAAATAGTACGACGAGCAAAGGGTTATACCATAATCAATGGACAACTCTACAAAAGAAGCACTACTGGTGTATACCTTAAGTGTGTTTCCTAGCTAGAAGGTATGGAAATCCTGCGCGAAATCCATCTCGGAGATTGCGGGCATCACGCTGCTCCTCGATCGTTGGTTGCCAAAGCCTTCCGACAAGGATTCTACTGGCTGACCGGGAAGGCGGACGCCGACAAACTGGTTGAGACATGCATGGGATGCCAGTATTATGCCCGACAACCACATGTACCTGCTGAAGAATTGCGACAATACCAATAACTTGTCCGTTTGCAGTCTGGGGGCTAGACATGGTGGGACCGTTGCAAACGGCACCATGTGGATTTACACATCTGCTTGTAGCAGTTGATAAATTCACTAAATGGATAGAAGCTAAACCCATTAGAAAGCTTGATGGGGCAACTGCCCTCAGGTTTGTCCGGGATCTAGTGGTGAGATTTGGTCTTCCACGCAGCATTATCACCGACAATGGCAGCAACTTGTCTCTCGGAGAAGTGGAGGCTTATTGTTGGGAGAAGGGCATCCGACTTGACCTTGCATCTGTGGCACACCCACAATCCAATGGTCAGGTTGAGTGAGCCAATGGATTAATTCTGCATGGAATCAAGCCACGACTTGAGGCACTGCTGCACATAGCAGCTGGAGCCTGGGCGGAGGAATTACCATCTATGCTGTGGAGTTTACGAACTACACCCAACAGATCCACCGGCTACACCCCTTACTTCATGGTTTATGGAGCAGAAGCCATCCTGCCTTCCGACATACTTCACGATGCACCAAGAGTTGCCGCCTACGACGAGGATGACGCTGAAGAATCTAAATGCCTAGATGTGGACCTTCTAGAGGAGGAGCGTGTTTTGGCATGCCAAAGATCTGCCATCTACCAGCAGAAGCTACGCGGCTACCATAGTCGCCACGTCCGGCATCGCTCATTTAAAGAGGGGGATTTGGTGCTCCGACTTAAGCAGAAGAAGTCACACAAGTTATCCCCGCCATGGGAAGGACCGTTCATCATAAGCAAGGCGCTGCTCAATGGGTCTTACTACCTCGTTGACAATCGTGAACTAAAGGATAGGCCCAACGAGGATCATAAGCGTAAGCGACGTGACTCGGATGATGAATACCCGGAGCTTGATCGGCCATGGAACATAGCACAGCTACGTCCTTTTTACACTTAGCATTTTTATCTAATTGTGTACCCCTTATATGATCAATGAAATAAATCTCTTTGGTTCACTCATATTTCTGAGTCTTTTATCTCCTTTAGTGTTTATTTTTGGATCATGTAAAACCTTTATGCACAAGTTTTGCGATTGCACTTGTGAAAATTCCGCCTACGGGCGTTAGCTTAAGTTTTCTGGTCTACATGTTCTTTGTCGTTTTTATGTGGATTTTGGAGTAGTGACTTTTGGCACTTATTGTTGGCGATTTTGTGCTTAGGTTATTGACGGTGCCATTGGGCATCATCACCTGAGCGCATGGTTCCGACAACGAGTCTTCCGACTCATGAAAGGTCAAGCATAAGAACCAAAGTAATGGATAAGCCAGCACTTGCTTAAAAAATATATACATCCTGGAACTTAGTTCTTGAGTAGCAGGAAATAACAACCATTGTTCTCCGCCTTAAGATTACATAAACAAGTTTTTTCCGCATATGCACCAAAGGAGAAACAAATATTACAAAGTTGTTCTTCATTCCTTTGGCGCAGGTGACTTGGACACAGCGTCATCAGCAGCAGGAGAGCCACCCTCGAAGTCGTCTGTGTGAAGAGATTCAGAGGAGTTTTGGTCGCCATCATCGATGGTATTCCTAGGCACGAAGACATTGACGTCAACCAACTCGGTGACTCTGGTGTCATAGCCCGCGAGTGACGACAAGATGGACTCATGATTGATAGCCTTGCCATTGTCATCCACGTCGGGAATCCCAAAGGTCACCATCTCGATGTCGGCATCATCATAGTGTGCTTTCACCATTGACATCGCCATCCTTGCACCAGCCCGTGCACATGAAGCTTTCCAGCTTGTGATATGCTCGGGGGCTCGGCACAGGATCTCCGAGTACTTTGCCACAGAGTCTGATGCTTTAATGTTGATCTGGAGGGGCTTGGCGATCTCTTTGGCTTGCGTGATGGCGATGTTGATGAAGTTGCCGGCAAGAACCATGCATTCCTTGGTCGGAGGAGGCGATCGGGTTAAACCCATAGGAGCTGCAAAATCCGACAAGGAGCACATGAGTTCAACAATTCAGAGTATCCAGACTACAAAAATCCAAGGGGGAGAAAGCTTACTGAAGATGCTGGCCTCATCCTGCCAGAGGGTGTCCGCCAAGGATTATTTCTCTTGTTGGAGGAGCTTATACGCCTCACTATGGCGTTGATTCTGCTCATCGGCAGCTTGCTTCTGATCTTTTAAGATCGCAATCTCCTCCTTCAAGCGATTGATTTCCTTGGTGGCGGAGTCCTGCAGAGCCTTCATTGACTCCTCATGCATTTTCAACATGTCTTTCCTCTCCTCCTTAAGGATCTTGTTCTCGCTATCCAGCTACTGAATGTGCTTGGATTGCTCGACAATGTCCTTGGCCTTGGAAACATGTTCTGCCAAGTCGGAGAAACCAAAGTAAGCAGTGAGTACTCAGAGAGTATGAGCACAAAACCAAGACGGAATGCGCAAAAAGAAAACAGACTCTTGTTTTTTGATGATCTGTTCCTTCAAGATGACAGTTTTACCCTTTTCGGCTTCAAGATCTGCGCGCATCTTCTGATACTTGTTGTTGGCCATGCCCCTTCGAGCATTCTCGTTCTGTGGAAACAAGGAAAAAAGTTAAACGTTGTTTGTTCTACTTGGAGCCTCTAGCCGGAAATTTTCCACCTAGATGCTCGGGGGATACAGCGAGAATTTTTGACTTAGCAATATGCTTAGATTTTCTTTAAGCATCTAGTCGGAACTGATTCAGTTACAACTAGAGGCTTGGGGGCTACAGTATTAAAATTTATAAACACTACGTATGCTACTCTTAAAGCATCTAGTCGAAACAATTCATTCCATCTAAATGCTTGGGGGCTAGAGTGAGAAGTTTTCTAGCTTAGTCACTCTTAGAGCATCTAGACGCAAAGACCTATGATTTTCCGTCTACATCCTCAGGGTCTACAGTGGGATATTCATATGAAATGCAAAAGGCAAATAAAACTTACAAGTGCAATGATCTTGAGATTGGTAGTGCTCTCGGCCAGCAGCTTGCCAAAGGATATGATGTTTCCTTGCAAGATATCTGCTTGTCGGAGGAGCTCCTCAAGACCGCACTTCGGAGATTTCTGTAAGATCCCTCCTTTATAAAGGAAAAGGATCCCTGTGATTGCAATGCTAGTCCCTGGATCAATGCTAGCATCCACAGTTTAAGATGAAGTACACAGATACAAAGGTCTTTATTACATCCATTCCAAAGATAAACATAGTCTTTACAACTCAAAGGCCACAGGCCTATTACAAGAGTTTGAATAAGTAAATATATAAAAGTCTTCATCTTCATGTGCCACAGGCAAACATGTTGAGTGTAGACTCATGACACCTAATCCTCATAAGAATAACCTGCAACATCACAAGTTACAGCCACAGTGGGTCAATACTTTGGAATAGTATTGGCAAGTGATACCTTAGTAGAATATTGGTGGACTAGATACTATATGCAAATTTGGCTAAGTGTAGCTTGGCTTGCTTTGCTCAAAATAGGTTTTGCCTATTAGTTGAAATCACTAAGTTTTTCTTTGTCAAAAACTTTTCCCAAGGAACCACCAATAGACATTGAGGTCCTTCACCCTTGTTCACCCACAAGTTGTTACTTAGAAATTAGGATGATGAGATTCTTGATAGCTTCCATGTCTTGATGCTCAAGTTGTCCATTGCCATGGACTTGGCTAAGTACTTAGATTTTTCCATCTGCAGAGGTTGTGCACTTTCCCCACTAGACTTGGTTTCACCAAGACAGGACCTTTCAGAAGCCTTCCCTTAGACCAAATGGACGCGTTCCAACCTATCATCCCACTACCACCAACTGTCCAAATGGCTAAGTTCTAGCAACCTATGTGATCCAGGCAGAGCCCATATTGCCAAGTGGCTGCACTAGAAGCTTCTTAACACTTGGCCTCTAAAATCCTTTGTTCCTGGGTGGCTTTCCACAAGTGAGATACACAAGGTAAACCATAGCCATGGGCCTTGTGTAACCACTCAACCAAAACCACCAATCAAGTCCCTTTCCACCCAGGTGATTCATTGACTTAGTTGTTTTATTAAGCAAAACCAAAGTCCAAAGACTTAGAAATATTTTCATCATAGCATGTATATTTCACCAACCATTGTTTGCTTCTAGCTAGGCTAAGCATGGCATAGATAGTAACTTAACTTAGAATTTCCCTAGCAATTCTACAACTACTTAGGATTTCCCATCATGGCATATAGGCAAAATATTTACATGCAAGACTTAGCAAAATATTTCTAATGCTTAGTATAAAATATAGGGCTAGAAATATTCATGAAGTACCACTTGCCTTGGTAGTTGGGAGAGTAGCACTCCTCACAATCACAATCACTAGCACCAAAATCTACACAAAGATTGGTAGCAACAAATTACACACAAAACATATACAAACAAACAAAAAAATATGCATGCATGCAAAATGCTAAGTGATGATTTTTTTTAAAAACTCAACCAAGCAAGTGCATAGTACTAAATCCTAAACAAGTCAAAAACTTGCCAAACCAAATTTATTTAACACTAAAAACAATTCCTAAACATTTCATATACTCAAATAAGCCCTACACATGTTTCTGCAAATAAAACTATTTTAACAGAAGCAAAACTTTAAACACATTGCATATTTAGAAAGGGATTGCTCTCCTGATTACAACGGTATACAATTTGTCAAATTCTAACCTGGGGATCAAAAGTTATAGCCAAATCAAATTTGAATAACAATCATATTCAAATCCAGTTTTAAATCTAAACCCTAGCCACGCGGCGCTCTCTGATTCGTCGGTACCGCTTCGCGTGGATTGACCAGCCTGGACCGTCAGATCAAACTTAAAGCGCTCGGCTCAGATTGTCACTTACCCCTTCGATGCAGATCTAATCTAGAGCGCTGGATCTAGATCCTACGGCTGCTAAGCGCGTGACCAAGGATGGGCGACGCAAATGGTTGCTGGCGGCAGCGGCGCTACTGGCAGCGATGGTCCGGCGAATACAGGACGGGCTGGGGTGTGTGGCGTGGCTTACCAGACTCGCACGGTCACGAGGAAGCTCAACGTGGTCTTTGCTTGGACAGGGGCGCACTGGCACGGCCAGAAATCCTCGTCGGAGTTGAGCACAACGTCGGATCCTTGCAGACGGAGTTGTTGCCGACGCTCTGGATCTTCCCAGTAAAAATCAGAGGCATTAGTAGCTGCGCAAGGACAAGGCGAACCCAGTCGTGTGCAAGAGGGGTCAAGGGGCGCTCAGTATTTACCGTAATTGGTCGCCGGAGTTGAGTGGCGGCTCGGTCTTTTGCAGAAACGAACGGGGACGGCGTCCTGGGTCACAAGCAGGCAAGCAAATGGTATCAGAAGGTGCACGAGATCATGCTGGTTACACTCGTTTGAATCAGAGGAACAGGGGTGGTCGGGACTCACCGGAATTTGCTGCCGGAGATGCTCAGTACTGCGGCGGTGCAAGTTCGATTGTGGACAGCCTAGCGGCGCTCTGCGGTTGGTGAGTGATGGGAATGGAGCGGAGTGGGGAGAGGATCTTATAGCCGGAGCAGGGGTGGAGATTACGCACGCATTCATCGCCTATTAAGAGGATTAAAATCGTGGCAGAGGCGGGGAAGAAACGGGTGGCGACGGCGTCCGTGCGCGAGATTTGGGGAAGAAGGAGTCGACATGGAGAGGGCCCAGTTGTCTGCGAGAGAAACAAAGTGGGGGTGGGGTCCTGGCGTCAGTGACTCTGTGGGTGCATCCGCGAGTGAGAGAGAGAGGGGAAACCCGGGTGGGCTAGCTGGGATAGATCTGTTGATGGGCTCAAACCCTGGCGCTGGCCTTTTTCCTTTTCTTAATTCCTTTTCTATTTCTGATTTGATTTTCAAATGAATTCAAACTCTATTTGAAATCAAATCTTTTCAGGATTTTTGCAGTGTGCAACAGTCATAATTCTGGGCATACAACCAAGTGGTCATTTTGAATTGGCTTGGTCATTTGGAAAAATAAAATAAACAGTGACATAGCACTTGTTTTATATTGGTTTTGAAATGGTTTTCAAATTGTATTTGCTTTGAAATCTTGGTTTAAAACCTTAGCAATCTAGCAACACATTCTGAAAGCAATAAGGCACAAAGTTTGGTTTCATGAATAACAATCTCTCATAGAAGAGTAACATTTGTTTCAAATGCTGATCACATAAAATAATGAGCTCATATACTCCTGTTTTAGAATTTATTTGTTTGAAATGAACTCTATATGATCATGGATGCATGTATGATATGCATGAGTTTGAAACATGATTTTTGGGATGTTACAAAGTGCACAAACTCTGCAGATGGAAAAATCTAAGTACTTAGCCAAGTCCATGGTAATGGACAACTTGAGCATCAAGACATGGAAGCTATCAAGAATCTCATCATCCTAATTTCTAAGTAACAACTTGTGGGTGAACAAGGGTGAAGGACCTCAATGTCTATTGGTGGTTCCTTGGGAAAAGTTTTTGACAAAGAAAAACTTAGTGATTTCAACTAATAGGCAAAACCTATTTTGAGCAAAGCAAGCCAAGCTACACTTAGCCAAATTTGCATATAGTATCTAGTCCACCTAAATTATACTAAGGTATCACTTTCAAATACTATTCCAAAGTATTGACCCACTATGGCTGTAACTTGTGATGTTGCAGGTTATTCTGATGAGGATTAGGTGTCATGAGTCTACACTCAACATGATTGCCTGTGGCACATGAAGATGAAGACTTTTATATATTTACTTATTCAAACTCTTGTAATAGGCCTGTGGCCTTTGAGTTGTAAAGACTATGTTTATCTCTGGAATGGATGTAATAAAGACCTTTGTATTTGTGTACTTCATCTTAAACTGTGGATGCTAGCATTGATCTAGGGACTAGCATTGCAATCACAGGGATCCTTTTCCTTTATAAAGGAGGAATCTTACAGATGGTATCAGAGCACTGTGTTGCCTGTAGGATTATGACCCTAGGATTGGAAACCACTAAGGAAAATTTTCAACAACTTCTACACTTGTCTATTCTTCTTGTAAACTTTTCTAATCTTCTTTCTCATCTCTATTTGTAGATGAATTCCATCAACGAAGCCGTAAGGAAAGGACCACTCATGACCATGACTTTGGAGTGTGAGACAGAGTTTCCCAGGCTCTCAAGGACCTCATGGTGGCAATGGAAATACATGGTGCAGCTGTGTACAAAGGCTTTCTTGTGATGGATGAAGGAGTGGAGTACTGGTGGGTGCAACTTCACTTGTACAAAAACAAGGAAGACAACCACAAGGAAACAGGATTCTGCATGTACACCAACACTGTGGTGCACACCACATTCTTTGAGTCAGCAAGGGATACAGCTTGGAGGACTATCAAAGAACTTAGTGCTAGAGTCAAGTGTAGATTGCTCAACCTCCAAAATGACCTGAAGAAAGAGAAGGAACATACCCAAGAGTTGGAGGCTACCAACCAAACCTTAAGAGGAGACATTATAGACTTAGTGATGGAGTCATGTGAGCAAGATAGGCTAATTGCTTCTAGAAATATTGTGTTAGCCAACAGATCCAGTGAGATAGGATTGTAAACGTACTTCGTTAGTTGGACCACCACTTATCACCTTATTTTCCAAATGTTTCTTTAAAAATAAAGTTGAACCTTGATTGTTGTAATGGACCCATGTATACCTTGACTTGTGTGTTTTGATATGCATGTGATGCTTTGCCTTGTGTTTCATTTTAGATTGTGTTGTTCTAACTTTTTCTATCTTATAAATAGATGCCTAATGTTACCATCAGCACTGTTGAGGAGTTCTAGGGAACTCGCTTTGGTCCTCGTATTGTTGAGCTTACTACCTTGCTCAATCTCCCTCTTCCTACCATTATGGTGCTTCCCCTCACCAAGTTTGAGAGGAAAGACCTTTGGGGCTTCAAGGTCAATCAGCCCGAACGTCAGACAGAGCCTACCACTGAGGCCATCATCTTCAAGCTCATGCACGATGACAAGGAGAGAGGCCTTGAGGTAGTGATGCAGGATCTGATAGGACGTCTGCTAGGGAGACACTCCCGACAGGTTAAGAGGTACTCACTTCCACGTCTTCGGTAGACGTGATGAGGATGGAGAGTCCATTGACTTGGAGGACGATTCGAGGGACACAGCAGAGCCAATTCGTCTATACCTCCAGGACTTAGAGTCTCTCATTAGGCACGTGGACACTGATAGGACCAACGTCATGCTCAGCAATGACGAACTTCAGGTGCAGCTTCGTGAGAAGGACAAGCTCTTTGCGGACCAAGATGAGATAGTCAAGGAGATGGAGACGAAGTTCGAGAGCCAGGACAGAAAGTTCAAGAGTCAGGAGAAGCGAGTCCAGGATAGGAACAAGAAGATCCGGGACATGACTGAAGAACTGCAGGCCAAGGACTTCGAGCTCGAGCATCAGCAGATGGTGATTGAGAGGCTTCATTCCCAGAAGAGGGCTCTCAAAGCTAGGATAGAGACCTTGACCACCAATGTCGAGGAATACAAGACCGCAATGGAGAATGCAGGTCTTACCTTTGTCGAGGAGGAGGTTGATGCCGAGGAGTAGATTTGACTACTCGTTTATCTTATATTATCATACTTGTTGTTTGAGAACTTGTTATTGACCATCCGACATGTGGATGGCTTGTTATTTGTGTGTTTTACTTTACGAACTTGTTATCTTGTTGTTGAACTTTTATCCTTTTGTTGCATGCTTTGTGATTGTTTATGAGATGTAATGTGCATGAAAACATCTATGGTCATCTCATTCTTATCTCTATTGGACAAACCACAGATGCCTCCTCGTCGTGCAAACCCCAACCCCAACAACAACAACATCACTCCAGAAATGCAACAAATGATGACCGCTCAGACTCAGCTGATGCATATGATGACGACGTTCATCCAGAACCAAAACAACAACAACAACAACAACAACAACAACAACAACAACAACACACCGGGCTTTGACATGCTTACCAGATTCTTGATATTGAGGCCAGCAAAGTTCTCAGGAACAACTGATCCCATGGTGGCCAATGACTGGCTATGCTCTGTGAACAAGGACTTGGTAACTGTGGGTTGTACTGATGTTGAAAAGGTCAGATTTGCAGCACATTTGCTGGAAGGACCAGCCGCCACTTGGTGGGACAACTTCCAGATCACCACTCCCATAGAAGATGTGACATGGGCAATCTTTGAAGATGGCTTTCGTACTGCTCACATCTCATCCGGAGTGATGAGTCTGAAAAAGAATGAGTTCCATAATTTGAAGAAACGCCACCGCAGCGTGGCAGAGTATATTGAGGAGTGCAACAATCTGGCGCGTTATGCACCGGATGAAGTTGACATCGATGCTAAGAGAAGGGAGAAATTCCTTGAAGGCCTGAATGATGAACTGAATCTGCAGCTATCAGTGGCCTATGTTCCCACTTATCAGTCTCTTTGTGATAAGTCTGCTATTTTGGAGAACAAAATGAAGCAAGTTGAGAGTAGGAAGAGAAAGCACTGCGACAAGCACAGCTCGGGATCGTCTCACAAACGATCTCATTATGATGACAGTGGAAGCTCAGGATCCCACAAGCATGGGAAATTCAACAAGCACCACAACCACAACCGTCATGACAACAAACATCATTGCAGTCATGACAACGACAAGTACAAGAACCACAAGAGTGGACATAAGAGCCACCACAGTGGTAATGGAAGTGGAAGTGGAAGTCAGCCTGTTAAGAGAGACATTAGTCAGGTTGAATGCTTCAAATGCAAGAAGATGGGGCATTATGCAAATGACTGCCCAGAAAAGAAAGTTGAAGGACCCAACAAGCCCAACCCTTTTCAGAAGGGACAAGTAAACCACATCAATGTGGAGGAGGTCTATGAGGAGCCTGATGCTGTTGCTGGTAAGTTCAGACTCAATTCTATTCCAGCATTTATACTCTTTGATACTGGTGCATCTCATTCATTCATATCAAGAGCATTTGTTGAAAGAAATGAACTACCAGTAGAAACTATTGGGTGTCCTATAAAAGTAAGTTCTCCAGGTGGAGAAATGATAGTGAATTCAGGATGTCATGATCTAGTCATAGAGTTTGGGAAGTATAAGTTTCCCGTTAACCTGATAATTCTAAACTCCCAAGGATTGGATGTCATTCTGGGAATGGACTGGATGACTAAGTACAAAGGAGTGATAGATTGTGCCAACCATACTGTCTCACTCACAACTCCAGAAAATAAAAGGATCAGATTCAAGACCAACTTTCAAGCAAAAAGGAGTATGCTTAATTCTCTTAAGGGGGTTAGCATGGATAGTGTGCCAATTGTGAGTGAATATCCGGATGTGTTTCCGGAAGAATTGTCGGGAATGCCACCAGATAGAGATGTGGAGTTTCTTATAGATTTGGTACCAGGATCTGGACCAATATAAAAAAGACCATATAAGATGTCAGTGGATGAACTGAAAGAACTCAAGAAACAACTAGGAGAACAGTTGCAGAAAGGATTTATTCAACCAAGTTCTTCATCTTGGGGAGCCCCAGTTTTGTTCGTGGAGAAGAAAGATAGAAGTCAAAGGTTATGCATAGATTACCGTTCACTCAACGAGGTGACTATCAAGAACAAATACCCTTTGCCTAGAATCAATGACTTGTTTGATCAGCTTGAGGGAGCTTGTGTGTTCTCAAAGATTGATCTAAGGTCAGGTTATTTTCAACTCAAGATAAGAGAACAAGACATACCTAAAACAGCTTTCACTACAAGGTATGGATTGTATGAGTATATCGTAATGCCTTTTGGCTTGACCAATGCTCCAGCATACTTCATGAATATGATGAACAAAGTGTTCATGGAATTCCTTGACAAGTTTGTTGTCGTTTTCATCGATGACATTTTAGTCTACTCCAAGAGCAAAGAAGAGCATGAAGGACATTTGCGTTTGATACTTGAGAAGTTAAGAGAGCATAAACTTTATGCTAAATTCAGCAAGTGTGAATTATGGTTGAATGAAGTTGGTTTTCTTGGTCATGTTATGACAAAGGATGGTGTAGCAGTTGATCCTGCTAAAGTTTCAGCTGTAACTGAATGGGAATCTCCCAAGTCAGTGAAAGAAGTTCGTAGTTTCCTTGGATTAGCAGGTTACTACCGAAGGTTCATTGAAAATTTCTCTAAGGTAGCTAAGCCCATGACGGAATTGCTAAAGAAGGACAAGAAGTTTGCTTGGTCTGAAGGTTGTGAACTCAGCTTTCAGGAATTGAAGAAGAGACTTGTGACAGCACCAGTCTTGTGTCTGCCAGATTTGGAAAAAGATTTCCAAGTATATTGTGATGCATCTCATCAGGGTTTGGGTGCAGTACTTATGCAAGACGGTAAAGTTGTGGCTTATGCCTCGAGACAACTCAAAACTCATGAAGTGAACTATCCTACTCATGATTTAGAGTTAGCCTCTGTTGTCCATGCACTAAAAACATGGAGACACTATCTTTTGGGAAAGCGTTGTGAAGTGTTCACAGATCACAAGAGTTTGAAGTATATCTTCACCCAGAAGGAGATTAATATGAGACAAAGAAGATGGTTAGAACTCATCAAGGATTATGACTTAAGTTTGCAATACCATCCCGGTAAAGCGAATGTTGTAGCGGATGCTCTAAGTCGTAAGGTTTTTGTGAATGGTCTCACTAAGGGAGAGTTGCCAGACGATTTGTGTGCCCAATTTAGAGATCTCAGATTGGAGATTGTACCTGAAGGACATCTCATGTCTTTGGATGTTCAACCCACTTTGTTGGACAAGATCAAAGAAGCCCAGAAGATTGATGAGGAAATTGAAGAGATTAAAGAAAAGATTGGCAAGGGAAAAGCCAAAGGATTCCATGAAGATGAACATGGTACTTTATGGCATGGGAAACGTATCTGTGCTCCACAAGATCCGGAGCTACGGAAACTGATTTTGCAGGAAGCACACAACTCACCATATTCCATTCATCCGGGTAACACCAAAATGTACATGGACATGAAGGAAAGATTTTGGTGGAATAATCTCAAGAAGGACATCGCCGAACATATTGCTTTGTGTGATGTATGTAGTAGAGTGAAAGCGGAACACCAGAAACCAGCAGGTTTGCTTCAACCACTACCTATTCCTGATTGGAAGTGGGACAAGATTGGTATGGATTTCATCACCGGATTACCAAGGACCAGGTTAGGATATGATTCAATTTGGGTTGTAGTGGATCGCCTAACTAAAGTGGCTCATTTCATACCCGTGAAGACAACCTACACAAGTGCTAAGTTGGCCAAAATCTATATGAGTAGAATTGTATGTTTACATGGAGTGCCCAAGAGTATTGTGTCTGATAGGGGAACTCAATTCACTTCCCATTTTTGGAGACAGCTACATGAATCATTGGGAACGAGGTTGGAATTCAGCACTGCTTTTCATCCTCAAACTGATGGACAAACCGAAAGGACTAATCAGATTTTTGAAGACATGTTGAGGGCATGTGCCCTAGACTATGGAGCCAGTTGGGATGAAAGTCTGCCTTACACAGAGTTTTCTTATAACAACAGCTATCAAGCCAGCATTGAGATGTCACCATTTGAGTTTCTCTACGGAAGAAAGTGTACCACCCCGTTGTTATGGAATGGTGTGGGAGAAAGAAGTTTATTTGGACCAGATCTTATCAAAGAAGCCGAAGAGAAGGTCAAGTTGGTTAAGGACAGATTGAAGATAGCACAATCCCGACAGAAAAGCTACGCAGATCCTAAGCGTAGAGAAGTCACCTACGAGGTTGGTGATAGAGCTTATCTTAGAGTGTCACCACTTCGTGGAGTGAAGAGGTTCGGAGTCAAAGGGAAGTTGGCCCCAAGATATGATGGACCATTCAAGATCCTGAGTCGCAAAGGAGAAGTTACCTATGAAATTGAACTGCCAGAATCTCTGTCAGCTGTCCATAATGTGTTTCATGTGAGTCAACTTAAGAAATGTCATCCAGAAATGGAAGAAACTTCTTTGAAGGATACTATACCCTTGGAAGAGGTTCAATTAGAAAGTGATCTTACTTACAAAGAGAAGCCTATCAAGATTCTTCAGACTACAGAAAGAGTCACACGGACTAAGACTATCAAGTTTTGCAAAGTTCAGTGGAACCATCATTCCGAAGAGGAAGCAACATGAGAAAGAGAAGATGATCTTCGGAAAGACCACCCTCACCTATTTGCTAGCCAATCCGAATCTCGAGGGCGAGATTCACCTTAAAGGGGTTAGATTTGTAACATCCCAAAAATCATGTTTCAAACTCATGCATATCATCCATGCATCCATGATCATATAGAGTTCATTTCAAACAAATAAATTCAAAAACAGGAGTATATGAACTCATTATTTTATGTCATCAGCATTTGAAACAAATGTTACTCTTCTATGAGAGATTGTTATTCATGAAACCAAACTTTGTGCCTTATTGCTTTCAGAATGTGTTGCTAGATTGCTAAGGTTTTAAACCAAGATTTCAAAGCAAATACAATTTGAAAACCATTTCAAAACCAATATAAAACAAGTGCTATGTCACTGTTTATTTTATTTTTCCAAATGACCAAGCCAATTCAAAATGACCACTTGGTTGTATGCCCAGAATTATGACTGTTGCACACTGCAAAAATCCTGAAAAGATTTGATTTCAAATAGAGTTTGAATTCATTTGAAAATCATTCTAGAAAATCAAATCAGAAATAGAAAAGGAATTAAGAAAAGGAAAAAGGCCAGCGCCAGGGTTTGAGCCCATCAACAGATCTATCCCAGCTAGCCCACCTGGGTTTCCCCTCTCTCTCTCACTCGCGGATGCACCCACAGAGTCACTGACGCCAGGACCCCACCCCCACTCTGTTTCTCTCGCAGACAACTGGGCCCTCTCCACGTCGACTCCTTCTTCCCCAAATCTCGCGCACGGACGCCGTCGCCGCCCGTTTCTTCCCCGCCTCTGCCGTGATTTTAATCCTCTTAATAGGCGATGAATGCGTGTGTAATCTCCACCCCTGCTCCGGCTATAATATCCTCTCCCCACTCCGCTCCATTCCCCTCACTCACCAACCGCAGAGCGCCGCTAGGCTGTCCATAATCGAACTTGCGCCGCCGCAGTACTGAGCATCTCCAGCAGCAAATTCCGGTGAGTCCTGACCGCCCCTGTGCCTCTAATTCAAACGAGTGTAACCAGCATGATCTCGTGCACCTTCTGATACCATTTGCTTGCCTGCTTGTGACCCAGGACGCCGTCCCCATTCGTTTCTGCAAACGACCGAGCCGCCACTCAACTCCGGCGACCGATTACGGTAAATACTGAGCGCCCCTTGACCCCTCTTGCACACGACTGGGTTCGCCTTGTCCTTGCGCAGCTACTAATTCCTCTGATTTTTACTGGGAAGATCCAGAGCGTCGGCAACAACTCCGTCTGCAAGGATCCGACGCTGTGCTCAACTCCGACGAGGATTTCTGGTCGTGCCAGTGCGCCCCTGTCCAAGCAAAGACCACGTTGAGCTTCCTCGTGACCGTGCGGGTCTGGTAAGCCACACCACACACCCCAGCCCGTCCTGTATTCGCCGGACCATCGCTGCCAGTAGCGCCGGCGCCGCCAGCAACCATTTGCGCCGCCCATCCTTGGTCACGCGCTTAGCAGCCGTAGGATCTAGATCCAGCGCTCTAGATTAGATCTGCATCGAAGGGGTAAGTGATAATCTGAGCCGAGCACTTTAAGTTTGATCTGACGGTCCACGCTGGTCGATCCACGCGAAGCGGTACCGACGAATCAGAGAGCGCCGCGTGGCTAGGGTTTAGATTTAAAACTGGATTTGAATCTGATTGTTATTCAAATTTGATTTGGCTATAACTTTTGATCCCCACGTTAGAATTTGACAAATTTTATACCGTTGGAATGAGGAGAGCAATCCCTTTCTAAATATGCAATGTGTTTAAAGTTTTGCTTCTGTTAAAATAGTTTTATTTGCAGAAACATGTGTAGGGCTTATTTGAGTATATGAAATGTTTAGGAATTGTTTTTAGTGTTAAATAAATTTGGTTTGGCAAGTTTTTGACTTGTTTAGGATTCAGTACTATGCACTTGATTGGTTGAGTTTTAAAAAAAATCATCACTTAGCATTTTGCATGCATGCATATATTTTGTTTGTTTGTTTGTATATGTTTTGTGTGTAATTTGTTGCTACCAATCTTTGTGTAGATTTTGGTGCTAGTGATTGTGATTGTGAGGAGTGCTACTCTCCCAACTACCAAGGCAAGTGGTACTTCATGAATATTTCTAGCCCTATATTTTATACTAAGCATTAGAAATATTTTGCTAAGTCTTGCATGTAAATATTTTGCCTATATGCCATGATGGGAAATCCTAAGTAGTTGTAGAATTGCTAGGGAAATTCTAAGTTAGGTTACTATCTATGCCATGCTTAGCCTAGCTAGTAGCAAACAATGGTTGGTGAAATATACATGCTATGATGAAAATATTTCTAAGTCTTTGGACTTTGGTTTTGCTTAATAAAACAACTAAGTCAATGAATCACCTGGGTGGAAAGGGACTTGATTGGTGGTTTTGGTTGAGTGGTTACACAAGGCCCATGGATATGGTTTACCTTGTGTATCTCACTTGTGGAAAGCCACCCAGGAACAAAGGGATTTTAGAGGCCAAGTGTTAAGAAGCTTCTAGTGCAGCCACTTGGCAATATGGGCTCTGCCTGGATCACATAGGTTGCTAGAACTTAGCCATTTGGACAGTTGGTGGTAGTGGGATGATAGGTTGGAACGCGTCCATTTGGTCTAAGGGAAGGCTTCTGAAAGGTCCTGTCTTGGTGAAACCAAGTCTAGTAGGGAAAGTGCACAACCTCTGCAGATGGAAAAATCTAAGTACTTAGCCAAGTCCATGGTAATGGACAACTTGAGCATCAAGACATGGAATCTATAAAGAATCTCATCATCCTAATTTCTAAGTAACAACTTGTGGGTGAACAAGGGTGAAGGACCTCAATGTCTATTGGTGGTTCCTTGGGAAAAGTTTTTGACAAAGAAAAACTTAGTGATTTCAACTAATAGGCAAAACCTATTTTGAGCAAAGCAAGCCAAGCTACACTTAGCCAAATTTGCATATAGTACCTAGTCCACCTAAATTATACTAAGGTATCACTTGCCAATACTATTCCAAAGTATTGACCCACTGTGGCTGTAACTTGTGATGTTACAGGTTATTCTGATGAGGATTAGGTGTCATGAGTCTACACTCAACATGTTTGCCTGTGGCACATGAAGATGAAGACTTTTATATATTTACTTATTCAAACTCTTGTAATAGGCCTGTGGCCTTTGAGTTGTAAAGACTATGTTTATCTCTGGAATGGATGTAATAAAGACCTTTGTATCTGTGTACTTCATCTTAAACTGTGGATGCTAGCATTGATCCAGGGACTAGCATTGCAATCACAGGGATCCTTTTCCTTTATGAAGGAGGGATCTTACAATGTCGGTGCTGCGCCAGGAACCAGAGTTGTGCTACTCGGCTTAAGTGCCGGGTAGACTATCTTCGGGAACTCAAAAGGTTTCTGGGGAGCAAGGGCGCCGGCTTCGGCAGAAGTACTAGCTTCCACCATCGCCTTGTCGCCACCGATGGCATCCTTAGCCAGAGCTTTATCCATTTGTTGGGCGGTACTCTCCTGCGTCGCCTGCTCGCCGACAATAGCGACCTCATTAGAGGCACCTGAGTCCACTTCCATGGCGGAAGTTCCAAATGCCTCCTTAGCTTGTGAGCTTTTCGGGGCGGACGAAGGCTTGACGAAGGGAGTGGTAGGGGCGATGGCGGGAGATGCGTCGCGATGCAGCATGTCCTTAATATTTATGGAAGCCCCGGATGTTTTGGAGGTCTTCTTGAGGATGGTCGTGGCTTTCTTCCTGAAACGTGCAAAATGCATAAGTACAGGAGCAAGACAGATAAATAGACAATGTCGGAGAAAGAGAAGTTTACAAAAGTGGGGGTGCTTTGGCAAAGGGGATCCTGGTAACTTTTCTCTTTTCCGCCTCCAGGGCGGCGGTAGTCTTTTTGGAGGCTCCACCCTCCGTCTTCTTCTTCTTCTTGCCTCCGTCGGCAGCGTCAGAGGTGGAACTCTTCCGCATTCATGCCAACGGAACATCGTCGTCGGACACGACCATGACTTCATCTTCAGATCGTAGATTTGGGCAGCCATGCTGTCCTCCTCTAGATCGCTAAGCTGTTAAGTGAGAAGTCACCGTGTTAGATGAGATGACAATTTCTAGATGGAAGAACTGGAGTATATGTCATACACGGAAAATAAAAACCTACCTTTGGGCACTTGCCATCTACGAACATGTCATAGGTGATGGTGAAGCCACGCTTCTTGTCCTTCACCTTGACGATGTCCTTAAGGCGGAGCTTGACGGAGTCGCTCGAGAAGTTGTCCACGGAGATGCAGAGGCTATCCCTTCTATCGCTGGTATACTCGTGCATAAGCTTCGCGCGGTGCTGCAGAGATTGAATTTGCCTGATGAACCAGCACATGGCTAGGTCCAAGCCAGTCAAACCCATCTCTACGAACCATTCGATCCGCCTTATGGCATGAGAAGCGTCGAGGTCGGAGGGAAGGGAGGCCTGGGATCTCCATGACGAGGCTTCAGCGGCGGCTCCGTCTATGAAGTCCGGGTACGTTACTTGTCGGCCAGCCAGAGGGATATCTGGGTCGTAGAAGTACGTATGCTGCCAATGTTTGCAGGACTCGTGGCCGATGATGTCGGGGAACCACCGGCCAGGTCGGATCTTGAAGCTTATGGTGCCGCAGTTCCTAAGTTCTTCCTTACTAGCTCCGGCTTCACGTTTGACGATGAAAAAGTACACAAAGAGGTCTAGCCTAGGCTTTATCCCTAAGTAACCCTCGCAGAGCGCCGCATAGTTGTTAAGCGCTAAGATACTGTTGGGAGAAAGATTCTGGGGCTGGACTCTGTAGTGGTTTAAGACGGAGAGGACGAAGTTGAAGATGGGCAAGGAGACGCTGCGTACCAGTTGGGCTTTGAGGTACACTTTTTCTCCGGCTTGGGGAGAAGGTGTCACCTCGCCGGCCGGCGCCGCCCGCCAGGCGAGCCCCTCCGTCGCAGGGAGGTAGCCCTCGGCGATCAGCTCTTGGATGTCACGGTCAGTGATATCTGAGCCGCGCCAGTCGTCCTTGTGTGAATCAAGTTCCTCCTCCAACGGCTCCAGCACCGCCAGATTACGGTCGTCGCCGGTGGACTCAATCACCGCTAAGATGGGGATGACCAAGCCCTGTGGGGGCACGACGACGGAGCTCGCCGGCTTCGCTCGCCGCCGCCATGGAAGGAGAGGCGTTTCTGCTGGCCATGGAGGGAGGTTGGATGTGACTGGTGCGGATTGAGGCTAGGGTTTTTCGCGAGTTCGGTGCGGAGAGCTCGAGGAGGCATGCGCTGGAGGAAGAAGACGATGCGAGGATAATGAGGTGAAAGGTGAAAATTCCACCGCGGTTACTATTTATCATCTCCAGTGTCAAGATTCGTGCAGCTTGATCGAACGGTTGCCGTGTAGACAACGTGTTTGGGAACGTGTGCGGAAATTCCGCCACGTCTACAACTGTCGCCGCCAACGGTTCGTATCGCTCGTGCGGGAAAATCGGACATGATTGCGTTCTCTGCATGTGTGAGTTACGAGGCGTCGCTGACCTAATCCTACGTCTCCCTAGCTGACATAGGCAGATGAGCCGTCACATCGAAGATTCCAACATGGACGGATCCAGTCCGGCTACGGAAGAGTACGATGGAAGATTCAGCATTTCTCCGACTTACAAGTTGAAGACGGAGAAAACCTTGCAGGGTTCTTTGGGAGGACTACAAGATATTGCTTGACGATTTGCCGACATCCATCTAGATGGAGCATTCCACACAAGGAGGCAAGACGGCGCAGGATCTCGGAGTTCTCAGGGGGCTACTGTTGGGGATATGCTATATGGGTATCCCTATAGCATGTCTCTTATCCGGCTAATCCGGGTGGCCCATAGTTGGTAGCATGGCATATGGCCTGCTGGACGACCCAGTTAGATGGATCCATAAGGGAGGCCCATGCCGGATAAAGGAAGGCTACGATTGGAGTCACCGACGTACCCGGAGCCTTGGAGTGCAAGATACACAAGAATAGTAATAGACGGTGTAGGACTCTGTGACCTGTTTGGCTAGGACTTTCCCCTATAACCCTAGGACCTGGCGACTATATAAGTCGGGCCTATGGGAGCCTTTAGGGCACAACTTCAGACAACCTAGTATCTATTCATACAATCTCGAATAGCGAACCAATCCATGTAACTCGGCGTATTGCCCTTATAGTGATTTATAGCAGGAGTAGGATTCTGCCACCATCGTGGGATCTGAACCTGGGTACTGTGTTACCTCGTACCCGTCAACCGACCGCCTTCCCCCACGTCTCTAAACACGCACTGTGAGGACCCCTCCATGGCGTACTCGTCGGCAATACCACGACAATCGGCAAATCAAATTTACCATAAATCGACTCCTGTCCCGATTCAATCAAACTCCTTTGATCATGGTACATTGATTTTAGATCTAGGTTCCGATTCGATCAATCATATTGATCTTCGCGTGATTCAATAGGATTTATGTGTCACTGTCTACCCCGATGGCGGAAACCAACTGGTAGGGGTAAGTCGTTCGAGAACCTCAGAATTTAGATCACGGAAAGCAAGATCATAAATCAATCCTGAACCCCCGCAATATAAACGATCACATCATTCATATCAATCTGCATATCACCATATGCAAACATCCCGAACCTATAACTGAACAACATCGGCTTTGATACCACTGAAGGGATACGGGTAGGCTACACTAGCGCAAATCAAAATTTTCTACCGCGTAAACCAGGATTGTTGTTGTCATAGATCATGGGATTACCACTAGACACGCAATTGTGGAATTGATGAAGCGCGTCGAGGCAGTGCAGACGTTCCACATCTCCTCCTTGTCCTCGTCCCACGAGAAGCTCCCCTTGCATGGCTCGTCCAAGTGCCATAGATGCATCACCTCCGAGGTATCCACACGTGCGGGATGGAAGCGTCAGACGCCGGACTGCTAGGTCCGCACGTGCAACACATGTGTGAGGTGTGGCGTCTGGGTGGAATAGTATAACCCTGGTCAGCTCGCCCCACCCTCTCTTATATAGGCGTCCCTAGTGGGCTTCTACATTAGCAGCCCATTAGTAGCCTAAGCCTGGTCTAATTCGGATCTAATCCTCATTAGGCTTTCAGCCCCTTAAGTGTGTGACCCTATAGGTTCATATACGTGTAGACATGATACGAATACACTTATTCTGTCAATAGTTGGTAGAGGCCTCTAGCAAGACGTGCCAACTCCTAAACGCATACAAAGATCATATCAGACGAACCATCACAAGGTTTAGTACATGTCTTTCCCTTTGCCTCACGATATTTGGTCTAGCTCCAAGCTGACCTCTCTTTCTCGATACCGTGATTCGGAATCCCTTTACTAGGTTAACTCTTAACCTTATGTAGCACGGCCATGCATTTCTGGATCCGATCACTCGAGGGGCCCAGAGATATCTCTCTCAAGTAGAGAGGGGCAAATCCCATCTTGATTGACCATGCCTTGCAGCATGCTTCGGGACAAACCCGAAAGCTACCTTTATAACTACCCTGTTACGGTGCAGCGTTTGATAGCCCCAAAATAGGTCGATCCACATCTCAAGTACATGCGATAATCTCAGGTTTAAGGACAAAACGTACACGATGTGTAGAGAGAGAGATGCAACTAATTGCCAGTCTCAGGTTGGGCCAGTCCAACCCCATGTTCATAACATGTGTCCACATCATTGGTTTGACATCTCCATGTCTATGACTTGCGAAACATAGTCATCAACCAATCGATGTGCTAGTCTAATATCCACGTGTGTCCTCACATGAACTCCGACTAGGGACAACTATTAAATAACCATACAAGTAAAGAGTTTCACAAACAATTCACATAATTGCCAATCAATACAAGTTGCCTGATATGGATATTCAAGGAACATTACAATAACTCATGGATACATATGAAATATAATCATCTCTATGATTGCCTCTAGGGCATATTTCCTTCAGAAGTACAAGTTGCATCAAGGGCCTTACAGAAAATGAAAATGACATTAAAGTCCATTACTCGGGAAATTGAGGATGTTCTTTCCTGATAGTTGTAAACTGACACTGATGACATTGTTTACTAGAAGAAGATGTACCCATCTACCTCCAAAATGACATTTAATTCGATACCAATCTATCGCTCTTACTCATAGCTCAAGTTTGACCTAATTTCGTTAAATTTTCATGATGCAAAATCTTAGTAAGAAGTTGAACCTATTTTTAAAACTCTTAGTGGTGGTTTGTGATATATTAAATGACCCCCCGATGGTTACCTCCAAAAAAACCACAAAACTTTCAAAGCGACCTATAATTTTCCTTCAGTTCAAATTTGACCTAATTTCGATAAATCGGCATAAAGTCATTCAAGTTGGCAGAGTTAGCAAGGACAAAGTTTGAAGACTCATGAAGCATGGGAATCATAAGTAGTACAACATGTCAGTCTAATATATATGTACGAAAGCTTCACTTGTGGAATATTGATGACTGCAAGTGCACAGATCGTTTGTACCTAGTTTCAAAATAAAGATATCGATACCATGGGGAGCAGTAGGCGAAAGACTAAAATTCTTTTAACTAAACCTAAACGAAGTACTTAAGAAATAATTATAAGATGCAAGAAATGTAGAATTGTTTTTGGGTTTTTAATTGAGCAAAGAAATTAAAGTAAAGTAAAACTTAATGTAGAAAGTAGTAATCGCGTGTGCAAGAAATCTTGGAACTGTAATAGGGGAAACGACATTCTCGGGGAGTGGTAGATACACCGCTAGCAATTTAGACTGAGAAATCAAGATTATCATAGCAAATATTCTCATCACATGTATGTATGTGGGAGGAGATCCATATATGGACGAATATGCAGCAACCACCGCTCACATCATCCTTCATAACCACAGCTGATAGATAAACGACATCAATCGTATTATCCCGCTATTAAGGGATTTCTCCCGCGGCATGGACATGGCTTAATGAGTTCTCCTTGCTTCCCCAAGTTAGTATGTAAAGGATGACAACGACTTTATAGTCATAGTAAGTGCTATCATCCCTCCGTCTACCAACGAGTAATCCCCTTCATCAAGTCCCAATAAGAGGCAAATATTAAAGAGGCGCACAACTCTCAACATCAAGATGAAGACAATTAACACATACACATAATGATGTATAACATAATAATGTCTATCTCATCTCAATCATATATTAGGGTTTCTCCATATACCAAAGAACTAATGATCTACTTAGACATGGAGGCAAATAGCATCATGGCAATGGGAATTGAAACAATTATAGATGAATAGTTCTTGTATAAATCCACAACTAGTGCTAGAAATACAACAAGATCTAGATGGGATGTATGGAGATGATAGAGAGGATGGTGATGCAGCGGTTGATGAAGATGGAGATCGATGTCTTGGCCTCCCATATCTGCTTTGGGCGAAGATGGATCCCTAGGGCAAGTTCCCCCTCCAGATCCCTTTTGGAGGTGAGGTTTTCAGCAATTTCTAGGTGTTCTATATGTCGTCCCCGATCCAGTTGCACAGGGTCGTTAAACCTTTTGTGTCCTCCAATCGCTTCGGGTTTTCTTCTGGTGTTATTGATATTTCCCAATTTAGTGATTTACGTTGTTCTTTACTCCTTTTCGCTCTAGTACAACTGGTCCAAGAGTTGTGTCCATTGTATCCATCATATGTCCTGATCCTAGTGAAAATAAACATAAAAGGTGCATGCGAACGCCATAAAATACCAAGATCCTAAATGAGGCAGTTGCACACCTTACTCAAACCATCTAAATAATATTAGCAGGCTTCCACACCTTAGTGATCAACAGTTCACAAAAGATGAATCTCAATATGATGTAAAGTGTTTCGGTTCGACCGTATGAGTTAGCGAGGTAGTCCCAAGTGTTTTTAGGATTAACATATTCACTTGGGATTCAGAATCTCAAACGCTCCTTCGTCTCACCACAAGACAATGGTGTATGCCTATTTGCTCTTTGCACATTTGCTCTTTTTCTTCTTTCTCTTCTTCTTTGTTTATATATATATATATATATGCTCACACTTTTGTTTTAAGTGCTATGAAAAGAAGCTAGCCATACATTCCACTTCATGTAGGGATTCAAAGTTTAATGATCTTAATTACCAAATTCCAATTTTATATGAAGCATCTTTATGGCTTGTAGACTCTACCTCGACTTATTCTCACTCTCATTTGATAGCACTTTAATTTTACTTTGTTCAAGATTTCTTTCTCAACTTGACTGATTAGATTATTTTTATTTTTGTAAATCAAACCATCAACTTACAACATATTGACTAAATTATCTTTATATGTTCCATTAATACCAATGGTGTGGAAGACTCCTATTGCTATCATCAAGTGCAAGTAAAATTATACTCAAGCCATTCATATATCCAATAAGACAAGCACAAACTCAATAATGCTCCATATATAATAATAAACTCGGAATTTCATAAATGGGATCGACTATTCCTTAAGGGAATTCTAATGATGCAATCTTTATTTCTAAACTCGAACTAATGCGAAACTAAAATAGTAATAGAAAACTTATAAGATAGATTACAAGGTCTTAAAGATCTTGCCAAGCTTGGAATCAAGCTAGGTGGGATCAAATAACTCCTTGTTTTTACCTATTCCTCCTCCTGGGTAGGAAGAGTATTGCCTTCTTCCCCTGTGTTGCAAACTTTAGCTATGCTTGCAAGGCGGATGCTGAGCTCGACCATGTTGTATTGAATCTTCAAAATTTTCTTCTGGGGAATTTCTTCTCATCTATCAACTCAAAAATAATTTTAATCAAGAAACCAACTTGGCCAAAGAAAACTCGAATCAAGCCAGGCGGGATCAAATTCCTCCAGAAGAAAATTTTGAAGCTTCAATACAACATGGACGAGCTCAGCATCCGCCTCGCAAGCATAGCTAAAGTTTGCAACATAGGGGAAGAAGGCAATACGCTTCCTACCTAGGAGGAGGAATAGGTAAAAACAAGGAGTTATTTGATCCCGCCTGGCTTGATTCCAAGCTTGGGGAGATCTTTAAGACCTTGTAATCTATCTTATAAGTTTTATATTACTATTTTAGTTTCGCATTAGTTCGAGTTTAGAAATAAAGATTGCATCATTAGAATTCCCTTAAGGAATAGTCTATCGCATTTATGAAATTCCGAGTTTATTATTATATATGGAGAATTATTGAGTTTGTACTTATCTTATTGGATATATGAATGGCTTGAGTATAATTTTACTTGCACTTGATGATAGCAATAGCAGTCTTCCACACCATTGGTATTAATGGAACATATAAAGATAATTTAGTCAATATGTTTTAAGTTGATGGTTTGATTTACAAAAAGAAAAATAATCTAATAAGTCAAGCTAAGAAAGAAATATTGAACAAAGGAAAATTAAAGTGCTATCAAATGAGAGTGAGAATAAGTCAAGGTAGAGTCTTCAAGCCGTAAAGATGCTTCATATACAATTGGAATTTGGTAATTGAGATCGTTAAACTTTGAATCCCTACATGAAGTGGAATGTATGGCTAGCTTCTTTTCATAGCACTTAAACTAAAGTGTGAGCATATATATATATATATATATATATATATAAAGAAGAACAAAAAGAGCAAATGTGCAAAGAGCAAATAGGCATACACCATTATCTTGTGGTGAGACAAAGGAACGTTTGAGATTCTGAATCCCAACTGAATATGTTAATCCTAAAAACACTTGGGACTACCTCACTAACACATACGGTCGAACCGAAACACTTTACATCATATTGAGATTCATATTTTGTGAACTGTTGATCACTCCCAACATCAAGATGAAGACAATTAACACATACACATAATGATGTATAACATAATAATCTAGGAAAGACAGAAGCCTCCGGTGCTGAGGTTTGAGTGCTTCTGGGAGTTGGAGGAGGCACGAATGGAGGTAATGCAAGCTTCTGTTGGCGCAGTTGCTTGGCCAGCTTGCTTTTCGACTTAAGCTTACTCTTCAAAACTGACTTAGCTCTGAAACACACAAGAATTTATATGTGGTGTGGTTTGGAAAGAAACAATGTGCAAAGTACTAAAGATCACAAGGTGCTTACCTTTTAACCACTGGCAACACTTGTGCGCCAGCAGTAACAATAGTCTCCTTGGCCTTACGCTTCTTGGAAGCAGAGGCAAGAACTTCCTTCACCTCGTCATCCTCCGTCGCTTCCGAGTCATATGAGGGATAACCCTCAATAGGGGCAAGCTCAGACTTGGGAAGCTGCTCGAGCTGATAAGTTATAAAAACATCAGTCCAAAACAAAGTCAGATACGAGATGAAAAGGCAAAATGCATAAAAGACAGAGTCGAAAAACTCAGCGAAGTTAGAGGACGGTCGGCTGTATACATATTCATGGAGATTTCAGGGATCTTTTTGTTTACCCTCTCCTTGATCAAAAACTGCATCTAGGTATTCTAGTCCTTCGCAGGAATGCGATTCAGATTGACCTTCAGGCTATCCTTGCGGTCTCCGGTGATCGTGTGCATCAGGCGATCTCCGTGATGTTGTAATGGCTAAATCCGGTGATCCATCTAACAGTGGATCAAATCGGATCTGTGGAGCCCATGTTTCTTCATCAAAAACTCAATCCGCCTTTTGGTGAGGATCAAGTCTTCAGAAAGTTCCGGCGTGTCTGCGTCCCATGATTCTTGGTGGGGAGCAGCACCGTCGATGAAGGCCGGAAGACCTTCTACCTTTTTCAGAGCCAGAATATCCTTATGATAGAAGAAACTTCTAGGCCATCTCTTTACTGATTCACTAGCATTAATCCTAGGATAAATTCAGTTTCTCCCGAGGACTAAGCTAAGAGTGTCGGTGGTGTAAGGAACACCGGCACTAATGGAGTTCTTTCGGGTACCATAGCAGTACTGAAAAAGAGTAAGACTCGGCCTCATGCCAAGAAATCTCTCACTAAGAGATGCATGAGTGTTAAGCTCGAGCAAGGAATTGGGAGGGAGGTTATGAAGTTGCACGCCATAATATTGGAGAACTTCGGTGAAGAACTCCGGCGATGGAAGGTTGAGGCCATGATCAACGTATGTTCCAAAGAGGACTCGCTCGCCGTCACGCGGTGCGGGAACGACATCTCCAGTGCCGCTCCGCCACGCGCCGACGACGAGGTAGACCTCGTCCTCCATAGGTTGGAGCTCGGTGTCGTCCATGGTGCTTGGGACCCAGAGGCTCCACAACTTCCTCTCATCCGTCGCCGCCGTGTCTGTTGCCACTACTGCTTCAGAGCTTGATGACGGTTCCATATCACCAGAGAGGGTCAAGAACTGGCGGCGCTAAGGGTTTTTGGGTGTGCATATGGGGGAGGATGCGGAGCGCTTAAGGAGTACGAGGAGACAATGAAGAACAGCAAGCAATGAATTTGGGAGAGAGAAATCTCTACTTTTATTAACCTCCATTCCAAGATTCTTGCTGATCCACGCAATTTGTGCCACGCGTATAGGAGAGAGATGGGTGGCTTCCTCACGACAGCTCCGCCCCCTCGATTCTTGCGCATGTATTGAAATAGTGTTTTGTTCCATAAAGAACGGACCCACCAACGGTCGTGCTGACAGGATGTTTGTCAGTGACAAGACCTGGTCTGAAAAAGTTGTCAGACAGCATGGCACTATTTAAATCCGGCTCATGTTTTGAAATGAGCAGGAAAATGACTGAATACAAGAAGACATATCCAACTCAGATTAAACTCGGAATCCTACACTACTGGATGAAGTTTTTGAGAACCCTTCAATATTCTCAAGACGAAGAAACCATCAAGCTAGACGATTTATCGGACTTTGGATCTTGGAGACTTCCGGGGTCTACTATTGGGGATATACTTTTTGGGTATACCCACAAGACTCGCTAACTAGGGTGGCCCAACAACGGGTTAGAGATTTGCTTCACGGGCGGTCCAGTCAGAGAAATAGGAGGAGTCACTTCTGCCTACGACAAGGCCCAAAAGAGTTACCGACTTAGGCCTATAGTATTACTTGTAGTCCAAGATGTATCTAGTTACCGACTCTGTAACGTAGTTGGATAGGTCTCTCCTGTAACCCTAGGCCTCAGTGACTATATAAACCGGGCCTATGGGAGACTTTAGAGCACCAGATCATAGATCAACCACAACCTACTCGCACAGGCGAACCTCTCTTGTAATCTGCTGTAACATCAGTTCTCGCCGATATATTACTGGGTTGCTAGCAGGAGTAGGATCCAATCACCGCAGTCAGATCTAAACCTAGGTAAACTTGTGCTCATTGCTCCCGGAACACCATACGTCTCACACCCCATCTTCTCAATACCTTCAGGAACCTCTATGGCGTACTTGTCGACAATCCGACGACACTACGGCGAGATATAAAACCATATAGAGATGGGTTCAAGCAATACATAGATAAAAGCGTAGAGAAAAGGGAATACCTTTGGCATCCGATATTTTCTTGTGAAGCTCCTTGATGTTGGCTTCAGCAATTGCTGAAATGAATAAAGAGAAAAGGGTTAACCCGACAAAGAGCCAAAAGTTGAAAAACGAGCCAGTTAGGTACAAGAAAGTACCTTTGCCTTTCATCTCGGCCTACAACTCCTTGTGCTTAGCAGAGAGCTTCCTGTACTTCAGGAGCAAAGTCTGGAAGGTCTTTGTGCGAGTGTTGGAGGAGAACTGTAGAGAATGACAAGGAATAAGAACATGGGTCTATGCATTTCAAGCCGAGTAAAACTCGACTCAAACCTTAGAAGATGAGGACCTAATTTGATGAGTAACATCATGTTAACAAAGGGCTTGTAAGATCTTGTTCTATGAGCTTACGACAGAGTAAATGCTTTACTCGACCGTAACCTCGGGGACTAGGCGATATATATATACACTCTGAACAAAAAAAGAGTGAAGCGTCCGTACCTCATTGACTTTGTTACTTCTTATCATCATGGTGATGCCCGAGGTCATTAACTCATAAAATATATGAGCACCTAGTGTCATTCCTACTGGCACTTGTGTGTTGGGGTTATTGGAGGTAATCTCGTAACTGTTGGCCTCATTCTAGTCAATCGCAAATTTCTCGGTAGAGCTGAGACTTTGACCACTAAGCGTTCGGGTCAAGAAAAGACATTTCCCCTTGGCAGATGAAGCATTGCTACTCCTGGCTGTAGCATGGCTGACATGAAGGGGAAATCTGCCTGTCAGTGACAATTGACCCGGCAGTAGCTGCAGTCTTTTTCAGCAACTCTGCAATAGACCTGGGTTTGGGCACAACTGTGGATGTCTTTGTTGTTGGTTGCTACTTTGACTGATTCGAAGTCTTACCAAAGGTAAGCATCTGCTGCCTAAGACCTGTTGTCTATGACTAACTCGGCTATGCCAAGTGAGACGGTTTCTGGCTTGGTTGCTTCGCTGGTGGAGTGGCCTGCTTCTACTGGCCTAAGGAAGCTGTTTGACTTGTTTTCTTCTATGATGGAACTGTTTGTGTTGGCAGAGGTGTCTCCTTATTCTGCTGGGTTGTGGGGTTATCAACACCAGACTAGACGATGGTGTTGTTGGCGCTGGATCTCTTCTCCTTCTCGGGGATATAGGCTTTCTCCTTTGGCTCCTCCTTCCTCCGAGATTTGGGATCTTCAGGATGGGATACAAAGATATCTGGCATAGAGGAAGAAACCTGGACCAGACTCGGAACATGAGTCTCGACCGCAGTTATAGAAGGAGGAGGAAGAATCTTGGACGTAATGTAACTTGCCGACTGAGGGGCGTTCATTGCAGATCTAAGAAACAAAGAAAATATGTATATAAGATCAAAGAAAGAAAGATAAAGACCATAAACGTAAAGGGAATTGGCACAAGGGAAATTACCCGACAACAACGGGCGACCGATAAACTCTCTTGGAGACCGTGCACCTCTTGGTAGTCTTTTCTTGCTCCACCATAACTTCCTCAATGGATGCACCATGCTTTTTCCCCTTATCCCGCCCCCCAATGGCGAGAGGCGCATCCTCGTGCACCTAGACGGCTACATCAGCAGGTGTAGAACTAGCGGGACAAGCAGAAGATATTGGACTAGGATTAAGTACCTCCATAATCTGACACTCATCATCATCCAACCATTCCCTTAGAGGCTCGCGAGTTTGAGTCTTACCCAGAAATGGTTCGGCGCCTGCGTGCGGGATGGGCATGAAATCCTCTGAGTCGAACTCCTCAGAGTCAGAGGTGTTCCGGTTCTCATCCCAGGCATGGGCCAGGCTAGCATTGTCATCTTCTTGTTGAGTGAACTTATGTAAAGAGTGAACCATTCGAGTTAATTGAAATGGAAACCGAGTGAAGAAAATCGGCCGGGTAAATTACTTGTAAGCTTATCCAAGGCACGACGTTGATGCGGTCAAAGGGAGCAATGTACCATTCCTAGTCAGGCGCCATCGTCAATTTGAAGATGGAATTTACTTGCCTGGTGACCTACACTTTGTCGAGATCATAAGTCGAGTGGCGCGTCGGGTCAAAATGGCAACTCATGAAACAAAACTTGTGGTAGCGAAGCTAGAGGGGGCTGACTCGACGGCTGATGAAAGTGGGCATGAGGTCCTCTCCCGCCAGTCTCGGCTCCACACTCTCCGCCACCAGCTTCTCCAAGATAGCATGGGCCTCATTAACGGTCGGGTATTTCTGGATCAAACTTTCAGTTGTGTTTGTTGGGGACATCAACATTGAAGGTAGGTAGCCGAATCAAGTCATGGTCGACAGAGTTCTTGCCATAGAAAAATATTCTCTGCCACTTCTTACAAGAGTCTAGGCCCTAGACTCGGGGGAAATGGATTTTCTCTTAGGGGTGATGCTGGCGGTACCACATTAAGTCGGCCTTTTATCACACAAAGGGACACCCGGCTTGGGAATGACCTGTATCATAAACTGGAAATACTTGGCCCAGAGGAAGACAGTGGTCCAAAGGCCGAGATATCCCTCGGCAGCCGAGATAAAACAAAAAAGCGAACCAATTGTGTTCACAGGAAGGTGATGAGGTTGCATATGAAAAAACTCAAAGAATTGTTTGGCAAAGTTTCTCATAGGAAGAGCAAAGACATGCTAGAAATGCGACATGAACACCACGAACTCACCAAGATGAGAGTTGGGAGCCATTTCGCCAAGGGGAGTACGGCATTCGACCGTAAGGGGGATTAACTAGAGCGGAGCCACTCAGTCTCCTCCATGGAAACTTCCAAGCCCTCCCACGAGCCACGCTCGCCGATGGATTCTTCCGCCTCCACCTCCTTGATGGCGACGACATCGCGTGGATCCATCGGTTCTTCTAGGTCGAGGACCTCTTCCTTCTCTAGAAGAGGCACAGATTGTCGTGGCCCCATCGCTGCAACGCAAGATCTTGCACGGGGAGAACCGGTGATGGTCGAAGAGGTAATTTGGTGGCACCGGAGAGAACCGCTAGCGGCGGAGAAGCGCAGGAGCAAGAACAGAAGAGTGGCAGAACAAGGAAGATGGGGGAGAAAATGAAGAGGCAATGGGGGTTTCTTCCCCCACTTCCCCTACTTAAGGGCGCAATGAAAACCGCCCTAGTAGGATCAGTTGTGCATCAGGGCAACAATATGGCCATGTACGCGAGCAACTACCGCATGAGGTTGTGCCATGTGCACAACAAACGCACGCCACGCCGCAGCGGATCAGTCAATGCGTTACCCGAGGCGCTGCGCGACATGACCGCTACAGTGACGGTTGTCACTATGCAGCAGTAACTATGGAGCGCATCAGGATTTGAGAAGAAAATCTGGCAAACTATTAAGATTATGAGCTTCCCAAGATAAAATAATATAAAGCCAACGGAGACTCGACAGAGACCAAGATAATACTCAGCATAGGGAGATAGATTGTAACTCGGAGAGATGTTGGCAGTTACCAATGTCTAATCCAAAGAGTTGAGGCGGCTTATTATATGTCGGATCGAAAAGAGATGTTCCAAAATCACTAAAGGAACCTGCCAAGGCCTATCAGTTAAAACCACTAGACCTTAACAGCTTCGAGGACTAATGTAGGGGGGATAACCCCTGGTAGGGGCATAAGAGGTGAAAATTCTTATACGAGTCTAGCCAACATAGGCCGAGTTATTAATAGCCAAGTAATAACGGCAAGTCTCAGCCGACATATAATGTATGTTGGCACAAGCATATGTGTGATTCTTACCTGCAGGGGGGGTACACCAAGGCCGAGTCATCGAGGTGGAGCCGAGTCATGAAGGGAGAGATGCTCCTTCCAGCGTATGCTTCTGGCTCCATGCGTCACCACATAGGCTGGCGCATGGCTCTGACGGTGTTACAGGGCCACTATACCAAGTGGGCCAAAGCTGAACGATAAGGAGAGCGTTGTCGGGTGACGCCTAAAGCGTCAGGTGATGCCTAAAGCTTCGGGTGACGCTTAAAGCACTGTATGACGCCTAAAGAACTAGAGCCAGTGTACTGCAGTACTGTTGGCATGCACCACTTTTCTAACTAGGTCCTCGACCAGAGGACATGCCCTAAGGCCCATTGGGTAAAGCAGAAGCCCATTCTGTTAACCCTAGAACCCACATTGTAACCTAGCCTCTCCCATCTAGTATATAAGGAGGGGTAGATCTAGGGTTAGAAGGAGGTTGAACACTTCTTCTTCTTCCTCTAGTTCTTGGTAGCAACGTGGAAAACATCTTGAGGAGCACTTGTGACCACAAAACCTAGAAGGAATAAGAGTTCTAGCTTGAGGCACATTGATTGTCTCTGAGGTTATTCACTGTGCTTCGTGTGCAGATCCACTACACTCTCCCTTCCCGGATTCCTCTTGCGTCCATACGGCCCCAACTTAAGACTACCCATGGCATATGTCGTGACACCACCATGACAATGACAAGATTGTTGCGGCCAACGAGAAGATCCACGTGAGAGCGACGGATGCGTGCAAGCGGCTCGAGGAGAAGCTGGCAATGAACTTGGCGCTAGCCCGCAAGGAGCTTCGCGACAAGCTGCTTATGCAAGATAAGCGCTTTGAAAAAAAAGAAGCAGGTCCTTGAGGGCGAGAAGAGGGCACTAGAGAGGCATCTTAGCACCATCAAAGGCTAGCCATCACAGATGGCTCGCTCGCAGGATGAAGCCACCGCCGAGGCTGAGAGGCTTGCTGAGGATCTCGCGTCGCTGATGCAACAAGTGGCTCCCGTGATGAATCGTGCCAAGAGGGCCAAGGCCGCCAACCTGGATGCCCTGTCCATGAAGAAAGTGTGGTGCGACATGTATTTCTCCCTGGCCACACATGCCCAGACTGCACTAGAGCGCTTCGTCCTAGGTAGCATCGACATCTCCACCAACTTGCAGATGGACAAGCTAGGGGCTTATCTTCATCTCTTCTACAACTTTGTTAGCAAGCTAGAGGGAAAGGTGGCAAACCTCAATGAAGCCACTGCGGAGCAGAGCCAGAATCTCTTGGCCATGTCAGGTACTCGCATCTTCAGCAACCTCCTCGCTGCCAATTCAGAGTTTGACGTGGCTAAAGTGATACAGTCGCTGAAGGGCCAATGTGATGCCAAGCTCAAGGAAACGATTGTGAAGTTTGTAGGAGAGCTCCTCGATGTCTATCGGCATAAGCCGAGTGATGATGGTGCAGAGTATTATCAACATGTCGTGGGCTCGACTTCCGGCAAGGGCCACATGGATGAGAGAGAGCCCAGCAGCAGTGAGGATGCTCTCGTAGACCTAGGGTCTAATGACGAGGGATCCGCTTCAGTGATAGGCATGCGAGGCCTACGAAGGCCGCCCTTGTAATCTGCATGCACAAACACATGTTTTGACAATATGATGCCCTCGTCAGCTAGTTAGTGAATGTATCCAATCCATGCTTGTGCAATTTGATGCTGATGTGTCCTGACATCTAATCCCATGTCTTGGTGTGACACAAAACAAGAGATAAGAGAGGAGAGAGGCGCATAGTAGCTTGTACTTATCCTTAGAGAGTAGAGGTTCTCATAGATTGCGCCTATGAAGAGGGCACCTTGTGGGCCTCACGCAATGGCGTCAGCAAGGAGAAAGTCCCGTGAGTCGTGCCCGGTGAGGGCTGCGCCCTGAGCATTCCCCTCTTAGGCGCGGTGGAAGCGCCTCGAGGGACTTAGCAAGCTAGGCCACACGGGGCCTGGAGAAATTTCTCTAGGTAGACTTGGGCGAGGGAACCTTGTGTGCCTCGGCGAGGATACCTTGTGGTGCCCCGTGGAGCACACCTTGTGGCGACCCTCCTGGGGTCTGCTTCAACTCTGTCTGCTAGGATAGACAATCCCCTGTGAGGTCACCTTGCGGGCCTTTTATGTCACCTCTCGTGGGATTTTTTAAATGATAGTCTCTTATGATATGCATGCGAGAATCCTCAGTGGGTCTCTATGAGTTCCTCCCATGAGGACTTGCGAAGCATGTACCATGACGGCCTCCCCGCAAAGTCTTCAGCAATACTTAGGCAAGAATACTACCGGAGAATGCATCCCACAATGGAACAAGGGGTCCGACTAACCCTGAGTTTGAGAGGGGGCTAAATCACGCGTTCTGAGCTTCTCAACAATGACGGCAACGGTGGAGCACACACACGACAGAGAGTAGACACATGGATATTTTATCCAGGTTCAGGACCCTCGTGAGGAGGTAAAGTCCCTACTCCGTCTTGGTTGTATTGCTCGTGGTGTCTCGCGAGGGTACAAATATGGATGAATGTCCAGGGTTTGAGATCTCAAGGATTGATCCCCTCTAAGGTTGGAGCAACCCTCCTTTTATAGGGGCGTCGGGCCTCTTCCCCCAAATATTAGGCGGGAAGGGTCACCACAGTGCCGCCAAGAGGCCTCCCGATTCACAAGACTACTTTACGTGAACTAGGCCTACACTATCGGGCGACACTTGTCTTTCTTGGGGCTTCGATCATGGGTGATGTCCTTCATGATGGCGCGTCGGCCACTGGATCCTTACATCGAAATGGAGGGACACGACTTTGGCTGTCGGGGCTTTGTCAGCCCTGCCTTTTACCAAAGTGTGGCCCTTACGGTCGTACTGGGGCGGCATCCGATGCTACCGCCAATGTTGTCATCTTGTCTCGAGGATGCATGTGAGCACCCCGCTTCCTTTGATGGGATCGCACGGGCCCATCATCCCTCAGGAGGGGAATCCTAGGTGTATGTTCCCCTCCATAGGACCGTTGGTGAAGATTCCTGTGGTGTCCCTCGGGAAGATCTTTCGGTGCCCTCGCGAGGCGCCTTGCCAACCCGACTAGCATCCTAGCCTTCCACGGTTCAGGGTACCCCTGGTACGATAGTAGCCCCCGGGCGCTTGGCCTGCATGCTCCACTTGTCTGGGCGAAGGGTCAATGGACCAATCGGCGGATAGCACTAGGTAAAACGTGTGTCGCTCCGTGGTCTCCAAGGTGCCCCTTTCGAGAAGCCGTGTGAATAACTGTCCTGATATACGTGCTATATCTAGGGGCCGCCCTTGCTTGGACTTCGCCTCAAGGCTGTCTAGCCTCTGTCCTTAAAGGGTCGAGCCCTCGTTTGCACCTTCTTATTCTTCGCATCTAAATTCTTTGAGTCATCCCTTCTCCCACCTTCCCTATCTAGCTAACCGTAAATCCCGGCCACACGAGATGCCTCGCCGGGGGACTCTGGCCATGCCAAGGAAGAAACAGGTCCCCACTGAACCCTCGGGTAGAGGAGAAGGAGACTAGGGATGTGATGGTGCCTTCCACCATCCGGCTAGACTCCGGAATCGACAAGTTTTAGTGAGGGGCTACCCTGGCGTGGCCTAAATCTATAGATCCGGCGAGACTTGTCAGCTCGGTGGACCCCTTATTTTATCACACCATAATTGCCGGATTGGTACCCCTAATTTCCCCTTTCTTCATGGCGATTTTGGAACACTACCAGATCTCCGCCTTGCACCTCCAGCCCAACTCTATCACCACCTTGTCCATGTTCGCCTTCTGGTGTGAGATGTTCATCAGGGTGAAACCATTGGTGGCGCTGTTCCGCTAGCTGTACACCTATACGACCTTCGCCTCACCTCCACCACCCACAATGCTGGTTGTGTCTCCTTTGTGATGGAGGGCGCGTCATGGCTTCCCATGGACTGGACAAAGCCGGTGGAGAATTTCTGGAAGCGCTGGCTCTTCCTGGACACTTTGGAGGACAACCGAATACTTCATCTCCCCACCACGCTGGCCACGAAGATTGGTGGCCGATGGTCCACAGCAAACCTGGAGGAGGACAAGGTCGATGCCCTTAATGTGCGCATCGAGTCGCTAAACGCCTCCGTCCTGATCGGACCTCTGGTGGCCATGGAGTTCCTCCATTCCTGCATAGCCCCGCTACAAAACAACAAAGACCTATGGGACCTGGACGAGGAGGACCACATGTCCCTAGGTGACAGGGAGTTTCACCTGCATCAGGGGCACGATTGTTCCTTCAATCACCCCCGAGAAGGGTCTTGTAGGAGCCAAGTGCTCGTAGGGCACTTGTAGCTTCTTGAAAGTTCCCGTCAAGATGACATTGAGTCATGTGTCCCCATCGATGAGGGTGTTGTTGACGGCGACATTGTTGATGGTGGGTGTACATACTAGAGGTATGTTGCCCACGTTTCTCGTTGACCTGGGGTGGTTGTCGTTGTTGAAGATGACAGGGAACTAAGACCATATGAGATTCTTCTCGCCTGACACAGGGAGTGCTGCCAGTATTTTTCATGTTAGCTGCTTGATTTGGAGATTGGAGAGTGGTTCTTGTGTGCCATCGAGGATGCACGCGATTTACCTTGGTTCCTGGTAGCCCCTTGCATCTTTCCTGATGCAGGCGACTTCGTGTCCCTTCTCGGCTTGTGCACATTTGTCAGCCATGTCAAAGAGTTTTGCCGATGAAGTTGGCATGCCGTTTTTGGCGAGTTTCTTGAGCATTTCTGCGTTTTTGACCCCCATGAGGAAGATGGATATGATAGACGTCTCAGTTTCCTAGGGAAGCTTGTTGTGTGCTGAGAAGAACTGCTAGAAGTACTCATGGAGCCTTTCTCCAGGTTGCTGGTGGATGGCGCGAAGGTCATCCATCGTGTCTGAGGCCAGGGCTCTGTATAAAATGTATGCCATGACCTGTGTGAAGGGAGTATGCCCGAGAGGCAATAATAATGTGGTTATTATCTTATTCCTTGTTTATGATAAATGTTTATTTTGCATGCTATAATTGTATTAATACAGAAACGTTAATACATGTGTGTTTAATAAACAAATATAAAGTTCCTAGTTATGCCTCTCTTATAAACTAGCTTGTTGATTAACAAGATGATCAAAGGTTTCCTGAGCATGGACATTGGATGTTGTTAATAACAAGGTCACAACATTGTTGGAATGATGTGATGAACATTCATCCAAAGTATATCATTACGATCAAAGTCATTGTGTTTATATTGCTATAACATCATACAAAGTAATCCTAGTCCTTAGACCATGAGATCATGTCAATCACTAACACTGGAAGAGTATCTTGATAACATTAAACGTCACACCGTAATAGGGTGACTATAAAGGTGGGTTCAGTGCTACGAATGTGTTATGTAGAGGCTCATGTATCAAGGGTGGAATTTATCCATCCCGATGACGGATAGATATACTCTAGGCCCTCTCGGTGATATCACATTAATTAGCTTGCAAGCAAGTGATGAGATCACTAGAATGTTATATCATAGGAACGAGAAAAGAGTGCATGTCAGTAACAAGATCAAACTAGGTATGGAGATACCGATGATCGAATCTTGGACATGTAATATATCGTGAGACAAAGGGATTGAGTTACATGCATAAAAGGTTCACACGATCATAGAAGTCATCGTTGAATGTGTGGGAGTCAGTATGGATCTCTAGGTCCCGTTGCTGATTATTGATCGGAGAGGGGTCTCAATCATGTCTGCATTATTCACGAACCGTAGGGTGACACACTTAAGGGATACCGACACAATTTGGAGCAAATAATATGCCAGAGAAAGAAAAATGAAGTGCTGGAATTATTTCAATGGAAACCGAAATTGTTTCGGGTGAAATTTCTGAAACTGTTTCTGCATGTGATATTTAAATGTTGCAAGGGGTTTTATGTGAATGTTCGTTAATTAATGTAATTAACAAAATTCTAAATAAATAAATAAATTGAGTGGATTTTTGAGTGGGAATATGGAGGGACTTTTTGGTGAGTGGGAGCTCCACCCACATGAATGGAGCAAGGGGTGGGGGCAGCCACCATGGCCGCCGGCCACACCCCTTGGGGTACCCCCTCCTCCTATAAAATCCCCCTACTCCCTCTCTCACACTCACACCTCCTCGTGAAGGATCTCTCCCCCTTTAGAATTTCCCCATGGTCTCGGATCAGCGAGATACATGTTCCCGGTGGCTTTTTCTGGAAGGATTTTTTGCTTCCGCTGCTTCGCTAGAGAGAGGGCGTGGAGGTTGTCGGGATACCCGAACATGTGTGCGATCACGGATTCACCACTTCTTTGCGGTGCTGGACTTGATGGTGTTGGACCTGCTGGACCGGATGGACTTCATCACGACCTTGAGATCAGCAAGAGATCGACTACATCACCAACAAGTTCATACTCGAAAAAGATTTTCAGTCTTTGAGGGTATGTATTCTATGGATGTATATCCATCTATTGCTTGTATCTATATAGATGGATCTTGGTGCTTATAGTTTCCATAGTAGGAATTTTTTTGTTTTCTATGCTGCGAACCCAACACTATGGGCCTTGGTTGTTTTCTGGATTTTACTCGAGGACATTGTTGTTTTCCTCAGCGAGGCCCTCATGGCCAATGTTTGCTTGTGGAGCTGGTGGTGGGTCGCTGAACTTGGCGACGAACTTTTCATTCATATCCTTCTAGGAGGGTATTGACTCCTCAAGGAGCTCGTTCATGAGCCATCATCGAGCCATGCCTGTGAGGACCATGGGAAATCGTTTGACCATGAATTTCTCATCGCCTCCTGTTCCTAGGATCTGTTCAGTGTAGAGTTGTAGCAAATCATCGGGGTTCATCTCTCCGCCGCCGCTGAAGCGCAGTGATATCACTGGCTTGAACTTGGGCGTCCATGTGACTTTGTGTAGATCTTGAGTGAACGCGAGGCAACCACCCATGCTGGCGGTCTTGGCGAGGTCTTGCTCCTCGTCTTTGTGCTGGCACTTTACTGCCACCCTGGTTTTTGCCGGGGCTCGCTAGGGGGCCTTGATGCTTTGCATGTCGTTGTTGGTTTCCTTTTGGAGAGGTGGTGCATCATGAGGGTGAAGCATATCCTCTCCTTGTGCTTGATCGGTGAGCCCTTTCCCAGCTCCTTCGAGCGGTTGGCAGGGACGGCGGTTGTCGGAGAGCACTGTGTGCGCTTTGCCCCATGCACGGAGGCTATGCCAGTGGTGGCATCTTGAAGCATGAGATTCCGGTCCCGTGCTGGTGGTGCCTCGTGCAGATGCTGATGTCACAAAGCGCGAAGTTGTTGGTGCGACATAGGCGGTGTCGACGAGCTCCGTTATGTGCAGGATCCATGCATCTTCTCCGGCTGCGTCAGGCCGTGGCATAGTTGCTCTTGCACCTTACGCATCGCTGATGAGGGGGTGAGCCTAGCGCTGGGACCTTTGCTGGAGGTATGGGGACGTCTGAGGTACCTTGCGGTTGTGCTGCAGGAGCCAGGGGACAGGTCTCGACGCGCTTCCCTTTTTGCTCCTCACGGTTGGCGTTGTTGTCAATGCGAGGAGTGTTTCCACGGCTCACCATCGTGTTGTTGACGGGCGTGGCCTGGTGCTGGGTGGCCTTGCCATGGTTTGAACCAGCCATGTCGATGAGGAGGTTGGATATACGCCCTAACCCCCTACCTGATGCACCAAATGTCGGAGATTTTCCCATGAGGGTATCTCGTGAAGTAGGTAAAATCGAACGCAGGGGGCAAACACGATCTCTCCAAGCTCCCTCTATGACCTTGACGAGAAAACAGTAGAATCACTGCAAGGAGGACACAAAGAGTTTACCCAGGTTCAGGCCACCGTGCGGTGTAAAACCCTACTTCTTGCTTTTCTTGTATTACATGGTGAGGTTACAAGTACAAGAGGTTGATCGTGCGATCAGAACAAGAGATCATGGGAGGAGAAGGCCAGGGTTTCCAAGGTGTAAGAAGAGATCCCTTCCTATGATGAATTCCCCGTCTTTTTATAGGCGCCCCGGTCCTCTTCCTGCCAATATGGCAGGAAGGGATTCCACATGGTGACGAGAGAGAGAGAGAGAGAGAGAGAGAGAGAGAGGTTGAGTCAAAGATGTTGCTTTCGTCACGCCCTTCATGCCCCTACTGAGAGAGGGAGGTGGTCCCATGTTGAGTCCTTGTCGGCCACTCCTGGATTGAGGAAGGGGAAAGCTCCCCTTAGCTTGGAGGAGAAGTTAACAGCTTCTGTTCTTCTCTCGGAGCGCAAGTGTTCTTGCGTAGCTTCAATACCCAAGTGTTAGCACGCAGGCGCACCATAGGTGGGGTGCTCCCCGAGATTCTTACATGTATGCGGGATTTATATCAGAGAGGAACTTGCTTAGGAGGCCTCGTGGAGGCCTCTCCTTAATACTTGAAGAGGTAGGCCATCTGAGCCTTGGTGAATGTTTGCCACAGAGGCCTAGTAGTAGATGGGCCAGGGTATCCTGGTTACTATTGGCCGACACCCGTCATATATATGAGCTTGGTATTTATCTGCAAGATGTATTATATGTTACTAGACTTCTCTTTGTGCCCCACGGGGCGTGGCCAGTAGGCGGAACACTTTATGATATGATCGGGCTATATCCACACGCAACTTCTCTTAGCGTTACGGCGTACACGTGTACAACCATATAAGAGCCAGCTTTGCACGCGTTAAGTACCCAGAGACGACTTACGAAGCGACGTCTGCTGGTCATATGGAAGGGTAGAACCTCTGTCTCATAGCTCACATAAAAAATCGAATAACTGGATAGTCTATATTAGTTGTACATTCATATGTTTTCTCAAACATACATGTAGACACCTTTTTAGGACAGTACAATCTTACACGTAAAATATTTTGTTGGCGTAGAACAAAGAACAGGAAGACACGAATGTGCAAAGAATTCTTGGAAATCGAAGATGCAAGCATAGAGAAATAGAGAGTGGAGCATAAAGACGCGGGAATACACGTCAAAATTGAAAAGTTGGAGAGAAGATACTACAGAATAAAAGTAGTTAGTACTTGGGTGTCATCACTTGGGTAGCACTTTAAGCACACATATACGCTAAGCACGGATTTCACGTTTCAAACATATGGTTGTTCGTCAGAATTTATTACACACAACGCTTCCACGCAAACTTACACAGTATATGAGAAATTATTTATTATTAATCATACCTAAATGGAGCAGTACAACGCAAGTTTACATTCAAACATATACATTGACTAAAACATCCTTGGAGAAGTTTGCAATACATGCTACATAGATTGATTCTACCGCTACCGCACATGGCGACGTGTTCCGCTGCACCGTGGTCGCTGCCTGAAGATCGCCATCAAATAGCGTCGATGAAAGGTCTCCAACACAATGGCCATCCCGGCCCCGGGAACGACAGTGGTCCTATCGCTGGACGAAAGTGTTTTCCTGTATAGCGCGGGCCGAGGGGTATTACATGAAGTCTCAGGGGTCACCAAGGACAGTAAAAAAAAGAGAATAAAAGGACGAGAGATCAGAAAGATTAGACACAAATCGTTCACCAGCAAGTGGCGAACGCGTGAACGCGATCAGAAAGATTAGACAAAAATCGTTCACCAAGGACAAACCATGAACATGCATGTTGATGAGTTAGAGGCAACACGAACCTGGAGCTCCATGGCACCATCCAACTCCAACGCCTGCTTGCTGCTCGTTTCTTTTGGTCGCCCTCGTTGCCTGTTGATGAGAGAGGACGTGAGATTTAAGAGAAATACATGTATATAAGTAGAGGATGACGTGGTCCGAGAGGCATACCCAAGGGAGATGCTCGTGGCATGCAGGTCCAGCAAGGGGAGCCGACGAGAAGCGCCCTGGCACCTTTCCTCTCACGCACGAAATACTCGCGGTCTCGCCTCTACTCAACGGCAACGCTGTCATTTCCAAACTAACCGGAGGACAATCCTTAAAATAAATAAAAAAAGATAAAGAGTAGGGAGGCGGCGGTTAGAGTTTACGAGAGGAGAGAGGAGACACGAGAAAGCCTTACCTCCATGCTGGTCAGTGCCAGCCAGACGCTGGTGATTACCGGATGACTGCGTCAGAGATGATGTACACCATGAAGTCAAATAGAAAAAACGGCGATGCTTCTGGTGTAGCTTCCTGCGAGCCCACGACCGCCAGCCGGACGGTGGCGCGCTCGCAAGAAGCTACACGCGAAGCGTCGCCGCGTCTCTGCCTAAGCCGACATTAATTCTGCACCTCCTGCTCTGGAAAATGTGACCGAAGGGGCAAACACGGATGACGTCAAACAACCACGCGATGTTTCTGCTCACGTCCATGGGCAGCGGTAGCGCCAGCTCCGGGTGTGATCACCAGACCGATGCATTCGACTAACCATGCAAGCGAGAGAAAACACGCCAGAGGTGGGAGGGGAGAGAAGATAGCTATCATTTTGAGGACAAAAAAGCTTATATAGAAAGGAGCAGCATGGCTGTTTGCCAGATCCCCGTGTACATTCATCGCATGCGAGAGACTCGTTTCTCGCGCGAGCGGGATCCACCGTACACACAATCTGGTTGTGGGAAACCATGGCCGTCTATAGGCTATGCTGCCAGCTCGCCTCTCCGCCGCGTGAAACCGTGCATGACTATAGCCTACGCTATAGTCGGCTATAGTCTATGCTAACAGTTTGTCTCTTCGCCGCGAGAAACCATCCATGATGCCATGTCGCCTCTCAGCCACGATAACCTGCATCCTCCCATGCCTCCTGATGGCACCTGCACCGCCAGCTCAGCTCTCCTCCGACGCGATGTAGGATATGGACGAGTCCCACGTCTGCGAGAATTCGCGACCGTCTTGGGCTTATGATGCCACATCGTGTCTTAGTGTTCCCCACGACCGCGAGAAACCACAGCTATCAGGGGATTACAACACCACATCGTCTCTTGACGGGACCCATGTCCCCGAGAAACCGCGGCCGGCATGGGCTGACGGTGCCACGTAGTCTTCGTGGGAGCCCCATAAACCTGCGGTCAAGGAGGCATATCGCGCTGGGAACAGCTCTCACCGAGCGCAGTACTGGCTGCGTATGCTGATGGCAGGCCATGGGCACGCGCGACCCACCATATGGTGAGCAAGGGTCCTGCGAGGCCCACCATTCAGCGGACCTGATCACGCTTCTGGGTCACAAACGGACACCAAATATCGATTGGACTAAAATTTCGGGTCCGGGCAACATTTCTCAGCTGTTGATCGTCGACATCTCAAGGCGGAAAAAAAATCGGGACGACATGGATATCAGTTTGGGCCGAAACAATCTGGCACTATTATTTACTTTGATTATGTTGTACTTGTGAACCCTAAAGCGACAATTAGGAAACAATGGGGATATGTGATAGTTTTGAGGATTATGTGTGTTTATGGAGTGTTAATGCGTTGTTCTGGAATATTCGAAAGAGTAGACCTTAATTACATGTAGTTCTAAGTTGGCCCCGGTGAAATGGGCAGGTAGGACAATAGATGTTATACAAATTCTCATGGTTAGTACACATAATTATATTTGGAACACACACCTACAAACCATAGAGTTAGAGACAAGCACCATGTTATTTGTATTATATGATCAATCTTATTCATGCAACACCCTATTGATCACCTCATGCCTACGCTTTTAGCCACTAAAAGTTACAAGTTCACTACTTTCGGTGTAAATTGAAAATATGTTGTTTCTGTTTACTATTTTGATTCAATGCTGCAATCACCACTTTCTTCTTTGAGAATATTGATACACAAGTGTGGTTGAGAGTGACGTCTCAACTGCTAAAGTCTTATTGGTATTATTGTGTCCCCCTTGTGGTGAACTATAAATTTCGATAATACTTTTCATCAAAGATTTCAGCGATCCCTTCCACTTGAGGGCATCAAATGCGTCGAGAGCTATTCTGAAGATTGTAGAGGCTTGCGAGGCCTAATATTGCCATTTCTTTACTCGCTGGAGAAACATCGTCGGACTGATTGGCTTTAGTGCCTATCAACATTTCGACGGACTACACCGACGAGTACCTCCGCATTGGTGAGGACACAACTCTCGAGTGTGTTCGTATGTTTGCCAAGGTGGTCATCCGTGTGTTCAACCCGATATATTTTCGAGGTCCTAATGAAGAGGACATTAAGAGTCTAAAGGCGCACAATGAGAAGAGAGGTTGGCCGGGGATGCTCAGTAGCATAGTTTATATGCATTGGAAATGGAAAAATTTCCCTACGACATGGCATGGACAGTACACCGGCAAAAGTCGTGATCCAACAATTATCCTTGAAGCTATGGCTTTAGAGGATTTATGGATTTGGCATTGCTTCTTTGGTCTTATGGGCTCTCTCAATGACACCAATGTCTTGTAGAGGTCTCTTCTTTTTGCGAGGCTAGAGAGTGGAGATGCACCGGCTTGCAACTACACGGTGAATGGCCATTCCTACATAATGGGCTACTATCTTGCCAATGACATTTACCCTTCTTGGTCTATAATTGTGAAGACCGTCTCAAATCCGGCAAGAAGGAAGCATATTGAATTTGCGAAGGCACAAGAGGCATGCTAGAAAGGACATTGAGAGAGTTTTCGGTGTTCTCCAATAATGGTTTGCTATTGTTCGAGGCCTGGCTCGTTTTTGGGACAAAAAACTCTCAATAGGATCATGAAAGCATATGTGATCCTCGACAACATAATCATCGAGGATGAGACGGGCTTGAACTTGGAGTTCTCTGAGAATGTTGGTAGCCATGTGAAACCAACAAAAAATCCCGACTGCATCCAAGCCTTTCTTGAGACCTATTGGATCTCCTATAAAAATGGAAAATGAAAGAGCCAAAGTAATGAGAAAATGACTTGTCAGTGTGAAGCTAAAGGGTATCATACCCTAGGGATTACAAAATAACGAAAAATAAAAGTGACCGAGATACGAGGAAAAAACTTTTGTTTCACATTTCAGGAAAGACCACCTATTTGTTCGTTTACCAGGTTCAGCACGAAATCATAAATTTTCTCTACCAAGGATTGCAATGCATTTGGCACTGACTTTCCACCTCCCTTTTCCGTAACAACAAAAAACTCAACAAGGACCAAAACAAGAGTCAACAACATAGACAAGGATAGATTTGTGCATGAAACAAAAAAGTTGCCTATATGAAGAGGAAAGTAGGGGTGAAGCTCAAATTGGTCGAGTGGGGTGCCCGTGCCCGTCGTATCAACATCAACATTCTTGAGGTCCATAACCACGAGGTCCAATGCACTAGATCTTGTAGCACTTAGCAACGAGGCCCTATCCATTAGTATTCCATATAAGAAATCCAAAATGTTGCTTCATATCTTCAAGGATTGGGATCAGGTGGTGTAAAAAGGAAGGAAAAAGGACTTCAAAATTCGTCCCTTCTCACAGAATCATCGGGCTTGACTTTTCTTACTTTCCCAACCCCGCTACTGTAAGAACTCTTTTGTTTTGAGACTAGCTAGTCGCTGTGGTTTGCGGGAAACTCTTCTATCTCTGGTATCACTTCGAGTCCTTCTAGAAGTAAATAAAGGAAATGCTTATTGGACTACGACATTTTCAGACAACTGACCGGATTCAAGCCCTAGCGCCTCAACTCGGACGGACTTGTGGAAATCCTCGAAAACTAGTATAAAAAACTCACCTATCTATAACATAGAAATGTTGCATCCAACCCTAGAACGAGATGTAAAGAATAGGCTACCATACGAGATGATATGACTTCATTCTTGGATTTCATCCCTACGCTTAAGAAAGATAAGGGATTGGATTTCATACCTTTTATTTGGAGCTCTGTCGTTCCGGCCGGAAAATGTCACCTTCCACCTAAACCAAACCTTTTTGCTTTCTGGCTTTTCCTTCCTAACAAAGAGGCGGGTTTTGGAAGTTCCTTTTTTCCTTTTTGTTCTTTTTCTTTCAAAGCTTTTTCCAAATTCTATGGCAGCAAGATTATTTGCTTGGTAGATCCAGGACATTGCCTCCCATACCCAGCTCCATGATGATCTCATTGAACACCATTGGCAGTTGCATGGGAATTAGTTCCCATGTCTTATTCATTTCATTTCATATTCATTCATGTGTGCTTAAACTACTATTTGCATTCTGGAGCACTCTTTATTTGTTTAGTTATTTAATTTGAACTATTTTTTTAATAAGGATTATTGTGGTATTTGTGTGATGCTTGAAACATTAATAATTTGGATTATATTGCTGCCATATGTGGTTTAATTTCATTATTATGTGAGATATATGTTGAATTGGAAGTATTGAATTTACGGTCTCGGCCGGCTCGCGTGGAGCATATCCCGCAACGAAACGCGCGAGACTATAAACACGTTTTACAACGCCCTTTATACACATTTTTAAGTGGCCTATTTTGCGGGTTCTGATAGAGTTGCTCTAAGACTGTAAATGTATTCATGGCGCTTAGCCTTGACAACATGGTGGGTTTGATGAGATATAATTTAAAGTAATTTATATGAACTATAAGAGCATCTTTAGTGGGACGTCCAAATGTGGATGTTTATATCTTCATATAGACGGTCGTGTATAAAAATTCTCTTTTCAATGTCTTCAGTTTTTTAGTGGAACGTTTATATTTAGGAGGTATATATTTTCTCTTATATTTTAACAATATATTCTAACTACCGTCCTGCCCCAAATTAGTGTTTGTGCGTGTTGTAGTAAACTAAAATCCTGCCCCAATAACAACTTGATTTCTGATCCGTTCCTCTTACCGCATCCAAACTTAGCGTTTGTCCAATCTTGTATCAACACCTTGTTCTCAAGACTAGACCAATTTTTCCCTTTTGTGGATGTTCCTTTTTTTTATCTTGGCTTTGTAGATGCAGAAACTTCTTGTTCCGATATTGGGCTACAATCTGGTGTCGCACTCCAATTCACCTTATTGGACCCCACATTCATAATGTCCAAAAATCCCCTGTTGTCCATTTACGAGTAGTTTATCTGCGAGTTGTCCATTTGTAAGTTGTTCATCGATAAGTTGTCCACCCGCATGAGAAAATATACATTGGAATAATTCAGTGTCTAGGTAAATTTCTTAAAAAAGAACAACACAATTCAGTGTGCGGGATACCAGCACCCCATCTATATTTTTTCATACATACAAACCTGTGTATGAAATTTCAGATTCAGCCGTGCAGTACCAAGGAAGCAGCAGATTCAGTACTAGAAAATTCAGTAGCAGCAGCCCCTTCTTCTCCATCGACCGGTGCTGCACTCATCCGCCCGTGTCGGCCAGCGCCAGGCCACCGAGCCCCCCTGGCTCAGAGCCCGTGGCCGCCCCTTCAGAGCCCTCCCCGCTGAGTCTGCCGCCGCCTCCACGCATCGTGCGCCGCCCCCGCCCACCCACATGCACGCGTGCCCATCCCCACCACCCTGCCTCCGAATCGGGACGAAACGAAGCGCTGGCGTCCGGATCCGGCGCCTGCCATGGTTCCATTGTCGAAATCCCCTCTACCCTGTCCAATTTCTCTCACTTTCTCTCACCTACTCTACAGGGGAAAAGATGGCTTACCTCGAGACGGCAAGCGGGGCGACGGCGAGATGGGAGTAGCGCTCCTCTCCTGTACTCTTCCGGATGGGCGTGGGAGCCGGGGCACGTCAGCGCGGGATGCGACCAGGGACGCGGGATGGAAGGCTCAAGAGCAGCAGTTGCGTGGCCTGCTCGTCTAAATATGGACGATGGGTAGCAGAAATAGATGGTCATCTAAATTTAGACGACGTAGATGAGTCTCCGAAGGTTTTACTATAGATGCTCCAATGAACTGCAATTAAGTGTTTTTGGATGGCTCGTATGCTACGAAGTGCACGTGGTTCAATGGACTGTAAGGAACTTTAAGCATATGCTTTCAGATGGCTCTAGTATGCCACGATCTAGACATGCTCGAATGGATTGTAGTGAATTTGGACTATTTGGATTATGACTAGTGTTTTTTTACAATCAATATCATGATATGTTTATAGCAACATATAGTACATGGTATAGATATACAGGCTGAAGAAACTAGTAAAGCATCAAGGTTTTCAAACTTCATTTTTTTCAAAACATTAACTTTTCTGAAGGCAACAAAAAACTGACAAATACCAAACCATAATCTGTAAATATAACTAGGGTTCTCTTATAATTTTAATGTGATCCGCACTGCCAAGGCTGTGTGCACGCCCACGAGCATTAGAATAATCAATCAACATCAACAAGAGTACCAACACCAATATTCCAGTCAAAAATAACCGAACAGCCGGTCGACATCACCGTCGAACCGATAGTACGAACCACCATTGTCCAGGACGCAGCAGCCGGGACAAATATTGTAAGGATAATCTTCACGGCAACCATGAAAAAAGCTCCAAAGTCGATTTGACGAAGTAAATCTAAAAGACCGTACTAGTGTGTTTGTATGGATTGAAAAGTGTGTTATGGTTGATGTCTTATAAAAGCAAAATGTAAACGAAATAATGTTGGAATTTTGATGATTAGTGTGCTACAAATTTCAAAAGAGAATTATATTGCAAATGCACACGTGGGAAGTAAGCTCAAAATTCATATAAATGGGGACGTGGGCTGAACACAATTCTTCTTGTTCCATTTCTCTAACCAAACACACAGTGAAATATTTCCACTCCACCTTTTTTTGTGTAAACTAGAAATAAGATGTTTTGTCTATTTAAAATAAAATAAAACCATTATTCCCTCAGTCTCAAAATAGATGTCAGTGTGTTACATTATATTACATTCCACTTGGCTTGGGAAGCAAACAAACCACTGTATGTGAAGTTTTATTAATATTTAATTTCTTATTATCGCTTGCTTATGTCACCCTGGGGCAGCAAAGCGTGAGGGAAGAGGTGGAGACATTTTATCACTTAACACCATTTGTTGGGGCTTTATTTTCACATAACCACAACTTTTATATTTTGCTTTACAAAACACCAACTCTTGTGATAATGTTTTCATAGAACACAGAAAATTGTATTAACTCGTTTGATAACTGATTAGCTTGCTAGGTCCAACCATCAAAACACCACCGTGATAAATGGTGGCCTCTTCAACGAAGGAACTGGTTTGGTTGGCTGGCTGGTTGCAGATTCACGTGAGGCATCCAAATTTCATAGGAATAAAACACAACTAGACTAACAACCCGCCACCTCCATGGCGTCTTGCCACAACATGACCAGTGAGTAGACTTGGGAAAACCCAACCTTGCATCCCGTCGCCTACATGGCGTCTTGCCACAACCTGACCAGCGAGGTAGACCTGGAAAAACCCGGCCTTGGTCACCTGCAATCCTCTCCATGGTACTATCCCCGGTTTTCGCAATGATCAAGCCCTGATATAAAATGCCAAAAAAAAGTTTTTGTCGTACCATGTATAGTGGATCATCTAGTTTCATATTGGAACAACTATATTTCAATCCATACATCTTTTTATTACATATTAACATAAAATTCATACATCGTTGTATTACATATGTACATAAAGCGTATTTCATCTACTGGAACAGAGAAGAAGAGGGTATCATTTAACTAAGATGGATTTTCTTTTCTAATCCATCCCGGTCCACTTCTTTGGTTTCCATCCCTGAAGCTCTAGAGAAAAAGAACTTTTTCCATGTGATCTAAAAGAAAATAATACACAATACTGAAAGATATAATGATCTTGTTCACACATGTATATCAATATACCTACATAAATCCAATAATAGAAAAAAGAACTTTGTTAACATGTATATCAGCAAAGCATTAGATACTCAATCAATACTTCTTTTTATCAACAGAAACAGGTGAACTAAAACAAAAAAGTACTTATCTTAGACAACAAAATCCATACTTATTTACTTACTGGGATGAAAAATTAGGAGGATTCATGGTCACAGCTGATACTATAAAACGTAAGTGAGAAATTAACATCATATTCTTTTCATTTGACTGCACTATGGACTTTGTGCTAATTTCCTAGTGACATTTTGTATGGAAGATTGCAAATAGTTGGCCATTTAAAAAATAACCCAGATGGCTGGTTGGTATAACAAATCAAAATGTAAACTGTAATTTATGTGCCCCCTTTTCATCACTGAATCAACCGATAAATAGGAATTTAACAGAATATTAACCGCAAATATGTAGCATATATAGCTGGTATGGAAAATCAAACAACAGTAAGAAGAGACAGATAAGATTGACACACAGATATTAATAACATACCTGCAAAGAAAATGCAACCTGCCTCTCAGTGCCAAAAAAGAACAGCATGGTACATACTAAACATACCAAATGATTTTCTAAATGCTGCCAAATATAGCAAGGATACCAACACAATGTTACCAAGAAAAACAACACACATCCATCAAATTTTTTCCTACTCCATAAACCAAAAAAATAATAATACTTTCTTACCCCCCCCCTCATTCCAAAAGTGAATTGCTATTTCTATATAGATACCCCAATGATCCACCATCCTATTCTATGTTTTAAACTAAAGAACTGAAGATTACCCTTTCGACAGTTCAGACCTAAAAACATAAATTCAGATTTTTAGATAGAGACCATAATGATCCAACATCCTATTACAATTAAAGAAACGAAGGTTACTCTTCCCACACTTCAAACCTAGAAATTAAAACCAAGCAAGCCCAAAATGTACACATGCAAATCCTTTTTGTAAGAAAACATTTCCCTAAAGCCAACCCATAAAACATTCTTGATGACTGAAGAAAAAATTCAGATTTCTAGATAAAGACCACAGTAATCCCAAATCCCACTACAATCAAAGAACCAAAGGTTACTCTTTCCACACTTTAGACCTACAAAATAAAACCAAGCAATCCAAAAATGCACACATGCAAATCCTTTTGTAAGAAAACACTTTCCTAAAGTCAGCCCATAAGACATTCTTGTTGGTTAGTTCTAAAACATGACAGAAGCTGTCCACAAAAATCGAATGTTACTCTTTGCATAGTTCAGACCTAAAAACAAAGATTCGGATTTTTAGATAGAGACCACAGTCATCCAACATCCTATCACAATTAAAGAACCCAAGGTTACTCTTCCCACACTTAAAACCTAGAAAATGAAACTAACCATGGGAAAAACTACACATGCAAATCCTTTCTTAATAAAAAACTTACCTAAAGCCAACCCATAAGACATATCTTCTGATTTGGTCTAAAACATAACCAAAGTTGTGTAAAAAATCGGTCTAAAGCCTAACTGAAACTGTCCACAATAAACTGTACTATAAGACTCAATGAGGACAACACAACGACAACCAATCCCACAAAACAAATATGATACTACCAATCAGACTCTAAAACCCCAAAAATACACAAGGCGAGGCCTAAAACCAAAATTAGAGCAACAAGGACATCACACCTTTGAATCAAACACTCAAAGGGTACCAGTTCGCAAAGACAAACCTAAAACAAAAATGAAAACAACAAGAATACCAAACCTTCCATGCAAGTACAACACGACCAATCACCAAGACAGCGACGGCGCCCCACCACGGAAGAACCCTGGCTAGCCAAGATCCCGCCAAGACGATGCAGGAACCAGAAAACACACAGGCAACCACACACAGGAAAACCACACCACCACCAAGAAACACACCGCCGCCAGAAATCCAACACAATCACGAAGATAACCAGGAGAACCTCTCCCCCACCCCGACGAAATAACCTCAAAAGGACAGGTGGACCGAACATACAGGTGACCGACTAAATAGATAGTCTATAAGTCATTTAGTTTCATGTTGGATCTAGAAAGGTGTTAGGATGCATACTAAATGCATTGAGCTAAACAATGTTGGGACCTGACCATAACCCATCTGGAGTACTGGGTTGTTATGCAACAATCGATGCAGAGGCCATAGCTTCCCCTTTACAAAAAAAGAGTGCAGTGTTGTTAGAGACCTGAATGAGTTTGGTTTCACACTGATGAAAATTTCCTATTCTGGTGCTACAACTAAGGAGCTTCGGTTGTTACTTGCCACCATTGTTAGCTAACCCGTGTCTATTATTATCTGATAATTTAGTCCTGAAAATTCAGGTTATATTTACTAAAATGTGACAGTGCCAGTGGCTGTTTACCTGAATGATGCTGCTTCAACGTTGTGTTCAAGCATAATGTCCCAGTCTTACAATATGCTATGTTCAGCAAATTCAATATCAGTATCTAACTGTGTCATCTGATTTTGACACCTTGAACTTCTGCAGTTTTGTTTCACTTTTCAATGATGAATACAAATTACCAAAGGGTTCTGTAATTGAGCTTTCGAGGGAATCAAATCATGTGCTTAAAATAAGTAGTAAGTTCATCTTCCTTTTGCTTCCCTTTATTTTAGCTGATTTGAGCATGTGCTTAATCATGTTGATGGAAAAAAGACAGGCACTTAAGAGTCAGAGAATTATGTTGATTATTTACAACGAATGACTGCATTCAGTATCTAAGTACCACCAGGATTGCCATATGCCATATGATTGCACGGTAAACCAAACATGAACACGAGGCCACAAAGCTAAATTCTTATCCACACATAAGATGTCGTCGTAAAATGATATACATAGAAAGGTGAAGAAATTAAACTTAGGGAGTGAGTCGAACCTGACATGGTTATACCCTACGGGTACGTGAACTCAGCATACCTGGTCCAGCCCAAGGAAGGTCCACGGCAGATGTACGCCGGCCCATGAAGATTTTCGGGTGGCCAAGGCCCATGACGCCTTCGGATCCTTGGAGAGCAAGACTAGCGTAGATAGGAAATTCAAAGGGGTAAAACCCTAAAACTTGTAACCGACTAGGTCTATACCCGGGACTTGCCTGAGTCTATATAAAGGCTAGGAGGGCACGACCTAGATCTCTCTCTCTCTCATACTTTCGCATACACACCTCCACGCCAGATCGAATCTGCGCACCCCTGTAACCTTCGGTTCCGCCGTAATCAAGAGCAGACAAGCAGGAGTAGGGTTTTCCCTCCGGAGGACTAAACCTGGGTAAACCTCGTGTCCCCGTATTGCTTGTTTGCTAACCGTTCCGCGATCTCCAGCATCCCCATCTTCTCCAAAACCCAAGTCCATAACAATGGGCATTGATGAGATCAAACCTCGTCAATTGGCGCCGTCTGTGGGAACTGGGGACGCTGATTGTGCGATCGTGACGGTCCCAACCCGAACGATCTACAACTCTGCGGCGACGGAGAGCCACCTCCTCTTCGGCGCTTTCGACTTCACCGCCCACTCGCCGGCCACCATGAAAGACTTCGAGCCCGTAGGCGACGGACTCGAGATCCTATTCGGGAGCTTCTGCTTCCAGGTGGGTCAGACTGGCACCCTCCGCCTCCCTGAGCGGGTGCCCCTACCATCGATCAGGCCCGCTTCGTGGGCTCCACACCCTGTGCTACGCACATCGTCATCAACAGATGAGTCCTACGACAGCAGCAGCTGCAACTCCGATCTGTGCGATCCACCGTCGGATGAAGGGACCTACGGTTCCGGATCCGAAAGTTGCGGCAGCAGCGGACCAATCTATGAGCGCTACCAATGCGCCGTAGTCATCTAGAGCGACGTGGATCAGCAACCACCCAACCCGCCGCCCAACTCAAACCCCAACCCGCGGGACAGAAACGGCGGGAACAGAAGCAGCCAGTCCCCCCCACCCGAAGGAGAGGACAACGGCCAGGTCATCCGCCTCAACAAGGAGGGATGGGCCCAAGCATGCGCCGCCGTGGCGGGCAACACAGTCTTGCCTGCAGACGCCTCACGAGAACTACTGATGGCATACCACTTCCTCCTCATCGAGGAGCACAAGAAACAAGTCAAGATGCAAGAAACGCTTGACAAACGCAAGCAAGCAGCCTCCGAGTCCAGGGCACGACGAGCTGCGCTCCGCCATGGGCCCCGGCTCTAGCACGAATGGCAACCAAGGAAACAAACACCGCTCTCGGGTGGAGAACATGGATCCCAAGGAGCGCTGTGAGGTGACCCGAACTCTCCACACATCCTTCATGGAGATGGACGCCGACGGCAACATCATCCCGAAAACGCCGCAAGCTGCGATCATGGCAGCCACTGCGTATCTCGCGGCCCACCCACCTCCGGAGGGGGACCCGAAAAGAGCCATGCATAAGTCCGCACTTACCGGACTTGGACTTGTCGGAGCCGCGCTCCACTAGGAAGCTCCTGTGGAGCCGAAGAAGAAAGCTTCGGCCAGGCACGACCGTAGCCCCACCCCTTCATCCGAAGAATAAGAGGAACACGACCTTCCTCGAAGGAAGAAGAGCTTGCGTCATCATAACCGCGACTACGACGCCAGAGACGCGCTCACACAGCGCAAAATAGACAAAGTGCGAGCCAAGCGCGCATGCTCGTCTGAATCCGAGATGGATGAAGACGAAGGAGAACTTTGCGAGGCCTGATGCTTTAGCAGATCTGTTCAACGAACAAAGATGCCGCGTAATTTCAAACTCCCTTCGGATACTCTGAAGTTCGACGGCACGCAAGACCCAAAGGCATGGCTCAGCGACCATCTGTCATCCGTCAAGCTACACGGCGGCAACAAAGAGACCGCCATGCAATGCCTTCAGCTGCAGCTGACAGGCGCAGCCCGGATCTGGCTTAGCAGCCTATCCTCAGGGTCCATACGAAGCTGGGAGGAGCTAGCTTACAGCTTCATCTGAAACTTTAAAGGCACTAGCAAGAGGCCCGCCTCAATCGAAGAGTTGCGAGCCTGCACTTAAAGAACGGGCGAATCCATTCGCTCGTACATACTACGCTGGTCCAACACCAAGAACTCCGCAGCACACATCTCCGAAGAAAGGGCCATCGATGCCTTCAAGGACGGCGTCAAGCGCCAGGACTTCAAGGAGGAACTCGGGTGCGTTATGCCCAAAACACTCGACCACCTCATCGATATCGCCAACAGGTGGGCCGACGGCGAAGACTCCGTCCATCGAGCACACTCGAAAGAAGAAGACGACTACAGCAGACGACGGGAGTGCCGTAGCAAGAGAAGATCGCGCGTCTACGTTAATCACGACGGACCCGACATGGTCGCGGCCGGCTACGCCGACCGCCGCAAGGACGCCAACCGCAACAGCGGAGGATACCGTGGAGGAAACTTCCGCGATGGTGGACGCCCAGCACAGTCGTGGCAGCGCCGCGACCGCGACAACGGACCCTCAGCATACGACAAACTTTCGGGTCCATGCACCATCCACTTCTACATCGACAAGCAGGATGACAAAAAGAAGGCGAGCCACATGCTTAAGGATTGCCGCGAGTTCCAGAAGCTCAGCGAAAGCATGGTCCAGATGAGGCAGCAAGCCCCAATTCCTGCGTTCAGAAACGCACCCGCGCCCGGTGAAATAGCGCATGAAGCTCCCCCACCACCACCTGTGGGAGGTCCGCACCAGCCAGTCGCACCAGCACAGAACAACGCCGGGAACGGGTATCCCCCGCCGAAAGGAGCACTAATGATCCAGAAGGGGCGCCCCACGAATAGAGTGCAGAAGAAAATCACTCGCCAGATCAACTTGGCCGTAGCAACTCCACCCGCCATCCCTGAGTACCTCAGCGGATCAGAGTCCTGCATCACGTTCAGCCGTTTGGATCACCCTTGTCAGATCCCTCGCCCAGGTCATGCTGCCCTGGTGCTGGAGGCGCAGATCGGAGGTTTCGAGATGAGCCGCATCTTCATGGACGGCGGCAGCGGCATCAACCTGATGTTCGCAAGCACTCTAGCAGCAATGCGGATCCCGTAGTGCAGCCTGGAGCAATCAGACACAACGTTCCACGACATCGTTCCAGGGAAGGGCATATTCCCCCTGGGCAAAATTTGGCTTGATGTCATCTTCGGCAAGCCGGATAACTTCCGACTCGAGCGGCTCGAATTCGAAGTGGTGGACTGGCCATCACAGTACCACGCCATCCTCGGGCGTGTGGCATTCGCAAGGTTCTTGGCCGTCCCACATTACGCATACATACTACTCAAGATGCCAGGACCAAGGGGCGTCATCACAGTCCACGGGAGCTTCACCCGATCGGACCAATGCGACAGGGATTTCAACAGAATCTCCCAGTCCTTCGGCATGCAAGACGAGCTCGTAAAGCTCCGTGAGGTGACGGATAACGGGGCACCCCCAGTTGCAAGGCAAAACGCACCCGACATGTCCTTCGACTCCACCATCAACACAAAAAAGGTGCAGGTCCATCCGACGGATGCCTCCAAGACGGCGATGATCGCCAACGACCTCAGCCCCGCATAGGAAAGCGTGCTCGTCGAATTCCTCCGTGAGCGCTGGAAAATCTTCGCCTGGTGTCCTGCGGACATGCCAGGAGTTCCCAGGGAATTCGCCGAGCACGCACTCAATGTCTTTCCAGACACCAAGCCCGTCAAGCAGTCCATCCGGAGACTGTCCGAGACACGGGCCGAAGCTATAGGCAAAGAAATCAACAGACTACTCGCTGCAGACTTCATCAGGGAGATCAAAGAAAGCGAATGGCTTGCAAATACAGTGATGGTCCCAAAGAAGGACACAGACATCCTACAGATGTGCGTGGATTTCACGTCGTTGAACAAGCACTGCCTAAAGGACCACTTCCCTCTTCCTTGGATCGACCAGATCATCGATTCGACTGCAGGATGCAAGAAACTCTCCTTCCTCGACGCCTACTTAGGCTACAACCAGATTCGACTCAAGGTCGAAGATCAGGAGAAAACGGCATTTATCACACCGTTCGGAGTGTTCTGCTACAACACAATGCTGTTCGGGCTAAAGAGCGCAGGTGCCACGTACCAGCGATGCATGCAGGCATGCCTGAAATACCAGATCGGTCGCAACATCCAAGTCTATGTCGACGACATAGTCATCAAAACCAGGGAGACAAAAACACTCATCGACGATCTCCGCGAGACGTTCGATAATCTCGACCGCTATAGGATCAAGCTCAACCCTGAAAAGTGCGCCTTCGGCGTCCCATCAGGACAACTCCTTGGCTACTTCATCTCCCAGCGAGGGACCGAGGCGAACCCGAAGAAAATTCGGGCCATCATGGCAATGGAGAAGCCAAAGAACCTCAAGGGTGTCCAGAAGCTCGCAGGGCGAATAGAGGCATTGAGCAGGTTTATCAGCCGCATGGGCGAGAAGGCCCTGCCATTCTACCAGCTGCTACGCAAGGCAGATAAATTTGAATGGACGCCCGAAGCTGACGACGCATTCGAAAGTCTCAAGCGACTACTCTCTACCTCGCCCGTTTTGGTCACACCAAAGGAGCGCGAGCCTCTGTTGCTATACATAGCAGCCACTCATCAGGTGGTAAGCACCGTGCTAGTGGTCGAACGACCCGAAGAAGGCAAAACCCATGGGGTCCAACGCCCAATTTACTACCTCAGCGAGGTATTGACGCCAACAAAATAGACATACCCCCACTACCAAAAACACGCCTACGGCATGTTCATGACGGCTCGTCGGTTGAGCCATTACTTCCAGGAGCATCATGTGATGGTGGTCAACAAGGCACCTTTGAACAGCATCCTGAACAACCTAGAGGCCACAGGACGCGTGGCCCTGTGGGGAATTGAGCTGTCACCTCTAGACATCGTCTACGAGAAACGACTAGCAAACAAGTCGCAGGTCCTACCGGACTTCCTTGTACACTGGATGGAGCTACAACTACCAGACACCCCAGACATGTCGCAGTCATGGACGATGCACTTCGACGGCTCCAAGCATGAAGTCGGGGCAGGAGCTGGAGTCATACTGACCTCCCCGCAAGGCGACAAGATGAAGTATGTCCTTCAGATGAAATTCCGAGCTTCCAACAACGAGGCCGAATACGAAGCCCTCATCCATGGCATGAGGATGGCAAAAATCTGCGGTGCAACGCGCCTGGTCATCTATGGTGACTCTAACCTCGTCGTCCAACAGACGATGAACGAGTGCGACGCACACGCCGAAAACATGATTGCATATCGCGCGCTCTACAACGCACTCGAAGGAGAATTCGACGGCTGCGAGCTTCGGCACGTTGGAAGAGAAAGCAACGAGGAGGCCGATAGACTCGCCAACATCGGCTCCACCTGCGCAAAGGTGCCACCAGGTGTGTTCCTCAAACAGATCTGTGTGCCATCCATCAAGCTAAAATTCCCCAAGGGATCACCCGAAGAAGCAGAACACTCGGGGGCTATGCTGCCCGAAGGTCATGAAGGACCCGAAAAACTAGACACAGAAGTCACTATGGTCAACCTGATGTAGGTGATGGCAGTCAAAGAAACATGGACACGACCATACCTCCAGTTCCTCATCGACGGAGAACTGCCTGACAGCCCGACAGATGCCCGACGCATATCTTGCCGGTCGAAAGCTTTCACCATCATCAATGGCGAGCTGTACAAGCGCAGTATTACGGGCGTACTACAAAGATGCGTCACCATCGGTGACGGGAAAACCATCCTCCAAGACATCCACGAGGGCATCTGCGGCCATCATGCAGGCAGCCGCTCCCTTGTCGCCAAAGCTCTACGAGCTGGATTCTACTGGCCAACGGCCATGAGCGATGCAAAGGACATCGTCCGAAGATGCAAGGGGTGCCAAAGGTTCGCCGACAAACCACACGCACCCGGATCAGAGCTCAGGCCCATACCTATAGTCTGGCCTTTTGCTCAATGGGGCCTCGACATGATTGGCAAACTGCCAAAGTCTTCAAAAGGGGGGCACGTCTACCTCCTAGTTGCAGTCGACAAATTCACCAAGTGGGTCGAAGCCATGCCGGTCACTAACCAAAAGGGCAAGACCGTCGTAAAATTCTTTGAGTCCATTGTCTGGCATACCGCACAGCATCATCACCAACAATGGATCGAACTTTATCTCCAAGGAATTCCAGGACTTCTACGAAGGCCTCGGGATCAACATCACGTACGCCTCAGTGGCACACCCACAAACGAACGGGCAGGTGGAAAAGGCCAACGGCCTAATCAGCGCTGGCATCAAGAAGCGCCTCATGAGCCCACTCGAACGAAAAGCTGGAGCCTGGACGAAAGAGCTACCATCCGTCCTATGGAGCTTGCGGACTACGCCAAACAGCTCCACCGGCTACACGCCGTTCTTCATGGTGCACGGAGCCGAGGCCGTGCTACCAGCCGAAGTACGCCAACAGGCCCCCCGGGTCGTCGCTTATAGCGAAGCCGAATCCACGGCTGCACTCGAAGACGCCGTCGACACACTCGACGAAGCAAGAGACGTAGCAGCAGCTCGATCAGCGGTGTACCAGCAGAGTCTCCGCAACTATCACAGCCGTCGGCTACGCCCAAGGTCATTCGTCGAAGGAGACCTCGTCTTGCGACTCAAGCAAGAGTGACCAAAGAAATTCGAGTCGCCATGGGAAGGACCCTACATCATCACCGAAGTCATCCCAGGTGGCGCCTATCGCCTCAAGCACGTGGAGTCTGGAGTCGCATACTCTAATCCATGGAACATCACGCACTTGCGATGATTCTACCCCTAGCTATCTACCCCTTTACTTTCAATAAGGCTATTCAGCCAAGGCTACTCAGCCGAACAATGTACTTCCTCCATTATGATATAAATAAAGCTAAGTGTCTCGCCCCGAAAATTTCGTTTTACTATCTATACCCTTACTACATGCTACAAAACGCACTCGGGGACTCCCCCCACCTCACGATCTCATCGACTGAGGATAACACGTGTATACCTGAGTAGCTGATCACGTCAGGCTAACGAAAAGGACACGTATGCAAACAAAGCACTACGTGCTCAAATAACAACTGCATCTTTATAACAAAGGGGCACAAAACGCCCAGACACATACATACAAATTTTACATCTATCTCTTTTACAGGTACTACCTATTTTGAAGAATAACCTGAGCACGCTGCTTAAACAAATCTACAACCTGTTCGGCATACTGCCTCACAGCCGCATAATGCGGATGCATATCCCACTCATCACCATCCGGCCGAAGAGGCGGCCCAGCCGCTACAGCAGACAAATCCACATCAGGGCGGTGCAGCCTCATAAGGGACAAAGCAGCCTTCACTCCTGCGACGAGCTGTGGCCGCACCAACTCCTTGACATTATTGACGTTCCGAAACTTCGACAGAAGACCAGCAAGACTCGTTGGCACGGCATCCAAAGGAAACATGACATGCAACACTGACGCAAGCGACGTCTGCACCTGACGAAGCACCCGCGAAACTTGGTGCACACGATCCTGCACCGTCGCCAGGGCCATGGCACGGTCACGATCCATCCAGAAGAACCCACCGACTTCCATGTCTTGTTGAGTCAAGCAATTGACCCGAACAGCGACACGCTCTTTCTCCTCCCTCGGAGCAAGGTTAGCACCTGCGATACTCGCACAAAATAAGACACAAGGCTAGCAGGAACATCCAAAGAACTGAGCTGCAGCTCCAAACAAAGAACAACTTATATTGAAGCTGCTCAGACAATCGAAGCAGTTCCGCCATCAAGTACTCCTCTCTGGCTGCACCGCGATCTGCCTTGGACTTCCAAACATCGGTGTGACCGTGCACCGCAAGCAACTCCTTCTCAAGACTACGAGCACGGTCCCGAAGAAAAGCAAGTTGTAAGGAATCAGCCAAAGATGGCCGTAGCCGCGTTGCAGGCGAGGTGTCAATGGGATCAGCACCCGAAGGAACCTAGAGCAGCAGAAAAGAAAAGGACATAAACATTCAGACGGAGAAGAGCACAACTCAACAAAATTCATTAAGCATATAAAGGCCACTACATGGCACAATGATTTTTGTTCCTCAACATAATTACAAGCAAAAGAAGATTACAAACTATCCTACAGCTACAACGCCTAAGACGCGGCACCCTGAGTAGCCTTGGAGCCGGATTGCCTCGCCTTGGCTTCCCCCTGTTGCCGCAGCGCATACTCGGACCGCAGATCAATGAGCTTTGGCCCATATCGCTTGCAGCGAGCAGAATAGGTAGCAAAGGCTACCTCGGATCCATCCGCGATCGTCGGCATCCGGGAGGTGATCTGGGGAAGGTCCAGCTCCGCTCCAGCTGCTAAGGCCATCGCCAGCCCGACGGACGCGCCGATGCCCTTCTGCTTGCGCTTGTATGCCGCAGGCGCTTCGGCTGACAAGGCCTCTGCCAGGGCGTCAACATCATCAAGGGCCGCGCCCTTGGGGACAAGCTCCTTGTAGAAGCGGCCAAGGACCTCCTTGGCCTTGGTGAGTGAGTTGACGACGGTGCTGCAACGATCTTCGACCGCTGCAGTAGCATCATCTAGAGCACTCCCGTGCTCCAGAGCGCTGCGGTCAAACTCGATGCCTGCGGCATCTGAGGCAAAAAAGAAAAGGAATGAAGAAAGCATCACAGTAGAAAGACAAGAAAACAAGAAAAAGGGGCAAAAATAAGATACTCACCCGAAACAGCCTTGGCAGCAGCCATGAGCTTGCCTGCCACCTCTCTTTCACGCGCAGTCGCAGCAGTGGCAAGCTGCTCCTCGCGGTCCGTGGCCTCCTGCTGCAGACGCTCCTTAGCCTCGGCTGCCTCGGCCAGCTCCAGCTCAAGGCGCTCTTTCGCACCAGCGGCGGCCTCGACATTCTTCTTCGCTTGACCAAGGCTCTTCTTGAGGGCATCAATCTCATGGAGGGAAGTGTTATGCTCTTCTGCATTCAAAACATACAAGCGTCAGAAAGCAAGACAATAATGCAAAAAGAAAGAAGCACCAAAGCATACAGGTACCTCGAAGCTGTTGGAGGTTGGCCTCCAGCACCAGGTGCTCCTGCACCAGTCGCTTGGCATCCTGCACAAAAGGCTGCAAGAAGAAGACCTACCAGTAAGGAAAAGGACTTGGGGGCTGCACCCAACACAAAGGAACAAAAACAAAACTCGCACACGAAAACGCTCGGGGGCTCCCCCCGGGACTCGAAGAATGAACAAGACAAAGAAATTTTTTCAGACGCTCGGGGGCTCCCCCCGTGGCAGTAAACAGAAGTACTTACATGCTTCGATGGCGACTCCGAAGGCCCGCTCGCAGCCTTCTGAGGCGCAACCACCTAAACCTCCTGCGGAGAAGGGACCGGCGCAGCACCCTCAGAGGTAGCCACCATCTGAGGAGGAGGAGACGCAACCTTCGACTCTCCCATCATCTCCCGAGCACCATCACTGGAGGAGTCGTGGGAGGAATGCCTGCACACGAAATAATTAGCAAAAGTACAAAAGTCAACAGCAAAAAGGACAGCAGTATAAAAGAAACTTACGAGTCCAGTGAGCTCAGGTCGAAGACGGGAGGAGTCCTTCGGGCTCTCTTCTCCCCTTCTTCTCTTCCTTCTTTTCTTCCTTCTTCCGCTTCGCTGGCGGATGCGGCGCTACAGCTCGCACGGGAAGAGCAGGAATAGGAGAGGAAGAACCTCCATGCCCGTCACTGTGACGCTCAAGGCACAGAGGGTTTCTGGGAGTCGGAGGAGTTGATGCATCCGAAGACTCGCTGGAGCTCCGCGATCGTTTGCAAGTATGGTCCTCGCTCGACTCGTTGGCCTCTTCAGCCGGCGATCGTGCTGAAGGCAGTTCGGACATGGAATCCACCACGTCATTATCCGGAGCATCCGGAAATAATTCGGGCAATGGCGGCACCATGCCCGGCACCTTGAAGCTCTGCAAAAAAAGAAGGGACTTTGTTAGCAAACAAAGGAAAATAAATATGCAGTCGATGAAAAGCGCTACGTGCACGAATCTACACATGTGGAACGACCAGCGTCGAAGAAAACGGCGGAGTCAGCGACTTCCCCGGGATATCCTCTCCAGCCTTGTACTTCAACAGCGTACGAAGGGCACTGTCGAGATCACCCTAGGAAAGCTTTTCGGCCGAAACTCTCGTCGGATCACGGCGCCCAGCATAAAGAAACATCGGGTGCGCCCTAGCCTGGAGGGGCTGCACCCGACGCTCGAGAAACGTGCGGATAATATCCACGCCGTTCACTTCTTTCTCAGGAGTCAACTGGAGATCCTCCACCCAACGGTAAAGAGCCTCTATCTCCGCTGACTCGCCATCCAAGATCTGGTTTTTCTAGGACCTTTTCGGCTCGATTATCTGGGAGGAGTCGAAAGGAGCAAGACCAAAATGCTGCCCAGCCATTGTGGAGTCGCGAATGTAAAACCATCGCCTCCGCCAGTACTGGACAGATTCGGACATAGAGAGAAAAGAAAAGAAAAGAATATTGGCCTTGAGGGAAATGATGCAACCCCCAATGGGATACACACCATCCGAACCAGATTGCCTCTTCACGGAATAGAGTTTCCGGAAGAGGCCAAAGTACGGCTCGATGCCGAGCCAACACTCGCAGAAAGTGATAAAACAAGCAATGTGAAGAAGAGAATTGGGGGAAAGATGATGCAGCTGGATGCCGTAGAGAAAAAGCAGCCCACGAAGGAAGTCGTGGACCGGGAAGGAAAACCCACGAATAACGAAGGCAAGAAACATAACCCGATACCCAGCGGGGGGACGGGGATTACCTCGTTGCCGGGGAGTCTGACGGCCTCCCTATCCTGCTGGATCAAGCCCCGCTTGCGAAGTTTGCGGAGGTCACTCTCCCGCGTCTCTGATCGCCGCCAACCACCATCGGTGACACGGGTAGCGGTGGCGCCTTTCTTCCCTCCGGCGGCGCTGGTACCAGCCGCAGATGACGACTTCTTCGATTTCCCTATCGCGGTGCGGCGGCGCCGATGGTGGGAGCGTAGAAGGGAAGAAGGAAATGTGGAAGGATATTCCAGCGCGCAGCAAGAACTCTTAGAGCACAAGGAGGCAGTGAAAACAAGAATAGATGCGGTGAAAACAAACTGCAGCTTTCCCCAATGATTATAACGACGAAGACGACGCACGACAACCATCCATCAAGAATACCTAACGCCAACGGTAGATCTGGCCATACACGTGTCAGCATCACAACGAACCGTCGTTACCACGCCGTCCACTACGCACGGAAATCGAGGCGACACTGTAATTATCTCCACGCCACGCGTGGCCGGTCAATTCAAGGTCAGCAAGTGGGATCCACGTTCGTCCAGTCAAGTCATCTCTGGCACAGCAGACGCTTGAGGTCATTGATCGTCAGCACTGATGTCATCAAAAGCTATACTAGCAACAACTATAATTTCTTCGGTTTCAAAGCTAAGAGTACTCACTCGAATCTACGATTCGACTAATTACTCGGGGGCTACTCCTATTAGGAGCGCTGGCCGCGCACCCGAAAGATGAATAAAAGCGAACTATTTCTTCGAGTCCTACGTCGAGTCTACGACTCCACTACGGACTCGGGGGCTACTCCCATAGGGAGGATGGATTTAAGCATCCGAATTTTTTTTGTGTCCAACGAACTTAACACTGAACAATGTCTGAATTAAAGTCTCCGCTCGAGTCTACGACTCGAACAGACACTCGGGGGCTACTCCTATAGGGAGCGCTGGTTGCGCACCCTATGAATTCTTCGACTACGATCTTTCGAATCAGCATGCAAAAACTTTTCGGCAACTCTACCCCAACAAGACGCTAAGTGAGCAACGTTCTCCTTAGCCACCCGAAACACCTCCGCAGTGATAAACATTCGGATGCTGTGTCTGCGACACAAAGATAAGACCTACAGATATCATCTGATGGCCTGACAACGCACACGACTGCGCTCTGTTAGTATAAATCCGTGCCAGCAGGCGCGATGAAAAAAATCCCGACGGACGCGTTGGGTACATCAATTAAAATCACTGGAATGCCACTCCTGCAAGTCCTCCGCGGCCTGAGTCGAATTACGCCAGCATATGTTCCGGGTTCGAGTTAAGGGATTCGAACCTAAGGAAGATCGTGTTGTTTCGTCCTAAGACAGTTAACTAACCCTGATCCGTCGGGTGAGTCAGGCACACGCATCAACAATCCCTACACACATACTGTTAATACATAGTTGCACCCGAAGGATTGAAGAGTCCTCAGCCGAATCTACGATTCGACTGATCACTCGGGGGCTACTGACATGGTTATACCCTACGGGTACGTGATCTCAGCATACCTGGTCCAACCCAAGGAAGGCTCACGGCAGATGTACGCCGGCCCATGAAGATTTTCGGGTGGCCAAGGCCCATGACGCCTTCAGATCCTTGGAGAGCAAGACTAGCGTAGATAGAAAATTCAAAGGGGTAAAACCCTAGAACTTGTAACCGACTAGGTCTATGCCCGGGACCTGCCTGAGTCTATATAAAGGCTAGGAGGGCACGACCTAGATCTCTCTCTCTCATACTTTCGCATACACACCTCCACGCCAGATCGAATCTGCGCACTCTTGTAACCTTCGGTTCCGCCATAATCAAGAGCAGACAAGCAGGAGTAGGGTTTTCCCTCCGGGAGCCTAAACCTGGGTAAACCTCGTGTCCCCGTGTTGCTTGTTTGCTAACCGTTCCGCGATCTCCAGCATCCCCATCTTCTCCAAAACCCAAGTTCATAACAATGGGCATTGATGAGATCAAACCTCGTCAGAACCTGTGCGTAAACCTCCTTGTCCTCGAGCAATAACTCATATTGTTCACATTAGGAAGGTAAAGTTCAGCATAATATGGCTGTGAAAACGTTATTGCTGAAATGTAGATACCATTCAGAAGGTAAAGTTCAAAAAATAAAATGAAAATGAGAAAGTATGGACTCATAATTAGTTCTAAAGACCTGTTTTGCAATCTCTGTTTTCCATATCAGCTGATCTCCTTGTTGAGCTAACCAAGCATGGGTACAAAATCATACAGGACAATATGAAGAACCAACGAATCCAACTTTTACATGATTATTAATAAGGCCCAATCGACTAAATTGAATACAAATCACCTAGGAATCTAAAGTTCAAAGATGTCAAAACTAAGGCAACTGAAATTTTTGACAAATACATGTGCAAGACCATGAAATTTAGTGGAAGGAGGAGGGAAGGCAGGAAGCGGACATGGGAGGGCCAGAGAGAGGCCGTCGTTTCCCTTCCGCAGTCTCCAGCCGCCATCGTTTCCCCTCCCACCGCCACCTGCAGCTAGGGTTAGGGAAAGCTTGGCGAGGGGGCGCGGTGGCCACATTTGGAGAGGTGGGTTTGGGAGCATAGGAGGGAAAAGGGGGTTGCGATGATGGGGGATGGTCGCCGGAGGTCGGGAAGAGGAGGGTGGCGGTTACCTGCGCCGGCGTGTATTCCTGTTTCTTTGCCGCGCTTGACTTGCCTCGCTCATGTTTCCTCGTCGTGCGAGAGGAAGAGGTGTGTGGGGTGCGATTCCACACCAATTCTTGAGTAGGGGAGGCCAGGAACCTTTCCCATGCCAGAGGCAGTGGAGCTGACTGACGGCGGCCCGTCCCCGGCGTCAGAAAAGAACACGGAGAAAGAAAGAAGCAGAGGTGAGAACCCGTTGACTAGTGTACGTAGTGGCTGCCGGTTCGGTGGTTTTTTTAGATTTTTTTAGACAATATTTACTGTAGCTAAGCTCAACCGGTGCTCAGCGCGCAGGTTTTCTACCGCGCGTAAGCTATAGAGTGATATCACTCTAATCCTAAATTTTAGAGCTCTGAATTTTGCTCTAATATAAGGGAGACACAATTCAGCACCGCACCTTGTCAATCTAGATGAAGCACTAGTTGCCGGATATCGCTATGCTACCCGCACATGCCGCAGCTACTGACAAGCGGGTCGTCGCCCTTGCCGTCGCTACCGAGCAGCACGCCGCTGCCCTCGCCGACGATACCGACCAGCGCGCCACCGCTCTAGAGTAACACAACTGACTGTGTGAACTCTAGCTCCATCACCACTGCTGTTGGTGCGCCGCCATCGCCAGTCTCTAGTCGTAGTATCACATGGGGACGGTGGCCGCATCTGTCTCTCTTTGTTTGATTTGGGTCAAACCATACCGGTTCCTTTCTTGATGACAAAGGATCTAAAAGCTAATTGGTTATAAAAGATAAAATGACGCAAAACTACCATATTTGCGACAACGTTGACACATAACTACCGATTTTTCCATTTTTGCCTAAAAACTACTAATATTGGGGCTGGTTTGTGACAGATAACACTGATCGCTCGGTTTAACAGTGTTAAACGGTTTTTTGACCGTTGGGGTCCACCGGCCAGGTATACATGGCAAGATTAAAGGCTAACTAAAGGTTCCGAGGAAAAAAACGTTTTTGCTGGTGTTGACCGCAACCGCGCCGCTGTTGACTGCACCCGCATCAGAGCTGTCCGTGTCGGAGCTTGGCTACGCTTGCGCCGAAGCTCGATTTTGCCAGTGGCCGCGTTGCTGCTGCTCGGGCCTGCGCCCGGTCAGCAGCAGGTGAGATCATGCCTTACGGGGCAGTGGGCGGCTCAGTGCACTGTCTGCTGCCTCCGCGCTGCAGTTGGAGATATGTCCAAGAGGAAATAATAAAGTGGTTATTATCATATTTTCATGTTTATAATAAATGTTTATATACCATGCTATAATTATATTAACCGGATTAATACTTGTGTGCTTTGTAAAGAGTAATATGCACCCGAGGTCCTAAAAGTTTGGACGAAACTGTATGAAGGTCCTAAAAGTTTCAAATTGTGTACTGAGATCCTAATTCTCAGTTAGTTATGCACCGCAGGTCCTAATTCTTAGTTAGTTGTGCACTGCAGGTCCTAATTCTTTGCTATAGCCCCGGCTATAGTGCACATGGATCTGAGAATTAGGACCTGCGCTGCACACATTGAAACTTTTAAGACCTGCATATAGTTTCTTCCAAACTTTTAGGACCTCTGTTGCATATTACTCTTTTGTAAACATAAAATAAGTCCCTAGTAAGCCTCTTGTTAAACTAGCTTGTTGATTAATAGATGATCATGGTTTTCTGATTATGGACATTAGATGTTATTAATAACAAGATCATGTCATTATGAGAATAATATGATGAACACACTCCTATAGTAACCGTAGCGTAAGATCAAGTCATTTAGAGTTTGTTTGTTACAAAGCTTTTAAATACATAGTAACCTAATCCTTCGACCATGAGATCATGTTAATCACCATCACCGGATGAATGCTTTGATGAAATCAAACACCACTTCCATAACTGGGTGGTTATAAAGGTGGCATTAGGTATTCTGAAAGTATGTGTCGAGGCACATGGATCAAGAGTGGAATTTGTCCATTCATATAACAAATAGATATACTCTGGGCCCTCTCGGTGGAATGTCATACAATTGGCTTGCAGGCATGTGACTAGGTCACAAGGGATCACATATCACGGAATGAGTAAAGAGGTTGAACTAGGTATTGGAGATACCGATGATCAAACCTCGAATAAGTAAATTATCGTGAGACAAAGAGAAATCGGTATCATATGTAACTGGTTCATTTGATCACGAAGTAATCGTAGAAATATGTGGGAGCCATATGAATTTCTAAATTACTCTATTGGTTATTAATCTGAGAAGTATCTTGATCATGTGTGCATAATTCACGAACCGTAGGAAGACACACTTAAGGATACAATGCTGTTTAGTAGATATGGTAATGAGTTGTAGACCGAATATTGTTCGAAGTCTCGGATTGGATCCAGGACATCACGAGGAGATCCGGAATGGTCCGGAGAATAAGATTTATATAAGGAAAGTTCAATTCCAGGGTTTGGAAATGTTTTCGGTGTTTTCACCGGAAGCTTCTAGAAGGGTCTAGAAGGTCCACTACTCCGGAGAGGGAAGGGTACATTATTGTGTCATACCAATGTGAAATGGTTGCCTCATGTCCTAGGTTACTTGGCTAGGCAATGGGAAGAGAAATAATCAAATTCTAGCTTGAATAGTCAAACTCCAATTTGAAAAGTCAAATCCCAACATTGATAGTCAAACCAAGTGGAGGGAGAGGAAGAAACCTAGAGGAGGAAGGTTTCCCCTCCCTCCCTTGTAGCCGGCCATACAAGGGGATTTGGGGGAGGACTCCTCCCCTAGACGCCCCTCCCACCTATAAAACTAGGGGGTGGGGCGCCCCTTGGGCTCACCCCAAAATCCTAGGCCGGCTGCCCCCTCTAAACCGTCGCCACCCTAGAGCCTCCTCTAAATCTCCGCCGCCTAGCCCTGCCCCTAGCTGCCGGCCACCTACACTCCTCGGCCTCTAAGCCCTAGTTGCTGAGGCCTCTCTACTCCAAAATACTCGCTCCGGCTTAGGCGAAGCCCTACGAGATCTAATCCTCTGTTTCACCACCACGCCGTCGTGCTGCTGGAATCGATAGGAGATCTATAACCTCTGCTGCCTGCTGAAATAAGGGAGAGGAAGGTCTTCATCGTGTACCGAACGTGTGACCGACTGCGGAAGAGCTGCCGGAACGTGGCGTCGGAAGGATCGTCTTCACGATCTTGAGATCGGCAAGTGAACCACTACATCAACCACAAGAATTCGATCTCGTTAAACACTTTGGATCTTCGAGGGTTAGTACTCTATCAACTTGTTGCACCGATCTCGTAGATTAGATCTTAGCTTGTGTGTGTTCATGTGATAGATCTTTTTTGTTTTCCATGCTACGAACCCCTACAGCTGCTGCCTCCCGCCGTGCGTGCCCCTGCAGGGTTGTCGAATGGTTGTGCCCGTGCTAGAGCATCGGAGTTGGCATCTACAGCTCCGGCCGTCCCCGCTTCCCTCCACCTTATACCCAGCCTCTACGCCGCCAGCGGCAAGGATAGGATTTCCCCGCCACCGGGCCAAACTGGTGGACGCCGCTAGTTACGAGCACCTCGTCCTCGAGCCAGAGCCCACCGGCCTGGCCGTGCGGCTGCAGGTGCTCAAGGCGAGCGCTTGGGAGAAGAGGAGGTCGCGGTCGAACTGGAGGTCGCTCCTGGCCGAGTGCGAGTCCGACAGGGGCGGCGCGTGGGAGTCCGGCAGGACGGCGTGTGCGAGCGACAGGAGACAGGGCTCGAAGCTGCTGGTGACGCTGGCGTCGGTGACCTCCTCGACCCGGGCAGGGACGATGACGAGCGGTCCCCCGTAGACGTGTCGCGGCGGCTGCAGCGGCGGTGAAGCTCGGTCACATGGAGTAGGGCGGCCAGCTCCGGTGGGCGACGCGAGCGTGGTCTGCCAGGTGCGGCGCGGGTGCGTGGACGAGGACTTCATGGGATGGGTCAACGCCAGATTCCCCCTATTTTCGCCTTGGGCCCGCTACTTAGACATATTTTTTGCCACGTAGACCTGACCGGTGGGCCCCAATGATCAGAAAACCGTTTAAACCTAGCTATCAATGCTATCTGCCACAAACCAGCCTCAATATTGGTTGTTTTTAGACAAAAACAACAAAGTCGGTAGTTACGTGTCAATGCTGCCGAAAATGTGGTAGTTTTGCGTTATTTTCTCGTTATAAACCAAGGCAATACCATTTTTTATGTTCTTTGAAAAAAATTACCACAAAAGTTGGTGTTTTGTGAAACAAAATACAAAGGTCGTGGTTTTGTAAAAATAAAACCCCAACAAGTGATGTTGAGTAACACGTGGTGTTAAATGATAAAATCTCGGTGAGGTGCTGTAAAAAAAAAAAAAAAGGACCGGACGGGAGAAGCGGAGGCTGCGAAACTCATCGCTGTTTCTGCCTCCTCCCCGCGAGTCCTCCTCGGGCGGCGGCAGCGGAATGGCGGAGCCGGCCTGGATGCGGAGGCAGATGGAGCAGATCCTGGAGTTGGACATGGAGGAGCTCGAGGTCGAGGAGGTCGACGATTCCGGCTCCTCCTCCTCCTCCGACGTCGCCACGTTCCTCAGGTCCAAGCACACCCCACCCCTCGCCCCAATTTTACCATTTCCCTGTGCAAGATGCTCAAATTGCGGCTTACTCGTGCGAAGAGTGGAGAGGGGTTTCGCCACGATGTGTTGTAATTGACACAGTTTGAGCTGCTGGTTTCTGGTATGCTGTAATTATTATTCTGGAAATACAAGTTAGGGTGTGCCTTCTACCCTCCTCAACAATCTGAACCCAGAGGAGGTGGAAATTGGGGTTGAGGGAAGCTTTCGACCTTATTACTGAAGACGGCCATGCGCTCGAAATTAAACTCAGTTTTAGAGTTGTACAAGCTGGTGGTGCGATGGTCGGTAGGCAGTGGCACTCATAGGTTTCGATTGTTCCAAAATTGTAACGATGTTGATACATCAATTCAGGAATCAAGATTGAATGGTGGTATTCCTCTTTAGGGTGAATGCCTGATGCTGTGAAGAGTGATGAAGTAGTTTACACGGTACTCACAATTGCTCTCACACTTTCAGTGATTCCATTCATGATTATATGTTTCCCCCTTGGTACAGTGGGATGAGGACATTATTTGAGTGTTTGCTTTGAGCTGGATTGCTATCCTCATTCTTTTGGTTGTAAGGGAATGTAATGTATTGGGCATCAGCGTACCATCTGTCATAAGCAGCTAGTAAGAATAAGAGGAGTGCAGTCATCCCACTGAAATCATGGGATGATCCCATCTATGATGAACAGACCCACCCTGGAATGTCGTGATTTTTTCGAACCAAACACACCATACAGTGTAGTCCACTGAAGTTTTACACTCGATGTACCAATTCTCTGATAAATAGTACGAGTAAATTCAGATCAGTTTGTTTATTTTCCTCATTCTTCTATCACAGAAATACTCATGGAGATCGAGAGACTAGCACCTCTGAAGAGTTTACATTTAATACTTCTCGGGCTTCCCTGAATACATATGTTGGTGGTAAGTATCAAGTTACTAACGCTGACCTTAGCATGTTTTGCTATGCTAGCTGCATAGTTTTGAAGTCCGTTTATGTGACAGAGGTTGATGATACCCGAGGAAGATTTGCTTTCTTGAATGGTGGTGCTGTCCTCAGTTTACCTATTTTTTATCTTCAAGGTAGCATTCCTACTGACTCTGCATTCAAGTATACTAGGAGTAAGGGAGTTTATCTCAAATAATCTGAGTAAAGAGCCAATGCATTTTCAGGTGTTCCTCATTATGAATAGCTGATCTATCTGTGCATAACATTGATTGCACAGCTTACTAAAATTACCTCATCTATTAAAGTTGTATCAATTTCACGGAAATCAATTGGGAGCGAAAGCTTCTTAAGTATAAAAATATCTCATATATTTCAAACCAACAAAGTACAATCGGAGTTCGGAGATACCCATCTGTATTATCTTTCCACTTGTTGCTGACAACGTCATATTTATTAATGGCTGGCTAGCATAGCAAATTTATTCAAGTTTATGGCATACTTTTGCAGGAGTTGTTCTGTTTCCTGAAGCTGCCCTGACTCTTAGAGTAATTCATCCTACTTTATTAGCAACTGTTGACAAGGCTATTAATCATGTTGATACTCCATGCATGATGGGTGTGGTGAGTGCTACTCCCCATTGTTTTGCCATGTCATATTATAGTTTTATTTTTTGACAATTCTTCAACTTTAGGTTCATGCTGACCCACTCATTAATGATGGACGTCATCCTATTGCTTCAGTTGGCACAACAGCAGAGGTGTTTTTTCTCTTTTCACAGAACTTCATACAGCCTAGAATCTTATTATTGTATTGAGATTTAGCATTTTATATTTGCTGGTTTCTTTCTTTCTGTTATTCGGTTATCTTTAGTTTGTATGCTTATCAGCTCATCGAACCTATATTCTTACTTTTTGGTGTACTTCATTGGTGAACCATTTTTGTGCAAATACCCAGCTAAGCCATTCAATTAACAGTTTATGTGTAGAAAATAATGCATGCCTCTCATTATGCCAAGCTAAGACATTGCATTTCTGGATACCCTTAGTCCCTTGCCATCTGAAAGATATATATTGAACTGAGTGAAACGTAATGGTGAATTGTCATAGGGCATGCCCATTCTTTTCTAGATAACACATATGGTATGCACAGTATGCACAGGTAGAGTTGACTGTACTTGCAATGTCTTAATGGAGTAGCCTGTCATTACCATAATTCACTATTATTTGTGGAGTTGTATGTTAATGCTTCGATGTTTTCATTTTCTTCAACTGTACTGTGATAAGTTCTTCCCAGTAATCAGGTCTGCTTATGCTTTTGTTTGGTAACATAGATACAGAAAATTATGCGATTGGATGATGGCTCATCAAAAGTTATCACTCGAGGTCAGCAACGGTTTTGCCTTAGACGCAGTTGGGTTGACGTCGATGAAGTAGTAAGTTTTTGACATCTAGTCTAATTACCTGTTATTCTGTAATGCTATGAACCAGAGCTCCATGAGGGTGCGACTTCTTTTTAACTTTTATGTATTGATAGCCATGGGGTGAAGTCCAAATCATCGAAGAAGATACGCCTTTAAGAACTCCAAGAGATGCATTCGGGCAGTTAGCTGCAAGTAATACCTTCAAGCAATGTGATTCATCGGTGCCCTGTTTTGGTGTATCTTCTTTCAAGCAGAAAGATCTTATGGACTCTGATTTGGATTTTGATTCTCTGTCATCCACTAGTACTTCAAGTGACCATTCAGTAACAGATACAAGAACATACTATTCCTCAAATGAAGACGAAGATCTCATGCCTGAACTGTCTTGGCAGAAGCATGAATCTGTGAATGAATTTGGTGCATTAAGTCAGTCAGTCAAGGATACCACCATGGGAGATGATGAAGATCTTTGGTTTGCATCCCCTAAATCTGTGTCGACAGTGAGGAAGAAACATGAACGGCAGAGACCGTACCATGCTGCTTATAATTCAAAGATGGCATTGGAGGCTCCATTATCATTTTGGCCCCGATGGGCCTACGATATGTATGATTCATATTCACTTGCGTGCAGGGCTGCAGGTACGAGTTATTTGACCTCTTCTTGGCCATAATTATGATGTAGCAAACACTATGTCCATATTGTTCTATGTTCATTTAATTTCAGCCAAATAATATTCCTTCCATTTCTTCATATGTTAGAGCTGTGATTAAGGCTTACTGTATGCATGACCTGAGCTTACTTTCATGGCAGATATGTGGAGACAGATAATCACAAAACCAAGCATGGATGACTATGTGAAAAACCCAGATATGTTGTCGTTTCACATTGGAAGCAAACTGCCCGTGCCAGGATCTGTGAGACAGGAATTGCTTGACACTGATGGAATCTCATATCGGCTACAGCGAGAGATTCAGATACTGAAGGCCTTCAATCTCATACGATGTAAAAATTGCCTGGTAAATGATTCTTTTTACTTAGTTCCTGATCATAATTTTAGCTTCTTTTCCAACTCCATCTGATGCATCAGTCTTCATTGCATTAGTTCTGTTATGTGGTTTCTTAATCTTCACTGCTCTGGTCCTGCTTACTTGGATTAGGTTGTTGTTTGGTTTACCTGTTTGTGGTTTGCAGTTGCAGCCACAGGTCTACTTGGTATGCTGGAGCAAGCCGCAGCTGCATGATAAGCAACAGCTGCGACATAAAACCAAATTGCCTTCATATAGGCATCTGTGCTGTGGCCAACGTTTTCAACAACCTTGCCACTTCTGGCAGATGAGATCTAGAAAAAAAGTTAAAACACACTGGTGTTTAAAAAGTTATGCAATTTTCTTTTGTGCACATTTAGTGTTTTGAATCTGACCAGGAAGCAATTCTGAACCACTGTTTCCCTACTTCTAAATAACCAAAACTCGCCACTTCAGGTTTTCTTGAGTTGATATTTGGAGTTGGCTTTGAATATCAAGTCCCGTTAGCAACCGTTGTTTCCTTCGGGAAAACAGTAGGCAATTTACCTACTGCAAATATATTAAAGAGAGAGTGATGTACAGAAATAAGAGGGGAAGTCACATAAAGCTGGATGTCCAGCTATGGAGAGCTGTGTAGGACATTCTTTTGGCTCTTGGGAAAACTATGTTGATTACTTCTTTTTTAAAGATCTTGGAGAATGGTCCTCGCTCTTTCGGACACTGGCTATTAATTTTAGCAAAAGGCATAACTAAACTTATGTGAAAATTCAAGGTAGTTTTAAATTTCAATTGATATGGCAATGTGACAATTCGATTTATTATTGCAGGCTCTCATTGCAAGACGTAGTGACAAGGTGGTAATGTCTAGTGATGACCCGGTTGGTGCATATGTCAAGCCGTACGACTCTGCGCAGGAGGTGATAGCAGTGCACAATGCGTCCGGGCTTGCACTCCATGGCAATCCTTCTAAAGATCACAGCTGGTTCCCAGGGTATGATCTCTTCTACTCTAGTATGCTACCAACTTGAACTGGAAAACGCAGCAGGCAACTTCCATAGTTGCACATATAGTTCGTTACACCTACTCAGAGGAAGATTTTTTTGCAGATATACATGGACGATTGCATTGTGCGCTGCCTGTGAGTCCAACATTGGCTGGCTATTCAGGGCTGACAAGAGGAATCTTCTTCCAAAATCCTTCTGGGGGATACGCAGTTCCCGGATTTCAGATGATACACAATCAGCACATGACCGATCACCCACATAGAATGTTCTGGTGGAATGCCGGACCATACTGAATGTTGCTTGACGAATTCTTCAAGAATTTTGACCCCAGGACGTCTTTGTTCAGTCCGGTACATGCCATAGTAAATTATCGTACTTTATCTTTGATGAGTCAGCTACTAGTGGTAGTGTTTGCAGAAGCTCGTGAACTACACCCAACTATCAATGAAAGGCAAATAGCTTCCTAGTAAAAGGAACAAGCAAAATTATACAGCATGTTTTCACATCAAAAGTAAGTCAGGTTCATGCAGCCTGATCAGGTAACATTCCACATTCCGTAGTTGTACACCGCAAAATCATACACGAACACAACTCAAACATGTTTGCAATTTTATTACATGATTCACATCCGAACACTGGATACCAGCTTGCTATAGCAAATCCTGTACATGATAACTGGGAAAGCAAGAATAAACAAGTGCATGCATCCAACAGCAGTAAATCAGAGTCTAGGTCCAACCGCACATTGTTTTCCTGGCCGGAGTGTGCCATAGGAGGCACCATGGCTTCATCTGTAAGAACGGTAGATGGGGCTGTACATGCAGCTCTCGGCGTACTTCACCAAGTCTCTAGGGCGAGGGAGATGGCTAGCCAATCCTGCGTACAGAAAATACATGGATTTAGTGTCTGAAATCTGCCTAGAATGCTAGTAGTAAACTACACTACGATATTATATTACCAAGGTCGTAGGCTTTCGCAGCGACACGAGCTGCAATGTTAGCTGAGATCTTCCTGATGCTGGAGAAGGGTGGATAGATCAGACCTTTGTCGAAATGCTCAGATGTGACCTGTTCGGCTAGGCCTTCAGCTGTTCAACACCGAATGAAATCAGGCCTTTACTGTTCAACATGGTAGCACACTACAGTGAGGTGGCACAATACTAAACGATTTACCTGCAGCAAGGACCATATCATCCTTCACCCGAATTGCGCCCGAGATCACTACACCTAAACCAAACCCTGGGAAGATGTACGCGTTGTTCGCCTAATGTTTTTACAAATGGAAATGATTAACTTCAGTCAAATACTCAAAATAAGGATTGACATATGCACATGAACGCAGTTTTCCAACCTGGGCAGGTACAAAAAGCTTGTCGTTGTATTTTACTGGATCAAATGGGCTCCCACTACCAAATATAGCACGACCCTACAAGAACATATATAATCTCATTAGGCACATGTGTTTGGACATGCTTTTCAGGGAGAGATAGCTATAACCGAATCTTTGGTTTCTCAAGGCTGGCATGGAATTATCATTAGTAGAATACAACCTGACTCCACGAATATGCCTGCTCAGCAGTACACTCAGATTTGGATGTTGGGTTAGACAGCGCAAGAATGATTGGTCTCTGCATTTTGTTGGAATTAGTGCACAGCCATCTGAATAATTATCAACACAGGTTGAGATTGTTCTGTTCTTTTGGACAGGGCAAGAATGATGTCAGTTTTACCTTGTTAATAGAAGACATAGCCTCAATCACCTCCTTGGTGAAACTTTGACCTACACCAGCTGATCCTATGAGTGCAGTCGGTTTGATATCCTAAAAACCGGAAATCAGTGTGCTGCCTGATAAGAAAAGGTATAAACCGAAACAATATGTGAGTCTCTCAAGTTCAGTCTAGCTTTGTACCTTGATGGCACTTAAAAGATCCTTGACTGGTTCATGTTCATGTGCATATAGCTTCTTAAAAGGCTGTATTGAATCTTTACGTGAACTGACGATCAATCCCTGCAACCCACAACATATCAGCTCATGGTTTGCTTATCCATAGGTTTAAGCTGGGAGGGAATTCTTTGTATAAATACCTTTGAATCAACAAGCCAAATATTTTTGCGAGCCTCTTCGGGTGAAAGGTGGGACTGGAACATAACATTGAGTTAATATCAGTAATTAACACACTCCAGAGCCCAACAAGACAAAATTTAACAGCAACTACCTGCATTGACATCTCCAAAGCAACTAGTTCAGCAATGCCTGTGCCAGCCTGCAAGAACGGTTAATTGAGCTTCGATTACTCGCAAACTTAAAACCAATTGATTTTTTTTAAAGAAAGGCAAAATACTTGCCACTTTCATTAATAAAGAAGTGAGAGTTGGCTGGTTTATTAGCGGGAAACTGGCCGAAAACCGGATTAAAACCAATTGATGAGTGACATGCTTGGCAGGGTTCACTAGAGGCACCATATGGCACAAAAAACTGACTTATCTTAGTATGTGAACTATAACGAGTGGTTCTAAAGAACCGACAATGTAAGATTCGATGTCATTCTATTCCTAAAAAGAGAACTCAACCTAAACTAGCACGGTATCAATGTTTTAGAATTTAGCATAGCACGTCCCTAACAAATCTCTATTTGACATTCAGCTCAATAGGAATGCAAAGTAATCTGGGATGCAGCAGCACCGGTAGATGCCACTTTGCTGCAACACTCCGTAGTAACCATGAGTACTGCATGACCTACTGGCTATGCAATAAGATCACTAACCTCTCCCGCACCAAAGAATAGGAATCTGTGATCAGCTAAAGTTCCACCAACAAACTTCAAACCAGCAATAAGGCCCGCAAGGACCACCGCAGCCGTGCCCTGTGTGTATACCAAAGTTAACTTCTACTAAGCAAATCCACTGGTTTTGCTGAGATAAATCATAGTAATTCCAAGATACATGAACACAATATCTGATCACCGACACTACCTGAATATCATCATTGAAGACAAGATGGGTTCCCTTGTACTTTTCGAGAAGGGTAAACGCATTGTGGTTTGCAAAGTCTTCAAACTGTAAAGTTTTTTTACATGCCAAAAGAATAGAAACGTGAAGGAAATTTCAGTAAGTGGGCATGATAACAGTTCAGTTACAGACTGAAACTAATGATCCTTTTGACTGTTTCGTACCTGGACAAGAGCCTTCTGCCCATAGTTCTGCTTAACGGCAGCCATGAACTCGTCCAGAAGCTCAGCGTACTCCTAAACCAGGGAATTGAGATGAACTATATGAGGACTCATGACCATATTGTGATAATTGAGTTAGTACAGCTAAGGGAAAATGCAGAAAACGTGGAACCTGGCCAGTGGCCCTTCTTTGCCGTAGTCCAATGTAGAACTCATCATTCAGTAGCTCCTCGTTGTTCGTCCCCACATCAATGGTTATAGGTAAAGCCTGAGTAGAAACAAAGTTGAATCAATTTATCAAATTGCTCGCTGTACACACAAGACACGGTCCAAATGTTATGTGCTTACAGCAGATGGCCTGACACCGCCAAGCGCCGTGTACAGAGCAAGCTTCCCCACGGGAATCCCCATACCCTGCAGAACATTATGATCACCATTCATGCTAAGAAACAAGGAAGCCAATAATAATGTATCCAAAGAAAGAAACGGTGAGGTCATCTGACTGACCTGGCAGCCGAGATCTCCTAGGCCTAAGATGCGCTCGCCGTCGGTGACAACGATGACCTGAATACTCTTCTCCGGCCAGTTCCTCAGCAGCTCCAGTACCCTTCCTCTGGAGCATCAGGAACAGCAGCGCACGATGAATTCAGTTTCGCTTCAACAGAAACTGGCTGCAGCCTGCAGGTCGAGTGGAAGAAATTGGAAACGTACTTGTCTCTAAGGCTGATGTACAGGCCCTGCGGCCGCATGAAGATGGAGCCGTACTTCTGGCACGCCTCGCCGACGGTGGGCGTGTAGACGACGGGGAGCAGCTCCTCGACGTTGTCGATCATGAGCTTGTAGAAGAGCCGCTCGTTCCTCTCCTGGAGGTCCATGAGGAACATGTAGCGCTGCAAGGGGACCTCCAGCTGACGCACGTTCTGCAGCAGCCGCTTCTCCTGGAGCTCCTGGGGTAGGACGGCCGGAGGCAGCAGGCCCCGCAGGTAGTGCGCGTCCCGCTCTTTCTCCGTGAAAGACAGCCCCTTGTTGTGCCGCGGATCCCTCAGCAAGGAGTGGCCACTGCAGTTGTGCCGAGCGAGGTTAGCTCGCTGCCGGCTCCACAGTTTTCATAGCACGACCGATGACTGACATGAAAGGCAGGGCGCCCTACGTACCTCGCGATGCAGACGGCCCAGGGGGTGACTGGCTGGTCCTCGGTGGCGCGGTCCTCTCCGTAGGCGTCCTCCACGCCGCCGGTGGCCACGCCCGCCATCGTGGCGTCGGACGACGGCGGTACGCTGCCGTTCTTTCCTTCCTCCTCCCCAGATCGTCCTCCCGCCATAGCAACGTACTGCGCCGCTCTCGGTGATCCTGTTCTCCTCCTGCTAGCTGCGGCTGTTGCTGCCCACGCCTCTCTGGTAGCAGATGCAATGCGAGCCAAGCTGCTGCGGTGTAGCCCGAGCATAAAGGGAGCGCGGGGAAGACGAGGAGAACTGGAGAAGCCGCGCGGCGGACAGCGAAGACATGGTGACACCGTTTGCCTCTTGTCCAGGGACACGTCGCAGGAAGACGGCGCCACGCGCCCCCCACGGTAGGCCGGTTCTAGAAACTCTTGCGGCGGGGCAAAGGCATTCGCCCACCTGGAGAAAATACTGGGCCTCTCGGCCCGGTCCGGCCTCAAAGCCCAGCCCGGTCCAAGGCTCGCGTCTCCACCTCAAAACCCAACCCACAAGGCCACAATCCCCTCGTGAGCGTTCGTCGCAGCGCAGGGCAGCACGTTGCCTTCTTCCTCCATCCAAAACAGCGCAGCCAAATCCGAAGCAGAGCACGCGACGCCCCGGCCGGGAGGAACGCCATGAGCCGCGCGCTCCTCTCCCACATCCTCCACCGCCCGCCCCTCCTGGCGTACGCGCAATCCTCTTCCTCCTTCTCCCGCGCGCACCGTGTACTGCGTGTACCTAAACGTCTGAGACCTTTTCCCCCCTCCATGCCTTTTGGGTTTTGCGTGCAGGTCGAGGAGCGGCGTCCGAGGAGGAGCGATTCCTTCCCGCCTACACGCTCTCCGTCTCAACTGCACCGCGGCTGAAGCCACCGCCTCGACGGATGATGCGCCTGCTCCTCCGGCAAGGAAGTAAGTCCCCCGCGCCTCTGTCCTTGCTCGTGTGGTGTTCGACGTAATGCGCCTGCTAGACTCTGCGCCTCTCAGCGCGTGTTGTGTACTTAGGAGCTTGCATGATTTCCTGCACTTGGTTGAAGGTCGGGTTATTTTGTGATGCTTGAATTGTAAATGCAATGCTGGAACAGTGGAACTTACGGCGGTTGCACGCCGCCATGCAATGCAGCATCACGATATACCAGTGCTTGCATGTGGACATCTGTTGTAGTGTTGTGGAGGTTTTAGAGGGCTGCTAGTGCCAACGCAGGAGTTGAGTTGTGGTTGCAGGATACAATTTCCTGCAAACCTTAACCGACTGTTTCGAGGAGTGCAAGCTGGTCATACCATAGTCTTCACTTCATTTTTTGTCCCACCATATTCATTGTGCTAAAACGCATTTGTTTTCCTATGCTTGAAACCAGTGCTTAAGACAACCTTAAGTTCAGAAGAAAAATCAGACATGTTCAATGAGCCAATCCCAACTTCACACACTAAGTACCACCGCATGAAATCATATGAATATTATCATGTAGGGGATCCCTTGTAAGTTCTGCACAAAAATGAATTCTCTGACCTTTTTGTGTGTATACACAACTTTCACTATTGGCGTCTCATACGAATATGCAAGTCTCATGTCAACTTCCGCACAGCGATTAAAATTGATATTCTTGTGATGTTTTAAAAATCTTGATCTTAAATTGGTCCATGTTGGGCTAATTAGTTTTCTTCACACTGTTGTTTATTCACTTCTTTGCTTTCTTCTAGTCTTGCAGCAGACAATAATGTGGACTTATTGTGAAGGCATGATAGCAAACAACAGATATCGTGGTAGTCTAGTCAGTATTCTCTTTTTAAGGCAGTCTAGTTAGTATTTATCATGGAATTATTTGGGCAAGTAAGAACTGTATGATGCATACTGTAGTAAGGGAACTTGTGCTTAGGTGGTGTTTTTGTTGTGCATCTCTTCTGATTTTGGCCCTCTAAGTGCACAGGTTTCCAATTCATTCTGTATTTCTCCTAGGGATGCCATTCTTTGCTCTCATGGTCATGTGCTTCTAATGTGCTTTACTATTAACTGATTTTATGCATTATAAGCTTGCATGAGACAGACTGTAATTCATCGCTTAAGATCTAAAGATGGGATCTATTTTTATGGGGTTACTCTTCATAGTTATGAAGTAAATTAGTATTCCCTGCAATATAAATAATATGCAATGCATTTGTATAGCAAGGTCGTGTGTAGTCCTGAATCCTGATAAATCCATTTACCTGTTTCCTTTTTTATTGTAATTTGAACAACAATCTATGTGTCTACCCACTGCAGGAAAAGGGTGGTTTCTGGTGTACAGCCAACAGGAATGGTGCACCTTGGAAATTATCTTGGTGCTATTAAGAATTGGGTTGCACTTCAGGTACTGCATATTTCAATTTGTAACTACATTGTTTATTTGTTCTATCTAATACAGTGGAAATGCTTTGGCTGTACTCTTAGTATCTCAAAAGTTTTCAAAGCATCAAAGCCAGGAAATATTAATCAAACAATATAATTGCAAGGCTGGTTCAATTTTGACATTGTTCCACCTTCATCTAGTTGAGATGTGTTCGAGAACTAAGAAGCTACATGTCCAGTGCTAAACTAATTCCATTATATATATGTTTTGCATCTTCTTATCCTTTGTTCTGTGATAATTCCTTTCAGGATTTATACGAGACATTCTTTTTCATTGTGGACCTGCATGCGGTAAGCTGTCTCATGGCCATCCTACAACAAAAGTGCAATAAGCTTGTATAGCGTGTAGTTGATTGTGAATAGCTGATTAACATAAACTAGCTACCAGAATTCCTTTTTCTGCTTTGTCTGGTGCTTTGGTCAAATTGGGATGCTTCATTTTACCTTGTATGGTTGGATACTCTTCAAACACAAGTTGCCTTTTTGTAATACCTGAGGTTCATCAGTGTCTAATTAGACAACTTAAAGTATATGTTAACCAAGCAGTGTTAATGCTGTATATCTAAGCTACAGTGTTACCTTACAAGAACACAAGCAGCCGCATAGTGTTCATGTACGATTGTCATGATTTTTTAAAGATATTTACCTCCACGATTCATTTGGCTAGCTTAAGATTTGATAGTTTATGTTTACCACTGTGTTCAAACATGTGCAGATTACTTTACCATATGAAGCACCACAGCTATCTAAAGCTACAAGAAGCACCGCTGCAATTTATCTAGCATGTGGCATTGATAGCTCCAAGGTCTGCTTTGCACACTTTTTTATGCTATACTTTGGTGTTCCTGGTGTGGATTTCTTTCTGTTGCTGAAGATTTTATGATACTTTGTGTGTTCCAGGCCTCCATTTTTGTTCAGTCTCATGTCCGTGCTCATATTGAGCTGATGTGGCTACTGAGTTCTTCAACTCCTATTGGCTGGCTCAACAAGATGATTCAGTTCAAAGAGAAGTCACGCAAGGCGGTGCGTCATTCGCTGTACGATAGCTCCACTGTCTACTTCTGTTTTAGCTGAATACCTCATAAGCCATCATAGTGCAGAAGGAATTTTTAAAAATGATAGCTCAATTCACAAATAGGCATCTTTCTATGCTGTGGAGATTATGTGGCAATCGAAATAGCACCTTTCCGATTCACGACTGATATGATTAACCTGCAGATAAAAATAACTCTACATCAATAATATGCACCGGCATCTGTTCCCTAGTGACTTATAATATCCTACTGGGCATTGAGGAAGGAAAACTGCTAAATTTAATACTCCTTTCTATATAGTGATTGAGAGCACGTGTTCTTGCAGTCCACTGATGTATGATCATATTTGCCTGACATGATTCTTGAGAGAGTAGTCGTATGTGATAATGACCAAACCCTAGGTTATAACTTCCACACTTGAATGATTCGATGCATTATTGAATCAGGGATGAATATTCTTCTTGCAATAGATTCTTTGCTTTTATTTGGCATATGTTGTGTCTTGTGATTTTCTATCATGATTTCTATCATGTGTTCCGTTCGGTCATCAAGAATGCTTGCCTCACATCACATCAAGGGTGAAGTTCAGGCATCTCCGGGCTTCTGATTTATCACCAGACCACAAGTGTGATGTCTTAAACTAAAGTGATATACTCACTTTGTCAAAATTGTTAGTTTTCTAGCATTACCATTTTACTGAATCTTTAATTCCATATTTATAGTGATCAGATCAGATGAACCCAGGTTTTATTTTATGCATTCCGAATCAGTCCATATACAACTTTTATACATTTTTTAGTTCTGTTAGATTTAAAAAAACACTAGCAATGTATTGTATTGCTCATATTCTCTTATATTACCAGGGTAATGAAAATGTTGGAGTGGCACTTCTAACGTATCCCGTTCTAATGGCTTCTGACATCCTTTTGTACCAGGTAAAGTTTGTCTGTGTCTACCATTGTGTTACGTTACTCCTACTGTAAAAACTCATGTTATAAGCGTATAATTCAGCTTCAACCTTGTGCCTTTTACACTGCATTCCTAACATTTGTGTTAAAAATACCTTATTTGAATGGTTTCAGTCCGATTTGGTACCTGTTGGTGAAGATCAGATACAACATTTGGAATTAACTCGTGAAATTTCTGAACGTGTAAATAATCTCTATGGTGGAAGAAAGTGGAAGAAAATGGGAGGGTGAGAAAATCTGTATTATTTTGTACATTCTTTGAGATACTACTAGTACCTGTCTCTCACTATGATAAATATCATGTCTGTGTTTGCAGGAGAGGCGGTTCATTATTTAAGGTGTGTGTAGTCATGCATACACAGGGTTTGGCATCATTTCTAGATTCAACCCCTTGAGCAGTGGATTCTTTGCTCTTTTCCTGACTGAACTTCTCTGGGTTTATTTAGGTTCCTGAAGCCCTTATCCCTCCAGCAGGGGCCCGTGTTATGTCCCTAACTGATGGTCTCTCCAAGGTAATTGACCATTGTATCATTTCTTACCTGATTACAAACTAAACTTAGTACTTCTCTATGGTTATTGTACTCTAGTTTTGATGTTCATCCTTGTTCATATATGTATTATTTGCAGAGCTGATTCGATGCACATGTTCTACTTACCTCCTTAATGTGCTGTATCTCTATGTACTGTACTGACGTTTGCTTATTGGTGATAGATGTCAAAGTCTGCTCCTTCAGATCTATCTCGCATTAACCTTCTTGATCCGAAAGATGTAAGTACAGAGTAATATGAATTAAGCATTGTGCGTTTGTGTTATTTCTTACATCAACTGACCATGTTTATGTTTATAGGTTTAAGCATTTTGATTTATTCTGATAGCTTTCTGACACTTTGCAGGTGATTGTAAACAAAATCAAACGCTGCAAAACTGACTCGCTCCCAGGGTCTGTAGCCCCTCCTTCCCTCTTCTCACCCCAACTTGAATTATTATATAGCCTTTGGTAACAAACTCATGTCATTCAACTTGTACACTCCAGCTTGGAATTCGATAACCCAGAGAGGCCGGAATGCAAAAATCTTCTCTCAGTCTACCAGATCATTACTGGAAAAACAAAAGAGGTGGCTAACTTTCGCATGCTTGAATAGTACACCTGCTCAGCAAGAACATGAAACAACGTCTCCTGCACGTGGACGGTTTTATCCATGTCCAGCATGTTGATTGGAAACATAATTTACCCAATTTGGTTTTGCAGGAAGTTGTTAGCGAATGCCAAGATATGAACTGGGGGACATTCAAGGCCACCCTTACGGATGCCTTGATTGATCATCTGCAACCAATCCAGGTGATAGTCTCAATATTTGTGTGGTCTGATCATGTTGACCCTTTGTACTTATCCAAGTATAGTTAATCATTATACCGGATGATCTAAGTTGTTAACCAAATTAGTATTCACTTGTATAATCATTTTCTTCTTGCATATGCCCTCTGGTTATTAAATTCATCTTTCACAATTCTGTAGGACCGATACGAGGAGATCATGGCTGATCCAGCTTATTTAGATAGTGTTCTGGTAGATGGGGCAGGGAAAGCTTCTGAGATAGCAGACACCACCCTCAACAACGTATACCAAGCCATGGGTTTCTTGCGCAGATAGCGTATGTTTCATCATGCAGCTACGGGTTCAAATTTTTGAGAACTGCACAATAGTAGTCTTCTTGCACTTGGCCTTTCTACATCTCCAATTTAGACGTGTGTTGCTACTGCTAGTCATTAACAAAAGAAGTGACAGTCTGTTCATAGGATTGTGAACAAATTATTCATTGAAAGTTTATGTCCAAATTCCATTATGGTTATAACTTGGAATTTGAATAAGTGCCTTGAGCGAAGTAAAACTACTGCTCCACCCTTGACTGCCTTCTCTCCATAAGATCCGGGACAGTGTCGAATGACTGGTTACGAATATTGTACTCCCTATATTACTCCCTCTCTTCCATAATGTAGTACGTTTTGGCTGAGTAATTTTGTTTGCCAAAACATACTACATTAGAGCCTTCCTATATTTGGCTAGGATTGCTAAAAACTGAAAATATAGCAATTTGGGTAAAAATGTTGCTCCAACAGCCTTTGTATAAGTGGTTCCCCCACAATTTTTTTAGGAAGCTGAGTATAGTGGCACCTCCACTTTGTACATATGCAAAGTCTCTGGCCACTTCCTATAATTCCCAAACTTGTTCGTGCTTTCGCCCGTGTGCCCGCCGCCGGTGACCACTGCAACGGCCATGGAAGGCACGTCTGACCTCCCTCGTGGCCCCGCCGACCCCTAGCGAACCTCCCATAGCCCCGCCACCTCGTTCCGAGCCCACATTGGAGCCCTCTGCCTCCTGTCGATTTCGGACGACAGAGTCCAATTCCGACCGTTTCTGTCCGGATTGAACTATCCATCGATTCCTTGCCCTTCCCTCCCGCGCGGCCGGCGTGTTCCGTCGTTATGAATGTCGGCGGTTGCAGCACGGCGACGACCCGCGCCATGTGCGCCGCCTGGCCCACACGCGCGCCGCCATCCCTAGCCACCCCGTGCGTTGCCGTCCCCAGCCAGGCCTGTGAGCGTCTTCGATTTAGCAGTGCAGTTTGGCATCGTGAAGAAAGAATAGGGAAGAGAGAGAGAAAAGAGAAACCCCCATTGACAGGTGCGTCCCACAATTTGGCAATTGCTATTATAGAAATGCCGGGAAAGCATATTTGTGTTTGGATTGCTAAAGCTTCTCTCTCATCTTCCTATATCCGATTTTTAGCAATCCAATATACAAATGCTCTTGGAGGTGCTCTTATTATGGAAGAGAGGATAACAGAGGATGCACTCTTTAACTGAAATGGAAACAAAGCTCAGTGTTCACCATATCCTTGCTCCTGCTGTAGGCTTATAGGAGCGCCTGAGCAGCAAATACCATTTCAGAACATAACCACATAAAAAATTAGACTTGTCCAGGTACCATCGCTAATTTAGTCAACAGAGTAAAAGGTTTCATGTTAACCCTCCACCTAGGACTAACGCAGCCTGGCTGATGACTCTAGCAATCCTGTGAATCTCATGCTGTACAGATTGCCAGGACTCGGAAGTATTTGTCCTCTTTGCTGTCTGAATGGCATCATCAACACCTGGATACACTTCCGCCCCATAATCGTTGTACAATGAAGGTCCATAAATCTGCATAATTTCTTTTCCTTAAGCACAATGATATATAATGAACCAGTAACGTAACAAACCCTAAAAATGACAACAACTTACCATGTGTTTGTACCATGGTCTCCCGGACAGTCCTTCCCGCTCTGTGAACGCCCGTTCAGTCATCATCAGCCGGTCATTGATATCTCTCACCCTCAATGGATTGTTTCGCCAAGGGGACCAAACTTTCCATGTTTGTAGAGCCTAATTATGGAAAATAACTTATAATTCTGAAAGTTAAAACTACGAACGAACAACACTAGGCAACAGAAACAGATACCTTAAGTTCAGAATCCACTTTTACAACTGCCCTGTCAAACTCTTTGATCGACTTGTGGAGGGGAGATAAGCTGACAGGCATTCCTAGTACCCTCTCATTTATACCCACAGCACCATTCTGTTAAGCAAGCAAATTTAAACTTCTACTGATTACTGACAGGAGATGTGACAGAAGATGTATATAAGATGAGCAGTTCGGATTTTTTTCCCCCTGGTACAAGCATCAACATGTTTGCCGTTGTGTATTAAGAAGAGCTCCGAAGGACATGTTACCTCAAGTTCTGCAACATAAGAGCTGTAGTTGAAGGGTAGGATCTCCTCATCTGAAAGCCTCAAAGCAAGAAGCCCCCACATGCTTGCCACTACAAGGAGAGATGATGTTAACTTGAGTTTTGGACAGTGGCTTATGCACATATTCAACTATTCTACATATGCAACTGAATTTAGCACAGCGTATTTCTGACGATCGACTAAAGAAATAGTAGATATGACGGACATTGGACAATGCATTAATTTCTTCCCACATTTGTAAAGCATACTTCACTTTTATAATGATATAAGGAGCAATTCGACATATGTCCACTAGGACAATGCCTCGGAAATCTTTTGTACAGTTTATTCTATCACTTGTATCCCACTCATCCCTGCACCATGGCCAGCATACCCTAGCCCCTCAGAGCTGTACCCCCGACCTTGTCTCATTTGTCTTCGGATCAGTATCAGTTTTAGCACATGATAACCCATGTAGGTAGAAAATGTGGGGTACCTGCGACATGCCTGCGGAACATGGGATCACCATACTTTTCCATCCATGTGAAGTCATCGTACAGGCTATGGTACACGGCATAATCTGCAAACAAGTAGCACTCTTATTCAATTAAATCGAACAAAAATTCAAATCATTTGAAAGTGCAAACAAAAATATTTCATGGAATATAACTTAATGAACATAGGAAGATAAAAAAAACTTAGAACAAACCTGACCCAATCGACATGTCGACTGAAGGAATACCAATATGTTGAACAAATGCAGAATAATCTGATCCTCCACCTCCTAACCTTCCAATCTGTCATCAGAAATCTTAAACTTGCAACTAGTATAACAACAGCATCACACCTGAACTTAGACCAAATGAAATATGTCTAAAATATATTTCTTTTACTTGCCAAGTGCTCAGAATACTAAGAAAAAAATTGTGTGCCAGGCTTTGCCTAAACATTAATTGCTTACCAGGGTACTATCAGAAGCCATCCACATGTCATACAGACTTTCTGTTCCATTATCAGGATTTGGAACCTTTCTCAGACAGAAAAAAACACAAAATATTAAGATTAGAGAACCCTGGTCACTAATTAAATGTTTAATTTTTAGTAGACATTCTTACTAACGACAAATCCATTACATGGTAAACTATTCCATCTTTCAAATGTACTCCCTCTGTTCCAAATATAAGGCTTTTTAGCTGTTCCACAATATAAGCCTTTTTAGCTGTTCCACAATATAAGCCTTTTGACGGAGACCAATTATAAGCAATGATAACACAAGCTGAGCACAGGTTAGAGAGAGAATAATTTACTGACTGTAAATTAGTTGCTCGACTGTCCCCTTGGCATAATCTCGTGAGTACAATTTGAGTCACCCATAATTTTTGTCCATATACGAATTACAACATGCTGTTCGTGCCTAACTATGCCAAAACTTAGGGAAAGTTAGTTTATATACAAAGTTTGCCAAAAGAAAAATTGCCCAAACTTTCCTAAGGTTAGGTCATCAATATTGGAGCAAGTTTAGTTAGTCTAAGAGAATTTGTGCCAAACATTTGTAAGTTATTGACATGTGGGACCCAGGTGTTATGAAGGAACTTTGCCACATCTGAGGCTCTGGACCAGATGAATGCCTAAACTTGGGGTGTGGTGAAGCCTGCCAAGTTTTGGTTTTTGAACAAAACAGGCCTTGGCCAAACTGGTGGCTTGCCACAATTACCTCCAGACCTTTTGAGTTTTGACCTAAATGCCATGGCACCATCCCCACAAAAAAAATGCTATGTCACCGTGGAAGCAAAGAAGCCATGGGCGGGTTGACCCTGACTAACATGATTGTATAATCTTATAACTGAAAAGGCATGTTTATTTTACACTAGGATACCTGTTTACTCGCTTGCTTAAGCAACGCATCAAGTTGAGGAGTGGCTGATGCGTCCATTCCAGAATTACACACACCAATATCTACATTCAGGTAAGCAACAGTTCTTGAAGTTAGCATTGCCCTGTTCTCTTCAACCCATTCAGTGGATCCTATCTGCAATTTTTGAAAGAAATTAGTACAAGAAAGACAGGTGAACTGCTTGATAAGTAATAGTTGCAGGGAGAGGGAGAGAGATACCAATCCGTATTCTTCGGCATCCCAGTTACACAAAATGATGGTCCGACGAGGCCTCCAGCCCTTGTATTGTAGCTTAGACAACCTTTCAGCTAGCTACATTCAGTGGCAGTTAACAAGACAATGTGGAGCTCGGAATCATAAGTGGACTAAAACAGGAGGGGTAACATAGAGCAACCGGATATGACCTACCTCAAGCAATGCTGCTGTTCCGCTGTTCGGGTCAACTGCCCCAAATGTCCATGCATCGCGATGGTTACCCAGGATGACATACCTGTACGTGCATGATAATTAACTATCTTACTGGGTATGTAGTTATGTACTGAATTACTTTACTTGCAAAATCATCAGTATTAATAAGACAGTTGAAATGTGATGCACAAACATGTTCATATCAGAATCTAACCTAAGGTGGTTCTTGCTATATATTTTAAAATTGTAATCCAAGAATTTTCTATTCAGGTAGTGATGAAATGTAGTCAATTCCAGTGAACAATTTTTGCTGAACTTTTATACAGGGTAATAAAATGCAGCATATGGTACGGATTTGGACCAAGTCACCAGTTGCCAGAAGTCACAATGTTGCCGACAGTAGGGGGTTTGCTGAGGCACCGAAGTGTATGGTGGATTGTCAGCTGTTTGGGCATTTGGGGATATTGACCAGAAAAGGAGATCGTGGAGAATTCTATTTACCTATCAGGTTCTTCTTTCCCTTCAATCACTGCAATAACATTCTGAATAGTAGCCATCGTCTCATTCCCCTACGAAGAAACGCACAAGTGGGTATCAAATGAAGTCAGGAAGCGAACCCATAAAAAGCAAAATCAGATGTCATCTCCACAGCAACTCACTGCATATGTCAGATTGAGTACGGCCGGCCCGGGGCCGAGACGGTAAACCGGCGCGCCCTCGCCGCCTTGCCAATCCTCTGGCGCGACATCTCCGCCGATGAGCTGTATAATCTCCTCTCCGTCCCTTCCCGACACCGGCAGAGCCGGTATCCCCGGCATGTCGTCTGTGGCCATCGCCTCCGCGATGCTCACTCGCTCGCACCCTTCCGAGGACGCCCACATCGGCGTCGTGGGGTCCCCCACCCCCTTGAACGTGCTCCCCACCTGCACGCCGGTCGGCGGCATCCACGGCCCATCCGGAAAGGCCTTCCCCGGCGTGTAGTCCTTGAAATCAGTGTATATCACCGCCGCCGCCGCACCAGCGAGGCGGGCGTTTCTCACTTTGTCGCCACGGTACACCTTGCCGTAGCGCGCGATTGCGACCTTTCCGGTGACGTTTACACCGCGGGAGGCGAGGTAGGCGTAGTCCTCCGCGCGGCCGTAGTTGGCGTAGACTGCCTCGGCGGCGGCCGAGCCGGAAGCGGAGTAGGCGAGGAAGGTGGGGACGACCTCCGCCGAGACCCCGGCGTTGGGGTCGTCGGGGTAGGTGTCCTGCACCAACGCGAAGTCGGTGGTGGCGCGGCCTGGTGCGGAGAGGGAGAGGGAGCGGTGGGCGGGGTAGGAGAGGAGGACGGAGTAGGGCGTGACGCGGGTGGGGAAGGAGAGGGAGGAGAGCGTGGACACGACGTGCTCCGCGGCGACGGCGTTGGCCTCGGTGCCCGCGAGGTGCGGCCGGGCGGTGAGCGCGCGCAGGTGCGCGGCGGCGGTCTCGTTGGAGCCTAGGGAGAGGAAGAGGGAGTGGTAGTAAGACGGCCCGGGCGCGACGAGGAGGTGGTAGTAGGTGGCGAAGGCCGCGGCGACGAGGAGTGGGAACGGGTGGAGCCTCGCGACCGCCCGGCGAGGAAGAGGGGGAGGGGCGGCGATGAGCGGTGTCCGCGCGGAGGGGTCGTCTTCGACCTGGGGAAGCGGCATGGCTGGCGGCGTCCGGCACTGGCTAGTACCTGGCGTGCGCTGCGGCGGAGGAGCCGAAGCGGAGCGGGTGCACGGCTAGAGGACGAGACACCGGCCCGGCAGTTTCCTTATCTCTCACTGACATATGGGTCCCGGTGAGGTTTACGTTATTTAAGTTAGCGTTCGCTGTCGCTGGGGAGCGTGACGTGTGATTCGTCGACTAGTTCTTTTGTTTTTTTAGCAACGATTCGTCGACTAGAGGTAGGATGCATTTTTTTGTCTTTATTACGGTGGGGTGGGCTTGGCTGAGTGGGTGAAGACGTGGATCGGTTTTCATTGGGCTTTCTTTTAGAACAAGATCCTCTAAGAGCATCTCCAATCGTTTGGACGAATTCAGGCCGAAATTCGGATTTTTTTTGGCCGGATGAAACAAGTGTTCGACTTGGGTATGTCGAGTTTTTCACTCGCGTACCCAGACGAGTTCCCGCATTTGCTAAATTTAATAAATTTGGGCAAACTTTGGACGAACTTTGGACGAATATAAGCGGTTTTGGGTGAATATGGGTGATACGGACAAACTATGGACGAACTTTGTGCGAATATGGGCGATACAGACAAACTTTGGGCGAATATGGACGATATGGACGAACTATGGGCAAATTTTGTGCGAATATATGCGATACAGACGAACTTTGGGCGAATATGCCTAAATTTTGGACGAACTTTGGCGAATATGGTCTATATGGACAAACTTTGGGCGAAATTTGGACGAATATGGGCGATACGGACGAACTTTGGACGAATATGCCCAAATTTTGGGCGAACTTTGGGCAAATATGGTCTATATGGACGAACTTTGGGCAAAATTTGGACGAATATGGGCGATACGAACGAACTTTGGGCGAATATGCCCGAATTTTGGGCGAACTTTGAGCAAATATTGTCTATATGGATGAATTTTGGGCGAAATTTGGACGAAAATGGGAGATACAGACGAACTTTGGGCGAATATGTCCGAATTTTGGGCGAACTTTGGACGAATATGGTCTATATGGACGAACTTTGGACGAATATGGTCTATATGGACGAACTTGGGCGAATATGGGCGAATATGGAAGAATTTTGGACGAACTTTGGATAAATATGGGCGAATATATGCTGACTGGGCAGGTCCACTCGTCCAATTCGCTTCGTCCAGTGTTTTCAGGGCGTACCCAGGATCCTGGGTATGGCCTGGGTAGTCCGGACCAAAGTTGGTCCAAATTCAGACGAAAACAGGTTCCTGGGTACGCGACTGAGCGAAATTTCGGCGTCCGGACCTATTATCGGCGTTCAGATCGGCGTCCTGGGTAGGCGAGTGGAGATGCTCTAAGGTACACGAGTGAAGTTAGGGAAAACAAAGGAGAAAAGTCCTGGTCCTATACCCTATTATTTACTTAAATTAGTTACACTGTAGTCAATTACTGTAGATGTAAAAATTCAAACTAAATTTTATTGCACCATAATTTTTTCTATATGTAATTACTCTAAATACACAGCATAAACCTACATTATATAAATTAATTTAAATTATTTTGGCCTTAATCTTACGGTTTGGAAGAAGAAAAGGTTAATGGAGCTTCCCTAATTTCCCTTGTGCAAGTCAGAGGACCTGGTCCTTAATTTTTAAGGACTTGTTTGATTTAAAGACGCTGATTTCAATCGATAATTTTGTTGGGGTTTCAGTGTAACAAAAAAATCCTACGTTGGAATGCCCTAATGTCCAAGATCTATCTATGAGTAATGCAGTAATGGCCGACATGGTACATACCCTTTTAGTCCAAAAGCGGTTAACGTTTCGACGGGAATGTGGTTAAAGTAGTCGTGCTCGTAGCCGATCTCAAGGTCACGAAGCTCCTCGCAAGTCACCTCCTGCTCCATTGTGTAGCAGTCCGGCTCACGGCATTCAAGGTGCCCCAAGTGTGGCCCCTCGTGGTTTCGTACACATACGATGTACAATGACGACTTTCGGCTCTTTGATCTCTGTTGGGAGTGCGGAAGTAGATCTCTAGCTAGGAATCTCCGCAGCGCAACGGGGTGCTGCTAGTGCGTCGTCTCTTGTGTGAATAGTCCTATCATGGGACCATACTAGTGCAAGGAGACAACTAGAGAGAGGAAAAGAAGGAGGCGCATAGAGGAGGGAGGAGAGATCCCAACTTGTGGCTTTTGGTGTGTCCACCTCCTCCAAGGGGGCCTCTTTATATATGGGATGGGGGCAAACTTGCCCCTCCCCCAATGCACCTAGCGGCAGCCAAGGGAGGGAGGGAACAACCCTAGGCGCCCCAAACCCTAACCCTAGTGTTTCCCTAGGCACATGGGCTCTTAGGGCCCATCTTGGAGGCCTTCCCTCTCGCGGTTCTCTCATGGCCCTTTTTCCTAGAAAGTTTGGTCCATTAGTGGAATACCCTTTCAAATTAGATTTTAATATTAATTACATTAATTAATATGTAAATACATATTATAAAATCCGATTTGACCTGAAACACCTTTCGGTTCCCTTTAGATTTCATTTGAATGATTTTAGAACTTTCCAAAACGATTCTGGTTCTCTCACGGAACTTTTCCGGTCTCCTTTTCTTTTTCCGAACAATTTTGGATCTCTTGAACAATTCCGGATTTCTCTTTCTCTACTGTTATTCCAACTTACAGAGGATCTCTAGCTCATCGTATCCTTAAGTGTATTTCCCCACGGCTCGAGAATAGCACAAACATGATCTCCATCAATGATCAACAGCGGGATCGGGATGCCCATATTGATCCCTGTACATTCCACGATGATAATGTCGTTTGAACCGTAAACGTTGAGTTTTATTCCTTTTGTCTTTGCTATACGTGTATTGTCTGAAGCTTGATCAACGATATCTCCATGTCGGGTTCAACCTCGTTACCGATAATAGATTGTTTACTCGATCCGATAAGTGATATCCCCGTGATCTAGTCACACGCTGCGTAGCTTATGGATATAACTCATCCAAGTGGACCCATAGTATCTTCCGTCACATGGATGAACAAATCCCGCTCTTAACGCATACACCTCTACCCTCCCCTCCGAATACCCAAACACATTATTATGATCACCGTTCCATCGAGTGATGTTAGATGCTATCAAAGTATTCTCAGGTGAAAATGATTAAATATGGTCTCACGGTCTAAGGAACAAGTCACTACGTTTCCTAATCATCATAACCTAAAATTCATGACATGATACGATGCTTAGATAGGGTATGTTCACCATCTCATTCTATAATAAGATGACTCCATTGTCAATTGGGGCCGAGGCTCCAACATGATCAGGAAACTTTGATCATCCATTGACCAATGAACCAGTGACTAGAGTTTCACTGGGAACTCCTGGGTGTTTGTATATCACACGTGCATTGACGTTTGCAATCAATACAGTTATAGCATGATATAAAACATAATCATAAACTTTATGAAATATGATAATAATCCATATTATTATTTGTCTCTAGGGCATATTTCCTTTAGTCTCCCGCTTGTACTAGAGTACAAATAATCTAGCTCGCATTTACTAATCGTAAATCATATCACATATGCGTTTATTAATCATGAACGCTCATGAGAAACGCCATGTCCCTGTTATGTTTTATCAGATCAGTATGTCTTTTACAAATCGTTAATGTCTTTCTAATTTTAACATTCACTTCATTATCTTATAATGGGTTAAAGTATTCGTTTGGCGATAGAGTGAGACTTTGTTTCTATTGTTTACAATGACGATCGATTAGTCAATTTAACTTTCACTGTTATCACATAAATATTTGAAACACACTTAGCAGAATTCAAACCTTTTTAGTCAAAACTATACTTCTATATCTATGTAGACCCCAGTGCATAAAATGCAACTATGTGCCTAACTTCGCTTCTTGCCATTTAAGGCCAAACTTAACTCTGGCTTAGTGATTATCTCAGTAATCACTTCAAGACTTGTTCTTCTAACCAGAAACTTGGGTCACATTACGTCGAGTATACAATTATTTATAGACTTAAGCGTGAGCTGCAGGAAGCCTTCTCAAGCCTCCTGAGGCGCGCCATGCGATATTTTGTCTCTGCCTGTGGACCTTAATTTTTTGTTCTCGCTGGAGGTGGGGCTCTAAACACGTCGCTGCTGTGTTGCCTCTCGATGGTGTCGAGGGATGGAGAGAGAGAGGCCAACGAATTGGTTGCTGCGGCGCGGGCTGAACTGATCCTGCCGCTGCATGTCGGTTGCAGCTGCCGTGGGCACTCCAATCTCATCTCCATTTCCCCGGTCAAACCGCACCCCACCGAAACCCCCGGCCGCCTAGGTCCACGCCGGAGCCAACCCAGACCCTAACCTGGCCAACACCTCACCACGCCCTTCCCTACATCTTCACGGAGGAGGCCGGCGGCGCTCGGAGGCTTGCGGGGCGATGAAGGAGGACTGGCCGGAGAGCTTGGCTCCTTCGCTGCCGGATTTGGGCAGGATGCCCCCTGGCTCTCTTCTTGCGGTCCTGTGGCTTGGGTGGGCGACGACGCGCCAGGAGGATGGACCCGGCGCCGTCGGGTCCTGATTCAGATCTTTGCCTCCCTCCTCTCTGTCGCTGGCGGCCACGGTGGTGGGGGCGAGGGAGGACTGGTGATGTACCTGGTGTTTCCTCTCACGATGGTGGGGGCGAGGGAGGACTGTGTTGCTGGGGTTTTATTCCTTCTCCTATGTTCTTATCCGTGGATGACGAGGTGGAGGCTGTTGTTGGAGTTCTGGTCGGTGGAACTTCGGTGTGGATCTCGTCCTGGTATCTGTGGTGCTTGATCTGGAGTTCTTTCCATGTTCCCCTCTTCTTCCTTGCTGCCATGGGGTTGGCTGGAACCTTGGAGTGGTTGTCGGGGTGGGCCAGATCGAGGCCATGAGCACCATCCCTTGCTGCATCATGATGTCCTGGTACATCGAGGTGGCAGGTGGCATGCGTCCGATTGCTGAGCCAACCTAGGAGAGTGTTGCCAAGCAGAGCAACATCGTCGGTGCCGCTGAGCAGCAGATCGAGGAGACTGCAGAGAGCAACGACATACCGTGCCAATGTCTTCGCCCCTCTCCACCTTGTTTGCACCCCCTGGCGGACTCCCCCTATCCCTCTTACTAACCATAGCTACTGACTCTAATGAAGCTCGTACATAATTCTTATTCGAATTTAGACCCTAATCATCTCTTGCTTTCATAGAAGCTAACCATGAGTCCGTATATAGGCTGTTTTGTCCAGCAGTGGAGTATCACATCAGTTTGCCTTTTTTCACCTAAACTATTAACTACCAACATACTATAATTACTTATATTTTAGGGTGAATGTAGATGCAGATAGTGGCATCGAACTGAAATGCATGTTTACTGAATTGTGTGTTTAGTGTCATATGACATTGCCATTCTTTCAGACGAGTCCATCTCTGAATTTCGAAGTTCTGAACACTGTGAGTTTATCTAGACAGTTGCTTACGAGGGATGCTGCCATTTTCACGCTAACACAATAAGGGCAGGTTATTACCTGATTTTAAGTTTGGCATGGAATTATTTGAATATAGCATGTGTTGACCAGAATTGGCTGTTTTATGTTCCTTTATCAAGATGGCTATAATCTCCATTCTCAAATTTACTCAACCCCATGTTGATCTTCGAGTTGAGGCAGACCAGCACATTCGCTACAATTTGAAGCTGGACGAGAAGGTTGTGGGGGATGCACTGACGTACGCGTGTGGCCAGACAAACAGAACCAGTGAGACCATCATCTGCAGCCAGTACTTCCAGCCCAACACCAGGGCAGCGCACACTAGCTACGCATTCAACCCCACTACAGCAGCTCAGGAAGAACGGAGCCACATGCTACTTCAGTAACCTCGTGACCAGACTATTAAGGACCCATGTAAGCATGCTCAAACTCACCATATATTTGCATTTTTTTGCAGGGATATATATTTGCATTATGCGTACTACAGATCTAAGGTTTGTGCCCAGTTATCTATAAATAATGATAATGGATAGCATGATTCCATGAGGTGAAAATAACTTACACAACAAATTTTATAGCTACTCTTTTTGCTTGCTATATACCTCACCTCTCTTAGCTCATAACACCAAAATTGTCTAGCCTTCAAAACGGAAAAATGCTAAATAAAATGTATCATGCTTTTTTATGGTAATTTATCAAAATAGAAACTTCACAATTATGTGACAGTCAGAAATTTTCTATGTAGTAGAAATTATGGAGTATTATTTTATTTTTTAGATCTTGGCTGGTTATCTTTTCCTTATAGATACCATTTTTCTCACACTGACAGTTGGCCTATGATTGCAGTTGCAATGGGCTATACATTTAAAAAGCATCTATGTGAGTCTGGTTCCTGTGGAATTGTTTCTTACATGGTTTGGATTGGTCCTAACGCTAAGCATATTTTTTTACTTTGATTCTTGTGAGATGTGCCGAGTCTATCAGCTAGCTATGGTTCAAATATTTGTTTTAGTGAGCCCAACCTCTGATGTCGTTCCTCCTCAGAACAAGAACAAGTGAACCATTTTGTCCTCTTTATTTTTGTTTGTACGAATTTGTTGGTTATGTTGCTCACTTGAAGTTCTTTTCCTGCTAGAGTTGTTGCTGCTGTCTATAACACAAAATGGACAAATGAGAAGGTTCACTAATTTGAGTCCACTGAAGTAGAAGGCTCGACTGTTGCATCCTGGGTTGTTTCATTGCACATGTGAAATTGGTAGTGGTTAGGATTGTTAACTTGTGCTTCTTATCATACTCGTGATTTTAATATTGCAACTATCTTTACGGAGAAATGTTTGGCTGCAAGATTAGCATTCCTTAAAAGCTTAAGCGTGGTGATGAGCGAGCGATTTGAGGCTACTTCCCGAGCGCGTTGCCTGTTTTCTGTCCCTGTGTGTGGGCCACCTGCTGTTTTCCTTGTCGAACGTGGTGAGCTGGTGGGTGGGAGCGTGATGTGGTGGCTTCGCTTGGCCACGCGTTCGATGTACGGAAGCTAGGGTGTGCGGTGGTTTTTTTATGACATGTGGGTCGTGATTTGTGGGTCGTGCCTATCAGTTCCTTGCTGGATCGGTCGAACTGTGCTTCTTACATTACATGGTGGGAGTTGTCTACTGGTCTTCTCGGCTGCTTCGACCGGGGCGTTGTCGGGATTCTGCTCTTCTTTCCTGGTTCCACTGGGGCGGATTTTTCTGCTGGATTTGTACCGCGGTTGGATTTCTCGGTGGCGCGCTGGATTTCTTGGCGGCGGTGTGCTTCGTGTTGTTTATTCTGCCTGCCTCGGCGGATCTTGGCTCGGCGTTGATTGTTCGGGCGGCTGCTGTCTGCGAGGTTCTGTCCCTTTGTTGTTCTAAGTTTTGTTGGACTTTTCGGCCTGCTAGCGTTCTCTGGGATTTTGATTTGAGGGGTGGTTTAGGCCTTGATTCGCGTACTACTGCCTGCCTGCGGTTTGTTCTGTAATATTGTCCTTAGTATGCAATTATTGCTGGGACGCACCACATGATTCAATCCACTAAAGTAAACTTTTATACTGATTGACATGGCGTGGATTTAGAAAAGTTAAACCATTGAGCTATTCGTTTTCTAATGGTTTATACTCCCTCTATCTAGGAATGACTTACATGTGTTTAGATATATGTGAATCTAGACAAATACAAGTCACTTATTCCCAGACGAAGGAAGTACTATTTCATGACCAAACAAAATAAACACCGGTCTATTAGATGATTAACAATGATTAGGCAATCAGTTCTTGGTTAGAAAGTTATACGCATTTTGATGTCCCAATTTATTGCTTTTTCTTTCCACCTTTGTAGTTGTATAGAGATCACATGAAGCAATAATATGATTAATTATCATTGGTGCCTTTTCTGAATATCTCCTATCCATGAATGATTAAAATGCTCATATTATGCATCTTCATATATAATCTACTAAAGTCTTATAGAAGTTATAGACGTAAAGTAACAGTTTTTGTCTAATTGTAAGCTTTGTGACATTTTGTATTTTATATGGGTGCTTCTCCCATATCATTCTCACCACCACCTCTTCTTTCTCTTGGTGTGAGGCCCCTCAGGTATCCTTGCTGCCGCCAATTCCTCATGTGGGCGCTTGGATGTGACTATCTGAGATGGTGGAGGAAAGGAAGGAGGAAGAATGACATACATATGTTAGTTCCGTGGCGAATCAGGGAGGCTGCAGAGGAACATGACCATCTACCTTGCGCGTTGTGAGTCATAAACCATGCACGTGCTGAACCAGCGTCCGGACTTAGGCATCTCCATCATATACTTTTGTAATGAAGGGACCAACGTGGAGCTGTCCTGCAGATCCGTCAAGTCCAATATTTACCCGTCTAACTTCTTATTTCTTGCTGTTGGCAATTCCCTCTAAATTCGATCAACGGTAAATACTGGTGTTCTGGGATAGATTATTGTCTAAGTACAAACATTGTTGGCCAATGAATTTGAGAACTAGCATCGTATGCTTGCTCATATCCATTTCGTATTCTGAATTATCAGCATCTTGAACTATCAGAAGGCGGGCTATTTTATCATGCATATTTTTTTATCGGCATTCCTTATATTCTGCACAAACTTATCGATTGATGGAGTAGCTAACTTCTCCATTATTGTATCAAATGTTTGCTAGCAATGAATATGCTCTGAATAAATATTTCATGTCCTCTTATTCTACATTTAGTTCTGTGTGTTGTTGTATAAGCATATACGAGCTGCAACTAATTAATGTTCATATCCAACTGAACTAATTGTTGTATAACTAAAGACAATCAAAATAAGCGCATTTTGGTGAAAATATAGTGACCATTAATGAGAGTCAGGTTCAAACGATTCCAGGACTGTAAATACCATAACATCAAAGTAGAACGGAGTGGTTTCTATATAAGTTTTGTAATAAAAAATACTATAACTACATTGAGTTGTGCCCGTTTTGGTTATCTTTTGACTTGCATTGAGAAATTTCTCATCAATGCTATGACTCCATGGGGAACCAATAAAACACTAACAATGATAGAAATCAGATGAATCACATGTTGGCGTGCCGAAGCTTGAATTGATACATTTTACTTATTACATGTCTTTGCTAGCAAAACATCCTAACATAGCGTAGTGTGCAATATTTGTTAACCCAATTCCATATGGTGCCACAAAGCGTCACAAAAAATATTTTGAACAGTTACGATTTCATGGATTTCACGGGTGTGACAAAGAGTGAATAAACTTTGGTTTTGTTTAAGAGCAACATATAAACAAAAAATGAAAAACCCAAATGCCCTAAAACAGACAAGCATATGTTAGTCCACGACGCCTTACCACATATTGCCAAACGCAATGTAGACGGCGCGGCGAAGCGCGCTTTTCCGTCTAGTATGATTGTATGAAAGAACATATGATTGAGGCATAGGAGATGCTACACATCCTTTTTTTTCTAACCATAGTTGTAATACTTAGACTAAATCAACACTTTATACGATTAACTTCTTTCTTACCTTGTTCTATTCTGAACTGCTTCAGAATCTTGTCTAGGGTATTCTGAACACCTTCAGAATCAAGTCTAGGAGGCATCCGACAATAATGTTTATTAAACTCACCAATCTATATCAATAGATTTCATTATTTAATAACTTGTTCAGCTTCATCTATATTTACTAACTTAAATAATATTAATACTAGTCATGTCATTTATATATGTCATCCACATATTTCAGAATGATGACACGCTCCCACTCAAATATGACATCCATATATGAGATCCAGGGATTTCACTTGGCTCCCACTCAAAATATGTCTGTTACATGTTAAGATTTAGCCAAGCCAATAAGCTCCCACTCAAATGCAAGTCCTCTCAATAATCTTGGAAATTCCAAATTCTTTGATCATCATCAAATTGTAAATTCTAGCTACGAGTTCCAATATCTATATATTGCTAGTGTAAATCCAATAGACGCAAGCATCGCTACATTTATAGTCAACTCCTTGAATTTGTCCAAATATAATTTGTGACGAGTCGAGCTTTATGTCTTTCATTAAGTTTCATTTCCTTCTTATGACTTTGTAGCCATTTAGAAATATCAAGTAAACATCTTTACTTAATAAGATCAAGTAACATGTTACTCTTCAATCTCAAATGTAAATTAATACATGATTTCATGATTCTTAGTCATTTCTTGCATTAGTTCCATCACACTTCTTTGTAGTTCGTAGGTATGTCTTGTTCAATTAACATGACAAGTGAATCAATAATATAATTCCACAAACTTGCAGAATATATAATTCAATCCAAGTATTCGATAAAACTTTGTGATCATTATCATTAGTTTCTCCTCTATTTGTAGAGTTCGGTTTTATGAAACAAATTTCGATGCGCCACTCAACAATCAGGAGGTAAGGTCAAATACCTTGTTTTGATCTTTTACTTTCTTCTACCCGCATATTCATCAATACACATCAACTAAGGGCAACGACATGTTTTTACTTTGTGGAACATGTATTCATAGTTTCCTAAGAATACACTACAAATACTTGTTTATTCGCCATAATTTCGAATTATCGAAATCTCTAAAAACTCGACCGTGCCATAACTCTTATGGTGTTGTTTCCTCGAATTTTTCGATCTTTAACTCTAAATGATAACTATAACCCTGATAAGAGATAATGTTAGAGCATATGTATATAATACAAAATGATTATGATATCTATACATATCAACACCTTGAATTTGTCCAATTATCATAATTTGTGAAACATATTTCACAAGTTTTTTATGCCAAAAATTAACTTAAATACTTTAGTCATATCGATCAAATCGAGGAGACTTTGAATTCCTGTTAATTCCATATCCCACTTTGTTTTGAAATCATTTGAACATATCAAATTGTTTCAAACTTGTGTTTCGTTAAGTAAATACACCTATTCACTTAAGTCCATAATGGAATAATGATTTCCACTACTTTGTTGAAAAATACAATACATCACTATGTATAAAATTCAACATTTCTTCGCATATCACTGTTTTACCAGAATGCAGAGTTTTAGTCATCTTTTCAAACGAGGCATGGTTGTGCAAAGTCTCTAGATAAAATATCCAAGACCCCGATTTTCATTTAAATGAAAAACATGCAATAACCACCATGACTTAAACAATAGTGTCATTTCATTATCAACCTTTGGATATCTTTTAGCATCCTAATCCTTTATAAATGCTTAAATTATTTTCATTAACATAGTGATGAGAATAACTCATTTATAATCCTAATGTGACCATTATGGTATTATTCATAAGAATAGTACAACTAGCTTGTAACTTATTTATGTAAATAACCATCTCGCTAAAAGCAAGACACACAAACAAGGATTACAAAATGTTATTCTAGTTCACTAATCCAAATGATAAACTTTGATGAAAGGAGTGATGTTGTCCATCAATTAGTTTGCTTGCAGTCATCAGGCCACATTGCCTCAATTCTAGCCATTCTCAAGCAGACCATCATGTTTTCACAAAACGGGACAAGTATCCAATACTTTCTAAACTGCAACGAGTTTTTGCAAGAATTACATTTATAACTTTGTATATTTAACATATACCCTTTTCTTCCATGACCTCCACTTGCAATTAATCCCTTCTAAGAGTTCTTAACTCTAATGCAATATTGCTAAGTGACTCTCCAAATATTCTGTTTCTGTCAATTGCATAAGAAAACTCATACAACGGATCATACTTTATATGCCTGATTTTGCAGAAAAAAAATTATAGTCCAACTCTCCATCGAATGGTGAATGACTTATTGGATGATAAATGGAGAAAACACAAACGTCGCGGAGTCATTGGACTATCTCCTAATTGTTATTGTATCAAGAAGAGAAGATCATCTAGTTTGAGGATATCCCTCATCTGTGGGTATTAATCTATGAAGTTGGACCCTTTGATGGCTCAGATATGTAGAGCTCGTTGGGAACCCCAAGAGGAAGGTACGATGAGCACAGCAGGAAGTTTCCCTTAGTTATGAAACCAAGGTTATCGAACCAGTAGGAGTAAGGAAATAACTCCAAGGTGTTGCTAGCAACTTGGAAACTGCACAACACAATCCACGATACTTTGCCCCAACTTACAGTGAGGTTGTCAATCTCACCGGTTTGCTAAAAACAAAGGATTAAACGTATAGTGAGGAAGATAATGATTTCTTGTAGAAAGTAAACGGTAATGGTAAATAGTGGATGGTATATCAATGATAAAGAATGGACCGGAGTCTACAGTTCACTAGAGGTGTTCTCCATAAGATAGATAGCATGTTGGGTGAACAAATTACAACTGGGCAATTGATAGATTGAGAAAGCATAACAATGCATATACTAGACATCTTAACTCCTACGAGATTTGATTGGGCATTACAACATAATACATAAACCGTAATCCAACTGCATCTATGACTAATAATCCACCTTCAGGTTATCATCCGAACCCCTTCCAGTATTAAGTTGCAAGCAACAGATAATTGCATTAAGCCAAGTGTGTAAAGTAAACAATACAATTGCCCCATGGACAAAGGATCGTTGTTTTCTCCCTAGTAGCAACAACACATCTTCAACCTTAGAAGTTTTTGTCACTCTCCTAGATTACTAGAGGCATGAATCCACTATCGAGCATAAATACTCCCTCTTGGAGTTACAAGCATCTACTTGGCCAAAGTATCTACTAGCAACGGAGAGCATGCAAGATCACAAATAGCATAGACATGATAGAATCAATAATCAATCTGACATAGTATCTCAATATCCATCGGGTCCCCGCAAACACAACATGTATGATTACAAATAGATGATCTTGATCATGAACGAAGCTTACAAGATCTAAACTTGATAGCACAAAGGAGGATAAATAACCATCTAGCTACTATATGGACCCATAGTCCAAGGGTGAACTATTGATACACCCAATTTGCATCACCATTCTATATCATAATTTACCTCTATTCATTGATATTTGTCTTATTATGGGGTATTACTTATGGATTTTCATCTGTTTATGCATGTTGGATGATTCATGGAGGATGGACTGCCGGAGTCTGGATTTTGATGGAAAAGAAGGCGTTTTGGTGCAATTTCGTGAAGATCGGAAAAATACAGAAAAATATGGAAACATATTATTTTACCCGAGGACGAAGGAAGCCAGAAGGAGGAGCGAAGGGGGGCCGCAGGGGCCCCACACCCCCTAGGCGTGGGCCCACCTGAGGCCGCGCCTAGGGAAGGTGTGGCCCACCTACCTGGCCTCCGACTCTCCCCCTTCGCCTATATCTTCCCTATGGAATAATAACCCTAAGGGGGCGACCACAGATAGATTTCCGTCGCCTTTGGGGGGCGGAAAACACCGAGAGAGAAAGATCTCTCCGGTAGATAGATTTCTGCCGGGGGAATTCCTTCCCGGAGAGGGGAGACCGTCGCCATCAACACCGTCATCAAGCTAGGCTTCATCGGGATCATCATCATCATCCACACCATCATCTCCACCAGCACCAGCACCACCACTCCTTCCCGCTGTAACAATTGTGTTGGATATTGCTTAGTATATTAGGGGAAACTTTCCTGGTGTTAATTACTATTGTAGTTGATGCTTGTGATTGGAACCATTGGATTATTGTTTATGTTCAGATTGTTATCCATTATCATATCATCTTTGATCTTGATCCATATGATGTCTTGTGAGTAGTTCGTTTAGTTCTTGAGGACATGGGAGAAGTCATGTTGTTAGTAGTGAATCTGTGATGAGTTACTATTCAATGGTTTAGTATTTAAGTTGTGGTGCTAGTCTTCTAGTGGTGTCATGTGAACGTCGACTACATGATACTTCACCATTTATGGGCCTAGGGGAATGCATTGTGTATTTGTCTACTAATCGTGGGGTTGCCGGAGTGACAGAAACCTGAACCTCCATTAGGACACCTTTGCACAAGGGAGTGCAGGATCTCAGAGTTTAATGCTGTGGTTAGATTTATATCTTAATTACTTTCCTGTAGTTATGGATGTTTGCAGGGGGTTTAATCACAAGTATGTATTAGTCCTAGGAAGGGTGGTATGTTAGCACAGGTTCACCCACACAACACTTACAAACACCAGAGAAGATTACTCAGCTATTTGGAGCGAAAGCACTTGACAGAATTCCCATGTGTCCTCGAGAACGTTTGGTCCTTATAAGTATTTCCACCGGCTTGTCCTTTGCTAAGAAAGGATTGGGCCACTTGCTCCGTTTGTTCGTTACTTCTGTTACTTGCTCTTTGTTTTGTTGCCTTGTCAGAAAACCACTAAAAATCCGTTTGCTAAGTATTCACAGGGATTTCTTGCTCCATACCACTGTTTAGCACCTTCTGCTCCTTGTTGGGATCGACACTCCTATTTATAGAAAGTACTATGATACACCCCCTATACTTATGGGTCATCAAGACTATTTTCTGGCGCCGTTGCCGGGGAGTGAAGCGCTATTGAAGAGTGGAACTGGTAAGGGAAACTTTCACTGTGAGTATTGCTTTTGTTACTGCTTGTTATTTTGTTTCCAATATGGATAACCCACTTGGTTTTCTGTTTGGGAAAGCTACTACCACTGCTAGGGTAGTAGATGAACCACCTCCTGTTGAGATAGATCCTTTTAAGATACCTACTAGTATTGTTAATCGTGTTATGGATAATTATTATTTTTGGGATGGAAATGTCCATCCTGGTGATCACTTGCTTTTTATCCATGAATTATGAGGGTTGTTTAAGTGTGCAGGTATCACAACTGAACAGGTGAAGAAGAAGTTACTCTCCATATCCTTGAAAGGGAGAGCTGAAGAATGGTATAAGCTCCTGAAGAATGGACAATCCATGGAATGGTAGGAGATGTCATCTCTCTTTTACTCTAAATTATATCCTCCCAGTGAGATCCATAAGGATAGAAATCTTATATATAACTTTTGGCCTCTTGATGGATAGAGTACGGATCAAGCTTGGGGGAGATTAAAGTTACTAATGCTTAAATGTCCTATTCATGAACTCCCTAACAATATTATTCTCAATAACTTTTCTGCTAGTCTTTCTCTTCATGATAAAGATTTACTAGATGCTTCTTGTGCTGGATCATTCACACGTATGAAGGAAGAAGCTAAATGGGATCTACTAGACCATATTCAAGAGAACACTGAAGCTTGAGAGAATGACAAAGGAAGAAAGTCAGGTATAAACTATGATTTTGAATGCATTAAATCTTTTATGGGAACTGATAGCTTCTGTGATATTAGCAATGAGTTTGGTCTTGATTCCCAAAGTATTGCCAGCTATTTTAAGGCCTTTGCCTCTTACATTTAAATTCCCAAGAAGAAGTGGAATAAGTACCATGCTCCTTATAAATATGTTGTTAGTCATGCTCCCATTAGAAGTACTCAAGTTTGTTCTACTAATCATATTGTGCCTGAACCCCATGTTGAGAAAATGCCTTTCCCAGCTAAGGTAAAGGAGTATTATATGATTATTAGTGCAAATAGCAACGGTACAATGAAACTGTGGAGCCTAGTAAGCATTTGAGTGATGAACCTGTGGTAGCTATTGTGAAAGACACTGTCACTAGAAATATGGAGGATGAGCACATTGTCTTTTGTGAAGACACTTCTAATATTATTTCTCATCCTGGTAAAGTTAGAAAAGCTAGTGTCCCTTTGCTTTCTGTTAAAATTGGTGATCATTGCTACTATGGTTTATGTGATATTGGTGCTAGTTCTAGTGCTATTCCTTATGAGCTTTACAGGGAAATTATGCATGAGTTTGGTCCTTGTGAGCTTGAGGACATTGATGTGTTCATTCACCTTGCTAATAGAGAGCAAGTTTGCCCCATTGGCATTGTAAGAGATGTGGAGGTCCTTTGTGGTAAGATGAAATATCTTGCTGATTTTCTAGTACTTGGTAAGGAAGCTAGTAAAACCTATCATATTATCTTTGGTAGACCCTTTCTAAACACTTGTGGGGCTATCATAGATTGTAGGAAGGAAAAAGTTTTGACTAAGTTTGCTGGAGAGTCTTATGAGTTTAATTTTTCCAAATTTGCCAAAACTCCTTATGAAAATGAACTGCCTGATGAGGATTTCAGGGTTGAACAACTTTCCACTATTTCTCTTGCTCCTAACAATGCCTTGCAGCAGTTCATGGAAGAACATGAAAGTGATGCCTTCATGAAGAAAATAAATGAGATTGATGAGGCTTTCCTTCGTCAGCCCGAGTTAATTAAGCATAATTTACTTGTGGAAGATTTGGGTACCACACTACCACCTAAAGGGGACCCGGTTTTCGAATTAAAACCTTTACCTGATGATCTTAAATATGCTTATCTTGATGACAAGAAGATATATCCTGTTATTATTAGTTCTAAACTTTCAGGAAAGGAAGAAGAAAGGTTATTGGAGATATTGAAGAAACACCGAGGAGCTATGGGCTATACTCTTGATGATTTAAAGGGGATTTCTCCTACTATATGTCATCATGCTATTAATATAGAACCTGATGCAAAACCATTTGTTGAGCGCCAACGCCGTCTAAATCCTAAGATGAAGGATGTGGTAAGAAATGAGGTATTAAAACTCCTTGATGCTAGTATTATTTATCCTATTGCTGATAGTAAGTGGGTTAGCCATGTTCATTGTGTTCCCAAGAAGGGGGGAATAACTGTTGTGCCTAATTAAGATAATGAGCTTATACCCCAAAAAGTAGTGGTTGGGTATAGAATGTGCATTGATTTTAGAAAGATTAATAAAGTTACTAAGAAAGATCATTATCCTTTGCCCTTTATTGATCAAATGCTTGAGAGGTTGTCCAAAAAGACTCACTTTTGCTTTCTTGATGGTTATTCTGGGTTTTCTCAAATTGCTGTGAAAGCACAGGACCAAGAGAAAACTACTTTCACTTGCCCCTATGGTACTTATGCTTATAGGTGTATGCCTTTTGGTTTATGTAATGCTCCTGCTACCTTTCAAAGATGTATGTCTGCTATCTTTCATAGTTTTTGTGAAGAAATTGTGGAGGTTTTCATGGACGATTTTTCCATCTATGGAACTTCTTTTGATAACTGTTTGCACAACCTTGATAAAGTTTTGCAGAGATGTGAGGAAACCAACCTTTTTCTTAACTGGGAGAAATGCCATTTCATGGTTAATGAAGGAATTGTTCTGGGACACAAGATCTCTGAAAGAGGTATTGAAGTTGACAAAGCCAAAATTGAAGTAATTGAGAAGATGCCTCGTCCTAGAGATATCAAAGGTATTCGTAGTATCCTTGGTCATGCTGGTTTCTATAGGAGGTTTATTAAAGATTTCTCCAAAATTTCAAAGCCGCTTACCAATCTTCTTCAAAAAGATGTACCTTTTGTTTTAGATGATGATTATAAGGAAGCTTTTGAAACTTTGAAGAAAGCTTTAGCAACTGCTCCTATAGTCCAACCACCTGATTGGAGTTTACCTTTTGAAATTATGTGTGATGCTAGTGATTTTGCTGTGGGTGCTGTCTTGGGACAATGTGTTGACAAGAAGCTAAATGTCATTCATTATGCTAGCAAGACTCTGGATGCTGATCAAAAGAATTATGCTACTACTAAAAAAGAGTTCTTAGCTGTAATCTTTGCTTGTGATAAGTTTAGACCTTATATTGTTGATTCCAAGGTTACTATCCATACTGATCATGCATCTATTAAATACCTTATGACAAAGAAGGATGCTAAGCCTAGGATTATAAGGTGGGTGTTGCTTTTGCAAGAGTTTGATCTGCATATTGTGGATCAGAAAGGTGCTGATAATCCTGTTGATGATAATTTATCTCGTTTGGAAAAATTTCTTTTGACCCTTTGCCTGTTAATGATAGTTTTGCAAATGAGCAGCTAGCTACAATAAGGGTAAGTCCACATGAGAGTCCTTGGTATGCTGATTATGCTAACTTTATTGTTTCCAAGTATTTGCCTCCAACCTTTACAGCCCAGCAAATAAGAAAATTCTTTTATGATCTAAGGCATTACTTTTGGGATGACCAACACTTATGTAAAGAAGGAGTAGATGGTATTATGCAAAGATGTGTTCCAGAATTTGAACAACAAGAGATATTGGGAAAATGTCATGGCAGTGCTTATGGATGACATCATGCTGGGGATAGGACTGCACAAAATGTTTTACAATCTAGATTTTATTGGCCTACCCATTTTAAAGATGCAAGGAAGTTTGTCTTATCATGTGATGAATGCCAACGAGTAGGTAACATCTCTAGATGCAATGAAATGCCTATGAATTATTCTCTTGTTATAGAACCTTTTGATTGTTGGGGATTTGACTTTATGGGGCCTTTTCCTCCTTCAAAGGGGTATACACATATTCTTGTTGTTGTTGACTATGTTACAAAGTGGGTAGAAGCCATACCTACAGACAGTGATGATGGTAAGACCTCTTTGAAAATGCTCAAAGATGTCATTTTCCTAGGTTCGGTGTGCCTAGATATCTCATGACTGATGGAGGCTCTCATTTTATTCATGGGTTTTTAGAAAAACTCTCGCTAAGTATGATGTAAACCATAGAATAGCTTCAACTTATCACCCCCAAAATAGTGGGCAAGTAGAACTTTCCAATAGGGAAATCAAATCTATCTTGCAGAAGACTGCCAATAGATCTAGGAAAAATTGGGCTAAAAAGTTGAATGACGCTTTGTGGGCTTATAGAACTGCTTATAAAAATCCTATGGGGATGTCTCCTTACAAAATGGTCTATGGCAAGGCTTGTCACTTGCCTTTAGAATTAGAACACAAAGCTTATTGGGTAGTGAAAGAGTTGAATAGAGACTTTAGATGTGCTGGTGAGAAAAGACTGCTCGACTTAAGTAATATAGATGAGTGGAGAAGTGAAGCTTACGAAAATTCTAGACTCTTTAAGGAAAAAGATGGCATGATAGGAGAATTCTCAAAAGGGAGTTCCATGTTGGTGAGAAAGTTCTTTTGTATAGGTCTCGTCTCAGATTTTTTGTAGGAAAACTACTCTCCAAATGGGAAGGACCTTTTGTTATCCAGGAAGTGTACCGTTCCGGTGCCATCAAAATTTCTTCTCTAAAAGATGACGCAACATAGGTGGTGAATGTTCAAAGACTAAAACATTATATTTCCGGAGATTCTTATAATGAAGAAGTTGATGTTATTCAAATAAAAACTCCAGAAGAATTTATCAGAAGTCAAACACCAGAAACTGCAGAGTCCGTCCTGGAATAGGTAAAAGTGGTGAAAACAGAAGGTTCGTGAAACCCCAATCTTTTTATATTTTTGATGTTTTTATACATAAGGGAAGTTACTAGACGAAACTGAAGAGGAAACGGAGCCCGGGGTGGACAAACCCACCCCAGGAGCGGGCCTAGCCTGGCCGCGCCTGGAGGGGGTTTGCCACCATCGAAATCGGTCTCCGCTTCGTTTCCGTGTCAAAACCTTCCTTATGCATTGAAACTTCGTAATATATACCCCCCCGAGCTCCCCAAGGTTCTTGCATCGTGTTCTCGTCGTGTTTTCATTTCGATCTGTTTTTGTCAGGAAATCTTCTCAAGTTTAGAGCACCATGGCCTCCGCCAACGACAAAGGCAAGGATCCTGAGAAAGAAGAACCTCAAGTTCCCAAGGAGGAGGAGATTCCGGTAGGTTATGAAGGAGACATGGAGGAGGACAAGCAACCGGACACCCGCGCTACCGTCACAAGCATTGGTTTGGTGGCACAACCTACCAAGCTTAAGAGGACAACACAGATGTCTACAGGAGGGAGAACTCCACGTCATATCCTCGCTCCACGCACACTTCCTTCTAGTACACATTGTTCTAACCGTGCAGGGAAGAAACGCTCTAACTTGGAAGAATGGAGAAAGAATAACAAGGACTAGGATCCTCGGTTCGAGTTGATCGTGGGCTGCATTGAGCATAATTCGGAGTTAATTCGTACTCTAGCATTCAATATGGAGGATTTGAATAAACTTGTTGAAGACCTTATCAAGAGAACACCACCACCACCAAGGGAGTAATTTGTCATCAGGTTTGGCATCCCCTTGGCTTGTTCTATGCCTGGGGGAGTGCCGCGGTATCACCACCATTATCTTTTATCTTTTACATTTTAGTGGATTCATATCTGTGGTATAGAGGTTATTTTATATTTGGTTTGCATGTGGAAGTATCTATCCTTTAGTTGATTATCTATGTATCCCTTGGTGTGAGTGCCTTTATTGGAGTATTAATGAGAAGTCTCATCTTTTACTTTTTGCACTTCTTATTTTTAGTTTGCAATCTCTATTATATGATGGATCTTGTTGTTCAGTATTGACACCTGTAAGATCCCTCCCTTTATAAAGGTAAGGATCCCTGTGATTGCAATGCTAGTCCCTGGATCAATGCTAGCATCCACAGTTTAAGATGAAGTACACAGAAACGAAGGTCATTATTACATATCATTCCAGAGACAAACATAGTCTTTTACAAACTCCATGGCCACAGGCCTAATACAAGAGTTCAAATATATAATAAGATAAATAAGTCTTCATCTTCATGTGCCACATGCAAGCATGTTGAGTGTAGACTCATAACCCCTAATCACCATCAGAATAACCTGCAACATCACAAGTTACAACCATAGTGGGTCAATACATTGGAATAGTATTGGCAAGTGATACCTTAGAATAATATTGGCAACTAGATACAATATGCATTTTTGGCTAAGTGTAGCTTAGGCTTGCTTGGCTCAAAATAGGTTTTACCTATTAGTTGAAAACACTAAGTTTTTCTTTGACAAACTTTCCCAAGGAAGCACCAATAGACATTGGTGAACCTTCACCCTTGTTCAACCACAAGTTTTAACTTAGAAATTGGGATGAGGAGATTCTTGATAGCTTCCATGTCTTGATGCTCAAGTTGTCCAATACCAGGGACATGGCTAAGTACTTAGATTCTTCCATCTGCAGAGGTTGTGCAATTTCCCCACAAGACTTGATTTTCACCAAGACAGGACCTTTCAGAAGCCTTCCCTTAGACCAAATGGACGCGCTCCAACCTATCATCCCACTACCACCAACTGTCCAAATGGCTAAGTTATTGCAACCTATATGATCCGGGCAGAGCCCATATTGCCAAGTGGCTGCACTAGAAGCTTCTTAACATATGGCATCTCAAATCCCTTTGTTCCCGGGTGGCTTTCCACAAGTGAGATACACAAGGTAAACCATAGAAATGGGCCTTGTGTAACCACTCAACACAAACCATTCCTTCCATTCCACCTAGGTGTTTCATTCACTTAGTTGTTTTATTAAACAAAACACAAGTCCAAAGACTTAGAAATATTTTCTCATAGCATGAATATATAACCAACCTTGGTTGCTACTAGCTAGGCTAAGCATGGCATTGATAAGACTTAGAAATATCTCTAGCAATTCTACAACTACTAGGATTTCCCAAGCATAGCATATAGATCAAAAATATCCATGCAAGACTAGCAAAATATTTCTAATGCATAGTTGAAAAACATAGGAATAAATCATGAAGCACCACTTGCCTTGGTAGTTTGGAGAGTAGCAACAATCCTCACAATCACAATCACTATTTGCACCAAAATCTACACATAAAATAATAGCACCAAAATCACATACAAAATAAATACCAGCAAAAATATATGGATGCATGCATAATGCCATGTGATGATTTTCTACACCAAACAAGACAAGTGCACAGTACTGAATCTTAAACAAGTTTAAAACTTTCCAAATAAACTTTATTTGAACAATAGAACATTTTTCAAATAATTACTATACCCAAATTATGCCTACAAATGTTTCTGTGAAAACAATCATTTTAACAGAATCAAATCATTAAACACATTGCATAAATGGAAAGGATTTTCTCTCCTGATTCCATTGATATAAAATTTGTCAAATTTGGACGTGGGAATCAAAAGTTATTGAATTTATAAGTTTAAACATCTAATAGATCTAATTCAGATTTTTAAAACGAAGAAGATGCCACGCGGCAGCATCTGATTGGATGATACCGCTTCGCACGGATCGGCTAACGTGGACCACCAGATCTAACTAAAACGCACGGCTCAGATCTGCCTGTACCGCTTCGAATAAAACTAACCGTGGCCTTTGGATCTGGATCCAATGGATCAGATCTATCTGACCAGAAACCAGCGGCGCAAATGGTGCCCGCGGTGGCGACGGTTCTGGCAGCGACACGCCGGTGAGACCAGAGAGTTAGGGGGGTCGGGCTAGTGCTTACCGAGATCGCGAGAACGTGGAGATGCTCAACTTACAGACGGACAGGGTCGGGGCGCTCGGACACGGCAGCAGGAGCTCGTCGGAGTTCGTCTGAGCGTAGGGTGCTCACTGTCAAAGTCGAAGACGATGTCCTGGGGCACAAGGATTCAAACGGAGAACGTTAACAGATGTGCGAGGCACTGGTGAACATGATGGCGTGAACCAGAGGCAGAGGGGAACACAGGGCTCACCGGAATGGCTCGCCGGAGTTGAGTCAAGCTTCGGCCGTTTCCAGATGTTGGCGAGGGCGACGACCTAGGGCAATTCAGGATGAAATGAAAGCATGAGAAGATGCACGAGATGATTGCGAAGTAGCTCGTGTAGACCAGAAGGCAAGGGGGGCTCGATACTCACCGTGATGGCTCGCAGGAGTCTCTCGGTACAGCGGCGGTGCAACTCGAATTACCAGCAGCCTGGTGGCGTGGTGACTATGCTGAGCGAGGGTAAATGAGCGGAGAGGGGAGGGGATCTTATAGCCGAAGCAGGGGTGGAGATTGCGCTCGCATTCATCGCTAATTAAGTGGATTAAAATCGCGATAGTGAAGGGGGAAGAAACGGGCGGCGACGGCGTCTGCGCGCGGGATTTGGGGAAGAAGGAGCTGACGTGGAGAGGGTCCACTGCTTAGTGATTGCGGGGTGGGTCTGTGTCGCGTGAGAGAAAGAGGGGAAATTCCCGGGTGGGCTTGCTAGGCTGCGTTTGCTGATGGGCCAAAAGTCTGGCGCCGGCCCTTTTCTAATTTTTTCTCTTTTTCTATTTTCTGTTTGATTTTCCAGGAATCAAATTCAATCAAATTCAAAAGTCATTGATTTCAAATCTTTTCTGGGTTTTTGTAAAGTGAAACTTGTATAATTTTGAGTATAGAATCTTACTGTCTTGTTGGACTAGCATGGTCCTTTGAAGATTTTTGAAATAACAGTGCCTTAGCACAAGGTTTGATATTGATTTGAAAAATGGTTTTAAATCATATTAGTTTGGGAATTTTTGTCAAACTCTAGCATTCAACTAAAACAACAAGGGAGCAAGCACAATCTTGGTTTAAAAATGTTTACACTCTCAATTTAGAGTGGCATTTGATTAATATTTGCTCACATAAAATAATAGCACTAAGTGCTTCTGTTTTCTTGAAATGAGTTAGAAAATGATCCCTAAATGATATGCATGCATGAATGATGTGCAAACTTTGAAACATGATTTTAGGGATGTTACAAATCTAACCACCTTAAGGTGAATGTCGCCCTCGAGATTTGGGTTGGCTAGCAAATAGGTGAGGGTGGTCTTTCCTAAGGTCATCTTCTCTTTCCCATGTTGCTTCTTCTTCGGAATGATGATTCCACTGAACTTTGCAGAATTTGATAGTCTTGGTCCAAGTAACTCTTTCTGCAGTCTCAAGAATCTTGATAGGTTTTTCCTCATAAGTGAGATCACTTTCCAATTGGACCTCTTCCAAAGGTATAGTATCCTTCAAAGAAGTCTCTTCCATTTCTGGATGGCATTTCTTAAGCTGACTCACATGAAACACATTATGAACAGCAGATAGTGATTCTGGCAATTCAATCTCATAAGCTACTTCTCCTTTACGACTCAGAATCTTGAATGGTCCAACATATCTTGGGGCCAATTTACCTTTGACACCAAACCTCTTCACTCCACGAAGTGGTGACACTCTAAGATAAGCTCTATCACCCACTTCATAGGTGACTTCTCTACGCTTAGGATCTGCGTAACTCTTCTGTCAGGACTGTGCTATCTTCAATCTATCCTTAACCAGCTTGACTTTCTCTTCTGCCTCTTTGATTAGTTCTGGTCCGAACAAACTTCTTTCTCCCACACCATTCCATAACAATGGGGTGGTACACTTTCTCCCATAGAGGAACTCAAATGGCTCCATCTCAATACTGGCTTGATAGCTGTTATTGTAAGAGAATTCAGCGTAAGGCAGACTTTCATCCCAACTGGCTCCATAGTCTATATCACATGCTCTCAACATATCTTCAAGAATCTGATTGGTCCTCTCTGTCTTTCCATCAGTTTGAGGGTGAAAAGCAGTGCTGAATTCCAACCTCGTTCCCAATGACTCATGTAATTGCCTCCAAAAATGAGAAGTGAATGGAGTTCCCCTATCAGACACAATACTCTTGGGTACTCCATGTAGACATACAATTCTACTCATAGATCTTGGCTAACTTAGCACTTGTGTAAGTTGTCTTCACGGGTATGAAATGAGCCACTTTAGTTAAGCGATCCACTACTACCCAAATAGAATCATATCCTGACCTGGTCCTTGGCAATCCGGTGATGAAATCCATGCCAATCTTATCCCACTTCCAATCTAGAATAGGTAGTGGTTGCAGCAATCCAGCCGGTTTCTGATGTTCTGCTTTCACTCTGCTACATACATCACACAACGCAATATGTTTGGCGATGTCCTTCTTGAGATTATTCCACCAAAATCTTTCCTTCATATCCATGTACATTTTAGTGTTACCCGGATGAATGGAATATGGTGAGTTGTGTGCTTCTTGTAAAATCAGTTTCCGAAGTTCCGGATCTTGTGGAACACAAATACGTTTTCCATACCATAAAGTACCATGTTCATCTTCATGGAATCCTTTGGCTTTTTCCTTGCCAATCTTTTCCTTAATCTCTTCAATTTCCTTATCTGTCTTTTGGGCTTCTTTGATCTTGTCCAACAAAGTGGGTTGAACATCCAAAGACATGAGATGTCCCTCAGGCACAATCTCCAATCTGAGTTCTCTGAATTGGGCACACAGATCACCTGGCAATTCTCCCTTAGTAAGGCCATTTACAAAAACTTTACGGCTTAGAGCATCCGCTACAACATTCGCTTTACCGGGGTGGTATTGCAAACTCAAGTCATAGTCCTTGATGAGTTCTAGCCATCTTCTTTGTCTCATGTTAATTTCTTTCTGGGTGAAGATATACTTCAAACTTTTGTGATTTGTGAACACTTCACATCGCTTTCCCAAAAGATAGTGTCTCCATGTTTTGAGTGCATGGACCACAGAGGCTAACTCTAAATCATGAGTAGGGTAGTTTACCTCATGAGTTTTGAGTTGTCTCGAGGCATAAGCCACAACCTTCCCTTCTTGCATAAGTACTGCACCTAATCCATGATGAGATGCATCATAATATACTTGGAAATCTTTCTCCAAATCTGGCAAACATAAGACAGGTGCCGTCACTAGTCTCTTCTTCAATTCTTGAAAACTAAGTTCATAGCCTTCAGACCAAGTAAATTTCTTGTCTTTCTTTAGCAACTCTGTCATAGGCTTAGCTACCTTGGAAAAATTCTCGATAAATCTTCTGTAGTATCCTGCCAAGCCAAGGAAACTACGAACCTCTTTCACTGACTTAGGAGATTCCCATTCAGTTACAGCTGAAACTTTAGCAGGATCAACTGCTACACCATCTCCTGACACAATGTGTCCAAGAAATCCAACTTCATTCAACCAAAACTCACACTTGCTGAATTTGGCATACAGCTTATGCTCTCTAAGCTTCTCAAGTATCAAACGCAAATGTCCTTCATGCTCTTCTTTGCTCTTGGAATAGATCAAAATGTCATCAATGAAAACGACAACAAATTTGTCAAGGAATTCCATGAACACCTTGTTCATCATATTCATGAAATAAGCTGGTGCATTGGTCAAACCAAATGGCATCACGGTATACTCATACAATCCATACCTTGTGGTGAAAGCTGTCTTAGGTATGTCTTGTTCCCTTATCTTGAGCTGGAAATGACCTGACCGGAGATCAATATTTGAGAACACACAAGCTCCTTCTAACTGATCAAACAAGTCATTGATTCTAGGCAAAGGGTATTTGTTCTTGATAGTCACCTCATTAAGCGAACGGTAATCTATGCATAACCTTTGACTTCTATCTTTCTTTTCCACAAACAAAACTGGTGCTCCCCAAGATGAAGAACTTGGTTGGATAAAACCTTTCTGCAACTGTTCTCCAAGTTGCTTCTTGAGTTCTTTCAACTCATCCACTGACATCTTGTACGGTCTCTTTGCTATTGGTCCAGATCCTGGTAGCAAATCAATAAGAAATTCCACATCTCTATCTGGTGGCATTCCTGGCAATTCTTCCGGAAACACATCCGGATATTCACTCACAATTGGCACACTACCTATGCTAACCCCCTTAAGAGAATTTAGCTTACTCCCTTTTGATTCAAAGTTAGACTTGAATCTAATCCGTTTCTTTTCCGGGGTTGTGAGTGCAACAGTACGATTGGCACAATCTAGTATTCCTTCATACTTGGTCATCCAATCCATTCCCAAAATTACATCCAGTCCTTGGGAATCTAGGATTATAAGACTCACTGGAAACTTATGTTTTCCAAACTCTATCACTAGATCCCGGCATCCAAGACTTACTATCATATCTCCACCAGGAGAACTTACTTTTATTGGACACCCAATGTTTTCAGTTGGAAACCCATTTATATCAACAAATGCTTTTGATACAAATGAATGTGATGCACCAATATCAAAAAGAACAAGTGTTGGAATATAATTGAGTTTGAACTTACCCGCAACAACATCAGATTCCTCATAGATCTCCTCCACATTAATGTGGTTCACTTGTCCCTTTTGAAAAGGGTTGGGCTTATTGGGTCCTTCAACTTTCTTTTCTGGGCATTCATTTGCATAATGCCCCATCTTCTTGCACTTGAAACATTCAACCTGACTAAGATCCTTCTTGACAGGCTGGCTTCGACTACCACTTCCACTTCCATTGTGGTGGCTCTTATATCCACTCTTGTGATTCGTGTACTTATCATTGTCATGACTACGGTGGTGCTTGTTGTCATGATAACGATTGTGGTTGTGGTGTTTGTTGTACTTCCCATGCTTGTGGGATCCAGAACTCTCACTATTATCATAATGGGAACGCTTGTGAGACGATCCCAAGCTGTGCTTGTCAGAGTGCTTTCTCTTCCTGCTTTCAACTTGTTTCATCTTGCTCTCCAAAATAGCAGCCTTGTCACAAAGAGACTGATAAGTGGGAACATAAGCCATAGCTAGCTGCAGGTTCAGTTCATCGTTCAATCCTTCAAGGAACTTTTCTTTCCTCTTAGCATCAGTGTCAACTTCATCCGGTGCATAACGCGCCAGATTGTTGAACTCCTCAATATACTCTGCCACACTGCGGTGGCGCTGCTTCAAGTTATGAAATTCCTTTTTCTTCAGACTCATCACTCCGGATGAGATGTGAGCGGTACGGAAACCATCTTCAAAGATAGCCCATGTCACATCCGCAATGGGAGTGGTGATCTGGAAGTTATCCCACCAAGTGGCTGCTGGTCCTTCCAACAAGTGTGCTGCAAATCTGACCTTCTCTTCATCTGTACAACCAACAGTTACCAAGTACTTGTTCATAGAGCGTAGCCAATCATTGGCCACCATAGGATCAGTAGTCCCTGAGAACTTTGCTGGTCTCAGCCTTAAGAACCTGGTAAGCATGTCAAAACCCGGTGGGTTGTTCTGATTGTTGTTGTTGTTGTTATTATTATTATTATTGTTGTTGTTGTTGTTCTGATTCTGGATGAACGTGGTCGTCATTTGCATCAACTGAGTCTGAGCTGTCATCATCTGCTGCATCTCAGGGGTGATGTTGTTGTTTTTGGGGTTGGGATTGGCACGTCGGGGAGGCATCTGTGGTTTTCAATAAGGATAAGAATGAGATACCCATAGATGCTAACATGCACAATACATCACATAACAAACCACAATCATGCATCATAGTAGTAAAGGTTCAACAACACAGACAACAAGTTTTTGGAAAAGTAAACACACCAATAGCAAGCCATCCACGTGTTGGATGGTCATTGCGACTCAATAATCAAAAGCATGGTAAATAAATGGTAAATTAGTAGTCATCACTACTCATCTGCATCAACCTCCTCATCAACAAGTGTAAGACCTGCATTCTCCATAGCGGTCTTGTATTCCTCGACATTGGTGGGCAAGGTCTCTACTTTGGCTTTGAGAGCCCTCTTCTATGCTCGAAGCCTCTCAATCACACCTTGCTGATGCTCGAGCTCGAAGTCCTTGGCCTCTAGTTCTGCAGTCATGTCTCGAATCCTCTTGTTCCTATCTTGGACTCTCTTCTCTTGACTCTTGAACTTTCTATCCTGACTCTCAAACTTGGCCTCCATTTCCTTGACTATCTCATCTTGCTCTGTGAAGAGCTTGTCCTTCACACACAGCTGCACCTGGAGTTCGTCATTGCTGAGCATGACGTTGGTCCTATAGGTATCTAGGTGCCTAAGAAGAACCTCTAAGTCCTGGAGGTATAGACAAATTGGCTCTGCCGTCTCTCTCGAAGCATCCTTGAAGTTAATGGCCTCACCATCCTCATCACGTGTACCGAAGGCGTGGAAGTGAGTACCTCTAATCTCTCGAGAGTGTCTCCCTAGTAAACGTCCAAGCAAATCCTGCATGACTACCTCTAGGCCTCTCTCCTTGTCATCATGCATGAGCTTGAAGATGATTGCCTCCATGGTAGGCTCAGTCTGGCGTCCTGGCTGATTAACCTTGAAGCCCCAAAGGTCTTTCCTCTCAAACTTGGTGAGGGGAAGCATCATGATGGTAGGAAGTGGGAGATTGAGCAAACTAGTGAGCTCAATAATACGAGTGCCAAAACGAGTTCCCTTGAACTCTTCAGCCGTGCTGATAGTAACATTAGGCATCTATTTAATAAGATAGAAAAAAGTTAGAATCAACACAATTTAAGATAAATCACAAGACAAGGCATCACATGCATATCTTTGGAAATCAAAACACACAAGTCATGGCATACATGGATCCATTTCAAACAACCAAGGTTCAACTTATTTTAAACAACATTTGGAAAATAAAATGATAAGTGTGGTGGTCCAACTAATGGAGTACGTTTATAATCCCATCTCACTTGCCAAGTTGGCTAACAGGGCATCCCTAGAGGCAATCTGTCTATCTAGATCACATGACTCCATTGCTAAGTCTATGATGTCCTCCCTTAAACTTTGGTTGGTAGCCTCTAACTCTTGGGTATGCTTCTTTTATTCCTTAAGGTCATTCTGGGTGTTGAGCATTCTGCACTTGATTCTATCACCAAGTTCTTTGATGGCCTTCCAAGCTGCATCCCTTGCTGAATCAAAGAATGTAGTGTGCATCACTGAGTTGGTGACCATGCAGAATCCTGATTCCTTGTGGTTGTCTTCCTTGTTTTTATACAAGTGAAGTTGCACCCACTAGTATTCAACTCCTTCATCCATCACAGGAAAACCTTTGTACACGGCTGCACCATGTATTCCCATGGCAACCATGAGGTCCTTGAGAGCCTTGGGAAATTCTGTCTCACATTCCAAAGTCATAGTCATGAGTGGTCCCTTCTTCACGGCTTCGTTGATGGAGTTCATCTACAAGTAGAGATGAGAAAGAAGATTAGAAAAGTTTACGAGAAGAAAAGGCAAGTATGGAAGTTGTTAAAAAATTTCCTTAGTGGTTTCCAATCCTAGGGTCATAATCCTACAGGCAACACAGTGCTCAGATACCATCTGTAAGATCCCTCCCTTTATAAAGGTAAGGATCCCTGTGATTGCAATGCTAGTCCCTAGATCAATGCTAGCATCCACAGTTTAAGATGAAGTACACAGAAACAAAGGTCATTATTACATATCATTCCAGAGACAAACATAGTATTTTACAAAATCCATGGCCACATGCCTAATACAAGAGTTCAAATATATAATAAGCAATGGTAAGGAAATCGGTAATCGTTAACTGCTCGGTTGGCTTGGGAGTAGCGACTAATCGAAATTCAGATGATTAACTGATTTAATCGGTCGGCTATTAATCGGTGCAGCCTACAAAAATTAGCACCTAAAACACGTATGAATCCTCTTGCACCTCAACCACTTACCCTATTAAAGGCAGCCTTAAGCTCCCGGATGAGATCCTCAAGACGCTCGAGCTCTTGTATCTAAGGTCTGGTCGGCAACTACGAGGAACTGGTCAACAATGACAAGGAACTGGTTGGTGATGGCAGAAATCAAGCTCGTGAAAGCGTGAATCGATCGGGAGCTTCGCAAAACCTACTTCATTAGGGCAGGCTAGCGGATGGATGGGCAATATGTGTTGATAATTTTGCAACTTTTTTTGACCAAGTGTAGTGATTAATCGGGAACATACCTAGTAATCGGAGTGTTAGACCTATTAATCGGTCTAAACGATTAACACAAAGGATTAGTGGTAATCGACATGGTCAGGTCCCTAGTAGCAAGTAATCGGCCTATTAATCGCTGATTCGGCCTATTTTTTGAACAATGATAATAAGATAAATAAGTCTTCATCTTCATGTGCCACAGGCAAGCATGTTGAGTGTAGACTCATAACCCCTAATCACCATCAGAATAACCAGCAACATCACAAGTTACAGCCACAGTGGGTCAATACATTGGAATAGTATTGGCAAGTGATACCTTAGAATAATATTGGCAACTAGATACAATATGCATTTTTGGCTAAGTGTAGCTTAGGCTTGCTTGGCTCAAAATAGGTTTTACCTATTAGTTGAAAACACTAAGTTTTTCTTTGACAAACTTTCCCAAGGAAGCACCAATAGACATTGGTGAACCTTCACCCTTGTTCAACCACAAGTTTTAACTTAGAAATTGGGATGAGGAGATTCTTGATAGCTTCCATGTCTTGATGCTCAAGTTGTCCAATACCAGGGACATGGCTAAGTACTTAGATTCTTCCATCTGCAGAGGTTGTGCACTTTCCCCACAAGACTTGATTTTCACCAAGACAGGACCTTTCAGAAGCCTTCCCTTAGACCAAATGGACGCGCTCCAACCTATCATCCCACTACCACCAACTGTCCAAATGGCTAAGTTATTGCAACCTATATGATCCGGGCAGAGCCCATATTGCCAAGTGGCTGCACTAGAAGCTTCTTAACATATGGCATCTCAAATCCCTTTGTTCCTGGGTGGCTTTCCACAAGTGAGATACACAAGGTAAACCATAGAAATGGGCCTTGTGTAACCACTCAACACAAACCATTCCTTCCATTCCACCCAGGTGTTTCATTCACTTAGTTGTTTTATTAAACAAAACACAAGTCCAAAGACTTAGAAATATTTTCTCATAGCATGAATATATAACCAACCTTGGTTGCTACTAGCTAGGCTAAGCATGGCATTGATAAGACTTAGAAATATCTCTAGCAGTTCTACAACTACTAGGATTTCCCAAGCATAGCATATAGATCAAAAATATCCATGCAAGACTAGCAAAATATTTCTAATGCATAGTTGAAAAACATAGGAATAAATCATGAAGCACCACTTGCCTTGGTAGTTTGGAGAGTAGCAACAATCCTCACAATCACAATCACTATTTGCACCAAAATCTACACATAAAATAATAGCACCAAAATCACATACAAAATAAATACCAGCAAAAATATATGGATGCATGCATAATGCCATGTGATGATTTTCTACACCAAACAAGACAAGTGCACAGTACTGAATCTTAAACAAGTTCAAAACTTGCCAAATAAACTTTATTTGAACAATAGAACATTTTTCAAATAATTACTATACCCAAATTATGCCTACAAATGTTTCTGTGAAAACAATCATTTTAACAGAAGCAAATCATTAAACACATTGCATAAATGGAAAGGATTTTCTCTCCTGATTCCATTGATATAAAATTTGTCAAATTTGGACGTGGGAATCAAAAGTTATTGAATTTATAATTTTAAACATCTAATAGATCTAATTCAGATTTTTAAAACGAAGAAGATGCCACGCGGCAGCATCTGATTGGATGATACCGCTTCGCACGGATCGGCTAACGTGGACCGCCAGATCTAACTAAAATGCACGGCTCAGATCTTCCTGTACCACTTCAAATAAAATCTAACCGTGGCCTTTGGATCTGGATCCAATGGATCAGATCTATCTGACCAGAAACCAGCGGCGCAAATGGTGCCCGCGGCAGCGACGGTTCTGGCGGCGACATGCCGGCGAGACCAGAGAGGAAGGGGGGTCGGGCTAGTGCTTACTGAGATCGTGAGAACGTGGAGATGCTCAACTTGTAGACGGACAGGGTCGGAGCGCTCAGACACGGCAACAGGAGCTCGTCAGAGTTCGTCTAAGCGTAGGGTGCTCACTGTCGAAGTCGAAGACGACGTCCTGGGGCACAAGGATTCAAACGGAGAACGTTAACGGATGTGCGAGGCACTGGCGAACATGATGGCGTGAAACAAAGGCAGAGGGGAGCACAGGGGTCACCGGAATGGCTCCTCGGAGTTGAGTCAAGCTTTGGCCGTTTCCAGATGTTGGCGAGGGCGACGACCGAGGGCGACTCAGGATGAAATGAAAGCATGAGAAGATGCGCGAGATGATTGCGAAGCAGCTCGTGTAGACCAGAAGGCAAGGGGCGCTCGATACTCACCGTGATGGCTCGCCGGAGTCTCTCGGTACAGCGGCGGTGCAACTCGAATTACCGGCAGCCTGGTGGCGTGGTGACTGTGCTGAGCGAGGGAAAATGAGCGGAGAGGGGAGGGGATCTTATAGCCGAAGCAGGGGCGGAGATTGCGCTCACATTCATCGCCAATTAAGTGGATTAAAATCACGGCAGTGAAGGGGGAAGAAACGGGCGGCGACGACGTCTGCGCGCGGGATTTGGGGAAGAAGGAGTTGACGTGGAGAGGGTCCACTGCTCAGTGACTGCGGGGTGGGTCTGTGCCGCGTGAGAGAAGGAGGGGAAATTCCCGGGTGGGCTTGCTGGGCTGCGTTTGCTGATGGGCCAAAAGTCTGGCACCGACCCTTTTCTAATTCTTTCTCTTTTTCTATTTTTGTTTGATTTTCCAGGAATCAAATTCAATCAGATTCAAAAGTCATTGATTTCAAATCTTTTCTGGGTTTTTGTAAAGTGAAACTTGTATAATTTTGAGTATATAATCTTACTGTCTTGTTGGACTAGCATGGTCCTTTGAAGATTTTTGAAATAATAGTGCCTTAGCACAAGGTTTGATATTGATTTGAAAAATGGTTTTAAATCATATTAGTTTGGGAATTTTTGTCCAACTCTAGCATTCAACTAAAACAACAAGGGAGCAAACACAAGCTTGGTTTAAAAAATTTTACACTCTCAATTTAGAGTGGCATTTGATTAATAGTTGCTCACATAAAATAATAGCACTAAGTGCTTTTGTTTTCTTGAAATGAGTTAGAAAATGATCCCTAAATGATATGCATGCATGAATGATGTGCAAACTTTGAAACATGATTTTAGGGATGTTACAGCCCCACTTTGGGATCATCAAGTGGATCTAAATTCGTTTTGGCAAACCGAGTTCTGGTCAGTGGCATTAGTTTGAAAGAAAAAGAAAGAAATAAAAAGGTTACAGGTATTTGGTATCATTTGTTTTCTTTCTCGTTGCCTCATAAGCTTAGTATTCTTTATTTAAGATTCTTTTGTGTCTTTAAGGAATTGCATGTTTGGCTTTATTACTTGTATGTTTGCTTGTTTCTTTCAACTCTCTTGCTTGCTACCCAGCCTTGCTAGCCAAAAACCTGTTTTTGAGAAGGCATACTTCTCATGTTTCCAAAATCCTTTTAACCCAAAACTTTTGCCACTTGTGTCCACCATATGTACCTAGTAGCTTTTGCTATTCCTAGCAAATTCTCAAGCTTCATCTACCTTTCAAATTAAAAAGTATTTTGTTATGTGAAAACTAGTTAGTAAAGCCCTCACGAACTTGATGGCACACTTTATTTACTTTCCCCTAATAGACTTGAACCATTGTGGACATCGAAGTTGTATATACTTGCATCTATACGTTGGGATTAGCAGAACCGTGCTGTCATGGGGAACGTTTTCAACATTGCACTTGTACTCCGTACACAACTGATATCGTGCTCTTTTGTCTATGGATGTCAATGGTGTGAAATAAAGAGGGAACTTGTAAGTCCATGGAGTTTGTATTATGTGTTAGAGAAACGCCTGGGCCGCTAGCCTAAGCCATGCTTAATCATGGTGAAAACTTGCAGCATCACCATAGTAAGTCATCTATTAAGCATCCTCAATAAAAAGCTATACACATAGTAAATAAAAAGATCGCTAAGATGCTCATTGTCTGCTTGCCTTGTCATTTTGGTTATGGGAAAGCTCCTGTACCATGTGCAAGGGGTACCCCGTTGGTGGTTCTCAATGATATGCAAATACTTACAATGACAAGAACTTACCTGGACCCAAAGTTGAGTATGCATGAGGAGTGGCCCTCATATTCAAGGGACATGAGATTGCCAATTTATATTTTGTCAAGCATATACTCCATCTTTGTTCACTTTAACCTTAATCATCTCAAGATGCTTATGATAGGGGCAATTAGAGCTCAAAGCTAGTAAGTACCATAATCTTTTGGAAGCTCTTTATGACTTGTAATCCCTGCTACCCTCTAAGAAGGGACCTTTCTCCCACTACCAGTTTGAGTCAGTAAACCTACTTCCTCTCTTTCTCCAGCAAGCTTTTGAGTTGTTGTGTTTCAAGCATTCATATGGTGATTTATTCAATCATGTTCTTTATCTTCCTTGTTTGCACAAAACTCTTATATATTGAGTATTACTTTGAAAGCCTTCACTTGTGAAAAACCTTTTTGAGCAAAGAGTGTTCCTATTTTGAAACTTCTACAAAAAGCTTGTTGTGAAACTATTTGCCAGGTGTTCTCTGACCAAGAACAAGTTTGCCAATTCCAATTATGATTTATCTTTATGCATCTCTATTGTGACTGCTGTACTTGGTTGCAAGCTAAGTTATATAATGGTGAGTTGCTTTCTTCTATGAGTTGTGCAATGGTAAGTGTGATGCTTCTTGTTCGTATTCTTTTATCAACACTTCACTCCATTAACCTATGGACATGTTTACTGAGCTTAGTATTCGCTTGGGGACAAGCGAAGTCTAAGCTTGGGGGAGTTGATACGCCCAATTTGCATCACCATTCTATATCATAATTTACCTCTATTCATTGATATTTGTCTTATTATGGGGTGTTACTTATGGATTTTCATCTGTTTATGCATGTTGGATGATTCTTGGAGGATGGACTGTCGGAGTCTAGATTCTGATGGAAAATAAGGCATTTCCGTGCAATTTCGCGAAGATCAGAAAAATACTAGAAAAATATGGAAACATATTATTTTACCTAAGGACGAAGGAAGCCAGAAGGAGGAGCGAAGGGGGGGGGGTGTGCATGGGCCCTACACCCCCTAGGAGCGGGCCCACCTGAGGTTGTGCCTAGGGCAGGTGTGGCCCACTTTATCGGCCTCTGACTCTCCCCCTTCACCTATATCTTCCCTACGGAACCCTATCCCTAAGGGGGCGACCACAGATAGATTTCCGCCGCCTCTAGGGGGCGGAAAACACAGAGAGAGAAAGATATCTCTAGCAGACAGATTTCCCCCGGGGGAATTCCTTCCCGGAGAGGGGAGACCGTCGCCATAAACACCGTCATCAAGCTAGATTTCATCGGGATCATCATCATCATCCACACCATCATCTCCACCAACACCATCACCAGCACTCCTTCCGCTATAACAATTATGTTGGATATTGCTTAGTTCATTAGGGGAAACTTTCCCGGTGTTAATTACTATTGTAGTTGATGCTTGTGAGTGGAACCATTGGATTATTGTTTATGTTTAGATTGTTATCCATTATCATATCATCTTTGATCTTGATCCATATGATGTCTTATGAGTAGTTAGTTTAGTTCTTGAGGACATGGGAGAAGTCATGTTGTTAGTAGTGAATCTGTGATGAGTTATTATTCAATGGTTTAGTATTTAAGTTGTGGTGCTATTCTTCTAGTGGTGTCATGTGAACGTCGACTACATGATACTTCACCATTTATGGGCCTAGGGGAATGCATTGTGTATTTGGATACTAATCGTGGGGTTGTCGGAGTGACAGAAACCTGAACCTCCGTTAGGACACCTTTGCACAAGGGAGTGTAGGATCTCAGAGTTTAAGGCTGTGGTTAGATTTATATCTTAATTACTTTCCTATAGTTACAGATGTTTGCAGGGGGTTTAATCACAAGTATGTATTAGTCCTAGGAAGGGCAGTATGTTAGCACAGGTTCACCCACACAACACTTACAAACACCAGAGAAGATTACTCAGCTATTTGGAGCGAAAGCACTTGACAGAATTCCCATGTGTCCTCGAGAACGTTTGGTCCTTATAAGTATTTCCACCGGCTTGTCCTTTGCTAAGAAAGGATTGGGCCACTTTCTCCATTTGTTCATTACTTCTGTTACTTGCTCTTTCTTTTGTTTCCTTGTCAGAAAACCACTAAAAATCTATTTGATAAGTATTCACAGGGATTTCCTGATCCATACCACTATTCAGCACCTTCTGCTCCTCGTTGGGATCGACACTCCTATTTATAGAAAGTACTACGATACACCCCTATACTTGTGGGTCATCAACTACTCACGCATCACTCTAGAGGCTGGCATGGTGATTAAGAAGGCCTCCGGGATGATCTCTCCCCTCCGGTAGGGTGTCGGGAAGATCTTCGAATCCCCCCGATCTAGGGACGATGGCGGCGGCTATGGACTGTTTAGTGGATTTGTGATCGGGTGTTTAGGGTTTCTGCATCGGGGTGCTTAAATAGGAGAATGGGCAAGGTCGGTGGGCGCCCGAGGGGCCCACACCATGGGGCGGCGCGTCCTAGGGGGTGGCCGCACCAGCCCTAGGTGTGTCCACCTTGTGGCCCCACTTCGGCTGCCCTTTTGAATCCGTCTTTGCTCCGGTAAAATATTGACTTTGGCTTTTGTTCCGTCCAACTCCGAGAATATTTCCTTACTAGCTTTTCTGAAACCAAAAATAGCAGAAAACAAGAAACTGGCACTGCGTCATCTTGTCAATAGGTTAGTTCAAAAAAAATGTATAAAAATACCTCAAAGTGTAGACAAAACATAAGACAGTTGATACAAAACAAGCATGGAGCATCAAAAATTATAGATACGGTTACGACGTACCAAGCATCCCCAAGCTTAACTCCTGCTCGTCCTCGAGTAGGTAAGTGATAAAAAGAATAATTTTTTAGGTGACATGCACCATCACAATCTTGATCAAACTATTGTAAAGCATTGATAGCTGGAATCATAGTACTCTAAACATGAGCATGAAAGATGTAGTTCTAACAATAAGACATAGCAACTAAGTAGCAACATGAAACAGTACAAACAAAAGATCATGAATAACAATGCATTGAAAGACATTTGTTTTGTTTCACATATTGAAAACATAGCAATAGTGGTATTCAGCTTGTCCCTCATGGAATAGCAAAATAAATGCATAGGACACCTTCAAAGTTCATAAGGGTGACTAGATACAAATAATTTAAGAACAAGCAATACCAACATTATGAATCAATCAATAAGTTTTGGGACAATGCACATTAAACTAAGAATGACAACTATGCTCTCTTAATTGGTGCATAAAGATAGAAGATGGAGACTTGATACGTCAAAAACGTATCTATAATTTTTGATGTTCCATGCTTGTTTAGTATCTACTTTGCTTTGCTTTGTCTACACTTTGAGGTTCTTTTTACATGTTTTCTGCTACTAACCTATTAACAAGTTGCCACAGTGCCAGTTGCCTATTTTCTGCTGTTTTTGGTTCCAGAAAATCTAGTAAGGAAATATTCTCGGAATTGGATGGGACAAATGTCAAAGTCAATAACTTTCTGTGTGGAACAAGAAGTCCAGAGGGGAGACGGAGAGGCGTGCCAGGGTGGCCACACCCCCTAGGCGCGACCAGGGTGGGCTCGCGCCTAGGCAGGGTATGGGTCCCCTGGCCACCTCCCCGGCCTCCCCCTTCGCCTATAAGAAGCCCCCGATGCCTAAACCCTAAGAACCCGATCAATATTCCACGAAACCTTATGTATCCGCCGCCACCGTCGTTCCTAGATCGGGGGGATCTGAAGTTCTTCCCGGCACCCTGCCGGAGGGGAGATCATCCCGAAGGCCTTCTCTCTGGTATGATGTGTGAGTAGTTTCACCTTGGACTATGGGTCCATGTAGTATCTAGATGGTTGTATCTCCTCCTTGTGCTTTCATGTATAGATCTTGTGATCTCCGTTCATGATCAAGATCTAATCTATTTGTAATCATGCATGTTGTGTTTGCGGGGATCTGATGGATATTGAGATTATTATGTTGGTTTGATTAATGGTTTTGTATTTATGATTCTATCATGTCTGTGTTGTTTGTGATATTGCATGCTCTCCATTGTTAGTAGCTATCTAGGCCAAGTAGTTGCTAGTGACTCCAAGAGGGAGTATTATGCTCGATAGTGGGTTCATGCCTCTAGTTTCCAAGGGAAGTGACATAAATCTCTTTGGTTGTAGATGTGTTGTTGCTACTAGGGAGAAAACAACGGTCTCTTATTCATGGAACATGTGGACTGTTTACCTTACACACTTTGCTTAAAGCAGTTGTCTGTTGCTTGCAACTTAATACTGGAGGGGGTTCGAATGATAACCTGAAGGTGGACTTCTAGTCATAGATGCAATTGGATGGCGCTCTATGTATCTTGTTGTATTGCCCAATCGAATCTCATAGGATCTTTCTGACTAGTAATTGCATTGTTATGCCTTGCTCAGTTCCTGTCAATTGGCCCGCTGTAATTTGTTTACCCTTCATGCCATGTTGTTTATCTAAGGAGAGCACCTCTAGTGAACTATGGACCCCGGTCCAATCTTTACCATTGATACATCTTCCATTGTTACTTGTTTACTTGCGGCAAACCACCATTACCTTCCACACCATACGTTTAATCCTTTATTACAGCAAATCAGTGAGCTTGACAACCTCACTGATTTGTTGGGACAAAGTCTTGAGTTTGTGTTGTGCAGTTCTCCACGTTGTTTGCACCACCTGTGTGACGTTTCCTTCCTCCTTATGGTTCGATAACCTCGGTCTCAACTGAGGGAAAACTTGTTGTTGTGATCTTCACACCCTGCGCTTGGGGTTACCAACAAAGTGCCAGATCAAGCACCATCAAGAATCAACATAAAAGTAAAAAGAAAGGCCCTTCATAGAGGGAAGCAGGGATTTCAAGTTTCATAAAGAGCTTCCAAAAATTATGGTACTTATTAGCTTTCAGCTCTCATTGCCCCTATCATTGGCATCTTGAAGTGATTAAGGTTAAAGTGACACAAATATGAGTATATGTTTGACAAATTATAAGTTGAAAATCTCATGCCCCTTGCGTACGAGTACCGAACGTCATGCTACTCAACTTTGGTCACAAGTAAGTTCTTGTCATTGTAAGTATGTGTGTATCATAGAGAACCGCCAACGGGGTACCCCTTGCCCCATGACACAGGAGCTATCCCATATCAAAATGACAAGGCAACAGACAATGAGCATCTCAGCGATCTTTTTATTTGCTATTTGCATAGGTTTTTATTGAGGATGCTTCAAAAAATGCTCATTATGGTTACGCTGTAAGTTTCCACCATAATTAGGCATGGCTTAGGCTAGCCGTCCAGGCGTTTCTCTAACACATATACAAACTCCATGTGCTTACAAGCTCCCCTTTTATTTCACACTGCTAGGATCCATAAACAAAAGAACATGATATCAACTGAATAGAATAAGTGCACTGTTGAAAGCGTTCCCCATGACAACATGGTTCTACTAATGCACAACTTATAATTTTCAAGCATATAAGCAATATAGATGGGCACAATGGTTCAAGTTTATTAAGTGCAAGCAATAAAGTGTGCCATCAAGTTTGTGAGAGCTTTAATCACTAATTTTCACATAACAAACGTTTAATTTAGAAGATAGATAAACACATGAATATACTTGTAATGGTATAAGACACCATGCATATGAATTTATAGTGGAATCTTTGGAACTTGGTTTCTTAGGAGTTGGATGCACGGGTAGAGCTCATACTCAGTACAAGTGGAGGCTAGCAAAAGACTGGGAGCGACCAACTAAGAGAGCAATAATGGCCAAAATCATGCAAAGCGACAAAACATTATTGAACAAAGCATAAAGTGATATCACAAGTCAAAACTAAATGATCATAGAGGCTAGGGTGACTGGTTCATAGTCATAACACGGTGTAAGCATGTGCCAAGTCAACCCAAATAAAGCATCAAAAGAGAATACCACAATATTATGCTTTTGTATGCTAAAACAACACATGATTCTTTCAAGGAACATTAAGCAATCTCAATTGTTTGAAACAAGTCATGCTACAGCAATAGTCACTAAGCATACGGTCAAAGAAACATCTAACATGACATGATAAAGTCAAAGCCACAGTCAAAACAAGCTTACTTTTGTACCACTATAAGCATGAAACTTTCTACTCTTTTCCAACACCAATCAATTTATTTGAAACAAAATGAGAATGTGGGGTCCAACTAATTTATTGCAGCAAACTAAAAAAATAAAACTAAAAATAAAAACAAAGACTCTCCAATAACAACATAATAGTGCATGAATCAATAAAAATAAAGTGTCTAGAAAGAAGACCTCAGGTTTTTATTGATAAAGAAGGGGATGCCTTGGTCATACCAAATCTTTGACGCTTTTACCTCTTGAATATTTCTTGGGGTGACATGGGTGGAATCATCAAGCTTGAGTTTTTGTCCATTCTTCATCTTATCACATCATTCTTCCCCTACACTTGAAAATTTCCTTCATACAAAACTCCACACAATCTTCATTAGCAACATTAGTGTATGCAAGATAATAAACCTTTGGGGTTCAGTTTCAACTCAAGTAAAACTTCCATTAAAACAAAATCTACCATAGAAACTTATTTTAAAAGCTGAAGTGATCAAAGAGAACTCAAAAGAAACCGATTAAGAGGCAAATGCAAATAATGGCACAAATCTGTCAAAACAGACCAGCAGGTAAAAACCAATTTTTTCGAAGACCTTCTGTTGCTCAAATAGAAAAGTGTTAAACTAACAAAAGTTGGATAATAACCTGGGGCATATGATCAAAAAATTACAGATCAATCCGACATACTGGGATTTTCACGATTTTTATAGTGAAGCACAAAAATCTGTTTCGGGATAGGAACTTCCCCAAATCTTACTTCTCTCTCATTAGAGGTTATTCTTGGCACAAAAACCACACAAAAAGGATAAGGAGAGGTTATTATAGAGGCAATAACTTCCAAGACTCAACAAAAGAAAAACTTACTGAAATAAATTTGGCTTATCTCCCAATAGTGCTTTTCTTTAACGCCTTTCAACTAGGCATAGGAAGCAAGAATCAAGTATTTTCAAATGAAGAAGCATTAAGATCAATACCAGAAATTTCTTCAACCAAGAAAGGTATCTGTAACATGCCAAAATACTAAACTTGGATCATCAAATTTAGGGTTAACAAAAACTTTGCTAAATAAAAATATGAAAGCATGCATGTGAGTATGCATTTCATTTTGAATTCTTTTGAACCAACTTGTTTGTGTGTTCCTTTGCTTGTAAATGGATGCTTAGGTGAAATAAACATCATATAAACAATTCCCAAACTTTTCTCAAAGACAAGTAAATCAAAACAAATAAAATAAGGGAATGGTCATTTTGACCAATTTAACTCCCATGCCTACTTTGGCTGTCTCAAACTTTCAGAACTTAACAAAAACTTTTCTGGATCTTTGCACTCCTTGAGTACTCATAACAAAGTATCAAGGCCCACTTTGTGATCATCCAGAAACATTCAAATGCATAGTTTAAAGGACAGTTCAAAATTGAATCTTTATCATATGGGAAGATCCCACTTTTTCAAAAACCACTCAAACAAGCTCAACTTTCAAAACCCAAGCATCTGCAGACTCACCAGCACCAACCTAGCACACCCACCAAAAATCTTTTCAAAATTCAAAACTTGAATTCTTGTGGCCATTTCATCAAACACATTGCAGACACAAATCATCAAAATCTTAAACACTATTGTGAGCAGTGATTGAAGCCTAACTTGTTCCCTCTCTAGCTCACAACCATCTCAGTAGATCATCTAGCAAGTTAAACCAAGCACTAGACTCACTGTAAGCTGGGCAATGACATCAATGGTGAACAGCCGAAGCTCACCATGCCACCCCAGTGGAGACAACAAGCTAGGAGGAGATTTAGCCATGCCAACCTTGTCTAGGAGGCAGCCCACCGTCCACCGCCACTCCCTGTCCCAGCCGCGAGCATTGCCAAACCCTGGACCACACGCACGAACCACGCCCAGCTCGCCAGCAACCATGTCGAGCATGCGCCAGAGCGCCACACTCGACCGACGCCCACAGACCGCATGCCACCCTCGCCACGTGCATACATGATCGCCACCGACCCAGGAGACCGCCAGACATCACCGTTCGCCGCCCCATGATGCACAGCCACCACTCACCGTCGAAGACGCCGCCTCTGCCTTGTAGATCATCGCACGTTCCAGACCAAACCGCACCGCCCCTACGCGCGCATTAAAGCCGCAGAGCATCACCAGGATACCACCAAGCGATCGCCACCGCCGGCCATGCCTCTAGCCGCCCGTAGCCATGTCGCCACCGTCTCCTGCCCATCCCATTCGGTCTCGTCGTCGCGACTATAAATAGAGGCCACCCCCAGCCGAATTGAGCACACCATCTCACTCCCCTCTCCTCACTGATCGTGCCACCCCATTCCCGGAGCAAGGCGAGCAGCACTTCACCGGAATTTCACCGGAGTCTGCCGCTGCTGGAGAAGAAGGGGGCCAGCGATTGGAGCCGCCCCAGGAGAAGCTGCCGGTACCAGGAGGTTCGCCGTCGTCGACTTCGTCGTTCGCCCACCTCGCCGACCCTCGCCTGAACCCCGGTGAGCCCCCAACGACCCCCACTGGCCGCGCTAGGTTTCTGTCTCGCCGGCGTTGCCCAACGTCGACGATGACCCTCAGCCGTTGGATTAGAACCAGATCGAACGCACCACATCGCCCCATACCGCTTCGCACCCCTCGTCTCACTGACGCGTGGGGACAACCACTTAACCAGCCCGCGTAAGCGCTGTGCTTAGCAGGCCGGCCCAGTATCACTTCCCGCGCAGCCCAGTTATTTGGATTTAACCTTTTCCATTTTATTTCAAACACACTTCTGTACCTAGTTTCAAAAATCAACCCAGGTCGATTCAGTGAACCAAATTGAATAAAACCAATTTTGTTAGAAAGGTCTAGGAATGCTGAACCCAAGCCCGTTGGATTCAAGTCATTTGGATTTGTAGATCATCCTTGGTAAAAATAACAAAGAAGAAGCTTTTCTGCATTCAAACATTTTTTAAATTAAAATCATAATAGCTTTTGAGTGGATTCCAACTCTCAAAAATCACATTTAACCATACCTTTCAGAATATATAAAAATATATAGGTTTACTTACAGAAATAATGTTCAAGTAATAAAATAATGCTACATAGGCATTTCTAGTCACTTTATTTAATTAAAATAAAAGGGTAAAACCTTATTAAATTGTGACACCACTTTAAATCACATTCCCATGGACTAAAATATGTGGTGATGACATGTGTCAACATGACTCCATGTTTGGTTTGGAGAATATTAAATCTTAAGTAGTTTTTCAATGAGTAGAAATTACTTTTCTAAAAATAAAAGGAATTAAACCATGCTTTAATCTTGTAATATTAGTGATGATGCTAGATCATCTATAGGACCCTTTTATGTGATGATTGCAAGTAGTTAAGTATTGTTTGGTGATTGTGTACCTCGTATTTATTCATAGACGCTAGTACCGACCAAGGATACGAGGAGGAAGGAGGATATTACGAAGAAGAAGCCGAGGAGAACTTCAACCACTGATCTGCACAAGGCAAGCCTTACTAATCAAGTTGACCTATGCAAGCTAACACTTGCAATTTAGCAAGCTTATACTGATACTGTGCAAGCCAATACTTGCTTGTCACCATGCCAACTATATGCCTTAAGCATAGATGATCCTACCCACTTGATAAACCAATCCTAGTTTTTACTTACAAGCTTATTACTTTATTTCTTTATCAAATCTATTACTTAAAGTTTACTTCAGTGAATTGTAGATACTAGAAAGATATTTGAAGGTTGCATAAAGAGCATAAAATTTGGCCTAAGCTAGATAATCTTGATGTCATCCTAAGGCATGAGATTGAACTTAGTTGAAACTCCACTAGTTTACCACCCCTCATTAGTACTTACCCCCACTTGTAGATGCTAGTGCTAAGCATAAATCTTGATCAACTTTAGATGGGAATACTTGGTAAAAATGGTTATGAAAACCTTAGAATGATGAGTCATTCTACTGAGATGTTTTGACATGTGTTTCCAAACACCAGATGATTTTGGTAATGAAAATGTTGAGGCATGAGCCTTAGCCCTTTATAAAACTGATGGTTGTCCGGATGCGATACCATTCCAATTTTTACCATACAACCACAATAGCCAAAGATTGGGTATGGCTTGACTGGAAACTTATATACCTTAGTATTAGTTTCCTCATGGCCAAGGTCTGAGCTGAGGCTACCTTGTGAAGATTGTCCACCTGTGCAGTACCCAAGATGACAGTTGGTCATGGTTGGGAGGCCAAACTCACAGGAAAGGTGCTTATACTAGGGCGTGTAATTGAAAGGTTAGGATTGATTATCCGCATACTGAGTATGGTGAATTCGGGATTTGTTCCTAACGGATGTATCGAATATTGTGGTTAAAGTGTATAATCTCTGCAGAGTGTCAAACTATTCGAATAGCCGCGTCCGCGGTTATGGGCAGTTGGAGTGGCCATACTGTTCCCTCGTCAGACTTTTCAAAATGATTTGTGAAAGGAAGTGAGACTTTGACTTGACCACAACAGAGTTGTGACATGAGTTACAAGATCCCATTTAGGTGTTATAAAAATGTGACTAGCTTCTCTTATTTCTGAACTTAGTAGAGGTAAATCTGGCTTCATGCAAAACAACCCTAGAGCCTAATGTCCTATTATCAAAAACCCCTTCCACTTGTTAGTATTAGTTTGCGAGTACTCATGGCTTTGTCCCTGGCTATTCCCGTGGCCAGACTATGAAGAGGAGTACCTGGAGGATGGACCCCAGGAAGGTTACGACAACTAGGATCATCTCCCATCGTCAGCATTGCCTGTGACCCCGAAGATGGAGCTTCGCCTATGCTACCATTATTATTATGTATTCCACTGCTTGAAGTTGTATTAAGAACCGGATCATGAGATCCCTATTTGTGTAAGAACTTATGTATGGTTTGTAATGGATGATGTATTATGGTATCCAATTCTGTTATGTCTCGCAAAAATGGCAATCCTGGGATTGTGATGTATGGCATAATAGGCATCTGGGATTAAAAATCCGGGTGTTGACAAGTTGGTATCAGAGCCATCCTGACCATAGGAGACCCTAGTTAGACTGGACGTTTGAAACAAAAACTTAGTTTCAAAACCAAAGGAAGCAAATATTTACAAAAACTTATTCTCATTCTTATCCCTTTGATTCTTTCATGAAAATTCATGTTCCTCAAAAACTCTTGCAAAATACATAAAATTTGACACACTTGATCACTCTACTAACTTACTCATCCTATATTCTTATAGATGGACGTGAAGTACAACAAGTTTTATCAGTTGGGGAATGGAGGAGACCTTATCTTTGAGAGGGATTTGGACCAGCTTTCGGAACTTCTGGAGCGTTCGCACCCCGAGTTCTTCGGAGCTCAGCTCAATGATCAAGGAGGAGAAGATCTGCAGTGGCTAATTGTTGCAAGTCTCCGAGGAAAGATTGAACCTCCCACTGCTGAGGGAATTCAGTTTACCTTAAGAGAGAACAACTGGCTCGACGGACTTGCCAGGGCCATGCAGGAAGCTATTTTCCCGTCTGTGTGGGCAAAGTATCAAACCATATCAAGGGTACTCGCTTTGAGTTTTGCCCAAGGCGTGATGCTAATGGACAACCACTGGAAGCCCCATACCACCACGAGATGAAGACCCAATTGGACCACCTCAGCTTCATGATGTACGATCATCAGCAGGAGTTGGATAACTGCCGTGACTACTCCAACCACAAGTCTGCCATCATCAAGATGAAGGACCAAATCATCTCCATACTGGCAAATGATCGCAAGTTTCGCCGCCGTCAGCTCGACAAGAAGGAGCGCATTATTTCCTGTCTTCGCCACCATATCTCATCTTTGGAGGAGACCATCCACGAGAGAGAGATGCAGTTGGAGGAAAGGGAGAATGCCGGAGAGGATCTTCGTGGAGACCCCTACTCCTATCTCAGCGATGACGATGATTTTCTGGAGGATCAGGCTATGGACTTCTTCACCGATGAGGATGATTTCGCCTTCATCGATGATGATGAGGATGATGAAGCCACAAATTCCAAGGAGTAGTACCACTTGAGCACTAGCGTAGTGAGTAGTATTCGGTCCCAATGTATCGTAGTTTTCAGAATGGTTTTTAAAACCATCTGTTTTTCTTTGTTATGGTGTGTGTTGTACCGTGTGCTATGAATGAATGAATGAATGAATGAAAAGCAAGATACTAGAGAATCTGAGTCAAACTTTGAAAACTTTTCAAAATCCCAGAACCTTAGAAATTTCCCTCTTTCCTCATGATCTATCTCAATCTTCAGATGCCACGTGGAGGAAGTGGTTCATCCCCGGACCCGATGTTGCAGATCCTGCAAATGTTGACTTCAGACCGTGAAGCTGAAAGAGCGGAACGTCAAGCCAACCTAGCCACCCTGCAATAGATAGCTCAGCTAGCCCACAACAACCAAGGCCACGGAAATCAGGACAACCATGGATCTAAGCTCAAGAACTTCCAGAATACCAACCCACCTATTTTCACTAAGTCAGAAGAACCCCTAGACGCCAATGATTGGCTGCAGACCATGGAAAATAACCTAGAAGTCGCTGGAGTGGAAGCCAACGAGAAAGTTCTGTTCGCCACCCACTACCTAGCCAGAGATGCCCGAGCATGGTGGAACAGTGTTCGCGCAATGACCGGAGGCCAGATGATGACCTGGGAGGAATTCAAGGTCAAGTTCAGCAGAACCCATGTGCCACCGGGTTTGATCTAGAGGATGAGAGACGAGTTCAGAGAACTGAAGCAAGGAAGAATGACCGTAGTGGAATACCGTGACAAATTTTTGTCATTAGCTAGGTATGCCCCGGATGAGATCGACACCGAAGCCAAGAAGAAAGAAAGATTCCTGAATGGTCTGCATGATGAGATGCAGACAGTGTTAGTCAATATCCCCTTTGCTGATATTGAAGCCCTTGTCAACTCTGCCATCCAGATGGAAGGAAAGATCAACCAAGACAATGATAACCGCAAGCGTCGCATGATGCATCAGCCAGGAACCCATCAGACCCCAAAGTATCGCCCTAACCCATCTCCGGGTTTTGCCGCAAGAACCAACAGACCCCCGATGAACCGTCCGACCTATCCCAACCATGGAAACCCTAGGCCTGGAGGAAATCACAACAACCCCGGCAACTCTAGCAATTTCAACCGTGCCCCACCCAAGTTCAACAACAACAATGCTACTGCCAACACCAACACTGCCCCGAGGACTGGAAGCAATGCTGTGCCTGTAGCAGCAAAGGACAAGTCGCAGGTGACTTGTTATGACTGTGGAAATAAGGGTCACTACTCCAACGAGTGCCCCAACAAGAAGAATGCCGCAGCACCCAATTCCAATGTCCCAGCTCAGCAACAACGTCGTGTTCATCCAGGAAGAAGGTTTGCCCCAGGGAATTCGCTCAACCGCAATGGCCGTCTTTATCTCATGCATGCTGAAGAAGCTTAGGAAGCGCCAGACGTCGTGCTGGGTATGTTTTCTGTTAATTCAGTACTTGCACGAGTGTGGTTTGATTCTGGTGCATCGCACTCATTTGTCACCGAAGAATTTGCATGCACTAGTAAAATTCAACCAACCAAACTGAAGCATGTTATGATTGTTCAAATTCCCAGATCAACCACCAAGGCTAGGAAAATTTGCAAAGCCGTCCCTATCCGAATCCATGGCATATATTTTTATGCAAATCTGATAGTACTCGGAACTAAAGGTTTGGAAGTAGTACTAGGAATGGATTGGATGTCCAAACATAAAGGATTGATTGACTGTGCCAAGAAAGCCATAACCATGACCAGTACAGCCGGAATATCAGTCGAGCATATATCTGAAACCTTACCTTGTCAATTAAATTGCAACAAGAGTATAGCCCAACCTACCATTGACCAAGTCCGGATAGTCTGCGAATACCCCAATGTATTTCCAGATGTTTTGCCCGGTATGCCCCCAGATCGGGATATCGAGTTTATCATTGAACTAATCCCTAGAACAGGACCCATAGACCAGAGACCCTATAGTATGAACCCTTCGGAACTAGCAGAACTGAAGAAGCAACTGGATGCCATGCTGGAAATTGGATTGATTCAACCAAGTGCGTCACCATGGAGATCACCTGTCTTGTTTGTGGACAAGAAATATGGAGGTAACCGTTTGTGTACGGATTATCGGAAGTTGAATGATGTCACCATCAAGAACAAATACCCCTTGCCCAAGATAGAAGATTTGTTTGATCAGTTGACCGGTGCCAAAGTGTTTTCTAAGATTGATCTTAGAACTGGCTATCATCAACTCAAGATTCACGCAGAGGATATTCCAAAGACTGCCTTTACCACCAGATATGGATTGTACGAGTATACAGTCATGTCTTTTGGATTAACCAATGCCCCCGCTTATTTCATGAATCTCATGAATAAGAATTTTATGGACTTCCTAGATAAGTTTGTCGTTGTTTTCATCGATTACATTCTGATTTATTCCAAATCGGAAGAAGAACATGAGCTACACCTAAGGACCATTCTTGGAACCCTAGAGAGCATCAGCTGTATGCAAAGTTTAGCAAATGTGAATTCTGGTTACAAGAGGTAGGATTCCTCGGTCACATTGTATCAGCCGGAGGAATTGCCGTTGATCCTGCCAAAGTGAAAGATGTAGAGGATTGGCAAGCCCCAACCACTCAAACCCAAGTTCGTGCATTTCTCGGATTGGCAGGATATTACCGCAAATTCGTAGAAGGATTCTCGAGTATCGCCAGACCCATGACCCAATTGCTGAAGAAGGACAAGAAGTTTGAATGGACCGACAAATGTGAAGCGAGTTTTCAAGAACTCGAGAGGAGATTGTTTTCAGCCCCAATCTTGATCATGCCGGATATCACGAAGCCCTTCGATGTGTATTTTGACGCATCCAAGATCGGTCTCGGATGTGTGCTAATGCAAGAAGGCAAAGTTATATCTTATCTATCTCGATGACTGAAGCAACATGAGCAAAATTACCCAACCCATGACCTAGAACTCGCAGCCGTAGTTCTAGCCTTAAAGACATGGAGGCATTACCTGATGGGAAACCGTTGTGAGATTTATTCGGATCACAAGAGCCTGAAGTATATATTCACTCAGAAGGAGCTGAATATGAGACAGAGAAGGTGGATTGAGCTAATCAAGGATTACGCCCTGGACATTCACTATCACCCTGGTAAAGCCAATGTGGTAGCCGATGCCCTTAGCAGATTGCCGTGCCGCTTGAACTCCATGATTTTAAAGGAGCAACCAAGCTTGCACAAAGAGATGGAAGATTTTCCAGTAAGTGAAGGATTTTTGGCTAGCATAGAACTCCAGCCCACTTTGACCAGTCAGATTAAAGAGGCGCAGAAGGGAAATGCTAGTATCGACATAATCAAGCATCGTATTGGTACATGCAAAGTACCCGGATTCACCGAAGACGAAGAAGGAGTTCTGTGGTACAAAGGACGCCTTTGTGTACCATCAGATTCTGAGTTGAAAGAAGTTATTTTCAAGGAGGCTCATGATACTCTTTATTCTATCCATTACGGAGGAACTAAGATGTATCAAGATTTGAAAGAGCAATTTTGGTGGCATAAGATGAAGAGAGAAATCGGAAGCTATATCGCCAAGTGTGATATATGTCAGCGAGTCAAGGCAGGACATCAAAGACCCGCTGGATTGTTGCAACCCTTGCAGATTCCGGAATGGAAATGGGATTCCGTTGGAATGGACTTTATCACCGGATTGCCTACCTCTAGTAGGGGAAATGACTCTATCTGGGTCATAGTGGACCGATTGTCCAAAGTCTCCCATTTCTTGCCCGTGAAGACCACACATCAGAGTTCGAAGCTAGCGGAGTTGTACATCGCTAGAATAGTTAGTTTGCATGGAGTCCCCAAGAACATCGTATCGGATCGAGGAACTCAGTTTACCTCGAGATTCTGGAATAAAGTCCAAGAAGGTTTAGGAACCTGCCTAGATTTCAACACCGCGTATCATCCTCAGACCGATGGACAAACGGAGCGAGTAAATCAAATACTAGAAGATATGTTGAGAGCCTGTGTGTTAGAATATGGATCCAAGTGGGAAGACTATCTGCCGTTTGCAGAATTTTCATACAATAACAGTTATCAAGCCAGTTTGCAAATGGCCCCATTTGAATTCATGTACGGAAGGAAGTGTCGCACCCCTTTGAACTGGTCGGAAGTAGGAGAGAGTCAGATTTTCGGACCCGATATCCTACGAGAAGCAGAAGAGAAGGTTCACAAGATTCGTGAACACCTCAAGACCGCCCAATCCAGACAGAAGAGTTACGCCGACAAGAGATGTCGAGACCTCGCCTTCAACATAGGAGATTTTGTGTATCTGAAGGTGTCGTCATTGAAGGGAATGCAGCGTTTCCAAATCAAGGGAAAGTTAGCCCCCAGATATATCGGACCCTTCAAAATTCTGAACCATCGAGGAGAAGTGTCGTATCAATTGGAACTACCCAAAGAGATGTCAGCGGTGCACAATGTGTTCCATATCTCATTACTTCGCAAGTGTCTCGAAGTCCTAGAGAAGACCGAAGTGTTCAAGAATATCGATCACCGGACCATAGAGATCAACGATGACCTGACCTATCCCGAAGTACCCATACGTATTTTGGAAGAAGCTTTCAGAACTACCCGAACCCTAAGCATCAAGTTTCTCAAGATTCAGTGGAGCAACCACACAGAAGAGGAAGCTACCTGGGAGCCCGAAGATCACATCAGGACGGAGTTTCCCGATCTCTTCAAATCCTAGGTAATCTTTTTCGTCCTTTTTCAAATCTCGGGACGAGATTTTGTTTAAGGGGGGAAGGTTTGTAACATCCCAAAAATACTAAACTTGGATCATCAAACTCTAATCATCAAATTTAGGGTTAACAAAAACTTTGCTAAATAAAAATATGAAAGCATGCATGTGAGTATGCATTTCATTTTGAATTCTTTTGAACCAACTTGTTTGTGTGTTCCTTTGCTTTTAAATGGATGCTTAGGTGAAATAAACATCATCTAAAAAATTCCCAAACTTTTCTCAAAGACAAGTAAATCAAAACAAATAAAATAAGGGAATGGTCATTTTGACTAATTTAACTCCCATGCCTACTTTGCCTGTCTCAAACTTTCAGAACTTAACAGAAACTTTTCTGGATCTTTGCACCCCTTGATTGTACTCATAACAAAGTATCAAGGCCCACTTTGTGATCATCCAGAAACATTCAAATGCATAGTTTAAAGGACAGTTCAAATTGAATCTTTATCATATGGGAAGATCCCACTTTTTCAAAAACCACTCAAACAAGCTCAACTTTCAAAACCCAAGCATCTGCAGACTCACCAGCACCAACCTAGCACACCCACCAAAAATATTTTCAAAATTCAAAACTTGAATTCTTGCGGCCATTTCATCAAACACATTGCAGACACAAATCATCAAAATCTTAAACACTATTGTGAGCAGCGATTGAAGCCTAACTTGTTCCCTCTCTAGCTCACAACCATCTCAGTAGATCATCTAGCAAGTTAAACCAAGCACTAGACTCACTGTAAGCTGGGCAATGACATCAATGGTGAACAGCCAAAGCTCACCATGCCACCCCAGTGGAGACAGCAAGCTAGGAGGAGATTTAGCCGTGCCAACCTTGTCTAGGAGGCAGCCCACGTCCACCGCCACTCCCTGTCCCAGCCGTGAGCATTGCCAAACACTAGACCACACGCACGAACCGCGCCCAGCTCGCCAGCAACCATGCCGAGCATGCGCCAGAGCGCCACACTCGACCGACGCCCACAGACCGTGCGCCACCCTCGCCGCGTACATACATGATCGCCACCGACCCAGGAGACCGCCAGACATCACCGTTCGCCGCCCCATGACGCACAACCACCGCTCACCGTCGAAGACGCCGCCTCTGCCGTGCAGAGCATCGCACGTTCCAGACCAAACCGCACCGCCCCTACGCGCGCATTAAAGCCGTAGATCATCGCCAGGAGACCACCAAGCGATCGCCACCGCCGGCCATGCCTCTAGCCGCCCGTAGCCATGTCGCCACCGTCGCCTGCCCATCCTGTTCGGTCTCGTCGTCGCGACTATAAATAGAGGCCACCCCCAGCCGAATTGAGCACACCATCTCACTCCCCTCTCCTCACTGATCGTGCCACCCCGTTCTCGGATCAAGGCGAGCAGCACTTCGCCAGAATTTCACCGGAGTCTGCCGCTGCTGGAGAAGAAGGGGGCCAGCGATTGGAGCCGCCCCAGGAGAAGCTGCCGGTACCAGGAGGTTTGCCGTCATCGACTTCGTCGTTCACCCGCCTCGCCGACCCTCGCCTGAACCCCGGTGAGCCCCCAACGACCCCCACTGGCCGCGCTAGGTTTCTGTCTCGCCGGCGTTGCCCAACGTCGACGATGACCCTCAGCCGTTGGATTAGAACCAGATCGAACGCACCACATCGCCCCATACCGCTTCGCACCCCCTCGTCTCACTGACGCGTGGGGACAGCCACTTAACCAGCCCGCGTAAGCGATGTGCTTAGCAGGCCGGCCCAGTATCACTTCCCGCGCAGCCCAGTTATTTGGATTTAATCTTTTCCATTTTATTTCAAACACACTTCTGTACCCAGTTTCAAAAATCAATCCAGGTCGATTCAGTGAACCAAATTGAATGAAACCAATTTTGTTAGAAAGGTCTGGGAATGCTGAACCCAAGCCCGTTGGATTCAAGTCATTTGGATCTGTAGATCATCCTTGGTAAAAATAACAAAGCAGAAGCTTTTCTGCATTTAAACATTTTTCAAATTAAAACCATAATAGCTTTTGAGTTGATTCCAACTCTCAAAAATCACATTTAACCATAACTTTCAGAATATATAAAAATATATAGGTTTACTTACAGAAATAATGTTCAAGTAATAAAAGAATGCTACATAGGCATTTCTAGTCACTTTATTTAATTAAAATAAAAGGGTAAAACCTTATTAAATTGTGACACCACTTTAAATCACATTCCCATGGACTAAAATATGTGGTGATGACATGTGTCAACATGACCCCATGTTTGGTTTGGAGAATATTAAATCTTAAGTAGTTTTTCAATGAGTAGAAATTACTTTTCTAAAAATAAAAGGAATTAAACCAATCTTTAATCTGGTAATGTTAGTGATGATGCTAGATCATCTATAGGACCCTTTTGTGTGATGATTGCAAGTAGTTAAGTATTGTTTGGTGATTGTGTACCTCGTATTTATTCATAGACGCTAGTACCGACCAAGGATACAAGGAGGAAGGAGGATACTACGAAGGAGAAGCCGAGGAGAACTTCAACCACTGCTCTGCACAAGGCAAGCTTATACTGATATTGATGCAAGCTGATACTATACCTATGCAAGCTAACCTTTGCAAGATACCCTACTGATGCAACAAACCCATACTTGTTCTATGACTACTATATGCCTTAAGCATATGTGATCACACCCACTTGATAAACCAATCCTAGTTTTACTTACAAGCTTCTTACTTTATTTCTTTATCAAAGCTTACTGAGAGTTTACTTAAGTGACTTATAGATACTAGAAAGATATTTGAAGGTTGCACAAAGAGCATAAAATTTGGCCTAGGTTAGAAACCTTGACATCAGCCTGAGACATAAGGTTGTACTTAGTTGAAACTCCACTAGTTACCACCCCTCATCAGTACTACCCCCACCTGTAGATGCTAGTGCTAAGCATAAAACTTGATCAACCTTTAGATGGGAATACTTGGTGGAAAAATGGTTATGAAAACCTTGGTGATTGTGTACCTCGTATTTATTCATAGACGCTAGTACCGACCAAGGATACGAGGAGGAAGGAGGATATCACGAAGAAGAAGCCGAGGAGAACTTCAACCACTGCTCTGCACAAGGCAAGCCTTACTAATCAAGTTGACCTATGCAAGCTAACACTTGCAATTTAGCAAGCTTATACTGATACTGTGCAAGCCAATACTTGCTTGTCACCATGCCAACTATATGCCTTAAGCATAGATGATCCTACCCACTTGATAAACCAATCCTAGTTTTTACTTACAAGCTTATTACTTTATTTCTTTATCAAAGCTATTACTTAAAGTTTACTTCAGTGAATTGTAGATACTAGAAAGATATTTGAAGGTTGCATAAAGAGCATAAAATTTGGCCTAAGCTAGATAATCTTGATGTCATCCTAAGGCATGAGATTGAACTTAGTTGAAACTCCACTAGTTTACCACCCCTCATTAGTACTTACCCCCACTTGTAGATGCTAGTGCTAAGCATAAAACTTGATCAACTTTAGATGGGAATACTTGGTAAAAATGGTTATGAAAACCTTAGAATGATGAGTCATTCTACTGAGATGTTTTGACATGTGTTTCCAAACACCAGATGATTTTGGTAATGAAAATGTTGAGGCATGAGCCTTAGCCCTTTATAAAACTGATGGTTGTCCGGATGCGATACCATTCCAATTTTTACCATACAACCACAATAGCCAAAGATTGGGTATGGCTTGACTGGAAACTTATATACCTTAGTATTAGTTTCCTCATGGCCAAGGTCTGAGATGAGGCTACCTTGTGAAGATTGTCCACCTGTGTAGTACCCAAGATGACAGTTGGTCATGGTTGGGAGGCCAAACTCACAGGAGAGGTGCTTATACTAGGGCGTGTAATTGAAAGGTTAGGATTGATTATCCGCATACTGAGTATGGTGAATTCAGGATTTGTTCCTGACGGATGTATCGAATATTGTGGTGAAAGTGTACAATCTCTGTAGAGTGTCAAACTATTCGAACAGCCGCATCCGCGGTTATGGACAGTTGGAGTGGCCATACTGTTCCCCCGTCAGACATTTCAAAATGATTTGTGAAAGGAAGTGAGACTTTAACTTGACCACAACAGAGTTGTTACATGAGTTACAAGATCCCATTTAGGTGTTATAAAAATGTGACTAGCTTCTCTTATTTCTGAACTTAGTAGAGGTAAATCTGGCTTCTTGCAAAACAACCCTAGAGCCTAGTGTCCTATTATCAAAAACCCCTTCCACTTGTTAGTATAGTTTGCGAGTACTTAAAGAGTACTCATGGCTTTGTCCCTAGCTATTCCCGTGGCCAGACTATGAAGAGGAGTACCTGGAGGATGGACAACAGGAAGGTTACGACAACTAGGATCATCTCCCATCGTCAGCATTATCTGTGACCCCGAAGATGGAGCTTCGCCTACGCTACCGTTATTATTACGTATTCCACTGCTTGAAGTTGTATTAAGAACTGGATCATGAGATCCCTATTTATGTTAGAACTTATGTACGGTTTGTAATGGATGATGTACTATGGTATCCAATTCTGTTATGTCTCGCAAAAATGGTAATCCTGGGATTGCGATGTATGGCATAATAGGCATCTGGGATTAAAAATCCAGGTGTTGACAGTATCTCATCCAAATAAGTTCTAGAGGATCCCCTCACAATACTCTTGGGTTCACTATTTCATCGAAAGGGTTTTCAGGAACAATCCAATCAAAATTCTTTTCTAAGGTATTGGTATTTTAATTTCCTCTCCATTTTGGGTTTGGTTTTGTCCAACTTGTCTAGTGTTCCCATAACATCTACAGATGAGCCTAGCATATTAAAACGACCAAAGACCTTTTTAGCTTCTTTAGCAACATCATTGAATTCTTTTAGGAAAGTTTCCAGAATAAAATCTCTCTTTTCAGTATCCTCAATATCTTTAAGTTTAAGAAACATTACTTGCATCATGGGGCTAAGGTTACTAAACCTAGCCTCCAACATGTGAACTAAAGAAACTGCAACAATTTCATAATGTGGAGCAAGTTCTGCTAAGGATCTATCCTCAATATCCTCATGCTTGCTAACATGATTAAAGAATTCTTCAATATTATCTTTCCCAATTATAGAGCCACTACCTATTGAAAGGTCTTTCAGGGTGAACTTAGGGATCAACATGGTGAGCTACGAATAGGGTAATAACTAAAGAAAGAACTATTTTTTGTGTTTTTGATAAAGAGAAACAAACTAGTACAACTAATTTTTTGTGTGTTTTTGATAAAAAGAAATAAGCAAAACATAGCAAAAGAGACAAAGCAAAACAAAAAAATTAAAGATATTGGTTGTGTGTAAAGGTCCCAACCTTTAATAAGGTAGAGATCCCTGTGTTTACAATGCTAGTCCCTGGATCAATAGCTAGCATCCACAGTTAATATGTAATATCCAGAAACAAAGGTCATAATACAACTATATAACCAGGAATAAAATAATTCATTACATCTTACATAGCTCATTTGGCTATCTCATTACAATGCAACAGACATAACTTTAGCATGGATTCCTTCATCTTCAAAGTGCCACAGGCAAACATGTTGGTTGTAGACTTGTAATCCTAATCAACACACTTCACTAACATCAAACAAACCTGCAACATAATAAGTTACAGCCACAAGGGTCAATAAATTTGAATTGTATTGGCAAGTGATACTATGATAGTATTGTGGAGTCTATCATCTATATGCATTTGGCTAAGTGGAGCTTAGGCTTGCTTTTCTCAAAATAGATCTTCCTTATCATTTGAAAACACTAAGTTTTTGCTTGACAAAATCACCCAAGGCATGTCCCAATAGAAATTGGTGATCCTTCAACCCTTGTTCAACCACAAAATTTTAACTTAGAAATTGGGATGAGGAGATTCTTGATAGCTTCCATGTCTTGATGCTCAAATTGTCCTTTACCAGGGACATGACTAAGTACTTAGATTTTACACTCTGCAGAGGTGGTGCACTTTCCCCACAAGACTTGGTTTCACCAAGACAAGATCTTTCAGAAGCCTTCCCTTAGACTAGAATGGACGCGTTCCAACCTATCATCCCCTACCACCAACTGTCCTTTTGGCTAAGTTATTGCAACCTGTATGATCCAGGCAGAGCCCATAATGCCAAGTGGCTGCACTTGAAGCTTCTCAACATTTGACATCTCAAATCTCTTTGTTCCTGGGTGGCCATCCACAAGTGAGATACACATGGTAAACCATAGAAATGGGCCTTGTGTAACCACTCAACACAAACCATTCCTTCCATTCCACTCAGGTGATTCATTCACTTAGTTGTTTTATTAAACAAAACACAAGTCCTTGACTTAGAAATATTCCATAGTATGAATATATTCCACCCTTGTTTTCTACTAGCTAAGCTAAGCATGATAGTAGTAGGAATCTTAACTTAGGAAATTTCTACTAAGGTTTCATCTACTAGTATTTCCCATAGCATAGTTTATACTTAGCAAAAATTCCATGCAAGACCTACTTAGAAATATCACTAATGCATAGTGAAAATAATAGGACAAAGTATGAAGCATCACTTGCCGTTTGGTAGAGAATTATAAGTTCACTCCTTGATCTTGCAATAATCACACTCTTCAAATTCCACTACAATTCAACCAAGCAAGCAATATTCAATCCACCATTCAAGCAAACATCACATAAAATAATATATACAAAGCAATGCATGCAAGCATGCTAAAGATTGTTTTATTTGGAAATGTGGTTTCTAATAGGTTATAAACATTTGAAAACTCCTATTGGTCATTTGCAAAAGTGGTAAAACCATTTGATATTAAGTTAGTGGAAATGGCCACTTTAAATCAATTTTGTTTTGCTAGAAATGGTTCAAACCAAAGTAATATTTTATAGTGTTTGAGAAATACATTTTTAAACACAAATGTTGGTGTTTTATGGTCAAGTGTTTAATATTAAAACCATTTGCAAAAGGTTTTACCTATAAACCACTTTTATACCAAATCAATATTTTATGTTGTTGAAATTGCCTTTAGCAAAGCAATATTCTTTAAAGGGTTCACCAAATATATTTTTGATTCTAAAACTTGGTGTTTGGGGTTAGAGAGTTTAAATCAAAACATTTCCCAAAGAGTTTCCTCCAAAATCATTTTTAACATATAAACCACATTTTTATTTGACTAGAAATGTTCTAAATCAAAGATTTATTCTTTTGCTTCACAAAATATGTTTTTGAATCCACAAGATGGTTTATATGGCCAGTAGGTTCAAAACAATCCATTTGCCACAGATTTTATCCCAAAAATAATTTTAGAATGAATTTTATATTCAAATTATGCCTACACAAGTTTCTACAAAACAACCATTTTACCAGAAGTAATTTATTAAACAAAGTGCATGGTTGGTTAGGGTTTGTTCTGCTGATTCCATTGATATAAAATTTGAAAAATTTGGACGTGTAGATTTAGAGTGATGTAATTTACAAATTCACATATCTAATAGAGTCTATTCTGTTTTTAAAACAACACACATGCCACGCGTCGTGTTGCTATTGGTCTGTACCGTTTTGGTTGGATTGCACTACGAGGTGCGTTGGATCTAAGTGAGACTGAACGATGCAGATAAGCTCGTACCCCTATGTTTAAATGACTCTATCTACGCCACAGGATCAAGATCCAACGATCCTCAGTGCATTGACCTAGAACTAGCGACGCTGGTGTCTGACGCGCGGCGGCGGCGGCCTGGAAGTGGCGTTGCCGGTGATGCAGGAAGCGAGAGAGTAAAAGGAGTGGCTCACCAGGTTCAGGGGATCGTTGCAATTCTCAATGTGGCAGTAGTTCGTCGAGGGGCGCACTGAATCATCGGTAATTCCTCGCCGGAGATGTGTCTAGCGTCGGGTGCAGTCAGTCGTTGTCGGAGACGACGCCACGGTGCGCTCTAAGACAAAACCGGGGTGCAGTTAGATGCGCACGGTGCTGGAGATCATTCGCATGTCAACTAGAGGGGAGGGGGCGGTCAGTACATACCAAGGGAGATCGCCGGAGTTGGGAAGGTTCACGGTGGCGCTTGGACTTCGAAGTTGCCGAGCCCCTGGTGCATGTGCGGCCAAGCTGGGGCTATGGGCAGGTTCTACTGACGGTGGGGAGCAAGCTGGTGGATGCCAGGGAGTGGAGGGTGGTCTAGCTTCGCCGGAATCGGCCGGAAGAGGTCGTCAAGGCAGTGGTCGTTCCGAGCAAAATCAGAGCGGCCTGGTGGCTCCGGTGGGTGATGATTGGGGGAAAAGGGAGAGGGGAGCATGGCGATTAAGTACGTGTGGATGTGGGCAGGATTTACTCGTGCATTCAACGGGAATTGAAGCTGTGAAATTACACAGGAAATGGCCGGAGGAATGAGGGGGAAGAACTGGTCGCTAGGGTGGAAATGACGACTCACGTGTGGGCCTGGTTAGACAGTGAGGGGAGGGTGGAAAGGTGGGGCTAGAAATCAGCGAGGGGGTGGGTCTGTTCTGCGGTGAGAAAAACGTTTCGGGGAGAGGGAGTGGGAGTGGGCTGCTAGGCTAGTTGGGCTTTGCTGGGCTGGGCTGGGCTGGCTTTGTTTCATTTTTTTATACAGATTGATTTTCCTTTTTCTTTTTCTATTTATCTGTTTTGATTTTGTTTAAACATTTCAAACACCCATTTGAATTCAAACTTCTACCAAATTTTGTGTATATTCAAATACTGATTAATAATACATTCTAAAGTCAAATTTAGAATAATTCTTTTATTCTTTTTAGGGTATAATAATTATTTAAAATAGGCCCTTGTGTTAAATCAAATAAGATATATTTTCAAACCTTATTTAAATTCCAATCTTTTTACAAAATCTTTTCAGTAGGTTTATTTATTTAATGGGGTGCTAAATAATTCACTTTGAATTATTTATAGTATTTTAATATGATTATTAATCATTTTAATTTGGGCAATTGTTTTTATTACAATGAAATTCAAATATGGTTTTAATTCCATATAACTTTATTTAAATGATTATTTTATTTCATTTGAGTTAATTAAATAACTTTTATTCCACTTGGGTAAATTCCAATTATTTTCCCCTGATTTAATTAATCATTTCTATTAGGGATTTGTATTAATCAAATGGAATAGAATTTGGTTGGGGCCATATTATTTTATTTCAATATTATTTATCCATTTATTTCATTTGAACTTGGATTATTTTTATTCCATTTGTTTATGGTCTTGGCCAAGTTTTAACTTGGCTTTTTAAATATTCCCTATTAATTATTTCTTTCTTTACCTTATAAAATCCATATCCTTTTATTTAAAGATTCAAACTTGGTGATTCAAATTTGTAAAATCTTATTTAATATTTGTTTATCCTTTTATATCTCTTTTAGGATTAATTTCTCACATATTGTTATGGATTTTAGATAAGTGCTTTATTAGCTTTGGAAATTACTTTTCCTTATCTTATTAAATTCATAAGATTTTATCTATGGTTCCAAATTGAATGAAATCAGTTTCTATGGTTTTATAATATTTCTATTTGTCATTCTTGATCATTTATAAATATTTGTTGACAAATTTTTATATGGATCAATACCATGGTCTTGGAGATATCTTGGAAATAATTTTATTCCATTAAGGTTTTGGTTTATTTTCCAAGTGTTTAAATTTCAAGATGCATTTAGGAAGAATGCATTTAACTTGATTTGAATTTTAGTTGGATTTAAACATTAATCAAAGTTTGTTCAAGATGGGATTTTAAGTTTCCATTTAGAAACAACAAGTTTCTTTTCACCCTGAATTTCAACAATTATTTATTTTGTTTATTTATTTTTCACATTACAAAATTTGGAAAATTTTGGGATGTGACAGGCTACTACCCTTAAAAGAAATCTCGTCCCAAGATTTGGGAAAGATAGGGGTTAGAAGTTGGCTCAAAGCAACTAGGGTACTACCACCCTTAAAAATTTCTAACTAGATTACATCTTGGTTTACTTGGGATCTTGATGTAACTTCTCTGGGCACTTGTTTGCATAATGGCCTAGTTCTTTGCATTTGAAACACATCACTTGGCTGATATCTTTCTTTTCCTTTGGTATCATTGCCTCTTGTTTGTTTCCTTGGTTCTTCTTCTTTTCTGGGCATTCATTGGCATAGTGTCCCATCTCTTTGCAAGTGTAACATTGCTCTTGGGTAATATCCTTCTTGCTAGGGTTGGGAAATTTCTTCTTCTTCTTGGGTCTTTCCAAAGCTAGGAGTGCTTCTAGTTCATGTTCTTCATATCTCACCTCAAAGGTGGGAAAGTCTCCTGGTCTCCTTAATATTTTCCTTGGGTAATACATGTGTCTCCTCTTTTGTCCATTAAGGTGAGTCATATTGCTTGGAGGTGCAAGCTGAGATTTTCCTTTGTCTTCATCCTTATTGGTAGCAGTTGTTCCCTCATGGGGGTTTACAATCTGTTGATGCACTCCACCTTGTTTCCTTTGTTGAACTATGGAATAGATGGGGCATTGGATAGGGACATGATTATTTCCTTCACATAGGAAACAAGTAGCTTGACATGTGGGGAATTGATTAGTTGGATGTTTCTGTTCACAATTAGGGCACTGATCTTCATGCTCTTTGGAAGTGTGATCCATGTCTCCACAAACATTGCAAGCTTGGGTTCCTTCTAGAATATCATCATTGACATCCTTGTTGTCATAAACTCCTTGGGAAGGGTTGTCCCCCATGTTGATCATTTGACTTGTCATCCTATGCAACAATTGGGTTTGGGTTTCCAAAAACTTTTGCATGGTTGGGTCTAAATCATTGTTGTTGGCCCAAAATTGAGTTGTCACTTGGTTTAACTGGGTTTGGGTTATTATGAGTTCTCTCATGTGTATCTCTTGGTTGTTGTTGTCACCATCCTTGATGTTGGAGTTTCTTGGAGTAGTCATCTATTTGGGTTGGATTGGGATTAGAATAGGAAAAAGATTTCTAAGGAAATAATTCTAATCTCACACATCACAATTTACACAAGCAATGTGCAAACATTCACAAACAAATATTCCAATCAAACAACAAATTTCAAGCACATTTTTAGGCAAAAAAATATTTTTGCTACACCACATAAGTTGGTGGGTTTGATCTAAACTTAATATGGTGGTCCAACTATATGGTTCACTTGAGAGCATTCCATCCTTCTTAGTTGGTTCTTCTTGATCAATATCTTTGTATCCTTGGAGAATTTCTTGTATCTTGGTCACAAAACTTCAAAGGTGATGATGGTTCCTTCTAAGTTGTATTTCCTTAGCCCTCAAGTCTTGAGTAATATTTCTTGTCTCACTTGTAGTCCTTAGTGATATCCAAGTTGAAGTCCTTGTTGAGACTAAGGTTGAAGTCTTTGTTGATGTTGAAGTTGAAGTCATTTGAGTTGGTGAAGTCCTTTGCTCATGGTTGAGGCTTTATCCATCAAGTTTGAAATAGAAGAGATGTAGAATCAAAACCAAAAGGTTGAGGAAAGAGTTTACAAGATTGTTTGTAAATAAGTTTTGGAACAAATACAACTCCTATTTTCTAAGGGGTTTGTCCAATCCTAGGGTTACAATCCTACAGGAAATACAGTGCTCTGATACCATCTGTAAAGGTCCCAACCTTTAATAAGGTAGAGATCCCTGTGTTTACAATGCTAGTCCCTGGATCAATAGCTAGCATCCATAGTTAAGATGTAATATCCAGAAACAAAGGTCATAATACAACTTTATAACCAGGAATAAAATAATTCATTACATCTTACATAGCTCATTTGGCTATCTCATTACAATGCAGCAGACATAACTTTAGCATGGAGTCCTTCATCTTCAAAGTGCCACAGGCAAACATGTTGGTTGTAGACTTGTAATCCTAATCAACACACTTCACTAACATCAAACAAACCTGCAACATAATAAGTTACAGCCACAAGGGTCAATACATTTGAATTGTATTGGCAAGTGATACTATGATAGTATAGTGGAGTCTATCATCTATATGCATTTGGCTAAGTGGATCTTAGGCTTGCTTTGCTCAAAATAGATTTTCCTTATCATTTGAAAACACTAAGTTTTTGCTTGACAAAATCACCCAAGGCATCTCCCAATAGAAATTGGTGATCCTTCAACCCTTGTTCAACCACAAAATTTTAACTTAGAAATTGGGATGAGGAGATTCTTGATAGCTTCCATGTCTTGATGCTCAAATTTTCCTTTACCAGGGACATGGCTAAGTACTTAGATTTTACACTCTGCAGAGGTGGTGCACTTTCCCCACAAGACTTGGTTTCACCAAGACAAGATCTTTCAGAAGCCTTCCCTTAGACCAGAATGGACGCGTTCCAACCTATCATCCCCTACCACCAACTGTCCTTTTGGCTAAGTTATTGCAACCTATATGATCCAGGCAGAGCCCATAATGCCAAGTGGCTGCACTTGAAGCTTCTCAACATTTGACATCTCAAATCTCTTTGTTCCTGGGTGGCCATCCACAAGTGAGATACAGAAGGTAAACCATAGAAATGGGCCTTGTGTAACCACTCAACACAAACCATTCCTTCCATTCCACTCAGGTGATTCATTCACTTAGTTGTTTTATTAAACAAAACACAAGTCCTTGACTTAGAAATATTCCATAGTATGAATATATTCCACCCTTGTTTTCTACTAGCTAAGCTAAGCATGATAGTAGTAGGAATCTAAACTTAGGAAATTTCTACTAAGGTTTCATCTACTAGGATTTCCCATAGCACAGTTTATACTTAGCAAAAATTCCATGCAAGACCTACTTAGAAATATCACTAATGCATAGTGAAAATAATAGGACAAAGTATGAAGCATCACTTGCCTTTTGGTAGAGAATTATAAGTTCACTCCTTGATCTTGCAATAATCACACTCTTCAAATTCCACTACAATTCAACCAAGCAAGCAATATTCAATCCACCATTCAAGCAAACATCACATAAAATAATAGAGACAAAGCAATGCATGCAAGCATGCTAAAGATTATTTTATTTGGAAATGTGGTTTCAAATAGGTTATAAACATTTGAAAACTCCTATTGGTCATTTGCAAAAGTGGTAAAACCATTTGATATTAAGTTAGTGGAAATGGCCACTTTAAATCATTTTTATTTTGCTAGAAATGGTTCAAACCAAAGTAATATTTTCTAGTGTTTAACAAATACATTTTTAAACACAAATGTTGGTGTTTTATGGTCAAGTGTTTAATATTAAAACCATTTGCAAAAGGTTTTACCTATAAACCACTTTTATACTAAATCAATATTTTATGTTGTTGAAATTGCCTTTAGCAAAGCAATATTCTTTATAGGGTTCACCAAATATATTTTTAATTCTAAAACTTGGTGTTTGGGGTCAGAGAGTTTAAATCAAAACATTTCCCAAAGGGTTTCCTCCAAAAGCATTTTTAACATATAAACAAATTTTTATTTGACTAGAAATGTTCTGAATCAATGATTTATTCTTTTGCTTCACAAAATATGTTTTTGAATCCACAAGTTGGTTTATATGGTCAGTAGGTTCAAAACAATCCATGTGCCAAAGATTTTATCCCAAAAATAATTTTAGAATGAATTTTATATTCAAATTATGCCTAGACAAGTTTCTGCAAAAACAACCATTTTACCAGAAGCAATTTATTAAACAAAGTGCATGGTTGCTTAGGGTTTGTTCTGCTGATTCCATTGATATAAAATTTGAAAAATTTGGACATGTAGATTTAAAGTTATGCAATTTAAAAATTCACATATCTAACAGAGTCTATTCTGTTTTTAAAACAACACACATGCCACTCGTCGTGTTGCTATTGGTCTGTACCATTTCGGTTGGATTGCGCTAAGAGGTGCGTTGGATCTAAGTGAGACTGAACGATGCAGATAAGCTCGTACCCCTTCGTTTAAATGACTCTATCTACACCACAAGATCAAGATCCAACGGTCCTCAGTGCATTGACCTAGAACTGGCAGCGCTGGTGTCTGACGCGCGACGGCGGCGGCCTGGCAGTGGTGTCGCCAGCGATACAGGAAGCGAGAGAGTAAAAGAAGTGGCTCAGCAGGTTCAGGGGATCGTTGCGATGCTCAACGTGGCAGTAGCTCGTCGAGGGGCGCACTGAATCACCGGTAATTCCTTGCCGGAGATGTGTCTGGCGTCGGGTGCGGTCAGTCGTTGTCGGAGACGATGCCACGGTGCGCTCTAAGACAAAACCGGGGTGCAGTTAGATGCGCACGGTGCTGGGGATCATTCGCGTGTCAACTAGAGGGGAGGGGGCGGTCAGTACATACCAAGGGAGATCGCCGGAGTTGGGAAGGTTCACGGTGGCGCTCAGACTTCGAAGTTGCCGAGCCCCTGGTGCATGCGCGGACAAGCTGGGGCTATGGGAAGGTTCTACTGACGGTGGGGAGCAAGCTGGTGGATGCCAGGGAGTGGAGGGTGGTCTAGCTTCGCCAGAATCGGCCGGAAGAGGTCGTCGAGGCAGTGGTGGTTCCGAGTAAAATCGGAGCGGCCTGGTGCCTCCGGTGGGGTGATGATTGGGGGAAAGGGAGAGGGGAGCATGGCGATTAGGTACGCGTGGACGTGGGCAGGATTTACTCGTGCATTCAACAGGAATTGAAGCTGTAAAATTACACAGGAAACAGCCGGAGGAATGAGGGGGAGGAACTGGTCGCTGGGGTGGAAACGACGACTGACGTGTGGGCCTGGTTAGACAGTGAGGGGGAGGGAGGAAAGGTGGGGCCAGCAGTCAGCGAGGGGGTGGGTCTGTTCTGCGGTGAGAAAAATGTTTCGGGGAGAGGGACTGGGAGTGGGCTGCTGGGCCAGTTGGGCTTTGCTGGGCTGGGCTGGCTTTGTTTCATTTTTTTGTACAGATTGTTTTTCCTTTTTCTTTTTCTATTTATCTGTTTTGATTTTGTTTAAACATTTCAAACACCCATTTGAATTCAAACTTCTACCAAATTTTGTGTATATTCAAATACTGATTAATAATACATTCTAAAGTCAAATTTAGAATGATTCTTTTATTCTTTTTAGGGTATAATAATTATTAAAATATGACCTTGTGTTAAATCAAATAAGATATATTTCCAAACCTTATCTAATTCCAATCTTTTTACAAAACCTTTTCAGTAGGTTTATTTATTTAATGGGGTGCGAAATAATTCACTTTGAATTATTTATAGTATTTTAATATGATTATTAATCATTTTAAATTGGGCAATTGTTTTTATTACAATGAAATTCAAATATGGTTTTAATTCCATATAACTTTATTTAAATGATTCTTTTATTTCATTTGAGTTAATTAAATAACTTTTATTCCACTTGGGTAAATTCCAATTATTTTCCCCTGATTTAATTAATCATTTCTATTAGGGATTTGTCTTAATCAAATGGAATAGAATTTGGTTGGGGCCATATTATTTTATTTCAATATTATTTATCCATTTATTTCATTTGAACTTGGATTATGTTTATTCCATTTGTTTATGGTCTTGGCCAAGTTTTAACTTTGCTTTTTAAATATTCCCTATTAATTATTTCTTTCTTTACCTTATAAAATCCATATCCTTTTATTTAAAGATTCAAACTTGGTGATTCAAATTTGTAAAATCTTATTTAATATTTGTTTATCCTTTTATATCTCTTTTAGGATTAATTGCTCACATATTGGTATGGATTTTAGATAAGTGCTTTATTAGCTTTGGAAATTACTTTTCCTTATCTTATTAAATTCATAAGATTTTATCTATGGTTCCAAATTGAATGAAATCAGTTTCTATGGTTTTATAATATTTCTATTTTTCATTCTTGATCATTTATAAATATTTGTTGACAAATTTTTATATGGATCAAAACCATGGTCTTGGAGATATCTTGGAAATAATTTTATTCCATTAAGGTTTTAGGGTTTTGGTTTATTTTCCAAGTGTTTAAATTTCAAGATGCATTTAGGAAGAATGTTCACTTGATTTGAATTTTAGTTGGATTTAAACATTAATCAAAGTTTGTTCAAGATGGGATTTTAAGTTTCCATTTAGAAACAACAAGTTTCTTTTCACCCTGAATTTCAACAATTATTTATTTTGTTTATTTATTTTTCACATTACAAAATTTGGAAAATTTTGGGATGTGACATTGTGAGAGACTCCCCTTGGAAGAATCTTCTTTCTCCTTGAAAAGTGATTGATGAGGATGAAGAGATTGAAGTTGTCCTTAACTCCCCGGCAATGGTGCCAGAAAAGTGCTTGATGGCTCAGATATGTAGAGCTCGTTGGAAACCCCAACAGAAAGGTATGATGAGCACAACAGCAAGTTTCCCTCAGTTATGAAACCAAGGTTATCGAACCAGTAGGAGTAAGGAAACAACTCGAAGGTGATGCTATCAACTTGGAACCTGCACAACACAATCCATAATACTTTGCCCAAACTTACAATGAGGTTGTAAATCTCACTGGTTTGCTAAAAACAAAGGACTAGACGTATAGTGTGGAAGATAATGATTGCTTGTAGAAATTAAACAGTAACGGTAAACAGTGGATGGTATATCAATGATAAAGAATGGACCGGGGTCCACAGTTCACTAGAGGTGTTCTCCATAAGATAGATAGCATGTTTGGTGAAAAAATTACAGCGGGGCAATTGACAGATTGAGAAAGCATAACAATGCATATACTAGACATCTTGACTCCTACGAGATTTGATTGGGCATTACAACTTAATACATAGACCGTAATCCAAATGCATCTATTACTAATAATCCACCTTCGGGTTATCATCTGAATCCCTTCCAGTATTAAGTTGCAAGCAACAAATAATTGCATTAAGCAAAGTGTGTAAAGTAAACAATACAATTGCCCCATGGACAAATGATTGTTGTTTTCTCCCTAGTATCAACATCATATCTACAACCTTAGAAGTTTCTGTCACTCTCCCAGATTACTAGAGGCATGAACCCACTATCGAGCATAAATACTCCCTCTTGGAGTTATAAGCATCTACTTGGACAACGTATCTACTAGCAACGGAGAGCATGCAAGATCACAAATAACATAGACATGATAGAATCAATAATCAATCTGATAGAGTATCTTAATATCCATTGGATCCCCGCAAACACAACATGTATGATTACAAATAGATGATCTTGATCATGAACGGAGCTCACAAGATCTAAACATGACAGCACAAAGGAGGAGAAACAACCATCTAGCTACTGCATGGACCCATAGTCCAAGGGTGAACTACTCACACATCACTCCGGAGGCTGGCATGGTGATGAAGAAGGCCTTTGGGATGATATCTCCCCTCCGACAAGGTGCCAGGAAGAGCTTCAGATCCCCCAGATCTAGGGACGATGGTGGTAGTGGCTACAGACTGTTTCGTGGATTTCTGTTCGTGTGTTTAGGGTTTTTGCATCTGGGTGCTTAAATAGGCGAAGGGTCATCCCTAGGTGTGGCCGCCTCGTGTCCCTACTTCGGCTGCCCTTTTGACTCCGTCTCGCTCCGGTAAAAATTGACTTTGGCTTTTGTTCCGTCCAATTTCGAAAATATTTCCTTACTAGCTTTTCTGAAACCAAAAACATCAAAAAACAGGCAACTACCACTATGGCATCTTGTCAATAGGTTAGTTCCAGAAAATCTATAAATATACCTCAAAGTGTAAACAAAACATAAGATAGTTGATACAAAACAAGCATGGAGCATAAAAAATTATAGATCTGTTTAGGAAGTATCACCCTTCTGCTAACTTCCACATCAATAAATTTCCCATGGTCGCAAAAGATCTCAATAGGATAGGCCATGATCTACTAAGATATTTGCAAATAGACATCTAGACTAAGTTCATAATATGAGTTCAATTTATAATTGAGCTCCCACTAAAATAGTCATCTCCTGGACGATTTTAGTGATAACACGATCCCAATTCACTATGCAAGCCCCGATCGTCACGACCAGCAACATAGATTGAAGGTAGACATTCTCCACTGTCTATCACATCATCCATGTGACTCATGCTCGACCTTTCGGTCTCTTGTGTTTCGAGGCCATGTCTGCACATGCTAGGCTAGCCAATTCTAACTTGTGTGTATTGCAGTGCAACATGGCTTACACCCATCGTATATGAAAGCAGATATGTCTAGGCCCCAACCTTCATGGCCGGCTTCATAACAGAGAACTTTCTTAGTGGTGCACACATAAGGGGATCACTATCATTGGAATTAGTATTAGGGATCATCTTATCTTTTATGCTACAGTTGTGTATCTAATACAAGCACACAATAAGATGTAAACAGGTATCAACATCACATGTATTGTGGGATATAATATGGTCCTTCTTCTGGCGTCTCAATCTACATCGAGCGCCCCGACATGATCTCCAACTTGCCATCAGTTTGACGCAAAGTCTACGACACCACCAGCAGGTCATCCATCGAAACGATGACTATTACTATACTACTTAGTAACATAAAAGTAAACTTATTTACCTTCGTAATGACCAAGACCATATCAAATCACATGCCCTCCTGCAAAATAAAGTTAGATGCCTCTACTTTAGCTTTTGCAAGTTTTACGTGGATGTTAGGGATTTCGTAATAGAACCGTTTCTAATCTACGAAATTTCCAACCACAACATGGATCCAAACAGTTGTCTCTACTACACCCCTTTCAGGGCATCCGTTTTAAATGCTATATCAACTATTGAAAGAGATACAAACACCCTCTAGCCACTTATACGGAATAATCCACATGTCGAGTGTGCAACCAGTCTCACGTACGGATACGCGTAAGGTCGTTTCAGGCCGCTTCATCAAATAATACCACGATATAAACAAGTACACGTTGGAGGGTAACAACTAGAGGATCAATGTCCGCACAAACCATGCGCGTATTGGCTATATAACATTACTACACATAGATTGGTTCTGATACCACTGTTGGGGTTCTGGTGCAGAAAACAAAAAATTCCTACGTTGGAACGTCCTAATGCCCAAGATCTATCTATGAGTAATACAGTAACAACCGAGGTTTCGGATACATACCCTTATAGTACGAAAGTGATTAACATTCCGAGGGGAACGTGGTTGAAGTAGTCGTGCTCGTAGTCGACCTCAAGGTCGCGAAGCTCCTCGCAAGTCACCTCCTGCTCCATCATGCAGCATTCCGACCCATGACATACAAGGTGCCCCAAGTGTGTCCCCTCGTGGTTTGGTACACATACGGTGTATGATGACGACCTCTGTCGCCTTGATCCCTGCCGAGAGTGCGGAAGTAGATCTTCAGCTTGGAATCTCCGCAGCGCAACGGTGTGCTACTAGTGCGTCGTCTCTTGTGTGAATAGTCCTATAATGGGACCAAACTAGCGCAAGGACACATCTAGAGAGAGAGGGGATGGAGGAGGCGCATGATGGCTCAGTTGATGTGGAGCCTGTTAGGAACCCCAAGAGCAAGGTATGATGAGCACAGTAGCAAGTTTTCCCTTAGTTATGGAACCAAGGTTATCGAACCAGTAGGAGGAAGAAACCACTTCCGAAGGTGTTGCTAGCAACGTGGAACCTGCACACAACACAACCAAAATATGCCCCAACTTATCAGTGAGGTTGTCAACTCACTGGTTTTGCTGAAAACAAGGATTAAACATATAGTGTGGAAGAAAGTAATTGCTTGTAGTAATTGCAGAAAGTAAAGAGTAAATAGTAGATGGAATATTAGTGGTAAGGAATGGACCAGGGTCCACAGTTCACTAGAGGTGTTTCTCCATAAGATAAATAACATGTTGGGTGAAAAAATTACAGCAGGGCAATTGACAAATAGAAAATGCATAACAATGCATGTACATGCCATGATGATCACTATGAGATTCACTTGGGCATTACAACATGATACATAGATCCTAATCCAACTGCATCTATGACTAATAATCCACCTCCAGGATATCATCCGAACAACCCTCGGGTATTAAGTTGCAAGCAACAGATAATTGCATTAAGCAAAGTGTGTAATGTAAACAATACAATTGCCCTTGGACAAAGGATTGTTGTTTTCTCCCTAGTAGCAACAACACATCTACAACCTTAGAAGTTTCTATCACTCTCCCAGATTACTAGAGGCATGAACCTACTATCGAGCATAAATACTCCCTCTTGGAGTCACAAGCAAATACTTGGCAAGAGTAACTACTAGCAACAGAGAGAATGGAATATCAAAAATAACATAGACATGATAGAACAATAATCAATCTGACATAATACTCAATATTCATCGGATCCTAGCAAACACAACATGTAGCATTACAATAAGATGATCTTGATCATGATAGGAAGCTCACAAGATCTAAACATGACTGCACAAATAGGAGAAACAACCATCTAGCTAATACTATGGACCCATAGTCCAAGGATGAACTACTCACACATCACTCCGGAGGCAGGCATGGTGATGAAGAAGGCCTCCGGGATGATCTCCCCTCTCCAGCAGGGTGACGGGAAGAGCTTTAGATCCCTCCCGATCTAGGGACGACGGTGGCGGTGGTTACAGACTTTTTCATGGTATTCTTATCGGGTACTTAGGGTTTTTGTCTCGGGGTATTATATAGGCGGAGAGGCGAGGTTGGTGGAGCGCCAGGGGGCCCACACCCTAGGGCGGCGTGCCCCCTGGCCGCGCCTGGCCCAGGTGTGTCCGCCCTGAGTGCGTCTCCCCCTCTCCTCCTGACTCCGTCTCGTGTGGGAAAAATAGGAAGTTCGGCTTTTGTTTCGTCCAATTCCGAGAATATTTTTTACTAGTTTTTCTGAAACCAAAAACAGCATAAAACAGGAAACTAGCTCAGTGGCACTAGAAAATTCATAAAAATGCCACAAAGTGTAGACAAAAACATAAGATAATTGGTGCAAAACAAGCATGGAGCATAAAAAATTATAGATAAGTTTGCAACATATCAGCATCCCCAAGCTTAACTCTTGCTCGTCCTGGAGTAGGTACGTGATAAAAAGAATAATTTTTGAGGTGACATGCACCAACACAATCTTGATCAAGGTATTGCAAAGCATTGATAGCTGGGATCAAAGTACTCTAAACATAAGCATGAAAGATATATTTCTAACAATAAGGCATAGCAAATATGTTGCAACATGAAAGGCAACACACACAAAAGATCATGAATAATGCTTTGAAAGACATTTGTTTGTTTCACATAGAGAAAACATAGAAAGAGTGGTATTCAGCTTATCCTTCATGGAATAGTAAAACATAAATGCATAGGACACCATCAAAGTTCATAAGGGTGACTAGATACAAATAATTTAAGAACAAGCAATACCAGAATTATGAATCAATCAACAAGTTTTGGGATGATGTCTACGCACTTCTAGTCTTGTAGACAGTTGTTGGGCCTCCAAGTGCAGAGGTTTGTAGAACAACAGCAAGTTCCCCTTAAGTGGATTACCCAAGGTTTATCAAACTCATGGAGGAAGTGGTAAAAGGTATCCCTCTCAAGCAACCCTGCAATCAAGATACAAGAAGTCTCTTGTGTCCCCAACACACTTCCTGAGTTTGATAAACCTTGGGTAATCCTGCAATCAAGATACAAGAAGTCTCTTGTGTCCCCAACACACCCAATACACTTTTCAGGTGTATAGGTGCACTAGTTCGGCGGAGAGATAGTGAAATACAAGTGGTATGGATATAAGAAAACGGTGCCAGAAAAGAGCTTGATGGGTGCAAAAGGTTGAAGGAAAATCTGAAATAAAGGTGGAAGCAAGCAAACATGTAACAAATCTAGTTGTAAATGGTGTTTCAATGCTTAGAAACAAGGCCTAGGGATCATCATTTCACTAGTGAACACTCTCTCATATAAATATATTCTCTTCATGATACTACCCTGAACTACTCTCCGGTTGGACACTCTAATCCATGGTAGGGCTATAACAGCACTCCTCAAAGTCCGCCTTCCCCATCTAGATAACCCCACACTGTCACCTTGAGCGCTAGATGGTTCCAACAAACACCACAATTTCATAAAGACATCCAACTCCAAATATACTCATGATAAATATTTATGAACTCTATCCTAAGTGCTACCACGGTGTGCATGCTGTCACTTCCACACACGTGGGGAGAGCAGAGATCTATTGAAGCACTTGCGTATTTATGTAGACTCTGTCACATCCCAAGATTTTCCAAATCTTGTAATGTGAAAAAAAAATTGTTGAAATTTAGGGTGAAAAGAAACTTTGGTTTCTAAATAGAAACTTAAAATCCCATCTGGAACAAACTTTGGTTAATGATTGAATCCAACTAAATTCAAATCAAGAGGAATTCATTCTTCATAAATGCATCTGGGAATTTAAACACTTGGAAAAGTTAAACCAAAACCCAAAACCCTAATAGAAGAAAATCATTTTCAAGTTATCTCTAAGACCATGGATTTGATCCATATAAAAAGTTGTCAAGCAAACATTTCAAAATGATCAAGAATGCCAAATGGAAATAATATAAAACCATATAAATTGGTTTCACTTAGTTTGGAGCCATAGATAAAATCTTATGAATTTAATAAGATAAGGAAATTGAATATCCAAAGCTAATAAATCCCTTATCTAAAATCCATACCAAATGGTGACCAAATAATCCTAAAAGGATTTAAAAAGATAAACAAATAATAAATAAAGTTATATTAGTTGGAATCACTATTTTTGGATCTTTTAATAAAAAGATATGGTTTTCAAAAGCAAAGGTAGAAATATAAATAAGGATTATTTTAAAGAGCCAAATTAATCTTAGCCAAGTTTTTAAAATAAAATATTCATGTTTGATAAAAGAGTAAAGGATTATTTAAATAAAATAATAAGGATTTATTATACCCAATTATATTTGAGTAAAGGCTTTTTCCATTTTAAGATAAACATTAGAAACTTATTAAAGTGTTTTAAGTAAAATTCCAAAGTGTTTTATAATTTCAATTAAAACCTGCAGAAAAAGGTTTTGGAAAAATTTAGAAAGTCAAATAGAGTTTTTAAACATATTTGAATCCTATTTTGAATTAAAGACTAAAGTCTATTTAATTTTTTTTAATAAACCCTAAAAATAATTATTCTATTTTAGACTTTGAAATATGTTGATAAACAGAATTAAAATTCACCCAAAGTTTGGTGGTGATTTGAATTCAAATGGAGATTGAAAAATATTATTAAATCTTATTTAATTAATACTAGAGCCTACTTTAAATAATTAAAAGACCCTAAAAAGAATAAATATATTATTCTAAATTTGACTTTGGAATGTGTTATTAGTCAGTATTTGAATCTACACAAATTTTGGTTGAGGTTTGAAATCAAATTGATGTTTGGAAAGTTTAAACAAAATCAAAATAGAAATTAGAAATGGAAAAAGAAAAACAAATCAGAACAAAAAAATGGAAAGGAGCAGCCCAGCCCAGCTAGCCCACTAAGCCCAACACCATCCCACTCCTTCTCTCCCATAGAAAAACGATTCACACTCACAGACGAACCCACTCGGTCACTGACTGCCAGGACCCACCTCTTCTCTCTCCCACTCGCTGACATCAGGCCCCACCGCCACCTTACCATCGTCTCCACCCTGCGACCTTTTCCTCATCGTTTCTGCATTGATCTTGCGGGAGTAAATCACGTCAATGCGGAGAGTAATTCCTGTCATCAATCACGCTTGATAAGTCCCCTCCCTCTTCTCTCCCTTTCCCCTTAAACCCTGCTGCCAGAGAGCCACCAGGCTGCCTGTATTGCTTGCGACATTGCCTCTGTCTCCGACAGCTTTTCCGACCGATTCCAGCGAACCCGAGCCGCGCCTCGCCTCCTCGACCATGCGAGCCTGCTCCCCTCTTCCATACGCATCTCCCAGTGGCCTCAGCTCGCTCGCGCATGCCCCCTATTGTCAACACCCGGATTTTTCAATCCTAGATGCCTGTTATGCCATACATCGCAATCCCAGGATTACCATTTTTGCGAGACATAACAGAATTGGATACCATAGTACATCATCCATTACAAATGATACATAAGTTCTTACACAAATAGGGATCTCATGATCCAGTCCTTAATATAACATCAAGCAGCGGAATACGTAATCATAACGATAGCGTAGGCGAAGCTCCATCTTCGTGGTCACAGGCAATGCTGACGATGGGAGATGATCCTAGTTGTCGTAACCTTCCTAGGGTCCATCTTCCAGGTACTCCTCTTCATAGTATGGCCATGGGAATAGCCAGGGACAAAGCCATGAGTACTCTTTAAGTACTCGCAAACTAATACTAACAGGTAAAAGGGAGTTTTTTGGATAATAGGACACTAGGCTCTAGGGTTGTTTTGCAAAAGCCAGATTTATCTCTACTAGGTTCCAAAGCTAGTCACAATTTTATAATTCCTAAGTGGGAACTTGTATTTCATATCACAACTCTGTTGTGGTCAGGTCAAAATCTTAATTCATTTCACAGGTCACTTTGAAAAGTCTGACGAGGGAACAGTATGGCCACTCCAACTGTCCATAACCGCAGACGCGGCTATTCGAATAGTTTGACACTCTGCAGAGATTGTACACTTTCACCACAACATTCGATACATCCGTCAGGAACAAATCCTGAATTCACCATACTCACTATGCGGATAATCAATCCTAACCTTTCAATTACACGCCCTAGTATAAGCACCTCTCCTGTGAGTTTGGCCTCCCAACCATGACCAACTGTCATCTTGGGTACTGCACAGGTGGACAATCTTCACAAGGTAGCCTCAGCTCAGACCTTGGCCGGGAGGGAACTAATACTAAGGAATATAAGTTTCCAGTCAAGCCCTACCCAATATTCGGGTATTGTGGTTGTACGATAAAATTGGAATGGTATCGCATCCAGACAACCATCAGTTTTATAAAGGGCTAAGGCTCATGCCTCAACATTTTCATCACCAAAATCATCAAGTGTTTGGAAACACATGTCCAAAACATTTCAATAGAATGATCCATCATTCCAAGGTTTTCATAACCATTTTCCACCAAGTATTCCCATCTAAAGGTTGATCAAGTTTTATGCTTAGCACTAGCATCTACAGGTGGGGGTAGTACTGATGAGGGGTGGTAACTAGTGGAGTTTCAACTAAGTACAACCTTATGTCTCAGGCTGATGTCAAGGTTTCTAACCTAGGCCAAATTTTATGCTCTTTATGCAACCTTCAAATATCTTTCTAGTATCTATAAGTCACTTAAGTAAACTCTCAGTAAGCTTTGGTAAAGAAATAAAGTAAGAAGCTTGTAAGTAAAACTAGGATTGGTTTATCAAGTGGGTGTGATCACATATGCTTAAGGCATATAGTAGTCATAGAACAAGTATGGTTTGTTGCATCAGTAGGTTATCTTGCAAGGGTTATCTTGCATAGGTATAGTATCAGCTTGCATCAATATCAGTATAAGCTTGCCTTGTGCAGAGCAGTGGTTGAAGTTCTCCTTGGCTTCTCCTTCGTAGTATGCTCCTTCCTCCTCGTATCCTTGGTCGGTACTAGCGTCTATGAATAAATACGAGGTACACAATCACCAAACAACACTACTAGAGAAAAGCTTATGCGAGGCGCACCTAAAAGCTTATGCGAGGCGCATATCATATGTGCCTCTAGCTTCAAGCCTCGGCTATTTTTTATGCAAGGCGCATATGATATGCGCCTCCTATACTTCACATATGCGAGGCGCATATCGATATGCGCCTCCTATATTATTATGCGAGGCGCATATCGATATGCGCCTCACATATGTGAAGTATAGGAGGCGCATATCATATGCGCCTCGCATATGTTTTACAATGCGCCTCGCATATTTATAGGATATGCGCCTCCTATAGTGTCCTATATGCGCCTCCGGTAATATTTTCGAAATTCAAGTTTTACAGACCACTATAAATAATAATATACAGATATTCAAATATACAATATAGTCCAGAATACAGTATAAAGAGCACAGAATTTTTCAGAAACTTGCAATTTGCCAAAGCATAATAGAACCAACATGAATACAATACATTACACATCAATCATGACATACAAGTTCATACATCAAGTGTTTGTGCCACAAGTTCACACCTCCGAGTACAAGTTCACAATCACATTACACCTCCGATTACAAGTTCACAACCACATTACAACTCCGACGATGGAGCTCTAGCTAGATGAAGTAGAGCACATAACCTACCATGAAGAGCAACAAGGTGGTGATCACGAGGAAGTTCCTCCACTTCTTCCTTCTGTGCCTCCTCCACTTCTCTTCCGCCACCTCTCTACTCTTGTAGCCTAGGTAGTTGTTGCCCGAGAAGTTGTGTCAGTGGAAAGCAATAGCAGTTCACAAGATAGAATCATGCATATATATATGGGTGCAACAAGATGTAAGAAATCAGGTTATAATCATCGGCATTTCGAAGAAAGACCAAAAAAAGCAAACTAAGAATGACTTGGATTAGTGCCTCATACTTAGATTGGGCACGGAAATAACAATGCTCGCTGTTCCATCTCATGCGGCAAGTAGAGTATATGCCCAAATTACTAGTCTACTTGGCACACCAGATCGAACAACGGCATAGTCATACACATGACATCACAACACGTTCTAATCATCGGCATTTCGAAGAAAGACAAAGAAAGCAAACCACAAGAAGTAGGGCATAGACAAATAGTTACAGGCAAAACTACAAAAGTCCAAATCTGAAATGTAACAAAAGCGGAAGTGGAAAATAAAGAACTGAGAACGAATGGGCCAGATGGATTTCTACTATTAACCAATCTTGCACTAATAATGAAGTTGTAAGTATTTCTGTATACATGACATGCACTATAAGAACTAATCAGATTCAAGCAAGGTACTGTGTCTCAAATATTTTTAAAGGCCATTTTTCATGTAAAAGCATTGTCAAGATTTCAGTTAATTTTTTTGAACTAACTAAACATTCATTGGACAAACTTATCTTGGGAGCAGAACTAGACAATCTAGTGCTGCACTCCACTTACATAAGTGGGAACATAAATATTTTACTTTAGTTCATTGTACATCAATGCTAAAACTGAATCCAAGTGTCAACAGTGATATGTGCGATGTATTTACTTTAGTCAATAGATGGTTGGCATCATACTGACAGGTAAATTTTAAGAGCTTGATTATAGGCCAATATCTTTTTTTAGTTCACAAAGTGGTAGTTGAATTGGCATGGGATAAAACTGGAAAGCAACTAATGATTTAAGATCATCACCCATGAACTAGTATAGTATCAGGAGTACTTTACTTCTTTAAGATGAAATTTACATTGCAGTCTCTGATGTATTGATCAATCAGGTCCAGGTTTTTACAATATAGGAAAATACGCCAATAATTTATAGTGATCAAATTCCATTTATCCCATAGATTATTCAAACAGAACACAAAGTGTAGATTTTAAAGAACAAAACAAAACACCAATAAGGACTGGCAGTTTAAGCAACCAAGACTAATAAAGATCATGAAAACAACCAAACTGATTACCCAAAATATCTCCAGAGGCACCTAAGTCCTAAACTTCTGTTATGTCACAACAGAGGGGGTGGAGAAAGCAAAGCAACTCATGGATGGTTCCTTCTTAATATAAAACGCCGTGTTACATAACCACTATCTTCTATGCTATAAATCTGACAGCATACAAGATAGTGAAACAATGATGCATTTCAAAGCTTCAATTTGGGATGCTCATTCATAAAATCCTTCTAAACTGAGAACTATAAACTTCGAAAGCCCAGGTTTGGAAGCTTCCTTGTGAAAGATAACTGTACAGGAAATCACTGAATACAATTTCAAGCTTTCACTAACTGATTGCTAAATAAATGCAGCATCCAGTATCAGCAAAATCGGTAGCGCTCTATGTTGAATTGAAAAAGCTAATGAATCAAAAAAGTATAAAGCTAAGGCTGCAATCGTCATTCTAGCAACCTATGTCGCATGGTACAGCTGACGTGAGTGCAAAACCAGAGCTTTTGTAGCATAAATGTTGCGTACTGGCATAATTCATGACACACTAGTACTAAAATTTATGAGTTGAATGTGTATATGTTTGAGAGAAGTGATGAAGTAACTTACTTCTTGGAGAAGATTGCCCTCAGCGGCATTAAAGATCCTTACAAGTGTCCCCTTGGTGCTGGCGGTGGCGATGAGCCTCCCATCCTGGGACAAGGCGAAGCACGCGACACGGGAGGAGTGCGCGTTGATGAACTTGGTCTTCCTGGTGCCGTAGTGCTCGACCCTGATCTGGCCCTTCTGGGCACCGGGGCAGACGAGCACGATGGATCCCGGCTGCTGCGAGACGGCGCAGAGTTCCTTGGGGTTGGGCGCGGTCTCGATGTGGTGCACGAGCTTGAGGTCGGCGAAGTTGTAGACGTAGACCTTGGTGTCGAGAACGACGACGATGCGGTCTCGGCGGAGGCGGACGCCGCGCACGGGGGACTTGAATGAGAGCTCCCCGATGCATCGGCTCTGGTGGTCGTCCCAGATCATGACCTTGTTTGGCGGGTAGTGCGACGCGTCGCCGCCCCTGACGAGCGCGAGGATGTTGCAGCGGAAGAGCATCTCGACCACGCCCACACCACCGCCTCCCCCGCCGCCCACCGGGATGGCGTCCTGCGGGGCGGGTAAGGCGGGCAGGGAGGTGGTGGTGGGGCCGAGGTCGCGACGGAAGATCTCATGGAAGGGGTCGCAGTTGAAGATGCGGAAGCCGGACTTGGTCCCCGCCGCGAAGCAGCCGTAGTCCTGGTTGAAGGAGATGTGGAACAGGTCCTTGGCCAGGTTATAGGAGGTGCATATTGCACAATATGCGCCTCCTATAATTCAAACTATAGGAGGCGCATATAGCAATATGCGTCTCGCATATCCGGCCACTTACCACCACCTGTGCCCGCAGGAGTTACTTGAGGCACATATGACCATATGCGCCTCGCATATTATCAAATATAGGAGGCACATATAACCATATGCTCCTCGCATATTCGTGCACCTACCAACACGCGGGCCCACACAGATTATGCGAGGCGCATTCTGCCCATATGCGCCTCGCCTATCTAATATATAGGAGGCGCATATGACTGGAATGCACCTCGCATAATATGGGGCTGCTAGATTTAGTCCGTAAAGGGATTATAGGAGGCGCATTCTTATCATATGCGCCTCGCCTATTTTTATACTAGAGGCGTATGGAGAAGGAGTGTGCCTCGCCTATTTTATAGGAGGCGCGTATGGTCTAAATGTGCCTCGCATAAGCATGTCTCCTATAGCCTTTTCTCTAGTAGTGCAATACTTAACTACTTGCAATCATCACACACAAGGGTCCTATAGATGATCTAGCATCATCTCTAACATTACAAGGTTAAGGCTTGATTTAATTCCTTTTATTTTTAGAAAAGTAATTTCTACTCATTGAAAAACTACTTAAGATTTAATATTCTCCAAACCAAACATGGGATCATGTTGACACATGTCATCACCACATATTGTAGTCCATGGGAATGTGATTTAAAGTGGTGTCACAATTTAATAAGGTTTTACCCTTTTATTTTAATTAATTAAAGTGGCTAGAAATGCTTATGTAGCATTCTTTTATTACTTGAACATTATTTCTGCAAGTAAACCTATATATTTTTATATATTCTGAAAGGTATGGTTAAATGTGATTTTTGAGAATTGGAATCAACTCAAAAGCTATTATGGTTTAAATTTGAAAAATGTTTGAATGCAGAAAAGCTTCTGCCTTGTTATTTTTACCATGGGTGATCTATAGATCCAAATGACTTGAATCCAACGGGCTTGGATTCATCATTCACAGACCTTTCCAACAAAATTGGTTTCATTCAATTTGGTGCACTGAATCGATCTGGGTTGGTTTTTGAAGTTGGGTACAGAAGTGTGTTTGAATTGAAATAGAAAAAGGTTTAATTTGAATAACTGGGCTGCGCGGGAAAAGTTACTGGGCCGGCCTGCTAAGCGCAGTGCTTCCGCGGGCTGCTTAAGTGGGTGTCCCCACTCGTCAGTGACACGGGGCTGGGCGAAGCGGTATGAGGCGACGTGGATCGTTCGATCTAGTTCTAATCCAACGGCTGGGAGTCATCGTCGACGCGAGACAACTCCGGCGAGAACGAAACCTAGCGTGGCCAGTGAGGGTTGCTAGGGGCTCACCGGGGTACTGGCGAGGGTCGGCGAGGCGGGCGAACGACAAAGTCGACGACGACAAATCTCCAGGTACTGGTGGCTTCTCCTGGGGTGGCTCCAATCGCTGGCTCCCTTCTTCTCCAGAGGCGGCGAGCTCCGGTGAAATTCCGGCGAGGTGGTGCTTGCCTTGATCTGAGAACGGTGTGGCACGATCAGTGAGGAGAGGGGAGTGAGATGGTGTGAAGAATTCGTGCGGGGGTGGCCTCTATTTATAGTCGAGCGAGGGGACCATCGGGGCGCATGGTGAGCTCGTCGGGGGCGAGGTTACAGGCGGCTAATGGCATGGGCAAGGGTAGGGGATGGTGCAGTGTCTCCTGGCGATGCTCAATGACATGGTCTCGAGGCATGGGGCGGTGTGGTTTGGTCTGGAACGGGCGGTACTCTGCGCGGCAGAGGCGGCGTCTTCGACGGCGGGCGGTGGCTGTGCGGCACGGGGCGGCAAACGGGGATGTCTGGCGGTCTCCTGGGTCGGTGGGGATTGTGTATGCACGCGGCGAGGGTGGCGCGCGGTCTGTGGGTGATGGTCGAGGGTGATGCTCTGGCGCATGCTTGGCATGGTCTCTGGCGGTCTGGGCGCGGCTTGTGCGCGTGGTCCAGGGCTTGGCAACGCTCGCGGCTGGGACAGGTAGTGGCGATGGACAGTGGGCTGCCTCCCAGACAAGGTTGGCACGACTAGTTCTTCCTCTAGCCTGCTGTCCACAATGGGGTGACAAGGGGGTGCTCGGCTGTTCACCATTGATGGCAATGGCAAGCTCACAGGGGTGCTAGTCCTTAGTTAAACTTCCTAGATGATCTACTGAGCTGTGTGTGAGCTAACTAGGGAACAAGTTAGGACAATTTTACTGCACAATATAGTGTTTGATGTTTGTTTGATTTGTGTCTGCAACTTGTTTGATGAAATGGCCGCCTGAACTCAAGTTTTGAATTTTGAAAAGATTTTTGGTGGGTTTGCTAGATTGGTGCTGGTGAGTCTGCAAATGCTTGGGTTTTGAAAGTTGAGCTTGTTTGAGTAGTTTTTGAAAAAGTGGGATCTTCCCATATGATAAAGATTCAATTTTGAATTGTCATTTAAACTATGCATTTGAAAGTTTCTGGATGATCACAAAGTGGGCCTTGATACCTTGTTATGAGTACATTCAAGGGTGCAAAGATCCAGAAAAGTTTCTGTTAGGTTCTGAAAGTTTGAGACAGCCAAAGTAGGCATGGGAGTTAAATTGGCCAAAATGACCATTCATTTCATATATGTGTTTTGATTTACTTGTCTTTAGGAAAAGTTTGGGAAATGTTTTAGATGATGTTTATTTCACCTAAGAAACATTTTACAAGCAATGGATCACACAAACAAGGTGGTTTAAAAGAATTTCAAAATCAATGCATACACACATGCATGCTTTCATAAATTTATTTAGAAAAGTTTTTGTTAACCCTAAGTTTGATGATTAGAGTTTGATGATCCAAGCTTAGTATTTTTGGTATGTTATAAACCTTCCCCCCGTAAACAAAATCTCGTCCCGAGATTTGAAAAGGGACGAAAAGATTACCTAGGATTTGAAGAGATCGGGAAACTCCGTCCTGATGTGATCTTCGCGCTCCCAGGTAGCTTCCTCTTCTGTGTGGTTGCTCCACTGAATCTTGAGAAACTTGATCCTTCGTGTTAGGGTAGTTCGAAAAGCTTCTTCCAAAATACGGATGGGTACTTCGGGATAGGTCAGGTCATCGTTTATCTCTATGGTATGATGGTCGATATTCTTGAACACTTCGGTCTTCTCGGGGACTTCGAGACACTTGCGAAGTAGCGATATATGGAACACATTGTGCACGGCTGACATCTCTTCAGGTAGCTCCAATTGATACGATACTTCTCCTCGACGGTTTAGGATCTTGAAAGGTCCGATATATCTGGGGGCTAACTTTCTTTTGAGTTGGAAACGCTACATTCCCTTCAATGGCGACACTTTCAAATAAACAAAATCTCCTATATTGAAGGCGAGGTCTCTACGTCTCTTGTCGGCATAACTCTTCTGTCGGGATTGGGCGGTCTTGAGGTGCTCACGAATCTTGTGAACCTTCTCTTCTGCTTCTCGGAGGATGTCGGGTCCGAAAATCTGACTCTCTCCTACTTCCGACCAGTTCAAAGGGGTGCGACACTTTCTTCCGTACATGAATTCAAATGGGGCCATTTGCAAACTGGCTTGATAACTATTGTTGTATGAAAATTCTGCAAACGGCAGACAATCTTCCCACTTGGATCCATATTCTAGCACACATGCTCTAAGCATATCTTCGAGTATTTGATTTACTCGCTCCGTTTGTCCATCGGTCTGAGGGTGATATGCGGTACTGAAATCTAGGCGGGTTCCTAAACCTTCTTAGACTTTCTTCCAGAATCTCGAGGTAAACTGAGTTCCTCGATCCGATACTATGTTCTTGGGGACTCCGTGCAAACTGGCGATTCTAGCGATGTACAACTCCGCTAGCCTCGAACTCTGATATGTGGTTTTGACGGGCAAGAAATGGGCGACTTTGGACAATCTGTCCACTATGACCCAAATAGAGTCATTTCCCCTACTAGAAGTAGGTAGTCCAGTGATAAAGTCCATTCCTACAGAATCCCATTTCCATTCCAGAATCTACAAAGGTTGCAACAATCCAGCGGGTCTTTGATGTACTGCCTTGACTCGCTGACATATATCACACTTGGCGATATAGATTTCTATTTCTCTCTTCATCTTATGCCACCAAAATTGCTCTTTCAAATCTTGATACATCTTAGTTCCTCCGGGATGGATAGAATAAAGAGTATCATGAGCCTCCTTCAAGATAACTTCTTTCAACTCTGAATCTGCTGGTACACAAAGGCGTCCTTTGTACCACATAACTCCTTCTTCGTCCTCGGTGAATCCGGGTACTTTGCCTGTACCGATACAACGCTTGATTCCGTCGATACTGGCATTTCCCTTCTGCGCCTCTTTAATCTGACTGATCAAAGTGGGCTGAAGTTCTATGCTAGCCAAAAATCCTTCACTTACTAATTCCATTCGAAAATCTTCCATCTCTTTGTGCAAACTTGGTTGCTCCTTCAAAATCATGGAGTTCAAGCGGCACGGCAATCTTCTAAGGGCATCGGCTAACACGTTGGCTTTACCAGGGTGATAGTGAATGTCTAGGTCGTAATCTTTGATTAGCTCAATCCATCTTCTCTGCCTCATATTCAACTCCTTCTGAGTGAATATATACTTTAGGCTCTTGTGATCTGAATATATCTCACAACGGTTTCCCATTAGGTAATGTCTCCATGTCTTCAGGGCTAGAACTACTGTTGCGAGTTCGAGGTCATGGGTTGGGTAGTTTTGCTCATGTTGCTTCAATTGTCAAGATAGATAAGATATAACTTTGCCTTCTTGCATTAGCACACATCCGATACCAATCTTGGATGCGTCACAATACACATCGAAGGGCTTCGTGATATCCGGCATGATCAAGATTGGGGCTGAAATCAATCTCCTCTTGAGTTCTTGAAAACTCGCTTCACATTTGTCGGTCCATTCAAACTTTTTGTCCTTCTTTAGCAATTGGGTCATGGGTCTGGCGATACTCGAGAATCCTTCTACGAATTTGCGGTAATATCCCGCCAATCCAAGAAAAGCACGAACTTGGGTTTGAGTGGTTGGGGCTTGCCAATCTTCTACATCTTTCACTTTGGCAGGGTCAACGGCAATTCCTCCGGCTGATACAATGTGACCGAGGAATCCTACCTCCTGTAACTAGAATTTACATTTGCTAAACTTTGCATACAGCTGATGCTCTCTAAGGGTTCCAAGAATGGTCCTTAGGTGTAGCTCATGTTCTTCTTCTGATTTGGAATAAATCAGAATGTCATCGATGAAAACAAAGACAAACTTATCCAGGAAGTCCATAAAAATCTTATTCATGAGGTTCATGAAATAAGCGGGGGCATTGGTTAATCCAAAAGACATGACTGTATACTCATACAATCCATATCTAGTGGTAAAGGCAGTCTTTGGAATATCCTCTGCACGAATTTTGAGTTGATGATAGCCAGTTCTAAGATCAATCTTAGAAAACACCTGGGCACCGGTCAACTGATCAAACAAATCTTCTATCTTGGGCAAGGGGTACTTGTTCTTGATGGTGACATCATTCAACTTCCGATAATCCGTACACAAACGGTTACCTCCATCTTTCTTGTCCACAAATAAGACAGGTGATCTCCATGGTGACGCACTTGGTTGAATCAATCCAATTTCTAGCATGGAATCCAGTTGCTTCTTCAGTTCTTCTAGCTCTGACGGGTTCATACTATAGGGTCTCTGGGCTATGGGTCCTGTTCTGGGGATTAGTTCGATGATAAACTCGATATCCCGATCTGGGGGCATACCGGGCAAAACATCTGGAAATACATCGGGGTATTCACAGACTATCCGGACTTGGTTAATGGTAGGTTGGGCTAGACTCTTGTTACACTTGAATTGGCGAGGTAAGGTTTCAGATATATGCTCGACTGATATTCCGGCGGTACTGGTCATGGTTATGGCTTTCTTAGCACAGTCAATCAATCCCATATGTTTGGACATCCAATCCATTCCTAGTACTACTTCCAAACCTTTAGTTCTGAGTACTATATATTAGATTAGCATAAAAATCTATGCCATGGATTCGGATAGGGACGGCTTTGCAAATTTGCCTAGCCTTGGTGGTTGATCCGGGAATTTGCACAATCATAACATGCTTCAGTTTGGTTGGTTGAATTTTACTAGTGCAGGAAAATTCTTCGGTGACAAATGAATGCGAGGCACCAGAGTCAAACAACACTCTTGCAAGTACTGAATTAACAGAAAACATACCCAGCACGACGTCTGGCGCTTCCTGAGCTTCTTCAGCATGCATGAGAAAAAGACGGCCATTGTGGTTGAGTGAATTCCCTGGGGAAAATCTTCTCCATGTCTGGACACGACGCTGCTGCTGAGCTGGGGCATTGGCATTAGGGGCTGTAGCATTCTTCTTGTTGGGGCACTCGTTGGAATAGTGGCCTTTATTTCCACAGTCATAACAGGTCACTTGCGACTTGTCCTTGGCTGCGACAGGCACAGCATTGCTTCCAGTCCTCGGGGCAGTGTTGGTGTTGGCGGTAGCATTGTTGGTGTTGAACTTGGGTGGGGCACGGGTGAAATTGCTAGAGTTGCCGGGGTTGTTGTGATTTCCTCCGGGTCTAGGGTTTCCACAGTTGGGGTAGGTCGGACGGGTCATAGGGGGTCTGTTGGTTCTTGGGGCAAATCCTGGAGATGGGTTGGGGCGATACTTTGGGGTTTGATGGGTTCCTGGTTGATGCATCATACTATGCTTGCGGTTCTCATTGGCTTGGTTGATCTTTCCTTCCATCTGGATGGCAGAGTCGACAAGGGCTTCAATATCAGCAAAGGGGATATTGACTAACACCGTCTGCATCTCGTCATGCAGACCATTGAGGAATCTTTCTTTCTTCTTGGCTTCGGTGTCTATCTCGTCCGGGGCATACCTAGCTAATGATAAAAATTTGTCATGGTATTCCACTACAGTCATCCTTCCTTGCTTTAGCTCTCTGAACTCGTCTCTCATTCTCTTGATCAAACCTGGTGGCACATGGGTTTTGCTAAACTTGACCTTGAATTCCTCCCATGTCATCATCTGGCCTCCGGTCATTGCACGAACACTGTTCCACCATGCCCTGGCATCTCCGGCTAGATAATGGGTGGCGAACAGGACTTTCTCGTTGGCTTCCACTCCGGCGACTTCTAGGTTGTTTTCCATGGTTTGCAGCCAATCATCGGCGTCTAGGGGTTCTTCTGACTTGGTAAAAACGGGTGGGTTGGTATTCTGGAAATTCTTGAGCTTAGATCCATGGTTGTCCTGATTTCCGTGGCCTTGGTTGTTGTGGGCTAGCTGGGCTATCTGTTGCAGAGTGGCTAGGTTGGCTTGATGTTCTGCTCTTTCAGCTTCGCGGTCAGAAGTCAACATTTGCAGGATCTGCAACATCGGGTCCGGGGCTGGACCACTTCCTCCACGTGGCATCTGAAGATTGATATAGATCATGAGAAAAGAGGGAAATTTCTAAGGTTTTGGGTCTTTGAAAAGTTTTAGATGTTTGACTCAGATTTTTCTAGCAACTTGCCTTTTTCATTCATTCATTCACTCGATACAACGCACACCACAGCAAGGAAAAACAGATGGTTTTAAGAACCATTCTGGAATCTACGATACAGTGGGACCGACTACTACTCACTACGCTAGTGCTTAGTGCTACTACTCCTCGGAGTCTGTGGCTTCATCATCTTCATCATCATCGATGAAGGCGAAATCATCCTCATCGGTGAAGAAGTCCATGGCCTGATCCTCCAGAAAATCATCGTCATCGCTGAGATAGGAGTAAGGGTCTCCACGAAGATCCTCTTCGGCATTCTCCCTTTCCTCCAACTGCATATCTCTCTCGTGGATGGTCTCCTCCATAGATGAGATGCGGTGGCGAAGACGGGCAATAATGCGCTCCTTCTTGTCGAGCTGACGGCGGCGAGACTTGCGATCCTTTGCTAGCATGGCTATGGTCTGATCCTTCGTCTTGATGATGGCCGACTTGTGGTTGCAATAGTCACGGCAGTTGTCCAACTCCTTCTAACGATCATACATCATGAAGCTAAGGTGGTCCAATTGAGTCTTCAGCTCGGGGTGGTATGGGGCTTCCAGTGGTTGTCCATTTGCATCACGCCTTGGGCAAAACTCAAAGCAAGTGCCCTTGATCTGATTGATGCTCTGCCCACATAGACGGGAAAGAGCTTCCTGCATTGCTCTGGCAAGTCCATCGAGCCAGTTGTTTTCCCTCAAGGTAAACTGAATTCCCTCCGCAGTGGGAGGTTCAATCTTTCCCCGGAGACTTGCAACAATTAGCCACTACAGATCTTCTCCTCCTTGATCATTGAGCTGAGCTCCGAAGAACTCGGGGTGCGGATGCTCCAGAAGTTCCGAAAGCTGATCCAGATCCCTCTCAAAGATAAGGTCTCCTCCATTCCCAAGTTGGTAAAACTTGCTGTACTTCACGTCCATCTATAAAAATAGAGGATGAGTAGATTAGCAGAGTGATCAAGTGTGTCAAAATTTTATGTATTTTGCAAGAGTTTTTGAGGAACATGAATTTTTATGAAAGAACCAAAGAGATAAGGATGAGAATAAGTTTTTGTAAATATTTGTTTTCTTTGGTTTTGAAACTAAGTTTTTGGTTCAAACGTCCAGTCTAACTAGGGTCTCCTATGGTCAGGATGGCTCTGATACCAACTTGTCAACACCCGGAATTTTCAATCCTAGATGCCTGTTATGCCATACATCCCAATCCCAGGATTACCATTTTTGCGAGACATAACAGAATTGGATACCATAGTACATCATCCATTACAAATGATACATAAGTTCTTACACAAATATGGATCTCATGATCCAGTCCTTAATACAACATCAAGCAGTGGAATACGTAATCATAACGATAGCGTAGGCGAAGCTCCATTTTCATGGTCACATGCAATGCTGACGATGGGAGATGATCCTAGTTGTCGTAACCTTCCTGGGGTCCATCTTCCAGGTACTCCTCTTCATAGTCTGTCCATGGGAATAGCCAGGGACAAAGCCATGAGTACTCTTTAAGTACTCGCAAACTAATACTAATAGGTAAAAGGGGTTTTTTGGATAATAGGACACTAGGCTCTAGGGTTGTTTTGCAAAAGCCAGATTTATCTCTACTAGGTTCCAAAGCTAGTCACAATTTTATAATTCCTCAGTGGGAACTTGTATTTCATATCACAACTCTGTTGTGATCAAGTCAAAATCTTAATTCATTTCACAGGTCACTTTGAAAAGTCTGACGGGGGAACGGTATGGCCACTCCAACTGTCCATAACCGCGGACGCGGCTATTCGAATAGTTTGACACTCTGTAGAGATTGTACACTTTCACCACAACATTCGATACATCCGTCAATTACACGCCATACTCAGTATGCGGATAATCAATCCTAACCTTTCAATTACACGCCCTAGTATAAGCACCTCTCCTGTGAGTTTGGCCTCCCAACCATGACCAACTGTCATCTTGGGTACTGCACAGGTGGACAATCTTCACAAGGTAGCCTCAGCTCAGACCTTGGCCGGGAGGGAACTAATACTAAGGAATATAAGTTTCCAGTCAAGCCCTACCCAATATTCAGGTATTGTGGTTGTACGATAAAATTGGAATGGTATCGCATCCAGACAACCATCAGTTTTATAAAGGGCTAAGGCTCATGCCTCAACATTTTCATCACCAAAATCATCAAGTGTTTGGAAACACATGTCCAAAACATTTCAATAGAATGATCCATCATTCCAAGATTTTCATAACCATTTTTCCACCAAGTATTCCTATCTAAAGGTTGATCAAGTTTTATGCTTAGCACTAGCATCTACAGGTGGGGGTAGTACTGATGAGGGGTGGTAACTAGTGGAGTTTCAACTAAGTACAACCTTATGTCTCAGGCTGATGTCAAGGTTTCTAACCTAGGCCAAATTTTATGCTCTTTATGCAACCTTCAAATATCTTTCTAGTATCTATAAGTCACTTAAGTAAACTCTCAGTAAGCTTTGGTAAAGAAATAAAGTAAGAAGCTTGTAAGTAAAACTAGGATTGGTTTATCAAGTGGGTGTGATCACATATGCTTAAGGCATATAGTAGTCATAGAACAAGTATGGTTTGTTACATCAGTAGGGTACCTTGCAAGGGTTAGCTTGCATAGGTATAGTATCAGCTTGCATCAATATCAGTATAATCTTGCCTTGTGCAGAGCAGTGGTTGAAGTTCTCCTCAGCTTCTCCTTCGTAGTATGCTCCTTCCTCCTCGTATCCTTGGTCGGTACTAGCGCCTATGAATAAATACGAGGTACACAATCACCAAACAATACTTAACTACTTGCAATCATCACACACAAGGGTCCTATAGATGATCTAGCATCATCTCTAACATTACAAGGTTAAGGCTTGATTTAATTCCTTTTATTTTTAGAAAAGTAATTTCTACTCATTGAAAAACTACTTAAGATTTAATATTCTCCAAACCAAACATGGGATCATGTTGACACATGTCATCACCACATATTGTAGTCCATGGGAATGTGATTTAAAGTGGTGTCACAATTTAATAAGGTTTTACCCTTTTATTTTAATTAATTAAAGTGGCTAGAAATGCTTATGTAGCATTCTTTTATTCCTTGAACATTATTTATGCAAGTAAACCTATATATTTTTATATATTCTGAAAGGTATGGTTAAATGTGATTTTTGAGAGTTGGAATCAACTCAAAATCTATTATGGTTTAAATTTGAAAAATGTTTGAATGCAGAAAAGCTTCTGCCTTGTTATTTTTACCATGGGCGATCTATAGATCCAAATGACTTGAATCCAACGGGCTTCGATTCAGCATTCACAGACCTTTCCAACAAAATTGGTTTCATTCAATTTGGTGCACTGAATCGATCTGGGTTGGTTTTTGAAGTTGGGTACAGAAGTGTGTTTGAATTGAAATAGAAAAAGGTTTAATTTGAATAACTGTGCTGCGCGGGAAAAGTTACTGGGACGGCCTGCTAAGCGCAGTGCTTCCGCGGGCTGATTTAGTGGGTGTCCCCACTCGTCAGTGACACGGGGCTGGGCGAAGCGGTATGAGGCGACGTGGATCGTTCGATCTAGTTCTAATCCAACGGCTGGGAGTCATCGTTGACGCGAGACAACTCCGGCAAGAACGAAACCTAGCGCGGCTAGTGAGGGTTGCTGGGGGCTCACCGGGGTACTGGCGAGGGTCGGCGAGGCGGGCGAACGACGAAGTCGACGACGGCGAATCTCCTGGTACCGGTGGCTTCTCCTGGGGCAGCTCCAATCGCTGGCTCCCTTCTTCTCCAGAGGCGGCAAGCTCCGGTGAAATTCCGGCGAGGTGGTGCTTGCCTTGCTCTGAGAACGGTGTGGCACGATCAGTGAGGAGAGGGGAGTGAGATGGTGTGAAGAATTCATGCGGGGGTGGCCTCTATTTATAGTCGAGCGAGGGGACCGTCGGGGCGCACGGTGAGCTCGTCGGGGGCGAGGTTACAGGCGGCTAATGGCATGGGCAAGGGTAGGGGACGGTGCAGTGTCTCCTGGCGATGCTCAACGACATGGTCTCGAGGCATGGGGCGGTGTGGTTTGGTCTGGAACGGGCGGTGCTCTGCGCGGCAGAGGCGGCGTCTTCGACGGCGGGCGGTGGCTGTGCGGCACGGGGCGGCAAACGGGGATGTCTGGCGGCCTCCTGGGTCGGTGGGGATTGTGTATGCACGCGGCGAGGGCGGCGCACGGTCTGTGGGTGATGGTCGAGGGTGATGCTCTGGCGCATGCTTGGCATGGTCTCTGGCGGTCTGGGCGCGGCTTGTGCGCGTGGTCCAGGGCTTGGCAACGCTCGTGGCTGGGACAGGTAGTGGCGATGGACGGTGGGCTGCCTCCCAGACAAGGTTGGCACGGCTAGTTCTTCCTCTAGCCTGCTGTCCACAATGGGGTGACAAGGGGTGCTCGGCTGTTCATCGTTGATGGCAATGGCAAGCTCACAGGGGTGCTAGTCCTTAGTTAAACTTCCTAGATGATCTACTGAGCTGTGTGTGAGCTAACTAGGGAACAAGTTAGGCCAATTTTACTGCACACTATAGTGTTTGATGTTTGTTTGATTTTTGTCTGCAACCTGTTTGATGAAATGGCCGCCTGAACTCAAGTTTTGAATTTTGAAAAGATTTTTGGTGGGTTTGCTAGATTGGTGCTGGTGAGTCTGCAGATGCTTGGGTTTTGAAAGTTGAACTTGTTTGAGTAGTTTTTGAAACAGTGGGATCTTCCCATATGATAAAGATTCAATTTTGAATTGTCATTTAAACTATGCATTTGAAAGTTTCTGGATGATCACAAAGTGGGCCTTGATACCTTGTTATGAGTACATTCAAGGGGTGCAAAGATCCAGAAAAGTTTCTGTTAGGTTCTGAAAGTTTGAGACAGTCAAAGTAGGCATGGGAGTTAAATTGGCCAAAATGACCATTCATTTCATATATGTGTTTTGATTTACTTGTCTTTAGGAAAAGTTTGGGAAATGTTTTAGATGATGTTTATTTCAAGAAACATTTTACAAGCAATGGATCACACAAACAAGGTGGTTTAAAAGAATTTCAAAATCAATGCATACACACATGCATGCTTTCATAAATTTATTTAGAAAAGTTTTTGTTAACCCTAAGTTTGATGATTAGAGTTTGATGATCCAAGCTTAGTATTTTTGGGATGTTACACCTATCGTCGGCAACCACCTCGACTGAGCGCCACCGCCGTCTATCTCGTCTCCGGCAACCTCTCCCCGGTAAACCCGACCGCCCCCTCCTCTCTGGTTGACACTAGCATACTCTCCTCTCTCGCGCGTGTCTAACGCACCCTTCGTTTTACATTGGCGTGGCTTGTAGCCTCGTCCCCGACAATGGCAGAGCGTGCCCGACGGAAGCAGGGACTCCGGCGAGCAATTGTCGTGAACCCCATGTGCCCCCTGCCCTTCGACAACCACGTTGAGGATCAGTACGTCGCTGCGAACCTGGTGAGCCCCTCCTCCCTCTCCCTCTCTTCCTAGAATAGCCGGAATGCCTCTGCCCGAGCGTCGCCACCGCGCACCACCGTCGAGCGCCGCCAGCCCTTGGTCAAATCAGTTTGAGCCGTTGGATCTTGATCGTATGTACGCGATAAATTGACTAAACGAACCGTTACGCTTGATCTGTATCGCACAATCCCACTTAAATCCTGTGGACTACATCACGCGATCCTACCGAACCGTTATGAGCCAGTAGGATACAGACACGTGGCCCAGAGATGATTTAAAACAGAAATTTTGATCTATTTGATGTTCCAATTTGAAAAATTTATAACTTTCAAACCACACCTCCAAATTTTGCAAATTTTATATCAATGGATTCAGAAAAACAAGTACTTTCTGACCATGCACTTTGTTTAGTAAAATGCTTCAGTTAAATTGATTGTTTTTGCAGAAACTTGTGTAGGCATATTTAGAATATAAAATTTGTTCTAAAATGATTTTTGAGATAAAATCTTTGGAAAATGGTGTGTTTTGAACCTACTAACCATATAAATCAAATTGTGGTTTCAAAAATATATTTGGTGAAGCAAAAGAATAAATATTTGATGTAAACCATTTCTAGTCAAATAAAAATATTGTTTATTTGTTAAAAATGCTTTTTGGAGAAAACCTTTGGGAAATGTTTTGATTTAAACTCTCTGACCCCAAACACCAAGTTTTATGATTTAAAAATGTATTTGGTGAACCCTATAAAGATTGTTACTTTGATAAAGGCATTTTCAACCATATAAAATAATGATTGGGTTTAAAAATGGTTTATAAGTAAAATATTTTTGCAAATGGTTTTGCCACTTTTATAAAGTGACCAATAGGTGTTTTAGAGTGTTTATAACCCATTAGGAACCACCTTTCCAAATAAAACAATGTTTGGCATGCTTGCATGCATTACTTTGTTTTTAATATTTTATGTGATGTTTGCTTGAATGGTAGATTGAAATTGTACCTTCCTTGATTGAATTATAGTGATTTGAAGAGTGTGAATAGTGCAAGGACAAGGTGTGAACTCATACTCTCTACCAAAAAGGCAAGTGATGCTCCATACTTTTGTCCCATTATTTTCACTATGCATTAGTGACATTTCTAAAGTAGGACTTGCATGGAATTTTTCTAAGTGTAAACTATGCCATGGGAAATCCTAGTAGATGAAACCTTAGTAGAAATTTCCCAAGTTAATATTCCTACTACTATCATGCTTAGCTTAGCTAGTAGAAAACAAGGGTGGAATATATTCATACTATGGAATGTTTCTAAGTCAAGGACTTGTGTTTTGTTTAATAAAACAACTAAGTGAATGAATCACCTGGGTGGAATGGAAGGAATGGTTTGTGTTGAGTGGTTACACAAGGCCCATTTCTATGGTTTACCTTGTGTATCTCACTTGTGGATGGCCACCCAGGAACAAAGAGATTTGAGATGTCAAATGTTGAGAAGCTTCAAGTGCAGCCACTTGGCATTATGGGCTCTGCCTGGTTCATATAGGTTGCAATAACTTAGCCAAATGGACAATTGGTGGTAGGGGAATGATAGGTTTGGAGCGCGTCCATTTTGGTCTAAGGGAAGGCTTCTGAAAGATTTTGTCTTGGTGAAACCAAGTCTTGTGGGGAAAGTGCACCACCTCTGTAGAGTGTAAAATCTAAGTACTTAGCCATGTCCCTGGTAAAGGACAATTTGAGAATCAAGACATGGAAGCTATCAAGAATCTCCTCATCCAAATTTCTAAGTAAAAACTTGTGGTTGAACAAGGGTTAAAGGATCACCAATTTCTTTTGGGAGATGCCTTGGGTGATTTTTGACAAACAAAAACTTGGTGTTTTTCAAATGATAAGGAAAAATCTATTTTGAGCAAAGCAAGCCTAAGCTCCACTTAGCCAAATGCATATAGATGATAGACTCCACTATACTACCATAGTATCACTTGCCAATACAATTCAAATGTATTGACCCTTGTGGCTGTAACTTATTATGTTGCAGGTTTGTTTGATGTTAGTGAAGTGTGTTGATTAGGATTACAAGTCTACAACCAACATGTCTGCCTGTGGCACTTTTAAGATGAAGGACCCCATGCTATTGTTATATTCTGCTGCATTGTAATGAGATAGCAGATGAGCTATGTAATATGTAATAAATTATTTTATTCCTGCTTATAAAGTTGTATTATGACCTTTGTTTCTTGATATTACATCTTAACTGTGGATGCTAGCTACTGATCTAGGGACTAGCATTGTAAACACAGGGATCTCTACCTTATTAAAGGTTGGGAACCTTACAGATGGTATCAGAGCATTGTGTTGCCTATAGGATTGTAACCCTAGGATTCGACAAAACCCCTTAGAAAAATAGGAGTTATATTTGTTCCAAAACTTATTTACAAACAATCTTGTAAACTCTTTCCTCAACCTTTTTGGTTCTGATTCTACACCTATTCTACTTCAACTTAATGGACAATGTCTACCCCATGGCCAAAGACTTCAAAATGAGCAAAGGACTTCACCAACTCAAGTGATTTAAACCTTATTCTCAATAATGACTTCAACTTGGATATCACTAAGGACTACAAATGAGACAAGAAATATTGCTCAAGACTTGAAGACTAAGGAAACACAACTTAGAAGGAAACATCATCACCTTTGAAGTTTTGTGACCAAGACACCAGAAATTTTCCCAAGGAAACAATGATCTTGTTCATGAAGAATCAACTAAGAAGGATGGAAAGATCTCAAGTGAACCATATAGTTGGACCACCATGTTTAGTTTAAATTAAACCCACCAACTTATGTGGTGTAACAAAAATATTTTTGTTGCCTAAAAATGTGCTTGAACTTTGTTGTTTGAGTGGAATGTTTGTTTGTGATTGGTTGCACATTGCTTGTGTGAATTGTGATGTGTGTGTGATTAGAACTATTTCCTTAGAAATATCTTGCCATTCTAATCCAATCCAACCCAAACAGATGACTACTCCAAAGAACTCCAACATCAAGGATGGTGACAACAACAACAACCAAGAGACCAACATGAGAGAACTCATAGTAACCCAAACCCAGTTGAACCAAGTGACAACTCAATTTTTAGCCAACACCAGTGAGGTAGATCCAACCATGCAAAGGTTTTTGGAAACCCAAACCCAATTGTTGCATAAGGTGACAAATCAAATGATCAACATGGGAGACAACTCTTCCCAAGGAGTTTGTGACAACAAGGATGTCAAGGATGATATTTTAGAAGGAACTCAAGCTTGCAATATTTGTGGAGACAAGGATCACACTTCCAAAGAGCATGAGGATCAATGCCCCAATTGTGAAGAGAAACATCCATCTAATCAATGCCCCACATCTCAAGCTACTTGTTTCCTATGTGAAGGAAATAATCATGTCCCTATCCAATGCCCCATCTATTCCATAGTTCAACATAGGAAACAAGGTGGAGTGCAACAACAGTTTGTAAACCCTCATGAAGGAACAACTTCTACCAAGAAGGATGAAGGCAAAGTCAAAACTATGCATCATAAGGCCAAGTCCAAAGTGACCACAAAGTGTTGCTACTCTTGTGGATAAGAGGGTCATATCTCTAGTAACTGTCCCAAGAAGAGAGAAAGATTTCCCACCTTTGTGGTGAAGTATGAAGAGCATGAACTAGAAGAACTCCTAGCTTTGGAGAGACCCAAGAAGAAGAAGAAGAAGAAGAAGAAGAAGAAATGCCCCAACCCTAGCAGGAAGGATATTACCCAAGAACAATGTTACACTTGCAAAGAGATGGGACACTATGCCAATGAATGCCGAGAAAAGAAGAAGAACCAAGGAAACAAACAAGAGGCAATGATATCAAAGGAAAAGAAAGATATCAGCCAAGTGATGTGTTTCAATTGCAAAGAACTAGGACATTATGCAAGCAATTGTCCAGAAAAGATGAAGCACAAGATAAACAAGCCTATGAAGGATCTCAACCTTGTCACATGTTTCAAGTGTGGAAACAAAGGACAAAAAGCAGATGTTTGCCCAGAGAGATTTCAACAAGATTCCAAGCAAGCCAAGATGTAATCTAGTTGGAAAATTTTAAGAGTGGTAGTACCCTAGTTGCTTTGAGCCAACTTGTAACCCTAGCCTTCCCAAATCTCGGGACGAGATTTATTTTAAGGGTGGTAGCCTGTCACATCCCAAGATTTTCCAAATCTTGTAATGTGAAAAAAAATAAACAAAAAAAATAATTGTTGAAATTTAGGGTGAAAAGAACCTTTGGTTTCTAAATAGAAACTTAAAATCCCATCTGGAACAAACTTTAGTTAATGATTGAATCCAACTAAATTCAAATCAATAGGAATGCATTCTTCATAAATGCATCTAGAAATTTAAACACTTGGAAAAGTTAAACCAAAACCCAAAACCCTAATAGAAGAAAATCATTTTCAAGTTATCTCTAAGACCATAGATTTGATCCATATAAAAAGTTGTCAAGCAAACATTTCAAAATGATCAAGAATGACAAATGGAAATAATATAAAACCATATAAATTGGTTTCACTTAGTTTGGAGCCATAGATAAAATCTTATGAATTTAATAAGATAAGGAAATTGAATATCCAAACCTAATAAAGCCCTTATCTAAAATCCATACCAAATGGTGACCAAATAATCCTAAAAGGATTTAAAAAGATAAACAAATAATAAATAAAGTTATATTAGTTGGAATCACTATTTTTGGATCTTTTAATAAAAAGATATGGTTTTCAAAAGCAAAGGTAGAAATATAAATAAGGATTATTTTAAAGAGCCAAATTAATCTTGGCCAAGTTTTTAAAATAAAATATTCATGTTTGATAAAAGAGTAAAGGATTATTTAAATAAAATAATAAGGATTTATTATACCCAATTATATTTGAGTAAAGGCTTTTTCCATTTTAAGATAAACATTAGAAACTTATTAAAGTGTTTTAAGTAAAATTCCAAAGTGTTTTATAATTTCAATTAAAACCTGCTGAAAAAGGTTTTGGAAAAAATTAGAAAGTCAAATAGAGTTTTTAAACATATTTGAATCCTATTTTGAATTAAAGACTAAACTCTATTTAAATTTTTTTTTAATAAATCCTAAAAATAATTATTCTATTTTAGACTTTGAAATATGTTGATAAACAGAATTAAAATTCACCTAAAGTTTGGTGGTGATTTGAATTCAAATGGAGATTGAAAAATATTATTAAATCTTATTTAATTAATACTAGAGCCTACTTTAAATAATTAAAAGACCCTAAAATGAATAAATATATTATTCTAAATTTGACTTTGGAATGTGTTATTAGTCATTATTTGAATCTACACAAATTTTGGTTGAGGTTTGAAATCAAATTGATGTTTGTAAAGTTTAAACAAAATCAAAACATAAATTAGAAATGGAAAAAGAAAAACAAATCAGAACAAAAAAAATGAAAAGGAGCAGCCCAGCCCAGCTAGCCCACTAAGCCCAACACCAGCCCACTCCTTCTCCCCCGCAGAAAAACGATTCACACTCACAGACGAACCCACTCGGTCACTGACTGCCAGGACCCACCTCTTCTCTCCCCCACTCGCTGACATCAGGCACCACCTCCACCTCACCATCGTCTCCACCATGCGACCTTTTCCTCACCGTTTCTGCATTGATCTTGCAGGAGTTAATCACATCAATGCAGAGAGTAATCCTGTCATCAATCACGCTCGATAAATCCCCTCCCTCTTCTCTCCCTTTCCCCTCAAACCCCGCTGCCAGAGAGCCGACATTGCCTCTGTCTCCGACGGCTTTTCCGGCCGATTCCGGTGAACCCGAGCCGCGCCTCGCCTCCTCGACCATGCGAGCCTGCTCCCCTCTTCCATATGCATCTCCCAGTGGCCTCAGCTCGCTCGCGCATGCCCCTATCGTCGGCAACCACCTCGACTGAGCGCCACCACCGTCTATCTCGTCTTCGGTGACCTCTCCCCGGTAAACCCGACCGCCCCTCCTCTCTGGTTGACACTAGCATACTCTCCTCTCTCGCGCGTGTCTAACGCACCCTTTGTTTTACATTGGCGTGCCTTGTAGCCTCGTCCCCGACAACGGCTGAGCGTGCCCAACGGAAGCAGGGACTCCGGCGAGCAATTGTCGTGAACCCCGTGCGCCCCCTGCCCTTCGACAACCACATTGAGCATCAGTACGTCGCTGTGAACCTGGTGAGCCCCTCCTCCCTCTCCCTCTCTTCCTAGAATAGCTGGAACGCCTCTGCCCGAGCGTCGCGGCCGCGCACCACCGTCGAGCGCCGCCAGCCCTTGGTCAAATCAGTTTGAGCCGTTGGATCTTGATCGTATGTACGCGATAGATTGACTAAACAAACCGTTACGCTTGATCTGCACCGCACAATACCACTTAAATCCTGCGTACTACATCACGCGATCCTACCGAACTGTTATGAGCCAGTAGGATACAGACACGTGGCCCAAAGATGATTTAAAACAGAAATTTTGATCTATTTGATGTTCCAATTTGAAAAAATCATAACTTTCAAACCACACGTCCAAATTTTGCAAATTTTATATCAATGGATTCAGCAAAATAAGTAATTTCTGACCATGCACTTTGTTTAGTAAAATGCTTCGGTTAAATTGATTGTTTTTGTAGAAACTTGTGTAGGCATATTTAGAATATAAAATTTGTTCTAAAATGATTTTTGAGATAAAATCTTTGGCAAATGGTTTTTTTGAACCTACTGACCATATAAATAAAATTTCGGTTTCAAAAATATATTTGGTGAAGCAAAAGAATAAATCTTTGATTTAAACCATTTCTAGTCAAATAAAAATATTGTTTATTTGTTAAAAATGCTTTTTGGAGAAAACCTTTGGGAAATGTTTTGATTTAAACTCTCTGACCCCAAACACCAAGTTTTATGATTTAAAAATGTATTTGGTGAACCCTATAAAGATTGTTACTTTGATAAAGGCATTTTCAACCACATAAAATAATGATTGGGTTTAAAAATGGTTTATAAGTAAAATATTTTTGCAAATGGTTTTGCCACTTTTATAAAGTGACCAATAGGTGTTTTAGAGTGTTTATAACCCATTAGGAACCACCTTTCCAAATAAAACAATGTTTGGCATGCTTGCATGCATTACTTTGTTTTTAATATTTTATGTGATGTTTGCTTGAATGGTAGATTGAAATTGTACCTTGCTTGATTGAATTATAGTGATTTGAAGAGTGTGAATAGTGCAAGGACAAGGAGTGAACTCATACTCTCTACCAAAAAGGCAAGTGATGCTCCATACTTTTGTCCCATTATTTTCACTATGCATTAGTGATATTTCTAAAGTAGGACTTGCATGGAATTTTGCTAAGTGTAAACTATGCCATGGGAAATCCTAGTAGATGAAACCTTAGTAGAAATTTCCCAAGTTAAGATTCCTACTACTATCATGCTTAGCTTAGCTAGTAGAAAACAAGGGTGAAATATATTCATACTATGGAATGTTTCTAAGTCAAGGACTTGTGTTTTGTTTAATAAAACAACTAAGTGAATGAATCATCTGGGTGGAATGGAAGGAATGGTTTGTGTTGAGTGGTTACACAAGGCCCATTTCTATGGTTTACCTTGTGTATCTCACTTGTGGATGGCCACCCAGGATTAAAGAGATTTGAGATGTCAAATGTTGAGAAGCTTCAAGTGCAGCCACTTGGCATTATGGGCTCTGACTGGTTCATATAGGTTGCAATAACTTAGCCAAATGGACAGTTGGTGGTAGGGGAATGATAGGTTTGGAGCGCGTCCATTTTGGTCTAAGGGAAGGCTTCTGAAAGATCTTGTCTTGGTGAAACCAAGTCTTGTGGGGAAAGTGCACCACCTCTGCAGAGTGTAAAATCTAAGTACTTAGCCATGTCCCTGGTAAAGGATAATTTGAGCATCAAGACATGGAAGCTATCAAGAATCTCCTCATCCAAATTTCTAAGTAAAAACTTGTGGTTGAACAAGGGTTAAAGGATCACCAATTTCTATTGGGAGATGCCTTGGGTGATTTTTGACAAACAAAAACTTAGTGTTTTTCAAATGATAAGGAAAAATCTATTTTGAGCAAAGCAAGCCTAAGATCCACTTAGCCAAATGCATATAGATGATAGACTCCACTATACTACCATAGTATCACTTGCCAATACAATTCAAATGTATTGACCCTTGTGGCTGTAACTTATTATGTTGCAGGTTTGTTTGATGTTAGTGAAGTGTGTTGATTAGGATTACAAGTCTACAACCAACATGTCTGCCTGTGGCACTTTTAAGATGAAGGACCCCATGCTATTGTTATATTCTGCTGCATTGTAATGAGATAGCAGATGAGCTATGTAAGATGTAATAAATTATTTTATTCCTGGTTATAAAGTTGTATTATGACCTTTGTTTCTTGATATTACATCTTAAATGTGGATGCTAGCTATTGATCCAGGGACTAGCATTGTAAACAGAGGGATCTCTACCTTATTAAAGGTTGGGAACCTTATAGACTCTAGCCTAAGTGCCACCACGGTATGCATGTTGTCACTTCCACACACGTGTGGAGAGCCGGAGATCTATTAAAGCACTTGACTAGTAGAGCAGATCTACTTGATTACAAAGCTCATGATCACAATATGATCATGCATAGAGAGAGATGAACACATAGCCTTGAGGAAGAACTACTCCCTCCTTATCATGGGAATCAGCAACGGTGATGAAGATGGCGATGGAAATTAATGGAGATGGTGGTGGAGATCGAAGGACATGGCTTCGGGGGCACTTCCCCGTCCCGGCAGGGTGCCAGAACAGAGAATTCTGTCCCCCGAATATCCCCTTCGTGGCTGCGGTGCTACGGAACTTTTCATGGCTTTCTCCTAGATTATTTAGGGTTTCTGAGTTGAGGGCTTCTTATAGGCGAAGGAGGCAAGGTCGGTGGAGGCCCAGGGGGGCAACACCCCTGGTGGCGCAGCCAGGGTGGGCCCGTGCCACCCTAGGGTGTGGCCACCTTGGTTCCCTACTCCGTCTCTGCTTCGATTTTCTGTATCGATCCGGGAAAAATATGAAGATTGGCTTTTGTCCTGTCCAATTCCGAGAATATTCATTTTTTAGCTTTTCTAAAACCAAAAACAGCATAAAACAGGCAACTGGCACTGTGACATCTTGTAAATAGGTTAGTTCCATAAAGTGTATAAAAATACCTCAAAGTGTAGACAAAACATAAGATAGTTTGCACAAAACAAGCATGGAGCATCAAAAATTATAGATACGTTTATGACGTAACAAGCATCCCCAAGCTTAACTCATGCTCATCCTCGAGTAGGTAAGTGATAAAAAGAATAATTTTTTAGGTTACATGCACCATCACAATCAAGATCAAACCATTTGCAAGCATTGAAATCTGGGATCAAAGTACTCTAAACATGAGCATGAAAGATGAAGTTCTAACAATAAGACATAACAACTATGCTGCAACATGAAAGGATACAAACAAAGATTCATGAATAACAATGCATTGAAAGACGTTTATTTGTTTTACATATAGAAAACATAGCATAGTAGTATTCAGCTTGTACCTCATGGAGTAGTAAAACATAAATGCATAGGACACCTTCAAAGTTCATAAGGGTGACTAGATACAAATAGTCTAAGAGCAAGCAATATCAACAATATGAATCAATCAATAAGTTTTGGGACAACGCCATAAAACTAAGAATGACAACTATGCTCTCTTAATTGGTGCATAAAGATAAAAGGTGGAGACTCAATATAAAAGTAGAAGAAAGGCCCTTTATAAAGGGAAGCAAGGATTTCAAGTTTCATAAAGAGCTTCCAAAAATTATGGTACTTGTTAGCTTTCATCTCTCATTGCCCCTATCATAGGCATCTTGAAGTGATTAAGGTTAAAGTGAACAAAATATGGAGTATATGCTTGACAAACTATAAGTTGGCAATCTCATGTCCCTTGAGTATGAGGGCCACTCCTCATGCTACTCAACTTTAGTTACTGGTAAGTTCTTGTCATACTAAGTATATGCGTATCATAGAGAACCGCCAACGAGGTACCCCTTGCCCCATGATACATGAGCTATCCCATATCAAAATGACAAGGCAAGCAGACAATGAGCATCTCATCAATCTTCTTATTTATCATGGAAAATGGTGCTTTTTTCTCTCTTTCTCATCTCTTTTTTCTTTTTCTCAATCTCTTTTTTGTAAGATGAATGCTTCATAGATTGCTCACTATGGTGCTGCTGCAAGTTTTCACCATGATTAGGCATGGATTAGGCTAGCGGCCCAGGCGTTTCTCTAACACACATACATACCTCCATGGACTTACAAGCTCCCCTTTTATTTCACATCGACGACATCCGCAAACAAAAGATCATGATATCAACTGGGTACAATGTACAGGTGCAATGTTGAAAGCGTTCACCGTGACAGCACGGTTCTGCTAATTCCCAACATATAAGTGCAAGCATATACAACATAGATGACAGAATGGTTCAAGTTTATTAGGGGCAAGAAAAATAAAGTGTGCCATCAAGTTTGTGAGAGCTTTAATCACTAATTTTCACATAACAAGTTTAATTTGGAAGATAGATAAAAACATGAATATACTTGGAATGGTGTAACACACCATGCATAGGAATTTATAGTGGACTCTTTGGAATAACTTGGTTTCTTGGGAGTTGGATGCATGAGTAGAGCTTACTCAATACAAGTGGAGGCTAGAAAAAGACTAGGAGCGACCAAGTAAGAGAGCAATAATGGCCATAATCATGCAGAGTGAGAAAACATTACTAATCAAAGCATAAAGTGGTACCACAAGTCAAAAACTAAATGATGATAGAGGCTAAGGTGACTGGTTCATAGTCATAACATGGTGTGAGCATGTGCCAAGTCAACCCAAATAAAACATCAAAGGAGAATACCACAATATTATGCTTTTGTATGCTAAAACAACGCATGATTCTTTCAAGGCACATTAAACAATCTCAATTGTTTGGAACAAGTCATGCTACAATAATAATCACTAAGCATAAGGTCAAAACAACATCTAGCATGACATGATAAAGTCTAAGTCACAGTCAAAGCAAGCACCTTCTTGTACTACTATAAGCATGAAGCTTCCTACTCTTTTCCAACACCAATCAACTTATTTGAAACAACTCACAAGGATAATAATCAATAAAGATCAGTGAGATTGTCTCACAAATCCACAAAGAAGAACTAAAAAGTTCTAAGTTGAAAGCACAAGAAAACTAAGGCTAAACGTAGTGCTCTCAAAGGAGAACACTCACAGAACAATAAGAGTGAAAACTAGAGTGTTCTAAACAATTAAAACATAGTGTGTCTCTCTCCAAAAGAAGTGTGCTGGGAACCGGCCAACTTCTTGCAGCAAACCAAGCAAAAAAACTAAAAACGAAAACTAAAGACGCTCCAAGAACAACACAACAGTGCATGAAACAACAAAAACGAAGTGTCTAGAAAGACCTGAGATTTTTATTGATGAAGAAGGGGATGACTTGGGCATCCCCAAGCTTTGACGCTTGTACCTCTTGAATATTTCTTGGGGTGACATGGGTGGCATCCCCAAGCTTGAGCTTTTGTCCATTCTTCATCCCATTACATCAATTGGTGAAACTCTCTTTCAGAGTTTCATGATCATTATCATTAGTTCCCTCTTCAATTGGTGAAGCCAACTCCGGAATGACTTCCGGCGCTACGCTACTCGCCATACTATGAAGAGAAGGTTCAACGACCTCTTTGAGTTCTACCTTCCGACTACTCACACCTTTTACGAGAAACTCTTTCTCTATAAAGGATCCATTCTTGGAAACAAAAACCTTGCCCTCAGATCTGTGATAGAAGGAATACCCAATAGTTTCCTTAGGGTATCCTATGAAGACGCATTTTACCGCTTTGGGTTCGAGTTTATCCGGTTGAAGTTTCTTCACATAAACATCACATCCCCAAACTTTAAGAAATGACAGCTTAGTTTTTTTTTCCAAACCACAATTCATACGGTGTCTTTTCAACGGCTTTAGATGGTGCCTGATTTAAAGTGAATGCAGCAGTTTCTAGTGCATAACCCCAAAGTGACAACGGCAAGTCCGTCCGAGACATCATAAATCGAACCATATCCAGTAAAGTACGATTATGACATTCCGACACACCATTTTGCTATGGTGTTCCGGCAGGTGTGAGTTGTGAAACAATTCCACACTCTTTCATATGAGTGCTAAACTCGTAACTTAGATACTCTCCTCCACGGTTGGACCATAGAAATTTGATCTTTCTATTACGGTGATTTTCCACTTCACTCTGAAATTCCTTGAACTTTTCAAAGGTTTCAGACTTGTGTTTCATCAAGTAGATATAACCGTATCTACTCAAATCATCCGTGAAAGTAACAAAATAATGATATCCACCTCGCCCAGACACACTCATTGGACCACATACATCAGAATGTATGATTTCCAATAAATCTTCGCCCATTCAATTGAACCGGAAAACGGCGTTCTAGTCATCTTGCCCATAAGGCATGGCTCACATGTATCAAATGATTCAAAATCAAGTGATTCCAAAAGTCCATCCCAATGGAGCTTCTTCATGTGTTTAACGCCAATATGAGCTAGACGGCAGTGCCACATATATGCGGATATATAATCCTTTTAGCATCAACATTATGAATATGTGTAACATTATTATCGAGATCCAACAGAAATAAACCATTCATCATCGGTGCATGACCATAAAAGATTTCATTCATATAAATAGAACAACCATTGTTCTCGGGTTTAAATGAATAACCACTTCGCATCAAACACGATCCAGATACAATGTTCATGCTCAGTGCTGGCACCAGATAATAATTATTCAAGTTTATTACTAATCCCGACGGTAAGTGGAGAGGTAGCGTTCCGACGGCGATCACATCAACACTTGATCCATTGCCGACATGCATCTTGACCTCACCCCTTGCTAGCGGTCGCTTGTTCCGTAGTCCCTGATTCAAGTTACGAATATTAGCAACTGAACTGGTATCAAATACCCAGGTGCTACTGCTAGTACTAGTCAAGTACACATCAATAACATGTATATCATGTATACCTTTTTTTTGCCTTGTCGACCTTCTTGTCTGCCAAATACTTGGGGCAGTTGCGCTTCTAGTGGCCAGTCCCCTTGCAATAATAGCACTCGGTATCAGACTTAGGGACAACTCGGGGTTTCTTTTCAGGCACGGCAACTGGCTTGCCGCCCTTACTTCCCTTCCATTTTCCCTTCTTGTCTTTCTTGAAACTAGTGTTCTTATTGATCATCAACACTTGATGTTCTTTCTTGATCTCCAGTTCTGTAGTTTTAAGCATTGACAGAAGCTCAGGGAGAGACTTCTTCATGCCTTGAATATTATAGTTCATCATGAAGCTCTTATAGCTAGGTGGCATAGACTGCAGAACATGATGGATGCATAAGTCAATGGGAATTGTTATTCCCAAGGACACAAGCTTATCGGCGTAACTCGACATCTTGAATACATGCTCACTTACAGAGCTGTTCTCTTCCATCATGCAGCTAAAGAACATTTCTGAAGCATTGTAGCTCTCTACAGCAGCATGTGTGTCAAAAATCATTTTCAACTCACCCATTGTATCAAATGCATTGCCGTTTTCGAAACGCTTTTGAAGTTCTGGCTCTAGCCCATATAATATGCCACAATGAACTAAGTTGTGGTCCTCCTAACGAGTTTGATAGACATTCTTCTCCTCGTCAGGGGCATCATCAAACAGTGGGGGGGCCTAGTGGCACTTCTAGCACATATTTCTTTTGTTCAGCAGAGATGAGAATCCTCAAATTCATGGCCCATTCGGTAAAGTTTCTACCATTCGTTACAAGTTTATCTTTCTCCATGAACACATTGAAATTAAAAGCAGGTGATGCCATCTACAACAGAATTTGTAAAGTTTAGACTAATTTTATGATAGATTGAGTTCAACTAATCCACATTAAGAATGAACACCCACTCAAAAATGACATCCCTCGTGCCTTTTTGGTGATTACATGAACCAAATCCACTACACCAAGTCCGATCATCACGTGAGTCGGTGTAGCTTCAAAGGCGAGCATCAAATGGGCATCATATCTACCATATGACTCATGCTTAACCTTTCGGTCCATGTTCCGAGGCCATGTTTGTACATGCTAGGCTCGCCAAGTAAGAACCTTAGTATTCACGTGTGTAACTATCTTACACCCGAAATATGGTCGTGCATCCAAGAACACCCGATCATCACGTGATGTCTTGGAGCGACGAAACATAATCGGTGCATACTTAAGGAAGAACACATTCTTATCTTGATATCTAAATGAGGGATCATCTTATTATGCTAATAAAATGCCAAACAAGCAATATAATATACAATTAAACATCACATGTTTATAAGTGAAATGATATGGTTCCCGCACTTGATCTCCATCATGTGCATGATGGTATGATCACTATCATATCTCTATGTGTAAGTCCAAGGTCTATGGAACTTACACGTTATGCGTGTTGTAAGAGTACCATATCATACTTCTACTTACAACATCACCATATCATAACACTAGCCCAGCAACAATCTAAACTAGACGTCTCTAATTTATCCATTGCAAGTTTTACGTGGCTTAGGGTTTTCGAAGATAGAACCGTTCTTACCTACAAACATGAACCACAACAAGGATAACCAAATTGTTGACAACTCGTTGTAAATTACATATTGACTATAGTAGGAGAGACAGACACCCGCTAGCCACTTATGCAAAACTAGTTGCATGTCAAGCGTGGAACAGGTCTCATGTGCGAGAACATGTAAAGTTTGTACGGGTCGCTTGTCACATCCCAAAATTCTCCTAATGTTGGAATGTGAAATAAATAAATAAGTTTGATTGATTGCTTGACTATGTTGAAAATTCTCAAAGATAAGAAACTTTTTGAATAGAAAATCCTCTCAACCTTGAATTCAAAATCTTATATTCTTTTGTTATGACCTAAGTAGCCATATAGGAAAAAGGGCATGGATTGATTATGGATTGTAGAATTGGTGTGCAAGATTTCAAAATGAAAATCATGAAGCATTCATAAGCATTTCATTACATCCATGCAAAGTTCTCACAAACTGAATCCAAATCCCGGTATCTAAATCCTGTAGTTGATTCGCCCAAATGTTCCTAAGGGTAATTAAATTGACTTTATAAAACCCACTGTTGCTAAGGCATAAATTATTGATAATTATATCCTAAAGAGATCCAATTAATATTACAAAATTTTAGAAACAAAATTAAGCTCATTTGGAGCTATTATGAAAAAGTTATGAAATAAATACAAACAAATAAAGATATGAATAAAATGAAATATACAAGGATTTATGAATCCACTATTTGAAAATTAGTAAAAATATTATAAATATGATCCTACAATGATCTATTCGATTTGAGAAAAATTTAGAAACAAGAATCATATCATTTGGAGTTCGTATGCAAAAGATATGAGGGAAACAAGTAAATAGAAAAAGAAAAAGAAAAAGAAACTAACGGGCCGGTGGCCCAGCTAGCCAGCGACGGGAGCACAGGCACGCACGCATCGGTGGCTTTAAAAAGTGTGCAAAACGAGTTTTATCAAACCTATCTCTATTCAAACTGCTATAACTTTTTATCTATAACTCCGAATCAACTTCCGTTTGTTTCTACTTGTTCCCTACTCCAAAACCTATCTCCCCACTGTCGTAAACCTACACATAAACTCGTGGAGCCACAACGGTATGAGTTTTCCTTCTCGAAATCCCGAATCTACACATGCCCGAATCTTATTTCGCTTTTTAACCCATCTAGACTTCGTTGTTTGCCTTCGCGCTCGTTCCTTCAAATCCAAATTCCTTTGGTGAGAAGGTAGGAATAATGATTCCCCATAACTTTCATGTTCTAAGTTTTTCAATTTGACCTACGGATTTGTCTCTCTAACACAGATCTCTTTCTTGTCTATTCTGAGCCAAAATCGGGTCGATCTTTTCTTCTAGCCACCAGATCCTATCCAGACGGTCGAGATCCAATCAAACCGGTGCGTGCCATGTCGACATTCCAGTCAGCTTCCTCATCAACGCCACGTCAACGTCAGGTCAGCATCTAGTCCCAGTCAGCATGCAAAGTCAACCTGTCCAGTCAGCGGAATATTCTCTGAAATATTCCGTTCGAATTTAAAATTGCACATTATAGATCTAACTTGTAAAATTCATTAGAAATTCATACCACATCCAAAAATTGCGTATAATATATCAAATTTAAGATAATTTTACGTAGAATCATCTTATCAGAATAGATCCAACTTTTACTGTACGTGGTTACTGTAGTAATTTAATTAGTTTTAATGGTCTTTTAGGTTAATAAATTCATAATAAATTATCTGTAACTCCGAAAATATGAACAATATATAAAATTGAAGCTATTATAATGTAGATTAATAATATCTGGTTGGATCCAGCTTTTGCAGACTATTTACCCCGTGGCAATGTAATTAGTTTTAATGGCTTTATAAATCATTAAATTCATAGTAAATTAATTGTTTCTCACAAAAATATAAATGATATACCGATGGAAAGCTGGTTCCATGTAGATCATCATTATGCAATTAGTTCAGGCTTTGACTGTAAGGTTTTTCCGTGAAGATTTAAATAGATTAATGGCTCTTTTGGAGTAATAAATTCATAAGAAAATAAATAATGCTCAGAAAATTACAAATAATATGTCCCTGAATTCAAAATTCTGTGGAGATTATAGAAAAAAATTTAGTTTGCTTTTTAGGATACAGAAACTATATGAATCATTTAAAACCCATTAAACACCATTTAAATCATACAAAAAGATCTATAACTCCGATTAGGGTGAATCCAACGCCTACTGGTTCGTATTAACGTCCTCTATCCATTGAACCTAAGAAACAAATTTAATTCGATAGTTAGAACAGGCATTATAGTAGAACTATTAAAACTCCTATATTGGCAAGCAATTATTAATAACAAGTACTCCATTGCATTAATTGGCCGCTTGCATGCATCATATACTTCAATATTGTTTAGAGAACTAAAGTAACAACCATTGTGACTTATTAAATTGTCATGCATGCATTTGTTGCATTTGTTTGATCTCTATGTGCTATTGTTTATGATTGTATGCAATTGTTTGCTCGATAGATTGCGAGGAGTGCAATGTGTGTGATTGCAACTACTATGATTGCAAGTATTGTGGTTATGACGAGGGCAACCATTATATCTATGAGAATTGTGAGGATTATCTAATTGACTACATCTACAACAAAGGCAAGTTGTGCTATCTTGGTCATAAATGTCCTACTGTTTTCCTATGCATTGTAGATGTTTTTGTAGAATTGCATATGTAGGAATTGATGTGTATATGCTATGCTATGTCCCATATTATTCCATAGCATTCCTTGTTTATGAGCCACTGTTGGTAGATGTGCTTAGCCATGCTATGATGAACAAGGGCTGGGTTACATCACTGATGTTGATTCTAAATGTGTTGGTTTGTGAAAACTAAGACAACTTAATCAATGAATCTCCTGGGTGTGATGGGATTGATAATTTTTTGGTGGTATCATTGCGGAAAGGCACCCAGGACACTGAGAAAGGACTGTCTTCTTTGTTTGGTAGCTTTCATGTGCAACCATGTGCCAATAATGGAATGGGCGGTTGGTTGGACTCAGTAGGTTGTGATAACTAGAACACACGTATCCAGAGATGTAGATAGTGTAGGTTGGACCGGAGCGTGTCGGGTTTGGGGAGCTACTTCCCGAACGGTTCCTTCTTGGACTTCTCCCTATCATCACCCAATATGAGAGTGGTGGTACGAGCTGGGCTGGCCAAGTCACATGGGTAAAGTGTACTAACCCCTGCAGGGTGTATAAACTAAGTGCTTAGCCGTGTCCCCGGTTATGGACAATTTGAGTGACCTCATACTGATGCTATGATATTTCTCACTCATCCTTATTTCTTAATTACTTAAAACTTGTTGGGTGAACATAATTGGGTAGGAGCACCTGGGAGTGAACCAGAGTGTCCTATTTATTGTATTGGAAAACTACTTTGTTACAAATGTTAGGATAAAACTGTTGATTTATGCAAATGAGCCCAAACTCCACTTGGCCAAATAAGCATGTAGTTGATAGATCTGTTGTTAACCACTTTAGCCTACTTGCCATACATTTAATGTATTGACCATTCGTGGCTGCAACGTTTCATGTTGCTGGTTGTATCGTATCTGAGTGATCGTTCATAGGTCGCGAGACTCCACTCAACAATTGTTCGCCTGTGGCACATTTGGAGGATGGAGATCTACCTTGTATTCGATTTCCGCTAAGTACTTGAATAAATAATGTAAATTCTGGATCATATTCGTTGTATTTATGATGCATAGTTATATTTGGTATCATTTTGTATTGTGTGTGCCAGTGAACCGATCCAGGGATTGGCACTATACACATGAACTCAGCCTTATCAGGCGAGGGTGTTACACCGCTTCATCCCACTATGCCACCAATATCCAAAATACAACTAAGAAGCAATAACATGATCATCATCGCCCACATACTCATATGTGTACTACCCGTGTAAAGCATATACGCATAGATCCGGCTCTGATACCACTATAGGGTTCGCAGCATAAAATTTTTTTCCTACGATGGGAAAAACTATGTACCAAGATCTATCTACTAGATACAAACAACGGGTAGATGTATATCCATAGAGAACATACCCTTGAAGACCGACAAAGCTTAACGAGTTAAACTCGTGGTTGATGTAGACGATCTCTTGCCGATCTCAAGATCGAGAGGAAGTCCTTAGCGGCGCATCCGTGCTCGCACACACGTCCGAGGCACTGAGCAACCTCTGCCTCCTCGCTCCAGCGATGCAGCGGAAGCACAACTCTTTCTTGCCGAATAGCCACCGGGAACATGTATCTCGCTAGTCCGAGACCATGGGGAATAAATACTAGAGGGGGAGAGTCACGAGGAGGTGTTAGTGAGAGAGAGGAGAGGGGGCTCCTTTTATAGGAGGAGGGGGAACCCAAGGGGGTGTCCGCCGGCCATGGGGCTACCCCCTCCCCTCCTTCATTCATGTGGGTGGACACTCCACTCACTCAAATGCCTTGCAATTCCCTCCACTCAAAAACCCACTCAAATTCCCATTAATTTTCCACCAAATTTAATGCAAACTCTCATTAAATAAAACTCCTTTTATTTATTCAGAATTTTGTCAATTACTTTAATGACAAACATTCACATATAACCCCTTGCTAGTATTTCATTTCACATGCAAAAACACTTTCTGCAATTTCACCTGAAAACCTGTTTTGGTATCTAGTGAAATAAATTCCTGCGCTTGTTATTCTTTCTGGCATGAAACTTTTGCTCCAAATGGATATAGGTGTCTCTTAAGTGTGTCACCCTAAGGTTCGCGAATAATGTGGACATGATCGATACCCCTCTCCGATCAATAATCAGAAACGGGATCTGGAGACCCATACTGACTCCCACACATTCAACGATGACTTTCTTGTGATCGTCGGAACCTTTTACGCTAGTATCTTAATCCTTTTGTTTCGCGATATATTACATGTTCGAGATTCGATCATAGGTATCTCCATACCTAGTTTGATCTCGTTACTGACATGCACTCTTTTCTCGTTCCCGTGATATAACATTCTAGTGATCAAATCACTTGCTTGCAAGCTAATCAATGTGATATCACCGAGAGGGCCCGGAGCATATCTATCCGTCATCAGGATGAACAAATTCCACTCTCGATCCATGGGCATCAACATAGCACTTTAGTAGTTTTGAACCCATCTTTATAATCACCCTGTTATGGTGTGACGTTTGATGTTATCAAGAAACTCTTCCGGTGTTAGTGATTGACATGATCTCATGGTCTAAGGATTAGGATCACTTCGTAAGTTGTTATAGCAATATAAACTCAATGAATTTGATCGTAATGCTATACTTCGGATGAATTTTCATCACACCATTACACTAATGTTGTGACCTCGTTATTAACAACATCCAATGTCCATGATCAGGAAACCTTGATCATCTTGTTAATCAACGAGCTAGTTTATGAGAGAGGCATAACTAGGAACTTTTTGTTTGTTTATTAAACACACATGTATTAATGTTTCCGTATTAATACAATTATAGCATGTAAAATAAACATCGATCATATACTTGGAATATACATAATAACCACTTTATTATTGCCTCTCAGGGCATATTCCCTTCATGGACATGCACGACATGGTGCAATGGTAGGGTTCTAGGCTGTTTTAATGCACTGGTTGTCACTGGGGGAGACAAGGATGATCAAGGGGAGACAAGGTTTGGGGTGATCACTGCTCCAAACAGTGAAGTTAGACAAAGTTTGTTTTCTGTCTCCACGTGTTTGATGAAATGGCCGCAAGAAATTCATATCTGAATTTTTGGATGAAACTTGGTGAGTGTACTGGACACATACTAGGTAGTAGCTGGTTGTTTGGATTTGTCAAGGTGGACTGGTTTGGTTGGGTTTTGAGAAATGGTGATCTTACCATATGAACTAGATTCAATTTTTAAATGTCATTTGAATAGGGTTGCCAAATGTTTCTGTGGGTTTGCAAGGTGGGCTTGGGTTCACTTTTACTTGGTCTAGCAAGGGGTGAAAAGAATTGGATTTGTTTCTGTTAGAAATCTTGGACTAGAAACACTCAAAGTGGTCTAGTGAACAAGATTGGCAAAAATGACCATTAGCTCAGATTGTTTGTTTTTGAATTTCTAGTGATTTGATTCTGCTTGGAAATGATTTAGATGATGTTGTTTTCATCTTTAAACCAATCCTTTCCATTCATAACAATCACACAAGTCCATACAATCATTCATGCATTCATCACACACACATGCATTCATATTGATTTTAATTAACAAAAGTTTTTATTAACCCTAACTTTGGGTGATTGGAATTTGATAACCTTGATTAATATTTTTGGGATGTTACAAACCTTCCCTCCTTAAAGAAAATCTTGTCCCGATATTTTATAAAAACAGAAAACTAGGATTTAAAGAGATCTGAAAACTCTGTCCTAATGTAGTCTTCTTACTCCTAGGTAGCTTCTTCTTCAGTGTGGTTACTCCACTGGATATTGAGAAACTTGATACTCTGGGTTCTGGTGGTTCTGAAGGCTTCCTCCAAAATAAGTATGGGTACTTCGGGATATGTCAGGTCATCGTTGATCTCTATGGTTCAGTGATCAATATTCTTGAAAACTTCGGTCTTCTCTGGCACTTCTAGGCATTTGCGAAGTAACGAGATATGAAACACATTATGCACGGCTGACATCTCCTTCGGAAGTTCTAGTTGATATGATACTTCTCCTCGGCGATTCAAAATCTTGAAAGGTACGATATATCTAGGGTTAACTCTCCTTTGAGTTGAAAGCGTTGCATTCCCTTCAAAGGTGATACTTTGAGATACACAAAATCTCCGATATTGAAGGCTAGGTCTCGACGTCTCTTGTCGGTATAACTCTTCTGTCTGGATTGGGCGGTCTTGAGGTGCTAACGGATCTTTTGATCTTTCTCTTCTGCTTCTCATAGGATGTCGGGTCCGAAAATCTAACTCTCTCCTACTTTCGACCAATTCAAAGGGGTACAACACTTCCTTCCATACATGAATTCAAATTGGGCCATTTGCAAACAGGATTGGTAACTATTGTTGTATGAGAATTCTGTGAACGGCAGACAGTCTTCCCATTTTGATCCATATTCTAACACATAGGCTCTCAACATATCTTCGAGTATTTGGTTCACTCGCTCCATTTGTCCATCAGTCTAAGGGTGATAAGCTGTACTGAAATCTAATCGGGTTCCTAATCCTTCTTGGACTTTCTTCCAAAATCTCGAGGTAAACTGAGTTCCACGATCCGACACGATGTTCTTGGGGACTCCATGCAAACTGACTATTCTAGCAATGTACAACTCTTCTAGCTTCGAACTCTGATAAGTGGTCTTGACTGGTAAGAAATGGGCGACTTTAGACAGTCTATCCACTATGACCCAAATAGAGTCATTTCCCCTACTAGATGTAGGCAAACCGGTGATAAAATTCATTCCAAGTGAATCCCATTTCCATTCCGGAATCTGTAATGGTTGCAACAGTCCTGTGGGTCTCTAATGTCCCGCTTTGACTCTCTAACAGATATCACATTTAGGTATGTAGCTTCCGATTTCTCTCTTCATCTTATGCCACCAAAATTGCTCCTTCAAATCCTGATACATCTTTGTTCCTCCGGGGTGGATAGAATAAAGAGTATCATGAGCTTCTTTCAAAATAGCTTGCTTCCACTCGGAATCTGCTGGTACACAGATACGTCCTTTGTACCATAAAACTCCTTCTTCATCTTCGGTGAATCCGGGTACCTTCCCTGTACCGATACAATGTTTGATTCCATCTATACTAGCATTTCCTTTTTGTGCCTCCTTGATCTGACTGATCAAAGTGGGTTGAAGTTCTATGCTAGCCAAAAATCCTTCACTTACTAGCTCCATTCTGAAATCTTCCAACTCCTTGTGCAAACTTGGTTGCTCCTTCAGAATCATGGAGTTCAATCGACACGGCAATCTGCTACCACATTGGCTTTACCGGGGTGATAGTGAATGTCTAGATCATAGTCCTTGATTAACTCTATCCATCTCCTTTGCCTCATATTCAGCTCCTTTTGGGTGAAAATGTACTTCAGGCTCTTGTGATCCGAATAAATCTCACAACAGTTACCCATAACATAATGCCACCATGTCTTCAAGGCTAATACTACGACTTCTAGTTCAAGGTCATGGGTAGGGTAATTCTGCTCATGTTTCTTCAGTTGTCGGGATAGATAAGATATGACTTTGCCTTCTTGCATCAACACACATCCGAGACCAACCTTGGATGCGTCACAATACACGTCAAAAGTCTTCGTGATATCCGGCATGATCAAGATTGGGGCTGAGATCAATCTCTTATTGAGCTCTTGAAAACTTGCTTCACTTTTGTCCATCCATTCAAACTTCTTATCTTTCTTCAACAATTGGGTCATGGGTCTTGCGATGCTCGAGAATCCTTATACGAACTTGCGATAATATCCCACTAATCTGAGAAATGCACAAACTTGGGTTTGAGTGGTCGGGGCTTGCCATTCTTCAACATCCTTGACCTTGGCAGGGTCGACAGCAATTCCTTCGGTTGACACAATATGTCCAAGGAATCCCACTTCCTGTAACCAGAATTCACATTTGCTAAACTTGATATACAACTGATGCTCCCTAAGGGTTCCAAGGATGGTCCTTAGGTGTAGCTCATGTTATTCTTCTGATTTGGAATAGATCAGAATGTCATCGATGAAAACAATGACAAACTTATCTATAAGTCCATAAAAATCTTATTCATGAGGTTCATGAAATAAGCGGGGGCATTGGTTAATCCAAAAGACATGATAGTGTACTCATACAGTCCATATCTGGTGGTAAAGGCAATCTTTGGAATATCCTCTGTGTGAATCTTGAGTTGATGATAACCAGTTCTAAGATCAATCTTAGAAAACACTTTGGCACCAGTCAACTGGTCAAACAGATCTTCTATCTTCGGTAGTGGGTACTTATTCTTGATGGTGACATCATTCAGCTTCCGATAATCCGTGCATAAACGGTTACCTCCATCTTTCTTTTCCACAAACAAGACAGGTGATCTCCATGGCGACGCACTGGGTTGAATCAATCCTATCTCTAGCATAGCATCCAGTTGCTTCTTCAGCTCCACTAGTTTAGATGGGTTCATACTATAAGGTCTCTGAGCTATAGGTCCAGTTCCAGGGATTAGTTCAATGATAAACTCGATATCCCGATCTGGGGGCATACTGGGGAATACATCTGGGAATACGTTAGGGTATTCACAGACTACTCTGACTTGGTCAATGGTTGGTTGGGCTAGACTCTTGTCGCACTTGAATTTATGGGGCAAGGTTTCAGATACATGTTCTACTGATATTCTAGCGGTATTAGTCATGGTTATGGATTTCTTGGCACAGTCGATTAATCCTTTATGTTTCGATATCCAATCCATTCCTAGTACTACTTCCAAACCTTTGTTTCCAAGTACTATTAGATTATCATAAAAATCTGTGCCATGGATTCTGATAGGTACGGCCTTGCAAATTTGTCTAGCTTTGGTGGTTGAACTAGGTATTTTAACTATCATAACATGCTTAAATTTTGTTGATTGAATCTTACTAGTGCATGCAAATTCTTCTGTAACAAACGAGTACGATGCTCCAGAATCAAACAACACTCTTGCAAGTACTGAGTTAACAGAAAACATACCCAGAACGGCGTCTGGCGCTTCTTGGGCTTCTTCAGCATTCATGTGAAACAGACGGCCGTTGCGGTTGAGCGAATTCCTTGGGGCAAATCTCCTTCCAGGATGAACACGACGCTGCTGCTGAGCTGGGGCATTCACATTGGGGACTGCTGCAAGCTTCTTGGGCACTCATTGGAGTAGTGACCCTTGGTTCCGCATTCATAACAAGTCACCTGAGACTTCTCTTTTCCTGCAATAGGTACAACATTGCTTCCAGTCCTTGGGGCAGTATTGGTGCTGATGGCGACATTGTTGTTGTTGAACTTGGGCGGTGCACGATTGAAGTTGTTAGGGTTGCCAGGATTGTTGTTGTGGTTTCCTCCGGGCCTTGGGTTTCCTCCTCCATGGTTGGGATAGGTTGGACGGGTCATCGGGGGTCTATTGTTTCTTGGGGCATATCCTGTAGATGGGTTGGGGCAATACTTTGGGGTATGATGGGTTCCTGGTTGATTCATCATTCTACGCTTGCGATTCTCATTGGCTTGGTTGATCTTTCCTTCCATCTGAATGGCAGAATCCACTAAGGCTTCAATTTCATCAAATGGAATATTGACTAACACTGTCTGCATCTCATCATGCAGACCATTAAAGAATCTCTCCTTCTTCTTGGCTTCAGTGCTTATCTCATCAGGGGCATACCTAAACAGAGATAGAAATCTGTCGCGGTACACTACCACAGTCATTCTTCCCTGCTTCAGTTCCTTGAATTCATCCCTCATCCGCAGAATCAAACCTGGTGGCACATGGGTTCGGCTGAACTTGAGATTGAATTCATCCCAATCCATCATTTGTCCTCCATTCATGGCGTGAACGCTATTCCACCAAGCTCTTGCATCTCCTGCCAGATAGTGGGTGGCAAACAGTACTTTCTCATTGGCCTCCACTCCTGCTACTTCTAAGTTGTTCTCCATAGTCTGTAGCCAGTCATCAACATCTAATTGCTCTTCAGACTTACTAAAGATAGGTGGATTGGTGTTCTGAAAGTTCTTGAGCTTGGATCCATGGTTGTCCTGGTTTCCATGGCATTGATTGTTGTTGGCCATCTGAGCTATGTGTTGAAGGGTGGCTAAGTTGGCTTGACGTTCAGCTCTTTCAGCTTCGTGGCCCAAAACCAACATTTGCAAGATTTGCAGCATTGGGTCCGGGGATGAACTGCTTCCTCCGCGAGGAATTTGAAGATTGAGATAGATCATGAGACAAGAGGGACTAAGGTTCAGGGATTTGTTTTTGAAAAGTTTTTAAATTTTAAGCTTGACTCAGGTTTTTCCAACTAGCAACTTGATTTTCATTCATTCATTCATAGCACACAATACAAACACACACCACAACAAGGAAATAGATGGTTTTAAGAACCATTCTGTGAAACTATGATACAGTGGGACCGGATACAACTCACTAACGCTAGTGATCAAGTGCTACTACTCATGATAATCGGTGTCTTCATCCTCATCATCATCAATGAAGGCGGAGTCATCATCATCGGTGTGGAAATCCATGGCTTAATCCTCCAGGAAGTCATCATCGTCACTTAGGTAGGAGTAGGGGTCTCCACGGATATCTTCCCTTGCATTCCCCCTCTCCTCAAGCTGCATGTCCCGCTCGTGGATGGTCTCCTCCAAGTTTGTCACCTTGTGACGAAGGCGAGAAATAATGCGATCCTTCTTGTCAAGCTGACGACGACGTGACTGGCGATCCTTCACAAGCATGGCGATAGTCTGGTGCTTATTAACTGCGATGGCATAGTTGTGGTTGGTGTAGGCGCGGGCATTGTCCAACTCCTTCTACCTATCATACATCATGAAGCTGAGAGGGTCCACTTGATGCTTCAGCTCTGGGTGACGTGGTACCTCCAATGGCTGTCCTATAGCATCACGCCTTGGGTAATACTCAAAGTGCGTGCCCTTGATCTAATTGATGCTTTGCCCACACAGACGGGCAAGAGCTTCCTTCATGGCCCTGGAGAGCCCGTCTAGCCATTTGTTCTATCTTAAGGTGAACTGGATTCCCTATGAGGTGGGGGCTTCAATCTTCCCTCCGATACTTGCAACAATCACCCATTGCAATTCTCCTCCTTGCTGATTGTTGAGCTGGGCTCCGAAGAACTCGGGGTGCGGGTGCTCCAGAAGTTCTGAGAGTTGGTCCAAGTCACGCTCAAAGATGAGATCTCCTCCATTTCCCAACTGATAGAACTTGCTATACTTCACGTCCATCTATAAGAATGTAGGATGAGTAAGTTAGTAGAGTGATCAAGTGTGTCAAATTTTATGTAAGTTTGCAAGATTTTTTTTTAGGGACATGAATTTTCATGAAAGAATCTAAGTGATAATAATGGGAATAGGTTTTCGTAAATACTCACTTCTTTTGTTTTGAAACTAGGTTTTTGATTTAAGCATCCATTCTAACTAGGGTCTCCTATAGTCAGGATGGCTCTGATACCAACTTGTCAACACCCGGATTTTTAATCCCAGATGCCTGTTATGCCATACATCACAATCCTAGGATAACCATTTTTGTGAGACATAACAGATTGGTACCATAGTTCATCATCCATTACAAACCATAATAAAGGTCTTACAAATAAACGATCTCATGATCCAGACTTAATACAATCAACGCAGTGGAATAATATAATAACGGTAGCATGGGCGAAGCTCCATCTTCAAGGTCACAGGCAATGCTGACGATGGGAGATGATCCTAGTTGTCGTAGACTTGCTACTATCCATCATCCTGGTAGTCGTCCTCATAGTCTGGCCATAGGAATAGCCAGGGACAAAGCCATGAGTACTCTTTAAGTACTCGCAAACTAACACTAACAGGTAAAGAGGTTTTAAGTAGGAATCCTAAGCTCTAGGTTGTTTTGCAAAAAGGCAGGTTTATCTTAACTGAGTTCAGAAGCAAAGAAAACTAGTTTAAAGTTTTATAACACCTAAGTGGGAACTTAGTTTTCAGGTTCACAACCCTGTTGTGGTCAAGTCAAGTCATGATTCATTTCACAAGTCATTTTGAAAACATCTGACGATGGAACAGTATGGCCACTCCAACTGTCCATAACCGCGAACGCGGCTATTCGAATAGTTTGACACTCTGCAGAGGTGGTACACTTTCACCACAACATCTGATACATCCGTCAAGTACAATCCTGAATCACCATACTGAGTATGCGGGTAATCAATCCTAACCTTTCGATTACACACCCTAGTATAGGCACCTCTCCTATGAGTTTGGCCTCCCAACCATGACCATCTGTCATCTTGGGAATTGCACAGGTGGACAATCATCATGAGGTAGCCTCGGCTCAAACCTCGGTCACAAGGGAACCCATACTAAGGTATATAAACTTCCAGTCAAGCCCTACCCAAATTCGGGTATTGTGGTTGTATGGTAAAATTGGAATGGTATCGCATCTGAACACAACCATTAGTTTTATAAAGGGCTAAGGCTCATGCCTCAACATTTTCATCATCAAAATCATCTGGTGTTCATAACACATGTCAAAACATTTCATTAGAATGACTCGTCATTCTAAGGTTTTGATAATCCTTTTCACCAAGTATTCCCATCTAAAATGATCAAGTTTTATGCTTAGCACTAGCCACTACAGTTGGGGGTAATCACTAATGAGGGGTGCTAATCAAGTGTGACTTATCTAAGTCTAATCTCATGCCTCAGTATGACATCTAATTCTATCTAACTTAGGCCAAGTTTTATGCTCTTTATGCTACCTCTAATATCCTTCCCAAAATATCACAAACACTAACTATAAGTAAAATAAAGAACTTTGATAAAGAAATAAAAGAGTAAATCTTGCAAGTAAAACTGGGATTTGGTATAATCAAAAGGGGTATAAGCAATTTTGCCTAATGCATCTTGCATATGTTAATTAGTGGGTTTAGGATTGCAAGTAAGGCTTGCATGGTTTAGCTTAGCTTGCCTTGAGCAGTGTAGTGGTTGAAGTTCTCCTCTCCTTCCTCTTCGTAGTAGTCTCCTTCCTCTTCGTATCATTGGTCGGTACTAGCGTCTATAAATAAATACGAAGTACACAATCACCAAACAATACTTAACTACTTCTATTTAGCACACAAAGGTTCACACTAGATGATCTAGCATCATCACAATTATCACATGGATTAAAGCATTAGTCTTATTTATTTTATTTTGGAAAAGTAATTTCTACTCATTGAAAACAAGAGATTTAATATTCTCTAATTAAAACATGGGATCATGTTGACACATGTCATCACCACATATTCTAATACTTGGGAATGTGATTTAAAGTGGTGTCACAATTTAATAAGGTTTAACCTTATTATTTTAATTAATTAAAGTGACTAGAAATGCCTATGGGGCATTCTTTTATTACTTGTCCAATATTACTGCAAGTAAACCTAGATTTTTTATATATTCAGAAAGGACTTATCAAATGTGATTTTTGAGAGTTGGAATCAACTCAAAAGCATTTATGGTTGAATTTTGAAAAACGTTTAAATGCAGAAAAGTATCTGTCTTGTTATTTTTACTATAGATGATCTATAATTTCAAATGGTTTGAATCCAATGGGCTTGGATTAAGGATTTCCATATCTTTCTAACAAAATTGGTTTTATGCTATTTGGTTCAGTAAAACTTTCTGAATTGATTTTTGAATCACCAGAGAGAACTAGGTTTGAAACTAAATTGGAAAATCTAAATTCAAACTAACTGGGTCGCGCGGGAGAGTTACTGGGCTGGCCCACTGCGCACAGCGCACACATGGGCTGCTAATATATGGGGTCCACTAGTCAGCGGAACTAACTAAACGAAACGGTATCTATGAATTTGAGCCTTACAATCTAGTTCTAATCCAACGACTAAGGTTCGTCGTCGACGACGAGCTACTCCGACGAGGAACTAACCCTAATGTGGCCAGTGGGGGTCTTGGGAGGCTTACCGGGGTTCAGGCGAGGATCGACGACATGGGCAAATGAGGTTGTCGATGACGGCGTTCTCCTGGTACTGGCGGCGTCTCCTGGGGTGGCCGTAATCGACAACGCTCTTCTCCTCCAGGAGCGGCAGTCTCCGATGAAATTCCGGTGGACTGGTGCTTGCCTTGCTCCGAGGAAGAAGTGGGTGGTTCTGAGAGAGAGGGGAGTGAGCTGGTGTGAACAAATCGAGCTGGGGAGGCCTCCTTTTATAGGCGAGCGAGAGGGGCAGCACGGCATGGGCAGAGGTCGTCGAAGGCGACGGTACAAGCGGCTATCGACATGGCTGAGGATAGGGGACGGTGCGCGGTCTCCTGGCGGTGCTCACCGGCTTGATGGCATGGCAAGGGGTGGTGTGGTTCGGTCGGGAACATGCGATGCTCTGCGTGGCACCGGTGATGTTTTTGACGACGCACAGGCGCTCCTGGTCGCGTGGCAGCGAACGTCCATGTCTAGTGGTCTCCTGGGACGGTGGTGATCGTGTAGACAGGCGGCAAAGGCGAGGTGCGGTCTGTGCGAGGCGGTCGGCTACTGCAAGCTGACGCGCTCTGGACATGGCAAGGACAAAATGGGCGAGGCATGTTCGCTGTGGTCCACGGCTTGGCAAGGCTCAAGGGCTGGACAGGGGGTGGCGGTGGACGGTGGCCTGGACATGGTGGCTAGGCGCGGTGATGGCTATGGCTAGCTTGCCATGGTCGACTGGCAAGGGGTGGCTCGAGCATGCACAGCATGGTGTAATGGTAGGGTTCTAGGCTAGTTTAATGCACTAGTTGTCACTGGGGGATACAAGGATGATCAAGGGGTGACAAGGTTTGGGGTGATCACTGCTCCAAACTGTGAATTTAGGCAAAGTTTGTTTTCTGTCTCCACGTGTTTGATGAAATGGTCGCAATAAATTCATACTTGAATTTTTGGATGAAACTTGGTGAGTGTACTAGACACATACTACGTAGTAGCTGGTTGTTTGGATTTGTCAAGGTGGACTGGTTTGGTTAGGTTTTGAGAAATGGTGATCTTACCATATGAACTAGATTCAATTTTTAAATGTCATTTGAATAGGGTTGCCAAATGTTTTTGTGGGTTTGCAAGATGGGCTTGGGTTCACTTTTACTTGGTATAGCAAGGGGTGAAAATAATTGGATTTGTTTCTGTTAGAAATCTTGGACTAGAAACACTCAAAGTGGTCTAGTGAACAAGATTGGCAAAAATGACCATTAGCTCATATTGTTTGTTTTTGAATTTCTAGTGATTTGATTCTGCTTGGAAATGATTTAGATGTTGTTGTTTTCATCTTTAAACCAATCCTTGCCATTCATAATAATCACACAAGTCCACACAAGCATTCATGTATTCATCACACACACATGCATTCATATTAATTTAGTTAACAAAAGTTTTTGTTTACCCTAACTTTTGGGTGATTGGAATTTGATAACCTTGATTAATATTTTTGGGATGTTACAGTGTCCATCCACAAGTGTGATACACAAGGTAAACCATAGACATGGGCCTTGTGTAACCCCTCAACACAAACCAATCTTTCCATTCCACCTAGGTGATTCATTAACATGTTGCTTTATTAATCAAAAAATAGGCATGAACTTTGCATAGTATCATAACATGAATATTCCACCCTTGCATTCTACTAGCTAGGCTAAAAATACTAGTATAACATTGTCACTTAACTTAGGGAAATTCTACCAAGATATCAACTATAGGATCCACCATAGCATAGCATATACTTAGAAAAATCTCCATGCAAATCCTATTCAAAATATCACTAGTGCATAGATGAAATAATAGGACAAAAGATGAAGCATAACTTGCCTTGGTAGTTAGGGGAATAGGCGCAATTCTCACAATCACACTCTTCACAATCCACAAAATCTACACATAGAATCATACCACAAAATTCACCTTCAATATACAAACAAAAATATATATGAATGCATGCAAAATGAAAATTAATTATTTATCACACTTTTCAAATCAAACTAAACAGTACCGAATACAAAGAAACCATTCTAAAGTCTAAATAAACCAAAATTTACTTTAAAACAATTTTTTGAAATAATTTTTATAGCCAAAATAGGCCTACAAATTATTCTTCATAAAATCCTTATTTTACAGAAGCAAATGGCCAAACCAAGGCCATTGATGCAAAGAGATTAATTTTCTGAATCCATTGATATAAAATTTGTAATTTTTGGATAAACAGATCAAAAGTTATTGAATTTATAAGTTTGAATAACTAATAGATCAAAATTCAGATTTTAAAACAAAAACAGGGACACGCGACATCATTTGATTGGCGCGTACCAGTTTGCGTTGGATCACGATTCCGCACCGTTAGATCTAAATGAAATCCTGTGGCTCTGATCAACTCATACCCTTTCGCTAAGTGATCTAATCGCAACCCTCATATGTAGATCCAACGGATCTGCCACGCTCGACCAAAAACTGGCGGCGCGAATGGCCCTGGCGGCGGCGACGCTACTGCCGATGACACGACGGAGAGGCTAGAGGGGTAGGGTTTTTTTTCTGGTGCTTACCGAGCTCGCGGGAACGTGGGGATGCTCAACGTGTACTTGGATTGGACAGGGGTGCACGGACATGGGCTCAAATGCTCACCGGAGTTCGTCCTGGCGCCGGGTGCTCACTGCTGGAGACGAAGGCGACCACCTAGTGCGCAAGGGAACAAGTGGCATGCATTAGCAGATGCGCAAGACAAAGACGAACTCACTCGCGTGAACCAGAGATCAAGGGGAACACGGGGCTCACCGGAATGGCTCGTCGGAGTTGAGCTGAGCTTCGGACACCTGCAGGCGTTGACGGGGGTGACGACATGAGGCGATTTAGAACAAACCAAAGGCATGATAAGATGCGCAAGGCGATGGCAAAGCAGGTCGTGTGAACCAGAGGGCAAGGCATGCTGCAGTGGTGCAAAGCAAAATTCGTGGAGCCTGGCGGCACTTGGCGTTGGCTAGGTGAGGGGAAATGGCCGTGAGGGGTGGGGATTAAGTAGCCGGAGCAGGGGCAAAAATCACTCGGCGAATCAATGGGATTTACACCGCGAATCAATCGGACAGTGAAGGGGGAGAAACAGGGGCAGAAATCACTCGGCGAATCAATGGGATTTACACCGCGAATCAATCGACAGTGAAGGGGGAGAAACAGCAGCGGAGCTGGTCGCGGGCGGGATTTGGGGACGATGATGCTGACATGGCAACGGGGCCACGGGTCAGTGAGAGGGAGGGTGCACGGGTGGGTGAGAAACAGAGAGAGAGAGAGAGAGAGAGAGAGAGAGAGAGAGAGAGAGAGAGAGAGGGGTTTCCCAGGTGGGCTTGCTGGGCCACTGGGGCTTGTTGGGCCAGAAGGGTTGCGCCTGATATTTTTTTCTCCTTTTGTCTTTTTCTTTTTCTGTTTTGATTTTCTAGAATAGATTTGAATGGCCAATTCAAATTCAAATGAATTCAAATCTTCACCAATATTTTGTGCTGTGATCCTAGTGTCCAAAAGTGTGTCAAACACATACAATCACTCAAAAACATTTTTGGGTCTTGAAAATAAAATAAAACCTTTCCCTATATATATAATAAGAAGAGGTTTAAATATGGTTTTATTAGGGTTTTGTTTTGAAATTTTTTGTGCAAGATGAATATGCCATGATGCTATGAATGCAATAACATGGTTTTGAATTTGATGAAATTTGGGATGTTACAAAGGCCAAGGCATCGATCTCCATCTTCATCAACCGCTGCATCTCCATCATCTCCATCCATCCTATCTAGATCATGTTGTAATTCTAGCACTAGTTGTGGATTTATACAAGAACTATTTATCTATAATTGTTTTTATTAACATTGCCATGATGCTGTTTGCCTCCATGTCTGAGTAGATCATTAGTTCTTGGGGAGATGAAGAACCCCTAGTATATGATTGAGATGAGATAGAGATTATTATGTTATACATCATTATGTGTATGTGTTAATTGTCTTCATCTTGATGTTGGGAGTTGTGCACCTCCTTAATATTTGTCTCTTACGGGGACTTGATGAAGCGGATTACTTGTTGGTAGACGGAGGGATGATATCACTTACTATGACTATAAAGTCGTTATCATCCTTTACATACTAACTTGGGGAAGCAAGGAGAACTCATTAAGCCATGTCCATGCCGCGGAAAAAATCCCTTAATAGCGGGATAATACGATTGATGTCGTTTATCTATCAGTTATGGTTATGAAGGATGATGTGAGCAGTGGTTGCTGCCTATTTGTCCATATATGGAGATCCTCCCACATACATACATGTCATGAGAATATTCGTTATAATAATCTTGATTACTCAGTCTAAATTGCTAGCGGTGTATCCACCACTCCCCGAGAATGCCCTTTTCCCTATTGCAGTTCCAAGTTTTCTTAGACACACGATTACTACTTTCTGCATTAAGTTTTACTTTACTTTAATTGCTTCGTTCAATCAAAAACCCAAAAACAATTCTACTTTTTTGCATATTATAATTATTTCTTAAGTACTTCGTTTAGTTTTAGTTAAAAGCATTTTAGTATTTCGCCTACTGCTCCCTAAGGGATCGATATCTTTATTTTTAAACTAGCTACAAATGATATGCGCACTTGCATTCATCATGCTTCGACTCCTGTATTTAGGTTTGTCCTAGTGCTTCTTTCAGGCTCTATTTCCATGTAGGAGAAGGCGCTGTGTTGGAATAATTTGCCTCTGCTCTTCCTTCATCTCGACGTCACTCTAACCGGTGGCATTAGAGGCAGGTGGCCTGGTCGTCTCACGGATCTCTGAATCCGACAAGATTCATGTATGGTGGTCGGCGGTTGGCACCCTCGCGGGTGGTGGTTTTGTCGGCTGTTGTAGTTGTGTTCGCTGTCTTGCAATTAGGTTCGCGGATGACGGCAGGCGGCGGCGCTCCTCTTCTTCGACTATATCGGATGAAGTTGAGAGCGTCAGGATCTGGTGATCACGGGGAAGATCCCTAGCCGACGTGCCACAAAGTCCCGATCTCGTTGCTTGCGGCGGTCCGATTCATCGGCTCAAAGAAGCATTACTATATGTGAAGGTGCTCTCCCAGATCTTGGTATGGTGGCTATTCACCTCTTTTTCTGCCTTGGCCATGGTGGCGGCGGAGGACGATGTTGGATGATGTTTCGGCAAGGCACAAGTTTCTCCAAGGGTGGACTTACAGTTTTACTCCTTGTAGGATTCCTTGTGCAAAGTTGCTTGACACGTATTTTTATTTTAAATGATGACCATATGTGTAATCTATGTAAACGATTTGTTTAATAAAATATATGGTTACTTAAAAAAACTCAAGCTGAATGATGTTGTTTGGCACAACCCATTTATTCGCTAAATTTAGGCATGAATGCGTCCTACCGGACACGCAGTGGACTGCGTGTGTGTCCTCCCTCGTTCGCAGCGGGCCAACATGGTCAGTGACCCAACGGCCTCCTACCTGCAACCATCAATCGAGGTAGGTTGACTCCTACGCTGGTCGCACCGTCCGGTGCCTGCGCTAGTCGTGGGCCTTCAATGTCGGCGTTTCATCCTCCACGCTGGCATCCAATGCTTTGGCTCGTTGGTATTTTTAAGCAGTCCACCCACGACCATCTTCTTGAACTTCCATCTTCTTTTCCACACCACAGCCATTGTCAGCATCAGGATCAATAGGTGGGCGACCAGGGCACCCACTGGGCCCGGGGCATGGCAGAGGTCGGCGAGGAGGAGGCGGGGCACGACTTACATGTTTCGCCATCACCGTCCACATCACCACCGTCTTCGCCCGAGGACTTCGCCGTTGACCTCTTCGGATTCGAGTTTGGCATCACCATCCTCGTGTGCGATACATGGGAGATACCACTAAAACTCCCTGCCAAGTTCACGTCTATGCTCGATGAGAAAAACCCTAGCAGAATCAAGCTACGGGAGCCTAGATACGTGATCACCGTACGGTACATTGAGGTGTTGTTTGACCACCTAGGGCAGACGTACATCCACCATGGATGGCCAAAGTTTACTGGCGCACATGCCCTAGACGATGGTCACTTCCTTGTCTTCAAATTGAACGTCTATGACATGCTCAATGTCACGGTCTTCGACCATACTATGTGCCACCACCGCTACCATAGCGACATTGATGATTGCGATGAGGACTAGGCGACGCTAGGGTTTTAAGTAACTTGGTATGTACTAAGTATGTAATCCTGTATGTAGAAATCCTATGCAATTAAAATTTCCATTCATATTTAGATGTTTTTGCAAGAGTTTGAATGGAATTGAACAAACTAAACAAGCGCAACGACTGCGGTGGCTACGAACCTGGGAGGCCATGGGAGCGGGAGGTTGCCCCGGCATTCGGGCACAACGGGGCAACGAGAACTAGTACAAATGTGTTACTTAGAGACGGTTATTGTCCATAGGCCTCAGCCGGTTTCTCGTTTTGGCTCAAAGGCATAGCCTTTAAGAGCATCCCAAGTGAGCTTGTTATTCATTTCGGTTCTAACATACACGACCTCAAGCGGTTCGGAAACGTAAATGACTCTAAGAAGTATGACCTGGAGATGGCTATTAGTCTTGCTCGTCTAGAAGAACTCCTCAACCTCAAACGGCTTCTATTAAGGACCGCCTCCAAGAGTAAGAGACATGGAGTCTGATTCAAGTAAAGACCGTCTCTAGAACAAGGACGTCTCGAAGCGGTAGATATTCATGGCCACCTCTAGTATTAATGCTTGTTCAAACTCAATGATAGCAGACATGGCACATAATGATGATTCAGCAGCCAGAAAATAGATTAGCTCAAGTACTTAGTGATGGGGTTTAGCGCCTGAAAACAATATTTTTTTCTACACCGACTGTCAGGATCTATCTAGGAGTAATGCGGTAACGGAAAGGGCTATTTGCGAACTTACTAAGTTGAAGACTGAAAAGATTTGTCAATGTTCAAGAAAACATGAATGATGTAGTCATATACCAACGCTGACGTCAAGGTCGTTCTGAACTCGAATGGCTCCACCAGCTCTAGCTCCACAACACATGTACGGTACGTTATGTTTATTCCCTCGAGTCTAACCCTGGAGAGTTTGGTGTACTCAGTTATATCCTCGAGAGTAACACTGGCAATTTAGCTATACTTAGTTTTACCATTGAGTACTAACACTACCGCATGCAATATACTCAGTTTTATCCTCTAGTGGTTGGTCAACAGAGAGTCAACGAGTGGAGTTTAGCTAGCTAATTGAGTCATTTTATGCACAATAAATTCAAAAAAAAGATCAAAATATAGTGGCACCTACTCATGGAGTCTTCTTATGTGACCGTCCATCTAGAAAACCTTAAGAACTATAGATAAATCGATTTTTGCGCTAAACCACCACTTATCGAGTCACTTATTAGATATGAAGTTGCATGGCTTTCTACTCAAACCCTTTCACAAAACATCCTTCCCAAAAACATATTTTTGTCTGAATGAGGCCATAATTGGCACCCTCGTGTATCTTTGAATTGCAAATAATTTGATGTAGGCCAAGATGTATTTCATTGTATAAAACACGCATTTTCCATTTTTAAATATGTTTTTTCTAATTGAATCCCTTAATCTGTTTTACCCTTGGTTTATTTGATAGTACTCAGTCTTCCCTCTCTTTTAGTCAAAAAACTCTCACAAAACCCCCAAACTTGTACTCACTTTGGCTGCTACTACACCCTGATTGGTTGAGACAGTTGTCATGCGGATCGTGTCCATAAACCGTTGGTCCTCTATGATCTAACTGATAGGATAACCCTCTGTCTGTCGGTAGATCGTGGCTAGTGGGAAACTCTCTATCTATGCGAAATCATGAGTTTGCCATCGATAATTTAACTCCATAAACAAATGAATTTGAATGTAAAATTACTTTTAACTCTCTGACAATGATAGACTCTAAAGATTTTCTTAGCACAACATTATCTTGTCCTAAGTGTAATTTGAAGGGAAAGTGTTTAAAGGTGTATAATTTTTGTGTATGCATGTTTATGCATTACTTTTCACTCTCTAAAAATGATAAGCTCTTAAGATTTTCTTAGCACAACATTATCATGTCCTAAGTGTGATTTTGAAAGTGTTCAAAGGTGTATAATTTTGGTATATGCATGAGACATAAAGATTTTAGTTGAGGGATCCCTTTAGTTTATACATTACTTTTCATGCTTTAAAAATGGTAAACTTTCAAGATTTTCTTAGGACAACATTATCATGTCCAGAGTGCAATTTAAACGTGTTCAAGTGTTGTATAATTTTGGTATATGTATGAGACATAAATATTTGAGTGAATGCATTACTTTTAACCCTCTAAAAATGATAAACTCTCTTTTACATCAAGAGTTGTATAAAGTGTTTAAGAGTTGTGTCATTTTCTTATTTCTTATACTTCCATCTTCCTAAATCTTAAAGTTTGACTTTCACCTCATAGATTCACCTGATTGCAACCAAGACACACTCGATAAACAAATTAAATTTAAATGTACAACAATATTAAAGTTCAACTTTCACCTCATAGAAAAGGCTTGAAGTTCATGTTTCCTAGGCACCCAAACAAGCTAGACTGATGAACAACAAGTACACAAATCCCTAACTAAATTTGTAACAACTTCTTGCGACTGATGAACAACTGGTAAAAAAATCCCATAGCAATCATACAACAAAAAAAATCCCCCAGCCATCAGATCTTCTTGCGTCTTCAAATCGATTAGCTGCCTTAACTGCTTGTTTATTTTCTTCAGTTTCCGCTTTAGTTCCACCAGTTCTGTATTGGGAATCATCGAAATGGTTCCTCTGTTGGCCGCATTCTCCATAGCAAGTGCCCTCCAATTGAGCTCCTGAGTTGCGCCAATTAATTCCTCCAATCGAAGCCTATCATTTCACGAACTCGCGTACACATCGATCCACTTGAAATGCCTGTATTTCTTCAGGATCTGAAAACAACTACATGAACCCTAAATCCCAAAGGAATAACAAGAAAATCAAGAGAAACCGGAACAATTTGGTGTGAGATCTAACCTTCCCCCTCTTTATATGGACTGCTCTTGCATTTCACGAACTCGCGTCCACGGTTGCCATTGTCATCCTTCATACAGGTCAATCGCTTTAGAGGCTCCACATGTGGGCAGTCAGGATATCTTATCAACGACGACCTGACACCATACCGCAACCATGGTGAATGGGAGGCAGAAGTGAAGTTTGACATCACTCGTTGGCAGGAGAAGGGTTGCCGTCGCCATAGAAGAATAAGAATGGGGTGCGGGAAAAGAAATGGGGAGGCAATGGCACGGGCGCAGGGCTGGATCGGGCTCCCATCTTGCAATATTAACCTAGGTAAGTTGTGGGTCCGGCACTCATGTGGATAAGATATGAGTTCCACGTTGATCTGGATAAATGGAGAGAGGATGGAGAGAGGTGTCCACTACGGATCCAACCCAACGCAGACCCACTCTTCATCTTAACGGTCAACATGACGGCAACGCACGTTCCAAAATTTGTGAGAGTTTCAAACAAAAGGTTGGGCAAAAGTGAGGAAAAGTTTAACGTCCGAGAAAAAAGTGAGTATATATAAGGAATGATGGACACCAAAGTAGAAATCCCTAAAAACAAAGGAGAAAAAAAATGTGTCACATGAAGACAACAAATGACGGCCACACGTTAAGCACATACGTCACCAATAAAATAATGTTGAGGTAGAGGTGTACTTTGTGGTTGTCAATTACTAGACCACCTACGATGTAGATAGATTATACACACAGAGCTTGTTAGTTGTGTCTCGTCGCTGGATAGCCGCGTCTTGTCGGCTAGAGTAGCTATGTCAGCATGCGAAGATCAATTTGGTCGTCAGAGCTAGCAGTTCAGACGACGAGTTATACAGACATCAGCAGTAAGATATTACTAGTAACTGTATATTCTTGAGGGATGTCTGTATCATCAGTGTATTTGATATGTGACCCATCACTTCTAATTCTTTTCGCAGTAGTGTTGATATGTTTGCTGAAAGGTGGTTTTAGTGGCTTCTTCCACTGTGATTTTCATGCATGCCATCAAATCCCTTTTCTTACATGAGTAGATGATATGGTGATATTGTGTTGTCAAGCACCTATAGCTATGTCCCTCTTTATATTACAGATCAATACATGCACAGTTAGAGATCTGATTTTGTTAGAAATACATTATTTTGTCCTTGGTTACATGTTCTCTAATGATGGTGTTAGTATTTAGTTAATTGACTATTTCTGTGGTGCGCTATTTATTCATAAATTATAAGTATGCCGTGAACATGCTTTTTTTTTGCATATATCATGTCATGTCATGTGTTCTTTTGCATATATTTAGTTACTCGTGTGGGTGTTTCCAAGAGAACCCCCCACCACATTGTTGGGAGCTTTTGCATTCTGCACTATATTTTGAGTACATACTTCACCTGCCTTTATATGTAACTATTGTCAGTAGAAGCTGTGAAATCAGAAAAGTAATAAACCTTCCAATTGATAATACAATCCAGAGGTTCCGTTTAGTGAAATGTACCATTAATAGGCCTCTTTCAACGTGATTTCTCGTATATGGTTGCCCACCGTTTTGGCGGGCAAGCTTATATCAGGTTTAGAAGGCAGATGATTCCGCTATACGGCTATAGTGTAGTGGCACATATTCATACACTTATGAACCTGAGTTTACTGAAGATCAGTAGTTGTCACTTATTCAAACATGGAAAGCTGCCTTGATGATGAGATCATCTATGACATTGACGGGCGATGTTCTGAAGACCATCTCAATCAAAGAGCACAACATGCATTTTACATTGGTTGCCATGGCCATCTTCAGTTCAAGGCCTAGTTCTGGTCGCCATCTGTTTTTCAATCATTTCCTAATTTTTGCCAGTTTTTATGTTATTCTTGGGTTTTTTTGCGGTTTTTCATTTTTCTTTTTTTCACGTGTTTAAATTTACATTATTTTCCTTTTTCTATTTTCTTTCCTTTTTTCCTTTTTATTTTTGAAAACAACTTTTGAAAAGGTTCACAATTGAAAAATGTTCTGATTTTAAAAGTGTTCAGAATTTCAAAATGTTCAAATATTAAAATTGTTCTTATTGGAAAAATGTTCAGATTTTGAAAGTTTCAAATTTAAAAAATCAGATTTTGAAAAATTGTTCAGATTTTTTTAAAATTTCAAAACGCAAAAACATGAATAAACAACAAAAACTAAGAAAAAACATAAAAAAAGAAAAGAAAAAAACTGATGGACCACAGCCCAACAGAGCACCGCAGGGTGCCTGGCGGCGCGGCACCCGGTGCCAGGCTGAAGCAGCGAATAGGACCTCCCATTTGCAGACTCGATATCTCTGTTCTTCAGATAAACTGGTACTATCAATTAATCAACACAACCGTACGAACACGCTGACATCTCAAAAGTTCATGGCAGCAAAATTTAATGAATCCTATTTCTCAAGTGATTGGCCCAAACCAGCTGCTGATTAAAATCCAAAACTCGGACAACTTCGACATAATATTCGAGGTTCAGGAGTTCTCCATTAGTTCATATGTATTCTGTGCATGTCAACACGTGTTGTCTGATCTTTGATGCATTGCGTCAGGGATCTAAGTTGCCATTCGCTCAAGGTAACAAAATCTCAAGTGTTGGATGCTACATACTCATCAGTACCATATATCCACTGTAAATGCTATCTAGGCTTCTTCGTTCAAGGTGTTATGTCGCTGTTTTGCCGTTTTGCGGGGATCTGAATCATTACATATTCTTGGATGAATCTTTAATTAGGATTACTCGGACAATAACATGACATCATAAAACCAGCATCAAACTGGCATTGCCTGATTTCTTAGAGAAATCACATTGCATGGTAAGAACGTACCATAGGTAATCCTGAATGAGGTGTAAAATCCAAAAAAATCCTGCTACATAAGGACCAGACAGTGGTAGTTTGTTGTTCTGAATTAGGTGTAAAATGCCAGCAAACTCAATATCTCCATTCTTAAGACAAACTAATACTGCTGATTAATCAACCCAACAGTTCAAACACGCTGACTTCTCAAAAGTGCATTCTAAAAATTTGATGAGTCCTATTTACCAAGTCACTGGTCCCACCCATCTGCTAATTAAATCCAAAACGCAACAACTTCAACATAATATTCGAAATTCAAATATTCTCCATAGGCGCATATATATATGTGTTCTGTGCTGGTCACACATGTATCTTCAATGTATTGTGTAGCCCAGAGATCTCAGTTGCCGTTCGCTTAACCTAGCAAACATCTAAAATGTTGGATGGGAACAACTCATGAGTACCATATATCCACTGTAGTTGCAATCTAGGCTCCTTTGCTAAGATGTTCGGCCGTTGCTTTTGTCGTTTTTCTCAAATAATCTGAATCATTACATATTAGCGGTTTGACCTAGCTTGTCACTACACGAGCTAGCTCTATATCCGTCCAGGTCCATCGGAGCCCATAACCAAATAAGGCATTTGGTCTAACTCAACCCAAAAGACTAGTCTATATATAGGTGAGGTTTGCATCACTTTATAAGTTGGGCTTCCTCACATTCAATTTCTGATGTGGGACTAAACCTAACAATCTTCCCTATAACACATCATGCCAAACGGGCTCCCCCATCATGAAGATGTTACATTTTTTTTCTGACCATGGGCCCTGATGCCGAGTACTTTCTGGCGACACGAAGTCCTCCCGTTACTAGGAGATCAGTTAGGGGCCCTGATACCACTTGTTAGAGCACACAATGGTTTGACCTAGCTTGTCACTACACGAGCTAGCGCTATAACAACCCAGGTCCACCAGAGCCCACAAGCAAATATGGCATTTGGCCCAATTCAACCCAGAAAACTAGCCTTATAGGTGAGGTTTGCCCACCTTATAAGTTGGATTCCCTCACACCCAACTTCCAGTGTGGTACTAAACCAAACAGGATCAAGGCCTTATAAATATTTTGCTGGGATATATAAACATGACATCATAACACCGGAATCAAACCAGCATTGTCTGATTTCTTATTAAAATCACAGTGCCTGGTAAGTGAGTACCACATATTGTTCTGAATGAGATATTAAATGTCATCATCACATGCTACATAAGAACCAGAGTACTAGACACGGTTGTAGCTTGATGTTCTGAATTAGGTGTAAAATGCCAGAAGGCATCTCATCCTGATGAAGAATGATCTCAGCCTCAATCAGCTGAGGCCTCGCTAAAAAAAGCCTCTGATGTTCTGAACTAGATCTTGTGAATAAACTAAGTTACAGAAAAGGAGAAAATAAGTAGAGGGTACAAGCCTCGAGCCAACAGCGAGTTCATTTTCGAGAAACAAGCTATAACCGAAACAAATGACAAAGCGATGGATACATATCAGAAACAATCCTGATGCGGACATTGCTACTAGTAGTTAAAAAAACATCCGAAACCATCTGCATAATTCCCACGGAAGAAGAAGCGACTTCAAGTGAAGAAAGCTAATTAATGCACTTAACCTTTCAAAGTTGGGCGCTAGGGCTGCCCAAGATTAGAACGGCGACGGGCGACCACTTGCGGCGGCCCGGCTCCATCCGTAGCCGTCCTCTGCCGGCAGCTGCACGTTGCCGAGGAGGTTCGGTGGCAGCCCTTGGAAGGGGTTTGGATCGACGGCTCCACCGGCCATGGCTTGCGCCCCCGCGGCGAGCATCCCGGCGCTCTCAGCATGCCCTTGCGCAACCAGAAGCTCGTCTTCCTCCAACGGGAGTCGCTCGTAGACAGCGTTCGCGAAGGAGGCTGCCATTATCACCACCGGGCCGGCCGCAGTGAGCGCGCCGACAACGCTGCCGCCCACCACCTGCCCCTGCCCGCCGGCAAGGTAGATGGTGAGCCCCGTGGCTTCCGGCGGTGCTGGAGGCGGGAGGAAGGACCCCGAGAGGGAGAGTATCTCGAACCGGCCGTGGAGCGCGACGGCCGCGCTCTGCGAGGCGGGCTGCCGCAGCGTGACGTTGGTGACGGTGCCCGAGCCGCTCAGCACGCAGACCCCGCGCTGGCGGCGGCACGCGAAGGCCGTGATGCTCTCGGAGATGTCGCACCCGCCGGCGACTTCCATGACGTGCGTCCGGAGAGTGTTGGCGCTGTCCCGCGTGATGATGATGGGCGGCTTGGGCTTGTTCTTGGACCCGGCCGGCCGTCCCCTCGGGCGGCGCGAACCGTTCTCGCCTGATCCGTCGTTCAATCCTCCACCTGGTGAAAGGGGAACCAGAGCAAGCTCACCGCCATCACCAACGCTGCCGTGGCCGTTGTTCTCATCATCTTCGTGGTCGCGCTTTGTGCCGCGGCCGCCGAAAACACCCGGAGAGCCGCCGCCCTGGTCGTCCTCTGTCTTAAGATGCCGCTGGTGCTGTTGTTGCTGCTGCTGCTGCAGATGGTGATGGAAGTCGCGGGTGTTGAAGGGTGGAGGAAGATGGTGACCATGTATAGATGCCGTAACAGGATCCATGCTCCCGATCTAGCTAGTTCTAGGTTATTGCTCCCTCAGCGCTCTCTCGCTTCTCTTGCTTTCTCTGTCTTGCGAGATCTATTTTATTCCCCCTCTATCTTATCAACTAACACATATCTCGTGTGGCAATGGACGAAGAAACCTACGAGATGGAACAGTGGCAACGAAAGCAAAGTGTGGAGCAAATAGTAAGGGTGGGAAGAGGGGAGGAGAAGAATTGGCTAATTATTAAGCAAGGAAAGCTATGGGTACCTCAAGGTATTGCTTGGTGGTGATGACTTGCGACTTTGTGAGAGGGAAAAGATGGGAAGGAAGACGGCGCGCTGCCCCCTCTCTCGGTCTCTACTTTGACGCCTTACTAGAGTAATGACAGGTTGGAGGGAAAAGATGTAGTACTACTCCGCTTGATTAGAGTACTAATCACTGATTGAGTTTTTTTTTCCAGTCTCACCCACGTAGTACAAAGACCGTGCGTGTTAATTAGTAGCATGGATTCTTTCTGAAATTGTACTCTTTCTCATCTGAACTTCTGTACGTTTAAGAATATTCCTGTAAAATTTGTAAGCATGCATGACAGTGTAGCATGCAATGCTATATGTTTTGTTATCCATGTTATAGCTAATGCGTTAGCGAATGAGCCCAAGGTTGAAACTGCACCAACGCATCGATCGGACGCATGGATCCAGCTGCTTCCGTACGAAAGTTGAAACTGCACCAACCGCAGTACGTCCCATTCATATGATCGACGACATGATATGTAAAAAACAAAAAAACTAGACGCATGGGGGCTAGAACTCAACACGAGATCGCTCCTTCTCTCACGGTCTCAAATCGCGTGCTGTCTTTGTCTTGCTGCCTTGGCCCTTTCGGCTTAAAAATCCTGAACAGAGGGAGTACTCCTTACTTCTTGTGGGCACGCCGAACACAGATCTGGCCGGCGTGGCTGCCTCTGCTGGATACTGGAAGCTAGCTGCTTTGCCATCGGTCGTGCCGGTTATCCCGCAAGGCGCTGCCTGGTCCAGCCCAAGGGCAGTGTGTGCCTTTAATTAGCATCCGCCTGACAGCCTGGTTCTGGGAACCCTAACCCTCCTCTAGAGATAATCATATCAATCCAACCGGACTCCGTAGTGGCCTCCCACGCCGGCTCACTTGCCATTGGCCCTCGTATCGATGCCTGATTGGCGCCAACCGAGAGCTGCTGCTTATTAAATTGTACGCCCACCGCCCGGATGCGTTTACTTTTTCCGAGTTCTGCGGTTAACGCGTAGCTAGCCACCCAGGCCTGCATGATTAAATAAACCAAAGAGTTTAGTACTAGTATAATCAGTGATCCTCTCTCCTCCAAGCTGGACAATTCCTTTTCTCTAATGAGACGCAGCGGGGCTGCTTTCGTTGATTAAGAGGGGCACAGTGCAAAACATGGGGAAAATCAGAAGATACCGAGAGAAAAATGAAAGAAACTGTACTGGGTGATGGAACTAATCCTTATCCACCGGAGAGAGTGATACCCATGATTCATGTGGGTTGAACAACTTCGTTGCCTTGACGCCGGAAAGCACCCAGGCGATCAGTTCAGACCAGATGAGTTCCAATGTAGTACTACCTCCGTTTGGTCGTTTGGGATTATAAGTCCTACGCGGATAACTAGGTTGCCAATTTAAACAATAAAATATATATATTATAGCATAAAAATTATACCACTAGATACCTTAGAGGTTATATTTTCTAATGGTATAATTTTTATAATATATAAGTTATATTTTGTTGGTCAAATTAACAACCTAGGTATACGCGTAGGACCTATAATCCCGAACAGAGGAAGTACTATGTAGCATCCTAAGTAATGGTCATGGAGTATGGTAATCAAATTCTCACTACGCAGATTAACCACGGTGGTGGTTCACAAAGGTATAGGAGGACCAAATGGATAGCCTAGCATATTCAAAAAAACAAAATCACTGATTTATTCTATTACCTGAGACATAGTACTTTCTTCTATCGCGTCACTATAGCCATTGTAGTTCAAGTATATAAGGTAAAAATCTAATATTTATATGGAAGAAATTTAAGTACAATTAGAAGCTATGTTGCAGATAATGGAGAACCAGATGAATTATTGTCCATGATAGCAAGTGAGAGATATGGAAATAGTTTCGTTAATCCGAGACCATTGCTTCTACAATTAAGATTCCAGGTTAAGCTCTACGGTACACAGAATCAAAATCATTGAACCACTGTCGAATAGATTACATATATACGGAAGCCAAACATGGACATAGTAGGTGAACTGACAGTGAAGCAAAGAGAAATCGAGGGCGACGAGTGCGGCTCCCCTCCTTCCTGACCTCCTAGCCGCCTCTTCCCTCCCTCCCCCACTGCCGCCGCTAGCAGGGGTCATCCGGCGATGTCCGGGCGACGGTTGTCCTCTCCCTGCGCCATAGGAGGTGGTCGGGGTCGGCTTTCCTTTCCGGCGGCACTGCACTTCGGGAAGCTGTGGTCCGGGCTTATCCCGGGTGGCGTTGGGCGGCGGCCCTGAGGTCCGGTTAGGGATGTAAATGGTACGAATATTTTTTGCTCCGAATCCGCATCCGCGTCCGTTTTTTAGGATATGGTATACATTTTTAGATATCCGGAGGATACGATGCGGATGCGGATATTTATCCAAATATGGTAGTGGATATGGTATTGATGATATCCTACGGATAAGGATAATCCGACATTTTATGCGTATTATCCGAGGTACTCAAATAGGATAATCCGATAAATTTAGCACAACCCCAATTTCTAGATAATGTAGTAAGTGTATCTACTAGCTATGCATGCTATATATGCATGTTATACTATATTATTATCAATCTTGCAATTTTATACTACTGCTATCTAGTGTTGCACGCTTTCATTTCATTTCTTTTGCATAAACTAAATAAAATTTTATTTTTCTATGTGTATTTGTTCGATTATCCTCTTCCGATCCGAGTCCACTCCAAATCCGCTCCTATCCGTAATCCGCATTCGAATTCGTATCCGGCTATTATCCGCTCTGATCTGAAGCCGCCAAAAAAATATGGTAAAGGATATGGTAATAGCAATATCCGATTCGTTTACATCCCTAGGTCCGGTGGTGGAGCAGCGACAGCGCGACGAATGCTTGCAGAGGACGCGGGAATCATTCTTCTCGGCCCAGATCCGAGCCCCTCAGGCCTGATATGGGCTCCGGCGGGCTGGTGCGTTCTCCTATACGCCCAAGTCGCCGCTGGTGGTGCCGCCACCGTCGACAAGCGGGGCGCTGCAGCGGTGGGCACGACGATTTTGGCGTCGGTTCCTCCTGGCTCAGATCCAGGCCCCTCCGGCCCAATCTGACTTCGGTGGGTCGGCGCATCCGCCTCTGCGATGCCTTCTGGAGATGGTGGTGATGATGTAGCTCTTGATGGGGCTAGCGGCATAGCGGCCGGCCTATGGCAACAAGACGACGGGGACTTTATGGGCCCCTTGGTCCCGGCCAGGCCCGGCTGGGCTTGGTTTGTCCCTACTGCCTTGTCCGGACGATGGCTGTCTCTCGACGACGAAGGTGGGTTCCTCCCGCTGGTTGTCGTGCTGTTGTCCCCAACGCGAGCTTTTTCTAGTGCCTCTGTCTCGTGGGCTGCCTGTCGACGTACACGATGAGACGACAACAATGGTGATGGCAAGATCGTGGTGGCGCGAGTTAGTGGGCGGCGAGCTTGGTGGGGGTGCTTGGAATCGCCCGAGGTTTTTTGGTTAGGGTTAGGGAGAAATCCTTGTCGGTCCGTCCGACTCTAGAGCGGTGCTGCCTGCGGAGTGCGCCTTTCCTTCCTGGAGGGCGTTGTGGATGTATCGGGGGAATCCCTAGGTCAAGCGATGGGCTAGACAGTAGCGCCGTGTCAACGGTGTACCTTGCTTGAAGGGGTTGTTTGATACTAGGCGATTCGGTGTACCAGGCGTGAGGTAGGGAAAATTCGACGGGTGCAGCGGTGGCGGGTTACCCTTGTGTTGTCGAGTCGCTATTGCTTTTGTTTCTTTTCCATTTGGGCTTGTTGTTACTGTTGGCCTAGCATTCTTTTGTTTGGACTCATGTATCAGGTGGTTGCTTTATTTATAAATCGGAGCGAATAGCTTGTTTCGAGAGGTGAACTTCCAATGTTGTTGCTCATGTGCAAAAAAAGAACTATCTCATCTTAAATTCGGTGAGATTATTTTACTCCAAAGGTTAATAAGATTGAAAGGATCCAATAGTATAGACCTATTTGTCTTTTTAATGTTAATTTTCAATTTTTTGCGGAAGTTGTGACATTAAGACTTAATTCGATGGCTGACCATGTGGTTCATCCTACTCAGACAACTTTTATGCAAGGGAGAAACATACTCGATAGAGTTGTAATTCTTCATAAAACAATCCACGGATTACATAGGAAAAGTTGAATGGGGTAGTCCTTAAAATTGACTTTGAAAAATCTTAAATCAAATGGTCTTTTCTTCAATAGACTCTCAAAATTAAATGATTTTCTGCTCAGTGGCGTGCTATAATCCATAGCCATGTATCTGTAGGTAGTGTTGCTATTAAAGTTAATGATGATTTTGGCCACTACTTTTAAATAAAGAAATGATTGAGATAAGATGACCCATTATCGTCTATGTTATTTAACATAATGGATGATATGTTAGATGTTAGGATTGAGCGCCCAAAGGTTAATGGCTAAATTGAGAGGGTAGTTCCTCATTTTGTAGATGGTGAAATTTCTATCCTTTAATATACAAACGATACAGACGATACGATTCTATTTAAGGAAAATGACATATAAAATGCGGGAAATCTGAAATTAATTTTGTTATCCTTGAGCAACTTTTGGGTCTTAAGATAAACTTTTATAAAAGTGAATTGTTTTGTTTTAGCTAGGCTCGGTAAGAGGCCCACCAGTATGTTGAACGGTTTTCCTGCAGGCAAGGCCAGTTTCCAATTAACTATTTGGTGATACTGATACATTATCGGAGACTCATAAATACTAAATGGAAACACGTTGAGGAGGAACAACAACTATCCCTAAATGGAATACTTGTCCTCATCAATTCAATGCTAAGTAATATAGTACTATCTTTGATCCATAATAAGTGTCTCTCATCTAGTATAAAGTTTGTACTAGCTTAGTACAAAATAAAGGACACTTATTATGAATTCAAGGGAGTATTCTTCCAACTTTTAAAAGGAGTCTTACATAAATTAGAATTCTTCCGATCAAGATTATTTTGGCAAGATGATAATGAGAAAAATAAATATTGGTTGGCTAAATGGAGTGTGGTTTGTCGTCCCAAAGACTAAGTAGGGCATGCTTCACAAATGGATTTTAAGCTACTGTTGAAAATGGTGTATGGAAAAACATTAGAAGAAGAAAGTTTTTAGGCTCAAAAGCAGTGTCCCAAGTATATTAAAAAACTGGGGACTCATACTTTTAGGCTGGTCTAATGGCTATACTACAAAAATACCATCCATACCCAACACTTCTTTGGCATAAGAGAAAAGTACCTACAAAAATCATATAGCTGGCGGTTGGGCATTCTCGACACCATTTTTACATGGAGGAGACTTTTACACCATGATAGAACTCATACCGACATATAAGTGTGTCGTGAAATATGGTAATCAATAGCGGTGCGTTTTTACTACCACCCTAGTTCAAAAGTGAAGGGAATATGCCCGAGAGGCAATAATAAAGTGGTTATTATCGTATTCCTTATTTATGATAAATGTTTATTTTTACACTATAATTGTATTAATATGAAAACGTTAATACATGTGTGTTTAATAAACAAAAAGAAAGTTCCTAGTTATGCCTCTCTTATAAACTAGCTTGTTGATTAACAAGATGATCAAAGGTTTTCTGATCATGGACATTGGATGTTGTTAATAACGAGGTCACAACATTGTTGGAATGATGTGATAAACATTCATCCAAAGTATAGCATTACGATCAAGGTCATTGTGTTTATATTGCTATAAGTAATCTTAGTCCGTAGACCATGAGATCATTTCAATCACTAACACCGAAAGAGTATCTTGATAACATCAAACGTCAAACCCTAACAGGGTGACTATAACGATGGGTTCAATGCTACGAGGGTGTTCCGTTGAGGCTCATGGATCAAGATTGAAATTTTTCCATCCCGATGATGGAGAGATATACTCTGGGCCCTCTCGGTGATATCACATTAGTTAGCTTGCAAGCAAGTGATTTGATCACTAGAATGTTATATCACGAGAACGAGAAAAGAGTACATGTCGATAACGAGATAAAACTAGGTATGGAGATACCGATGATCGAATCTCGGATATGTAATATATCGCGAGACAAAGGGATTGAGTTACATGTGTATAAGGTTCACACGATCACAAAAGTCATCGTTGAATATGTGGGAGTCAGTACGGATCTCCTGGTCCCGCTGCTGATTATTGATCGGAGAGGGGTCTCGATCATGTCTACATTATTTGCGAACCATAGGGTGACACACTTAAGGGATACCGACACCATTTGGAGCAAATAAGATGCCAGAGAAAGAAAAGAAAGAGCAGGAATTTATTTCACTAGACACCGAAATCATTTCGGTTGAAATTGCTAAAACTGGTTCTGCATGTGAAATTGAAATATTATAAGGGGTTTTATGTGAATGTTTGTTAATTAGAGTAATTAAAAAAATCTGAATAAATAAATAAAAAGGAATCTTATTTAAAGATAAATTACATTAAATTTGGTGGAAATTTAATGGGAATTTGAGTGGAATTGTGAGTGGAGGTGTCTTTATGTGAGTGGAGCTTCCACCACATGAATAAGGGAGAGGTGGAGGCACCCTCCATGGCCGGCGGCCATTCCCCCTTGGGCTGCCCCCTCCCCTATAAAAGGAACCCCTCCTCTCACTTCTCACACACACCTCCTTGCGAAGGATCTCTCTCCCTCCTTTAGAATTTCCCCATGGTCTCGGATCAGCGAGATACATGTTCCCGGTGGCTTTTTATGGAAGGATTTGTTGCTTACACTGCTTCGCTGGAGCGAGGGTGCGGAGGTTGTCAGGGTACCCGGACGTGTGTGCGATCACGGATGCACCACTGCTTTGCGGTGCTGGACTTGATGGTGCTGGACCGGCTGGACCAGATGGACTTCATCACGATCTTGAGATCGGCAAGCGTTCGACTACATCATCCACGAGTACAATCTCGTTAACTCTATTCGGTCTTCGAGGGTATGTATTCTATGGATGTATATCCACCCGTCGTAGGAATTTTTTTGTTTTCTATGCTGCGAACCCTACAAAAAGAGACACAAATGACTGTGTCATGGATTCTGACATGGGGTAGTTGTTATGTAATCATGGTAACTGTTCCATTTAGTATTCCTGACTGATGGGTCCAATCTCAGTTTCTTCCACATGAAGTCAGAAGACTGGCAAAAAGATGCACCCTTGCTCGCTCGTCTACATGGCAATCGCGGCCGATCTTCCTCGGCAACCCTGGTACAAAATACACGTACACTCCTCTCCTCCCCCTCTCCATAATAACTTCATAGCACTGGCCACATATAATTTCACTGATCTCTCTAGCTCCCCATCTCCTTTTCGTTCTTTGACATTTCTTGATCAAGTGCACATGGCTCAAGGAGGATCGAGCTGCTATGGCACCCACTATGCACCACCATGCTTATGACACCCCCCGAATCAGGGCTAAACAAATCACATACCTCTGTCTGACATAAGCTTAACCTTGAGCTCGAGGATATCAAGTGAAGAATCGATAACACAACAGTGACCCTTATAGGGTTCGTAGCATAGAAAACTAAAAAAATTCCTACGATGGGAACAACTAAGTACCAATATCTATCTACTAGATACAAGCAACAGGTGGATATACATCCATAGAATATATACCCTTGAAGACCGAAAAGCTTTAAAGAGGTTATACTCGTGGATGATGTAGTCGAACGATTGCTGATCTCAAGATCGAGAAGAAGTCCATTCGGTCCAGCACCATCAAGTCCAGCATCGCAAAGCAATGGTGCATCCGTGATCGCACAGACGTTCAGATATCTCGACAACCTCCACGCCCTCGCTCCAGCAAAGCAGCGGAAGCAACAAATCCTGCCAGAAAAATCCACCGGGAACATGTATCTTGCTGATCCGAGACCATGGGGAAATTATAAATGGGGGAGAGAGATCCTTCGCGAGGAGGTGTGAGAGTGGAGGAGGAGGTAGTCCTTATATAGGGGAGGGGGCAGCCCAAGGGGGCATGTCCTCCGGCCATAGAGGGTGCCCCCACCTCTCCCTCATTCATGTGGTGGAAGCTCCACTCACATAAAGATGACCCTCCATTTTCTCCATTCAAATTCCCATTAAATTTCCACAAAATTTAATGTAATCTCTCTTTAAATAAAACTCCTTTTTATTTATTTATTCAGAATTTTGTTAATTACATTAATTAACAAACAGTCACATAAAACCCCTTGCTAGTATTCAATTTCACATGCAGAACCAGTTTCAGCAATTTCAAACGAAACAATTCTGGTGTCTAGTGAAATAAATTCCTACGCTTTCTTTTTCTTTCTATGGCATATTATTTGCTCCAAATGGTGTCGGTATCCCTTAAGTGTGTCACCCTACGGTTCACGAATAATGCAGACATGATCGAGACCCCTCTCCAATCAATAATCAACAGCGGGACCTGGAGATCCGTACTGACTCCCACACATTCAACGATGACTTCTGTGATGGTGTGAACCTTATACGCATGTAACTTAATCCCTTTGTCTCGCGATATATTACATGTCCGAGATTCAATCATCGGTATCTCCATACCTAGTTTGATCTCGTTACCGACATGTACTCTTTTCTTGTTCCCGTGATATAACATTCTAGTGATCAAATCACTTGCTTGCAAGCTAACTAATGTGATATCACCGAGAGGGCCCAGAGTATATCTCTCTGTCATCGGGATGTACAAATTCCACACTTGATCCATGAGCCTCTACATAACACTTTCGTAGAACTGAACCCACCTTTATAGTCACCCTGTTACGGTGTGACATTTGATGTTATCAAGATACTCTTCCGTTGTTAGTGATTGACATGATTGCATGGTCTAAGGACTAGGATTACTTCGTATGATGTTATAGCAATATAAACACAATGACTTTGACTGTAATGCTATACTTCGGCTGAATGTTCATCACACCATTCTAACAATGTTGTGACCTCGTTATTAACAACATCCAATGTCCATGATCAGGAAACCTTTGATCATCTTGTTAATCAACAAGCTAGTTTATAAGAGAGGCATAACTGTCGTCGGATTATCGACAAGTACGACATAGGGGGTCCTAAAGGCATTGAGAAGATGGGGTGTGAGACGTCGGATGTTCCGGGAACAGTGAGCACAAGTTTACCTAGGTTTAGATTCGACTGCGGTGATCGGATCCTACTCCTGCTAGCAACCCAGTAATATATCAGCGAGAGCCGGATGTTACAATGGATTATAAGAGAGGTCCGCATGTGCGAGTAGGTTGTCATTTTGTTACCCTAAAGGCTCTCATAGGGCTGGTTTATATAGTCACCGGGACCTAGGGTTACAGGAGAGACCTATCCGGCTACGTTACAGAGTTGGTAACTAGATACAACTTGGACTACAAGTAATACTACATGCCTAAGTCGGTAACTCTTCTAGGCCTTTCCGTAGCCGGAAGTGGCTCCTCTTCTTTCTCTGACTGGGCCGCCTATGGAGCAAAGCTCTAACCCGTTGGTGGGCCACCCTGGTCAGTGAGTACTGTGGGTATACCCGGAAAGTATATCCCCAACAATAACTAGGAACTTTCTATTTGTTTATTAAACACACATGTATTAACATTTCCGTATTAATACAATTATAGCATGAGAGATAAACATTTATCATAAACAAGGAATAAGATAATAACCACTTTATTATTGCCCCTTGGGCATATTCCCTTCAACCCTATGACACAAAAATTATTACAGCAAGCTCATAACTGACCAAAGAACCAAATTATTACAAGCAGGGGTCACTGAGCACAAACATCAAACAATAGAAGGAAAATTATGCTATTAAGTATAACAAACTTAACAGATGTCCTAAGAGTCACATAACGATGACGTCCCAGCCCATAGATTCCAGGCTGCCGGCCGGGAACCACAAGCTACTCATCGGTGTCGATGTCGTACGGAACTTGTATTCGGGTGAACACTTACTCTGCTACAAAAGTATCAACAAAGCAAGGGTGAGTACAAGGGTACTCAGCAAGACTTATGTCTAGTGGGGCTTTTTTGCATAAAGCCATCTTTGTTTATAAAACAAGAGGGAGAACAAGCTCGTCTAATAAGAATATTTTAAAAGGGGATAAGAGAGAGACATATCCAACTAAATTGATCATCATATATTTTTATATCCACCAAATCATCACCATCTAAACCTTAACTAGGATCACCCCCTCGTACCCATGAGGAAGCATCCTTAAGCACACGTTGATCTGCCAAGTTTTATGATTAGGTTAGAATTCTCTATGATCTTAGAATCTGGTCACCAAGCGTTCATAACCGTGAACACGGTTTTTTGAAAAGATTTAACCCTGCAGGGGTGTACAACTTTACCCACACGTACTAACCTTATCTTAATTTCACTAGTAATAGCCCTCTTCCTTGGAAGACCGACAGAGGGTGGTTAAACATGACCTTTAACTTGCTTGCGTCGAGACCATGAGTCACGCCCTAAGGATGATTCTGCCGTAACGGATCAAATCCCAAAGCCGGTCCCCATAGATGTGAGGCGAGGTTGGTTCCACTAGGGGCCCCATCGACTCCAAGCAACCTGGTCCATGCTTCCCTACCTGTTATGATGCACCTTAACCCGCCAAATCTTTCAAAATGTTTTCAATGCGCATGTCGAATGGAAAGCCCGAACTATATGACTCATGGAATCTACTAGGCAAGTTAGTTGCTCGTGAGGTTTTCTAGGCCCCGTGTGGTTGTATGATCGTCTCGGTTCCAAAGGCAAGAACTCGGTTCCTAGTGGTGGCGAGCATGGGACTGAAAAAAGCACATCCCACCGTGGCCTCCCATACAAGCCTTAGCATGTTTAACCTTTACCACTGACCCTACCTCATTAGTATATCTCGATATCCTATCATACTAGATTCTCTGCATTTGATACAACATCTAGATGAACCAGCACTGGCAGCTAAGCATTGCTAAGAAAGACACACATATAAGCTCTAGCAGTGCACACAAGCCAAACCTAGTTATGCTAGGAGCAGTGGATCAGGTAATATAATCTCAAAGGGAGTAATGCAATAGATAGGATACTTTATATATCGATAAAAGACCACAATAGAATCGTATGCATCATGGCAAGAATTGAAATACTTTGAAAGCATGGGATTATATCATGGTGGGGCTATGCTTGCCTTTGCCTGTTGATAACTAGAAAGCATAGCTTCAGACATCTTGCACTTGACTTGATTATATTTGGTGAAGTATTGGTCTTCAATCTTTGACGGTGTTGATCTCGGTCTTCGATCTCGATCTCGATCTTGATCTTGATATCATATTCTATCGGGAAGAACCAAACACCGGAAACAAAGGGAAAACAATCAACACATGCCATAAATGCAATTCTCAACCAAGGATGATGATATGACAAGTTAAATTGTATTGAAATAAAACCCTATGGCATGCTTGACAATTTAAACGGGGTTCCGAGGGGTCCAAACCCTAATTCAGAGAAACACCGGAGGCACATGAGTGGGGTTGTTTTGTTCTTCTAACAAACTTGTTAATTGAAGTTGATTATCAATGCATGATTATGATGCTATTGTATAGATCTCAATTTTCTGAATATTTTGATATATTATACATATTTTCTGACTTAATATGAATTATTTATTGAGTTTACAATATTCAAACCATTTTCTGGATTTATTAAACCAATTAATAGGATTACTGCATCATTATGATGTCAACGCAGGTATTAAACCGTTTTACACCGAGGCAGAGTCTAGCCACTGTGACTGACTGGTGGGTCCTGGGCCACGCAGGCGCTAGGTCAGTGCCACCTCACGCATGGTGGAGCCACAAGACGGTGGTCGCCAGCGGCGAACCATGGCATGACTGGACGCGCGAGAGGGCGCGTTCGAACCGCGCTGCAACGATGAGCAAGCTAGCTCTAGCCCCGCCCGGTTTTGGTCACCGGATCGTGGCTGGCGGCGAGCTTCTATGGAGGCAGGGTCGGTCTTGCGCGGCGAGGGTGCTATAGAGCAAGAGAGAGGAAGGGGAAGGATCCACATGGACCATGGGCTCAGCGTAATTCTAACGGAGGTGACAGGAGGGCCGAAGGAGGTCGAGGCCAACGGTGACGGCGATGGCAGAGCTCGTCAGAGTCGGGAAGGAAGCATCGATTCCGGCAGTTCTCTAGCTCCTCGGCTCAATTCCTTTGGCAAAGAGGTAGAGCACGGTGAGGCAGAGCTCCGTGGGTCTTAGTCTAGGCACGGGGTGGTGCAGAACAGCGACAACGCATGGCGACTGCGACGTCTAGGGTTTTAGCCAGAGGGGAACAAGAAAGAGAGTGTGGGGAGGGGATAATGCCAGGGGAGGATAAGGCGGGCAAGTTGTGGTGCTCTTATCCTCATCCAGGGGCGGCGAGCACATCGCAGCGGTTGCACGCATTGCGTCAGCGGCAAGCGGTAGAGGCAGTGACACGGAGCTGCTTCGTGTCGGGGACGCTGATGACGAATAGCTGAAGCGGTACGAGCCGAGGTGGGTTGCGGCTAGGCCGAGCTGGGCCGCGAACTATGCTGGCTACTGCGTGCAAGCGTCAGGGGAAATGGGAGAAGCTATGGGCCGACATGCTTTGTTGCTGCTCTTTTTTTATTTTGAAAACATTTTCCTTTTTTCTGTTTTCATTTATCTCTTTGTATATTTATTTCAAAATTGTTTTGGGGCATTTAAAAAATGCAACAAATTTTTTAAAACATTTAAAAATAATGTGAGACCCTTGTAACATTTTGGGCTTCACAACTTTTTGACCTTTTCAAAATATTTAAAACCGTTTGAAATAGTTGTAAAGAGAGGGGAAAGATTAGGGTTTAGGGTTTTGCTTTCTTTTTGTTGCATGCATTTTTAGAAGATGATGCATAAAAAAACCCGAATATAAGATTAACTAAAACTGGAGTGTTACAATGCCCCGCCGCCGAAATGTCTAGGTGGCTAGCACTCTCTCCAATGGACGCGCCTCCTCCTCAAGATGCTCCACTTTCGTCTCCTCTAGCGCCTTCGCCAAACCGCAATGGTTTATGCTGTCGCACAGCGCCACAAAATCTCTGCTCCTCCTCTAGGGGGCGCTCTTCCCGTGGCGGATCCTCCTCTAATCCCCTTGTAACATCCCTAAAATCATGATTTCAAAGATTGCATATCATTAATGCATGCATATAATTTGAGATCAAATTCAAACTCATTTCAAGAAAAAAAAAAGCACATAGTGCTATCATTTTATGTGAGCAAACTTAAATCAAATGGCTATCCCCATTTGAGAGTTTGAATGTTTTAAACCTAGGTTGTTTGTCTTCCTTGTGGATTGATTTGAGTGTGAAGTTTGAACAAGATTTTACAAAATAGAAATGGTTTCAAAAACCATTTCCAAACATTTATTAAACATGTGCAAAGTTCCTGTTATTTTGTTTTCCAAAAATAACCAAGATAACTCAAAGTGGCCACATGGTTTTATACCTAGATTTGAGTATGTTGCACACTGCAAAAGTCCAGAAAAGATTTGAATTCAAAAAGAGTTTGAATTCATTTGAAAACCATTCCTGAAATTCATCCTAGAAAAAAGAAAAGGATTAAAGAAAAGAAAAAGGCCAGGCGCTCCTATTCTAGCCCAACAGCAGAACCGGCCCAGCTAGCCCACCCGGGCCACCTCTCTCTTTCTCGCACGCGCAAACGCACCCACGCGGTCGCTGACACCCAGACCCCACTCCCTCCCTGCTTACTTCGCTGACGAGCGGGCCCTCTCCACGTCACCCCTTCTTCCCCAAAACGCGCATGCAGACCACGTCGCCGCTGCTGTTGATGCTGGTAATGGCGCGGCATAATTAGCCTTGATGCCGCAAGCGTTTCCTGTCGCGCTTGAGCCTATTTAAACCACACCCCGTCGCGGTCATTTCCCCCCACTCTCCTCGCTCACTCCGCCACCAGGCTGCGCGCATTTGACCTCGAGACCCCGCAGCACCGACGAACTCCGGCGACCGATTCCGGTGAGCTTCGACCGCCCCCCTTTCTCTGGTTCAAACAATCGTGCCCAGCTTGATCTCGCGCACCTCCTGATACCCTTCGTTTGCATTCTCGTGACTCAGGCCGCCGTCCCCGTTCGTGCCTGCAACCGACTGAGCCACCCAACTCCGGCGACCAATTGTGGTAAGTCCCGAGCGCCCCTTGTCCCCTCTTGCATACTAGTATGTTCGCCACTACCTTGCGCATCTCCTAATCCCTCTGGTTCGTGCTAGGGCGACGCGAGACCTTGGCAACAACCTCGACAGCAACCACCTGACGCAGTGCACGACTCCGACGAGCTCCAGCAGCCCCTGCCGTGCGCCCCTTCCCAAGCCATCACCACCTTGAGCATCAGCAGCTCCCTGCGGTTCTAGTAAGCCTCTTCCCCCACTCCCGTGCGACCTAGAACGCCAGCGCCGCCGCTGACAGACGCGCCGCCGCCAGTCGCCGCCGCTAGCGCCGCTCAGCTTTGGTCAGACGATTCGTAGCCGTTAGATCCAGATCCAGCGCGTAAGATTAGTTCACTTATCGAACTGTTATGTTTAGATCTGAGCCGTGCGCGTTAGTTAGATCCTACGGCTCGCGTGCGTGATACGGTGCGAAGCGGTACGCGCCAGTAAGAATAGGACGCGTGGCTAGGGTTTGATTTAAAAACAGATTTAGATCCAATTTTGAAATGGCTATAACTTTTGATCCACACGTTAGAATTTGACAAATTTTATACCGTTGGAATCAGGAAGACAAACCCTTTATGATTATGCAATGTGTTTAGTGTTTAGTTTCTGTTAAAATGACTTTATTTGCAGAAACTTGTTTGAGACTATTTTGAGTATAGAAATTGTTTAGAAAATTGTTTTAGTGTAAATAAACTTGATTTAGCAAGTTTTTGACTTGTTTATGGTTCAGTACTATGCACTTGCTTGGTTGGGTTTTAAAAATCATCACTTAGCATTTTGCATGCATGCATATATATTTTTGCTTGAATATGACTTGTATGTGATTGTGATTATATTCTTTGTGTAGACTTTGGTGCTAGTGATTGTGATTGTGAGGAGTGCTACTCTCCCAACTACCAAGGCAAGTGGTACTTCATGAATATTTCCATCCCTATATTTCATACAAGCATTAGAAGTATTTTTGCTAAGTCTTGCATGTGTTAATATTTTGCCAAATGCCATGTTGGGGAAATCCTAAGTAGATATAGCATTGCTAGAAATGTCCTAAGTTAAGTTACTATGCCATGCTTAGCCTAGCTAGTAGCAAACAAGGGTGGTAAAGTATATACATGATATGATGAAAATATTTCTAAGTCTTTGGACTTGTGCTTTCTTAATAAAACAACTAAGTCAATGAATCACCTGGGTGGAATGGGACTTGATTGGTGGTTTTTGGTTGAGTGGTTACCCAAGGCCCATGGATATGGTTTACCTTGTGTATCTCACTTGTGGTATGCCACCCAGGAATAAAGGGATTTTAGAGGCCAAGTGTTGAGAAGCTTATAGTGCAGCCACTTGGCAATATGGGCTCTGCCTGGATCACATAGGTTGCTAGAACTTAGTCATTTGGACAGTTGGTGGTAGTGGGATGATAGGTTGGAACGCATCCATTTGGCTAAGGGAAGGCTTCTGAAAGGTCCTGTCTTGGTGAAACCAAGTCTGGTGGGGAAACTGCACAACCTCTGCAGATGGGAAAAATCTAAGTACTTAGCCAAGTCCATGGCAATGGACAACTTGAGCATCAAGATATGGAAGCTATCAAGAATCTCATCACTCCAACTTCTAAGTAAAAACTTATGGGTGAACAAGGGTAAAGGACCCTAATGTCTATTGGTGGTTTCTTGGGAAAAGTTTTTGACAAAGAAAAACTTAGTGATTTCAACTAATAGGAAAACCTATTTTGAGCAAAGCAAGCCAAGCTACACTTAGCCAAATTGCATATAGTAATATAGTCCACTTAAAAATTTACTAAGTATCACTTGCCAATACTATTCCAAAGTATTGACCCACTATGGCTGTAACTTGTGATGTTGCAGGTTACTCCGATGATGATTAGGTGTCATGAGTCTACACTCAACATGTTTGCCTGTGGTACATGAAGATGAAGACTTATGTTTATTTACTTATTCCAAACTCTTGTAATAGGCCTGTGGCCTTGAGTTGTAAAAGACCATGTTTTATCTCTGGAATGGATGTAATAAATGACCTTTGTATCTGTGTACTTCATCTTAAACTGTGGATGCTAGCAATGATCCAGGGACTAGCATTGCAATCATAGGGATCCTTTTCCTTTACAAAGGAGGGATCTTACAGATGGTATCAGAGCACTGTGTTGCCTGTAGGATTATGACCCTAGGATTGGAAGCCACTAAGGAAAATTTTCAACTACTTCTACACTTGTCTATTCTTCTCGTAAACTTTTCTAATCTTCTTTCTCATCTCTATTTGTAGATGAATTCCATCAACGAAGCCGTAAGGAAAGGACCACTCATGACTATGACCTTGGAGTGTGAGACAGAGTTTCCCAAAATTCTCAAGGACCTCATGGTGGCAATGGAATTACATGGTGCAGCTGTGTACAAAGGCTTTCCAGTGATGGATGAAGGAGTTGAGTACTGGTGGGTGCAACTTCACTTGTACAAAAACAAGGAAGACAACCACAAAGAAACAGTATTCTGCATGTACACCAACACTGTGGTGCACACCACATTCTTTGAGTCAGCAAGAGAAGCAGCTTGGAGGACTATCAAAGAACTTAGTGCTAGAGTCAAGTGCAGAATGCTCAATCTCCAAAAAGACTTGAAGAAAGAGAAGGAACATACCCAAGAGTTGGAAGCTACCAACCAAACCTTAAGAGGAGACATTATAGACTTAGTGATGGAATCATGTGAGCAAGATAGGCTAATTGCTTCTAGGAACATTGTGTTAGCCAACCGATCCAGTGAGATAGGATTGTAAACGTACTTCGTTAGTTGGACCACCACCTATCACCCTATTTTCCAAAATGTTGTCTTAAAATAAGAATGAACCTTGATTGTTGTAATGACTTCATGTATGCATGACTTGTGTGTTTTATTTCCCAAGGATATGTATGTGGTGTTTTGTCTTTTGTTTATCTTAAATTGTGTTGCTCTAACTTTTCTATCTTATAAATAGATGCCTATTACCATCAGCACTGTTGAGGAGTTCCAGGCTACCCGCTTTGGTCCTCGTATCGTTGAGCTTACCACTTTGCTCAATCTCCCTCTTCCCACCATCATGGTGCATCCTCTCACCAAGTTCGAGAGGAAGGACCTCTGGGGCTTCAAGGTGAACCAGCCCGGATGCCAGACAGAGCCTACTACGGAGGCCATCGTCTTCAAGCTTATGCATGATGACAGGGAGAGAGGCATGGAGGTAGTTATGCAGGACCTGATAGGACGTCTGCTAGGTCGACACTCCCGACAGGTTAGAGGCACTCACTTCCACGTCTTCGGAAGACGTGATGAGGACGGAGAGTCCATCGACTTCGAGGACGACTCGAGGGACGCAGCAGAGCCGATACGCCTGTACCTCCAGGAGTTAGAGTCTCTCATTAGGCACGTGGACACTGACAGGACCAATGTCATGCTCAGTAATGACGAGCTATAGGTGCGGCTTCACGAGAAGGACAAGCTCTTCGCGCAGTAGGACGAGATAGTCAAGGAAATGGAGGCGAAGTTCGAGACCCAGGACAGGAAGTTCAAGAGTCAGGAGAAGCGTGTCCAGGATAGGAACAAGAAGATCCGGGACATGACTGAAGAACTGCAGTCCAAGGACTTCGAGCTAGAGCAGCAGCAGACGGTGATTGAGAGGCTTCGTTCCCAGAAGAGGGATCTCAAGGCCAAGATAGAGACTTTGACCACTACTATTGAGGAGAACAAGACCGCGATGGAGAACGCAGGTCTTACCTTTGTCGAGGAGGAGATTGATGCTGATGAGTAGAGTTGACTACTCGTTTATCTTTTATTATCAGACTTGTTATTTTGAGAACTTGTTATTAGACCATCCGACATGTGGATGGCTTGCTACTTGTGTGTTTTACTTTGTGAACTTATTATCTTGTTGTTGATCTTTTACCTTGTTGCATGCTAGTGATTGCTTATGTGATGTAATGTGCATGAAAAACATCTATGGGTATCTCATTCTTATCTCAATTTGAACAAACCACAGATGCCTCCCCATAGTGCAAACCCCAACCCCAACAACATCACTCCAGAAATGCAGCAAATGATGACTGCCCAAACACAACTGATGCAGATGATGACCACATTCATCCAGAACCAAAACAACAACAACAATAACAACAACAACAACCCTCCGGGCTTTGATATGCTCACCAGGTTCTTGAGATTGAGGCCAGCTAAGTTCTCGGGGACGACTGATCCCATGGTGGCCAATGACTGGCTACGCTCAGTAAACAAGGACTTGGTAACAGTAGGCTGCACGGATGCTGAAAAGGTCAGATTTGCAGCACATCTGCTGGAAGGACCAGCCGCCACTTGGTGGGACAACTTCCAGATCACCACTCCCATAGATGAAGTGACATGGGCTATCTTTGAGGATGGCTTTCGCACTGCTCATATCTCATCAGGAATAATGAGCCTGAAAAAGAAAGAGTTCCACAATCTGAAGCAGCGCCACCGCAGCGTGGCTGAATACATTGAGGAGTTCAACAATCTGGCGCGCTATGCACCGGATTAAGTTGACACTGATGCCAAGAGAAAGGAAAAATTTCTTGAAGGCTTGAATGATGAGCTGAATCTGCAGTTGTCTGTGGCCTATGTTCCCACTTATCAGTCTCTGTGTGACAAGGCTGCTATTTTGGAGAATAAAATGAAGCAAGTTGAGAGTAGGAAGAGAAAGCACTCCGACAAGCACAACACGGGATCGTCTCACAAACAATCTCATTATGATGACAGTGGAAGCTCAGGATCCCACAAGCATGGGAAATTCAACAAGAACCACAACCACAACCGTCATGACAACAAGCATCATCGCAGTCATGACAATGGTAAGTATAAGAACCACAAGAGTGGACATAAGAACCACCATAGTGGAAGTGGAAGTGGAAGTCAGCCAGCTAAGAGGGACATCAGTCAGGTTGAATGCTTCAAATGCAAGAAGCTGGGGCATTATGCAAATGAGTGCCCTGAAAAGAAAGTTGAAGGACCTAACAAGCCCAATCCTTTTCAGAAAGGACAAGTTAACCACATCAATGTGGAGGAGGTCTATGAGGAGCCTGATGCTGTTGCTGGTAAGTTCAGACTCAATTCTATTCCAGCATTTGTACTCTTTGATACTGGTGCATCTCATTCATTCATATCAAGAGCATTTGTTGAAAGAAATTAACTACCGGTAGAAACTATTGGGTGTCCTATAAAAGTAAGTTCTCCTGGTGGAGAAATGATAGTGAATTCAGGATGTCATGATCTAGTCATAGAGTTTGGGAAGTATAAGTTTCCCGTTAACTTGATAATCCTAAACTCCCAAGGACTGGATGTCATTCTGGGAATGGACTAGATGACTAAGTACAAGGGAGTGATAGATTGTGCCAACCATACTGTCTCACTCACAACTCCAGAAAATAAAAGGATCAGATTCAATACCAGCTTTGAATGCAAAGGAAGTAAGCTAAATTCTCTTAAGGGGGTTAGCTTGGACAGTGTGCCAATTGTGAAGGAGTATCCGGATGTGTTTCCGGAAGAATTGCCAGGAATGCCACCAGATAGAGATGTGGAGTTTCTGATAGACTTGGTACCAGGTTCTGGACCAATAGCAAAGAAACCTTATAAAATGTCAGTTGATGAACTGAAAGAACTCAAGAAGTAACTAGGAGAACAGTTGCAGAAAGGATTCATTCAACCAAGTTCTTCATCTTGGGGAGCCCCAGTTTTGTTTGTAGAGAAGAAAGATAGAAGTCAAAGGTTATGCATAGATTACCGTTCACTCAACGAGGTAACTATCAAAAACAAATACCCTTTGCCTAGAATCAATGACTTGTTTGATCAGCTAGAAGGAGCATGTGTGTTCTCGAAGATTGATCTCCGGTCAGGCTATTTTCAACTCAAGATAAGAGAACAAGACATACCTAAAACAGCGTTCACCATAAGGTATGGATTGTATGAGTATACCGTAATGCATTTTGGTTTGACCAATGCCCCGGCATATTTCATGAATATGATGAACAAAGTGTTCATGGAATTCCTTGACAATTTTGTTGTCATTTTCATTGATGACATCTTAGTCTACTCTAAGAGCAAAGAGGAACATGAAGGACACTTATGTTTGATACTTCAGAAATTAAGAGAGCATAAACTTTATGCCAAGTTCAGCAAGTGTGAGTTCTGGTTGGAGGAAGTTGGATTTCTTGGTCATGTTATGACAAAGGATGGTGTAGCAGTTGATCCTGCTAAAGTTTCAGCTGTGACTGAATGGGAATCTCCCAAGTCCGTGAAAGAAGTTCGTAATTTCCTTGGCTTAGCAGGTTACTACAGAAGATTCATTGAAAATTTCTCTAAGGTAGCTAAGCCCATGACTGAATTGTTAAAGAAATACAAGAAGTTTGCTTGGTCTGAAGGTTGTGAAGTCAGCTTTCAAGAATTGAAGAAGAGACTTGTGACAACACCAGTTTTGTGTCTGCCAGATTTGGAAAAGGATTTCCAAGTATATTGTGATGCATCTCATCAAGGTTTGGGTGCAGTACTTATGCAAGACGGAAAAGTTGTAGCTTATGCCTCAAGACAACTCAAAACTCATGAGGTAAACTATCCTACTCATGATTTGGAGTTAGCCTCTGTCGTCCATGCACTCAAAACATGGAGACACTATCTTTTGGGAAAACGTTGTGAAGTGTTCACAGATCAAAAAAGTTTGAAGTATATCTTCACCCAGAAGGAAATCAATATGAGACAAAGAAGATGGCTAGAACTTATCAAAGACTATGACTTAAGTTTGCAATACCACCCCGGTAAAGCAAATGTTGTAGCAGATGCTCTAAGTCGTAAGGTGTTCGTGAATGGCCTTACCAAAGGAGAATTGCCAGATGATTTGTGTACCCAATTCAGAAAACTCAGATTGGAGATTGTGCCTGAAGGACATCTCATGTCTTTGGATGTTCAACCCACTTTGTTGGACAAGATCAAGGAAGCTCAGAAGACTGATAAAGAAATTGAAGAGATTAAGGAAAGGATTGGCCAAGGAAAATCCAAAAATTTCCATGAAGACGAATAGGGTACTTTGTGGCATGGGAAACGTATTTGTGTTCCACAAGATCCGGAGTTGCGGAAACTGATTTTGCAGGAAGCACACAACTCCCCGTATTCTATTCACCCGGGTAACACCAAAATGTACATGGACATGAAAGAAAGATTTTGGTGGAACAATCTCAAAAGGGACATCGCCGAACATATTGCTTTGTGTGATGTGTGTAGTAGAGTGAAAGCGGAGCATCAGAAACCAGCAGGTTTGCTTCAACCACTACCTATTACTGATTGGAAGTGGGACAAGATTGGTATGGATTTCATTACCGTATTACCAAGGACCAGGTCAGGGTATGATTCCATATGGGTAGTAGTGGATCGCCTAACTAAAGTGGCTCATTTTATACCCGTGAAGACAACCTATACAAGTGCTAAGTTAGCCAAAATTTACATGAGTAGAATTGTATGTCTTCACGGTGTGCCCAAGAGTATCGTGTCTGATAGAGGAACTCAATTCACTTCCCATTTTTGGAGACAGTTGCATGAATCATTGGGAACGAGATTGGAATTCAGTACTGCCTTTCATCCTCAAACTGATGGACAAACAGAAAGGACTAATCAGATTCTCGAAGACATGTTGAGGGCATGTGCCCTAGACTATGGAGCCAGTTGGGATGAAAGTCTGCCTTACGTAGAATTTTCTTATAACAATAGCTATCAAGCCAGCATTGAGATGGCACCGTTTGAATTTCTCTACGGAAGAAAGTGTACCACCCCATTGTTATGGAATGGTGTGGGAGAAAGAAGTTTATTCGGGCCAGACCTTATCAAAGAAGCCGAAGAGAAGGTCAAATTGGTTAAGGACGGGTTAAAGATAGCACAGTCCCGACAGAAAAGCTACACAGATCCTAAGCGTGGAGAAGTCACCTACGAAGTTGGTGATAGAGCTTATCTTAGAGTATCGCCACTTCGTGGAGTGAAAAGATTCGGTGTCAAAGGAAAATTGGCACCAAGATATGTTGGGCCATTCAAGATTTTGAGTCGCAAAGGAGAAGTTGCCTATGAAGTTGAATTGCCAGAATCTCTGTCAGCAGTCCATAATGTGTTTCATGTGAGTCAGCTTAAGAAATGTCACCCGGAAATGGAAGTAACTTCTTTGAAAGATACCATACCTTTGGAGGAAGTTCAACTAGAAAGTGATCTCACTTATGAAGAGAAACCTATCAAGATTCTAGAGACTGCAGAAAGAGTCACAAGGACAAAAACTATCAAGTTTTGCAAAGTGCAATGGAATCATCATTCCGAAGAAGAAGCAACATGGGAAAGAGAAGATGATCTTCGGAAAGACCACCCTCACCTATTTGCTAGCCAATCCGAATCTCGAGGGCGAGATTCACCTTAAGGGGTTAGATTTGTAACATCCCTAAAATCATGATTTCAAAGATTGCATATCATTCATGCATGCATATAATTTGAGATCAAATTCAAACTCATTTCAAGAAAAACAGAAGCACATAGTGCTATCATTTTATGTGAGCAAACTTAAATCAAATGGCTATCCCCATTTGAGAGTTTGAATGTTTTAAACCTAGGTTGTTTGTCTTCCTTGTGGATTGATTTGAGTGTGAAGTTTGAACAAGATTTTACAAAATAGAAATGGTTTCAAAAACCATTTCCAAACATTTATTAAACAGGTGCAAAGTTCCTGCTATTTTGTTTTCCAAAAATAACCAAGCTAACTCAAAGTGGCCACATGGTTTTATACCTAGATTTGAGTATGTTGCACACTGCAAAAGTCCAGAAAAGATTTGAATTCATAAAGAGTTTGAATTCATTTGAAAACCATTCCTGAAATTCATCCTAGAAAAAAGAAAAGGATTAAAGAAAAGAAAAAGGCCAGGCGCTCCTATTCTAGCCCAACAGCAGAACCGGCCTAGCTAGCCCACCCGGGCCACCTCTCTCTTTCTCGCACGCACAAACGCACCCACGCGGTCGCTGACACCCAGACCACACTCCCTCCCTGCTTACTTCGCTGACGAGCGGCCCCTCTCCACGTCACCCCTTCTTCCCCAAAACGCGCCTGCAGACCACGTCGCCGCTGCTGTTGATGCCGGTAATGGCGCGGCGTAATTAGCCTTGATGCCGCAAGCGTTTCCTGTCGCGCTTGAGCCTATTTAAACCACACCCCGTCGCGGTCATTTCCCCCCACTCTCCTCGCTCACTCCGCCACCAGGCTGCGCGCATTTGACCTCGAGACCCCGCAGCACCGACGAACTCCGGCGACCGATTCCGGTGAGCTTCGACCGCCCCCCTTTTCTCTGGTTCAAACAATCGTGCCCAGCTTGATCTCGCGCACCTCCTGATACCCTTCGTTTGCATTCTCGTGACTCAGGCCGCCGTCCCCGTTCGTGCCTGCAACCGACTGAGCCGTCACCCAACTCCGGCGACCAATTGTGGTAAGTCCCGAGCGCCCCTTGTCCCCTCTTGCATACTAGGTTGTTCTCCACTACCTTGCGCATCTCCTAATCCCTCTGGTTCGTGCTAGGGCGACGCGAGACCTCGGCAACAACCTCGACAGCAACCACCTGACGCAGTGCACGACTCCGACGAGCTCCAGCAGCCCTTGCCGTGTGCCCCTTCCCAAGCCATCACCACCTTGAGCATCAGTAGCTCCCTGCGGTTCTGGTAAGCCTCTTCCCCCACTCCCGCGTGACCTAGAACACCATGGCCGCCGCTGACAGACGCGCCGCCGCTAGCGCCGTTCAGCTTTGGTCAGATGATTCGTAGCCGTCAGATCCAGATCCAGCGCGTAGGATTAGTTCACTTATCGAACCGTTATGTTTAGATCTGAGCCGTGCGCGTTAGTTAGATCCTACGGCTCGCGTGCGTGATCCGGTGTGAAGCGGTACACGCCAGTAAGAATAGGACGCGTGGCTAGGGTTTGATTTAAAAACAGATTTGAAAACAGATTTAGATCCATTTTGAAATGGCTATAACTTTTGATCCACACGTTAGAATTTGACAAATTTTATACCGTTGGAATCAGGAAGACAAAACCTTTATGATTATGCAATGTGTTTAGTGTTTAGTTTCTGTTAAAATGACTTTATTTGCAGAAACTTGTTTGAGACTATTTTGAGTATAGAAATTGTTTAGAAAATTGTTTTAGTGTAAATAAACTTGATTTAGCAAGTTTTTGACTTGTTTATGGTTCAGTACTATGCACTTGCTTGGTTGGGTTTTAAAAATCATCACTTAGCATTTTGCATGCATGCATATATATTTTTGCTTGAATATGACTTGTATGTGATCGTGATTATATTCTTTGTGTAGACTTTGGTGCTAGTGATTGTGATTGTGAGGAGTGCTACTCTCCCAACTACCAAGGCAAGTGGTACTTCATGAATATTTCCATCCCTATATTTCATACAAGCATTAGAAGTATTTTTGCTAAGTCTTGCATGTGTTAATATTTTGCCAAATGCCATGTTGGGGAAATCCTAAGTAGATATAGCATTGCTAGAAATGTCCTAAGTTAAGTTACTATGCCATGCTTAGCCTAGCTAGTAGCAAACAAGGGTGGTAAAGTATATACATGCTATGATGAAAATATTTCTAAGTCTTTGGACTTGTGCTTTCTTAATAAAACAACTAAGTCAATGAATCACCTGGGTGGAATGGGACTTGATTGGTGGTTTTTGGTTGAGTGGTTACCCAAGGCCCATGGATATGGTTTACCTTGTGTATCTCACTTGTGGTATGCCACCCAGGAATAAAGGGATTTTAGAGGCCAAGTGTTGAGAAGCTTATAGTGCAGCCACTTGGCAATATGGGCTCTGCCTGGATCACATAGGTTGCTAGAACTTAGTCATTTGGATAGTTGGTGGTAGTGGGATGATAGGTTGGAACGCATCCATTTGGCTAAGGGAAGGCTTCTGAAAGGTTCTGTCTTGGTGAAACCAAGTCTGGTGGGGAAAGTGCACAACCTCTGCAGATGGGAAAAATCTAAGTACTTAGCCAAGTCCATGGCAATGGACAACTTGAGCATCAAGATATGGAAGCTATCAAGAATCTCATCACTCCAACTTCTAAGTAAAAACTTATGGGTGAACAAGGGTAAAGGACCCCAATGTCTATTGGTGGTTTCTTGGGAAAAGTTTTTGACAAAGAAAAACTTAGTGATTTCAACTAATAGGAAAACCTATTTTGAGCAAAGCAAGCCAAGCTACACTTAGCCAAATTGCATATAGTAATATAGTCCACTTAAAAATTTACTAAGGTATCACTTGCCAATACTATTCCAAAGTATTGACCCACTATGGCTGTAACTTGTGATGTTGCAGGTTACTCCGATGATGATTAGGTGTCATGAGTCTACACTCAACATGTTTGCCTGTGGCACATGAAGATGAAGACTTATGTTTATTTACTTATTCCAAACTCTTGTAATAGGCCTGTGGCCTTGAGTTGTAAAAGACCATGTTTTATCTCTGGAATGGATGTAATAAATGACCTTTGTATCTGTGTACTTCATCTTAAACTGTGGATGCTAGCAATGATCCAGGGACTAGCATTGCAATCACAGGGATCCTTTTCCTTTACAAAGGAGGGATCTTACAGAGATGGTGAAGAGGGAGGGCGATGATGGTGGTTCCACTTGCCTTTTTATCATTGAAGCTCATACACTTCTCACAATCACACACTCCGCACTCCGCCCAAACTATACGATAAAAGTAGACCATAGTAAACAAACACTCTAAAATTAAAAAAAATCAAATGACAAGGCATGTATGAGTATCAAAAAACCAATCAAGATAATGTACTCCCTCTGATCCATAATAAGTGGCGCTCATGTAGTACATAGTATTTACTAGATTAGTACCAAATGGGTGACACTTATTATGGATCAGATGGAGTATTTTATTTCATTTTTGTTTAATGCTCATTATGTCATTCCATGACACAAGTTTGCAAGATATAGCTTTGAGGGTTTGAATTATAATCTCAAATGGAGTTAAACTGAATTGGGTGAAGTATTATTTATTTTTTCTATGGTATGCCTATGATCAACATAAGACCAATGGAAAAATATTTAATTCAGACAGATTTGTGGGGTGGAAATGATGGTTTTTCTTTATATTTGGAAAAAATTTAATTGAGTGAAATAGTGTTTCCATATTTCTATTTGGTGTTCCTGATCATTTTGATCGCATAGAAAATTTGGTAAAAGGATATATTACGTTTTTTGTCTATGGTTTGCATCATATACTATTATAGAAAGGTTTTATTTTTATTCTAATTATAATAAGGTAAAATAGTTTAAATATTTTTGGGTTTTGATGCTACTGGATAGAGGACTTCATGAACTCCCATAAGCAAAATGATTCAATTGAAAAGGGTTTGTTAGTTAAAAGATAAATCAAAATAACTCAAACCACTCAATTGCTGATGGGGATATGTCGAGTGGGGTACCCAGCAGGACGTTCCCTACTGGATCATACTCCCAGCTAGCGGGCCTGCAGGACGGCGACTGGACCGCGACCTAAGAGGAAGCCCCGCGATTGTGACCTGAAGGCCCAGAAGCATAGCTAGACCCAGTCGGATTAGGTCAAAACCCTCCGAGTCCTTATCTAACTCGGTTGTAGATCTATAAACCCTAGCGAGGTGACTTTATATAAACCTCCCTAGGGAACGCATAGCACTTATGATCCATCATACACCCTCTCGACTCGCCGCCTAGCCACCGAGCTCGCCCATTGTACTCTCTCATCAATACAATCTAGCAGGAGTAGGTCTTCACCCTCCGGGGGCAAACCTGGGTAAATCCCTATGTCTTTGCCCTCATATCGCATCGCAGATGGCTGGCCGCCCTTGCCTCTTGTTCTACTACTCGCTGCCAATCGCAGCATCTGCCGTGGCCATTCCCACGATAGTGGCGCCCATCGTGGAGCCTGGCCGGTCAGGCCTGTGTTCTGCGGCGAGACCATATCTACCCTTCAACCGGACGATTGCCACCGGTCACATGATTGCCATCGGTGAGATCCTTCAGATCTTGCCCAACAGCTATGTCCGGCGTCACGCCCGGTCACCCACAACGTCATCATGCCGATCGGCATGATCAAGCTCTTCGTCGGCTTCACCGACATCATCGTCTCGGAGGACTCGATGCGGATCCGTGAGTCGCCGCCACGCGATCGGCTGTCTGAGACCCAGGTCCGCACCATACACCGCCTCGCCTCCGAGTATGAATCGGCCACTAGCAACGTGGCCGAGACCAGCGTGGCCGCGGACGACGTGGCCCTCGACAACGACGCTGACTCGACGACTCTGGCCTCAATCGCCGGATCCATTGTTGCCGCGTCGCCAGCAGGCTCCATCAACCAAGTCTCCAAAGTGGGGGTTTTCGAGGATCCATCTATCCTCGGGATCTTTGACTCCTACTCCAGATCAGAGAACTCCGGTGACCTCCACGCCGAATCCGGTCACTTCATTGCGACCTACATGGAGAGCGGCACGAGCGCCCCGCTGGACCCCTTCTCCACACCGATTCCGCCAACTGCGGGTGAGGTTGAGGAGGCGCGCCTGCGCCTGGAGGAGGCAGTACGCAAGGAACAAGCCGAGCGCGAGAAATTCCACGTCGAGCAGTCCACGGCGCAGGAGCTATCGCTCTACCACCAGCGCCGCATCAGGATGCGCCAAAACCCCACGGTTCAGGGCCGCGCCCTAAACTTTGACGATGATAATGACCCGGCTCGCATGGCCGATCGCGTGATCTGTGAGAACGTGCCACCAGGAGGAAGTGCCCGGCCACCGCTGGGCGCAACAGCGAACGGAGCTCCCCCACCACCACCAGGCTGCGTGCCCGCTCTCAACCAGCCGAGAATCCTTATCTCTCTGCAAGAGCGGGACGCGAATGGCCTCCCATTATACTCCACCCCGATGGACAATGTCATAGCGGGACGAGCAGCAGTCGCCAACCTCAACATCACATGGGAAGGCGCACTGCAAATTGAGTATGCCAAGGCCCTACTCGCTAAAGCCGTCGAGCAGCAAGTCGCAGGAGCCGACTCACGGGGGCGCATGTACTACCGCTCCTCCGGAAGCAGGGAGGCCTTGAGCGGCCGCCCATCAATGGCGAATACACTGAACTGCCTGCCGCCTGAGCCCCTGCAGCTCCAGCCAAGGGCCGCGCATGCAGCGCTCTCCACCAGCGACCCGCGACCGCTAAACAACATGATCGCTGCCAACGGTCAGCAAGTCGACGTGCGGACCCACATCATCGACAACCATAGATGGTGCGCACGCCAGCCAAACGACCTGAGACACACCCTCACCAACCACCACGATGGCGAGCCAAGGGGCTCGCTCAGCCGAGTCGTCCCCTAGTGCTTCGGATCGATGATCCGAGGCGAGAAATATTCGGCAAACTTCAAAGCGCCAAAGGAGATCTAAAAGTACGATCCCTCATACGATTAGGCCATGTGACTAGACACATACCTCATGACGATGGGAATCGCCGGCCACACCGACTTGCTCGCTTCTTGCTACCTCCCCCTAATGATGGAGGGAGCGACTCAGCAATGGATCAACACCCTCCCCGCGGACAGCATTGATTCCTGGGAGGACATGCGCGACGCCTTCGTCAGGCATTTCGAGGGTTCTTACACCCGCGCCACTAGCATCGAGGTCCTAGAGCGATGCATCCAGGGACCCCGCGAGTCGACCCGCAACTGGCTCCAAAGGTGGCAAGATCTATGGTTCAAAGCGGCCGACATCCACCCAGAGACGGCGATCCACTGCTTCAAGACCTCATGCCGCTACGAACCCCTGGTCGCCAAGCTCAAGCGAGTGTACAAGACACTCGACAACATCCTAGACCTCCTCGAGATCGCCAAGCGGTACGCGGAGGAGGACCCGAACCAAGAAACTGACAAAGAGTTGGGTGGACATCTCCGCCAGAGCAGCAACGACAACGGGAGGCAGCGCGAGCTACACTATAGCAACACTCACCTCAACGGCAAGCGCCGTGGTGACGGGCGAGTCGACTTCATCGCCAACGCCGGCTACGCGCCACGCGACCCCAAGAGCTTCTGCCGAGACAGAGGCCAACACCACGAAGGTGGAAACTTCCGAGCGAGGCCGAAATTTGACCCTGCATCCGTCCTCAACCAACCCTGTGTGTTCCACAGCAGGGAGGGGAAGCCCGCCACGTACACGACCATCGAATTCCACTCCCTCAAGGAGATCCAGAAGGCACGGCGTGCAAGGGAGGACCCCAACAACAACCCGCCGAATGGCGGGGCATTAGGCAACAACGTCAGATCGCTCCACACCTTCACCGGACTCGGCACCAAGCACGAGAAGAAGGTCCTCTTCCACGCTATCGCCGTCAACGCGGTGTCCCAAGTCGACGTCCCCTGCTTCCTCAACTGGTCCGAGCAGCGCATCACGTGGAGCCGCGAGGACCACTCGCCATGGATCGAATATCGGGGGCGAGTCGCCCTGGTGGTCAAGCCCAAAGTGGGCGACTACAGGCTCCCCAAGACGTTGATGGACGGCGGGAGCTCCATCAACATACTCTACCTAGACACGTTCAGGCGGCTGCGGCTCCCGCAGTCGATGATCGAGACGACCCTCACCACCTTCCATGGCATCGTCCCCGGTCGGAAGGCGTACCCGATCGGCAAGGTGACGCTGCCAGTCACCTTCGGCACACCAGCAAACTTACGCACCGAGCGGATCGTCTTCCAGTTGGTGCCCTTCAACAGCCCCTACCACTATGTCTTGGGGCGACAAGCGTTTGCCAAGTTCATGGCGGTGTCGCACTACGCGTACAACGTGATGAAGCTCCCAGGGCCGTACGACATCATCACCGTCCTCGGCGACCCCGACATGGCCATCGAGTGCGAGGATAAAGGCGCCGAGCTCGCGGGCGCCGTCATCGCCGCAGAGGCCAACCACACGGAGGAGCTCGCCAGATATGCGAGCGGGGTCGACAAAGACAATCCTGCCATACTCAAGAGGCCTAACACGAAGAACGGCGGGTCGAGCGCGTTCGAGGCCACCACGCACACCCACACCGTCGAGCTGGTCCTAGGCGACTCCAACCAGACGGTGATGATAGGGACAACCATGAGCCCCACATAGGAAAGCACGCTCATCGAGTTCCTACGTGACAATCGCGACATCTTTGCATGGAAACCATCCGACATGCCAGGTGTCCCGAGGGAACTCGCTGAGCACAAACTCAACGCCGACCCCAAAGTGCGACCTGTCAGCATTTACTGCGGCCCTTCAATGAAGAGCGCTACCGAGCAATCACCGAGGAGGTGCAACGTCTACTCGCTGCAGGCTTCAGCTGGCCCATCAAATACTCCAAGTGGCTGGCAAACCCAGTCCTGGTCGAAAAGAAGAACGGGACCTAGAGAATGTGTATCGACTACACAAACCTCAACATCGCCTGCCCAAAGGACTTGTTCGTCCTCCCGCGCATCGATCAGATCATCGACTTGACCGCAGGCTTGGAGTCGATGTGTTTCCTTGACGCCTACTATGGTTACAACCAGATCAAAATGGCGGTCGAGGACGAGGAGAAGACGGCGTTCATCACGCCTTTTGGTGCCTTTTGCTACACCGCCATGACGTTTGGCCTCAAGAACACCGGAGCGACCTATCAGCAGTGCATGCAGGAGTGCCTTGCGAGCCAAATTGGCTGCAACATCCATGTCTACATCGACGACGTGGTGGTAAAGTCCAATCACCAGAGCGATCTACTCGCCGACTTGGCCGAAACCTTCGCAAATCTGCGGAGGTACAAAATCAAACTCAACCCAGGTAAGTGCACCTTAGGTGTATCCACTAGGTAGCTACTGGGGTACGTAGTCTCCAAGCGAGGCATCGAGTCAAACCCCACCAAGACCAATATGATCTCCTGGCTCGGCAAACCCGAGTGCCTCCGTAACGTCCAGAAGTTGGCCGGGCGAGTCGCGGCTCTCAGCCTCTTCATCCCTCGGCTAGGCGAGAAGGCAATGCCTCTCTACCACCTAATGCGCAGGAACCCCACGTTCAAGTGGGAAAAGGATGCGGACGACGTGCTCCACACACTCAAAGAAGTGCTACTCGCGGCCCCGCTACTCGCCTCCCCCGTTGACAAGGAGCCAATGCCCGTCTATGTCGTGGCATCCGAGTGAGTGGGGGGCAACTTCGCCGGCTACTCCGTCGAGTGGATCGACCGGTGCAAGAACGAAGAGGCCGACGCCCTCTCTCGCATCGGGTCGGCTCGCCACGTGCCACCCACCGGTGTCTTCCTCGACACCATCACCAAACCCTCCGTCTCTCCCCCGAAGGAGATCGACCTCGGGATCCCGCTGCAACTAGAACCATCTTTGGTCGCCATGATTGCGGAGCCAAGCGACTGGACCATGCCATACGTCACCTACCTCGAGGGAGGGACCCTTCCAGCAGACGAGACGGAGGCATGCATGATTGTGCGCCACTGCAAATCCTTCGTCATCATCAACGGCGAGCTCCACAAGCGCAGCGTGATCGGCGTGTTCCAACGCTACGTGTAGCCTGCGGAAGGCCACAAGATCCTCCAAGACATCCATGCCGGCGACTGCGGTTACCACGCCGGTGCCTGGTCCCTGGTCGCCAAAGCCATGCGACCTGGCTTCTATTGGCTCGGTCCCTGGTCGCCAAAGCCATGTGACATGGCTTCTACTGGCTCACCGTGTATGCCGACGCGGTCAACATCGTCCAACACTGCGTCGGGTGCCAAAAGTACGCCAATCAAACGCACGTACCTAGCTCGGCGCTCAAGACCATCCCCATCACCTAGCCATTCTCCGTATGGGGCATGGACATGGTGGGTCCCTTCAAGAAGGCCCCCTCCGGCTACACGCACCTCCTGGTCGCATTCGACAAATTCACCAAGTGGGTGGAGGCCAAGCCAGTTTGCAAGTGCGACGGGAAGACCGCCACCAAATTCCTACGCGAGCTCATCTACCACTACGGATTCCCACACAACATTATCGGGGACAATGGCACCAACTTCGCCAAGGGTGCCATGGCCGAGTACTGCGAGGAGCACAACATACGGCATGACCTCGCCTCAGTCGCCCACCAAGAGTCCAACGGTCAGGCGGAACACGCCAACCAGAGCATCCTCCACATCCTCAAACCACGACTGCAAGTTCCCCTCAAGCAAACTCCGGGGTGCTGGGTTGAGGATCTCCCCTCCGTCATCTGGGGCATCCGCACCTCCATCAACCGATCGACTGGGTTCACGCCCTTCTTCATGGTTGATACGTCGGAAACGTATCTATAATTTTTGATGCTCCATGCTTGTTTAGTATCTACTTTTCTTTGCTTTGTCTACACTTTGAGGTGTTTTATATGTTTTCTGGAAGTAACCTATTAACAAGTTGCCATAGTGCCAGTTGCCTGTTTTCTTCTGTTTTTGGTTCCAGAAGGCAGAAAATCAATATTCTCGGCATTGGACGGGGCAAAAGCCAAAGTCAATATTTTACTATGGGCAACACGAATCCAGAAGACGAGACGGAGAAGGCTCACCAGGGGCCACACCCCCTGGCAGCACGGGTAAACGGGTGGGCCCACCACGCGCCTAGGGGGTGCAGCTGCCCTGGTGGCCCCCCTGGCTCGCCCCTTCGCCTATAAGAAGCCCTCGATGCAGAAACCCTAGAACCCAATCAAAAATCCACGAAACTTTCTGTAGCCGCCACCACCATCGTCCCTAGATCAGGGGGATCTGAAGTTCTTCCCGGCACCCTGCCGGAGGGGAGATCATCCCGGAGGCCTTCTTCTTCATCATGCTAGCCTCCGGTATGAAGCGTGAGTAGTTCCACCTTGGGCTACGGGTCCATGTAGTAGCTAGATGGTTGTATCTCCCCTTGTGCTTTCATGTATAGATCTTATGAGCTCCATTCATAATCAAGATCTAATCTATTTGGAATCATGCATGTTGTGTTTGCAGGGATCATATGGATATTGAGATTACTATGTCAGATTGATTAATGGTTTTGTCTATTTGATTCTATCATGTCTGTGTTGTTTGTGATCTTGCATGCTCTCCGTTATTAGTAGCTATCTTGGCCAAGTAGTTGCTAGTGACTCCAAGAGGGGGTATTTATGCTCGATAGTGGGTTCATGCCTCTAGTTTCCAAGGGAAGTGACATAAATCTCTTCAGTTGTAGATGTGCTGTTGCCACTAGGGAGAAAACAACGGTCTATTGTTCATGGAACAAGTGGATTGTTTACCTTACACACTTTGCTTAAAGCAGTTGTCTGTTGCTTGCAACTTAATACTAGAGGGGGTTCGGATGATAACCTGAAGGTGGACTTCGAGTCATAGATGCAGTTGGATGGCGGTCTATGTATATTGTTGTATTGCCCAATCGAATCTCATAGGATCTTTTTGTCTAGTTTTGCATTGTTATGCCTTGCTCAGTTCCTGTCAATTGCCCTGCTGTAATTTGTTTACCCTTCATGCCATGTTGTTTATCTAAGGAGATCACCTGTAGTGAACTATGGACCCTGGTCCAATCTTTACCATTGATACATATTCCATTGTTTACTTGCTGCAAACCATCATCACCTTCCACACCATATAGTTAACACTACTAGGAAAACGCCTGTTCGTGGCGCACCTGAAAAGGCCATCCGTGGCACACTAGCAGTGCGCCACGGGCCTCGCGCTACGGCTATCTCCTAGCCGTGGCGCACTACCTGGTGCGCCACGGTTGTGTCGAGATAGGCGTGGCGCACATGCCAGTGCGCCATGGAAAGTAGTCCAGGTGCGCCACGCGTATGAAACGATAACCGTGGCGCACTAGGTGATGTGCGCCACGAATATAAATTTCAAAATTCCAAAAAAAAGCAGCAGATCTGGATCTCGTCGTCAGTGTCGTCGCGCGTCGGTGCAGGTCGCCGTCGTCGCCTCGTCGTCGCCTCCTCGTCGTCACCTCGTCGCCGTTGTTGGAACTGCAAGGAGGAGGAGGAGAATAGGAGGAAGAGGAGGAGAAGAAGAGGAGGAGGAGGAGAAGAAGAGGAGGAGGAGGAGAAGAAGAAGAGGAGGAAGAGGAGGAGAAGAAGAGGAGGAGGAGAAGAAGAAGAGGAGGCCTCGTCGTCGTCGGAACTACAAGGAGGAGGAGGAAGAGGAGTAGAAGAAGGAGCCCGCCGTCTCGTCTCGGAACTGCAAGGAGGAGGCCGCCGTCACCATCTTCACTGCAAGGAGGAGGAAGAGGAGGAGAAGGAGAAGGAGAAAGAGAAGGAGAAGGAGGAGAAGAAGAAGGAAATGAGAAGGGAGGAAAAGGAAAATGAGAGAAGGGGAGGGAAAAGAAAAGGGGTAGGTGGGCGGGGTGAGGATTCAAATTTTGAATCCCGCCCATGCTTATCCGTGGCGCACTAGGTGTAGGTGCGCTACGGGTAAGTTTTCTCTATTTTTTTTTCTGCAGGAAAAAACAGTCTTTTGACCATAACTTTTTACTCTTTTCGAATTTTGAAAATCTAAAAAATCGATAAACGACCATAGGTCGTTGCGAGCGGATGCTAAATCTCGTTCTCGTCATTTTGGTATATTATACGATTTTTTTCGACATCGTATGCAAAAGTTACGGCCGTTTTACCGTGGCATAAACTTTTTTTGCATAAAAAGTCAAAACTCATGTTTGTTAATTTTCCTACAAAGTAGACCACATTATCTTCCTAAATATGAAAGGATTTAATTTTTTGAAGTGTTTATCATTTTTTTAATTTTTTGCAAAGCCTAAAAAGGCGATCCACGGGGGGGGGGGGGGGGGGTGGAGTTGTTGCAGGATAGTTAGGCGTAGGGCACTAGGGCAAGGTGCCCTACTACTAAGTTTATACATCCGTGGCGCACATGCCATAGTGCGCCACAGATGTGTCTGGCCGTTTTACAGCAGAGAGGGGCATGCGCTTAGGCGTAGCGCACCCCCTCCATGTGCGCCACGGTTGACACTAACAACCGTAGTGCACCTACCCTATGTGCGCTACGGATGTTTGGCGTGCGGCCAACAGGGTCCTGGCCCACACATATCTGTGGCTCACTATGGTCATGTGCGCCACAGTTGTTCTAGTTACTAGTAGGGCACTGCCCATAGGTGAGCCACGCCTGTTTTAGCCGTGGGGCACTTCAACGATGTGAGCCCTGGATGTGCTGATTACCTATAGCCATTTTCCTAGTAGTGTAATCCTTTGTTACATCAAACCGGTGAGCTTGACAACCTCATTGATTCGTTGGGGCAAAGTCTTGAGTTTGTGGTGTGCAGGTTTCCATGTCGCTTGCAACACCTTTGAGACGTTTCCTTCCTCCTACCGGTTTGATAACCTCGGTTTCTTACTGAGGGAAAACTTGTTGCTGTGCTGCATCACACCTTGCTCTTGGGGTTTCCCAACGAAGCGCTTTGTGTTGGCGCAGCGCCATCAATGGTGTACGACACCGAAGCCGTTATGCCGTCTGACCTCGACCATCGGAGGTCGACAACGAGCTCGCCCGCCAAGACAGGGTCGACCAGCTCGACGAAGCACGCGACCTAGATCGCTCCCGCACCGCTATCTACCAGCAGGGACTCTGCCGCTACCACAGCCACCGAGTCCGGACTCGCACCTTCCAGGAAGGCGACCTGGTCCTGCGACTGATCCAGGACAAGAAGGGCATGCATAAGGTCTCTCCCCGATGGGAGGGACCATTCTCCATAGGACGAGTCCTGGGAAATGATGCATACTACCTCATCGACGTCCGAGGCGACGGACAACTCGACATGGCAGCGACAACTGCCTTGGCCCTCTCCTCCGCCGAGCTCGCCTCCGCCTTCGCGGCCTTGATCTCTCGCTCCAGCTCGGCCACCCGCTTTTCCGCGACGGTCAATGACGACTGAGCAGCCGTCAACTCGCCGACAGGGACCAAACCCTCACGGGCCTTTGCAACTACGGCTGAATGACCCTCTGCAAAAACACAAGGGTGAGATCACAATTAGAAACAAGAAATCAATGGAGAGCGAACTCAAGAACCCACCCGCGGTCGCCTGCAACTGCTTGTTCACCGCCTACACGGAGCGGAGGTCGCGCTCCAGGCGCTCTTTGGCGGCCAATTGCTCCGTCGATTCACGTTGGAGGCCATGCACAAACAAAAATAATGTAACCAAACATTGAAGAAACTCCTAAAGTACCTAGCCGCTGAAATTCAGCGACTAGCCACTCGGGGACTGGACATCGAAGAAACTCCTAAAGTGCCTAGCCACTGAAATTCAGCGACTAGCCACTCGGGAACTGGACATCGAAGAAACTCCTAAAGTGCCTAGCCACTGAAATTCAGCGATTAGCCACTCGGGGACTGGACATCGAATAAACTCCTAAGTGCCTAGCCACTGAAATTCAGCGACTAGCCACTCGGTGCCTGGACAGCAAAAGCAATAAGAATCTGCCCGTTGAAATTCAGCGACCAGATCCTCGGGGACTGGACATACCTGAGTAGCCGCGCCCAGCATGTTGTGCAGCTCGACCGCGTCCACCGAAGGCAGCACAAGAGGCGTGCGCCTGCGATGCTGCTCGACGTCCGAGCCCAAAATCTCGGGCACCTGCGCCGACTGCGCCGAGACACTCGTAGTAGAATCCCTCTCCATGAAGCGAGGGAAGGTCGCCACCGCCGCTCCCGAAGCACTCGTTGTGTGGCCCGATTCCTCGACTAGCGCCACAGGTTCCACCTGCTGTGACCCCGCGTCCATGACAGCCTTCGCGGCCGCCTCGGCGTCGTCGCCCTTCCTCTTCTTCGAGGGATTAGCCTCCGCCCCTGAGGCGTATACTAGGACCTTGGCCACCGAAGGGTGACCAATCTTCTTCGCGCTAGTCCTGTAAAGGAAATGACCAACAATTCAGACAAAATCTAGAAACTAGTAATCCAAGTCGACATGGAAAAACACTCACCTGGCGACTGGGATGTAGCGCAGGCCGGTGCGGATGTGCACCGGCTTCTCTAGTTCTGGGCCCAGCTTGCGGCTGATGCCCATCTCGAATAGGGCAGGAGCCTATGTCATGGATGAAGGGATACAGGTAGGCTACACTAGCGCAAATCAAAATTTTCTACCACGTAAACCAGGATTACTGTTGTCATAGATCACGGGATTACCACTAGACGCGCAGTTGCGGAATTGATGAAGCGCGTCGAGGCAGTGCAGACGTTCCACGTCTCCTCCTTGTCTTCTTATCACAAGTAGATCCCCTTGCGCGGCTCGTCCAAGTGCCACAGATGCAACACCTCCGAGGTATCCACACATGCAGGGTGGAAGCATCAGACGCCGGACTGCTAGGTCCACGCGTGCAACACAGGCGTGAGGTGTGGCAGCTGGGTGGAATGGTCTTAGGTCTAACCCTGGTTAGCACGCCCCATCCTCTCTTATATAGGCGTCCCTAGTGGGCTTCTACATTATCATCCCATTAGTAGCCTAAGCCTGGTCTAATTCGGATCCAATCCTCATTAGGCTTCCAGCCCCTTAAGTGTGTGACCCTATAGGTTCATATACGTATAGACATGACACGAATACATTTATTCTGTCAATAGTTGGTAGCGGCCTCTAGCAAGACGTGCCAACTCCTAAACGCATACAAAGATCATATATGACGAACCATCACAAGGTTTAGTACATGTATTTCCCTTTGCCTCACAATATTTGGTCTAGCTCGAAGCTGACCTCCCTTTCTCGATACTGTGATTCAGAATCCCTTTACTAGGTTAACTCTTAACCATATGTAGCACGACCATGCATTTCTAGATCTGATCACTCGAGGGGCCCAGAGATATCTCTCTCAAGTAGAGAGGGGCAAATCCCATCTTGATTGACCATGCCTTGTAGCATGCTTTAGGACAAACTCGAAAGCTACCTTTATAGCTACCCAGTTACGGAGCAGCGTTTGATAACCCCAAAGTAGGCCGATCCACATCTCAAGTACATGCGACAATCTCAGGTCTAAGGACAAAACGTACACGATGTGTAGAGAGAGAGCTGCAACTAATTGCCAGTCTCAAGTTGGTTCAGTACAACCCCATGTTCATAACATGTGTCCCCATCATTGGTTTGACATCTCCATGTCTATGACTTGCGAAACATAGTCATCAACCAATCGATGTGCTAGTCTAATATTCACGTGTGTCCTCACATGAACTCCGACTAGGGACAACTCTTAAATAACCATACAAGTAAAGAGTTTCACAAACAATTCACATAATTGCCAATCAATACAAGTTGCCTGATATGGATATTCAAGGAACATTACAATAACTCATGGATACATATGAAATATAATCATCTCTATGATTGCCTCTAGGGCATATTTCCTTCAGTCTCCCACTTGCACTAGAGTCAATCTAAAATGTATCTAATACCAATTGCTCTTGTGTGCACCTCATGCGCGGGCTACGGGAGAGGCTTAGTCAATGGATCAGCAACATTTGAGTCCGTATGTATTTTGCATATCATGACACTACCATCCTCAACAAAATCACGAATCTGATGGTAATGCATGCGAATATGTTTGTTCTTCTGGTGATGTCTAGGTTCCTTGGCTTGCACAATAGCACCATTGTTGTCACAATAAATGTCCAAGGGATTGGACGCGCCCTAAACCACACCGAGAGCAATCAGGAAATTCCTAATCCAAACAGCTTCCTTTATGCCCTCCGAGGTAGCAATATATTCAGCTTCTATTGAAGAGGAGGTCACTGTATCTTGCTTGGAACTTTTCCATCTCACAGCACCACCATTCATGACAAACACATAACCTGATTGCGATTTTGAATCATCTAAGTCGTTAAGGTAACTCGCATCTGTGTAACCCATTACACTGAGTTCATCCTCACCTCCATAAACTAGGAACACAACCTTAGTCCTTTTCAAGTACTTAAGGATGTTCTTTACCGCTATCCAGTGACCTTCACCTGGATCAGCCTGGTATCTGCTCGTAACACTTAGAGCATAGGAAACATCTGGGCGAGTACATATCATTGCATACATGATGGATCCAATAACCGAAGCATATGGAACCCTGCTCATGTGCTCACGCTCATCAGTATTCGAAGGACACTGAGTCTTGTTGAGTTTAATGCCGTGAGACATGGGCAAGAACCCCTTCTTAGCCTCTTCCATGCTGAACCGTTTCAACACCTTGTCAATGTATGTACTCTGGCTTAATCCAATTATCCTTCTTGATCTATCTCTATAGATCTTGATGCCCAGAATATATGCCGCTTCTCCCAAGTCCTTCATCGAAAAACTATTTTTCAATGAGGTCTTAACATACTCGAGCATAGGAATGTCATTTCCAATCAGCAATATGTCATCTACATATAAGATTAGAAATACCAGCGCTCTACCACTTTCCTTCTTGTAAACACAAGGTTCTTGTTCGTTTTTTGATGAAGGCAAACTCCTTTAAAACTTCATCAAATCGAATGTTCCAACTCCAAGATGCTTGCTTCATCCCATAAATGGACTTTAGAAGTTTGCATAACTTTCCAACATTGTTTGGATCGACAAAACCTTCGGGCTGCATCATATACACGTCCTCAGTTAGGATTCCATTTAAGAAAGCCGTCTTGACATCCATCTGCCATATTTCATAGTCGAAATGTGCAGCAATGGCTAGAATTATCCGTATAGATTTAAGCATCGCTACGGGCGAGAAAGTCTCGTCGTATTCAACTCCTTGAACTTGTCGAAAACCTTTTGCAACAAGTCGATCTTTATGGATGTGAACATTTCCATCCATACCAATCTTCTTCTTATAGATTCATTTGCACTCGATGGCTTTAAAACCATCAGGCAGGTCAACCAAGTTCCAAACTTGATTGTCTCCCATGGACTCTATCTCGGATCTCATGGCGATCAGTCATTTCTCAGAGTCTGGGTCCACCATCGCTTCTGCATAGGTCGCAGGCTCATCATTGTCTAACAATAATAATTCCCGCGCTTCGTGGAGCCTCGCCGACCTTCGTGGTTGTGGTGCTTATGTTGCCACGGGTTCCTCAACTTATTCTGCTACAATAGCATCACTCGTAGAAGCATCCCCAACTGGCTCATCTTGAACTTCTTCAATTCGTACCGACCTTCCACTTGTTCCCTTTGTGAGAAACTCTTTCTCTAGGAAAACACCGCTACGAGCGACAAACACTTTGCCCTCCTCTCGGTTGTAGAAGTAATACCCTAAGGTTTCCCTCGGATATCCCACGAAAATGCACTTATTCGATTTGGGTGTTAGCTTGTCCGACTGAAATCGCTTGACAAATGCATCACAACCCGAAATCTTTAGAAAAGACAAACTGGGATTCTTTCTAGTCCACATCTCATATGGTGTCTTAACTACGGATTTAGATGGTACCCTATTAAGTGTGAAAGCTACCGTTTCTAGAGCGTAACCCCAAAATGACAATGGCAAATCCGACTGGCTCATCATCGATCGAACCATGTCCAACAAAGTTCAATTACGCCGTTCGGAGACCCCGTTTCTTTGAGGCGTTCCGGGCGGCGTAAGTTTTGGAACAATTCCGCAACTCTTAAGATGATCGCTAAATTCGTGACTCAAATATTCACCTCCACGATCAGATCACAAGGCCTTTATTTTCTTACCACGTTGATTCTCTACTTCACTCTGAAACTCCTTGAACTTTTCAAAAGTTTCAGACTTGTGCCTCATCAAGTATACATAACCATATCTACTGAAATCATCAGTGAAAGTAATGAAGTAGTGATATCCTCCTCTGGCTGTCGTGCTCATTGGTCCACATACATCAGTATGTATGAGTTCCAACAAGTCTGTCGCTCTCTCGGGTAAACCCGAAAAAGGCGATTTGGTCATCTTTCCAAGTAAACAAGCTTGACATGTCCCGTATGATTCAAAATCAAACGAAGTTAGAAGACCATCACCATGGAGCTTCTTCATGCGCTTTTCACTTATATGCCCCAAACGACAATGCCATAAATAGGTAGGACTCAAATCATTAGGCCGGAGCCTTTTAGCACTAACATTGTAAACAGATGCATCATCAAGATTTAAAATAAATAACCCATTCACAATGGGAGCATTAGCCATAAACATAGCATTCTTAGAGATTACACAACCATTGTTTGCACTCGCGAATGAATAACCATCCCTCATCAAACATGAAGGTGATAAAATGTTTCGACCCATACTAGGAATGTAATAACAATTATTCAACTCCATAATAAATCCTGACGGAAGGTGAAGTTGCATGACGACGATGAACAATGCAGCAACCCTTGCTTTATTTCCGACGCGAAAATCCACTTCGCCTTTCTGCACTTCTCTAGTCCTTATTAGCCCCTGCATCGAATTGCAAATATGAGCAACCGATCCGGTATCAAATACCCAAGAGTTAACATAGGAATCAGTGAGAAGAATGTCCACAACATTTACAACAAGCGTACATGAGTGGGAAGTACTCTTACTTCCACTCTTCTTCAAAGAAGCCTGCTACCTGCTGTAGTTTCTCTTCCAGTGGCCATGTTCATGACAAAAGAAGCACTCAGTGTCTTCTACAGGTCTAGCCTTTTGCTTGGGTGCAGGCTTAGGGATCGTATCCTTAGCCTTGCCCTTCTTCTTCCAAGAAGTGCCCTTTTTCTTGAAGCTAGGCTTGTTCTGCACAGCCATCACATGGCTATGCCCTGCACACTTCTTCATGTCACTTTCTGCTGTTTTTAGCATCCCACGTAACTCATTAAGGCCCTTCTCCACCCCATGCATATGGTAGTTCGAAATGAACTGCTCATAGCTGGATGGAAGAGATGCCAAAATGAAGTCAGTGGCCAACTCTTGGCCTAGTGGAAAACCAAGCTTTTCCAAAGTCTGACTATAACCAACCATTTTGATCACATGGGGGCCTACAGCTGCTCCCTCTGCTAGCTTGCATTCGACAAAGGACTTGGCAACATTGTACCTCTCAGTACTTGCCTGATCTTGGAACATGTCCCTAAACGCGATGATCATATCGTACACATCCTGATCCTCAAACTTCTTTTGGAGTTCAGGTTCCATGCATGCAAGCATAAGGCAGCTAACCTCAAGAGAATCATCACATGATCTCTTGTAGGTGTTCTTTAGGGAAGCAGATGCATTATCAGCAGGTTCATCGGGGATTGGGGTATCCAGAACCGTTTCCTTTTTATCAGACCTGAGAACAATTCTCAGGTTACGGACCCAGTCCGAATAGTTTGTTCCATTTCGTTTATCTTTGTCAAGAATCAAACGCAAAGAAAAAGGTGATGTAGTGTTCGATGCCATTGATCTATAATAGAAAACATGCAAAATACTAAGCCATGTAACCATGAAAGAGTAAAACATATTAAACAATTTAATAGCATATACTGTTGGGAATATGCCCTAGAGGCAATCATGTATGATGAGATTTCCCATTGTATTCATAAAGATATTAAGTTGTCCTTGTATAAACATCTGATGTGTATCATTGAATATGTGATTCGGTTGTGGAACTATACATTCATGTTGTTTGTACTAAATATCCTTGGTCATTGAGGTTGTGCTGGACACACAACTTAGACCAATGTGAAAGTTGGCTTGATGACTCGGTTCCACTTGTCATGGGCATGGAGATGCTATTCCAACTTACACAGACTCGGCTAAAGAGTTTAGCGATTCGAATTGACCCATATTGAGGTACAATGAACAAGTTGTCATTTGTATATCTCAATCAATGTAATCCTTAGACCTGAGGTTATTGCATAGTCCGAGTTGAGGATCACCGACTTAGGTTATGTCAAATGTTGATCCGTAACTGGGCAGTTATAAAGGCAGAGTTCGGGTCGACTAAGAATCAAGCTGCGTGATGTGAATAACGAAGATGGTATTTTGCCCCTCCACTCGGAGAGATATTCTCTGGGCCCTCTCGGATGATATGATTCGGAAAGCATGGGCATGCACGACTCGGTTAAGTGTTAACCGAGGCGATCAACTAAGAGTTAGTCGGGTGAATCCCTTATCTTGGATCGAGAAGAGAGTCGGACTATTTAAGGGATGACAATTATTCGCCTATAGTCTGACAAGGTATATCGTGAGGCAAAAGGGACTCAGACGCAAGTCGCATTGGAAAGGCAAGTCGTCATGACTCTTTGGTACTTGGGAGTCGGCACGTTCTGCTAGGAGCCGCTACCGACTGATCGATTGAGAGTCAGACTCTAATCGTGTCCAAGTTTCCAAGAGCCTTCAGGGTCACACACTTAAGAGCGGGAGCAAGTTCGGATTGGATCTGAACAAGAAATCTGGTTGAGTTGGACCCAAGCTGGATTAGGACTGAGTTAGTGAGTTGGACTCACGGTGACTAGTGTTATATGGTCTTTAGTGAATGGGCCACGAGTGTGGAGCCCATGTTCACTCCCTATATATAGTGGAGCGCCGCAACCCAGAAGGGTTAATCGTTGTTCGGTTAGGTCATTCCATGTGTTGGAAACCCTAGCTCCACAGCAGTCCTGCCGTCGTTACGAACCTAGTAGTTCGCCGCCGGTGCTCATCCTTGTACGTGTGGATACCAGCAGAGGTGTTGTACATTCAGTACCAGGATGAACGGATTGCAAAGGACTGCACTGCATCAACTGACGCGCTTCATCAGTAATCCGCAACTGCGCGTCTAGTGGTAAACCTCGTGGCCTTCTACCTCAGCTAGATCTTGGGATCTCCACGTTAGAGGAAAAAGTTTTGTTTTATCTCTGCGTGGCCCAACAGTGGTATCAGAGTGATAGCTTATGGTTTTAGGCTCGAGATCTCGCATATGTGATATGCGGTTGGCTGTAGATGAGATCTATGTGCTGTTTGGTGGTCGATCTATGAGATAGATCGGTTTTGTACGAGGTTGATTGGATTAACTGTACTCGGGGAATGGTAGATCTGATTTCCGTGATCATACTGCTGAGGTCGTGGAACGACATACCCCTACCGGTCGGCTTCCGCCATCGGGGTAAACTGTGACACGTAAATCCAGAAGTGGTGATCGAAGATCAAAGAGTTTGATCGAATCGGAATGATGGTCGGAATCCATGTTCGGATCGAAGATCTGCTGAGGTCGTGGAACGACATACCCCTACCGGTCGGCTTCCGCCATCGGGGTAAACTGTGACACGTAAATCCAGAAGCGGTGATCGAAGATCAAAGAGTTTGATCGAATCGGAATGATGGTCGGAATCCATGTTCGGATCGAAGATCAAAGAGTTTGATCAAATCGGGACCGTCGGCTTCGCCCTATCGTAGCGCCTTAGATGTCGTTGCGAGTTTCACAACGCCGGTAGATATCGTATCTATGCATAACTTGTTTTTGCAGGAAGTTGTGAATGGTATGGTTCATATGCATGTGATGTATGTGTGTAATCCATACGTGATCTGCGAATCACGGTTTTGTCAGCCGGCTAGAGCCTAGGTACTGTCATTTTATTGTACAATGACCTGCGTGTCGGATTTTCTATGTAATTTACTTTACTAAGCTAGTGTAGCTGTTTGGAGAATCCGGATGACATGCAAGGCGATGTACATGTTGGCGACATGGAGTAAGACGGCAAGTGACAAGAGTTGGCACGATTCAGATTACAGGCTTTGTGGAGATGGAGATCGCCATGAAGGGAGCTGAAAGGATACGGATGTCGCCTAGAGGGGGGTGAATAGGCGATTAAAACTTTTCCTAGAGTGGCTCAACAAAGGCGGAATAAAACTAGTGTTTACTTTGTTAAGCACAACCTAGAACAACTAAGGTTCACCTATGTGCACCAACAACTTATGCTAAGCAATACAAGCAACAATGTGATGGCAAGATATATATTACTTCAAGCATGAAGGCTATCACAATGTAAAGTGCATAAGTAAAGAGCTAGGGTATAGAGATAACCGAGGCACGCGGGGACACCAATATTTTACCGAGTTCCTCCTGACATGGTTATACCCTGCGGGTACATGATCTCAGCATACCTAGTCCAGCCCAAGGAAGGACCACGACAAATATACGCCGGCCCATGAAGATTTTCGGGTGGCCAAGGCCCATGACGCCTTCGGATCCTTGGAGAGCAAGACTAGAGTAGATAGGAAATTCAAAGGGGTAAACCCTAAAACCTGTAACCGACTAGGTCTATGCCTAGGACGTGCCTGAGTCTATATAAAGGCTAGGAGGGCACGGCCTAGAGCTCTCGACTCACACTTTCGCATACACACCTCCATGCCAGATTGCATCTGTGCACCCCTGTAATCATCGGTTCCACCGTAATCAAGAGCAGACAAGAAGGAGTAGGGTTTTCCCTCCGGGGGCCTGAACCTGGGTAAACCTCATGTCCCGTGTTGCTTGTTTGCTAACCGTTCCGCGATCTCCAGCATCCCCATCTTCTCCAAAACCCAAGTCCATAACAATGGGCATTGACGAGATTAAACCTCGTCAATTGGCGCCGTCTGTGGGAACTGGGGACGCTGATTGTGTGATCGTGACGGTCCCAACCCGAGCGATCTACAACTCTGCGGCGATGGAGAGTCACCTCCTCTTCGGCGCTTTCGAATTCACCGCCCACTCACCGGCCACCATGAAGGACTTCGAGCCCGTAGGCGACGGACTCGAGATCCTATTCGGGAGCTTCTGCTTCCAGGTGGGGAAAACCGGCACTCTCCGCCTCCCAGAGCGGGTGCCCCTGCCATCGACCAGGACCGCTTCATGGGCCCCACACCCTGTGATATGCACATCATCATCAACAGATGAATCCTACGACAGCAGCAGCTGCAACTCCGATTTGTGCGATCCGCCATCGGACGAAGGGACCTACGGTTCCGGATCCAAAAGCTGCGGCAGCAGCGGACCAATCTACGAGAGCTACCAATGCGCCGTAGTCATCCAGAGTGACGTGGACCAGCGAGCGCCCAACCCGCCGCCAAACCCGCCACCTAACCCGCAGTACAAAAACGCTGAGAACAGAAGAAGCCAGTCCCCCCCACCCGAAGGGGACGACCCCGGCCAGGTCATCTGCCTTAGCAAAGAAGGATGGGCCCAGGCACGCACCGCCGTGGCGGGAAACACGATCCTGCCTACAGACGCCTCACGGGACCTGCTGATGGCATACCACTTACTCCTCATCGAGGAGCACAAGAAGCAGGTCAAGATGCAAGAGGTGCTTGACAAACGCAAGCAAGCAGCCTTGGAGTCCAGCGTGCGACGAACTGCGCTCTCCGCCATGGGCATCGGCTCCAGCTCGAATGGCAACCACGGCAACAAGCATCGCTCCCGGACGGAGAACATGGATCCCAAGGAGCGCCGTGAGGTGACCCGAACCCTCCACGCATCCTTCATGGAGATGGATGCCGACGGCAACATCATCCCGAAAACGCCACAGGCTGCGATCATGGCAGCCACTGCGTACCTCGTGTCCCATCCACCTCCGGAGGGGGACCCGAAAAGAGCCATGCACAAGTCCGCACTTACCGGACTCGGACTCGTCGGAGCTTCGGTCCATCAGGAAGCTCCTACGGAGCCGAAGAAGAAAGCTCCGGCCAGGTTCGACCGCAACCCCACTCCTTCATCCGAAGAAGAGGACCATGACCTTCCTCGAAGGCACAAGAGTTCGCGCCATCGCAGCCGCTATTACGACGCTAGAAACACACTCACACAGCGTAAAATCGACAAAGCGCGAGCCAAGCGCGCATGCTCGTTGTTGGGGATATGCTATATGGGTATCCTCATAGCATGTCTCTTATCCGACTAACCCGGGTGGCCCATAGTCGGTAGCATGGCCTATGGCCTGCTGGGCGGCCAAGTTAGGTGGATCTAGAAGGGAGGCCCATGCCGGATAAAGGAAGGCTACGGTGGAGTCACCAGCGTGCCCGGAGCCTTGGAGTACAAGATACACAAGACTAGTGATAGACGGTGTAGGACTCTGTAACCTGTCCGTCTAGGAGTTTTCCCTATAACCCTAGGATCTGACGACTATATAAGTCGGACCTATGGGAGCCTTTATGGCGTCGTTTTTACACACACCTCGCACAGCGAACCTATCTCTATAACTCGGCGTATTGCCATTATAGTGATTTATAGCAGGAGTAGGATTCCGCCACCGTCGTGGGATCTGAACCTGGGTAATCTATGTTACCTCGTACCCGTCAACCGTCCGCCTTACCCCATGTCTCTAAACACGCACTATGTGGACCCCTCCATGGTGTACTCGTCGGAAATACCACGACAGTTGGCGCCCACCGTGGGGCAAGAGACGCTCCAGGCTCTTCAGCGGGCGAGGACCAAGATCTTCGCGGGAATCGGCAAAACCATAGCCATCGGTCCCGTTCTCTTCTTCGGCAACGTTCCGATCATCCCACCTGACGAGTTCTGGATCCCGGTGTTCGATCATTCCTATCGAAGACATCCACCTCTTCATCGGTGAAACCGACTCGGGCGCTAGTTCCCTGGGAGTCGGAGGAGCATCAAGACCCGCACGGACCCCCTACGGGCAGGATACGTTCGCGGAAGGATCGATGTCGGATCTCTCTTCGGAGTTTGCCGGCAAAGATCGGAAAACATCAAGACCCGCACGGACCGCCTACGGGCAGGATACGTTCGCGGAAGGATCGATGTCGGATCTCTCTTCGGAGTTTGCCGGCAAAGATCAGAAAACATCAAGGCCCGCACGGACCGCCTACGGGCAGGACACGTTCGCGGAAGGATCGATGTCTGATCTCTCCTTGGAGTTTGCCGGCAAAGATCGAAAAAATTCAAGGCCCACCCAAATCGCCCCTGTGCAGGATATAAAGGTGGAAGAACACTGCAAATCCGCCGGCTTCGTCTGTGCGTCTGGACAGCAGAGATCCAAGTTCTTCGGTGTGGTTACCATCTTCGATCTGGCGCGCTGCGTTCAGAGAGAGGTCGAAAACCCCCGCGACTACCTCGCCAGATGGCTCCGTATACAGTCCGATCTGGCCAACTACCCCAATGATGATGCCATCTATCACTTTGTGGAAGGACTGGACCATGGCACACTTCTCCGACATTCTCTAAGGCGGCAGCAGGCGTCAGGCCGACTTACCTTCGAAGGCATGGTGAACACCGTCAACAACTACGTGGAGGCCGAAGTGGCAGCCTAGACAGTGCTTGCGCTCATTGACGGAGCCCCTCCGATTCAGCCACCACCACCGCCTCCGGCCGCCATCGTCGTAGCAGCACCACCACCTCCAGTCATCGTCGAGGCCGTTGCACCTCCACCGCCCATCATCGAGGAAATCCTGGCACCCTCCGACTCTGTCATTGACGCACTTTATGCTGATTTTAGTGCAGATTCAGAGGAGATAGACTTCAGTCCAGAAGATCTAGACTCCGCTATGCAGGAGATGGAGGAGGAGTACTCGCGCGACGAGCAAGCTAACAACACCATCATGTCTCGAGGGGTGTTCATCACCATTGGGACAACAATGGATGAAGATCAACCCGGGCAAGCTCCGCCTACCACGCTGGAAAAGGGGAAGGGGCCACTTATTGCAGCTGACGATGATCGCGCAAAGGTCATGCCCCCTCCGCCTAACCCAGCGCAGCAGCCGCAGGAACTCGGCACCGGCCCAAGAAATAACAACACCGCAAACTTGCCGCCTCCAGCATCCACGTCGGCAGCAGCCCATGTTACTCCAGCTGATAGAGTAATGTACGGCAATCTCCTCATCGAGCCACTAACCATTTCTCATATCCGGAACGTGACTTAGCTCGATGAAAAGCGCCAGCAGCTGCTAGAGGAGGCGCAAGCCATCGCGGAGCAAGGCGCTAAGCTAGATCGCGATCTGGTCAACGCGCAAAAATCCATAGAAAAAGCTAGAGCAATGGAGGCCGAGTACAAGACCCTGCTATAGCAGCAGAAGGCTAAGAAAGCTCCGTCTCGCGTCATCAACGATCCTGGTGTACGGCGTAACCTAGGATGGGCTCCCTCGAAGCCGGCACAGGCCAAGCCATACATTGATAGCAAAGGCAAGCAGGTGATGCCCACCCCACTCCTTAACCTCGCCGTCGCCAAGACCCTTATGGAGCAGGATATATCACCTGAGGCAGTAGAACAGGTCTAGGACCTAGTGGCCAAGGCGGTAAAGCAGCAGGAAAAGGCCACCTCTCAGAGGCTCGAGTCTGACCCAGTGCTCTGCCGATCTAGCCAGTACAAACCGCCAATGGACAAATCTCCTCAAGATGTCCGATCACGGACGGGTTCATCGGAACGAAGACGGAGGGATGCGCGCAACAGGAAGGATGCTATCCCCATATCCTCCGACCATGGAGAAAAAGCCCGACCTCGTCGCCCGTCGCCACCGCCCCGATCCCCCCGACGTCACGAAGATTACAAGGCTCACCATCGTACGGATATGCCCCCACCAAAGCAGTGCGGCATCATCATATGCGACAATGCGGCACAGACCCTTCATGATGAAGAGCGTCACCAAGGACACAAGAGCAGGTCACACCACGATCCTCCGTGTCCGACAAGCAATCGCGACAGGCGTGAGGCATCGCAGGAGGGTAACAACAAGAAGGCTAACCCACCGCCACCTCCGCCTCCGTCGCCGCCAAGCAGTCACCATGGCGGAAGAGGCCCGCGTCATTCATGCAGCACGTCCCCTGTTGACAACAAGAAGAAGAACCCGGAGCCGTACGGTGCACGTTCGCGGATCGATAAGATCCACGAGGCCTGGGAAGGACCATACCTGGGACCATGTTGTTTTGGACCTGCAATACGGTCCGCAACTTACCCCAAAGGTTTTCGGATTGACAAGACCATCAAGCCCTATGACGGCACAGCCAAACCTTCCACATGGTTGCAGGACTACGACAACGCGGTGGAGATTGCCGGAGGCAACCCCAACGTCATCGTCAAGTACCTCCCGTTAATGTTGGCAGGCACGGCCCGTCAATGGATCGATGACTTGCCGGAGAAATCTATCTACAACTGGCTGGATATGCAAGAAGCATTCACCAAGAATTTTGAGGGTACTTACAAGCCTCCCTGCACTGTGGGCGATCTACAGCAGTGCGTGCAAGAGAAAGACGAGACATCTCGCGCCTACCTCTCCCGTTGGCTGGATATGAAGAATTCCTGCGCAGGAGTGCACGCTCAGACCGCCTTCATCGATGGGTTGGAAAGGGGCATGTTGCTCCGACATAAGCTGAAGCGCTTGCAGGACAATCATCAGCTTGACTTGAATCAGATGATTCAGTTAGCTAGTGAGTTCGTAGCTGCCGACGACGATGCTCGTGGCTCTTTACCGGCAACGGCCGTTCCAACTCAAGATCGGAGGAACAACAGTACAAAGCGGAAAACCACTCCAGAAGAAAAGCAATCTACCGACATGGTCGCTATGACTTTTGTAGGACGAGAAGAAGGCGGACAACATGGCCGAGGAAGGGGAGCAGGCCGCGGGCAGCAACTAGGAAGTGAAACCAACTCGGCCCTGCTTTGTGTTCCCCAAACCTACAAAGAGTACCACGATATGCCATGCCTCGTAAACCTCGACGCCAACAGCAAGGCCACCCATACCAATCGACACTACAAGTTCGTCAACAACCTCAAGGAAGACCCGGAGTCCGTCTACAAGCAAAGTCGGAAGAACAGACCGCGAGGCAAGGGCAAGGGGAAGAAGAAGGAGGAGGAGTCCAAGTATTCAAGTGACATGGACGAGGACGTCGACCCCAAGCACGCCGCCAAGAGCGACGACAAGGGAAAGAACCCCTTCGCAAAGAAGGCCCCAGTCTACCACACTTTCCTTGGCACCCCCACCGTCTGACAACAGAAGACCTCTCTAAGGATCCTGATGGCCACTCTCCCCCTAGTGCCCCAGTACCTGCGCTGGTCGGAAGTTCCAATAACTTGGGAAAGGACGGACCACCCAGACCTTGTACCCACGGAGAACCAGTACGCCATGGTCATCAATCCACTGATTTACAACGTGGAGTTCACCAAGTGCATGGTGGATACTGGAAGCAGCATCAACATCACGTACTTGGATACACTGCAGAAGATGAACTTGACGGAGGCAAACCTAAGGTGGACCAACACTGTTTTCCATGGCGTAGTTCCTGGTCGGGAGGCTCAGTCCCTTGGGTGCATTACGCTTCAGGTAGCCTTTGGCGACGTTAATAATTACCGCCAAGAGCGCATGACCTTCGAGGTGGTCCCCTTCAAGAGTGTGTACCACGTCATATTCGGCCGCAACATATTCCACACGTTCATGGCCAAGCCACGCTTCGTCTACAACAAGCTCAAGATACCCGGACCAAACGGTGTCATCACCGTATCCAGAAGCTTTACCAAGGCAAGGGACTGCGAGATCAACGAAGCAGACGTTGCAGAAGCTGTCCTCTACAGCGAAGAATTCAAGGAGATCCAGAGCAAGGTCGATGACTCAGAGATGCCCGCGTCGAAGAAGCAAATCTCCGACTCCGCTCCTGCGTTCAAGGCCGCCATCGAGACCAAGCCGGTGGAACTTGTGGTAGGTGATGCCTCCAAGACCGTCGCCATTGGGACGAACCTGGATACCAAATAGGAAAGCGCGCTCGTCAAGTTCCTCCGTGAGAATAGGGACATCTTTGCTTGGCAACCTGCCGACATGAAAGGTGTACCTAGGGAACTTGCCGAGCACAGCTTAAACATAGATCCAAAATGTAAACCAGTGAAACAACCTCTACGATGCTTCGGAGATGAGAAGAGACGCGCCATTGGCAAAGAGATAGCTAGGTTACTTAAGGCTGGGTTTATCCGAGAAGTCCTTCACACCCGATGGGTGGCAAATCCTGTACTTGTCCCCAAAAAGGGAACCAATGAATTAAGAATGTGCGTTGATTACACCGACTTGAACAAAGCATGTCCCAAAGATCCGTTTGCTCTGCCTCGCATTGACCAAGTCATTGACTCGACGGCTGGCTCGGAACTTTTGTGTTTTCTCGATGCATACTCAGGATACCACCAGATCAAGATGAGTAAGTCGGACCAATTGGCCACTTCGTTCACTTCCCCATACGGCATGTTCTGCTACGTCACAATGCCCTTTGGGCCGAAAAACACAGGTGCTACCTACCAGCGGACAATGCAACGTTGCCTTCATGACCAAATTGGTCGGAACGTTCACGCCTATGTGGACGATATCACGGTGATGTCTAAAAAATCAAACGACTTAATCTCCGACTTAAAAGAAACCTTTGATAATCTCCGGAAATACAACATGATGCTCAACCCTAGGAAGTGCGTCTTCGCGGTCCAGCCAGCAAATTGTTGGGTTTCATCGTTTCCCAGCGCTGAATCGAGGTCAACCCGAAGAAAATCAAGGCCATCTTAAACATAAACCGTCCGACATGCCTAAAAAACATTCAACGACTAACAGGTTGTGTTGTAGCAGTTAGTCGGTTCGTCAGCCGACTTGGAGAGAAGGATTTGCCGCTATACAAGTTGCTGAAGAAGGCGGAAAAATTCACATGGACAGACAAGGCAGACACAACATTGAAGCAGCTCAAGGAGATTCTTTCCTCAGCGCCCATCCTTGCAGCACCCGAGCCTGGTGAGCCCCTATTAATTTACATGGCGGCAACCAACCGGGTTATCAGCATCGTCGTCATCGTAGAGCGGAAGGAACCAGGCTATGAGTACGGAGTTCAACGACCAGTTTACTATGTAAGCGAGGTCTTGATGGAGTGCAAGCAGCATTACCCACACTACCAAAAGATAGCTTATGGAGTATTCCTTGCTTCACGGAAGCTGAGGCATTACTTTCAGGAACACCCAATCACAGTGGTGAGCAAGACTCCACTGTACGACATTATCAATAATAGCGACGCTACAGGAAGGGGCGCAAAGTGGGGAATCGAACTTGCCGCCTTCGAGATCACCTACAAGAGACGCGACGCTATCAAGTCACAAGCCTTAGCAGATTTTATTGCAGATTAGACGGAGATGCCAGATGCTACTCCGTTGCCAGAACCAGAGTACTGGGTGATGCACTTTGACGGATCAAAGTTGCTCAACGGCTCGGGGGCTGGTGTACTGCTACAGTCACCAAAAGGAGACAAGCTACACTACGTTCTGCAGATCCACTTCGAGGCTACAAACAACATGGCGGAGTATGAAGCACTCATTCATGGACTACGTGTAGCCAAGGATATTGGCATCAAGCGCATAGTTTGCTATGGATATTCCGACTTGGTTGCCCAGCAAGTGGCTGGCACCTGGAACACGCGGAACCCTATGATGGCGGCATATTGAGACGAAGTGGACGAGATAGCCAAGAGCTTCTTGAGCTACGAAGTCAAGTATGTGCCTAGGGAGCAAAACGAGGCGGCTGATCTATTGTCTAAACTAGGATTAGGACGCAAGTGAATTCCGCCAGGAGTTTTCCTAGAGCATCTACGCACACCATCCGTGAAGGGCGCCGACATCGATAACCCGGATAGAGCTGACTCTTTCATCAACATGGTAACAAAGATCCCTCCGTCTTGGACAAAACCGTTCATGGAGTATCTCGAACACGGAACTTTGCCCGACGACAAAGTTGAAAGATGGCAAATAGTACGACGAGCAAAGGGTTATACCATAATCAATGGGCAACTCTACAAGAGGAGCACTACTGGTGTATACCTAAAGTGGGTTTCCCAAATAGAAGGGTATGGAAATCCTACGCGAAATCCATCTCGGAGATTGTGGGCATCACGCCGCTCCTCGATCTTTGGTCGCGAAAGCCTTCCGGCAAGGATTCTACTGGCTGACCGCGAAGGCGGACGCCGACAAGCTAGTTGAGACATGCACAGGATGCCAGTATTATGCCCGACAACCACATGTTCCTGCTGAAGAATTGCGAACAATACCAATAACTTGGCCGTTTGCAGTCTGGGGGCTAGACATGGTGGGACCGTTGCAAACGACACCATGTGGATTTACGCATCTTCTCGTAGCAGTTGACAAATTCACCAAATGGATAGAAGCTAAACCCATTAGAAAGCTTGATGGGGCAACTGCCCTCAGGTTTGTCCGTGATCTAGTGGTGAGATTTGGTCTCCCACACAGCATCATCACCGACAACGGAAGCAACTTATCACTCGGAGAAGTAGAGGCCTATTGTTGGGACAAAGGCATCCGACTTGACCTCGCATCTGTGGCACACCCACAGTCCAATGGTCAAGTTGAGAGAGCCAATGGATTAATTCTACAGGGAATCAAGCCACGTCTTGAGGCACTGCTACATAGAGCAGCTGGAGCCTGGGCGGAAGAATTGCCATCTGTGCTATGGAGTTTACGAACTATAGCCAACAGATCCATCGGCTACACCCCTTACTTCATGGTATATGGAGCAGAAGCCATCTTACCTTCCGACATCCTCCACGATGCACCAAGAGTTGCCGCCTACGACGAGGATGATGCTGAAGAATCCAGACGCCTAGATGTGGACCTTCTCGAGGAGGAGCGCGTTTTGGCATGCCAAAGATCCACCATCTACCAGCAGAAGCTACGCAGCTACCATAGTCGCTGCATCCGGCATCGCTCATTTAAAGAGGGGGATTTAGTGCTCCGACTTAAGCAGAAGAAGTCACACAAATTATCCCCGCCATGGGAAGGACCGTTCATCATAAGCAAGGCGTTGCTCAATGGGTCCTACTACCTTGTCGACAATCATGAGCTCAAGGATAGACCCAACGAGGATCATAAGTGTAAGCGACGTGACCCGGATGATGACTACCCGGAGCTTGATCGGCCATGGAACATAGCACAGCTACGTCCTTTCTACACTTAGCATTTTTTATCTAATTGTGTACCTCTTATATGATCAATGAAATAAAGCTCTTTGGTTCACTCATATTGCTGAGTCTTTTACCTCCTTTAGTGTTCATTTTTGGATCATGTAAAACTTTTATGCACAAGTCTTGCGATTGCACTTGTGAAAATTCCGCCTACGGGCGTTAGCTTAAGTTTTCTGGTCTACACGTTCTTTGTTGTTTTTATGTGGATTCTGGAGTAGTGAATTTCGGCACTTATTGTCGGCGATTTTGTGCTCAGGTTATTGACGGTGCCATTGGGCATCATCACCTAAGCGCATGGTTCCAACAATGAGTCTTCTGACTCACGAAAAGTCAAGCATAAAAACCAAAGTAATGGATAAGCCAGCACTTGCTTAAAAAATATATACATACTGGGAATTAATTCTTAAGTAGCAGGATACGACAACCATTGTTTTCCGCCTTAAGATTACATCATCAAGTTTTTTCCATGCACACGACAAAGGTGACACAAGAATTACAAAGTGTTTTTCACTCTTTTGGCGCAGGGGACTTGGAAGCCGCATCATCACCAGCCGGAGAAACACCCTCGGCATCAGCACTATGATGAGACTCGGAGGAATCCTGGTCGACGTTGTCGATGAAGTTTCTAGGCACGAAGACGTCCACATCCACCAACTCGGCAACCCTGGTATCATACCCCGCGAGTGATGACAGGATGGCTTCGTGATCAATATCCTTGCCGTCATCATCCACGTCGGGGATACCTGAGGTTACCGTGTCGATGTCGGCATCTTCATAGTGTGCCTTCACCATCGACAACGCCATCCTTGCGCCAACCCGTGCACAAGAAGCTTTCCTTCTCATGACACGCTCGGGGGCTCGGCGCAGGATCTCCGAGTACTTCGTCATGGAGTCTGATGCCTTGATATATATTTGGAGGGGCTTGGCGATCTCCTTGGATTGGGTAATGGCAGTGTTTATGAAATTGCTGGCAAGAACCATGCATTCCTTGTCCGAAGGAGGCGAGCGGGTTAAACCCATAGGAGCTGCAAATTCCGACAAGGAGCATATGAGTTCGATAAATCCTAAGTATCCAGACTTACAGAGGTTCAAGGCGGAGGAAACTTACTGAAGATGCTAGCCTTGGCTTGCCAAACGATCTCCGCCAAGGATTCCTTCTCTTGTTGGAGGAGCTTAAACGCCTCGCTATGGCGAAGGTTTTGCTCATCGACAGCTTGCTTCTGATCCTTTAGGATCGCAAGCTCCTCCTTCAAGCGATTGATCTCGGCGGAGGCGGAATCCTGCAAGGCTTTCATGGAGTCCTCATGCATCTTCAACATCTCCTTCCTCTCCTCCTTCAGGATCTTGTTCTTGCTATCCAGCTGCTGGATATGCTTGGACTGCTCGACAATATCCTTGGCCTTGGCGACATGTTCTGCAAGTCGGAGAAAACACAGTACATAGTAAGTACTCGGAGATTGTGGATACAACAGTAAGACGGAAATGCGTAATAAGAAAACATACTCTTATTTTTGATGATTTATTCCTTCAAGATGGCGATTTTACCCTTTTCAGCTTCGAGATCCGCTCGCATCTTCTGGTACTTGTCGTTGGCCATACCCCTCCGTGCATTCTCGTTCTGTGGAAACAAATACAAAGTTAAGTCATTTCTTGGTCTACTTGGAGCTTCTAGTCGGAGATTTTCCATCTAGATGCTCGGGGGCTACAGCGATAGTTTTTAACTTAGCAATATGCTTAGCTTTTCTTTAAGCATCTAGTCGGAGCTAATTCAGTTCTCGATTAGAGGCTTGGGGGCTACAATATAAAGTTTTTAACTCAGAAAGAGCATAGCTTTCCTTTAAAGCGTCTAGTCGGAACTAATTCAGTTACAACTAGAGGCTTGGGGGCTACATCATTGAAAATTATGAACACTGCTTGTGCTACTCTTAAAGCATCTAGTCGGAATAATTCATTCCATCTAAATGCTTGGGGGATACAGTGAGAGGTTTTTCTAACTTAGTCACTCTTAGAGCATATAGATGCAAAACCTATGGTTTTCCGTCTACATCCTCGGGGGCTACAGTGGGATACTCGTATGAAATGCAAAAGGAAAAGTAAAAACTTACAAGTGCGATGATCTTGAGGTTTGTAGCACTCTCGTCTAGCAGCTTGCCGAAGGAAATGCTATTTCCTTGCAAGATATCTGCTTGTTGGAGTAGCTCCTCGAGACCACACGTCAGAGATGACAGCACTCCTCCAGCAACCATAGTAGTGTTACTCGGCAGAAGCGCCGGGTAAACTATCTTGGGGAACTCGAAGGGTTTTTGGGGAGTAGAGGCGCCGCCTTCGGCAGAGGTACCAGCTCCCACCACCGCCTTGCCGCTACCGATGGCATCCTTAGCCGGAGCTTCAGCCATTTGAAGAGCAGTGCTCTCCTGCGTCGCCTGCTCGCCGACAACAGCGAGCTCGGTAGAGGTGCCAGAATCCACTTCCATGGCGGAAGGGCCTGGTGCTTCCTGGGCTTGCGAACTTGTCGGGGCGGAGGAGGGCTTGACGGCAGGAGTGGCAGGGGCGATGGCGGGGGAAGAGTCGCGATGCAGCATCTCTTTAATATTTCTAGAAGCCCCAAGAGTCTTGGAGGACTTCTTGAGGCTGGTTGTGGCTTTCTTCCTGAAACATGCAAAATGCATAAGTACAGGAGCAAGACAGATAAATAGACAATGTCGAAGAATGAGAGGCTTACACTAGGGGGCGCTTTGGCAAACATCCTGGTGGCTTTTCTCTTTTCCGCCTCCAGGGCGGCGGTAGTCTTCTTGGAGGCTCCACCCTCTGTCTTCTTCTTCTTGCCTCCGTCGGCAGCGTCAGAGGTGGAGCTCTTCCGCTTACGCGCCAACGGGACATCATCGTCAGACACGACCGTGACGTCCTTCATCTTTGGATCATAGATTTGGGCAGACAGGTTGCCCTCATCTAGATCGCTAAGCTGTTAAAGTAAGAAGTCATTGTGTTAGACAAGATGGTATTAGTAAGACGGAAACATTGGAGCAATATCATACACGGAGAATAAATGTCTACCTTTGGGCACTTGCCGTCTACGAACATGTCGTAGGTGAGGGTGAAGCCGCGCTTCTTATCCTTCACCTTGACGATGTCCTTAAGGCGGAATTTCATGGAGTCGCTCGAGAAGTTGTCCTCGGAGATCCGGAGGGTATCCCTTCGGTCGCTGGTGTACTCGTGCATGAACTTCGTGCGGTGCTGCAGAGGTTGGATCCGCCTGATGAACCAGCACATGGCTAGGTCCAAGCCAGTCAGACCCGTCTCTACGAACCACTCGATCCGCCTTATTGCGCGGGAAGCGTCGAGGTCGGAGGGAAGGGAGGCATGGGATCTCCATGTGGAAACTTCAGCGGCGGCTCCATCCATGAAGTCCGGGTACGTCACTTCTCGGCCCGACAAAGGAATGTCGGGGCCGTAGAAGTACGTCAGCTGCCAGTTTTTGCATGACTCGTGGTCGACGATGTCGGGGAACCGCCGGCCAGGTCGGATCTTGAAGCTTATGGTGCCGCAGTTCCTAAGCTCCTCCCTACTGTGTCCGGTTTCACGTTTGACGGTGAAAAAGTACACAAACAAATCTAACCTAGGCCTAATCCCTAGGTAACCCTCGCAAAGTGCCGCGAAGTTGCTAAGAACTAAGATGCTATTGGGGGAGAGGTTATGAGGTTGGACCTTGAAGTGATTCAAGACGGACAAAAAGATGTGGGAGATGGGCAGAGAAACGCCGCGTACCAATTGCGCCTTGAGGTACACCTTCTCTCCGGCTTGGGGAGAAGGAGTCACCTCGCCGGCCGGCGCCACCCGCCAGGCGACCCCCTCCGTCACGGGGAGGTAGCCTTCGACGACCATCTCTTGGATGTCGCGTGCGGTGATGTCCGAGCCGCGCCAGTCGCCTTTGTGCGAATCTGGTTCCTCTTCCAGGGGCTCTAGCGCCGCCAGATTATGGTCGCCGCCGGTGGTTTCAATCACCGCCGACGCAGGGATGACCAGGCCCTCTGGGGGCACGACGATGGAGCTCGCCGGCTTCGCCGTGGCTTTGCTCGACGCCGCCATCGACAGGGAAGAGCTGCTGCTAGCCATGGAAGGAATGGAAGGAAGCGACTGGTGCGAGGAGAAGCTAGGGTTTCTCGAGGTTTTCCACGGAGAGCTCGAGGAGGCGTACGGCTGGAGGAATAAGAAGCTGACGCGAGAGAATGAGGTGAAAAAGTAACAAGTGTCCCACGGTTACTATTTATCTTACTCTGCTTCGACATTCGTGCAGCTAATCGGACGGTTGCCGCCTAGACGACGTGGACGAGAACGTGCGCGGTAATTTCGGCACGTCTCCAACCGTCGCCGCCAACGGTTCGTATCGCTCGCGCGGGAAAATCGGCTATGATTACGCTCTCTGCATGTGTGAGTTACGAGGCGTCGCTAACCTAGGCCTACGTCGTCATAACTGACATGGTAGATGAGCCGTCGCATCGAAGATTCCTACATAGACGGATTTAATCCGACTAGCGGAAGAGTACGGTGGAAGATTCAGCATTTCTCTGACTTACTAATAGAAGACGGAGAAAAAACTTTGCAGGGTTCTTTGGGAGGACTACAAGATGTTGCTTGACGATTTGCCGACATCCATCTAGACGGAGCATTCCATGTGAAGAGGCAAGACGGCGCAAGATCTTGGAGTTCTCCGGGGGCTACTGTTGGGGATATGCTATATGGGTATCCTCATAGCATGTCTCTTATCCGACTAACCCGGGTGGCCCATAGTCGGTAGCATGGCCTATGGCCTACTGGGCGGCCTAGTTAGGTGGATCTAGAAGGGAGGCCCATGCCGGATAAAGGAAGGCTACGGTGGAGTCACCAGCGTGCCCGGAGCCTTGGAGTACAAGATACACAAGACTAGTGATAGACGGTGTAGGACTCTGTAACCTGTCCGGCTAGGACTTTTCCCTGTAACCCTAGGATCTGACGACTATATAAGTCGGACCTATGGGAGCCTTTAGGGCATCATTTTTACACACACCTCGCACAGCGAACCTATCTCTGTAACTCGGCGTATTGCCATTATAGTGATTTATAGCAGGAGTAGGATTCCGCCACCATCGTGGGATCTGAACCTAGGTAAGCTGTGTTACCTCGTACCCATCAACCGTCCGCCTTATTCCACGTCTCTAAACACGCACTGTGAGGACCCCTCCATGGCATACTCGTTGGCAATACCACGACACTCGTCTAAATCCGAGATGGACGAAGACGAAGGAGAACTCTGTGGAGCCCGATGCTTCAGCAGATCTGTTCGACGAACATGGATGCCACGAAATTTCAAGCTTCCTTCGGATACTCCGAAGTTCGACGGCACACAAGACCCATAGGCGTGGCTCAGCGACCACCCGTCGTCCGTCAAGCTGCACGGCGGAAACAAGGAAACCGCCATGCAATGCCTTCAGCTGCAGCTGACAGGCGTAGCTCGGATATGGCTTAGCATCCTATCTTCAGGGTCCATCCGAAGCTGGGAGGAGATGGCTTACAGTTTCATCCGAAACTTCAAAGGCACCAGCAAGAGGCCCGCCTCGATCGAGGAGTTGCGGGCCTGCACTCAACGAACGGGCGAATCCATTCGCTCGTACATACTATGCTGGTCTAACACCAAGAACTCCGTGGCGCACATCTCCGAAGAAAGGGCCATCGACGCCTTCAAGGACAGCGTCAAGCGCTAGGACTTCAAGGAGGAACTTGGGTGCGTCAAGCCCAAAACACTCGACCACCTCATGGACATTGCCAACAGGTGGGCTGACGGCGAAGATTCTGTCCACCGGGCGCACTCAGGAAGAAGACGACTACGGTCGACGATGAGAACGCCGTAGTAAGAGGAGATCGCGCGTCTACGACTATCGCGATGGACCCGATATGGTCGCGGCCGGCTATGCCGATCGCCGCAACGATGCCAACCGCAATAGCGGAGGATACTGCGGAGGGAATTTCTGCGATGGAGGACGCCCAGCACAGTCGTGGCAACACCGCGATCGCGATACCGGACCCTCAGCATACGAAAAACTTTCGGGTCCATGCACCATCCACTTCTACATCGACAAGCAAGATGGCAAAAAGAAGGCGAGCCACATGCTCAAGGACTGTCGCGAGTTCCAGAAGCTCAGCGAAAGCATGGTTTAGATGAGGCAGCAAGCTCCACCCCCTGGATTCGGGAACGCACCCGCACCTGGTGAAATAGCGCATGGAGCTCCTCCACCGCTACCTATAGGAGGCCCAAACCAACCAGTCGCACCAGCACAGAACAACGTTGGGCACGGGTATCCCCCGCCAAAAGGAGCACTGATGATCCAGAAGGGACGCCCAACGAATAGGGTGCAGAAGAAAATCACCCCTCAAATCAACCTGGCCCTGACAGCTCCACCCGCCATCCCTGAGTACCTCAGCAGACCGGAGTCCTGCATCACGTTCAGCCGCTCGGATCACCCTTGCCAGGTCCCTCGCCCAGGTCATGCTGCCCTGGTGCTCGAGGCGCAGATCGGAGGTTTTGATATGAGCCGCGTCTTCATGGACGGTGGCAGCGGCATCAACCTGATGTTCGCAAGCACCCTAGCAGCAATGCAGATCCCGCTGTGCAGCCTAGAACAGTCAGACACAATGTTCCATGGCATCGTTCCAAGAAAGGGAATATTCCCCCTAGGAAAGATATGGCTCGACGTCATCTTCGGCAAGCCGGACAACTTCCGATGCGAGCGGCTCGAGTTCAAAGTGGTGGACTGGCCATCACAATACCATGCCATCCTCGGGCGTGTAGCATTCGCAAGATTCCTGGCAGTACCACACTACGCATACCTGCTACTTAAGATGCCAGGACCCAGAGGCGTCATCACAGTCCACAGGAGCTTCACCCGATCGGACCACTGCGATAGGGACTTCAACAGAATCTCCCAGTCATTCGGCATGCAAGAGGAGCTCGTAAGGCTCCGCGAGGTGACGGACAACGGAGCACCCCCAGTCGCGCGACAAAACACACCTAACATGTCTTTCGACTCCACTGTCAACACAAAGAAGGTGCAGGTCCACCCGACGGAAGCCTCCAAGACGGCGCTGATCGCCAACGACCTCAGTCCCGCATAGGAAAGCGCGCTCATCGAATTCCTCCGTGAGCGCTGGGAAATCTTCGCCTGGTGTCCTGCGGACATGCCAGGAGTTCCCAGGGAATTCGCCGAGCACGCACTCAACGTATTTCTAGACACCAAGCCCGTCAAACATTCCATCCGGAGACTGTCCGAGCCACGGGCCGAAGCCATCGGGATGGAAATCAACAGACTACTCGCTGCAGACTTCATCAAGGAGATCAAAGAAAGCGAGTGGCTCGCAAATACAGTGATGGTCCCCAAGAAGGACACGGACATCCTGCGGATGTGCGTGGACTTCACGTCGCTGAACAAGCACTGCCCAAAGGACCACTTCCCTCTTCCTTGGATCAATCAGATCATCAATTCGACTGTAGGATGTGAGAAACTCTCCTTCCTCGACGCCTACTTAGGCTACAACCAGATTCGACTCAAGATCGAAAATCAAGAGAAAACGGCGTTTATCACACCGTTCGGAGTGTTCTGCTACAACACAATGCCCTTCGAGATAAAGAACGCAGGTGCCACGTACTAGCGATGCATGCAGGCATGCCTGAAGGACCAGATCGGTCACAACGTCCAAGTCTATGTCGACGACATAGTCATCAAAACCAGGGAGGCAAAAACGCTCATCGACAATCTCCGCGAGATGTTCGATAATCTCGACCGCTACAGGATCAAGCTCAATCTCAAAAAGTGTGCCTTCGGCGTCCCATCGGGTCAGCTGCTTGGATACTTCATCTTCCAACGAGAGATCGAGGCGAACCCGAAGAAAATCCGGGCCATCATGGCCATGGAGAAGCCGAAGAATCTCAAGGGCGTCTAGCAGCTCGCAGGACGAATAGCGGCATTGAGCAGGTTCATGAGCCGCATGGGCAAGAAAGCCCTGCCATTCTACCAGCTGCTACGCAAGGCAGATAAATTCGAGTGGACGCCCAAAGCGGACGACACATTCAAAGATCTAAAGCGACTGCTCTCGACCTCGCCCATTTTGGTCACGCCAAAGGAGCGCGAGCCCCTGCTGCTGTACATAGCAGCCACACACTAGGTGGTCAGCACCGTACTAGTGGTCGAGCGACCCGAAGAAGGCAAGACCCATGGGGTCCAACGCCCAATTTACTACCTCAGCGAGGTATTGACGCCAAAAAAACAGAGGTACCCTCACTACCAAAAACTCTCCTACGGCGTGTTCATGACGGCTCGTCGGTTGAGCCACTACTTCCAGGAGCACCAGGTGATGGTCGTCAACGAGGCACCCCTGAACAACATCCTGAATAACCCAGAGGCCACAGGACGCGTGGCCCTGTGGGGCATCGAGCTGTCACCTCTTGACATCATCTGCGAGAAGCGCCACTCGATCAAGTCTCAAGTGCTCCTGGACTTCCTCGTACACTGGATGGAGCTACAGCTGCCAGACACCCTAGACATGACGCAGTCATGGACGATGCACTTCAACGGCTCCAAGCGTGAAGCCGGAGCAGGAGCCGGGGTCATACTGACCTCCCCGCAGGGCGATAAGATGAAGTACGTCCTCCGGATGAAGTTTTGAGCCTCCAACAACGAGGCAGAATACGAGGCCCTCATCCACGGCATGAGGATGGCAAAAATCTGCGGCGCAACGCGCCTGGTCATCTACGGTGACTCCAACCTCGTCCAACAGACGATGAACGAGTGCGACACACAGGCCGAAAACATGATCGCGTACCGCGCACTCTACAACACACTCGAAGGAGGCTTCGACGGTTGCGAGCTTCGGCATGTTGGAAGAGAAAGCAATGAGGAGGCCGACAGACTCGCCAACATCGGCTCCACCTGCGCAAGGGTGCCACCAGGTGTGTTCCTCGAACAGATCTGCGTGCCATCCATCAAGCGAAAATTTCCCAAGGGATCACCCGAAGAGGCAGAGCACTCGGGATCCATGCTACCCGAAGGTCACAAAGGACCCGAAAAACTGGACACAGAGGTCGCTGTGGTCAACCTGATGCAGGTCATGGCAGTCGAAGAAACCTGGACGCGACCGTACCTCCAGTTCTTGATAGACGGAGAACTGCCTGACAGCCCGGCGGATGCCCAGCGCATATCTCACCGGTCAAAAGCTTTCACCATCATCAATGGCGAGCTGTACAAGCGCAGCATTACGGGTGTACTACAAAGGTGCGTCACCATCGGTGACGGGAAAACCATACTCCAAGTCATCCACGAGGGCATCTGCGGCCATCACGCAGGTAGCCGCTCCCTTGTCGCCAAAGCTCTACGAGCTGGATTCTACTGGCCAACGGCCATGAACGACGCAAAGGACATCGTCCGAAGATGCAAGGGGTGCCAAAGGTTCGCCGACAAACCACACGCACCCGGGTCAGAGCTCAGGCCCATACCTCTAGGCTGGCCTTTTGCTCAATGGGGCCTCGACATGATCGGCAAACTGCCAAGGTCCTCGAAAGGGGGACACATCTACCTCCTGGTCGCAGTCGACAAATTCACCAAGTGGATCGAGGCCATGCCGGTCACTAACCAAAAGGGCAAGACTACCGTCAAGTTCTTTGAATCCATTGTCTACAGGTTCGGCATACCGCATAGCATCATCACCGACAATGGATCGAACTTCATCTCCAAAGAATTCCAAGACTTCTGCGAAGGCCTCGGAATCAACATCACATACGCCTCAGTGGCGCACCCGTAAACGAACGGGCAGGTGGAAAAGGCCAACGGCCTAATCAGAGTTGGCATCAAGAAGCGCCTCATGATCCCACTCGAGAGACTCGCCGGAGCCTGGAAGAAAGAGCTACCCTCCGTCCTATGGAGCTTGCGCACCACGCCAAACAGCTCAACAGGATACACGCCATTCTTCATGGTGCACGGAGCCGAAGCCGTGCTACCAGCCGAAGTACGCCACCAGGCCCCCCGGGTCGTCGCTTATAGCGAAGCCGAATCCACGACTGCAATTGAAGACGCCGTCGACACACTCGACGAAGCAAGAGACATAGCAGCAGATCGATCAGCGGTATACCAGCAGAGTCTCCGCAAATACCACAGCCAACGGCTACGCCCAAGGTCCTTCGTCGAAGGAGACCTTGTCTTGCGACTTAAGCAAGAGCGACCGAAAAAATCGAGTCACCATGGGAAGGACCCTACCTTGTCACCGAAGTCATCCCAGGTGGCGCCTATCGCCTCAAGCATGTGGAATCTGGAGTCGCATACTCCAATCCATGGAACATTGCACAGCTACGACGATTCTACCCCTAGCTACCCTTCCTCTTTACTTTCAATAAGGCTATCCAGCCAAGGCTACTCAGCCGAACAATGTACCTCCTCCATTACGATATAAATAAAGCTAAGTGTCTCGCCCCAAAAACTTTCGTTTACTATTCGCACTCTTATGCTACAAACGCACTCGGGGGCTCCCCCCACCTCACGATTTCGTCAACTGAGGATAACACGTTTACACCTGAGTAGCTGACCACGTCAGGCTAATGAAAAGGACACGTATGCGACAAAGCACTACGTGCTCAAACAGCAACCAAACCTTTATAACAAAGGGCAAAACACGCCCAGACAAATACATACAAATTTTACATCTATCATTTTTATAGGTACTACCTATTCTGAAGAATAACCTAAGCACGTTGCTCAAACAAATCTACAACCTGCTCGGCATACTGCCTTACAGCCGCATAATGCGGACGCATATCCCACTCGCCACCATCCGGCCGAAGAGGCGGCCCAGCCACAACAACGGACAGATCTACGTCAGGGCGATGTAGCCTCACAAGGGACAGCGCAGCCTTCACCCCTGTGACGAGTTGATGCCGCACCAATTCCTTGACATGATGCACGTTTCGAAACTTCGATAGAAGACCAGAGAGGGTTGACGGTGCAGCATCCAGTGGAAACATCACATGCAGAACCGACGCGAGCAAAGTCTGCACTTGATGAAGCACCCATGATACTTGGTGAACGCGATCTTGCACCGTCACTAGAGCCATAGCACGGTCATGATCCATCCAGAAGAACCCGCCAGCTTCCATGTCCTGTTGAGAAAGCAATTGACCCGAACAGCAACATGCTCCTTCTCCTTCCTTGGAGCAAGGTTAGCACCTGCAATACTCGCACAAAAGTAAGATGCAAGGCCAGCAGGCGCATCCGAACAAATGAGCAACAGCTCGAAAAACTTACACTGAAGCTGCTCAGATAATCGAAGCAATTCTGCCATCAAGTACTCCTCTCTGGCAGCACCTTGATCCGATTTGGACTTCCAAACGTCGGCATGGCCACGCATCCCAAGCAACTCTTTTTCGAGACTACGAATACGGTATCGAAAAAACGCAAGCTGCGACGAGCCATCCAAAGATGGCCGCATCCGCGTTGCAGGCGATGTGTCCACGGGATCACCACCCAAAGGGCCCTAGATCAACAAAAAGGCAAGGACATGAACACGCAGATAAAGAAGCACAGAACTCAGTAAATTCATTAAGTGCAGCAAAAGCCACTACGTGGCACAAAGATTGTTCATCTACATATTTACAACAAAAGAAGCTATAACTATCCTACAGCTACAGCGCCTACGACGTGGCACCCTGAGTCGCCTCGGAGCCGGATTGCCTCGCCTTGGCCTCCCCCTGTTGCCGTAGCGCGTACTAGGCCAGCAGATCAATCAGCTTCGGCCCATAACGCTTACAGCGAGCAGCATAGGTAGCGAAGGCTACCTTGGACCCATTAGCAGTCGTCGGCATCCGGGAAGTGACCTGGGGAAGGTCCAGCTCCGCTCCAACCGCCAAGGCCATCGCCAGCCTGACGGATGCGCCGATGCCCTTCTGTTTGCGCTTGTACGCCGCAGATGCCTCGGCTGACAGCGCCTCCGCCAGAGCGTCAACATCATCAAGGGTCGCGCCCTTGGGGACAAGCTCCTTGTAGAAGCGCCCAAGGACCTCCTTGGCCTTGGCGAGCGAGTTGACAACGGTGCTGTAGCGATCTTCGACCGCTGCAGTAGCATCATCGAGAGCACTCCCGTGCTCCAGAGCACCATGGTCAAACTCGATGCCCGCGGCATCTGAGAAAATAAAGACGAAGAATGAACGAAAGCACCGCAAAAGAAAGACAAGAAAACCAAAAAAGACGAAGGATAAGATACTCACCCGAAACAACCTTGGAAGCCGCCATAAGCTTGTCAGCCACCTCTATTTCACGCGCAGTCGCAGCAGTGGCCAGCTGCTCCTCGCGGTCCGTAGCCTCCTACTGCAGACGCTCGTTCGCCTCGACTGCATGGGCCAACTCCAGCTCGAGGCGCTCCCTGGCACCAGTGGCGACCTTGGCCTTCTTCTCCGCCTGACCGAGGCTCTTTTTGAGAGCATCAATCTCACGAAGAGAAGTGTTGTGATCATCTGCATTAAAACAAAAGCAAGTGTCGGATAACAGGACAGGAACACAAGAAGAAACAAAGACCAAGTCATAAAAAGTACCTTGCAGCTGTTTGAGGCTGGCCTCTAGCGCCAGGTGCTGTTGCACCAGTCGATTGGCATCCTGCACAAAAGGCTGAAGAAAGAAGACCAACTAGTCACAAGAAGGACTCGGGGGCTATGCCCAAAAAGAATGAGCAGAAGAAAGTCACACATACGAAAATACTCGGGGGCTCCCCTCGAGACTCAAAAGAAAATCAACAAAGCAAACTACTCTACAGACGCCTGAGGGCTCCCCCCGAGGTAAGGACAAAAGAAATAAACCCAAAATCACCCAAAACAGGCTCAGGGGCTTCCCCCATGGCAGGAAGCAGAATTACTTACATGATTAGACGGCGATGCCGAAGGTCCGCTTGCAGCCTTCTGAGGCGCAACCACCTGAACCTCCTGCGGAGAAGGATCTGGAGCAACGCCTTCAGAGGTGGCCACCGTTTGAGGAGGAGGAAGCACGACTTTTGACTCCCCCATCATCTCCTGAGCACCATCACTGGAAGAATCATTGGAAGAGTGGCTGCACAAAGACAAATTAGCACAAGTACAAAGGAAACATGCAAAAAAGACAATACAGGACTAAAGAAACTTACAAGTCAAGACCGCTCAAGTCGAAGACGGGAGGGGTCCTCCGGACCTTCTTCTCCTCTTTCTTCTCTTCCTTCTTCTCTTCCTTCTTCCACTTTGCCGGCGGGTGAGGTGCCACAAACCGCACAAGAACGGCAGGAATCGGAGAGGAAGTGCCCCCATGCCCATCACTATGATGGTCAAGGAACAGCGGGTTCCTAGGAGTCGGACGAGTCGAAGCATCCGAAGACTCGCTGGAGCTCCGTGTCCGCTTGCGGGTGTGGTCCTCGCTCGACTCGTTGGCCTCTTCAGCCGGAGACCGTGCCGACGGCAGCTCGGACATGGAATCTACTACCTCATTGTCCGGTGCAGCCGGAAACAATCCGGGAAGCGGTGGCGACATTCCCGACACCTTGAACTCCTGCACAAGCAAAGCAAATTTGTTAGCAAACAAATACAAAAACAATGCAGTCGAAAATAGCACTACGCGCACGACTCGGATCTACACCTAGGGAACAGGACGCGAAGCAGAGAACGGAGAAGTCAGCGACTTCCCCGGGATATCATCTCCAGCCTTGAACTTCAGCAGCGGGCGAAGGACACCGTCAAGATCTCCCCTAGAGAATTCTTCAGCCGAAACCCTCGTCGGGTCACGACGCCCAGCGTAAAGGAACATCGGGTGCGCCCTAGCTTGGAGCGGTTGCACCTAACATTTCAGGAAGGTGCAGATGATATCCACACCGTTCACCTCCATATCAGGGATCAGCTGAAGATCCCCCACCCGATGATAGAGAGACTCTATCTCTGCTACCTCGCCATCCAAGATCTGGTTTTTCCAGGACCTCTTCGGCTCGATCTTTTGGGAGGGGTCAAAAGGAACAAGACCAAAATCTTGCCTAGCCACCGTGGAGTCGCGGATGTAAAACCATCGTCTCCGCCAGTACTGGACAGATTCAGACATGGAAAAAGAAAAGAAAAGCAGATTAGGTTTGAGGGAGATGATGCAACCCCCTATGGGACAAACACCATCCGAACCAGATTGCCTCTTCACGGGATAGTGTTTCCGGAAGAGGCCAAAGTGCGGCTCGATACCGAGCCAGCACTCGCAGAAAGTGATGAAACAGGCAATGTGCAGAAGAGAATTGGGGGAAAGATGGTGCAGCTGGATGCCATAAATAAAAAGCAGTCCACGAAGGAAGTCGTGGACTGGGAAGGAGAAGCCCCGAAGGACAAACGCAACGAACATAACCCGAAACCCAACGGGGGGACGGGGAATTACCTCGTTGCCTGGGAGTTGGACGGCCTCCCTGTCCTTCGGGATCAAGCCCCGCTCACGAAGCTTGCGGAGATCACTCTCCCGCGTCTCCGATCGCCGCCAACCACCGTCGGTGACACGGGTAGCGGCGGTACCCTTCTTCCCTCCGGCAGCACTGGTACCAGCCGTAGAATAATACTTCTTCGCCTTCCCCATTGCGGTACGGAGGCACCGGCGGCAAGAGCGTAGGATGGATGAAGGAAATGTCTGAGGATATTCCAGCGCACAGCAAGAACTCTCAGAAGAACAAGGGAGTAGTGAAACGAGAATAGTTGTGGTGAAAACAAACTAATGTTTTCCCCAATGATTATAAACATGAAGACGATGCACGACAACCGTCCATCAAGAAGACCTAGCGCCAACGGCAGGATCTGGCCATACACGTGTCAGCATCGTAACGAACCGTCGCTAACACGCCGTCCACTACGCGCGGAAATCGAGGCGACGCCGTAATTATCTCCACGCCGTGCGTGACCGGTCAATTCAATGTCAGAAAGTGGGATCCATGTTCGTCCAGTCAAGTCATCTCTGGTGCAGCAGACGCTTGAGGTCATCGATCGTCAGCACTGACGTCATCAAAAGCCATACTAGCAAAAGTCACAATTTCTTCGGCTTCAAAGCTAAGAGTACTCACTCGAATCTACGATTCGACTAACTACTCGGGGGCTACTACTATCAGGAGCGCTGGCCGCGCACCTGAAAAATGAGCAGCATATTACAGCACTGAACTGTTTCTTCGAGTCCTACATCGATACTGTGACTCCACTACGGACTCGGGGGCTACTCCCATAGGGAGGATGGATTCAAGCATCCGAAAAATTTGTGTCCTATGGACAAGAAACCAAACAACAACTGAATTAAAGTCTCTGCTCGAGTCTACGACTCGAACAGACACTCGGGGGCTACTCCCATAGGGAGCGCTGGCCGCGCACCCTACGATTTTTCGACTGCGATCCTTCGGATCAGCATGTAACATTTTTTCGGCAACTTTGCCCCAATTAAATGCTAAGTGAGCAACGTTTATCCTTGGTCACCCGAAGCACCTCCGCGGTGATAAAAATTCGGATGTTGTGTCTGCGACGCAAAGATAAGACCTACAGATAACATCTGATGGCCTGGTAACGCACATGACTGTGCTCTGCTAGTATAAATCTGTGCCAACAGGCGCGATGAAAAATCCCGACGGATGCGTTGAGTACATCAATTAAATTCACTGGAATTCCACTCCTGTAAGTCCTCCGTGGCCAGAGTCGAAGTATGCCAGCATATGTTCCAGGTTTGAGTTGAGGGACTCGAACCTGACGAAGATCGTGTTGTTTCGTCCTAAGACAGTTAACTGACCCTGATCCGTCGGGTGAGTCAGGCACACGCATCAACAATCCCTACACACGAACTCTTGAAATACATAAGTTGCACCCGAAGGATTGAAGAGTCCTCAGCCGAATTTACGATTTGACTGATCACTCGGGGGCTACTGACATGATTATACCCTGCGGGTACATGATCTCAGCATACCTGGTCCAGCCCAAGGAAGGCCCACGGCAAATATACGCCGGCCCATGAAGATTTTCGGGTGGCCAAGGCCCATGACGCCTTCGGATCCTTGGAGAGCAAGACTAGAGTAGATAGGAAATTTAAAGGGGTAAACCCTAAAACCTGTAACCGACTAGGTCTGTGCCTGGGACCTGCCTGAGTCTATATAAAGGCTAGGAGGGCACGACCTAGAGCTCTCGACTCATACTTTCGCATACACACCTCCACGCCAGATTGCATCTACGCACCCCTGTAATCATCGGTTCCGCCGTAATCAAGAGTAGAGAAGCAGGAGTAGGGTTTTCCCTCCGGAGGCCTGAACCTGGGTAAACCTCGTGTCCCGTGTTGCTTGTTTGCTAACCGTTCCGCGATCTCCAGCATCCCCATCTTCTCCAAAACCCAAGTCCATAACAATGGGCATTAACGAGATTACACCTCGTCACCTCCCAACATGGAGTACGTCTCGTTTGGAGAGGGGGTGGTATCAAACCACCAACGCCACAAAAGGCCTCCCTTATTCTCCGATGAATCTCACCCCAACGGGATCGATCCACGCTTCCACTATCGGTGCACTTGTCGGTGGCAACCCGAACCTCTCACAAGGTTGGGGCACTTCTCCACAACTTAATTGGAGGCTCCCAGCAAATGCCACAAAAGGCCACAATGCCACCAAGGCCACAAAACCGTCTAGGGTTCCAAGAACCCAAGAGGGACAAGCTTCAATGAGCAACTCAAACAAAATCCTCCGAGGAGAACTCAAACCGATGCACCAAATGCAAATGGCAAGAACACCACAAAGGTGCTCAAATACCTCACTCTCAAGTTCCAACAAAGCTACTAAAGCTATTGGGGGAACAAGAGAGGAGGAATCAAAGAGAGACACAAAATCCCCCAAAATCTAGATCCCCAAAGATACACTCACAAAGAGATGATATGTCTTGGTCAAATTGTAGATCTAGATCCCCTCAATCTTCCTCTCAAATGTGTGCAAGAATCATTAGATGGGGAGGAAGAAATCAAGCAAGATATATGTCAAAAGTAATAGGGCAAAGCTTTAAGAAAGAGGGGAAAAGAAGCACTTAATAAAAAGAAAGGGGTATGCAATATATAGGGCCCCAGGAAATCAGACCGTTGAGGCCATATACCAGCCAGGGCCGGTAGTACCGGAATGGGCCAGTACTACCGCCCGGCAGCCCAGCAACATCGATCAAGCCAGCGAGCAAGAGAGGGCCCAAGCCAGTGAGCTAGCGAATCAGCACAGCGAGCTGGGCCGCGGACGCTCAAGCAGGCCCAGCAGCCAAGCGGGCGACGGTAGCGGGCGGAGTCAAGCGCGCGCGTGCAAGCGAAGCAAGCGGAGCGAGGCGAGCGGTGCGAAATCAGCAGCAGCGAGCGGCTAGGCACTGCGCGGGCAGCACTGCACGCATCAGCTGGTCAACGCGGCAGAGCGCGCGCGCGGGCGAGCTGTGCGGGGGACGCGGTGCCACAACGCAGCGACGGCAGCAGGGCCCGCGCAGGACGCGGCAGGGCGCACGCACGGGGCAACGCGGGGCGAGCGGGGCCCATCGGGAGCATGCGCGTGAGCCGAGACAGGCACAAGGTCAACGCGGCGGCAGAGCGATGTGAGAAAATGCAAACTGGGCTGGGGATGCAGATCTACCTGGGTCGGCCGGTAGTACCGGCCCATCCGGGCAGTACTACGGGGCCGGTCCGGTAGAACCGGTTGAAAATACCGGGCCACATAGGAATGGGCTGCGCGCAGCCAGGCACGAGTGGTACTGGGCTGCGGTAGTACCGCTCGGCCCAGACAAGATATTTTTCTTTTTCTTTTTCAATTTAAATAAAGCAAATATACAAACGGTCATAACTTTTGATTGGAGACTCCGATTGACCCGATTCCAATTGCGTTGGATAGAGCACAACAAGGGCTTACCAATAAAAAGTGAAAATATTGATTATCACCAAGTGGGAGTGTATCAATTAATATAATGTGAGATACCTCACTTGGTGAGAAACCGAAAAGCCGCCAAGATCAAAATCGCAATAAGATACAAATGGAAGATCCGATTTTGATGACCAAGAGCTTGTTATGGAGATTACCACAAGATCTATATCCTCACATGGATAAGACCAAATAACAACCAAATACGATGATGCAAGTATGCAAAGGTTTGAGCTCTCTCCGAACGATGTGACCGAATTACTCATACGAGAGCCCCTCTTGATAGTACGGTTATCTATCCTAAACCCGATCTCACACACACAACGTGAGACCGGCAAAAGGAAAAACCTATCAAGATTATACCTTTGCCTTGAGCATTCCACTTGAGCTCGATGTAGACGGTCTTTCCCTTCTCAAGATGGAACGCCTTTCTTAATTCCTCATCATCGACCTCGCATATTGAGCTTGCACGACAAATCTTCTTTGCATTTCATCGACCTTGAAGCCAACACATGCTCCAAGTGATGCCAATGGAAAAATCCTACAAGTATAACTTAATACACACATTAGTCCATAAAGATTGTCATTAATTACCAAAACCACACATGGGGGCCCAACATGTTCTTTCAGGAGCCATACCATTTCACATTATAATTGCTTTATTTTGTGTTATTGTTATGTCTCTGTTTTACCTCTATTAGATAGTCGGTAAAAAATAATCCCTCAAAAAAGGTCTAGTCGGTTTTCCCGCTAGTGTTTGCACCATCACAAGTTGGACATTTTTGGTAGTGGGCTCATAAAATTGAGGTTCTGCCAATTCTTTCCGACTAGGTGGGTTCGAGTCAGACTCTTACTGCAGAAAAACTCGGTAAGCTATACGGGTATATCACAACGGTTGTGGGGCTCGGGGAAAAGTCGGATGGGAGTCGGGGCATGTGATGCCACCCGTCCAACAAGAGTCGTATGAGATGCGATTGACAAGGAGTTGTCTACCTAGATCACTTGGCGGCTAGCAGTGATGCTAAAGCTCACTAGCTAACTTGCTTATTTAGAATCCTGAATCACTAAGTAACCATCGGAGGGGTGTTGGTTCTAGTGGGAGCATAAAATATTAAAGTGTTTAATATGCTTGCTCTTTTATGAATACATGTCTTAAGTGTTTTGCATATTTTCTGTTGTAGATCATGTCACCAAGTAGCAGTCTCTCTCAGATATCCAGTTTTGTGTTGAGAACCATTCTTGAGAAAGATAAACTGAACGGCACTAATTTTACCAACTGGTATCGAAATCTGAGAATTGTTCTCAAAAAAGAAAAGAAGCACCATGTCCTAGACAACCCACTTCCAGATGAGCCGAATGAGAATGCGACTGTTGCTGCCACCAATGCCTACCGTCGGGCTAAGGATGAGTCCACGGATATTAGCTGCCTTATGCTTGCTCACATGGAACCGTACTTGCAAAAGCAGTTCGAGCATGTTGAGGCCTACGATATGATCGAAAGCCTCAAAAGTATGTTCCAGGCTCCGGCGAAGACTGAGAGGTATCAAGTCTCTCAAACTTTGCTGAGCTGCAAGCTTAAGGATGGTGATCCACTGAGTCTACATGTGATCAAAATGGTTGGTTACGTGCAGTCTCTGGAGAGGCTTGGCTACCCCATTAGCGAAGAGTTCGCTACGAATATAATTCTGAACTCTCTTCCTAGTGCATATGGGCAGTTCATTTTGAACTACCACATGCATGGTATGGATAAGAAGCTCACTGAATTACATGGGATGCTCAAGTAGGCAGAGGCGGATCTCAAGAAGAGCGTCAGTCAAGTGTTGATGGTGCAGAATAAGGCTAAGTTCAAGAAGAGTTCTTGGACTAAGAAGAAGGCTAAGTCATGAGAAAAGTAGGCTCAGGACCCGGTCCCAAGCGCTTCCTCAGGGACTAAGCCATCTCCTTCAGCCGGATCCACTTGCTTCTACTGCAAGGCGTATGACCACTGGAAGAGGAACTGCAGCAAGTATTTGGCCGACAAAGCCAAGAGTGGAGGTATGACTTCTGACTCAGGTACACTTGTTTGCAATGTTATAGACATATATCTTGCCGATCCACCTAATAGTTCTTGGGTATATGATACCGGATCAGTTATTCACATCTGCAACTCGTTGCAGGGACTGGTAAGAACTGGCAGCGTAGCAAGAGGCGAGGTTGATATTCGAGTCGGCAACAAAGCAAGAGTTGCTGCGTTGGAAGTTGGCACGATGCAACTTCATTTACCTTCTGGATTCATTATGGAACTTAATAATTGTTATTATGTTCCAGTGCTCAGTCGAAACATTATTTCTGCTTCATGTTTGATGAGGCAAGGCTATGAGTCGAATATCAAGAATAATGGTTGTTCTTTGTATTTGAATGATATGTTTCACGGCTTTTCACCCGTCAAGGACGGGTTATTTATTTTGAATCTTGATGGTGAGTCGGTTTATAACATAAATGTTAAAAGTTTGAAACCAAATGATCTGAATATGACTTACTTTTGGCACTGTCGGCTTGGTCATATAAGTTGGAAACGCATGAAGAAGCTCCATGATGATGGACTCCTAACTTCGTTCTACTTGGAGTCGTTCGAGACATGCGAATCTTGCCTACTCGGCAAAAGGACCAAGACACCTTTTGCAAAGAGTTGCGAAAGGGCGTCTGACTTGTTGGGGCTAGTACATAGTGATGTATGTGGACCAATGAGCATGACAGCCAGGGGTGGTTATGAGTACTTCATTACCTTCACTGATGATTTGAGTAGGTATGGATATATATACTTGATGAAACATAAGCCGGAAGCTTTTGAAAAGTTCATAGAATTCCAGAATGAAGCACAGAATCAACTCGGCAAGAAAATAAAGTTTCTTCGGTCAGACCGAGGAGGCGAGTACATGATCCATTAGTTTGATGACCATCTGAAAAGTTGTGGAATAGTTCCTCAACTTACTCCGCCAGGAACGCCACAAAGGAATGGTGTTTCAGAAAGGAGGAATCGGACCTTGTTGGACATGGTACGATCAATGATGAGTCGAACAGATCTGCCTTTATCATTTTGGGGTTATTGTCTAGAAACAGCGGCGTTCACACTAAACAGAGTACCATCAAAATCGGTAGAGAAGACACCGCATGAGATGTGGATAGGCAAAAATCCGAGTTTGTCTTTTCTTAAGATTTGGGGTTGTGAAGCATTTGTCAAGCAACTACAGTCGGACAAGCTTATAGCCAAGTCGGATAAGTGTATTTTCATGGGGTATCCGAGGGAAACCTTGGGTTACTACTTCTACAACCGAGAAGAGGGCAAATTGTTTGTCGCTCGGAATGGTGTCTTCCTTGAGAAAGAGTTTCTCAGTCGGGGAGTAAGTGGGAGCACGGTGCAGCTCGAAGAAATTCGAGAGGAACCAGCTAGAAGCGAGTCGGCAAAAACCTTGGAGGTTGAGTCGATCATGGAAGCTGAGCCGGTAGCAGCGCCTATACTACGAAGACCGGCAAGATTACGAAGTGTTCGGGATGTGTTACTGTTAAACAGTGATGAGCCGTCAAATTATTCGGAAGCGATGGTGGGATCTGATTCCGAGTCATGGCTTGGAGCCATGAGATCCGAGTTAAAGTCCATGGATGTTGGAACTTGGTTGATCTGCCAGACGGTGCAAGACCCATCGAGTGCAAATGGGTCTTTAAGAAGAAAACTGATATGGATGGAAATATTTCCGTCTATAAAGCACGCCTTGTTGTGAAGGGGTTCCAACAAGTTCAAGGAGTTGATTACGACGAGACTTTCTCGCCCGTAGCAATGCTTAAATCAGTTCGGATCATGTTAGCTATAGCAGCCTATTTCGACTATGAGATATGGCATATGGATGTAAAAACGGCTTTCCTTAACGGAAATTTAACCGAGGACGTGTATATGATACAGCCTGAGGGTTTTGTCAATCCGGCTAATGCTGACAAGGTGTGCAAACTTCATAAATCCATTTATGGGTTGAAGCAAGCATCTCGGAGTTGGAATATTCGCTTTGATGAGGTAGTCAAATCGTTTGGCTTCATCAAGAGTGATCATGATTCTTGTTTATACAAGAAGTTTAGTGGGAGAAAAGTAAACTTTCTAATCTTATATGTGGATGACATATTACTGATTGGAAATGATGTCCAGATGTTGCAAGAAACCAAGGAATCATTGGAAAGGAGTTTCTCAATGAAAGACTTGGGTGAGGCAACATATATTCTCGGAATCCGGATCTATAGAGATAGATCAAGAAGGCTCGTTGGATTGAGTCAGAGTACTTATTTGGAAAAAGTGTTGAAGAAGTTCAACATGGAATCATCTAAGAAGGGGTTCTTACCGATGTCCCATGGTGTAAAACTTAGCAACACTCAGTGTCCTTCGACAACTGATGAGCGAAGTCGGATGAGTGCGATTCCGTATGCTTCTGCAGTCGGATCCATCATGTATGCCATGATTTGTACTAGGCTGGATGTTTCATATGCTCTAAGTGTTGTGAGCAGATACCAGGATGACCCTGGAGAAATCCACTGGACAGCGGCTAAAAATATCCTAGAGTACTTGAGAAGGACTAAGGATATGTTCTTGGTTTATGGTGGTGAAGATGAACTCACTGTAAAGGGTTACATGGATGCGAGTTATCTTACCGACTCTGATGATTCTCGTTCACAATCCGGATACATGTTTATTATAAATGGAGGTGCTGTGAGCTGGAAGAGTTCCAAGCAAGAGACTGTGTCTGCATCTACAACAGAGGCTGAGTATATTGCCGCCTCGGAGGCAGCAAAGGAAGCTGTTTGGATGAGGAATTTCCTCATGGATCTTGGTGTGGTTCAGAGCTCGTCCAATCCGTTAGACGTGTATTGTGACAACAATGGTGCTATTGCACAAGCCAAGTAACCTAGACAACACCAGAAGAACAAGCACATACTCATGCGGTACCACCTGATTCGCCAGTTCGTGGATCAGGGTGATATCAAGTTATGCAAGGTACACACGGATGCAAATATTGCGGATCCGTTGACAAAGCCGTTACCACAGCTGAAGCATGAGGCACACCTGAGAGCCATGGGTATTAGATGCCTAGACATGTGATGTCGGAAGATTGACTCTAGTGCAAGTGGGAGACTGTTGGGAATATGCCCTAGAGGCAATCATGTATGATGAGATTTCCCATTGTATTCATAAAGATATTAAGTTGTCCTTGTATAAACATCTGATGTGTATCATTGAATATGTGATTCGGTTGTGGAACTATACATTCATGTTGTTTGTACTAAATATCCTTGGTCATTGAGGTTGTGCTGGACACACAACTTAGACCAATGTGAAAGTTGGCTTGATGACTCGGTTCCACTTGTCATGGGCATGGAGATGCTATTCCAACTTACACAGACTCGGCTAAAGAGTTTAGCGATTCGGATTGACCCATATTGAGGTACAACGAACAAGTTGTCATTTGTATACCTCAATCAATGTAATCCTTAGACCTAAGGTTATTGCATAGTTCGAGTTGAGGATCACCGACTTAGGTTCTGTCAAACGCTGATCTGTAACTGGGCAGTTATAAAGGCAGAGTTCGGGTCGACCGAGAATCAAGCTGCGTGATGTGAATAACCAAGATGGGATTTTGCCCCTCCACTCGGAGATATATTCTCTGGGCCCTCTCGGATGATATGATTTGGAAAGCATGGCCATGCACGACTCGGTTAAGTGTTAACCGAGGCGATCGACTAAGAGTTAGTCGGGTGAATCACTTATCTCGGATCGAGAAGAGAGTCATACTATTTAAGGGATGACAATTATTCGCCTATAGTCTGACAAGGTATATCGTGAGGCAAAAGGGACTCAGACGCAAGTCGCATTGGAAAGGCAAGTCGTCGTGACTCTTTGGTACTTGGGAGTCGGCACGTTCTGCTAGGACCCGCTACCGACTAATCTATTGAGAGTCGGACTCTAATCGTGTCCAAGTTGCCAAGAGCCTGCAGGGTCACACACTTAAGAGCGGGAGAAAGTTCGGATTGGATCTGAATAGGAAATCTGGTTGGGTTGGACCCAAGCTGGATTAGGACTGAGTTAGTGAGTTGGACTCATGGTGACTAGTGTTACATGGGCTTTAGTGAATGGGCCACGAGAGTGGAGCCCATGTTCACTCCCTATATATAGTGGAGCGCCACAACCCAGAAGGGTTAATCGTTGTTCGGTTAGGTCATTCCATGTGTTGGAAACCCTAGCTCCACAGCAGTCCTGTCGTCGTTACGAACCTAGCAGTTCGCCATCGGTGCTCCTCCTTGTACGTGTGGATACCAGCAGAGGTGTTGTACGTTCAGCACCAGGACGATCGGATTTCAAAGGACTTCACTGCATCAACTGACGCGCTTCATCAGTAATCCGAAACTGCACGTCTAGTGGTAAACCTCGTGGCCTTCTACCTCAGCTAGATCTTGGGATCTCCATGTTAGAGGAAAAAGTTTTGTTTTATCTCTGTGTGGCCCAACATATACTCCCACTTAAGTCAATATCCCTCTATTGATACTAAGTGATTCAAGATCCACAATTAACAAGTCGACTAGTGAGCTTTAGCATCACTGCTAGAAGACAAGGTAAATCGGTAAGCAACACTTGCTAATCATATCACATATGACTCTTGTTGTTGGGTGACATCTCTATGTCAAAACTAGGCTCCCAACCTTTATGCCCCAAGGTACTTAACTGTTAAGATGACATTGTCAAGCTCACCAACCCTTATGCGTGTAGGTATCCGATACAAACCCATCCAGCTAAGGAAAACCGCGGCACCCTAATTTCATAGGCCCACCAACGATTGTACAGGGCATAGGATGGTGCAAGGTTTGGTTGGGAGGGCAAGGTTTAACTTAAAATTTGTGAGGGATCGTTCTACTACTATCATCTAAGAATGCATAGAGTAAAACGCATAAAAATAACATTCACATAGATGTGACACAGTATGGCCCATTTTCTCTTGGTGGTCTCCATCACCATAGAACCTGTCCACCATGATGATCTCCATCTTCATGTTCCATGTGATCCATCTTCCAAGTGATGAGTCCTCCAAGAACTAATACAAGAAATTACTCCTAACATCTAGTAATCAAAATTACATAGTATTGGGATCATCACAAGTTGGCACGCAATCCATTACAATAAATGACAACACATATGGCTCCAGCCGTGTTGCCCTACTCACGACACGCTGGTCATGCAAAGTTTCATACATGCATCACATATATATATGGGCCATACTGATCACATACATCCTGCAAAAACAAGTTATGCATAGAATTGCATTCTACCGGATCACGTGACATCATAGCACCTAGTTACCTTAACGATATACAAAAAGGGGCTACGATTAAGGGGGTTCTAGGGGGTCTCCCCCTGCGGGGTTTGAAGGGGAAGCGCCCCTCGCGAATGAGAGATCGAATCTACACAATTTGTTTAAGGATTTTGATCGGCAAATCAAATTTACCATAAACCGACTCCTATCCCGATTCAATCAAACTCCTTTGATCACGGTACATCAATTTTAGATCTAGGTTCCGATTCGATCAATCATATTGATCTTCGCGTGATTCAACAGGATTTATGTGTCACTGTCTACCCCGATGGCGGAAACCAACCGGTAGGGGTAAGTCGTTCGACAACCTCATAATCATGATCACGGAAAGCAAGATCATAGATCAATCCTGAACCACCACAATATAAACGATCACATCATTCATATTAATCTGCATATCACCACATGCAAACATCCCGAACCTATAACTGAATAGCATTGTCTCTGATACCACTGAAGGGATACGGGTAGGCTACACTAGCGCAAATCAAAATTTTCTACCACGTAAACCAGGATTACTGTTGTCATAGATCACGGAATTACCCCTAGACGCGCAGTTGCGGAATTGATGAAGCGCGTCGAGGCATTACAGACGTTCCACGTCTCCTCCTTGTCTTCTTACCACAAGCAGCTCCCCTTGCGTGGCTCGTCCAAGTGCCACAGATGCAGCACCTCCGAGGTATCCACACGTGCAGGGTGGAAGCGTCAAACGCCGGACTGCTAGGTACACGTGTGCAACACAGGCGTGAGGTGTGGCGGCTAGGTGGAATGGTCTTAGGTCTAACCCTGGTTAGCACGCCCCATCCTCTCTTATATAGGCGTCCCTAGTGGGCTTCTACATTAGCAGCCCATTAGTAGCCTAAGTCTGGTCTAATTCGGATCCAATCCTCATTAGGCTTCCAGCCCCTTAAGTGTGTGACCCTATAGGTTCATATACGTATAGACATGACACGAATACATTTATTCTGTCAATAGTTGGTAGCGGCCTCTAGCAAGACGTGCCAACTTCTAAACGCATACAAAGATCATATCGGACGAACCATCACAAGGTTTAGTACATGTCTTTCCCTTTGCCTCAAGATATTTGGTCTAGCTCCAAACTGACCTCCCTTTCTCGATACTGTGATTCAGAATCCCTTTACTAGGTTAACTCTTAACCATATGTAGCACGGCCATGCATTTCTGGATCCGATCACTCGAGGGGCCCAGAGATATCTCTCTCAAGTAGAGAGGGTAAAATCCCATCTTGATTGACCATGCCTTGCAGCATGCTTCAGGACAAACCTGAAATCTACCTTTATAACTACCCAGTTACGGAGCAGCGTTTGATAACCCCAAAGTAGGTCGATCAACATCTCAAGTACATGCGACAATCTCGGGTCTAAGGACAAAATGTACACGATGTGTAGAGAGAGAGCTGCAACTAATTGCCAGTCTCAAGTTGGGTCAGTCCAACCCCATGTTCATAACATGTGTCCACATCATTGGTTTGACATCTCCATGTCTATGACTTGTGAAACATAGTCATCAACCAAACGATGTGCTAGTCTAATATTCACGTGTGTCCTCACATGAACTCCGACTAGGAACAACTCTTAAATAGCCATACAAGTAAAGAGTTTCACAAACAATTCACATAATTGCCAATCAATACAAGTTGCCTGATATGGATATTCAAGGAACATTACAATAACTCATGGATACATATGAAATATAATCATCTCTATGATTGCCTCTAGGGCATATTTCCTTCAATGGAGGCCTTCTTCATCGACAAGTCCATGGTAGCAGGAAGTTCCCCTCTGGTCGACGCGGGTGCCTCCCTTGACGGTGATGCCTCTGCGGCTGGAGCAGCCCCGAGGCATGTGACTGCTGAGAATGGGGGTGGAAGCGACGCCAACGACACCTCATCCTCCACCATGGTCGTACTGGCCGCCTCCGGCGCCTTCTTCAATGGTTCGGTCCCAGCATTGGCGGTCGTGCTAGTCGCCTCGGAGCTAGTCGTCGACCGAGGCGGCGACACCGCCCTGGGAGCCTCCTTCTTATTCTTCTTCAGCGACTTCTTCGACGGCGTGGCCAAGATCCGCGAACTATGTTCGTGGGCCTCGCCCTCGCCCCCCCTCATGACCTTCGAGAGGCTCTTGCTGGCCTCGATCTCGCGTTGCCGCTGCCCGAAAGTTTTCCAAACCGTGGGTGCAGCGACCTCCACAGCCTCGTCATCGTCATCATCGTCGTCATTTCCATCGTCGACTTTGTCGGGGGACGACTCGCTCTCATACCCCTCGGCCTCGTTCGAGCTTTCATCGTTGGTGGAGGGAGCCAGCCCTCCACAACTTCAAATAGCTGAACCAACAATACATGGTTAGTAAACCATGACTGCATTTCCACGACTGCGAAATAGACAAGGAGAAACAGACTTACCGATGGCGCCTTGCGCTTCACGGTGTATGGGGTGATCCCGGCCTTCAGATCGTGGTACTCCGCATCAGTGATCTTCCTCAACACGGAGGCATAGTCGTCCGCCTTCCACTTGGCGGTGCAGGCTTTGGTCCCATCCTCCTTTCCGGTGTACTCGTACATCCAGTGGGCACGGCTAGCCAGGGGTACCAATTGTTGCCTGAGCCAACAATTATATAAACTGATGGTCTCGAGACCATCCTTCTTTAGCTGGATCATCTGCTGCCCGTGCGGGAGCTTGGTGACTTGGAGCCGACGCGGCTCGGTCCACTCAGCGGAGTATGCCGGGAGTGGAACCTCGTCGTCCAGCGTCAACTCGCTGACATAGAACCAGTGTTTCTTCCATTCGCTCGCTGCCTTCTTCGGCAGCATGAGGTCGAGGAAGGAGGCCTTCGAATTCAGCTAGAAAGTGAGGCTACCCACTGCTAGCATCGGGCCGCCTGCCTCTTCGCGGCCAATCCTCCCGTGGAATAGCTCCTGCCATAGGGGAAAGTACGGGCGATAGCCCAAATAACACTCGCAGAATGCCACGAAGATGGCGAGCTTCTCGATGCTATGTGGCCCCAGATCTAACGGCTGGATGTCATAGTACGCGCATAACCGACGAAAGAAGAGCGAGGTGGGGAATCCGATCCCCCTCTCGAGGTGGCTGGTGAAGCAAATGAATTCATCGGCACGCGGATCTGGCTCCACCTCCCAGGCCACAGGAATTCGCCATCTCCCGGAACAAACAATCCCCGCATCCTTGAAGGACTTTAGCGTCGCCTTGGAACACTTGGACTTACCCCACAATTCCTTCAGAGGCGCCATCGATTCGAGGGTCTAGGCTCGCTGGATCGCTCTAGATCGCTTTGGAGGGAATGGAAGATTGAAGGGCGCGTGGAGTCGGAAGAAATGTGAGGAATGCTCGCAACTTACCCATCACTCTTCTTATATAGCGGTTGGTTCCCGCCAATTTCAGGGAGCCGTTACCGTGCGGTGATTATGCTGATATTACCGTTGGATTACCCAACGGCTAGTTTTACCAAGCTAACGGTCCAACTTCGTCTACTCGACTCACCGACACATTCGCCATGGCTGCAATTCGACTAATCGCCAAATTGGTGATTCGACTGGCCACCGTTATTGCGACTGACGATGCATGTTAAAGATTGTTTCTCTCATTGAAGGAGTCCACCGCCGATTCGACTGGGCATCCAAATTGTACCCGAATACTCCGACTGTCAAAAAAATACCTGCGACGAATCAGCGACGGCCTTGGGGACTACTGATGGGGATATGCCGAGTGGGGTATACCCAGCAGCATGTTCCCTACTGGATCATACTCCCAGCGAGTGGGCCTGCAGGACGGCGACTGGACCGCGACCCAAGAGGAAGCCCGGCGATTGGGAGTTGAAGGCCTAGAAGCATAGCTAGGCCTAGTCAGATTAGGTAAAACACTCCGAGTCCTTATCTAACTCGGTTGTAGATCTGCAAACCCCAGCGAGGTGACTCTATATAAACCTCCCTAGGGCACGCATAGCACTTACATTCCATCATACACCCCCTCGACTCGCTGCCGAGCTCGCCCATTGTACTCTCTCATCAATACAATCTAGCAGGAGTAGGTATTTACCCTCCAGGGACGAACCTGGGTAAATCTCTATGTCTTTGCCCTCATCTCGCACCACAGATGGTTGGCCACCCTTGCCCCTTGTTCTACTACTCGCTGCCAATCGCAGCACCTGGTGGCCATTTCCACGACAATTGTAGTTTTAATAATTTTAAACTAGTAAAACTTGGAAAGTAATGATGTTATTGTGTTCTATATGTTTCAATGATTTCACAGATAACTTATTTGCTAAATTTTGACAAGTGGATACCAAGATATGATTTTTGAAGTTTTTACGATCTTATGTCTAAATATCCAAAAATAGAAATATACAGGACAATTGGCATATTCTGGTTGGTCCATACCCCTTCGCTTAGTGATCTGTTTTTAGACACCAGATCAATATCCAACATCTCATGAAAAAAAGAAGAGATGGTTACTCTGGTGGTCGCTGGAATGTCGCTGAAATTTTTTTTACAACTCGGCGTTGATCATGACGTCCATTGGGACGTCTCGGTGCTCCATATTGGTGGAAGGCGTGATGATAAATGTGGAGAAGATGGCGGACATTTCCGAGGCTGCTCCCAGTGCTCTTAGCATTGTCACCGTCGAGCTACGACGGTGTTAGGCTGTGTGACCTGTTGGGGTTCCGGGCAGAAAATCAAAAAAATTACTACAACGGATCTCCCCGATGCCCAAGATCTATCTATGAGTAATGCAGTAACGGCCAAGAGGTTTAGGATACATACCCTTGTAGTTTGAAAGCGTTTAACATTCCAAGGGGAACATGGTTGATGTAGTCCTGCTCGTAGCCGACCTTATGGTCATGATGCTCCTCGCAGGTCACCCCTTGCAGTCCGGCTTACGACATCACAATGCCCCAAGTGTTGCACCTCATGGATTTTTACACATATGGTGTACAACGAGAACCTTCGTCTCCTCGATGAAGCCGGAAGTGCGGAAGTATATCTCCGGCTTCAGAATCCCCGCAGTGCAATGGCGTGCTACGGATGCATCATCTCTTGCGCGAATAGTCCTGGGCCGTGTCAACATGTGGAGACAACTTGAGAGAGAGAGAGAGAGATTGGAGAGGAGGAGGAGTTCCCAACTCATGGGATCTGTAGATTTATGTGTACCTCCAAGGGGAGAGGGGGGCTCTTTATATATTGGGGAGGGGGCAGCCTTGCCCCTCCCCCAAGCCATCCAAACGGTGACTCAAGGGGGAGGTGGCGGCCAAGGGGGAAGCGCTAGGGCGCCCCAAACCCTAACCCTAGGCGCATGGGCCCTTAGGGCCCATCTCGATGCCCTTCCCTCTTCCGGTTTCCCTCATGGGCCCTTTTCCCTAAGAAATTTGGCCCATTAGTGGAATAACCATTTAAATTAGATTTTACTATTATATTTCATATTAATTACATCAATTAATATGTAAATACATATTAAAAAATCCGATTTGACCCAAAACACCTTTTGGTTCCCCTTATATATCCTCTGAACAACTTCGGAACATCACGGAACAATTCCGGTCCTCTCACCAGAACTTTTCCGGTTTCCTTTCTTTATTCAAATAACTTCGGATCTTTCTCCTCGGAAAAATCCCGACTTTCTCTTTCTCTACTATGATTCTAACTTACGGAAAACCTCAAGCTTGTCACACCTTTAAGTGGATCCCCTCACGGATCGGGAATGCTACAGACATGACCTAGACTCTCTTGCATCAATGATCAACATAGGGACCATGATGCCCATAATGATCCCTGTGCATTCCATATTGACGATGTCGTTTGAACCGTAAACATCGAGTCCATTTCCCTTTGTTTCTTAGATACTAGTTATCTAAGATCTGATCATTAAGGTATCTCCATACCTTGTTCAATCTCGTTACCTACAAGTACTGTTTATTTGTTACTGTGATATTACACCCCCGTGACCTAGTCACATGTTGCAATATTTATGAATGTAATCTCACCAAGTTGTCCTAACTGTATCTTACCCGTCACTGGGTGAACAAATCCCGCTCTTGACGTAATCTCTTCAACGTATTCCTCCGGATACCCAACGACACCTTTATAATCACCATTTCGTTGAGTGATGTTTTATGCCATCAAAGTAACCTCGGGAGATAGTGATTTGATATGGTCTCACGATCTAAGGAGAAGGAGACTTCGTTTCTGACTATTGCAATGCTGAACTTCATGACTTGATCGTGTCGCAATTTGAGGAATGTCCATCACATCATTCACAAATGATATGATCTCATTGTCAACCAGCGCTATCACTTCATGATCAGGAAACCTTGATCATCATGTTACCCAACAAACTAGTAATAGAGGTTACTAGGGACTTATGTTTCATATCACACCTGTATCAATGTTTCCACTTGATACAGTTATAGCACAACATGAAACTATTACTAACTTATTGGGATATGACAATAATAAACCTTTTATTATTTTCCTCTAGGGCATATTCCCTTCATGACCAGCACCACCTATATGTTTCACAACCATGTCCTGGCGATAGGCCTTGACAAGGTGAGTCTCCTGGTGCGAGGAATTAACAAGATGATAAATGAGGGCGACAAGATCTAGAGAACTGGCCTTAGTTGGTAGCACAGCGAACTGTGGCCCGCAACCTTGACCCAGGTACAACCCGTAAAGACTCGACCCCTTCCCCTACCCCCTCCACCCTGATCTCCCCCTTCTGGTTCCAGGTTCTCATTCCTTGACGACTCCCCGATCGAGCATCTCGCAAAAGTGGAAGCTGATAGTGGTGTGATCTTCTGTGGTGAACGGGTCCCGAGACTTGATCAAATTGAGGCGATTAGAGCTAAGGAGATTTATGAGGGTTCCCTCGTTCTAGACCATGCTCGAATGGATAGGGAGCATGGGGGACCCTCGACACCACCTGGTTCTGGGACACCTGATCCCGAGACTGGGATGGATGGTTCTTCTCAACAACACCCCACGGTCGTAACCCAAGCAACCCCCATAGTCCGGGGGTCGCAGGGGAGACTACCGAGGCCGAGCTCCAGGCCCTAGACGGCGAGCCAGTCCTGACACATCCCCCATAAGGGGACCGAACCCAACAATGTTATCCAATGAATTGGCCAGCAATTAAATCATTCACCTGGAACATTAGAGGGTTTGGTCATGATAGCCGGAAACGCCAAATTAAGGAGTACATGGATATAGTGGGTTTTCAGGATACGATTAAACAAGACTTCCATATCACCGAGCTACAAGGCCTGTCTGAGCACAAGTTTGCTTGGAACTGGATCCCGACAACGGGACACTTGGGGGGATCCTCCTGGGCGCAAAGGGGGATACCTTAGATGTAGAGGACATGTACCACAGGGAATTCTTTGTGATCATATCCCTCACCCATAGACAATCTAACCTCCATTGGGAGGTTATTATTGTCTACAGCCCCACGAACCAAAGCCGCTCCCCGGCATTCCTTGAAGACTGGAAGGCCAAAGTAAAGAGGTGAACCCTTTCGGTTGCGTGGTGATCGATTTCAACCTAATTCGGTCCCTAGATGACAAGACCTCCAACAATTCGCTCATGCGGATGTTTAATGAATGTATCGCTGATCTTGCCCTTAGAGAGATCACGCGAGTGGGATCCCGTTTCACCTGGACAAATAGCAGAGTTGACCTGGTCAGGAGTGTTCTCGACCGAGTATTTTTCTCGGTTGAATGGGAGGTGGCTTTTGCCCTTTGCTCGCTCTGTGCCATCACCAGGGTAGGCTCGGACAACATCCTACTCCTTTTATCGATAGAGGGAGCTCTTCGCCACGCCCGAACCGCTTACACTTTGAAAACTTCTGGCTTCACCAGCTGGGATTTGTGGAAGCGGTTCAAGACAAATGGTTGGCGGCTGTGATACGTCCAAAACGTATCTACTTTCCCGAACACTTTTTCCATTGTTTCTCCTCTAATTTGTGTGATTTTGATATAACTAACACAGATTGACGCTATTTTCAGCAGAATTGCTTTGGTGTCTAGTTTTTGTGCAGGAAATAAACTTTCAGGAAAAATCACGGAGTCAGAAGACGAGACGGAGCAGGGCCACGAGGGGCCCACACCACCTGGCCACACGGACCAGGCCAGGCTGCACCTAGGGGTGGTGTGGCCACCTCGGTCTCCCCTTCGCCTACATAAGCCCTCTAACCTAAAAACAAAGGAGGGTTCGACATTTTCCAGATAAAGTTCTGCTGCGCCGCCACCACCAGAAACCGTGATTTGGAACCAGAAACTCCGTTCTAGCACCCGGTCGGGACGAGGAATTAGAGGAGATCATCGCCATCATCATCACCGACTCCTCTCCATCAACCATCCATGTTTCCCCCATCCATGAGTGAGTAATCCCCCACTGTAGGCTATGGGGATGGTAGGGATTGGATGAGATCTATCATGTAATCGAATAAGATTGTTAGGGTGTGGTGCCTAGTATCTTTGTTAGTGCTTTTTGACATTGTTGCAACTTGTAATGCTTAATGCTTGTCACTAGGGCCTGAGTGCCATGATCTCAAATTTGAACATGTTATTGATTCATGATGATAGTATTTTTTGTGATCTTATCTGCAAGTTGTTTACACATATTATTGTCAGGAACCCAAGGCCCCGAAGTAATAAAAATTGGGATAACCGGAGGGGATGGATGTGATATGAGGATCACATGTGTTCATGGAGTGTTAATGCTTTGCTCCGGTACTCTATTAAAAGGAGTACCTTAATTTCCAGTATAGTCCCTTGAGGCCCCGCTGCAACGAGCTGGAAGGACAAAATATGTTGTGGAAGTTCTCATTGCGAGCACGTATGACTATATATGGAACACATACCTATGATTATTTAGTACTTGGATGCTTTATCTTATTTATCTGCAAATGTCCTAGATCTTGATATTACATGAATAGTCTTGTCCATGCAACCCCCATCCATACCTAGGCCTACCGCACTCAAATCCTGTTGTTTGCTACTATTGTTACTACTGCCTTTATTTTACTGTTGTTGTTACTTTGCTATTGCTACTACAAAACTGTTTCTACTGATAAACTACTACGAGCAAGACTATTTCCAAGTGCGGCTGAATTGACAACTCAGTTGTTAAGCATTATAAGTATTGTTTGGATCCGCTTGTGTCGAATCAATAAATTGGGTTATACTACCCTCGAAGACTGTTGCGATCCCCTATACTTTTGGGTCATCAAGACTATTTTCTGGCTTCGTTGTCGAGGAGCATAGCTTTATTTGTAAGTTCACTTGGATCTATTATTGTTTGCTTCTATCCTTTTCATCATGGGGAAAACTTGTGATGGGAAGTTTCCTATATTACCATCCACTACAGGAAGAGGTACAGTTCTAAACACCTCTGCTGCTCTTGTTCACCATGTATTATAAGTAAGCTTGTTACACCACCACCACATACAGATGCTACACACACTCTGCTACTACTGTTGAATCTGAAATTGCTTCTAATGCTCATGATGTTACTTCTACTATGCTTGATGAGAGTGGTTCATTAGGTACTTCCTAGAAGCTACAATTGCTAGAACTATATTGGGAAACACTGAAACTCCTAGTGAAGACACTATTACACCTGTTAGCCCACCTGCTAACATGGTTATACCCCACGGGTACACAACGTTAGCATACCTGGTCCAGCTCAAGGGAAGGCCCACGACAAGATACGCGTCCTATGGAGATTTTGGGTGGCCCAAGCCCATGACGCCTTCGGATCCTTGGATAACAAGACTAGAGTAGATAGAATTTCAAAGGGGCAAACCCTAATCTGTAACCGACTCGGCCTACGCCCGGGACCTTCCTATCTATATAAAGGCTAGGAGGGAACAGAGAGGAGGGACTCAACTCACCTCATACACACCTCACGCCAGATTGCATCTGCCCACCCTTGTAACCTTTGGTTCCGCGGTAATCAAGAGCAGACAAGCAGGAGTAGGGTTTTCCCTCCGGGAGCCTGAACCTAGGTAAACCTCGTGTCCCCACGTTTCTTGTTTGTTAACCGTTCCGCGATCTCCAGCATCCCCATCTTCTCCAAAACCCAAGTCCATAACAATGGGCATTGACGAGTAAAAACCTCGTTAATTGGCGCTGTCTGTGGGAATTGGGGGCGCTGATTGTGCGATCGTGACGGTCCCATCCAGAGCGATCTACAACTCATCAGCAACAGAGAGTCATCTCCTCTTTGGCACCTTTGACTTCACCGCCCACTCGCCAGCCACCATGAGGGATTTTGAGCCCGTCGGCGACGGACTCGAGATTCTGTTCGGGAGCTTCTGCTTCCAGGTGGGGTAGACCGGCACCCTCAGCCTCCCAGAGCGGGTGCCACCACCATCCATCAGGCCTGCTTCGTGGGTCCCACCCATCGGTGTGCTACGCACGTTGACGCTGACAGATGAGTCATACGACAGCAGTAGCTGCAAGTCAGATCTATGCGGCCCTCCCTTAGATGAAGGAACCTACGGTTCCAGATCCGAAAGCTGCGGCAGCAGCGACCCAATCCGCAGGCGTTACCAATGTGTCGTGATCATCCTGGGCGAATCGGAACTGCCACCAGGTTCGAGTACCCCCAACCCACTGCCCAACCCGCAGGCTAGGAACGAAAGAAACGGGGGAGAACCATCCCTCCAGCCCAATGAAGGCGATGCTAACGCCTACCAGAAGATCAACCTCAACGAGGACGGCTGGCGTCAAGCACGCGAAGCCGTGGCGAGCAACATCATCCTACCTGTGAATGCTTCACGGGATCTACTAATGGCATACCACCTCTGAAATGGATCGTATGGGCACCTAGAGGGGTGAATAGGTTCTAACCAATTTTTATTACTTTTTCAATTTTAGGCTTGACACAAAGTAAATTCTCTAGATATGTAACTACGAGAATTTCCCTATATGCAACCCTAGGTACTAAGCACATGAACAGAGGGGCGAAGGAACTATAGCGGAGCATGCGGAGACACAGGGGTTTGTTTTACCGCAGTTCCTTCCTTGTTAAGGGAAGTACATATGCGTTGGAGGGGTGGGCGGTTCTAAGACCACCACACAACAATAGGCCTCACCCTATTCTCCGATGGATCTCGCCACGAGAGGCCTGATCCACCTTCTCCACTATTGGATCCCTTCGAGGCGGGAACCGGTGCCTTTTACAATGCTACCAGGGCACACACCCACAGCTGAATTGGGGGCTCCCGAGATGACAACAAGTTGTCACAAGAACAAGGTTTATCAATATAAACAAAACAAGGATCTAGGTATTTGCAAGAAATACTAGATCGGTGAATCTCCAAATGAATGGAGAGGAGATGAAGCGCTTGATTGCTGCTTATGAAGATCGAGTTCTCCTCCTTCGATTCCCCAAGGGACGGGGACGTTGGGTGGATCTAGGTGGAGCTCTCTTGGATGAAGGTTGCAGATCAGATCTTGTCTTTTTCGAATGAATTAAGAGTTCTGGCAGGAGGGGGAAGACTGGCTTAAATACCCCCTCCCCAGATCTGGCCGTTGAGCAATTTTGGGGGCGGATTGTCCGCCCTGGGGAAAATCCGCCCAGGGGCCGGAAAGTCCGTGAGAAAATCCGCCCCCCATACAGTACATGACGCCGACCCTGGCTTGAAGAAAATCCTCGAGGGGCGGATTATCCGCCCCCTAAAAGGTTGTTTTCTTTCCTTTTCAGTGTACAGATCTGCAGCACTTCAACACACATTAAATACTCATTGATATTGTTATCTAACACACAAAACACTAGGGATTAGGAAATGTTCTTTCAATCTCCCCATTTTTGGTGTTAGATGACAATACAAGGATTTGCAAAGAGACCGGCTAACGCCATCTTAAAAATGAAAGACGCTCCCCCTAGATGTGTGCATATTTAATATTTGCATTTGAATACAAATACACACACTAGAGATAACACAAGTTTCATAGCAAAGATAATTGAAATAAGGTGGGTTGGGAAACAAGGTCATGCCACCGGGATGTGAATATCCCAAGATTGATGCATACATAAGATAATCCCATGATTCCATATGTCATCAAATAGAATGCCAGACTCCATAGATAAATCCAGAATTCCATGAGGGTAGATTCACAATATAAATCCAGAATTCCATAGGACCATACATAATAAGTCACGACAGGGTCTTACAATAACCAAGCAACAAATAGCAAATAGCAAATAAGTTCACGCTAAAGGGGCACAAGTAAAACGAATGAAATGAAAAGCAAGTGCTTGTGCCCGACCCATGCAAATCCGGTGACCTAATAGAACTACTTCTCCCCCTTTTAGCATCGAAACGCCAAAAAGGAAGAAGAGCGATGCCCAATCAAAAAGGAAGATAAGCTAGAAAAACCAAAGAGAGCCATTAGAGACCAACTCTTCTCAAGGAAGAGGGCAGTAGCCGAAGCCACCATGTTGGAGCGCATGGCATGACACCGGGAAGATGTATCTTGAGTTCAAAACCAATGCTCATTAATAACCCACATATCACAAAATGATATTAAGGGAAATGACTTTTCTTGCTTTTAGCATTATGGGGGGAGGGTTAGCCCAATCAATTAGGAACAAACTCCCCCTATATCCATGCCCGCATCTAAACCAAATACATGAATAAGAGCAAGTGAGTGTGCAAGGATAGTCAAGCCAAGCTCCTTGAATCTATGATATTTAGCTCATTCCTCAAATAACAAAATCTTGCTTCATCAAGGGGCTTCGTGAAAATATCAGCAAGTTGGTTCTTCGTGCTCACAAAGGATAGGGCAATATCACCACGAGCAACATGATCCCGAATGAAGTGATTGTGAATCTCAATATGTTTTGTTCTTGTATGCTGCACGGGATTGTAAGCAATTTTGATAACACTTTCATTGTCACATAATAGAGGCACTTTGTCACAATTGACACCATATTCCTTTAAAGTTTGCCTCATCCGTAATAATTGTGTACAAGCACTAGCAGCAGCAACATATTCAGCTTCGGCGGTTGAGAGTGAAATACAATTCTGTTTCTTTGAAGACCAACACACTAGAGGCCTGCCCAAGAATTGACAAGCACCAGAAGTTGATTTTCTATCATCTTTGTCACCAGCCCAATCTGAATCAGTGTAACCACATAGAGAGAAACTTGAACCTTTGGTATACCATAACCTAAAATTCAGGGAATGAACCAAATATCTGAATATTCGTTTGACCGCCACTAAGTGGCTTTCTTTAGGAGCAGCTTGGTACCTTGCACACACTCCTACACTTAACACGATATCGGGCCTAGATGCGCAAAGGTAAAGGAGAGAGCCGATCATGGATCGGTATACCTTTTGGTCCACCTCTTTACCCTTGGGATTGAGCTCAAGATGACACTTTGTTTACATTGGAGTAGCAACACCATTGAGATCCGTCATCTTGAACCTTTTGAGAATGTCTTGAATGTACTTAGCTTGATTAATAAAGGTTCCCTCTCTAAGTTGTTTGATCTCGAATCCAAGAAAGAACCTCAATTCACCCATCATTGACATCTCAAACCTGTCAGTCATAAGCTTTGAAAATTCATCGTTAAAAGCTTGGTTAGTAGAGCCAAAAATAATGTCATCTACATAAAGTTGGCATACAAAAAGCTCCCCATTAACCTTCTTAGTAAAAAGAGTGGGATCGATTTGCCCAACTTCGAATCCACGGTCTAACAAAAGCTCTTTAAGGTGCTCATACCACGCACGTGTGGATTGTTTAAGGCCATAGAGCGCCTTATCGAGTTTGTAGACATGGTTCGGAAATTTGGGGTCCTCAAAACCTGGGGGATGCTTGACGTATACTAACTCATGTAGAGGACCATTAAGAAATGCACTCTTAACATCCATTTGTTGTAATTTAAAATTATGATGGGCTGCATATGCAAGAAGGATACGGATGGACTCAAGACGAGCCACAGGAGCATAAGTCTCGCCAAAATCAATTCCTTCCACTTGAGAGAATCCTTGAGCCACGAGTCTTGCTTTATTCCTCACAACAATACCATTTTCATCTTGTTTGTTCTTGAATATCCACTTGGTGCCGATAACATTGCGGCAGTCCTTGGGTTTCTCTACGAGCTTCCAAACTTTGTTGCGTTCAAAGTTATTTAATTCTTCATGCATTGCAACAACCCAATCAGGATCTTCAAGAGCATCAAAGACCTTCGGTTCAACCATGGAAATGTGAGCTTGATGATCACATAAGCTCGCTAGTTCTCTTCTAGTAGACACCCCTTCTTCGTAGATCACTAACAACTTTGTCAAGAGTGTGGCCCCTTATTTCAAGGTTCCGATCAACACGAGCCTTGCGACGAGCCTCAATGTCCTCATTGTTTTTAGAAGGAGTTGATTCAATATTTGTATCCTTGTCTTGACCACTGCTTTTCCCTTGATCTTGATCTGAGTTAACAGCGGGAGTTGGCTGCTGAATTTGTTCTTTAGGGCCGGATAATCCTCCCCTTGGTGGGGCCGGAGAATCCGGCCTAGAAGCTTCTTGGCTATTGCCTTCTTCTTCGGATCCCCTGGAACAAGTTGGAGTGCCAGGGGCGGATTGTCCGCCCCTTGGAGGGGGCGGATAGTCCGGCCTGGGACTACCGTCTAGGATACTGATGATCTTCAGCAGTTTGCGGTGTTGGTGCAGAGTTTTCTCCAACAGTAGGAGCTTGTTGATCTTGTGTGTATGAGGGCTCCACTTGAGTGGAGCATTGTCCTTCCCGATCCGCCACAAGGGGTTCCTCAATGGGGCGGAAAAATCCCACACCCATTCTTCTTATGGCATCTTGGGGTATTTCAACATCTGCATCACAAACATCAACTTGCCCTACAAAGGAGCCGTTATTTTCATTGAACTCCACACTACAAGATTCTACAACAATCCCAGTGAGCTTGTTGTAGACTCTGTAAGTGTGGGATTTGGCATCGTAACCAACAAAAATACCTTCTAACGCCTTGGACTCAAATTTAGACAAGCGGGCACCTTTAATAATAAAGAAACACTTACACCCGAATACCCTGAAGTATGAGATGTTGGGATTGTTACAGGTAAGTATTTCATATGGAGTCTTGTCCAAAATCTTTCGGAGGTAGAGCCGGTTCGATGAGTGACAAGCAGTGGATATGGCTTCAGCCCAAAAATTGTAAGGAGACTTGAATTCAGCCAACATTGATCTTGCCATATCCATCAGAGTTCGGTTCTTCCTCTCGGCTACACCATTTTGTTGAGGGGTGTACGCAGCGGAATATTGGTGTCTAATCCCTCTTCACTTAGAAACTCATTTAAGGTGTAGTTTTTGAATTCGGAGCCGTTGTCACTTCTTATGGCCAAGATAGGAACATTGTGTTAACGTTGAACTTCATTGGCAAAGTCAATGATAGTTTGTTGAGTCTCACTCTTTATCTTGAAGAAATAGACCCATGTATATCTTGAGTAATCATCGACAATAACCAAGCAATATTTGTTCCCACCAAGACTTGCATGAGAAGTAGGACCAAATAAATCCACATGAAGTAATTCCAAGATCGTTTTTGAAGACACAATAGTCTTCCTCTTGTGGGGAGAGTCATGCATTTTGCCTTCAACACAAGCCCTACAAACACGATCTTTGGCAAAGGAGACATTGTCTTTTAGTCCAAGGATGTGGCCACCCTTGTGGAGACTTTGCAAATTTCTCATGTTGACATGGGCTAAACAGCGATGCCATAGCCAGACCATGTCGGCCTTTCCGAATAGACACATCGGACCCGAAGTGGTTTTCCCCAAAAAGTCCACCACATACAGGTCATTTTCGACGTACCCAACGAAAGCGACCTTTAGAGACTTGCTCCACAAGAGTACCACCAAATCATCATCAATGAAAACAGCAAAACCCATCTTGCCAAGAGCACGAACAGAAAGAAGGTTGTAACCTAGGGTCTCAACAAGCATGACGTCCACGAGAGAGATATCGTGGGCAACCACAACCTTGCCAAGACCCAGTACCTGAGATTTAGACTTATCACCGTAGGAGACTGTAATATTGTCATGATTTGGACACATCTCCGTGTTGATCTCCTTGCTTCCGGTCATATGACTAGTGCATCCACTATCCAGCACCCATTTCGACCCACCGGAAGCATAGCCCTGCAAGAGAATTACTTCTTGGTTTTAGGTACCCATTTTTCAATGGGTCCTTTCATGTTAGTAACAAGGGTCTTTGGAACCCAAATAGACCAAGCAATATATTCATCAAAGGGACCGACATAATAAGCATAAACATCGCCATAATCATCACAAAAGAGTTCATATTTTGGATTGTGAGACCCTGCAAAACCAATATTGTTAGTTTTGTCTTTTGTGATATTCTTCTCAACGGTGCTTGTGTTTGATTGTACATTCTTGGTCTTCTTCTTCTTGTTCTTTTTCTTCTTGGACTTGGTGACATACCCAAGTCCTTCTTTACCAATATTCGACATTTGCTTGCCAAGAACCTCATCAAGAACACTCTTATCTTTCGGAGAGATGTCGTTGACAAAACCTTCTTCCACACTATCACTTTCTTTGTGAATATATGTTGACTTAGATGTGCTAGGAACATCATACTTGGTCAATCGAATTTGGAGATGATCATGTGATTCATTGAGAATAGAGAATTCACTTTTCAACGCCTTGTGAGCGATGTCAAGTTTCTCCAATTCCTCGGAGAGTCTATCATGAGCAGCCCCAAATTCAATCTTTTCCTTCTTTAACTTCTTTGCTTTGGCGACTGCGTTGTCACGTTCCTTAACAAGCTTAGCCACTATTTATTCATGTGACTCCTCAATGGACTCAAGCCTCTCTTCAAGAGAAACCCAAGCATCTTCTTCTTCTTCTAGAGCATTTTTTAAGGATGCAATTTCCATTGCATCCTCCCTTTCAATTCTGCCCTTTTCTTCGAGGAGAGCTTCGTTTTGGGCCAACTGATCCATAAGAGCTTCAAAACATACTTTGTGCTCCCCTTGCAAGTTAGTATAGAAATAACCCAACACAATAATCTCTTCCTTAACCTTAAGACTAGTAGGATCATCCATGTCAATCATAGCCTTAGGAAAAGAAGAGTTAGGAGTAGTTACCTTGGAGCTTCTTGCCATGATACAAGCAGCATTCTTGTTGATGATGTTTTCGTTCGGAGAGTTGAAGAGAGATGTTAATGTAGATGTGGTAGCTATAGCAGCCACCTCTTGAGAGCCATCGTCCTCGTCCTCATCTTCACTTCCCGAAGAATATTCTTCTTGAGCCACTAGAACAATCTTTGGTTGCTTCTTGAAGGGAGCATTCTTCTTTATAAACTGTTTCTTGCGTGGAGCCTTTGACTTGTCCTTGAAAATAAGTCTTCCTCCATTATCTTCCCTACTTTGATATGGACACTCAGCTACAAAGTGCAGCCGGTCACCATAGTTGAAACATGTTCTCATCTTGGGACCATTTTCTTTTCTTCCATAGGCTCCACTCTTGCGTTCTAGTTCAGCTTTAGCCTTGGCTGGATCTTTCCAAAAGTTTCTAGCATAAAGAGCCAAGTATTGTCTATGGATCCTTTTTATATCCTCGGGACAGTCCAGACCTTCTATGGCATATTCATCATGATCAATCACACTAGTCTTCAAGGCCATGTTGACCCCCTTTTGCATCCCCATAGCTCGAGCACGAGCATCTTCGGCATTCTTGGCATCCACTTTGAAAGCGGCCATTTCTTGCATTACCTCATTGGATGTCATGAGGTGATAGTTATGCCTACCTTGGAGACTTTTCAAATCTGTGGCCTCAAATGTCATAAGAGCACTAACATATTTGCGCTTGATCCATGCATCATCAACATGAGTTGCACAATGGTTTCTGAAAGTTGTGGCTATTGCCTTGAGCCTCCTATACATATCCTCGTGGTCTTCCCCATCCAACATATAGAATCCTTCAGCTTCGTTGCTCAAAGCATCATATCTATTTCTTCTCATACTTTCATTTCCGATGAAGAGCTCGGTGAGAGCATCCCAAGCTTCCTTAGTTGTACTAAGATGCTGAATGTGTGGCATATCTTTGTCACCCACACCAAGATGTATCATGTGTAGAGCTGTGGCGTTGAGTTGGCTATCGACAACTTCTCTTCTTGTGAGATTGTTGGTGTTTCCAACATGAAGACCATTTTCGATGATTTTCCACAACTCAATGGAGGAACTGCACACATGAGACTTCATCAAAAACTGCCATTGAGTAAAAGTAGATGCAGAAAGTTTGGGTGGATCACCCCGATTATGTATATGTGGATGAGGGATAGGTGGATCAGGAGAATACACATGAGAAACCTCATTGTATCCATCCTTACCACTATCCTTTTTCGAGGAGGAGCTCTTGCTTGTATCATCACCAACCACTTTGTTATCTTTGGAAACGGTTTTACCCGTTTCCTTGGATTGCGGAGTGGTAGCCTCAGAGTTAGATGGAGGTGATGTTGCGGGTGTGGAGAGACGCATTATCAATTGACGCATCTCTTCCATCTTATCCTCCATGGAACTAACCAAGGTTGTTTCCAACGTCTTGAGATTGTTCATGGTGACTACCTCCTGAGCATCACTCCCATCTCCCTTGGAACCCATACTTCTCTTAGGCGGTTAAGCCCGAATTAAGAGCCGGGGCTCTGATACCAATTGAAATGGATCGTATGGGCACCTAGAGGGGGGTGAATAGGTGCTAACCAATTTTTACTACTTTTTCAATTTTAGGCTTGACACAAAGTAAATTCTCTAGATATGTAACTACGAGAATTTCCCTATATGCAACCCTAGCTACTAAGCACATGAAGAGAGGAGCGAAGGAACCGTAGTGGAGCACGCGGAGACACAGGGATTTGTTTTACCGCAGTTCCTTCCTTGTTAAGGGAAGTACATATGTGTTGGAGGGGTGGACAGTTCTAAGACCACCACTCCACAATAGGCATCACACTATTCTCCGATGGATCTCGCCACGAGAGGCCTGATCCACCTTCTCCACTATTGGATCCCTTCGAGGCGGGAACCGGTGCCTTTTACAATGCTACCGGGGCACACACCCACAACTGAATTGGGGGCTCCTGAGATGACAACAAGCTGTCACAAGAACAAGGTTTATCAATATAAACAAAACAAGGATCTAGGTATTTGCAAGAAATACTAGATCGGTGAATCTCCAAATGAATGGAGAGGAGATGAAGCGCTTGATTGATGCTTATGAAGATCGAGTTCTCCTCCTTCGATTCACCAAGGGACGGGGACGTTGGGTGGATCTAGGTGGAGCTCTCTTGGATGAAGGCTGCAGATCAGATCTTGTCTTTTTCGAATGAATCAAGAGTTCTGGCAGGAGGGGGGAGACTGGCTTAAATACCCCCTCCCCAGATCTTGCCGTTGAGAAATTTTGGGGGCGGATTATCCGCCCCCCTTTGGGGAGGACTATCCGCCCTGGGGGAAAATCCGCCCAGGGGCCGGAAAGTCCGTGAGAAAATCCGCCCCCCATATAGTACGTGACGCCGACCCTGGCTTGAAGAAAATCCTCGAGGGGCGGATTATCCGCCCCTGGGAGGGGCGGATTATCCGCCCCCTAAAAGGCTATTTTCTTTCCCTTTCAGTGTACAGATCTGCAGCACTTCAACACACATTAAATACTCATTGATATTGTTATCTAACACACAAAACACTAGGGATTAGGAAATGTTCTTTCAACCTCCACCTCATCGACGAGCATAACCAGCAGGTGAAGCTGATGGAGGATCTCGACAAATGCAAGAAGGCAGCTTCGGAGTCTAGCGCGCGATGAGATGCGCTCTCCGCCGCTGGCGGCTCCAGCTCGCACGGCAACAACGCCAATAAGCATCGCTCCCGTGTGGAGAACATGGACCCCACTGCATGCCGCGATGTCACGAGTACCCTCAACGTGTCCTTCATGTCAATGGACGTAAACGGCAACGTCATACCAAAGACGTTGCAGGCTGCGATCATGGCAGCCACCACGTACCTCCCATCCCATCCACCTCCAGTGGGTGACCCGAAGAGCGCCTTGCACAAATCCACGCTAGATGGTCTCAGACTCGTGGAGCTGCGCTCCACGACGAAGCTCCTGCGGAGCCGAAGAAAAAAGCTACGGTCAAGTTCACCTGCAGCCCTACACCCTCATTCGACGAGGACGAGCACGATATGTCTCGACGTCGCAAGAGCCCAAGGCGTCGCAGCAGTGACTACGATGCTCGAAATGACCTCACCTATCACAAGGTCGACAAGGCACACGCCAAACGCGCGTGTTCAATCAAATCCGACGAGGATGATGATGGAGAACTGTGCGGAGCCTGATGCTTCAGCAGATCCGTTCGATGGACACGGATGCCAAAAAATTTCAAGCTCCCTTCGGACACTCTGAAGTTCGACGGCACGCAGGACTCGAAGGCTTGGCTCAGCGACCACCTCTCGCCCGTCAAGCTGCATGGCGGTAACAGAAACACCGCGCTACAATGCCTTTAGCTGTAGCTGACATGCGCGGCTTGGATCTGGCTCAGAAGCCTGTCCTCTGGCTCCATCCGAAGCTGGGAGGAGCTAGCGTACAGCTTCATCCGCAACTTCAAAGACACCAGCAAGAGACCAGCCTCGATCGAGGAGCTGTGTGCCTGCACCCAACGTACCGGCGAATCCATTTCCTCATACATCCTACGCTGGTCCAACATCAAGAACTCCACCGCACACATCTCCGAGGAAAGTACAATCGACGCCTTCAAGGATGGTGCCAAACGCTCGGACTTCAAGGAAGATCTTGGGCGCGTCAAGCCCAAGACGCTCGATCACCTCATGGACATCGCCAACCGACGGGCAGATGGCGAGGACTCCCTCCACCGAATGCATTCGTATGATGAGGACAACTATGGCCGCAGGCGAGAATGCCGCAGCAAGCGAAGATCGCGCGTCTACGACGATCGCGATGGAGTCGACATGGTTGCGGCTGGCTACGCCGACCGACGCAACGAGGGTAACCGCAGCAGCTGATACCGCGGAGGCAACTTCCGCAACGGAGGGCGACCCACACAAACATGGCAGCGTCGCTGCCGTGATGACGAGCCATCAGCATACGACAAGTTGTATGGTCCTTGCACCATCCACTTCTAAATCGACAAGCAAGACGTCAAAAAGAAGGCCAGCCACATGCTAAAGGATCGCTGTGAATTCCAGAAACTAAGCGAGGGTTTCACCCAAATGCGACGCCAGATCGTGAACCCTGGGTTTGGGCCTGCACCTGCACCAGGTGACATCACCCACGGAGATCCACCACCACCACCCGTTGGACCGTTGAACCCAGCGGTGGCACCCGCGCCAAACAACGGCACAGGCGGATACCCGCCGCCAAAAGGGTCCCTGATGATCCAGAAGGGACGCCCTACCAACAGGGTGCAAAAGAAGATCACCCAATAGGTCAGCCTGGCAGTGACTGCTCCACCCGACATCCCTGAGTATCTCAGCGGTTTGGATTCCTGCATCACGTTCGATTGTTCAGATCACCCCCGCCAGATCCCTCGCCCATGTCATGCTTCCCTAGTGCTCGAGGCGCAGATCGGAGGGTTCGAAATGAGCCGCGTCTTCATGGACGGCGGCAGCGGCATCAACCTGATGTTTGCCAGCACCCTCGCAGCAATGTGGATCCTGTTGTGCAGCCTGGAACAATCCGACACGATGTTCCACGACATAGTCCCAGGGAAGGGCATATATCTCCTGGGAAAGATATGGCTCGATGTCATCTTCGGCCAACCTGATAACTTCAGACGCGAGCGGCTGGAGTTCGAAGTGGTGGACTGCCCATCACAGTACCACGCCATCCTTGGGTGCGTGGCATTCGCAAGATTCCTGGCAGTACCGCACTATGCATACCTGCTGCTCAAGATGCCAGGGCCCAGGGGCGTCATAACCGTCCAAGGAAGCTTCACCCGATCCGACCACTGTGATAGAGACTTCAACATAATCTCCCAGTCGTTCAGAATGTAGGTGGAGGTCACGAGGCTCTGAGAGGTGACAGACAACGGGGCACCCCCAGTCTCCAGGCAAAACGCACCCGATATGAGGTTCGACTCCATGGTCAACACGAAAAAGGTGCAGATCCACCCAACGGATTCCTCCAAGATGGCGCTGATCGCCAACAACCTCAGCCCCGCATAGGAAAGCGCACTCGTCGAATTCCTCTGTGAGCGCTGGGAAATATTCGCCTAGTGTCCTACGGACATGCCAGGAGTTCCCAGGGAATTCGCCGAGCACGCACTCAATGTGTTCCCGGACGCAAAGCCAATCAAACAGTCGATCTGACAACTGTCCAAAGCAAGAGCCGAAGCGGTTGGAATCGAAGTCAATAGACTGCTCGATGCCAACTTCATCCGAGAAATTAAGGAGAGCGAGTGGCTGGCCAATACTGTGCTAGTCCCCAAGAAGGACACAGACATCTTGCGGATGTGCGTAGACTTTACATCGCTCAACAAGCACTGTCCCAAGGACCACTTCCCTCTACCAAGGATAGACCAGATCATCGATTTGACCGCGGGATGTGAGAAACTCTCCTTCCTCGACGCCTACTCAGGCTACAACCAGATTCGACTAAAGGTCGAAGATCAAGAGAAAACAACATTCATCACGCCGTTCGAGGTGTTCTGCTACAACACCATGCCCTCCGGGCTGAAGAATGCAGGCGCCACATACCAGAGGTGCATGCAGGCGTGTCTGAAAAACCAGATCGATCACAACATCCAAGTCTATGTCGACGACATAGTCATCAAGACCAGGGAAGCCAAGACACTGATCGACAATCTCCGTGAGACGTTCAATAACCTTGAGCACTACAAGATCAAGATGAAACCAGAAAAGTGCACCTTCGGCGTCCCATCTGGCCAACTACTCGGCTACTTCATCTCCCAACGAGGGATCGAGGCAAATCCTAAGAAAATCCGGGCCATACTAACCATGGATAAGCCAAAGAACCTCAAAGGTGTCCAGCAGCTAGCTGGGCGCATCGCGGCGCTAAGAAGATTCATCAGCCGCATGGGTGAGAAGGCCTTGCCCTTTTACCAGCTACTGCGCAAGGCATACAAGTTCGAGTGGACACCCGAAGCAGACGATGCATTCGAAGCACTCAAGCGGCTACTCTCCATCTTGCATGTCCTGGTCACGCCAAAGGAGCAAGAGCCTCTGCTGCTATACATCGCAGCTACGCACCAGGTGGTAAGCACCGTACTCATGGTCGAACGACCCAAAGATGGCAAGACTCATGGGGTCCAACGCCCAATCTACTACCTCAGTGAGGTACTGACACCAACAAAGCAGAGGTACCCTCACTACCAGAAGCTCGCCTACGGCGTATTTATGACAGATCGTTGGCTGAGCCACTACTTCCAGGAGCATCAGATAATGGTTGTCAATGAGGCACCACTATCCAACATCCTAAACAACCCCGAAGCCACGGGACGCGTAGCCCTGTGGGGCGTCGAGCTATCCCCTCTAGACATAGTCTATGATCGGCGCAAGGCCATCAAATCTCAGGTCCTCCCTGACTTCCTCGTCCACTGGATGGAACTCCAGCTGCCAGACACTCCGAACATGACGCAATCATGGACGATGCATTTCGACGGCTCCAAACGTGAGGCTGGAGCAGGAGATGGCGTCATACTGACGTCCCCTCAGGGCGACAAGATGAAATACGTCCTTCGGATGAAATTTCGCGCCTCCAACAACGAGGCCGAATACGAGGCCCTTATCCATGGAATGCAGATTGCCAAGATCTGTGGCGCAATGCGCCTAATCACCTATGGTGACTCGAACCTTGTCGTCCAGCAGACGATGAACGAGTGCGACGCTCACAGCGCCAACATGATCGCGTACCGTGCGCTCTAGAACTTGCTCGAAGGAGACTTTGACGGCTGCGACCTTTGGCACGTCGGAAAGGAAAGCAACGAGGAAGCCGATAGACTCGCCAACATCGGCTCCACCTGCGCACGGGTGCCACCAGGTGTGTTCCTTGAACAAATCTGCGTACCCTCTATCAAAAGGAAATTCCCCAAGGGATCACCCGAAGAAGCAGAGCACTCGGGGGATGCGCCACCCAAAGGACATGAAGGACCCGAAAATCTCGACACCGAGGCTGAGCTGGTCAGCCTGATGCAGGTCATGGCAATTGAAGAGACATGGACGCATCCATACCTTCGGTACCTGCTAAACAAGGAACTGCCCGACGATCTGACAGATGCCCGACGCATATCTCGCTGGACCAAAGCGTTCACCATCCATAATGGCGAGCTATACAAGCGTAGTATTTCGGGCGTACTCCAAAGGTGCGTCACCGTCGGTGACGGCAAAACCATCCTCCAAGACATCCACGAGGGCGTCTGCCGTCATCATGCAGGCAGCCGCGCCCTCGTCGCAAAAGCTTTACGAGCTGGATTCTACTGGCCAACGGCCATGAACAATGCTAAGGACATCGTCCGAAGGTGCAATGCCTGCCAAAGGTACGCGGACAAGCCACACGCACCAGGATCAAAGCTAAGGCCCATACCACTAGCCTAGCCCTTTGTCCAATGGGCCTCAACATGATCGGCAAACTGCCCAAATCTTCGAAAGGAGGCCACGTCTACCTCCTGGTCGCAGTCGACAAGTTCACCAAGTGGGTCGAGGCCATGCCCGTCACCAACCAAAGCGGCAAAAATGCCGTCAAGTTCTTCGAGTCCATAGTCTACAGGTTTGGTGTGCCACACAACATCATCACGGACAATGGCTCGAACTTAATCTCAAAGGAATTCCAAGACTTCTGCGAGGGCCTTGGCATCAACATATCGTACGCCTCCGTGGCACACCCCCAGACCAACGGGCAGGTCGAAAAGGCCAACGGCCGCATAAGCAACGACATCAAGAAACGCCTTCTTTGCCCACTCGAACGTCTTGCGGGAGCCTAGGCAGAAGAGCTACCCTCCGTCCTCAGGAGCCTACGTACAACGCCAAACAACGCAACTGGCTTCACACCTTTCTTCATTGTGCATGGAGCCGAAGCCATGCTACCTGCCGAGGTACGCCACAAGGCCCCACGGGTCGCCGCCTACAGCAAAGCCGAGTCAACGACCGCACTCGAAGATACCATCGACACACTCGACGAGGCTCGCGACATCGCCGCGGCTCGCTCAACGGTCTACCAGCAGAGCCTCCGCAACTACCACAGCCGTCGGCTGCGCCCAAGGTCCTTCGTCGAAGGAGACCTCGTCCTACAACTCAAGCAAGAGCAGCCGAAGAAGCTCGAATCACCCTGGGAAGGACCCTACATCGTCACAGAAGTCATCCCAGGCGGCGCCTACCGCCTAATGGACATCGCCTCAGGAGTCGAATACTCCAACCCCTGGAACATCGCACGTCTGCGACACTTCTACCCCTAGCTACCTCTTTACTTTCAGTAAGTCTACTCAGCCAAGGCTAATCATCCGAACAATGTACCTCCTCGATTACGCTATGAATAAAATCTAAGTCCCTTAGCCGAAATTTCTTTTTCTTTGCATTATTTTTCGCTATAATACGCTCGGAGGCTACGCCTCACCTCATGACTTCGTTGACTGAGAACATTGCATACAACCTAAGTAGCTGACCACGTCAGGCTAACGAAAAGTACATGCACATAAAAAAGCACAACGTGCTAATACAAATAAACTTTACAAAGGGCAATACGAGTCCACTCAAAAAATACAAGCTTTACATCAAATTTTTCTTTACAGGAATTACCTATTTTGGAGAATCACATTCGCCCGATGCTCGAACAAGTCAACTATCTCCTCAGCATGTTGCGCCACAGTAGCATAATGAGGATGCATATCCCAAAGGGTGTCATCAGGCTAAAGGGGTGGCCCAGTCGCCACCTCCGCAAGGTTAACATCACGATGATGCAGCCAAACAAGAGACAACGCAGCCTTCACCCCAGCGACTTGCTGACGTCGCACCAACTCCTTGACGTGGCTCACGTTCCGAAATTTCGCTAGCAGACCCCAAAGGTTGTAAGGTGCCTCATCCAAAGGAAACTAGGTGGCCCAGGTGGACGCCATGGAAATCCTCGCCTGCTTCAGCACCCGAGAAACCTGGTGCACATGATCTTGCACTGTCGCAAGGACGATGGCCCGGTCGTGGTCCATCCAGAAGAAGCCCCCAGCCTCTAGGTCCTGCTACGTCAGGCAATTCATCCAAACAGCGACGCGCTCTTTCTCTCCCTGTGGAATGAATTCGCACCTGCAGAACTCTCACACTAAACAAAAATGCAGAGCTCCACTCGAAAAGAGAAATAGTTAGACAAGACTCACATTGCAGTTGCTCGCTCATCTGACGTAGTTCACCCATCAGGAACTCCTCCCTAGTAGTGGCTCGCTCAGCCTTCGACTTCCACACATCAGCGTGGCCCCGAATGCCAAGGATATCTTTCTCCAAGCTGCGGACGCGGTCGTGAAGAAAAACCAGCTGCGACGCATCATCCAAGGATGGACGCGGCTCAGGAATATTCGGAGTGACAAGGGGAACCTCACAAGAAGGACCCTAGAGACAATCAAACCAAGACATGAACATCACAAACAACTCTAGCGACAGCTCGAAACATAATACATAAAGCCACCTCATGGCATAAGTGGTAATTGTTCATCATCAAAAGATTACAAAGGCAAAAGGATAAACTATCCTAGCTACAGCACTTGGGCTTAGGCATCCGCATCCGGAGTGGCCTCAGAGCCAGATTGCCTACTCTTGGCCTCCTCCTGCTGCTTTGCCGCATACTCCGCTAGCAGATCAATGTGTTTCAGCCCGTAACGCTTACAGCAAGAGGCGAAGAGGGCGAACGCTACCTCTGAGCCATCTGTAGCCGTCGGCATCTGGGAGGTAATATGCGGCAGGTCTAGCTCCGCCCCGGACGCCATCACTATTGCCAACCCCATGGAGGCGCTGATGCCCTTCTCTTGTGCTTGTAGGCTGCCTTAGCATCCTCCGACAGAGCATCCGCCAGAGCGTCGACATCCTCCAGAGCATCACCCTTGGGGATGACCTCCCTGTAGAAGCGTCGGAGAACTTCCTTGGCCTTCGCCAAGGAGCCAGCAGTAGTACCACAACGATCTTCGACCGCTGCGGTGGCATCATCCAGAGCATCTCCATGCTCCAGCGCACCACGATCAAACGTGATGCCTGAAGCATATGAAACAAAGAAGAAAAGAGACCCGAATAATAACAAGACAAGGAGCGGTCGAAAAATACAAGCAAGAGAAGAAAAACTCACCAGAGAAAGCTTTGGCTACAGCCATCAGCCTATCTGCCATCTCCTTCTCGCGAGCAGCCGCCGCAGAAGCGAGCTTCTTCTCGTGATCAGAAGCCTCCTTCTGTAGGCTCTCCCTGGCCTCGGCAGCATCAGCAACCTCCTTCTGCAGGCGGCCCTTCACCCCCGCAGCATCCGCATCTTGCTTCTCCGCTTGATCGAGGCTCTTTTCGAGAGCATCCAGTGGCCGAAAGGCCGCATTGTTTTCATCTACAAACATCAAAGAAGCATGAGAGCAATACAAGTATACCAACATGATAGATGAACTAAATGAAAATGAGCAAAGTATGTACCTCGAAGGTGCTGCATGTTGACCTCCAGCTCTAGATGTTGCTGGATAAGAAGGTTCGCGCTATGCACGAAGGGCTGCAAAAAGAAACAGAAGCAAATGACCATGAAACATAAGAAAGAGCTTGGGGGCTACACCCTGCAAGAGCAAAATCGGCCAACAGGTCATCCGAAAAAGGGCTCGGGGGCTCCCCCCATAAGATAAAGGTGCAAACTACTTACATGTTTAGGCGGGGACTCCGAAGTTCCGCGTGCGGTCTTCTGAGTAACAACTACCCGAGCCTCTCACTTGGAGAGGTTCGGCTCATCGTCCTCAGAGTTGGCCACCACCTGAGAGGGAGGAGCTATCGGCTTCGACTCCCCTACGGCCTCTTAAGTGCCCTCACTAAGTGAACCCTCCGAGGAGTGGCTACAAGAAAAAGTTGATCAAACAACAACATATAGGTAGCAGCAAATAATTCAGGTGAAAAAACTTACGAGTCAATATCCGACAAGTTGAAAATAGGCGTTGCCTTCTCTTTCTTCTTCTTCTTGGCCGGCGGCTGCGGCGCCATCGCCTGAAGCGGCACAACAGGGAAAGGTGCAGAAGAAGCACCTTCATCATCACCATGCTGCTCTAGGAAGGAAGGACCCCTGGGAGTCGGTGGAGTCGACGCATCCGAAGACTCACTCCTGGAGCGCTTTTGGGTCCGCCCCTCGCTCGGATCAGGGGCTTCCATGGTCGGAGATTGCACCGGAGGAAATTCGGACTCAGAATCCACAACTTCATTGTCCAGCGCAACGGAAAATTCTCAGGTAGCGGGGGCATAATCCCAGCTACCTTGAGATCCTGCAAACCAAAGACAACAAAAGAGCGTGATTAGTAACACTAATCATAAGCAGACAACACTCGAAAAAAGGCGCTACATGCATGACCCAATTCTACACCTGAGGGACTGCATTTGCAGCACTGAAGGGGGCAGTCAAGGAATTCCCTAGGATGTCCTCATCAGCCTTGAACTTCAGCAGAGGCCTAAGGGCTCTATCGAGATCGCCCTTGGACAGCTCCTCGGATGCGACCCTTGTCGGATCATTGCGGCCGGTATAAAGAAACATTGGATGCTCCCTCGCCTAGAGTGGCTGCACCCGGGCTTGAGGAAGGTGTGGATGATGTCCACACCATTGACCTCTTTCTCAGCAACCATCTGGAGCGCCTCCACACAACGGTAGATCTCCTCCACCTCCGCCACCTCACCCTCCAAGATATGATTCTTCCAGGATCTCTTCGGGACGATCTCCTGGGAGGATTCGAAGGGAGCAAGGCCAAAATCTTCTCCGTCCACCTTGGCGTTGCAGATGTAAACCCACTTCTTCCGCCAGTACTGGACGGACTCGCACATTGAAAAGGAAAAGAAAAGAACGGAAGATCGAAGAGAGATAATGCAGCTGCCGAGCGGATATACCCCGCCGGTGCCAGACTGCCTCTTCACGGAATAGAGCTTCCGGAAAAGGCCAAAGTGCGGCTCAATACCGAGCCAACACTCGCAGAAAGTGATAAAGTAGGAGATATGGAGGAGAGATTTGGGAGAGAGATGATGAAGTTGGATCCCATAAAAGAACAGGAGTCTGCGAAGAAAATTGTGAAGAGGAAGAGAGAGGCCACGGACGACAAAGGCAAGAAACATGAGCTGAAACCCTTCGTGCGGGCACGGAATTACCTCATCGCCGGGCAGAATGGCATCATCCTTGTTCTGCGGGATTAAACCCGCGTCGCGTAGCTTGTGCAGATCGGTATCGCGCATCTCCGTGCGCCTCCTCTTGCCGTCGGTGACGCGAGCGGCAGCAGCAACCTTCTTGCCACCGGCGGCGGTGCTTGAGCCAGCTCCGGTGGTGGCCTTCCTCAACTTGCCCATCGCGCGGTGTCAAGTGTGGCGATGAGCGCGGAGAAAGGAAGAAGGAAATAAGCGGAGAACTTCCAGTGCGCAAAGCGAGAGAGATAGTTCTCGTGAAAATAGAGGCAATGGCGAGAAAGCAAATGGCAAGGGGTAAAACAGAATCACTATTTACCCATGGTATTAAAAGACGAAGACGACAAACACGCGCCGTCGATCCAGAAGCCCTAGCACGCAAGCAAGATCTAACCATACACGTATCAGCATAGCAACGAACCGTCGCCAGCATGCCATCCACTACGCAAGGAAACCGAGGAGACGCTGTAATTCTTGCCACGTTCGCGCATGACTAGTCAATTTTAGGTCAGATGGTGGGACCCACGATCGTGCCGTCGCGTCATATCTGCCGCCGCAGACGGTTGAGATCATCAATCGTCACCAATGACGTCATCGAGACTAATCTAGTAACGGCTGGAAATCTTCGGCTGACAAATGAAGTACTCACACGAATCTACGATTCGAGCAACTACTCGGGGGGATACTCCTATTAGGAGCGCTGGCCGCGCACCTGAGACATGATTAATGTACTACACCTCTCAACTATCTTCGAGTCCCACGTCGAGTCTACGACTCCACTAAGGACTCGGGGGCTACTCCCATAGGGAGGATTGTTCAAGCATCCAAAAAATTGTGTCCTTTGGTCCTGAAGCTAAAAATAACTGAACTAAATTCTCTGCTCGAGTCTACGACTCGAACAGACACTCAGGGGCTACTCCCATAGGGAGAGCTAGCCGTGCACCCTATGAATTCTTCGACTGTGATCCTTTGAGTCAAATATGTCAAAACCCTTCTGGCAACTTTGCCCAAACCAGCGTTAAGTGAGAAGCATTCTACTTGTCCACCCGAAACACCTCCGCGATGATAAAATTTCGGATGTTGCGTCTGCGACGCAAGGATAAGACCTACAGATATCATCTAATGGCCTGGTAACGCACCTGACTGCACTCTGCCAGTAAAAACCCGTGTCAACAGGCGCAATGAAAAATCCTGACGGACGCGTTGGGTACATCACTTGAAAATCACTAGGATTTGACTCTTATAATACCTCAACGGATTTAGTCGAATTACACCAGCATTCGTTCCAGATTCGAGTCTGAGGACTCGAGTCTGATTAAGATCGTGTTGTTTTGTCCTATGACAGTTAACTGGCCCTGATCCGTCAGGAGAGTCAGGCACACGTATCAACAATTCCTACGAACTAAATTATTTTCTCTTACAAACAGGTCCAACTACACCCGAAAGATTGAATAGTCCTCACCTGAATCTACGATTCGACTGAACACTCGGGGGCTACTGACATGGTTATACCCCACGGGTACACAACATTAGCATACCTGGTCCAGACCAAGGGAAGGCCCATGACAAGATACGCGGCCTATGGAGATTTCGGGTGACCCAATCCCATGATGCCTTCGGATCCTTGGGGAACAAGACTAGAGTAGATAGAATTTCAAAGGGGCAAACCCTAATATGTAACCGACTCGTCCTATGCCTGGGACCTGCCTATCTATATAAAGGCTAGGAGGGCACGGCGAGGAGGGACTCCACTCACATCATACGCACCTCATGCCAGATTGCATCTGCGCACCCCTGTAACCTTCGGTTCCGCCGTCATCAAGAGCAGACAAGCAGGAGTAGGGTTTTCCCTCCAGGGGCCTGAACCTGGGTAAACCTCGTGTCCCCGTGTTGCTTTTCTATTAACCGTTACGCGATCTCCATCATCCCCATCTTCTCCAAAACACAAGTCCATAACAATGGGCATTGATGAGTCGAAACCTCATCACCTGCGTCTAGAGAGAGTTATGATATTAATGATGGTTACATTGAAATGACTGATGAATTTATTGAAGAATATCAAAACACACGTGGTGCTAGTGCTATTAAGAGTCTCCTTGAGAAACATACTATTATACCTAAACTTTTCCCTGATGCTAAGTTTGCCACATCTCCCATAAACATTAAAGATAAATATTATGATTTCTCTCTTGATTTATCCTATATAAACATTGTTAAGAAAGAACCTTTTTGTGGGACTGAGAATGAAAGGGTTGTGGCACATATGACTGAGCTTTATACTATGAGTGCCTTATTTTCTGATGATATTAAGATGTGCACCTCCTTTGTTGCTAAATTTTTCCCTTTTTCACTAAAAGGGGAAGCTAAAACTTGGTTTAATAATTTACCTCCTAGATCCATTGATAGCCCTGATTGCTTGATTGCTACTTTCTTTCAGAAATATTTCCCTCCTAGTGCTCGACATGCTGTTTTGCAGAAACTTTTTTATTTTAAACAGGGAAGAAGGGGAGAAATTGCCTAAGTCATGGGCAAGGTTCTGTGCTTTGATTCATGCACATCCTGGATGTCCATTACCTAAAATGATCTTCTTGATATATATTATAATGGACTAATTGATGAATCTAGGACATACCTGGATAGTTTTGCTGATTGTGTTTTCAGGAAAAGAACTCCTGCAAAAGCTAAGGAATTAATGGCTAAAATAAGCAACAATTATGATGATTGGACTACAACTGAGCCAATTACACCTGAGTCATCAACACATGAACCAATTGTGTCTGAACCAACCCCAACACCAACACCAAAGAAGAGGGGAGTGATTGAATTAAATGATGAAGGACGCCAAGAAATGTCTTAAGGAGGAGGGTATTAAATCTGAAGGTGTGAAGAATTTACCTCCTATAGAAGAATTATGTAAGCCAATCTCCCACTCATCTACTATTGAGGTACACTCTCTCCAACATTTTGATGGAAGTGATATTCCTGATCAATGCTTAGAGGAACTTGATACTTTTATTGCTAAGCAAGGTAATTTTAATAAACAAGTTCAAAATCATTTATTGGAAAACTCTAGAGCTATTAATGAGTTGAAATATATTGTGGAAAGAACTTATAATGATGTTAAAATGCTTGTTAAACATTTCCAAATGGTTCAAACTCAAATTGATCAACTTGCTAAAGTACAAACGGATATTCTAGTTAATGCTTCTGGAGATAAACATGCTTATGAAATTAGAACTAGGAGTGGTGCTACCACTCAGGATTCTTTATATCTTGAGGGGCATCCTAAAAGAATTGAGCAAGATTCTCAACAAGCTGAAAATAGTGGTACTCCTTCTAAGAGAAAGAAAAAGAAACATAAAACAATTGTAGAATCTCTTGAACCTGCTATAGATCCTAATAGTATATATGTCTCTGATGCTAAAACTGAAAGTGGTAATGACAACAATGATGCTCCTAGTAAGGAAGAAATTGAAGAAGAACCTGAAAAGCACACTAAGAACACTAAGTACACTAAGGAAGATTTTGATGCTAATAAACATGGTAGTGAAAGAGAACCTTGGGTGTAGAAACCAATGCCTTTTCCTAATAAGAAACACAAGTCAAAGGAAGAAGAACACTATAACAAGTTTTGTGAGTGGATGAAACCTTTATTTTTGCAAATTCCTTTGACTGATGCTATTAAGTTGCCTCCTTATTCAAAGTATATGAAGGATACTGTCTCTAATAAGAGGAAGATTCCTAATGAGGAAATTTCTACTTTGCTTGCTAATTATTCCTTCAATGGTAAGGTTCCAAAGAAACTTGGGGATCCAGGTATTCCAACTATTCCTTGCTCTACTAAAAATAATTATGTTAGAACTGCTTTATGTGATTTGGAAGCAGGAGTTAGTGTTATGCCTTTTTTCTCTTTACAAGAGACTTCAACTAGAAAAATTGATACCAACTAATATATCTTTGAAAATGGCTGATAAGTCTACTACTATTCCTGTTGGTATATGTGAGGATGTTCATGTTCAAGTGGCTCATAATTTCTTGGTATTAACTAATTTTGTTGTGATTGAGATGGATGAAGATGATAATATGTCTATTATTCTTGGGAGACCTTTTCTTAATACTGCAGGTGCTGTCATCAATTGTAATCAAGGAAAAGTAACTTTTAATATTAATGACAAAGAGCATACTATCTATTTCCCCAAGAAGATTGATAAGAGTTATGGCCTAAATTCAATTGAAAATATTGAGGGCATCAAAGTTGGGGAAATATATTGTCCCATTCCATAAGAAAACTTTGAAACTATTATGATTGGGAATATTGCTATCAATACTAAGGTAACATAATCATTTAGTGAAATGCAATTTTTTGTTTCATATAAAATTGTTTTGTGTATTAAGACTTGATCAACCTTGTTAACAAAGGGATTTTAATGAACAAAACAATGCTTTCACAATGATTATCATTGCTCACTTTTATTTTTCTCCATTCCAATCTTTGCTTTTCCTCTTGTTAGTTTTAGTTTTGCTAGTTGCTTGCTTGTTAGAGAGTCTTAGAACTTTTGTATTTTTTAATTTGGTTTTCTTTTGCTTCTTCTCAAAAATCTTTTTTCTGTGAGAAAATCAATTTTCATAACGTGAAAATTGGCCAAAAATAAAGTTTCCCGGAAATTCCAGAAAATTCATATTAAATTTTTACGCCAAAAAAGGGACAGAGGGGCACCTGGAGTGACCCAGGGGGACCTACCAGGAAGGCACACCCCCTGGTGGTGCCGCCTGCCCTGGGGCACGCCTCGCCTAGGTATGGGCCACCCCTGGCCCTCCACTTAGTCTCCTTCCTGCCCTCTTCTTTATCTCTCCCGAGAAACACCATAAAACTTCACATAGCTCGAGTTCCTGCTGTTCTTGATCCCGAATTTCGATCTCTTTTCTCAGCCCATCTTTGCTGCTGATTGTTTGAGGGATTGCTCTCCGGTATATGCCTCCTTCGCTTATCCAATTATATTTTTGATTGGTGGATTATATCTTGAGTATTTTGCTACTATAGGTGATAGGTTATGTGAGTTTGCATGCTTGTTCTATGCTTAGAGAATTCATTTTGATGCATGTTGAGCCCTCTAGTAAGTTCCTATAGTAGTTCCCCATCATTTATTAGCTTGGAAATCACTTTCTTTGATGTTTTTCTAAAAAATTCAGAAAAAGGGCCATGGACAACCACACTTTTGGAGAAGTGTTTGAAAGAGATGCACCTAGGAGGGCAAGGCCTTCAAGATCAGCCTCTCAAGTTAGGCCATCATACAATGAGAATCTTATTGCGCTGCATTTTGGCAATGAGGGAGATGAGGGGGATGTGCAACCTTCTACCTTCCCTTGTTATGTATTTTTGCAAGCTACAGGGATCCTCGATGATTTCTTAACTCTTGTTCAGAAGGTTGGTCTAACCAATTACATGCAAGATGAGAGTGAGCAATATGCTTTGCTCACCAAAAATTTTGTGGAGAGTTTCACTTTCACTAACACCCCTTACAGCTCAAAGATTTCGTTCAAAATCTATGGTAGGCCTTTTACCATGACATTGGAAAGATTTTGCAACATTATAGGTATTGGCATGGCTGGGACGGTGAAGAAGATTCAAGGTCTACCCACTGATTTGTTGGAGCTCTACCATGGGGTAACAAATGATGATGATCGCACATCCCAGCGCGGGAAGATAAGAAACATCCAACTCCCAACTCACGGATATTTTGCTTATGATCTTGCCACTAGCATTCTTGGTAGGGAGAACACTAGCAATATTTCCAACTATCATTTGGCTTTTCTCGCTGCTGCACTTAACAATGAAACCAGGTATAATCTTGGTTCTCTCATTGCTCGTCGCCTAGCTGCCAGAGGACCCATTTATGGGGGTATTATTGTTGCACGTGTAGTTGCTGCCTTGGAACTTTCTGTTGATCTGAATGATACAGTACTGGATCCATAGAGGCTTGATCTAGCAGCCATGAAAGCACATCACTTTGTTACTGCTAGCTCTAGCCTTGAGAGTTTAGTTTACAGGATGACGTTTACTGACGGGGATGAGAGGGAAATTCCTTTGACACAATCTACTTTGTTTAGTATTTGTAGGAGGCCATGGTCATGCCCCAAGGAGGAGATGGACGATCAGCTCTGTGTGCTTGGTTTCTATGGGCACTACTAGGGGAGTGCACCCTCTTATGATTACTCTGCGCATTACACAGGGGCTTCCTCGAGTACGTACCAGGACGAAGGCGCCTCTTTGTGACATTACAGAGGCACTCCTTCATGGCCAGGCTGGGATTGATCTCCACTTAGGACAAAAGCCTAAGCTTGGGGGAGGTACACCGACATCACACTCATCTACATATCATGTTCTGTCGGTTCTTTGTATATCCATGTTTCGCTTTCTTTTTAGTTCTTATTTTTGCTTTCCAAAATACAAAAAAGACCAAAAATATTTTTGTTGTTTCTCTTTATTTGTTTCTTTATCTTTTAGCTTTGGTTTGCTTTTCCTTATTTTGGCTTTGGTTTGCTATAAGAAAAATCCAAAAAGATTTTGCTTTGTTTGCTTTTGCCTTCATTGCTTGTTTTTTAAATAGAAAACCCAAAAATATTTGTTGTTATTCTTTGGTTTTGTTAAGTTCGTTGCAGGGTTCAGAGGTCCTTAGTGACTCCTTTGGAGTTTGGTTTCATGTTATTATTCAAGCCACACAAGTGAAAGGCAATAATGATGATTTATGACAACTCGAGGTGTGGTAAGAGGCTGGTAATGAACTCTATTTGTTTTCATTTTTGTACATATACTCATCATTGTGAGCATGATTAGTTTGTTCATGTAAGGTGTATGTTATTTATTGGATGCTTAGTAGTTCTTGCTCTCTTATGATTAGCTCCAACTTGCTAATAGTTTGTAGCATGTCATATGAATGTTTGCTTGCATTTTTCTATTCATAACATGGTATGATATTGTGGTATCCTCCTCTGAATGCTTCATTTGAATCGACTTGGCACATGCTCATGCATGCATATGACTAAACAAAAAGTCAATTAAGCCTCGATGATTTATTTTGCCTCAGAGTTCTTGTATCACTTTTATGCCATAATTAATTTTGTTTTGCTGCAAGCATGACAGTTACTGCTCTCTTGTTTTTTGCTCCCTTTCTATTGCTAGCCTTCACTTGTACTGAGTATGTGCTCTACTCGTGCATCCAACTCCCCAAAACCAAAATTGTCAAAAACTGTCCACCATATTTACCTACTAGCTTCATTGCTATTCCGTGCATATTTATTATGCCTTGCTTTCTTCCAAATAAAATGTTTGCTTGTTATGAGAAAGTTAGTTAGTAAATCTCTCACGAACTTGATGGCACACTTTATTTTCTTGCACTTAATAAACCTGAACCATTGTGACTATCCATGAAAGTTATATGCTTACAAATTATAGGCTGGGAGTTAGTAGAACCGTGATGTCACGGGGAACGCTTTCAACACCTATAAATATTATCCAGTTGATATCATGCTCTTTTGTTTACGCATGTCGGCGGTGTGAAATAAAAGGGGATCTTGTAAGTCCATGGAGTTATGTATATGTGTTAGAGAAATGCCTGGGCCACTAGCCTAAGCCATGCCTAATCATGGTGGAAACTTGTAGCATAACCATAGTGAGCAATCTATGAAGCATCCTCAGAGAAAAAATATATATAGAAAAAAAGAGAAGAGAAAAAATATACACCATGCTCATGGTAAATAAAAGGATTGCTGAGATGCTCATTGTCTGTTGCCTTGTCATTTTGATATGGGATAGCTCATGTATCATGGGGCGAGGGGTACCCCGTTGGCGGTTCTCTATGATACACATGTATTTACGATGACAAGAACTTACCGGTAACTAAAGTTGAGTAGCACGAGGAACGTCCCTCGTACTCAAGGGACATGAGATTTCCAGTTTATGGTCTGTCAAGCAAATAACTCATATTGGACATCACTTTAAACTTAACCATCTAAAGATGCCTATGATAGGGGCAATGAGAGCTCAAAGCTAATGAGTACCATACTTTCAGCATTTGGAAGCCTTTCAAACTTTTCAAAACCTTTTCACTTATTTGTTGAGTCACCACTTATTCTATGAGCACTTTCTTGAGAGCATAGTTGTCATTCTTTGTGTAATGTGCTTGTCTCAAAACTTGGTTAATTATGACATAACTTTGATGCTTGTATCTTTAATATTTTTATCTCTAGTCTTCAATTGAACTTCAGAGGTGCCTTGGCATTTATGTTTTGCTTCACAATCAAAGGCAAGTGAGATGCCACTTTATCATACCTTCTTATGAGCATTATAATGTTGCTTATGCTTATGTTTCATGCTGCTTACTATTATTGTGTTGGAATCTCTTCATAGCTTGCATGACTATTGAGTAGACTTATTTGCATACTCTTTATTATGAATTGCCTAAGTATCTACTCATGTGCTGAGAATATATACATCATATGAAGTAAATGTGTTCGTGAAAGTTTCTTTTATCGCACTCAGTTTTCAACTGAATTGCTTGAGGACAATAAATAAGCTAAGCTTGGGGGAGTTGATACGTCCAAAAACGTATCTACTTTCCTGAAAACTTTTGCCATTGTTTCTCCTCTAATTTGTGTGATTTGGATACAACTAACACGGACTGACGCTGTTTTCAGCAGAATTGCTTTGGTGTCTAGTTTTTGTGCAGGAAATCAACTTTCAGGAAAAATCCCGGAAAATATCGCAAAACTCCTATTTTACTAGAAGACTTATGGAGCCAGAAGACGAGACAGAGAAGGGCCATGAGGGGCCCACAAAATCTGGCCGCGTGGGCCAGGCCAGGCCGCGCTTGGGGGTGGTGTGGCCACCTCGGGCACCCCCCTCGGTCTCCCCCTTCGCCTACATAAGCCCACTGACCTAAAAACAGAGGGGGTTCGACATTTTTCCAAATAGAGTTCCGCTGCGCCGCTACCCCAGAAACCGTGATTCAGAACCAGAAACTTTATTCTGACACCCTGCCGGGATGTGGAATTGGAGGAGATCATCGCCATCATCATCACCGACGCCTCTCCATCAACCATCCATGTTTCCCCATCCATGAGTGAGTAATCCCCTGTTGTAGGCTATGGGGATGGTAGGGATTGGATGATATCTATCATGTAATCGAATAATATTGTTAGGGCATGGTGCCTAGTATCTTTGTTAGTGATTTTTGCCATTGTTGCAACTTGTTATGCTTAATGCTGGTCACTAGGGCCCGAGTGCCATGATCTCAGATCTAAACATGTTATTGATTCATGATGATAGTATTGTTTGTGATCTTATCTGCAAGTTGTTTACACATATTATTGTTCGGAACCCGAGGCCCTGAAGTGACAGAAATTGGGATAACCGGAGGGGATGGCTGTGATATGAGGATCACATGTGTTCATAGAGTGTTAATGCTTTGCTCCGGTACTCTATTAAAAGGAGTACCTTAATTGTCAGTAGATTCCCTTGAGGCTCTGCTGCAATGGGCTGGCAGGACAAAAGATGGTGTGCAAGTTCTCATTGCGAGCACATATGACTATATATGAAACACATGCCTATGATTATTTAGTACTTAGATGCTTTATCTTATTTATCTGCAAATGTCCTAGATTTTATATTACATGAATAGTCTTGTCCATGCAACGCCCGTCCATCCATCCCTATGCCTACCGCACTCAAATCCTGTTGTTTGCTAGTACTGTTACTACTGCCTTTATTTTACTGCTGCTGTTACTTTGCTATTGCTACTACAAAACTGTTGCTACTGATAAACTACTGCGAGCAAGACTATTTCCAGGTGCAGCTGAATTGACAACTCAGTTGTTAAGGCTTATAAGTATTTTTTTGGCTCCCCTTGTGTCATATCAATAAATTGGGTTATACTACCCTCGAAGACTATTGCAATCCCCTATATTTGTGGTTCATCAGGCCGCGGATTCCCCTTGCCGAAGATTTAATGTGGTGGACGTGTGGCACCACTGTGCTAAAATGGCCTGCTTATTCATGAGAGGCTGAGGGCTAATTTGGGTGCGGCGATCAGACTCTAGAATGGAGCTATGCTAGAGGATATCCATGCCCTAGACCTAGCTGCAGACTCGGTGGTTCTTTTAGCGGATGAATGGACCCACCATTATGCATTAGAGACCTCACTAGTCAAGATATATAAAGGTGAGGAGATATTTTGGCGTTAGCGTAGTCGCCAAAACTGGCTTCTTCAGGGAGATGCGAATATTGCCTACTTTCACACGATGTCCAACGGGCGTCGTAGGAAGTGCTCTATTACCTACCTCTAGGATAATGAGCACCTCCATGAGGAAGCACGAGAGCTATCATCCCACATCTACACGTTCAACAAGGATCTCTTCTCAGCGGGACCCCACTCTGGAGTCGCGTTGGCGGAGGACTTCTGGCCTCCTTGGGATAGGGTCACTGCCGACGAGAATGTGGAACTAACTCTCCCATTCCTGCCAGATAAGGTAGAACGGGCAACGAAGACCATGAAGGAAAACTCCACCCCGGGCCCTGATGGCCTCCCGGTGGCTTTCTTCCAGACTTTCTAGAAGGAGATCCAGGCGGTCATCATGTCGATGTTCCAGGAGTTTTATACTAGGACACTTTTCATGGGCCGTCAAAATTTTGGTGTTATCACCCCGATCCCTAAAGTTATAGGGGCCTCGGATATTCGCCAATTTAGGCCCATAACGGTCCTGAATGTTATCCAACAGATCTTCATGAAAGTATGTGCCTCTCGGCTTGCCCCTGTGATGGAGCGGCTCACCCATCAGTATCAGTTCGCTTTTCTCAAACGCAGACTCATACATGACGGGGTCCTTGCTCTACATGATATTATCCATGAGGTCAAGTCCAGAAGGTTGAAAGGCATCTTCCTGAAACTAGACATTCATAAGGCCTACGGCCAACTAGACTGGAGGTTCCTTCATCAAGTCCTCATTAGACGAGGATTTGACGACCGCCTGATCACCTGGATAATGCAGTTCATCATGACAGGGAGCAACGTGATTAATATCAATGGAGAAATCGGGCCCTACTTCCGTCCTTCTTGTGGAGTTAGACAAGGGGATCCTATATCCCCCTTGCTTTTCAACGCGGCAGTGGACGCACTAGAGAATATGCTAGAAAATGCCAAGGTCGTCGGTCACATCTCTAGAGTGGTGGGACACCTTATTCCAGGAGGTGGAGTCACTCACCTCCAATATGCAGAAAACACGATGATCATGATTGAAGGCTCTACCTTGGATATTCCAAACCTCAAGTTCCTTCTACTATGCTTCCAGGAAATGTCGGGTCTTTGGATTAACTTTGACAAGGGCAAGATCATTGCTCTTGGGTACTCATGGGAGGATCAACAGAGGATAGCTAACAATCTTAATTGTCGGATGGCCTCATTCCCCATCACCTATCTTGGGATGCCGATCCGCGATACCATGATCCTTATCAGGGACCTAGAACCACTTGTGGGTTGAGTTAGGTTGAGGTTCAACCTTGGTGTGGCAAGTTCACATCTAAAGGTAGCAAGACTGTCCTGATTGATTCCTACCTGTCTATCTTTCCCATGTATATGATGGGTTTATACCTCCTCCAAGAAGGTGTGCATGGCGCCTTTGACAAAGGAACTATCACGTTTTTTCTGGCAGGATCCCAAGGGACATCAAAATTACCACATGGTCAAGTGGACAGATATTTGTGCCAAATATCTTGGGGGCATGGGGATCATAAACTCACACCAATTCAATAAGGCCCTGAAGCTCAAGTAGGTCTGGCGGATTTTGTGAGATGATGTAGGTCTCTGGCTAAAGCTGATCAAGGCCAAATACTTACGAGGTCGGCCCCTCCTAGATTGTGACCGCCGAGACGGCTCCCAGTTCTGGCACTCCATCCGGGAGATGAACCATGAGATTCGGTTAGGGGTTACCTTCTCCATAGGGAATGGAGAGGATACCATGTTTTGGCTGGACTCCTGGCCGAGGCAACGCCCCCTTCGGGAGGTATACCCGAGACTGTTCGCCATCTGCTCTAAGCCGTCGCTTCGGGTTGCCGCTGCGGATCGAGTGGGAACATGGAACATCTTGTTCCGTTGTACCTTCGGCCTGGTGGAAACTGAAACATGGAGAGAGCTTAGGGAAGCCCTACCTGACACATTGGCATCTAAACCCGACAGTGTTGTGTGGAGGATGCCCACCTTAGGGTCCTTCAAAGTTAGCTTGGCCTACCGGGCCCTCTTCAGAGGGCCAAGCCTTCCATGGACTAAACCTCTCTACAAGGCGCCCCTCCTCCTCAAGACGAAGATCTTTGTTTGGAAGTTGTTGCGCAATCGTCTTCCGTCCGGGGTCGAAGTGACTAAAAGACATGGGCCGGGGGACGGGTTGTGTCCATTATGTGGGATCCCTGAAACGGGCACTCATATAATGTTCACATGTCCTGCAGCTCGGTTTCTGTGGAACTTTACCATAGAAGCATTGGGCTCGGACTGGCGGGCCCATGATCTCGGGGAATTTCTAGAAACCCAGACAAACCGTGCAAGAAAGGGCCGCCGTCTTTTCTGGCTAGTGTTTGCAACGTTGTCATGTCATTGTGGAACATTCGCAATAAGATGGCTATAGAGAAGATCCATCTGTGGCATGCTTTTGGCTCGGTGTTCAAATTTCTGGCATCCTTGCAGCTCTGGTACCCGCTTTGTAGACAGCGGGATAAGGCGCGACTAGATGAGATTCTGCGACGTATTCTGAAGGCGGCACAGCGGCTCCCCCATAGTCCAGGATAGCTCTTCTTTTTTCGGTGAGGTCTCGCTTGGCGAGTGTGTCTTTGGCGTTCTTTGGGTCGTGTTGTGTTGTGGCCCAGCAATCTTTGTTTCTTCATTTGAAACCTTGTAACTTGTTGTAGATGGTTGTTTTATTTATAAAGCGGGGCAAAAGACTGATTCGAAGACAAGATCTAGCGTAGAACTACATTTTTTGCTAATGTTGGCATGGGTGTTACAGAGGTCGTTTGTGGAAACTTTAGAATGAGGGAGAAGGATGAGGTACGCATGGTGATATCCTTGGTTTGTATTCGTATGGTCTTAGGAGAGAGATCGGAAAGTGTACGCCGGTGGGTGGCATTTAGTTCACAGACGTGATTAGAGGGATTGAGACATTTATGTTTGAAATAAATTTGATTTTATGTCTTTTGGTTTAATATGGCTACTTAGGCAATATTTTAAAATAGTATGGGATTTTATATCTTATCCTAAATTAATTCAAACAATGCCAGAACTCATAAGAATAACATATACCTTTTTACGACATATAATAACCCATATGCAATATAAAACTTCATTATGAAAATAAGAGCATATAATAAATTTCCCGCACATGTTTATTTATATAAGGAAATGTCATGTCATTTCCCTCTCAAGTGATGTAAAATGCGTTGACATTCAAATGAAGACTTTAAGGTTTGATTGGAGAATATTAAAATATTGTTCTACCATAATTGGGAAGCCAATTCATTCCCTCTCATTTTAATATTTTAGTATGGTTGGATATTTTTTTAATTGTCAATAAGATTCCAAATATTTTAAATTAAATATTTCATGTTGGATGTCATTTTTTCTCATGTGAAAGTTTTAAATCAAAGTGGAGAAAAAAAAAGCTCCAAAAGTTTCTTTTCCATAAGAATTTTCAACAAAGACAAACAAATCAATCAATTAACATTCCAAAAATCACAAATTTTGGACCACGACAATTAAATTGTGATTATCAAAGTGAGCAGTTTAAAGGATAACATGAAATCATCAAGGTATATAAAAAGAAGATTAGCATGTGTCAGAAAAATAAGAAACTCCGAAGTGACAGCGTTGGATTATATCCAAACCACTAAGAATCTTGTAGGTCCTTTCATAAAAGATCTATCAAAAAATATGATAGATATTGCATCGAAAGAGATGTGTTTGAGACCTATATGAATTACCATGGTAGTAACCTAACCTATGTGGTCGAAGATCCCGTGAATTAAGACCTAGGGAAACAAATCATTTACTAAGTGGAGGAGTGTAACTTTTACTAACCCAGTCCGCTAAAGATGCACTACTCTCATGATCTATATGGCAAGTTGACTTTATTTTAATATGGTCATGGTCTTTTATAAGCCAAAATGCTATTCTACAGAGATATCTTGAAAGAGCACATATGTGAGCCAAACTTCTATTCACAATCTATGGAATAGGATAATACCTAGTAAGCTCATAAATAGTCGAGAGTGTGACTTATATGCTTCACCCATGCGGTAGCCTTCAGCATCCCAGTATTACTATGACATTAGATGAAACTCATTTACGTAAAACTGGTAATTCAAGCTTTAATCTATTACTAGTTCAAGCGATCTGCCCAAGTGCCCGTGCAATGTACATGTCCTTAAGATTTCAAGTTTGCAACCTTGAGTCTCTCTCCGTTTTTTGCTTCTTATTTTAGGTTGCCTTCAAAGTTCCTCCGGTCGATGGTATGCGTGAAATCCAATTATAAACTTCTTTTGATATTAGCTAATTAAGATGTTCGACTAGGTTTTCCGATTGCAACTGAGCTTGCTAGGATTATTCTCCGGAGAAGCATTGTGTTTGAGAAGTTTCTGCGTTTGACCAATTCCTAACTGAGATTATGCCTGCTGCATAAAATTATTCCATTACTTGTTGATCCTCCATTTAGACAAGTTTTCTGAACACAAGAAAATAAACTTAGAAGTCCAAAGATCAAATGCCGATTGCCCAAAAACATAGCAAAGATTCATTGATCTATATCTTATTTGAAGACCCGAACCTAACTCACTTGATTAGGCAAGTAGGTATACATCCAGCCATCCAGATTCAAACCCCCACGGATGTATATTTAGATTCTTATTACTCCTTCCGTCTCAACATAGATGTCTTAGATTTGTAAAAATTCGAATGAATTTAAACAATATTTAGTATACTTGCGACGTCTATTTTAAGACGGAGGGAGTACATACAAAGCTTGATGTAGAGGCATACCTACCGTATTCCTATAAAAAACATTATATTTGGTATTCTCTACTTTAAAAATAACTGACTTGAGTTTATCTAGATTCGAATGCATCTAGACGTATTTTATTATATAGATATATTCGAATTTACACAAACACAAATCACAAATCAGTTATTTCTAAAAGAAGAGACTATTAAAAACACGGACAAACGGATGACATAATGGGCCTAGGACCATTGGCTCGGGCACGAAAGCGAATTGTCGCGGCATACAATCTTGATAACTAGAAATAGGCCCGCAAAGAGAAAAAAAAAAGACATCCCAAGAAAGGCTGAGACAACTAAAAAGGTTCTTCGTCAGTTTGCCTTCTGAAAAATATAAGAGATCATGTTGTAACCCACACTTACAAAGGGCTCTGATCGTCCCCTGCAGCACAAGCTCTATGGAATTCTCTTGGTTTAAGTATGTTGATTGAGGAAGCCAGTAGTATTGATCGTGCTGGTTCGGCCGTGCTGGAATTTATTTTATGCCGTCAAGACAACACCTTCCCAGGTATGAATTATGTAGGTTTAAAGGAAACAATTACTGTAGCTTACTGGTATTTATGGTGGATTAGAAGACAACGTAGCATGAAGAAAATGTTCCCCCAATGTACCGATGTACGATGTCAGTTTTAAGTATTACTGCTAATGCTGCCAAAGCAATGGAAAGACCAAGCTCGCCAAGACAAGGATGGAAAAGGCCAGAGCTAAGACAGGTAAAATTAAACGTCGATGGTTCTTTCCACTCTGATGAAAATGCAGGTTCAGCTGGAGCGGTGTTGTAAGACTCCAATGGACATTTTATTGCAGCATCATCTCTCTTTCTTTCAAAAAAAATTTTGGTTGTAGCTGCTGGAGCTATAGCTATGAAAGAGGGATTAGCTCTAGCTAATCACCATGGGTGTAACAAAGTTATAGCCGAGTCCGACTCCACAGAAATTATTGAAGCTTGCAGAGGTGAAGAAGCTTGGTGAGGTGAATCATCGACAATTTTCGTGGATTGTGTTGATCTGGCAGCATTAATTGGTAATGTTTCTGTTAAACATTGTTGGAAGGAAGCAAATGAGTTGCTCACGAGATAGCTAGGTCTTGTTTCATAGATATTTTTTTTGTAATTGGTTCAATAAGCCTCCTAGCTTTATTATTGGTAAACTTATAAACGATGTAACTATTGTTGATTACCCATAAAGCTCGCAGCAGCTGCTTCCCTAAAAAATACAAAGGGCTCTGATCGAGTACTACCTTCTCTCCTCTAAACTCGTACAAACTCGTATAATATTAAACACAAGAACGGCTCGGATCGCTTGATACCTCTTTGTGATTAATATATATACATGTATATGTAACTTGTACAAAACCCCATATAACTCAACCAAATTAATACTTAGTTGTTCCTATACTACTACGAGCTCTACACACAAAGGAAAAAAATATGATTGTACGCCGGATCATCACCGACGACCATGTCCGCGTGATGGTAATGGTGGCAGTTAGGACCGGCGAGCCGGTGACTCAGCCTGGCTGGTGCATGCCTCGGCTTGGCCTCGTAGGTGTGTGTCGGCAGGACTGGCACGGCAGCAGCGGCGACGCATGGAGGAAGCGACATGACAGAGCTTGGCGGCAGCGGCTAGGCAGTTCGATAGAATGTCTGGCAGCTTGCTGGACTGTCCGGCGACTCGTCCGGCTGCTTGCTGGACTGTCTGGTGACTTATCTAAAGGCTTGTCCCACGACTTGTCCGACTGGGGCGGTGCGGGAGATCTTGGCGTCAACGGTCATGACGATGCTAACGGCGGTGATGGTCAGAATGTGGGACTGTGGTGGGCAGACCGGATCGTGTGCGTACGGGAGTGCCGTATATCTACAGATCCTGATCCGATGTCTCTACAAGAGTAATACTCAAATGTGAATACGAGTTTTAATATATAGCTTTAAACGAGTTTAAAGGAAAGTGGTAGTACCCGATCAAACCCTGGAGCCAAGGCGGCGTGCTGCAAAAAAAAATGCATATGCTTCGTGATCCTCCTGATGCAGTTCTCTGCTGTATTTTTCAGTACGGTATTTTCCATCTCAAATATTTGGACTTTGGATATCAGTACTACTATGATTTGTAACGGCTTTCATTCACCACCCATTACGATATTGTCGGATCCATCGGTTTTGGCACTTTTCTTTGCGTGTAATAACTAGACAAGCCTGGCACTGATCATATTAGAGCAACTCTAATTTTAAGAAGAAACCGACCAGAGTAAATTTAGAGAAGCAAATTTGCTCCTCTGAATTTAGCGCTGCGGAATCGATAGTCAAAAACTTTAGAAGAGAATTTTTTTGTTTTTTGCAAATCAAAACTTTTGAACCAAACTATGAATATGACAAACCGAAATAAATGTAAAAAAAATCAAATTATTCATTATTACAAACCCAAATAAATGAAATAAATTAAATTGTTCAATATTACAAACCCAAATAAATGTAATAGATCAAATTGATTAATATTACAAACCGTGAAGATGCCAGAGATGCTCAACAAGATCAACATGTAGCTGAGTATATGGCTCCTTATGCTCGATTCTTTGGTGCATTGCGAGGAACTGGTTGATCCTGAATAGATCATGCTGAGGCACAACAGGATCTCCATTTGAGATATATCTAGAGTCATTAATCATGTATCTCTCATCTTTGATGATTATGTTATGCAAAACTATACAACATGTCATGTTATTCCAAAGGACCTCTGGCTTCAAATACTCGACCGGTCCACGAATAATGCCAAAGCGCTTCTGAAACACACCGAAAGCTTTCTCTGCATCTTTCCTTGTTGCTTCTTGTTGTGAGGCAAAGTGTGATTTCTTCAGGTTATTGCAAAGATGAGCGGGGATTGTCTTAAAAAAATGTGTACCATGAAGGATAAATCCCGTCAGCAAGATAATAACCCTTTGTGTATGATACGTCGGAAACGTATCTATAATTTTTGATGTTCCATGCTTGTTAGTATCTACTTTGCTTTGATTTGTCTATACTTTGAGGTGCTTTTTACATGTTTTCTGGTACTAACCTATTAACAAGTTGCCACAGTGTCAGATGTCTGTTTTCTGCTGTTTTTGGTTTCAGAAAAGTTTGTAAAGAAATATTCTCGAAATTGGACGGGACAAAAGCCAAAGTCAATTACTTTCCGTGAGGAACAAGAAGTTCAGAGGGGAGCCGGAGAGGCGGGCCAGGGCGCCTAGACCCCCCTAGGCGCGGGTGGGCCCTGCCCCGCGCATGGGAGGGGTGTGGGCCCCTGGCCGCCGCCTTGACCTCCCCCTTCGCCTATAAGAAGCCCCCGATGCAGAAACCCTAAGAACCCGATCAAATCTCCACGAAATCGTCTGTAGCCGCCGCCACCATCGTCCCTGGATCGGGGGGGATCTGAAATTCTTCCTGGCATCCTGCCGGAGGGGAGATCATCCCAGAGGCCTTCTCTCCGGTATGATGCAAGTCGTGAAACATTACAAAACATGATCATCGCATACATTATACACATCACATCTTGGGCCATACCATATCACAGAAACCACTCCCTGCAAAAACAAGTTAGACGCCTCTACTTTGTTGTTGCATGTTTTACGTGGCTTATGGGAGTAGCATGCTAAGAACGATTCTTACCTACGGAAAGCCACAACGGTGATATTATGGTTGCCAAACTCCGGTGTAAATCCCATGACAACTATAGTGAGAGAAACTGGCATCCACCAGCCGCATGTGTGGAACAAGCCACACGTCAAGTGCGGAGCCGGTCTCGCGAACGACGTCGCGTAAGGTTGGCCTGGACCGCTTCAATCTCACTATCCCGCGTCATAAGAAGAACACAAACAAGAGGCTTGCAACAGAAAATATCAACGCCTGCAACAACCATGTTGTGTTCTACTCGTGAAACACATCTACGCATAGATCTAGCTCTGATACCACTGATGGGTTTCGCGGCATAGTAAATCAAAATTTTCTACGGATGCGAATAGAGGGAAGCCAAGATCTAATCTAGGAGATGCAAACAACGAGGGAGATTGGATTAGATCTTCATGCCCTTGAAGATTCGCATAGCTGAACGTTCGTCGGAACGTGGGTGATGTAGTCGTACTCGCTTCTCCTCCTCGCGATCCGATCCGATCTAGCACCACAAGTGGCGATGCCTCCACGAGATGCACACGTGCTGCACCTCGACGTCTCCTCCTTCCTTGGTCTAGCAAGTATGGTGGAGAGATGGATTGGATCTACAACGCGACGACGCGGTGCAAGTGGTAGAGAGTTTCTACAGCAGGGCTTCGCCTATACGCAGTCGGGAGGGAGAGAGAGAGGAGGGCAGCAGGGCGACTAGGCTTGAGGGGAAGGTGTGGGGGGGGTGTTGGAATTATGCCCTAGAGGCAATAATAAAGATGTTATTATTATAATTCTTGTTCATGATAAAGTTTATATTTCATGCTAGAATTGTATTAAGCGGAAACTTTAATACTTGTGTGGTTTGTGAACAACACCGTGTTCCTAGTACGCCTCTATGGACTAGCTCATTGATTAATGATGGTTAAGGTTTCCTAACCATGGACATGAGTTGTCGATTAATAATGAGATCATATCATTGGGAGAATGATATGGTGGACAGACCCAAACTAAGCGAAGCAATTAGATCGTGTCATCGTGTTCGTCTTTGCGAAGCTTTTCTTATGTCAAATATTGTATTCCTTAGACCATGAGATAATACAACTCCCTGGTATCGAAAGAAAGCTTTGAGGTCATCAAACGTCATCCTATGAGAGGGTGATCATAAAGGTGTCTCTCAGGTGATCGGAAAGTATCTGTTGGGTTGTATGTATCAAGATGGGATTTGTCCCTCCCGAGTCGGAGAGATATACTTCGGGCCCACTCGGTAATCGATATCAACACCGCTTGCAAGCATGTGGTTAAGGAGTTAATCACAAAGTGATATCGGATTACGGAACGAGTAAAGTACTTGCTGTGAACGAGATTGAACTAGGTATGACGGTACCGACGATCAAATCTCGGGCAAGTAAAATATCGCGAGACGAAGGGAATATATATATGGGATTGATTGAATCCTGGCATCGTGGTTCATCCGATATGATCATCGATGAATGTGTGGGAGTCAATATGGGTTTCCAGACCCCGCTGTTGATTATTGATATAAGATCATGTCTGCATGTTCTCGAACCCGAAGGGTCACACACTTAACGTGTCTCGACGCTAGGATAGATTGGATAATTGGTTTATGAGTTTTTTGTTCGGAGTCTCGGATGGGATCCGGGACATAACGGGAGGTTCCAGAATGGTCCGGAGAATAAGATTCATATAAGGCAATGCAGTTTTTGGAGTTCGGAATTGTTTCGGGTTAATCGATATTGTACCGGAAGCTTCTAGAACCTTCCGGAGGGGGACCAACGTGGCCCCACCTGACGAGAGGGGGCATGGGCCTATGAGGGAGTGCCCTGGCCGCATTGGGCCAGGGGCACAAGGCCCCATAGGGCCCAGCCGGCCAGACCTAGGGCAAACCCTAGGAAAGCTTCTAGAAGGAGGGGGAAACTTGCCCCCCACTCTTCCCTCCTTGGCCGCCGGCCTAGGCTTGGGGGAGGGGCTAGGGTTGGCGCCCACCCCTCTATATAAAGAGGGCTGGGGGCGCACCACCCCCCACACCTCCTCCTCAAGCCCTAGCCGCCCTGCTGCCCTCCTCTCTCTCTCCCTCCCGACTGCACGTAGGCGAAGCCCTGCTGCAGAAACTCTCCACCACTTGCACCGCGCCGTCGCGTTGTAGATCCAATCCGTCTCTCCACCATACTTGTTGGACCGAGGAAGGAGGAGACGTCGAGGTGCCGCACGTGTGCATCTCTCGGAGGCATCGCCACTTGCGGTGTTAGATCGGAGCGGATCACGAGGAGGAGAAGCGAGTACGACTACATCACCCACGTTCCGACGAACGTTCCGCTGTGCGAATCTTCAAGGGTATGAAGATCTCATCTAATCCCTCTCGTTGTTTGCATCTCCTAGATTAGATCTTGGCTTTCTCGTTCGCATCCATAGAAATTTTTTGATTTACTATGCTGCGAAACCCTTCAGTGGTATCAGAGCTAGATCTATGCGTAGATGTGTTTCACGAGTAGAACGCAACATGGTTGTTGCGGGCGTTGATGTTTTCTGACGCGGGATAGTGAGATTGAAGCAGTCCAGGCCAACTTTACGCGACGTCGTTCGCGAGACCGGCTCCGCACTTGACGTGTGGCTTGTTCCACACATGCGGCTGGTGGATGCCTGTTTCTCTCACTATAGTTGTCATGGGATTTACACCGGAGTTTGGCAACCATAATATCACCGTTGTGGCTTTCCGTAGGTAAGAATCGTTCTTAGCTTGCTACTCCCATAAGCCACGTAAAACATGCAACAACAAAGTAGAGGCGTCTAACTTGTTTTTGCAGGGAGTGTTTTCTGTGATATGGTATGGCCCAAGATGTGATATGTGTATTGTATGCGATGATCATGTTTTGTAATGTTTCACGACTTGCATGTCGATTAGTACACAACCGGCAGGAGCCATATGGTTGTCTTTATAATTGTGTATGACCTGTGTGTCAACTTCTTATACGCCATGTAATAGTTTCACTTTATCGCTAAGTAGTTAGCAATAGTTGTAGTTTCTATTCGTGGTGGAGGCAATCATGGTGGAGTGATGGAGATCATGCCGGCACGCACAAGATGGAGATCATTGCACCAAGATTGGCTATACCATGTCACATAAAGTTATATGCATGTGATGTTTATCCTTTTATGTATCTTATTATGCTTAGATCGCGACGGTAGCATTATAAGATGATTCCTCACTTAAAGATCAAGATAAAACTGTGTTCTCCCCATGTATGCACCGTTGCGAAAGTTCGTCCTGTCCAAGCATCACGTGATGATCGGGTGCTATAGACTCTACGTTCACATACAACGGGTGCAAGCCAGTTTTGCACACGCGGAAATACTTGGGTCTAACTTGACGAGCCTAGCATGTACAGACATGGCCTCGGAACACATGAACCGAAAGGTTAAGCATGAGTCATATGAATGATATGATCGACACTTTGTTGTCCACCATTCAAACCACATCTCTTCTCGTGAAGATCGGATTAGGTGTGGTGAATTTGGATCATGTTCACTAAACAACTTGAGGGATGTTGAATTTAGTGGGAGTTCATCTAGTAATTTGGTTAAAAGTTGAACTAGTTATCATGAACATAGTCTAATTTGTACTTGCAAACATTGTAGATCAAATGGCTAAGTCCAACTTCAACTTCAACGTTTTTGCTGAGAAGGAAAAGCTTAGAAACAATGGGTCTAACTTCACCAACTGGTTCCGCAATCTAAGAATCATTCTCTCTGGCGGTCAAAAGGACTATGTCCTTGAGAAAGCGTGAGGTGACGCCCCTGCTGCAACTGCGCCGGCTGATGAGAAAGCTGTCTATCAGTCGCGCAAAGATGATTATGGTGTGATTAAGAGCACCATGTTGTTTGCTATGGAATCAGACCTTCAAAATCGTTTTGAAGACTATCCTGGGCCCTTTGAGATTCTTGAGGAGCTGAAAACTATGTTTCAGACTCAGGCCCGTTCTGAGAGATATGAGATCTCTGAGAAATTATTTAACTGCAAGATGGAGGAAGGGAGTTCCGTTAGTGAGCACGCCATTAAGATGTCGGGCTACACTCAACGCCTTGAGCAACTGGACTGCAAGATTCCAGAGGAGCTCAAGATTGACAGGGTTCTGCTATCACTCCCTCCCAGCTACAAAAGTTTTGTAGTGACTCATAATCAGATTGGTTCCACTGATACGATCACCGAGCTCTTCGCAAAGCTGAAGGCTACGGAGGTGGACATCAAAAAGGATAATCATGTGTTGATGGTCAACAAGCCCCCCACCTTCAAGAAAGGTAAGGGTGCAAAGAAGCCCTTCAAGAAAGGCGGCAGCAAGCGCGTTGCCCCTGCTGAGAAGAAGCTCAAGTCTGGACCCAAGCCGGACACTGAGTGCTTCTATTGCAAGGACAAGGGTCACTGGAAGCGCAACTGTCCGAAGTACTTAGCGGACAAGAAGGCTGGCACCATCAAAGGTATATTTGATATACATGTTATTGATGTTTTCCTTACTAGCCCTCGTTGTAGTGCCTGGGTATTTGATACTGGTTCAGTTGCTCATATTTGTAACTCGAAACAGGAGCTACGGAATAGACGGCGGCTTGCGAGGGATGAGGTGACGATGCGCGTTGGCAACGGATCAAGAGTTGATGTGATGGCCGTCGGCACGCTCTCCTTAGTTTTACCTTCGGGATTAGTTTTAAACCTTAATAAGTGTTATTATGTGCCTGCGTTGAGCATGAACATTATTTCTGGATCATGTTTATTGCAAGACGGTTATTCATTTAAATCGGAGAATAATGGTTGTTCTATTTATATGAGTAACATCTTTTATGGTCATGCACCTGCTGTGAATAGTTTATTTCTTCTGAATCTCGAAAGGGATGAAACACACATCCATAACATTGAGGCTAAGAGATGCAAAGTAGATAGTGATAATACTACTTATTTGTGGCACTGTCGTCTAGGTCATATTGGTGTAAAGCGCATGAAGAAACTCCATTCTGATGGACTTTTGGAGTCTCTTGATTTTGAATCATTTGACACACGCGAACCATGCCTCATGGGCAAGATGATCAAAACCCCGTTCTCCGGAATGATGGAGCGAGCAACGGACTTGTTGGAAATCATACATACCGATGTATGCGGACCGATGAGTGTTTCGACGCGCGGTGGATATCGCTACTTTCTCACTTTTACCGATGATTTAAGTAGATATGGGTATATCTATTTAATGAAACATAAATCTGAAACATTTGAAAAGTTCAAAGAATTTCAGAATGAAGTGGAGAACCATTGTAACAGAAAAATTAAGTTTCTACGATCCGATCGTGGAGGTGAATATTTGAGTTATGATTTTCTTACGCATCTTAAAGCAAGCGGAATCGTTTCGCAACTCACGCCACCCGGAACACCACAGCGCAATGGTGTGTCTGAACGCCGGAATCGAACCCTATTAGATATGGTCTGATCGATGATGTCTCTTACTGATTTGCCGTTATCATTTTGGGGTTATGCATTAGAAACCGTTGCATTCACTTTAAATAGGGCACCATCTAAATCCGTCGAGACGACACCGTATGAACTGTGGTTTGGTGCTAAACCTAAGTTGTCATTTCTTAAAGTTTGGGGATGCGAAGCTTACGTCAAGAAGTTGATGCCAGACAAGCTCGAACCCAAAGCGGAGAAATGCGTCTTCATAGGATACCCTAAGGAAACTATTGGGTATACCTTCTATCACAGAACCGAAGGCAAAGTGTTTGTCGCAAAGAACGGTTCCTTTCTTGAGAAGGAGTTTCTCTCGAAAGAAGTGAGTGGGAGGAAAGTAGAGCTAGACGAGGTTGTTGAACCTTCTCTTGAGTTGGAGAGTAGCGCAGCACCTGAAATGGTTTCAGTGCCGCCTGCACCAACAATAGAGGAAGCTAATGACAAGGATCATGAAGCTTCAGACGATGCTGCTACTGAACGTCGCAGGTCGACAAGGTCGCGTGCCCCTCCTGAGTGGTACGGCAACCCTGTCTTGACTGTCTTGTTGGTAGAAGACAGTGAACCTACGAACTATGAGGAAGCGATGATGAGCCCAGACTCTGAGAAATGGCTAGAGGCCATGAAATCCGAATTGGGATCCATGAGCGAAAACCAAGTATGGACTTTGGTGGACCCTCCTAGCGACCGAAAGGCCGTTGAGTGCAAATGGATTTTCAAGAAGAAAACGGACGCGAATGGTAATGTTACCGTCTATAAAGCACGGCTTGTCGCGAAAGGTTTTCGATAAGTTCAAGGTGTTGACTACGATGAGACTTTCTCTCCCGTAGCGATGTTTAAGTCCATTCGGATTTTATTAGCAATTGTTGTGTTTCATGATTATGAAATATGGCAGATGGATGTCAAGACCGCGTTTCTCAATGGCAACAATGATGAAGAGTTGTATATGATGTAACCCGAAGGTTTTGTCGATCCTAAGGATGCTGATAAAGTATGCAAACTTCAGTGTTCCATTTATGGACTGAAGCAAGCATCTCGGAGTTGGAACCTTCGTTTTGATCAAGTGATCAAGAGCTTTGGATTTGTTCCAAATAGCTACGAAGCTTGTATCTACAATAAAGTGAGTGGGAGCTCAGTGACATTTCTGGTACTATATGTGGATGACGTATTGATTATTGGAAATGACATTAACATGCTTAACGATGTGAAGAGTTATTTGAACAAGTGTTTTTCAATGAAAGACCTAGGTGAAGCTGCTTATATATTGGGCATCAAAATCTATAGAGATAGACAAAGACGCCTGATAGCTTTAAGCCAGAGTACATACCTAGACAAAGTTCTGAAAAGGTTCAGAATGGATAAGGCAAAGAAAGGTTCAGTGCTTATGTTGTCAGGTAAGATATTGAGCAAGGCTCAGTGTCCAGATATGGTAAATGATAGAGAAGCTATGAGCAAAGTGCCATATGCCTCGGCCATAGGTTCTATCATGTATGCCATGTTGTGTACTAGACCGGATGTGTCCAATGCTCTTAGTTTGACTAGCAGATACCAAAGTGATCCAGGAGTGGAACACTGGACAACCGTGAAGAACATCCTAAAGTACCTAAATAGGACTAAAGAAATGTTCTTAGTCTATGGAGGTGATGAACAGCTCGTCATAAAGGGTTACGTCGATGCTAGTTTCGACACCGACAAGGATGATTCTAAATATCAGACAGGATACGTTTATATTTTGAATGGAGGAGCTGTGAGCTCGAGAAGCTGCAAACAAAGCGTGATCGCGGGATCTACAGTGGAAGCAGAATACATGGCTGCTGCAGAAGCGTCAAGTGAAGGAGTTTGGATCAGAAACTTCATCACTGAGCTTGGTGTGGTGCCAAGTGCCTTGGACCCACTGGAGATATTGTGTGACAACACTGGCGCCATAGCACTGGCTAAGGAGCCAAGATATCATCCAAAGACCAAGCATATCAACCCCAAGTTTCATATAATCCGAGATTATATAGCAGATGGAGATCTGAAGATTAGCAAAGTACATACAGATCTGAATGTCGCAGATCCATTGACTAAACCTCTTCCACGTGTAAAACATGATCAGCACCTTAGTGCCATGGGTGTGAGATTGTTGCCAAATGTAAACTAGATTATTGACTAGTGCAAGTGGGAGACTGTTAGAATTATGCCCTAGAGGCAATAATAAAGATGTTATTATTATAATTCTTGTTCATGATAAAGTTTATATTCCATGCTAGAATTGTATTAAGCAGAAACTTTAATACTTGTGTGGTTTGTGAACAACACCATGTCCCTAGTATGCCTCTATGGACTAGGTCATTGATTAATGATGGTTAAGGTTTCCTAACCATAGACATGAGTTGTCGATTAATAATGAGATCATATCATTGGGAGAATGATATGATGGACAGACCCAAACTAAGCGGAGCAATTAGATTGTGTCATCGTGTTCATCTTTGCGAAGCTTTTCTTATGTCAAATATTGTATTCCTTAGACCATGAGATAATACAACTCCCTGGTATCGGAAGAAAGCTTTGAGGTCATCAAACATCATCCTATGAGAGGGTGATCATAAAGGTGTCTCTCAGGTGATCGGAAAGTACCTGTTGGGTTATATGTATCGAGATGGGATTTGTCCCTCCCAAGTCGGAGAGATATACTTCGGGCCCACTCGGTAATCGATATCAACACCGCTTGCAAGCATGTGGTTAAGGAGTTAATCACAAAGTGATATCGGATTACGGAACGAGTAAAGTACTTGCTGTGAACAAGATTGAACTAGGTATGACGGTATCGACGATCGAATCTCGGGCAAGTAAAATATCGCGAGACAAAGGGAATATAAATATGGGATTGATTGAATCATGTCATCGTGGTTCATCCGATATGATCATCGATGAATATGTGGGAGTCAATATGGGTTTCCAGACCCCGCTGTTGATTATTGATATAAGATCATGTCTGCATGTTCTCGAACCCGAAGGGTCACACACTTAACGTGTCTCGACGCTAGGATAGATTGGATAATTGTTTTATGATTTTTTTGTTCGGAGTGTCAGATGGGATCCGGGACATAACGGGAGGTTCTGGAATGGTCCGGAGAATAAGATTCATATAAGGCAATGCAGTTTTTGGAGTTCGGAATTGTTTCGGGTTAATCGGTATTGTACCGAAAGCTTCTAGAACCTTCCGGAGGGGGACCAACGTGGCCCCACCTGCCGGGAGGGGGCATGGGCCTATGAGGGAGTGCCCTGGCCGCACTGGGCCAGGGGCACAAGGCCCCATAGGGCCCAGCCGGCCAGACCTAGGGCAAACCCTAGGAAAGCTTCTAGAAGGAGGGGGGAAACTTGCCCCCCACTCTTCCCTCCTTGGCCGCCGGCCTAGGCTTGGGGGAGGGGATAGGTTTGGTGACCACCCCTCTATATAAAGAGGGCTGGGGGCACACCCCCCCCCCACACACACACACACACCTCCTCCTCAAGCCCTAGCCGCCCTGCTGCCCTCCTCTCTCTCTCTCCCTCCCGACTGCACGTAGCCGAAGCCCTGCTGCAGAAACTCTCCACCACTTGCACCGCCGTCGCGTTGTAGATCCAATCCGTCTCTCCACCATACTTGCTGGACCGAGGAAGGAGGAGACTTCGAGGTGCCGCACGTGTGCATCTCTCGGAGGCATCGCCACTTGCGGTGTTAGATCGGAGCGGATCGCGAGGAGGAGAAGCGAGTACGACTACATCACCCACGTTCCGACGAACGTTCCGCTATGCAAAACTTTAAGGGTATGAAGATCTCATCTAATCCCTCTCGTTGTTTACATCTCCTAGATTATATCTTGGCTTTCCCGTTCGCATCCGTAGAAATTTTTTGATTTACTATGCTGCGAAACCCTTCAGTCACCCCAAGAAATATCCAAGAGGTATAAGCGTAAAAGCTTGGGGATGCCCAAGGCATCCCCTTCTTCATCAATAAAAAGCTCAGGTCTGTCTAGACACTTTGTTTTTATTGTTTCATGCACAGTTGTGTTGTTCTTGGAGCATCTTAGTTTTTATTTGCTTTGCTTAGGTTGTTTAGTTTGCTTGAATAAAGTAGTTTGGACCCCCGTTGTAACATCCTAGCATTTAGGAACCAACAAAGTGTAGATTTAGGAATCTGTGCAATGGCATGCATTCATTTGTAAAAATGTGGGTAATTTTTTTGCCAAATAAAAACCTAAAGTAATCAAAGTTTCTTTCACTCTTTAAGTTAGGAATATCCTTGGAGAATGATCGTTATAAACTTTGACATGATCTTTATGGATTAAGTGTTTTGGGGAAAGGAATTTGAATTCAAACTTGAGATTTGGATTTATATCTTTAAAAGGATTAGGATTGTGTGTGAGAATGATATTGAATCAAGAAGTAATATTTAGTATCTCAAACTTTAAATAATATAAAACAATTAAGTAAATGAATATTTATTTCATATAGTTATTCAATGAATAAGTTACAAAATGTAACTTATGAAGATAATGAATAAACATTACTTAGTAACCAAAAATTTTGTATAAGATTGGCAACTTAATAAATGAATATTCATTTCATTTCATCAATTCACCAATAAGTTAAAAAATAAAAATTACTAAACTAATAAAGAATCTTTACAAGAGTAGAATTACATTCTTATTCATCTAGTACATTTTATAAAAAAATATTACAAGGGGACTATTCTACAAAGAAAAAGGAAAACCTAATCTAAATCTTGAATCTTCAAGTCTTGTACCTGCAAAATAAAGAACAAACGAAAAGAAAGAAAATGAGGGTTAAGATATTTCTTTTACTCTCAGTAGTGACAGTGAGATGTACTGTTCAACTTTACATCACTGAGTAAATCTGAGGGGCAAGTTTCACCAGTATGAAAGAATTTAATATTTCATAATCCATAAGCCACAAGTCAAATAATTTCAATCAGAGAGAGGGGCAAGTTTCACCAAGTAGTAAAGTGGTAAACAGATAAAAAGATAACTTTCATTCCGTGAGCATATCCACAAGGGTGCAGCAGGCACACAGGCAGCACACACACTTAAATGCATGGTGTGTGTTGTCAACACAGCAACAACAGCCCATACAAACAAAACTGCTCAGTACAACCGTGGGAAGCACCCCCAACACCATTTCTTGTTCATACACATCAAGCACAGCAGCCAAACCAAACCACCAAAGATCAACCAAACATCACCAGATGGTGACATAAGGAGGGGGAAGGATCAGGTGGACAGCAAGGCCAAGTCCAGGAGCTAGGAGGAGCAGGCTAGCTCAAGGTCAAGCACAGGAGCTCAGCAAAACAAGAACAACATCAGAGGTGAAGGACATGATCCAATCAGCAAGATCAACATCACCACCCAATTCCATAATCATCAGTTTTTGTGGTGAGTATCATAAAACCATCACATGATCTAATCATATTATCTAGACAGAAGCATGTGTTGTTTTACGAAACAATCTCTCAATAATCACCCAAGTGAGGTGAATCTATCCTGGAGATTTTAAGTATAAAGATCATAAATTAAACTAAGCCAAAAGCACCAATCTCTTAGACCAGCCTCACAAAGTTTAGTGTTAGCACATGCAACTTAAATAATTCCTCATTTGTTCTTATCATTCCAGGGCACATCTCCCAGAGGGAGTAGCACCTCTAATCTTGCAAGTTACAAACAAACCATTTACTTAACTAACTAGGACTTAAATCCTAGAGCCTCAGACCAACATCATAGGCATAAACAGCAAGGGAGATTTCACTTTATTAAGCATCTAACAAGTCTCAGGTACAAGTCTCAGGTACTGACTATAAGTAAAGCCAACAACCAGATTAACTTGTGTACCATTCCAGGATGGTTTCACAAGAAATGATCTTACAACTAAGCCAACATGATAGCCTAACTTATAGGAATAAAATAGCACACAAATATACATCATTTCCCTGAGACCAATCAAAGATCATTCAATATTCCCAGTTCTTCTCAAATAATCATTAGATTCTATTGAATAATTTTAGGCTATAGATAAACATACAAGCCAATAAACACTGGTGCAGTGAATCATTACTGACAGTGTTACTGTCAGTATCAATATACTAACAGAAGATGAACATACCAAATAACAACATCACCCAATCAGAGACAGAGCTATGAAACACTACCATCAGATTACCACTAGCATCAAAGCAACCCCAGTATCTCATAATCAGAGGATAACAACCATCACTAAGGGAAGAAAACACAATCTTCACTAAGCATCAATATCAGACCATAGCATCATCTCACAAGCACCAGGGATGAACCCTAGACATCTGTGCAAATCCTAAATATAAATGGGTCACCAGATGCACATAGAGGGACTCGAGGTAGCCAGAGGTACGAGGGATCACAGAAACATTACTCACCGGTGGTCCTTGCTGAAAAATGAAGAGGAAGCAGAGGGGCCGACGAGCTCGCGGCAGCACGGGGAGCACCCCATAGGGCGCTGCAACCCGCACCGGTCACGGCAGCGGCCACAGCAACGCACGAGCACAGCACATCACCACGGGAGGATCAGCGGCGGCGGTGGCAGCACCATCCCCAAACCCTAGGGTTCGGGAAAGGGGATAGCCTGGCCATAGAAGGGCCCCAGGATCAAATCAAACTGGACCAGATGGACGAGCGTGGTCGACAACCTCGCCATGCACCACGACAGCGGCTGGGGAGGACCACGACGGCGAGCAGCGCACGATGGCGGCGCCATCGACCACGGGGTCGAAGAGGAGAAGAGGAGAGGACGAGAGAGAGAGACAGAGTGAGTGGGCCGATAGGGCCAGAACCCCTTCGGGGAGCCCTTTTGGTCATAACCACTCGGGCCAGAATGGCCCCAATAAGCCCAATAAGGCCAACCCAATCACCTAAGGAAAAGTTTAATACTCCCTCCGTTCCTTGATATAACGTGTATAGTTTTCTTGCACGAATATTAACGTATAGGCTAAAAAGAAAAAAATCGATACTTTTAGATGTTAATACATGTAGGTGATCGATGTGAGAATAGAGGAAAAATAGGGAAATCTCCGTATCTCATCTCTCCAAATCAGTTTGACTCCTAAATTATGTAAAATAAATCCCACGATTCCACCATATACCTTATATTCTGGAATTTTTTACAAAAAACTATACACCTTATATCAAGAAACGGAGGGAGTAATTAAGAAAAGACCAAAATGCCCCTGAATTTAAATAAATTCTAGAAAATAAAATAAAAATCCAAAAATTATAAATAAAATATTTTTGGATTCACAATAATTCACTCTATCTAAATAAAGTAAGAAATAAAAATTTAGGCATATAATTTTTATTAAGAATTATATAATATATATTCCTTATGGAATTTTATAAAATTAATGAAAGATGATAAAAATAAATAAAAATCACTTTCATTATATATTAATATTGTAGTATTTTAGAAAAATACTAAATAAATATTTAATATCAATT